>CM054126.1:113757481-116449981 GCA_028751855.1 Ambrosia trifida
GTCAGCCTCTCTTTTCTCACGGAACACTTACTTAATGAGGCTCTTTGAATTGGAAGACAACGATAAAAGTGAAAGAAGGAGGTCTATTTCGTTGATTGATGTCAATGGACCAAGAAATCTGTCCTTTGCTGAAAGCTCATAGGGTAAGAAGAATTGAACGGTAGGTTTTGTCAGTGATTAAATGGAAAGGTCAGCTGGAGCGAAAACCAATCAAACTCAGAAAGATAGGTAGATCGAGCGTGCTGAGGGAAATCCGAGAGATCCGGAGACATGGCCACTATTCGCCTACGGTCCTAGCAGAATACATAGCACATGCTAAGAGCTGCGATGCCTGCCAGAGGTATGCAGGAATCCAGCACAAGCCGGCTTCCGAGTTATACCCGATTATAAAGCCTTGGCCATTTCGAGGGTGGGCCATGGATATCATCGGAAAGATCTATCCCAGATCTTAAAGAGGTCATACTTTTCTCCTAGTATAGTAGGCACGGCCCAGCCTTCTCCACCTTCTGCCCTGTAAAACCCTTTCTCTGCCCATAGATAGAGCACTCCCCTGGCCTCGCGGTCTCGACTATTCAAAGTTCTGTCCATTTCACCGATACGCAGGTCGTACCATCGAAGAGTGTCATACTTTGCGTGATGTCATCTAGATGAAAACCTTTCAATTGGAACGAAGTTAAGGCATACCTTAAAGCCGCCAATGTCACTGACGCTACTGGGGATCTATAATAATCGAATGCCACGACATCAAGGGGGACAAGTCACCACTCAGGGACCTACACCGGTATAAACTAATCTAGGACTTTCTGCCAGCGTTAACACCATCCGAGCTTGCACTGCTGCTCGAAGAGAGATTCTTGTGAGACCCTCTCAAGTTCTTTCATTCGAAGGAGGTTCTGAGAATTCAAAAGTCCGAAGTCACTTTCTTTGTCCCTAGGAATCTAAGTTCCAAAGACGAAATCACTATGGAACCCTCGCTGCCGCTTAATTCATTACCAGGAAGAGGCAAATTCTTCTAGTAAGCCCTATTAGCTAGGGTTGAAAAGGTAAAGAAGGAAGAATGGATCCGAACGAATGCATGGGCAGGTGAAATGAGCCCTTTTTTTTTTAAATCCCCTCGTCACCTACTAGTGAGCCAGGGACGCCTCTCGTTCCTCTTCCCCCCTTTGACAACCTTATCTCGTTCGGATGATTCTCTGAAACCCCCCTTAACTAAGAGATAGAAAGGCGAAGGGAAGTTCGGAAAAGCCTAGCAGACGGGACTATCAATCGCTTTCTATTAAGACCTCGGCACCATCCTTACCCCCCTACGAAAGATTTAGCCCTCTTTATATATAAGAGGAAAGCTCCCAGGTTCCACATCTTAAAGAAGTGCATGACCAGATTGGAAGCACGGAGGTTCATTCGCAATGGGACAACTCACCCAGCCATGATGCATGACAGAAGAGATCGAGCACATAATGGAGTTTCCCTCTTGGGTGAGGCTCACGTCCGGAAAGAATCTTTTTCAAGACTTTATCTCCTATGTTGACCTTTTTCTATATTACCTTATTTTGGAATTCTTTTGAAAGCCCCTTTTCCAGTAGACCTGGGCATGTTCCATGGCACGAAGTCTCTTCTCATCTAATAGCTCTCATTTCGGGGATATATAAAAAATATGCTCTCTATCATCCACATCCAAATCTTTTTCAAGCTGGGCCCTGATGTTTCAGGGAATGGCGGAATCCGTCTCTAGCAAGTACGCAACTGGCCTCAAATTGTATCGAGTTACAGGCCCTTCTCATAAGATGTTGTAAGCTACGGGCCTTATTCGACGAAGCTTAAATTAAAACAGACATCAAGAGCTAAGAAGGGGGGCCAACAAGCCCCTTTGAAGCTAATGCCTTAGAAGCTACAGGACATAGAAGGCGGCCAACAAGTGGATTGAATCTTTTCCGGTCTAGAGACTGGCGGATTACCTTCGAAACAAAGGATTGAAAAATTCCTTCTGCTTTGGACAACATAAGTGGACAGATGAGTTGAATAATACAGGGACTGATAAGCGAAGCGAGGTTCCCCTTTGAGATCTCCCAACCTAAAGGCTTTATTCAGAGGTGGGTCTTTCAACCGCCTACTCTTTCGATGAAGGGTGCACTACAAGAGAATAGGTACTAAAGAGATTCAATGGGGGGATTTCGCCGATATTGAGTTGACTATAAACTAGTCATCTTGCTTGGAACCGTCGTTGTGTATGGGAAAGAGGGATTCTACCTATGCTTGGAAAAGGGTGAATGGTCCCAAAAGGGACGGGAAAAAGCCACTAGAAAGGTCATCCACCAAGTATCAAAGGCGCTGGGTAGTCCACTTTATTCATGACTCTGAGTACAAGATTTCCGGGATCAAGAAACTAGCAAACAAATATGCTCGGCTGGACTCTCTTCTCGTATGCCCGGAAAATTGCATTTCGGTACAACTCCGCTTGCTGCAAAGCCTTTATTTCTCATCCAAACACTCCAGATCTGCACTTCCCTTTACTCCATAGGGCCGAAGCCTTATTAAGTTAAGAATGAAGAAGGGCTTTTTTTTATAGAGAGAGAGTTAGGGGCGATCTATATTGCTTACCACAGCTCTATTCCCGACTTGAAATCCATAACGGACTTTAAGAGAGGATGAACATTCTCGTTCTATAGGTAGCACTGCCCCTATTAGAGAAGGGTGAAGGCCCACTTCCGTACTTCTGATCTGTTGTTCTCAATGATGTTAAGCAGCTCCTGATCGTAGCCTTCGAAGGTACGTTTTTTCATTTGGGGTCTTACCTTGGGGATAGACGATTGACCCGCCATTCGACATGATGCAACATTTTGAAATAAAATTCCATCAAATCAAAGAAGTTGACATTTCTGACATCTCTTAACACACTTACTTTTCATAGGGGCCTTGCCTCATGATTTTCTTGGCAAGCATTTGGCTGTTGACGTGTCCTCCGCATCCACTTGAATGAGCTTGTTCAACAATGTGTGCTCCTTATTTCGGAAGGGCGAGTGACCTTTTGTAAAGGACATCTCCCAAGATCAAAAATCGTCGGGAAAGTTCCATCTGGGCCTCCTCTGACCACGAGTGGCGTATTCCGGTATGAACCCGTCTTGAGGTAATTGTAGAAAGAATAATACCATGGTTCCCATTGTCCTCGTAATCTTCCTCGTCTTGACTGGTGATAGTTCATCATTTCCAACTCCCGATAGTCTTCATCCAAGAAGAGAAATGAGTCCCGTTCGGCAGAAGGGCTCTCTGTGGCTCGGATGTCGATGACAAGCGACTCTATGCTTCGGTTACTAGCATGTGTACTAGAGCGGCTGAGTATGAATTCCATAAGGGCTGGCGAGTCAGCCAAGCGATTTTCTATTCTCGGAACATGGGTGAAGGGGATCTCCCTAAAGCGCTTGATCAGGTCAATGGCAAGTTCTTGGTACGATATGAGTTGGGTCTCTTTGGTCTTCCATTCTCCTATACCTCTCTCTATAAAAAAAGCCTTTCCCCTTTTCATAATACCCACGGTAAGCATCTTGCTCTCGATCCAGAGCTACTGCTTCAACAATCAATTGAGCTTAGGAAGTCAGGTTAAGACGTCGACTTATAATTGGTCTTGCCCGAGGAGATGAAAAAGAATTAGGGCTTTCTCAATTCACATCTATGAGCGATGATTCCTCTATCTCTTGCTCGCTTCGATCGGACTCTGGCAGCTTAGGGAAGAATGATGGCTCGCTAACAAGGCCCCTAAATGACCGCTCAGAAGGCCTACCTCTTTTTTTCCAAATCTCTCACTCGCTCGTCCCTCTCTCATGAAAGATTGTCTCTCCTCTCCCGGTGGCTTTTAGTCATGTCTATAGCCAGTTGCTAAGACGATTCCCGCTCAAGCATTCTCATTCAATGGTCTATCAATGCTGCCTTATTTAGTTCAAAATTCCTTTTGTTCTACTAGTTCTTACATATGAATTTGCTGGAAGTAAACAAAGTCTTTCCTTCCGAAATCCACTCTTGAAGTCACATCTTTCAGTACTAGGACTGAAGTCAAGTAATTTCGAGTTGCTCTTTGCCCAAAGCCCTCTTTCCGACTTAGAAAGACCAATTCACAATAGCTTTAGCATCTCTTGAGTTGGAAAGGTCTTTATAGAACTAAGAGGAAGGTTTGGATCCCTAGTAGCAGAATGGAGCGGGCTGACTTCCATGCTAACACGAGTAGTTTAACTCAGAATTACCTCGTAAGAGTGTTTATCATTTTTTTGCTTTTTTGAAAAGTCTTCAAATAGCCATTCATAGTTTACGAATTATGCTTAGTAGGGACCTAAACACAGGAATGGTTCAGAGTCAGACTACGTCTTATGACGAAAGAGGGAGAAAGGACTGTCGATTTGTGATCAAAGAAAACTATACATGCAGAATGGGATACAGATTGACCGGCACAAAAGCCATCTCTATCAATCTACGCTCATTGAGTAGACGGCGACATAGAGAACTTTGTCACCCCATTGTCACTTAAATGTAAAGAAGAGATACAAACTTTTGAATAGAAATTTGGTGGGATCGAGGATGGAATCGAATAGCGAATGCACTTGACCGACCCGTCATCTCTTTCCTTCAATAATGCCTTCGCTTCACTTCAAGACACTATTTGCAAAAAAAAAAAAAAAAAAAAAAAAAAAAGAGAAAAGGGGGAAAGATGACTCTATGGCTGAGGGGAGGAGAGAAAGAACGCATGTATGGATATTATGTCTGTCGGAGGTTCGAGAATCTATGAAAGGACATCTAAAGCCAAGGTTACGAAGTAAAGGAAGTCCGAGAGAAGTGGTGTTCTCATCTTGCTTGCTGGGAGAGAGGAAGCTTCCGGACCACCTTTTCCAGCCAGATATCGAGTGATCACTCAGCAATGAACACTAACTGAAAGTGGCCGGGAATGAGTACCTATCCCTTACGGAAATCGAACCCATGTCTTCGACATGAAAAGACGATGTCCTAACCACTGGACGAAAGGGACCAAAAAGCCATTCTTCATATACCGCTCCGTGGGCTCCGAGAATAGAAGTGGTTCGTTTTCTTTCTATACGAAATTAAAGATTTCGTTTGTGTTCATGTTGGCGATTTCAGATGTCAATTCGGCGGTTCTTCCCCCCTTCCTATGGTTCCCCCACCCCCCTAATAAGTAAGGCCCCGCTCTTTCTAAGAAAAAAATGAGGGGCGGAGCGCCCGTTTGAAGTGGCGAAGGCCTATGCTACAGTAAGAAAAAAAGTAGGTTTCGGTTACGAAGTCACTTAGTCGAACTATAAAGAAAGAGAGGCCAAGGTTACGAAGTAAGGTCAACAGGTTAAGGAAAGCTCGGGTTATGAAAAAGTTTAGCCATTAATTAATTAACTAGTAGTGAGGCGAAGTTGCGTCAGCTGTGGATATAGACTAGGCTAAGGGGCAGACTTCATCTCTTCTATTCTCTTCACTTACACCTTACACTTCTGCTGAGTCTAACGAGGCTCAGGTGTGGAGCCTTCCGCTGTCACTGTGGAGCGAGACTGCGTAAAGGTAGAACATCATAGAAACTTCGCTGACTTTCTCATAAACCTTGATTTCACTACGCTCAATAAGAAGCCGGAATAGCTGAAATTGGTTGGTGTTCGGTTTCCAAAGAAAGGCAGTCGTCTTTACCCAAGTGTGAACTTCAGACGACTCTCAAGCGGTTCCATTCCTTCTTACTGTACTTCTGGGTCAACCCAACCTGAATGGGAAGAAGGGGGTCAGCCAAACAGCGGTCCACTTTGTACGTTTGCTAAGCAGACCAATCAGGCATTTTTTCTTTTTCTTTTTTCTTTTTTTCTTTTTTTATAAGAAGGAAGGTAACTTCTCGCCGAAGGAGGCAGTAGGAATGAAGGAGGTGGGAAGCTACCGTTTCTAGAAGGGTTGCTTATCCTTTACTTTTTTTAGAGCGTATCGCTATGAAAAAGAAAAAAGTTTATGTAATCGGAAAAAGGGTTACGGTTGCGGAAACCAGAGAAAGTCGGGAACCATCGGTTACCTTTTGAAGAAAAGTAGCGACGAGCCGAGTATTACGACTATAGGGGGAGAAGCTTTGCTTCGTAGACAGCTTCGCTTCCTCGTCGCTTCTTTCTAGCTACCAGCTTCTCAAGCGGGTGGCGTGGTAAGCAAGCTACCTTCAGCATCGGTAAAATCCCAATAATAGGCCGGAATGGTGGGGAAGGAAGCCCTCCCTACTTCAATGGAAAGGGGGGACGAGCCCTTTCACAGCCGCTCCTCTACAACTACCTTTCGCCCAACATGATCACGAACGAAGATAGAGAATTGCGTAGATAGGAGGACAAAACGAACCAACCCACTTGTCCTGATCGGAACAATTGAAGAAAGAAAGAGAATAGTGTCCCCTTTCACCCAGGGGACATCGTTGGAGAACAATGTCGGGGACAGGGTGAGAACCTTCCGTTGCTTACACCCTTTAAGTGTTGGTTCTTCCGGGGATAGATCTGGTTTCAAGATCTATGAACAAGAGAGATCCCTAAATCTCCATTTTAAAAAAGAGATGAATAGATAAGGCGAAGCCAGCTGAAGGAAGGGCGCTAACGAGCAAGAAAACGGATGCGCTAATGCGCAACGGCTTTCCTTTCTCTGATAGAGGCTCACTTCTTCAATTCAAGTTCTGCTTCTTTTTATTTTGATAGGAGTAGGTGCTTGCTGCTCGCTCACTGTCTACTAAAACTTTACTGCCCGGCCGGCCCCTCTCTTTAATCTTAAGTAAAGTGAAGTCAAATCAATGAAGTGAACAACCCAACCTCTTTGTTTGAAGCTTTGTTTCACTTCATTCGGAAAGAGAACAATAGACTTGCCACTATAGTATAGGAAAAAGCTTCTCTTTGATAGTGGTCATAGGGGAGTTCAGAAAGGATCTGATCGTAGATAGAGACTGAAACCTGTGCGGGCGCGGGGGCGGATGTAGCCAAGTGGATCAAGGCAGTGGATTGTGAATCCACCACGCGCGGGTTCAATCCCCGTCGTTCGCCCATCAATAAATGGACCATTTGTTATGGAGACAGAAGACAAACCTAGAAAGCTTTTTTTCTGCAAGTCATCTCGAGGCTTCAAACGCATCCAAGCAATTGGTATTCGATTGAAGCTTAGAAATAGATTCGCGTCGCCTACTTGCTGAAAGCACAAATGGAATGGCCGATCATGAATTCTATGAAGTTTTTAAGACCTTCACTTTTGAGTGCATAATGAATGAAATGAACCCCCGGATGAGGAGCAAATCTCCCCTCCCTTTTACTAAACCATGGGGAGCCCCTAGTAGTTTACCGGACAAATTGAGTTGTCGTGACGAAACCTTTCTTAGTGGAAGATCGGAATTCTCTTCATCACGAGACTGATCGGATCAGACACCCGAGAGACCTCCACAATTGAGTAAGTAAGAGGACAACAAGCAAAGAGTTATGCTTTCTTTCTTTGTTGAGATTGAAATCAAGTTTTTTAAAAAGGGGGTAGGTATAATGAACGCAGGCCAAGTCAAGAAAAGGACTTCCTTACTTTTAGTCTTAATTACTAGTAGTTTGAAGCGAACCGGTTTTTTTGCTCTCGGTTCCTTCGTCTTAAGTAAAGTTCAGTTACTTTTTTGATTCGGAACTCTTAGTCGAGCTGATGCCGAGATCTTTTTTTTGTTCGAGGTTCAAGAGGAAGAAGAGAAGAGGAACCACCGCCCAATGGTGCTTTTACGAAAGTACGGTCACCGGTGGCTAATACCTTCTCGACACTATCGAACATGAAATCCACTCTCAATCGCTCTTTTTAGTTCGCGGGCAAGGTTTCCTACCCACTGGCTACCGGCTAAGGAGGTACAGTGTAGCTACTGCAGCTACAGTTGGGTAGCTACACCATTACCCTATGTTTCAAACTTGTTAAACCTGGTCAAACCGATAGAACATTGTTTAAACCATACTTGTGAGAGTGACTGTCTTACGCTACAATAGCTACTGCTGCTATTGTCTTACTGTGTACAGGAATTATGTGTGAATGTAGCTACCCAACCCCAAGGGAGGTACTTGTTACTGCTCCTCAGGTGGTTAGTGAAATGCTTCTCAGGTGAGGAGCATGAACGAGATAATATACTGATTGAATTAGAAGATTCTTTTAATCGACTTAATTAGAAGCTCTAATAACTATTCAAAATTGATGGTATTTCAACCACGATAATCTTGGTTGGTACCAAACCCGATAGTGATTCTTTCGATTCGTATTAGAGTGATGGCCCATGTTTCACTAATAGCTGGGAAGGGAATACGTTCTCCAATCGGCATGTGTTAACCATTTTCTATTCTTTGGATGAAATGTCGAGATTCAAGAGAAGATCGATCGGGTCTTCTATTAAGAGGTGGACCTTGAAGCCATCATTGTCATTGTGGATTTGGGGGTTCTAAACCAGAGGAAAGGCAGAGGAAGCGAAAGAAGAGAAGCTTACTCTATTCCAGAATCAGGAATAGCGGGACGGAGACAGCTACTTTGAGAATGAGAGGAGTCTTGCATTAGTAAAGGAAAGCACCTTTCTTAGTTATTAGTAAGATTGTAGACTTCTTGTAGGTCTCTTTCCCCTATGTTTATTCTCTATAAGAGATAGAAGCTTTCCCGCTTGCAAGGTTTCGAGCTCCTATTTCTGGAAGAGATTGAGGAAATGCTCCTTCTGTTAGGGGCCTTTCAACCTATAGGAAGCTCTCTTGAGTGGAGTTAGGCTCATTTCCTAGCCTAGTTTTAAGTAGAACAGCACCATCCTAGTCTAGAGCAGTACTTCTCTTATGGGCTCAAGGCAAGACAAGCAGCCCGCTTCGCTTCCTAAATTGCTCAAGGAACAAGATGAAATAATGCTTTTGTGGAACATCTTCTAGTGAGGCTTTGAGATTAAACCAATATCTTTCTATTTGAAGTAGTGTGCGGTATGCATTCAATTCAACAAGCATACGCTGGCCAGAATAGTACTGAGATTTCCGTCTATGTTTAGCTGACTCGCTCGGGATATCCTAGCATCATTCTAGCATTTCACCGTAAGAGGATCCTTAAAGGTGATTCCAAAAGTAATTTGCTTGTCCAGTGGTACTTGTCGCTTTTCTCCGAAGGCTATTGAATTAGCTAAACCACGTGGGTGGCGGTTGTCCATGGATGTCTCTTGGGCCTATTCTTCATCGGATACGAGAGTAGGAAGAGCTTCTATTCCATCAACACAAGTTATTCCAGCAACAGCTCTTACTGTACCGTCAACTCCAACTGTCCTTATAGGCGAAAGCCACATCCTTGACAGATTACGGAGCTACCCAGCTTCTCTTAATGCCAAGTAGTAGAAAAACCGCTTTCCCGAGCTGGCTGGATGATTACTATGGAAGAGTTGGTGGATATTGTTCTGACTCATAGGTCTAAGATGACAATGACTCCCAGTCTCTTCTGGTCAATCCATGCTGATGCTAGAATAGCTTTTCCCCGCCCAAACCTGGGAAGAGAAAGTACAACCTCTGCTGCATCTTATCCTCTACTAAAGTAGAATTCTTTTGTTCTAGAATCACAGGCATTGGCTAATGATACCACAAACTTTCTGGTTATGTCATACTCAATTCTATCTACTCTTACATACCATCCCTTGGAGCATACTAAGAAGAAGCCCACGTAGCGGTAGCAGCAACGACATCTTCCTTCTTCCTTCTAGCTTACTAGCTCAACATAGGCAAGGGGTACCAATGCTAGGTTAGAATCTGATACTAAACTCTTAAAGGGAATCATGGTGGCATACAAATAACCTTATCTTGATACCATAGCAAGTGTAAAGACCATTCCCATCATGGCATGATAGGGCCATAAACTAGAGACGATTAGATAGCACCATAAGACATCCTTAGCGAATACTAGCGCCATCCTCAGCAACTGAAGTCAGTCGGAGATATAGATTCGATATAAGCCCCATAGGGATCATAATCGTGATATCCTCCATCCAGCCCTTATTCTCGTTCCGTTTAACGACTGAACTTGTTGGTCCTAATTTGTCTTTAAACCCATTACCCTAACCAAGCCTTCTCTCCGATATTAGTAGGGAATGACGATCTCACCCACGTTCAGCTATCTATTAAGGCGTTCCCACCTGCATGCGTAACCGCTAAGGCCCATCCTAATACAGTCCTTCTAGATGTATGTATCTTTCTCATTCCCCGCTGTCCTTGCTTGGCTAGCGTGCTTCGAAAGCAGTCATGTAAGATTAAAGGACTGATCTTTCTATATGAAAGGAGCAATAGACCAGATGATCAGCAATAACCTTATTTTTCTATATGAAATTTGACGATCATAGCTTGATTATAGTCTGGATCCCATTATCCTTCTAGAGGAAGAATGGAGTCCAGGTTAAAGGACGGGGAATATTTCTTCTTTCAATAGGCGTAGCTGCTTCGGATTTGACAGAATAAAAAGGGAGAAACTCTTCTTATTACGATTCTGTGAGTTTTTACTATTTGGATTGGGAAATAGCGCACTTCTCGCATTTAATGTGCCGGGGTGTCCCAAACAAAACAGTTGAAGTTGAGGAAAGGCCTGCACTCGCGCATCCATATGGAGATCAGCCTACAGGCAAAGGAGAATCTACGAGCTTGATTTCGCAAAGTTGACAGGAGAACCCGATGTTCATTTTGATCCGTTACCAAATCATGGGTAGGCTGTTAATGCGGGAACTCACTTGTCGACGCAAACGAGACTTCTCTGAAGTGAAGTTCCACATGAAAGTAATGCAATCTTGAAAGTTCTGTTTGAAGCAGAAGTTATCCAGCAGGAGTTCCTTGATCCCGACCTCCGGTAGGTATTCTGGAAGAAGGAAATGGACCTGCCCTAGCAATCTCTTCAGCTCCTTATTTCTTGTTTGTTGTTGGGGCTCGAGCTTCTTGTATAGCTTTAGCTCGATTTTGATGGATTTCAATACCTTCCGATGAACTAGAAAGACGAGTCTATTTCCAGGGGTCAGCCCTCAGGCACACTTCCCCATGAAATCGATGTAGATTCGCTGCTTGCCATTTTTCCTTCTTTTGAGATAGATGTTACGGAGCCATTTCCCAGAGAATCTTTAAGGATAAGGATTAGCCCATGTTTAGGGAATTGGGTTTGTTTTGTTCCTGATCACTGCCCTAAAAGAAAACTTTCGTTCAGTGACATCACAAGGGTTGGTTTGAACGCTTTGGGCAATTGGTAGGTGTCATCCATCATCCACGCTAGAGCGCTTCTTCTTTGGGTCCATATGGCTGGTAGGGGTAGCATTGACTATTGGAGTGAGCCAATCCTTTCTTTGGTTCTTTATAGCAGATAATAAGTATAAACTCTGGGGTATGAGTGCATGATTCTTTCACCCACAAGCTTAGAGAAAGAGACCGAAGGAGGATATGAAAAATCCGCTGATTCCCTAAAGCTAGAGCTGCTACTTCCTTTGAACTACTCCGAGATGGTTTCAAAGAAAAGCTCACTAGCAGAAAAAGGGTTTTGAAGAAGCCGACATTGAATTGACTACCTAAATTGCCAGCCTTTCTTTCAAGATCAAAATAACACTACTACTCCTCCTATGATTTCATTACAGGGAAAGGAAGTGAAACTCAGAAAAGATGTAAAGAACAGGCCTGCTTGAGAGTGGAACTTACCTTAAGATTCAACCCAGCATCCTGCTAGATGGGCGAAGGAAGGGGGCTAACTAAACCGAAAGAAGTTGTGGGACTACTTCACGCAGTAAGTCCGGCAAGTCAAGAAGGAGCTCTAGTAGGTAAAGCCACTAGGGCTGGTTAGCTTGAAGCAAGGGTCTGGTATAGTAGGGAGCTGTACCCTTGATGCAGGGTATATCGTAAGGGATTGATATTGTTGTGAAAGAATACCCCTAGCCTTCAAACAAAGGAGGAAGTTGAGTCATGGGTTGTGTATTAAAGGAAAAGGTTGCATCTTACCCTGTTGTTGAAGGGCAGGTCCTCAACAAGAAGAATCAAATTTGGATGTTTTGTACGGGTATTGATTCCGGATGGGAATGGCATGCTCAGGAAAGTCAGAAAGCCTAGGTGGCACACCAATGTAGACAGAGAGGCAAGAGCTGGAAAGAGAGGACCAGATGAATTGAATCAATCGTTTTTTGATATCATGGCCAAACTCTCCCCATCTATGAGCTGATTGAGCGCTCTTTCTCATTGACACAGAAAAGAGTCTATCAAATCAAGGTATACCAGGCCTAGTAGGAGGCAAATCTCCTATTGTTCTTACAGAATATGCTCCTCTTGTTCGAGAATCAGCTTTGCATGAACTTGTTCCTTCTAGCTTGTTTTGAGCTGTGGTACCTAACCCCGACTCGAAGTAGGGAACTGCGAGCATCAAGCTTCAGGCATCGGGCCTCAGGTAAAAGAAGTTGGCATCGAGTAAGGGATCCTAGCCTCGTGCGAGGTATGCAAACATGGTAAGGAGTCAGAAGCTGGTACCAGAGGTAGGTGAAATCGAGTTAGGCACTCAAGGCATTTGTCTACGGGCAACATGCTGAAGGATGTAGGCAAGTCTGTATCTACTACAAGCACAAGCGAGGCATGGGAAGGCCTTCCTATTCAAACTCTTGATCTCGGACATGGAAAGCAGCGCAGCAATCAAGCCTATGGCTGACCCCTTCCATTACTCAATAGGCCACGCCCTAAGTTCAATAAAGCCGAAGACGAGATTCCAAAGCCCAACCTCACTAAAGAGAATCACACGTTTGAGGACCTAGACAGAATGGTAACCAACTCCCCTAAGTTACTTTCCTGAATCTTAGCTCTTATCTTTCTTATTGATTCTGACTACTATCACTTTATAAACTGGGCCTGGAGAATTTAACCTTCACGTATCAGGGTAGTACGCCTGGAACAAGAAGGATCGTCGTACAATTTCGGAGATTACAAAAATAAAGGAGTACATCCCTCTCCCTTTGTGTCTTTCCACTTCTGTCGTTCAGGAACAAACACTTCGCCTAATTCTTTTGAATCCCGGCCCGCTTTTTCCCCACAAACTAATTATGTTACGACCACTGAACAAACTTGGTTGACGAACATAGTTTATGCGCCGCTAATGTAGCGGTTTGTCAAGCATTTGACAAACTCACATCATCCATTTCAAATGGGATTTGTCCTGTGGACACATGAGCAATCCAACCTGTAGGATTATCTTTTCCTCTTCCCATTCTGACTTCTGTAGGTTTCGCGGTAATAGGGAGATCTGCGAGAACTCTTACCCATATCTTACCATTTATTCAGAATTGCCCGCTCATAGTACGATGGAATTGTCCAATTCTAGGTCGACGCGCTGCTTCAATGGCTCAATATGAAAGATGACCAACTCTACAACTTTTAGTGCCATATCTTCCAAAACCAAGTCGTGTACCGTCCGGTTTGAAACTCCTACTACATCTGCCTTTACGATATTTACTAGATTTCGTACGTTTCGGATATAGCACGTCCCCTTTCTTTTTGACTATATGACTTCCACACTTTGACACCTGAGATTCCGTAACGAGTAGATACTTCCGCAGGGGCATAATCTATTTTCTAGTTAACTACATTACTAGATGTTTTTCCATAATTTTCGCATTCAGTTCTAGCTATTTCTGCACCTTCTGATCGACCTGAACAACATATACGGATCACCTCCACCCCCTTTTTCATTACTAATCGAATATCCTTCACCATTTGACTAAAAATGGAGCGAAATGATCTTGTTTTGTTCCTCGGTTGAAAAGAGATATCTTGAGCAATCGGAGAAGCACTTTGATAAACAGATTTGATCTTGACCGACTCAATTAAGGTATTAGTCTTTGTTCTATTAGACAACAAAGATCGCATTTTTTTCACTTCGTTCAAATAAAAGTTGTACCCGTACGGAATTCTTCTGTTTCTCAGTATGATCTCTATCATCATCTCTATTCCCTTTATCAATTCTCCTATCCCACCTAGGTCTATGAATTTCTCTATCAATTCCATTACCTTATCCTAAGCCATGAGGTTCCAACATTTTTTCCTTAGTTTTCGTAGGAGTTGTTCCCGGGCATACTCAAAAAAATTCTTATACACCCCAACCCCGTCCCTTGGAAAGAAAAAGGTAGCACCGAAGAAAGGAAAGAGCGAGATGGTGGTTTTTGTTGTTCCCGTGAAGCGAGGATGATTCGACCAGCGAATGAAGTGGGTTAACTTTTTTTCTTCGGCCAAAAACTTTTTCTCGCTGGTTGAGCTTTCGGCAAAAAAAGTGAAACGTATTCTCTTATCTAAGCTTCTTCCCTGTGCATGAGCTCCCCCCAAGGTAGATGGTTCAACCACGCCCGGTTCCATGAAATGATTGAGAACTACGATGTGGTCGAAATGCATATGGTTCTTTGTCTTCAAGAAGCATTGCATGACTGAATAATTCAAGGAAGGGCGCACCGCAGGGAGGGTTTTAAGTGGATGACTCGTCGGGCTGTCGGAGGGGGACTTCTTTGACTTCTTTGAGAAAAGGAACTTGAATAACTTCGTTTTTCTGAGGGAGTCGTCATTTAGGAGGGCTATGTCATTTACAAGCCCGGTGTATTTCGGATGCTTGAAGGCCCCGCTGACCCGAAGTGATTTAGAAAGATTCTTCTTTATCGATGGTGATCGGTCATGGTATCCATAGCGTTGCTTCTTTTTCGGCCAAATCCTGATTTCCTTTTGCTTTTCCCGGTCGTCGAGCCTGATCAACTCGACTCTTTTCCCTGCCCCCGGCCTCTCACTTCGTTTCGTTCTTCTTCTGTACCGTTGTTTGAATGAAGACACCCGATCGGCCCGACTTTACCAAATGCCCACCACTGGCCCTTCCCCTTTCCGGGTCTGGATTTTTCCCGTCGTTTCTGTCGTCGTGGTCGACGGGGAAGAAAGAAATGAATGAATGTTTTTTTTGGGAAAATGTAGAATAATACACCTACCGAGACGAAAGCCAAAGGTGAGTCTAGTAGGTGGACGTATCGAACCGAAATAACATCTAAGATTGACATCTTGATACACTAATTTACCATAATAATAAATAGAGTCAATGTGGACTCCGCCGTGGGAAGAGCCGCTTCTTTCTTGCTTGATAGGGGGGGGGGGCTTCCATTCACCAGCGCAGACTAAAAGTGGTCTTCGAACCGTGCCGGATAGTCACCCATCACACGACTCTCAAACCCAACCTGTGGTGGATCCCGGGTGACAAAGTAAAAGCCTTTGATCCTTTGCCCCATACTTTGAGATGCTCCTCCCCGCCGATCAAGCAGCGACGCTGCTCTTAGCTTTAAGCCGCTATCCTTCGGTTCGGATAAGTCAAGTCCCTTCGGTCAGTTCACTCAGGTGATCCTCCCTTATCTTCCCTAACGTTCAGAGTTGGTCTGGTTTGAAAAAGAAAAAAGGTCGATTTAGGCTCCTTCCCTTCCACCGCATAGCTGGGTTAGCAGGTACTACGAGCCCTTTGTCCCACCCATTTAACCGGCTCGCGTGGTTCACCGGTTCCACCGAAAACTCTCATTTGTTGAAGCGGAGCATAGTCGCTTTAGGCGCCAAGCGAGAAAGGTCTCTTCTATCGTTTCGGTTTATTCACTGATCTGAAACTTAGCACTTGTTTTCTTATTGATTCCAGGGGCGGCGGCGGTCTTGAATGAAGTCTATCCGAACCGAATTAGCACTTATCAAATCAGGAGAGGCCTCTCTAGCGGAGCTGGGCGCCGGGGCCCTGGTTGCACTAGCGATTGGCACATAGGGGAGTGGTTGCCCGGCTTTCTCGGCCTGGTATCCTGCACCTCGCGTTCATGATATCTACATTCAACTGTGCCCCAGAGACATGGTCGAAGCACGCCCGCCCAGCGTGCTTCTTTCATGACATGCTCTGGTCCCAGGTGTCTCAGTGGTCTTCTAGCATTAGAAGAAGTCGTGTCCGTCCTGGACATCTGCAACACCCTTCCCGCTTTACTTTTTTTAATCTGGGGTGAAGAAAAAGACTGACTCCTTCAGTGACTTTCGCGGTCGCCCTCACTGAACCGACTTGAATCTGAACTACGATTCAGATCAATTCTTACCGAAATCGGATTTCCTTTTCGTGCCATATGCGCTTAGACTTTACTTTTTCCCTTTTTGATTCCCGGTCCAATATTAGTTCTCGAAGATCTTCGTTTCCGTGTAGAAGAAAACTCTCCAAATTGATGACCTCCTTCGGTGATCTTACAACAAACAGGATTCCATTGTCAACTCGTACGAGCAATCAAAGAATTCCGGAAAAATAGAAGAAGATGTAACTCAATTTTCTTGTTCAAAAGAAGATCTCTATTCTTCTTCATTCTCAACAGGAATGCATCGACCAAACTTCCCTTCCATATAGATCGTCGTGGCATGAACTCGGAATTTCTTCGCTTCGATTCCGCCCCTACTTCAATGAAAGCTAGCTCCTACTCCTCCTTCATCGTCGTTGGTCCTTTTTTACACTGTATAGTGAGAAAGCTCACCCCTGCCTTTAGACGAGATCTTATATATGATTCTCGTAACCCCTAGGAGCCTCTTTTCCTTTTGCCCAGCTCCCCGAAAACATCGTTCGACTTGCATGTGTTAAGCATATAGCTAGCGTTCCTTCTGAGCCAGGATCAAACTCTTCTTTTGACTATGATTTAGCCCTACAGTGGTAGAACCTGGTGAACTGGGCGTACTTTTTGACTTTACATGCTCTTTATTCTCTTATTAAATTGATAGTTAGATGAATAGATCACTCCTAAAAGCAACCGTTCTATTATTATACGATACCCCCGCCATGGATGATACGATTTCAAGAGACAAAAGCATATTCGATTAGCTACTTAGGAGGAACCAAACGGAGGGGATCTCGAACATAAAAAAATATATCAAATTTTCATTTTAAAAAGACAGAAGACCCTCCTAAGAGAGATGGAGAACTCACCCCTCTCTCCTATCAATACTGTTTACACGAGCATTAGTAAGCCTATCCTGCTAACATCCTATCGCCTACCTGCCACTACGCTTGCTGCCAACCCATCTCCGACTCCTTGAATGAGGGGATGAAAGAGCATGAACTAATCTCTAAACCGATGGACTTCTCTGAGAAATGAGATTGGTTAGCTTTTCCCTCACAATATCGGTTCATTGACCTGAATAGAAGGCATCTAAATCTTCGAACATGCAATGCCCGAGGTTCCCCCAAAACCGATTCCTCTGGAATCGAATATTTGCATTTGATCCGTGCTAGGATCTGAGTTTGATTGTTTTGATTGTTTAAGTAAAGATGTGATGAACGAAGTGAATTATAAATGGAAAGTGCAGCGGAATAATAAACTATTAATCAAAACAAGAGAGTAAATGTTTTTCAATTGAAAGCTTTCATAAATCTAATGATTACAATCATAGTACAAGTACTCCCCCCTCAGCTTGATCACTCTGTGATTGTTTGTCTGAGAGAATGTTTCGAGTGACGAATAGAACAGTACAAGCACTGTTCTATTTATAGACAAATCTAAACCACTGATGATTTAAGTTGACGTCACCTAAGACAACGACCTCTAACAGAATAACAAACATAAAAGATCTGTTGTATACAAACTACTGTTACATTGTAAAACTCTGAAAGGTAAACTGCTGTTGGGAAAACTCTGATGGTCTTGTATCATCTGTTGGAGCCTAAATATTGTTAGCTCTAACAGACCTTTAGTCTTCAGCACTTTGATCAGTAGTTGTTCATCATCAGACCTTTAGTCAGCAGTTGTTCTCTAGTAGTTGTTATCCAACAGTCCGTTGCAGCAGCAATTGTTCGAACAGTTGTTAAGGTACAGCAGATGTTAGGGTCAACAGCCTTTTGGGGAAAGTATCTTGTAAATGTTGTTTATTGCTAAGGATCAACTGAGTAGTATATTTTGGCTTTCCAATCATCTGTTCTTCTCCAAGTCAGCAGACCCAACAATCCGACTTCGATCGGAGAAAGCCTCTGGAATTGGAACAGATGTGGTTCACCCGTCACCCGGTTGCTTATTGATCCGTCGGGTAGAGGGATCATGGAGGGTAAGGCAAATGTCACTCTATCGATACAACGTATTGAGCGACTACGATGAAGCGGGAGATGCTCCTTTACTTGACTGGAAATGCCGGGTCGACAACTCCGAATCACAAGCTATTGACAACTAACTAAACTACTCCGGATGAGGGGTGAAATATTCCGCCTTCCTTCAAGTATACGCACTTTCTCACTAAATGAAAATTAGGGAAGTTAAGGATTTAATACCCCCACCCAGAAAGACGTGTTTTCCATTTTTGAAATAAGGCATGTAAGCCTCTTTGTCCCTCTCGGTTCGGCAGCAGAAGCATTCTTAGCTTCCGAAGAAGATGAAGCTACCGAGATAGGAATTAGGAGCTGCTTTTCCGGCCGATAAAGCTATTGAGAAAGCCAACAATTCTATCCGGATCTTGATTCCGAATATCTTAGATCGAACATCACAAGCCTTATCACCAGAATTCACAACTCACTCCCGACCGAGAAGAGGCGCCTCCGTCCAACCTCGATAGTCTTGAATGCTCCTTCCATCCAAGCATGATAGTTGATTTTATGGTCAGAACTCAATCCCGGGATGGTGAATTAGACTCAGCCTATGCTGGCCTTATACATCCGTATATATTCTTAAATAATAGGGCCATGGCCGTGGCGTTGGGCAGAAAGCTGATGATTTCGACGAGGCCCTTCCCTTTAACCCGAACAGGCATATTCATTACAGGTCATCCCCTACCTCTGAATCCTTTGACGGACACCAGAGAAGTTAGTTCTTCACCTATCACATTGGTAGACTTGAACTTCCCTCTAGTCCTAGAATCACTACCTCTTTAAACCTCTGATGAGAAAGTCGTAGGTGAAAGCAGGCCTTTCACCCATACTCATTCAAAAATGGGGGAGTTTACTTATCCATTTCGAGATAGTTGCTACCTAGATGTTTTGATTCATTTACTACTACTACAAGAAATCCACTATTCCATCCAAGCGTAGGTCGAGATTGAAAGGCAAGAAGCAGTGTTCAAGCTGTAGATGGTTCCCAGTTGCTTGTTTCCTTTCATCCATTGCTTCACTTCATAATCATAAGGAGACTAGGTTATTCTCATTTCTGCTTTAGTCATCAATGCAGGCGGTTAGACTCTTGCTATAGACTAGGGGCTCTATCGTGCTATTCTAGACATAGGTAGGCGGCAAAGACAAGGGATCTCTCTCGCTATAGATGGTTGCTGCTTGCGAGAAGCGTCTCTTCCCTTTCAAAAATTGAATAAAGAAAGATTTTTCCACTGGTATTCTACGCTCGATCTCTACTCCCCGAAAGCTCACTCACAATCTATGTCTCACTTAGGGCTAGAAAGATAGGCTTCTTCATACAAAACCGGGAACCTTATTCCGACAGATCAAACTAGCTGGTATCGAGGGGATGTAACGCCTATTTTCGAGTGCCGAGCTGTGCTGAATTTCTAATCTCATGATCGGCTAAACAAAGGCATAGGTAAATATTAGTCTTGATTCTTTATTTAAGTAATTACTCCTTCCTATTTAATGGGCTGCATCGCTTTGGCCGGTAAGGAAGGGCGGCTACGGGTTCCGACAAAGTCCTTTCTTTGATTCTTTTTGAGGTGAATCAGGTAACGAAAGAACAAAGCAGGAAGCCGATTGACTCGAGTTTGTGAGGCTTGGTGGAGTAGGTTTCAGAGAGCTCTCACGCACTCTTCTTTATTGAATTCATTCCTATTCTATTAATAGACCCGTCAGAGTAGCGATCCTTGCTTCAGAAGGAATTCGATTAAAGAATGAAAGTGTGATCAATCAATCGCGGTAAGGAACCCCTCTCTTCTAGTAGACGCCCGGTATTCCGATTCCTCTTATTGACTGGGGAAGTCAGAAGCAGCGCAGGAAGCTAAATGCCTTGAGTTTAGAGCCTTCCATAATCCATCAATAAAGGGGCGGCCAATATATCAGGGATGCACCCCGAGCGAGCATAAATAAGTTTGCCGTGCGGAAGTCTTAGAGTTAGGAGTCTCGGCGCATAAGAATCCAAATTCTAATAAGTAGCTCTCGGCATCCCCTCTCTTTAGTTCTGTTGCCGGGAGTTAGGAGTTAGGGGGCCTCCTCCTTCTAATGAGTGCCCAGTGAAGGCGCTAAAAGAATCAGAATTCTTTTTTCTCAGACCCCTCTCTTGTTGCCGCCCTTAAGTCAGGAGTTACGGGATTCGCCCCTCTCCTATATATTTACGTGCGTAGGAGTAAGATATCCTCTATCCCGATCAAGTGGCCCGAAATCGTGACTTTTTGACCCTCCTCGAGTGATTCCACATTGATGGACTGGACGATCAAATTCTTCTTGGGTTGGCTACCCTTATTTTTAGTCTACCTGTAACAGCTTTAGACCTATTAGATAAGCAAGAGCGTGGGCATCCCCTTTATAGGACCGATTGGGAGAGGGAATCAACAATCCTGCGGCCCTCAAAGATCATAGAGCTAAATTTCAGGACTTTTTCGAATTGGTCGAGTTATTATGACACGGACACGAAGACCCAATTCCTAGTCCTTATTTATAGGCCAGAGCGAGTCCATAAGCTTCAGGCCTTATTCCTCCTACCGCTATTAATTATGGCATCTCAAGAGTTTCGGATCGTAAAGAGTCTGTTCCTTCAGGCTGGGTTGAGTCAGTCTCGAATGTCAAGGAAATAGCGGTGCCCGAAAAATCGTTCCTGAGTTCGGCTTCCGTCTTGTTCCTGTAGCTAGGGGCCGAGTCCCGTGTTCCTCTATGTGCGCGCGTAGGAGTCAGATATCCAAAATCCTGCGGCCCTGATTTCGATAGTTTGAGGCCTGCCTCGACTGATCACCGAGGGACAAAAAGATTAAATAGGATTATATTAGTCTTCACCTTCATGATAGCTGCTGTAATGGCTATAGCCCTATTAGCAGGAGTTAAGCAAGTGTGATTTCACTCTCGTTTGTTGAAAGGAATTGGTAAACTCATTAGGCTGTTAACCTGAAGATGGTGCAACATCGAATCCTGTTACTTCGAATGGAATAGTCGCCCGCCTCACTTGCTTTCTTAACTGCATAAGGAAGAAGTTTCATACCGAGCATACGAGGCATACCTTTAAGACCTTGGCTAAGTGGCCTAATGTGGCTACTTTTTCTATCCCATCGCTCCCAGCAAAATAGCCTAAGGAGATGTTCTTCCTCCTCGCTCGAGAAGGACTTCTCCCCTCCATCATCGTTTGAGGGGATCCCGAGCTTAAGCGGCGCAGGAAGCGTTTTTCAAAAAGTTCATAACCTTACGGCTGGGTAAGTGGATTAAGAGATCCATCATCGCAGGGACGAAGACCAGAACTATAGACTAATTCTGCACCAGCCCAGACGCAAAAAAGAAAATAAAGGCGCCCGAAGCTTCCTTTCTTAACTGGACGAATAGGAGAGTCAAAAGGGCTTGGCTGATGGATTAGTTATAGTTTTTGGACGAAAGAGTGAAAATCAATCGAATCAAAGACTTGTTGCCTAGGAGTTTCAGTTTCAAGCTTAGCTCGTCTTTCCTGCTATGAGTCCGAACATACTGACTCTTTTACGGAGTGAAAGAGCTAAAATGGTCTCCGCCGTTGCAGGTCCTTTTTTTAGGAATGCTAAATCTAAACCGATTTACAAGTCTTCTTAGTTTGCATCTATTCCTTCATCCCTTGAGTACAAAAGGTATTGGGCTTAGTATGTGCTTAGTTTCGGTTAATCCTTAGGCTCTTTTTGATTACGTAGAAACTTGGATGATTTTTAGCCTTTGTGATCGTAATCTAATTTCAATCATTTTTCCATAGGTTAGTTTCTTGATTTTAGAGCCCGGGGAGTGTCTTGAGTTCTTTGTTTGGTTGCCTGGGGTGGGGTATGCCCCTTCATTTATGTTTACTTCGGGGGTTCTCCTCCATCGGTCAATGTATTCTTACTTACCGAAAAGAAAGACTAGTTAGGTACCGTAGGTAGAGCATATTCCAACACTTCAGATAACCACTTGACATTGGCACCTTGGCCAGGTAGATCCGTCCCACTCTCCGGACCTCACCTCTGCTTTTTTGGAGTACGGGATGACTCGGATGGGCAGATAAAAACGAACCTGTCAGTTACGCCTTTAGGAGCTGCCACGTATAGCTTTAGTTTATGCTGTAGCATCGGTTCTTGCTCTGGTTACGAATGACCCAATCTATCTATGGAAACCACCCCTACTTTTAGTAGATGGATATGCGCACCTAGGAAAGCACGGAATAGACCTACGTGTCGGCCAGTGCCGGGGCAAAGATAGGGACCATGAAAGCATGGGATTCAATCGAACCTTTTCGGACAATTCCTATCGCAGAAGAGGGATGTTAATAAGCTGACAACTCAGGCATGGCTTCAATAGCGAAAGAAGTTCTTTCTGATTTGAATCAAGAAAGACAATGAATTTACGAGATCTTGATCCGTTCAGTGCCTTCACTTGTGAACAACAGGGACCCATTCTGTTGATTGCTTCTTTGCCCCAGCTCTAACAAACTGGTTTTTCTTTCTCACGGAATTAGGGAAATCATTAGATTCTTCTTCCTTCTTTTGGTAACATATACCGAGATAGGCTGGGAATTCTACCTTTGATAGACAGGTGGCAACTTGACCTCTAAGTAAGGACACGAACGCCCGTGCCCAATCAAACACCACAATCATGAAAAGCACCTGAACCGAGACCTAAAGCTGAACCGTTGAAGGAACCTCTTTCCGCTGTTAAAGCAAGTACGCTTTTCAAGCTTTTTCCTTACTCTTACTAAAGCAGGCACACGCAAAACTCTCTATTTGGCTTTTCACTGAAACCAATACGTGTAAACATAAGGTAGGTGCTTTCACGACTCACAAAACGGAGGATCAAAATCTTTGCGCAGTAGAGGAGTCAAAAGCGGAGGACGAAGCGAATGTAGAGGACACAGCATATCAGGGAAGGAAGATGGACTGGACTCACTCTCATTCATGGCATGGGCAATAACAGCCCTAATGACTTTCGGTGAAGATATGCTTATACGGTGAAGTTAGTCACAAAGTCTATGTTCGTATGCTTTCACTCTAAGCCGACCATCCAAAAAGGATGTGCAGAATTGATCATTGACCGCAGTCTTCTCTTTTCTCTCCGGGAACTTTTTTCTCTTCAGCACAACACTCAATGGTGATGCATGGCGTCATTACTGAATCCTTTCATTGACCTTTCTTTTCTATAATGGAAAAAGCCCTCCTCTCAGTGATGTGGGTGAGAAACCCAAATCAGAAAAGCTCAGCAAGCCAATGGCTCAACGGTTCTCACTACCCTCCTTTGGCGCAAACACCGTTTGCTGCGCTGCGCTCAACACGAAAAGCCGGGGAACTCTCTTTGGTGAACTTCACGATGATAGTCAGTCTGAAGTTTTCTACCATGCCTTATTAGTTCAAAGACTGGGCTTGGGGGTTGGTCTCAGTGGTCAATGAAAATGTACTAGTGTGCTGTCTTAACATGCAGAAATTTTATTAGACTGCTAGCTTTACCAGCGGCAGGAGGGTTAAAAGACGGTGCATGAACGAAGTAGGATCCTCTTTTTTTTGTATCCCATCGACGATCTTCTTTGGTTTTGGTACATAACAGTTTGCATAAGCAAAGTCGATTATTTGTTACAAATCTAGATCCTGCACTCTCATCTCTAGTCTCTAGCTATCATCTTAGTATATTAGTCAAATATATCTTGTACTTTCTTGGGCCTAACTAAGAAAAGAGAACAAGAGAAGAAAAGCAAAAGCAAATACGACTTTCAGCCAGGCTGCTTCATTCAAGTCTAGGACTTAGGCAAGACTTATCAATCGAGCAAAAGCAGTTTAATCGCATTTATCGTCTCTCACTTAACTCTGATCTGGTGTCGTCGCTCACAGTCCAAGAAGAGTAGTCCTTTCGTTGGCTAGTGGGATTACGCTTAATGGGATAGACCGATCATCGCTTTCTTCCTCAACTAGTTCTGGAGTCAAGCCGGCAAAGAAGTAGACTCATTCCTTTTTCACTGGCTAGCATCAAACTACCCTCCCTCAAGAGTCCCAGATCTCAAAAGAAAGGACGATTTTCTTTACCCTTCTCAAACTCTAAAGTGCTAGGATATCTAACCGGTTATCAAAAGTGCAGGGCGTAGCTACTGGCCTTGATCAGACCCACAGGACACTCATGGAATGGTATTGATTCGAAAGAAGGTATAACATATTATACATAAGTTAGCAATGGTATTCTCAATCAAGGACTTCATCAATCGGTTTGAACCTTTAGCCTGTGAAAGACAAGACTGGCTAACAACAGAGGTGAAAGATGCAACCTTGCCTTTAAGGATGTTAACTAATTAAAATGAACACAAAAGAAAACTAATTCTATGACCGCTTTTGGCCTTAAAAAACCTCTGTTTAGCTACCTTCATGATTTCTTTTCCCGATAAAAAAACCATCCAGCAGCGCCATTAGATGGTACGCGGAGCTCTCTTTAGCTGCTGTTCAATTTCACGTCTCAAGCTAACTTTTTTTATTCCCTCTATGCCGTTCATTGTTAAAGATTCAATTGATTTCTCATTTATCTTGTGATAAAACAAAGTATAAGAAGGTATAGGCAATTGCTCAACTCTTAGTTGGTATACCGAGTCTGAGGACGAAAGATTCTTCATACGTTCTTTGCAGGCTGCCTTCTCTTCTCCTTGATCAATCCCTTGCCTAATGCCTACTAAAAATGGGAGTGTCATGAGCGTATCCCATACCCATAGTCATTCAATCCAAGGTGAATTGCACTATCGACTCTTTGTACTTGAGTTTAAAAGGAGCTTGTTAAGCATGGTCATCGCTACAGGTTTTGACTCCTGAGAACTTCACCAAAAGCCTTTTTTCCACGAAAGAAAGGATGCAAGTTTCTATTGAATCTCTTGCTAGCCTTGTGAATGAAAGATTTTCTAAGTGTTCAATCAGACTATGTTTGAAAGAAGGACGTAACCAGTGCTAGTTGAATCAGCCCTTACTCTTCTCCTAGTCGGCGTAAAAGTAAGCACTCTTTCCCTACCCGCTGTTACTGCTCGAGTAGGAGTTCTTGGAGATGAAAAGAGAGGAATGAGATGCGGCGCTTAGGTCCCTCTCGTCTTTTGCACCGGCTACTGGTAGAGCTCCTGGGAAAAGAAGAAGGTATATACCAAGAGATGATATGCGAACAGCAGATGATTTCAAAAATGAGTGAAAGAAGATCTTTTTGCAGTGGCCACAGCGGATGCTAACACTGGACTTGCTTGCATCTCTCTCAAGAGTCAAAAGAAATCCCCTATTCGCTGCCCTTTCTTGGTCACCAAGAATTCGTTCAGAGGAGAGGTCCACTTTGATAGTCATAAAGGCCCTTTTCCTTGTTTTCTTTCTAAAACTATCCATTCTTATCAGGTCCTGTCGAACCGGGAGATCAATTCGTCATCTCTAAATGAGAAATTGGATAAGCAGTTTTAACAAGGATTGAAGTTGCTTCAGTAGATTGATGAGAATAATGAATAAAATTCACACGCCGCTCATGAACCAAAATGAAAGTCGATTTCGATTTTATCTTTCCGCTCAACCAGTGCTTTATGAAGGATTAACCTGATTGATCTATTCTTGCCCCTGCGGCGGATGGGATTGATTGATTCTAAACCCGCTTCGACGTCTTCCCACAGATCTGCCTTATCGAGGTGGGGGTGCCATTAAGGCAATGAAATCTTTTTTGTACAAAGAATAGGAGGCATATGCAAAAGCATGTTGCACGAAAGGAACTGACATCTCATCGGAATAGGAAGCGAATCCGCTCTTCTATGTGCTAGATGTCGGCATTTCCCCTCTTAGCATACGGCATTAACTTCACTGATGCCTACTGACCGGATCGGGAACAAAGAAGGCAGGCACTGAAAGTGATCTTGATGAATGCTTGTCGGATAGAGCGACATTCATTCCCAACCTTCGGTTGTCCCCCGTTGGTCGAGTGACTTCGTTCCTTACTATGCGGGTCTAGTTCAACCTCGTGCTGGGTAATCTATTACGATAACATTAGCCCTTCTGTCAAGACTCTCATAAAGTATTGATTTGATCGATCCCTTCGTACCAAGTCAAGACTCATTACTTTCTCCAAGAGCCCTAATATAATAGGGAGGATGGTGCTTATAGGGTCTTAAGTAAGTTAATTGGCGTCACAAGTATGGTTGTAGGGAAAGAGTTAATCGAGTTAGTGTTCTTTAACCTCCTTCTTAAGTTATAGGCACAAGTTAGGTATGAAAGAGTATGAGTTAGTAACGAGTGGGAGCTAGCCCTAAAAGAAAGTAGGGAGAAGACAAGATCGGTCCCAAGCAAGTAAGGTATAGAGTTCTCTCCCGAGCTATGAGTTAATACTTCATAGGAGTTAAGAATAGAGTTACGGACTAAGCACGAACGAGAGAATCCTAGATCTGTCACAAGGTAAGAGCAACTAATAAAGTTCTTGCTCTTGTTATTTAGTTCGCAGATCGGGCGATCAAGGAAAAACATTTGAAACCGCACTAGCTAATAAAAAGTGGAATGCGGTTTTCCCGTTAAGTAATAAGCTAAAGGGAATCTTCTAAGAAGGAGCGCATGTGGAACTTGTCTTGATTGTCTTTTTTCCCTGTTTCGTTCGAGAATTGGCTTCGAATTGACATTTCTGTCAGGCTATTCCCTCCTAGTAAAGTCTTCGCTGGATTCAACCGAGTTTGAAGTTTCGAGGCCGGGCGAAGAAATAACGGAAATAAAGAGCGAGTAATCTCTTTCCTCAAAGGGCCATTTGTTAGAATTGGCATCCTGTCAGCACCTGCAGTCAGTGATAGTTAGAAAGGCTTTTTCAAAAAAGAAAAGAAAGAAGATCATCCTAATGTTAAACGAATTACTTACTATTCTTTCCAATCTTTGGGAGAAAGACGCCCCCTATCCCCATCGTATTGCTTTCGAGTCGCTTCTACAGTCTACGGCTAAAAGAAGAATCGAGAGCTGGTACCCAGTTCCTCCGTATGGGGCCACAGTCGCTTTTCGATCCACACACAAAGAAACTATTAAGCTTACGCCTGTCCATTCCTTTAGGTCGATAACGGCGTAGGAGAAGAGGAGGATCCCAACCTTTGAAAGAGTGGTTTGGTTCTCTCAATACAGCTTATCGAGTTTTCAAGCTCCGTCTGTAATGAGCTTGACTCGAAGTCTTATTAGCGACTTTGTGAATCGCGAGGGTTTTCCAAAAGTTGAAATAAAAGACTTCTGGCGCTGGACAGTCTTGGTCTTAGTTCAGTTTGAATCCGAAGCCGAGGAGGCAATCAGAACTAAACAAGAGTCTTTATCTTTTACTGTCCGAATGTGGCTTTGTGCACTGGCTTACAACCTTATACCATCTAGTCTTAGAGCGCGAGATTGAAAGGGTAGATTCGTCTCCTCATCATAGAGGGGCGGGTGATTCTCAAGGTTTGCAAAGTCTAAAACATCAGCATGTTGGATGCACCCTAAGGCCAGTTAACCAAAAGGAGAATAGTTAGCCGAGGAAGGGCCTGAATTGACCGATAGGACGGAATCAATCGCAACACAATGGGGGAGGAGCGGGCTAAGCTTGAAGGCATTTCTTCTGTGTTTAGGTTTTTGCTCCTAGGCCTGGTTTCGGTCCTTTTATCGAAGTCGTTGATTACGAGGACTGAATTGGCGTGAAAGCCTATAAAGGAGCTTTTTTTCAAAACAGAAAGTGGCCAGAGAGTCTCTATTGAGGTTAGCCCACTGTGGAACGGGGAAAGGTCACCAAAGAAACAAGATAGACAGCTTCGGCATCAAAAAGAAAGTTTGTCGGAGGAGAGGTGCAGCATTTATACTAGCACGCGCGTGAGCCATCTTCTTGTTGTTGTTCCTATTTCAAAGTGGAATGAGAAGAGAGCGAGAGGGGAGAAGGCGCTGGTCCACCGGAAGGCAGTTAAGTTTACTGTTAGAAAGTGAGAGTAGCTGTCTTTAGGGTGCTAGTTCCCTTTCTAACAAGCTGACCGGAATAGGGGCCCTCGCTTCTAGTCCCACTTGTAGCCTGATCGGGACTTCTTTCTCTCTTGCTTGAATGCCAACCAACTTTTCTGACTCTGGTTAGTAGTTGTATACTTTCACCCGTTTAAATATCTTATCTTGCTGTATGTGAATTAAGGTACTTTACTTGTCTCGTTAGAGAAAGGCAGCGAAGTAGAAAGCGAAGCTGGAGCCTTAGCTGCCTTGTCAAAGGAAAGAAAAGGTTGAGCCAAGCTACTTTTTCACTCTGGGTCCCATCCGCCCTCGAACCACCAACTCTGTTCACTGTCTTCTCTCCAGAACTCCAGTTTGGCTTGATTACTGGAACTCAAAAGCCCTAGCTTCTCTTACCTTCTAGAACTGTAAGGGAATTTCGGTAGTGAGGAACTGCCCCTTATATTCCCTGCCTAATCTGAAAGACTAGCTCAGGTCAGAACTCATAGCTCAAACTCAACAGCCTAGCTTCGCTACAGAACTATGATCTATGACCACCCTCTCTTATCCGAAGCCATCGTAACATAACATATGTATCAACGATTCCAAAAAAGGACAGGAAATTGGATCCATTACTGGAGGCCTAGGCATAGACGAAGAAAGCAGAAACATAGGGGTAGATGAAAGCAGGAGCAAAGGGGATTGAATGAGGGATGAATCTTCTGAACTGCTTGAGAGCTGGAAGATTGGGATATCCCGACTTCCAATTCTTATAACCGCTTTTAAAGGTAAGATATCGACCTTTGATGGGGGGCTCTCACAGGTCTACACGCCAGTGTTTTCCTTCCACAAGTTGTACCTACGCTTCCCGGTTATAAGATCTCATACGGAAGAAGAGCCTCTAGGACCATTCATCATCCTCAGCAGCTTGAGAAGGCTCCTCAATGGCTTGGATAGCCCCTGAAGTAATATCCTAACGTGTACTCAAGAACACAAGAAAAGAGCTTTTCAATGGCCTTCTGTTTTTTGATAAAAAAAAAAAAAGTCGTGTTTTCCCGCTATAAACTAGAGAGTTAGGTTAAAGGTAAGCCGGCCAAGAGGACAAGTTGGATTTTCCATATTATATATAAATAATATTCGTCTGTAAGAAGTTGAAGTGACAAGTTAGATTTTCCATAATAATGATAACTAAGTTTTGTGGCTATTAATTTCTAGATTTAATAAAAATAGTCTATTTGTATGTATGTTTGAAAGCGACGGTTACCACCATGTGCATCTCACATGAGGTTATTTTGGTCATTTACTTGATTTAATGATGGATAATTTGATCAGTTCAATCTCTTTTATTCATCAGAGTTTTTTTTTGTTACCATTAAGTTACTTTCAGAGAAATGTTAATCAGAGGTTGGTCATTAGAAGCTAAGTAATTATCAGTTGTTTATGTCTTCATAAGTTTATTCGTTAGACTGTTTTTTTACATTCATCAGAAGTTTATTCATCTGACGTTTTTATTTAAATGCAAAATACTAACCTAATATGAATACCAATAGAGAAAATAGCATAATGTAAAACCAGATAAAAACATTTAATAAACTTTAAATAAAGTTGCATATAACATACCGAAAACACAAAAAAGGAAAGGACATTAAGTAGATAGTTATAAAATATACTTATAATAATCTAACATAACATACTTATAAACTAAACCTCATTATCATTGTCATCAACATCAATCTCTAAATCTGATGATTCATAGGTTGCCATTTGCACTTCCTCCCTTAGCTCTAGGATTCTTTTACGGATTTTGTTCTCGAAATTCAGCATTTCTCTGGTTCTTCTCCTGTTCCGCATTCCTACATGATCAAGTTCCTACAAGAAGGTAAGATCAGTGGAGTTTTGAATTTGTTCTTCAGTGACCCACATATAACGGCCATTGCTGAACTCTACACTTGCAACATGATAACTCTCAACATAAAACCAACTAACAACATAAAACATTTCAATGACTTCCACTTGACCGAACATGTCATCTAACTTAGCTATCAATTTTCTTTCTTTCTCACATGGGTACCTTATTGAGATTCCAAAATCATACATTTGTTTTTGGAATTCTTCACCCATATCCATTATCGCCTTTCTTGATGTAAACACTAGACGTGTGTTGTTGTCCAGTGTTACATGATATCTACGATTCAAAGTGTAGTATCTCCAAGTTGCAACAGTTGCCATTTTGTTTTTGTTTGTGTGTGTGTGTTTTTTTTGGTTGTGTTTTAAGTTGTGTTAATGGATGAAGGTTAGATACCTTTAAATAGACCTTGAGTAAAGATCTTGATGTTGAAATTTAATTTTTCAAATAATCATCATTAATATTTTCAGTGGCTATTAATTTTTGCATCAAATGAAATGATGTAATTGCATCATTTCAAGATATATATATATATATATATATATATATATATATATATGTGTGTGTGTGTGTGTGTGTATATAGTATAATATGTATGTGTATGTATGTATGTTGATATAGAAATAAAATAAAATTCAAAGACAATGATAATCTATAAAAGATTCTAATCTATAAGTTTCACTAAAAAGAAGAAAAACTTTATATCACAATTTTCCATGTATTTTTTAATACCAAAAAACAGTGTTGTTCTTTTCAAAAGTCGTATAGATATTAGAGCATTGTAAGGCAAAAAATCAGTATCTAATATTTTCATCATAATGGCAACTAGCTTTTTACTTATCTAAGTTCTATAATATTTACTTTCCTCAAGTAACCAAAAATTTATTAAATATATTATAACAATCACAAAAACGATTAACAGAATTTAAAATCAGAAGTTTATTGATCAAAGGTTTTGCTTTTCTCATTAGTAAAAGAAATTATCAGTAGTTTTGTCATCAGAGTTTTCTCCTCTGAGGTTTCTCATCATGAGTTAAACTACTAAGGATCTCCATAGAACAATTATTTGCATCTTATGTTTTTCATCAGGAGTTAAACTATTATTTTATGTAACAAAGTTTATCAGAAGTTTATTTATCTGACGTTTTGCTTTCTTCAGCAGTACTTTAGTATCAATATTTTTCTAATCAGAGGTTTCTAATTAGGAGTTAAACTACTTAACCAGTAGTAGTTGATTCACCAAAGGTTTGGCATTAACCAACAGTAGGTCCTTATCAGTAGTTTTCTCATCAGAGGTTTTTTATTAGGATTTAAAGTAGTTAGGTTAATATGAAAACAAACAACACGTAGCATAATGAATTGTTGGATCAGTAATGCTCTTGATGTATTGCTTGCTAGTGAACACTTATGTGTTTAGCAAGTTCAATCAGATTTGCACAGGGGAATGAGTAAGTAAAGTTACACTATCAATAGGAGTTATTACTCCTCCTTAATGTTTGAAAACTAAAGATAAGTTTAATGAGAATCTAAGTATTGAATGTGAATGATAATAAATACTCTAACAGATTCTTAATAAATGAAATGGAAATAACAATAATAAGCTTTGAAGGATTTCTGTTTCAATAAAAATCAATGTCTAAAACAGAGGGATGAACCCATCTATTTATAGACTTTACAAATACATGAACCTTGCCAAAAAGCAAGTCTGTAACAAGTTGCAACAAGTTTCATTCTTCGAACTTGCACAAAAAGATAAAGTAATACTAAACAAATAAACTACTGAAACATAAGGAGGTGGAAAGATTCTGGTACAAGTGCTGATGAATGACAAACTACTGATGAGTAGTTTGTCTTCAGTAGTTCTTCAGTAAACTTGTCTGGTTAGACTTCAGAACTTCTGATACTTCTTCTTCTTTAGTACTTGTTGAATCCTTCTTCAGTACTTTACTCTTCTTTCTTCAGTAGTTCTATACTTAGAATATTTGCAGAAGTATGAATTAGACTAAGGTTTACAAAAGTGGTTCCTCAATCCTTTTTGTCCTAACAATCTCCCCCTGGATTGATGAAGCCAAAAGCTTTTCTAATTCCTTATTGTTTTCTTCTTTCATTCACAATCTTCCATATCTCCTTGAACATGGAATTCTTCAGTTGATTCAGCTATTCATCAGTGAGAGATCCCCTTTGAGGTTCCAAATGTTGAATTGTAAGCAAATCCTGAGTTGATAGATTCTTCAGTTCATTCATGGACTTGTAGGCCTTGCTTGTAAGATCTCTTCTTGTCACCAATACTGAGTTGTCATCAGTAAAGGACCATCTGATGATCAGCACTTTAGATTTGTCAAAATCTGAAGTATAGGGAACCATGCTGGATCCCTGGGATGTTCCTGAGTGTTAGATGTTTTCTATTTCTGTGACTCTCGGGTGGGATTCACTTCTGTCTTCGTTTTGCACTACATCAGGTAATTTGAAAGTTGGTAAATGATGTTCAGTAACTACCTTTGTGTGCAGTCTGTCAGTGATAGTCTTCTGAATTTGGTAAGCAAATGTTGAAGGATCCCTAAATTGAGTTATCGGAGGCTTCTCTTTAATATCAAAGTCTCCATGTACAACTGTGTTGCCTTCTAGCAACACCATCTTGAAGTCAGTCTTTGTATTGTCCTCTGGCTTCTTCTTGGTAGCTGGTCTTTGTTTAATACCAGAAGTTCTAACTACTAAAGTTGATACTTTAGAAGTTTTGAACTTCTCTGGATTAGCAGCCTTGGCAGCCTTGTATTTCTTGTATGTGTCCAGTAGTTTGTCTTCTCTCCATCTTGACATAGAGGCTTTTGAACCATAGTCATTAGCTACCAGTTCTTCAATCATTTTTTCTCTCTTGGCTTTTCTATCCTTCTCTGTTGCAAGTTTGTCAGCAACAATTTAAGCTCTTTTGGTTAGCTCATCCATTGAGAACACTTTGAGTGAATAGGCTTTAGTTTTGCTGTTCTTTGTGATGAAAGACACCAGTTGTTGTCTTTTGTCTTCTTCAGCAACCTTTTCAATCTTGGCTTGCCTATTCAGCTCTGCTTCATAAGCTTGAAGTTTATCATTGTAGCTCATGTCTTCCATTGCTTCCAAACTGTTCCAGATCTCATCCTCCATAGCCTTTCTTTTGGTTGCAAGTAAACTCTTCTCTAGTAATTCTTTTGACTCTGAAATTGGAGAAGGGTTTAGCACAGTCATTGTTGTTGTTGTAGACCTTGGAATAGGAGTTGGTTGTTGTTGTTCAGTTGGTTTGGAAGGCTCTTCAGTTGTTTATATGCTGGAAGTGTTAACTGCTGAAGTGTTAATAGAAGTATCAACTACTGAAGGATTGTCTTCAGTACTTTCTGAGTCTTTAGAGGTTTCTTCATAAGTTTCTTCATTATGGCCTTGGGAAGGTTCAGCTTCAATATCAGTTGTAGAAATAAGCCTTTGTTGATCTTCTTTTTGTTTCTTGGCTTTTTCTAGCAGTTCTTGTTGTTGTAGAGCCACTATTGCCTTTATCCTGGCTTCCAGTGACTCCTGCTAGGTTTAGAAGTTCTACCAGTGAGTTCAGCAAGCTGTCTTGAGTTGTTGTCTATCTTGTTGGACAGCTCACCATGTTTCTTGTTGATCACCTCAAATTGAGTTTTGGTTGACAACTCCAAAGCAGTTGTGAAAGATTTGAGGTGATTGGCAATGAGGGTGTTCATCAACTGGTATAGGGGACCATCTGGGCTGCATAGTTGGTTAAGGTCTATGCTGGATGACCCAGGGAATTGGGTAGGCATTTTCAGTGAGGGGTGTGTTTTTAGGTGATCTTCATGTTGTACAGAAGATGCCACTTTAGGGGAATCAGGGATCAAGTGGACTTTAACCTAATCTGGTGTCACCAGCTCTTTGAGCTTAGAGACACCAGGTGCAGGACCTTCACTAGCAGCCGTCAATTCAAGTTTGGTGGAGTGTGAATCATCATCCAAATCAATGGAATCATCTGAATCCCTGCTTACTTCCTCAATGAGGACAGTATCAGTTATATCATGAGCTGGGCCCAACCCAGTTGTCTCATGTACCTCTTGTTCTTGGTTCAGAGGATTTCCTACCTCAGGCATTAAGCCTTCATCAGTAGTTGCCACAAATGAGGTCTTAGCAATGTTACTTCTTTCCTCAGATACGCCACTGGGTGGTATATGAGTAGTAGTAGCCTCAAATGTACCTAAAGTCTCTAAGTTTGGGCTTAGAAACCCTGGTTCATCCTCATCTCTTGGGTTAGGGCTATGGACATCCACATCCATGTCAAGTTCTGAAGGTATGTCCCCTGTTTGATGTGGTTGTTGGGGACCGACATGTTCTGATGCAATGGCCTCTTTTATCCTAGAGAGAAGTTTGGCAATTTCAAGGGCTCCGGGTTCAGAAGTTTGTGGTGCTGGTTCAGTAGTTTGGGCTAATGGTTCAGCAGTTTCAAAAGAAGAGTCAATGGGGATTGTTTTCTTAAATTTCTTTCTTTTGAATAAAATTGTGATTGGTGCTCTAGTGGGGGTTTGAGATGGATGAGACCGAGAGGATGTTTCAGTCACATCTTTATCAAGTGCAGATTGCACATTGGCAAGTTCAGGCATCTCAACTTCCTGAACTGCCTTTCTTTTAAGGCTGGTGGGTTTTTGTTTTTGCTATTTAGGTTTCTTGGCCTTTTTGGGTGAGGGTTTGGAAGATGAGGGTTCCATGGGGACTGTTGTGTGTTCCCCTTGGTCATCTTCTGGCCAGGCAGCCAGTTTATTGTGCCTAGAGAATGCTTGTGAGGTTAATGGGTTTAAAACAGTTGTTTTTCCCACAAGCACCTCTTCTCCAAGTTCATTTATTATTTATTGCATAATAAACCTTGGATACAACAAAAACTTCTTTTTAGAATTGAGATGATGTAACACCAACTCATTAAAGAAAAGTGTTGATGCCCTGAATTTTGTTTCATTCACAATGGAATGAAAAATAGGTTGAAAAGTAGAGGGCATCTGATCATAAGATCCAGTTTTTGGACTCAAACACATTATTATGTAATGAAACAAAAGTTTATATTTTGGTTCAAAGAATTTCTTAAAAATGGTTACATGTGAGAAAGTACCTTGGTAACCACACACTGTCATGGTCAGATGAATTTTAGAGTTTGGAAATTGATCTGGGGCATTCACCTCATCTAGACCCAGTCTAATCCCCAAAGTTGCTGGTGTGATTGCTATTCTTCTCCCTTGGATGGTTGAATTAAGGGAGATCACTTGATCATTCACTGTCACCGTCTCCGCATTCCCCTAGAATTCATTTAGAGTTTCAGTGTGGATGGGAGGATCAATGGTGAGGGCAGTGAAGTATTGGGATTTAACGAGTAAATCAATGATTTCGTCGTATTGGGACCAGACTTCATGTTTCTCAAAGTAGCCTCTTTGATTGTGTCCCTGTTTCAGAATTAGAGCCATGTGTTTTGTGTGTTTGTGGATCGAACAGTGTTTTTGCAGGATAAGGGTTTGAGAGCGTTTTTTAGAGAGGAGGGAATTTTGCTTTTTGAAAGGATAAGTGTTGGAAAAGGTGTTTATCAGAAGTTTGTAACCGCCCTAGGTCAAACTTCTGAAGTGGGAAATGTCTTATTTGCCCTTAATGACAAAACTGCTGATGAAAAACAATTATCATCAGTAGTTCCCATTTTCTCTTCAGTAGTTTGTTAATAACTGATGAGAATGTTTATAAACACTTTATTCATAACTTCTGAAGATTATTTTATCAGAAGTTACTCATTTTTCAGAAAATATTCCCATACTGATGTTTTTTGTTCATCAGTAGTTTCTCTCTTTTTGTTTTTCAGAAGTTTTGGTCTAAAAACAGATGTAAGTGAAAAATAAAATATGTGCAGAGAAGTAAAAGAAACACTTACAAATTTAGCATCCCAAGCATGGATACTAACTTCTGAAATGTTGATGTGTCAAGGGGTTTAGTGAATATGTCAGCTATCTGATTAGCTGTTGTCATATGCTTCACTTCAATCTTGCCTTTTTCATAGCAATCCCTGATGAAATGATACCTGATTTCAATATGTTTAGTTTTTGAGAACTGAACAGGATTTTGAATGATGCTAATCGCAGATTTGCTGTCTACAAGCAATGGTGTCTTGGTCTCTTTGATTCCATAATCAAGAAGTTGATATTGGAGCCATTGTATATGTGATGTACAACTTGCAGCTGCAATGTATTCAGCTTCAGCAGTTGAAGTTGCAACAGATGTTTGTTTCTTTGATTGCCAGGACACTAGACAGTTTCCCAGGAATTGACAACCACCAGATGTTGATTTTCTTGACATTTTGCACCCTGCATAGTCACTATCTGAAAAAGCTGATAACTTTGTATTACTAGAAGCAGGATACCAAATTCCAAGTGTAGGAGTTCCTTTCAGATATTTGAAGATTCTTTTGACTACAATGAGGTGTGATTCCGTAGGAGTTGATTGATATCTAGCACAGACACATGTTGAAAACATAATATCTGGTCTAGAAGCAGTTAGATACAAAAGGGAACCTATCATACATCTATACATGGTTTGATCAACCTGTCTTCCTTGATCATCTGGTTCAACTTGTGTGGTAGGTGTCATGGGAGTGGAACATGATTTACAGTCTTGTAAAGAAAATTTGTTCAATAATTCTTTAACATATTTTGATTGATGTATAAAAGTTCCATTAGTTTGTTGTTTAATCTGCAGTCCTAAAAAGTACAGCAGTTCTCCCATTGTACTCATCTCAAATTTTGATTGCATGAGTTTCTTAAATTCGTCACACAATTTTGTGTTTGTTAAACCAAATATGATATCATCAACATAAATTTGATCAAGTAAGACATGATTTCCAACATTTTTAATGAAAAGAGTTTTATCAATGGAGCCTCTTGTAAAGTTATTTTTGAGCAAAAAGTTGGAAAGTGTTTCATACCATGCTCTTGGAGCCTGTTTTAGCCCATAAAGAGCTTTGTCTAGCTTGTACACCCACTTAGGATGAGAAGGATCCTCAAACCCAGGTGGCTGACAAACATACACTTCCTCTTTGATCTTTCCATACAAAAATGCACTCTTAACATCCATTTGAAAAAAAAATTTATTTTGTTGGAAATGGCATAGGCCAGAAATAACCTGTTGGCCTCAAGCCTTGCAACTGGAGCAAAGGTCTCATCATAATCAATTCCCTCTTCTTGAGAGTAACCTTGTACCTCCAGTCTTGCCTTGTTCTTAATGATCATACCAGCTTCATCTTGTTTGTTCCTAAAAACCCATCTTGTGCCAATTGGTAGCTTGTTTGGTAGTAAGGGACAGATTTCCCAAACCTGTTGCTTCTTGAATTGAGGGCTTCTTGGTACTTCTTAGGTTCCAACTGGGAAGGTTCAGCTGAGAAGAAGCAAAAGTTGGAAAGCTGGTTTCTTGTGAGAACACCTGATGCAATATCACCCATGATTTGTTCCAATGAATGATCTTTGTGTTCAATCAGTTGTTGTAAACCACTGACAGGTGTAGGTGGCTCTTGTACTTCATCAAACAAACCACTGAGGTTTATAATGTCTGGTTCAGCTGTTTGAACATCTTTAGTAGTTGCAGGAGCTGAAGCAGATGTTTGAGTTTGTACATCAACAGTTGTTGAATCAGAAGTTTGTGAAACTTCCGAAGATTTAAAAGTTGACTTAATGACTGTATTAGGAGTCCATGGTGCTGGATCCTCATCATCAGACCTTTGATCACCATAATAAGTAGGTTTAGGTGAAGTAACAGTCTTTTCAGGTCGAAAGTGGAAGCTGTCAAGGTCAAAGAGTTCAGCAGGATGTGCTGGAATAAGAGTGTGTTTTAACTCATTGAACTTGACATTCAGTGTTTCTTCTACTATCTTGGTTCTTGAGTTAAAAACCTTATAGGCTTTTCTAGTTGAAGAATAACCAAGAAAGTAACCTGAATCAACTTTAGCAGCAAACTTTGAAATAGAGTCTATAATGTTTAGAATGAAACATTGACATCTGTGACACCCCGCATTTTCAGGTTAATAATTTTACTGAACTCTAGTTAACTTACATGTTCTTACATGGCTAGATACTTAACTAGGGTTAGTTAAGTAGGTTTAACATATGTTAGAAGATGTTAACATATGTTATAATTAGGAAAATCCTTGTAAAACACACACACGAGTCCTGTATCCCAAACGTTGGTGAATTATGTGGCATACATAACAATAATACGTACAATTGAATTATGGTGAACGTGAAGTACGTGCTTATGTGAATTACATGTTTTTGTGAATTATTGCCTAACTGAAAGATAATACGTAAATTATGTAAATTACGTGCACAACATGATTAATATGTTATGCAATAATAAAAACAATGGCTTTTATACAATTTAGAGTGATTAATAATATCGGGTCCAGTATTGGACTAGAACATGACTAACGGGTCCGGTTAATGGACTAAAAGGGGCCCTAATACCCAATTGCTTGGGGAACAAGCCAAGCCCTCTTATAATTAGGAGACAAAAAAAAAAACCCCTCACCCCCACCCCTTTGCGCCGTGAACTCAACCCCCACCCCATCCTCTTGATTTTCAACAAACATCAATCCTATTCATTCCTTCAAGCTAGTTGTGGTGCAATCTTTAGGCTTTGAGGACTCTTGCTTCGAAAGGTATAATCTTTACATATTTTATGATTGTTTTTAATGATTAAAAAGTTTAAAAATCATAAGGCATGCATACATATAAATCGCAAATATGGATAAGTGGGTGTTCTTGAATGTTGATTATGTTTTGATGATGATGATTGTTGTTAGTAGCCATGATTAGGGTTATCACATGATAATATATGTGTTTTGCTATGTTAATATGGTGTTTAATCAGTATTGTATGTGTTATACATGTATTAGAGATGTTCATGGAAAATTAGGGTTGGTAGATTACTTGGAATGCAAGTTTAAAATTCTGGCAGATTCGTTTGAACGTTTTGTAGGGGCAGTAACGGGTTGGTAAATTGGTTGTTTTGATGATTTCTTTCCATGATTGTAATGTACGAGGTCTTAGCTTTTCATAATGGGCAAAACCATCAGATTTGGACATCGTTTGAGTCGTTTTTGGAATTTTATTTGATTAGGGGTCATATCAGATTTTCGGATTTGTGAATTGGGTTAAATTTAAATGGTCATAACTTGAGATTTACAAGGAATTAAGTTATGAAATTTTTACCGTAGGTCAATATTGGAAAAATTGAGCTTTTCCAAGTGTATTCATCCCGTTTGGATGAATACACAATTTTTGAGAATTTTTCTACTAAACTGACCTGTTGAGGAAATTTAATGGACATAGCTGTGTTGTACGAATTTTCATAATTTTTTTGTTTAGTTTTTAGACAAAATAAAAATATGGGTTTGCAACCGAATCCCCATAAATACTCAGTAAAAATTTGGGACTTTAATTCATTCGTTAAGTATTTTAAATAATTTGTTTTCCACAGCGCACAATCTGTCCTAAAAACGCAGATTGTGTACGGGGTATTTATGTGACTATTTGGAGTTTTATGTGGTATGTAATTGACATGTACTTGTGTGAAAACTTGTATGAGATGTATTTGATGTATTAAACTGATAATAATCACTATGATCACCAACGGGATACGTAGGACATACTTGAGCATGTAGAGTCATTAGGTGTCACTACACGGTTTTGAACTTTTAAAAGTCTCGGATAAACGAGTTATATGGTGTGTTGGTTATGCACATATACTCACCTAGTGACATTTGTAATAGGGAGTCGGTAGCACTTTAATATTTGTGGAATTTGGATTATTCACTTGCAACCTAAGGTGAGTTTCACTACTCTTTTTCTCAAAAGCATGCGTCTCAGGTATGAGACACTTTACTTAACATTTTCTAGTCCGGTTTGGGACTACTTACACATCCCGGGTTGGGATGCCATGGATCCTTATGAGGGTCGGTTACCTTGCTAGTTCTCAATTGTGTCCTTGATAAACTAAACCATTTCTATCATATTTAAGTCCTCACGTACCGAATGAGTTGCCAGGGTTGGCAAGCGGGTTATTAGTTGATAGCGCTATTAGGTCTTACAAACCTCACACCGGCTCGGGGAGCGCGGGCGTGAACTATAACTTAACGAAACTTTATCATTGTGGATAGACAATGATGTCTGGCATGCGGCACACTTATGTGGCTACACGTACATAGCAGTTCGGTATATTCGGTTAGTTATCATGAATGGGTTAGCTACCCTTGACATGCGATGAACTAGTGGTTACACGGTGCGGGGCACCAACTCAACTTACTTACTTACGTGGTTTTGGAAACCAGCTCATTTGCATATTAAATTACTTTACTTTGTGAACTCACCAGCTTTATGTTGACACACGATTTACATGCATTTGCAGGTAGTTAGCTTCCAGTGCCAGGATTAGAAAGCACTGTACACGTCACTGCATTTGGGGTCTTGGGCATACACATAAATTATATATTATGCTTTCGTATGGTTTCAATCTGGGCGCGTTGTTTTGCGCATGGTTTTATTTGGTTTACGCTTCCGCAGATTAACTAAACTTGGTTTTTTTTTTTTGAAAACGAACTAAATGGTTGGGGCATTTAGAGTTCGTTCATGTGACTTATGGCTATGGGATCCTGGTTTGTCATGCGCCTCGCGGTATAAACCCCGCAGTGGAAATTTGAGGGTGTGACAGATTGGTATCAGAGCCATTGGTTATAGTGAACTAGGACTGCATGTTGAGTCTAGTCTATAATCATCATAGCATAAGTACACTCACAACTTAAGTACACAACTAGATTTTAGCTACACATATATACAACATATGATTTCAGGATATAAGTTATCTTCTAGTTCTAGACTTAATTCTTAACACGTCAATGGTGGGAACCTAGGGTTACACCAGGTGGCGCATTACTGGGAGTAGAATCCTAACAAACCTCATGGACAAGGAGACAACAATAGTACTAGGGAGGGAGCCCTTGCGAGCGTTGTGGCGCACGTACACAGGAAGCTGCACGGTGCGCATGACGTGGTACCATTAAATCAACTATGAAGGAATTCGAATGCTGAGACTTATCTTTTGTCACTTAGCAAGGAGACAATTAGTTTCTGTTCCTTGTTACTTGATCCTTCTTACTCCCATTCGTAACACAGACGGGACTGGATTACGCATATAGAACTTATTTCTTACCTTAGTACCTTACGCCTAGTATGAGCGGGCGAACGTATGACTGCATATCCTTGTTTTCTCATGAGCATATGGTAGGTTCAGGGGAACACATTAGATCGGGGCTTGTTACACACACTCTAGGGGAATTATGTAAAGCCTGCGACGTAGTGCAACATCACAAGGGAAGATGAAACCTACAAATGGCTGATAGCCACGATTGGAGGGACGAGTGGTACAACTTACCACTGAACTGGTTCACATAAGACTAGAGAAGGAGATTGTACGTGATGAGAACCATATAACACTGACACTAAGAAAGAGGAGGAAGAAGGGGAACCTGAGCAGGACGAGCATATGGAAGTGAAGATGAAGGCTCTATTATCTAGTCGGAGCGTGGAGACGATTGGCTCTTACCTTTTTCTTACCTGTATTTTCTTTTCTTTTTCCCTTGTTAACTTAGATAAGACTAAGTTTTTATGATCAACGATAGGGTGGTTGAGGCCCTCGCATCTTTCCAAGCCAGTAAAGATCTATTTTGCTAAATCGTTATTTTCCTCTGACTTCCACATTTGAACTTTCTTATTCCTCGAACGCACATGCCACAACAACAACCTGCCATCATATCTTCAAGCCTTTCATTGATAACTCCAACGGAACTGAAGGAGACCGTTTGATTGCTTCAATAGTATAAGTCTCTGCCATGTGCATTTGCCCCAGGCAGGATGGGGTAATGTATGCTACATGCACACTCGATGAGTTACAAATACCTGGAAGGAGAACGTAACACCCTGTGGTGAAATCTAGAAATTTTGTTATATAAAGACGGATGGGTCTGAGATCGACGCCTACACTACCAAGCTACAGGAGATAACCACTATAGGCTCAAATCTATGTAATCTACCTTACAAATGGATCGAACTTTGTACCGAAAGGGTGGGCCCCTCAGATTCGTGGCTTGGCCACTGTAGCTCACCTACAAATCTTTCACTTGACTCGCAAACTCACAGATGAGACTGCCGATCATGGTACTTTTCTGAAGCATGGTGCTTCATTTTCTACAGTTGGTGATAGCAAGAGAACGTGGGATAGTGTGAGGTATAAGTCCTGCAACAGCAACAACCGTAACGGTAGCAACAACAATGGGGTTCGTGGGAAAGCATTCGTGATTGGCATTGGGGAAGCTAGGACTGATAACAATGCCGTGACGAGTATGACACTCTTGCTTTAATCTTATATGATGCGGTGCGGACTATAGTTTTCTCCTATCAAACCGAGTAAACAATTAGGGATGGTTCCTACTCTTCTAGATACCCCATACTCTATTGAACTGGCTGATGGGAAGCCTGTCGAGGTAACCCATATACATCGTGACTGTAAGCTCGAGTTGAACGGGAAATTGTTTGCCATCAACCTTTTACCTATCACCCTAGGTAGCTTCGATCTCGTGGTTGGCATGGACTGGCTGTCCAAGCAACACGCGGAAATTCTCTGTCAGGAGAAAATTGTTCGCATTCCTCTCCCAAGTGGAGAACTTTTATCCATTCAGGGTGATCGAGGTGGTGCCATGGTGGGCATCATCTCCTATCTGAAGGCCCAGAAGTGTATTCGCAAGGGCTGTCCGGCCATTTTGGCTAACATATCTGATGCTCGAGCTGAAACTGAAACTAGAATTAAGGACATCCCAGTGGTCCGAGACTTCCAAGATGTGTTCCCAGAGGAATTACCTGGACTTCCACCCGTTCGTCAAGTGGAGTTCCAGATTGACCTTGCACCTGGAGCAGCGCCAGTTGCACGCGCACCGTACCGTTTAGCACCAGGGGAGCTTCAAGAACTATCTACCCAACTCCAAGAGCTATTGGATAGGGGTTTCATTAGGCCTAGTTCTTCGCCATGGGGAGCTCCAGTTCTGTTTGTTAAGAAGAAAGATGGGAGCTTTCGCATGTGCATAGATTATCAGTTGAACAAGGTAACGATAAAGAACCGTTATCCTCTGCCTCGTATTGATGATTTATTTGACCAATTGCAAGGGTCGAGCTTCTACTCAAAGATTGACTTGAGGTCAGGATACCATCAGCTAAGAGTCCGAGAAGAGGATGTGGCGAAAACGGCGTTTCAGACTCGTTATGGACATTATGAGTTCTTGGTTATGCCGTTCGGGCTAACTAATGCACCGGCAATGTTCATGGATCTAATGAACCGTGTGTGCAAGCCTTACTTGGACAAGTTCGTCATAGTATTCATAGACGACATATTGATTTATTCCAAGAGCAGGGAGGAGCATGAGCAGCACCTGCGGTTAATCTTGGAACTGCTGAGGAATGAGCAGCTGTACGCAAAGATTTCTAAATGTGACTTATGGATTCGAGAAGTCCAATTCCTTGGGCACGTGGTCAACGAGGCAGGAATACATGTGGACCCAGCCAAGATTGACGCCATCAAAAAGTGGGAGGCTCCTAGGACCCCTACTGAAGTGCGCCAATTTCTTGGTCTCGCGGGATACTATCGCAGATTTATTGAGGGATTTTCTAAGATCGCTCAACCTCTCACCGCCCTAACGCAGAAAGGTATTACGTATAAGTGGGGAGATGCCCAAGAATCCGCCTTTCAGCTACTAAAGTCCAAACATTGCAGTGCACCGATATTATCGTTGCCTGAGTGTACAGAGGACTTTGTAGTATATTGTGATGCGTCTATCCAAGGTTTAGGGTGCGTACTGATGCAACGTGATAAGGTAATTGCATATGCATCGCGGCAACTGAAGGTCCATGAGAAGAATTACCCTACTCATGATTTGGAACTGGGAGCGGTGGTTTTCGCTCTCAAAATCTGGAGACACTACCTCTACGGAACGAAGTGCACAATTTTCACTGATCACAAGAGTCTCCAGCATATATTTGATCAGAAGGTGCTGAACATACGACAACGTCGCTGGGTTGAACTTTTGAACGATTATGACTGTGCCATCAAGTATCATCCAGGGAAGGCTAACGTAGTAGCTGATGCCCTCAGTCGAAAGGAAACGAAACCCAAAAGAGTGCGAGCCTTGCAACTCACCATTCATTCTAATCTTCCTGATAAGATACGTGAAGCATAGGGTGAAGCATTGAAGGAAGAAAACATCGGGCTTGAGACCCTACATGGTGCTGATAAGCACTTGGAACTGAAAACAGATGGTCTGCAGTACTTCATGGATCGAGTCTGGATACCACGAGTTGGGGATCTCAGACAACTGGTGCTTGATGAAGCACATACCTCTCGCTATTCGGTGCATCCTTGTTCGGACAAGATGTACCAAGATCTTAAGACTCCTTACTGATGGCCAAACCTGAAAGCTGAGATAGCCACTTATGTTAGTAAGTGCTTGACTTGTGCGAAGGTTAAGATTGAATATCAGAAACCTTCAGGCCTACTCCAGCAACCAGAAATCCCTATGGATTTCATCACAAAGCTTCCTAGAACGCCAACGGGCCATAACATGATTTGGGTTATCGTGGATCGTTTAACCAAATCGGCACACTTTATGGCAATAAAGGAAACGGACTCACTCGAGAAGCTGGCGAACTTATACATCAAGGAGATAGTCTCTAGGCATGGGGTGCCTACTTCCATTATATCTGATCGCGATGGGCGATTCACTTCTCGTTTCTGGACTACTCTCCAAGATGCTCTAGGAACTCGTCTTGATATGAGCACAGCCTATCACCCACAGACGGATGGACAAAGTGAACGTACCATCCAAACATTAGAGGATCTGCTAGGAGCGTGCGTGGTGGACTTTGGTAATAACTGGGATAAGCACTTGCCCTTAATCGAATTCTCTTACAACAACAGTTACCACACTTCGATACAGTGTGCGCCTTTTGAGGCACTTTACGGCGCAAGTGTAGGTCTCCCATCTGTTGGACTAAGGTTGGGGATAGCCAACTAACAGGTCCCGAACTCGTGCACGAAACTTCTGATAAGATTGTGCAAATTAGAAACTGGATGGCTGTTGCTCGGGATCGACAGAAAAGCTACGCTGTTAGGCGTAGGAAACCTTTTGGAGTTCCAGGTTGGGGACAAGATTCTATTAAAGATGTCACCTGGAAGGGGTGATACGCTTTGGAAAACGGGGAAGTTGAACCCACGATACGTTGGACCATTCGGGATTGTCAAAAGGATTGGTCCGGTAGCTTACAGGTTAAAACCTGCCTAATGAACTTAATGGGGAACACGATGTACTCCACGTACCAAATATAAAGAAAGGCCTGTTGAATACAACACTGAGGGCGCCACTGGAGGAGATCCAGGTGGACGGACGGCTACGGTTCATGGATGAACCAGTGGAGATTCTTGAGCGGGGCGTCAAGAAACTCAAACAAAACACTATACCTATTCTTAAGGTAAGATGGAATTCCCGTCTAGGACCGGAATATACGTGGGAGCGCAGAGATCGAATGCGGCTCAAATATCCACACCTCTTTTCTGAACTTGAACCTGAACATAGATCGAACAATAAACATAAAGCAGCTCGCTAAAAGTGAATTTCGGGGCGAAATTCCATTCAACTTGGGGATGATGTGACATCCGGGAACCAAGCACACATTTTTATTACTGGCTTTATTGTTTACTTGGTGAATTTCAGGACGAAATTCTTTTCAACTTGGGGATGATGTGACACCCCGCATTTTCAGGTTAATACTTTTACTGAACTCTAGTTAACTTACATGTTCTTATATGGCTAGATACTTAACTAGGGTTAGTTAAGTAGGTTTAACATATGTTAGAAGATGTTAACATATGTTATAATTAGGAAAATCCTTGTTAAACACACACACGAGTCCTGTATCCCAAACGTTGGTGAATTATGTGGCATACATAACAATAATACGTACAATTGAATTATGGTGAACGTGAAGTACGTACTTATGTGAATTACATAATTTTGTGAATTATTGCCTAACTGAAAGATAATACGTAAATTATGTAAATTACGTGCACAACATGATTAATATGTTATGCAATAATAAAAACAATGGCTTTTATACAATTTAGAGTGATTAATAATATCGGGTCCGGTATTGGACTAGAACATGACTAACGGGTCCGGTTAATGGACTAAAAGGGGCCCTAATACCCAATTGCTTGGGGAACAAGCCAAGCCCTCTTATAATTAGGAGACAAAAAAAATAAAAACCCTAACCCCCACCCCTTTGCGCCGTGAACTCAACCCCCACCCCCATCCTCTTGATTTTCAACATGCATCAATCCTATTCATTCCTTCGAGCTAGTTGTGGTGCAATCTTTAGGCTTTGAGGACTCTTGCTTCGAAAGGTATAATCTTTACATATTTTATGATTGTTTTTAATGATTAAAAAGTTTAAAAATCATAAGGCATGCATACATATAAATCGCAAATATGGATAAGTGGGTGTTCTTGAATGTTGATTATGTTTTGATGATGATGATTGTTGTTAGTAGCCATGATTAGGGTTATCACATGATAATATATGTGTTTTGCTATGTTAATATGGTGTTTAATCAGTATTGTATGTGTTATACATGTATTAGAGATGTTCATGGAAAATTAGGGTTGGTAGATTACTTGGAATGCAAGTTTAAAATTCTGGCAGATTCGTTTGAACGTTTTGTAGGGGCAGTAACGGGTTGGTAAATTGGTTGTTTTGATGATTTCTTGGCATGATTGTAATGTACGAGGTCTTAGCTTTTCATAATGGGCAAAACCATCAGATTTGGACATCGTTTGAGTCGTTTTTGGAATTTTATTTGATTAGGGGTCATATCAGATTTTCGGATTTGTGAATTGGGTTAACTTTAAATGGTCATAACTTGAGATTGACAAGGAATTAAGTTATGAAATTTTTACAGTAGGTCAATATTGGAAAAATTGAGCTTTTAAAAGTGGATTCATCCCGTTTGGATGAATACACAATTTTTGAGAATTTTTCTACTAAACTAACCTGTTGAGGAAATTTTCTGGACATAGCTGTATTGTACGAATTTTCATAATTTTTGTGTTTCGTTTTTAGACAAAATAAAAATATGGGTTTGCAACCGAATCCCCATAAATACTCAGTAAAAATTTGGGACTTTAATTCATTCGTTAAGTATTTTAAATAATTTGTTTTCCACAGCGCACAATCTGTCCTAAAAACGCAGATTGTGTACGGGGTCTTTATGTGACTATTTGGAGTTTTATGTGGTATGTAATTGACATGTACTTGTGTGAAAACTTGTATGAGATGTATTTGATGTATTAAACTGATAATAATCACTATGATCACCAACGGGATACATAGGACATACTTGAGCATGTAGAGTCATTAGGTGTCACTACACGGTTTTGAACTTTTAAAAGTCTCGGATAAACGAGTTATATGGTGTGTTGGTTATGCACATATACTCACCTAGTGACATTTGTAATAGGGAGTCGGTAGCACTTTACTATTTGTGGAATTTGGATTATTCACTTGCAACCTAAGGTGAGTTTCACTACTCTTTTTCTCAAAAGCATGCGTCTCAGGTATGAGACACTTTACTTAACATTTTCTAGTCCGGTTTGGGACTACTTACACATCCCGGGTTGGGATGCCATGGATCCTTATGAGGGTCGGTTACCTTGCTAGTTCGCAATTGTGTCCTTGATAAACTAAACCATTTCTCTCATCTGTAAGTCCTCACGTACCGAATGAGTTGCCAGGGTTGGCAAGCGGGTTATTAGTTGATAGCGCTATTAGGTCTTACAAACCTCACACCGGCTCGGGTAGCGCGGGCGTGAACTATAACTTAACGAAACTTTATCATTGTGGATAGACAATGATGTCAGGCATGCGGCACACTTATGTGGCTACACGTACATAGCAGTTCGGTATATTCGGTTAGTTATCATGAATGGGTTAGCTACCCTTGACATGCGATGAACTAGTGGTTACACGGTGCGGGGCACCAACTCAACTTACTTACTTACGTGGTTTTGGAAACCAGCGCATTTGCATATTAAATTACTTTACTTTGTGAACTCACCAGCTTTATGTTGACACACGATTCACATGCTTTTGTAGGTAGTTAGCTTCCGGTGCCAGGATTAGAAAGCACTGTACACGTCACTGCATTTGGGGTCTTGGGCATACACATAAATTATATATTATGCTTTCGTATGGTTTCAATCTGGGCGCGTTGTTTTGTGCATGGTTTTATTTGGTTTACGCTTCCGCAGCTTAACTAAACTTGGTTTTTTTTTTTTTGAAAACGAACTAAATGGTTGGGGCATTTAGAGTTCGTTCATGTGACTTATGGCTATGGGATCCTGGTTTGTCATGCGCCTCGCGGTATAAATCCCGCAGTGGAAATTTGAGGGTGTGACAACATCCAAAAGCCCTGAAAAAGTAGATAAGGGGCTTTATGCCATGAAGAACTTCATAGGCAGTCTTGGGGTGTCTTTTGTTGACAAGGACTCTATTTTGAACATAACATGCAGTGTTAACTGCTTCAGCCCAGAAATACAACGGTAGGCCTGAATCAGCTAACATAGTTCTTGCTGCTTCAATTAATGTCCTGTTCTTCCTTTCTACCACACCATTTTGTTCAGGAGTTCTGGGAACAATGAATTGTCTAATAATCCCTTTAGACAAACAGAATTCATCCAGAGTTTTGTTCCTGAACTCTGTCCGATTATCACTTCTAATGGCTTTGACAGATAGAGAATATTGTTTCTCTACTTGTAGAATGAAGAACTTGATGATTTCAGCTGCCTCATCCTTGGAGAATAAGAAGAATACCCATGTGAATCTTGAATAGTCATCAATGATGACCAAGCAGTACTTCTTCTTACCAAGGCTCATGATTTTTACTGGCCCAAATAAGTCCATATGGAGTAGTTGAAGACATGCAGTTGGTTTTTATTCTTCAATAGACTTATAAGAGGACTTATGCTGCTTTCCATTTAAAAAGGATACACAGTGTTCTTGACACTGGTATACTTTCAAGGGTAGACCTCTGACCAAGCCCATTTTTGTGACTTTATTTATGGTTTTAAAGTTCACATGGCCATGTCTCCTATGCCAGAGATCAGTCTATGAAGTTGATGCCTTTGAGAAGAAACAGGCAGTGTTGTTCAGTACTTTGTCCTTTTCAATGTCCACTGCATAGACATTGCCACATCTTTTGGCTATCAACAAAGTATGATCTTCAATGATCTTCTCTATCAACTTCTGGCCTTCTGGTGATATGATCTTGCATGCTGTCTTTGTGAAAAAGGAAGAATATCCTTTATCACACATTTGTGACACACTCAGCAAGTTGTACTCAAGGTTTTCAACCAGATTGACCTTGTCAAACTGTCTTTTGCCAGAGGAGACATTGCCATGTCCCAGCACATATCCCTTGGCATTATTCCCAAAGGATACAGATCCTTCTCTTTGACTGATAAAGTTGTTTATCAGGTATCTGCGTCCTGTCATGTGCATTGAGCCTCCACTGTCCACATACCAAATGCTATTTAAGCCTCTGGAGACCCTCTGCACAAAGTAGCAAATTAGTTAGATTTAGGAACCCAAGCCAGTTTGGCTTTGGGTTTGCTCTTGAGAACATTAACAGTTTGTTCTTTACTAGGTTGAGGAATCCATGTCTTTTTGGCAATGGATTTTTCATTAAGAGCAATGGTGGTATCCTTTTGAGGACCACCATCAACCTTGGTCATCAGTAGTTGTACCATATACAAGAGATCTTTAATCTCAGCAGTTTGTGAAACTGCTGATGATGTAGGTCTAACTACTGAAAGAGAATTTTGAGAAAAAGATTTTTGTTGAGATTTCATCTTTTTCTGAGAAAAGGTGTTTGCTGGTTGTTGTTTCTTGGGAGAAAAAGTTTCTTCAAAATCATTTTTGATTTGTTTTCCCACAACCAGTTGTGAAATTTTCTTGTTGTACTGAATTCCTTTTCTATATCTGCAAAATTCTGTCTTGTGGTTAAACAGACCACAGATTTCACATTCTTTTGCCTTTTCTTTTTCATTTAAAGGCAAATTTCTGACTCTTTTTATTTGTTTTAGGTCATCAGTAGTTTTCAGGTTCTCAACTCCTGATGTAGATGAAACTACTGATGGCTTAAAGTCAGATTTTATCAAGACTTCTGAAGAACTTTCTTTGTGAGTTTTTAGAAAGTTTTCATGAAAAAATGTGCATTCTTTCTCTTCAGAAGTTTCACCTGAAACAATTTTTCTCCTATCTTCAGTAGTTTTGGGGGAAAAATATGTTGGTGTTTCAGTGTGATTGTACCCTATGCCAAACCTAACATTTGAAGCACTTTGTTTGTTTAGCAGCAGTTGGTACCCTTTACAAGATTCTACCCATTTTTCACAAGTAACCTTGGTGCCAGCAAGCTCTTTTCTGACATTTCCTAGGTCATCTATCATGATTTTAAGTTGTGCTTGGGTTTTAATTGCATTGTTAGTTAATTTAGAATTTTCTTTTTCCTTTGCAGCAAGTTTTCTTTCTAAATCACATTTCATCTAAGTGAATTTTCTCTCAGAGTCATTTGCTTTGCCTTGTAAGTGCACATTAGTCTCTCTTATGAGAGCAAAAGATTCTTTACATGAAGTTGAACAAAGTTTTGTCAAAGATTCTTTTGATACCTAAGACAGGGCAGATTTTGAGGTGCAGCCCTCAAATGCCATTAAGGAAAAATTCTTTCTGCCATTGTCAGGTTCTCCCCAGTTGATGTCAAACATTTTATTGTCTGCATCAGGATTACACTCAGTAGTGTCAAAAGGAAGACTTCTCCAGTCAACATACCCTGAGGTGAACAAGCTTTGTGGTGAGGGTTGCTGAGTCTGTGGAGGTTGTTGAGCAGCTGGAATGGGAGGGATTGATTGTTGGCTCTGCATCTGTTGAGCAGGCATCTGTACATATTGTACTTGTGGCACATATTGGATTTGTGGAGCTTGTGCCTATAGAAAATGTTCACTCCCCTGTGTTCCATTATTCCTATTATAACTAGGGTTATACATATTTACAGACTGAGATTGGTTGTAGCTAGAGCTTCTACACTCTCTAGGAAAGTGTCCCAACTTCTGACACTTGTGACATCTAAGTTTAGACTTGTCAAAACCAATTTTTGTAGAACTGTTTAGTCTTGGAAATTTCCTTCCTGACCTTTTATAAAATTTGTTTGTTTTGGTACTTAACATGGCCAGTTGGTGTAAGATGTCCATTTCTTCTAAGTCATCATTGCTGAAATTTTTTAAATCATCCATGATAAAACACATGTTATTAGCAGTTTGACTATATTCATCATTGTCATAACCTGGGAATGATCTTTCTGATGAGATCCCAGCAGTTATGTCAATGTGGTCAAAAGATCCAAAACTATTTGAACAAGTAGGTGAATCTTGTCCCAATAGTGTTGTACTACCTGGTAGATAGTCATCAGTAGTTTTACCAGAACTTTGTAGTTTCGTCTTTTGATCGATTTCTCTTTCAAAAGTTAGCAATCTCCCATGCAATTTTGTAAGAGTGAGGGAGCTAAAGTCTGGTGAGGATCTGAGGACAATAGAGTATGTTTCCCATTTTTCAGGTAAAGAACTTAAAAATCTATGAAGCATAGATACAGTTGTGTAGGTCTGACCATTTAATTTTAGCTCAGATATTAATGAGGAGAATCTTTCAAATTGTTGAGTTAAAGTTTCCACATTTATATAAGCAAAAGTTTCATATTGTTGAGCTAGGATTTCTCTAGTGTTGGCAATCAACTCTTCAGTTCCTCCAAACTATTCTTTTAGGCAGTCCCAAAGCTCTTTGGCACTATCACAATGTAATAGTCCAGAGTAGATTTCATTTGGGAGTGCCATTGCCAACTTAGAGAAAGCTTTAGCATCAAGCTCAAGTTTTAGGAAATCATCATCTGTATAGTCCTTTGGGTCTTTTGGTATTTCTACTTTAGTTTCAAGATTAATATTTACTGGTTTGTGAGGACCATATATCACAGATTTCCAGCAACCAGTGTTGGTCTGTGATAATGTATGTGCTATTCTCCTTTGCCAGATATTGTATTCATTTCTAACTAGCATAGCAGGTTTATTGGCAGAACCAGTATTATGTGGATCCATTTTAAAGAGTATTGATTTGTCAAATATCTCTTAAAGTGATGGATGTTGATAAAAGTGAACTTTTAATCCTTTATTGAATATCAATGAGAGCCTGTGTCTGATTCTCAATGTGTTAGATTGATATGTGATCAGATAAACCAGTGCTCTGATACCAATTGTTGGATCAGTAATGCTCTTGATGTATTGCTTGCTAGTGAACACTTATGTGTTTAGCAAGTTCAATCAGATTTGCCCAACGGAATGAGTAAGTAAAGTTACACTACCAACAGGAGTTATTACTCCCCCTTGATGTTTGAAAACTAAAGATAAGTTTAATGAGAATCTATGTATTGAATGTGAATGATAATAAATACACTAACAGATTCTCAATAAATGAAATGGAAATAATAATAATAATAAGCTTTGAAGGATTTTTGTTTCAATAAAAATCATTGTCTAAAACAGAGGGATGAACCCATCTATTTATAGACTTTACAAATACATGAACCTTGCTAGAAAGCAAGTCTGTAACAAGTTGCAACAAATTGCATTCTTGGAACTTGCACAAAAAGATAAAGTAATACTAAACAAATAAACTACTGAAACATAAGGCGGTGGAAAGATTCTGGTACAAGTGCTGATGAATGACAAACTACTGATGAGTAGTTTGTCTTCAGTAGTTCTTCAGTAAACTTGTCTGGTTAGACTTTAGAACTTCTGATACTTCTTCTTCAGTACTTGTTGAATCCTTCTTCAGTACTTTAGTCTTCTTTCTTCAATAGTTCTATTCTTAGAATATTTGCAGAAGTATGAATTAGACTAAGGTTTACAAAAGTGGTTTCCTCAATCCTTTTTGTCCTAACATGAATTCAGCTTCATTCAAACAATATAAATACGTCATAACTTTTACTAAACTTTTTACTAAGGTGCATTATAACATGCTCAAAATATCAGAAACAAAACACCATTCTAAGTTTATATATCTAAAACTTAATTATCATAACCAAAAGTAAAATAATTAATAAACTTTATTCATCCATAAAATCATCATCAACCTCTGAATCTGATGGTTCTTCAACTTCTATCATTGCCTCTTGCTCCCTCAGAAACATTATTCTTGCACGGATCAGCTGTTCCACATTCAGCATTGTTGTTGTTCTTCTGGTGTTATACATTCGTGTTTTCAATTTCATCTCTAGTGTAATACTCATGATTACTATTGTTAAATTCCACACTTAAGACATTATACCTCTCAATGAAAAACCAACTGTTAACATGAAATACTTCCAAATATTCATCATATACCTCTACTCCAAACTTCTCATCTAATTTGCTGATGAGTCTGCTTTCTTCATAACAGGGTAACCCTATTGTTAGCCCAAACTCATAGATTTCTCTTTGGAATTCTTTTGGCATTTCCATAATGGCTTTTCTGGAGCCAAAAACTAAGCGACTAGTGTCGCTTAGGGTGACAAAATACCTACGGTTGAACTTACAGAATCGCCAATGGACAACGTTTTCCATTTTTTGTTCTTTGTTTTTCTTTTTGTTGTTTGTGTTATTTTTTTTGGTGTTTGTTTGGTGTTTCATTTCTTAGATTATGAAGGTTATATATAGATATTATTAAAACGTGTAAGGAAGATGAAGAGACAATTACGATTTTCAATAATAATGATCATTATCTTTGTTGTGGCTATTAATTTCTTGATTAGATCAAAGAACTATACAGAGATGTATGTTTGAAAAAGACTATTAGTATTGTTTAATTTTATATTGAGTATTTCATTATAAATTAAGAAAGTTAATTTAATTTTTTTTACATAACAAAATTATTATTTGTTTTAAGAAGTTTATAAAATTTATTAAAATATATTTTATAAATAATAAAGATAGAGCATATATATTACAAAGTTAACTAAAAAATAACTGAAACTGTAAACGAAAAGTTAAGTATTTAACGGACATAAACTAAAAAGTAACTAAGTTGTTACTTTATTATGAGCAGTTCATGTTTTCAGAAGTTTAGTCATCAGAGGTATTCCTATCCTCATCAGTAGTTCATTATCAGAAGTTTTTCATCAGAGTATTTTCATCAGTAGTTAAACCATTAGTGGTTAACCTTTCAGAGGTTTTAATTTCGTCTTCAGTAGTTTATTATGGATTTGGCCAACTAATGTTTATAGGCCTCAATTTCTTTTTGGAATTCTTATGGATATAGCCCAATTATGTTTATTAGGCCCGAATGAATTATGAAATAATACACGTAATTAAGAGTTATAGGAATCGATTGGCTTGAAGTTGTATGACTTCTTATAAACAATGAAATTATAAATATAAAGATAATATATAATCATTACATTATAAGTAAAATAGGAAATATAATTTATTAAAATGCGTAATATGGTAAATACATTTGAATACTTATTTCTCTGTCTTCAATATTTCTTCTAAACTTTTGTTCTTCTCTTGAACGTGCTTTCTGTAAGACCTTATGATTTTTTTCATTTCTTCGCTGCACTTTTCATTATTCCTTTTGTTTTCTATCAAAAAAGAAGAAACCGCCCAGTGCTCGCTTGATACGTTGGTATTAACCACTTGATTAATCTTCAAGTTAGACTTCCATATATGGTGCTCAAGGAGTCTTGTAACACCTTCCATTGTTTCCGGAATCTGTTGCTTTTCATCTTCCATGAAGCACTCCTAAACAAGTTTTTGAATTTCACTCATCTGTGACCATTGGCTGTTGCTTGAAGACATATTAATGAAATTATTTCTAAGACTGATAAACGTATGAAGATTTAGGATGTAAAGTTTAACTGCTATGCAATTAGAAGAGGTGACAATGGGATTTTATAGTTAAACCAAGCATTAACCCTAATGAATCTATTAAGTAAAATACATTAATTATAATGTATCTATTAAATGCAATGCATTTTTATTAGGTTTGAATATGTCGATTTGGTTGCTTTCCCACATTTAACTTTTAGTAACTGTTCCCTCCAAAATTTAAAACCGTGTCTTAATTTGACTTTAATATAACCGTATAGTCCTTTGAGTTGTAACTTGATTTCAATGCTTCATGTTTTCAGAAGTTTAGTCATCAGAAGTGTTCCTTTCCTCATCAGTAGTTAACCTTTCAGAGTTTCTAACTTCTTCTTCAGAAGTTTTATTATGGATTCAGCCCATTAATGTTTATAGGCCTCAATTTATTTTTGGAATTCTTATGGATATAGCCCAATAATGTTTACTAGGCCCAAATTAGTTTAGCGATTTTATTTCTTATTAGGCTCAATTATTCGTAGTAGGCCCAAGAATTTATATGTATACATACATATATATGCTATATATATACACACACAAAAACAGATATGTGTATTGGATGAATAATGAAATAATACACGTAATTAAGAGTTATAAGAAGCGATTGGTTTTTGACTTTATTTGTATTAGTCGAATAATGTATGATATAATTTTTCAGCCCCGTGTATTACACGGGCCGTTAGACTTGTTTAATATATATATATATATATATATATATATATATATATATATATATATAGGGTAAGGTTCCTATACAAAGGGAGTGTTTTGTGAAATGTGTAAGAAGTAAATGTGTCCATTAGATTAGATTAATCTAGGGTTGAGATTAAATGGATGGCAAATTTGTAATTATTGTTATAATTAAATTAGTTAATTAGATGTTTTAAGGGTATAAGAGTAAAATCACTATTTTTTGTAATACTCTTCCCATTTATTTCTCCTTGTTTCACGTATGAACTTTAAAAATAATTGAATTCCTTCTTTAAAATCTCTGTTTCTCTCTCATACAATCATTGCCCGCTCTGTATCTCTCTCGCACAATACATAACAACCCCTACAATCATGAAACTTAAGAATCAAAGAAAAGGAAACCGAAAAAAATAAAGGTTTAACCTTCAAAGTGATCATAATTTCACAGAAACTATAATAAAGTTATGGTCTTTTAACGTCTGAAATTATTGTGCTACGATTCACGTCACGGTGTTTTATATTCATATTTATGTGTTTTATCTTCATATGGTTATATAAGTTAGTTTTATTTTGTACACTTTAAAATTTTGTAATTTGGTAAAACACTATGTAAGATTAACACCCTTTACAAGAAAATAATAAAACACCAAACGTTGTATAAAAAATAAATAAAAATCTATCTTAAACATAAAACACCATACGTTGATTATTAAACACTATGCTTGTCCGTATGGTTATGTTATACCTGCAAATCTTGGAGAATATCCACAAACATATTATACATTATTAAAACACAATGGGTGATCGTAAAAACACATCAGAAAACAACTTCGAAAACACACAAGAAAATTATATTAACTATAAAACACACCAAAAAACAACTTCAAAAAAATGAACAACAATGGAAGTCAGATATTTTTTTTCTTTTGCAAAACTAAGAGAAATTGCAATGGATGATCGTAATAGATATGTTTGATGATTTAGAGTTGTCAACAAGATCCCTAAATTTTCTCATAATTAATAAATGCATGATTTTTTTCATTATTAAAATACAATCAAAATTACCTTACTACCCATGAGATTAATTTTAACATGTGCCACGTGTCGCCTCCACATTCTTTCTTATCCTTCTCACAAAAGTTGGACTTTGTACAGGAACCTAAACCTATATATATATATATATATATATATATATATATATATATATATTAATGTTTGGGTCCATTTTAGGGTCGGGCCCTGAGCCGATGACCACCCGACCCATGCTCAGGGCAGGCCCTGTTTTTTGTATATGGCAGAATAGTTGTAGCTTTTAATAAAATGTATAAAATGATCCAAATGAGTATAATTAAAAGCTAGTATGCATGTTTTCTTTTTTATTTTTTTTATTGGTAAATGGGTATATGCGTCATTTTACACATTAAAAGTTTGTAGTTAATAGGAGTTTTTTCATAAACACTAGTACTAGTAGCGTTTCAATATAGAATTTTTTTCTCCTAACCTAAAAGCTTCAAAGTCCTTCAACCAAACAAGACTTTTTATTCAGTATGAGTTTTTTCTTAAACACTGGTACTAGTAGTGTTTCAATATAGAGTTCTTTTCTCCTAACCTAATAGTTTCAAGGTCCTTCAACCAAACAAATCTTTTTATTGAATATGAGTTTTTCTTAAAAGTTTGAAGATACAAGCTCCTAAAAGCTCCTTGCAAAAAATACCTTAGCAAATACACATTTTACCATTAAAAAAAATAAAACAACATGCATACAAGCTTTTAATTATGTCCATTTTGGTCATTTTATACATTTTATTAAAAGCTCCAGCTACTTTGCTAAAAACCAAAATATATTTAAAAAGTTACAGCTACCAGCTACAACTACCAGATTTCAGTCACTAGCTTTCAGCCACAAGCAAGTTTTGCCAAACATACCCTAAGAACAAATACATTTTTTCTCATTTTCAATTAAACCACTACATCCCATTCTTAGGCCGCGAGTCATTTTGAGGTGGGTAACCCTACTCGATCGGGAACACCACCGCCAGTGTCCCTAGCAGATTTATTGGGTGATAGAAGCCGTCTGTTTTGAATGTCATGGTTGGTGTAACGATCATTTTTTTATCACTAATAAAAAAACTCAATCAATTTAAACCATTTACCATCTCTATTCAAACTGTTTCACCGTAACTTTCTCACAAGCATTTCATCATCTCCATCTTCAATCAGTTTCACCACATTTTATCTTCATGGAGTGGATATCCGTTTCCGATTGAACATCCTGGATCTTCATACCTTCTATGACACCCGTCGAATTTCAAGGTGAAGATTCGTACACACTCTTAAAACTATGTCATTTTATTCGTGCATTAGACATTATTACATTAACTATGTCGTCCAAGTCTAGCAAAGCCCAAACAATTTTAGGAATTCGTTACATTTTCTAACAATGTCCATTTACGCATGCAACACCCGATTAACTCGAGACAATTGGAAACGAACAATCAAGTCAATCACACGCTCAACAGAGAGCAACATAATGTCTGATTATTACGTACAAACAAAATAAGATTACACGTGACAATATCAAATTTGGAAACTATTCAATTCCATACAAAACCCGAGTATTCATAAGAAATTTTATGAATATTTGACATGTCAATACATAGAATTTTATCAAGGATAAAATTCCAAAAATATGTAAATATGAGTTATTACACAAGTACAACATATGTTTAAACTTGAATTTACACATGGTACTGATGTGAGCAAAACTATGTTATTATTATTTCGCAATTAGATATGTGTATAAATGAGCAAAAACACTCTATATATACATACATGCACAAGTCGATTTCGATATATGTGTTGATTTAATGGAGTTCAACAAACATGTCATATATACACTTACATATACACATGAGTTTGTGATTGGACACTTCATCATACATACAATACACATACACGACTTACATATATATATATATATATATGTGTGTGTGTGTGAGTTCATGTGAATCAATGAATGTCTACACACAATACACAAACAAAACAATGCCATACATATACATATATATACGCACGACACATACATTCATATGTGTGTGTTTGTTTGAAAACTACTCAATCATACAGTAATATACAAACCATAAGCCACCCTAATCTAGTCTTTCACCAAACATACATCATGTCCAAACCACACCATCCTACCAATACAAGTTGACTATCCAAAACTCCACCTCTTTTTCCTAGGATCAGATCACAAGAACCAAGAAGGAGGCATGCTTTATCAAGTCAACTTATTAGATGTTTAAGGAAGCTACTTTTTGCACAACAAAGATCCATAATGTTTGACCATCCAAAACCACCTAAAGCTCTCATTCACTTTCCTCTCTCTCTCTCTCTCTCTTGGTGTATATAAAGGGCCAAAAGGCCATTGTTTTCCTACACACTAACCTCCCAAACTCTCTAACATACAAACACACTCCTATCTTCTTTTTACCTTTGGCCGACACCAAAATCTCCCCATCCGAGGCTGTTATCAATCGCGAGCCACAACCCCAGCCTACACGAGCCTTACAAAAGTTTTATAAGCCACATCGTGAGAGAAGTCGACTAGGAACTCGATCATTTCATTGTTTATTCAGATCATTATAGTGGTATGTTATACTAACCTATAATCTTTTCAATTCTATTATTCCTAGTCGATACATGCACTCACCCGACCACACGACTATACAACATACACTAACACACTAATTCACTAAGTTGTAATGTATAAAAACACACAAAACATGGATCAAATGCATTATACACACACACATGCAGATACATATATATATATATATATATATATATATATATATATGATGTGTACACATGCTCAAACTAATATATGTACGCATACACAATACCGCATATGTACACATACGCGTATGTTTGTGTGTGTAGTGTTGTGTATGAGACCTAAACTCGACTTTTGAACTCAAACATAAACATATACAAACTTGTGGGTTAATAGGAACATATGTTAAAATGACCAAACATGTGTTACCTACACTTTTAACATAAGATTTCTCAAACATATGTTAATTTTCCTTTTTACATAAGAATCTTAACATGTGTTAACATGAGGTATCTAACGACAGTTTTCAAGATCTACGAGTTATAATCGTCACGTGTATGGACAATAACACTATGTACATATAGTCCAAAGATCTACAATCGGGTGAACAAATTTCTTGGTAAATAATCAAGTACAAATACTTAAGTTGTCCTTCACATTCTAGGGCACTTTCGTTCGGACTCTAGTCATTCGGGCTTTTTCACTTGCTAGACCACTCGCACAGACACCGGGTGAGTTTCACGGCCCCTTTTTTGTGTTTTCATACTTTTGGGGGGAAAACATGCTACATATTTCAAGTTATATTTCGTTCAGAGTGAATTCTATCATGACTACCATGTGAAACATGAGACAAACGGTTCATGAGCTCAACAATCCTCGTACATACATTACACTATGACCATTAGCTAAACAGTTAGCCATGGAACACTTAAATAGATCTATTGGTTTGACACCCCCACTCTTGGTTAGTCTTTCTAACCTGTCATATACACAAGAGTGCCAGTATTCTACGATTCTTACATTGTCTTTACTGTATAATGCGCGAGGCACAACAGTCAAAAGGTTTGGTTATGTGACTCATGTTGGCGCAGTAATCATTGGCTTAGCTAGCTTTGATAAGTCCTCAGGAATGAGGCCGATAATATCTTCGGCCCTCGGAGACCGACTCTAAGAAATCTGAGCCAATGTGGGCATGGGCGCCGACCTACATGGTGTGCAGATTGGTGCACCTTTGGAACGCTGCTAAATGGGCTGCAAAAGTATAGTAAGGGTGGCCCTCTAACGGATCAATTGTAGGTGGTGTCAATCAACAACACATGAGGGAATGCACACTATATAGTAAATGAATGTCAGTGGACGAAAAGAATATCTTCAAGAGTGTTCTTGGTATGATTCTCGCATGTGTAATAGGTAAAATGTTTCTCCACCAGGAGGTTTTCAAGTTGTTGCATTGGATTTTCATCGACTCCTTTTCAGCATAGATCCTCTGAACAATATCGTGTATATCTTTCGGAATAAGCTTTTCATCTGGGTTCTTTTTCATCAACGTTCTTTAGATGCTACACTTTTGAATATCTTGCTCAGCCATCTGCCCAACCAGTTCTCTATCCTTTGAAGAAAGCTTTCTCGCATACGTGCGACCCTCTAAGTTTTCAAAGGGGGTGTGGTTATGCGCCGAGTTCTTTGCATTTAACCTCCAAACATTTCCCTTTGATTCTAACACCCCTATCAACTTAAACGGGCAACCAATTTTCTTGCTACCCATCTTCCGCACCAGAGCTGCACTCTCATTCTCTCCACCAAGAGTGCATTGAAAGGAGACCTTCACGAAATCATCTCCTCTTTTCGTCGATCTTCTAATCACTATCATGTAGCTATTCTCCATTCTCGTATTTTGTACCCAATTGATAATCTCCTTGCATGACAGAGAGGTCCGGTCAGTCTCAAACAAAACTGTAACCAGGTAACAGCCTTTCGGATTCCCTAACGGCTGCTCCTCATCACCACCGTCTCCCTCGTCCGGATAGTCTTTCTATACAAAGCTCTCCTTACCACCGTAAGCGTAGTTAGGATAACTTTGTTGATTAAAGGGTGGCTGACCACCGTAACCGTATCAAGATAGTTGGGATGGTGTTGTGCGTACGGGTCCTCCAAGGGGGTATCCAAGTCCTGCAGTATCGTATTGTCATGATAATGAATGCGAAACTAAACCTTCTCGACATCCTCCGGAACAGACACGTCGTAAGAATCACCAAAAATGTAGTCGTAATATGACATCTTGTATGTTGTGGGTAAAATTTATATATTGTGGATAATGTTGTAAATGTTTAAATGTAAAACGATAACGAAAGCTATAATATTGAACGTATGAAATGTACTTATATTAACAATCTACATGGCTCAAAACGTAGTGCTATGACCATAGCGTTGCATTTAGGGTTCACGGGGTGACAAACTTTGACACCCCATAAATATTTATAAGATATCATCATACCTCGTATCTCATACACTAATCATTGTACCCAAGCTCTATGCTTTGATCATAGCGTACAACTTTAAAGGATGTGAAAATAATTTTTGGGGTTTTTGAAATATAGCGTTGCGATGACTATCTCTAATGAGCCCTTGAGATCAAATCCCTGGAGGCCCTTAGATGCATTTACCATTGGAGGTCATCCATCCTAAGAAGGCCTTAGATTGTCCATTGTGGTGCGCGAACGAGCCGCGGTGAACGAGTTTCTGAGCCACGTGGATCACTGGAACTACAACACCTTCACGTCAACGACTGCTCGAGCGAGCAGACGTGAGCCAGATCGCGTGGACTAGCGAGGAGAAATCAGGTTTATTTTATTTTTGTTGTTATTTTGGTGTTGGAAGAAGAAGAGAATGAGTTTTATTTTGGTGTTGAAGATGATGAAGATGAGTTGCAGAGAAGAGGAAGAAAGGAAGAAGAAGAAGAAGAAGATTGTGGTGAACGATTTTGTTGCAGAGGATGAGGAAGAAGGGAAGAAGAAGAAAAAGGGATCTCACTTGAAAGAAGAAGATATGTTTTTTTAATATTTTTTATAATGTGTTAAAAATGTAAAATATTATGTAAAATATTTTTTTAAGAAATGTTATGTAAAATGTTTTATAAGATGGGTTTTATTTTTTTTAATTTAATGTAAAATGTTTTATAAAAGGTATGTAAAATATAATTTGGTAAAAAAAATGACCCGCTCATCTCTAGTCACAACGGGATCAAGCTACCAGCCCACGGTCACGAGTAGTGCCACATCGACGTCTACATGGCACAATATTATTGGATAATGTGTTGGCTCACCTCTAGCCACAGCACATAGTCTTAGGTGATGAGCCCCTTGCACAAGGGGATGAGTTTGCCTAAGTTCTTGCAATGGAGTGGGCCTAATGTAAAAAAATAAATGTTTTATTTAAATATTGTATGTAATGGATATGTGATGATTGAGATGCAATTTAAGAAGATTAAGGATATTTATAGGGTTAGAGATGAAGTTGAGGTTTTTTAGAATTTATAAAGATTTTATATGAAAGATAACATGACTGCTAAGGGCGCCTAAACGCTCATGTAACATTAAAGATAGTTAGTAAGATAGTCTAACTAAACAAGCTAAAGTAATATAACTAGTGGTAGGTACGTAGTACATGTAGCTTGGACCATGTGTTGTGGCTCATCTCAAGCCAACACTTTATCCTATCAAAAAAAGACTACTAGGCGCTGACGTGACATTGACTACAGTGTGACTCCTGCTCACTTGATCCTGTTGTGGCTCACCATGAGCGATAACTTTATCATGTTTTTTTTTATTTTTTATGTTTTTTATTTTTTTATAACACTACATTGCATAAATATTAAAATAAACATTACATAAATATTAAAAACAATAAAATAACATCACACCATAACATCACATAAATATTTAAAAACATAAATAAATATTAGAAACGCGACTATTGTTAAAATCGTAGTCTCATAGCTCTCCAAACCGCAACCCTCAGGTAGTTATCGTTGTGTATGACACGGTACTGGTTACGAGCCTCTTCAATCGTCTCATATTCATTTAAACCTGGTTTGTTGTTCAACGTACTCACGAAGAACCACTCAAATATTGTGCACTTCGTTAGTAAAGATACATATTTTTCATATATCGCGTCCCTTGAACGAAAGTTGTCACCCATTTGTTTATGGAATCTAGTCACAACCGCGCTTCAAAAAGTTTTCATTCCCTCAATTCCTGCTTCTTGTATGGCAATATAACTATTGACCCACGCGAATTCTTCCTCCACGTTCCAACTTCGTGGTGGGATCCGGTTTTGTGAGAGCGGGATTGGATTTGGATTTAGGTTTAGGTTTGCCATTTAGGATCAGTTTGTTGAAGATGGAAAATCTTTTAGTATAAATGTTTGGTAGAAAAAGAGGGTGTTTGATACATACATATATACATATACATATATATATATATATATATATATATATATATATATATATATATATATATATATATATATATAGGGGGTGGATATTCTGAAAACCCACTCGAGTTAAGAAAACCCTGAAAACCCGCCAAAAAAACCATCTAAAAAAGGTTTTTTTTTTTGAAAAAAATACACAAGGTAACATACATGTTTTTAAGCGTTTTGGGCCAAAAAAATAAAAAAAGCGCCGAAGAGATATTTTTAAAATAAATAAATAAAGTTTGCGCTGTTACATATGTAACAGCTCTATTACATACTGTTACGTATGTAACAGCTCTGTTACATGTGAAACAACGCAAACTTTTGTTTATTTCTTTTAAAAATATTCGTTCGGCGCTTTCTTTATTTTTTTGGCCTAAAACGCTAAAAAACATGTATGTTACCTTGTGTATTTTTTTCAAAAAAAAAAAACTTTTTTAGATGGTTTTTTGACGGGTTTTCAGGGTTTTCTTAACTCGAGTGGGTTTTCAATTTATACTTTCCCTATATATATATATATATATATATATATATATATATATATATATATATATATATATATATATAATTTTTTAAACTAATGACCGTTCAGCCAACGGCTATTATTTTGAAATTTTTCTCGCTTGCTCACGCGAGCTAGCTCGCTTGGCCTTGCTCGCGGCAACAATAACTTAAGTGTGTTATAGGCCATGGGATCCACATGGTTATGTACCTCGCGGGCTACAACTCATAGTGTTAGTTGTCAATTTATTGAAAATAATTGAGCGTGTGGAACCCAGAAAAATGATGTTAGTTTCGTATGTAATTCTGCCATAAAGCATGTATAACATTCACTATGTTCCAAAACAAATCATAAAAGTTGATTCAATTATTTTACTTAGTAAATAAAATAAATTACTTCTATACCAAGTTTATCTTGATATCTCTATCTATATGTTCAAAACGATAATAGAAACATCCAACACTCCATTTGAAAAATAATACATCCATTTCAATCGTTTGGCGCGATTTTCATAAGGTTGTGCGTTACCGGGTAATGCCCCAGCCCATCACGCAACCCCAGGCGTAAAAAAGTGTCTCAAGGGGCATTACCCGGTGGTTAAAGATGCAGGGCGTTAGTGGGTTGACTAGGTGAAAATTGTGTGAAGGTGGTGTTGTAATTTTAGTGAAAATGAGTTTTTCACATAACATTTTGGACACCAATAACTATGTGTGTGTATATATATAGTATAAGGTTATATTAGAAATCCTTGTTATAGTGAAAACCTTAGAAACTCTAACTTTTCGAGTTTTTTTTATGAAAATTTCAGGGTATGTAATATACATGATTTTAAGCATTTTGAGCCAAAAAAATCAAAAAAACGCTGGGCACTTCTTTTTAAAAAAATAAATAAGTTTTCGGATAACACATGTTAATTTCGCTTAACATGTGTTAGTCGAAAACTTATTTATTTTTTATTTTTTAAAAAAAGTTCTCGGCGCTTTTTTTTATTTTTTTGGCACAAAATACTCAAAATCATGTATATTACATGCCCTAAAATTTTCATATAAAAAAAGCTCGGGAAATCAGAGTTTCCAGAGTTTTCACTATAACAAGGATTTCCACAGGATCCTAACCCTATATATATACACAAAATAGTAAGAAACCCGTGCGATGCTGCAGCACAACAATTTTCAATGCAGTACTCCTTTTATATTAGTCTATTAATCCTATTGTGATATATTGTATAGTCATTAAGTTAGTGGAAATTACTCGTGTACTAAGACGGGCATTCAATCAAAATTGTGATGTTCTTTACACTACCGTTAGTATAGACCTTTAACTTATTTCATTTTCTAATTATTTTAAACCAATTAATATTGAAGTACATATAACCAAATGATGACCCAAGTCGACATCAATCATGACGTTTTAATAATATACAAAGATGTGTACATCGATTATTTATTATTAATTATTTAGCTTTAAGTCTACAAGGTGCAGATTCATAGATGGAGGGTATATATTTATAAATATTAACCGGTACCGAAACAAATTAAATGATACCCAAGATTCGCCGACAATTATGGTTAAGGTTCATTGATGGACTGAAAATCGGTTATTGTTGCAGTTAAGTTTGTCCTATAATCAAACATTAACCGAACGGATAGCTTGACTTTCATGTGTCTAGTCGTAACCGAATTAACCAACTTGAAACCAATGTCATTGGTTTGAAAAAAAATATAATACACCCATTTTTGTTGTTGTTTCAATTGATCTACACCTATTTTTGTAAGAAACTAACTCGATTCTCAATTTTAAATTCCTTGAATAAATATACAAAGTAAGTTGGAAGATCACTTTGAAAAGCTTAACAACCAAAAGTATGGAGGAAATTAAAATATGTTTACTAAAAGATGTCCATGTATATACAATACTTTGATACGTGTGTATTGGTTTATTCGATGATCATGAAATTAATAACTTTTCTTAGTGTATTACTATCAATAATTTTAAATTACATGCTTGTTGAGAAATAAACCTTGAACATTCCATCTAAAAGACATATGGCTTCATCAAGTGGGTTAACGATTGGACCTTAAAATTAATACTTTTTAAACATTTCATTGGAATAAAAACATTGGTAGGCATGTTCATTGAAGTGTTAGAATCATGAAATAATTGACTAATGCCAATTAAATGTTCATAGTTGATGAAGGTCATCAACTTTTATATACTAGCATGAACCCGCGCGTTGCGGCGGGGTTAGCTAGGTTTGCGGGTGTTTTGATTTGGTTGTCAAATTGAGGATGCATAATATGTTGTTTCAGGGTGTAACAGATGTTATAACGATTATACATGGCATAAGAATAGTGGTTGTAACATAATTTGTAGATGTTGTTGGTTGTTTCAAACTCCATATAGTTCATAATACGAGCAGATAGACAGTATGTAATACCTTCTTTCTTTTTGATGATGCAGCCACCCATTCACACATTGTATATGTTTAGCCACTAACCAATGTCTACTGAATATAAGCGAAAAGCAATATTTCGACATAAAGTACAGAGTACATTGATCGAGTTGAAAATCCTAACAATAACATAAAATAAAAACTTGATTAAAAAACAACGGAAGTAAGTAACCTGTAACTTGATTCAAGCTTGTTGTGTACCAATCGATCCTCCCATGGCCTATTCAATACTTTCTGAATGATTACACATGAATAACGATTGAATTGAAGTTCATAAGTTTGGAAGAAGAAGAGAAAGACGATCAAATTGAAGTGTGCAGGTTTCGGAAAAATAAGAATGAACGATTAAAACGAATGGGCCGATTAAATTCATGTCTTTATTAGTTTTAGTATTAGTAATATATTCATAATTTAATTCGGTCAATAATAAATAAATCAGATTAAAATTAAAAATTTCAATATTAGTATTAGTAATATATTCGTAAATTAATTAGGTCAATAATAAATAAATGAGCTTAAAAATCGCAATATATAACATTAAATTCGGTCAACTATTATTAATGTCATTAAAACTCATAATAAATATCATTAAAAAATAAATAAATCCTATTAATTGCAGTCAAGACCAATAATAATTCGAACGAACAGTAATATAAATAATATTAAACATAATTTCATAAAGACAGATTAAACATAATTTCGTAGTAATATTAATATAAATAAATGAGATTAAAAAATCATAATAAATAACATTTAACTTGGTCAATTATAATTAATGTCAATAACATTAATTCTAACATACTAAAAATGCATTAAAAATAATTAAATCTTATTAAACATAAATTCGAAAAAAGTAATATAAATAAATGAGATTAATAATTTTAATAAATAACATTAAATTCGGTCAATTATTATTAATGTCAATAAATAATATTAAACATCTTAATAAATAACAGTAAAAATGAATAAATCTTATTAATTGCAATCAAGACTAATCATAATTCGTAAACATAGTAATATAAATAAATGAGATTATAAATCTTAATAAATAACCTCAAAATCGTAATCAATAATTCAAATAAATTACATTACAAACGTCCAAAAATGAGAAGTTAATCGCGCATCACGATCAGATATAATAGAAGTAGGCACCCCATGCCTAGAGACCACCTCCTTGACGTAGAGATTTGGTAGTTTCTCCAGCGAGTCCGTTTCCTGTACTGCCAGAAAGTGTGCCGATTTGGTTAAACGATCCACAATAACCCAAATCATGTTATGGCCCGTTGGCGTTCTAGGAAGCTTTGTGATAAAATCCATAGAAATCCCATCCCATTTCCACATAGGGATTTCTGGTTGCTAGAGTAGGCCTGAAGGTTTCTGATATTCAATCTTAACTTTTGCGCAAGTCAAGCACTTACTAACATATGTGGCTATTTCAGCTTTCATGTTTTGCCACCAGTAAAGAGTTTTAAGATCTTGGTACATCTTGTCCGAACCAGGATGTACCGAATATCGAGAGGTGTGAGCTTCATCGAGCACCAGTTGTCTGAGATCCCCAAAACGTGATATCCAGACTCGATTGATAAACTATTGAAGACCATCTATCTTTAGTTCCAAGTGCTTATCAGCACCATGTAATGTTTCAAGCCCGATGTTTTCTTCTATCAAGGCCTCGCCCTGTGCTTCACGTATCTTATCAGGAAGATATGAATGAATAGTAAGTTGTAAGGCTCGCACCCGTTTAGGTTTCGTTTCCTTTCGTCTAAAGGCATCAGCTACTACGTTAGCTTTCACTGGATGATACTTGATGGCACAGTCATAATCATTCAGAAGTTCGACCCATCGACGCTGTCGCATGTTCAACTCCTTTTGATCGAATATGTGTTGGAGGCTCTTGTGGTCAGTGAAGATCATACACTTCGTCCCACAGAGATAATGCCTCCAGATCTTTAGAGCAAAAACCACTGCTCCCAGTTCCAAGTCATGGGTGTGTAATTCTTCTCATGAACCTGTAATTGACGTGAGGCATACGTGATCACCTTATCACGCGGCATCAGCACACACCCTAACCCTTGGATATACGCATCACAGTACACCACGAAGTCCTCTGTACCCTCAGGTAATGATAGTATAGGTGCACTACAAAGTTTCGACTTTAATAATTGAAAAGCAGATTTTTGGGCATCTCCCCACTTGTAAGTAATACCCTTCTGTGTCAAAGTAGTGAGGGGTTGTGCGATCTTAGAGAATCCCTCAATGAATCTGCGAAAACATCCCGCAAGACGAAGAAACTGGCGCACCTCTGTGGGAGTCTTAGGAGCCTCCCATTTTTTAATAGCATCAATCTTGGCGGGATCGACATGTATTCCTACCTCGTTAACCACATGTCCAAGAAATTGGACTTCTCGAATCCAAAAGTCACATTTAGAGAATTTTGCATACAACTGCTCATTTCTCAACAGTTCCAAGATCAGCTGCAGGTGTTGCTCGTGCTCTTCTCTACTCTTGGAATAAATCAGTATGTCATCTATGAACACTATGATGAATTTGTCCAAATAGGGCTTGCACACACGGTTCATCGGGCACCAGTTGTCTGAGATCCCCAAAACGTGATATCCAGACTCGATTCATAAACTATTGAAGACCATCTATCTTTAGTTCCAAGTGCTTATCAGCACCATGTAATGTTTCAAGCCCGATGTTTTCTTCTATCAAGGCCTCGCCCTGTGCTTCACGTATCTTATCAGGAAGATTTGAATGAATAGTAAGTTGTAAGGCTCGCACCCGTTTAGGTTTCGTTTCCTTTCGACTGAGGGCATCAGCTACTACGTTAGCTTTCACTGGATGATACTTGATGGCACAGTCATAATCATTCAGAAGTTCGACCCATCGACGTTGTCGCATGTTCAACTCCTTTTGATCGAATATGTGTTGGAGGCTCTTGTGGTCAGTGAAGATCATACACTTCGTCCCACAGAGATAATGCCTCCAGATCTTTAGAGCAAAAACCACTGCTCCCAGTTCCAAGTCATGGGTGTGTAATTCTTCTCATGAACCTGTAATTGACGTGAGGCATACGTGATCACCTTATCACGTGGCATCAGCACACACCCTAACCCTTGGATATACGCATCACAGTACACCACGAAGTCCTCTGTACCCTCAGGTAATGATAGTATAGGTGCACTACAAAGTTTCGACTTTAATAATTGAAAAGCAGATTTTTGGGCATCTCCCCACTTGTAAGTAATACCCTTCTGTGTCAAAGTAGTGAGGGGTTGTGCGATCTTAGAGAATCCCTCAATGAATCTGCGAAAACATCCCGCAAGACGAAGAAACTGGCGCACCTCTGTGGGAGTCTTAGGAGCCTCCCATTTTTTAATAGCATCAATCTTGGCGGGATCGACATGTATTCCTGCCTCGTTAACCACATGTCCAAGAAATTGGACTTCTCGAATCCAAAAGTCACATTTAGAGAATTTTGCATACAACTGCTCATTTCTCAACAGTTCCAAGATCAGCTGCAGGTGTTGCTCGTGCTCTTCTCTACTCTTGGAATAAATCAGTATGTCATCTATGAACACTATGATGAATTTGTCCAAATAGGGCTTGCACACACGGTTCATTAGATCCATGAACACAGTCGGTGCATTAGTTAGCCCAAATGGCATCACCAAAAACTTATAACGTCCATAACGAGTTCAAAAGGCTATCTTCGCCACATCCTCCTCTTGGACTCTCAGCTGATGGTATCTTGACCTCAAGTCAATCTTAGAATAGAAACTCGACCCTTGCAGCTGGTCGAACAGGTCATCAATACGAGGCAAAGGTTAGCGGTTCTTAACCGTCACTTTGTTCAACTCCCGATAATCAATAGTCATGCGAAAACTCCCGTCTTTCTTCTTAACAAACAGAACTGGAGCTCCCCATGGCGAAGAACTAGGTCTAATAAAGCCCCTATCCAATAGCTCTTGGAGTTGGGTAGATAGTTCTTGAAGTTCGCCTGGTGCTAGGCGATATGGTGCGCGTGTAACCGGAGCTGCTCCAGGTGCAAGATCGATTTGGAACTCCACTTGACGAACGGGTGGAAGTCCAGGTAATTCCTCTGGAAAAACATCTGGGAAATCTCGGACTACTGGGATGTCCTCAATCTTGGTTTCAGTTTCAGCTCGAGTGTCAGATATGTTAGCCAAAATGGCTGGACAGCCCTTACGAATACACTTCTGGGCTTTCAAAAAGGAGATGATGCCCACCATGGCACCACCACGATCACCCTGAATAGATAAAAGTTCTCCACTTGGGAGGGGGATACGAACAATCTTCTCCTGATAGAGAATTTTAGCGTGTTGCTTGGACAACCAGTCCATGCCAACCACGAGGTCAAAGCTACCTAGGGTGATAGGTAGGAGGTTGATGGCAAGCAATTGCCCATCCAACTCGAGCTTACAGTCACGATGTATATGGGTTACCTCGACATGCTTCCCATCAGCCAATTCAATAGAGTACGGGGTATCAAGAAGAGTAGGAACCATCCCTAATTGTTTACTAAGTTTCGATGACACAAAACTATAGTCCGCACCAGTATCATATAAAATAGAAGCAAGAGTGTCGTTCAAGGAGCACGTACCCGTCACGACATTGTTATCAGTCCTAGCCTCCCCAGAGCCAATCACGAATGCTCTCCCACGAGCCCCGTTGTTGTTGTTTCCGTTGTTGTTATTGCCAGCATTGGTGGTGTTGTTGTTCCCTGTCTTGTTACCACCACCGTTGTTGTTGTTACCCCTGTTGTTGCCATTACCATTGCCATTCAGCTATGCACAGTCCCTCCTGAAATGATTCTCACTTCCACAGTGAAAACAACCTTTACCACCTCTCTGTTGTTGCCCCTGTTGTGCAGCTGGCGGATTTCCCAGGATATACGCCCTGCAGTCCCTCTGCTTATGTCCCATCCTGCCACAGCGACACACTTAATATTTCCACATGTCCCGGTGTTATGCCTATTGCACTTGTTTCACTTAGGTTGGTTTCCCTGATAACCTCCCTGAGAGTTGTTGCGGTTGTTACTACCGCCCTGGTTGTCATGCCTCCTATTCTGCTGCTGCTGCTGCTGACAACCATTCCTTGGGGGTTTGTCAGATGCATTCTCCCACTTCCTCTTGTTATCGTTAGTACCAGAAGATGAAGTTCCACGAGCAGGCAACAATCCCTCTTCGACCTTCTGATCAGTTAGCTGGTGAGCCATACGAATAACTTGTTGGATGTTGTTGAGGTTAGCAGCAGTAACCATGCTCTTGATTTGGGGCACCAAGCCCTTGATGTATAACTTGATCCTTTTGTAGGGCGGTTGGAGTAATTTGGGCACATCGCCACCAGCTCATGTGATCTAGTGGTATAGTTCTCAATCTCCAATCCCACCATCTTCAGATTGAGATACTCAGTCTCCAACTTTTGAATCTCATCTCGAGGACAGTACTCCTCCTTCATCAGTTCCTTGATATCCACCTAAGGTGTTGCATTAGCCACATCAACACCTAGCATCTGCACCTGAAAGTTCCACCAGGATAATGCCAAATTTTCAAGAGTAGCAATGGCATATTTCACCCTGTCAGCTGTTGGACAATTACACATAGCAAAGCAAGATTCCAGTTTTTCGAACCACCTCAGTAGCCCGGCAGCCCCTTCAGATCCTCCAAAGTTCTGCGGCTTGCAACCCATGAAAGACTTGTAGGTGCAAATTGGAGGGTGATGCACAGGTTGACGTAAGTACAAAGAGCGAAGAAACCACGAATGAATGAAAGAGCATAACGTTGGAGTCTAGAGGAAAGTTTAGAGCGATATAGAGTTACCAGCTTGAAAAGCTGCGAGGGCTTCCACCACCCTGTCGTTGATGAGTGCGTTCAATTCCGCTTGAGTCATCCTCTCATGTGTCCTCTTCCCGCCATAGTAATTCCACATTTACACTATGCTCATGAGAAAACAATAATATGTCCCACATACAATCGTTCACATAGTACAAGTAAACTAGAATATAAATAACATACGTGAGAATAGAATAAGTAATAGATTAATAGTAGTAATAAAAAAATTCCAAACATAAAACAAACGATCCTCAAGTCTCACAACGATAAAACAGAAGTCATAATAAGAATGTGTAGGAAATACTAAGATATCAAGATAATAAAAGAAACCAATCGTTCTCGCGATCCATGGAGACACATGAGCCCTCATCCTTGCTCTCATCCTGGATCTCTATCTCCAGTGGCTCCTCCCCCTCAGGCTCAAGCATCCTCGAGCGCCGCATCTAGTGCTGCCCCGAGAGCATCAAATCCTCCTACCGCAGGCTCTTCCTCGGGATCCTCCTCATGATCCTCCTCCTCCTCTGGTTCTTCACCATTTTGACCTAAACCTTCCTCGAGCCTGTTACGAACCAAGGTCAACTCCTCCCTAATAAGTGTTGTCTCCTGATTAGCAATCGACCTCTCATGTCTAGCCTCATCAGCTTCCTTATTAGCCCTTCCCAATTCACCAAACAAGTGGTCGATTTGTCTCTCCATGTGTTTAATAGTCTCGTCAGCACTTCTACTCCAAGACTGAAATTGCTTTACAGCATTATAGGCATTCTCTAGCTCTGTATGCACGTGCCTAACCATCCCTGCCAAAGACCTCTCCCATGAATCAATAATGGGAGGAACCTGAGCTGGCACTCCATACGGGTTCAAAGACGAGTTTTGCGAACTCCCAAGAGGACGATAAGAAGAATAGTTACGATGAACAGGGTTAGTCATGTAACCTCACGAATTTTCCCATTTATTTTGCATTAAAGTATTTCCCGATCCATGATATAAAGTCTAATTTATTTCTAAGTATTCTTATCTTTATCCGTGCACTCTATTTTTCTATGTTCCTTTTATCATTGTACTTAAAAAAAATAATCTTCATTCATGACATATGTCCTATCCTAATTCTATTTATAAAATCGTCATTTTATAAGACGGTGTTTTTTTATTTTCTAATTCAAACTAATGATTTTTTTTATTTCTTCAATTTGGACTAGCTACGTTGTTGAGTCTTTGGGATTCGCCTCACATACATTCACAACACTTAGAGGATAATTCACCTTAGCCAATGTGAGTTTACGTAACCATGTTTATGCAATTCTTTATACTTGCAACATTATACTTAAGCAATTCTACATACATGTCTATTTGTAAACTTTAATGCCTCATGATTTAGACAACAACAACAGTTAGACTCGATTCAACATACATAATCATTAGCTATGGCCAAGCCGGCGATACTCAATAATAGATCTATTGGATTGACAATCCCACCTAGATTCGTTGACCATCTTTTATGGGGAGCGCGGGTGATTGTTATCGTTCCAACATAATATTAAGGTGAACCGTGGATGACGGGATGGACCTAAACTAGTCGGAGGTTTGATTATGTGCATTCAACACTTCATGTTTATTCATGTAGACTTAAACTTACGATAGATATATGAATTGCTAAACTTTTATTCTTAAACTTAATTGCTTGACATGGCTTATGTATTCTCACCAACTTCTAGTTGACCCCCCCCCCAATTTTTCCAAACTCAACAGGAAATATAGATGCTTGAAGTCTAGAGCTAGCATGAGGAGTTATTTGAAGTTTCGTTGTTTGTTTGACGTGTTAGATTCCATTCAAGACTTTAATGTAATTCAATAATGTAATGAAATAAATGATTATTTAAACATATGTATTACCATGAGCTATTGAACAATCATTCTTATGTGACACCTCGATGTTTCCGCCATCGGTTGGGGTGTTACAGATTGGTATCAGAGCCATGGTTATAGGGAATTAGGTTATTAGAAAAAAAAAATAATCTAGTCTATAACCATAGGATTTTAATCAGTACTTGCTCCTTTTACTTGCAACCTTACTTGTTTATATTCTATATCCTACTTCTTATCCTTACTTTAGTCCCTACAAGAAGAGTGCTCTCCATCACAAGATCTACTCTTAGACTAATAAGACAAATCCTCAGGTTTAGCCTGAACCACCTTGAAGATCTCGTCGAAGTTCTAGATTTTAATAACGAACACGTGCAATCTGGAAGGGTGAACGCCTGTATTCTGAGTTTTCTGTCTAGGACTGGCATTGCGCATAAATCCCAATCAGACGAGGGACCCGGATGCCTACCTGGGAATTCTCGGGATGAGTATTCACTTATAGGCTAAAGCATGTCTTCATTATGTTATTAGAATCTAGAAGTTTTGATAAGTCAACGTTTTCGTTTATTCGTTTTAATTAATGAATAAATGATTACACTCACTTTCCTTAAACTAAGCTCTAAAATCTCAAAATTTTACAGCTTAAATCAATCTCATTTCATAACCATCTATGGATTTCACAATCACATTTCATCTTACCATCTTAGCCACTTTTTAAATATTCAACACCCTACCCAAATCATATTATTTCATTTCTCCACATGTTACTTATTTTTTTAAAAACTATAACCTCATACCTTAGCACAAACTAAAGATTTCTAAATCTTGTTGTATTTTCATTACCTAGTAACTTTACAAAGTACATATTTTTTTATCAAAAGATGTCATCGAACTTAAATTCAATTGTTTATTTATTGACGTAACAAACGATTTTCTATATAATGCTTTAAACTATTAAAAATAACTAATAGAACCTTGATCTTCGAAACCTAATGTCATGTTTGAAATCTCCAACTAACAGGAATATTTTAATCAAAACCTACTTAGCTTGTACTATTTAACAACTTTTGCTTTATGTACAAAACCAATTTTGAAAATAAATTTTTTTTTTTAATCCATAGGAATAATATCTAGTCTCTAGATTCTCCATCGACACTCACTCATTTTCAACTTGTTCAAATTTTTACAATATTTGTCATATACCACAATCATGTTTTTCTATACACTTGATTATAATCTTTAATCCAAACCCCACAAGTTACACTGCTACATAATCTCCTTACTATAAAATAAACTCTTTATCAACTATCTTCACATTCACTATCTCTCACAATCTTGATTCTGCTTCAAGATTTTTCATCATCCTCTCAAGAACTAAATTCATATTCTTCACTTCTCACACATGAGCTAGTTACCCATGATAACCAAACTATTGAAACTTGATTGTGTGTTGCATCAAACATAATCCTTAGTTATACATGAGGATTCAACTATCTACCATATTTGAACATTTGAAACTAGAATTCATGGAATATAAACTATTTGCTATAGACACACCTAGAGTCATTAACCTTGTCTAGGGCAACTCTATTACAACTCGTATGATATACTTGATACTTGATTGCTTACATGTACATATTATCAATTTGCAATTCATGTGTGTAATAATTGGTGCACTTAATCAAACAACTGATAGAGGATGAAGTACTTGCTCAACAGTTAGTAGAGTACCAAATAACCTACTCAACGATTGGTAGAGGTCATCTTGCCTGCTCAACAGTCGGTAGAGGCCCTACAACCTGCTCAACGACTGGTAGAGGCTATCGCACCTGCTCAACAATCGGTAGAGGTTTTTACTCACTGACTGGTAGAAGTCTTTTTCCTGCTCAACAGTTGGACTCATTTTTGGATACATTGTATACGATTCAATCACAAGGTTATTTTGCATTACTTACATGTGTGTTTAGAGTCATAGAAGGACACAAAACCCTAATGTAAGGTAAATTGGTGATTACGGTCCGGAACGTAATCATGAATTTACAAGTACGTTAAGGTAGTGTGAAATTCTATCAAGGTTTTTTGTAGATAACCAATTATAAACTCTAGTTACCTGTTTAGTATTTCTATAGTCAATTAACTCATGCATTTCTTTTTAAGATTCCTAAAACTTAAAGTTTAGTGTTTTGCTAGATTCTTATTCTCCTTGCTATTTTAGACTAACCTAATCCAACCCTTAAAACCCACACCTATCAAACCTCTTACCAAATTATTCGAAATAGTTTATTCTGTTACCTATAAATTCATGTCATGTCTTAACAAAAATTTTCCAAACCACAGTTGCCCTAATTTCTACCCAATCACTGTCAACCCGGTGTTTTTTTATAACTTCGGGACGAAGTTTCTAAAAGTAGGAGAGACTGTAACCTCACGAATTTTCCCATTTATTTTGCATTAAAGTATTTCCTGATCCATGATATAAAGTCTAATTTATTTCTAAGTATTCTTATCTTTATCCGTGCACTCTATTTTTCTAAGTTCCTTTTATCATTGTACTTAAAAAAAAAAATCTTCAATCATGACATATGTCCTATCCTAATTCTATTTATAAAATCGTCATTTTATAAGACGGTGTTTTTTTATTTTCTAATTCAAACTAATGATTTTTTTTATTTCTTATTTAAAGCTAATCATTTTTCCAATTACATTTATAATCTCAAACAAGGAAGATATAAATTCATTTCAAAATAAAGCCTTGAGTCAAACAGTCAAAGTCCTGGTCAAAGTCCTAGTCAAAGTCTTAGTCAAATAGTCAAAGTCTTAGTCAAATAGTCAATTCATCATAAAACCTTACTTTCTGGTGTTGACCAATTTTAATGGCTAATTGAATCCAAAACTAGTATAAAAACCCACCTATGACCCATTATACTTGGCACCTCTAAATCGATTGTTTCAATCCGATTAAACTTTCCTTCATACCTTTCTTCTATAGTCTATTACTTCTACAATTGAAGCTTTGATTATAAGCTCTTGTAATTGGCGAATTAGAAGCTTGATATTCTTTCTTTTTCATTTTTTTTTATTTCTTCAATTTGGACTAGCTACGTTGTTGAGTCTTTAGGATTTGACTCGCATACATTCACAACACTTAGAGGATAATTCACCTTAGCCAATGTGAGTTTACGTAACCATGTTTATGCAATTCTTTATACTTGCAACATTATACTTAAGCAATTCTACATACATGTCTAGTTGTAAACTTTAATGCCTCATGATTTAGACAACAACAACAGTTAGACTCGATTCAACATACATAATCATTAGCTATGGCCAAGCCGGCGATACTCAATAATAGATCTATTGGATTGACAATCCCACCTAGATTCGTTGACCACCTTTTATGGGGAGCGCGGGTGATTGTTATCGTTCCAACATAATATTAAGGTGAACCGTGGATGACGGGATGGACCTAAACTAGTCAGAGGTTTGATTATGTGCATTCAACACTTCATGTTTATTCATGTAGACTTAAACTTACGATAGACATATGAATTGCTAAACTTTTATTCTTAAACTTAATTGCTTGACATGGCTTATGTATTCTCACCAACTTCTAGTTGACCCCCCCATTATACCAAACTCAACAGGAAATATTGATGCTTGAAGTCTAGAGCTAGCATGAGGAGTTATTTGAAGTTTCGTTGTTTGTTTGACGTGTTAGATTCCATTCAAGACTTTAATGTACTTCAATAATGTAATGAAATAAATGATTATTTAAACATATGTATTACCATGAGCTACTGAACAATCATTCTTACATGACATCTCGATGTTTCTGCCATCGGTTGAGGTGTTACAAGTCATGTCTTCCTGCAATACGTTAGATCAGTATACGTATCCAAGAAATAATAAGTGATGTGCTAAAAATAATGAGTGTACTAATACTTATGCTATGATGATTATAGACTAGATGCAAATCCTAGTTCACTATAACCAATGGCTCTGATACCAATCTGTCACACCCTCAAATATCCAATGCGGGGTTTATACCACGAGGCGCATGACAAACCAGGTTCCCATAGCCATAATTCACATAACTACTCTAAATGCCCAAACCATTTAGTTCGTTATTGCAAAACCAAGTTTAAAAGTTTTAAGCAAACCGAATTAAGTATAGTGGAAGTGAAGTAACAATACAGTTAAATAAAAGTTTGCGCAAAACACCGCGCCCAAAACCAGAAGTAAATAGTTAAACATTTTAAAAGTAGTTTAAATGTTCATCATCCCATGACCTAACATGATGCATGACCTATTCGTGCTCCATACCTAGTTACCTGCAAAAGCATGCTAACGTGTATCAACATAAAGTCGGTGAGTTCACAAAGTAAAGTAAAAGAGTATGTAAATGCGCTGGTTTCCAAAACCACGTAACCAAATAAAAGCGTAGGTCCTCTAGACAAAATGTTCAAGTGTTATCAGTTTAAGCGTGTCAGGGGTAGCTAACCCACTCATTGCAACTCAACAGTATTATTGGGACACCTTCAGTAGTATAATAATTTGCTTCGATAACTAGTGTCTATCAACACTAGTTCTCAATTGTGGTCAAAAGTTCATGCCCATGCTCCCAGCATCGCAAACATGAGGTTGCTGCAAAACCTAATAGCGCTATCAACCAATACCCCGCTCGCTCCCAGCGATTAACCCAATAATGTGCAAGGACTTTTCAAGTGATAGAGTGTTTAGTTCACAAAGGACAAATAAGTTTTAAACTGATCAAAGCGCAATCCTCCCCGAGGATTCGTAACGGACTCTCCTAAAGAGTCAATGTTCAAGTAGTCCCAAACCGGACTAGAAAACGTTTATCAAAGTTGTCTCACCCTGAGACGCGTGCTTTTTGAGAAAAAGTAGTGAAACTCACCTTAGTATGCACGCAAATAAATCCAAGCTCCAAAGTAGGGTGTGCTACCGACTCCCTAATATATGTGTCACTAAGTAAGTATATGTGTAATACCATTACACCATATAACCCGTTTGTCCAAGACGTTTAAATGTTCAAAATCGTGTAAGTGACACCTAGTGATTCTACATGCATAAGTAAACCCTACGGACCCGTTGGTGAATTTGTTGGTTATCATTAGTTTTGCACTTCATATGCATATCATATAAGTACCCATTCAAGTACATATCAAATACATACCACACAAGACTCCAATTAGTCACATAAACACACAATACACAATCTGCGTTTTTAGGATAGATTGTGCGCCACGAAAACCAATTTTTTTAAAATACTTAACTAACGAATTAAACTCCCAAATGTTTACTGAATATTCTTTGGGATTCATTTGATAGCACAAAAATTATGAAAAATCGTACATCACAGACATGTCCAGGAAGTTTCCACAACAGGTCAGGTTAGTAGAAAAATTCCCAAAAATTGTGTATTCATCCAAACAGGATGAATCCACTTGGAAAAGCCAAGTTATTTCAATGTTTATCTACTGTAAAAATTTCATAACTTAATTCTTTATAAAACTCAAGTTATGATGGTTTAAAGTTGACTCAGTTTGTTAATCCGAAAATCTGATATCACGTTTATTCAAAGAAAATTCCAAAAACTACTCAACCGACGTCCAAATCACTCGATTTTACCCATTATGAAAAGCTAATGTAGATACACGAAAGTGCGACTAGTGCTATTGAATTGCGAATTTCAAGATATGTAGCTAATTTCGTGTGGTCGAAGGTGGAAAGTTATTGTCGAAGGTAGAAACAGACGGTCGAAGGTGACTCTGGGAGGTCGAATGAAGATTTGTATATATATGTGTCCAAGTTCACCCTATATGAACGGTCGAACCTGCACATTCAACCAAGCTATCTGGTCGAATGTCCAGGTCTATATAAGGCAAACTCAATTTTGAATGTTTAACTTTTGGTCATTTGTTTTCCCTCCCAGAGTGTGTTCCTCCCTAGGGTTTTTGTTGAGTCTGTAACTGATTAATATCATTATAAACAATCTTTTGAAGTGTAAATGATTATGATTATGAATGAAATGAATGTGTTTATGATGATTTGTGAGTTTTGCTAGTTTTATTATCATTTTGTGATCAATTCAGGGATTCCGCACCTGAATTGAACTTGTTTGATCATATTCTTTGTCGATTAGACGATCCTATACGCATACAAAGTGGTATCAGAGCCATAAGGATCAAACAACCACAATTTGATAATATTACAGCTGATTTGGACCCAATTTTGATCAAAACTTTCTGTTTTTCATTGAACAACTGAATTTGATGATAATTGATTGATTTGAACTTGTTTTCATGGATAAAATTCAAAATTCTCTTTGTTAAACTTGTTCCAAATCCAATCCGAAGCAAAACCTGCATAAGATCATCAAATTTCATCAACATTTGAAAAATTTGGATCAAAATAACTGATTTTCAAAGTATAACCGTTTTTCAAATTGAAAGGGTCGAACCTAGGGAGATTTGGTCGAGAGTGGGGTTTTTAGGTCGAACCAGGGATTATTTGGTCGAACGTGGAGTGATATTTGGTCGAACCTAGAAAGTTTTAGTGTGTTGTTATTCATTCGACCTTAATTGGCACATTCGACCGATCGGGTGGTCGAACGTGGTTTTTTGGTCGATAGTGAAACGAGTCTGTTATTTTCTACATTCGAACCTTGTCAAACGGTCGAATCTGGATTAAAGTTTACATTCGACCCCACGATAATTCAAAAGGGTCGAACGTATAAACTGTTGTTAAATTTTTCTAATCGTTTTGTGTTTTATCATTTTCAGAGCGATATGTGGAACTTTCCTGCAACACCACAACATAATACAACACCACAACAGCAGACAACTATGGATCCTTGGTCGGTAGCTGCTCAGAAGACTAGTCAACCATCCCAACCGATTAACTATATGGCGATGACTAGTTCTATGCCCCCAACAAGTTGCACAACCACAACCACAACCTATGGGTGATTACTGGGGAGTTGCAGCAGCGGCGGTACACTCTCAGACTACCAATGCGATTTCACCACTTATTCATGACTTATCTTCGGGTAGTGGGAGCCGTCCACCAAAGTTGATGGAAATGGTAGACTATAACACATGGAAGACCAAGTTTAAGATTCATCTAGAGGGAATGGGATTAGAAGGAACGGAAGCTTGGTAAATGATTGCTAAGGGGTATGTTGCTCTGGTTTTGGAGAACACGGGTGAGCCGATTCCGTTAGAGAGTCTTGCTGAAGACGAGAAGAAGAAGTTCGCGGTGGAAAAGAAGGCGTTTTCCCAACTGTCCCAGGCCATTAACACTGATCTCTTACATCAGTTTGGGTCGTGTACCACTTCTAAACAACTGTGGGACATGTTAAGGAATCGTCATGACGGGAATGAGAAGACAAGGAAGCTTAGAATGGAGGAGTTAAGAAAAGAGTTTGAGAAATTCAGCTATATGGGAAATGAAATGCTGAAGGTGTTGATTCCGAGGTATTGTCACTTATTGACCGAACTTTCAACCTATGAGATCAATATACCGATGTCTGAGCTGGTGGACAAGTTTGTTGATGCGTTGCAACCATACTGGAATCAACACATTGAGGTACTCAAGGAGAAGGATGCGTACCAATACTGGACCATCAATGATTTTATCCAGAAGCTAGAAAACAAAGAGATGGAAGAAAAGAGGAAGGCGAAAAGAGCTCAAGTTCCTCAGAATCCAGAGCTATACCATGGTGGTACATCTTCATCTCTAGCTAGTTCAAGTTCTAGTTCTACTGTTGCTCCACACATTACGTGCGTATCAAATATTGTTGAACCACCCAAAGCCCCCATAAACTATCTTGCTCAAACTTCATCTTATACCCCACCATCATACCCTACTACATACATCCCACCATTTTCACCGATGCAACAAGTTGCTTGTTATTCTACAAGTATAAACCAATCTCAACAACAATCCTGCATTCCTCAAATGAATCAAACCCAAATCAACCAAAATCAATCTAATCAGAGCCCAATTGTGTTGGAGACTTCGAACTTAAACAATGTTACTGTTGAAGTTGCACAGCAACATGTGGCATTGATTTCTGCTATGGTTGCTTTTTATAACGGGTTAGTCGCTAGTCAAATTGGTAACAACAATCTAACCAGTGAAGACTATGCGCAAATTGACAAAGAAGAGATGGAGGTTATTGACATCCAGTGGGCGTTTGCAAGTGTTATGAGGCGAGCGACTGAGTTCATTGAGAAGACGGGCAGAATTGATCTTTCTACTTCCCCAAACACCACATATGGCTTCAACAAAGCCAAAGTGACTTGTTTTAACTGTGGTGGGAAAGGTCACTTCAAGAGAGAATGCACACAGCCAGCACAACAGGGGAACAGGAATCCTTTCAACACCAACTATCAGAACCGTCAAAATCATGTATCATACCAAAGTCAAAACAACTCTAATTTTCAACAACAAAACAACTACCAAAACCGTCAAAACAACTCACCAAACAATACTGTTAGAAAAAACACTACACAAAACCAGAACCAAAATCCAACACCACACAATCCAACCAGAACTATAATTCCTATCTCTACACCAAACAGCCAAACCCAACCAGATAACAAGAACCAGGCTTTGGTGATTCAGAAAGACGAGGGTTTTGATTGGACTGTTATGCAACTCGGTGTTGAGGAGATTACTGCTGGTAACGTGGCGTGTGTTGCCCAAAAGATGGATTTGGATGAGCCGGTATCTGTTGAAGATGTTTTGGTGACTGAGAAGATGTCTGTGTCTGAAGTGAAGATTGAAGAGTTGAGTGAAGAAAGTGATGGTTGTGTTGAGAAGAAGTCGGGATTGATCCTTGACTCTGTTACTGAGATTCCAGAACAGTGTGATTTGGCTTATTCTGATACGGAGAGCAATTCTGATTCTGAAACTAGTGTTAACTCACTAGATGATGATATCGATCAACTTGTTGCTGAAGCTGATTTTCTGATGACGCGCAAATCATGCATAGTGGATGATGCTTTTACCATAATCGACTATTCTAAATTCTTTGCTGGAAAGGAAGCACACTTTGCATTGATGGAGATGACTGAGCCTCCAAAGCAGGTAAGTTCTGAATCTAATTTAGATATGAATAGTGAGAGGTATTGTGGTGCATGCGATAGATTGACAAAGGATAATAAGCAACTCAGGATTCAGCTTGAGAGTGCTAAAATTAACTGTCAATCGTATCAAAAAGAATCATGAGAATTCAATAAAGTTCTTGATGGTTACAAGAAAGACATTTCAGATCTTAAAAAGACTTTATCTTTGAAACAATTAGCCATTAACAACTATATCAATGAATTGGAAAATACAAAACTTGAAATGGCTACCATCAAGTACTTTGCTAAGAAAGTCAACAAGAAGCTTGAAAGCTATAAGCACATTGCATATGTTGTTGACCATATCATAGAGGAGCCTTCACAGTCTAGTAGTGCAAACTACAAAGCTGTCCCATCTCCTGTGTTATTTGAAAATCATACTTTGCATTCAATAACACCGGAGAGCGCAGTTAAATCTGATTTAACATCGGATGATGAGTCTAACACCTCCAGTGTGGGAGACCCTAATTCTGATGTTAGACCTATTTTGGGACTAAATAATGAAGGTGTGATTGCTGTAACTAATGATTCTGACTCTGAGAATGACAAATCTGAGAAGGTGTGTGATATTCCTGCTGAAAATCACATAATTACAAATGAACTTGTGTCACCATCTCAGATTGTGCATCCCATGGCTAACGCTCATCGAGCGAATCAATCAGTTAAGCCTGTTGAGAAAAATGAACAAAGTGACAAACCCGTCAAAATTTTTTATCGGATGATAGGATCCGATAAGATAATGTCTGACGAGGAATATCCAATCAAATTTGCCAACTATTCCAAGATTGAGAAAATTTGGCAGGAGAGTACCATTTGGTTCCCAAAGCATGAGCGAACAAATGATGTACCTCCAGAGGTTTTAGAGAAAATTTATTTGGATATTCCAAAAGAACCAAAGGTTCATGTCACATAATTTATCAAGCCGAAGGAGAAGGCTAATAGTTTTCTTGAGCCGACTTACTCCAAGGACTCAGCTCCTAAGAGTCTTAGAAGAAGGTGTGTGGATGATCAATATCCTATCACTACATATGCTAAGTCGAACGCCAAGAACAACTTTGAGGAATACCGTGCGTGTTTTAAGTGCGGGGAGAGAGGGCATTTACTTGCTCACTGCCCGTATGTTAGGCACAAAAGGCACGAGGTTGAAGTGAAGCAGACATATCAGAGTCCAATCGATAATCATTGTTATCCACAAAGACGATTTGTTTCTCAACCTGCACCATTTTATAACCAAAGCAGATATTTTCAAAAGCGGGAAAATCGTCAGATGACATATGACCGTCGTAACCGGATAGCCATGAAAAAACCACTTAAGAAACCTGTGGTGAACACAACTGTTGACAATCAAAAGGTACCTGTAAAACCTGCAGTCAAACCAACAGTTGGACCTATCTCTGTTAAATCAAAGAGGGTAACCAAGAAAGTTTCCTTTAAGGACGAAGTAAAGAAACCGGTTGAGACCCCAAAATCTCAAATTCGGATATTGAAACATTCGGAACAGTATTGGTCACCTAAGGGTTCTCAAGGTGCTTCATCTTCACAAATGAATGAAAAAGCTGAAACTGAAAAAAATTTAATTGATCAGAAAAAGATCAATTCAAATCAAAATGTGTGTGAAAAAAAATCTTTGAAACTCAATGATCAAAGACCCAAGACCAAGCAGGCTTGGGTCCCCCGAAAAATATAATCTTTTACTTGATATGTGCAGGGAGCTTCAGCTGGCCCTGTGAGCAGTTTTTGGATTGTTGACAGTGGAGCTTCTGGTCACATGACAGGGGATTTATCGCTACTGTTTGACATCAGAAATATCAATGGAGGATACGTAGCGTTTGCTGGGAATAAAGGAGGATACATTACTATGGAGGGTGGTGTAAGTAATGGGATAGTGAGTTTTGAGAAGATTTCATACGTGAAGCAAATTGATTATAATCTGCTCAGTGTCAGTCAGATCTGTGATAAACAGTTTTCGGTTTTCTTTGATGACAAATCTTGCTACATACTCAAGCCAGGATTCGTTCTACCAAAAGAGTGGGTTATGCTAAAAGCACCGAGAGTGAACAATATGTACATTCTCGACATGTCAAAAGCTATGATTACATAAGGCCAAGTCACGTGTTTCCTCTCCAAGGCTACTGAAAAAGAATCCATCATGTGGCATAGGAGGATGGGACACATTCACCTTAGAAAGATGAATCATTTGGTGAAGAATGAACTTGTCGAAGGCGTGAATGTTAAACATTTTCATTTGAACGACAAGTGTGTGAATTGTAAGAAAGGAAAGCAGCACAAGCAGTCCCATAAACCAAAGAAAGTCAATTCAGTCGAATACCACTTGAGCGTTTGCACATGGATCTGTTCGGACCGGCCAAGCGTAAAAGCCATGCCGGTGAATTGTACTGTCTTGTGGTTACAGATGACTATTCCAGATTTTCATGGGTTATGTGCTTGCATCATAAGAGCGACACGTTTAATAATCTGAAGGTTCTATTCACTCGACTGGAAAATATCTATGGTCTTAAGATCAAGAGAATTAGGAGTGACAATGGGACGGAGTTTAAGAATGCACAGATGGATGCTCTTTGTGAAGACAAAGGAATTCATCATGAATACAGTGCTCCGTATACCCCTCAACAGAACGGTGTCGCAGAACGCAAAAACAGGACTCTAATTGAAGCGGCAAGAACAATGCTTGCGGACTCCAATCTTCCAGTAATGTTCTGGAACGAAGCAATTTACGCAGCTTGTTATACTCTCAATCGTGTTTTAACGATGAAGAAGTTTGGAAAATCTTCTTATGAGATGTTGAATCGACGAAAGCCAAACTTAGAGTATTTAGAACCGTTTGGAGCCCCGTGTACAATGCTTAATCCATCTGAGAAGTTTGCACCAAAGGCTGAAGAAGGATTCTTTGTTGGATATGCAACCCCGCTCAAACGGGTATTCAACAAACGAACTCGTCAGGTCGAGGAGTGGGCTAACGTTGAAGTTCAGCGGTATACTCAAAATGTACAGGGTAGCGGTCCAGACTGGATGTTTGATTACAAGGATTTCTTTGAATCATTCAACCTAGATAGCTTGGTTGAAGAGGCTGTATTACAATTATATTATGAGTGTGAAAACGCAGTGACATCACCGTTGGTGCGTCCGATCACCGTAAACCCCCAAACAGCTTCTAATGATACCAATGCTCCTGCAGCTGAAGAAGAGGTATTTCAGGAAGCTTCCACATCTCTTAATTCATTGGAATCTGAAGATGACGATGATGTTACAAGTGAAGCTGTTCAAGATGTTGCTACAGAGACACCTCCAGTGAACCCAAAACTAAATGGTGCTTCATCATCCAATGTGGGTAATGATATGGATTCGACAGAGAATTTGACTACTCAAACGGGAGTGCAAGTACCTGATTATCCGGAATCTCGGATACATTGGATTCACCCGCTCGAGCAAGTTATTGGTGATCCTGGTAGTAGTGTCATGACGAGAGGTCAACTGAGGAATGCTAACTCACAAGAAAACCTTGGCGCACGTTGCGCCACGTGTACCTCCAGCAGGGCAGAACATACTTTCTCTCACATCAGCATTAATTACCACAAGCTACCCACCAGCTCATGGGCTGAAGATATCTTGGGCCTAGGTGTGACAACCGACAACTTCCGATTTATACTGATGTAATTTAAATAATTATTTACTATTAAATATTGTCAATTATTAAGTTTCGGAGGTTAACGGATGGTTTTAACAAAGGAAACCGTGATCGAATCTTCTAACGCGATTTAAACACATGTTTTTGACAGCACGCATCGGATAACGAAAATATTTATATTCTTGATCGGTTTAGTTTATTCTATAATTACGAACAAAACCGATAAAAATCTTGTAATTTATTATCGAGCTTAATATAAACAAAGGCTTGCAACGTTAATACGGGTTCGATACGCGGTACACTCCACCTAACATAACCCTACCTATATAAGCATCATATTCTTCTTCTTCTCATTATTCATCCAACTCAAAAACCCTAGCCTTTCTCTCTCAAAACCCGTCACTTTCTCTCTCTAACCTATCTCTCATCTTAGTCTCGCTCGTCTCTCCCTCCCTCACCCCTCTTAGCGGCGGCCGGCCACCACCGTCATTGGTGGCGGCGGCGTGATGGTTTTAGGGATGGTAGGGGTCCGATGGTGGCAACAGATGGGGTTTAGGTGATGGTTTTCGGTTGTGGTGGAGGATAACAGTGGAGGTGGTGATAGTCGTGGCTGTGGCGGTGGTTCGATGGGTGGTAGTGGGCTGCAGGTTCAGCGGTTAGGATGGTGGTTGTAGTGGTGACTCATGGTGGTTCCTGTTGATGGTCAGGTCATGCTGGTTTGGGTTCGGGTCTGGTTCTGATACGGGTTATGGTGGTGGTTGTCGGGTTGCTGGTTCAGTTGGGTCTAGGTTTCGGGTCATGGTCAGCGGGTTCCGATCGGTTATGGTTATGTTCCACATTGAAGGTCCGGTGCTGGTTTGGGTTGAATGAACCTTGGTCACGAGTCACAGTTTGTATATGGTTTGGCCGTGGTTCTGGGAATCGAGTCAGATCCAAGTCCCTTCAGCGTTTTGGACAAATGCATTATTATATACAAAATCAAGGTGTTTTCAAAGTTTATCTATTTGTAACAATAAAGATGATTTTCAAACAATGTTTGGGAAAAAGTAGCAAATGTTATTAATTGGTTTTAATAACTAAACTTGTTTTTCCTCAAAGAGTATTTTCTAAAATGATTTACGAGATGATCTTCGGCTCAGGATAGTTATACGTTTCGGGGTTATAGTCCAACAAGGTTTACACATGAATAGTGACAAGTGTGAAACTTGGGTACTATGTTGTATGTAACTTGTGAATTAAGGTAAGTCATGATCGGTTCGTCGAGTTGAAACATTTTGAGACCCGTGTTGGTACACACGAGTCTAGGCAGTCGGGTAGACTATCTTTTAAGCGGTTAATAAGCTAGGCTTATGTGTGATAGACTGTTAAGGTGTCCTTTGTTGGTAATTAGGGCTCGGGGAAGTCAGTCGAGGTTTCAGGCTTTGTTTGCTAGCTTAGCATGGACATTAAGGTGAGTTCATAACCCCACTCTTTACTGTTTTTGTAAATGTTTTCGGGGGGAAGACATGCTTCTGTTATGAAAAACTGAGGAACTTAAAGCGAAACAAAGTTTTGGAAAATGAAACGGGTTGTGTGAGTTTACGGCCCCTCTTTTAACTGGTTTCACTTTTTGGGGGAGAAAAGATGTGTAAACTTATGTTTTGGTAACAACTGTCATACTATGGGTTTCTATGGTTTACTATACGATCTTTGGAAGTCCCGGGGGAAACCATGAATGTGCGGGTTAGCACAACGGGGAAATGTGAATAGATCTATTGGGAATGACCAACCCCGCTCGTCGGCTTGGAGGGCCGGGTGAGTGCATATTGTCTCAAACAGGAACAGGTTTACTATTCGGGCACGACATCTGGTTTACGAGTTAGTAATGGTTTTCCAATCGTAGTAGTAACAAAACATACGCCTAGCTAGCGTACTTTGGTATACATTTTGCATAGTATTGACAGGGTGAACATGGTAACACTTTTGGAACTTGGTAATGTTTGATAACATTTTGCAAAACTTATGAACTCACCAACTTTATGTTGACTTTTTAAGTATGTCTTTCAGGTTTAAACTTTGGTAACGGCACGGTTGGAGTAGGTGACAGTTGGGATCGGGAATCCTAGAGGTTTAGAATTGGCGTTCAGGGAACCAGAGTCTTAGATGCATCTTTCCGCTGCGTTGGCAAAGGCACCAAACGTTACAACCGACGAGGGAAAGGTCGGGGTGTGACAGTTTAGTATCAGAGCCATAGGTTTTAGCGAATTAGGTATCTGGGTAGATATCTAGGCTTTAACCTGAGTTTGTTTTGAAGTAGGGACGAAAATTTTCTAAGACAAAGTATTTAGCATGAACGCCTAGGAACTGAAATTCCAACCGTTGCCAAGTGTGTTACATGACTATTAGTGTACTTAATTACTCTAGCTCAGCGTACGTTTCTTTGTCGAAAGGAACATTTGTTTTCTTATGTGAATAGGAAGTCAGGATTTTCTATAATGGTATATACAAAGGGTAATAGCACGTGATGGCTAGGTGTACTTCACTGGTGACTGGTGAGTCATCGCTTTAGATATCAGAGTGTTTGTTCACAAAGAGTTCAGCCAAGTCATTGTTTCTTGGTATGTGGAACAACTTACTTGTTTATATGCTGTGTGCATTTACGTAAAGTATATATAGTACGTATCGCCAATGGTTGTCGACTCAAGCTTGGACGTATTGGGAACGCACACACGTGTCACGTTTGTTGGACGAATCGGCAGAGGGATTGTTGCAGCATTTGCGGTCTCGCATCCTGGGTTCGGAGTATGCTATGTCGTCAAAGTAGACTTGGGTGAGAAACGTCTTGATGAGGCACCTCGTTTTGCTGATGATGCTGTGAAGCTGGAATTCGGACGGGAAGAGCACTTGAAAAGGGTGGCGCACACGACAAACATTATATTATGTGATATATACGTGCTATTATGTAAATATGACGAGTGCTTGTGATACAACTCATGATGGAGGTTAATAGGATGATCTTGTGAGGTAAATTTTTGATAACGTAGACGTCACGTTATTGCAAATTTACAGGCACTTGATAATTCTAAGAACTTCTATCGTGAGGGTATCTATATTGTTATGTGTTGTATATATATATAAATAATGGATAAGTGTTATTCATTCTTCTGTTGTTGCGGACATGGTTGCCAATTCTCCCCTGTTCGTGCCATTTGTGGCTTCGCTTTGCTTGAACCAGTTTAAGATCTTGATGATCTTGTTCCTTGAGCTTCTAAGGTTCCTGTTTTAGAACCTAGTTATATCGTTTGGGTATGATTCACTTCTCTCTCCTTTTGTGTTTGTGGCCTTCAACATTCAATCGTAAAGGAATCTAATTTTTTGTCGATTCCTTATTCTTTTCACAGAACTAGACACGTCTTTTGTACACACGTGTCAACTATTGTATGTTTGGATTCTTTAAATTTATGAAGGTCCATTGTAGGACTTCACATTGAACAACCGTTTCATTAATGATTTGTTTATCATTATGTTGCTCGTAATGCTTGTTTTCTAGTCTTGATATGTCAGGCCGTTGTGGGCGATGAATCTCTTGATACTTCGTCGCTAAGTTTCTTTAAAGCCGACACTTCAGTTAAATCGAATTGTTGGAATTTGATACAGCACCTTGCGGTGAATATTCAATCGACTTGTAATGATGAGTGATCTTTATTGGCATGCCCTATTATCTTCAACTTGTTTGTTATTGCCTTAAATCCAAACACACCTTGCGGTGTGTAATGAAAAAGTTGGTGCATTAGTTTCTTCGTTTGAGGTGCACCAATAGTACTTGTTCACAAAGTTATTGCCTACACTTTGCATTTAGTTAATTCTGAAACTTTATCTCGTGTCATTTGTACCGACACGTCCGTTGACTCTTTTGGTTTACTCCCATTGGTTCCATGAAGATATCCTACCTCAAATTTTGAGGACAATATTCCTGTAACATGGGGAGAATGTGACAACCGACAACTTCCTATTTATACTGATGTGATTTAAATAATTATTTACTATTAAATATTGTCAATTATTAAGTTTCGGAGGTTAACGGATGGTTTTAACAAAGGAAACCGTGATCGAATCTTCTAACGCGATTTAAACACATGTTTTTGACAGCACGCATCGGATAACGAAAATATTTATATTCTTGATCGGTTTAGTTTATTCTATAATTACGAACAAAACCGATAAAAATCTTGTAATTTATTATCGAGCTTAATATAAACCAAGGCTTGCAACGTTAATACGGGTTCGATACGCGGTACACTCCACCTAACATAACCCTACCTATATAAGCATCATATTCTTCTTCTTCTCATTATTCATCCAACTCAAAAACCCTAGCCTCTCTCTCTCAAAACCCGTCACTTTCTCTCTCTAACCTATCTCTCATCTTAGTCTCGCTCGTCTCTCCCTCCCTCACCCCTCTTAGCGGCGGCCGGCCACCACCGTCATTGGTGGCGGCGGCGTGATGGTTTTAGGGATGGTAGGGGTCCGATGGTGGCAACAGATGGGGTTTAGGTGATGGTTTTCGGTTGTGGTGGAGGATAACAGTGGAGGTGGTGATAGTCGTGGCTGTGGCGGTGGTTCGATGGGTGGTAGTGGGCTGCAGGTTCAGCGGTTAGGATGGTGGTTGTAGTGGTGACTCATGGTGGTTCCTGTTGATGGTCAGGTCATGCTGGTTTGGGTTCGGGTCTGGTTCTGATACGGGTTATGGTGGTGGTTGTCGGGTTGCTGGTTCAGTTGGGTCTAGGTTTCGGGTCATGGTCAGCGGGTTCCGATCGGTTATGGTTATGTTCCACATTGAAGGTCCGGTGCTGGTTTGGGTTGAATGAACCTTGGTCACGAGTCACAGTTTGTATATGGTTTGGCCGTGGTTCTGGGAATCGAGTCAGATCCAAGTCCGAGTTGGGGTTCGATTTAGGATGATGACTTTGGTAGTCTCGGGTCTGGTCTCAATCCGGGTGAGTTCGTTCGGTGTGTTGGTTCTTGATGGTGGTGGCCTTGAGTTCCAGATCCGGGTTCACGTATGGTTCGAGACGAGTTGACTCGGGTCAGATCTGGGTCAGACTCGGTTCGGTGCTGATTGAGTCAAGGGATGTCCAGGTTTCGTGTTGTTTGATGTTCGGGTCAGATCTGGTCAAACGGCTTGGTACCGGCTAACACGTAGTTCGAGGCGGTTCCCGGTTATGCGCGTATGATTCGGTATACATGAGTTCATATTCGTTATTATTTGTAGATGTTATATATTTATAAATATATTGATATGGATAGAATAGTTTTAACTCGCGAACGGACCGAATAATAATAATAATAAACGGTAACTATATTATATATCGAACGATTTGGTAAATGGTTAACTTAACATGACTTATGGTTTCGAACTCGGACTAAATATAATTGGACTATATTGTCGGACTATATTATATATATATATATATATATATATATATATATATATATATATATATATATATTGGTATATATATATATATTTATATAATTAAGTGTATTTAGGTGTCGAAACGTATAATCTCGTGAATCGGAATTGTGGATAAAAAGAACTTGTTGAGTTGTGTTTGAAAGTTGATTTTGGGGGAAAATTGTAGACAACGGGTGTTATCTGGTTTGTACAAAAACAGAGGAAACTCTGCCCAATTTTTTATAAACCAAAACGTAACGAACTGCTATTTCTGTTAAATAAATTCCCTTCAGCGTTTTGGACAAATGCATTATTATATACAAAATCAAGGTGTTTTCAAAGTTTATCTATTTGTAACAATAAAGATGATTTTCAAACAATGTTTGGGAAAAAGTAGCAAATGTTATTAATTGGTTTTAATAACTAAACTTGTTTTTCCTCAAAGAGTATTTTCTAAAATGATTTACGAGATGATCTTCGGCTCAGGATAGTTATACGTTTCGGGGTTATAGTCCAACAAGGTTTACACACGAATAGTGACAAGTGTGAAACTTGGGTACTATGTTGTATGTAACTTGTGAATTAAGGTAAGTCATGATCGGTTCGTCGAGTTGAAACGTTTTGAGACCCGTGTTGGTACACACGAGTCTAGGCAGTCGGGTAGACTATCTTTTAAGCGGTTAATAAGCTAGGCTTATGTGTGATAGACTGTTAAGGTGTCCTTTGTTGGTAATTAGGGCTCGAGGAAGTCGGTCGAGGTTTCAGGCTTTGTTTGCTAGCTTAGCATGGACATTAAGGTGAGTTCATAACCCCACTCTTTACTGTTTTTGTAAATGTTTTCGGGGGGAAGACATGCTTCTGTTATGAAAAACTGAGGTACTTAAAGCGAAACAAAGTTTTGGAAAATGAAACGGGTTGCGTGAGTTTACGGCCCCTCTTTTAACTGGTTTCACTTTTTGGAGGAGAAAACATGTGTTAAACTTATGTTTTGGTAACAACTGTCATACTATGGGTTTCTATGGTTTACTATACGATCTTTGGAAGTCCCGGGGGAAACCATGAATGTGCGGGTTAGCACAACGGGGAAATGTGAATAGATCTATTGGGAATGACCAACCCCGCTCGTCGGCTTGGAGGGCCGGGCGAGTGCATATTGTCTCAAACAGGAACAGGTTTACTATTCGGGCACGACATCTGGTTTACGAGTTAGTAATGGTTTTCCAATCGTAGTAGTAACAAAACATACGCCTAGCTAGCGTACTTTGGTATACATTTTGCATAGTATTGACAGGGTGAACATGGTAACACTTTTGGAACTTGGTAATGTTTGATAACATTTTGCAAAACTTATGAACTCACCAACTTTATGTTGACTTTTTAAGTATGTCTTTCAGGTTTAAACTTTGGTAACGGCACGGTTGGAGTAGGTGACAGTTGGGATCGGGAATCCTAGAGGTTTAGAATTGGCGTTCAGGGAACCAGAGTCTTAGATGCATCTTTCCGCTGCGTTGGCAAAGGCACCAAACGTTACAACCGACGAGGGAAAAGTCAGGGTGTGACACTAGGACATGAGCCCAAGTGCGCCACCTCCTCCGTGGGCCGCGTCAGCCGGGCATGCTTTCCCTGTAAATAAGAGATCACTTCTCAAATGTAAGGGGTCGAACATTACACGGAAAAAACAACATAAAGATAGAGATAATCTTAGCACACCTGCAATTCTCTTTGTAATTCTCGAGTAATAAATATATCTATTTAACAGTAGACGTAGGTTGATCTAGACCGAACCACTTACATCTTTGTGTTCTTTTACTTCCAACACACAAACACGACATTCTTTTCTCATCTCCCAGGGTTCGAATTTAGTCACCGGTGTGAGCGAAGGATTATAACCTGAGCGAACTTGTGTATCGAACCAAACTTACCCACCTTCTAGGTAAGTTATACCCGTTGCTTCGTCATACATATAGATAGATAATAATAGATATTTGTCGGTTTAAACTAACTACATAAACTAAATCTTATACTAATAGTAAATAGAATGCCCAAGAGCCTAGTGGCATCTTGGTGGTGAGATAAGACTTAGGGGCCATAAGGTATTGGGTTCGAATCTCACAAAGGGGGTTTTCTCATAATTATGAATTTCCTTCTTAATTGGTGACTTGGTGGTAGAATATGATCGTGTGGCAACGTTGGTGGCACGATGATACTCCAGTGTTCCGTGAGTGATTCCAATTTGTTGGTCGTTCAAAAAAAAAAGTAAACAGAATAAAACGGACAAAACAAACTATTCTAAATGCACGAAAAAATTAGAAATCAAAGAAAAGTTGGTTTTTTCCTTAAATACTTCTTAAAAGTGAATAAAATGAAAGAAGTGAGACTTGAACCCAAGTTCTCCGTTTTAAAAATGTAAACTACTAGCCAACTCATCTAGTATGGACTTGTTAAACTTTTTTATACTAAACTAATTTAACTATAAGTATTACATCATATGTATTTAAAAAATAAAAATTCAAGGCCCCACGGATGTTTAGGCCTTAGATCGTCGCCCACCACGCCTATGCCTAAATCGGATATGATGTCATCACCCTTCCCTCCATCCCATCAAGGTGATGGTGTTCATGATTCATGAATGAGATAATAGTGAGAGAGAGCCTTGTGGAGATATCCAAAATCTTCATGGTTCATGAGGGTCGGGATGGTGCGCAGTAGTGGTCAATGATGTCACATCAGCGCTCATGACACCCTTTACAATCCCGCAGCTCACAGCCTTGAAGAGTGTTTTAGTTACTATGATGTGTTTGACTCCATGTGAGGTCAATTCGATGATAATATGGCGCTTTTCAAAGTGGTATCCACTTAAACATATAACAAATTAAATTAAGCATTTAACAAGTAAAATAAAAAATTATTTAATCATTTTAAGAATGTACATAATCAAAGAAAAAAGACTAAAAAAAATAACTATTGACCACAACAATTTTATCCTTCATCCTCGTCACCTTCCTGTTCTCTTGGCGGAAGACCGTTAATGTTATAGTAAATATTTTGAAGAGAGAATTACACAGTTTGTCCTTTACGTTTACCTCAACTTGCATCATATGTCATTTATCTTTAAATAATATACCGTGTGTTCTTTATTTAAAATTTTTGCATACCATAAGTCCTTTACACTAACTCCCATCCAAATTCTAAGTTATATCTATTTTTCAAAAATTACATACCTTGTCCTTTGTATGTTATAACATCAACATGGGATTATATAGTCTCCTCATCGTCAATGATCTCCAGCCCAGCTGGTTTGAGGTGGGAAGGTTTACCTCCTTGGAGGGTTCCTGCCAGGGTTTGGTCTCAGGTTCGATTCCCACGTTCCACCGAAAAAATAACCGTTGGGTTTGAAAGAAGAAACCCGTGTGGTTCATATGGGATTCGATCCTGGGCAGTGGTCGTTTTGCAACACGGAATTTACCGCAGAAACACTACTTTCCAAAAAAATAATATAGTCTCCTCATCTTCTTTTCTATACCCTGCAGCAGCCTAAAGAAGATCATAAAACCCATCGTGAAACTCCCTTCAGAACCCTAAGACCCAAACATGAAACATCATGACTGAGTCTCTGAACCGCCACCTAATAATTGTCTACAAAAATTTTGCATTCTTGAGCATCTCAAATAGGCAGATGTTGATCAAATATATGGTCATACTTCATTCATCCTTTTTCGCAATTATGTTTGTATTGAAAGCACTATTTTTAATTTGATTTCTGAGAAGAATTAACTGCGAATTTAGTCTCTGAGGTTTGTTAAAAATTGCTACTTTCATTCAAATCTTTTTTTGTCAATTTAGTCCCTGTTGTTTCATTTTTTGTCATTTTAGTCAATGAGGTTTATCAAAAATTGTCACTTTCATCCAAATCTTGTTAATCCACGGGGACTAAAATGACAAAAAATTGAAACCACATGGACTAAAATGACAAAAAAAAAAAGATTTGGATGAAAGTAGCAATTTTTGACAAACCTCATGAACTAAATTAGCAATTAACTCTTTTAGATAATATAGAGACATACGCTAATCTCTTCTGGATTAAACTGCCATTTCACAAAATCTCTAAACAAGGAGTATGTGGAGGGCAAGGTTAGTATTGTTGATTTGCTTAATGGTGATTGCTTCTCTATGAATGAGTTGGATGATATATTGACGAATCTGGATTACCCACTGAATCTGGTTAGGTCTTACCACTATTTAGATCCAGAAGGTAATTTAGAGAGACTGCAGTTTGACTTTTATGGTTGACTTTAGTGACACATGTGGATGAAAAATTAAACTGAACATTCTTTAAATATGCAGACATTAACATATTACACATACTCTAATAAATCATTACACAATGGTTGAACCTTATACTCTAATGTCGATAAAGTATCAAAACGGGTTCGTTCAGGCATTTCATCGAGACTTATGAGACAAGATACATATACTCTAATTTATATAATTATACAGTGGTTGAACCTTATAGCATGAACAGATCTTCAACTCAACAAGGTGGAATGATCAGATGATACATGGTAATGTATCAACAATCTGGTACTGAGAACCGTTGGATTCTAACATGGGTCGAAAGACAGGGAAGCAGAAGGAGATCCCACCTAGTGAGTTGATAAATATTGCAGGGATATCTCAGGTGCCTCGTGGTGCAACCTCTTGGCATGTGACTGTGAGTAAATTACTAAATTTACAAGTTCGCCATTGCTATCAGCTGCTTTACCATAGATGTTGCAGACATTATGGTAAATTTTAAGTAATGTGTATTGCCTTTTATGCTGTTTCTTGCAAACCATTCAATTAATTTGAACCATTTGATTGTTTTCCTTATTACAATAGTACTGGTTCATCTCTTGTCTTATTACTAGTATACCCATTTAGTTGTTCACAACTAAGATCACACTACTATTAAAACACTTAAAAGTAAATATAGAATTCCATCAACAAAACATCAATTTCGTCAAAACACTTGAACAATCACACTATATTGTCATCATAACAATTACAATGAAAAAAAACCAGCTGATAATCAACATCTTTTCCAACTTCTCATTTTAATTTTTTAAATCCAATCATTTATATTTCAATTTTTTTTTTTTTTTGAATTACACCGCAAGAACGAGATTGTTGCATTTAGTTTTGGATGGAGGGAATGTAGTTGCTGGTTGGGAAAAAAACTTCTGTAAATTGTATTAGTGACACTACTTAAAACAGCTACAACATATTAAATTGAATAAGACACGGTCACATAACCAAATAACAAAGAAAGAAAAACATGGATTAAAGATACACCAACCTTTACTTCACAGTAGTGGACTAGGACAATATTGGATTTAAAAAATTAAAATGACATACAAAGGACAAGCTATGTAATTTTATAAAAAAAAAAGATATAAAAAGACAATTTTGCCCATCACGTGGGGGGCACATGATTGAACATAACTGAGAATTTGGATGAGGGTTAGTGTAAAGGACTTGTGAAGGTTAGTGTAAAGGACTTGTGGTGTGCAAAAGTTTCAAGTAAAGGACACATAGTGTAATATTTTAAGATAAATGACATACGATGCAAGTTGAGGTAAACGTAAAGGACAAACGGTGTAATTCTCTTTCTTTTGAATAATGTGCTCTGTTGTAATAACACCAGAAACAATCATAATCAAACACAATTAACCAACGATTAAAGAGATTATTATTGATAGAACGAAAATACAAAAGAAATTAAAGAAAGAAACATTACAGAAGGTTACAAAGGATTAACCCTAAATGATGACCTAACCAGACTTATATAAGCCCTAATCGGGTTAACTGACTATTAACGAACATATTTCAAAGTTTTCGCAAACAGCCCTCCAAGTATGAGCTACTTATTACAATCAAACTAAAACTTATTATAACACTACTAAAACTTTGACATATCAGCAGAAACACCCCCTGGACTTTAACTTTTCCAATTCTGCCTTTGACTTTTCACTTTGACTTCTAGATTTAGACTTATATTCTAACAATCTCCACCTTATGTCAACAATCTAAAGTCTTTCCAGCTTATCAATCATTCAAACAAGAATCAGAAACTTGTTTCCTTCACAGATTTGATCCCAAAATCTGTTGAACACACATCAGTCTCACCTAGAACCATTTTGACCCATTTTATTGCTTTTACCAAACCAAATGATCTTGATTCTGTACAACCTGATGCTGACCCATGCTGCAGCTTGTTTTTCCAGCTCACAACATCCACCAAAACCTGAATATCACAGCTTGAAATGAACTAGAACCTGTACATATTCCTGCACATTCAGCATCCACAAAATTGACTATTTTAACCTTATCATCAATTTTGTCCTCAAACACCACCACCTGATTTCCAGGCTTTCCATCCACTTCCCAAGCATTTCTTGCACATAATGAATACTTTTCCCCATTCATTATCATGCACCACTTGGTCACAACCTCAACATAAGTCAAAAGCTTCAAATCAGCCTTCCTTGTTTTGTCCTTTTCAAAACAGTCCTATTTTTCATCAAAAACATCACTGTACACCTGAAAATCTTTCCGTGTAACATCCCCAGACTCCACCTGAATCTGAACAGACTTCACCTTTGCTTGTACAGGCTCCACCTTAGTCCAAACACCCTTTAAACATAGCATCAACCTGCTACTTTTAACCCTTGGCTTCTCAACACCTAGTCCACATATTCTGAACATTTTTTTCCCATCAGAATACCCCAAGAACACACATTCTCCTGTTCTTGAACTCAACTTAACCTGACTAGACTTCTCATACACATTTAAGCCAAATACCTTTTCAACCTTTTCCAGAAATACCCTTCTTGGAAAACCATCTTCTTTAACCAGAAGATCACCTCCACCTAGAGCCAAACCCATTGATTTCCTACACAAATCACCATGAACATAACCTATCCTCTTTGTTGATTGAACACCCTTAGAGCCTTTTACCCTGTGACAAATTCCCATCACACAATCCACACAAAACTCTAAGATACTACCCTGTAACCCATTAAAAACTTCCTGTTTACAGAATTCAATCAACTTATGTTCATAAATGTGATCAATGAACTCTATAACATGAGGCCCAAGAACATAGACATTATTGCCTTGTCTATTTCCTGTCACCACTATCATTGGTTCTTTCATAACACATACCATTTTTAACCTAATGTGTTCACCATCAATAGACAAGAAACTGCATAACCTTCTTAAGACATACTGATTCAGCCCATCAATCCCTTGTTGATTCTTTGACTCAACAAGCCTTTGATTTCTGATATGGACTAAACATCTATGCCATCTAAGAGTATCTTGACATATTTCTCCTTCTTCGACTGAAATTAATACAAACACTATCTTTCCATTCAAAAGATAGGTGTTGTTATTCTGCCATGAACCAATCAACACAACATCTGATTCTTTCATAATCAGGATTTTACCATCATCAAGAATCACATGGCAGCCCTTTCTTTCGAAAGATTTCAATGACAATAACCTTATTTTCAGATCAGAAACATACCTCACATCATGATAATCAACAATCATGCCATTGTTCACCATGAATGTGACTTCAACCTCCTGATTCTTACAAACCATGTCATCACCCATCTTGATTACACCAAGATCTCGATATTTCAGTTCCCTGAAATATTCTGAATCCTTCTTCCTCCTTTCAGAACAGAATCCATCACAGTTACCTACAAGAACATCATAAAACATAACCTTCTGATGATCCTTCTTGTTTACTGTCACTATCCATACCCTGTTCTTCCCTTCTTTTCTTCAATTCAGACCAATCATTCTTCCCATCAATCTTCCCCAACTCTATCTTCGTTGTTTTCACCATTGATTCAACCAGATTGTTCTGAATCGAGCATAACCAGGCTCTAATACCAATTGTTATAATAACACCAGAAACAATCATAATCAAACACAATTAACCAACGATTAAAGAGATTATTATTGATAGAACGAAAATACAAAAGAAATTAAAGAGAGAAACATTACAGAAGGTTACAAAGGATTAACCCTAAATGATGACCTAACCAGACTTATATAAGCCCTAATCTGGTTAACTGACTCTTAACGAACATATTTCAAAGTTTTCACAAACAGCCCTCCAAGTATGAGCTACTTATTACAATCAAACTAAAACTTATTATAACACTACTAAAACTTTGACATATCAGCAGAAACACCCCTGGACTTTAACTTTTCCAATTCTGCTTTTGACTTCTAGATTTAGACTTATATTCTAACATGCTCGAGGTGTTTGGATGTATGGTTTTGAATTTTGTAGAGGAACTGATGGTTGAATTTTGTAGAGAGGATGGTTGAATTGAGTAGTGTAAAAAATATGGGGAAAATGTTTGTTTAAATAGAGATAAATAATTATTTATTTTTTTGTGGCATTTGGGAACGGTAAAACAAGAAGGGCAACTATCGCTTTTTTTCTCTCAACACGACATTGATTTAGGATGGGACAAGGGAAGGGGCGCGGTGTTCTCAACCATCTAGAGCTGATGTTGCTGGCTCTAGTGCCCCATCCTGAAACCATAACATACACATAATAGTGGAACTTGAAATTTAATTGTTTCAATGCTACCAATCCAACTTCTCAAACATGTCTGTTACCATGATCTCGGACTTATGCTTGAGTATATGATCTTGGAATATTTTTTTTTAACCTTTTACCAGAAGGAACATATATACACAAACACATGTACACGGTTTTAACAGGAACTAGTTGTTTTGCGCAGCCGGACGTTGCGGCGACGGTCCAATTGTTTACAAAATGCGCCGCGGAGAAGCTCCAATATTTACAAACACGTCACGATAATAATAGGAAGCATCCGACGGCTTTACCCATGTGCCTCTGAGATTATGCAAGAAATCCTAGGTTTTCTTTCAGCTGCACAAATATACTCATACACACTTTATGAAGTTATAATAACCAAAATATAATTGATATGGGTCGTTTAATTGATACGGGACAAAAAAACCCGTACACACTTTATAAGTCTTAATAGCCAAAACAAAATTGAGTTGGGTCAAAACTTCATGTTCTCACTGTATGAAATCATAACAGCCTTTGTGTTGATGGAGGAAGTGGACCTACTTGTTGTCTTTAAGCCTTTAATTTCTGCTGCACAAAAGATTACCTCTTAATAATTCTACCATCCTTTCATTTGTTCAATGGGTACTAAGATCTATTAATACAATAAACTCCAAAATGTAACAAATCACTTTCAAATATCACCTTATTGTAGACATTCTTAAATAAAGGAACACAGTCATTGATAAACATAAAACCCGAATTCCACAACACAACACAACACAACACAAAACACAATCTAAAAGAAAGGAACCCCAATCCTATTACACAATAACACGGCCCACAAATTCACAAGAACAAAAAGAAAGTCAAACAACAAACCAAAGAAAAAGATAGAAAACTGTACTCACCAATCAAGAAATCCACTACACACTTCCGTTTCTGTCCTCCTCCACCAGAACAGCCACCCGTCGCCACCATTATGATACCCGGCTCGTTTGAAACAATCACCACAAATCAGCCAATCACACAATAACATTAGATCTGGCCCAATCCGACCCATGCAACTTCAAAACCAAAATCAATTGGTAGTTGATATTACCTTAACACTGTGTTCGAGAGATCCACTTAGGAAGAGAAGAGAAATAAATCCTCCTTCTTTTCCTTTCTCCCTGGTTCCTTCCAAATCAGAAGGATTGATTTTAGGGTAAGAACCTAAGTTTCTTCCTTCTCGTGCTTTTCCTTTCTCTTCATTAAGAAACTCTGAAACACATTTTTTCCTCACTTCCTTTCAATTCCTTTCTCTTCCCCTATTAAATGAATCTCTGGAACGCAGCATAATCAACAGATCCAATATGGAAGCGTCTACTGATCGTTGCTTTTCAGTAATTGCTACTCTTTTCGTGGTGGCCGGCCGGAGGTCATGGCTATAACCTTACGTAATTTCCAATCGAATTTCCATTTAACATAATTCGCAATTTATTTACTAAAATTCTATTTATTCCTTATTATTCCTATTTATTATGATTTGTTCTTATATTTTTTTATATATTATATAGTATATACATATTTGGGTTTATAAAAATTAGATTAGACAAAATTACACTTTGTGTCCTTAATGTATCACTGAAATTATGAAACATGCCCTTTTTTATTTTATTTTTTGCATTTTATGGCCAAAATTTGCTTTTTTATTGCATTTTATGTCCTTTCTGACTAACTGGGTTAGATTTCTCAGTTAACCTCAAAACCATCAGGGGTATTATTGTCCATTCACCACATTAAGGACACAAAGTGTAATTTTGTCCCTTTTTTATTATACTTTTATTTGTGGGACCCACTCACCACCACTTCATCTTCAATCTCCACCCACCACTTCATCTTCAACCTCAAGCCACCCCCAAAATCACTGATTATAAACCCTTCAATCAAAGATAAATTAAAATAATAATATAAATACACCTCTCTTTCTCACACCCTCACTCTCCCTGTTAATTCTCCAAAGCCACCATCAACCACAACTTCCACCACCGTCACGGGCAGCGTGTATCCAACCTCCAACTTCCACCATTAGACTAAGCAAAGACGCCATCTTTAAACCTAGGCCACCAAGGTTACGTATAAGTAGTCGAATATACTTGGAGATTATAGTTGAAATATGGAGTGTAATTAATTAATTTTAAAGTACAAAAAAGCCCTAATTTGAACTGAAAACCCTAAAAAGGGATTGAGGTGACCGACCTTGTTGTTGATGAAAGTTAAACTAAATTCAGCGCCGTTGTTGAGGATCAGAATGATTGCTAACGAGATTATTTTTACGAATTTGGGTTGTGGCAGGTTGGGGTTGTGGCTGCAGGTAGAGAGAGAGAGAGAGAAATGAGAGGTGGGTTTATGTTGGATCAGTATTGCTCTTTGTAAGAACTTGCTAGTGAACACTTCAGTGTTTAGCAAGTTCTTTATCAGTTTTAGCATAGCGGAATGTTTTAAGTTAAAGCTACACTTATCAACAGGAGTTATTACTCCCCCTGGATGTTTGAGAAAACTAAAGACAAGTATTTAATGAGAATCTAAGTATTGAATGAGAATGAATACTTAAACAGATTCTCAGTAAATGAAATGGAAATAACAGTGATAAGCTTTGAAGGAATTCTGTATTAAAAATCAATGTCTAAAACAGAGGGATGAACCCATCTATTTATAGACTTTACATATACATGAACCTTACCAAAAAGCAAGTTCAGAAACAAGTTGCAACAAGTTGCAATCTTGGAACTCGTACAAAAAGTTAAAGTAATACTAAACTAATAAACTACTGAAACATAAGGCGGTGGAAAGATTCTTGAACAAGTGTTGATGAATGACAAACTACTGATCAGTAGCTTGTCTTCAGTAGTTCTTTAGTGAACTGTCTGGTTAGACTTCAGAACTTCTGATACTTCTTCTTCAGTACTTGTAGAATCCTTCTTCAGTACTTTTGTCTTCTTTCATCAGTAGTTCTATACTTAGAATATTTTTGACAGAAGTGAATTAGACTTAGGTTTCCAAAAGTGGTTTCACCAATCCTCTTTGTCCTAACAATCTCCCCCTGGATTGATGAAGCCAAAACCTTTCTTATTCCATTATTGTCTTCTTCTGTCATTGACAATTTTCCATATTTCCTTGAACATGGAATTCTTCAGTTGATTTAGCTGCTCATCAGTGAGAGATCCTCTTTGGGGTTCAAGATGTTGGATTGTAAGCAGGTCCTGAGTTGATAGTTTCTTCAGTTCATTTATCAACTTGTAGGCCTTGCTTGTGAGGTCTCTTCTTGTCACTAATATTGAGTTGACATCAGTATAGGACCATCTGGTGATCAGCACTTTAGACTTGTCAAAGTCTGAAGTATAGGGAACCATGCTGGTCCCTTGGGAAGTTCCTGAGTGTTGGATGTTTTCAATTTCAGTGACTCTCAGGTGGGATTCACTTCTTTCTTCTTGTTGCATCACATCAGGTAGTTGGAAAGTTGGTAAGTGATGTTCAGTAACTACCTTAGTGTGCAGTTTGTCTTTGATGGTCTTCTGGATTTGGTAGGCAAATGTAGAAGGATCCCTGGACTGTGTTAACAGAGGCTTTTCTTCAATATCAAAGTCTGAATGGACTATTGTGTTTCCTTCTAGTAGTACCATCTTGAAGTTAGTCTTTGTATTGTCCTCTGTCTTCTTTTTCTTGGTAGCAGGTCTTGTAACACCAGAAGTTCTAACTACTGAAGTTGATACTTCAGAAGTTTTGAACTTCTCTGGATTAGCAGCTTTTACAGCCTTGTATTTCTTGTAAGTGTCTAATAATCTTTCTTCTTTCCACTTTGACACTGAGGCTTTTGAACCATAATTGTTTGCTACCAGTTCTTCAATCATTTGGGATCTCTTGGCTTTCCTATCTTTGTTTGTTGCAAGTTTGTCTGCAATAAGTTGAGCTCTTCTTATTAGCTCATCTATAGAGAGTCCTTTCAGTGAAAAGGCTTTAGTCTTGCTGTTCTTTGTAATGTAAGACACCAGTTGTTGTCTTTTATCTTCTTCAGCAATCTTTTCGAGGTTAGCTTGCCTTTGTAACTCTGCTTCATAAGCCTATAGCTTTTCATTGAGGCTTAAGTTTAAGTCATCACTTGCTTCCAATGTATTCCATACCTGATCTTCCTTGGCTTTTCTTTGGGCTGCAACTAAACTCTTCTCACGAAGTTCCTTTGATTCAGAGATTGGAGAAGGGTTTAGTACAGTCATTGTGGTAGTGGTAATTGTAGGCCTTGGAACAGGAGTTGGTTGAGTTTGTTCAATTGGTTTGGAAGGCTGTTCTGTTGGTTGTATATTGGAAGTGTTAACTTCTGATGTGTTGACAACTACTGAAGGTTTGTCAACTACTGAAGGATTGTCTTCAGTACTTTCTGAGTCATCATCAGAACTTTCATAAGCATCAGAAGTTTCTTCATTATGGCCTTGGGATGTTTCAGCTTCTTCAATTTCTTATTCAGAGACACCAAATTGTTGAGCCAGTTTTTGTCTTCTGGCTTTGTCTTTGAGTTCTCTTTCTTGGAGAGCCACTCTTGCTCTTATTCTGGCTTCGCATGACTCCCTTGGTTCCTTAGTTTTCTGCCCCATTTTGGATTCATCAAGGTTGAGTTTGGAAGGTTGAGAGAAAGTACCAGTGAGAATGGCGATCTGTTTTGAATTGTGGTCAATTTTGTTGGACAGATCGTTCATTTTTGTCTTGATCACTTCAAATTGGTTCTTGACTGACAGCTCCAAAGCAGCTCTGTAGGTTCTGAAGTGATTGGTTATAAGTGTGTTCATCATATGGTATCAGAGACCATCTGGGCTGCATAGTTGGTTCAAGTCTATGCTTGTTAACCCAGGGAATTGGGTAAGCATTTGTAGTGAGGGATGTGTTTTGGGGTGATCTTCTTGTTGTATAAAAGATGCCACTTTAGGGGAATCAGGGATCAAGTGGACTTTAACCTGATCTGGTGTGACCAACTCTTTGAGCTTAGATACACCAGGTGCAGGACCTTCACTAGCAGCCGTCAATTCAATTTTTGGTTGTGAATCATCATCCAAATCAATGGAATCATCTGAATCCCTGATTACATCCTCAATGAGGACAGTATTAGTTACATCATGAGCTGAGCCCAACTCAGTTGTCTCATGTACCTCTTTTTCTTGGTTCAGAGGATTTCCTACCTCAGGCATTAAGCCTTCATCAGTAGTTGCCACAAATGAGGTCTTAGCAATGTTACTTCTTTCCTCAAATCCACCACTGGGTGGTATGTGAGTAGTAGCAGCCTCAAATGTACCTAGAGTTTCTAAGTTTGGGCTTAGAGACCCTGGTTCATCCTTATCTCTTGGGTTAGGGCTTTGAGTGTCCACATCCATGTCAAGTTCTGAAGCTATGTCCCCTGTTTGATGTGGTTGTTGGGGACTGACATGTTCGGATGGGATTCTCTCTTTTAGTTTTTGTTGCTTGGGTTTCATGGCCTTTGGGGGTGAAGGTTTGGAAGATGAGGGTTCCATGGGGACTGTTTCTGGTTCCCCTTGGTCATCTTCTGGCCGGGCAGCCGGTTTGTTGTGCCTTGAGTATGCTTGTGAGGACAAAGGGTTTAAAGTTGTAGTTTTACCCACAAGCACCTCTTCTCCAAGTTCTTTTATTATGCATTGCATAATAAATCTTGGGTACAACAAAAACTTCTTTTTAGTATTGAGATGATGTAACACCAACTCATTAAAGAAAAGTGATGATGCCCTGAATTTTGTTTCATTCACTATGGAATGAAAAATAGGTTGAAAAGTTGAGGGCATCTGATCATAAGATCCAGTTTTTGGACTCAAACACATAATAATATAATGAAACAGCATTTTATACTTTGGTTCAAAATATTTCTTAAAAATTGTAGCATGTGAGAGAGTACCTTGGTAACCACACTCTGTCATGGTTAAGTGAATCTCAGAGTTTGGAAATTGGTCTGGGGCGTTTACATCATCCAAACCCAGCCTAATCGCCAAAGTAGCCGGTGTGATTGCCATTCTTCTCCCTTGGATGGTTGAGTTGAGGGAGATTACTTTGTCGTTCACCGTCACCGTCTCTGCGTTTGCCCAAAACTCATTTAGAGTTTCAGTGTGGATTGGAGGGTCGATGGTGAGGGCGGTGAAGTATTGGGATTTGACGACCAAATCAATGATTTCGTCGTATTAGGACCAGGCTTCAAGTTTTTCGAAGTAGCCTCTTTGATTGTGTCCTTGTTTCAGTATTAGAGCCATGTGGTTTGTGTGTGTGAGTGTGGATCGAACAGTGCTTTTGCAGGTTTAGGTCTTGAGAGTGTTTTGTGAGAGAGATGGAGGGAATTTTTGCTTTTTGAAAGGATAAGTGTTGGAAAAGGTATTTATCAGAAGTTTATAACCGCCTAGGTCAAACTTCTGATGTGGGAAAAGTCTGATTTACCCTTTTTGACCAAACTGCTGATGAAGAACAATTATCATCAGTAGTTCCCACTTTCTCTTCAGTAGTTTGTTAACAACTGATGAGAATGTTTTATAAATACTTTGTTCATAACTTCTGAAGGTTATTTTATCAGAAGTTAATCATTTTTCAGAACATATTCCCATACTGATGTTTTGTTCATCAGTAGTTTCTCTCTTTTTGTTTTTCAGAAGTTCTCAGACTTAAAAACAGATGTAAGTGAAAAATGAAAATATGTGCAGAAAAATAAAAAGAAACACTTACAAATTTAGCATCCCAAGCATGGATACTAACTTCTGAAATGTTGATGTGTCAAGGGGTTTAGTGAATATGTCAGCTATTTGATTAGTTGTTGCTACATGTTTCACTTCAATCTTGCCTTTTTCATAGCAATCTCTTATGAAATGATACCTGATTTCAATATGTTTAGTTTTTGAAAACTGAACAAGATTTTGAATGATGCTAATGGTAGATTTGCTGTCTACAAGCAATGGTGTCTTGGTCTCTTTGATTCCATAATCAAGAAGTTGATACTGGAGCCATTGTATCTGTGATGTACAACTTGCAGCTGCAATGTATTCAACTTCAGCAGTTGAAGTTGCAACAGATGTTTGTTTCTTTGATTGCCAGGACACTAGACAGTTTTCCAAGAATTGACAACCACCAGATGTTGATTTTCTTGACATTTTACACCCTGCATAGTCACTATCTGAAAAAGCTGATAACTTGGTATTGCTTGAAGCAGGATACCAAATTCCAAGTGTTGGAGTTCCTTTCAGATATCTGAAGATTCTTTTGACTACAATGAGGTGTGATTCCCTAGGAGCTGATTGATATCTAGCACAGACACATGTTGAAAATATAATATCTGGTCTAGAAGCAGTTAGATATAAAAGGGAACCTATCATACATCTATACATGGTTTGATCAACCTGTTTTCCTTGATCATCTGGTTCAACTTGTGTGGTTGGTGTCATGGGAGTGGAACATGATTTACAGTCTTGTAAAGAAAATTTGTTCAATAATTCTTTAACATATTTTGATTGATGTATAAAAGTTCCATTTGTTTGTTGTTTAATCTGCAGTCCCAGAAAGTACTGCAGTTCTCCCATTGTACTCATCTCAAATTTTGATTGCATGAGTTTCTTAAATTCATCACACAGTTTTGTGTTTGTTGAACCAAATATGATATCATCAACATATATTTGAACAAGTAAGACATGATTTCCAACATGTTTTATGAAAAGAGTTTTATCAATGGAGCCTCTTGTGAAGTTATTTTTGAGCAAAAAGTTAGATAGTGTTTCATACCAGGCTCTTGGAGCCTGTGTGAGCTCATAAAGAGCTTTGTCTAACTTGTACACCCACTCAGGATGAGAAGGATCCTCAAACCCAGGTAGCTGACAGACAAACACTTCCTCTTTTATTTTTCCATACAAAAATGAACTTTTAACGTCCATTTGAAAAACTTTGATTTTGTTGGAAATGGCATAGGCCAAAAATAACCTGATGGCTTCAAGCCTTGCAACTGGAGCAAAGGTTTCATCATAATCAATTCCTTCTTCTTGAGAGTAACCTTGTACCACCAGTCTTGCCTTGTTCTTTATAATCATACCAGCCTCATCTTGTTTGTTCCTAAAAACCCATCTTGTGCCAATTGGTAGCTTGTTTGGTGGTAAGGGACAGATTTCCCAAACCTGTTGCTTCTTGAACTGAAGTAACTCATCTTGCATAGCTTCCACCCAATTGTTGTCTTTGAGGGCTTCTTGGTACTTCTTAGGTTCCAACTGAGAAATGAATGCTGAGAAGAGGCAAAAGTTGGAAAGCTGGTTTCTTGTAAGAACACCTGATGCAATATCACCCATGATTTGTTCAAGTGGATGATCTTTGTGTTTAATCAGTTGTTGTAAACCACTGATAGGTGTAGGTGGCTCTTGTACTTCATCAAACAAACCACTGAGGTTTATAATGTCTGGTTCAGCAGTTTCAGTGTCTTCAGTAGTTTTAGGTGCTGAAGCAGATGTTTGAGTTTGTACATCAGCAGTTGTTGAATCAGAAGTTTGTGAAACTTCTGATGGTTTGAAAGTTGACTTAATGACTGTATTAGGAGTCCATGGTGCTGGATCCTCATCATCAAACCTTTGATCACCATAATAAGTAGGTTTAGATGAAGTAACAGTCTTTTCAGGTCCAAAATTGAAGCTGTCAAGGTCAAAAAGTTCAGCAGGATGTGCTGGAATAAGAGTGTGTTTTGACTCATTGAACTTGACATTCAGTGTTTCTTCTACTATCCTGGTTCTTGAGTTAAAAACCTTGTAGGCTTTTCTAGTGGAAGAGCAAACTTTGAAATAGAGTCTTTAATGTTTAGAATGAAACATTGACATCCAAAAGCCCTGAAAAAGGAGATAAGGGGCTTTATGCCATGAAGAACTTCATAGGCAGTCTTGGAGTGTCTCTTGTTGACAAGGACTCTATTTTGAACATAACATGCAGTGTTAACTGCTTCAGCCCAGAAATACAATGGAAGGCCTGAATCAGCAACATAGTTCTTGCTCCTTCAATTAAGGTTTTGTTCTTCCTTTCTACTACACCATTTTGTTCAGGAGTTCTGGGAACACTGAATTGTCTAATAATCCCTTTAGACAAAAAGAATTTATCCAGAGTTTTGTTCCTGAACTCTGTCCCATTGTCACTTCTAATGGCTTTGACAGACAGAGAATATTGTTTCTCTACTTGTAGAATGAAGAACTTGATGATTTCAGCTGCCTCATCCTTGGAAAATAAGAAGAATACCCATGTAAATCTTGAATAGTCATCAATGATGACCAAGCAGTACTTCTTCTTACCAAGGCTCATGATTTTTAAAGGCCCAAATAAGTCCATATGGAGTAGTTGAAGACATGCAGTTGTTTTTGATTCTTCAATAGACTTATAGGAGGACTTATGCTGTTTTCCCTTCAAACAGGATACAAGGTGTTCTTGACACTGGTATACTTTCAAAGGTAGACCTCTGACCAAGCCCATTTTTGTGACTTTATTTATGGTTTTAAAGTTCACATGGCCAAGTCTCCTGTGCCAGAGATCAGTCTCTGAAGTTGATGCCTTTAAGAAGAAACATGCAGTGTTGTTCAGTACTTTGTCCTTTTCAATGTCCACTGCATAAACATTGCCACATCTATTGGCTATCAACAAAGTGTGATCTTCAATGATCTTCTCTATCAACTTCTGGCCTTCTGGTGATATGATCTTGCATGCTGTCTTTGTGAAAAAGGAAGAATATCCTTTATCACACATTTGTGACACACTCAGCAAGTTGTGCTCAAGGTTTTCAACCAGATTGACCTTGTCAAACTGTATTTTTCCAGAGGAGACATTGCCATGTCCTAGCACATATCCCTTAGCATTGTTCCCAAAGGATACAGATCCTTCTCATTGACTAATAAAATTGTTTATCAGGTATCTGCATCCAGTCATGTGCATTGAGCCTCCACTGTCAACATACCAAATGCTATTTAAGCCTCTGGAAACTCTCTGCACAAAATAGCAAATTAGTTAGATTTGGGAACCCAAGCCAGTTTGGCTTTGGGTTTGCTATTGAGAACATTTACAGTTTGTTCTTGACCAAGTTGAGGAATCCATGTCTTTTTGGCAATGGATTGTTCATTAAGAGCAATGGTGGTATCCTTTTGATGACCACCATCAACTTTGGTCATCAGTAGTTGTACCATGTTCATGAGATCTTTAATCTCAGCAGTTTGTGAAACTGCTGATGATTTAGGTCTAACTACTGAAAGAGAATTTTGAGAAAAAGATTTTTGTTGAGATTTTGTCTTTTTTTGAGAAAAGGTGTTTTCTGGTTGTTGTTTCTTGGGATAAAAAGTTTCTTCATAATCATTTCTGATTTGTTTTCCCACAACCAGTTGTTGAATTTTCTTGTGGTACTGAATACCTTTTCTGTATCTGCAAAATTCTGTCTTGTGGTTGAACAGACCACAGATTTCACATTCTTTTGCCTTTTCTTGTTGATTTAAAGACAAATTTCTGACTATCATGATTGGTTTTAGGTCATCAGTAGTTTTCAGGTTCTCAACTCCTGATGTAGATGAAACTACTGATGGCTTAATGTCAGATTTTATCAGTACTTCTGAAGAACTTTCTTTGTGAGTTTTTAGAAAGTTTTCATGGAAAGATGTGCATTCTTTCTCTTCAGAAGTTTCACCTGAAACAATTTTTCTCCCGTCTTCAGTAGTTTTTGGGGAAAAATCTGTTGGTGTTTCAGTGTGATTGTACCCTATGCCAAACCTAACATTTGAAGCACTTTGTTTGTTTAGCAACAGTTGGTACCCCATACAAGATTCTACCCATTTTTCACAAGTGACCTTGGTGTCAGCAAGCTCTTTTCTGACATTTCCTAGGTCATCTATCATGATTTTAATTTGTGCTTGAGTTTCAATAGCAGTGTTAGTTAATTTAGAAACTTCTTTTGTTTTTGCAGCAAGTTTTCTTTCTAAATCACATTTCATCTGAGTGAATTTTCTCTCAGAGTCATTTGCTTTACCTTGTAAGTGCACATTAGTCTCTCTTATGAGAGCAAAAGATTCTTTACAAGAAGTTGAACAAAGTTTTGTCAAAGATTCTTTTGATACCTGTGACAAGGCAGATTTTGAGGTGCATCCCTCAAATGCCATCAAGGCAAAGTTCTTTCTGCCATTGTCAGGCTCTCCCCAGTTGATGTCAAACATCTTGTTTTCTGCATCAGGGTTACACTCAGTAGTGTCAAAAGGAAGACTGCTCCAGTCAACATACCCTGAAGTAAATAAACTTTGTTGTGAGGGTTGCTGAGTCTGTGGAGGTTGTTGAGCAGCTGGAAAGGGAGGGATTGATTGTTGGCTCTGCATCTATTGAGCAAACATCTGTACATATTGTACTTGTGGCACATAATGGTGTTGTGGAGCTTGTGCCTGTACAAAATGTGCACTCCCCTGTGTTCCATTAATCCTGTTATAATTGGGGTTAAAATTATTTCCAGACTTAGATTGGTTAAAGCTAGAGCTTCTACACTCTCTAGCAAAGTGTCCCAACTTTTGACACTTGTGACATCTAAGTTAAGATTTGTCAAAACCAATTTTTGTGGAACTGTTGAGTCCTGGAAATTTCCTTCCTGACCTTTTGTAAAATTTGTTTTTTTTATACTCAACATGGCCAGTTGGTGTAGAATATCCATTTATTCCAAGTCATCACTGTTGAAATTTTTTAAATCATCCATGATAAAACACATGTTATCAGCAGTTTGACTAAAATCATTATTGTCATAACCTGGGAATGATCTTTCAGATGAGATCCCAGCAGTTATGTCAATATGGTCAAAAGATCCAAAACTATTTGAACAAGTTGGTGAGTCTTGTCCTAATAGTGCTGTACTACCTGGTAGATAGTCATCAGCAGTTTTACCAGAACTTTGTAACTTTTTCTTTTGATCAATTTCACTTTCAAAAGTAAGTAATCTCCCATGTAGTTTTGTAAGAGTGAGGGAGCTAAAGTCTGGTGAAGATCTTAAGACTATAGAGTATGTTTCCCATTTTTCAGGTAAAGACCTTAAAAATCTATGAAGCATAGATACAGTTATGTAGGTCTGACCATTTAATTTTAGCTCAGATATTAATGAGGAGAATCTTTCAAATTGTTGAGTTAAAGTTTCCCCATTTATGTGAGCAAAAGTTTCATATTGTTGAGCTAGGATTTCTCTGGTGTTGGCAATCACCTCTTCAGTTCCTCCAAACTGTTCTTTGAGGCAGTCCCAAAGCTCTTTGGCACTATCACAATGTAATAGGCCAGAGTAGATTTCATTTGGGAGTGTCATTGCCAACATAGAGAAAGCTTTAGCATCAAGCTCAAGTTTTAGGAAATCATCTGTATAGTATTTTGGGTCTTTTGGTATTTCTTCTTTAGTTTCAAGATTGATATTTACTGGTTTGTGAGGACCATATATCACAGATTTCCAGCAACCAGTGTTGGTTTGTGATTATGTATGTGCCATTCTCCTTTGCCAGATATTGTATTCATTTCTTACTAGCATAGCAGGTTTATTGGCAGAACCAGTATTATGAGGATCCATTTTAAAGAGTATTGATTTGTCAAATATCTCTTAAAGTGATGGATGTTGATAAAAGTGAACTTTTAATCCTTTATTGAATATCAATAAGAGCCTGTGTCTGATTCTCAATGTGTTAGATTGATATGTGATCAGATAAACCAGTGCTCTGATACCAATTGTTGGATCAGTATTGCTCTTTGTATGAACTTGCTAGTGAACACTTAAGTGTTTAGCAAGTTCTTTATCAGTTTTAGCACAGCGGAATGTTTTAAGTTAAAGCTACACTTATCAACAGAAGTTATTACTCCCCCTGGATGTTTGAGAAAACTAAAGACAAGTATTTAATGAGAATCTAAGTATTGAATGAGAATGAATACTTAAACAGATTCTCAGTAAATGAAATGGAAATAACAGTGATAAGCTTTGAAGGATTTCTGTATTAAAAATCAATGTCTAAAACAAAGGGATGAACCCATCTATTTATAGACTTTACATATACATGAACCTTGCCAAAAAAGCAAGTTCAAAAACAAGTTGCAACAAGTTGCAATCTTGGAACTCGTACAAAAAGTTAAAGTAATACTAAACTAATAAACTACTGAAATATAAGGCGGTGGAAAGATTCATGAACAAGTGCTGATGAATGACAAACTACTGATCAGTAGTTTGTCTTCAGTAGTTCTTCAGTGAACTGTCTGGTTTGAACTTCAGAACTTCTGATGCATTTCTTCTTCAGTACTTGTAGAATCCTTCTTCAGTACTTTTGTCTTCTTTCATCAGTAGTTCTATACTTAGAATATTTTTGACATAAGTGAATTAGACTTAGGTTTCCAAAACTGGTTTCACCAATCCTCTTTGTCCTAACAGTTTAGAAAGATGATGAGTGGTTATCGGGTGGTGGCAGGTGAACTACGATGGGTGTTTCCAGGTGAACTGCTATGGTGGGTGGGTGGTCTGGTATGGTGTGGGTGGGTGGTTTGGTATGGTGGTGATGTTGGCGGCGGCGGCGGCAGGTGGTGATAATGGTAGTGGAAGGAGTAGGTGGTGGATGTGGTGTTTAGAGAAACAGAGAGAGAGAGAGAGAGAGAGAGAGAGAGAGAGAGAGAGAGAGAGAGAGAGAGAGAGAGAGAGAGAGAGAGAGAGACAAAGTGTAATGTTGGTGGTGGGTTGAGGTTGAAGATGAAGTGGTGGTGAGTGGGTCCCACAATAAAAGTATAATGAAAATGGAATAAAATTACACTTTGTGTCCTTAATGAGGTGAATGGGCAATAATACCCCTGATGGTTTTGAGGTTAACTGAGAAATTTAACCCAGTTAGTCAGAAAGGACATAAAATGCAATAAAAAAGCATATTTTGGACATAAAATGCAAAAAAAAAAGGCGTGTTTCATAATTTCAGTGATACATTAAAGACACAAAGTGTAATTTTGTCTTTAGTTTATGAAATTTATTTTAGAGGTTTATTAAAAACTTATTATTAGCCCGACCTGTAGTATATTGATAAATCGAGTTCAAATTCGCGGACATAAGGAAAGGATAATGCAAATCCATAGTAGAATCCTAATCAACTACCTAATCCGACTTTATCTGCTGTAAAACATGCATTATAATCTGTTCTAGGTCGGTTAATTTAGTGATTATCTTCTAATCGTTTAAACCGTATATATCCCAAATTATTAAACCTCTTGATTCGATTCTTTCTTTATAAATTGAAAAGATCCTTTGATTCAGAACCCCGTCGCCTCTTAAAACCCTAAAACAATTTTTGCAAATACCGAGTTGATCTGACTAAATCGTGTTGTGTCCCCTGTTCGTTTTATCGCGTCCTAGTCAAGCCTAATTTGTAAGTTTCTCTCAATTAATTCTTATCATATTAGTGACCATACTTGATCAACAAAACCCCTATGGTTGTTTGACCAATAGCTTTCTGTAATCGTTTAATTAATGGGTTTGTGGGTTAGGGTTTGTAGATGTTTTAATTTGGGGAAGATGACAGCAACAAACATTGTTTATAATTTTTCTGATCAGATTTACAACCAACTGGTCACTTAGACCAGCTGGTTCTGTGTTAGTTAAATAAGGCAATACACCCGAGTTCGACGCTTTGTCACAACTAATTTTTTTTTTTAACATAGCACAATATAGATTAGAGTTTTTAACAGTTTGTTTCATGAATTAATTCAAGTTACCTTACAGCTCAGTTGGTTTTAGCGTGGTTTTGTTAAACATCTGACCCGGGTTCAAACCTACGGGTAGACTGTTTTTTTTTTTAATTTTTTTTTAATAATCTATTTTCTCTATATACTAGTAGGAAACCCGCGCGATGCGGCGGCACCGACTATTTGCACCACGGTACTCGTTTACATTTAGTTATCAATCAACTCGTAATATATTGTATGGTACTTAATTTATTTTTCGGGAAAAAAAGTCTGTTTTCTTATTCATGCAATATGTTACAATTTAATTACGTTAACTTTTCAATCCCTATGTCACATCTTAATTGTGTATTTATTCTTATGTAAATCCAAAAAAATAAATAATAGACGTGCATTTTCGTCAAGCAATATAAAGAATATACGCCTTTCACCGGTGATCAACCATGTGAAATTTTTCCAAACAAATAGCACAACATATCAAACTCCTTGTTTCGTGAGACCCAAATAAGCCTCAACAATATATGATATCATCCATTATACGTTTCATGTAGTGGCGAAGCTTGAGAAGTTGGACTGGGGGGTCGGAAGTCAACGGTCGCGGGACGGGACCTAAGATTTTTTTTCTATAGCTATGGTTCAGGTGATATGTTCGGGTCACTGATTCGATTCGGGTCGAGTTAAGTCAAAAATTAAATACAATAAATATCAAAGTTCTAAGCATTGTTTAACAAAAAAATTGAACAAAGACACCAAAATATGAAAAATGAGACAAAGGGTTGATACCTCGATGAAAAAATACAGTTCAGCCCGTCGACCTTTAAGATTTTTGAATCCTTCAATTATGGATATGGGTTCAAATGAGCCGAGCTAAGCTCGAGCTCGAATAGCTTATGAGAGCTTGAGCTCGGCTCGTTTACTATCTATTAGTTAATATTTTAAATAAAAGTAGTATAAATAATAGGTTCGGAGCTCGATAAAAGGCTCGACTCATTTCGAGCTTTTTACTAAGCCGAGCTTGAGTAGCTAAGAGATATCAACTCTATCGTTTGCTCATTTAATCTACTATTCCGCTCATGTAGTTATTGGGCTTAGGACTTTAGGATTTGGGCTTTATATTTACTTTGTTTTGGGTTAATGTTTTGGTTTATATAACTATTTTTTTGTTTTAAACGGGAGGGGTTAAAACCGTACATACAAAAAATTCATATGAAGACTATATACTCGAAGCTTCTGAGTGAAAATTCGAGGGGGGGGGGGGTGGGGAGTCGGCCGCCCCTCCCCAACCTTTAAATGTTGCGCCCATGGTTCCATGACTAAGTTGAAGGTAACAAAATTAACTACTCTCTAAGTGGATTAAGTTTTAGTAATGTAATAATGTGTAATAATATAAACTTCATTTTAAAAATTTCATAGCTTATATCCTTCATTATTTTTTGCCATATTTTTATTTTGGCAATGTAAGGCAAAATAGTTCTATTTTTTTCTCAGACAGGATGAAAATAAAGTTCATTATATTTTTAAGATACAAACTAAAAACTAAAATACGTGGTGATCTATCGTAATATCATATAACATGTTAATACCTTTCAATCTATGTAGGTGTTGCTATTACAATTGCCTTTGAGATAAGATCACTTTTTTACTTTCAGATGGTTCGAAACTCGAACGTCCTCTAAACTATATTTTTATTACATACAATGTGCCAAACCACTTTATCAAAAAAAATATACTTTGGTAACAATTCATATGTATCATGCATAACACACAAACAATTGATAATTCTTTTTGGATGAAAGGTATTTCGAGTTAGGACAACCTACACAAAAATTTATCACTATACGATATGTTTGACTCAACCCATTTTATCATTTTTATTTATAATTATTTAAGAGTCTTTACTGTTGAGTGGCTAAAATTATTCTTTGTATATAATTTTATTTCTGGAGTAGAAGACATTAGATAGCTAAGGTATTACAAATTTGGATTATATATAATATCCCTTTTCAAAACATGAATTTCATGTACGGATCTTGAGCTGGAATTTACACGAATATAACTAATGAGAAGCATGAATATCCTGCAAATATCAAATATTGATTTATAGTACCAGCAAAAGTCTACGCTTTCTTTTTTTCTCCAAAAGACCAACCCTTTAGCAATGAGATAAAAGAAGTTCTCCTTGAACTGCAACAACAGGCATCCACCAGGTTTGTTGCTGGTTGGTCTGATTTCACCAAAAGAGTAATGAGTCATAAATAGTAAAAGAAAGTAGGAGGCTTGACTACCTTTAGGTATGTTTTCACCAAAATAGAAAAAGTGAAAAATGATTCAAAATTTTCAACAAAATAGAAAAATTAGTAAAAGGATAAGAACTGAGAGCACCACTGTAGCCTGGTATGATTTATAAAACTGACCCATTCATAAGTGACACAGTTAAAACTGACAGCTCTAGACTAAACGGACAATAATATGTACCTGAGTATATGGAGGGCTTCTAATTCAACTTCAAAAATCGAATTTGAATGAAGAATTGAGGGCGCCACTGCGGCCTGGAATTTAGTCCAAGCTTTCTTAGCTAAAACCGCTTCACATGACGAACAAAAGCATTGGCGGCACATTTAATTTAAGCTCCTTTGCATCCAGAAAGCATATGTTTTTCCTTGATTTCAGATCTCAGCAAGGGCTAGTGTACAAATATTCCGCCCAAGACAATAACTTTTAATCAAGCAACACAAATAACTAATAACAATTAATATGGATTACTATCATGTGAGCCAAAGCTATCCTACTATAAGCTACACAAAATATTAAACTTAAAGTAATCTACATTCGATCATATTTATGTAAGAAATTGCTTCTATTTATTGAGAATAATTATATAAGAAATTACTTCTATTTCCAATTTAGCATACCTGCACATATGGCTATTCTTATCAATTTGTATACTTCAAATGGGTTAGGTGCTGGTGAACCATACATGGGCTGCTGGACAGATCTAAATGTTCCTTCATCATATAAACTGTTGAGTGCTAGCGAGTCCGATCCACCAACCTGCAACTCTTTTTGTGGTACAAAGTGTACATTTAACAGAATACAAAACAGAAGGTTGGTGAGATTGATACATTTTAGATGAGAATAGAATACAATAGTGTTTTAAACAACTAAATATCAATTGGAAATTTGGAACCAGTCTAAAACAGCCTAGACCATCTTAAAACAAGTCTAAAATAACTTAAAATGGCCTAGGATACATGTGCACCTTGCTTGTCTCATGTATGCGATTTTCAAGCGCCTAGGCATCAAGCTCACACCCATTCTGACCTGAACCCATCCCGACCCTGACCAACCTATTCATTTTTTAATCGACCCATCCTTATTCGAACCCTTCCTGACCCGTTACCCCACCCAACTCAACCCGCACACTTGGTCGGGTATATAGTTACGCGGAAGGGTATAAAAGTAAACTCACTTGCTAATCCTTTTTTTTTTGATGCATGAAGATGCAATACCACCTTGATTGCATACGTTTTCTTCATAGTATCTACATGTAGATTCACGAAAATCTGTCACTGGAGAAAAATCCACAATAATAGGTGACTTAAAAAAATCGCAGTTAAATGGAAATCAAAACAGTAACAATATAAATTTCTTGATATAAAACTGTGAAGCATCATGCAGCAAAGAACCTGAAGGTTTGGCAATCTACAACCAATTGTTCTAAAGTATATTCAGATCCAAAGTACTTTTCATTCAAGTAGTGTTATCTAACTACAATTTTAAATTTTAAATACACACAATATTTTAAATTTCATCTAATATAAACTTTAGCCTTCTGTTTGTATTACCACCTATTCTTTAACAGCAAAACATAAACAATAACAATGAGGTGATGCGAATACCAAAAAAAGGTTTTAGACTACGACCTTCTTGCCACATCCACAACCTTAAATTCCCTGTTTTTGTTTATCCATTTGATCTCAAGCTATACTATTATAGCGAGAGCAACCACAGCTATGCATAAGCAAACAAAGCTTACAAGTCGCTTCCTTCTCGTCTGACTTTTCGTTGTCACTCAGATTGCCATGAGGTGCAACCCTCGAGTCTCACACGCTTCTTCGTTCCTAGAACATGAGATAGTTTTGGAAGCATATTTATCAGAATTAGTTATTTTTATTTATAACTAAAGGAAAGGTCCAGAAGGGTCCTGACCCAACCCAACCCGTAACAATACATTTTCACATTTTTCAACTTAAACGTTTTTATGTATGTACCGTAATCAAGCCAGTCCACCTAATTTTCATAAAAAAAAAAAAAAAAAAAAAGATGTAGGATTTGTTATCTCAATGTTTTCGTTACATATAAGTATATAATTTTGGGTTCACATATTCATAAACAAATTGAAAAGCGTGACCTACCTCCTCTCCAAAATATATAAACTTAAAAACATAACATAATAACTATTAATTCACCTCATTTGAAGTTGGTATCATAGTACCCTTCCCTGTACAAGGGACAAATCCACCACTTAGGTGTTTTAATATAAACTATATACATAATCTACCTTTGAATCATATCCATAGAGGTGTGGATACTAATGTGTTATTTTGTATCAAAGTTTAATTGTTTTATTTTGTGGATTCCAACGTCACCATCTTTGATCATTTAAGTAAATATTATGACCAAAAGTGACAACACTAGCTAAAAGAATCATATAAAAACACACACACACAAAAAGGAAAAAAAACGAGATGGCGACTCTCATGCTTGTAAAGGAAACAACCCCGTGAAAATTTTACATGATTGTATAGAGAAAATTAACAATTATCAAGCTCAAGCACCCTGAATATATAAACCACATAGCCATAGCTTCACATCCATCTGCATACACATATGTTGAAAAAATTCAAACATAAAAATCTACACACAAAATTAAAATAACAATAATAATTAAATCTGGATGATAGATGATACCTTGAATTTTAACTAAAGAGTTGAAGTAACAAATTTACCATACAAATCTAAGAACTGAAGGTTTAGGGTTTCAAGACTCGTCAAAGAGCATCTGGTACCACTTACATGTACAGGCCTTCAAATCCTCCTAAAACTAAATCAAGCAACGGTTTTGATCATTATAATCTGTTAACTAAATCAAACAACGAATATAAAAAAGATAAGAAACATCTAATTAGAGTAGCAGATCTGTGTATTCACACCTTGAAATCATATGAATATCCAAATCGAGAAGCAGATGCGAAACGGATGGGTGTTTGAAAGCGTCAATGATATTGTGTGGGTGAGGGAGGCGGTGGCAAGAGGAGAGTTAGAGCTAGGGTTTCTTATGAGCGACAAATGAACAGATGTGTTTTAGGTTTCAACTTGAAGCTCTGAAGCGTTGTACATAAAGCTTTAAAACTTGTACATCTCTTAAAAGTGGCAAATGACCAAAGTTGCCCTTCCTATATGCTTATTAATATAGTATAGATATAGATATATATACATATATATATATATATATATTGTAAGGACAAAAAGGATTGAAGAAACCTCTTTTGCTAACCTTAGTCTAAAATCTATTTCTGTCAAAGCATTCTAAGTATGAAACTACTAAAGAAAGAAGAAGAAAGTACTGAAGAGGATTCAATAAGTACTGAAGAGTAAAGATCGGAAGTTCTGAAGTCAAACCAGACAAGTCAACTGAAGAACTACTGAAGACAAACTACTCATCAGCATTTGTAATAGAATCTTTCCACCGCCTTATGTTTCAGTAGTTTATTAGTTTATTATTACTTTATCTTTTGTACAAGTTCCAAGACTACAGCCTGTTCCAGTCTTGCTTTTGTAACAAGGTTCATGTATCTGTTTGTCTATAAATAGATGGGTTAATCCCACTATTTTAGACATCGATTTTAATTGAAACTGAAATCCTTCAGAGCTTTTACTTGGAATACCATTTCATAATCTGAGAATCTCTTTGCATATTTATTATCATATACATTCAATTGCTTAGATTATCATTAACTGTCTTTAGTTCATAAACATCCAGGGGGAGTAATAACTCCTGTTGATAGTGAAACTTTATAACTTATTCCGCTATGCAAACTGCTTTGATTAACTTGCAAAACACATAAGTGTTCATAAGCAAACAACTGTCAAAGAGCATACTGATCCCACAATTGGTATCAGAGCACTGGTTTATCTGATCAAATATCAATCTAACAAATTGAGAATCAGACACAGGTTCTTATTGATATTCAATATAGGATAAAAGTTCACTTTTTCAACATCCGTCACATTGAGAGAGACTTGACAAATCAATACTCTCAAAAATGGATCCTCACAATACCGGTTCTGCCAATAAGCTTCCTATGCTTGTTCGTTCAGAATATAACATATGGTAAAAGAGGTTGGTCCATACTCTGTCTCAGACCAACACTGGTTGTTGGAGATCTGTGATGTATAGTCCTCACAAACCAGTAAATATAATCCTTGAAACTAAAGTGGAAATACCAAAAGACCCAAAAGACTACACAGATGAAGATTTCCTTAAACTTGAGCTTGATGCCAAGGCTTTCTCTATGTTGGAAATGGCACTCCCAAATGAAATGAAATCTATTCTAGACTTTTACATTGTGAAAGTGCCAAAGAGCTTTGGGACTGCCTAAAAGAGTAGTTTGGAGGAATAGAAGAGGTGATTGCCAACACCAGAGAAATCCTGGCTCAGTAATATGAAACATTTACTCATATTAATGGGGAAACTTTGACACAACAGTTTGAAAGATTCTCCTCATTAATTTCTGAGTTAAAATTGAATGGTCAGACCTACACAAATGTATCTATGCTTCATAGATTTTTAAGGTATTTACTAGAAAAATGGGAAACTTACTCTATAGTCCTTAGATCTTCACCAGATTTTAACTCCCTCGCTCTTACAAAATTACATGGGAGATTGCTAACTTTTGAAAGAGAAATTGATCAAAAGAAAAGGTTGCAAAATTCTGGCAAAACAGCTAATGACTATGTACCAGGTAGTATAACACTTTTAGAACAAGACTCACCTTCTTGTTCAAATAATTTTGGATCTTTTGACAACATTGACATAACTGCTGGGATCTCATCAGAAAGATCATATCCAGCTTATGACAATAATGAAAATAGTCAAACTGTTGATAACATATGTTTCATCATGGATGACTTAAAGTTTTTTAGCAGTGATGACTTGGAAGAAATGGACATTTTACACCAACTGGCCTTGTTAAGTATAAAAACTAACAAATTTTACAAAAGGTCAGGAAGGAAATTTCCAGGACTGAACAGTTCAACAAAAGTTGGTTTTGACAAATCTAAACTCAGATGTCACAAGTGTCAGAAGTTGGGACACTTTTCTAGAGAGTGTAGAAGCTCTAGCTATAACCAACCACAGTTTGGAAATCAGTTTAACCCTAGTTATAATAGGAATAATGGAACACAGGGAAGTGCACACTTTGTACAGGCACAAGCTCCACAAATCCAATATGTGCCACAAATACAATATGCACAGATGCCTGCTTAACAAATGCAGAGCCAACAACCAATGCCTTCCATTCCAGCTGCTCAACAACCTCCACAAACTCAACAACCCTCACAATAAAGTCTTTTTACTTCAGGGTATATTGACTGGAGCAGTCTTCCTTTTGATACAACTGAGTGCAATCCTGATGCAGACAACAAAATGTTTGACATCAACTAGGGAGAACCTGATAATGGCAGAAAGAATTTTGCCTTGATGGCATTTAAGGGTTGCACCTCAAAATCTGCCTTATCTCAGGTATCAAAAGAATCTTTGACAAAACTATGTTCAAATTCATGCAAAGAATCTTTTGCTCTCATAAGAGAGACCAATGTGCATTTACAAGGCAAAGCCAATGACTCAGAGAGAAAATATACTCAAATTAAATGTGATTTAGAAAGAAAACTTGCTGCAAAATCAAAGGAAAATTCTAAATTGACAAATAATGCTATTGAAACCCAAGCACAACTTAAAATCATGATAGAAGACCTAGGAAATGTCAGAAAAGAGCTTGCTAACACCAAGGTTGAATGTGAGAAATGGGTTGAGTCATGTAAAGGGTACCAACTGCTGCTTAACAAACAAAGTGCATCAAATGTTAGGTTTAGCATAGGGTATCACACTGAAACATCAACTGATTTTACTCCCAAAACTACTGATGATGGGAGTAGAATAGTTCAAAATCAAACTTCTGAAGTGAAAGAATGCACATCTTTTCATGAGAACTTTCTCAAAATTGAAAAAGAAAGTTCTTCAGAAGTACTGAACAAATCTGACATTAAGCCATCAGTAGTTTCATCTACATCAGGAGTTGAGAACCCGAAAACTACTGATGACCTAAATCATATCAAAACTGTCCGAAATTTGCCTTCAACATCTCAAAATGAAAAAGAGAAGGCAACAGAATGTGAAATTTGTGGTTTGTTTAACCACAAAACAGAATTTTGTAGATATAGAAAAGGAAATCAGTATAACAAGAAGATTTCACAGCTGGTTGTGGGAAAATAACTCAAAAATTATTTTGAAGAAACTTTCTTTCCCAACAAACAACAACCAAGCAACACCTTTTCTCAGAAAAAGATGAAATCTTAACAAAAGTCTTTTTCTCAAAATTCTCTTTCAGTAGTTAGACCTACATCATCAGCAGTTTCATAAACTGTTGAGATTAAAGATCTCATGAATATGGTAATACTACTGATGACCAAAGTTGATGGTGGTCCTTAAAAGGATACCACCATTGCCCTTGAAGAAAAATCCATTGCCAAAAAGACATGGATTCCTCAAACTGGTCAAGAATAAACTGTTAATGTTCTCAAGAGCAAACCCAAAGCCAAATTGGCTTGGGTTCCTAAATCTAACTAATTTGCTACTTTGTGCAGAGGGTCTCCAGATGCTTAAATAGCATTTGGTATGTTGACAGTGGAGGCTCAATGCACATGACAGGATGCAGATACCTGATAAAAAAATTTATCGGTCAAAGAGAAGGATCTGTATCCTTTAGGAACAATGCCAAGGGATATGTGCTAGGACATGGCATTGTCTCTTCTGGCAAAATACAGTTTGACAAGGTCAATCTAGTTGAAAACCTTGAGTACAACTTGCTAAGTGTGTCACAAATGTGTGATAAAGGATATTCTTCCTTTTTCACAAAGACAGCATGCAAGATCATATCACCAGAAGGCCAAAAGTTGATAGAGAAGATCATTGAAGATCATACTTTGTTGATAGCCAAAAGATGTGGCAATGTCTATGCAGTGGACATTAAGAAGGACAAAGTACTGAATAACACTACCTGTTTCTTCTCAAGGGCATCAACTTTAGAGACTGATCTCTGGCATAGGATACTTGGCCATGTGAACTTTAAAACCATAAATAAAGTCACAAAAATGGACTTGGTCAGAGGTCTACCCTTGAAAGTATACCAGTGTCAAGAACATTGTGTATCCTGTCTAAAGGGAAAACAACATAAGCCCTCCTATAAGTCTATTGAAAAATCAAAAACAACTGCATGTCTTCAACTACTCCATATGTACTTATTTGGGCCAGTCAAAATCATGAGCCTTGGTAAGAAGAAGTATTGCTTAGTCATCATTGATGACTATTCAAGATTCACATGGGTCTTCTTCTTATTTTACAAGGATGAGGCAGCTGAAATCATCAAGTTCTTCATTCTACAAGTAGAGAAACAATATTCTCTCTCTGTCAAAACCATTAGAAGTGACAATGCGACAGAGTTCAGGAACAAAACTCTGGATGAATTCTGCTTGTCTAAAGGGATTATTAGACAATTCAGTGTTCCCAGAACTCCTAAACAAAATGGTGTGGTAGTCAGGAAGGACAGAACACTAATTGAAGCAGCAAGAACCATGTTAGGTGATTCAGGTATACCATTGTATTTCTGGGCTGAAGTAGTCGACACTGCATGTTATGTTCAAAATAGAGTCCTTGTCAACAAGAGACACTCCAAAACTGCCTATGAAGTTCTTCATGGCATTAAGCCCCTTATCTCCTTTTTCAGGGCTTTTGGATGTCAATGTTTCATTCTAAACATTAAAGAATCTATTTCAAAGTTTGCTGCAAAAGTTGATTCAGGTTATTTTCTTGGTTATTCTTCCACTAGAAAAGCCTATAAGGTTTTTAATTCAAGAACCAAGATTGTAGAAGAAACACTGAATGTCAAGTTCAATGAGTCAAAACACACTCTCATTCCAGCAAATCCTGCTAAACTCTTTGACCTTGACAGTTTCCATTTCGGACCTGAAAAGACTGACACTTCATCTAAACCTGTTTATTATGGTGATCAAGGGTTTGATGATGAGGATCCTGCACCATGGACTCCTAATACAGTCATTAAGTCAACTTTTAAACCATCAGAAGTTTCACAAACTTTTGATTCAACAACTGCTGATGTACAAACTCAAACATCTGTTTCAGCTCCTACAACTACTGATGATGTTCAAACAGCTGAACCAGATATTATAAACCTCGGTGGTTTGTTTGAAGAAGTACAAGAGCCACCTACACCTGTCAGTGGTTTACAACAATTGATTGAACACAAGGATCATCCATTGGATCAAATCATGGGTGATATTGCATCAAGGGTTCTAACAAGAAACCAGCTTTCCAACTTTTGCTTCTTCTCAGCATTCATTTCTCAGTTGGAACCTAAGAAGTATCAAGAAGCCCTCAAAGACAACAATTGGGTTCAAGCTATGCAAGAAGAGTTGCTCCAATTTAGGAAGCAACAGGTCTGGGAAATCTGTCCCTTACCACCAAACAAGCTACCAATTGGCACAAGATGGGTTTTTAGAAATAAACAAGATGAAGCTGGTATGATTATCAAGAACAAGGCAAGACAGGTGGTACAAGGTTATTCTCAAGAAGAGGGAATTGACTATGATGAAACCTTTGCTCCAATTGCAAGACTTGAAGCCATTAGGTTATTTTTGGCTGATGCAATTTCCAACAAAATTAAAGTTTTTCAAATGGATGTTAAGAGTGCATTTTTGTATGGAAAAATTAAAGAGGAAGTGTATGTCTGTCAGCCACCTGGGTTTGAGGATCCTTCTCATCCTGAGTGGGTGTACAAACTTGACAAGGCTCTTTATGGGCTAAAACAGGCTCCTAGAGCTTGGTATGAAACACTTTCAAACTTTTTACTCAAAAATAACTTTACAAGAGGCTCCATTAATAAAACTCTTTTCATAAAACATGTTGGAAATCATGTCTTATTTGTTCAAATTTATGTTGATGATATCATATTTGGTTCAACTAACACAAAATTGTGTGATAAATTCAAGAAACTCATCCAATCAAAATTTGAGATGAGTACAATGGGAGAACTGCAGTACTTCTTGGGACTGCAGATTAAACAACAAACAAATGGAACTTTTTACATCAATCTAAATATGTTAAAGAATTTTTAAACAAATTTTCTTTACAAGACTGTAAATCATGTTCCACTCCCATGACACCTACCACACAAGTTGAACCAGATGATCAAGGAAGACAGGTTGATCAAACCATGTATAGATGTATGATAGGTTCCCTTTTGTATCTAACTGCTTCTAGACCAGATATTATGTTTTCAACATGTGTCTGTGCTAGATATCAATCAGCTCCTACGGAATCACACCTCATTGCAGTCAAAAGAATCTTCAGATATCTGAAAGGAACTCCTACACTTGGAATTTGGTATCCTGCTTCTAGTAATACAAAGTTATCAGCTTTTTCAGATAGTGACTATGCAGGGTGCAAAATGTCAAGAAAATCAACATCTGGTGGTTGTCAATTCTTGGGAAACTGTCTAGTGTCCTGGCAATCAAAGAAGCAAACATCTGTTGCAACTTCAACTGCTGAAGCTGAAAAAATTGCAGCTGTAAGTTGTACATCACAGATACAATGGCTCCAATATCAACTTCTTGATAATGGAATCAAAGAGACTTAGACACCATTGCTTGTAGACAGTAAATCTGCCATTAGCATCATTTAAAATCCTGTTCAGTTTTCAAAAACTAAACATATTGAAATCAGGTATCATTTCATAAGGGATTGCTATGAAAAAGGCAAGATTGAAGTGAAGCATGTGACAACAGCTAATCAAATAGCTGACATATTCACTAAACCCCTTGACACATCAACATTTCAGAAGTTAGTGTCCATGCTTAGGATGCTAAATTTGTAAGTGTTTCTTTTATTTTCCTGCACATATTTTTACTTTCACTTACATTGTCTGTGATAAAACTTCTGAAAAACAAAAAGAGAGAAACTACTGATGTACAAAACATCACTATGGGGATATGTTCAGAAAAATGATTTACTTCTGATTAAATAAACTTCAGAAGTTATGAATAAAGTGTTTATAAGCATTCTCATCAGTTGTTAACAACTACTGAAGAGAAAATGGGAACTACTAATGAAAATTGTTCTTCATCAGCAGTTTTGTCAATAAGGGTAAATCAGACATTCCCCACTTCAGAAGTTTGACCTAGGGCGGTTAAAAACTTTTGATAAACACCTTTTCCATCACTTATCCTTTCAAAAAGCTAAATTCCATCCTTCTCTCTCAAAAACACTCTCAAACCCTCCCCTGCAAACAAAAAACAACACTGTTCGATCAACACACACACAAACCACATTGCTCTCATACTAAACAGGGACACAGTCAAAGAGGCTATTTTGAGAAACATGAAGCCTGGTCCCAATACGATGAAATCATTGATTAAGTCGTCAAATCCCAATACTTCACTGCCTTCACCATTGATCCTCCACTTCATATTGAAACTCTTAATGAGTTCTGGGCAAACGCCGAGAAGGTGACAGTGAATGACCAGATTATTTCCCTAAAATCAACCATCCAAGGGAAAGTGATGGCAATCACACTGGCTACATTGGGAATAAGACTGGGTCTGGATGATGCGGATGCACCAGATCATTTTCCCAACTCTACAATCCATTTAACCATGACAGAGTGTGGTTACCAAGGTACTCTCTCACATACAACCATTTTTAAGAAATTTTTTGAACCAGAATATAAACTTTTGTTTCATTACATAATCATGTGCTTGAGTCCAAAAATTGGATCTTATGATCAGATGCCCTCTACCTTTCAACCTATTTTTCATTCCATTGTGAATGTAACAAAATTCAGGGCATCAGCACTTTTTTTTAATGAGTTGGTCTTGCATCACCAAAATTCTAAAAAGAAGTTTTTGTTGTATCCAAGGTTCATAATGCAATGCATAATTAAAGAACTTAGAGATGAGGTGCTTGTGGGCAAAACAACTATTTTAAAACCATTAACCTCACAAGCATACTCAAGGCATAACAAACTAGCTGCCTGGCTAGAAGATGACCAAGGGGAACAACAAACAGCCCCCATGGAACCACCATCTTCCAAACCCTCACCCAAAAGGCCAAGAAAACCAAACAACAAAAACCCAAACCCACCAACCCTAAAAGAAAGGCAGTTCAGGAAATTGAAATGCCTGAAACTACTGATGTGCAATCTGCACTTGTCAAAGATGTGACTGAAACATCCTCTCAGTCTCATCCATCTCAAACCCGCAAAAGAGCACCCATCACCATTCTTTTTCACAGGAAGAAATTTAAAAAGACCATAACTACTAATCCATCCTTTGAAACTGCTGACCCTTTACCCCAAACTAGTGAACCAGAAACATCTCACACAACCATTGAAATTGTGTAGGATCGACTTACGGGTCACCCGACAATCACGAGGGCTATATTCAAGGTGCGGAGTCCCTTGAATATGTCTCAATAACAGAAACGAAGATGAAACAATGAAAAACAAGTAATTACTACACACACACGGGTCAAAAGATTATAGATTAATCACTAAAACAGAGCTCGAGTGTTTACAGGGATCAAATCAGACGTCTCAGACCAGGGGAGGGTGTTTGGAGAGTGTGTGAGGCAAGAACTAAGGTCTAGGGTTGAGAATGGGCCTATTTATACCACTCGGGAACGACCAGGCCCATACATGCGATTAGCAGGCCCATATCATGCGATTAAGGCTAAACGCCTATAGGACCAAGCCCAATCGCATGAACAAGAACACGATTAGGGCCCTAATCGTGTGTATGCACTTGCTAATCGCTTATAGCTTCCCGAACCCTCCAAAACGCGTACAAACATCTCCAAACACCCCGAAACACGTCCAAACAACTAATATACTAGCCTAGGGACATCATGTACTAATAGACTCCCCCTTGGACCAGGCTAGTATACGTACAGACATAACCAAAAGACAACGTTTATACCAAAAGCAAACAACTTTACAGACTCGATAAGCAGAAACAAATACAACTAAACAAAATGACAAGCAGCATCTTCTGTCTTCATCTTCAGCTTGACGTTGTTCTGACCCTTGTGATTCTCGACCAATCGCATCCTGCATGAACCTTGTTGGCGTAGAAAAACTGGATCACTCTTTGAAACTTCATCGCTTGATCGGCTTCAACTGGTAAATGCATGATTGGATGTTGGTACAATGTCTCCACGTCCTTCTCTGAGCAGTTGATCAACCACATAGGATCCCAAATTCTTATCTTTCTGCATGGGTTCGGACTGTTGCTCAAGACAATCACGGCTTCTGTAGTTGCTGCATCATAATGCCAGTAGTACAGCTTAGAAGAAAAATCTTGCTCAACTGGAATGATGGGAATCCTTGAGACACATTTCGGTGGCTTGATCTTGTGTTCCCAGATAGGCTTCAAAGTGAAAGGATGAATCTTGTCTGTTGGATATGATCTGGGATACTGAGGCTCGAAATCTTTCCATCCCTCTGAGCTTTCTCGCTTCAACTTCGTGTAAAAACCCTGAAGAGAAGCAGTTTTCTCTTTGTACAACGGATAATCGAGACGAACTAAATCACGAATGTACAAAAATGGCAGGCTCAGAATGTCTTTGTATTCCCTAAAGTACAATACACCTTCTTGCCATTTTACCCCGAGCATTCTTGTGTGACTCACGTACGCCCAGCTTATCACATTGCCAGACATCTTCGACAATCTTTTCTTGAAGATGGATGCTCGCTCGACTGGCTTTTTCTTCTCTTCGGGCTTGAACCATTTGGGATAACGCTCTCTGATTTTGTCATGTCGTGTCTTTACTTCATCAGGAACTTCAGCAGAGTCGGATTTCAACTTCTCTTCGGCCTCACGTACCATTTCTTCATCAATGTTTGGAATTCCAGCGCCCGAGTCATTTAAAACGTACTCAGGAGTCGGTACGCTGGTTCCATCTTCGAGATCCACTTCATTGTTCTCTGGATGCATTTCAGGAGGAACACTTTGACTTGCACTGGAAGATTCTCCAGATTTAAAGCCATATACTTTAGCCATATCCTTTGATGTCATCTCAGGTGGAATCTCTCCTTCTTCCAGATCATATTCAGGCATGGCAGGAGGTGGGAGCAAGTTACCTTCGTCATCATATGCAAAATAACAGTTTAGAGGCTCCACGTAGTCAACTAGAACTATCGCTTTCTTCTTCACTTTATCACGTAGTTCTTGAATCTTGCTCATCATAGGTGCAGGCTCCCCCTGAGCAGAAGAACCTGCTTCGGGATCATTGCCTTTGCGATCATGACCTTTCTTTGTTCGCTGAGATCCAGATCCAGTTGATGATCCGCCACCACCTGTGGCTCCAGGATCACCACCACCACCCTTTCCAACATCATCATCACCATCTGATTCATCATCATCGTCGTCCTCATCATCATCTTCCTCATCATCATTATCTTCATCATGATCATCACCAGCACCAGCCTCTGAACTAGGACCACCAGTGAGTCTAGGTTGAGTTCCAGTCAACTCATTTATCCTAGCCCTCAGCTCGGTATTTTCTTTTTCAGTCTTCGTGATCCTTCGCTCATTGTTCACATTGATCAGGCGAAGTTCGCTATTTGAGGCCTCTACACCTGCAAGTCTCTCCAAAGTACTTTGGTTCGACTGTATCAGCTACTGATGAGATTCCATCATCAGCCTGTTCGACTCTATGACCTGCTCGTTAGATAATGTGAGCGCATCTACCGTCGTTCTCAGCTCTGTGTTAGACTGGATAGATTCTTCGATCAGCTCGAGCATTGCGTTCTCATTTTCTTCTATGCTTGCATTCTTCGTTCGCAATTCTGCTATATCACGTGATTGCGCAGCTACTATGGCAGTTAGTTCGCTAATCTTTCTTTGAAGTTGTTCATTTGTAGCTGGAGTCGAAGAAGAGGATTGGCCTGAAGGTTTAGCAGCTGTCGATCTTGCCACTTCCTTCAACTTCCGGATTCGATCACCTACCGGATTTGAGACTAACTGTGAACTCGTCGCTTCAATGGTAACTGAGACTGGCTCAGTGAAGATTTCCGAGGAAGGCATTGACATAGTCACACCCGCAGGCATAGCTGCACTGAAAGAAAGAGGAGCTGAAGATGTTGCTGTTGTTGTTGTTGTTTCTGTTGCTGCTGTTGTTGCTGATACGGTAGAGGAAGCAGGAGTGCCAAAAGTATCTGGGAGATTCAAGGTCACACGCCTTCCCCTCGATCTCTTAGGAGTCTTCTCAGCCGCAGCTGCCTTCTCTGACATCCTCTTTTGTCCCCTACCAACTTTTGTTGCTTTAGTCTTCTGTCTTTTCTGAGGAGGAGGCGTGCTAAGTTCAGCATCGATATCTGCAACAAGATCACCACTACCTGGAGTGAAAGTGGGATCTCTTGCAAGATCTCTCGCCTCGGCTGCGTGAGCTCTATCCTCTTCTAGAGTGAGTACATCGGGTGAATCATCTTCTGTAGCTTCTGAGTCGTCATCATCATCATCAACGTCTTCTATGTTAACCGGGCCTTCATCAATCTTGCCTTTACCTCTGCCTGAACTGGATGGTGCATCTGCATCCAGAGACGTAGCATCAACCATATCATCATCTCGTCTCAGTTCAGCATCACCCGTATTGCCCGGTGCATTGGGTCCCAAAGCAACAGTAGGTCTGCCAATGTTATCATCATCTTTGAACACTTGTCTGTGAATCTGAACATCATCTTCTGACTCACTGTCGTCATGCCTCCACCTATTACCTAGAGGTGCCTCATAGTTATCTCTCAACAGAAATGCATACAAACAACGACTTGGTGGATATTCTGACTTCGGCTTGTTCTTGTATTGCAGCATTCTTTTCAACTCAGCTTCATCTATTTTCTTTATATCAATCAACTCTTCAACACGTTTCACCATGTTTGGGATCTGGTTGTCAAGGATCATCTGCAGAAAGCGAGGATAGACAATGAAAGCGTTCTTTGATGGTTTCTGCAGAATCACTTCCTTTAGATGATGCATGATCATTCCAGAGAAGTTGAACGACTTGTTCAACGTCAACGCGACAATCGCTGATGCCAAAGTGTCTCGGATCGCATCGAAAGTTCCTTTGCGAGGGCCGATGCACTTTAACACAACGTGCGTTAGATATTTTATCTCTGGAGGTAGACACCCTTTCTGTAGCATCTTCTGCGCACGAACGTCATCAGTGTACTTCATCCTTAGGAATCCACCACGTATCAAAATGGAATCGAATACGATCGGATCATCTTTATCATCTTCAAACTTTAGAATCTCGCGAATTAAGTCTTCAGTGATAATAACTTCCTTTCGTTGCACAGTGCTTCTGATAGTAGCAGGAATTGTCCTGATGTCGACCCTAGCATTTTGATAGAATTCTAGAAGAATGTTCTTGTAAGCCGCATAGTACGTAGATATAGCATACTTTATCTTCGAGCGCTTCAAGAATTTGATCACGCCTTCAAACCGCTTGCATTCCGCCTTCTTTATGGGTCCAAGAAAGGCCAGACAGTTATGCTTGGCAGACGTACCGTACTGCATGATTCTATAAGGCAAACACACGACAAATCATCACAAACAGATCAAAGATATGATAAACGGACAAAAACGGACAGATTTTGACTAAAATTTGGTCAACAGAGGGTTACAGGCGATTAGCAATGGTAATCGCCTACCCTGTACACGAATCAAGTCCTAATCGCTTAGCATAAGAGGCGATTAGCAATCAAGATGCCTAATCGTGCCAATGTTCATGCGATTAGCCAAGCTAATCGAGTTCAAGAAGACCACTAGTTTTGCCAAAATTCGTAATGGGTCGTTTTGGGTGATGATTTTAGTCACATTTCACCCTAAAACAACCAGTTAGCAAAACCCCTCTTCCTAATTTCAGTTTCAGGTTCAATTGAATGGTTAATTAAACGGGTTAAGAAAGTTAGGGTTCTTCATGTTTTAAAATTGGGATTTTTAGATTCTGTTTGTTTAGGATCAAGATTTTGGTATACGAGGGACCTATACATGCCGGTGATCAAACCCTCATCAAGAAACATCAACAACAAACAAGTTTTGGTAGTTAATCAACCATTTTTGTTCAACTTAGGGTTTAGGTATAAAAACTATGATCTGACCCCTTAAAACGAGTTGATAGGACCTGAAATTTTGAGGATATGATACCTTTGTTGTGTAGATTAATATACTAGATCAGAGAAATTTTTGGCAGGGTTTTGTTTAGACTCGGGCTAGGAGGGAACGATGCAACTGTTCTTGTTTTTGAAACAATGAAGAACAACAGAAGACAAAAACCCTTTTATACCTGGTGCCCAAACGCGTCTACAGTAATGCGATTGGCACGTAATCGTGTGGATGAAAGGTGTAATCGCCTGAGTTCCAAAGCGATTAGGATCGTAAACGCTTAAAGGTTGAAGCGAATAGCCCCAAACGCCTAACTGTTTCACACGATTACACCTAGGTTTGTCTAAAGGCTTAATGGGCTAATCGCTTAAGGTTTAACACGATTGGGCTCAAACGCATGATTATGTACACGATTAGCTCATAATCGTGTAAGCATATAGGCGATTAGCTTACAATTGCATAAAACCCTTTCCACAAATTACCAAAATGCCCCTGCAGCACCAATTCTCACATTTTTGACCCGTTAAGGTTCAAAACATGCGTTTTTCAGCCCGATTTAACACGCGACTCAGATGATGACTCAGATACTTGAAAATGTTTCATTTTCCACCCTTGTACTTGATAAAACATACGATTTTGACCCGGAAAAAACACAAGTTTCCAATTAGTTGTCCTTTTTATTTTTCGGCATTTTATTCTTGAAGAAGTAAGATTACAATGGATTAGGATTCCATCATCGGCAATCAAGAATGATTAATTAAGCTAAACTAAGCATAAATAAAACAAAACGGGAGATCAACTAACTGTACACTAACATATTTTTGTGAGTTTCAACGGATAGGAAATCATATCAGTGTACGGACTTTACTAGAACCCTTATATTTTCAGTTTTCGCTTAAATTACCAATAAGCATCCTACAACAACTGTCGATATTGTTGTCCACCTAAACTCAAAATCAAGTTTTATCGCTAGGCACTTTAGATAGGTTAAGGTAATATTAAGACTGAGATACAAGGTCTTCCCCGCCACGCGACACATTCCCGTATCAAGTCATGCACAAAGCATCCTCGTAACCGGTGAGTAAGCTGTTGTCATCCGTATTTTACAAGGAGTGGACTCAGTGGTGATCAGGTCTGCAGAAATGCTGCAACAGAGAGACTAGTGAGATCCAAACCAGGGTTCAAGTCAAATACCGTATATTTGATTTTTCACGGTACGATGCTTTAGGTATATGATTTGATACCTTAGAGCGAATTCTCATTGAGAATAGGGTTTTGGCATATATGAATCTTTTTGCTCTTTTAGGATTCCCGGACGTCTCCTGATCAGAATTTATTCTATTTTTTGTTTTTATTTTTTTTCAGGAGATGACATAGGGGTGTCTCAGTCGTAGGCTGCGACCCCAACGTACGACACGTGTGCCATTCCTATTTATTCTGAGAGACGTCCAGTTCACCCCGGATGTACCAACCTCTTAAAGACCATGAAACCTCGGATTTTGGCATGCTATCAAACGAGATTTCGGTACCAAGACCATATGCCAACGCACGTTGATCCACACATGATTCAATTGATTTAAGTTTATATCACCGTGCCGAACTTGGAAATGATTTTGAGCCTACCGACACATCATTGTAGAGGCTACCTATCAGTTCCAATATTTTTAAGATGATAAGGGTCCAGACAGTCTGACTGATTGGTTAATATCATCTTCCCATTTTCACCAAAGAAACTCATTTTTTTTCAATTTTCAATTTTTTTTTATTTTGGGATTTTCTCATTTTTTTTGAATTTTTGCATTTTCTGAATGTTTTTATATTTTCCTGAAATTTTCTCCCCCTAAAAATCTAAAAATTTGCAAAAAGACAATATTTTTGGATTTTTCTGATTTTTCAAAGAAAAATATTTACAAAAACGATTACTGATAAGGATCTAATCCTGCTTAACTTTAATGCCGTTTAAGATTAACAAGTACTCAAAACGAGGACCGTCAAAAGCTTTGGTGAATAAATCGGCACGTTGGTAGTCTGTGTGGATTTTTACCATATCGATAAGTTTCTTTTCATAGCAATCGGGTATGAAATGATACTTAACCAAGATATGTTTCGCCTTGGAATGGTTAACTGAGTCTTTAGCAAGAGCTATAGCGGACTCATTGTCACAGTGAATGGGAGTATTAAGAAATTTCAAACCGTAGTCTCTCATTTGTTGCTGTATCCAAAGAACCTGGGAGCAGCAGCTCGATGCTGCTACATATTCCGACTCGCAGGTGGATAAGGCGACTGAGGCTTGCTTCTTGCACTGCCACGAGACTAGTCTTGGTCCCAAAAACTGGCATCCACCCGATGTGGATTTTAAGTCTGTCTTGCATCCGCCATAGTCAGCATCACTAAATGCGATGAGGTCAAACTTATCGTCATTAGGGTACCAAAGACCTTTGGTCGGACAACCCTTTAGATAACGTAAGATCCTCTTCACAGTAACCAGGTGGGACTGTTTCGTCCTTGACTGGTATCTTGATAGTAAGCATGTCGCGAACATTATATCAGGTCTTGATGCAGTGAGGTACATGAGTGAGCCAATCATAGCTCGATAGAGAAAAGGATCAACGGTTTGTCCTTTCTCGTCAGGCCCAATCCCGTGATTGGTCTGAATCGGTGTGCCTACTGGAGTAGAGTCTGCCATCTGGAACCGGCTCAAGATGTCCGCAACGTATTTTGTCTGGTGGATGAAGATCCCCGACTCTTGTTGTTCTACTTGTAGACCGAGGAAGAATTGCATCTCCCCCATCGAGCTCATCTCAAATTTATCCTGCATAAGCTTTTCGAATTCCCTGCACATGACATCATTAGTAGACCCAAAAATAATATCATCAACATAAACCTGTACCAAAAGACGATCACCACCCTTTTCCTTGGTGAATAAGGTGCAGTCCACGAGTCCACGTTTGAACCCGTTGGATATCAGATAGTTGCTAAGCATTTGGTACCATTCACGCGGTGCCTGATGGAGTCCGTACAACGCTTTGTTCAATTTGTAGACTTTTTCGCGATGAAGCGGATCCTCAAAACCCGGTGGCTGAGCTACATACACCTCTTCCTTCATGACACCATACAGGAAAGCACTTTTCACGTCCATTTGATACACCTTAAACCGTTTGTACGAAGCGTAAGCTAAGAACATCCGGATAGCTTCAAGGCGCGCAACTGGAGCGTATACTTCGTTGTAATCTATTCCTTCGATTTGACGGAAGCCGAGGACAACTAATCGAGCCTTGTTTCTTATAATCACCCCGCGGTCATCCCGTTTACACTTGTAGACCCACTTTGTTCCAATTTTCTTCGAGCCTGGAGGTAAGTCATCCCGCGGTCAACTAGCTTTTGGAACTGCTGAAGTTCGGCTTGCATTGCTTCAATCCATGGTTCTTCCCTCAGTGCCTCTTGCACAGTTCTTGGTTAAGTTTGAGAAACATACAAGGAAAAGGACCAATCGTTCTGATGACCTGCTTTTCTGATTTCCGAGTAGAGTGCCAGAGTACCTGTATTGTCACTTGGACTAGCATTTCTGAGCTGACTGCGCGTCATGACTCTGCTAGCCGGATTACCAATCACATTTTGCATCGGATGAGTGTCGTGAATCCGAGATTCCGGATGTGCCGGCACTGGATCATCCGAATGCAGATTAAGGTTCTCCAAACCTTGAGATAGATTTGTCTCTGCGGCGCTTGAACTAGAGGGAGCAGCGGGTTGCATATTAAAACCGGAGAGATCGATCCGAAGACCTATCCCTGGAGCTGCTGAAGAAGAGGGACCAGCCTGATTGTTTCCTGTCGGATTAACTGGAGCTGTAGTGGTAGATTCACCATTTCCAGCTTGTTCTTCAGTGAGAGTTTCATGAGACTCTGCAAAATCGTCGTCGGAAGATGAAGATTCGAGAACCTTTGCTGACGCCTCCTGAAAGACTTCCTCAACTTCTGCTGCTGCGGTTTTATCAGGGGGGACCCGTGGATGCAGAGGCATCAAATGGAGCAGGCGCAGGTGCATTAACCACGATCGGACGCATTAGCGGAGAGCTAGCTGCGTTTTCACATTCGTAATACATTTGCGCTACAACATCATCCATCAAATTCTCCACGTTGAAGGAATCAAATAGACTCTTATAGTCGAACAACCAATCAGGTCCAACACCAGGTGCATTGGCAGTATAACGCTGAACATCGACATTAAGCCAATCTTCAACGTTGTTGGTTCTTTTGTTGTACACTCTTTTGTTGGGAGTGCTGTAACCAACAAAGAAACCTTCTTCTGCCTTTGCACCAAACTTCCCATCGGGATGTATCATGGTGCATGGAGCTCCGAAAGGTTCCAGAAACTCCAAGTTCGGTTTCCTTCGGTTCAGAAGCTCGTAAGAGGTTTTTCCAAGCTTCTTTACCGTTAGAACCCTATTCAGAGTATAACACGCGCAGTGAACTGCCTCGTTCCAGAAGATCACAGGCAAGTTCGAGTCTGCGAGCATAGTTCTGGCTGCCTCAATAAGAGACCGATTCTTTCTTTTTGCAACCCCGTTTTGCTGAGGAGTGTATGGCGCTGTGAATTCATGATGAATACCCTTTTCTGCACATAACGCCTCCATAGCGTGATTCTTGAACTCTGTTCCGTTATCGCTTCTGATCCTACGGATCTTTAGCTGATATAGATTTTCCAGTTTAGTAAACAGATTCTTCAAGTAATCAAAAGTTTCACTCTTGTGCTTCATGCACACAACCCAAGAAAACCTAGAATAATCATCCGTAACCACTAAGCAGTATAAGTCAGCGTTCTTGCTCTTCCGATTGACTGGGCCAAACAGGTCCATGTGCAGTCGTTCGAGTGGTAGACTAACTGAGTTTGTCTTCTTAGGCTTGTGAGACTTTCTTTTCTGCTTTCCTTTCTTACATGAGACACAGACGTCGTTTAAATGAAAATTCTTAACAGAAACACCTTCCACCAGTTGATTCTGAACCAGATGGTTCATTTTCCTCAAGTGGATGTGTCCCATTCGTCTGTGCCACATTATTGATTCCATTTTTGTCGCCTTTGACAGAAAACAAGTGACTTGACCTTTCGCTGTCATAGCTCGGCTCATATCCAGGACGTATAAGTTGTTGACCCTGGGAGCTGAGATCATGACCCACTCTTTCGGTATTTTGAATCCAGGCTTCAGAATGAAACATGCATTGTCATCAAAGAACACAGTGAACTTCTTGTCACATATCTGCGAAATGCTCAGCAAGTTGTGGTCTATCTGTTTGACAAAGCTTATCTTTTCAAAGCTTACAATACCGTTGCTCATACTTCCTTCTTTTGTAATATAACCCCCTTTATTACTAGCAAAGGCAACATACCCCCCGTTGATATTCTTTATGTCAAAAAGCAGGGATAAATCGCCTGTCATGTGCCCTGAAGCTCCACTATCAACAATCCATAGGCTACTGATAAGGCCCTGTGGAACTCCCTGCACAAGCATTCAAAGTTCAGTGGTTAAGGGGGACCCAAGCCTTCACGGTCTTGGGTCTACCATCTTCATCTAACGTCAGAAAGTCAACCCATCTTCCATTTGGAGTTGGTGTTGTTTCCGATGGTACGGCATTGCTTTCTCCAGCAGATGATTCTCCACCTTTGGTTGGTGACTTGGGTCTCAAAATCTGTTCAGGTTTCTTTGGCTTGGGCTTCTTCTTCGCCTGTGGGCTAGAAGGTCCAGCCTTGGATTCCTTTGGAGGAACAGATTTTGGATCCACTTCAGACTTAACTGTACGTGGAGCAGCTTTGGGGTTGCCCTGCGGTTTAGCTACAGCCTTTGCTGGTGGCTTAGGCGCTGCTTCAACCTTTGGAGGAACAGTGCTCCCCCTCAGCTGTGGACCCCTTCCATCAACTGGCTTTTGGTTCATAGCAATCTTGTTGCGGTTATCATAAACGACCTGCTTTCCCTTTTGTTTCTCAGAGAGTTTAGGGGAAACAGGTTGCTTGGGTTTGCTAGAACTGGGAGGATCATCCACCTTGATCCTTTCTCGTCTCAATTCAGGGCACGCAGCAACTAAATGCACACGTTCCCCGCACTTGTGACAGGATCTATATTCTTCAAATCTAGGAGATTCGGGTTTGGTATCCTTTTTATTCCTTTTGTTAGATGGGCCGGCAAATGAGTTTTTGTGTTTTAGATCCTCAAGACATCTTCTTTGCTGATCGACTTGAGGATCGTCGTTTCTTTCATTGCCACTCGATCTAACGAACTCAGTTACATGCTTCTTCGGACTTTTTCTTTGAGCATGATTTTGAGGATTAACGGTGTTCGACTTTTGAGTTTTCTTGTTATTTTCATTAGGCTAATTACCTTGATCCTTTCTACCCTTACCCTTACCCTTCTTTTTATTCCAGGTTTCATTTTCTACGGTAATGACAGATTCTTGCCAAATTTTGGCAACAAGACCATGGGCGATACATCTGAGAGGGACTTCCTCATCAGCGTGCACCCTTTCAGACCCTTTTAGTTTATAAAACACCTTAATCCTCCTACCATCCTCGATTTGCACTTTCGGTTCCAGCTCACTCAAGGTTTCAGTGGTAATGATATGATTCTCAAGAGGAACATCTTTAGTTTTGACCGGTGCATATCTAGGAGGTTCATCGAGCTCATCATCCGAAGAGTCAGTGTCATATACACTGATATCATCAGCTTTCTCACACAGATTGAGAGCTTTAGCAGGAGTAGCAGCTTTAGTAACCTCAGCAGGTTTAGCTGCTTCAGTAACTTTGGCCGCCTCTGCAGCTTTTGCTGCCTCAGCTGCCACGTCCACTAGTTCCTCCTTTGGCAAGACATCAAAATTATGATTTTCGAATCTCACCGGAGGTGGACATTGTGAATATTTGGGACTGGTGGAGATGCCTTCCTTTTCAGAGTGTTCTACTATGTGATCAAGGACATACTTGCAGTTTAAATAACTCTCAAGCTTCTTCCTGATCTTTTCATAGTCACAGTTAACAATGGCCAATTGTTTCTTAGTGTCTTCGACCTCATTGATGTAATTATTTATAGCAATTTGCTTATTAGCCAAGGTTTTTGACAGTTCAGAAACATCCTTCTTATAATTTTCAATTGTACTAAGAAAATTTTTCTCTTTTTGTCTCAAGGAATCAATTGACCTTTGTAACGGACCAACATCAGCTTTTAAATTCAGATTTTCTTCAGTTAATTCTTTAATTCTGAATTTTAACTGATTACACTCTACACAATCTAATTTAGAATCAGAAGAAGAACTTACCTTGTTCGACGATTCAGTAATGGCCATCAATGCATAATGAGCTGCTGTCTTCTGAGCTCCAAAGAATTCGCCGAAGTTCTTCTCTGTGCAGTCAGCATCCACAAGAAACGATCTTTTACCAATCAGCGCATCTGATTCAGCTAACAGATCCTCCAAATCTTCTCCCATGTCAGAATCGCACTCCGAGTCACAGTCAGACGCTTCGGTTTCAAAAGTAATGATGTCAGACTGACTCGAAGTTTCTTCAACTTCGGCTGGTGCTTCAGACGCTTGTTGAGCAAAACAGGCTGCACCACCTTGAGGAGCTTCTTCTCCAATGATCAGATGGTTCCAGTTAAAACCTTCATCAGCTTGAATAACCAGGGCTTGACCTTGATTGTTGTTTGCAGGAGGCCTCTGGTTCTGGTTCTGGTTGTTGACTGGGATAATAGCACGCTCAGTATTAGGTTGTGCCTGAGCTTGCTGCCTCTGATTATGATTCGCTCTGTTGTTGTTGAAGGGATTCTGATGTCCTTGCTGCTTAGGTCGGTCACATTCCCTTGCAAAATTCCCTTTTGTGCCACAGTTGTAGCATGTGACCTTTGTTTTGTCGAACCCAAACTTGGTGTTGTTATTGATCAAGACATCTCTCCTTCCCGTCCTGTCCATGTATTCCTTTGCCCTTCTCACCACGCTTGTGCAGTGCCATTGTATGTCTATCAGATCCACGTCGCCTTTATCCATCTGCGAGTAATCCTCCTGTGTAAGATGAGGATTCCCGATCTGTCCAGCAACCAGTCCACTATAGGAGTTTACCAAGGTCGACAGTAGAGCCATGTGTTCTTGAGCTAGCTCTATAGTCACCTTTTCTAAACCCGCGGTGTTCAGCTGCTCTGGGACTGTGTTGGTCCGATAGCCACCTTGATTAGAAGTTGAAGCACCTCCATATCCACCATAACTTGTAGTTGGAGCCCCGCCAAAACTTGAAGGAGAAGGTCCACTAAAGTTTGCAGTTGCCTGCGCTGGTGCTGCAAGATGAGAAAATGGGTTAACACCAAACTGGTTAGTATTAAAATTCAAAGGATACTGGTTTGGTCCAAAAGGATATGTAGGAGGAGGAACATCAGCTGGGGGACCATAATTGTCAAAAGCATAAACCGGGTCCGGGTTAACCACAAAAGCAATCTGTGGTTTGGTACCACCCACACTGGTGTCCTGAAGAGGATTCCCATAATAGATGCTGGGATTCTGTGGGATGAGCGCCTTGTTTGCTCTCCTGATCTCCTCAATCTCCTTGTTCTCTAGCTCGGTAATGAACTCGTTGATGGAGAGAGTTTGGTATGCATTGCTTGACTTTAGAATATCCAACCATTGATGCCAATAAGTAGGTAGCGCCTCAGCAAATCATTCTACAAGTCCGCAGATGAATATAAGACCCCGTACTGATGCATTTCAGACATCAGATGGTAGTATCTAGCAGTCAAGTCCCTCAGTGATTCGTTCCCGATAGCATTGAAGTTCTCGAACTCCTTCTTGAGTTGATCCATTTTAGCCTTTCGCGTCTTCAGATTTCCTTCATTCCGCTCAGCAAGTGCTAGCCAAAGCATCTGTGATGTAGTGCACTGAGCAAATTGATGAAGTATATCCTTGGGAAGAGCTTGCTTCAATGCCGCCATCGCCTTCTTCTCATAATTATACTTCTTCCTTTGATCTTCATTCATGTCTTCAATTGAGATCGGAGTTGTGGAATTCTCAACCATAGGCCTACTATACCCAGTCTCTATCGCTGACCACACGAGACCATCAATACCCTCAACATACGTCTGAAATCTGCCCTTCCAACCATGGTAGTCGGACATGTATTGCAATTTCGGCGCCCTTTTCGAACTACCCGTCTCTAAGTCACTCATGAGAACGGAAGACAGATGATTCGTCTGTGAGTTTGCAGCAGCCGCGAGTGACCAAGGATTTTCATTCATTGCTTGTTGTTGAGCCGCTAGCGCCCACGGATTGATTCCGGCAACATTTGCTTGCATCTGCGCTTGTTGCATCCGTTGCGCGTTTCGCTCGGCTGAGTATTGCCAAGGGTTTGTGGGTATATTCGTTTGATTGTTCATTTGTTGGTTATTATGTTGCCTAGGTTGGTTTAGATGACCCCACGGGTTTGCCATATGTCAAGGTATGATAATAGTCCGATACTTAGTCAAATTTTACGTTCCAGAACCTTGTAGGCGATTATGGTCACAATTGCTAGTTAATGTAGGCGATTGGAGGATGTTAACACGTGATTAGGGCTAATTGCTAATGAATAGTGACGCGATTAGGGTTTTAGGGCGATTGGGGTATGCCACGTGATTAGGCCTAATCGCTAGAGCATTATATGCGATTGGGAGGCCTAATCGTGTACTAGTAACCAAGTTATCAAGCGAGTTAGCTTAATCGTGTGTACTGTAGCACACGAGTAGGGCTAATCGTGTACTGTACCCTAATCGCTCAAAATTTGCATGTGATTAGGTCTGCGTAATCGCCTGATCTGATCTGCAGCCGCACTTTTGCTCAAAAATCACCTATTTTGCCTCAAAATCTTATCTAAAACATTGTATTTTGATCCCAAATGATTAGACAAGTTACCAAAACAGTTTTAGAACAAAACCTGATCAAAAACACACATTTTTAACTGTAAACACACACTAAGATTTTGAAAAATATGGGTTTTTGATAAAAACTCAAAGTTTCAAAATAAGAACAGGTTTTTGATTAAAAATCTTAACTTTTACTCCAAAAACAACCTGTTTTTACTCGTTTTTGCTATTAAAACACCCGTGATAAGAGCTTCGGCTCTGATACCACTTGTAGGATCGACTTACGGGTCACCCGACAATCACGAGGGCTATATTCAAGGTGCGGAACCCCTTGAATATGTCTCAATAACAGAAACGAAGATGAAACAATGAAAAACGAGTAATTACTACACACACACGGGTCAAAAGATTATAGATTAATCACTAAAACAGAGCTCGAGTGTTTACAGGGATCAAATCAGACGTCTCAGACCAGGAGAGGGTGTTTGGAGAGTGTGTGAGGCAAGAACTGAGGTCTAGGGTTGAGAATGGGCCTATTTATACCACCCGGGAACAACCAGGCCCATACAGGCGATTAGCAGGCCCATATCATGCGATTAAGGCTAAATGCCTATAGGACCAAGCCCAATCGCGTGAACAGGAACACGATTAGGGCCCTAATCGTGTGTATGCACTTGCTAATCGCTTATAGCTTCCCGAACCCTCCAAAACGCGTACAAACGTCTCCAAACACCCTGAAACACGTCCAAACAACTAATATACTAGCCTAGGGACATCATGTACTAACAAATTGCCAAACTTCTTTCTGGGCTAAAAGAAACAATCCCATCAGAACATGTCAATCCCCAACAACCACATCAACCACGGGAAATACCACCAAAACTTGACATGGATGTGGATGTCATTAGCCCTATCCCAAGAGATGTGGATGAACCAAGGTTTCTAAGCCCAAACTTAGAAACTTTAGGTATAGTTGAGGCTGCTACTAATCATTTACCATCCAGTGGTGGATCTAAGGACAGAAGTAACATTGCTAAGACCTCATTTGTGGCAACTACGGATGAAGGCTTTATACCTGAGGTAGGAAATCCTCAGAACCAAGAAACAGAGGTTCATGAGACAACTGGGTTAGGCCCAGCTCATGATACAACTGATAATGTCCTCATTGAGGATGTCATCAGGGATTCAGATGATTCCATTGATTTGGATGATGATTCACACTCCACAAAACATGAATTGACGGCTACTAGTGAAGGTCCTGAATCTGATGTCTCTAAGCTCAAAGAGTTGGTCACAACAGATCAGGTTAAAGACCACTTGAACCCTGATTCCCCTAAAGTGGCATCTTCAGTACACTCTGAAGATCACCCAAAAACATCCCTCCACTAAAAATGCCTACCCAATTCCCTGGGTCATCTAGCATAGACTTGAACCACCTATGCAGCCCAGATGGTCCCCTATACCACATGATGAACACCCTCATATCCAATCACCTCAAATCCTTCACAACTTCTTGGGAGTTGAAGACCAAAAATCAATTTGAGGTGATCAACAACAAACTAAGTGAGCTGTCCAACAAAATTGACAACAATACAAGACAGCTTGCAAAGTTATCTCGTAGAACTTCTCTACCTATTAGGCTTCTAGAAGTGGATGAAGATAAAAAGAGGGAGAAGACTAAGGAACCAAAGGAGTCACTAGAAGCCAGGATAAAGGCAAAAGTGGCTCTACAACAACAACAAGATGAAGAGGAAGCCCAAAAAGAATTAGAAGATCAAGATAGGCTCCTTTCTGGAACTGAAGTTGAAGCTTAAACTTCCCAAGGCCTCAATGAAGAAACTTCTGAAGACTCTGAAAGTACTAAAGACAATCCTTCAGTAGTTGATACTTCTATCAACCCTTCAGCAGTTAAAACTTCCAACATTTCAACTAAAGAGCCTTCTATGGCAACTGAAGATATTCCAACTCCTATTCCAAGGCCTGTATTAAACCCTTCTCCCATCTCAATGTCAAAAGAATTACTGGAGAAGAGTCTACTTGCAGCACAGAAGAAAGCCAAGGAAGATGAGATCTAGAACAGCCTAGAAGCAATGGAAGATTTGAGCTACAATGACAAACTCAAAGCATATGAAGAAGAGTTAAATAAACAAGCTGCACTTGAAAGAGTTGTTGAGGGAGACAAAAGACAACAACTGATGTCTTATATTACCAAGAACAGCAAAACTAAAGCTTATTCACTCAAAGGGCTCTCCATGGATGAGCTTACAAGAAGAGATCAACTTGTTGCTGACAAGATTGCCACTGAAAAAGACAGAAGGGCAAAGAGAGCTGAAGTGATAGATGAACTGGTAGCCAATGAATTTGGTTCAAAAGCCTCAGTGTCAAAATGGAGAGAAGATAAACTATTTGACACATACAAAAGATTCAAGGCTGATAAGGCTGCAAATCCAGAGAAGTACAAAACTTCTGAAGTGTCAACTTCAGTAGTTAGAACTTCTGGTACTAAACAATCAACATCAAAGCCTGCTACCAAGAAGAAGCAAGAGGAGATCACAAAGACTGATTTCAAGATGGTATTGCTTGAAGGCAATACAGTAGTACAAGGAGATTTTGTGATTGAGGAAAAACCTCTGCTGACACAATTAAGGGATCCTTCAACATTTCCTTACCAAATACAGAAAACGATAACTGATAAACTGCACACAAAGGTAATCACTGAACATCATTTACCTACCTTTAATATACCTAATGTGGTGCAAACAGAAGAAGGAAGAGAATCCCACCTGAGGGTCACTGAAGTAGAAAACATCCCTCACTCAGGAACATCCCAGGGAACTAGCATGGTCCCTTATACTTTAGACTTTGACCAATCTAAAGTTCTGATAATGAAATGGTCATTTACTGATTCCAACTCAGTATTGGTCACAAGGAGAGATCGTTCAAGCAAGGCCTTCAAATCTATGAAAGAACTAAAAAATCTATCTACACAAGACTTGCTCACAATTCAACATCTGAACCTGAACAAGGATCTCTCACCACTGAACAACTGAACCAACTCAAGTCTTCCATGTTCAAAGAAATCTGGAAGATACTTGATGGCAGAAGAAGACAATAAAGAATTAGATAAGGTTTTGGAAGTTCTGAAGAAAGAAGAAGAAAGTACTGAAGAAGGATTCAACAAGTATTGAAGAGTAAAGATCGGAAGTTCTGAAGTCAAACCAGACAAGTCAACTGAAGAACTACTGACGAAAAACTACTCATCAGTAGTTTGTCACTCATCAGCATTTGTAATAGAATCTTTCCACCGCCTTATGTTTAAGTAGTTTATTAGTTTATTATTACTTTATCTTTTGTACAAGTTCCAAGACTACAGCCTGTTGTAGTCTTGCTTTTGTAACAAGGTTCATGAATCTGTTTGTCTATATATAGATTGGGTAATCCCACTATTTTAGACATCGATTTTAATTGAAACTGAAATCCTTCAGAGCTTTTACTTGAAATACCATTTCATAATCTGAGAATCTCTTTGTATATTTATTATCATATACATTCAATTGTTTAGATTCTCATTAACTGTCTTTAGTTCATAAACATCCAGGGGGAGTAATAACTCCTGTTGATAGTGAAACTTTATAAATTATTCCGTTGTGCAAACTGCTTTAATTAACTTGCAAAACAAATAAGTGTTCATAAGCAAACAACTGTCAAAGAGCATACTGATCCAACATATATTGTATATTAAATTTAGATACGTATATGTATCATGTTTAAATCTAAAAAAAATTATAATATTTTTTGTATATATATCAGATTTAATAATTAAAAATTTAAATCTGAATATTATTAATTTATTATTTTATAATAATATTAATCATGTTTTATTCATAACTATTTCATAAAAACTCCGTTTTTAATGATTCAAAAGCCAAAAATTTTCTAAAATTATTCCTAATCTAATCGATCAAAGATATAAAATTTTCGAGAAAAAAATATATACTTTTTATATTTTATCCTATAATCTTTTGTGTAAATAAATTTTTTTAATACAAAATAAATGGGCAATAATTTATAGAAATATATTTTTCATAGTTTCAAAAGTTATATCTTTTATTCTATGTAAAAATTAATAATGGTTTAAATATTATTATATTTTTCTTAACTAAAGCATTAACATTTAAGCGTCTTTCCCCAAAACTAGAGAACCCTAATCGAACGAACTAGAAATTTTAGACCTATTAGACTTGTGACACTTAGACTTTACAATGCTAAATCTAGGTTGGTACCTTTGGGAATATTTACCTACTATTGCATACTTGGGATTTTGCTTGCTTGCTAAGGTGAGTTTACATATCCCCACTTTTTACTGTTTTCAATGTTTTTGGGGTGAAACATGTTTTAATATTGTTCAATTACATTTATGCATCATACAATTAACTCATATACTTGTGAACTGGTTGTGGTATATATAGTCCGACTCAGTAAATTCATTAACTTTGATCTAGTCGCCTGTGTAGATTATAGCGCTATAGGTCTGACAAGCACACCCCGCATAAATTCAGGGATGATCGAAACAGTAACAACATTTAACTAACTTGCGAGTTAGGTCTCAGTCGATGTAACACCCCAACCGATGGCGGAAACATCGGGATGTCACGTATTGATGATTGTTCAGTAGCTCATGGTGAATAATAAATTTCATTAAATAATTTAAATAAGTTACATACAATTGTTCTAAGAACTTATACATCAAATTGAATAAAACTATGCACACATCTTCAAGCATTAATTCAAATCATCAAGCAAGTAGAACCTGAAACATGTTAAGTTGAAAATATTTTGGGTCAACAAAAGTTGGTGAGAATTACATAGGTTTTGATAATCAAATAAAATTGTTGTGCAATTCATGTGTCATGGCAATCTAGTCCATATGTGAAAACATACTAGAAGTAAATCGAGTGCATAATCAACCATTGTGACTGTTGTATTGTGGTACATCCCATACGCTCATGGTTCACTCGTTTATATTGCAGTAACAAACACCCACGCAACCTTTGTAGGAGGCACGTATCCGGGTGGGATTGTCAGTCCAATAGATCTATCAATGTATACCGTTTGGTTGATGAATGTTTATGCTAGAATTGTGCTTACCCTAGTCATGTTCAAGACATAATGCAACATAGAAAAACACATAGACACATTGATGATTGAATTGCATAAATATTGTTGTAACATGTTTCACCCCAAAAACGGTGATAAATAGAAAAGGGGCTATGTAAAACTCACCTTAGCAAAATGTTATGTCTCGTAAAAAAAATAGAATAATGTGTTGTGAATGTATGCGAGGCGAATCCCAAAGACTCAACAACGTAGCTAGTCCAAATTGAAGAAAACGAAAAAGAAAGAATATCAAGCTTCCAATTCGCCAATTACAAGAGCTTATAATCAAAGCTTCAATTGTAGAAGTAATAGACTATAGAAGAAAGGTATGAGGGAAAGTTTAATCGGATTGAAACAATCGATTTAGAGGTGCAAAGTATAATGGGTCATAGGTGGGTTTTTATACTAGTTTTGGAGTCAATTAGCCATTAAAATTGGTCAACACCATAAAGTAAGGTTTTATGAAGAATTGACTATTTGACTAAGACTTTGACTGTTTGACTAAGACTTTGACTAGGACTTTGACTATTTGACTCAAGGCTTTATTAAAAAAAAAAAAGAATTTAGAATCATATTATTATTATTATTATTTATATACATTTATGTATGTATATAAGTTGTGAGTTAGGATAAATAAAGACTTAGGCACATTTGTATAATATTAATGATAAAGGTGTAATAAAAAATATATATATATATATATATATATATATATATATATATATATATATATATATATATATATATATATAAGGGCTTTTTATGTATTAAAATTTTGGGGAAAATTTTGCGATGTTACAGTCGACACAAGGGTTGATTGTACAAAATAATGACTTGAGCTACCGGTAGATCATGTTCACACGTACTATATTTGATTAATTGTTTGTCACAGTGATTGCGACATGAACTTTTTAATCACTATTTTATTTAAAACTTATGTATTCTCACCAATTATTTATAGTTGACTCCTTCCATTTTTCAAACTTAACATGTTTCAGGTATTTAGATTTGCTTGGAAGTTAACATTGCTTGTGGATCACATAGGAGCTAAAGCCTTAGATTCAATTAAATTAAACCTTTTATTGTTTTTTGAACTTATTTGATTGTATGTAAATGTCTTAAATAATCTATTGAAACTTCATTTAGTTGCCATGAGCTATTGAACAATCCTCACTACGTGACACCTCGATGTTTCACCATCGGTTGGGATGTTACAATGGCCGGTCACTGGCGCTCTCTCCGATTTAGAGATCCATCTCTGCTGCCTATCGTACCACCGTAATCATCACCATCACCAAAACATCATCATCGAGTACAACAATGATAGACGTGGTCGGAGTAGGAAAATACGGACACAGAAGAGAGTGCTCACTGAGTGGTTGCCGAAGAATAATACAGAGAGACAGGGGAGAGGTGAGAGTTGAGGGAGGTGAGATGTTTGAGAATGTGATACATACTTGTGTTGTGGTAATGGTGAGTGTGTGCGTGTTTGTATGTTTCAGATAGGGGTCTAAAAGAAGAAGAGTCACGAGGAATAAGCAACACGTGGAAAAGTTTGATGCGTTGGCAACGATGGGAAGAAACACATCTATGAGGCAAACAGTACATGTAGCTACGTGAAACAGGTAGCTGAAAACCATAGTGAATTTACAAATATACCCAGGGCACCATTCATGGCCATTGAAAAAGTAATATAAGGTTAAGGATAATTAGCCGTGCCTTAAATTACTAAACTTAGACTATACAAGTATAGAACCACATCAAAGGCTTTTGGGATGGCGTAGCGGTCGAGGTAGGCGGGGGCGACAATGATGTTGGTTGCTGACGTCACGCATGGGTTGGCGATGAGGTGTGTGGGTGGCAGGGCGACGAGGTGGGTGGCAGAGGCCGCGACAGTGGTGGGTGACTGTGGTGACGGTACTAAGGAAATGGGGGTCGGTGTGGCTTTCTTTAAATTTTGATTCTTTTGAAAATTTTAATCTTCAAGTTCAAGTTCTTCATATTGCAATGACTTTCACAAATTTCAATTTCTAAAATATTATTACCCGAAACAAACTTAACCTAATTGAATAGCCAGCTACGATGTTTGCCAAAGATACTACGTAATTGAATATATGGTCCCTCGAAGATGATGCTGTTTCGGTAATAATACCAAAAGGAATATGAAATCCACTAGCGAATCCAAAACACATCATAAAGTGGCTTCAATTATTTTAGTTGTGTGGTCCCCTTAGGAGACATTGTTGCTCCAAGAGATGAAAGACGTCTTTAAAAGCAATCAAATGGCTAATCAAGAGAATGACTTATTCAAACACTTGAATCGAATGATAAGAATGACAAGGGTAAGTTATCATATCTATATATATATATATATATATATATATATATATATATATATATATATATATATATATATATATATATATATATATATATATATATATAGGGTAGGGTTAGCATACAAAAGATGTGTTTTGTGAGAAGGGTAAGAAATAAATATGGCCATTAGATCATGTAATTGGATGGTTAATATTAAAGGAGTGGCAAAAGTGTAAATTATGTTATAATTTTGATAACTAAATTAATGGTGTGAGGGTATACTTGTAAAAACACACCTATTTAAATTAAATAATCTACATTATCACTCATCAACCATAAATTATTGAGAGCAAATTAAGGAATTTCTCTCTCTATCTATCTCTCTCTCTAACCCCATATTCATTCCCCTCGTTCATTTACCTCAACCCAACACTTAATTTTTTTTTTAATCCTTCCATCATCTAGGTAGGTTTCAAACCAGAAAACGTATCAACAAATATTATTATGAGTTTTTGTATACCACATGGAAAAAGTGTCTTGATGTAGTTTGTGCTTTTAGTTTGGTTTTGTTTATTAATGGTTTTTTTTTTTTCAAAAGAAAGATCTTTGAATAACATTTACCAATTTAAATTAGTTGGTATCTCTACTTTAAACTTCGACATTTTATTTTCTTTTTGTGTGTAATGTTAAAACACAATGTAAAACCAATTTAAAACACGATGGGTTTAATGTTTAGCCAATAGCGTTAAAACACAACGGGTCTATGTTAAAAAACGATTGTCTTGTTATTGTTTGTGTGTTTTATGTTTAAACGATAGTTCAAACAATACTTGTTTTGTGTGTTTTACGTTTAAACGATAGTGTTGAATTTTTTTTTAAAACACAAATGAATTTGGGTTGGTGATAAAACACACTGGATTATTGAGACGATGGTGATAAAACACAGTAGATTGTTAAAACATAAAGTTGATCCGATAGTAGTAAAACACACTGGATTGTTGAGATGATAAAACACAGTAGATTGTGATAAAACACAAAGTTTATCTCTTTAAGAAATAGAAACAATGCAAAGTGATTTTAGATAAAAAAAAAAAAAAGTAGACGTTTGAATTGTATGAGCAACATGTGTATATTAAGATGAAGTTTTGAAAAAAAAATCCTATAATTACTCCAATATTAATGAAAAATTTTATGAAATGTTAAAACCAAAAAAATATCTCGGCATTATTAAACATAAATCCCTAAAATCACTCCTTAATTATAAAAGATTAAAATTTAATAAATTATTAATTATTTGAGTCTATTTACTTTTGTATCCTTTACCATAGGGACACTTGTCATGATGAGAGCTTTTCTTACTCTTCTCACAATATTTAGTTTTTGTATGGGAACCTTTATCTATATATATATCTATCTATACATATAATAAACCAAAGCCATTTTAATGACATGTCACTCAATGAGACATTCTCTTCTTTGAGTGTGCCATGTGTCATCCTATGTGGCATTGAGATATTTTAGGAAAAAAATAATTTAAAAACAAAATTTGATTTTTCACTCTCATGTTTCCTTTCATAATTTTTAAACGTTAATATCTTTTATATACGAGTTTTTTTAAAGAAAAAAATTACACCAAATTAACGAGCGTTTTATTATCTTTCCAACGAGTACCATAGTGCTATATAAAAAACGGAGAAAAAAATGACTATTTTTTTGTGGGGTTTTGTTCATACAGTAAAAAAAACACAAAGTGTTCAGGTAAATCATTAATTATGTATAGGTAAGTCACTAATTATTTCAAATCAGTAAATATGATTTTTTTTTTCAACCAGAGCCGAATAGGTTAATAGAATTATACGTTGTTTTAAGTTAGGTATCAATATTAGTATGTTAGAGTTGTACATTTGTTTAGGCTTTAGGATAGGTGTTAATATTACAGTTACATTGAAGTTCTACATTCTTTTAGGTTAGGTGTTAACATTGGAGTTGTACATTGTTTTAGGTTAGATATTAATATTAGAGTTATATATCAGTCTATTTCATATGTAAAATTGATGTATCATATTAAATTTTTCAACCCGGGACGCTCCCGGGGTATAATCTAGTATATATATATTGCAAAGGGATTAATCCTATATGTCATACTCTTATGCAATCTCTCTTTTGAGAGATGTCACATAGGATGTGATGTGGCAAGTGTAAACCTATTAAAAAAAAGAAATAAATATGATTTAACCTAATCTATTATAATCTTTAACCCAATCTATTAAATACCTAATCTACTAAATCTAAATATTAAAACTTTATTATTTTTTCTCTCATGTTTCCTCCCATAACTTTTAAACGTTAATATCTTTTATATACGCGATTTTTTAAAGAAAAAAATTACACCAAATTAACGAGCGTTTTATTATCTTTCCAACGATTACCATAGTGCTATATAAAAACGGAGAACAAAATGACTATTTTTTGTAACCCGACAGGTATTGTGTCGGGTTTGGTATTAGTTTAAAAAAATTGTGGGTTTGGGTCGGGTCTGGGATTAGGTGATACCCGACCCGATTAGCCGAAACAACATACCCAAATACCCGAACTATATACCCGATCATATTGTGGGGTTTCGTTCATACAGGAAAAAACACAAAGTGTTCAGGTTATTCATTAATAATGTTTTTTTCTTTTAAACCCGGTTCTTATCTACGATGTTGAAATTCGGCCCAATCGCCATGCTTTCATTGGAATTTTACTCTTTTAAAGATGCATAGGTATACTTCTTCAAGAGAAGCTAGGAGAAAGAATCGCGCAACACTGCAACACATGGTGTCACCTTATAGCAAGGTTATTTTTTATTTATTTAATTACAAGAGTAATAATTATTACTATTAGTATTAGTATTATTAGAATTGTTATATTTTTCAACCCTGGGACGCTCCCGGGATAAAAGCTAGTAAGGGTAAAATAAATGAGAAGAGTAACAAGAATAACACATTTGATCACAAAATATAACACAATGATTCACAAAATATAACACAATGCCAAAGAAAAAAGACACAATTAATCAAAAAAAAAAAAACATAATGACCTAACATGAATTCTAAAATCTACAAGCCAAATATCCAAAAGCAAAAAATCTAAGAGCATAGAGTTCGATAGACAGTTCCAATACCACTAGATGAGTTTAATTAGAGTCTGTTTGATACCATTCTGAGTACTTACTATTTTTTTAGCCGACTATGTATTTAAACTTTTCTCTTAGTTGGCAAACTTAAAGCTTTGCATTTGTTTATCAAAACTTAAAAACGACTACAAAATAAACTTTAGGTCCCTACTTGTAGTTTGGAATGATAATTCAAATAGAATATACGTAAATAACACTAGTTTACTCATCGGGAACATTCCGGAATAGACAAATATTATGACACCCGGCATGTTCGGCTTAAAAATATTAGTAACATCTAAGTCTACCTTAGCGAGAAACGTTTATAAACAAACTTAACTGGGTTAGTTGAGTCGGGTCAAGTTAGGATTGTCCAGGGTACAATGATCTGGAGGATCATTGGGAGTCGTTTTGGTAACACACTAGTACTGGGTTCCGTTGTTGGTGACATTACATGAACTAATTAAGTATATGTGTAGATTATGAGCCGTGTGGTGGATTATGTACATAGATATGTTTAAATGATGTGTAAATGATTATCTGTGCCTAAATGTGTTAAATATAGACTAAGGATGCATGCTTATGTGTTAGGATGTGTTAGAATGCGTTAAACACGACAAACTGGAAAACTAGTTTAAAAGAGGTCTTGGTTCGACCACTTCGAGTGGGCGAAGGAGAAGAAGTTGCCTGGTTCGACCCTTGTAAAATGGGCGAACCAGGGAAGTGGAAATTGAGAAATTCCCTTCGACCAAATAAGGCTCATTCGACCATGTGAAAGGGGCGAAGGAGACTACATTCGACCAATGAGTTGGTGCGAAGGAAGACTAGTATAAATACCAACCTTTGTCATTTTTCATCATTTCACAAACCCTAACCGTCCCAAAACGCTCTCAAACGATCTTAAACACTAAGGAAGGAGTTTTTGCTCTTCTTTTTCATAATCTAACCCATCTACAACATCTAAACAAGAATCCAAGGTGTGTTCATAATCCTAAATCTTTTAAAAGCATTTTAATTCGTTTTCATCTAACCCTAATTGTCCGGATCTGTTCTAAGGGTGTTTTTATGATTAAAAACCTTTTAAACATCTTTCTAAATCAAAACATGATCATTTAACATAGGTTTTCATAATGGATAACATGTGTAAATTGTGTGTTATGTGGTGTTATGTGTTGTTCACTGATTTGCTACTATATCTATGATAGAAACATGATATAGGATTGTTGATAATGAGGGAATATTGTTGTCTAGGGTTAGGATTGGATATATTGATATTTGGGGGTTTTATTGGATTAATACTTGATGTATGAATATTTATGATCTATAGAATGAATGAGAAAGATTGGATAATCGACAAACTGAGTATTTTAAGCTAAACATGAATCGATTTCAAAAGTTTCCAAATTGGGTAAATAATTCATGCATGAAAGTGATGTTTCCATAATCTTTACCATTTTGGGAAAGGGCTGAAACGGACGTATTATCGGGGGAAATCGATGGGGTTTTGTAGGGATAAGTTATTCATGCTTGACTGCTGTGTTTGATGATGTTTCGGGTCGTTTTGAATGTGTTTGAAGCGTTTTTAGGAAAAACTATGCAACAGGGGCGAACCTGGCCTCCTTCGACCAGTCGATGGTGCGAAGGAGGGATCCAGGGTTGAACCTGGGTTTTATTTGGACGAATGTGATAAAACGGGCGAAGGAAGCATCAAACGGTCGAACGAGATGTAAAAGGTGCGAAGGAGACAAAAAGGTGCGAAGGAGACTCAAAACTGACTGGTTCGACCGTTCTGATGCAGAAATGAGAATTTTTATACAAACTAAGTGTTTTATGCTTGAACCTTGTGTGTAAACTATGTGTGCTTGATTAGTTAGGGTAATGGGTCACCAACGGGATGTCGGGTCGGTCTAGTGTGTCGGTTAAACATTTAAACGCGTTTTAAAACATACTTGGTTACGATCTGGACAATCGGGGAGTAGATAACCTTATGGTTATTAGTCAGAACACTTATGTGAACATTTTGATAGATATCCGGTAGAGGGATTATCAAGGGCTAAACGTCTTTACTTGTATTTGAAGAACGCAACTTAAGGTGAGTTCACAGCCCCACTTTTACTGCTTTAACTTTTGGGGGAGAAAACATGCGCTAAACGGTTTTGGTAACATATGTCATACTATGGTTTTAACTTTATATTGCTATACGATCTTTTGGAAAGTCCCGGGGGAAACCATGAATGTGCGGGGTTGCACAACGGGGGAAATGTGGATAGATCTATTGGGCGTGACCTGCCCCACTCGTCGGCTTGGAGGGCCGGGCGGGTGCATATTGTCTCGAACAGGTACATTGGTATCATGCTGAACATACGGGCTGCTTAAACATGCTGAACATTGCTAAACGTGTCTAGTAATGGTTTCCAACCGTAGTAGTAATAAAACTTACGCCTAGCTAGCGTACTTGGTAACATTGATATAGTATGGACATGGTAACATTTTAGTAACATTTTGAACAAACCTGTGAACTCACCAGCATTATATGTTGACATCTTTTGGCATGTTTTTCTCAGGTCGCTAAGGTAGCAATGAACGGAACTAGGCGCACGGGTCTGCATTGGCGTCTAGATTTAGTGCACGTTTTGTAATAAAAGTATTTTGAACGACTTTTGAGATGATAGCATAGCTAATTAAATGCTACTGAAACGCTTCCGCTTGTTAAATTAATGGTTATGTCTGTTTAAGTTTTTCATATAGAGTTGTTTATTGTGATCGTTGACTTGGATCCTGGTTTGTCATGCGCCTCGCGGTAAAACCCCGCAAGTGGTAGTTTGAGGGTGTGACAGATTGGTATCAGAGACAATGGTTATAGTGAACTAGGACTGCATGTAGAGTCTGGTTTATAGCCGAGTTGCACACACTAGACGGTCACATACTTTGGGTCTATTAATGTGATATGTACTAACGTTGTCGGGGTGTCCTTACATCATCATCATGCTTCTCCGTTACATCATCCGTTTTAATTGGGTTCTTACCTACTCTTGTCTTCTTCTTCTGGATTGAAGGAGGAGGGGTTGATTTGTTGGTTCTAGCACACACATGCCTTCTTACACTTGCACCTATTGCCACATAGGCGACAATGTTCGGTGACTGGGGTCTAGATTAGGGGTACATCTGGAGGACCATGTAGAGCAGTTTATCATTTCGGGTGCACACGAAATAATAAACTGGAATGCATGAAAATCCCGATGGACTTCGAATTTGAATGTATAGTCCTGAATTTGTCCCTAGGTTAACTCTTGTAAATTTCTAATGGTTGACACTAGGAGTGAATCTGAATCTCTCGATTTCTTGGTTTATTAGATCATGTCTGGTGCTCGCGGTGGTGGACGTCGTGGTGGAGGCGGTGGCCGTGCTGGCGGCGGTGGTCGTGCCGGAGGTGGTGGTCGTGGGAACATCAACATGACCCAAGCTGAACTGAACAACTTGCTCCAGCAGCAAGTGAACATGGCTATGGCTAATTTCCAGGCTGGAATTAATGCCATGGGTGGTGAGTTGATTTCTGTCGACCTTGCCTCATTTTTGGGTTTCGTGTCCTTTCGTCTGTGTTTTATTCGTGTACCGTGTTTCAGGTGTTGGTGCCAATCCACCCCCACCTCAGTGCTCTTATAAGAAGTTTAGGGACTGTCAGCCCCATAACTTCGCTGGAACTGAGGGAACGGTGGGACTGCTCCGATGGCTGGAGAAGGTGGAATCTGTCTTTGTTATGTGTAACTGTCCTGCTGGGGACCGAGTGAAGTATGCTACTGCGACATTTGAGGGGCCTGCATTGTCGTGGTGGAATGCTACTACTCAGAACGTGGGATTGGGGGAGGCTATTGCTATGCCTTGGGCGGAGTTTGTGCAGCTTTTGAGAGGTGAGTACTGTCCGAGAGAGGAGATACAGAAGTTGGAGCATGAGGTCTGGAGTTACAAGATGGTTGGGTCGGAGATTGAGGAGTACACTGTGAGGAGGAACGAGTTGGCGGTGTTGTGTCCTGATTTGCACACACCCGAGTACAGGAGGATCGAGCACTATGTGTCTGGGCTAGTGCCCGAGATTGCTGGGTTGGTGGCTGCTGGGAATCTTCCCACTATTGCTGATGTTGTCCGATCAGCTCATCGGATGACTAACCTGAAGGTGGCGGAAGGCGTTTTGCCACCCAAGGGCGCTACTGTGAAGACTGCTGAAGGGAACAAGAGGAAGTGGGAGACTGTGGGGAAGAGTGTGGTGCCAGCTCAGCCGGCGAAGAAGTTTGATACATCTGGGTCTTCTTCTGGGTCGAAGACGGGTGGGTATGTTGGGAAGCATCCCAAGTGCAACAAGTGTGGTTTTCATCATTCTGGGAGTTGTGATAGGGCTCGTTGTCATCGGTGCCATCAGTTGGGGCACCATGCTAAGGATTGAAAGGTGGCGCTCACCCCAACTCAGACTCCTGTGGCTACTCCTACTCCTGCTGCTCAGGGGACTCAGGGGAGGCAGGGGTGTTATAACTGTGGTGACACGGGGCATTTCAAGCGTGATTGTCCCAAACTGAAGCAGGGCGATAATGGGAGGGGCGGGAACGGTAACGGGAACAATGGCGGCGGAGGCAGGACTGCACGTGCTTTCGTCATTGGATCTACAGAGGCTAGGCAGGATCCAGACACAGTTACCGGTACGTTCCTTCTTAATGATCGCTATGTTTCTGTTTTGTTTGATTCTGGTGCCGATAAGAGTTTTGTATCTTTGGATATTAGTCGATTGCTAGATATAGTACCCACACCTTTAGAGGCTAAGTACTTAATAGAATTGGTTGATGGTAAGAAAATCGAAGCGACACACACCCTTAGGGAATGTCGCTTGGAACTGTCGGGTTTGTCTTTCCCCATTGACCTTATGCCGGTACCTCTGGGTAGTTTTGATGTCGTGGTTGGCATGGATTGGTTATCGTTGTATCGCGCAGAGATCGTTTGTTTTGACAAGGTTATTCGGATCCCTCTCCCTGATGGAGAGATTCTTTCGGTTCGTGGCGAGAAAAGCGGTGCTCCGCTGAGTATCATTTCTAGCATGAAAGCCCGTAAGTATCTTCGGAAGGGCTGTTCGGCCATTCTGGCACTTGTTAACGTTTCTACTGACGATGAGAAGAAGATCGAGGATATCCCGGTGGTTCGTGACTTTTCTGATGTGTTTCCTGATGATTTACCTGGTCTTCCTCCCCATCGTCAGGTTGAGTTTGGTATTGATCTCACTCCGGGCGCAGCTCCTATTGGCCGAGCTCCATATCGTCTTGCACCTACCGAGATGCAAGAGTTGTCCAGCCAGTTACAGGAACTCTTGGAAAAGGGTTTCATTCGACCGAGTTCTTCCCCGTGGGGAGCTCCTATTTTGTTTGTGAAGAAGAAGGACGGAAGCCTTCGTATGTGTATTGATTATCGTGAGCTGAACAAAGTGACCATCAAGAATCGTTATCCTCTTCCTCGCATTGATGATCTCTTTGACCAGCTTCAGGGCTCCAGTTATTATTCGAAGATTGATTTGCGGTCCGGTTATCACCAGTTGCGCGTCAGGGAGGCTGACATTCAGAAGACTGCTTTTCGCACTCGTTATGGCCATTTTGAGTTCTTGGTCATGCCTTTCGGTCTCACTAACGCACCGGCGGTGTTCATGGATTTGATGAACCGCGTTTGCAAGCCTTACCTTGATAAGTTCGTCATCGTGTTTATTGACGACATTCTGATTTATTCAAAGAACAAGGCGGATCATGAAGAACACCTGCGGTTGGTCTTGGAACTTTTGAGACAGGAGCAGTTGTATGCTAAGTTCTCGAAGTGTGATTTTTGGTTGCGTGAAGTTCAATTCCTAGGACATGTGGTGAATGAACTGGGAATTCATGTCGATCCGGCTAAGATCGAAGCTATTAAAGACTGGGAAGCACCAAAGACGCCATCTGAGGTGCGGCAATTCCTAGGTCTTGCGGGTTATTATCGTCGTTTCATTGAGGGATTTTCGAAGATCGCTCAACCCCTCACTGCTCTTACCCAGAAGGATCGAATGTTCGACTAGGATGAACCACAAGAATCAGCATTTCAGATGCTGAAGCTTAAACTTTGCTCTGCACCTATTTTATCCTTGCCGGAAGGCACTGATGATTTCGTTGTGTACTGTGATGCTTCTATTCGTGGTCTCGGTTGCGTGTTGATGCAGCGCGGGAAAGTTATTGCTTATGCTTCTCGACAACTCAAAGTTCATGAGAAGAACTACACTACTCATGACTTGGAACTGGGTGCGGTGGTCTTTGCGTTGAAAATCTGGAGACATTACTTGTACGGTACCAAGTGCGAAGTATATACCGATCACAAGAGTCTTCAGCATATTTTCGATCAGAAGGTGTTGAACATGCGGCAGCGTCGCTGGGTTGAACTCCTGAACGATTACGATTGTGCCATCAAGTACCATCCTGGCAAGGCGAACGTTGTGGCGGACGCCTTGAGCAGGAAGGAGTCTGCGAACCCTCTCCGTGTTCGAGCCTTACAGCTCACCATTCATTCGTCGTTGCCTGACAAAATCCGTTCTGCACAGTTGGAAGCCTTGAAGGAGGAAAACCTTAAGGCTGAAACGATGCACAGTGCTGACAAGCATCTTGAGCTCAGGACCGATGACTTACACTATTTTGCGGGACGTGTTTGGGTCCCATTGTTCGGGGGATTGCGCGAACTTGTTCTGGATGAAGCTCACAAATCCCGGTATTCTATTCACCCTGGCTCCGATAAGATGTATCAGGATTTGAAGATACTCTATTGGTGGCCGAACATGAAAGCTGACATAGCTTCTTACGTCAGCAAATGTTTGACTTGTGCTAAAGTCAAGGTGGAGTATCAGAGGCCGTCTGGTCTTCTGCAACAACCAGAGGTTCCGGAATGGAAGTGGGAGCAAATCACGATGGATTTTGTCACCAAGCTGCCAAGATCACCTAGTGGTTATGATATGATCTGGGTGATTGTTGACCGGCTGACAAAATCAGCGCGTTTTATACCTATTAAGGAAACCGATGGACTCGAGCGGTTAGCTCGACTTTACCTTAAGGAGGTGGTTGCTCGGCACGGGGTGCCTGTTTCTATTATCTCTGATCGTGATTCTCGTTTCGCTTCGCGTTTCTGGAAGGCTCTGCACAAGGCTTTGGGTACTCAGTTGGATATGAGTACGGCTTATCATCCGCAAACTGATGGACAGAGTGAGCGGATGATTCAAACCTTGGAAGACATGCTTCGGGCATGTGTTATCGATTTTGGCAAAAGTTGGGAGATCCATCTGCCGTTAGTAGAGTTCTCCTACAACAACAGCTATCACTCTAGCATCAAGGCAGCTCCGTTCGAGGCTCTTTACGGACGGAAATGTCGATCACCACTTTGTTGGGCCGAGGTGGGCGAGAGCCAGCTCACTGGTCCGGAACTCGTGTACGAAACATCGGAGAAAATCGTACAGATCCGTCAACGTTTGGCTGCTGCACGGGATCGTCAGAAGAGCTATGCCGATCGCCGTCGAAAACCTTTAGAGTTCCAGGTTGGGGACAAGGTACTTCTGAAAGTTTCACCATGGAAGGGCGTCATACTCTTTGGAAAGCGTGGCAAGCATAACCCTCGTTATGTCGGACCATTCGCAATCCTGGATCGGATTGGACCGGTGGCATACAGACTTGACTTACCGGCGGAGCTCGGTAGTGTACACAACGTCTTCCATGTGTCTAACTTGAAGAAGTGTTTGGCTGACGAATCTCTCATTGTACCACTGGAAGAGATCAAGGTTGATGATCGTCTTCGCATTGTGGAGGAACCTGTCGAGATTCTCGACTACAAGATTCGTAGCCTTCGTCGGAGTAAAATCCGCATCGTTAAAGTCCGTTGGAACTCGAACCGTGGACCTGAGTTCACATGGGAACGGGAGGATCAGATGAAATCTAAGTATCCTCATCTTTTTCCGAAGCGCGCGTTCGAATCGAGGCATGTTACTGCTGAAGCGGAATGAATCTCGGGTCGAGATTCCTTTCAACGTGGGGATGATGTGACATCCGGTAAGTTTCTTTTGTTTGTTCTTTTCGTTTCTTTCTTTTTGGGCTTTGCGCAATTTTCGGGACGAAAATTCCTTCAACGTGGGGATGATGTGACACCCGGCATGTTCGGCTTAAAAATATTAGTAACATCTAAGTCTACCTTAGCGAGAAACGTTTATAAACAAACTTAACTGGGTTAGTTGAGTCGGGTCAAGTTAGGATTGTCCAGGGTACAATGATCTGGAGGATCATTGGGAGTCGTTTTGGTAACACACTAGTACCGGGTTCCGTTGTTGGTGACATTACATGAACTAATTAAGTATATGTGTAGATTATGAGCCGTGTGGTGGATTATGTACATAGATATGTTTAAATGATGTGTAAATGATTATCTGTGCCTAAATGTGTTAAATATAGACTAAGAATGCATGCTTATGTGTTAGGATGTGTTAGAATGCGTTAAACACGACAAACTGGAAAACTAGTTTAAAAGAGGTCTTGGTTCGACCACTTCGAGTGGTCGAAGGAGAAGAAGTTGCCTGGTTCGACCCTTGTAAAATGGGCGAACCAGGGAAGTGGAAATTGAGAAATTCCCTTCGACCAAATAAGGCTCATTCGACCCTGTGAAAGGGGCGAAGGAGACTACATTCGACCAATGAGTTGGTGCGAAGGAAGACTAGTATAAATACCAACCTTTGTCATTTTTCATCATTTCACAAACCCTAACCGTCCCAAAACGCTCTCAAACGATCTTAAACACTAAGGAAGGAGTTTTTGCTCTTCTTTTTCATAATCTAACCCATCTACAACATCTAAACAAGAATCCAAGGTGTGTTCATAATCCTAAATCTTTTAAAAGCATTTTAATTCGTTTTCATCTAACCCTAATTGTCCGGATCTGTTCTAAGGGTGTTTTTATGATTAAAAACCTTTTAAACATCTTTCTAAATCAAAACATGATCATTTAACATAGGTTTTCATAATGGATAACATGTGTAAATTGTGTGTTATGTGGTGTTATGTGTTGTTCACTGATTTGCTACTATATCTATGATAGAAACATGATATAGGATTGTTGATAATGAGGGAATATTGTTGTCTAGGGTTAGGATTGGATATATTGATATTTGGGGGTTTTATTGGATTAATACTTGATGTATGAATATTTATGATCTATAGAATGAATGAGAAAGATTGGATAATCGACAAACTGAGTATTTTAAGCTAAACATGAATCGATTTCAAAAGTTTCCAAATTGGGTAAATAATTCATGCATGAAAGTGATGTTTCCATAATCTTTACCATTTTGGGAAAGGGCTGAAACGGACGTATTATCGGGGGAAATCGATGGGGTTTTGTAGGGATAAGTTATTCATGCTTGACTGCTGTGTTTGATGATGTTTCGGGTCGTTTTGAATGTGTTTGAAGCGTTTTTAGGAAAAACTATGCAACAGGGGCGAACCTGGCCTCCTTCGACCAGTCGATGGTGCGAAGGAGGGATCCAGGGTCGAACCTGGGTTTTATTTGGACGAATGTGATAAAACGGGCGAAGGAAGCATCAAACGGTCGAACGAGATGTAAAAGGTGCGAAGGAGACAAAAAGGTGCGAAGGAGACTCAAAACTGACTGGTTCGACCGTTCTGATGCAGAAATGAGAATTTTTATACAAACTAAGTGTTTTATGCTTGAACCTTGTGTGTAAACTATGTGTGCTTGATTAGTTAGGGTAATGGGTCACCAACGGGATGTCGGGTCGGTCTAGTGTGTCGGTTAAACATTTAAACGCGTTTTAAAACATACTTGGTTACGATCTGGACAATCGGGGAGTAGATAACCTTATGGTTATTAGTCAGAACACTTATGTGAACATTTTGATAGATATCCGGTAGAGGGATTATCAAGGGCTAAACGTCTTTACTTGTATTTGAAGAACGCAACTTAAGGTGAGTTCACAGCCCCACTTTTACTGCTTTAACTTTTGGGGGAGAAAACATGCGCTAAACGGTTTTGGTAACATATGTCATACTATGGTTTTAACTTTATATTGCTATACGATCTTTTGGAAAGTCCCGGGGGAAACCATGAATGTGCGGGGTTGCACAACGGGGGAAATGTGGATAGATCTATTGGGCGTGACCTGCCCCACTCGTCGGCTTGGAGGGCCGGGCGGGTGCATATTGTCTCGAACAGGTACATTGGTATCATGCTGAACATACGGGCTGCTTAAACATGCTGAACATTGCTAAACGTGTCTAGTAATGGTTTCCAATCGTAGTAGTAATAAAACTTACGCCTAGCTAGCGTACTTGGTAACATTGATATAGTATGGACATGGTAACATTTTAGTAACATTTTGAACAAACCTGTGAACTCACCAGCATTATATGTTGACATCTTTTGGCATGTTTTTCTCAGGTCGCTAAGGTAGCAATGAACGGAACTAGGCGCACGGGTCTGCATTGGCGTCTAGATTTAGTGCACGTTTTGTAATAAAAGTATTTTGAACGACTTTTGAGATGATAGCATAGCTAATTAAATGCTACTGAAACGCTTCCGCTTGTTAAATTAATGGTTATGTCTGTTTAAGTTTTTCATATAGAGTTGTTTATTGTGATCGTTGACTTGGATCCTGGTTTGTCATGCGCCTCGCGGTAAAACCCCGCAAGTGGTAATTTGAGGGTGTGACAGATTGGTATCAGAGACAATCGTTATAGTGAACTAGGACTGCATGTAGAGTCTGGTTTATAGCCGAGTTGCACACACTAGACGGTCACATACTTTGGGTCTATTAATGTGATATGTACTAACGTTGTCGGGGTGTCCTTACATCATCATCATGCTTCTCCGTTACATCATCCGTTTTAATTGGGTTCTTACCTACTCTTGTCTTCTTCTTCTGGATTGAAGGAGGAGGGGTTGATTTGTTGGTTCTAGCACACACATGCCTTCTTACACTTGCACCTATTGCCACATAGGCGACAATGTTCGGTGACTGGGGTCTAGATTAGGGGTACATCTGGAGGACCATGTAGAGCAGTTTATCATTTCGGGTGCACACGAAATAATAAACTGGAATGCATGAAAATCCCGATGGACTTCGAATTTGAATGTATAGTCCTGAATTTGTCCCTAGGTTAACTCTTGTAAATTTCTAATGGTTGACACTGGGAGTGAATCTGAATCTCTCGATTTCTTGGTTTATTAGATCATGTCTGGTGCTCGCGGTGGTGGACGTCGTGGTGGAGGCGGTGGCCGTGCTGGCGGCGGTGGTCGTGCCGGAGGTGGTGGTCGTGGGAACATCAACATGACCCAAGCTGAACTGAACAACTTGCTCCAGCAGCAAGTGAACATGGCTATGGCTAATTTCCAGGCTGGAATTAATGCCATGGGTGGTGAATTGATTTCTGTCGACCTTGCCTCATTTTTGGGTTTCGTGTCCTTTCGTCTGTGTTTTATTCGTGTACCGTGTTTCAGGTGTTGGTGCCAATCCACCCCCACCTCAGTGCTCTTATAAGAAGTTTAGGGACTGTCAGCCCCATAACTTCGCTGGAACTGAGGGAACGGTGGGACTGCTCCGATGGCTGGAGAAGGTGGAATCTGTCTTTGTTATGTGTAACTGTCCTGCTGGGGACCGAGTGAAGTATGCTACTGCGACATTTGAGGGGCCTGCATTGTCGTGGTGGAATGCTACTACTCAGAACGTGGGATTGGGGGAGGCTATTGCTATGCCTTGGGCGGAGTTTGTGCAGCTTTTGAGAGGTGAGTACTGTCCGAGAGAGGAGATACAGAAGTTGGAGCATGAGGTCTGGAGTTACAAGATGGTTGGGTCGGAGATTGAGGAGTACACTGTGAGGAGGAACGAGTTGGCGGTGTTGTGTCCTGATTTGCACACACCCGAGTACAGGAGGATCGAGCACTATGTGTCTGGGCTAGTGCCCGAGATTGCTGGGTTGGTGGCTGCTGGGAATCTTCCCACTATTGCTGAAGTTGTCCGATCAGCTCATCGGATGACTAACCTGAAGGTGGCGGAAGGCGTTTTGCCACCCAAGGGCGCTACTGTGAAGACTGCTGAAGGGAACAAGAGGAAGTGGGAGACTGTGGGGAAGAGTGTGGTGCCAGCTCAGCCGGCGAAGAAGTTTGATACATCTGGGTCTTCTTCTGGGTCGAAGACGGGTGGGTATGTTGGGAAGCATCCCAAGTGCAACAAGTGTGGTTTTCATCATTCTGAGAGTTGTGATAGGGCTCGTTGTCATCGGTGCCATCAGTTGGGGCACCATGCTAAGGATTGAAAGGTGGCGCTCACCCCAACTCAGACTCCTGCGGCTACTCCTACTCCTGCTGCTCAGGGGACTTAGGGGAGGCAGGGGTGTTATAACTGTGGTGACACGGGGCATTTCAAGCGTGATTGTCCCAAACTGAAGCAGGGCGATAATGGGAGGGGCGGGAACGGTAACGGGAACAATGGCGGCGGAGGCAGGACTGCACGTGCTTTCGTCATTGGATCTGCAGAGGCTAGGCAGGATCCAGACACAGTTACCGGTACGTTCCTTCTTAATGATCGCTATGTTTCTGTTTTGTTTGATTCTGGTGCCGATAAGAGTTTTGTATCTTTGGATATTAGTCGATTGCTAGATATAGTACCCACACCTTTAGAGGCTAAGTACTTAATAGAATTGGCTTATGGTAAGAAAATCGAAGCGACACACACCCTTAGGGAATGTCGCTTGGAACTGTCGGGTTTGTCTTTCCCCATTGACCTTATGCCGGTACCTCTGGGTAGTTTTGATGTCGTGGTTGGCATGGATTGGTTATCGTTGTATCGCGCAGAGATCGTTTGTTTTGACAAGGTTATTCGGATCCCTCTCCCTGATGGAGAGATTCTTTCGGTTCGTGGCGAGAAAAGCGGTGCTCCGCTGAGTATAATTTCTAGCATGAAAGCCCGTAAGTATCTTCGGAAGGGCTGTTCGGCCATTCTGGCACTTGTTAACGTTTCTACTGACGATGAGAAGAAGATCGAGGATATCCCGGTGGTTCGTGACTTTTCTGATGTGTTTCCTGATGATTTACCTGGTCTTCCTCCCCATCGTCAGGTTGAGTTTGGTATTGATCTCACTCCGGGCGCAGCTCCTATTGGCCGAGCTCCATATCGTCTTGCACCTACCGAGATGCAAGAGTTGTCCAGCCAGTTACAGGAACTCTTGGAAAAGGGTTTCATTCGACCGAGTTCTTCCCCGTGGGGAGCTCCTATTTTGTTTGTGAAGAAGAAGGACGGAAGTCTTCGTATGTGTATTGATTATCGTGAGCTGAACAAAGTGACCATCAAGAATCGTTATCCTCTTCCTCGCATTGATGATCTCTTTGACCAGCTTCAGGGCTCCAGTTATTATTCGAAGATTGATTTGCAGTCCGGTTATCACCAGTTGCGCGTCAGGGAGGCTGACATTCAGAAGACTACTTTTCGCACTCGTTATGGCCATTTTGAGTTCTTGGTCATGCCTTTCGGTCTCACTAACGCACCGGCGGTGTTCATGGATTTGATGAACCGCGTTTGCAAGCCTTACCTTGATAAGTTCGTCATCGTGTTTATTGACGACATTCTGATCTATTCCAAGAACAAGGCGGATCATGAAGAACACCTGCGGTTGGTCTTGGAACTTTTGAGACAGGAGCAGTTGTATGCTAAGTTCTCGAAGTGTGATTTTTGGTTGCGTGAAGTTCAATTCCTAGGACATGTGGTGAATGAACTAGGCGCACGGGTCTGCATTGGCGTCTAGATTTAGTGCACGTTTTGTAATAAAAGTATTTTGAACGACTTTTGAGATGATAGCATAGCTAATTAAATACTACTGAAACGCTTCTGCTTGTTAAATTAATGGTTATGTCTGTTTAAGTTTTTCATATAGAGTTGTTTATTGTGATCGTTGACTTGGATCCTGGTTTGTCATGCGCCTCACGGTAAAACCCCGCAAGTGGTAATTTGAGGGTGTGACAAATATAATATGATGTGACAAAATATGTGTATCATAAAAGGAATAGGCAGTTTTTCAGAATCTTTTTTTTTTTTGGTAAATGATCAACACTCGATAATTCATAAAACCTACTTCGAATTCTACTTGTGCCCTCTTGCTCGAGTGAAGTCTCTGTGCCTAGACATGATCAATGAATTACCTGAGCACATTGTGTTTTTTCCCTGTATGAATAAAAACACACTAAAAAAACATTGTTTTTTATTTTTTATATAGCACTATGGTACCCGTTGGAAAAATAATAAAACGCTCGTTAATTTGGTGTAATTTGTTTTTAAATCGGTTATAAAAGTTATTAGCGTTTTAAAAATTATGAGAGAAACATGAGAGAGAAAAACTTTTGGTGATTGGTGATGAAATATGAATTATGGTGATGATTATGGATGAACTGGGTGTTATGGAATGATATGGAGTTGTTTAGAGAATGAATGATGATGTTGTAGATCCACCAAAATCGTTCCTTATAGTTTTTCCCCAAGTTAATGGTCAAAAATCCCAAAAAGATCCATTAAAACCCTTAATGTTACATAAAAAAATGGGTTTTTGTCAGAGCGGTGCGTCGCCGACACAGGTGGAGGACGTCGCTGACTCGCAAGTGTAGTCGACTCTAGTAAGGACTGTCGATGGGGTACCCGACGGAACCCCATCCATCGCCGACACCTTAGGATCCCATCGCTGACAGAGCTCTTGTTGACCTATCCGATTTTATTCCTCTTTTAGTTCTGCATCCACCTAGCTCCACCCCAAGGTCTCAATAAGCTCCAAAATGCACCTTAAACTCCGTTAGACGTGCAAAACACAAACCCTATCAAAGTAGTATGTCCGAAACTATAGAATCACATAAAAATGCAATCTTAAACATGAAAACCTTGTACTTTCAACCACGTATCAACTTTCCTTCTAATGCTAAAACAAAGTCAACCATCAAACTACAAATTAATTTGGTGAGTTCTAAAACCCTAGCTCTTAATTTTCACAAAAAGATCATCCTACAAAATATACTTCTAGCACATCCATAGAACATTTTATAATTCGAAAAAATGATTCACTAAAGAGTCCACTTCTAAAAATCAATTTGAGGATTTCCGTAACCCTAAATATAAAAACTCAAAAATTTTCAATAAAAGTAACAAATAATCAAAATTCAAAAAGATAAACCTCTAATTGGATGTTTAGTCGTAATAATAGATTCGTTTGGGAAATTGACTAAAGAATAGGTGTGACATCGAAGATGATATATCAAAGGAGACCCGATTGCAAATTAAATCAATGAACAATAGATCAAATAACAACAGACTGTTACCTAGAATATGTGTGCGACAACATAAAGATGAAATACAAACCTTGATTGAGACGATAATGAGAAGAACATACTTATCTTGATTTAGGATTGTGATTGAGAAAGGGTTTGTGGTTACGGTGATGGCGTCTGCAAGATTAGGGTTTACAATTGAGAAAGTGTAGTCTTTTAGGATTTATATTTGGCGGGTCACAAAATTGGATACGGGCGGGTCAGACCACCGCGATGGATGACTTGGAGATGATGTGGACACCCTAGAAATGGGCCAACTCAGTCCAAGTTACTCTTTTATTATATAGACAGATTTATAGCAGATATGCTACTATATGAGATTATGGACTTCATTTTCCTATAGTTTTACTAAAGTGATAATGGATATCATCATGTATTGTTTAGTTGGTGTCAATTATATTAAAAACATATAACTATTGGGTTAATGTTTGATAGAATTGTTTATACTTCTTTCTATAGTTAACAAATTATGCATAAATTGGATCTTACGTGTCATGGTTTATTGAGCGTTGAAGTTGCATATTTTTTGTCTTCATTGTTCCCTACATACATTGATTTGTAGGTCCAATTTCTCTTACTTTTACGGATTCCTTTATAGTGAATATTAAATGTATTATGTGTCTTACTTTATTATATGTAATGTAATTTGTAATATAATTTAATCTGCGTTTATATATAAAAATGGAATTGTGAAAATTTTAAAATTGTTAATTATTTTTTTTCTTTTAATTAATTATAAGAAAATTTTAAAATAAACTGACGTATTAATATAATATATAAGGACCGAAAGTAAAAACTCAAAATTGACAACAAGGTGCAAATGTCACACATATTAAATATGATTAGAGGACTACTAATAAATATATTTAGATTGGATTCACATGAGATTTAAAAAGATTTGGAGAGTTTTATTATACAACAACTTGATTTATAGCCCATGTAGACTATGTGGTGTGGTTTAGGCAAGGTTTGATAAGCCTTGTCGTCACGTCAGCAAAAAATGAGCTCCACTTGTATTTAGACAATATGAGGACTACCCAAAAGTGTAGGGGTAGTCTTTCTTGGGTAGTCATCCACTATTATTGGTTCAACCTTTTATTTTTTTTAATTCAAAATTATAAATAATAATTAAAATAAATAATTAAAAAATTCACATATATAAATTGTTCTTCCTCATACAGCTTCACCCTCATCATCATCTTCATTGCAAAAACCCAAAACCCACCAGATTTCAGACCATCATCGCCACCACCTTCTGCTATTTCACAACCCCATCTTCTTGCTCAGTCACCGGAGCCGTCTGGTTCTTCTTCTTCCTCACCTCCGGATCTCTTCTTCTTCCTCACCACCAGTTTTTTTATTGGGAGGGAAAATAGGGGGATTGAAGAGGGACCCATCAAATCCAAACGCCAATCACAAAGGAGCGTCCAAGTTGTCCCTTTTCAGCCATTTTGGCCGGGTGTGGATTGACCGGGGCTGTAACACCCCAACTGATGGCGGAAACATCCAGGTGTTACGTAGTGATGATTGTTCAATAGCTCATGGTACTAAATGGAAGTTGAATATTACTAAAAAAATTACAATTTTTCATACAATTAAATAAATACACAAACTTGATTTACATAAACTAGGTCCAAAGCTCCTATGTGATCCAATACTTGTACAACTTCCAATAGCAAGTAAAACCTGAAACATGTTGAGTTGGAAAGATAGGGGGTCAACTATAAATAGTTGGTGAGAATACATAGGTTTTGCATATAATTGAAAACAATATGTTGTGTAGCAATCATAGTTGAAGTATAATAATGAGTAATGTAAGAATATGAGTCCGACATGTAACAATGCGTCTTTTACACAACCAAACCTTGTGTCGACTGAGACCTAACTCGCAAGTTAGTAAAAGTGTAACTGTTATCGATCATCCCTGAATTTATGCCGGGGGGGGGGGGTTGTCAGACCTATAGCGCTATAATCTAAACAGGCGGCTTGATCAATGTTAATGATTGTACTTTGTCTTTTTGTTACAGTCAAATTGAATCAACAAGTTTCAAGAATGTATGAATGAGTAAATGATAGTGTATAAAATGTTTAAACATGTTTGACCCCAAAATGTAAAACAGAAAAAGGGGGCTACGTAAACTCACCTTGGCAAAGTCTCAAGTCCTTTGTAATGGAATAGGTGTAGTCCAAACGTTGCCAAGTATTACCCTATGTTTAAGGCAATAAATAAATCTAAGTTTTTCTAGTCCACAAGTAATTCTAGGGCTCCTAATTTGGGGATAGGCATTTGTTTAATTGTTAATTAGTTAAATTGTTAATGATCTAATAAATAAAAGGAATTAGGAAAATAAATAAATAAAAGACTTTTTGTAAGATTTTGATTAAGAATGGTTGTATTATAATGTTGTAGATATGAAAATAATTTTTATAAAATTATTTTCTTAATAATTTAATTTTTATTATATTTGTATTTATTTGTCAAAATATAGTGTTAATGTCTAAAATATTAAAATTAATAAAGTTTCAAATTAAATTTATATTTTTGTTCTAAATGAACAAAAATAATTTATGTAAAATTTTAATGTAAAAATAGTGAAAAATGAATTTATTATGAATTATTTAAGATTAAAATAGTAAAATTGATTAAAAATATTAAATAAACGTTTTTCTAAAAGTAAAATTTATTTCTGGAACATTTCTTGGTTTATAAGTTTAAAATATTTTTTGTAAAATTTTATAAATTTGTTTAGATATTTTTATAGAATTTTCAATTTATAATTGAATAAACTTGTAATATATTATCATCATCATCAGCAGCAGCATACTCAGTTAATCCCACCTATATCAAAGCTAAGGTAGGGTCTGAGGAGGGTAAGATGTAGACAGCCATACCTCTACCCCTAAGAATAGAGAGGCTGCTTCCAGTGAGACCCCCGGCTCAATGTGGTTTGGTATCAAGCCTTGGACATAAGGCACAGAACACTTAGCAATCGGGACAAACCTGATCGTTGCATGTACCCCTTTGTCTTTTGGCTATCAATGCCACCACATGATGCATGATTAACCGTCCATCGTTTTTAACGTTATTTTCACGAAATTAGTAAAATAACGTTAAAACTAGTGCAACTTTACTTTTGCCCCCCGAGGGTTCAAGTCTCAAAGGAAGCATTTCTTTTTAACTAATTTTTTTCTTTATGTTTTTTTATATTATGCCCCATTTGTATGATATCAAATGTTAATATTTTTAATAATTTGAAAAATGGTATTATCTACAAATTAATTAATAATAATACTAATTAATAATTTTGGGAAAATAAGAAATGTTACAGTCTCCCCTACTTTTAGGAACTTCGTCCCGAAGTTAGAGTTGGAGAGCCTGCTAGAAAGAAGTGTGGGTATTTGGTACAAGCTAAGGTGTCCGTGGTAAAAATTTAAGAGTACTAGACTGTAAGTTTCAAGAATACACAAGATAGCAATCAAGGCTAAATGGACTGTTAAATAACTAGAGTTTGTAATTGGGTATCTATCGAAAACCTTGATAGAATTCCACACTACCTTAATGTACCTGTAAATTCATGATTACGTTCCGGACCGCAATCACCAATTTACCTTACATTAGGGTTTTGTGTCCTTCTATAACTCTAGACACACACACATAGTGCCAAATAACCTTGTGTCTGAATCGTATCCAATATATCAAAAAATGAGTCCAACTGTTGAGCAGGAAAAAGACTTCTACCAGTCAGTGAGTAGGAACCTCTACCGATTGTTGAGCAGGTTGTTAGGACCTCTACCAATCGTTGAGTAGGTTATTTGGTACTCTACTAACTGTTGAGCAAGTATTTCATTCTCTACCAGTTGTTGATTAAGTGTAACAATTATTTCACACATAAATTGCAAATTGATAAGATGTTCATGTAAGCAAGTTTATAAGTGTACAAATATAGAATGTGAGTTGAAATTGTATAGATTTAGATATTAATATAGAAATTAGTTCACATTCAAACAGGCATGTATTCAAGTGTCATGAACATACTAGATAAACAACCCTTATGTAAAAGACAAATTTTTCAGTACTAAGTTTTATTACTTGAATAAAAAATGCATCAATACATGGAATCTTAATAGAAAATAACATTCTAATGGTGGAGCTTGTTGTTAAGAAGCTGGATGGTCTTGATCTCGGTTTAAGTTAGGGCACCAGTTACGGAAGTGGTTTGGGTCTCCACATTCATAGCACTGACCATAGTTGTATCTGCCGGGACGATTAGGATTAGCAGCCGGAGCAGGGTTGGTTGGTTAGTATTGGGATTTGGGGCTTCCCGACATGTGTTGACCAGGTGGCCATACTTACCACAATTGGTGCACAAACGACATGGTGAAACGGTGGGATGATGACGTTTGCATGTGTTACACAAATGAAAGTTTCCTGTATAAGGTTTCTTGTTAGAAGCTTGTGTAATGAGGTTTGCATCAGGATCCCTGGTCTTGAGCTTCTGGTTCTCAGTAGTTACTGCGGCTATAATGCTTGCTTTCTCGCCTTTCCGAAATAAGGTCCCGTTCTTTACGTGATTGTCAGTTAAGGTAGCTGCTAGATGCTTGGCCTCTTCGAGGGTAGCAGGGTTCCTTCCCCACACCGTGTCCTGAATCTACATGGGCAAGCCGCCAATGTATTTTTCGATTGCATCAGGCAGGGGTGTGACCGTATGTGGTAGCAATAGGCTCAGTTCATGGAAACGAATGTTGTAGGCCAAATTCTTCCCACTATCCTGAACCAGAACCAGAACCAGAACGTGAAACTCATCCTCTAACTTCTTAATTTCATTACGAGGACAGAATTCCGCCTTCATGATGTCTTTAGCTTGCTCCCAAGTCAAAGCCAGTGCGACTTCAGCTCCGCGAGTCCGTTTCTCTTCATTCCACGATGTGAGTGCCCGCTTGTGGAGGACACTCATAGCATAGCGAACTTTGAGATTGTTAGGGCACTCGCTATTAATGAAGGTATTTTCGATACCTTCGAACCACTGAAGGACGCTAGTGGCTCCTTCGTCCCCGCTAAACTTAGGAGGGTTGCAAGAGTTGAAGTGCTTGAGGGTGCAAACAGGGTGAGCATTCCCATTCCCATTGCTATTCCCATTGTGATTACCATTCCCATTGCCATTTCCATTGCCATTGCCATTTCCATTCATTTGGACGACTTGAGCCACCAAGTTGGGAACTAACATCGCTATCTGTTGAGCCATTTGCTGGGAAATGATCGTAACGAGTTGGACATCGTTGTCATGGTTGTTGTTGTTGTTGATGCTTTCACCATCATGATCGTTGTTAATACGAGAGCTACGACAAGGAGGCATTATCTGTAAGAGACACAATGAAGGTTTCAATGAGACATAGGATGAATCAAGGATAACGAGATATAATGAGGAGTGTAATCATTTATTCATTAATTAAAATGAATAAACAAAAACGTTGAGTTATCAAAGCTCTAAATTCTAATAACATAGTGAAGACATGCTTTAGCCTATAAGTGAACACTCATCCCGAGAATTCCCAGGTAGGCATCCGGGTCCCTCGTCTGATTGGGATTTATGCGCAATGCAAGTCCTAGACAGAAAACTCAGAATACAGGCGTTCACCCTTCCAAATTGCACGTGTTCGTTATTAAAATATAGAGCTTCGACGAGATAACCAAGGCAGCTCAGGTTAGGACCTGAGGATTTTGTCCTATTAGTCTAAGGGTAGATCCAGTGATGGAGAGCAATCATCTTGTAAGGGCTATAGTAGGGATAAGAAGTAGGGTAGAGATAGAGAATAGAAACAAGTAGAGTTGCAAGGAAGAAGAGCAAATACTGGTTAAAATCCTAAGGTTATAGACTAAATTATTTTTCTAATAACCTAATTCCCTATAACCAAGGCTCTGATACCAATCTGTAACACCCCAACCGATAGCGGAAACATCGAGGTGTCACGTAGTGATGATTGTTCAATAGCTCATGGTACTAAATGGAAGTTGAATATTACTAAACAATTTACAATTTGTCATACAATTTAATAAATACATATACTTGATTTACATAAACTAGGTACAAAGCTCCTATGTGATCCAATACTTGTACAACTTCTAATAGCAAGTAAAACCTGAAACATGTTGAGTTAGAAAGATGGGGGGTCAACTATAAATAGTTGGGGAGAATACATAGGTTTTGCATATAATTGAAAACAATATGTTGTGTAGCAATCATAGTTGAAGTATAATAATGAGTAATGTAAGAATATGAGTCCGACATGTAACAATGCGTCTTTTGTACAACCAAACCTTGTGTCGACTGAGACCTAACTCGCAAGTTAGTAAAAGTGTAACCGTTATCGATCATCCCTGAATTTATGCGAGGGGATGGGTTTTTCAGACCTATAGCGCGATAATCTAAACAGGCGGCTTGATCAATGTTAATGATTGTACTGTGTCTTTTTGTTACAGTCAAATTGAATCAAAAAGTTTCAACAATGTAAGAATGAGTAAATGATAGTGTATAAAATGTTTAAACATGTTTCACCCCAAAATGTAAAACAGAAAAAATGGGTTATGTAAACTCACCTTAGCAAAGTCTTAAGTCCTTTGTAATGGAATAGGTGTGGTCCAAACGTTGCCAAGTATTACCCTATGTTTAAGGCAATAAATAAGTCTAAGTTTTTCTAGTCTACAAGTAATTCTAGGGTTCCTAATTTGGGGATAGGCAATTGTTTAATTGTTAATTAGTTAACTTGTTAATGATCTAATAAAGAAAAGGAATTAGGAAAATAAATAAATAAAAGACTTTTTGTAAGATTTTGATTAAGGATGGTTGTATTATAATGTTGTAGATATGAAAATAATTTTTATAAATTATTTTTTTAATAATTTAATATTTAGTATACTTATATTTATTTGTCAAAATATAGTGTTAATGTCTAAAAATATTAAAATTAAAAAAGTTTCAAATAAAAATTTATATTTCTGTTGAAAATGAACAAAAATAATTTATGTAAAATTTTGTTGTAAAAATAGTGAAAAATGAATCTATTATGAATTATTTATTAATAAAATAGTAAAAATTGATTACAAATAATAAATAAACTTTTTTCTGAAATTAAAATTTATTTCTGGAGTATTTCTTGGTTTATAAGTTTAAAATATTTTTTTGTGAAATTTTATAAATTTGTTTAGATATTTTATAGAATTTTCAATTTATAATTGAATAAACTTGTTATATATTTTATATATATTAAATAAATGATTTTTTAAAAACTAAAAATTGTATAATAAACTTCATCATTAGAATAACATAAAATAATTTTTATAGAATTTATAAACCACTTTGAGTATTTAAAAACTATTTTAAAGAAAAATAGAAAGTATAATTATAGGGGAAAGGCTCTAAAAAAACTGTTGTAGGTGCCAGGACTCGAACCCGAGTCAATGGCCGGTTCTATGGTTTTAATCACAAGCCTGACCAACTGGTCTAGACCCTGAGAACGTTTTAATTAATTATAGAGACTTCTTAGGTTATTTCATAATAATTGGAAATAAAAAACGGCGCGCATGGGTTCGGACTCCAGACCACCGCCGGTTCAATGCTTTAACATAAACGGGTATCACCAACTGGTCTACAGATCAGCTGGTGATATTTATTGGTTTGTTTTAAATGAGAGTCGTATCTGTTTCTTATCTTCTTCCCCAATTCGAATGCCAAACCCTAGCCTATCTGATTAATACAATCAACAACCAATAGCCACAGAAACCTTAGGGCTATTGATTGGATGCTAACGAAGAACAAAAATAATAACTTAAATTGTACTTACAAGGCGTGATTGATGCAGAAGCACGAGTCAACACCAAAGTCAAACGCGACGAGATTCACAGATCAGGAAGAGTTTTTGAGGAAAATTGAGAGTGAGGGCTTGTTATTCGGCTCCTTTAGGTCATCTAGGAGGGTTTAATTTATACAAAACACTCGAATTTATTGATTTAGAAAGTTTGACCAATATTTTTAATAAAACGCGTGATTGATCAATGTTTGGTAAGTTTTAATTGTAATTTTTGGCGTGTAAGAGACGCATCCAACCTGTCCAAGGCATTCCATAGTTAATCTATATCAAAAATGCGGTATTACGATTCAATTGAATGGGTATAAACCTGGGGTTTGACTTTTGGTTCATTTGACCGTGACAATCAGCAATTGTCTTAAGTTTATTCATTTCTGGATTCTTACACAAAGAGGGTTGTGGCTTAGTTGGTCTGCGACATTTATGTGGGGGGTTTGACCCGGTTCTAGACTTGGGTTCAAGTCTTGTAGGAAGCATTTCTTTTTAACTAATTTTTTTCTTTATGTTTTTTTATATTATGCCCCCATTTGTATGATATTAAATGTTAATATTTTTAATAATTTGAAAAATGTTATTATCTACAAATTAATTGTATGTGCTTAAGGATCGACAAATCAACAAAGAAATGATCAAACAAGTTTGATTTAGGTGCGGAAACCCTAAACCAATCACAAAATGATAATCAATCAGATCAAAACAAGTAAATCATCATTCAAAGCTTTTCTCATTAATAATCAAGACTCAATTACACGTTAAAATGATCAAAACATGAAAGACACAACGTGAATTAAGTTTACAAAAACACTAGAGAGACACACTGGACTTGGAGGGAATAATAATGACTAAAACTACATTCAAAAATCAGCTTGACCTATTTATAGGCTGCACGTTCGCCCACAATGTTCGTGTGAACGTGCACATTCGACCAAACAGTCTGGTCGAATGAAGCAATACATAACTAACAAAATCTTCCTTCGCCTCCTGTGTCTCCTTCGTATGATATTCTTCCTTCGCACCCTTGATTTCCTTCCTTAGCCCACGTAAAACTTCCTTCGCCCACTCGACAAAACATATTAACATGTGTTTATAGTAAATCCAAAGCATTAGTCGCATAAATGCATCTACAAACTCCCCCTCGACTATTGCTTGGATTGTTTAACTCTTCGTTCCTCATCCATTCTTTTGTTCATCAGCTTGATTCTCAAAAGTTTCTTCTGTTCCAATGTCATCACCTTCTCAAACACTTGCTTCGGCTTTTTCTTTTTCTCTTCAGGAATCTCTTGAACTTTCACAAACTTGCCGAGCTTTTTGTCATAGTCGCATCCGGCATTGATATCATGAGCAAAACACAGAAATACCACTCGCTGGTATTTACTAGCCTGTTCAGCATCCTTAACATCACTGAAGATAGGATTGTAATACAACATTATGATGTCCTCATGTGAGCAATTCACTAACCACATGGGATCAAAAATGTGTATTTTCTTGAAACTCTTATCACCATCCTTCAAAACTATAACAGCTTCTGCAATCTTCCAGTCATAGTACCACCAGATAAAGTCTTTGGCGAAGTGTTGAGGAATCTGCAGCAATGGAATGTGCCTCAACACTTTTGGTGGTTTATACTTTAAGGTCACTTTGGGCAAACCAGTTATATCGTCAATAGTCTTCTTATGAACAATCCTTTTTGGATATTGAGGTTCAAAGAGGTTCCACTTCGTCCTACTCTCCCTAGCCATCTTCTCAGCAAAGTAAGCAATCTGACCATTTGTCGTTCCTGTCATCTTGTGTCGACAAATGTCACGAATTGCCCAATATGGGAGAGTCTTCAAATCATGGAATCTATCAAAGTATAGGATCCCCTTCTCCCACTTCACTGCTACACATTTCAGTTGCTTTATAAACTTCCATCCCAACGCTTTTCCTTTGAACATGTCGTTATGGAATTTATAAAAGCTACCCTGAATCTCAGGTTTAGGACGATTCGCCTCTTTCTCTTTTAACTCCCTCAATAACTCTTTCAAGCTGTCGGATTGTCTAATAAACGGTTTCTCATGCCCTCTGAAAATCTCATTAACAAACATATCACTTTTCTCTCTTGCACGTCTCTCGGCTTCCTTCAACAACTCATCTGTGAAAGCAGTAAATCCAGAATTCTTGTCTCTTTTGAAATATTCTGGATACTCTTCACTCGTCACATCTTCAACTTCTATGTCCTCGAAACCAGGTATATCACGATCATAATGATCTCCAGCTTCCTTTTCAGTTAGATCAGGAATCTGGTTATCAGCTAACAATTCTTCAACTGTTTTACCAACCTGTTTCGCCAGACCTTCAAAGATCTCTTTTGCCATTGCCGCTGAGACTTCACCGTCTTCCAAATCTGGATCATCATACTCCAATTCAAATACCCTGTCACGAGATTCAAAGATCTCAGAAAATCTGCTGGTCATGTCAATCGTCCAGACTCGATCAGTGAGCATCTGGCGATACATCTGTTTGTCTTCTTCTGACATAGACATCAGCTTTTCGTTCCAAAAGATCGTATCATCATCTACTGATCCTCCACGGACTTTCGAACTAGATTCTTCACATTTTCCAGATTCTCTCTTCTCATACGTATACCTGTCTGTATCATCATCATCATTGTCATCATCATCATCATCAGATGCAGAGCTGTTATCCTCACCAGATCCATCATTTGAACCATCATCATCATCATCCTTTTTCTTCTTAGGAGCTTTACCAGCATCTTCATCAAGATCTGCATCATCCTCCTCATCATCATCTGACAGTTCAAAATCAACTTGCTCCTCTTCAAGCTCTTTATCTTCTTCACCTTCTTTCAACTGAGGAACTCGAGAGTATAAATCCTTGATCAGATTATCCATGTTTTTGTTACTCTCTTTCAGCTTCTTGTTTTCATCTTTCAAAGCTATGATCCGTCTGGTGTTTCTCTGCTCATGTTTCAATAACTTTTTATTATCCTTCTGCAACTTCTTGATCTTCTGTTTCAACTCTTCATTATTCTCATGTGTTGAAACAACTACATCAAGCATCTTTGAGTCGTTTTGTCTTAGTTGGGCAATCTCAGTCTGCTACTTGTTTATCAAATTCATCATTTCAATAAGTCTCCGGTTCACAGTATCCATCACATCACTATCAACTGTAACCTTTTTCTTGGGGACTTCAGAAACCTCTGGCAATTTACCCTTCTTTATCTTCTTCAGAACATTATCTAGTGCTTCATTTAATGCATCAACAGGTAAATCAGCTTCCTAATCTGTACCTGAAGTAGATGTGGTTTTCTGCTTCTTTGAGTCTGGAGCAGTGACTGGAGATTTTGAGCTAGGAGCAGGTGGTAACTTCTTTCCTGCTATCAGTGTCTCTATCTCTCTAGCTCTCTTTTCTGCAGGTCTCACAACCTTTTCTTTCTTCTTATACTGGGGCTTCTTCGGTTTCTCCCCCTGAACTGGCGAACCAGGAAAGTCTCCTGTTCCCAGACCTAAATCTTCCTCCTCTTCGTCCAAATGAATAGGACTTTTCATTCTCTGCTCTTCAACCGATCTGTTCAAACTAACAGACTCACCAGCCACAGTGGCCTTGGGCGTGGTAGTCTTTAGCGTTTCAGTCTCTGAATCCCAGTGTTCATCTTCTTGCGTCTCTTCTGAATCAATCGACGCTTCATCAACAATATGTAAACCCTTCTTAGCCATTGTCTTGTTTCTTCTAGGTGTACTCTTCTTCTTAGCAGGTTCAGGAACAACCTCTAACCTAATCTCTTTCTCCTTTCCCTTTCCACTCTTTGCTCCAACATTAACAACCTGTCGCTTGTGCTTTGCATCTGGATCAACAGGATGTAATGGATTATCTTGATCTGAATCACTATTAGCATGTCTCACTAAACCTTCACCCGGATCTGTATAGTCAATCCTTGCCAAATGTCCAAATAAATGTCTAACAGGTGGACGTTCATTCACTGACAGACCTTTATAAGCTTTCATCCTAGCCAGTGTATTGATTGACATATGTTCTTGAACGACAATGTGCTTAGGATCCCTCTTCAATTCTTTGTATTTATAATCAAACACCATCTGAAGAAAACGAGGATACAACAGAAACTTCAGATTCCTCGTGCCATTGACAGGTTCCAACAAATGTTCCATCAGCATCCCTGATACATTGAACGGTTTGTTCAATACCAGTGCCACCATCATCGAGCTAATACTCTTTCGCATCAAATCATATCCTCCAGCAGCTGAACCAAAGACGTGTATCAACACATGTGCCAAGTATTTGAACTGTGGACACAGCTTTCCCTTGTGCAATGAACCATCAGTAATCGGTCCATTGTACTTCATCCTCAGAAAGCAGTTTCGTTGTTCCATAAAGCTAAGCTCTCTAGGATCAGTCTTCTCATCTTGCAGATTCAAGGCTCCTCTAATATCCTGCTCAGAAACAATAATCATCTTTCCTTGGATCTTGCTAATCACAGACGATTCGCAATTCCAGAAATCCAACTTCGCTTCAGTCCAGAATTCTTGTATCATGTCTCTGTAAATAATGGTAGGTGTAGCAATCGCGTCTATCACCCGACTTCTCTTCAAGAACTCTATGATATCAATGAACTCAGTATGCTTTTTAACCTCTCCAAGATACGCACAGCAATTATGCGCATTCTCGAATGTTAAAAGCTCTTCAATAACTTTCTTTGCAGGCTGTGAGGATGATCCGGCTTATTCAGTAGGCTTCTCCTGTTCAGACATGGTTCAAACTGTAAAACAAAACAAATAAACATGTTAAAAATCGACAAAATATTCAAGCTTTGAAAATTTGGTATTTTATCTTCTCATTCGCCCATACGGGGGTGCGAATGAGCAAAACTTGGTGCGAATGTAAAAATATAAAGGTACGAATGTAAGGTTTTTGACAAAAGCATTTCATTCGCCCAAAATTGTTCATTCGTCCAGTTAACCATCTCCTTCGCCCAAATTAGGCACCTTCGACCATTCGTAATGGGCGAAAGAGACTGTTCATAATTCAAATTTTCAATTATAAGAATCTGTTGTTTTTAACTTGTTATATTGATTCATTCAGCATCTAACAATTCCGAATAACATTTCCAAACCAACAATTTAACTAGTTAATCATTGATTATGTGTTTTCAATCAAAAACTAGGGTTTTATTTGAAAAATCAATCGATTACCCAATCAGTTGATGTTTAATCCTAAGTTTTTGGATAATCTCCCCCTAAAACACTTAAACAATGATCCCCTAACACTTTTAAGTCCAATAATCAAGTGCAAAACCCTGTTCAATCGAAGTTAGGGCTCGAACTGAAAAACGATGATTAATCTGTAAATACTGGATATTAACCTGTAAAATTCAGTGCACAATGATCAGAAGAACAAGACGAACACAATGATATATGGCAAAACAACTGGGCAAAAAATGGACTTCAGTTCAGAATTTTTGAAAAATTTTTGTAATGGTTCGAATGAGACTAAAACAGTATATATAGGCATGCTCCTTCGCCCACTTGCATCGGTCGAATGAGAAACTTTTGGTTCCTTCGACCCTATTTAAAGGTTCGAAGGAGACAAAAGGGTTCGAATGTGGAAATTCTTCAAGAACACTCTCATTCGCCCAAACATACTGTACGAAGGAACAACAAAAATTCCACGTTCGACCAACCGAATGGGCGAACGAAAACTGGAATTTTGAAAAAATTTTCCACATCTCAAAAACGAGTCCCGTTCCAATTATTTTTCAACTTTTAAGCATCCAACATTCATATTTTCACATTTAAAAGATTACAAAGCTCAAATGGTCCATCAAGGTTTAGAAAATCGGCATCAACCACCATCAGCTATCAAAAATAAGATAGAAATGTAAAATCTTTTTGGATTTTCTAAGGTTTATGCTAAAACACACCTAAAATCTTTTTGAGATTTGTAATTTTTGACGAGAAAATAAAATGTAGAAATGTAAATGAAAAACAGTAAATGTTTTGGGATTTCGGGTAAAGGGATCATATCAGTTATTGAGAAATCTGATCACACCGTTGATCTTTTTTATTATTATCATTAAAGACAATGTGTGATCTGGCAACTGCTGATATTGTGATCCATATAAACTCACATGCAGACTTTTGTGCAGTACTTTAAACTGATACTATTATGTATAGTATAAACAAAATTGTCTGTGGTTCCCACGCACACGACATACTCCCGTATCAAGAAGTAAATGCACAAAGACTCATTGTAAAGCGTGATTATGCTTTCGTCGTCTGTAATTTACAAGGTATAATGCACATAGGTATACAAGTCAGCAAATTAATGCAGCAAAGTAACATGTGCACTCTACCAGGTTGAGGACTGATATTAATCATGATTTGCATCAGTGATTAATACGATGTAATAGATAATCTTTGATCATCATAAAACATGGAAAGTTCCTCAATTCGGTAACTTTAGGATTTGGCATAAAGCTCTTTTATAAAGACACCCTGTCTGATCTAGGTCCGTAATGACTTACAGCAGAAAATCAGAGAGGCTATCCCCAGACAACTAATAACATAACGACCTTAAACCTACGAGTTTTGTACAAATACCCTATCAAACGAAATTACGGTACTGAGACCATATGCCCATGAGGAGTTCATCCACATAACAATTCGTTTGATATGTATGTATCAGACATGTAGTAATAGGTCTACGAAGCCTATCAGCACAACGCACAGACTCAGACACACGCCCTATATAGCAGTACATTACTTAGAATGTGTCAGATCCCCACTGATATACTATCATTTCCCTTTTTACTCCAGGAAATCAGTTTTCGTTTTTCTGATTTTTATAAATTTTTGAATTTACTGATCCCAAGGATAAGCTGGAGCATTTCAAATATGTGACTGCCCAGATATCGTTTGTTCACAGAAATCTGACGGCATTAATCTGAGGGAAGAAGATATAGCAGTCAGCAAAGAGATTTTCTAATTTTTATGGATTTTGAAATTTTTCAATGTTTTTGGATTTTCGAAATTTTTCTGAAAAGCAGTAAAAATTAAACTAAAAATTGATAGACTGAGGTGGTGATCAGTCTTGTTTTTCTTTAATACCATTAGCTTTTAAAAGGTAATCAAATATGGATTTGTCAAAAGCTTTGGTAAAAAGATCTGCGCGTTGGTAATCGGTGTGGATTTTGACCATATCGATCAACTCTTTAGCATAACAATCACGAATAAAATGGTATTTAATCCGGATATGTTTAGCCTTTGAGTGATTTACTAAGTCTTTTGTTAATGCGATTGCGGCTTCATTATCACAGTAAATAGGGGTTTTAAGAAATTGCAAACCGTAATCCACCATCTGTTGTTGGATCCAAAGAACCTGTGAGCAGCAGCTCGATGCTGAAACGTATTCTGCTTCACATGTGGATAGTGCAACTGCGGTCTGTTTCTTGCATTTCCAGGTCACGAGCCTGCTCCCCATAAACTGGCATCCAACCGTTGTGGATTTGCTGTCTTTGTCACAGCCGCCCCAATCTGCATCACTAAAAGCGATTAGGTCAAAATTATCATCATGAGGGTACCAAAGTCCTTTCGATGGACAACCCTTCAGATATCTAAGGATACGCTTGACAGCTGCAAGATGACTTTGTTTCGGCTTCGACTGATGTAGGTGCATATGTGCGACTAATGCTTTGGATTGGATAAATCATATGTTTTTGTTTCCTGTCGTTGGTGCGAAGGAAGATTTTGGATGGTGCGAAGGAGAGTTTTCAAAGGTGCGAAGGAAGCATTTTGGGCAAATGAAGATTGTTTATTATGAAGTTTGGTTCGACCGTTCACAGTGGGCGAACCTGCACATTCGCACGAACAAAGTGGGCGAATGTGCAGTCTATAAATAGACAAACTCAGTTTTTGTAGTGAACTTTGAGTCATTTATTTCCCGCCACTTTCTGAATTCTCTCTGTAACTTTTTATAAACTTGTTTTGCGTCTAGTCCTTGATTGTAATCACTTTTCTACGTGTATTCAAGTTTGATTATTAATGAAAACGTTTGAAAATGATGATTTGTGTGTGTTTATCTGATTAGTTATCATTTTGTGCTGGTTTTGGGGATTCCGAACCCAAAACTAAATTGTTTGATTGTCTTTGTAGCTTATCGATCCTTTCACGCGCATACAAAGTGGTATCAGAGCCATTCTGAATCAAACAACCACAAATTGATAGTTTCTCAGTTGATTTTGACCCAAAATTGATCAAAAATTTTCTGTTTTAAGTGAACAAACTGAAATGATGTGTTTTTGATTGATTTCACCTTGATTTCGAGTTTGAATTGGATAATTCACTTTATTAAAGTTGTTTCAAATTTCATCCGATTCAAAACCTGATTAAGATCATCAAATTCCATCAACTTTTGATAAACATGATCAAATCTAACTGATTTTCAAAGAATAACCGTTTTTGAAATCACAGGGGTCGAACGAGAGAATTCGGTCGAAAGTGGGAGTGTATTAGGTCGAATGAGTGTTTTTGTGGTCGAAAGAGTGATTTTAGTGGTCGAAAGTGAACTTTGATTGCTTATATTTTTCATTCGCACTATTGTGTCTCATTCGTATAATCGTTCGGTCGAAGGAGATTAGTAGAACGGTCGAAGGAAGACTTAAGCGGTCGAAGAAGATTTGATATCTGTTTTCTACATTCGTATCAGATTATTTGGTCGAAAGAGAAGATTTTTCTCATTCGCACCTCCGTTCATACGAAGGAGTTTTCTGTTTTTGAAAAATTCTTAATCGTTTCGTGTTTGCTTGTTTGATTGTTTGCAGGATACAATGTGGAACTTTCCAACAACCCCTAGACCAACTCAAGCACCACAACAACAACAGATTCAAGATCCGTGGACAGTAGCGGCACAAAAGACTAGTCAACCATCACAGCCGATCAATTATATGGCTATGACTAGTTCGGCACCACAACAAGTTGTTCAATCAGTACCACAACCGATTGATAACTATTGGGGAGTCGCCGCAGCAGCAGTCCATTCCCAGACGACCAACGCTATTTCTACTCTTATTCATGATCTATCTTCTGGAAGCGGCAATCGTCCACCGAAGTTAATGGACATGAAAGAGTATAACACTTGGAAGACGAAGTTTAAGATTCACGTTGAGGGACAAGGACTTGAAGGAGCAGAAGCATGGCAAATGATTGTGAAGGGTTACGTTGCTCCTATTCTAGAGAATACTGGAGAACCAATTCCTTTGGAGAATTTGGCGGATGACGAGAAGAAAAGGTTTGCTATAGAGAAGAAAGCATTTTTTCAGCTGTCTCAGGCGATCAACACTGATCTATTACATCAGTTTGGATCGTGCACTACATCCAAACAACTTTGGGATGTGCTGAGAAATCGTCATGATGGAAATGAGAAGACCAGGAAGCTTAGGATGGAGGAGCTTCGAAAGGAGTTTGAAAACTTCAGTTATATGGGTAATGAGACCCTAAAAGAGTTGGTTCCAAGGTACTGCCATTTGCTCACTGAATTGTCGAGCTATGAAATCAGCATTCCAATGACGGAATTAGTTGATAAATTTGCTGATGCATTACCACCCTATTGGAATCAACATATTGAAGTGTTGAAGGAGAAGGATGCTTACCAGTATTGGACCATTAATGAGTTCATCCAAAAGCTGGAAAACAAAGAGATGGAGGAAAAGAGAAAAGCTAAGAGAGCTCAGATTCCACAGAATCCTGATTTATATGTGAGTGGAACATCTAACTCTCTTTCTGCTTCAAGCACCACATCTACTGTTGCACCTCACATAGCATGTGTGTCTAACATTGTTGAACCAACAAAAGCACCCATTAACTACCTTGCTCAAACTTCATCTTACACACCATCATACTCACAACAACCATATCAAACACAAAACTTTATTCCACCATTTTCACCATTACAACAAGCCGCATGCTATACATCAAGTCAACAGCAACAACAACAATATCCTCCTCAAGTGAACCAGATGCAGATCACTCAAGCACAATCAAGTCAAAATCCGATTGTGTTAGAGACATCAAACCTTAATAATGTGACTGTTGAAATTGCTCAACAGCATGTTGCTCTAGTATCTGCCATGGTTGCTTCTTACAACGGTTTGGTAGCAAGTCAAATTGGTAACAATAATCTTACCAATGAGGACTATGCTCAAATCGATAAAGAGGAAATGGAGTTGATGGACATTCAGTGGGCTTTTGCAAGCATTATGAGGAGAGCCACTGATTTCATTCAGAAGACTGGCAGGACTGATCTCTCAACCTCTCCCAATACCACATATGGATTCAACAAAGCAAAGGTTACTTGCTTTAACTGTGGTGAAAAGGGACATTTTAAAAGGGAGTGCACACAACCAGCACAACAAGGTAACCGAAATCCTTTCAATTCTTCAAACCAAAATCGACAAAACCAAAACCAGAATCAAGTGTCTTACAACAGTCCAAACATATCAAGCTTTCAACCACAAAATCAAAACACCTACCAGAACCGTCAACAAAACAACAACACCAGACAATCCACAACACAAAACCAACCTCAACAAAACCCAAACCGAACTATTGTTCCTATTTCTACACCCAACACACAAAACCAAAACCAAACTGATACTCAAAACCAAGCACTTGTTATTCAAAAGGATGAAGGTTTTGACTGGACTGGTATGCAATTGGGGGTAGAGGAAATCACTGCTGGGAATGTTGCGTGTGTGGCACAGCAGATGAAGTTGGATGAGAATGAGGAAGTTGAAGAAGAGGTTGTGATTGAAAAAGTGTCAGAGTTGAAGATTGAAGAAGTGAATGATGATGTGATTGCTGAAGGTGAAGACAAGAGATCGGGGATGATTCTTGATTCTGTCACCGATGTTAGAGATCAATATGACTCAGCGTACTCGGATATGGAGAGCGAATCTGACTCAGAGACTAGTGTGAATTCACTAGATGATGATATTGACCAATTGCTAGCTGAAGCTGACTTCCTGATGACTCGCAAGTCATGTATGGTGGATGATGCATGCACCAAGATTGACTACTCCAAATTTTTTGCAGGAAAGGAAGCTCATTTTGCTCTAATGGCCATGACAGAACCTCCTAAGCCGGTAAGTTCTGAAACTCAATCTTGTGTTAAATGTGATAAGTGTGCTGATTTTGAAAAACTGACTGATGAAAATAAGCTTCTCAAGGTTCAACTTGAGAGTGCAAAACTCAACTGTCAGATTTATCAAAAGGACTTAAAAGATTTCAACAAAGTTCTTGATGGTTATAAAAAGGATGTGTCAGAATTGAAAAAGACATTATCTATTAAACAACTTGCCATTAATAATTACATAAATGAAATGGAAAACACTAAATTAGAAATGGCAACCATCAAGTGCTTTGCGGAAAAAGTTAACAAGAAACTAGAAAGTTACAAGCACATTGCATACGTAGTTGATCATATCATTGAAGAACCCTCCCAGACAAATAGTGCAAACTATAAGTAAGTTCCATCTCCGGTATTGTTTGAGAATCACACTTTACATGCAATACCACCGGAGACTTTAATTCATCCTGATCCCACACCAGAAAATGAACCTAACACTTCCAGTGTCGGGGATCCATATTCTGATGTGAGACCAGTATTGGGAAATACAGAGGGTGTGGTCGCTACAGATGATTCAGATGAAGAAGATGAATCATCTGAAACGGTTGAAAGTGATAGTGATATCCCTGATGAAAATCATATAATCACTACTGAGCCAGTCTCACCGTCTCAGATAATCCATCCAATGGCAAATGCTCATCGCAAACATGAGAGTAAGAAAAATGATAAATTTGTTGGTAAAATTTTTGAAAAGGAAAAGGTTAAAAAGGTTGAAAAGAATGAGAGAAAACCGGTTGAAAAGAAAGTTGAAATTAAAACTGAGAAAAATATGGTAAAACCGGTTGAGAAGAAAAATGTTTTAAAATCTGAGAAAAACAATGATGTGAGCAATGAAGTGTGTGATAAACCTGTCAAAATCTTCTATCGGATGCAAGGCTCCGATAAGATTTTGTCTGATGATGAGTTTCCGATTAAGTTTGTCAATTACACAAAAATCGAAAAGATCTGGCAGGAAAGTACGATTTGGTTCCCAAAATCTGAAAGGACCAATGACATTCCTCAAGAGATTTTAGACAAAATTTATTTGGAAAAGAATGCAAAGGTCAATGTCACACAGTTTGTTTTGCCTGTGCATAAAGAAAATAGTTTTATTGAACCGACTTACTCGAAGGATCCAGCTCCTGAGAGTTTAAGGAAACAATGCATGATCGATCGATATCCCATTGCTAGTTTTTCCAAGTCGCCGATCAAGGAAAACTACAAGGAATACCGTGCGTGTTATAAGTGTGGGGAACGGGGACATTTACTTGCCGCCTGTCCATACGTACGACACAAAAGGCACGAGGTGGAAATGAGGCAATATCATGAGTATCTGGTTGACAATTATGGCTATCAACAGAGGCGGCATATTCCCCAACAACATTTTTATAATCAAAACAATCTCTACAACAAAGGGGAAAATCGACCGATGACGTATGATAAGCACAACCGGAAGATCACTGATAAATCTAGTAAGAAACCTCAGATGAACTCAACTGCTGATACCAAAAAGGTTAATTCTAAACCTAATGGTACACAATCAGTTGGACCTGTCTCTGTTAAATCAGAGAAGGTAACCAAGAAGGTTGCTTTTAAGGAAGAAGTAAAGAAACCGACTGAGACTTCAAAATCTCAGATTCGGATCTTGAAAAGATCTGAGCAATCTTGGTCATCTAAGGAATCTGAAGGAGTCTCTACTTCACAAAGCAAGAAGAATGAGAAAGAGAAAGTTGTTAGTAAGGAGAAAGGGGTTGAAGTAACCCAAGTTGTTTGTGATTCAATAGACTCTTTGAAACAACCTGTTCAAAGACCCAAGACCAAACAGGCTTGGGTCCCCCGAAAGAACTAATTGATCTACTTTAAATGTGCAGGGAGCTCCAGCTGGCCCTGTTAGCAGTCTATGGATTGTTGACAGTGGAGCTTCTGGTCACATGACAGGGGACCTCGCGCTACTCTTTGACATCAAAAACATTAACGGAGGTTATGTGGCATTTGCTGGAAATAAGGGAGGTTACATCACTATGGAGGGGAGTGTAAGCAATGGGGTCGTAACATTTGAGCGGATTTCTTATGTGAAACAAATAGATTATAATTTGCTCAGTGTTAGTCAGATTTGTGAGAAACAATTTTCAGTGTATTTTGATGACAAATCCTGTTATATCTTGAAACCCGGGTTTGAGTTACCAAAAGAGTGGGTGATGCTGAAGGCACCGAGAGTTAACAACTTGTATATTCTTGACATGTCTAAAGCAATGACCACCCATGGCCAAGTCACGTGTTTCCTCTCCAAAGCTACAGAAAAAGAATCCATTATGTGGCATAGGAGAATGGGACACATCCATTTGAGAAAGATGAATCAGCTTGTGAAGAATGAACTTGTCACGGGAGTTAATATCAAACACTTCCATCTGAATGACAAGTGTATCAGTTGCAAGAAGGGCAAGCAGCACAAACAATCCCATAGACCAAAGAAAGTTAATTCTGTTGAGCTGCCACTAGAACGTTTGCATATGGATTTATTCGGTCCAGTCAGACGTAAAAGTCATGCCGGAGAGTTATACTGTCTTGTGGTGACTGATGATTATTCTAGATTTTCATGGGTAATGTGTTTGCATCAGAAAAGCGACACTTTTGACAACTTGAAGGTTCTGTTTACACGTCTGGAGAATTTATATGGTCTGAAGATCAAAAGAATCCGGAGTGACAATGGGACGGAGTTTAAAAATGCTCAGATGGAGGATCTTTGTGCAAACAAAGGAATTCATCATGAATATAGTGCTCCGTACACACCCCAGCAGAACGGTGTCGCAGAGAGAAAGAACAGGACTCTTATAGAGACGGCGAGAACTATGCTTGCGGATTCAAATCTTCCAGTCATGTTCTGGAACGAAGCTATTTACGCAGCATGCTATACTCTTAACCGTGTTTTGACAGTGAAGAAGTTTGGTAAGACTTCTTATGAGCTGTTGAACCGTCGCAAGCCGAATCTTGAGTATCTAGAACCATTTGGTGCCCCATGTACAATGCTGAATCCTTCGGAAAAGTTTGCACCAAAGGCTGAAGAAGGTTATTTTGTTGGATATGCAACCCCATTAAAACGGGTATTCAACAAAAGAACTAGAAAAGTCGAGGAGTGGGCTAATGTCAAAGTTCAGAGATATACACAAAATGTACAGGGTGGAGGACCAGATTGGATGTTTGATTACAAAGATTTCTTTGAATCATTCAATCTAGATAGCATGGTTGAAGAAGCTGTACTTCGATTATACTACGAGGTCGAAAACGCCGTAACTTCACCGTTAGTGCGTCCGATCACGGTAAACCCCCAAGCAGCTTCTAATGATGTCACTGCTCCTGTATTGGAAGAAGAGGTGTTCCAAGAAGCTTCTACATCGCTTAATTCATCCGAATCAGAATACGAAGACGATGATGCAACAAGTGAAGCTATTCTGGACAATGCTACAGTGACACCACCAGTGAACCCATCTACTACTGATGCTTCAACATCGAATGTGGGTAATGATCTGGATTCTACAGAGAATTTGACCACTCAGACGGGAGTACAAGTACCTGATTATCCGGAATCTCGGATACATCGGATACACCCGCTTGAACAAGTTATTGGTGATCCTGGTAGCAGTGTGATGACAAGAGGACAGCTGAAGAATGCTCAAGCACCAGAAAACATTGGCAATCTTGCTTTATATGCCAAAATTCAGAAATCTGGTTTTCAGAATGACTGGTCATTTGCTTGTTATGTGTCGCAGGTCAAGCCGCGGACATACAAGGATGCTCTTTTGGATGACGCCTGGGTGGAAGCAATGCAGGAAGAGTTATTACAATTCCAGAAACTTGGTGTATGGACCCTGACTGATTTACCTCCTGGAAGGAAGAAGATAGGCACTAAATGGGTGTTTAAGTGCAAGAAAGATGATAGAGGAGTCATTGTGCGAAACAAAGCTCGTTTGGTGGTTCAAGGTTTTCATCAGGTTGAAGGAATTGACTACAATGAAATCTATGCACCGGTTGCACGCTTGGAAGCTATCAGAATGTTCCTCGCGTTTGCATCATGGAAGAAATTTAAGGTGTATCAGATGGATGTAAAGTGCGCATTTCTTTATGGTGTGGTCAAAGAGGAAGTTTATGTAGGTCAACCACCGGGCTTTGAAGACCCAATCCACCGGGATAAGGTTTATGTTTTAAACAAAGCACTGTATGGTTTGCACCAAGCTCCGAGGCAATGGTATGAGGAGCTGAGCACGTATCTTCTCTCGAAAGGATTCAAACGCGGATTGGTTGACTGCACCCTGTTCACGAAAAGATCAGGAGATGACTTGCTTCTAGTACAAATTTATGTTGATGACATTATTTTCGGGTCTACTAACGAACTTCTGTGCAGGGAATTTGAACAAGTTATGCAGGAGAAGTTCGAGATGAGCGCTATGGGGGAAATGCAGTTTTTCCTCGGCTTGCAGGTGGAGCAAAGACCAACGGGGATCTATATTCACCAAACCAAATATGTATCTGAAGTCTTGAGCTGGTTCCAGATGGATGATTCCAAGCCGATGGATACCCCGATACAACCCAATCACGGGATTGGAGTTGACCTTAAGGGGGAGCTGACAGATCCATTTACATTCAGAGCAATCATCGGATCTCTGATGTACCTAACAGCGTCTAGGCCTGATATAATGTTTGCGACATGTCTTTGTGCTCGTTACCAATCGAAGCCGAAACAAAGTCATTTAGCAGCCGTGAAGCGTATCCTTAGATATCTGAAGGGTTGTCCATCAAAAGGACTGTGGTACCCTCATGATGATAATTTTGACCTAATCGCTTTTAGTGATGCAGATTGGGGCGGCTGTGACAAAGATAGCAAATCCACAACGGCTGGATGTCAGTTTATGGGGAGCAGGCTCGTGACCTGGCAATGCAAGAAACAAACCGCAGTTGCATTATCCACATGTGAAGCAGAATACGTTTCAGCATCGAGCTGCTGCTCACAGGTTCTTTGGATCCAACAGCAGATGGTGGATTACGGTTTGCAATTTCTTAAAACCCCTATTTACTGTGATAATGAGGCCGCAATCGCATTAACAAAAGATTTAGTAAATCACTCAAAGGCTAAACATATCCGGATTAAATATCATTTTATCCGTGATTGTTATGCTAAAGAGTTGATCGATATGGTCAAAATGCACACTGATTACCAACGCGCAGATCTTTTTACCAAAGCTTTTGACAAATCCAGATTTGATTATCTTTTAAAATCTAATGGTATTAAAGAAAAACAGGACTGATCACCACCTCAGTTTATCATTTTTTTTAGGTTAAATTTTTACTGTTTTTCAGAAAAATTTCGAAAAACCAAAAACATTGAAAAATTTTAAAATCCATAAAAAAATTAAAAAAAAATTTCTTTGCTGACTGCTATATCTTCTTCCCTTAGATTAATGCCGTCAGATTTCTGTGAACAAACGATATCTGGGCAGTCACATATTTGAAATGCTCCAGCTTATCCTTGGGAACAGTAAATTCGAAAATCTATAAAAATCAGAAAATTCTAAAATGTTTTCCTGGAGTATAAAGGGAAATGATAGTACATCAGTGGGGATCTGACACATTCTAAATAATGTAATGCTATATAGGGCGTGTGTCTGAGTCTATGCGATGTGCTGATAGGCTTCGTAGACCTATTACTGCGTGTCTGATACATACATATCAAACGATTTGTTGTGTGGATGAACTCCTCATGGGCATATGGTCTTAGTACCGTAATTTCGTTTGATAGGGTATCTGTACAAAACTCGGAGGTTTAGGGTCGTTATGTTATTAGTTGTCTGGAGATAGCCTCTCTGATCTTCTGTTGTAAGTCATTACGGACCTAGATCAGACAGGGTGTCTTTATAAAAGAGCTATATGCCAAATCCTAAAGTTACCGAATTGAGGAACTTTTCATGTTATATGATGATCAAAGATTATCTATTACATCGTATTGATCACTGATGCAAATCATGATTAATATCAGTCCTCACCTGGTATAGTGCATATGTTACTTTGCTGCATTAATTTGCTGACCTGTATACCTCTATGCATTATATCTTGTAAAATTACAGACAACAAAAGCATAATCACGCTTTACAATGAGTCTTTGTGCATTTACTTCTTGATACGGGAGTATGTCGTGTGTGTGGGAACCACAGACAATTGAGTTTATACTATAACTATCTGTATCAGTATAAAGCACTGCACAAAAGTCTGCATGTTAGTTTATGTGGATCACCATATCAGCAATTGCCAGATCACACATTGTCTTTAATGATAATAATTTCAAAAAGATCAACGGTGTGATCAGATTTCTCATAAACTGATATGATCCCTTTTCCGGAATCACAAAAACATTTACAGTTTTTCATTTACATTTTTGCATTTTACTTTACTGTCAAAAATTACAAAACTCAAAAAGATTTTAGGTGTGTTTTAGCATAAACTTTAGAAAATCCAAAAAGATTTTTCTTTTTCATCTTATTTTTGATAACTGATGGTGGTTGATGTCGATTTTCTAAAACCTGGTACACCAATTGAGTTTTGTGATCTTTAAAATGTGAAAACATGATCATTGGATGCTTAAAAATTGAGAAATAATTGAACTGGGATTCGTTTTTGAGATTTGGAAAATATTCAAAAATTTCATTTTACATTCGTCCATTCGTTTGGTCGAATGAGAAATTTTTCCAGCTCTTTCGAACGAATTGAACGGGCGAAGGAGAGAGTTCATGAACTGATGTTCATTCGAACCCTTTTGACTCATTCGAACCCTTTCAATAGGGTCGAAGGAGCCAAAAGCTTCTCCTTCGCATGAACAAAACGGGCGAAGGAGGCTGTCTATATAAGACTTTCCAGCTCATTCGACCCTCATATTTTTTCCTCACAGATTTTTCATATAAAGTCACCTTGTTGCCTGATTGTTTTGCTATATACCATTGTGTTCGCATTCATCTACTGATCATTTTGCTATCTTTGTTTCAGGTTAACATCCATTTTTAAAGGATTAATTGCTGTTTTTCAGTTCGAGCCCCAAAATTTCTAAAACCTGTTTTAAACACCTTTATTGTTTCAATTGTTGTTATGGATTCATCATATGTATGTTTTAGGGGGAGAATAACTGAAAATCTCGAATTCATTAACATCAGTTTGATGTCTATGATCAAAACCCTCTTCGAACCCTAGTTTTCATATAAAAACATACATATAATGAACACTGATTGAATATTGTTGGTCTAAAAGCTTAATCGGCATGTTTAGGTTGTATTACAATCAAATAAACATGTTCAGATCATGTTAAATGCATTATTGAAATTTTGAATTGAACAGATACATTCGCCCCTTGTCGTTTGGGCGAAGGAAATAAAAATGGTCGAATGTAGATTTAAAAACGGTCGAATGAAGGAAAATTGGTCGAATGAAAACTATGTGTCAAAATTATTACATTCGAACCCAAAAATATCACATTCGTACCAAAATTACACATTCGAACCTTATAAAAATCTCATTCGCACTCCCGACTGGGCGAATGAGAATGTAATATCAAAATTTTCAATTTTTGAAATTTTATGATTTCTAACATGTGTTTTTTGATTTGTTTTGCAGATTCTAAACATGTCCGAGCCAGAGAAAACTACCGAACAAGCAGGATCGTCCTCATAACCTGCTAAGACTGTACCACCAAAGCAGCTGGATTTCGAGAACGCACACAACTGCTGTGCTTATTTGGGAGATGTCAAGAAACACACTGAATTTGTGGAGATTATAGAGTTTTTGAAGAGATGTAGAGTAATTGACGCGATTGCTACACCAACCGTCATTTACCGTGATATTATGCAGGAGTTTTGGTCAAACGCAAAGCTGGATTTTTGGAATTGCGTATCATGTTTGACAAGCAAGGTTCAAGGACAGAGAATAATTGTTTGTGAACAAGATTTACGTGAGGCGTTGAATTTGAATGATGAGAAAACGGACCCTAAAGAGTTGGGATTCATGGAACAGCGCAAGTGTTTCTTGAGGATGAAGTATAATGGTCCTATCACCGATGGTTCTCTACATAAAGGAAAACTGTGCCCTCAGTTTAAATATTTGGCACATGTTTTGATTCATGTATTTGGATCGGCTGCGGGTGGATATGACTTGATGAGGAAAAGCATAAGCTCTATGATGGTTGCATTAATATTGAACAAACCGTTCAATGTTTCTGGCATGCTTATGGATCATTTACTTGAGCCAGTTAATGGCACGAGAACACTTAAGTTTTTGCTATATCCTCGCTTTTTACAGATGGTGTTTGACAACAAATATAAAGACTTGAAAAAGGATCCCAAACAAATTGTTGTTCAAGAACACATGACATTGAACACACTTGCCAGAATGAAAGCTTACAAAGGCTTATCAGCTAATGAACGTCCTCCTGTTAGGCGTTTATTTGGACACTTAGCAAGACTTGATTACGAAGATCCAGGAGAAGGGTTAGTGAGACATGATGATAGCAATTCTGATACTGATGATCCTTTACATCATATTGATCCTGATGCAAAGCGAAAGAGACAGATAGTGAATGTGGGTGCAAAAGGTGGCAAAATGAAGAAGAAAGAGGTGGTATTGAATGTTGTTGAACCTGAAAAAGAGAAACCAAAGTCTGTACCGAGGAGGCAGAAGAGTAAAGCTCAGAAAGGTTTACATTTGGTTGATGAGGTGTCTATTGATTCTGAAGAGACACAAGAAGATGAGAGATGGAATTCTGAAGCTGAAACCGTTGAGACCACCTTGCCCAAGGCCACTGAGGCTGGTGCGTCTGCTGATGCTGAAGTACAAGGAGATAAGAGTCCAATTCAGGACGAGGTAATTGAAGTTATTCTGAATATGGATGATATTGAAGCTGGTTCTCCTGTTCAAGCAAAGAAAAAGAAGAAACAGGAGAAACCAAGTTTGAAGAGAAAGAAAGAGCTAGAAATGTTGATGGCTGGAAAGAATTTACCACCAGCTACTAGTTCAAAGTCACCGGTTGCTGAGCAGGCACAGAAGAAACGAGAAAACCACAACAACTTCAAGCACACCACAAACAAAAGGAATTCCAATGGATGATGTGAATGAAGCATTGGATAATGTGCTGAAGAAAATGAGAAAAGGCAAAATGCAAGAAGTTGTTGAACAACCTGTTAAGAAAAAGGTTTCTGTTGATAGTGATGTTATGGATGCTGTTAATCAAAGACTGACTAAAATGATGAATATCATTAACAAACAGCAGAGTGAGATTGAACAGTTAAAATCGACTGACAAAAAGATGTTAGAGGTTGTAGTCACATCAGCGGATGATAATGCATTGATGAAGAAAACCATCAAGAGGTTGAAAAGGGAAAACAGAAAGTTGCTAAAGCATGAGCAACGGAATACAAGAAGGATAATGGCTTTGAAAGAGGAGAACAAAGAACTGAAGAAGAATAACAAGAAGATGGATAATCTGATTCAAGACTTGTACAATCGAGCTCCTCAACTTCAAGCTGGTGAGGAAGACAAAGAGTTAGATGAACAACAGGTTGATTATGAACCATCAGATGAAGAGGAAGATGATGAATTAGATGAAGATGCTGGAAATGATACTAAGAAGAAGAAGAAGAAAGACGATAATGATGGTGATGATGATTCGAGTGATGGTTCAGGTGAAAGCGGCTCTGCTTCTGATGATAGTGATGATGATAATGATGACGCTGAACAGTTTTCATATGAAAAGCGTGAAACAGGTAAGGGTGGAGAATCAAGTTCGAAAGCTCCGGGAGAGAATGTAGATGATGATGATATTTTCTGGAACGAAAGATTAAAGTCATTGTCTGAAGAAGATAAAACTAAGTATCGTCAGATGTTAACCGATCGAGTCTGGACGATAGACATGACTAGCAGGTTTCCTGAAATATTTGAATCTGATAATAAACTCTTCGAATTGGAATATGATGACCCTGATCTTGAAGATGGGGAAGTGTCTGCAGCTATTTCAAAAGAAATTTTGGAAGGTTTAGCAAAGCAAGTGGGTAAGACGTTAGAAGAATTACTTGCTGATAATTTTATTCCTCAGATTCCTGAGAAAGAAGCTGGAAATCACTCAGATGATCGTGATGTTCCTGCATTCGAGGAAGTCGAGATGGAAGATATTACGAGTGATGAATATCCACAATATTTCAGAACAAATCAAGAATGTGGATTTTCTTTCTCAGACGAATTGCTAAACCATGCTGAGAAAATAGCCAAAGAGAAGAGTAAGATATTTGAAGATCAAATCTTTGAAGGGCATGAGAAGCCTCGGTTCGAACAAACAGACAGTTTGAAGGAGTTGTTGAGGAAGCTAAAGAGAAGGAGAATAACCGCCCTAAAGCTGATATTCAGGGAAGCTTCTACAAACTTCATAGCAGTATGTTCAAAGGCCGTGCCTTGGCCTGGAAGTTTGTCAAAGAGCTTAGGTGTTTTGCAGTGAAATGGGAGAAAGGTATTCTATACTTTGAGAAGTTTCATCACTTAAAGACTCTTCCTTACTGGGCAATCAGGGATATTTGTCGTCACCGTCTAACGGGAGCGCCAAATAGCCAGATTGATTATTTTGCTGAGAAGATGACCCGCGAGAGTCGAACTGAGTGGAATCTGTTTAGACCCCAGTATCCAAAGAGGATTGAACACAAGAAGGAGATTAACGAGATTACTGGGTTGCCCAAGGTTACTTTGAAGTATAAACCACCACGAGTGCTGAAGAAAATTCCGTTGTTGCATATTCCTCAGCATTTCGCTAAAGACTTTATATGGTGGTACTATGATTGGAAGAGAGCAGAGGCCGTGATTGTGTTAAAGGATGGTGAGAAGGATTATAAGAAAGTGCTTATTTTTGATCCTATGTGGCTAATCAATTGCTCACATGAGGATATCATTATGTTATTCTATAATCCTATCTACTCAGACGCAAAAGATGCTGAAAAAGCAGGAAAATACCAACGTGTGGTATTTCTGTGTTTTGCATATGACATCAACGCTGGATGTGATTATGAACAGAAGTTGGGAAAAACTGTTGAGAAGGTTGTGCCTGTGAAGAAATCAAAGAAGAAGACATTTCAAGAACCGGAATTGACCAGAGAACAAAAGATTATCCGACACATCAGAATAATGAACAAGCACATGCATGAACAGAGAAGACTACAATCCAAGCAATAGTCAAGGGGGAGTTTGTAGGTGCATATGTGCGACTAATGCTTTGGATTGGATAAATCATATGTTTTTGTTTCCTGTCGTTGGTGCGAAGGAAGATTTTGGATGGTGCGAAGGAGAGTTTTCAAAGGTGCGAAGGAAGCATTTTGGGCGAATGAAGATTGTTTATTATGAAGTTTGGTTCGACCGTTCACAGTGGGCGAACCTGCACATTCGCACGAACAAAGTGGGCGAATGTGCAGTCTATAAATAGACAAACTCAGTTTTTGTAGTGAACTTTGAGTCATTTATTTCCCGCCACTTTCTGAATTCTCTCTGTAACTTTTTATAAACTTGTTTTGCGTCTAGTCCTTGATTGTAATCACTTTTCTACGTGTATTCAAGTTTGATTATTAATGAAAACGTTTGAAAATGATGATTTGTGTGTGTTTATCTGATTAGTTATCATTTTGTGCTGGTTTTGGGGATTCCGCACCCAAAACTAAATTGTTTGATTGTCTTTGTAGCTTATCGATCCTTTCACGCGCATACAACTGATATCGTGCACAAAGACATGTTGCAAACATTATATCCGGTCTAGACGCGGTGAGATACATTAGAGATCCGACGATTGCTCTGTATGTAAATGGATCAGTCAGCTCCCCCTTAGCGTCAACTCCAATCCCGTGATTAGGTTGTATCGGGGTATCCATCGGCTTCGAATCATCCATCTGGAATCGGCTCAAGACTTCAGAAACGTATTTGGTCTGGTGAATAAAGATCCCCGTTGGTCTTTGCTCCACCTGCAAGCCTAGGAAAAACTGCATTTCACCCATTGCGCTCATTTCGAACTTTTCCTGCATAACTTTTTCAAATTCCCTGCACAGAAGTTCGTTAGTAGACCTGAAAATAATATCATCAACGTAAATTTGCACAAGAAGCAAGTCATCTCCTGCTCGTTTCGTGAACAGTGTGCAATCTACCAATCCGCGTTTGAATCCTTTCGAGAGAAGATACGTGCTCAGCTCCTCATACCATTGTCTCGGAGCTTGGTGCAACCCATAGAGAGCTTTGTTTAAGACATAGACCTTATCCCGGTGAATAGGGTCCTCTAAGCCTGGTGGTTGACCTACGTAAACTTCCTCTTTGACCACACCATAAAGAAATGCGCTCTTTACGTCCATCTGATACACCTTGAATTTCTTTCAGGATGCAAACGCCAGAAACATTCGTATAGCTTCCAAGCGTGCAACAGGTGCATAGATTTCATTATAGTCGATTCCCTCAACTTGATGAAAACCTTGAACAACCAAACGAGCTTTGTTTCTCACTATAACTCCTCTATCATCCTTTTTACACTTAAAAACCCATTTGGTTCCGATCTTCTTTCTTCCCGGGGGCAAATCTGTCAGCGTCCAAACTCCAAGTTTTTGAAATTGTAACAACTCTTCTTGCATCTCTTCCACCCAAGCATCATCCAAATGAGCTTCCTTGTACGTCTGCGGCTCGACCTGCGAAACATAACAAGCGAAAGACCAGGCATTTTGAAAACCAGGTTTTTGTATTTTGGCATATAAAGCAAGATTGCCAATATTCTCCGGTGCTTGAGCATTCCTCAATTGCCCTCTTGTCATAACGCTGCTACCAGGATCACCAATGACCTGTTCAAGCGGGTGTATTCGTTGTATCCGAAATTTCGGATAATCAGGTACTTGCACTCCCGTTTGAGTCGTCAAATTCTCTGTAGAAACTAGATCATTACCCACATTCGATGTTGAAGCATCATTTGGATTTGGGTTCACTGGTGGTGTCACTGTAGCATTGTCCAGAATAGCTTCACTTGTAGCATCATCGTCTTCATCTTCTGATTCTGATGAATTAAGCGTTGTTAAAGCTTCTTGGAACACTTCTTCTTCCATCACAGGAGCAGTGGTATCATTAGAAGCCGCTTGAGGATTTACAATGATCGGACGCACTAACGGTGAAGTCACTGCGTTTTTGACCTCGTAATATAAACGGAGTACAGCTTCTTCAACCATGCTATCTAGATAGAATGATTCAAAGAAGTCTTTGTAATCAAACATCCAGTCTGGACCTCCTCCCTGTACATTCTGAGTGTATCTTTGTACTTCGACGTTAGCCCACTCCTCGACTTTTCTAGTTCTTTTGTTGAAAACCCGTTTGAGTGGGGTTGCATATCCAACAAAATAGCCTTCTTCAGCCTTTGGTGCGAACTTCTCCGAAGGATTAAGCATTGTACACGGGGCTCCAAACGGTTCTAGATACTCTAGATTCAGCTTTCGTCGGTTCAACAGCTCATAAGAAGTTTTGCCAAACTTCTTCACTGTTAAAACACGATTTAGAGTGTAACATGCTGCGTAAATTGCTTCGTTCCAGAACATAACTGGAAGATTTGAGTCCGCAAGCATTGTTCTCGCCGTTTCGATTAGAGTCCTGTTCTTTCTTTCTGCGACACCATTCTGCTGGGGTGTATACGGAGCGCTGTATTCGTGATGAATTCCCTTGTTTTCACAAAGATCATCCATCTGAGCATTTTTGAACTCCGTCCCATTATCACTCCTGATTCTTTTGATCTTTAGACCATAGATATTCTCCAGACGAGTGAACAGAACTTTCAGGTTGTCAAATGTTTCGCTTTTCTGATGTAAGCACATAACCCATTAGAATCTTGAGTAATCGTCAGTCACCACAAGACAGTACAATTCCCCATCATGACTTTTACGCTTGACTGGACCAAATAAATCCATGTGCAAACGCTCAAGTGGTAGTTCAACGGAATTGACTTTCTTTGGTCTATGGGTCTGTTTGTGCTGTTTACCCTTTTTACAACTAATACACTTGTCCTTCAAATGAAAATGTTTCACATTAACTCCAGTGACAAGTTCATTCTTCACCAACTGGTTCATCTTTCTCAAATGAATGTGTCCCATTCTCCTATGCCACATGATAGATTCTTTTTCTGTAGCCTTAGAGAGGAAACACGTGACTTGGCCATGGGTGGTCATAGCTTTGGACATATCGAGAATATACAAGTTGTTTACTCTCGGTGCCTTTAGCATCACCCACTCTTTTGGAAGTTCAAAACCCGGTTTCAGGATGTAGCAAGATTTGTCGTCAAAATAAACAAAGAATTGTTTATCACAGATTTGGCTGACACTGAGTAGATTGTAATCTATCTGTTTCACATACGATATCTGCTCAAATGTCACTACCCCATTGCTAACACTACCCTCCATCGTAATGTAGCCTCCTTTATTTCCTGCAAATGCTACATAACCTCCATTTATGTTCTTGATATCAAAAAGTAGCGTGAGATCCCCTGTCATGTGGCCAGAAGCTCCACTGTCAACAATCCAGAGGCTGCTAACAGGGCTAGCTGGAGCTCCCTGCACATATCAAGTAAAACAATTAGATCTTTCGGGGGACCCAAACCTGTTTGGTCTTGGGTCTTTGAACTAGTTGTTTCAAAGATTCATTAGATTCACAAACATCTTGGGTTTTATCAACCCCTTTCTTTTCACACTCAACTTTTTCCTTGTCAGTTTTCACATTCTGTGAAGTTGAAGCACCCTCAGACCCCTGTGATGACCAAGACTGTTCAGACCATTTCAAGATCCGAATCTGAGATTTTGAGGTCTCAGCCGGTTTCTTTACTTCGTCTTTGAATGCTACCTTCTTGGTTACCTTCTCTGACTTAACAGAGACAGGTCCAACTGCTGATTTGGCATTAGGTTTAGCAGGAACCTTTTTGTTTTCAGCAGTTGTGCTCAACAATGGTTTCTTCAAAGGTTTCTCAGTGGCTATCCAGTTGCATTTGTCATAAGTCATCGGACGATTTTCCCTCTATTTGTAAAAATTGTTTTGGTTATAATAAGGTGCTGGCTTAGGGAAAAACCGTCTTTGAGGATAACTGTAATTATCAACCGGATAATCATATCTTTGCTTCATCTCCACCTCATGCCTCTTGTGTCGTACATACGGGCAGGTGGCAAGCAAATGTCCCATTTCCCCGCACTTAAAACACGCATGGTATTCTTCATAGTTCTCCTTGATGTTCGACTTGGAAAAACTCGCAATGGGATATTGATCAACCATGCACTGTTTTCTCAAACTCTCAGGAGTTGGGTCCTTTGAGTAAGTCGGCTCAATGAAACTATTTGACTTGTCTGTTGGTTTAACGAATTGTGTGGCATTGACCTTTGCGTCTTTAGAATTATCCGAATAAATTTTCATTAAAATGGCTGGAGGAATGTCATTGGTTCGTTCATGTTTTGGAAACCAAATTGTACTTTCCTGCCAGATCTTTTCAATTTTGGAATAGTTCACAAATTGAATCGGATATTCATCATTAGACATAATCTTATCGGAGCCTTGCATCCAATAGAAAACTTTCACAGGTTTATCACACGATTCGTTGTTCTTTTCATTTGATTTCTCAGTTTTAGTTTCAATTTTCTTATCAACAGATTTAACCACATTTTTCTCAACTTTCTTAACAACTTTCTTTTCAACATTTTTATCAACCGACTGCTCAACTTTCTTAGCAACATTCTTTGCTGGTTGATTCTTTCTGTGAGCATTAGCCATGAGATGGACAATCTGAGATGGTGAGACTGGTTCAGTAGTGATTATATGATTTTCATCAGGAATATCACTCTCTTTTTTTAACAACCGTCTCAGACTGTTTATCTTTTTCATCAGAATCATCTGCAGCTACCACACCTTCATTGTTTCCCAAAACAGGTCTCACATCAGAATACTGGTCTCCGACACTAGATGTGTTGGACTCGTTATCTGATGTGGAGTCAGATTTGACTAGATTCTCCGGTGCTATCGTATGTAAATTATGATTTTCGAACAACACCGGAGATGGGACAGCTTTGTAGTTTGCACTACTCGACTGTGAAGGTTCTTCGATGATGTGGTCAACTACATAAGCAATGTGCTTATAGCTCTCTAACTTTTTATTTACTTTTTCAGCGAAGCACTTGATGGTTGCCATTTCTAACTTTGTGTTTTCCATTTCATTTATATAGTTGTTAATGGCAAGTTGTTTCAAAGACAAAGTCTTTTTCAGTTCAGAAACATCCTTTTTGTAACCATCAAGTACTTTGTTAAATTCTTTTGCTTAAGTTTGACAGTTTATTTTAGCACTCTCAAGTTGTACCTTGAGTTGCTTATTTTCTTCAGTCAAACTATCAAAAGCAGAACATTTATCACAAACATGAAATCAAGATTGAGATTCAGTACTTACCGGTTTAGGTGGTTCTGTCATTGCCATCAGTGCGAAATGAGCTTCCTTCCCTGCAAAGAATTTTGAGTAGTCAATCTTTGTGCAGGCATCATCCACCATGCACGACTTGCGGGTCATAAGGAAATCTGCTTCAGCTAGCAACTGATCGATGTCATCGTCTAGTGAGTTCACACTAGCTTCCGAGTCAGAATCACTTTCCATGTCCGAGTAAGCTGAATCATATTGCTCTCCAACATCGGTGACAGAATCAAGAATCATTCCAGACTTCTTGTCTTCACACTCATCATTCACATCTTCATTCAACTCTTCTATTTTCAACTCCGACAATTTTTCTGTCACAACATCTTCTTCAATCTCCACATGTTCATCCAAACTCATCTTTTGTGCCACACAAGCCACATTTCCTGCAGTAATCTCTTCCACTCCTAATTGCATACCCGTCCAATCAAAACCTTCATCTTTTTGAATCACAAGTGCTTGGTTTTGGTTTTCAGTTTGGGTTTGGTTTTGAGTGTTAGGTGTAGAGATGGGAACAATGGTTCGGTTTGGATTCTGTTGTGGCTGGTTTTGAGATGTGGATTGTCTAGTATTGATATTTTGTTGTGTGTTTTGACGGTTCTGGTAGTTGTTTTGAGGTTGAAAGCTAGAAATGTTGGGGCTGTTGTATGATACCTGATTCTGGTTTTGGTTTTGTCGATTTTGGAAGTTTGAATTGAACGGGTTTCGATTACCTTGCTGAGCCGGCTGTGTACACTCTCTCTTGAAATGACCCTTCTCACCACAATTAAAGCATGTAACCTTGGCTTTGTTGAAGTCGTAAGTGGTGTTTGGAGAAGTCGAAAGGTCAGTTCTTCCTGTTTTCTGGATAAAGTCAGTGGCTCTTCTCATGATGCTAGCAAACGCCCACTATATATCCATAAGCTCCATTTCCTCTTTATCGATTTGTGCATAGTCCTCATTGGTTAGATTGTTGTTTCCAATCTGACTAGCAACTAAACCGTTGTATGATGCAACCATAGCAGATACTAATGCGACATGCTGTTGAGCAATCTCAACAGTAACATTGTTAAGGTTAGAAGTCTCTAACACAATCGGACTTTGATTTGATTGTGTTTGAGTGATCTGCATTTGGTTCATGTGAGGATTATATGGTTGTTGTTGAGGTTGACTGGCAGTGTAACAGGCAGCTTGTTGTATAGGTGAAAAAGGTGGAATGAAATAAGGTGTTTGATAAGGTTGTGGTGTATATGATGAAGTTTGAGCAAGATAGTTGATTGGTGCTTTAGTGGGTTCAACAACATTAGATACACAAGCAATATGAGGTGCAACACTTGAAGTAGAGCTAGAAGTAGAAAGAGAAGTAGATGTACCACTCACATACAACTCTGGGTTCTGTGGAATCTGTGCTCTCTTTGCTTTCCTCTTCTCCTCCATTTCTTTGTTCTCCAGTTTTTGTATGAACTCATTGATAGTCCAATACTGGTATGCATCTTTTTCTTTCAACACTTCAATATGTTGGTTCCAATATGGTGGTAAAACATCAGCAAATTTATCCACCAGTTCAGACATAGGTTTGCTAATCTCGTAACTCGAGAGCTCTGTGAGCAAGTGGCAATACCATGGAACCAATTCTTTTAAAGTCTCGTTACCCATGTAACTAAAGTTCTCGAACACTTTACGAAGCTCTTCCATTCTCAGCTTCCTAGTCTTCTCATTACCATCATGTCTGTTTCTCAGCATATCCCACAACTGTTTTGAAGTAGTACACGATCCGAACTGATGCAGCAAGTCAGTGTTGATCGCCTGAGATAATTGAGAAAATGCCTTTTTCTCGATCGCGAACTTCTTCTTCTCATCATCAGCCAAGTTTTCCAATGGTATAGGTTCACCAGTGTTCTCCAGAATAGGAGCAACATAACCTTTCACTATCATCTGCCATGCCTCGGCTCCCTCTAAGCCTTGTCCCTCCACATGTATCTTGAACTTTGTCTTCCATGTGTTATAGTCCATCATATCCATGAGCTTTGGTGGACGATTTCCACTGCCTGATGATAGATCATGAATGAGTGTAGATATGGCATTGGTCGTCTGTGAGTGAACTGCAGCTGCTGCTACTCCCCAATAGTCGCCAATTGGTTGTTGTAATGGTTGCACAACTTGCTAAGGAGTAGAACTAGTCATAGCCATGTAGTTGATTGGCTGAGATGGTGGACTAGTCTTCTGGGCTGCAACTGTCCATGGATCTCTGGTTGTCTGCTGCTGTGGTGCTGGATTAGGTCTTGGCGTAGTTGGAAAGTTCCACATCTTAACCTGTAAATGTTCAAACACGAAAAGATTAGAAAATTTTAAATCAGGTTTTACTTTCGCACTTACGGATGGTCGAATGAGGAAAATTCTTCTCCTTCGACCGTTTGGAAAGGAACGAATGTGGACTATGACAACACACAAACTCTTTCGACCGTTTGTACTCTCTTTCGACCGTTTTCTCCCTCCTTCGACCGTTCGATCAGTCGAATGAAACTCTGATGGACGAATGTACACAAATAAGCTATAAAACTCTACGTTCGACCACAAAATCAACACCTTCGACCAGAAAATCACTCGTTCGACCAAAATCACTCACACCTTCGACCGTCTCTCTAGGTTCGACCCCTGCTATTTCAAAAACGGTTACTCTTTGAAAATCAGTTAATTTTGATCATGTTTATCAAATGTTGATAGATTTTGATGATTTTAATCAGGTTTTGAATCGGAATTGATTTGGAACAAGTTTATCAAAGAGAATTATCCATTTTAACCATGAAAACAAGTTGTAATCAATCAAAAACTCATCAAATCAGTTTGTTCTATGAAAACAGAAACTTATTGACCAAAATTGGGTCCAAATCAACTGAGAAACTATCAATTTGTGGTTTTTGATCCAGAATGGCTCTGATACCACTTTGTATGTGCTTAAGGATCGACAAATCAACAAAGAAATGATCAAACAAGTTTGATTTAGGTGCGGAAACCCTAAACCAATCACAAAATGATAATCAATCAGATCAAAACAAGTAAATCATCATTCAAAGCTTTTCTCATTAATAATCAAGACTCAATTACACGTTAAAATGATCAAAACATGAAAGACACAACGTGAATTAAGTTTACAAAAACACTAGAGAGACACACTGGACTTGGAGGGAATAATAATGACTAAAACTACATTCAAAAATCAGCTTGACCTATTTATAGGCTGCACGTTCGCCCACAGTGTTCGTGCGAACGTGCACATTCGACCAAACAGTCTGGTCGAATGAAGCAATACATAACTAACAAAATCTTCCTTCGCCTCCTGTGTCTCCTTCGTATGATATTCTTCCTTCGCACCCTTGATTTCCTTCCTTCGCCCACATAAAACTTCCTTCGCCCACTCGACAAAACATATTGACATGTGTTTATAGTAAATCCAAAGCATTAGTCGCATAAATGCATCTACATTAATTAATAATAATACTAATTAAAAATTTTAGGAAAATAAGAAATGTTACAGGGGCGGTGTTGGCCGGCCCAAGAAAGGGCTCGACGGGCCGATGCCGCCCCCACACCGTTTAGTCTTATGCTTCACTTTTTGTACATTTAATTTGTTATCATCCTCGCAACGACTTTTACAAACATTGGTTGTCACTACTAAGTGCGGTTATCAAAACAAGTAGTTTATTTATTTATTATTACTCTAGCAAAAGTATACGGTAGAAAGTATACATAGGAAGGGTAGGATGTCAAGGGGATGACACTTGTAAACAATAGTTAAGTCTAATAAACTCAATCCTGGTTGATTAAAAGGGTAATTTAGACTTTTTTTTCTTTCGTTAACCTCTTATTCGAATTCGATTAATTATATTCGACAATCCAGTTTATAAGAAATTCAGATTCAATTTAGGTTTGGTTAATTATTTTCGATATTCGATTGAAATTTTTTAACAATTTCCAGTAATTAACAACAGTGGTCGAGGATTATGTGATGCTCCGTTTTTTCATCCATTTTTATAACCTTTGGTCACGATTGATAATGAATGTTGATCATATGAGTGATTTAGTTTTACATGTTGATTATATTATATCTGATTACTGAAAAACAATGATCATGGAGGTATTTTAGAGAATGAAGAAGATGGAGATTTTTGATGATCAGTAAGATGATGAAGAAGAAGAAGACATATAAAGTGCGTTTTTATTGATGTTGATTACTCAGGAATTGTACAAGTGCGTCCGTTTAAAAAGCACGTTTAATTAAAGAGTGCAATTAAAAACGCACGTTTTATTTTAGTGGAATATAAATGTGCGTTTATTTTGAAAGTGACAATTAAATAAACGCACTATATTTTTAGTGTAATACAAATGTGAGTTTATTGAAAATCCTTTCTTTCTAAAACACTCATACACAGTTTCTCTTCACAACCATCAAACATCACAAGATTTCCACATGAACCCTTCACCCATCAATAGTAGATCACCTAATCACAACACTAATCTTCACAATATCCACTCCTAAACTAACAACCCCAGGAGAGCTCTAAATCCCTACTAATGAGTTTCTTGAATCATCGCATCAAATAATTCCTGCAACATGTATAAAAATATCCGTCAACACATAAAGCGTTGGTGAGCATACTAGTTTTGGTTTACATACATAGTATTTAGAATGGTTTACTCGAATCATCATACTATAGAATTGCACATACAAACCATACAAAAGACATAACTCAAACCCGCGAGTACCACTGCGTATGCCTAACATATTCATGCTAGGCCGTTTAATTCTTAACAATGACCCATAAAAGGGGCGGGGTGCTACTCCTATAGCGCTATACATGTTAAGTGGGCTAATAATAGTTAATGAATTATGTTTAAGTATCAAGAATCGTAAGCATGGCAATTAGCATATAATTATGTTTAATAGATTAGGCATGTGTGTTTATAAAAGAATTAGTGTGTTTTGCATACGATACATGTTGGTCCCAAAAGTGATAAAAGAAAAAGGGACAAGTATGACTCACCTTTGGGTGCGTCTTGATAAGGTTCCAAAAGAGTGTCTTGGAAGATTAAGCTTTAGCCTTGAATAACTAGAATTAAAGAATAAGGGTCTTAGGTCCGAGTTTAGGTTATAGGTTCAAGAGAATCATGCAAGCCTTTTAGGCAAACCAAACCACAAATCGCCTTTAAGGCAATCCGGATGGTCATGAGAATGAGTTAGACCAAGCACAAAATCATCATAGATGATTCGGATGGTATAAGGTTAGGAATGTGAATCCAATTGATAAGTTCATGTCATAACCGCTTCGCTTATGAAGTAAGCGTGGGTTTTGGACATGGGATTTCCCCTTTCTAGTGTGGATAAATCCGTAGCACAAGAAGGGTCAAGAGAGTTGGTAAGGTAGGGTGTAACCACAAACCTTCCAAAGATTAATAAGCTAGTAAGATAGAGACTTGAAAGTATATGTTTATATTATTATATAGTATAGCTAAGATGTTTAAGTAAAGTTTGGGGACTGATTTGGATGAGTCTTGACTCTCCTTTGTCACCCAATACCACAGCTCTAATCCTCCTAACATTAGCTTGTTAGTAGACTTGGTTGGTTCCTTCATAACAAACATTCTTAGGACATAAAAACAATTCAGGGAATAAACCCATTTGTGACCTTTTTTAGGTGCTCTACCCTTATCACACTTCTGTGGATAAACATGGGGAAGATCCTAGAGGGTTCTCCAAGGAGTTTTGGATAGAAAAGAGAAGGAAAAACTGAAAAGAAAGAAAGTTTGAGGTTAGAAAACTTACTGATGTGTTATCAGGAAGTTTGCTCAAAACTTTGAGGATTAGAGAGTGATTTTAGAGAGATTATGGATGAACAAGAGGTTAATGGGTGGAGAGGAGTGGTATTTATAAGTGGGGTGAGTTGGTGGGGCATTTAAGGGAGTAATTAGAGTGGTTGGGAGTGAATTAATTGGGTAAAGGGGCCATTTACGAGCTGATTAGAAGGCTGATCTGGTTGCTGAATTCGTAAGGCCGTCGTGTCACGCGACGGGATTTCAGCATCCTGGTCGTGTCACGCGACGGGGTGTTTTTGGCCCAAAAGTGCTTTTTGGTTGGGCTTGGCCCAAAAGACTTGGTTTTGGACGTGTTTTTGCATTAAAACTTAAGGTTTAAGCCCATTTTGACATGTTTTTGGGTTGGGCTTGATTTCCAACTCATACGGGTTCGTTTATGCTTCGGTTTCGTATTAGAGTCTCGTTTTTAAGCGTAAAGTGTAAAGTTTGCGTAAAATTGAATACATAGAATGATTGAAATAGATTAAAAGTTAAATGCAATTGACAAAATATTCTTCTATTGATCATAAGCTCAGGAGTACAAGGGTACAAAATGAAAGATACAAGAGTACAAGGACTAGAATTGAAAATACAACAACTACAGATGTTACAGTTTCCCTTACTTTAGGAAATTTTGTCCCGAAATTTAATTAAGAGTCAACCTTTTGAAAATTAGGTATGTGGTTTGATATGGGTTTAATAAGAACAAGAACTTGTTGGTTTATTATGTTTAAGTCAAATACGGTATCTAGTCACTGTACGATAATTATGCTCGTAAGAGAAGTACTTTTAAAATTTTAAACCAATGTCGTTCGTAGAAATTTGAGAGTTTGACCGACTAAAGCATTTTTGTAAATAGTGAACGAAGAGAGTACGTATATGAAGTTAATGCAGCAAATTTTGGAAAGATAAGTAATTATATGGTATGAAATGGTGAAAATTGAAGGTAGTTAAGTATATTGTATAACATATATAAATTTTGGGAAAATAAGTAGTTATACGGTATAGAATAGTGAAAGCTGAAGGTGATTAAGTATATTGTATAATATATAGAAATTTTGGGGAAAATTGACTAATTATACGATATAACGTATATGAAATAGTAGAAATTTTTTGCTTGTAACTGAGATGTCCTTGGGTAATTGGGTGGAATAGTAAATATGTGAGCATAATAAGTGACTAGATGTGGGAATGAGTAGTTTTTAGTAAAAGATATTCGGTTTGCACAAGGTCGAAAATTTTAGGCGATTAAATAAACGAGAAATTGGACTATTTGAAAACAGCTTTTTGGTGATATAAATAGTATTTATTTATTTTTGAAATCCAGTGTATAAGTAGTCAAGAAAATATAAGAAAGTGAGAGGCGAATCTTGTTTTAAATGTATAAATGCTTTTAGAGGTTAAGGCCAAAGTTTACGGGACTTAGAACGAGATTCTTGAAAATGGGAGGATTGCTGAGTAAGCAAGGAAAGCACGAGGAAGGAACGAAGTTCGATGGAGATTGCAAGTATAGATTATTCATAGCAAGGATGATGTTGCATAGTGGAAAGTGTGGTTCAAAACAAGGTTATGATATGCATAAAAGACGAATGACGCAAGCGTAATTAGACTAGTAAACTATAACATAAATGGTATCGCAAAAGATAAATAAAATACATAAGCTCAAGTTGTTCTCATAGATTTAGTATGCAAGTTCAAGTTACACGTATAGGACGCAAGTTTCACATTGTTCAAATAGCGTAACACATAAGTATGAGCAAGTATAGTGCACTTAGTTAACATGAAGGAGTTTTGATTTATGTTGGTTGCGATTATTAGTATTGTTTGGAGATTGCGAGAGTAGCTTGAGATGCGAGTCTTGAGAGCCTTTGCGGGTAAAAAAATAAAAAAAATAAATCGAATATACATAGTGAAAACATAGCATGAAAACAACATTGAAAATAATATTAACATAAAATGAGAGGCTTGTTTTAAGCAAGCAATTGGAGTGTTCCGGAACGGAACTAAGACTAACCAAAGTGGTTCGAATTTACCTTTGAGTTTGAAAACATGCTTTGGCCTAATAAGTGGAAATACTCTCGCCGAAACTTTCGGTTAACGGTATTCATCCTTCCAGTTACTACATGTTTCTTGTGATTAATAAATTTGAGACTTTGGCGAGATTTAAAAGAAAATATCAAGGATTGAAACTAGTCGCTAAGTTGCGGATTTCACTCCTATCTTAGCGAGGTCGTTTCTTTAAGTGTGGTTTGTACACTTTGTCCAACGTGGTAAGAAAATTAATTCTAACCCTCAATTGGTAAGTGTCTACTGGAACGAGAATTTTGAAATTTCCACCAAGGTGAGGATATCACTCCTATCTTGGTATAGTTTCAAAAACACAAAGAATTTACGCGGATTGAAGTTATCACCAAAGTGTGGGTTTCACGCCTATTTCGGTGATTTCCTTTCGTTTGTGGTATACGAGTGTCTTCGAATGTAGTATCATCCACCAAATAGGAAGGTAAATTTTAAAGACCAAAAGAATTAAGTAGAAGCAAGATAGGGAGAACAAGTATTTTAAGCATGATAAAAGGAATGGTCAAAAAGGTTCTTAACTATAGTCTAGGTCAAACATGGCAATTTTTCCTAATTCCCTATAGTCATGGCTCTGATACCAATCTGTAACACCTCAACCGATGGCGGAATACATCGGGGCGCGACTTGTGATAGATTGTTCAAAGACTTCATGATACTATGATTGTGATAATATAATTTAAAAGATTTCATTTCATATAACTAAAACAAGGAGTACAAATTGTTCAAAAGAGATACAACATTCATGAATTTAAAGATTTATGTGGTGCGTTTCTAAGTCCAATCCTAATGAGTTTCTTGAATCATCGTATCAAATAATTCCTGCAACATGTATAAAAATATCCGTCAACACATAAAGGGTTGGTGAGCATACTAGTTTTGGTTTACATACATAGTATTTAGAATGGTTTACTCGAATCATCATACTATAGAATTGCACATACAAACCATACAAAAGACATAACTCAAACCCGCGAGTACCACTGCGTATGCCTAACATATTCATGCTAGGCCGTTTAATTCTTAACAATGACCCATAAAAGGGGCGGGGTGCTACTCCTATAGCGCTATACATGTTAAGTGGGCTAAAAATAGTTAATGAATTATGTTTAAGTATCAAGAATCGTAAGCATGGCAATTAGCATATAAGTATGTTTAATAGATTAGGCATGTGTGTTTATAAAAGAATTAGTGTGTTTTGCATACGATACATGTTGGTCCCAAAAGTGATAAAAGAAAAAGGGACAAGTATGACTCACCTTTGGGTGCGTCTTGATAAGGTTCCAAAAGAGTGTCTTGGAAGATTAAGCTTTAGCCTTGAATAACTAGAATTAAAGAATAAGGGTCTTAGGTCCGAGTTTAGGTTATAGGTTCAAGAGAATCTTGCAAGCCTTTTAGGCAAACCAAACCACAAATCGCCTTTAAGGCAATCCGGATGGTCATGAGAATGAGTTAGACCAAGCACAAAATCATCATAGATGATTCGGATGGTATAAGGTTAAGAATGTGAATCCGATTGATAAGTTCATGTCATAACCGCTTCGCTTATGAAGTAAGCGTGGGTTTTGGACATGGGATTTCCCCTTTCTAGTGTGGATAAATCCGTAGCACAAGAAGGGTCAAGAGAGTTGGTAAGGTAGGGTGTAACCACAAACCTTCCAAAGATTAATAAGCTAGTAAGATAGAAACTTGAAAGTATATGTTTATATTATTATATAGTATAGCTAAGATGTTTATATAAAGTTTGGGGACTGATTTGGATGAGTCTTGACTCTCCTTTGTCACCCAATACCATAGCTCAAATCCTCCTAACATTAGCTTGTTAGTAGACTTGGTTGGTTCCTTCACAACAAACATTCTTAGGACATAAAAACAATTCAGGGAATAAACCCATTTGTGACCTCTTTTAGGTGCTCTACCCTTATCACACTTTTGTGGATAAACATGGGGAAGATCCTAGAGGGTTCTCCAAGGAGTTTTGGGTAGAAAAGTGAAGGAAAAGCTGAAAAGAAAGAAAGTTTGAGGTTAGAAAACTTACTGATGTTTTATCAGGAAGTTTGCTTAAAACTTTGAGGATTAGAGAGTGATTTTAGAGAGATTATGGATGAACAAGAGGTTAATGGGTATAGAGGAGTGGTATTTATAAGTGGGGTGAGTTGGTGGGGCATTTAAAGGAGTAATTAGGGTGGTTGGGAGTGAATTAATTGGGTAAAGGGGCATTTACGAGCTAATTAGAAGGCTGATCTGGTTACTGAATTCGTAAGGCCGTCGTGTCACGCGACGGGATTTCAGCATCCTGGTCGTGTCACGCGACGTGGTGTTTTTGGCCCAAAAGTGCTTTTTGGTTGGGCTTGGCCCAAAAGACTTGGCTTTGGACGTGTTTTTGGGTTAAAACTTAAGGTTTAAACCCATTTTGACATGTTTTTGGGTTGGGCTTGATTTCCAACTCGTACGGGTTCGTTTATGGACCTGTGAAGGTTTTTTTTATTATATTTTTGACACGTAACAATCGGCTATTGGTACACTCAGAACCTGTGAGCTGTCTCCCCCAAAACGATTGGGATGACTATTTTGATAAATTGACCAAGTAAATGGTCATATTTGTGATTTTCCATTAAACCACCCCTTGTGGCCTTAGGTATCCATTGGGAATTAGCGAGATCTTGTGGCCTTGTAAGTGAATGAGGCGGCGGTAACTTGGTTTACAACTTATTAATTAAACATTATTATTAATAAGCTGCTACCAATTTTAACAAGGGGAAATGGAATCTAATAATCCCAACTTTGGGGGGTTGGAAGGCAGCAGTCCCAACTTGCAACTTGTACCACAGCAGTCCCAACTTGTCAACTATTTAATTTGAATGGTCCCAGGCTAACGTCCGTTATGTTTTCCGGTTAAGTGCCACGTAGGCAGCCCACGTGGCAGTCCTACGTGACAAAAGTGCTTATCTGTTAAAAAAAAAAATGTGGGGCCATTCCATGTGTATTATCAGATTTTTTTTTTAAAAAAAAACAAAAAGGTGGGACCCACAAAATCTAATAACAACACTCTCAACCCTCTCTCTCGATCAAAACATAAACATTTCATAGAAATCAGAGAACCCCAAAGACGATGATCAAACCCTAGATTATAAACCCTAAACTACCCTAGACGATAATTATGGCTGAAGAAATCTCGATTAAGCTCTGGTATGGTGGCACCTTTGTTTCTCATGCTTCAAGATTAAGATATTGTGGTGGTGAACAAGAAACAATCAGGTTAGATATTGATCATGTTTCGTATTTTGAAATCGTCGATTATGTAATGAAAGCATGTTCATATGTATCGAAAGATTTTATCATGTATTACAAGTTACCTAAGAATGGTGGATTGAAGCTATTAACAATTGATGCTGATGTTATGGACATGGTGAAGGTTTTTACAAATGTTGATGAAACTGTGAATGTGTATGTGCAATGTGGCCCCATTAGCAAACCTCCTTCTACACCCTGTAAAAATCCTTCATCAGTCAGCCCACGCAACCCACTGATTAGCCCAATTAGAAGCCCATTTGGAAGCCCATTAATCCCACTAGTCAGCCCACTTAGAAACCCTAGTCAACCACTTGCAACTCCTAATGTAGTTAATGAACAAAACATGCCTAGTTGTAAGAAAAAGTTAGATGCTTTAAGTGAGGTTGAGAAAGGAAAGTCTTTAGATGAACCACCTGCCAACAAGAAAAGGCTTCAAATTTTTGAAGATGAAATAGAATCAGAGGAGGGGTTTAGTTCAGGTTCTGATGATTCAAGGGATGAGACTTATAAGGTTAATAAAGATTATGAAGAATCCAGTGATGAAGTGGTAAGTGTTTATGGGACAGAAGAAGAGGATGATGAACAGGATGATGAACAGGATAATGCATTAGATGTATGATTTTGTTTTATCATTCTGTATTAGCATCATGTATGTGCATTTTGTAACTTTTACTTGTGCATGCCAGGTAAGCTTAGTAGGCATGGCACTACTATGACTTGTTCTAATTGTAAGGAGAAGGGCCATAACAAAAAGGGTTGTAAGAGAACAAGGGTTGAGGCTTCAGGATTGAAGAGAGGCAGGGGAATCAGGGGAAGGCCAAAGAGGTCAAGGTTTGAAGGGCCAAGGCAGTCATCAGAAGCAACAGTACAAGCTGCCCAGTCCAGTCAAGTTGCCCAATCCAGTCAACCTACCCAATCCAGTCAACCTGCCCAATCCAGTCAAGCTGCCCAATATAGTCAACCTGCCCAATCCAGTCAAGTTGCTCATTCAGGTGGACCAAGTAACACAAGGGGCAGGGGCAGGGGCAGGGGAAAGTCAACCAGAGGAGGGTCAAGTCAAAGTAGGGGTGGAAAGTCAATAGGGGCAGGTGTAACACCCCAACCGATGGCGGAAACATCGGGATGTCACGTATTGATGATTGTTCAGTAGCTCATGGTAAATAATAAATTTCAATAAATGATTTAAATAAATTACATACAATTGTTCTAAGAATTTTGTACATCAAAATGAAAAATACTAGCTACGCATCTTCAAGCAATAACTCTAATCTTCAAGCAAGCTATAACCTGAAACATGTTAAGTTTGAAAATATTTTGGGTCAACAAAAGTTGGTGAGAATTACATAGGTTTTGATAATCGAATAAAGCTTGTACAATTCAAGTGTCATGGCAAGTCTAGTCCATATGTGAAAACATACTAGAAGTAAATCGAGTGCATAATCAACCCTTGTGACTGTTATAATGTGGTACATCCCATACGCTCATGGTTCACTCGAATATGTTATGTGATAACAAACACCCACGCTACCTTTGTAGGAGGCACGTATCCGGGTGGGATTGTCAGTCCAATAGATCTATCAATGTATACCGTCGGCTGATCAATGTTAATGATTATGCTAGAATGGTGCTTACCCTAGTCATGTTCAAGACATAATGCAACATAGAAAAACACATAGACTCTTTGATGATTGAATTGCATGTAGAATGTTGTAACATGTTTCACCCCAAAAATGGTGATAATAGAAAAGGGGCTATGTAAAACTCACCTTAGCAAAATGTTATGTCTCGTGAAAAAATAGAATAATGTGTTATGAATGTATGCGAGGCGAATCCCAAAGACTCAACAACGTAGCTAGTCCAAATTGAAGAAAACGAAAAAGAAAGAATATCAAGCTTCCAATTCGCCAATTACAAGAGCTTATAATCAAAGCTTCAATTGTAGAAGTAATAGACTATAGAAGAAAGGTATGAGGGAAAGTTTAATCGGATTGAAACAATCGATTTAGAGGTGCAAAGTATAATGGGTCATAGGTGGGTTTTTATACTAGTTTTGGATTCAATTAGCCATTAAAATTGGTCAACACCATAAAGTAAGGTTTTATGATGAATTGACTATTTGACTAAGACTTTGACTGTTTGACTAAGACTTTGACTAGGACTTTGACCAGGACTTTGACTATGGCTTTATTTAAAAAAAAAAAAAAATCTTGACAAGTGTATGTGTAAAAAAAAAAAGAATTTAGATCATATTATCATTATTATTATTATTATTATTATATATACATTTATATACTAGTAGGAAACCCGCGCGATGCAGCGGCGGCGGCAATTCACAACGTGGTATTCGTTTTTTGTTAGTTTATCAATCATTTCGTGATATATTGTATGGTACCTAAGTTAGTTTGGTACTCGTGTAATATGTTGCAACTCAATTAAATTAACTAATCGACCCTCACGTGCTACATCGTATGTGCGTGTTTTTTCTTATGTAGTTCCAAAATAAATAAAAAAATTGATGTACATTTTTATCAAGTAATATAAGATATAGTCGTCTTTCATCGGCAATCCCAAACAAAATAGCACAAAATACCAAAATTTATGCTACGTGAGACCTAGTAAATTTTCAACAATGACATGGTCTTCCACTATTGGTTCCAATAAATGTACCAATAACATATATGAAGATCAAGAAAATACAACATAAAGCCAATTGATCGCCAAATCTAAAGAACCTTCAAATTTTATATCCCAACGTTGCAATGGATGAAGCAGGTAATCCAAGAAATATGACTCTTTTAGTCATTAGAGAGAGAAAATCTTTTATGTATAGTCTCTTACAATAACTGTCAAGTTATTTAAGCAAGCGAAGTATCAAGAAATGCATGATACCTACATTAAACACACACCCACAGCCAATATGTTTGCAAAAACACACACCCACTTCAAGATATGCAAAAAATAGTTTTAAAAATATTATGAATTGTATTTTGACAACAATTGTCAAGTTATTTAAGCAAGTGAAGTATCAAGAAATGCAGGATACTTACACTGGGTACGCACAAACATGCATATAGACATACCTATGCAACATAAGCATAAAAAATTTAGCAAATTGCACGCACACAAACACACTACCGACATACATTGAACCGAATAACACGATTCTTCTAAATAATCTCCCCAATTCTACAAGTATTAGAGCTGGTTGTTGTAGCAGGATTTTCAATGAAAGATGAAAGTAGCAAATGTTAATTTAGGCTTTGTTCTGAGTCCTGTCGAAAACTTGATACATAACCTAAGTTCTTATACATAGCATAGATATATACATGTTACAAACACATAACATCATTTAAGATAAAATCAAAATTAACTCGACAAAATTGAAGTTGGAATCATCAATCTATGTAAGGTATTGCATATGTACAGTCACCCACATGACATATGCATAAAAAAACAGAAAAGTGCACACATACCACATACACAAATACACTACACACATACATACAACCAATACACACAATGTTTTACACACTACACACTTAGTACACTATGTTCTTAACAGATCTATTTAAATTCAAAGCCTATAATTGTAACAGACTTCTTCACAAAAAAATAAAATAAAATAAAATAAAAAATTGACCCTATGAATAAAGCTTTTTTGTTTTCTCTTGTTTAACCATTCTTCATAAGTCTATGATATACTGATATGCATTGTGGAGCAGAAAACCTATGAAACAGTGTAAGGTTTGGCAGTACAAGCTGACCATTTCCAGCTGCAGTGTTTCACCATTTTGGAAAATCAGTGTGAGCCAGACCATTTCTGCAGGCTGTACTCTTTCACCATTGTGTAGCCTCTACACTTTTAGCATAACTTTGTCTGTTAGCATTAACTTGACCATCAGAATCGGCCCCTTTTCTCTACAAAAGGTCCCTGCACGAACCCCTTCTACAAAATCATGTAGATAATGGTCAAAATGTTTTTATTATGATATATTTAATACACATACACAAATAATATTATAATAAGTAAAAAATATACATACACAAGTTTTTTTCCGGACAAAATTGGAACAAAAAAAAATGAATATTGAACCACATCAGTGAAAATTGTATTTACCTCGAGTACCCGTTTAAGATCTGAAAAACTTGAGATTTCTCATTCATAGAAGTAATCATAAAAATTTTTGCCATTTCTCACATGAATTAAGTTCATATCTAATCTAACCTAAAACATAAAAATTAAGAGCCTTGAAAGATTTTGGAACAAAAGCAACTATCCCTAACCAGACAACTAAGAATGAAATAGTACCACATATGTCTTCTCGATGCCTCGGGTAATCAAAGCCGGATTAGCATCGGCTGCCTCAACCTAATAAAAAGTATCTCCATTAGTTTCAAAGAAAGAAAGAGAAATGCACGCCAACAAAACATGGGGTAATAGCCAATAATTAAAATATTAGAATGTAATCGCATATAAAAATTAAAAGCAACTTGGTACAAACACATTAGCCATCTTCTGTGAATGTATGAAATACATAGCTGCAAACTAAGAATTCATTTTATCACATATGAGAAGAAAGAATGATATATGAGAGACAAGAATAAGAACTTAATCTAAACAATAGTGTGAGTTCAGAATTGTATATCTTCTCCCATAACCAACTTAGAAAAACAAATGCTCAATGAGATCTAGAGATCTAGAAAAACACAATAAAACAACAGTAATTTGATGGGTCATTAAGTTCCTATTCTTGTCTATATTGCCCTTCCTATTTGCATTATAATATAGTATAGAATTATAGATATAAATAGAATACAAAAACAATATTATTACTAAAAATATCTTAATCTAAATATTTGAAGAGAATAATTTAAGATGGCTAAATGCAATAAGACCTTGGATTTAAAAAGCGCGACGCGCACAAAAGCCACGAGGTCAAAAACCGAGGCGCAAAGCAAAAAAGCGGCGGGCTTTTCGGACGCGAGGCGCACGCCGTATGTATATTTTTTTTATATTTATAGGCTTCTATGATTATTTACCTAATGTTTAGACTAAAATAACCTCTATATATGTTTTAATATTGAAATATCATGGTAGTACAACTTGAAAAGCATACTGTACCACCATCTGCTGCACATAAATTTGGGCTGTACATGAGGCGCGCGCCTCAGAGACAGATTTACAGCAAAAATACGCGCCTCACCTGCGCTTTTTGTACAGAGTGCGCCTCAGGTTACATAAGCCGCTAAGGCTTGCGCCTCAGTGCGCCTCGCGCCTAAGGCGCGCTTTTTAAAACCAAGAATAAGACCCATGACTCGTTACATATTAACTATTCTTTTGTAAAATATCTACAACTCACCAACGCCTTTTACATTTTAAATATATTGTCTTTTGACTTTGGATTGTTTCGCCTGCTCAAACCAATGAACTGTTTCTATTGACTTAATTTCCCTTACCTGACTCGTTGATAGGTAAATTGTAACCTATACTTTAGTTGATTTAAAATGGTTGACTATAAACAAGTCAAATTAGAATCAACTAAGTTTCATTGGGGATCGATTTTTACCTGTTGTCTTCAGCCTCACCTGAATAAAAAACATATTTTTCTTTATTATCAGTTTCTTAGCTTGGTTTAAAAAAGCGCGAGGCGCTCCGAGGCGTTTTGGGTCCAAAATCCGAAGCGCGTGGCTTAAAGCGCGAGGCGAGAGCTTCACGTATAGTATTAAAAAATTATAAAAAAATATTGATATATGTTAATATGACATTTTCTACATGTTAATCAATTATAAGCACAAATATATGATTATAAAACACCCTTGAACACTTAAAAAGCATATTCAAAACATAAAAACGACGAGGCACTACTATAGCGGGCCAAAAAAGCAGTTTAAAAGAGTTTTTTGGGCTGAGGCGCTACTGTAGCGCGCGCCTCAAGCGCTCGAGGCGGCGCTTCATGTAGTTCAGCGCTTTTTGGCAAAAAAAAAAAAAGCGTTTTTCTCGGAGCCTCGCGCCTCAAACGCTTAAAGCGCGCCCTAGGCGCGCTTTTTTAAACCAAGTTTCTTAGGAACAATATTGAAGGCAGGTGAAGATATCAAGCTGTGTTGTATTAAATCTTAAGCTGTTGGGTTTTTTTTTGTTGGTTCGTCCTCCGCATATGTGAAGATTCAAGTTAATAAAGTAGTTGTTTATATTTTAATTTTATTTTGTTGAAACATATTAATAAAGATTGCAAATATAGAGAAAAAGAAACCTCGTAATAGCTTTTACCTTGAAGTTCATCAGTGATCCATTAATCAACTTGCCTCACCAACCCTCCTTGCCAATGTTCAATGCATAGAATTTGAAGAATTTCTTAACGGTTTCAAGATTGTACCATAAGACCACTTGGATACTTGGTAAAAAAAATCCCTTTTTTCTTCCACACTTAATTTACTGCAATTTTAATGGATCCAGCACAAACCAAGAACAAAAAGTTTCAAACAAATGCAGATTAAATACAAGTGTATCGTAAATTTGACCAGATCAATATGCTCAATAACTTACTCGATTGGCCAAATCAATATGCTCAATAACTTCCTATTTTAGCCAGCCTTATTTTTCAAATTACCCATTTGACCCATATTTCAATAACTTGAATATAGCTATGAGGGTCAAGTACTATACAAATTAATCAATGTAGCTAGTGCTAGTTGAAAGATATATTTTATGTTACCTTGGAGCCTTTAAAATCCTTCTTTAGTTCTCCAGCCTTTTTAGTTTACCAAATTGAAAATAATAACTATGTCAAGTATGTTTATATTCGAGGTTGAGTAATGAGTCAAGATGAACACATAGATCCATACAATAATTACTAAAAAACACAGATCCACACACAAAATATGAAGAAAAAAATTAAGATTTTATGTGTAAATACCTGAGAAACCATAAAGTTCATATCTTTGTTGCTAGCAAATCCATGAACATCAACAACCCATAAATCTAATTGGTCCTTGGGGGCTCTTCTTGATTCTGGGCTGCAAATAACACCACAGCGCAAAATCACTTTGTCCAGCATCACAGCACACCAATGCGCCCCCTGAGAAAATACGAGCATACCAAAAAGAGAGTTATAGATCCACATTAGAAAAATGAATATCAATCAAATTTTAATCTTGTTTTACAACAAAAAATCAATAAAAGATTGAACGTTTAGTGTATGGTATTCCAACAAGTAAAATAATGATCAAAACTTAAACTAAGCATTACTTTATGTAAAAAAATGAACGTTTAGTGCCTTTGATTTGTATAAGATATAAGAACGATCTGGTTATCTTTATAAAAGAGGTCTGTTCCAGCTTCAAAATAAGCCAAAAAAGTCCAGGAACTCTACATAACATCTGTATACAATCAAGATATATAACTTAAGAAAGAAAAGTAAATCATTATAAAAAAAATATAAAAAAATCAGACCAACAAATCTTAAGTTTTCTTAATACCTGAAGATGGGAAAACGTATGGCCGTCAAAAAATGGTACCAATTTGGCCATTGAACAAGCTCCGTGTCATCATCAGCGCCTTCCACCCACAACCACTATCATTGAGGCATCCCTAACACAGACCTGAAAGTATTACATAGATCCAACTCAAGTAACAAACAAAAATCAATATATATAGTAATAAAAACATTACTGAGAGGTCAAACCTGTTCGATCTGGTGTCGGATAGAGATAGTAGAATACCACCCATTTCTAAGTCTTTGGTGGCGATAGAGATACCGATCTAGCTGTAACAATGTTGGGTTATGCTGAGGTGAGGTTGGGTTTGAAGTGGGTGTTGTTGGTGATGGGGTTGAACAAATACGAAAAAAAAAGAGGTGAACATATATGAAAAGCAAGGTAACATTATACAGAACACACAAGATTAGCTTACCCTTCCAAGACCTAGATCTGCAAGGCGTTGGTCACCCCTTCGAGTCTCCGTGGTGAAAGGAGTGATGGTGAAGAAATCCTTGGAACCCTAGATATGAATCTCATACAGAGAGAGAGAGAGAGAGGATAATGGAGGCAGAGATGAAAATGAGGAACAATGAGAAACCCTAATTCTTGTATCCCGTGGGTTTTTTTTTTTTTTTTTTTTTTGTCTGTATTAGTTTTGTGCAACAAAGTTTGTACAACATGCTTTAAACATTGTACATCTCTTAAAAGTGTCAAATGACCATTTTTGCCCTCCCTATATGCTTATTAATATAGTATAGATATATATAAGTTGTGAGTTAGGAAAATAAAGACTTAGGCACATTTGTATAATATTAATGATAAAGATGTAAATTAAAAAAATAAGGGCTTTTATGTATTAAAATTTGGGGAAAAATTTTGCGATGTTACAGTCTCCCCTACTTTTGAAAACTTCGTCCCGAAGTTATTAATAACACAGGGTTGAGGGTGATTGGGTAGAAATTAGGACAAGGGTGGTTTGGGAAGTTTCGAGTTAAGGCATGACATAAATTTATAGGTAACAGAATAAACTGTTTCGAATAATTTGGGTAAGAGTTTTGATATGTGTGAGTTTTAAGGATTGGATTAGGTTCGTCTGAAGTAGCAAGAAGCATAAGAATCTAGCAAAATACTAAACTTAAGTTTTAGGAATCTTATAAGAAATGCATGAATTGATTGGCTATATGGAAACCAAATGAACTGCTAAAACCTTATTAGAATTTCACACTACCTTAACGTACCTGTAAATTCATGATTACGTTCCGGACCGCAATCACCAATTTACCTTACATTAGGGTTTTGTGTCCTTCTATGACTCTAAACACACATGTAAGTAATGCAAAATAACCTTGTGATTGAATCGTTTACAATGTATCCAAAAATGAGTCCAATTGTTGAGTAGGAAAAAGACTTCTACCAGTCAGTGAGTAAGAACCTCTACCGATTGTTGAGCAGGTGCGATAGCCTCTAGCGGTCGTTGAGCAGGTTGTAGGGCCTCTACCGACTGTTGAGCAGGCATGATGACCTCTACCAATCGTTGAGTAGGTTATTTGGTACTCAACTAACTGTTGAGCAAGTACTTCATCCTCTACCAGTTGTTTGATTAAGTGTACTAATTATTTCACACATAAATTGCAAATTGATAATATGTACATATAAACAATCAAGTATCAAGCATAGCATGCGAGTTGTAATAATGTTGTCCTAGACAAGGTTAATGACTCTAGGTGTGTCTATAGCAAATAGTTTATATTCCATGATTTCTAGTATCAAATGTTTAAATATGGTAGATAATCGAATCCTCATGTATAACTAAGGATTATGTTTGATGCAACACACAATCAAGTTTCAATAGTTTGGTTATCATGGGTAACTAGCTCATGTGTGAGACGGTGAAGGATATGAATTTAGTTCTTGAGACGATGATGAAAAATCTTGAAGCAGAATCAAGGTTGTGAGAGATAGTGAATGTGAAGATAGTTTATAAAGAGTTTATTTTATAGTAAGGAGATTATGTAGCAGTGTAAATTTTGGGGTTTGGATCAAAGGTTATAATCAAGTGTATAAGAAAACATGATTGTGGTATATGCCAAATATTGTAAAAATTTGAACAAGTTGAAAATGAGTGAGTGTCGATGGAGAATTTAGAGACTAGATATTATTCCTATGGAAAAAAAAAATCTTATTTTCAAAATTGGTTTTATACATAAAGCAAAAGTTGTTAAATAGTACAAGCTAAGTGGGCTTTTGATTAAAATATTCCCGTTAGTTGGAGATTTCAAACATGACATTAGGTTTTGAAGATCAAGGTTATATTAAGTGATTTTTAATAGTTTAAAGCATTATATAGAAAATTGTTTGTTACGTCAATAAATAAACAATTGAATTTAAGTTCGAGGACATCTTTTGACAAAAATATGTACTTTGTAAAGTTACTAGGTAATGAAAATACAACAGGATTTAGAAATCTTTAGTTTGTGCTAATGAAATAATATGATTTGGGTAGGGTGTTGAATATTTAAAAAGTGGCTAAGATGGTAAGGTGAAGTGTGATTGTGAAATCCATAGATGGTTATGATATGAGATTGATTTAAGCTGTAAAATTTTGAGATTTTAGAGCTTAGTTTTAAGGGAAGTGAGTGTAATCATCTATTCATTAATTAAAACGAATAAATGAAAACGTTGACTTATCAAAACTTCTAGACTCTAATAACATAGTGAAGACATGCTTTAGCCTATAAGTGAACACTCATCCCGAGAATTCCTAGGTAGGCATCCGGGTCCCTCGTCTGGTTGGGATATATGCGCAATGCCAGCCTAGACAGAAGACTCAGAATACAGGCGTTCACCCTTCCAGATTGCACGTGTTCGTTATTAAAATCTAGAACTTCGACGAGATCTCAAGGTGGTTCAGGCTAAACCTGAGGATTTTGTCCTATTAGTCTAAGAGTAGATCTGGTGATGGAGAGCAATCTTCTTGTAGGGGTTGAAGCAGGGATAAGAGGTAGGAGGGAGATAGAGAACAACAAGTAAAAGAAGCAAATACTGGTTATAATCCTATGGTTATAGTCTAGATTATTTTTCTAATAACCTAATTCCCTATAACCATGGCTCTGATACCAATCTGTAACACCCCAACCGATGACGGAAACATCGGGATGTCACGTATTGATGATTGTTCAGTAGCTCATGGTAAATAATAAATTTCAATAAATGATTTAAATAAATTACATACAATTGTTCTAAGAATTTTGTACATCAAAATGAAAAATACTAGCTACGCATCTTCAAGCAATAACTCTAATCTTCAAGCAAGCTATAACCTGAAACATGTTAAGTTTGAAAATATTTTAGGTCAACAAAAGTTGGTGAGAATTACATAGGTTTTGATAATCGAATAAAGCTTGTACAATTCAAGTGTCATGGCAAGTCTAGTCCATATGTGAAAACATACTAGAAGTAAATCGAGTGCATAATCAACCCTTGTGACTGTTATAATGTGGTACATCCCATACGCTCATGGTTCACTCGAATATGTTATGTGATAACAAACACCCACGCTACCTTTGTAGGAGGCACGTATCCGGGTGGGATTGTCAGTCCAATAGATCTATCAATGTATACCGTCGGCTGATCAATGTTAATGATTATGCTAGAATGGTGCTTACCCTAGTCATGTTCAAGACATAATGCAACATAGAAAAACACATAGACACTTTGATGATTGAATTGCATGTAGAATGTTGTAACATGTTTCACCCCAAAAATGGTGATAAATAGAAAAGGGGCTATGTAAAACTCACCTTAGCAAAATGTTATGTCTCGTGAAAAAATAGAATAATGTGTTGTGAATGTATGCGAGGCGAATCCCAAAGACTCAACAACGTAGCTAGTCCAAATTGAAGAAAACGAAAAAGAAAGAATATCAAGCTTCCAATTCGCCAATTACAAGAGCTTATAATCAAAGCTTCAATTGTAGAAGTAATAGACTATAGAAGAAAGGTATGAGGGAAAGTTTAATCGGATTGAAACAATCGATTTAGAGGTGCAAAGTATAATGGGTCATAGGTTGGTTTTTATACTAGTTTTGGATTCAATTAGCCATTAAAATTGGTCAACACCATAAAGTAAGGTTTTATGATGAATTGACTATTTGACTAAGACTTTGACTGTTTGACTAAGACTTTGACTAGGACTTTGACCAGGACTTTGACTATGGCTTTATTTAAAAAAAAAAAAAAATTCTTGACAAGTGTATGTGTAAAAAAAAAAAAGAATTTAGATCATATTATCATTATTATTATTATTATTATATATATACATTTATATATATATATATATATATATATAAGTTGTGAGTTAGGAAAATAAAGACTTAGGCACATTTGTATAATATTAATGATAAAGATGTAAATTAAAAAAATAAGGGCTTTTATGTATTAAAATTTGGGGAAAAATTTTGCGATGTTACAGCATGGGCAGGGGTTGGTTTTTGGTTTCCAGACTTTATGCAACAATGAAGGATATTTGTGTGTTAAACTTATGTCTGTTTTTATGTAGTTTGTTTATGACTTTTTATGTATTTTGAATCATGTTAAGTTTATGACTGTTTATGTTTGAATCATGTTAAGTTTATGAATGTTTATGTTTGTGTTTTGACCCATTGTCATGTTTATGTTTGTGTTTGAATCATGTTTATGACTGTTTATGCTGCAAATCTGTTATGGTAAGAATGTATGAGTTTCTTTGTGTTTTGACCCATTGTCATGTTTGTTTGTGTTTTGACCCATTGTCAAAACACATTTATTGCAGGTTTCTGTGTTAAGATATGACCATCTTATTTGATGTTTCTTTGTCTTTTGACCCATTGTCATTAACAAACCTGTAAACACATTCAAGTTAAACACTTACATGAAACATTTTCATTGCATTCAAAGACCCATTTTCATTGCATTCAAAGAACACTTACATAACAAACTAAAGACATAAACATGAAACATTACATATTCAAGTTGGAGAACATTACATAACAGATTACAAAAACAACACATAATAATCCTAACACATATCCTGCATTCCATGAACGAGATTTGAGCAGCTGAACTTTGAGAAGCTTGTTTTCATCCTCCAAGATTCTGTTTTGCAATTGTAGGTTTTCAATCTTCAATTCTTCAATTGTAGGGCATCCTCCAAGATTACAACTCTGTTTTGCAGCTGGACTTTGATTAAGCAACTTCTGCAAATCATCTTTCCATAAGAAGAACTCGCAATTTTGTTTCTACAAGAAAACAATCCAATCATAACATACACATGTTATTTGAAACAAACAAAATGTAATGACTTACTGGCCAGTACCGACACCCATAAAATTCTTTGCCAATTCGTGGGTTGTTTCGTTTAACCACCCTTGGGATTGCAAGTACGCCGTGATGACAATAAACCTGCCCTTCCAAATCGATCTTGAACTTTTTAAGGCTTCTGTTTGATGAGGATGAAGACGACGAGCTCATCTTTAGTGTCGAAGTATTGATTGTTATTGTTTAGGTTTGAAAATTAGGGTTCATCAATTTGGGGTTTTAGGGTTCTTAAGAGTCTAATGAGTGTGTTTTTGGGGAAGATTGATTTTGATCGAATTAGATGGATTAATATGGTGAGAGATTTGTGTGGGTCCCACCTTTTTTTTTTAAAAAAAAAAAAATTCTGATAATACACATGGACATGGCCCCACGTTTTTTTTTTTTTAACAGATAAGCACTTTTGCCACGTAGGATTGCCACGTGGGCTGCCTACGTGGCACTTAACTGGAAAACATAACGGACGTTAGCCTGGGACCATTCAAATTAAATAGTTGACAAGTTAGGACTGCTGTGGTACAAGTTGCAAGTTGGGACTGCTGCCTTCCAACCCCTCAAAGTTGGGATTATTAGATTCCATTTCCCCTTTTAACAATAACACTTTATGGAAGAAGAAATCGAAGCTCAAATTTCTGATCTATCAATTACAAAGGAAGAAACAGAGGCAGAGGAGGATCAGACATTGATCTTTCTTGATTCAGTAAATGATTATCTCATCTTCATCCAAACATTATCTTCCACTCTTCGCCAAGTGAGTCCATTTATCATATAATTTGGGATTTTTACAATTATTATAGGTTTTGCTACCATATTCATTGAATTAGGGTTTGTTTTTTATTAGGTGTAGAAAGATTGCGTCTTGCTTGTAATACCTAAGTCCTATAAGTGATTATGCCAATTTGTTTGCATAAAGTGGACGGGTGCTTGTGTTTCTAATGATATCATATCATATTCATTCAGGGATGGCTGGAGTTGGCAAGTGCTCGCCATTCAATGGGTGCTTCTCGTGTTAACACCTCTTTGCTTAGCCTTAAACACCGTTCTGCCGCTACAAAACTCGACCTACATTATCATCACAACATCGGTACGTACTTCCTTCTCTTTACTATAAATGAAATATAGAAAACCTTACACTTTATGAAAATAGTGTAGATGAGAAGCTAACTTGAGAATTCTTGAGGACTATTGAGCCTTTCTTTGAGAATAGTTGTCGAGGTAGGAAAGCCGGCGGGTTGGATAGCTGGTCAAAATGTTTAGATTTTTTGTACGAGTTGAAACAAACCGGGATTTAATCCGAATGCTGTTTGTTTAAATTTTTCAAATTATGATTAAATAGTTAGTCTGTCAAGATTAAAAAGTTCTAATATTTCAATAACAATATAAGTTGTTGAAAAATTCATTTCATTTAGGAGGTTTTATGCGTTGAAAATACACTATGGACAACTCTGACCCATTTAGCTGTCTCTGCAACAAATACACTATAATTTCATGTGGGTGAAGAAAGTTATTGATTAATTTCCCGTTCATTTTAGATGGCTCTACAACAAAGTCACCTCAGTTCAGTTTATGTAAATGGACATCTACTGATGATAACAACTCCTCTATGGAGAAGGAAAACATTGAGGAAGATGAGCAGCTAAAAGAAAATATCAACAGTCTGGAATCTGGTAAACATTTCTATCTTTAGTAGTTTTGCAATGACCGGTGATATTGTTTGGTTTTATTATTATTTTTTTTAACGGGTAATTTTGAAGGATAAAAACATAAAAAGGAAACTTATCATGGTTTTTCTGTTTATGATAAGAAAATCAAGAAAGCTCACTGGAAAGCAGCAAAGGGTCTGAAACTGTGGCATCGCCGCATAAAACAGAGAACAATGTGAGTGAACAAATATGACCCTGAATTACTTTTTTTGTTTTTTTTTTTTGTGTGTGTGTGTGTGTGTGTGATATCACATGAAAGCTGCAACAATTGTTTTTTGTATAAGTTTTTCTTTTGTTAAATTACTTACTTGTCCTTTGTTATTACTACAAAGAGTCGATGATTAAGTTCTACGTCCCCAAGATTCTCCTACTTTACTAATGTTTCAAGGGGTTTTAAAAATTTTTGGTTAGCAGTCACTCATTTCGCTTAAACTATGTCCACAGTCAAGTATTGCATTCTTCATGTGAAAATTGTGAACCAAATTATAGATTATGATATTTGTGCGCTTGTATTTCGTTGAATTTATTTTGTTGTATCTTTTGTATGTATGTAGTTCGAAAAAGAACGAGCAAAGGTACTCAAAATGTTTGGGACATTGGTTTCTCCAAAGCTTCGGGCTTCTCAGCTTTCATTCGAGACAGGTGAAATGGCAAAAGCTATTTAATTTGACTAAAAACTCACTTTGAAGTTCGAACTGCTAAAATCAATGACAGATTTTTGTTCTCGACTTTTAGTTCTTCATGTGTTGCCTCCTTTTTTTTTTTTTTTTGCAAAACTTCAATTATTGTTTGTTTTTTTCATGCAGCCCTAGAAACACTAGTTAAAATAGCAAATGCGCGTTCATCAATTCTTGAAGCTCATGATGTGTTAGTTAAGGATACGAAGAACATCAAGGAGTGACAAATTGTTGAGGCTTATTTCTATGTCGAAATGCAGCAGTAAAGTTATTGGATCAAACCACATTCATGTGCTAAGAACAAAATAGATCCACCAAGCTTACTTCATATGTTGTTCATCTTTAAATATGTATCTCGTCTTTCAAATCTTGTTTAAAATATGAAACACTAGTTTATTTGTTTGACAGTTATGAAATTCTTAGCATCCATGTTCATTGCATACCTTATTTGTCATGGTGAGAATTAAGTAGTGAATATTATGTGTAGACAATGTGGCATAATCTTGTGAATATTTAATAGTAAAACAATAAGTTATGAGGTGACAGTCTTGACTTCTTTATGTTATTAGTCGTCCATCGCTAATTGTCGTTTGATATCACACCTACGTCACAATGCAACAACTGTTCTCTAATGTATGCTCATCACCTCACCAGCCTCAATCTAAACCTCATCATTGGACACTGGGATCTTAATATTAGTGTTATCATCGGGCATTTCGACCTTAGTTGTCACCCGACAAGGAAAACATCGAAGGAAACATCCCAATTTTATGATCGTCCATATTATTCTCTGCTCGATTCTCGCTCGGCGCTCGCTCGGAAAATTTGTGCTCGAAGAATGCTCGTTCGGTTTTCAGCTCGATTGTAAATGAGCCACTCCGCTCGGTTCGGTTTGTAAACGAGCCAAGCATGAGCAAAGCTCCGCTTGGATCGGCTCGGCTCGTGAATAGCCCTAAGTCAATGTGGCATAATCTTGTGAATATTTAACAGTTAAAAGGAATTTGTATGATTTATGCAACTCATTCTTAATTGTCCTTTTTGACAAAATATACACACTGAGATGTGTGTGCATAAACCTTCATGGGCCCTTGGGGTGTTAATAAACCATTATTTGGCTGTTTGAGATTTCACGGCTTGTTTTTGGAAGTTTAGTGGTTCAGTTCAGCCTACAGTTTGAAACTTAAAACCGGTCGTTTAACCTTTTTTGTTTATTTATTTTAGGGTTCGAAACATAAAACCGACCGTTTAACCTTTTTTTGTTTATTTATTTTATCATTTTTTTGTATATTTATCATATTTATAAATGACATTTGTTATATTAAAATACCGAGTAAAAACTAACCATTATAAATATAGAAAAGTTGGTTTAAACTGACAAAACTGAACCGCCAAACTTTCTAAAACCAACTGGCCCTGCCTATTGGCATAACCCAGCATGTTTTGTTTGCCAAATCTTCAAAACCATGATTTGCAATTCAGCGATTCAGCCTAGGATTGTCGTCAAAACTGGCTGAATGTTACGATCATAAATACGTTTAACGTCGAATTAATAGCATACCATGCTTTTTATCAGATTGCAAATTGCATTACAAACAAGACAATCAAAGAGTCGAGGAAAGGTTTAGAACAATTAGGCATACGTGAAGGAAATAAATCAGTATTATTTGGACTGTTGTCACTCAAGTCAATCAGTGTACCAAATGAAAACATAATACATTATAACAATCGCAATCGAAAAAATAAGTAATTCTAGTCAAAATTATACCAAATAGACATTATAGACTTTCCAATAATGGTGTCAAAAGATGAAACAAATGATACAAGCACAACTATCAAGCCCGTAAAAAAAACAAAATTACATCACCGAACTCCAAACTAGAATGCCCATTTATTAGATTCATTTTTCCTGCTTTGAGTGTCTGATGACACCTTAAATGGTTCGCTTGACCCGAATGGGCTGGGGTCGTCAAATGAGTAGGTTTGACCATGGTCAAATCCTCCTACACTGCTATTCATAGAATCGAACCTTGCAAAGTTACGGTCTTGAGTGGTGCTGCTCATCGAGTCAAACCTTGAGAAGTTATTATCGTGTGTGGTGCTGCTCACTGAGTCAAACCTTGAAAAGTTATTATCCTGTGTGGTGCTGCTCATGGAATCGAATCTCATGAAGGGATCTTGTTTAGGAGAACCACGATCAGTGGCACTAAATGAATCGTAGCGCGAGAAATTATCGAAGAAAGAATTCTCCCCCGCTCCCGTACTGTAACGTGGTGAATTGGCAGCTCTAGAAGCGGGTGAGCCAGGGACTGATTCATCAAATCCAAATGGACTTTTCGTTTGGAAGAAACTATTGCCCTGCGGGGAATCGGTTCTCCTTGGATTTGCAGTGAAGCTATTTTTGTCAAAGAAATAACTCTCTCCATGTTTCTCATGTTCGGCATCCTGTGAAAATCAGGTTATTTGCAAGGGCATAAAAGTCATTTAAGATTGCTGTGAAGTATGGAAGCACGAAAAAGAATGCTAATATGACAAAACCGAACCAGAACCAGCTTAGATCTAGATTCTTGCAAACCCAATTTTCAGTTAGATTCTTGGATTCAAGATTTTACTTGTACTCCGTTTTTTGGTTTAACCGAAAATAAAGATTATGTCCCAAAGTCGAAACAATCAGACTTGTATTTTTTCAAAGTTAAAAAGGTTATGTGACTTGTGTCCCAACTCCAAAGTATTTATTTGGTTCACAATCCAGTTTAACCAATCCAAACCAAAAACAAGTCATTTTTATACAACTTACGTTTAAATTCCACTACTTTAGTTTTTAATACTCAATTTATGTCTGGTATCGGGGTCATCCAGGTTTTTCCAGCATAGTTCCAAAATCCAAACGGATGCACACCCCTAATTTGGTTCATTCAACAAGTTCTAGTCTACTGGACACAAGTCCACCTATTGTATAATTTGTGGACCAAAATTGGCCCATTGTATCATTTTAATAGACCCAAAAACCTATAAGCAAAATTTTGTTTACCCAAATAATAGCAGTAGACTTTGCCAGTAGACTTTTTTTAGGCTTTTCCATTTTTTTATTGCATAGCTGAAATATATTATTTTTTTGTTGAACCAGCCAATAATAGCAGCTCTCTATATAAATATGACTAGCATGCCTAGATAGGTATTCTGAGACATATTTCACTTAAAAGTGTGTTTCCATCATAAGTTGTAATATTTAGTTGACTAATCTTATATGTTCATCCATTCAATTTGATTAAAAAACATATAAAGAATGAACTCACCTTAGTGGTGTCATTAAATCCCCACACTGAATCTACATCATCATTGTTGTCGAAAGTACCCCATCCTTGGTCGTCAAAGCTCCTAATTAAACAAAACAAACTCAGTTTTCCATACAAAACAAATTGGAAAACAAGAATTCAGAGCAAATAAGTTGGAAGGCACATCTTGTATTGAACTCCCTAGGTACCTTTCTGTTTCTGCATCAAAGTTCTTCCCAAAGTGGCTAAATGAGTCCTCCTTGGTTGGACTTTCAAATATCTTTTGTGTTGTGGGACTATCAGCTGGACTTTTTGCTGACTCATCTTCACTATGTGGATATACCGAGTCAGCGTCAAAACGCTTCTCTGACTTCCCGTCAGTATTTGAATACGAATCCTGAGAAATGTCATCCATATGGGATGAGTTTTCAGGCTGAGGTGTGGATTTGGCATTTGCAACATCAAATTGGAATCCTGTTCAATAGAAGCATGTTAATGCAAAATGCAAATATGGTGTAGAAAATAAGGTGGAAATATTTTGTAGAGGTGGCAACATGGCCCGATTGAGCAACGAGACAACATCTGTTTAATTCATTCTAAGCCTCTAAGGTATAAGAAGACTGTGTTTAGGCAAATGAATTTAAATAGCCTCCTCTTAAATATGGTGACTAAAATAAAGAGAATGCCGAACCTTCATCTTCAAATTTATCCCAATCCTCATCCCACACTGCGGATATCTCTGGGACTCCAGGCTGCCAACCTTTATAAACAAAGAGGCCAACCATGAGAGAATTATTTTAATTGTCCATATATAACAGATAGTGTGAGATTATTGCTTGTGAGAAGAAAGAAAATACCTTGTGGAAGCTCAATGACTGCAGTTGATTTGACATTGATTCCATGCTTCTTGCAACGATCTGCTAAAGCCTTCAGTAGTTCCTCAAGATCTGATTGTATACGATCAGCACGAACCTGGACAACCAATGTTATGTTCAATATTTTATCATGTTAACTTATTAATTGTTTATTGAACTCAAGAAAGGAAAAATAAAAGTGTTTTTTCGAGAGAAACCCTTTAACCAGATTATATGGGAGTAGTAGTTAAACTTACTTGAAGGATACCATCAGCACTGCCACCTTGTTCCATTTTCACGAGTGCCTGATTCAACTCCATCTTTCTCTCCTATGGAAGTCAACAAGAATTTCAAGTGAATTAGGAAAAATATGAGGCTGTATTATGTGTTTAAGCATGTGCTTCAAGTCATGGCAATACTCAATAGAAAGGCATCTTTACACCTGTAACCGAATTATCAAGTACAATAGAAATTGAAAGCACAATGCTATTTGTTAGGGCATTGAAAATTTGAAATAAAAGGGCAATTTCAACACGTTTATGTGGAATCAGGTCAATTTAAGTTATATTTTATCAATAACTGATTCACTCGTAAAATTGAATTATTGTTATAATAAATAGGTATTTTTATCATATTTAGAATATTAAACAAAAAAGACGGTTTGTAGACACGTCAACCCAACCAACAAGGCATTTTTTTTGTTTTCGTAAAGTCTTCTATGATGTGCGAATAGATGTAGCTTTCCATGGCCCATTTGTTTAATGTGAGAAGTCTTAAGAACGGAGCCCATAACATGTTGAAAGGAAAATGGAGATAAATGCTGTCAAATCTTCCCATAAAATTTGAAAATTGAAAGCACAACAATAAGAATCATAACAGTCATTATATTTCTCTTCATAAATTTCAGTAAGGCCTGGATATATTTTCTTTTGCTCAAGTAAATACCTGAATATCGCGGAAAGAGGCCTCCTCAATAGTTAATTTAGAAGCCACTTCTGCCACCTGTTTGTATTTCTCTTCATATTTCTTTGCAAGCATCTCTGCCTGTATTAAAATGGTGCATAATTATAAGGAACAACTAAAAAAGGAAACCAAAGAACCTAAATAAGACAGTCACGGTTGCTAATCTCAAGAATACCTCACGTTTATCAGCTATAGCACGTTCTGTAATCTCATTGAGGCGGTTATCACATCTGCTTTTGTATAACACCTGATAAGAATTGAGACAAACAGATAAGAGGAGGTGAGAACATAAGTTTAGTCGTCTTAAAAATACAAATGAAGAGGATCCCCTATCTCACATGCATGAAGATCACCGTATGTGATATTTCAAGCGAGTTTATATCCCAATACACAAAAAAAAAAAAAAAAAAAGAATATAGATAAGGATGGCTACTCACAAGATCTTGCATCTTGTTCCTGAAATACACCATCTTTTCTCTAGAATCCATAATCACCTTGTCCTCACCCTTTCAACAAAAAATGGAAACCACCAACAGTGAGCATTCTCCAGTATATAAAAAATGTGGCATGCATAAAATGCGCTATGGAAAGTAGATCCAAATAAAACTATTCATAGCACAAAGACTCTTGACTTCCTGAACACCCCCCCCCCCCCCCCCCCCCCCCCAAAAAAAAAAAAAAAAAAAAAAAAATTAAACTGATTCATCCCAAATAAAGCCACCCGCTGTAAAGCATTCTGAAACATAATAATTCAGATCTTAAACTAACAGTAAATTTATATCAAACCTATAATTTTTTTTAAAAAAAAAAAGTGCTCCTGAGGTGCAAGCTGATCTGTAAAATGCCTCCAGGCGTTTAGGCGGAACCTCACGCACATTGGGTCAAAATTAGGGTCCATAGGAGGCTTCTATGTAAAACAACCAAAGGGATAAAGGAATTATGAATGGTTTACTTAATAAAAAAGATTGCTATGTAAATAAGATGAGAGAGATGAAGGTTCTGGTTGTACATAAAGCTTATTTGGTTGTACACAGAGAAAAGCCTAGCGTACATGAAGTTCTCGCCTTGGCTTTCAGGTCCTAAGCGCCTTGCCCATTTCTAAACCAAGCTTATCATGAAAGAGAGAAGTTTACCACTTTATCGGCTTCAGTTGTCTCTCGGGATACTGAACGAGAATTATTCTGATCACCACCATTACTGAGGTGTTGGGCATCCATGGAGGGTACAGGTCCTTTCGGTTGATTAAATTGCATTTGTTGGGCACCACGAGGAGGCCCATGAGGCATCGGTTGAGGACCAGACATTGTTTGAGGACCAGACACTGGTCGAGGTCCAGGCATCCCCTGCTGCTGTATGGGTGCAGAACCTGAAGACAAAATAAAATTCAGAATTAGTTTAAGAGAAAAGACTATGCAACTTGTCTTCATCAATCACCTTTGAATTTGAAGCGATCTTTTTAACCTTTCTAGACTATGAAACCTGTCATTTTCGAAGTAATATAGTGTCTATATTCAATTTCATGCCTTTACAAATAATTACTGAAGTGAACCACAATCAAATGTTAGGAATGGAGTTAATACCGGGAGTAGCTCCCCAACCACCAGGTGCAGGTCTAGAGGGTGGACCAGTTAGAGACAACAGAGTTTCATCAAGCAAGACATTACTAGGAAGTGTTGATGGAAGATTGTGGCCTTCTCGGTACCTCTCCATCAAATACAGCGCTATGCAGAACTCCCTCAAGGAAAGCATGCTGTCATTATCTTGATCAGACAAGTCCCAAACCTGTTTCAAAATTTCTGTGAAAGAATATTGTTAAAATGAAATTTATTATCAGACACAAGTTACATCAAAGAGCCTTTTAAGGCTTGAAAAATAAAATTTAGGCGCTAAGAATTTACAGATACCTCTTGGTAGCCTCCAACTTAAAAATAAATTGCGTGCCTGTTCACCGGTAATTTTCCCATCTCTGTCAGAGTCAACTTCCATGAACACTTTCATATACTTATAACACCAGCCCGTGTCATTTTCGGCCACTGAGGTTGTGACAGATTGGAAGCTTGAGTTGGGCCTTGTAGATTTTGAGTTGGGACCTGTTGACTTGGCCTTGGAACAGAAGCTGTTGGTGTTGCTGACTGTACCGGAGCCCCTGTAGGCTGCCTTGTAAAAGCATTCAACGCACCAAGCGGGTCAATTTTGGCTGGATTCTGAGCCTCAGAACTTACAGCGACAATTGCAGGTGGAGTGCTTGCAGCAAGAGTTGGCATTGATGATGAAGGCGGTTTGAATGATGCTTGGGAAGCAGAAAACACGTCACCTCCAAACATCTGGCTATAAACAGTTCCATTTCCTCCAACTGATGGTCTAGGAGTTGGGAAAGATGGTGAAGTAGAGCTGATTGCACTATTAGGGACCTGTGATGAAGCTACAGAAGTCCCAATACCTCTGGCCCCAAGCCAATCACCTGATACGTTAGGGTTTGATAGACCAGGACTAACCAGACCACCTGACGTGAAATTAGCGCCATCAACACTCTGTGATGGAAGAGAACAGGTAGGAGTTGGTGGCCTCATTGATTGATTTCCTTGAGGTGTAAAATACTGTGCAGAGGTAGGTGGACCCACTGAAGGCAGAGCCATTGAATTTGGAGGCACTTGTGATCTTATACTAAAAGTTTGAGGTTGCATCGAACTGACAACCCCAGGCTGCTGTGTAATAGGACGTGGGGCCATTGAACTGACAACCCCAGGTTGCTGTGTAGGAGGGCGTAGGCCCATTGAATTGATAGCTCCGGGCTGCTGTGTAGGAGGAACTGGGCCCATTGAATTGACACCGCCTGGCTGCTGTGTAGGAGGCCGTTGTGCGATAGGATTTGGCTGAGCTGGTGCAAGTGCTGTAAGGTTTATTTGTGGAGCAGGGATTTTAGCAGAAGCAGGCCCATATAATGCAGCCTTTACAATATCAGGTGTTAGTTCTCTTTTACTTTGTGCCACTGTAACAAGCTTAAGGGCATTATAGAATTCTTGACGGCCAAGAAAGCCAGTGCGGTTCTGATCAGCATGTTGCCATATCTGCAATTAAGTAATGTACATTAATAACAACACAGCCCAAAGCTTTAATTGACATATATAATGTTTAATACTTTGGTTTTTGTAATCAGATGTAATGAAGTCAGTAACCGTAATTCTGTAAAATACTTTAAGAAAACCAGTGTCAATGAATCAACCTAACCTGGCCTGTTGACCAATGACCAGAGCCTGTTTTAACTCATGAGTCAACAACCGAAAAACATATTGAATTGCCCGCTCATTGCAATAGGACATGCACATATTGAATCACCAAATCGCTCATGCTGAACTCGTCTCTTTTGCGGTTCACAGGTCATCTACGAGTTCAGGTTTTGACTTTAGCTTCTCGAAGATGAAATATCTAAGATCCGTGGAGAATGTTTTGAGTTGTACACAAAAGATGCTGTCAAAAAACCCACTATTCCCAAACTTGCCGAAAACATCTTCCTGCTGAAGAGAACAAGCTTCCAGTAGTGCATGGTAAGAGCAGAGCCGTTAGTCAGATTTTCACTCTCGTTCTATTTGAGCAACATGTTTGAAACTCAAAACATTACCCAGAGATCCTAGAAACTTCATCTTCAAGGAGCTAAAGCGTATGACTTGGAAATTTCAAAGAAGATAAGTTCAACACAAGGTGATTGGGTGCTTCAAATTAAAAAAAAGGTTGGAGTAGCTTATTCAAAAATGTTGTATGACCAGGTAGTTGTGTAAAGTCTAAAGCCTAACAAGGGTTAATGCCCTTCTGACCATATGTTTGATAGTCCAAGGCACTGAAGAACCAGGTCCTTTGCATAAAAAACCTAAACTAAGAAGCAATTCTACCCGATAATCATTTGTTACCTTTTGCCAAATAGGGCACTTCTCTAAGTTTATTATAGTCAACATAACCAACAATCCACAATACTTTTAGTACCTAACTTGACAAAAAGTATCCTCTAAACCCATAATTTCTTCCATCCTCTATAACTCAATTCATCTACCTACTGTCCCTGTAAATACCACAAAATCACAGCTCAGTCAAAATCACTAATCCGTTAAATTCTCTTATTCAATCAACTAATCAAAGCACAAAACATCAAATCAATCACAAGTTCATCTACCTACTGTCCCTATAAATACCACAAAAAGTATCCCTACAGGCAACTGAATCAATCTACATGTACCTAGGGTTCCTAGACACTAACCAATCAAAATTCACTCCAAATCACTTGTAACCGCTTACACATCGACAATCATCAAATTCCCCTAGTAAATCACCTAGCTAAAGCACAAAACATCAAATCAAACACAGATTCACTCAACACAAATAGGGCAACCATTTGAGTTTGTTGAAATACTTTTGGAACATAATTTGACAACAAGTATCCTGCCAATCCATAACTTTTAGTAGGGCTGGCAATGGGTAACCTGTATAAGACACGATTAGACCTGTTAACTGAAAATTACACTATGTCATTTTTTACTTTTTTTAAAATAATTAGAATTAAGAGGCAAATATCCATCATTTCTCTTTTTTGGTACATAAAACGTATAACTGTGTTATAAACATGGGATATAAAGTAGTTAAACAAGTCGTGTTCATGTTTAGAACTTGTGTTGTTCGCGTCATCAGAAATCTGTTAAACCTGTTAAGACACGATTTGCCAGCCCTAACTTTTAGGACAGGTTGTTTACATACTGTTTGTTATTGGTGCGGTGTCTCTCTAGAAGCAACATTTCTATCCCTATGGATAGAAGTAAAGTTTGCATAAATCCCACCCCAAAGATCCTACCAATAGCTTTGCTATTAGTGAGATTTACTAGGTACGGTTGCTGTTGTCTTGTTAAACTAGCTAAGCAATTAATCCGGTGTAAAATCAAATATTAGTCAAGAGCCGATATTTGAGATATAGGTTATCGCGGTGGGATATTGGTGATTTTAGTATCACCCAAACATATACAATATTAAAGTGATATCAAAAGTCAAAAGTTCCAACATTTGAAGCATGATCTAATCATAAAACATGAAATCATCCTCCAATTCCACATCACCAAGGCATTCAAAATACCGGCCAAATATTGCTGATAATATCGGAACCAATATTTTGTAGAGGGGCGATAACCGATATCCCACCGGTATTAACGGCTTACTTAAACAGACTTAGTTAAAATCAACAAGACCCACATTTCATAACTATTGCTTCCTATCTCTACAGTCAACTAAATCCATCTACCTAGGGTTTCTAACTTTCTATACACACTTAACAAATCAAAATTCACTCAAAATCACTTCTAACCGCTTACATATCACCAATCCATCAAATTCCCTAACAACAAATCAACTAATAAAACTAGAAAACATGAAATAAAATACATATATTGAATACAAAACCTGAGCAAGAACAGGCTTAGGTAAACCCGAGCCCTGAAAGAAGGCAACGGCTTCAGCGCCGCTAATCCTCCCGTCCCGATCCAAATTCGCTCGTCGAAAAAACGCATCGAATTGATCCATTTTCTGATTCAACAATAACTTTGGAAATTAAATCAACCGATCGGAATCGACTGATCGAATTACACTATAACTGTTAGAGAGAGGGTTATGGATCTAGAAGAACGTGAATCGAATCAGAGACAAGGGTTGATGGTTGCAAGCATGTTACGAGTATAAGTGTCATTTTAATAAGATTGTATAATACAGGGACTAGAAGTGACAATTTGTAATAGTTTGAATGTTAGTTACTGGTAGTTGATATAGGCGGGAAATGGAGTTGTATAAATATGTTGAATAATAATCAATAAGATCAGCTTGATTTGAACTAATTCTCTCTCTAAAGTTTCTCTCTTCTTATCAAAGCAAGATCTATGGAAGTGTGATCAGGTATAATCATGGATCGAGAATAGACACAAGGAAAAGGGTTTCTAGAATATAGAAATGCAACAAATGTTTTTTTTTTTTTTTTTTTTTAACGGCCAACGAATCAATTCCGAGCACTCTCAGGCATCCTTTGGCGAATCAGGTACTCGAGAGTACCCGGGCCACCAATTGCCACCAATTCCCGGGAAAACCCGACCACTCACCCGCCCGAAGGCACGACGGTGAAATAATCGGTAAAACCAGTCGGGATCAGGACTCGAACCCAAGCCAATGGCCGGGTCATCCCTCATTTCCCCTCCACAAATGTCATCCAAATGTAGCTAGTGGGAATTGAACCCAAGCTTCCCATAAAAAAACTTTAGGCCCTCAACCAACTGGGCTACAAGTATTGGACGTGTAAAAATAACGAGTAACGGGTAGAAATATAACTAGACTATTGCCCACGTGTACACGCGGTTCAACAATTAATAATTATTTGAAGCGGTAAAACATATAAAAAAGAGATAATTACTATTTGCGTCTTTGTGTTATAGTCGATTTAACTACTTGAATCCAAAGTTGAAAACTTTAACTACTTGCGTCTCTAGATGGAAATTAACTAACCTGTTGAGTCCAAATTGCTAACTCCGTTAACTAAGTCAGTTAACTCTGTATGAAATGACAAAAATACCCCTGCTTATTAAAAAAATAAAAGATATACACACACACACACCCTAACCCTTCTTTATATCTTCTTCTTCCCACCTCCCCCATCTTCAACCCCTGCACCAAACCCTGCAATACCACCGCTGCACCACCACTCCATCCTACCAACCACCACTGCACCACCACTCAGTCCCTGCAACACCACCACTGCACCAACCACCATGTTATCCCTGTAACCAAGCACCCTCTAATTATTTCTACCTATAAAACCCCCACCCTTTGTTTTATTTCTCTGCACATAACCAACACATACATACTTGTGTGTGTAATTGAGAGTCAGACCAGAATAATAACCGGCCACCCTCTCCAATGACCGGAATCGGCCGCCGCCATAGCCCTCCTCTTCGATGAGCTCTCCGTCGTCAAGCTGATAACCATCATAACCTCCTCTCTGTTTCCTTTACAAATCCCGATAATAACCCTTCATTTCTTTCCGACCAAGTGGGTGTATCGCCAAGTAGCTATAATCGGTCAGACCCCAATCTCTGTTTATGATATGGATTCCGATAACCACTTACCTATTCCCGATTTGTATACAATAAACTAACTGGAACCCTCCTTTGTTCTGAATATAAACCATCGGACGAAAACCCTTATCTTGTTTCTGTGGTAAACCGACAGCCCGGGTCGTTACACAACACCACCTAACCCATAACCCATCACTCAGCCACCGTCGTTTCCCACTTATCTTGTTTCTGTGGTAAGCCGAAAAACCCAATCAAACCTTAGTCGTCATCCTCATCAGACCCTTCTGTCCCAATATGCAACAGACCCTCATCAGACCCTTCTGCCGTAGATGTAGTAGGCAAACGCCGGTGGGTAGCCGTTGATTGACTGATTGTTAAGGGTTTTGATGATTCATGTGGGGTTTGGTGATTTATTATTAGGTTTTGGTTTTGAAGATATTGAAATGTTTGTGAAGAAATATGAGCTAATCTGAGTTGGAAGGAAAAGGTTTTTGATAACAGAGTTAGTATAAGGGGTATTTTTGTCTTTTCACTGGAAGTTAACACTTAGTTAACAGAGTTAGAAATTTGGACTCAAGGTGTTAGTTAATTTCAGTTTAGGGACGCAAGTAGTTAAAGTTTTCAACTTTGGATTCAAGTAGTTACATCGACTGTAACACAGGGGCGCAAATAGTAATTCTCTCTATAAAAAAAAATATAGTAGAAATATTTTATTAAAATTTAGAAAAAAAATACACCATTCGTACTGTGGTCAAATATGGGTCAACTGGTTTAGATGTTAGATGTTAGTCTGTGGTCAAATATGAGTCAACTGTTGTTACTTATGTAGATTTCAAACAAATATGGGTCACTGATTTATATGTTAGATGTCAACTGATTTAGATTCATGTTAGTTTCAACTACACAAATGGGTCATATGTGGTCAAATATTTAGACTACACAAATTGGTGATATGTGGTAAAATATTTATACTACACAAATGGGTCATGTGTGGTCATCAGTCTTAAGTGCACCAATTACTGGCCAAATATTTAGACTGATACATTCTCAACTACACAAATGGGTCATTTAGAGTGTTACATACTCAATTAGTGGCCATTTAGACTTTGTTGACCTTATGAGGTCAAATTGCAGTCAAATGGGTATCTCCATCTTATTAGCTTAAAAAACATCTTTTTTGAACACATAAATACCCATTGATTCAATATATCATGATTCTTCAACCTCTTGTTGCGATAAGCCAAGCAAAGTTGTATCAACCCGCTACAAAAACAAAACAAATGGTCAAGAAAACGACTTTAAAATCACGAGTGTTGCTTGTTTGCATGATGTATGCTCACCCTTGCATGCAAATCTTTGCATTCGGTTTTTCAGCAAATTGGACAACTTTACCCTTGTTATCAAACTTTAACATTCCAAAATTAGATGCCCGACTGAAAAATACAACACTCCATTTCAGATCAGATAAATAAATGAGAAAACAAAACAGACAAAGAAAATAAAGTTTTAGATTAACAGACCTTTCACCAACTCGCACACAAGAAACCGTGATATCAGCGTCCCTGTCAATTGCAAAACCATCTATAAAAGGAAGGGAATACACCAGTTTGTGATAGTTACCTGTGGGTTAGTTTCTACAGCAACCATAATATGTCAAAAAAAATAAATAAATGTAACAAATATGTTTCAATATGGAAATTACATACACGTACAAAAGGGCATCATAATCAAGCCTATGCAGCCTTCATCTGGTGGTGTTTCCTTTGCAGGCATCATGACTTCCAATTATAATGGAGATTATCCTTCTCTCCATCTATAAGCTACATATAATAACAGTAAATCATTATACTACAAAACATTTACTTGAAATCAACAGCCTCTATGCCTCAGTATCAATAATAATCTATACATATTAATTCAACATAAGATGCATTTCAATTTTGGAAATTTAACATTTTCACATGATTCAAGAATATATCACAACACATATGGCACGATATCGTTACTTAATAAGAGGAACATATTTTTTTTGAAAGGTAACTTTTATTGCACAAGCGCACAAACTCTTTCTCCAAGGAAGAGAAAGAGCCGCCGCGAAAAAACAAACTACACCATACTAAATTTGCACCAAGAATCCCAATCTATACAACCATTTTTATGTCTAGTTCTAAACCAAAGGAAACTCAAAATCTTGACTTCCGATACGACTTCCAAAACTGTTAACTTTTTATCCGATAAGACACGCGCATTTCTGAATTCCACATCGACCACATAGCAATGTACAAAATGCCCGTTTTCTTGATACCTTGCAGTCCTGCAGATTTGTGTAGCGAAACTATATCTTTAACCGAAAAAACAAAAATGTTCAGAATCCCGCACCAAGTAAAAATTGCTTGCCAAACGCCCGTTGCAAAAATGCATCCTGAGAAGATGTCTTCGGCTGTTTCACCTTCCTGTCCACAATATCCGCACATATTATTTCCAACCCATATATTCCTTCTTTCCAATGTCGCTTTTGTACCTATTCGATTCAACTCTGCTCGCCATACGAAGATGTTTACTTTGGCTGGGATCCAACGACACCATTCCAAAACGAAGTCCGAACGCTGTTGGACTGTTTCCTGCAGCCAATTCTTGACTAATTTGACTGAGAAAATACCGGACTTATCACGTATCCATTGCCGGCGCGCTAAATCGACTCATTTTTTGTTTGGAAGTTTGTTCTACACCCGACATGAGACTGTCATTTATATGGGACAATACTGAATATAAGAATACATCAAATTGGGAATATAGAAAAATGAAGCTGGACCTGCCTTCTAGCATTCAAAGCCAATCGGCTAGTTGTTCGAAACTTGAAACATGAAAATGACGCAAACATTATGTCGCCAGTGCCTCATGTTCACACACAAAACGGTTTAGCTGAATCTTTAATTAAACGATTACATATAATCGCTAGACCGCTCCTCATGAGATGTAAACTACCATCTTCTGCATGGGGCCATGCTATTTTGCATGTCGCTGCACTGATCAGATTAAGGTCAACTGCTGATCACGAATACTCCCCATTACAACTGGTCTCCGGACGAGAACCAAGTTTGTCCCACCTTAGAATTTTTGGTTGTGCGGTATATGTACCAATATCGCCACCACAACGTACCACAGTGGAACCCCAAAGAAGACTGGGCATTTACATTGGTTTTAACTCCCCGTCTTTATCAAATATTTAGAACCATTGACGGGGGACATGTTTGCAACTGTAACACCCCAACCGATGGCGGAAACATCGAGGTGTCACATATTAATGATTGTTCAATAGCTCATGGTACTAAATGAAAGTTGAATATTAAACAATTTACAATTTATCTTACAAGTAAAGATTACAAAAGTTGATTTATATAAACTAGGTCCAAAGCTCCTATGTGTTCCAAGACTTGTACAACTTCCAATAGCAAATAAACCTGAAACATGTTAAGTTGGAAAGATGGGGGGTCAACTATAAATAGTTGGTGAGAGTACATAGGTTTTGTATATAGTTGAAAATAATATGTTGTATAGCAATCATTGTTGAGGTATAATAATGAGTAATGATAGAATATGAGTCCGACATGTAACAATGTGTCTTTTGTACAATCAAACCTTGTGTCGACTGAGACCTAACTCGCAAGTTAGTAAAAGTGTAACTGTTATCGATCATCCCTGAATTTATGCGGGGGAATGGGTTTGTCAGACCTATAGCGCTATAATCTAAACAGGTGGCTTGATCAATGTTAATGATTGTACTGTGTCTTTTTGTTACAGTCAAATGATAGAATGAGTAAATGATAGTGTAATTGAGTCACAAGTTTCAAAAATGTAAGAATGAGTAAATGATAGTATATAAAATGTTTAAACATGTTTCACCCCAAAATGTAAAACAGAAAAATGGGCTATGTAAAACTCACCTTAGGTGCATAATGAGTTCGTGCGTTTTATTGAGCGTGCAAACACTTAGTAATAATGCCTTGGAAAACTCGAAACTAGCTAGAGGAGATAATGACGGATGAAAACTTTAGTGTATGGGAGATGGGATAATAATGTTTTTTTTTTTTTTTTTTTTTTTTTTTTTTTTTTTTTTTGAATGGTATAAAGAGTTGAATGGTAGGCTAGTGTATTTATAGTGTAAAATTTGGAGTTGTAATTAGGGACTACTTTGACTAGGCTAGAATTTAGGAATAACTTTGACTTGACTAGAAGACCATATTTACTAACACTTTGACTTGACTAGGAGACCATATTTACTAACACTTTGACTTGACTTGACTTGACTAGGAGACTACGTTTGACTTTTCAGGTTTGACTAAGGGACTTTTGTGACATCCGTCACCCTCGACTTTCAATTAATTGACAATATTAGTCCTTTCAAATATTTCCTGTAACTTTGTCGTTTTCTAATTCAATAAAAGTGCGAGCTCAAGTTATATTATTTGCATTTATAATGGATCTCGATCTCGATTTAATCAAACGCGTATGTTGCAACGTTATTCGGGACAAAAAAAATATCATAAAAATTTCAAGTTATAAAAGTTTTAAGTTAATTAGTTAACTTAGTTAGTTATTATAAAGGGAAAACTAACAAGAAAACCTTGAAACTAACTTAAGTTAATTAAGGGGGGCCAAACTTGCCAATTCCCGAAAGTTTAAAAAAAAATTCCCTCTGCCTGCTGCTGTCGTGAATGTCCGGCCAAGAAATTCCGGCCGCCGGAATATTTTCCGGCAAGGCCTCAAACTCGATTATTAGTATCCGTTTCAAGGCGTTTATCATTCCAAAAGGTTTTCTCCATCATTAACTGATTATTTGACTAATAATTACGCGTTAAACGACGTTTTAAGTAGCCTTTAATGGCCACTAAAGCAAGAAACCGATCGGAATAATGAAGCTTAATAAACGCGCGTTTCAACTCATCTTCTATATAAATTAGACACCTCACTTTGCATCTGCACTCATTCCCATCCTAAACGACCTGAAAACCATCAAAACTTTCGTCTAAAAGGTGCTCGATTTTGGTTCTTATTAGCGGGTCTTATATCCCTCTTTCGGCCCTCAAAAACATCTTGTAAGTTCGTTTATTTGTGCCGTTTTGATCATTTTTCGTTGTTCTATAATAACCCTAAGATCTCAGGTTGTTAAATCAAGGGTTCGGGTTGATTGATTTTGAAGCTAGGGTTAGGGTTCTTGATTAGATGAATTGGGGAAGATGACACTTTTTGTTAATATTATAAATACAAATCAAGTTCAAGTATATCAACAAAAGGCATTGATGGCCTAGTGGTTGGTGTGTATGTTGGGTTGGGTAAGAAACCGGGTTCGAGTCTTTCAGGGCCGGTTTTGGCCAATTTTTTTTGTTTCCACTTTTATTGTTTGATTGTTTATTGAATTACTTATATATTTATATATAAAAATCTTATAATAATCATAGAAATTTCATTTTTGCTTCAAAAATTATGAAAATTTAGACATAACATCTTGACACTTAAAATAAAATTTCCACACTTTTATTTTCGGGAAAATGTCTCAATTTTATATTTTTATTGAATTTAATTGGTTTAATCATAATTAAATGATTAAAAATTCATTTTAAGAGATTTTAACCTCAAATTTTCTGGAGAATGATTTTTATGAATAATAAACTGTAATAAAATGTAATTTCTTATAAAATGATTATTTTTGTTATTTTACTAATTTTAACCATTAAAACATTATTTAAACTCATTAAATATGTTTTAAATACAAATAAATTGAGAGAAATTATGGAAATATTATTTTTAGTATTTCACACCATAAAATAATCTTTTCTCATAATAATATCACTTTGGAATCATATCTCGTGTTATTTATTCTATTTATATTTAAATTAGATATAATAAATTATTTAATTAAATATAAATCATAAAATCTATTTCATGATTATTTTTCTATAAAATAGAAAATATTTCTATATGTGGAATACATAAGTGTTTTGGTCGTCTATTAAATTAATCATGATATATATATTTCAAAACTGTCGTTCAAATTATTATTAACAATTTCACCTTCCCTATACGAGTCTAGCAAGCCCTAATGCCTTAGATGATGGTTGTCTTAGACTTTTAAGACATTTTCCTCATTTAGTGTTTTATATATAGGTTGAGTTCTTCGGAATTCTTAAGCCTTTACGACGAACTCTCTCGGAATTTATACTTAGCGAAACTGTGAGTATATTTTTCCCTTTTTTACTTTTTACTACTTTGGGATGATTCATGTATCTGTTTAGGGGTGAGCAACAAACGGTTCCGAACCGCGAAAACCATGAAACCGACCCGGAACCGCTAGAACCGAACCGAATTAATGTTATAGGTTCCGGTTCCGGTTCTCATATTTTGGCATAATCGGTTCCCGGTTCGGTTCCGGTTAGAACCGACGGGCCCGGTTAAGAACCGTTAGAACCGTTTAGAATTAACTTAAATATTTAAATATTCTATTATTAGTTTGAAATAGAATGTGTTGTTTCCTTCTTTATAGTTCTTAACACTTTTAAATTATTTAACTTGGTATGAATGTAGAGTATTGTTTTATGTGATGGTGAACAGTCCGCACAGCTTGTTCTTATCCGTTTAATCTGTATAAAAAGAATGATCTGATCCGAACAAAACATATTTTGATACGTAAACTGCTATACTTTTAGTAACCATGGTTAACACAAACTGTTGATAAGTTTTTTAAGAAAAATTATTGTTTTTTTTATTTTTTTATTTAATTGTTAATGTAAATTTTAGGATTTTATTGACAACCGGTTCCGGCCTAGAACCGTTTCATGAGAACCGTTTCACCCGGTTCTGGAACCGAACCGTTTAGTAATTATCGGTTCCGGTTCCGGTTCTCATATTTTGGAATAAACGGTTCGCGGTTCGGTCCGGTTCGGTTCGGTTCAGTCCGGTTCTGAACCGTTGCACAGCCCTATATCTGTTAATCAAGTTTTATTTCTTATACTTAATGCAATTCTCATGTGTGTTTGCCTTATGTGATTTAGTGTGTATTATGCTTAATCATTAACCGCTGGGCGGCCTAGCATTTCAATGAATAGTACTATGGTATACCCCCTTGAGACTCTGTTGAGAGGATCTTGGTCATTGTCTTGTTAATTCATTATTCAGATTGTTAGTCATGTGTTAGTCATTATTCTCAGGTTTGGTTTTGACTGATACTACTTATTACATATTTGCAAACGGTATACAACACATGAATTGCGAAACCTTTTTATATTATATATATATTAAACGGGTATACTCACCAATACATTATATGTGTTGACAAAATTGTTTTGTACATGTTTCAGGTGACGTTTGATCTTACATGCTTTAACGCTTAGGCTGGACCTAGTGCTTAAATAAAAGATTTAATATTTATTTAACTTTGTTTGAGAGTTTTATTGAGACTTTTGTATTCCCTTTTGGATAATGAAAGTTGTTTGCTATTAATATTTACAATTTAGTCCATGTGCTTTTGAACAATCGTCACTACGTGACACCTCGATGTTTCCACCATCAGTTGGGGTGTTACAGATTGGTATCAGAGCCATGGTTATAGGAAATTAGGTTATTAGTAAATGCTTTTGACCTAGACTATAACTAAGTTACCCTTTATATGTTTTCTTTTATCCTCTTATTACTTTAGATAGATTTTCTCCTTATACTTTTCCTTATATTCAAGAAGAGCATATTCCACAAACGAAACGAAAACACCAAGTTAGGAGTGATATCCATATCTTGGTGAATAGTTTCACTCCTTACATATTTTATTTATTTAGCTTGGAATATTTTCCTTTCAAGATAGGAGACGTCCAAATCTCAAGGAATCTATCCCTCCAAAAGAAACTTAAATTACTAAGCTAGGAGTGATATCCTTATCTTAGTGACCAGTTTCACTCCATCGTATTTTTTTTTTTACTTTTTGGAAGTATATCTTTGAGTTAGGAGTGAAATCCACATCTCAAGGATATATATTTCCACATCTCAAGATCCGCTAAAGTTTTGGAAAATTATTTGTGACGGGGCACGTGCAATCTGGAAGGGTGAGCGCCTGTATTCTGAGTTTTCTGTCTAGGTTGGTAATTCGCATAAATCCCAATCAGACGAGGGACCCGTTTACCTACCTTTGAATTATCGGGATGAGCATTCACTTATAGGCTAAATTACGCCCCCACGAGTCACTAATAATATTTCAATTTCTTTGGCTAGTCACCAGTTTCCTGAGAAACAATCCCAAATATCTCATTTTATTCTTGATATTTCATTTGCTTTTATCATGATTTGATTTTCATTATTAATCTATTGAAAATTTTCCTATATTGATTTCTAAGTCACTCTTTAATTATGCAAAATTTCTCGTATGCTATGTGTCATTCAAAATCCTGAAATTAAATCTCATAAGAGTTGCTTTATTTTTGTAGATGTCTGACCGTGAATCTCGCAAAAGAGCCTCTAAGCGTCAAGCTAAGTTGAAATCTGACCAGCGTATCGCGACCATGCTCAATGACAAGTTGGAAACACTTGTTCCTAACATCATTAATGCTATTATTCCAAACCTTAACCCGAACGGTAGCTCGAATGGGAACTCTAACGGGAATACGGGTGGAAATGGTGGAGCTAGTGAGAATAAGTGTACTTTCAAGCACTTCAACTCTTGCCATCCCAACAAGTTTAATGGCACTGAGGGAGCCACTGGGTTACTTGAATGGTTCGAAAGTATGGAGAATACGTTCATTAATAGTGACTGTCCAGCCAACTTACGTGTTCGTCATGCCACGGGTGTTCTTCAAAAAAGAGCGCTCACTTGGTGAAATGGTGAAAAACATGCTCGAGGGACGGAAGCTGCTTTAGCTATGTCTTGGGATGATTTCAAAATTGCCATGACTACTGAGTTCTGTCCCCGTAGTGAGATGAAGAAATTGGAGGATGAGTTCTATCACCTCAAACAGGATAGTGGAAACAACGTTCCCTACAACAACCGTTATCACGAGTTGAGCTTACTGATTCCTCGTATGGTGACACCACTACCCTTAGCCATTGAGAAGTATATTGAGGGACTACCACCTCAGATCCATGATACAGTTATGGGGAGTAAACATGCTACTGTAGAGGATGCCATTCGTCTTGCAGCATCTCTTACCGACAAGCATGTCAAGGATGGTACCCTGACTCGTAAAGGTACTAAGCGACCAACTGAAACCTCTTCAACCCCTGCTACTACTGAACCTCTTAAAACTACCTCTGCCTCTACCTCTACTTCTGGATCCAACAAGAAACGTAAAGGTAGGAGTCAAAATTATGCTGTTGTTGCACCTATTAACCAAATTCCCGCCACTAACCCACCTGCCGCATCTCAAGCCCAATCAGGCCCAAAACCTTATACTGGCATTTTCCCCAAGTGTAGTAAATGCAACTGGCACCACCCTACTGACCGACCTTGCTGGAAGTGTGACAATTGCGGCAAAATAGGCCATACTACCTCTCACTGCTGAGAAACTAAATCTGGGAATGCTCAAAACCAGAGGACTGGTCAACCCAGAACTTGTTATGCTTGTGGTGATCCTAACCACAGGCAAGATAGGTGTCCTCATCTGACTGCTTTTATCCAGTCTCGCCAGCACACTCCAGTAGCCCCAGCAGTTCCAGCAATCCAAGCAGCTCCAGCTCGCGGCCGTGCTTTCAACATCAATACTAATTAAGCTCAAGCTGCCAATGTTGTGGTCAACGGTACATTTCTTATTAACAATTTGTATGCTTCAATTTTGTTTGATACCGGTGCGGATAAGAGTTTTGTCTCGTTAGAATTTGAACCTTTACTGGCTCGTGAACGTTCTCGTCTTACACATCCTTTTACCGTGGAGGTTGCTGATGGAAATCCTATTGTTATAAAATCTGTGATCCGCAATTGCACGTTGAATCTAAATGACTATGATTTCTCTATTGACCTGGTACCCATGAAATTGGGTAGTTTCGATGTCATAGTAGGCATGGATTGGCTTTCTAAACACCATGCTGAGGTTGTTTGCTTTGAAAAGTATATTCGAACTCCACTTTCATCTGGTGAATCTTTATCTGTTTATGGGGAAACGACATCGAAGGGTTTGAAACTCATGTCTTGCACTCAAGCTCAAAAATATCTTCGAAAGAAGTATATATCTTTCTTGGCTCATGTTGTGGAAAAGAAGGATAAGGGTAAGAGTATTCAAGATGTTCCAGTTGTGTGTGATTTTCCAGAAGTTTTTCCTGAGGATTTATCTGGTTTACTTCTTGTTCGCTCTGTTGATTTTCGTATTGATCTTGTTCCTGGTGCTACTCCCGTCGCTAAAGCCCCATATCGTCTTGCACCTTCGGAAATGCAAGAACTTTCCAGTCAACTGCAAGAATTGACTGACAAAGGTTTCATTCGTCCGAGTTCCTCGCCTTGGGGAGCTCCAGTGTTGTTCGTTAAGAAGAAAGATGGGACTTTTCGTATGTGCATCGACTATCGTGAACTTAATAAGCTTACGATAAAGAATAGATACCCTCTACCTCGCATCGATGATCTTTTTGATCAACTTCGGGGTGCAGTTTGTTTTTCGAAGATCGACCTTCGTTCGGGATATCATCAACTTCGCGTTCATGAGGATGACATTCCAAAAACCGCCTTTCGAACTCGTTACGGACACTATGAGTTCATGGTTATGCCTTTTGGTTTAACCAATGCACCCACAGTTTTTATGGATCTTATGAATCGAGTTTGCAAACCTTTCTTGGAGAAATTCGTAATTGTATTTATCGACGATATCCTCATTTACTCCAAATCCAGGACTACTCATGAACAACATCTTTGCCAAGTTTTAAGCCTTCTTCGTGATGAGCAACTGTATGCCAATTTCTCCAAATGTGAATTTTGGCTTAAGGAAGTTCAATTCCTTGGTCACGTAATAAACGACAAAGGAATACACGTAGACCCTGCTAAGATTGAAGCCATAAAAAGCTGGATTGTACCCAAAACTCCCACTGAGGTTCGTTCGTTTCTTGGTCTTGCTGGTTACTACCGTCGTTTCATTGCCAACTTTTCAAAGATCGTGGTTCCACTTACCTCTTTGACTCACAAAGATAAACCTTTCATATGGGGATCCAGTCAGGAAGAAGCTTTTCAAACTTTGAAACAAAAGCTTTGCGACGCTCCTGTTCTCTCTCTTCCTGATGGTGTTGACGATTTTGTGGTGTATAGTGATGCATCTAACCTAGGCCTTGGTTGTGTTCTCATGCAACGAGGCAAGGTCATCGCTTATGCATCGCGACAATTGAAAACATCTGAGAAAAATTACACTACCCATGATCTTGAACTTGGAGCCGTTGTGTTCGCATTGAAAATTTGGAGACACTATCTGTATGGTACTAAATGTGTGGTCTTTACTGATCACAAAAGTCTTCAACATATTTTCAACCAAAAAGATTTAAATATGCGTCAACGTCGATGGGTTGAATTTCTAAATGATTATGATTGTGAGATTCGCTATCATCCAGGAAAAGCGAATGTTGTGGCTGCCGCTCTTAGTCGCAAGGCGTATACTCAACTTAACTGCATTCAGACCCATGACCTCAAACTTCGAATTTATGAAGCCCAACATGTTTCGGTCACCGAAGGCAACATGTACAATGAAATGTCATGTGGAGCTGAAAATCTTCTGGAGACGAAACATGGATTGCTCTATCTCTCCATTCGTCTATGAATTCCTGATCGTGATAATCTTAGAACCTTTATCATGGACGAGGCTCATAAGACTCGTTACTCCATTCACCCTGGTGCTGATAAGATGTACCAGGATCTGCGTCCCATGTATTGGTGGCCAGGTATGAAAAAAGGATATAGCTCACTACGTGGCTAAATGCCTTACTTGTGCCAAGGTCAAAGCTGAGCATCAACGTCCATCTGGTTTGCTTGTACAACCAGAGATTCCTGTGTGGAAATGGGAGAACATTGCTATGGACTTCATTACTAAATTACCCCGCACTGCACGAGGTCATGATAGTATTTGGGTCATTGTGGATCGTTTAACCAAATCTGCACACTTTTTACCCATTCGTGAGACTTATTCGGCTGAGAAACTGGCTAATCTTTATATCGCCGAGATCATTAGTCGTCATGGAACCCCTTTGAGCATCATTTCTGATCGTGACAGCAAGTTCACCTCTCGTTTTTGGCAAACTCTTCATTACGCGTTGGGAACTAAACTAAATCTTAGCACAGCATACCATCCTCAGACAGATGGTCAAACGGAGCGTACTATTCAAACATTAGAAGATATGCTTCGGGCTTGTGTCATAGATTTTGGTGGTAATTGGGATTCACACTTGCCTTTGGTTGAGTTTTCGTATAATAACAGCTACCATGCCAGTATTCGTATGGCACCTTTTGAAGCTCTTTATGGTCGCAAATGTCGTTCTCCTGTGTGTTGGAGTGAGGTCGGTGATACTCTCATTACCGGTCCTGAACTTGTCCAGGAAACAACAGACAAAATTGCAGTTATTCATGGATCCTTACTGGCAGCTCAGAGTAGACAGAAGAGTTACGCTGATCAGAGGCGTAAACCCTTGGAATTTCAAGTTGGTGACATGGTCCTTCTTAAAGTCTCACCTTGGAAGGGTGTTTTTCGATTCGGGAAAAAGGGAAAGCTTGCTCCAAGATATGTAGGCCCATTTAAGATTTTGGAAAGAGTTGGAAAAGTGGCTTACAAGCTAGACCTTCCCGATGAACTCAGCAACGTTCACCCTACCTTCCATGTATCGAACTTAAAAAGTGTTTGGCGAATGAGAATTTACATGTTCCACTGGAGGATATTCAGGTTGACGAGTCGATGCGTTTCACGGAGAAACCCGTGGAAATCATGGATCGTGAAGTCAAGACTCTTAAACGTAGCCGTATTCCTATTGTCAAGGTTCGTTGGGAGTCTAAACGTGGCCCAGAATTTACTTGGGAACATGAAGACCAAATGAAGTCGAAGTACCCTCATCTCTTTACAGAAACCTCCACTTGAAATAAATTTCGAGACGAAATTTTCTAAAGTAGGGGAGACTGTGACATCCGTCACCCTCGATTTTCAATTAATTGACAATATTAGTCCTTTCAAATATTTCCTGTAACTTTTTCGTTTTCTAATTCAATAAAAGTGCGAGCTCAAGTTATATTATTTGAATTTATAATGGATCTCGATCTCGATTTAATCAAACGCGTATGTTGCAACGTTATTCGGGACAAAAAAAAATATCATAAAAATTTCAAGCTATAAAAGTTTTAAGTTAATTAGTTAACTTAGTTAGTTATTATAAAGGGAAAACTAACAAGAAAACCTTGAAACTAACTTAAGTTAATTAAGAGGGGCCAAACTTGCCAATTCCCGAAAGTTTTAAAAAAAATTCCCTCTGCCTGCTGCTGTCGCGATTGTCCGGCCAAGAAATTCCGGCCGCCGAAATATTTTCCGGCAAGGCCTCAAACTCGATTATTAGTATCCGTTTCAAGGCGTTTATCATTCCAAAAGGTTTTCTCCATCATTAACTGATTATTTGACTAATAATTACGCGTTAAACGACGTTTTAGTAGCCTTTAATGACCACTAAAGCAAGAAACCGATCGGAATAATGAAGCTTAATAAACGCGCGTTTCAACTCGTATTCTATATAAATTAGACACCTCACTTTGCATCTTCACTCATTCCCATCCTAAACGACCTGAAAACCATCAAAACTTTCGTCTAAAAGCTGCTCGATTTTGGTTCTTATTAGCGGGTCTTATATCCCTCTTTCGGCCCTAAAAAACATCTTGTAAGTCCGTTTATTTGTGTCGTTTTGATCATTTTTCGTTGTTCTATAATAACCCTAAGATCTCAGGTTGTTAAATCAAGGGTTCGGGTTGATTGATTTTAAAGCTAGGGTTAGGGTTCTTGATTAGATGAATTGGGGAAGATGACACTTTTTGTTAATATTATAAATACAAATCAAGTTCAAGTATATCAACAAAAGGCATTGATGGCCTAGTGGTTGGTGTGTATGTTGGGTTGGGTAAGAAACCGGGTTCGAGTCTTTCAGGGCCGGTTTTGGCCAATTTTTTTTGTTTCCACTTTTATTGTTTGATTATTTATTGAATTACTTATATATTTATATATAAAAATCTTATAATAATCATAGAAATTTCATTTTTGCTTCAAAAATTATGAAAATTTAGATATAACATCTTGACACCTAAAATAAAATTTCCGCACTTTTATTTTCCGGAAAATGTCTCAATTTTATATTTTTATTGAATTTAATTGTTTTAAATTAAATGATTAAAAATTCATTTTAAGCGATTTTAACCTCAAATTTTCTGGAGAATTATTTTTATGAATAATAAACTGTTGATGTGTTGTAAAATACATCTATTTCCAGTGTAAAGTTTGTATAGTTTTCGAGTCGTTTAGATATTACTTTTATTAGTTTTAGGCTTGTACCGGTCTATTTTATTTAGTATAGGTTTTTATAGATTTTTATTAGTTTTGAGTCAGTTTTAGTATTTATGTATTTATTTTTTATTTTGTAGGTGTCCATAGACGTTGGAGCATAAACGAGCAAATTTGGTCAAGCCAAGAATACCCAAGTCACGAACACCTGAAGCGAGCTTGGAGCATACTAATACTATTCCTACTACTAATAATAATAACAATAACAATAACAATAATAATAATAATAATAATAATAATAAAAAAAAAAAGAAAAAGAAAAAGAAAAAAATAAAATAAACAAAACGAAACCGTGACCCTAGTCACGGCCCAAACCCAAAGCAAAAGATAGGGCTTCATGCAATGGAAATTATTTATTTTGGGGGACTACAATTAGTTTAAGAAGAAAAAAGAAGCGGCAGGAGGGAGATATTATCAAGAGAAGGAGATCGCAGCAGATACCATCACCTCGTGAGAAAAGAGCAGAACTAAAAGACAGAAAAGGAGGTGGTTCGATTGGAGTGGAGATCAAGGTTGAAGCATAGGTGCGAGCACTGGTCGGTATTTATTATTTATCTATTTAAACCCGTTGTGAACACCATGAATATGTTTTGCTTTTATTGTTTTGATATTATCATGACTTTTAGAGGCTAAACCTTGACGCTACCTAGGTTAAAGATGATTGCACATGTTTGATTATTTTTTCTTTTGGTTTTGGAACTTTTGGTTGTGGGTGAATTTTATAGTAAAGAGCTCTTTATTTTCTGGTTTGATGTGTATGCATATTTAGTTTTATTTAAATAACTTTTATAAACTCCACTTGCATTTTTGTGAATGTCTTTCATGTATGAATGCGGGTTAGGTTGCGGACTGGGTGTTAGCAGCTAGTTTATGGTTAATTTCTGTAGGTTATCCATAGGAGTTATAATTGTTAGTTAGGTAATTCTAAGTGTTCTACCAATTATCAATAGCTGTAAGGTGCGAGATTGTTGGTCTGTCTAGGCTGTTAAATTGCTAGTTCTAGAGGCTTTGTGAGAAGATCTTCCTAGTTTCCCTAGCATTCCTTGTAGGCCAAGTCTTATCAGAAATATTGTAGTTACCCCTTGCACTTTAGGGTGTATTGTGACTTTCGCGCTGTGAGGTAGACTGTCTAGCGGGTACTTTAAGATTCGAGTAGGTAAGCCTGTGAGGGTAACCTCTCAACCGGTGGTTTAACAGCACAACGGTATTCTAGGGTTTCCCCTTGAGAAGGGTCGAGGGTGTCTAGTTTATTCTTGATGTTTAGTATTTTAAGATCCCGGTTCCACACCAGTTCCATAGCCATTAGAAGCTTATCATTCATGTGTAGGATTCTAGCCTAGGTAGTGCCTTCCCATCCATCTGATCTCAGTTGTAGTCTCCAGTTTGTGTATTTAGTTATTTTAGTTTTATTATTTTATTTATTTGCATTAGTCTTTTAGAAAACCCCCCTTGAAGTAACAACACATTATTAATTCAGTATTTAGGATAAGTAATCGAGTCTAGTTTACGTTTTCTAGTAGAGTCTCGTGGGTTCGATACTCGGACTTACTTTAGCTGTACTGCACTGACCGGTACACTTGCCGGTTGTGTGGTTTAGGTTTAGAGAGTCTTAGGTTATAAATTTAAAACTTAGAGTGTTTAGTTTAGGTTAATTTAGTTAGTTTTTATTAAACCACTTTGAGCACATCAACTGTAATAAAATGTAATTTCTTATAAAATGATTATTTTTGTTATTTTACTAATTTTAACCATTAAAACATTATTTAAACTCATTAAATTTGTTTTAAATACAAATAAATTGAGAGAAATTATGGAAATATTATTTTTAGTATTTCACACCATAAAATAATCTTTTCTCATAATAATATCACTTTGGAATCATATCTCGTGTTATTTATTCTATTTATATTTAAATTAGATATAATAAATTATTTAATTAAATATAAATCATAAAATCTATTTCATGATTATTTTTCTATAAAATAGAAAATATTTCTATATGTGGAATACATAAGTGTTTTGGTCGTCTATTAAATTAATCATGATATATATATTTCAAAACTGTCGTTCAAATTATTATTAACAATTTCACCTTCCCTATACGAGTCTAGCAAGCCCTAATGCCTTAGATGATGGTTGTCTTAGACTTTTAAGACATTTTCCTCATTTAGTGTTTTATATATAGGTTGAGTTCTTCGGAATTCTTAAGCCTTTTCGACGAACTCTCTCAGAATTTATACTTAGCGAAACTGTGAGTATATTTTTCCTCTTTTTACTTTTTACTACTTTGGGATGATTCATGTACCTGTTAATCAAGTTTTATTTCTTATACTTAATGCAATTCTCATGTGTGTTTGCCTTATGTGATTTAGTGTGTATTATGCTTAATCATTAACCGCTGGGCGGCCTAGCATTTCAATGAATAGTACTATGGTATACCCCCTTGAGACTCTGTTGAGATGATCTTGGTCATTTTCTTGTTAATTCATTATTCAGATTGTTTGTCATGTGTTAGTCATTATTCTCAGGTTTGGTTTTGACTGATACTACTTATTACATATTTGCAAACGGTATACAACACATGAATTGCGAAACCTTTTTATACTATATATATTAAACGGGTATACTCACCAATACATTATATGTGTTGACAAAATTGTTTTGTACATGTTTCAGGTGACGTTTGATCTTAAATGCTTTAACGCTTAGGCTGGACCTAGTGCTTAAATAAAAGATTTAATATTTATTTAACTTTGTTTGAGAGTTTTATTGAGACTTTTGTATTCCCTTTTGGATAATGAAAGTTGTTTGCTATTAATATTTACAATTTAGTCCATGTGCTTTTGAACAATCGTCACTACGTGACACCTCGATGTTTCCGCCATCGGTTGGGGTGTTACAACTTTGAAAGGGTTTAAGTTTAATTGGTTTTAATTAACATCACAAAACACCAAATGGTGTAGTGGTTTGTGTGGTGTGGTTAATGTTTAGCCCGCCAGGGACTCGGGTTCAAATCCTGGCACAGGAAAACATTTTTTTAACGTTTTTAAATTAGAATTTAATACAATCTAATTTAATATTGATTATACGTCATTATTTAAACAAAAAAATTAACAAAATGGATGGTAAAGATACTGTGAACATGAATCGGATGAATAAACGAGGGAGTTCTATATATATATATATATATAAAGAAAATTTGTGTGATGTTACAGTCTCCTCTACTTTTAGGAACTTCGTCCCGAAGTTATTAAAAACACAGGGTTGAGGGTGATTGGAACAACTGTGGTTTGGAAAATTTGGGGTTATGGCACGACATGAATTTTGTAGGTAATAGAAATAACTGTTTCGAATAATTTAGATAAGAGGATTGATATGTGTGAGTTTAAGTGTTGGATTAGGCTCGTCTGAAATAGCAAGGAGAATAAGAATCTAGTGCGAACACTAAACTTAAGTTTTAGGGATCCTAAAAGAAATGCATGAATTGATTGACTATAAAATGACTAAATGAACTACTAGGTAACTAGGGTTTATAATTGGTTATCTATCGTAACCTTGATAGAATTTCACACCACCTTAACGTACCTGTAAATTCATGATTACGTTCCGGACCGCAATCACCAATTTACCTTACATTAGGGTTTTGTGTCCTTCTATGACTCTACACACACATGTAAAATAACTTTGTGATTGAATCGTATACAATGTATCCAAAAATGAATCCAACTGTTGAGCAGGAAAAAGACTTCTACCAGTCAGTGAGTAAGAACCTCTACCGATTGTTGAGCAGGTGCGATAGCCTCTACCAGTCGTTGAGCAGGTTGTAGGGCCTCTACCGACTATTGAGCAGGCATGATGACCTCTACCAATCGTTGAGTAGGTTATTTGGTACTCTACTAACTGTTGAGCAAGTACTTCATCCTCTAACAGTTGTTTGATTAAGTGTACCAATTATTACGCACATAAATTGCAAATTGATAATATGTACATGTAAGCAATCAAGTATCAAGTATAGAATGCGAGTTGTAATAGAGTTGCCCTAGACAAGGTTAATGACTCTAGGTGTGTCTATAGCAAATAGTTTATATTCCATAACTTCTAGTATCAAATGTTCAAATATGGTAGATAATCGAATCCTCATGTATAACTAAGGATTAGGTTTGATGCAACACACAATCAAGTTTCAATAGTTTGGTTATCATGGGTAACTAGCTCATGTTTGAGAAGGTGAAGGATATGAATTTAGTTCTTGGGGGAATGATGAAAAATCTCGAAACAAAATCAAGGTTGCAAGAGATAGTGAATGTGAAGATGGTTGATAAGGAGTTTATTTTATAGTAAGGAGATTATGTAGTAGTGTAACTTGTGTGGTTTGGATTAAAGATTATAATCAAGTGTATAAGAAAACATGATTGTGGTATATGCCAAATATTGTAAAAATTTGAACAAGTTGAAAATGAGTGAGTCTCGATGGAGAATCTAGAGACTAGATATTATTCCTATGGATTAAAAAAAAAATTTATTTTCAAAATTGGTTTTGTACATAAAACAAAAGTTGTTAAATAGTACAAGCTAAATAGGCTTTGATTAAAATACTCCCGTTAGTTGGAGATTTCAAACATGACATTTGGTTTTGAAGATCAAGGTTCTATTAGTGATTTTTAATAGTTTAAAGCATTATATAGAAAATCGTTTGTTACGTCAATAAATAAACAATTGAATTTAAGTTCGAGGACATCTTTTGACAAAAAAATATGTACTTTGTAAAGTTACTAGGTAATGAAAATACAACAAGATTTAGAAATCTTTAGTTTGTGCTAAGGTATGAGGTTATAGTTTTTAAAAATAAGTAACATGTGGAGAAATGAAATAATATGATTTGGGTAGGGTGTTGAATATTTAAAAAGTGGCTAAGATGGTAAGGTGAAGTGTGATTGTGAAATCCATAGATGGTTATGAAATGAGATTGATTTAAGCTGTAAAAGTTTGAGATTTTAGAGCTTAGTTAATTAAGGAAAGTGAGTGTAATCATTTATTCATTAATTAAAACGAATAAACGAAAACGTTGACTTATCAAAACTTCTAGATTCTAATAACATAATGAAGACATGCTTTAGCCTATAAGTGAACACTCATCCCGAGAATTCCCAGGTAGGCATCCGGGTCCCTCGTCTGATTGGGATTTATGCGCAATGCCAATCCTAGACAGAAAACTCAGAATACAGGCGTTCACCCTTCCAAATTGCACGTGTTCGTTATTAAAATCTAGAACTTCGACGAGATCTTCAAGGTGGTTCAGGCTAAACCTGAGGATTTGTCCTATTAGTCTAAGAGTAGATCTTGTGATAGAGAGCACTCTTCTTGTAGGGACTAAAGTAAGGATAAGAAGTAGGATAGAGAATATAAACAAGTAAGGTTGCAAGTAAAAGGAGCAAGTACTGATTAAAATCCTATGGTTATAGACTAGTTTATTATTTTTTTTTCTAATAACCTAATTCCCTATAACCTGGCTCTGATACCAATCGGTAACACCCCAACCGATGGCGGAAACATCGATGTGTCACGTATTAATGATTGTTCAATAGCTCATGGTACTAATGACGGATGAAAACTTTAGTATATGGGAGATGGGATAATAATGTTTTTTTTAATGCTATAAAGAGTTGAATGGTAGGCTAGTGTATTTATAGTGTAAAATTTGGAGTTGTAATTAGGGACTACTTTGACTAGGCTAGAATTTAGGAACAACTTTGACTTGACTAGAAGACCATATTTACTAACACTTTGACTTGACTAGGAGACCATATTTACTAACACTTTGACTTGACTTGACTTGACTAGGAGACTACGTTTGACTTTTCAGGTTTGACTAAGGGACTTTGAAAGGGTTTAAGTTTAATTGGTTTTAATTAACATCACAAAACACCAAATGGTGTAGTGGTTTGTGTGGTGTGGTTAAGGTTTAGCCCGCCAGGGACTCGGGTTCAAATCCTAGCACAGGCAAACATTTTTTTAATGTTTTTAAATTAGAATTTAATACAATCCAATTTAATATTGATTATACGTCATTATTTAAACAAAAAAATTAACTAAATGGATGGTAGAGATACTGTAAACATGAATCGGATGAATAAACGAGGGAGTTCTATATATATAAAGAAAATTTGTGTGATGTTACAGCAACACGGTATGATGACTGTCATTTTAATGAAACAATGTTCCCAGTCTTAGGGGGCGATAAAAATAAAGAAAGACTGGTAACACAAGAAATAACATGGAATGCATCATCACTATCAAATCTCGACCCTCGAAGTGGTCAATGTGAATATGAAGTCCAAAAGATTATACATTTGCAAAGAATAGCAAATGAATTACCAGATGCATTCACAGACACAAATCGAGTGATAAAGTCACATGTACCAACATCAAATGCACCTGCTCGAATTGAGGTAATCCCTGAAGAGGTTACAATACAAAGAAAACGAAAAGAGCAAAATAATGCAGTTGGTGAGAATGCACAAAATATTACAAATGAAACCCCAGTAGAGGTAAATGTCCCGGAAGAGACAAATATGATTCCGGAGGAAAATGAAATTATTGAAGAAATAACGGTACCGAATGAAAATGAGATCTCTATCAATTATGTACAAAATAGTACAGTGTGAAACCGAAATAAAACACGTGTTGACGATATATTCGCATATGCTATAGCAACGGATGTAATAAATGAAAATGATTACGTAGCTAAAACTCTATAAGAGTGCATGCATAGAAATGATTTGCCAAGATAGCAAGAAGCCATAAATGCCGCACTAAATTCGCTCGAAAAGCAACACGTTTTCGGACCTGTAGTCCGAACACCCATAGACATCAAACCAGTAGGTGATAGATGTGTGTTTGCAATAAAGAGAAATGAAAAGAATGAGATTATACGATATAAGGAATGATTTGTAGCACAAGGGTTTTCACAAATCCCAGGAGTTGATTATGTGGAAACGTATTCCCCCGTAGTGGATGCGATAACCCTTAGGGTTCTAGTCGGTCTCAGAATCTATGAAGGACTTCATATGAGACTTATGGATGTCGTCACCGCATACCTATACGGGACACTTGAAAATGACATCTACATGAAAATACCTAAAGGATTAAAATTGCCTGAAGCATTAAAATCAACACCTCGAGATATGGTGCTATAAAACTCCAGAGATCTTTATACGGTATCAAACAATTTGGCCGAATGTGGTACAATCGACTAAGTAAATGTAGATACATATTTCATATATGTGTCTGTAGCTTTCGGATTGCCAAAGACAAAATCGCCGAAGTTTTGAAGACAATATGTTTATTCTGTTTTTGGTTCGGGTAATCGTAAGTTGAACCAAGTTTTTGTAAGGTCGAATGAAGATTATTTAGTTGGTTTGGAGTCTGTAAAGGTCGAATGCTTTGGTTCGAACCCACGATAGGTCAAACCAAGTATGCCTATATATATTTGGTAGTTGGTGACGGTTATTAGTGTTTTTGGTCAGTTGTGAGTTCGTCCAGTGTGTGATCAATTACACCTTTAGTGTGTGTTTTCGTTAGTTTGAGTTTGTAACAGTTATAACCTTTCTAAACTTAATGAAAACATGTCGAAAATGGATCTTATCGTGTTTTGATTAAGGTTATTATCATTTTGCATGATTATTTGGGTTTTCGCACCTAATACAACTGTACTCGTGTGATTAAAACATTTCTTTTCTAAAACCGATCCTACAAAGTGGTATTAGAGCTTGTGCTCGATCACACGACTGCAAATTGATAAAAATTGTTCAAATTTTGGATCAAAATCATCAAAATCTCATCTATTTTCATTGAACATTGATAAAGCATGGTTTTTTATTGATTTTAAGGTGTTTTTATGATCAAAATAAAAAAATTCTTTCACAAAAGTTGTTCAACTAGTGATCCGATCCAAAACCTACTCAATTACAATCAAAATTGACAACATTTTTGAAAATTAGATCAAAATTGAGTGTTTTTGCAGAAAAATTGATCATTAACACTGGACAGGTCGAATGGGTTTTTCATCTAGGTCGAATGAGTTTTCAGATCTTCCATTCGTGCTAGTTTTTGGGTCAAACCAAATCTAGTTTATTTCATTCGAACCTTTCAGTTTCCCATTCGAGGTATTAGGATTTCGTTCGTGCCATCAGATTTTCATTCGTGCTCTTGCTTTGGTCAAACCAGACAGATTATTTTTCATTCGGGATAAAATTTGGGTTGAACCAGTTGCCAGCATTTGATTCGACCTCTCGACATTCAGAACCAAATTTTCTATGAAAAAATTTTCTAAGTGTTGAAACCGTTATATTATGGATAACATTTGGGGATGCCCGATGAACACCCAATCTAACATGACACCACAACAGCAAACACCGATGAATCCTTAGGCTGTAGCAGCAGAAAGGGGTAAACTACAACCACAACCAATGCCCAATTACTGGGCTGTTTCGGGTCCAACACAACCCGCTGTGAGACCTACACCTCAACCAATGCCAGATTATTGGGGTGTCGTAGCAGCCGCAACTGTTCAAAACCAAACAACCACTGCTATTACAACTTTGATGAATGATCTTTCAACCGGAAACGGGAATCGACCACCAAATTTGTTAAATATGATTGAATATCCTTCATGGAAGAAGAGGTTTAGGATTCATTTGGAGGGTTTGGATTGTGGAAAAGCTTGGTAGATGTTACAAGAGGGTTATGTGCAGCCAATGATCGAGAATTTGAACACACCGGTTGCACTTGATGATTTACCCGACACAGACAAAAAGAAGTATGCAACTGAGAAGAAAGCTTATTCTCAGTTATCCCAAGCTTTGACCACTGATTTGCTTCATCAGTTTGGACCTTGTACCACTTCGAAGCAACTTTGGGAAGCATTGAACAGTAGGAATGATGGCAACAAGAAGACAAGGAAGCTCAGGATGGATGAGCTAAAGAAGGAATTCGAGAACTTTAGTTTTGTTGGGAATGAAAGCTTGAAAGAATTAACTGCTTGTTTCTTTCATTTATTGTCTGAACTTTCTAACTATGAAATTGTTTATCCTATGTTAGAATGTGTTGAGAAATTTGCAGATGCATTACCAGTTTATTGGAGTCAACATATGGAGGTACTGAGGGAGATGGACTCGTTTCCATTTTGGACACTGAAAAAGTTCATTCAAAGGTTGGAAAACAAAGAGGTGTAGGAAAGAAGGAAGGCGAGGAGAGCGCAGATTCCTCAGAATCCGGAACTGTACTATGCAAGCTCCTCATCTTCGGCCGTTCCAAGTGTTGGTATGAGTTCAGCACCACAGACCGCATTTGTTTCAAATGTTGAACCAACCAATGCTACTAGCTATTATGGTGTGTCTTTAGCATCATCATACACTGTGACATTTGCACGTTTCCTAAACATTATCGTATTTGCAATTTTAGTCCTCGTACTTTGACCATTTTGAATTTTGACATAAAAAAATGAAAATGTAATTGAATAAAAAATGATTATTAGAATTTATGAATGACATACTAAATTGGAAGTTTTTTTTAATCATAAACATATAATAGTAACCTATACATAATTAATGGTATTTATGGGGTTTTAATTTGATGTTAAACTACAAGTTAATAAACATATATAGTCTTGAAATTTTAAAACAAAAATTAGTGATATAAAACCTTGATGAATATTGTTTCATCATTAAAGTAGACTTAATTTTCAACAAATAAATGAGTTAAACTTATTACTTCATCCAATTTAATTTTATTCTCTTTCCACATGAAAATGATAATATTAGGTGCATGATGAGCATTTTTAAAATGATGTTAAATATGTTTATTGAATTGATATAAATGGAGTTGAATTAGTCAACTAATTAAAGACTATATGAAACTTATGATCATGGTTTTATTCTTTGCCAATGACCATTGGTCACTTCATATTCATAACAGTCATACAAAATTTATTTACCATTAATATAAATTGGAAGCGGTCAAGCATTGTTGGTGCCTATATATACATTGTCACTACACCACTCTGTTGGGATTTGAACATCACAAGATCCTCATCTATCTCTATTTGTTAACTCATATTAACCGCATGCATACACTATTGTCCGCCATAATAAAATGACTCCATCGTGCGCTAAACACATTCCATCACCTCTTATAGCCCTCGAAACACCAAACCCAGTGCACCATATTGTGACATCCTGCAACCTTTAATTTTCATAAATATGCATAATTGGTTCCTCAACTATTTCAAAATTTTCATTTTTAACCCTCGTATTTTAATAGGACCAAAATTCACAATTTAATAAAACTTATAATTTTTATAAGTAAAAGTATGCACGTTTTATACTCACATCTACACCCGAGCACGTATGTTTCAGACCTTGATACTCAAAGATCTTAATTTTCGGTCCTAAAACAACTTAGAGACAGAAGGAAACAAGTCTAGAACTTAAAATTGATTAAATTAGAAAAAAATATTTTTTTTGCTCTCGCGGTCCGCGTAGACAGTCAAACAGTTAAAGTCCTAGTCAAATTCCTAGTCAAAGTCCTAGTCAAATAGTCAATTCATCTTAAAACCTTACTTTATTGTGTTGACCAATTTTAAAGCCTAATTGAATCCAAAACTAGTATAAAAACTCACCTATGACCCATTACACTTTGCACCTCTAAATCGATGTTTCAATTCGATTAAACTCTCCCTCATACCTTTCTTCTAGAGTATATTACCTCTACATTTGAAGCTTTGATTATAAGCTATTGTAATTGGCGAATTGGAAGCTTGATATTTTTCCTATTCGGTTTCTTTTCTTCTAAATTGGACTAGTTTCGTTGTTGAATATTTGGATTTCTCGCATTTTCACGCTCGCTTAGTCATCTAGTCATTTGGCGAAAGTGAGTATTTCCTATCCCCTTTTTGCTTTTATTCATTTTTGGGGTGTTACATGTACACTTATACAAATTACAAATACAAGTTCACATTTTTACAATACAATTCTAGTACTATGTGCATTTGCTTACAACGTGCTTTATGCTTAGACATTACATGTAGAATACATTTGTACTTAGTGAAATCATTAACATTGTACAAGCCGACCTTAACATTGGATAGCGCTATTTGGATTGACAACCCGCCTAGGTTGATTCTCCCACTTTTTCATCGGAGAATCCGTGGCCATTTTTAAGTTATTATCCATTTATTGGATGAGTACACCGCCGTTCATTTTGTACATTATACAGTCACAGGATTGGTTTCGCTCATTTGTATGATACATAGTTTACATAAATGCACTGTAGCTTTGCACTTGAATTGTATAACATTTTCCAACTTACTATATGTATTAAAACTAGGAATGCTCACCAACATTTTATATGTTGACAAAACTTATTTTGTACATGTTTCAGGTGCAGTATGATCTTAGTTCCATAGCATTGGATTTTAGTGCTTGCTTTTAATAATTTATTTCAAATTTCATGTTTTGTTCAGACTTTTGTATTTTTCCCATTTCATCCATGTAAGACAATTTAAATTATTCAATAATATATTTACATTTTAGTACCATGTGCTTTTGAACAATCGTCACTACGTGACACCTCGATGATTCCGCCATCGGTTAAGGTGTTACACATATATATCTCTAGCATCAACGAACCATTCCGGATGCTTAAACGCGGAGCAACTTCAAACGACAAAATCGATCTTTGGTCAACCAACATAATTTCATAAATGAAATTATTTCCACCAAGGTAACTATACTTAGTTCAACTCTTTTAAACTCTATGAAACCTACTGCTTCAAACTAATTACCAATAGAAAGCATATTAAATTATTAATGTTTTCTGAATCAAGTTTATAATTTAGATATGTATGTATATAAAACGAAGCTTTGGGCATATATGTGTATAGACACTAATTTCGATATGTAAATAAACGTGATGAAATATAAATACAATCTTACAAGTTTGTTTTTTTAAATCATGTTGCATCCAATACCTGTTTTTGATGCACATATATCTTGTTACATTATAGTGTAAAAAAAATAACTTTTATATATCTATTTATTATTTGAAACATATACCTTGTAAGGAATTTATTATGTAGAATGTCATACTTGTTTATTTCAAAATTAATAATAATAATGAAAATCATTTTATATATAATTGGTTTGAACACAAAAGCTCCAATCGGCCCACCTACATTATATAGGAGACAATAACTTGTTCATATATTTTCTTTTTAGATTTGTTGATGTTTAATATATATTACATCACATTGGGTTTTATGGTCTATAAATTGGATACTTTATATATAGTTTAATAGTAAATGTTATGAATATAAATCTAAGCCTTAAATGGTATATTGTTTTAGAAGACTTATGTGCCATTAAATAAGTCGAGTCTTATGCTTATGTGAATTAGTGTAGGATGGTACTATTTCTATAAATAATTGGTTTATAAATAAGCGTAATAATACATTTTTTTGGAAGGCAAGCGTAATAATACATAACATATTAATGTCTCGACATAATTTTATTTTGAAACCATTAAACATTTCGAATCCAATCAATCATTATACACAAAAGCCATTGAAGAATTTAGATGAGAAAATTTAGGAACCTCATATAAAAAAAAATTCTAACATCAATCCAATATGAATTTATATTTAGGTTCAAGCATAATTCATTGATTCTTGTTGAGTTTTTGCAAGTTCATCATCATAATCAAGGTGAGTATACTTATCCCCTTTTTGGTTTTTTACACTTTTGGGGTGAAACATGTACACCTATGAAACTTACACTTACACATATTCATAATCATTTTTACATACAATTCATACACGTGTTATGCATTGAATTCTTGTGCTTTATGCTTAAACATAAACGTAGTATACTTGCAATCATTACGAAATCATTAACTCTGTACAAGCCGACTTTAACAATGGATAGCGCTATTTGAATTGACAACTCGCCTAGTGGAAAGTACCTATGGTGGTGGGAAGTCCTAGGTCATTGTTAATGTATTATACTTTGTCGCATAAGAGGTTTGATTTTGACCCGTATTGTGTACTTACGTGTTTTCCATATTTGCCTTGAATGACTCATGACACTTGAATTGTAAATATTTTTATACTTATACTATATGTACACAAAACTATGTGTACTCACCAACATTATTGTTGACGTTGTATTTTGTACATGTTTCAGGAGACGCTTGATGATTTCACATAGGCATTGGGACTTAGTTGAATAAAATAAACTTTATTTCATGAGTTGTTTTGGGAGTTTTTGTAATTTTCTTATTTCGTTGTTTGACATTTGAACTTTGAATTTAATAATATTTACACTTTAGTACCATGAGCTTTTGAACAATCGTCACTACGTGGCACCTAGATGTTTCCGCCACCGGTTGGGGTGTTACATACACACCCACTCAACCTCCAATGTAACCTGCAAGTTATTATGGTGCTCCATCCGTGAACATGACTCAGCAATCATCACCTAATGTTGGGCAAGCTCCATCCAGCTCAAGTTCCATTGTGTTAGAGACATCTAACATGGATTATGTGACCATGGAAGTAGCACAAAAGCATGTTGCTTTGGTTTCGGCTATGATTGCTTCTTATAATGGACTTGTAGCAAGTCAAATTGGTAACAACAATTTGATGAACGAGGTTATTCTCAAATAGATAAGGAATAGATGGAATTGATTGACATTCAATGGGCGTTTGCAAGCGTGGTGAGGAGAGCGACTGAGTTTATGGAGAGAACGGGTAGAACTGATCTTGCTCCATCACCTAACACCACTTATGGTTTCAACAAAGCAAAGGTGACCTGTTACAATTGTGGAACAAAATGTCACTTTTCTCGAGAATGCACCAAACCCAAACAACAAGAAAACCGAAATTCTTTCAATTCCAACTCCCAAAATCGTCAAAACCAAACAACTTCCAAAACCAAAACAAACAAATCACCTCAAATAATTCCAACCAAAGACAAACATCAACAGCTTACTAAATGCAAACCACACCAAACCATGAAAGAAACATTGTTCCAATAATCACTCCCACCAACCAAAACCAAAATGAGAACCAAGTGTTGGTGATATAGCAAGATGAGGGATTTAATTGGAATGATATGCAACTTGGTGTCAAGGAAATTACTGGAGGTAATGTTGCATGTTTCACACAAGAGGTTGTGACTGACGAAGTAGTGAAAGTTTAAGAGTCGGTAAAAGAAGAAGTTGTTGAAGAAATTTTGAATGAGACGGTGGAAGATCATGTAGTGGAAGAGACGGTGTCTCAGACGGTTGTTGAACAAGTAAGTGAAGTTTCTGGTGCACATGATTCTGATTATTCTGATTCTGAGAGCAAGACTGATTCTGAGGCAAGTGTTAATTCACTTGATGATGATGTGGAGAAACTTCTAGTAGAGGCCGACTTTCTTATCAGTAAGAAGTCGTGTATGGTAGATGATGCATTTACCAAAGTTGACTACTCAAAATTCTTCTCGGGGAAGGAAGCTCATTTTGCTCTAATGGCGATGACAGACTCTACAAATCTGGTAAGTTCTGATCAACTTCCTAGTTGTAAAGATTGTGTTACTTTGTTAGGAAGATGTGATAGATCAGAAGAACAGATTTTGAACTTGCAATCTAAATTGGCCAGTGCGAGAACCGCAATTGAAACACATAGGAAAAATGAAAGAGCTTTGAACAAAACTTTGGATAACTATAAAAAGGATGTTTCTGAATTAACTAACTCTTTCAAAGAAACAAATTGCCATTAACAATTACATCAATGAAATTGAAGATACTAAACTCGAAATGGCCATGGTCAGATGTTCGTATGAGAAGATGAACAAGAAGTTGGAAAGCTACCTCAATGTGGCTTATGTCTTAGACCACATTGTGGAAGTGCCGAACAAAGAAGGCATTCCAACCAGTATCAGTTACAAGTTTTTTCCATCTTCAGCACTGTTTGAAAATCACAACCTTGATGTTGTGACACCAGAGAGTTCGGAAAAGTCTAATTCTATGTCGGAAAACAAGTCAAGCACCTCTAGTGTGGGTGATCCGCATTCCGATGTGAGACCAGTACTGGGAATGAACAATGAGAATGTAGTAGCAGTTTTTGATGATGAATCTGATTATGAGGATAAAAAGAATGCTGATATTCCTCCGGAAAATCACATTGAGTGCGATCTGGCACCTAAGGTTCAACTTCCTTCTAAGTTTGAAACTAAACCGCCATCATCAGAAAAGAAAAAGGATGTGAAAGAATCAGATGAAAAACCAGTAAAAATATTCTATCGGGTGCAAGGATCCGATCAGATATTTGCTGATTCAGAGTACCCAATACAGTTTGTCAATTACTCTAAAATTGCTAAAATCTGGCAAGAAAGTGCTATTTAGTTTCCAAAATCAGAAAGAACAAATGATTTTCTGCCACAATTAATTAGACAATTGTATGGTCATGAAGCTAAGAAAGATAAAGTTCATGTCATTGAGTTTGTTAAACCTGTAAACCCTGTTAGTGCATTTATGGAACCGACTTACTGACTGGAGCCCGCTCCTAAGAGTTTAAGGCGCAAGTGTATTGATGATGCATACCCGGTTAACTCATTTGCAAATTATCATGATAAACCTAAGTTTGAGGAATACCATGCCTGTTTCAAATGTGGGGAGAAGGGGAATTTATTTGTTCACTGCCCATATGTGAGACACCAAAGGCATGAGGTTGAGGGTAGATATAACCAAATGATTCGAATGTTGGTTATCCTCAAAGGCAGTATTATCCCCAAAGAAGAAACCAACCGATTGTTTATGTCAATCACAATCGAATTGCCATGGAAAAGAAACTGAAGAAACCAATGGTGAACACAGTAAATGATAAGCAGAAGGTTTATCCTAAACCACCTGCTAAGTCAGTTGCTGGACCTTCGTCTGTTAAATCAGACAAGGTAACTAAGAATGCTCCACCAAAAGTCGTTTCAAAGAAAAATGAGAATGTTAAAATTGAACCTCAAAAACAAATTCGAATCTTGAAATGACCTGAGCAGTCTTGGTCACCTAAGGGTTCTTCAAATGGTTCCACCTCAACTTCAAAAGAATATGTGAAGTCTGTTTCTGAAAAGAAAGTTTTGATTGAGGAAAAGAAAAATGTTGTTTTGAATTATGATACTTCAAGTCCCAAGACCACAAAGGCTTGGGTCCCCTGAAAGAACTAACCATTTCTTGAATGGTGCAGGGAGTTCCAGCTGGCCCTGTTAGCAGTCTTTGGATTGTTGACATTGGAGCTTCCGGGCACATGACAAGGGATATGACGCTCCTTTTCAATATCAAGAACATCAATGAAGGCTATATTGCCTTTGCTGGTAACTAAGGATGGTATATAACGATGGAAGGAAGTGTTAGTAACAGGATTGTGAGTTTTGAGAAAATATTTTATGTGAAGCAGATTGATTATAATCTTCTGAGTGTGTCGCATATTTGTGATAAGAAGTTCTCTGTTCATTTTGATGATAAATCGTGTTACATCCTGAAACTTGGTTTTGAAATCCCAAAAGAATAGATAATGTTGAAAGTTCCGAGAGTAAATAATTTGTATATTCTCAACATGGTAAAGAATTGATTAGTTGAAGGCGTGAACGTGAAACATTTCCATTTGAATGATAAATGTGTTTCATGTAAGAAAGGAAAACAACACAAACATTCCCACCGACCCAAGAAAGTTAACTCTGTGAGCATTCCGCTTGAACGTTTACACATGGACCTCTTGTGAACTGTGAAGCGTAAAAGCATCAACGGAGATCTATATTGTCTTGTGGTGACTGATGATTACTCAAGATTCTCGTGGGTAATGTGCATGCAACATAAGAGTGAAACGTTCAACAATCTGAAGATTCTGTTTACCCGTTTGGAGAATATCTATGGATTGAATATCAAGAGAATCTGAAGTGATAACGGGACGGAGTTCAAGAATTCGACGATGAATGCATTGTGTGAAGAGAAAGGAATTCTTCATGAATACAGTGCACTATATACTCCATAACAGAATGGTGTTGCAGAAAGAAAGAACATGACTCTAATTGAGGCGGCTAGAACAATGCTTGCAGATTCTAATCTTCCGATTATTTTCTGGAATGAAGCTATTCATGCAGCTTGTTATACTTTGAATCAGGTGTTGACTGTGAAGAAGTTTGCAAAGACTTCTAATAAGCTACTCAACAGAAGAAAGCCCAATTTAGAGTTTCTAGAACCAATCTGGGCGCCGTGTACGATGCTTAATCCTACTGAGAAGTTTAGAGCGAAAGCAGAAGAAGGTTATTTTGTTGGATACGCGACACTAAATAAATATGTTTCCAACAAAAGAACCAAATGTGTTCAAGAGTGGTCAAACGTGGATGTTCAACGATACACTCAAAATGCTCCCGGCATAGGACCCGATTGGATGTTTGACTACAAGGAACTCTTTGAGTCATAAAATCTAGAAATATTGGTTGAAGAAGTTGTCTTACGATTATATTACAAGTGTGAGAACACAGTCACTTCACCTTTGGTGCGTCCGATCACCGTAACTCCTCCTGTAGCATCTCCCAATGATACCAATGCTCCTGTCACTACATCAACTGAAGAAGAGTCTTTTCAAGATGTTTTTGATACGTTTGATTCTTCTGAGTTGGAAGACGATGATGAAGTTACCAGTGAAGCAGTCTTGAATCAGACTACAGCATGACCTCTGGTGAACCCAAATCCGTCTGTATCAACAGATGTACCTTCTACATCAAATGCGGGTAATGATGTAGATTTAGTAGAGAACATGAATGTTCATACGGTGATTCCTGTTCCAGCCCATCCGGAATCTTTGATCAACAAATTTCATCCGTTGGAACAAGTCATTGGTGATCCTGGTAGCAGTGTGATGACACGTGGACAGTTGAGGCGTGCATCATCTAATGAGAACATTGGAGCCCTAGCCCTTTATTCTAAAATTCAAAAAACAGGTGAACAAAATGATTGGTCATTTGCTTGTTATGTTAAGTAGGTGGAACCGAAGTCTTACAAAGAAGCATTGAATGACGAATCATGGGTGGATGTGATGTAACAAGAACTTCAACAATTCCAGAAGTTAGGAGTGTGGACTTTAACAGATTTACCAGCTGATAGAAAGAAGATTGGTACGAAATGGGTATTCAAATGCAAGAAAGATGACAGAGGTGTGATCGTAAGGAATAAAGCTCGATTGGTCGTTCAAGGTTTTCGTCAAACTAAAGGAAATGACTACAACAAAGTCTATGCACCAGTCGCACGTATAGAAGCTATCCGAATGTTTCTTGCGTACACATCATATATGAAATTCAAGGTGTATCAGATGGACGTCAATAGTGCTTTTCTTTACAGTGTGGTCAAGGAAGAAGTATATGTAGGGCAACCACCGGGTTTTGAGGATCCTATCCACCGGCATAAGGTCTACAAACTGAGAAAAGCATTGTACGGTTTGCACCAAGCCCCTCGATAATGGTACAAAGAGCTCAGCACATACTTACTTTCCAGAGGTTTCAAGCGAGGACAAGTTGACAGTACCCTGTTCACGAAATGAACAGAGGGTGATTTGATCCTGGTACAGATTTATGTAGATGATATTATATTTGGTTCGACAAAAGAAAGTCTTTGCAGGGAATTCGAAAAGGTCATGCATGAAAAGTTTGAGATGAACTTAATGGGAGAAATGCAATTCTTTCTTGGATCGCAAGTGGATCAATTGCCATCGAAGATCTTCATCCACTAGACGAAGTATGTTTCCGAAGTCTTAAGCTGATTCCAGATGGAGGATTCTACACCGATTGCCACTCCCATACATCCTAATCACGAGATTGGAGTTGATGCTATGGGGGAGCTTATTGACCCTTACATTTATAGAGCCATCGTTGGATCATTGATGTATTTGACCGCTTCCCGCCCAGATATAATGTTCGCTACTTGTCCCTGTGCACGATACCAGTCGAAGCTGAAACAATCTCACCTTATGGAAGTTAAACGAAGCCTACATTATGAATGATGATAACTTTAATCTCATTGCTTTTAGTGATGCAGATTTCAGAGGCTGTGATATTGATGCTAAATCCTAAACGGCTGGATGTCAATTTCTAGGGAGCAGGCTAATCACCTGGCAATGCAAGAAGCAAACATTAGTTTCCCTATCAACATGTGAATCTGAGTATATGGCGGCCTCGCTCACAAGTGCTTTGGATTCAACAACAAATGTGGGACTACGGTTAGCCATTTCTTAAAACCCCCATTCATTGCGATAATGAAGCAACCATTGCACTCACAAAAGACAACGTTCATCATTCCAAGGCTAAGCATATTCGAACTCGTTATCATTTTATACGGCATTGCTATGTAACACCCCAACCGATGGCGGAAACATCGGGATGTCACGTATTGATGATTGTTTCAGTAGCACATGGTATAAATTGAATTTTAAATAATTTATTCAAAACATAAATATTCAAAATAAAGTGATGTCTAGGAATTCAAATACATGATATTAAATAAGCAAAAACTTCAAATAACTTCAAATAATAACTTCATGATAAATCCTCATGCAACTCAAGCCTCAGCTTCATTGTTACCTGAAATATGTTAATTTTGAAAATATTTTTGGGTCAACAAAAGTTGGTGAGAATTACATAGGTTTTGATAATCGAATAAAAATGTTGTACAATTCAAGTGTCATGGCAAGTCTAGTCCATATGTGAAAACATACTAGAAGTAAATCGAGTGCATAATCAACCCTTGTGACTGTTATAATGTGGTACATCCCATACGCTCATGGTTCACTCGAATATGTTATGCGATAACAAACACCCACGCTACCTTTGTAGGAGGCACGTATCCGGGTGGGATTGTCAGTCCAATAGATCTATCAATGTATACCGTCGGCTGATCAATGTTAATGATTATGCTAGAATTGTGCTTACCCTAGTCATGTTCAAGACATAATGCAACATAGAAAAACACATAGACACTTTGATGATTGAATTGCATATAGAATGTTGTAACATGTTTCACCCCAAAAACGGTGATAAATAGAAAAGGGGCTATGTAAAACTCACCTTAGCAAAATGTTATTTCTCTTGAAAAATAGAATAGTGTGTTGCCCAACAATGCCAAGTATTACCCTATAATTAAGGTAATAAATATGTCTAAGTCTATCTAGTCTACATATATATATATATATATATATATATATATATTCTAGGGCTTCGAATTGGGGATAAGTGCTCGTTTGATTAATAGTTAAAATGTTTGGTAATTGAGAGAAATTTGATAAATAAATAAACAAAAGTCTTTTTATAAAATTTGAATCAAAGATGGTCACAATAATGAGTTTAAAGTATAAAAATAATTTTTATAAAATTATTTTCTTAAAAATAGAATATTAAATCTATTTATTTCAAATTGTCAAAATTTAACTTTAAATATTTAAAAAATACTAAAATTAAAGAATTATTAGATTAAAAATTATATTTCTGTTCCAAATAATCAGAAATAATTTATATAAAATTTTGGTGCAAAAATATTAAAAAATGAATTTATTATGATTTTTTTATGATTAAAACTAACAAAAATTGATTAAAAATATTAAATAAATGATTTTTCAGAAATAAAAATCATTTCAGAAAAGTTATTGTTATAAAAACTCAGAATAATTTTTGTGAAAATTTATAAAATTGTTTTGATATTTTAATAGAATTTTATAAATATAATAGAATAAACTTGGATTATTTATTATATATATTAAATAAATAAATTTTTGAAAACTAAAAATTGTATGTTAAACTTTTTCATTAGATTAAAACAAAATAATTTTTGTAGAATTTTTAAAAGAGTTTTGGTATTTAAAAATGAATTTTAAAAAATATAAAGAAATATATATATATATATATATATATATATATATATATATATATATAAGTTTGCTTGTTTATAAAGAAAAAGAAAAGGTTTGGGGTTGCTGAGAGTCGAACCCGCGTAAGCCGGTTCAAAGACACCAGGCATAACCACTTGGTCTAGACCAGTGGTTGTGTTTAGTTTCAGTTCGTTATAAATATAAGTATATGTACAGAAGTGATCTTCCCCAATTAATAATAATTGAGCCCTAGAATTATCAATCACAAGAATTACACAACAATAACCCGATTAATCATGGGGTTATTGTTGTGTGATTGCCGAAGGATAAAACCCATCAAAAATAAGAGACTTACAAACACGATTGATTATGAATTGGTCAGTCAAAGCTCGAAAGTCAAAACACGATCAAAATTCAAGAACAGTGGAATGCTTTTAGAAATTGGTGATTGAGAAAGAATGTTCGGCGAGTTGTGAATGTCCAGTGATGTCCAATTTATAGTGATTGGGCTAGGATGATCGAATTGGTATGTTTGACCACGAATTGAATGGGTTTCGTATAATTATGTATAATTTGTTCGAATTAATGATAATTGTATGTGTGTTTGACTCATAATAGGCCGGTGATCACGATAACATGCCAATCCATGATTAATTACGCGTTAATTGGTTTGATTTATGGTAAGTCGTGGTCACAGTTGACTTTCCAAGTCAATTGGGAAGATCTTGAACTCGTGATATAATAATAATGTGTTGGGTTTGAAACAATAAGTTTGTGTGGATCAGATGGTTATGTGTGTGTGTGTATCATGGCCGGCTTGGGGCGCGGGTTCGATTCCCGGCCCAAGCTTATATTTTTTTGACATATATTCCATATATATATATATATATATGTATATTATGTATAATTATTATAGTATTAGGGTTCCAAAAATGCCACAATAATAATTAAATGCGAACAATAATCATGAAACTTGACGTTTTTATTTATGATAAAATGTAACGTACAAGTTATAAATGCGTAATGTTACAGTCTCCCCTACTTTTAGGAACTTCGTCCCGAAGTTGGAGTTGGAGAGTCTGGTGGAAAAAGATGTGGGTACTTAGACTTCATCTGATCTTTACGTTCCCAAGTGAACTCTGGACCTCGTTTAGATTCCCAACGAACCTTAACGATCGGAATGCGACTGCGCTTGAGTTTCTTGACTCCAGTATCAACGATCTCGGCGGGTTTCTCGATAATGTGCATAGTTTCATCAATTTGCACATCTTCAAGAGGAACATGGAGGTTCTCATCTGCTAAGCATTTCTTGAGATTCGAAACATGAAAGGTCGGGTGAACATTGCTTAGCTCAGGTGGAAGCTCAAGTTTGTAAGCCACTTTTCCAACTCTGTCAAGAATTTTGAATGGGCCTACGTATCGAGGAGCTAGTTTTCCCTTTCTACCGAAACGAATCACTCCTTTCCAAGGGGATACCTTAAGAAGTACAAGGTCAACAACTTGAAATTCCAAGGGTTTACGACGTTTATAAGCATAACTCTTCTGACGACTTCTAGCCTTGAGAAGATTATCCTGAATGAGTTGGATTTTGTCTGTGGTTTCCTGGATTAGTTTGGGTCCAGTGATCCGGGCTTCACCAACCTCAGTCCAACAGACAGGTGAACGACATTTACGACCATAGAGTGCCTCGAAAGGAGCCATGTTAATGCTGGCGTGATAACTGTTGTTGTATGAAAACTCGACCAAAGGAAGATGAGAATCCCATGCGCCACCAAAATCGATGACACATGCCTTGAGCATATCCTCAAGTGTTTGGATGGTCCGTTCAGTCTGACCATCTGTTTGAGGGTGATAAGCAGTACTCAGGTTCAACTTGGTACCCAAAGCATCTTGTAAAGAATCCCAAAAGTGAGAGGTGAAACGACCATCACGATCAGAGATAATGTCCAAAGGTATACCATGACGACATACGATTTCACTTACGTACATCCTTGCCAACCTTTCCACAGAATACTTCTCACGAATAGGTAAGAAGTGGGCTGACTTGGTTAAACGATCAACGATTACCCAAATACTATCAAAACCTTTGGGTGTACGAGGGAGTTTGGTGATGAAGTCCATAGCTATGCTCTCCCATTTCCATACAGGAATTTCTGGTTGTTCGAGCATACCAGATGGTCGTTGATGTTCGGCCTTGACCTTTGAACAAGTGAGGCATTTTGCAAAGAAAAGAGCAATATCTTTCTTCATACCAGGCCACCAATATGAATAACGAAGATCTTGGTACATCTTGTCGGCTCCAGGATGAATAGAATAACGAGACTTATGAGCCTCGTTCATGAGAAAGGTACGAAGATCATCACGGTCAGGGATCCAAAGTCGATTAAGAAAATAGAGTAGACCATCAGGTTTGGTTTCAAGTTGAGTCTCAGCACCACAAGACATTTCGTCGTACATGTTACCTTGGGTGACTGAAGTATGTTGAGCCTGGAGGACACGATCCTAAAGATCAGTACGAACTCTCGCACAATGAAGTTTGATACGCTCTTTACGACTAAGTGCGTCAGCCACAACATTCGCCTTGCCAGGATGGTAGCGAATTTCGCAATCATAGTCGTTAAGTAACTCAACCCAACGTCGTTGCCTCATGTTAAGATTTTTCTGGTCAAAGACATGTTGGAGACTTTTGTGGTCCGTGAAAACCACACATTTGGTCCCATAAAGATAGTGTCTCCAAATCTTAAGAGCAAAGACAACAACGCCCAATTCAAGATCATGGGTGGTATAATTCTTTTCGTGAGTCTTGAGTTGTCTAGACGCATAAGCAATAACCTTTCCTTGTTGCATGAGAACACAACCAAGACCTTGGTTTGATGCATCACAATATACCACGAAATCATCATTACCATCAGGTAGAGACAGGATAGGAGCTTCACAGATTTTCAGCTTAAGAGTTTCAAATGCTTCCTCTTGCTTTGGTCCCCACTCATAGGGTTTACCCTTGTGAGTTAAGGTAGTGAGAGGAACAGCGATCTTGGAGAAGTTGGCGATGAAACGACGATAATAACCAGCCAAACCCAGGAAGGAACGGACTTCAGTTGGAGTTTTAGGAACACTCCAATTCTTCACAGCTTCGATCTTTGCAGGATCAACATGAATTCCGTTCATATCAATGACATGTCCCAAAAATTGAACTTCCTTAAGCCAAAATTCACATTTCGAGAACTTGGCATACAGTTGTTCTTTCTTTAGGAGACCCAAAATGGAGTGAAGATGTTGTTCGTGATCGGACTTTGATTTAGAGTAAATCAAAATGTCATCGATGAAGATGATCACGAATTTTTCGAGGTAGGGTCTACAAACTCGATTCATTAAATCCATAAACACTGCAGGAGCGTTGGTCAATCCAAAGGGTATGACCATGAATTCATAGTGACCATAACGTATACGAAAGGCTGTCTTGGGAATATCTTCATCGTGGACTCTAAGCTGATGATAACCAGAACGAAGATTAATCTTCGAGAAGTGGGTTGCTCCTTGAAGTTGATCGAAGAGATCGTCAATCCTAGGCAATGGATAACGATTCTTGATGGTGAATTTGTTGAGTTCACGATAGTCGATACACATTCTAAGAGATCCATCTTTCTTCTTAACGAACAAGACAGGGGCTCCCCATGGAGAAGAACTGGGGCGAATGAAACCTTTATCAGAAAGTTCCTGTAGTTGACTAGCAAGTTCTTGCATCTCAGAGGGTGCAAGGCGATAAGGAGCTTTGGCGACAGGATTAGCACCAGGAACAAGATCAATTCTAAATTCCACTTGTCGAGCAGGAGGCATACCAAGTAAATCCTCTGGGAAGACTTCAGGATAGTCCCGAATGATTGGGATGTCTTGGATACTTTTGCCCTTGTCCTTCTTTTCTATCACGTTAGCTAAGAAAGCTGTATACCCCTTTCGTAAGTATTTTTGGGCAGTAGTACAAGACATGAGCTTAAGCTCGCCACAAGGCTTCTCACCATAGATCTTCAAAATCTCACCAGATTCGAGAGGAATACGTATGACTTTCTCAACACATAGAATTTCAGCACGATGGGTTGACAACCAGTCCATGCCTACTATGACATCAAAACTTCCAAGATGCATAGGGATGAGATCGATAGGGAAAGTATGTTCGTCGAGGTTCAACACACAGTTACGAATGATAGAGTCGATCGAGATAGACTTCCCATTAGCTACCTTTACCACTAAAGGTTCCTCTAGGTTAGTTTGGGGTAATTTAAGTAAAGGTTCAAACTTTAGTGATACAAATGACTTATCAGCTCCCGAATCAAATAATATGGATGCATAGTGGTTATTAACGAGAAACGTACCATTCACCACCTCGTTGTTGTCACAGGCCTGGTTAGCATTGAGATTGTAGGCGCGACCTCGAGCACCTTGGTTCTGGTTGCGGTTCTAGTTTTGGTTGCGGTTTTAGTTCTGGTTCTGGTTTTGGTTACGATTGGGGCAATTGTTGATATAGTGATCAGGGCTGCCACACTCGTAGCACTGACCATGAGCAGGCCTGTTGTTTTGTTGGTTAGGAGCTGGGGCATTGTTGTTTTGGGCAGCAGGAGGGGCTCGGCAGATGTTCACAAGGTGACCATACCTTTGACACTTAGTACAAAAGCGACATGGCACCTGTGCTGGATGATGGTACTTGCAAGTGTTGCACAAGGGGTGAGGTCCGGTGTATGGTTTCTTGGCTGGGTTTTGTGCTGCAGGTGGGGTGGTAGCAACCATGTAGTTCCTAGCCTTACGCTTCTTGTTGCTTGAGGTATCGGGCTTAACCTCAATAGCGGGCTGAGGAGTGTCTTTTGCAGCAGTCTTCTTAGTGCCCTTGCGGAAGAGAGTACCGTTCTTCACATGATTATCAGTGAGAGTAGCCGCCAGACGTTTGGCTTCTTCCAAGGTGGCAGGATTCCTTCCCCACACCGTGTCCTGGATTTGCATGGACAGACCACCGATATACTTCTCGATGGCTACAGGCAGGGGAGTGACTTTGTGGGGCAACAATAAGCTAAGCTCGTGAAAGCGGGTATTGTAGGCAAGGTTTTCCCCACTATCTTGAGCAAGGGTGTGGAACTCATCTTCTAGCTTCTTAACCTCGTTGCGAGGACAAAACTCTTCCTTCATAACCTCCTTGACTTGATCCCATGTCATAGCAAGTGTAACTTCGGCTCCACAGGTGCATTTTTCCTCATTCCACCAAGTGAGTGCTCGTTTGTGAAGAACACTCATGGCGTAACGAACCTTAAAGTTGTCGGGGCACTCACTGTTGATGAAGGTATTCTCAATACCCTCAAACCATTGTAGGAGTCATGTAGCTCCTTCTTCTCCACTGATCTTTGGGGGATTACAGGAATTAAAGTGCTTAAGAGTACAGGCTGGGAGACCATTCTCGTTCCCGTTGTGGTTTCCATTCCCATTACCGTTGCCGTTACCGTTCCCGTTGCCGTTCATCTGGATGACTTGAGCTAGTAAATTGGGAACCAGAGTCGCGATTTGCTGCGCCATTTGTTGAGAAATGATCGCAGCCAATTGAGCATCTACACCATTGTTGTTGTTGTTATTGTTGTTGTTGTGGTTAGCGTCATGGTTGTTGCTATTCACTTCGTCTTGATTGTCACCATTGTTAAGGCGAGTGCTGCGACGTGGAGGCATGATCTGTAAGAGACACAATGAAATGAATGAGGTTATATAAGGAATGTAATCATTTATTCATTAATTAAAACGAATAAACGAAAACGTTGACTTATCAAAGATTCTAGATTCTAATAACATATGAAGACATGCTTTAGCCTATAAGTGAACACTCATCCCGAGAATTCTCAGGTAGGCATCCAGGTCCCTCGTCTGATTGGGATATATGCGCAATGCCAGCCTAGACAGAAGACTCGGAATACAGGCGTTCACCCTTCCAGATTGCACGTATTCGTTATTAAAATCTAGAACTTCGACGGGATCTCAAGGTGGTTCAGGTTAAACCTGAGGATTTTGTCCTATTAATCTAATGGTGGATCAGGATTGCAGCAGACGAATAAGAGTAGTCACTTGTAGGCTTAGGGTTGTATAGGATAGGGATAAGATTAAGGAAGCAATTTGGGATTTCAACTAAGAGAAGCAAGTACTGTTTAAGTTCCTAAGGTTATAGTCTAGATTATTTTCTAATAACTTAATTCCCTATAACCAAGGCTCTGATACCAATCTGTAACACCCCAACCGATGGCGGAAACATCGGGATGTCACGTATTGATGATTGTTTCAGTAGCACATGGTATAAATTGAATTTTAAATAATTTATTCAAAACATAAATATTCAAAATAAAGTGATGTCTAGGAATTCAAATACATGATATCAAATAAGCAAAAACTTCAAATAACTTCAAATAATAACTTCATGATAAATCCTCATGCAACTCAAGCCTCAGCTTCATTGTTACCTGAAACATGTTAATTTTGAAAATATTTTTGGGTCAACAAAAGTTGGTGAGAATTACATAGGTTTTGATAATCGAATAAAAATGTTGTACAATTCAAGGGTCATGGCAAGTCTAGTCCATATGTGAAAACATACTAGAAGTAAATCGAGTGCATAATCAACTCTTGTGACTGTTATAATGTGGTACATCCCATATGCTCATGGTTCAATCGAATATGTTATGCGATAACAAACACCCACGCTACCTTTGTAGGAGGCACGTATCCGGGTGGGATTGTCAGTCCAATAGATCTATCAATGTATACCATCGGCTGATCAATGTTAATGATTATGCTAGAATTGTGCTTACCCTAGTCATGTTCAAGACATAATGCAACATAGAAAAACACATAGACACTTTGATGATTGAATTGCATATAGAATGTTGTAACATGTTTCACCCCAAAAACGGTGATAAATAGAAAAGGGGCTATGTAAAACTCACCTTAGCAAAATGTTATTTCTCTTGAAAAATAGAATAGTGTGTTGCCCAACAATGCCAAGTATTACCCTATAATTAAGGTAATAAATATGTCTATGTCTATCTAGTCTACAAATATATATATATATATATATTCTAGGGCTTCAAATTGGGGATAAGTGCTCGTTTGATTAATAGTTAAAATGTTTGGTAATTGAGAGAAATTTGATAAATAAATAAACAAAAGTCTTTTTATAAAATTTGAATCAAAGATGGTCACAATAATGAGTTTAAAGTATAAAAATAATTTTTATAAAATTATTTTCTTAAAAATAGAATATTAAATCTATTTATTTCAAATTGTCAAAATTTAACTTTAATATTTAAAAAATACTAAAATTAAAGAATTATTAGATTAAAAATTATATTTCTGTTCCAAATAATCAGAAATAATTTATATAAAATTTTGGTGCAAAAATATTAAAAAATGAATTTATTATGATTTTTTTATGATTAAAACTAAAAAAAATTGATTAAAAATATTAAATAAATGATTTTGCAGAAATAAAAATCATTTCAGAAAAGTTTATTGTTATAAAAACTCAGAATAATTTTTGTGAAAATTTATAAAATTGTTTTGATATTTTAATAGAATTTTATAACTATAATAGAATAAACTTGGATTATTTATTATATATATTAAATAAATAAATTTTTGAAAACTAAAAATTGTATGTTAAACTTTTTCATTAGATTAAAACAAAATAATTTTTGTAGAATTTTTAAAAGTGTTTTGGTATTTAAAAATGAATTTAAAAAAATATAAAGAAATATATATATATATATATATATATATATATATATATATATAAGTTTGCTTGTTTTTATAGAAAAAGAAAAGGTTTGGGGTTGCTGAGAGTCGAACCCGCGTAAGCCGGTTCAAAGACACCAGGCACAACCACTTGGTCTAGACCAGTGGTTGTGTTTGGTTTCAGTTCGTTATAAATATAAGTATATGTACAGAAGTGATCTTCCCCAATTAATAATAATCGAGCCCTAGAATTATCAATCACAAGAATTACACAACAATAACCCGATTAATCATGGGGTTATTGTTGTGTGATTGCCGAAGGATAAAACCCATCAAAAATAAGAGACTTACAAACACGATTGATTATGAATTGGTCAGTCAAAGCTCGAAAGTCAAAACACGATCAAAATTCAAGAACAGTGGAATGATTTTAGAAATTGGTGATTGAGAAAGAATGCTCGGCGAGTTGTGAATGTCCAGTGATGTCCAATTTATAGTGATTGGGCTAGGATGATCGAATTGGTATGTTTGACCACGAATTGAATGGGTTTCGTATAATTATGTATAATTTGTTCGAATTAATGATAATTGTATGTGTGTTTGACTCGTAATAGGCCGGTGATCACGATAACATGCCAATCCATGATTAATTACCCGTTAATTGGTTTGATTTATGGTAAGTCGTGGTCATAGTTGACTTTCCAAGTCAATTGGGAAGATCTTGAACTCGTGATATAATAATAATGTGTTGGGTTTGAAACAATAAGTTGGTGTGGATCAGATGGTTATGTGTGTGTGTGTATCATGGCCGGCTTGGGACGCGGGTTCGATTCCCGGCCCAAGCTTATATTTTTTGACATATATTCCATATATATATGTATATTATGTATAATTATTATAGTATTAGGGTTCCAAAAATGCCACAATAATAATTAAATGCGAACAATAATCATGAAACTTGACGTTTTTATTTATGATAAAATGTAACGTACAAGTTATAAATGCGTAATGTTACATGCTATGCCAAAGGTTTGCTTGATATGGTTAAAATCCACACTAACTATCAAAGAGCCGATATTTATACAAAAGCTTTTGACAAATCAAGATTTGAATTTTTATTAAAAGCTAATGGTATTAAAGAAAAGCAAGATTAAAGTCCTCATCAGTTTATCAATTTTTCTTTTGTTTTTCTCTTTTCAAAAATTAAAAAAAAATCCAAAAATATGTTTTTAATTTTAGGGGGAGTTTCTTATCAGAAAAATCAAAAACATCAAAAAAATCTGAAAAACCATAAGATAATACCAAAATGATTTTTACTGGAGAAAAAGAGGAAATGATAGTACATCAGTGAGGATCTTTCACATGCTAAAGAATTGAAAAGTCAAAATTTGACATGTGATGACTTTGTGTGATGTGTTGGTAGGCTTGTAAACCTTTTAATGCTTGCCTTAGTGATACAAACATAACGAACTGCTTGCTATGTGGCTGAACACCTCATGGGCATATGGTCTTGGTACCGTAATTTTGTTTGATATGGTTGCCAAAATCGGAGGGTTCGAGTCGTTATGTTGATTGTTATATGGGGATGGCCTGACTGATCTTTTGTCATATTGATTTACGGACCTAGATTCAGTCAGGGTATCTTACAAGAGCTTAAATGCCAAAACCCTAAGTTACCGAATGAGGAACTTAAAATGTATGAAGATGATCAAAGATTATCTAATGCATCGTATCATATCTATGATGAACATCATGATTGATATAATCCTCAACCTGGTAGAGTGCATATGTAACTCTGTAGCATTGATTTGCTGACCTGTATACCTCTGTGCCTCATACCTTGTAACATACGGATAACAACGGCATAATCACTCGTTACGGTGAATCTTTGTGCAAATTTCTTGATACGGGAGTATGTCGTGTGTATGGGAACCACATGTGAGTTAGTTATTGAAACACCTTAAGCGTATCATTTTAAAGCACTGCATAACAGTTTGCATGTGAGCTTATGTGGACAATAATACCAGCAATTGCATAGTCACACAGTCAGTAAAGTTAAAATGAAAAAGAACAATGGTGTGATTAGATTTCTCGTAAACTGATATGATCCTCTTACCGAAAATCACAAAAGTTTATTTCTTTCCGTTTATTTTCTTCTTATATGCAAAACTCAAAAAGATTTTTGGTGTGTTTTAACATAAACTTCAAAAAATCCAAAAGATTTTACATTTCTGCGATATTTTTGATAACCGATGTTGGATGATGATCATTTTTTGGAAGTTTGACAAACCAATCAGAGTTTTGTATCTCAAAATTAGAAGTTTGGAAAGTTTGATGTTTAAATGATTAAAAATGACAAAACGTGGAACAAATTGGACATTTTGGTTAAAAAAAACTGAATGTTACAATTTCCATTCGCCCTTTAGTTAGGTCAAATGAAATTTTTTGCTTTGATTCGTGCTCTTGGTTTGGTCGAATGAAAATTTGGTTTACTTACACATTTCATTCGAACCATAGAATTTTGATTCGTGCTTTTATTAGCCCGAATCAAAATTTTGCAAGTCCATTCGACCTCACCTTAGGTCGATCCAATTATTCTATATATAGCTGATGTGCCGAGAAATTAACATGTTTTCACTTATATTTGTCATGTATCTTATACTTAAAATCGTGCTTTTATCTTTGTTTTATCAGGATTTATCTTTCTTTATTGATAAATGCAGGTTCGGAGATCCGGTGACGAAAAGAAGTGGAAAACCGCACAAAAAGGCACATCTTGAGTGGAGACCAAGCTTCTAGGAGACAAAAGGGTACAAGGTACAACAACCTTGTCTCTCACATGCAAGTTTTGAAGACCAAGAAGGAAAATGACACATAGACAGGGAATTAAAGACTTTCGGAGCTGTTTCAGATACAGCACGGTCGCGCTCTGACCGTGCAAGGCCGTGCAACTATTCCGGGTCAACAAGTCAACATTTCCAAGTCAACAGGAGTCAAATCTGAGGTTTTCTGATGTGCACGGGCGTGCTCCAATGTACAGCACGGTCGTGCTTTACTCCAGCATCTTCTCCAAGGCAAAAACTGACCAAAACTAACAAGACTGGTACAAATGGAGCTGAGCACGGGCGTGCCAGAGCTTGTGGGATGGGCGTGCCAACCACCTCAGGGGGCAATTCTGCACAAAGGACTCTGTAGCAGTACGCGTTGTCGAGCATGGGCGTGCCAGAACGTTGTCGAGGGCGTGCTGAAGTTGTTTTGCCTATAAATAGAGGCCTCCACCCCTCATTTTGAACCATCCCTTCACCCATCCATTCTACCCGAGTTTTACTCACACTTCAGCCATCTCAGGGGTCTTGCAAGTCACCTTTGGAGCTTGGGATCACTCCATAAAGACTTGGAGATTGAGAGTAGAGATAGAGATCACTAAAACTCATCCAAACCACCCTCTTTAATCCATATCACACTCACCACCATGTATTCCTCATCCACCATTGATTGTGTGATAGTTGTAGAGTCGATGTTGGGCTAGATTACTTGAGTGTTGCTAGGGTGAAGACTTATTTTGGCATGGATTTATATAGTCTTTATTAGTTAAGTGGTGTTGTGTTCTTGTTAAATTCTTTTTACTTAAAGTCTTGTTTGATTAACTAAGTAACTAATTAACTAGTCTTTGGTCTTGTGGGTGTATTGATAGGAAGTGGGAGGTGTTAAGAATGTACCCATGGTGTGTAACAACCCATTCACTTTTAAGTTAACCTAATCCCATGAGTAGTGATTAGTCCATTTATGGGTAGAAATACACACACTTAGAGACTTAATCCTCTACTATCAAGATCTCATCTAGTGTTGGTACGGTCTTTATATTCGGTCCTAGTGATAAGTCAAGTCTTAGCTGTGCGACTTAGCTTCATTGTCTATGTGAAAGCTTTGGCGCAAACTATGGTTTGATGAACTCGCATTGAGAGAAAACGGTCTTTATTTTCTCCCATATTTATACTGCCGCATAGTTATTGATAGACCACTCACTTTTTAAAATAGTTATTTGGGTCAAGTAAAGGATGCACGTGTGCCGGTAGGTCATGACTCCTTTATGATATCAACTGGCTTCTTGTTCGGTCATGCTCCGGCCACCGACAAGTTGTCCATAGAGGTTTTGAGTATTTAGATGTCATTATTGCAATACTGGGAGGTGGATTCTTCGGGGTTGGATGCATACAGTCTTGAGTAGTCCGTTTGTCATTGTTGAGAGGTGAGCTTACCAGGTCGGGAGACCCTCATTTTAAAATAAGAACACAGCTCGTATTGCGAAAACAGACACCACTGGAGAATGTTGTAGCAACTCCAAGTTCAGCAAAAGTGCGCACTTCTTTACACCACTTAAATAGGTAGCTACTATTAATCCATTCCAAAAATAAGTCGGATCCCTAAGCAGCACTTTGTTTAGTATTGATTATTATTCTGATCACCCTTTCTTTCTTTCTTTCTTTATTTTATCTTTATTTATATTAAAGCAACTTAGGGCTGAGTAGGGGAAGTCGTGTCTTTGGGTTCGATACTCGGTACTTGTTGGAAATCTATACTACGCTCGACGGGTACATTTGCCTATCGTGTGGGTTTAGAATAATTCACAGATACTGTTTTATTTTATAAATTTAAAACTTGAGAAAGTGTCTTAACTTAAACGTTTTGACTTAAAGATCTTTTTGAACAAGTGTTTGGCGCATTCATCGGAGACTTGTTTACATTAAAATAAAAGTAATTTAAGTCACAAAAACCTTTAATCCATACGACATCAAGAGCCATATTGCCCATTTGGCCCCCACATTTTTCATTCGATTATATTGATCCTAATCATGATTATCTCTACCCGACATTTCGAATTTGTTTCTCAGACTTTATAATCTTGTCTACGTGTTAACAGGTATTTGGTGGTGGATTTTTACAAGTTTTTGACCGATATTCAGTTCGGAAATTGGGGTTTTATAAACGAAACCAAACCTTAGCACAATGAATTGGACCTTGTTTGATGACCTTGAACATGATTTGGACTTTGCAATCACTTAGTCGATTGTTTTAGGGGGAGAATGTAGTAAAAATTAGGTGTTTAACAAACTAATAAAGATTTTGATGTTATAAACCCCAATTTTTCATTAAAAACAATCGATTAAGGTTTCCGTGTTATAATTGATGATTGATAATTGTTATTCGGTGGTTTTAGATCATAATACAACAATAATTTTGGACAAATTCAATCGGGATCAACAGTTTGCAAAATTTAAAATTGAAACAGTTTCATTCAACCCCATTGTTAGGTCGAATGAGATTTTAAATGTTGATTTGTGCTTTTGAAAATTGGTTCGGACCCTCGAAAGGTCGAACCAAAAGCTAAAATGACTAAAATTTTAACTTTACTGACTGTGTGACTCGGCAATTACTGTTATTGTTGTCCACATCAGCTCACATGCAAACCGTTATGCATTGATTTAAAATGATACGCTTAAGGTGTATTAATAACTAACTCACATGTGGTTCCCATACACACGACATACTCATGTATCAAGGAATTTGCACAAAGATTCATCGTAATGCGTGATTATGTCGTTGTTATCCGTATGTTACAAGGTATGAGGCACAGAGGTATACAGGTGAGCAAATCAATGCTACAGAGTTACATATGCACTCTACCAACTTGAGGCTTATATCAATCATGATGTTCATCATAGATATGATACGATGCTTAATTAGAATTGAAGCAGGATCAAATGTTTGCAAAATTCAAAATTGAAACAGTTCCATTCGACCGCATTTTTAGGTCGATTGAGATTTTTAATGTTGATCCGTGCTTTTGAAAATTGGTTCGGACCCTCGAAAGGTCGAACCAAAAGCTAAAATGACAAAATTTTTAAAGTGTAGTTTTTGATTATCCATCTAATGTGTTTCTGTAATTGATTTGAACAGAAAGAAATGGCAGAGGTTAAAGAACTCTAGTTCGAGAAAAAGCATAACAATTGTGCCTATATTGGAGAAGTAGAAGACATATACGAGGAATTCAGAGGGATAATTGAGTTTCTAAGGAGATCTCATATTGTGTATGCCATTGCACAACCTTACACTATATACAAATACCATCAGAAAGAATTCTGGGAGAATGCTAGATTGGATTTCTTTGATGGAAAACCGTCATTCATAGCAAAGTTCAAGATAACACGATTCTAGTTGTTGAAGAAGATTTTAGACGTGTCTTGAGGTTGAATGATGTAGAGACAAATCTGATAACATTACCGTGGACTGTACAAAGAGGATGCTTCTTGAGGATGAAGTATCTGGGAAAGATAATTGATTGCCAATTGTTCAAAGCTAACATGTGTCCAGCTTTCAAGTACTTGCTGCACGTTATCATAGACGTTTCTGCCCCTATTAGAGGAGGATTTGATGTCTTACGAGATACCACATGTTCCATGGTGGTAGCTCTAATCCTCAATTAGCAGTTCAATGTTTTAGGAATGTTGTTTAAGCATATGAAAAAGTTGTTTGATGGAACCAAAACTGACAAGTTTCTCATGTACCCTAGATTCCTTCAAATGATCTTCGATGACAAGTATCCAAACGTGGTCAAACATTTAACCTAAATCCTTAACCAAGAACATATGAATGCAATGACCTTGAATAGGATAACAACTTATATATGAAAGGAAGAGAAACCTCCTACTAGAAGGTTATTTGGTCATCTGATTAACCCTGGTTTTAAAGCTCCTGACGTTGATGGGTGGATACATAAAGAGAGTGATTCAGATTCGGATTCACCAATAGTTCCAGTCTTGAAGGGTGAGAAAGTAAAACGTCAAGTTGTTAAGAAGGGTGCTAAGTCTAAGAAATGTAAAGAGATTGAGAGATCATCTGTTGCAAAGAAGAAAGGCAAGAAGAAAAAATTGTTGATTGATGAAGATACGGAGATAGAAGAAGAATGGATTTCTGAGGATTCTGACAAAGAAATAGAAACCACGGCCACTGGTGCTTTTGTTAATCCAGTTGATGAAATGGTTGCTGAACAATTGCAGAGAGGGTATGTTGAAGAGAATGAGAATTTGATCCTAGAAGGAGATATTGATATCCTTGGTTCTCTAGTTGCTGCAAAATCTACTAAGTGTGGACACATAAAATCTATGTCTAAGAAGGAGACAAAGAGAACTAAGAGACAAAAGGAGATGGATGTTTTGTTGAAAGGCAAGAAGGTTCCAACAACTTCAACACCACATACAAGCAGCAAATCCCCAAGCAAATAACCCCAGAAGAAGAAAAGGAAAGTTACTGAAGAGATAGATGTTAGAAAGAAGAAAACCACAACATCAACCACTCAACAGAACCCAACTGATGTTTCCAAATCATTGAAGAATTTATTACACAGCTTTGAGAAACCTAATTCATCTTCCCAACCACAACATGAAACTGTTTCACAACCTACTATTACTGTATCTGATGCTGCATTGAATCTGATGCACCAACAGATTTCTAAGTTGGTGAAGTCATTCGATTTACAGAAATCTGCACTGTCAAAGCATGATAGTGAGATTAAACAGATGAAGGAGAATGAAAAAGATATGCTTCGTATCATTGCCAAATCTAAGGAGAAGCAGGACAAGTTGGAAAAGAGGTTGCAAGTCTTCAACTTGAGAACAGGAAGTTATAGTTGTCGAATGTGCACAATGAAAAGAGGATTGTGGCGTAGAAAAGGAGAATGAGAAGTTAAAGAAGATAATAGAGAGTTTGTATCAGAAAGCACCACAGCTCAAAGGTGCTAATGAGTCTGATGAAGAAGATGATGAGGAAAAGGTTGATTATGATGGTTCTGATGATGATGATTCTGATGGTGATGGTGATAATGATGATAAGGATAAAGATACTGAAGGATCGATTGATTCGGATGATAATGATGATGATACTGATAAATACTCGTATGAAGCTAGAGAGAAAACAAGGGAAGATAAGTCAGCAGGACCTAGTGATAGTTGTAAAGGTGAAACGACTTATGCTGACAAAGAGCGATTATAGAAGATGTTAAAGCGTGGATACGTCTCAACTAGATTCACTGCCAGATTCAAGGAATATCTTCATAAACGACGATATGAAGTATTGTATTGAATATCCTGAACTAGAAGATTGTGAAGTAAACGCCGAAATTGCAAGAGAGATTCTAGAATGCGTAGCTCAACAAGCTGGTATGACTCTTGAAGAGTTAGTTCAAAAGAAAGAGATTCCAAATCTACCAGTTGTTGAACCAATTCAGATGATTCAAACGTGGACTTTCATGAAGTGGAAATTGAGGATATCTCACATGAAGAGTATCCGGAATATTATAATGAGAAAGACAATACTAGTGTCCCGTTTGTTGATGAATCTATTCTAAAAGAAGCTGAGAAGGTTGTAGACGAGAAAGGAAAGAAAATAGTTAATGAACTGTTATCTGATGAAGGAGAAAAAGAATATGTGAGTAAGAAGTCTGATGCGTTATTGAATTATCTCAGAAGGTTGCGAGAAGAGGAGAATAATAGACAAAAGCCACCAATACAGGGAGATTTCTATTACTATCACAATCAGGTGTTCAAAGGACGTGCGATAGCTTGGAAATTCTTTTCTCAGCTCAGGTGTGTCGGTATCAAGTGGGAAAGAGGGATTCTCTATTTCAGTCACTTTCATGACATTAGAACTCTTCCTTACTGGGTTGTACGTGATGTGTGTCGTCATAAGCTGGTTGGTGCATATGGATTGTTAGAGTATATGGTAGAAAAGATGACAAGAGAAAGTCTGACCAAATGGGATATGTTCAAACCATAGTATCCTCACTGCATAGTTCACAAAAAGATCAACCCAGCAAACAATCTACCGTATGTGACATTGAACTATAAGCCGCCTACTTGCATGAAGAAAATTCCCTTAATGCCGATGGAACAAGATATAAGCAATAACTTTGCTTTTTGGTATTATGATTGGGGTGCGGCTGAAGCGGTAATTGTTAAGGACAACGAAGATAAGACGAAGTTGTGCAGAAAGTTGAGGATTTTTGATCCTATGTGGTTGATGAACTGTTCGAAGAATGATATTGAGACACTCTATTTTAATCCGATTCACTTTGACGTACTTGACATTCAACAAGCATGGAGATTTCAAGCAGTTGTCAAGTTTTGCTTTGCGTTTGAAGTGAACGTTGGTTGTGATTACAAGGGGTTGCTTGGTAAGTACGCATTGAAGTTGAAGAAGCCGTTACAGTTAAAGAACCGAGAAAAACTTTGAAGGCCAAACAAAAGTTGCAGAGTGTTGTAAGGGAAAACAAGAACAAATAATCCGATTGCCAAAGACAAAATCACCAAAGTTTGTAGAAACCTATTTCATATATGTGTCTGTAGCTTTCGGATTGCCAAAGACAAAATCACCAAAGTTTTGAAGACAATATGTTTATTCTGTTTTGGTTCAGGTAATCGTAAGGTCGAACCAAGTTTTTGTATGCTCGAATGAAGATTATTTAGTTGGTTCGGAGTTTGTAAAGGTCAATGCTTTGGTTCGAACCCACGACAGGTCGAACCAAGTATGCCTATATATATGTGGTAGTTGGTGACGGTTATTAGAGTTTTTGGTCAATTGTGAGTTCGTCCAGTGTGTGATCAATTACACCTTTAGTGTGTGTTTTCGTTAGTTTGAGTTTGTAATAGTTATAACCTTTCTAAAGTTAATGAAAACATGTCGAAAATGGATCTTATCATGTTTTGATTATAGTTATTATCATTTTGCGTGATTAGTAGGGTTTCTACACCTAATACATCTGTACTCGTGTGATTAAAACGTTTCTTTGTCTAAAACTGATCCTATAGTAAATATCTCGAAAAGAAAGGATACAAATTTGATGTAATCAATCCATATGTCTTTATAAAAAAGGTCAAACTCAAAATTTACTATAATAGCAGTTTAAGTTGATTATCGGGTCTCTTGAAGAGATAGAGAAAGCTGCTCAATTATTAAAGAACAAATTTGAAATGACAGACCTTGGAATAACAAAACTATGTCCCGGCTTACAATTCGAGCATCTGTGCAATGGCACATTTGTCCATTACTCAAACTAAATCTAGAAGATGTTAGTACGTTTTAATATGGATAAAGCTCACCCGTTTAGTGTACCTATGGTTATCCGACCGCTAGATCCACATAAGGATCCTTATCGACCTCAAGAAGAAGGCGAAGAAGTACTTGGTTCAAAAGTACCGTACTTAAGCGCGATCGGTGCTCTTATGTATCTCGTAAATAACACTAGACCTGATAATGCATTCGCGGTACATGTTCTAGCGAGATATAACTCGAATCCAACACGTAGACATTGGAACGGAATAACATTCTGGTATATATGCGGAACAAAAGACATGGGTCTTTTCTATCAAAAAGATAACAAGTCCCCGCTTGTTGGGTATGCTGACGCCGGATATCTATCAGATCCTCATAAAGCAAAATCTTAGACAGGTTACGTATTCACATACGATGGCACAACGATTTCTTGTATGTCAACTAAGCAAACACTTACAGCAACATCATCAAATCATGCCGAATTAATAGCATTGTATGATGTTGGTAGAGAATGCATGTGGTTAAGATCAATGATCAATCATATACAAGAAGCATGTATATCAGAACAAATCAAGAAGGAGTAAAGGAACCAACAATTATTTATGAAGACAATGCTGGTTGCATATCACAAATCAAGGAAGGCTACATATAGGGTGACAGAACAAAGCATATCTCACCAAAGTTCTTCTTAATGTATGACCTGCAAAAAGAATGGTAAATTGATGTACATCAAATCAAGTCAAGTGAAAATCTAGCTGACCTGTTCACAAAGTCTTTACCTAGAAGCAACTTTGAACAACTGTCACAGAGGATCGGGCTCCGAAGATTGAAAGACATTAGTTAAATTGAGGGGGAGAAATATACACGCTGTACTCTTTTCCTTGACTAAGTTTTGTCCCAATGGGTTTTCTTAGTAAGGTTTTTAATGAGGCAGCATAACTGATCCGGCAGTATCAGTTTATCTTATAGGTCCCGAAGTACTGATTTAACATCATCCTCCACCATAACTGTCCATAACTGTCAAATTGACAGTTATACATACATATGTATTGTATATATTTGTATATGAATGTGAAGATCATTACACTCTCAATTTTTCTCTCTAATTCTATATAATTTCTATCAACATGCCTTTTTCACTTTTTTTTTTTTTTTAACAAAGGCCTATCCTAGACATCGGGATCACCATTTCACTAAAAAAATAGAATGAGCTAAGTAACCTGACCAATATACTCAAGAAGAAACCCATAACTAGGAAAACTTGGCTTAACGATAAACAAAATTTGTCCAAGACAATAGGTTCTCATTTCAAAAGTATGAGGTTATTTCCAATCTTAGGTTGTGCATTGCCGGGTAATGCTCCAACCATGAAACCATCATGGCCTTAAAATTTTCACCCCTAGGGGTGTTACTTAGCTGTTAAGGGATTGGGAGGGGGTGGGGGTGGTGAAGGTCAACCCACTAACCTAGTGAAAGGTCATTTGAATAAAAAAATAGACATTTTTACATATAAATACGTATATAACTTCATAATTTTACCCCACACCTCTTACACAAAACAACGATTATCCCGCCAATGATCTAGTAACAGTTTCTTGAAATAGGTATGTAAAACACACCCTCCCCGTCGTCGGCCAATTCGTCTTCTTTTTTGTAGGTACGTCTTCCTTCAATCTCCCTGGATACGGTTCCGGCGAGTTTCATTTGAACAAGGTACTCCTTTTTCCTCCAGTGTTTCCCGGCAACCATTTTTCTTTTGCGGGTACGAATAAGGTGAGGCTCACTTTTACGCCTACAGATACCAACAACTTTTAAGGCTCCCACAAACCGGTTTAAGTCCATCCAAGTTAATCCTCTACTGCTTCAGATACAACGAGTTTTGGCGCCAATTTTAAGTTACTTCCAAATTTCATTTCAAGTTCCAGTAAAATCAATATTTTTATGGGTGATGGCTTTGCGGTGACAGTTTCAGACGTTATCCACACTCGACCATAAACAAAACTATTTATAATACATATATGGGATTATTTCACATAATAGTATTCAAGTTTTGGTAGTGTTTCAATCAAGTCACTGATAAAAGTATTTGTTCTAATTAACTCACTAAAATTTAATTTATGTTCTAATCCTATGTTTTTGACCTGAATAGCAGGTAACTATCCTATGTGGCATTAATTTTTATTTTTTATTTTTAAACTCTATAATATTATTAATAATTAAAAACATAAAGCGTCAATTCATATAACAATAAAACCCTAATACTCCCTTGCATCTTTACCACCCACCTATCATTGCACACCACCACCCAACGTCAAACCAAGACCTCATCGTCGCACCGCCCGTCCACCGCAGGTACGTAAGAATGAATGGTTAATACTTGGTCAAGAGCTTTTTTTGAAGTTGGTAGGGCATGTGATGCATTTGAAAATAGAATGAGTGAAAGCTTTAATTCACGCATACGAATTGCACGAAGGAAGCCTATTATTACTATGTTAGAAGATATTAGAACATTCGTGATGCGTAGAATGTTTTTAATGGCGAAGAAATCAGAGTGCTTTAAACATGAAGTATGCCCTTCTATCAGGAAAAAACTCGATAAGATTAAAAATAAGCAAAAGTAATGGTTATATCTTTAAATTTTTGTTATTTTGTTATGAAGTTTTATTGACTTTTGGATTGATTATGTAGGCACTATAATGTTATTCCGAGTGGCGACAACATGTTTGAAGTAAGGAGTGAAAAAAATGCATATGTAGTGAAGATTCAGGAACAGACTTGCACTTGTGGATCATGGCAATTGTCTGGCATACCTTGTGTTCATACGGTAGCAGCTTTAGGGTTCATCAACATAAACCCAGAAACTTATGTCAGTAACTGGTTTAAAAAGAACATGTTTAAGGAAGCATATAAACACTGCATCAAACCGTTGAATGGAAGTATGCATTGGCCTAAAACTGATGATGTCAAACCCCTACCTCCAAAAGAAAGACGAATGCCTGGTAGGCCTACAGTAAAAAGGAAAAGAGACCCTTTAGAGAAAGAGAAGAAGAATAAAAAGGTTGGAATTGGAAGAAAACTGACCTGTAAAAACTGCCAAGGAAATGGACATAATATCAGGTCTTGCACGAACGAGAAAAAGGACCCACAACCAAAGAAAGACGAGACCGAGAGGCAGAAATAAAAAAGTTAACACAGGAAGTGTGACCAACGAGAAGGCAAACTAGGTGGTTTTGACCCGTTTCGACGTATTTCGTGTGTTTTGACTTGTTTGGACGTATTTTGATGTATTATGACCCGTTTGAACGTATTTTGGTGTATTTTGACCCGTCTGAGCGTATTTTGGTTGGTTTTTATCCGTGTGGACGTAGTTGGTTTATTTTGACCCGTTTAGGAGCATTCTATTAATATTAGAGCAATGATTAAAGTTGAAATTTTATAATATATTATTTTATGGCTATATAATTTAATTGATTTGTTATGAACGCAATAAATCTTTTTTTGTAATTTTATAATAGTTATGATATTTTTTATATTTTTTTGCACAAAATTTGTTTGTCACTTATAGAAAATCGCAATTTTTAGAATATCTTTACGCAATTTTTAGAATTTTTTTTCACAATTTTTATTTTATTTTCCACAATTAGTTTTTTTTTTTTTTTTTTTTTTTTTTTGCAATTTTTAATACATGTTGCCATTTATAAGCCATGTCAATAAATTTAAAATAAATAAATAAATGCCATGTAGGATGGATGACCTTTTGTATAGGTAAAATATCTATAATTAGAACATAAAAATAACTTTAGTGATGTAATTGGAACAAAATTTTGTATGAGTGACCTAATTAGAACACTAGTAAAACTATGTTACTATTTAACAAAGTTATCCCAAAAAAAATTGAGTATAGTGCTAGAGTCAAGGATTGAACTTGAGACCTCTACATTAAATTAATATGGTTTTTCCAACTCCACTAACAAGACTTTAATGTACAAAACACAAATATATATCCTAAATATAGAATTTAATATATGTACGCATATTTTAAAAAAACGTTCGGGCCCATTTAAGGGTCGGGCCCGGAGCCGGTGACCACCCGGCTCACCCTCATAGCCGGCTCTGGAATGTCCCTTAATAAATTTAAGAAATTAACCTTGGATTTCTCTTGAGATCGTGATACACTAGTAGTAGATCAACCTATTTATTGATAGATACAAATGTTTTATCAGATTAGACCAAGAAATCAAGAACGAATTTGATGTTGAATCTGAGAAGAGATAACCGTACTGCCCTGTTTCTTTTTGTTCGGCTAGTGTATTTGCGTGTTTGCGTAAATCGGTTATAGGTCTTAAAATTGATCCATCGCATAGAGGCCCAAATGGTGTCACCATTTTGTTTAACAAGACCCATTAATCCGATCCAACATATTAGGCCCAATCATGAGATCCTTTGTTTCCCAATAAATCTGATTCAAACAAGTTAGGCCAATCGTACTATAGGCATGCATTCTCACATCTCATAACTTGTTTACTATTTAATAAGATTAAACTAGACCTGGCAATTTCAACTCATCTAGTTGAGTTTGGGTTGTTTTGGGTTTAAAATTTGACCTTGTGGGTTAAAATGGGTTTAGTATAATTTTCAAGGGGGTTAGGATGGGTAATTTTAATTCTAGGAAATAAATAAGTGGGTCAGGATGGGTATGTTAAAAAAAATAAATGGGTCAGGATGGGTATTTTTAGATAATCAAATACAAATCTGAATTAAAACTCACCCAACACCAAAAGTGTTGGTGCCTCATAGAAATCAATGTCACTAAAAACAAAAAATTATATCTTTTGCATTTGTTGATAACCCAGTCGGTTTGAAACCATTCGGGTCGTTAACGGACGACCATGTCGAAACAACACGAATCGTTAACGAGACCAACCTCATCGAAACGGTTCGAGTCGTTAGCAGGCTTAATCGAGTCCAAACGGTCTGGGTTGTTGACCGGCTCATTCGGTTCAAAATGGTCTGGTCGTTGACAGGCCCGGTCGGGTCGAAACGGTCCAGGTTGCAAACGGGATCGGTCAGGTCAAAACGGTCCGGGTCGCTAACGGGCCCGGTCGGGTCGAAACAGTACAGGTCAGGTTGAAACGGTCTGGGTCGTTACGGGGCCCGGTCGGGTCAAAACGGTCTGGGTCGCTACCGGGCCCGGTCGGGTCGATACGGGACGGGTCAGGTTGAAACGGTCTGGGTTGTTACCGGGCCCGGTCGGGTAGAAACAGTCCGGGTCCTTACCGGGCCCGGTCGGGTTGAAATGGTCCGGGCCGCTACCAGTCCCGTCGGGTCAAAACGGCCCGGGTCGTTACAGGGCCCGGCCAGGTCTAAACGGTCCGGGTCGCTACCGGGCCCGGTCGGGTCTAAACAATCCGGGTCGCTACGGGACGGGTCAGGTTGAAACGGTCAGGGTCGTTACCGGGCCCGGTCGGGTCGAAACGATCCGAGTCGTTACCGGGCCCGGCCGGGTCGAAACGGTCCGGGTCGCTACCGGTCCCGTCAGGTCGAAACGGTCCGGGTCGCTACCGGGCCCGGCCGGGCTGAAACGGTCCGGTTCGCTACCGGGCCCGGGCCAGTCGAAACGGTCCGGGTCGTTACCGGGCCCGGCCCGGTCGAAACAATTCGGGTCGCTACGGGACGGGTCAGGTCGAAACGGTCTGGGTTGTTACCGGGCCTGGTCGGGTCGAAACGGTTCGGGTCGCTACCGGGCCTGGTCGGGTCGAAACGGTCCGGGTCGCTACCGGGCCCGGTCGGGTCGAAACGGTCCGGGTCGCTACCGGTCCCGTCGGGTCGAAACGGTCCGAGTCGCTACCGGGCCCAGCCGGGTCGAAACAATCCGGGTCGCTACCGGGCCCGGGCGGGTCGAAATGGTCCGGGTCGTCGGGCCCGGCCCGGTCGAAACAATCCGGGTCGCTACGGGACGAGTCAGGTCGAAACGGTCTGGTTCGTTACCCGGCCCGGTCGGGTCGAAACGGTCTGGGTCGCTACCGGTCTTTCGGGTCGAAACGGTCCGGGTCTTTACCGGGCCCGACCGGGTTGAAACGGTCCGGGTCGCTACCGGGCCCGGGTGGGTCGAAACGGTCCGGGTCGTTACCGGGCCCGGCCCGGTCGAAACAATCCGGGTCGCTACGGGACGGGTCAGGTCGAAACGGTCTGGGTCGTTACCGGGCCCGGTCGGGTCGAAACGGTGTGGGTCGCTACCGGTCTTGTCGGGTCGAAACGGTCCGGGTCTTTACCGGGCCCGACCGGGTTGAAACGGTCCGGGTCGCTACCGGGCCCGGGCGGGTCGAAACGTTCCGGGTCGTTACCGGGCCCGGCTTGATCGAAACAATCCGGGTCGCTACGGGACGGGTCAGGTCGAAACGGTCTGGGTCGTTACCGGGCCCGGTCGGGTCGAAACGGTCTGGGTCGCTACCGGTCTTGTCGGGTCGAAACGGTCTGGGTCTTTACCGGGCCCGACCGGGTTGAAACGGTCCGGGTCGCTACCGGACCTGGCCGGGTCGAAACGGGACGGGTCAGGTTGAAACGGCCGGGTCGAAACGGTCCGGGTTGTTACGGGACGGGTCAGGTCGAAACAGTTCTGGTCGCTACCCGGCCTGACCGGGTCGTAACGGTCCGGGTTGTTATCCAGCCCGATAGGGTCGAACCGGTTCGGTTCAAAATGAAATACTTCAGATCCCCTAAAATTTTATATTTAAGTTTATTTTTGTTTTTTTTTTAATTTTATTTACTTTTTAAATTTTTTATTGTTATTTTAATTTTTTTTAAAAATTTTAATTTATTTTAATGTGAACCTATCTTAATCCAAACCATCCATACCCAAACCCATCCTGACCCAACCCATCCTAACCCATTTTTTTATTCTACCCATCTTGGCCCATACCCATCCTAACCCAAACCCATCCTGACCCAACAACCAAACCCACCCAACTTACCCATTTTACCACCCATAGATTAAACTAATACCACTACAATATGTCGATAATACTAGAATTACCAACACAGCCAGACACTTGCTCTTCAAATATGTAGAAACTTCTATGCTAATTGCTTCATTGATCCTAGCTCCAAATTTTGTGATATTTAGAACGTGCATTGGAGAACGCATTGTGTCATGTTAGTGCTATTCTAATATGAGCCGATTTCCTTTTAATTGGGTTATAATCTTGTGTTTGCCGACAAAAGGCACAACTTAACATTCAAAGACTTACATAATTACTCAGTGTACTACAGATATATTAGGGCACTATGAGAATCGACGTAAAGAGAGCGGGGGCTTTGGAGCAACTGTTGAGCAGGGGCAGATCTACGGTGGCACACGGGGGTTCCCGGGAACCCCCTCGGTTTAAAATTTTTAATGTTATTATATATAGAAAATTCTATAGAAAGCCCTAAATATATTTGAAAGGAACCCTTAACCAAATCATCGAAGTGCTCCAATGGTTATTCCTCCACTTTCTTAATTTCCAATCCCGGGTTCAATTCCTGTCAACTGCTTCTTTTTTTTATATTAATGATGCAAAAGATATCTAGTGGTGCTACGATCTCTATTAATTTGATTGGATGGCTCTAATTTATCATGATTGTGAATCCAGTGGCTAACTCAATCACACTTGAGTAGGTGGAACATATTATGTTGATGTGTTTTCCATTTAATTGGTTAAAAGGTAATTCAAGTCAAGGTTTGAAGACTTGACTTTTTTTTTTTTTTTTTTTTTTTTTTTTGATACTGTAGGGGAGGTCCTGCGGAAAAATAGCTCGACGCCAGGATGATAAAAAGCTTCACACCTCCCGTTCTTCATACTTTTTCAATATGAAAAAAAAAAGGTCGTCTTATTCAAAACCCCAATTATGACATCCCTTCTCTCCCACTTCGCACCTCGGAACGCGCCGTTCTTATAGAGATAAAGTAGAGATAAATAGAGATAAAGTAGAGATAAAGGCGCTTTGATATCTTCTTAACCCGAAATGGCTGGGGAGAGCAAAGGTTCTTGAGGGTACTTCCGGGAACAGATCCAGTGGAGACGCAGTGGGGCCTGTAGCTCAGAGGATTAGAGCACTTTTTTTTTTTTTTTTTTAACTTTACTTTCCTTAAAACAACTCGGCTTGGACCTCAAAACGAGGGCCGTTGGCAAAAACTACACCATATACAACGACGATTTACGCCAATCGTTCCAAGACAAATCCTTATACTTTGATCTATGTTTTAACCAAAAGAAAGAAATGCTTTTAATGTTCGTAATAACATATCTACCAATCGCTTCTTTATCTCTAAAGATCTTCTCATTCCTTTATAACCAAATGCACCAAACAGAGACCAATATAATACCTCAGACAATATTCTTATGCCATCTTCCTCCTATCACTGTTTTGTGTATCATAAGCAAGTCACACACATTAAAAGCATATATATTGGGCATGCACCATCTTCCAATTTCTGTCCAAACCTGTTGAGCGAAAAAGCAGCCAGAGAAAAGATGGACAGCCGTTTCTTTTCCCAAATCGCAAAGCGAGCACTCTTCACAATCTATCTGAATGCAACATTTTTTTCAACTCAATTTTAGTTGGAAGTCGACCCATCTCCACCCTCCAAGCCAATATTTTACACTTGAACGGTACCCAAACCTTGAATCATTTTCAGCAAGTAAACCCGTGAAAATAGATTTGGAAATTCAAGTGCTTGAAAACCGTTTTAGCGAGGTAACCACCAACTTGCTTACATATATTCTATTACATTTTTATTATGTGATGAATTTTACCCGAATCATCAAACCGACCCGACTTTTTTAAGTTCGGTTATATAGAATTGAAGCATAAAAAAGGAACCCCCTAGAAAAAATTCCTGGATCCGTCACTGCTGTTGAGGTTGCTATTTTGTGACCTAGAGGTCATGGGTTCTAGATGGGGGGAAATAGTTTTCTACACAAAATGTATGGTAAGTCTGTGTACATCGGATGGCTTTTCGGCCCCTCCCGAACCTTGTGGAAATGCTAGAGCTAAGCCAAGAACCGTGTACGCCCGAGTATTGGCACCACCATCGCAGTCACCGCCCCATCGCCGTCCATCACACCTACCACCTTTGCGTACTACTTACACCATCATCATTGCATCTACCACCAACAAGCTGCCTCCAACATAAGCTGTTGCCACCCATAGGGCCTTTGCCACCATTTCACCATCGCCACTAGCTTGTTGATTTGTAAATATAACTTATATATATATTTGTATGTATTGTGTTGTACTTGTAAATACTTATATGTAATGTATGTATCATGTAGAATAATTATATTAGAAACTTAAGACTAGATAGTAATGTATTAGAGGAACAAGGCAAATGGGTCAAAAACAGCTCGGCAATTCAATGATACTCGGCTGCACATATTCATGGCTGCAAACTGGATCAGAAGGCTGGCAACATCATGAATTCAAGGCTGCATCACATCAGTTTAGGAAGACAACGATTCAGTATAAGTTTCAATGATACTCATGCAGTAAAAGACTATATTACCCCTACAGTTATGTTGGTTATTTTGGCGGCAAACTCAAATTAAACCGGTGGGTCAAAACAACACATTGGTTCAGAAAACTAGTGCCACCTATTCGAAACATATATATGGGACAGACATAGCACAATTGATCAGTTATCAAAGATTGTAACATATCAACAATCCTCTTGTCAAAAACTTCCAGAATTGTCTTTATTTATTAATCATTTGTATCGAATACTTCCTATCCATTCCTATAATATCATTCGTTTCAGTTTGTGTCTTATTTACTTGTGTTTACATTGATTAATCCGCTGCAAAATCAAGTTTTGGGGCCAACTTAGCTGCCGTAAAAATATAGTGGTGGATCTTTTTTAATATTTTTCTTTCTATAAGCACTTATTTAGCTTGAGTCCATTTTGGTTAACCCTTAGTCACTAACCAAATTGGTTCTTTTTTAAAAGGGCTTGTCCTAACCCAATTTAATTTTTCTCCCAATCTATTTTGACCTGAATCATCACCAACCCGACCCCATCTGTATGTCTAGCTCACTTATTTTTGATGTATGAACCTAAACATTTCAACTCTATTAAAAAAAAAAAACAACTGTCTACAACTAAATACCACATAACCTTGCATAGGAAATTCAAACCCAATTACTTTTTTTTTAGATCTATATATGCTTTTGATATTAATTTCAAAAACCTTTGAACAAGAATTACAAGTGAGGCGCGGGTAGACGGGCAACAAGCTGCGCCGCGACCCATTTTTGAAATCTGTAGTCTTGAATTTTTGTGTCTTGACCGTTTGTTGTTTATTTTAGATGTATTTAACCAGTTAAATTATCATTGAATATTATTTTTGGTATAATATATTTTAATTTCATCATACATTTCAAACATTTAATAGACGATAAGTAGAAAAACTAAAACAAATTGTTGAATTTTCATCTCAAGAACCGTAAACATGCGATGTTTCCTCCTACAACAAAATATCTTGTGAAATTAACTAAAGTTGACCTCAAGTCAATTGTTTATATTCAAAATTATATGAGAAAACTACACTTTAAGTTCCTCCAAAATTTATGGAATCTTAACGTGGAGGGAGAATAGGTTCGGAAAGCAACTAAGGTTGTTTCCAAGAAACTTGCATAACGTTAACGTATTTCATATATTAGAAATATATCGAATCTCTCTTCTGTAACACCCCAAGCGATGACGGAAACATCGGGATGTCACGTATTGATGATTGTTCAGTAGCTCATGGTGAATAATAAATTTCATTAAATGATTTAAATAAATTACATACAATTGTTCTAAGAATTTGTACATCAAAATGAAAAATACTAGCTACACATCTTCAAGCATTATTCTAATCTTCAAGCAAGCTATAACCTAAAACATGTTAAGTTTGAAAATATTTTGGGTCAACAAAAGTTGGTGAGAATTACATAGGTTTGAATGTTGAATAAAATTTGTACAATTCGAGTGTCATGACAAGTCTAGTCCATATGTGAAAACAATACTACCCGGTAAATCGTGTGCATAATCAAACCTTGTAACTAGAATATTGTGGTCCATCCCATACGCATATGGTTCACTCGTTTATGTTGCGATAACAATCACCCACGCCACCTATGTAGGAGGTAACGTATCCGGGTGTGGTTGTCAGTCCAATAGATCTATCATTGTGTATCGTTGGCTTGTACGGAGTTATTGATTATGCTAGAATAATTGTGCTTACCATAGTAATGTTTAAGACATAATGCAACATAGAATAACACATAGACACTTATGTTGAATTGTAAATTGATGTTGTCACATGTTTCACCCCAAAATAGTGAAAAAGGGCTATGTAAACTCACCTTAGGTGCTTAATGAGTTCGTGAGTTTTCTTGAGCGTGCAAACACTTAGTAATAATGCCTTGGAAAAATCGGAACTAGCTAGAGGAGATAATGATGGATGAAAACTTTAGTATGTGGGAGATGGGATAATAATGTTTTTTTTTTTATTGAATGTTATAAAGAGTTGAATGGTAGGCTATTGTATTTATAGTGTAGAAATTGGAGTTGTAATTAGGGACTACTTTGACTAGGCTATAATTTAGGAACAACTTTGACTTGACTAGAAGACCATATTTACTAACACTTTGACTTGACTTGACTAAGAGACTACGTTTGACTTTTCAGGTTTGACTAAGGGACCTTGAAAGGGTTTAAGTTTAATTGGTTTTAATTAACATCACAAAACATCAAATGGTGTAGTGGTTTGTGTGGTGTGGTTAAGGTTTAGCCCGCCAGGGACTCGGGTTCGAATCCTGGCTCAGGCAAACTTTTTTTTTTAACGTTTTTAAATCAGAAGTTTTAATAAAATCCAATTTAATATTGATTATAAGTCATTATTTAAACAAAAAAATTAATAAAATGGATGGGAAAGATAATGTAAACATGAATCGGATGAATAAACGAGGGAGTTCTATGTATATATATATATATAAAAAAATTGTGTGATGTTACAGTCTCCCCTACTTTTAGGAACTTCGTCTCGAAGTTTATTAAAAACACAGGGTTGAGGATGATTAGGTAGAAATTAAGTCAACTGGGGTTTGGAAAATTTGGGTTAAGGCACGACATGAATTTATAGGTAATAGAATAATCTGTTTCGAATAATTTGGATAAAAGGTTTGATATGTGTGAGTTTTAAGGGTTGGATTAGGTTCGTCTGAAATAGCAAGGAGAATAAGAATCTAGCAAAACACTAAACTTAAGTGTTAGGAAAGAAATGCATGAATTGATTGACTATAGAAAGACTAAATGAACTACCAAGTAACTAGAGTTTATAATTGATTATCTACCGGAAACCTTGATAGAATTCCACACTACCTTAACGTACCTGTAAATTCATGATTACGTTCCGGACCGCAATCACCAATTTACCTTACATTAGGGTCTTGTGTCCTTCTATGACTCTAAACACATATGTAAGTAATGCAAAATAACCTTGTGATTGAATCTTTGTATCAAATTACATGTATGATGTATCCAAAAATGAGTCCAACTGTTGAGCAGGAAAAGACCTCTACCAGTCAATGAGTAGGAACCTCTACCGATTGTTGAGCAGGTGCGATAGCCTCTACCAGTCGTTGAGCAGGTTATTAGAACCTCTACCGACTGTTGAGCAGGCATGATGACCTCTACCAATCGTTGAGCAGGTTGTTAGGTACTCTACTAACTGTTGAGCAAGTACTTCATCCTCTACCAGTTGTTTGATTAAGTGTAACAATTGTTTTTTATTTAACACATAAGTTGCAAGTTCGTAATATATACATGTAAGTAAGTTTGTAAATGCATCAAGTATAGCATGCGAGTTGTAATAGAGTTGTCCTAGACAAGATTAATGACTATAGGTGTGTTTATAGCAAATAGTTTATATTCCATGCTTTCAAGTATCACGAATAATCAAATGTTCAAGTAGATAATCAAATCCTCATGCATAACTAAGAATCAAGTTTGATGCAACGAACAATCAAGTTTTCAATAGTCTGATTATCATAGTGATCAAGTTCATGTTCCAGAAGGTGAAGAATATGAATTTAGTTCTTGAGAGGATGATGAAGAACTCAAAGCATCATCAAGGTTATGAAAGATAGTGAACGTGAAAATAGTTAATAAAGGGTTTATTTTATAGTAAGGAGATTATGTAGCAGTGTAAATCGTGGGGTTTGGATCAAAGGTTAGAATCTAGCGTATGAGAAAACATGATTGTGATAAATACCAAAAATTGTAAAAGTTCGAACAAGTTGAAAATAATTAGGTGGCAATGGAGATTAAATTTTGTTCATGAGGATGGAAAGATCTTATCATTTTTCTTTTTAAAACTGGTTTCTTATATAAAACAAAAGTTGCTAAATAGTACAAACTAAGTGGCTTTAGATCAGAATATTTTAGTTTAGTCGAAGATTTTAAACACGACGTTAGGTTTTATAGATCAAGGTGACATTATATCAAAAATTCTTTGTTATGCTAATGAATAAACATTTGGATTTAGAAATTAAGTTTGAGGATATCTTATAACAAAAATATGTATTTTCTATGGTTTATAGGTGATGAAAATTTTGACAATATTAAGAAATCTTTAGTGTTGGGCTAGGGTCTACCCAGGTTATGAGGTTACAGTTTATTAATATGTAACATGTTGAAAAATGAAATAATATGATTTGGGGAGGGTGTTGAAAATAATCAAACATGTGGCTAAGATGGTAAGATGAAATGTGATTGTGAAATCCATATATGATTAGGAAATGGGATTGATTTAAGCTGTAAAATTTTGAGATTTTAGAGCTTAGTTTTAAGGAAAGTGAGTGTAATCATTTATTCATTAATTAAAACGAATAAATGAAAACGTTGACTTATCAAAGCTTCTAGATTCTAATAACATAGTGAAGACATGCTTTAGCCTATAAGTGAACACTCATCCCGAGAATTCCCAGGTAGGCATCCGAGTCCCTCGTCTGATTGGGATTTATGCGCAATGCCAGTCCTAGACAGAAAACTCAGAATATAAGCGTTCACCCTTCCAGATTGCACGTGTTCGCTATTAGAATATAGAGCTTCGACGAGATTTATAAGGTATTTCGGGTTAGGATCTGAGAATTTTGTTCCAGTTATGGAGAGCAAACATCTTGTAGGGACTAAAGTAGGGATAAGAAGTAGGATAGAGGTAGAGAATAGAAACAAGTAGAGTTGCAAGTAAAAGGAGCAAGTACTGGTTATAATCCTATGGTTATAGACTAGATTATTTTTCTAATAACCTAATTCCCTATAACCATGGCTCTGATACCAATCTGTAACACCCCAACCGATGGCGGAAACATCGGGATGTCACGTATTGATGATTGTTCAGTAGCTCATGGTGAATAATAAATTTCATTAAATGATTTAAATAAATTACATACAATTGTTCTAAGAATTTGTACATCAAAATGAAAAATACTAGCTACACATCTTCAAGCATTATTCTAATCTTCAAGCAAGCTATAACCTGAAACATGTTAAGTTTGAAAATATTTTGGGTCAACAAAAGTTGGTGAGAATTACATAGGTTTGAATGTTGAATAAAATTTGTACAATTCGAGTGTCATGACAAGTCTAGTCCATATGTGAAAACAATACTACCCGGTAAATCGTGTGCATAATCAAACCTTGTAACTAGAATATTGTGGTCCATCCCATACGCATATGGTTCACTCGTTTATGTTGCGATAACAATCACCCACGCCACCTATGTAGGAGGTAACGTATCCGGGTGGGGTTGTCAGTCCAATAGATCTATCATTGTGTATCGTTGGCTTGTACGGAGTTATTGATTATGCTAGAATAATTGTGCTTACCATAGTAATGTTTAAGACATAATGCAACATAGAATAACACATAGACACTTATGTTGAATTGTAAATTGATGTTGTAACATGTTTCACCCCAAAATAGTGAAAAAGGGCTATGTAAACTCACCTTAGGTGCTTAATGAGTTCGTGAGTTTTCTTGAGCGTGCAAACACTTAGTAATAAAGCCTTGGAAAACTCGGAACTAGCTAGAGGAGATAATGATGGATGAAAACTTTAGTATGTGGGTGATGGGATAATAATGTTTTTTTTTTATTAAATGTTATAAAGAGTTGAATGGTAGGCTATTGTATTTATAGTGTAGAAATTGGAGTTGTAATTAGGGACTACTTTGACTAGGCTATAATTTAGGAACAACTTTGACTTGACTAGAAGACCATATTTACTAACACTTTGACTTGACTTGACTAAGAGACTACGTTTGACTTTTCAGGTTTGACTAAGGGACCTTGAAAGGGTTTAAGTTTAATTGGTTTTAATTAACATCACAAAACATCAAATGGTGTAGTGGTTTGTGTGGTGTGGTTAAGGTTTAGCCCGCCAGGGACTCGGGTTCGAATCCTGACTCAGGCAAACATTTTTTTTAACGTTTTTAAATCAGAAGTTTTAATAAAATCCAATTTAAAATTGATTATAAGTCATTATTTAAACAAAAAAATTAATAAAATGGATGGGAAAGATAATGTAAACATGAATCGGATGAATAAACGAGGGAGTTCTATATATATATATATAAAAAATTGTGTGATGTTACATCTTCGACCTTTCACCACCATTCAATTCATTAACATGGACAAGACAAGAGTTGTTTTGAGGTATTTTAAAAGTTCACGTGAAAAAGATGTAGCAAGCCTAATCCAAAAGTTCATTTTTAAGAATATTACAAAGGCTCATTACAATTCACATTCACCGTTTTGAATAAGTCCTAAAATATTGTAACTCAGACCGGATCAGTAAGTGGCACCTAAGTTGGTCCGGTTTAGGGTATTGGTCCTGTTTTAAGAGAACTGGGAACCGGCCGACCCAACTGGAACTAGGATGTTGGACCGGGATTTTGAGGAGGTCGGACTGGATTTTGATTAAAATGTTCTCATCTTACCCTATTTATTTTTAAAGTATTTTGGTAAGAAGACATCCAGTCTAATTCTGAAAACATTGGTCCTGAATATTATACTGAGAAGATTATAAAATAATCAGTTGACCAAGAAGTGCATTTTAAAATAACATGTTTTTTATTTTATTTTTTTTTTTACTTCCAAGACCTTTTATTAAAACAAAATACGAAATTTTCATCACAATAGAAGGTAGACGGACAACAAGCTGCGCCGCCACCCCTTTTTGAATAGCGAATCCTAGTCTACCAAAGACAAATCCTTGACCCCCTGGAGATGAACTATTGCTGTGGACGACCCGTTGGACCCTGGTCAAGAAACGAATAGCTTCTGGTGCTAGGGAGTCAAAGGTATCAAAGGCCAAAGGGATAAAGATATGTTGGTTCTCTGCACAAGCCTTAGCATGCTTATCTACTTTCTTCGATTCCGCCTTTCTTTTTTGTTCCAACGAGTTGAAAGTAAGATCAGGTCATCATAGACGATGACGACCTCCCTATTTATGATTTTTTAAGGGTGATATTCGACTTCATCCCTTTCCAATCACAGAGTGGTAATTACAAGTAATAGTTCGTGTTGGCCTTTAATCCGGTTAACATATTAGCCTATTGAGTCTTAAAAATCAAGTATTTTGTAGTTTGTTCTATAGAGTTTGTATCTCAAAATCAACAAAAAAAAAAAAAAAAAAGTAAAATAACAATAAATACATACTTTAAAAACTAGTGGACTATATTTTACAAACTAAAATAAGAAAGTATTATTTCTGCATTACAAATTATGTTAAACAAACGATCATACGTCGTTTCTTCATAACAAAAGAGCACCAAACAAAGTAACTTAATCTATCCCTTGGAGCTGAAATCAAAACATAGATCTCTAGTTGGTGGAACAAGGGTGGTGATGATCAAACAACCACACAATAATAAGCACCAATATGCTAGCGTGGCATTTCTTCTTCAAAAGCCATGTAGGTAGCTGAGTAAGATTCACATTCATTGGTGCTAAATGAAACTAATGGGACATCATCGTAAGCATAAAGATCCTGTTGTTCAACTTCAAAGACTTGGCTTGTAGTCTTATTACATGTTTTTAGTTGAGCCCATGGATGAGTTGTGACCTTCCTCAATCTATCTAACTCGGCAGCCACCTCTTTCATTGTAGGTCTATCATGGCCTTGTAGACTAAGACATCTCTTTACCAAATCACCTATTGCTTGTAACTGCTCAAGACTCCCTTCACGTAAGATCCGAGGCTCTACAATAGTATATAATCGGTTTTCGTTAACTGAATTGACAAAATATGTTGCTAAATTCTTTTCTTTATTAGCTCTGTCGACACCAATGGGTTTTTTCCCAGTTATGAGCTCTGCAAGAACCACTCCAAAGCTATACACGTCACTTTTCTCTGATAGTTCGCTTGTGTGATAATACTCTGGATCCAAATACCCGAGTGTTCCTTGGATAAAAGTAGTTACTTTCTCGTGATCTAATGGGACTAACCTTGATGCACCAAAATCCGAAATTTTTGCGGTATACTTAGAATCTAATAATATGTTGGTAGACTTGACATCTCTGTGTATGATCGGCATAATAGTTTCTGAATGAAGGTATGCTAGTGCACTAGCAGCTTCAACAGCTATTCTCAATCGGTGCTCCCATGACAACCAACTAGTTCCACCCGGTGTGTGGTGAATGTGATGATAAAGAGTGTTATTGGAGATGAATTCGTAAACTAGTACCGGGACTTCCTCTTCCAAACAACAACCCAAAAGCCTTACCACATTTCGATGGATGACTTGCGTAAGGATCAATACTTCATTGATGAACTGTTCTCCTTGGGTCACATCCATTAGTTTAGACTTCTTTACTGCAACTACTCGTTTATCAGACAAAATTCCCTTGTACACTACGCCATATGCACCTCGCCCGACAATATACTCTTGAGAATAATTTTTAGTGGCTTTTAGAAGTTGTTCAGCACTAAACAAAGTCATTGCCTCATGGGACCCTTGTAGATTGATCTTTTGTTTAAAAAGCACACCACCATTTTGCTCAAAGAACTTTTCTCTAAGCATTACTTGGTTCCTCCTTTTCATACCGGAACCAATGCCAACTCCAGATAGTATTGCAAAGAGCACAACCACCAGTGCTACATTTGAATTGAAAATGAAAAATAGATGGATTAATAGATAATGGGCTTAATAGTTAATACAATGAAAGAACATGTGGTTGAGATTAGACACATGAAGAATTACCTATGATTACATATATGGTTGGAGAAATTTTTGAACCAGCGATGTGTTGACAACCATTTGCTTTTGTTGCATTACCATCAAATCCTGGTGGACAAGTACACTTGTAGCTCCCTAGGGTATTAAGGCATTCACCATAGCAAGGGTAGATCTTCTTATCCTTGCACTCATTGATGTCTAAAAGGAAAAGGAAATTTAAACACAATAGCCGGAGCAAAAACATAAATCAAACGAAAATAAATAAGAGGTTTGGGAAATATAGTTAAGCATTTGACACTTCATGTTATAAAGATATAATTTGATTGTGTTAAGGAATATGTAACAAGAAATCATTTGACACTTCATTTTGCACTCATTTGATCCTTCCACGTAACAAAGAAATAATTTCTAGTATTATCACCTTTAAGTAGTTAAATTTTGCATGCAATTATTTGATTTTGTTAACAAAATTTGTATAATAAGAAAGAATTACAAATTAGTAACTAATGTTTATTTTTTTAAGATGAAGGATAATGTAGAAAGGAATCTTAACTTACAAAGCGTGACAAGGAACGTAGGTCGTAGATTAGGGTAAAATATAACGCGGTGACGCACAATCATAATTTTTAAGTTTCGTTAATTACTGTTAACATAGGAAAAGGTATTTTAGTCCAATTGCAAAATCAAATCCACATTCACTTCAAATTGCGCAGACATCATTCTCATTAAGTAGTTTTATGATCAGCAAAATTAAAACACATATTTGACGAACTTACCACCACTCCAAAACCATTAAGAAAATAGAGCGTTGTTCTGTAAACCATGCTCTATTTTCTTTTAGAAAAACAGAGCATTTATAATTACACAAACACTAGAATAACGCATGTATCTTGTTCATATGTGTTGGAAATTAGAGGGTTACATTGATACTGAATTGGTTTGATAGATTGATATGTTTGATTGGTACATCATGCTACTAATTTCTAGTAGCTATTTATAAGAAAACAAAACAACTAATGACCATAAAAGAAACAAAACTAATAGCTTAAATCAAGCAATGCTTGATTTACGCCTTTGACTTTGACCATTGACTTTGACTTGAGATCTTTGACTAGAGGCTTGTAATATGGATCTTTGACTTGTGATCTTTGACTAGGAAAATGATGCAAGACTGATCTCTAAAAATCCTCTCTTTCTAACACTCCCCCTCAAGTTGAATAGTGGGATTATCCAAAATTCAACTTGACCAAAAGTGTCTTTGATTTTCCCAAATGGTTATTCGAATCATTCGAGCCCAAAGGGAGTTGTTTTTGTTTGTGAGCCACCATTATTTCAAACTCACAATTTTGTTTTGTTTTGAACAAACAAAATAAAATTTATTTTGTTTATTTGGCTTTCGGTTCGGCTACCATCTTCTTGCCATGGCAGCCTGTTTTGGTTTGTTTTAAGCTACCGTCTTCTTGACATGGCAGCTTGTTTTTGTTTGATTTGAGCCACCGTCTTCTTGACATGGCAGCCTGTTTTGGTTTGTTTTAAGCTACCGTCTTCTTGACATGGTAGCTTGTTTTTGTTTGATTTGAGCCACCGTCTTCTTGACATGGCAGTCTGTTTTGGTTTAGATTTGAGCTACCGTCTCCGTGACATGGCAACCTTTTTTTTTGTTTGATTTGGACTACCGTCTCCATGACATGGCAACCCTTTTTGGTTTGAGCCACCGTCTTCTTGACATGGTGACTTGGTTTTGATTTGGACTACCGTCTCCTTAACATGGCAGTCTGTTTTTGGTTTGAGCCACCGTCTTCTTGACATGGTGACTTGGTTTTGATTTGGACTACCGTATCCTTGACATGGCAGTCTGTTTTGGTTTGAGCCTCCGTCTTCTTGACATGGTGACTTGGTTTTGATTTTGGGGGTTTGATTTTGGTTTGGGTTTGGAGTTTCTTGTGGATGATTTGTAGATGATGAGCAGAGTGTTCCAAGAATCAGAAACACTGCTCTGATACCATGTGGGAAATTAGAGGGCTACATTGATACTAAATTGGTTTGATAGATGGATATGTTTGATTGGTACATCATGCTACTAATTTCTAGTAGCTATTTATAAGAAAACAAAGCAACTAATGACCATAAAAGAAACAAAACTAATAGCTTAAATCAAGCAATGCTTGATTTACGCCTTTGACTTTGACCGTTGACTTTGACTTGAGATCTTTGACTAGAGGCTTGTAATATGGATCTTTGACTTGTGATCTATGACTAGGGAAATGATGCAAGACTAATCCCTAAAAATCCTCTCTTTCTAACAATATGCACACCAAAATAACCCATTTTACCAAGATAAACCACGTATATGAACACAAAACAATCACCCATGTACTATAATGAAATAAACATGTGTATCAATGAATTAGACGATGAAGAAGACAGAAGAATCATATGTGTCTGTTAGTGATTGAAAAACATACGTTATACATGATAAAACACACACGTTATAAATGAAAAAACGCAGGTTATAAATGAAAAACACACGTTATAAATGAATAAAAACACACATTATAAATAAAAACGCACGTCATAAATGAAAATGCACGTTATTACCTTTACAGTCTGTTTCCAAATATGATTTATAGGTTTGCGGTGGAGGGAACTTGCATCGAATTTACAGTTTTGATAATAATTTACATGTTTTGTTGCCTAAATAGCAAAAAATTAAGAAAATTCATGTTGTGGTTGATTTCAAATGTCGGGTTGCATGCTGGCGGTGGAGGGTGGTGATTGATCTTCGGTGGTGAAAGGTATTTGTTAATTAAACATATCAAGATGAATAACCTAGGTCTCCAAATAACTAAGATCATCGTGTTTGTGCGCGCGCTGCTAAATGTCTACATTACCCTTGACGGTAAAAACGGCTACAACCACGTGGCGCTCTGCTTCCTTCCTACGCTTTGTACATTAAAGATTCTTTGTACCCAATAATTTATCATTTTTTAAATATTAAATGGATATCTAAATTTAATTTTAGAAATTCTACATCAGCATTTTTAGCATGCTATTAAGACCATCACAAATACAATGCATTTGTGGTGTATCCGTGACATGAATGATGGGTTGGAGGAGAGAGAAAAGAGAGATGGTAGAAAAATTCTTAGCTAAGTATATAAATTTAAGAAGAGAGAATGAGGTTTGTTAGTAATGGAGATTTGAATGAAGAAACAAAAAGAGAAAAGAGAGTGAACAGTGAAATGATATAACAATTTTTTTGTCAAGAATTTTTGTGTTGCATTGGTGATGGTCTAAGAGCATGTTTGGCTCTCCTTATTTTCACCTCCTTATAACTTATCACTTTTTCAAAAAGTTAATAAGTTACAAAATAATGTTTGGCAATTGAAAATGACTTTATGTTTCAACTTTTTATTTGCCTATGATTAGCTGATTTTGAAAAGTAAGGGGTGACTTGTTGAAACTCCTTATAACTTATTTGGAAAATTTATCAACATACCCCTTATATCATAAACAACAGATAAAAGATAACCTAAACCATCGCCTCCCTCATCTGCCCTACCATCGATGCTCACAGACCAGCACCGCCGCTCCCTCATCACTGCCGCCTCCCCACAGACCAGCACCGCCGCTCATTAGCTCGCCACTGCTAACCGTTGGTAAGTCCAATCTTTCCCCTGATTTGTACAGTGTCTCGAGTTCGATCTCATCCGCCCTACCATTCTGGTTCTTTTCGTTAATCACTGTGCTATGATGTTTGGGTTCTATGATGTTTGTCTTCGTTAACCATTATGCTGTGATGTTTGGGTCTTGTGATGTTTATCTTTTATTAATTATCGGCCATCTCAAACACCCAAGGCCGGCCCTCAAGGGGTGTGGGGAGGACCCCCCGGCCTAGGCCTAATTTCTAGCGGCACACTTTTTTTTTTAACAATTGTATTATATATATATGTATATATAAATTTACAACGCATTTAATAGTACGTTCTGCACCAATATATCAGAAAACTTTGTTAGTTTGTAATATGCCAATTATAATCCAAAGTCCAAAACTCAAACCTGTTAGCTATTAGCCTACTTAAGCAACTTAACCATTAGTTGATACCCATGAAGGCTTAGCTCACTTAAGTAAAAAATGACTTTCCGAATTGCCGATAATAGTTATCAAGAACGAAATGTTGGATAATATAAACCGTGAAGGGTTGTTACATCAATTTGCTACCAAGAATGCTAGGAGAGCTTCACTAATCCTAGGTTAGCTATTCGCTTATTATAGTATGTCATTAACTAATTGTAATACTATGTTTCTGTCATTTTAGTCATTGATATGTTTATTGGTATTACTTTAACAGTCGTTTAGAAAAATAGTTTACATACGTTATTTATTTCGTTAAGGCCTAATGTTAGGGGCACATTTTTCACGGCTCGGCCCGGATACCTGAATTTTCAAGACCGGCCCTGCAAACATCCACCGGAGCAGAAAACTCAAACTAAGGGTGGGCGGGGTGGTTCGTGATGGCCGTGATCATCACGAACACCGCCCTGCTAAACAAATCACGGCCACGAACAACATCGTGATGCTTATCACACTCGCTAGCTATCAGCTAGCCGTTGGCTAACGGTCAAAAACCAAAAAAAAAAAAAAAAAAAAAAACAAAAAAAAAACAAAAAAAAAATAAATTAATTAACCATACTATAAATATACATATTTACCCCATTTTTTTACACACATTCAAAAAATTCTTCTCATCTTCACAAAAAATCATACATTTCTTCTCATCTTCACAAAAGAAAATCACAAAAATCACACAATGGTTATGTGGACAGAAGAGGAGGAAATTGTGCTCGTGACCGCGTACAATACTGTACACCCCAATGATGGCGCATCAACGAGCAGTGGTCGTGGTTATAGCCATGGCCGGAGCGCTCAATGCTGGAAAAAAGTGTTAGCCGAGTTTGGTGCACTTGTCGAGGGATTACAACGTACGTGTGATTCAATCTCTCACAAGTAGGCGGACCTCGAATCCAAGTGTCAAAAGTTCGAAATTTTTTTTAAGGAAGCCAGGCTAAATTACCCCAACGACACAGAAGATATGCAGGAAGACTTTGCTAAAATCGACTATGCTAACGAGGTCGGCGTGGATTTTCGCACTTTCGGCGTAGCGAATGCTACGCAACAAGTTCTAGGTTTTATATTTTCTAGTAATGTTTTATTTAATTTCTTGTATTTTTTATTTAATGTAAGTTTTTTTTTTTAATTTTATTTATGTAATTTTGTTTTTAATTTTTTTATTTAATGTAAGTTTTTTTATTTAATATAATGTTTTATTTTTATTTTAAAACAATTGAGTGTGATTGTATCATTCCACTATATGGATTTAGTGATGAAACATGATGGAATGGAGTGGAATGAGATAACACAATATTATTGGGTGTGATAGTGTAATAATGGTGGAATCACCAATCATCCCATCCACCCTAACGGCCGGACACATTATTATCACACCTTAATTCCCATTAACTTCAGTTCGAAAAACAAGAATTTGTAGCAACTTTAAATGGTACCTTGGCAGCCAGGCTTCAAGTAGGGGTTCCCTTCATATCCTTGGTTGCAGATGCAACGGTACCCACCACTTTTCCTTGGAGAGTTAATACACGAACTATTTGCTTGACAGGCATAGCCATCTTGTTTCTTTGCTATAGCGCAACTCAGATTACCAATAGCCCAATCGAGCACAAGTGACACGGCAGCTTCAGTCCTGTTCTTAAACGATGTATCATTCAAATCCGATGCGCCCTTGAACTTGAACTCATCCTCATCACCAACAAAGGCATACGTACAAGGGTTAAAAGGAGTGCTCTCTCTCACCACGCTTGAATTCCCTAACTTCTCAAGATGAGTGTAAAAGTAGTTTATATCCTGGGGTATGGGTGACTGACAGCAACCATTGCCTGAACATTCTTGGCTAACATCCTCCAGGTTTGAGCAATAGGCCATACAGCCTGTTGATACATTTCGAGATGGTGTGCGTGAATTCAGCCAAGCATAATCATCACATCCAATAACTATATACTTATTTATGCCCGAGAAGGTGAAGGGTGAATCTGTAAAGTTAGCTGTAAGTTGGTTTGACCGTGAAACTGTGCCATTTGTATCGTAGCACTTTGTCGCCAACAAATTGGAAAGCCGGACTGTGGAGTCAGATATAAATTTGATTGAGCCGTGACCATGTTGATGATAAGATGGCCTTGGGGGCTTTACGGAAGTATCACAGTAAATTCTAAAACCGTCATTCAGTGAACAATTGGTACCAATGCCAAAAGGGTAGGGAACAATCAAGTCACCGCATAGGCTTTTGCAGCCTCGCTTGGCAATATTAGTTGAGTTAACGAGGTTGTAGGTTTCAGAGGTTGCAAACGAAAACAATAGGAATACAGCACACATTAAAACAAGGAATTTCATGGCTTTACTTGTTTTGTAGTTTGCAAGTGCTGTAGTATGGAAGGGTGTAGGTCTAACTATATATAGGCTACAGAGCATATATGCTTTCCTATTATCTTAGGAGATAAAAAAAAAAAAAAAAAAAAAAAAAAGGAAAATTGCCAAAATAAACATTTGACCAAGCCTATTTGCCAAAATAAACATCTGATGCGTCTAAACATTATGGACGAAACACTCTTTTACGTCTACCAATCAGACGATTACACGTGTAAAGCCTTCAGACGCTATAATTTTTAAGGTCACTGCGTCTAAACTTTAGACGCGAGGTTGTTCTTTAGACGCAAAAGGATGTAGCGGAATATCGTCTAAAGAATATGTTAGCCTCTTTGCGTCTAAAGAACAGCCTCGGGTCTAAAGTTTAGACGCAGGGACCTTAAAAATTAAGACGTCTGAATGCTTTACACATGTAATCGTCTGATTGGTAGACGTAAAAGAGTGTTTCGTCCCTAATGTTTAGACGCATCAGATTTATTTTGGCAAATAGGCTTGGTCAAATGTTTATTTTGACAATTTTCCCTAAAAAAAAAAGCTTAATTAAATTACAATTATACAAAGAACTTAATTGGATTACTTAGAATGGTGATTTGAATTGTTAAGGGCGGATGGGGCGCTACCAGAATTGGGCACAGGTACCTCACTACCAGCACGGTAACATCGCCACCACCCGTGCTGGTAGGGGTCCCGTGAACCGTTTTCTGGTTGTAGTTAATGGGCTGGTAACCGTGTATTTCTTTTTTTTTATTTACTTTAATTTCTTTTTTATTTATGTATAACTGTTTTAAAGCAACATTTTGTTTATTTTTTTAAAAATAAATAAAACACAAAGTAAATAAAAACATAAGACAATATTTATTAATATTAAACATAAATAAAAATACATAAAAACATAGAAGATAACGCTTAGAGTTGACGCATGAGTTGCCAGGCCTGGAAATGCTCAAAGTTGCCGCGGTAACGAGCCGCATAGCTCGTCTGGGTCAACTCCACAGCCAACTTCGGCACAATGCCTGGGTGCCGGCTCATGGTACGCTCGTAGCACGTGGTCCACCGATCACATTTATTGTTTAGATCGGTCCACTTTCTCTGTAGGCTCTCAATTGTGCTGTCGCTTTCGCCGACTTGTTGTTTGAAGTCAGCCAAGACACGGTCCCAGAAGCTTGTTTGGGGACCTCCCGAGCCCCCCCCCCCCCCCCGAACCCCTACGGGGTTGGCGTTGCAACGATGGGTCATTTTGTGCGTCCTTAACGCACACAACCAAAGGCATTTCTTCGTTTTCGGTCCAACGAGTCATTTTGAAGGTTTGAAGGTGTGAGTGTTATTGTTGATGTTCAAGTGTGTTTTCACCACCGTCGTTTATATACAAAAAAAACCCAACCGTATCACATGCTAAAAATTGAATTTCTCTGACGGTTAGATAAGATCGATTTAAATGGGATTAATTTTTTTTGACCGTGTTTGGTGTAGACAGTTTCGCAATAAACACGGTCTGACGGTTTGGTGATAACATTTATAAACCGTGTGAATTAACAAAAATGTTTGTATTTTTATTTAAATGACAAAAAAAAATAGAATCAGTGCAGTGCTGCCTACAAAAAACTGTTTTAGTGAAGTAAATCAGTTAAGTAATGTGGCAATAAATAATTGGTTAAAATTAGTGAAAGAAAAATCATATTCTAGTAGCACCCCTTTCACCCTAAGAATGATAATCTTTCAACGTCAACTTTGTTTCTCCTGTTACATTGTCAATATGTGATTGACCTCAAGTCGTCCACCTTACATTATCTCCAATGGAGAAACCCGTACGGCCATAAATAATACTTGTAAAAGCTTCCAAACACCTCTCACATCAAGAATGCTTCTTTTCTTCTAAAATATCAATTCACGAATCCTTTGCATAAATGGTAGATGAAGAAACACGACTTACTGGATTACCGAACAGACGCTAACCCAGTGGGTGGTTCTACTGTATTTTTATAAAGAGAGTGTGATTACAAAACACGTGAAGGTCTAAGAACAAGACCAAGGAATTAAGAGACTACCAATTAGAAGAGCCGAGCCTCTAAAGGTTAGTAAAATAAACAAAGGGTTGAAGAAGATACGAAAGAGTTCGTCTGCTTCTTGAGTGAAAGTATGTGAGATATTAGATGCCCATAAAAGGAGAAGAGAGGCCTCCTTTTATAGTACCAGGATATCCTACTTTCTCAGCCCATCCTCTACCCTTAATGGGGCCCGGCCCAGGTAGAGGTGTCTCCATAATCCGGCCCAGGTTCTTAAGCCCATTTGGTGCAAGTGGGTTTTGGTAAAAAGGATAAAGTAAGACACTAAGGGGCGATGTTACCGTCCTGACGACTGTATACGTGGCGCCCAGTGAATGGACGCTGATGGGCGGTGGACACGTGGTGCCCGCCCATTGGTAGATCAAGGACGGTGGACAGTTACCCCTTTCTCGGACGTCGAGGTGGGTTGAGAAAGTCTGCCTTGTCAGGAAGATGTCTTGGCTAGGAGGCTGCCACGTCGTCGTCCTTTCTGTTTGTCAGACTGGGAGCAGTCTCTGATTGGAGAGGAACTCTGACGCCGTGTCAGAGATATTTTGTTTGGGGCAGGGGTGAGTCCCGAGGCTGCCCAAGAAGGTATCTTCCACTTGTGTTGGTATAGCTTGCTGAGGAAGCTTTGAAGTATGTTGGTAAAGCTTGGGCCTGGCGTAGTCGACGCACATGCGCCAGGATCGGTTCTTCTTAAGGACCATGACAGGGTTGGCTACCCAGGTTTGGTGGTTGCATTTTCTGATGATGCCCGCTTCGAGTAGGTCGTCTACTTGTTCGTTCATGGCTTTGACTCTATCGGGGCCTAGTGGCCGCTTTTTTTGTGCCACCGGGCATGCGTCTTTGTAGGTGTTGAGGCGGTGCTCGGCGATGTGCCTTGGGACGCCGATCATGTCTGATGATTGCCATGCGAAGATGTCTTTGTTTGTCACCAATAGTTGCTTGTGGTGTACTCTTACTTGGGGGGAAAGGGTTCGCCCGAAAGTAATGGTTTGTTCGAGGAAGGCCGGGTTGAGAACCCAGTTTTCATCACTCGGTGGTGTTGGCGCCCGTGCCGCTGGGTCGTCTATCGGGTCAGTTGTCATGAGGCAATCCTGGTTACCTCGGATGTATGCGACTCCGGTGGGTGTTGGGAAACCCATGGTCTGGTGCGGAGTTGATGCGGTGGAGTTGAAGTTTGCCAGACCTTGCCTGCCCAGCAGTATATCGTATGAGGAGATGATTGGGATGACGTGAAAGGTGCAGACTTCTGAGCGGGTATGGGTGCCGTCATCAAGCGTAACTGTAAAATCAAACTTGCCAATGGGGTGTATTACCTCGTTGAAGAAACCAGCGATGGGTGCATCTGGTTGCAGGCGCGCTTTGTCTTCTTCATCAAGTTGGTCGAAGCACTGTTGGTACATGATGTCGAAGCTGCTACCGCCATCGCACATTATCTTGTAACTTCGGTAGTGGCCGAACAGTGCTGTGATGGTTAGTGGGGTTGTTGAATTTGTGCCCCTGGTATTGTAGGGAGGATAACTTGGGCCTCCCTCCAGTTTCTGCCTATTGTGATTTCCGATTGTTGCGACGTGGTTGCTATGTCTTGGAGATTTGTTTTCCGCTTGATGTTACGCGTCATGTTGCAATGTCTGTTGTATGCACTGAGGATGTGGTGTGTTTTGATATCCTTGATGGCCTTGGCGGGCTCGTCTTGCCGGCGTGCTCCGGCACAGACATTCTTGACCAAGTTGGCCAGCTTCCCTGAACGTAGGGCTGCCTCAATCTCCATTTTGAGGTTGTAGCAGTTGTCAGTGTCATGGCTCACATCCTTGTGGAAATCATAGAATCTGGTGGTGTCAACATTTTTTCGTTTTGTTCCCATAGGTATTGGGATCTTGAAAGTTACCTTTCCAGTTGAGAGGACTTGTGACAGCACATGGGATGGTGTTTTTGTGAGGGGGGTCCAGTCTTGATTTCGGCGGCCGCTGCTGCGCTGGTCGCGAGTTTTCTTGTTACCGATAATGTTTCTGGCGTCGCCAGAGCTTGAGTATCGGCCTTCGTCAGTGGAGCCGGAGATGCGGTTCCAGACAGATGCTCGGTTGTTGCCGCGGTTGCGGCTGTTGCTGGAGCTCCCTCGTTGCTTTTGGCGCATCGTTTTTTGGTTGCCCGCATATAGCTTGGAGATGCGGACGACCTCTTCCCAGGAATCTGGGACGTCATCTTTCCCTTGGAGGGTGTGTTGGAGGCCGTCGTCGTTGACGTTGGCCAGGAAAGAGGTCTGGGTTGCCTCGTCCCCCATTCCCAACTGGAGCGCTTCCTTGTTGAACCGTATGATGAAGTCTTCGAGCGGTTCAGTGTCTCTGCGTTTGCAGAGAGAAATCTGGCTTTTGTCGCGCTTGTGACGACGTTGTTGGCTAAAGTGGAGTGAAAATTTTTCGATCAGCTGTTCGTAGCTGTCGATGCTTCCGGTGGGGAGGTTATCAAACCAGACCCTGGCGGCCCCGGTAAGCGTCTGGGCAAACATGTGGCACCAGACGGGTAGGGTCCATCCGATGACGGCCCCGACTTGGTTGAAGATGCCGATGTGATCGTACGGGTCGGTAAGACCGTCGTATATTCTGACGTTGATCGGCAAACGTTGGCGTGGCGGGATTGGTGCTTGGGATATGCGCCTGGTAAATTTGGACTTGTCTGCGAAGGCCGTGGGCCTGTAGGGGAGTGACAAGTTTGTGGTGGTGTCGTGATTGTATCTGTTTAGCCGTTCCCGCCTATAATATGGGCTATGGCGATAGTCCCTGGAGGCATCGTCTTCCCATGAACTCTCGTCATGGTCTTCATCGTTGAATCGGTTGCGCTCTGCATGGGCCTGGTCCTCAGGGGATTGCCCTGGACCTTCCCCGTGACGGGCGGCAGCCGATGTTCGTGCGGGTGGTTTGGAAGAAGAACCCGCAATCGCTTTGCCGGTCCGTCGGCATCATTCTAGCTAAGCGTCTAGAATACGCCTCTGGCTCTCGTACCAGTCATTGTTCAGGGCATCGATTTCCTCCTCGGTTGGAGGTGCTAGGTCGGTGATCTGGAATTCTAGGTATCTGGGAGTGACGAGGGTTTGCTGGTTATTGTCGTGGTCGCCAGATGTTGGGTGGGATGCCGGAGTGGCGTCGGTGATGTCTTCGACGGCTCCGGATGGGGTAAATTCTCTTGGGGGTGAAGTCATTTTTTGATTTGGGTTTGATGGATATAGCTGTTAAAGTTGTTTTGTTTAGAGTATTTGTGGTAAGGCCACGTATGGCACCAATGAAGAAACACGACTTACTGGATTATTGAACAGGCGCTAACCCAGTGGGTGGTTCTACTGTATTTTTATAAAGAGAGTGTGATTACAAAATACGTGAAGGTCTAAGAACAAGACCAAGGAATTAAGAGACTACCAATTAGAAGAGCCGAGCCTCTAAAGGTTAGTAAAATAAACAAAGGGTTGAAGAAGATACGAAAGAGTTCGTCTGCTTATTGAGTGAAAGTATGTGAGATATTAGATGCCCATAAAAGGAGAAGAGAGTCCTCCTTTTATAATACCGGGATATCCTACTTTCTCAGCCCATCCTCTACCCTTAATGGGGCCCGGCCCAGGTAGAGGTGTCTCCATAATCCGGCCCAAGTTCTTAAGCCCATTTGGTGCAAGTGGGTTTTGGTAAAAAGGAGAAGTAAGACACTAAGGGGGGATGTTACCGTCCTGACGACTGTATACGTGGCGCCCAGTGAATGGACGCTGATGGGCGGTGGACACGTGGTGCCCGCCCATTGGTAGATCAAGGACGGTGGACAGTTACCCCTTTCTCGGACGTCGAGGTGGGTTGAGAAAGTCTGCCTTGTCAGGAAGATGTCTTGGCTAGGAGGCTGCCACGTCGTCGTCCTTTCTGTTTATCAGACTGGGGGCAGTCTCTGATTGGAGAGGAACTCTGACGCCGTGTCAGAGATATTTTGTTTGGGGCAGGGGTGAGTCCCGAGGCTGCCCAAGAAGGTATCTTCCACTTGTGTTGGTATAGCTTGCTGAGGAAGCTTTGAAGTATGTTGGTAAAGCTTGTGCCTGGCATCAGACCTATCGCTGACGTAGAACGGGTGGGTGGACGCCAGATGTTCCGTCGACGTAGAACAAGTGTTTAACGCTCGCGTCGGACGGCAGATGCATCGCTGACGTAGAACGGACTAGTGGACGCCAGACGTTCCGCTGACGTAGAACGGGCGGATGGGCGCTAAACGATCCGCTGACGTAGAACGGACGGATGGGCGTCTGGCGAAGCCTGTTCTAGGTGGGCGATGATATTGTATTCGTAATGTTTTGATACCATATCCCTTCAGTAGAGTTTTTGTTATAGAAAGCGTTATTGGTAGCCATTGGAGAAAAAAACTAAAGATGGTGATGTCGCTAAACCAAATAGCGACATCAGTGATCTTCATTCTTGCCAATCATTTACAGCTGAGAATGTGTAAGCTTTTGTCCCCCTAATGTCACCGATTGAATGTGAGGGATCATTGATGTCACTGAACCAATGTGAGGCATCACTGATGTCGCTGATTGAATGTGAGGCATCACCAAAAGCCGCTGAACCAATGTGAGGCATCATTCAACATGTCGTGCAAGATAAATGGTTCATCCGATGTTACATCCTCATGCTTCCACAATTTTTTTTCCAATATTAGCAAAATACTATGATAGATGTTTTGGATGGTATGGTTTTTTAGTGTTTTTGGATCGATGTTATATCTGCATGGAGATATAATAGTATTGAGCGGGGGAGTGTTTTTTTATAGTCGTAGCATACATATTTTAAAGCACCCTCCCCTGTTTCATCCCCCGCCTCAAATCATTCTTTGTTGTTCCGTTAAAGTGGTGTTGCATGGAAGGGTTTTTTTTAGTGTATTTGGATCGGTGTTACATCTGCATGAAACTACTTGGATCGATGTTACATCTGCACGTGGTATAATACGTGTAGAATGCAACATTGGTATTATAGTTTATAATATTGGAGAGTTGGTTTGTGTTGGTGGTAATATTCTCTACAGTTGCACCCGCATGCATGCCAATTTTTTCCTCTGGACCTACAACCTTCCAGGCAAATCCTATTGTTTTGCGGTTAAAATTTGGGTGGTTAGGGAGAAGCTTCTGGCTCCTAAGGTAGGTGAGGGCGCATACTCTTCGGTGATGTCGCTGAGTTACGCCCTTGTTTCCCTTTTAAAGTTGGAATTGGTGTTCTCGGAAATTGAAGGTGGTGGATTCATCAAAGCTATTAATTTTAGTAGCAAACTTAATCCCAATCTTTCCTTCTGCGCTTTCAGCGCAAGGCTCTCCGATGTCGAAGAATCACGGTCAGTCATTAGTGACTCCGGGGATATCGGATGTAGCTGCTCCTGCTCCTGCTGATCATAGTTACCCTTTAAGATTAGGTACCCATGATCAACATATCGATGAACTTAAAGATGTACACTCTAAGAGAATACTTTGTGCAATCATTCAAAGAGAAAGTTTAATTAGACACGTAAAAATTGTTTACCGTCAATTGTATTCTAGCACCATCAGCGTAAATGATTGGGAGAATGTCGAGGGAGAATATTGGAATTGGTGTTCTCGGAAATAGATTGTTTTGTAACTCGGTATATTGTATAGTTTGACTACTTTGAAAAAATAGTTGGTAAATAAATTTGTATTATTTAACGTTTTGTCAGATAAATAAATTTAGTATTAGTAAATAAATTTAGTATTATTAAATAAATTTGTATTATTTACTATCATTAAACATTAAAGATGATTCGTTTTAAATAAATTTAGTTTTATTAAGTAATGTAATTATCCTAAATCATTAATTTTTATTAAATAATCTTTATTAATTAAAGTTATGCTGTTGGACCGTGTAGAAAACGTCTAATAATAAGGCTACCATTACTAAATAAACATCGTGTAGACGATGATGAGTCAGCTAACGCATCCATGATAGCAAAGGGTGACTGATGATACAGATACTGTAAACTAAACGACATAAAAAAGATGACATTCATGATACGACTGACACAACCCCGTAGGGTCATTCACTGATTTCGCTGACACCATGCATTTCCACAACTCTTCTTGTTATGGCCTGTTTCTCCACATCAACTGCATGCATGACGCCTCGGGCGATCGTCATAATTCACATCCATCTCATTTCTTATTCTTCTCTGACGTACTCTGCCTCGATGTGTAGTAATCATCGACGGGTCCCCTTGAATTCTCCACTGCGCCGGCGGCCATTCAGATTTATGCCCCAAGGTGTAGAAATGACTGTTGTACTGCTCAATGTATGTGTTTGTGTGGAATTTCTAACTAGTAATATTGTGAGGGCTTTTACCCAACCAATTGCAAACAACAACTGCATGTGAACATGGAAATCTTAGCATCTGCCATTTGCCACACGAGCATACCTTTTTTTTGTACTCAACGGTGTAGTCATTTCCGCCACGATCATTTGTCTCAACCCTTGAAAGAACATTGCACCTAACCGCATTCGCATCGTACATCGTCACTTCATGCTCCATAGCAACTCCCAAAAGCTTCTCATACCTGCTCCATATGCGAGGTGGTAGAGGGGTGTTGCAACTGCTCGAAATTCGAGTGTGGTTAACATATTGATCGACGTCTCTGCGAAAGGTGTAGTGAATCAGAGCTGTGATAGGCAGTAGTCGCGCTTCCCGCAAGATGTTGTTCATGGACTCCGAAATGTTGGTCATTAGGTTACCCTACTAACGATGCTCTTTATCACGATAAACAGTCCACTTACGCTTATCAATCTTGTTAAGGTAGTCCCATGCCTATTGATTTTTCAGCCTCATTTCGCTAACAGCCCGCCGATACTTTCTTGACTGAGATGTGCTACCAATAGACCAACACAGTTTCCATAGGGTTTTGTTCTGGAACCTTCCGCTGAAATTGCTTCTTATGTGACGAAGACAGTAACGATGGTTGGCGTTGGGTTCCTTCCACTGTGGAAGGTTTTCCGTTGCATTATTTATGCCGTTGTGTCTGTCGGATATAACACACAAAAGCCCCATGCTATTAAGGGTAACTTATTCGCTAAGGTTTTGGAAAAACCAACACCAGCTGTGTACAGTCTCTTCGTCAACGACAACATACGCTACATGCAGGATGTAGTGGTTTGCATTTTTTGTTACCGCAAGCATCAGCTTACCTCGGTAGGGTCCTTCAGATGAGTTGCGTCCACCGAGATGACAGGCATGCATTGATGGAAAGCACAGATAGAAGGACCGAACGCCCAAAACACATATTTAAACGTTGGGTAATGCGGATCTCCATTTGGATGATTAAAGAACGTAACAACGGTGCCTGGGTTCCTCGTCTGCAGCCGCATAACATACGTGGGTAGCTCCTTAAAATTGTTGTCCTAGTCACCATAGATACTTTCTATAGCCCTTCTTCTTGCTCACCATGCCTTACAATACAAAACATCAACATTCAAAACCCGCTTGACATGGGTTTGAATATGTTTTACCTTAAGCTTGATGTCCGTACGAATTTACGCTAAGATGTGTGGTGCAATATCCTTTGCTTTTAAACTTCTGTTGCTATTACGTACGGCCGAAGAATAACAAGTGTGTTTTGTAGCCCATGCAGTAATTCGCCAGTAATGTGAGTCGGACCGCATTGATGCCGTGCAACGCCACTCACACATGTGACCACTAGACAAAGGATTTACAAACTTTGGGTGTCTGGTGTAACATAAGACCATGTAAGACTTTGGTTTGCTTGCCTTTACATGCATCTCCCGCCCACGACGGATGTTCCACTGTCTAACCGCATGGTCTACCTCATCATTTGATTTGAAATACATACCATGATGGATATTGTCCCATGCTTTTTCGTTCCATAGCACAAAGTCATCCTCTTCGTATTTTGGAACCATGTAATCTGTTAGCTCCACATCATCTTAAGGATCGTAGTCTTGACGTGGACCTAAGTGGAGAGCCAGGTTGTCATTTGGTTGTGTATGTTGGATCATCGGCTGACTGGGCGCCGTCTCGTCTGCAGATGAACTGTTATCTGATGGCGGTTCTTCGTCATCACTATCTCCCGTGTCTTCAGCAAATTCTCCGCTTCCGGATTCATCAAACCCTTCATTATTGTCATTACCGACAACATATTGAGGTTCTTGGAAACATTCTTTGTCCGTCTAGGGGATCCTACCTCGTCATTTTGTTCGTTATCTGCAGCATGTTCAATTGGGGGGAAACCATGTTGAGACCCGAAGGGTGCAACAACATTTACGTTGGCCATGTCACATAGCAGTTTAGTAAAACTAAGCTGTTGTAACGGAGGGTCTTGTTGCCATTCAACGTAGATCTCCGCAACGAAATCACCACGTCTCTCCGCGGCTAGATAATCCATCATATCAACCCCGTTATTGTTGAAAATTTGGCTAGTTTGAGAGTACCCACCAAAAGTGTAACCGAGCAGGAGTTTGACGGTATCTGCTTCTTTTTTAATATTAACATGAGCACATACGCATTTAAGTAGTTGTTCAAATGACATCTTCTCTTGCATGACAAAGCCGGTTGATACCAAGGAGTTATCATCTTGAACAACCCCGTTAACGTATGAAAAACGACTACCCCAGTATAATCTAACCAGGTATGGAACGAAAGATGCAATTGGTTTGAAGGTTATTTATTTATTTTTTTTTTTGGGGGGGGGGGGGGGGAAGAAGGTTTGTGAGATATAGAGAGAGTTTGGGAAGAAAGTTTGGTGTGAGGATGGCTTGGGGGGACTATCCCTTAAATAGGTGAAAAAATGTGTTGAAAATTTTATATTTTTTGAAGCCGCTGTCTCATTCAAAGGCTTCATTATTAATATTTTTTGAAGTCGTTGTCTCATTCTGAGGCTTCATTATTAACAATTTTTGAAGCCGCTGTCTCATTCTGAGGCTTCATTATTAACATTTTTTGAAGCCGTTGTCTCATTCTGAGGCTTCATTATTAATATTTTTTGAAGCCGCTGTCTCATTCTGAGGCTTCATTATTAACATTTTTTGAAGCCGCTGTCTCATTCTGAGGCTTCATTATTAACATTTTTTGAAGCCGCTATCTCATTATAAGGCTTCATTATTAACATTTTTAACCGTATAAATTCCATATCAAAACTCATTCTCAGTCACAACTACTCCTCCTCAAACCAATGAAAGATATGGCTGGCGGTTATCACGAAGGTGCCGGATCTTCCGATCTCCGGCGATACTCTCGCCGGAGACGGCGACTACCATTTTCATCTTCTCCGCCTCCTGCACAACCAACCTTTTCATCTCCTCCTCCTACACAACCAACCTTTTCATCTTCTCCTCCTCCTCCTGCACAACCTTGGTTCTATCCTCCTCCTCCTGCACAACCAACCTTTTCATCTCCTCTTGCTACTCAACCAACTCCTCCTCCTACTATACCATGGCTCTGAGGGAAATGGACCATCTAAGGTTGTCGGCACCCACCCCCCGAATGCAAGAGAGTACACACACCCCCACCACCAGGGTACCACCCCCCACCAGCAGGCTACAGCCACCCGGCACCCCTAGCCTATACCTACCCAAACCCTCCTCCTCGGGAGCCATATGAGGAGGAGTACGAAGCACTTAGAGATATTATAGAAGAAGAACGATACGACTACTACTGGCGATCAACTTCTGAGTATTGCCGCATCCCCTCGGATGCGAGGTCCGACAGTCGTGACAACGACCGTTCTGTGTCACCTCCACCGTATACGCTGGAGGACTTGGACAATTACGCCCCATACTCCCCATAGTGGGGGGTTTAGGTTTTAATAATTAATTTAGGAATATATTATGTGTTTATGTAACGTTTAAATAAGTAGTTTAGGATGATGATTATATTATGTGTTTATGTAATGGTTTAAATTTGAATAACGTTTGCATAGTGAAAATGTTTAAAAATGACCTCCTGGCTGTTTTCTGGCCACCGGGATCAGGCCCTGGAGACCCGTTTACGGCCTGGACTTCGTGCGACACCCGTATATCAGCCGAGGACAACGCGTCAGAATGTCCGGGGACCTGACTGCCCGGCCCGGTCGGACTGTACAGGGGTCCAAACATGGCACCCTGGGCCGTTTTCAACATGGTGCAAAATGTTAAAAAATGACCTCCTGGCTGTTTTCGGGCCGCCGGGATCAGTCCATGGAGACACATTTATAGCCCGGACTTCGAGCGACACCCGTATATCAGCCGAGGACAACGCGTCGGAAAGTCTGGGGACCTGACTACCCGGCTCGGTCGGACTGTACAGGGGTCCAAACATGGTACCCTGGGTCGTTTTCAACATAGTACAAAATGTTGAAAAATGACCAAATGACCTCCTGGCGGTTTTCGGGCCACCGGGATCAGGTAGAAGCCGCTGAACCATTCAGAGGCTTCAGGTAGAAACCGCCAAACCATTATGAGGCTTCATGTAGAAGCCGTCGAACCATTTGGAGGCTTCACCTCTTCAAAACTAACTGATTCACAAACATCACTCTCTCAACTTCTCTCTCTCTTACCCACTCATCTTAGAAAACTCTAAAAGTGGAAAACAATGGAGAAGGATTTTACTGTTCACAACCAGCTCCTAAAACGGCAAGATCTACCTAGCAAATATTGAGGCGTTTACGCAAGCCATCAACAGCATTCACGGGTGGTTCGTCTTCAAAGAACCCACAAAGTAATCCACCTGAAAACGAACACGATAAGCCTTTAGAGCATCCCTCAGAAACCCTATAGAAAACCAACAATGCAGAAACAATTGGTCTGGTGATGTTTTCGAGTTTTATACAAATGGGGATGCCCCATTTTGCTATACTCGCTTCATTTAAAAAAAACTAGACAACAATTTTTGGGGTACCCTTCTAGGGTGCCAACCCAACAGGGCGCTATCATCAATGGTAATTTTCAGGTTAATTTATGTTGAAAGTAAATTGATTTGCTTAACTCAATCACGAACCTTATGCATTTTATGATTTCAACACGTTGAAGCGTGGACAGTAAGACTCATGCGACTTAGACAAGTAAAGCTTTTAAAAAATCCTGGTTCACAGCTACGTTGGACAGTGTTACCCCCTGCTTTCTATGATGAAATGATGGAGCAGAATTCTTCAGTTGCCCTCGACATGGCAGGAAGAATGGAACCCTACCCGCCATTCTGGGAGGTTGACTGCGTTTACCTTCCTTTATCGATCGGGGTGGGAGACTGGCTGCTTGTCCGAATTGATATGAGAAACATGGTAATTACACAGTATTGGACTGATAACAGATAGAGAAACGAAAGGCGACAAGAAGTTGCTCACTATATGGAGATGCTAAGACTTTTTTTCGAATGGTTTCTTCAACGTATTCGTTATTAGCTGAGGTCTAATTGTGTCGACAAAACTCAAATTTCTGTTGGTTTAGTTTAATTAGATGTGCCCCAAGACAACGGAGAGGTTGATAATGCAGGTGTCTTGGTTTGTATGATGATGGAGAGGCTTGTGAAAAAAAACGTTGTTGTTAGAAATCAACGTCGAAGGCGCTTGTGTGAATTATCGACGACACATGGCAGACGAGCTATACAAATGGCGTTGTGAAGCAACTTCTCGTCATGTTATATGATTATGTAATCTTGTTTTAGTGTTTAATGCTTCATTATTAATATTTTAATTTTAGTTGTTGTATCTGCTGTCAATGTTTAATATTGGTACATTAAAACTAATCAAGACATGTTAAGCCAAATGAAATGATACATTAAAACTAATCAAACATTCAAACATTAAACCAAATGAAATGATACATTAAAACTAATCAAGACATGTTAAGCCAGCTCCTTTGATTCCTAACACGTTGTGATTTCTTTCTAGGTGGTTGGTCTTGGGTTTGGGTTTGGGTTTGGGTTTGTGTTGCGGGTGGTGGTCCTTCAGTATCGTAGTCAGCATCTGGAAAGAGGTTTAAATTAAGTGACAGTGATGGGCCTCGGCGGCTTGAAGGTCCTGCGTCACATGAATTATGGGGGGCATTGTAATGAAAATCACTGAGAAGGTCGCGATCAAGCCGTGGCAACAACAGTCCAACCGGCGTGACATATTTATCACTAAATGCCCAATTACTTCCTATATTAATTCCGGTTGCAATCAAGTCGGCTAGTGGACCTGTCACTGCCGGGTTCACGTTTAACTGGTTTTGACTAACACCGGATTCACCAACTGGATTGCAATCTAAGAAGGATGTGGATAGCCCCATTCTAATGTCCTCAAACACATTCGCCCCACCACTTGCACCACCTGCTGGAGAGTTTTAAAATTGCAGGACATATGCCCCACCATAGTTTTGATTGTTACTACACGCAGCAGACGCACCACCTTGCTCAAACTCAAAATATGAACACCTACCCATATGTTAAGCATTGTCATCCATGACAACATTACCAAACTCGGCATTGTCAACCGGACTACCAGCTTCATCCATATTTCTCGGCACGTTATGGGGAGCGCGTCGCCGGCGTAGCCTTTGAGGTCGTGGAGGTGCTGACAAGTCAACGGCGTTCGATGTAAGATGCGTCGGATTTTGTAAGTGTCCGACATCGTTCGACATCATCATTGTTTGAAACGCCGTGTTCTGTAGAATCTCAAACTTCCTGGCGACGGCCTCCAGATCATTAAATGGTTGATGCTGCGAAGACTGGTAAATCTCACCAATGGCATCCCTCTGCAAAGAAAATTATTAGTTAGAAACCGTAAACTAAAATAATTAATCTATCAATGAGACACGTAAAAATTGTTTACCATCAACTATACTCTTGCACCATCATATTGAAAACCGCCAACTGGGACCGGTGCTACCCTCGGATTGCTTATAAATGCAATAGTACGCCCCGAATACCATTGCATATAAGCGGGCTCTGTGGAATGCATTGTTATGGCATCCGATGTATAAACGGTGTTACGACGGTTATTCCATGCATTTACATAAGCTTCGTGCCTACGCATCCAGTCCACCCCGTTGTTTCCTTGGCGCCCCAAACCATGCAATCTTTCAAGCTCGTCCACGTGTACATTTATAGTTATTTGGGGAGGGATGTACTGTGTGACAACCCGTAATTTTCAGATTTTAATCCGTACTGTAATCAAATGTATTAATAAGTTAAGCTTGAGTAAGATTTAATTTTGATAAATTAAAGTCTCTTTATAGTCTAGCAAAGTCCCTAAATACATGGATTTGTATTTGTTTAATTTTAGAAAAATACGACGTCGCACTGCGACAAATTAACCGAATTAAGCGTTGGTGACGACCCGGTAAGCTTTTAAAATCCAGAAATGGTCCTATATGCTTGGAATAGCATAAAATGATATTTTATAAGTGGAAGTTTAGTTAAATCGAATAAAAACGCTGATTTAAAGTTTTTGTCGCGCAGTGTCCGGTACAGCGCGTACGCGCGCTTTTAGCCGACAAATTCGATCTAATTAAGCGTTCAGCACCTAAAATATTTATTATACAGTAAAAATTATAAGATTTAGTGGGTATTAATAATTCATAATTTATTGGGTTAAAAGAAATTATTTTAGGGTGTATTTTTATCATTTTTATACCCATAAACCACCTAAAATACCCCCTAATTATAAAAATTAACCCAACCCATCTAATACCCACCCCCACCCACAATTTTTATTAACAAAATGCAGATTCTTTTGATTTTGGTGACACTAATATTATCCCTAAACATTACAAGTGTTAAGTCTACAACCTAGGTAATCATGAGGGATCCTTCTTATAATCCTTCTCTTACATGCATTCCATATCCCAATTCACTCAACCTCTTCCCTCTCTATCTCCTTTGAACCGTCCCAACCCCCAAACCCTTACACTTCTTCTTTTCAAATCACCTAACCATCCATGTTATGATGAAAAACCTCCACATTATTAAGTTAGTTTAAGTGTTGGGTCAAGAAGCAAGCATTTTAAGCAAGTAAGAAGCCATTCCAAGTAGAACTATCTTCTTTTCTCTCAAAAACTCAAGACCATCAAGGGTATGAGCCTTATTTAGTTTCATTTTCTTTGAATTTTGAATCTAATTCTTAGTGAGTTTTTAAGAATGTTCACCAACATCTTGAACTTTTCTAAATGGAGACTTAAAAAAAAACCAACCCTTGTTAATTAAATGAATGGATGAAAATGGTGTAATATGTATGTGTATGTGTGTCGTATGTATGTATGAGTATGTATGGGTATTTGATGTTCTTGAAAATTTGATATTTGTAAGTAACTATTTGATAAAAATTTATGTTTTTATAAATGTTTTTCCATGTTAAAAGTATAAAAACAAAGCTGATGTAAAATGTAAATGTTGGTTAAAAACTTATAACAAAAGGCATGATATGATTCTAGACTTGAATATGGATTTATCTTATTGATGCGCGGTAGCACGCATCATTCTTATTTGCCAGTTTTGTATATTTTTGAGTAGATTAGACAGTATTTTTATTAGTTTTATGTCTGTACTCTATTATTTTAGTATTGTATATATTTTATTACTTTTGGGTTGTTTTTACTATTAATTTATTTATTTTATATTTTTGGTAGGTGATCGCATAGAGCGGGGCTAAAACAGTACAAATTATATTTGAGACCCGAACACTTAAGTCAAGAGCACGGAGTATAATAATAATAATAATAATAATAATAATAATAATAATAATAATAATAATAATAATAATAATAATAATAATAATAATAATAATAATAAAATTCCATGACTTAGTTGGTGTCACATTTAGAACGTTTAGAAGACCCAAGGCCTATCTTTATTAAGCCATTTTATTTAAGGAGGTGATGATGAATAACAAAAAAAAGTCGGTTTGGAGTTTTGATTGGAAGATTACCTTATTGGAGGATAGGATCTAATTTTTGGAAGGTGAATATTATTTTTTGAAGACATCATCGCAAAAAAAGAGCACATTATTGTCGAGGACAATATTTTTGGGAGCAGAGGGGGATCTCGACGGAGACAAAAAGAAGTTCGCAGAGAGGTCGCACATCAAGAAAAAAAGAGACAAGAATATTTTTTGAAGACTCAGGCTTTATGGCCATGAGTGGCTAATCCCTTTGTATTACATTGGGGATGTAGGCTTTTGATATCTAGGGTTTGAACACATTGGGTATTGTTCTTAAACTTTTGTTTATGTTATTGTGTGCTTGAATTAACCGTGTTAATTGGTGATTAATCTTATGCTAAACTCATTGTAGTTAATTGATCTTGTGCCAATTTCTCGTGAGATAAGCATGATTCCTTACGTTAACACAAAAATAGGATTGTATGTTCTAGGTAATGAAGTGTAGTTTATTCTATTTTCGATATTGATAAAACTTGACACCTAAGCCTATTGAGCAATCACTCCGTTAACACCAATCACATTACTATTGTTTACCCATTTGTTAAAACCCTAGTATTCAATTGTTGAAACCCTAGTGTGATCTTTTTAATTAACTTGTTTACAAACATCATTACTTTTTATTCTTATAATTTCAATTTAAGTCTTAGTATAATAAACAAAAACTTTCCAATCAAATTCTTAAATGAACAAAGCACAAGCTTCATAATTTTTCTAGCATCTTCATAAATAATAACGTTTAATCAACTAAGCAATATTCACTAACCACACGCTCCTTGGATTGATACCCTATTTACCCTATCTACCTAGGTTAATTAGGTTTTGCATGACCCGTGACGACCGGCTCATCAAATGGCGCCGTTGCCGGGGAGCTAGTGCGCTTAGTGTTTAGTTTTTAGTTGATTATTGTGATTAACTGTTTAATTTGTCTTTGTTACTTCTTTTTGTTCGTTTTTACGCGTGGTGTGTGAAGTGTGCAGGTGACAGATAATGCATGCATGCCACTTGTGTAAAATCTGAAGATTGGGAATTTAGCAAGACTTGATCGTCATCATCACAATGTATTTGGAAGATGATGATAATACTTGTCCTTGTTGTGGGAGCCCATATCATTTGTGGCGAGATTGTGCAGTGGCCCGTAAGAAAATGGAAGCATTCAAAAAACGACAAGATCGTATTATTTTTGGGCTCGAAAAACCTGGAGGTTCACATTTATCTTCTTCACATCGTCAGTCACGCTATTCAAACTCCCAAGGCTATTATCAGTTAAATAACAGGTATCAAGGGAGTTCATTTAGCCAAAGGACGCAACAATATCGAAACCATGAGGAATATGATGACTACTATACTAATAGCCCTCAACCGGCATATGAAGAACCTCAAAACTCACTAGATTCCAAGTTTGATGCTATCATAAATATGATGAAAGAGTCGCAACAGCGAAATGAAGTGAGAGACAGAGCTCATGAAGCTTTGGTCATGCAGGTTCATCAACTAGCCGAGGAATTTGCCCAACTTAAACGTGAGCGTGATGAGTTGGCTAGTGGTGTAGTGGTAGATGATGATATAGATGAAGATACTGCAAGTCTTTCTGAATGGTTAAACCCAACTGAAGACTTAGCACCTCATGAAGATTTGGTGGCTAAGGTGAAAGTTCATCACGAATCGCATCCCGTGTTGATTAAGGCACCCAATAAAGAGGAGGATGAAGGTTCAAAGATGAAGAAGAGGAAGGTGAGCTGGGAGGACATTGGGCAATTTATTGTAAAACGGCCCCGCAACAAGAATGACTCAATTCTCATACCAATAACTTGGAAGCAATTGTGGATTTGGCATGTGAACTACCGAGTGTATGTTGGAAACTCGGTAGGAAAATGTGAGATAAAACCTTCATGCTTGCACTCGATGGATAAGTTGAAAGAGATTGAACATATTGGGGCATGGAAGGTAAACTACCGAGCATACATTGGAAACTCGGTAGGCAAATGTTCTTTGAGACCACCATGAATGAACATCAGGTACGATTCTTGTACATTTTGTATATTTATTTATTTTGTTTTATTTTTCTTTTATTTTTAGTTAGTATTTTGAGTCTCTTTTGATTTCTGGGAATGCTTTGAGTTTAACTTGCAATCAGATAACTTGCCTGTACTCAATCTCCATTCAGGCAGGGTAAATCTGTACACCATCGGTGTATCATGCATCCCAGAATTTTACGTTTTTATTTTTCTTTGAGTCTTAGTTCAGGTTTGTCTATCGGCCGCGAATGAAATGCTATACGGTTCGATTTGGAGGAATTCCAGAGACTCATACGCGCACTGCCTATATCCAGGGGAGTCTATTCCTTTTACTGTGGTATTTTATTTTTATTTCTGCTTTATTTTATTCCTAGCTCACATTGAGGACAATGTGTCGTTCAAGTGTGGGGGTGGGAAAACTTCGTTTTTATTTATTTTTGTGTCTTAAAAAAAAATTCAAAAAAAAAATCAAAAAAAAAATTTCAAAAAAAAAAAAAAATGAAAATGTCTTGAAAATTGTTCTAAAAAAAAGCATTCTAATTAGACATAAAAGCAGCTTTTTCGGTACCTACCAGTTGTTTCTTGATTGTTTTGGCAGTAGATCCTTAGTCATGGTTTAATTTGTGGAAAAGTAGTATGAACCGTTTTCAGCAGGTGTTTTTAAGAAAAAAGTTTAGAATTGTCTGACTAGATTTAACAAGCTATTGGTAATAAATGCATGCACACATCGGTAACCCATTTCCCCACTTTTGTGAGATCTTGAGCCTACTAGATGATAGATTGACTTATATATATATATATATATATATTTTTTCATTTGTTGAGAGTAGGCCAGATGTTTCTCTGTTGCAAAACTTGTGTGATTTGATACATGTCGAGGTTGTAGACTAGATATGCACATAGATGATAAAGGCAATTTAGGATTACCCTTTTCGTTTGATACCCGTGTATTTGTCTACGTGATTAACCTGTTTACCAACAATATTACCCTTAGTAGCCATGTTGAGCCTTTATCTATTCGTTTGTTAAAACCAAATCAGTTTCTTAAACCGACCTTTTGTGTCACCAGTGTTACTTGACAATCTAAGTGTAGTTATTATGATGTTTAGTATTTATACGCTGAAAAAAAATCAGTCAATTAATGAGGCCGATATACCAAAGTAGGTGATTGAAAAAAAAATTAAAAAAAAAGAAAAGAAAAAAAAAGAAAAGAAATAAAAAAAATGTGAGTATTATATATGTAATACGGGTTGAAAATAACCCGCTGTTTTAGTTATTGTGTTTAGTATGAATAAAAGATTGTCATGGGTCGGTACGTGTCTTCGTTTTAGCCACTTGTTAGCCAAATGTTTCCTACCTTTACCCTAAGCCCAAAACCCATAAGTCCTTTAGATATGTGCATTGCCTACAGTTAAGGTGTGATTGTCATACAAGCCTATGATAACAGAGTTGCATACTTGGTTTTTGAGTGATTAATACTAGCACATTACATGCTAGTCCAGATATTAAACCGAGTGGAGTGAAAAATTGTGAGGGGTGTGTTGCATGAAAATAAAAACCGGAAGCATGTTAGATTTAGTCGGGTAAATTCTGTTTTTAAATGGAAATCAATTTGACTTGCTGAATTAACACATCTAATGCTGATCTGTAAATGGGGTATGACTTTGGACCTTAGCTAAGGTATGATAGGGCGACTGGGTTGCTAGTCTGTGATAATGTCTTGAGCAGAGTGTATATATTTTTTTCGAGACGAAAAAAAGATAAGTGTGGGGGTGTGATGCGCGGTAGCACGCATCATGCTTATTTGCCAGTTTTGTATATTTTTGAGTAGATTAGACAGTATTTTTATTAGTTTTATGTCTGTACTCTATTATTTTAGTATTGTATATATTTTATTACTTTTTGGTTGTTTTTACTATTAATTTATTTATTTTATATTTTTGGTAGGTGATCGCATGGAGCGGGGCTAAAACAGTACAAATTATATTTGAGACCCGAACACTTAAGTCAAGAGCACGGAGTATAATAATAATAATAATAATAATAATAATAATAATAATAATAATAATAATAATAATAATAATAATAATAATAATAAAATTCCATGACTTAGTTGGTGTCACATTTAGAACGTTTAGAAGACCCAAGGCCTATCTTTATTAGGCCATTATACTATGTATAATTGAAGACAGAAGATGAACAGTTAGAAGGCTATTTAGGTCATTTCAGTCTATGAATCGAGTTTATTTCAATAAATTGGCGTCATGTGTCAAGGTTACAAACACTTGCATGTCAGGTTTTAAGGCTGCGTGGCGCTAGCTGGCTGTTGGAGGGTGCTAGGTGTCGACAAGAATAGCAAAGAGAACTCCTTAAAAGACACGTTTTCATATTAGTTTCTTTTAAACAATTTTATTATTTCATTATTTCTGTATTTCTCTCTCACTCACTAAATTAACCACCACCGGTGATCCCCTCCATCTCTGATCGGTTAAATCCTCAAGCCTCACAGCCACCGCAAACTGGTTCCGCCACTGCTGGTCACAACAAGCAACCTGCGACGATGACAGTAGTACCGGGTTTTTCCGCTCACGGCAGCGGCGGTCAACAGCCTCAACCCGATGGTGAATTATGCAAGCTAAAGACTTTACCTCATGCATTGATTACATCTTCTAACCGCACCACGTATTGTTTCCTATGATACCAGATAAAGGAGTTCTAGTTTTATTTAAGGAGGTGATGATGAATAACAAAAAAAAGTCGGTTTGGAGTTTTGATTGGAAGATTACCTTATTGGAGGATAGGATCTAATTTTTGGAACGTGAATATTATTTTTTGAAGACATCATCGCAAAAAAAGAGCACATTATTGTCGAGGACAATATTTTTGGGAGCAGAGGGGTATCTCGACGGAGACAAAAAGAAGTTCGCAGAGAGGTCGCACATCAAGAAAAAAAGAGACAAGAATATTTTTTGAAGACTCAGGCTTTATGGCCATGAGTGGCTAATCCCTTTGTATTACATTGGGGATGTAGGCTTTTGATATCTAGGGTTTGAACACATTGGGTATTGTTCTTAAACTTTTGTTTATGTTATTGTGTGCTTGAATTAACCGTGTTAATTGGTGATTAATCTTATGCTAAACTCATTGTAGTTAATTGATCTTGTGCCAATTTCTCGTGAGATAAACATGATTCCTTACGTCAACACAAACATAGGATTGTATGTTCTAGGTAATGAAGTGTAGTGTATTCTATTTTCGATATTGATAAAACTTGACACCTAAGCCTATTGAGCAATCACTCCGTTAACACCAATCACATTACTATTGTTTACCCATTTGTTAAAACCCTAGTATTCAATTGTTGAAACCCTAGTGTGATCTTTTTAATTAACTTGTTTACAAACATCATTACTTTTTATTCTTATAATTTCAATTTAAGTCTTAGTATAATAAACAAAAACTTTCCAATCAAATTCTTAAATGAACAAAGCACAAGCTTCATAATTTTTCTAGCATCTTCATAAATAATACCGTTTAATCAACTAAGCAATATTCACTAACCACACGCTCCTTGGATTGATACCCTATTTACCCTATCTACCTAGGTTAATTAGGTTTTGCATGACCCGTGACGACCGGCTCATCACTTATGACACTATGTTCAAAAATTCAAGTTTTGATAATAAAAATATAAGTTTATGCATGCATTTTTAGATCTGATGTGGATTCTTAAAAGATGTTATATGATGGTGTAAATATTGTGTTTTTGGATGAAAACATAAAAATCTATCATAGGGTCAAGTTAGCATAGCTCAAAATGCTTAAAAATGACTTAAAATGGTAGTTATGGCATTTGAATAAGAGATTTTGGAAATATTATTTTTGATCAGTAATATTCAAGTTATTTTGGCCTTATAATGACCAAAATAATCTATGATAAAGATTAGAACTAAAACAAAGTGTTTAAAACCGACTTCTATGCGTACAAAGCTCGGTTTTCGCAACTTTTCGGTACTTGAAACCTTACAATTTCAAAACTGATCTTAATCAGCTTATAAAAATATATTTCAAGTATAAAAATTATATTTTTAAGTAAATAATAAGTTTGGTATTTTTCTATATGTTTAAACATAACTTAAACGCAAAACTAGGCGTTAAAACGGTAATTTTAACGCTTAAATCGTAAGTTTTTGAAACTGATTTAGATCAGCAAGTTTGGACCTAAAATATGTTTAAAATAAGTGTCTTAGAGTGTTAATAAGTATTTTAATGTTTATACTTGAGAAAATGTGTAAATTGACGCGTAGGGAACTACGGTTCGGCTAGAAACCGCGCCGTTACGCCATTTCTAGCCAAACTAATAAAATTATGAATTTTTACTTCATAATCAATATGATAAGTGTTAATATGTATATTTTGATAATATATATATTTATTATTTAGAAATATAATAATTAAGCATTATTATGCAAAAATGGTAAACTTGGATATATTACAAGTAAAAGTATTTTATAACTAAGTGTTATGTGATATACTTGTACTACAAATATGAATTATTTGTATAATACATATATCTTGAATTATATATTGGTGCTAAGAAAATTTACTAAAATTTACAAGGTCACTTATAATTGCAAAGCATAAAACCGAGGGTTCGGATCACCAACGTGTCAAATAAGGTTAAACGTCTTTTCTTTGAAAAATAAACATTTTAAAGTCTAACAGGTTGAGGTGAATAACTTACGGAAATAGACTTGATAATCAAGTGAGTTAGGTGATAACTCACGGGAATGACTTATTAATTGACCATAAAAGTGTCCCATTTGTATAGGGAACGGTTAGGTCGGAAATAAACTTGGACTTAAATTGTGCTAGCTAAAGTATCAAGCTTTGAGGTGAGTTTTCACGGCCCCTTTCATTAGTTTTAATGTATTTAAACATTGGGGGATTAACATGCTTTTGTAATTATGGTAAGTATACTAGTACATTTCGTAACCAAATGATGGCCAGAGTAAGTGCTATTTTCCTGTGCATTTTGTGCACGGTGTCTCCCACGGCAGTCATAATCATTAGTTCTTGGAGGGAACCGCAGGGTATATTGGTAGATCTATCGGGTTTGACCACCCACCTCGTGATCAGTCGCGCTGGTCGTCTAGACGGGGAAATATATTTTGAAAGGAATTAGTAGGGGGGCCACTTATTTGTTTTGGGTTGATTATGGGCTCTGGTTGCTATCATGTTGGGAGATCTAGCTAATCTACGAACGGTTCATATGTTTAGTATTATCATAATTTTGTTTTAAAAGAAAAGGTTATTTCTTATGTATAAAAACCTGTGAAACTCACTAGCTTTAAGCTAACTATACTTTTCAAATCTATGCATGTTTTTCAGGTACATAGACGGTATGGGGATGTTAGTAGCTTTTGGGGCAAGCATGGGAATGTCTTTGGGTATCGACGATCAAGGGGACCGTGTGTTGCAAGCTTGCTTTTGTTAAGCAAGTTTAAAATAAAATATGTTTTAAAGACTACTTTGTGTACTTAACTACTATCTTTTAATAATTTGATATCCAAATGACTATCTATGTTTGCTTATATCATTACTGTCACCGGCTTTTGTATCATCACCCACGCTTAATTTCCGCTGCGATTTTCGGGGTGTGACAGAAGTTGGTATCAGAGCAATGATTATAGCGAACTAGAAAAACTTTTTGAAAAAGAAACTAGACTATAATCAAAAATAAATATTTTTGGAGACCAAAAGCAACATTATTTCCCCATGATGCGTACATGCTTGCAAATCATACGTGTTATGTACTTGAAAAATGATGCCGTTATTTGCTTACATTTTGATAAATTTTATGTGTAGTTAAGATATTTTATTTTATCTTTAATGCATAAAATTAATTTATAGTACGGATATATCTGTGTACAGATGTCGAGTTCCATTCCCGTTATCCCAGTACCTGATGCAGTTGAAGACTCCACTTCTCCGATGACTATTCCCCCTTGTGGGAATCCTCACTGTACCATGTATCCTCATAATGGATGGTTATGTGACTCAGATGATGACCTTCCTGCTCTAGAGGAGACTGTACCATTGGTGGCACCAGCTCCATTGCCCCCGCGAGATTTTCGGTTCGTTTACACCCGTAGGGGTCGGGCACCCCGGGGTGTAAGTGGTACCGAAGAGCCGACTGTGGTGGTCGCGGAGGAGCCGCCACCCAAGAGGGTCAGGGTGGATGTTGCGCCATCTACACATGAGCTTGGGGAGCCATCATCTGCGGCACGGAGCCCCGTTCGTGCGGGTGGCCCGATACAGCAGTTGGTTACGTCCTTGACTGGACGGTGTGGGATGTACGAGAGTGACATCCTATCACTGAAAGGTCGGGCCGTCGAGAGTGGGGAGCGTTTGGATGCCTTGGAGAAAAGGATGGAGACCATGGATAGTGAGAGATTCATGGAGGAGCAGATGATTGGCCAGCAGGCAGCCAGGATTGATGGTCTAGAGGCTAGGATCATGGACTTGACCGCCAGGTTAGAGATGGCAGACACGAGGACGAGTGTGGTCGAGACCAGTCTCTTGTTGACTCGGCAGGACCTGGTGCAGGCTACACAGAGACTCGAGGCGGTCCGGGCGATCGCTATGTTTGCTATGTCGGTGGCTTACGCGGTGTTGTTCCTCGGCCAGTTTCTGTGATCTGATGATTTCTTTTCTTTTGGTGATGCCTATAAGGGCGGGCTGTGCCCTTTAGCATGATTATGTTTTGGAAACTCTACTTTTGGTGATCGTTTAAATGTTAGGCCTAACTAAACATTGACGCTATTCCAAAAATATGAATGCTATGTGGTATTTTATCTTATGGTTGTTGCATTGCTGTAATTATTTAGATAATTCGCGTACGTTTGACTTTATTTGTCTCAAGAATATTGTCTAAATCCCTTTATTACTATTTTGATAATAGAAGGATCATGCCACCAAAAAGAAATACTCGCTCTGAAGGTGATGGTTTACCTACATCATCAGAAGAACTAGCCGATCTTATTGCTCAGCATGTTAATAATGCTATGAACCAGCGCGATGCTGGTATACCACAGTCAGAGTCGGGCAGAGTGCAGACTGGTGGTCCATCAGGTATTGAACATTTGAAAATACTCTTTATGTGATTTTTGAGGGTTACTGTTTATAGTTCAATCATTTCGCTGATGCTTGATTTTAACAAATAAATAGGGAACCGTACTCATGGATGCACCTACAAGACATTTCAATCCTGCCATCCAAGGATCTTTTCTGGGGCTGAAGGTCCAACTGATATTGTGAGATGGATAGAGAATATGGAAGCTGTTATGGCAATCAGTGGGTGCTCAGCCGATCAAAAGGTTAAGTATGCCACATGTTCTTTCGAGAATGAAGCCCTGACCTGGTGGAACACCCAGATTCAATCCCTTGGTGAGACTGCTTGTGACACCCGGCAAATTCTGGTTAACAACGTTGTCTAGATGAAAGTCTACCTTAGCGAGTCACGCGTATATTATACTTAACTAGGTTAGTTAAGTCGTGTTATGGTTCGGGAACTATCGGTTTAGTATAGAAGATCATTGGATGTTGGTCTAGAGGTTCATTAGATGTCAGTCCTTAACCAAGTGTACAAATGGTGACGATTCGTAGAATCGTCAGGGCATACAGAACATACAAGTCTCGAGTCCCGGGAATTTGGTGAACGAGGGTGAATATGTTTGTTTGCAATTGTTATGTGTTTACAATCATTATGTGACTTGTCGGTATGTGAAAATGTGTTAACATATGTTAAAACGGGGTTTAACGCGCAAAATACATCGAACCAACCCCTATAGGCGATTAGGGAGGCTAATCGCCTATAGGGCATGCATTTAGGGAATCATTACATGCGATTGGGGGGCTACTCGCATGTAATGACATGCGATTAGGCCCAATTGCATGTAATGTCATGCGATTAGCAGCCCTAATCGCATGTAACTGCTGCACAATCGCGTGTTACGTGCTGGACGACTAAAAACGACTATAAATACAATGCTTGACTTCCTAAACTTCATAATAACAACCCTAGTCGTCACATAAACCGCCCCAACACACACACAACCTCTGGAACACGATTTTGGATCAAAACACAAGGTTTCAAGCCTATTTCATCATCCTATCACAAATCTAAGGTGTGGTTTTCATCCATGCAACCTTATTTAACATTTTCATTGAATCCCTAATGGTCCAGACCTGTTTTAAAACGTATGAGTCTTCTGAAAATCGTTAATAATCATTATTAATTGGATTCTAACTATCATACATGTGTTATGTGTGTTTATGATTAAAAGCTAGGGTTTTTATGATTCAAGATGGATGATTAACGTGTTATTAGGTTAGTTTCAGATTAATAATGATATCATGCTAATGAAATCTAAGTAATTGTTTATTAGGGTTATAGTATGCATGTTAATGTGATGTTTCATGCTATGTGTATTGTGTTTGGATTACATGGTTGCATGCAGGGCTGATAATACGAGGTTAAACGAAGGATTTTGGTTTAAACATGTTTAGTATAGTTGTTGGATTGATATTGGATGATTACACGCGTTCTGGATCTGATTTGGAGTGTTAAACGCGCGAAAAACCGGAACAGCTGGGTTACAGGCGATTGGCAACCCTAATCGCCTATGTTAGGGGCGATTAGGAAGCCAATCGCCAGTATGGACTCCCCAATCGCATGAAATACATGCATTTGGGGGCTAATTGCCTCTGTTACATGCAATTGTGATCCTAAATGCTAGTTAAGTCCTGAAATACATGTCTTATAGCCCTAATCGCCTATAAACTCAAGATTTACATGTCTTATGACCCTAATCGCCTATATTATATGCGATTAGCCTTCCTAAATGCCTGTTGACCAACCTAAATGCTAGTTGACTTTTCCTAATCGCGTGTACTGCTGCTGTAAGTGTAAATTAGCATTCCGAGACCCGATTTGACATCTAGGAACATGCTAGGAACCCGTAACATATCTAATAACTTGGTAACATATGTTTGGATGTAATTATGTGATACGGGAACTACGTGCTATAACTTGTTGGACGTTAACGTATGTTAAGTGTGATTGCATGATTGTATGTTTGAGAGCGTAAGCATAACACGGGGAGTCTCGGGTCACCAATGGGATGTCGAGTCTTGTACATTGGGTCAGTTAAACAGTCACGGTGTTTTCAAACGAACTTGGTTATGGGCTGGACATCTAGGGACTAACTAACCTGCGGGTTATTAGTCTAAGTACTTGTAACTGTCATATGTTAGGTCGCCGCTTTACGGGACTAGCATAGCTGCTGAGTTATTCGTATTACGAAGTAACGCAACTTAAGGTGAGTTTACGGCCCCTCTTTTAATTGGTTTCACTTTTCAGGGGAGAAAACATGTGTTAAAACTTATGTTTGGTAACTACTGTCATACTATGGGTTTCTATGGTTTACTATACGATCTTTGGAAGTCCCGGGGGGAACCATGAATGTGCGGGTTTGCACAACTGGGAAATGTGAATAGCGCTATTGGGAGTGACCAACCCCGCTCGTCGACTTGGAGGGTCGGCGGGTGCATATTGTCTCAAACAGGAACAACAGGTTACTACATCGGGCACGACATCTGGTTTGCGAGTTAGTAATGGTTTTCCAATCGTGATAGTAACAAAACATATGCCTAGCTAGCGTACTTTGGTTTTCGATTTGTTATAGTATGGACAGGTTGAACTTGGTACTTGGATTACAAACCTGTAAACTCACCAGCATTTTTGTGCTGACGTAAACTTTTACATGTTTTCTCAGGTCGCTAAGGTAGCACAATGGAACTAGGGCGCACGCGTCTGCACGGCGTCTAGTTAGGATTGCATGGTTTTCAAACGTTGAACACTTGGTTTATTTTGGATTATGGTTTGAATAAGCTTCTGCTGTAATTGGGGATTTTAAACTATGTTTTCTTAAATTGCATATGTTCATTTAGACTTGTTTATTGTGATCGTTGGTTTGGATCCTGGTTTGTCATGCGCCTCACGGTAAAACTCCGCAAGTGGATTTTGAGGGTGTGACAGATTGGTATCAGAGCCAATGGTTATAGTGAACTAGGACTGCATGTAGAGTCTAGTCTATAGCCGAGTCGCACACACTAGACGATCACATAGTACTAAACGTTATGGTGGTTTACGTATGGTCTTGTCGGGGTGTCTCTAAATCATTTGATCTTCCTATGTTACATCATCCGTTCTATCTTAAGTCGGGTTACTTGTTTTCTAGGCAGTGCGGTATATTGGGGTAAATCGTGTACTCTTGAGATTTGTCCAAGGCTCGGACATCTCCCTTTCATACTCCAATAGAAACACTTGCCATAAACTACCGTAGCATTACGGTGTATAGCTAAGAGTCTATGTTCGGTGATTTGAACTTTGAACTAGGAGAACACTTGGAGGACCATGTAGAGCGGTTTATCATTTTGGGTGCACACAAAATCATAAACCGAAATGCATGAAAGCCCTAGTGAGCTATGGGTTTGAAGGGATAGTCCTGGATTGGATCTAGCTTTGATCTTGTGAACGCTAGTGGTTATCATTAGCTGCGAGACTAAATTTTCTCGTCCTTTTTGTCGGAATCATGTCTGGAGTGCGAGGAGGACGTGGAGGTGGCCGCGCTGGTGGGCGTGGTGGTGGGATAATGAAGGGAAAGGACCTGGGCCAGCACAGCAGGGTAAGAGATTTGATAGCGGGGGTTCTTCTTCTACTGGTAACAAACAGGGTGGTTATGCGGGGAAACTGCCTAAATGCAACAAGTGTGGGCGTCATCATCAAGGGAACTGCGACAGTAATCGTTGCCATCGCTGCCAGCGATTTGGGCATTTTGCTAAAGATTGTCGGGCTACACTTCCATCGACCCAGGCCCCAAGCAATACCTCGGCTCCTACTGCTACTCAAGGAACTACGGGAAGACAAGGATGTTACAACTGTGGTGAGACTGGGCATTACAAGAAGGATTGCCCGAAACTGAAGCAGGGCGGGAACAACGGTAACGGGAACAACGGGGGCGGCGGCAGGAATGCACGTGCCTTCGTCATTGGAGCCGCTGAGGCTAGACAGGATCCTGACACAGTTACCGGTACGTTCCTTCTCAATAATCGCTCTGTTAGTGTTTTATTTGATTTTGGTGCCGACAAGAGTTTTATATCTGTGGAAGTTAGTCGACTGCTAGATGTAGTACCTGTACCATTAGAGGCTAAGTATGTTATTGAGTTGGCTGACGATAAGAAGATTGAAGCTACTTGTATCCTTCGGGAGTGTCAACTAGAGTTGTCGGGTTTGTCGTTCCCCATCGACCTTATGCCGGTACCTTTGGGTAGTATTGACGTGGTGGTCGGCATGGATTGGTTGTCTTTGTATCGCGCGGAGATTGTCTGTTACGACAAGATTATTCGGATTCCTCTCCCTGATGGAGAATTCCTTTCTGTGTACGGTATCAAGGGTGGTGTTCCGCTAAATATCATCTCTAGCATGAAAGCCCTTAAGTATCTTCGAAAGGGTTACTCGGCCGTTTTGGCACTTTTATCTGTATCCTCTAGCGATGAGAAGAAGATCGACGATATTCCTGTTGTACGCGAGTTTCCTGATGTATTTCCTGATGATTTATCTGGTCTTCCTCCCCATCGTCAGGTCGAGTTTGGTATTGATCTTGTACCAGGGGCTGCTCCTATTGCTCGGGCCCCCTACCGTCTTGCACCTCCCGAGATGCAGGAATTGTCTAGTCAGTTACAGGAACTCTTGGACAAGGATTTCATCAGACCAAGTTCTTCCCCTTGGGGAGCCCCGATTCTATTTGTTAAGAAGAAGGATGGAAGTTTCCGATTGTGTGTGGACTACAGAGAACTGAACAAATTGACCGTCAAGAACCGTTATCCTCTTCCACGTATTGATGATCTATTCGACCAACTCCAGGGTTCTAGTTACTACTCCAAGATTGATTTGAGGTCCGGTTATCACCAGTTGCGCGTAAGGGAAGCTGACGTTGCAAAGACTGCCTTTCGTACACGTTATGGTCATTTTGAATTCTTGGTCATGCCTTTCGGTCTCACGAACGCACCGGCGGTTTTCATGGATTTGATGAACCGCGTTTGCAAACCATATCTGGACAAGTTCGCCATTGTGTTTATTGATGACATTCTGATCTACTCCAAGAACAAGACTGAACACGAGGAACACCTGCGTTCGGTTTTGGAACTCTTGCGACGGGAACAACTTTACGCCATGTTCTCAAAGTGTGACTTTTGGTTACGCGAAGTTCAGTTCCTAGGACATGTGGTTAATGAACTAGGAATTCATGTCGATCCAGCTAAGATCGAAGCGATCAAGGACTGGGGAGCACCAAAGACGCCAACTGAGGTGCGGCAATTCCTAGGCCTTGCGGGCTACTATCGTCGTTTCATTCAGGGGTTCTCGAAGATCGCTCAACCCCTCACCACTCTTACTTAGAAGGATAGAAAATTCGACTGGGGTGAACCACAAGAGTCGGCATTTCAAGAACTGAAGTCTAAACTTTGTTCTGCTCCTATTTTGTCCTTGCCTGAAGGCCCTGATGATTTCGTTGTTTACTGTGATGCTTCTATTCATGGTCTCGGTTGTGTATTGATGCAACGCGAGAAAGTGATTGCGTATGCTTCTCGTCAACTCAAGGTGCACGAGAAGAACTACACCACCCATGACTTGGAGTTGGGTGCAGTGGTATTCGCGTTGAAAATTTGGAGACATTACTTGTACGGTACCAAATGCACCATCTACACCGATCACAAGAGTCTTCAACATATTTTCGACCAACAACATTTGAACATATGACAGCGTCGTTGGATTGAACTCCTGAACGACTATGATTGTGCCATTAAGTACCATCCTGGCAAGGCGAATGTTGTAGCAGACGCCTTGAGCAGGAAGGAATCAACTAAACCTCGTCGCGTTCGGGCGTTGCAACTCACCATTCATTCATCTCTACCTGATCAACTCCGTTCTGCTCAGTTAGAAGCTTTGAAGGAGGAAAACCTTAAAGCTGAGACTATGCACGGTGCCGACAAGCACCTCGAGCGAAGGCCTGATGGCCTGCACTACTTCGCAGAACGCATATGGGTTCCTTTATTCGGGGGACTTCGGGAGCTTGTCCTTGATGAGGCTCACAAGTCCCGGTATTCTATTCATCCTGGTTCGGATAAGATGTACCAAGATCTGAAGGTGCTTTACTGGTGGCCAAACATGAGGTCGGATATAGCCTCATACGTGAGCAAATGCTTGACCTGTGCTAAGGTCAAGGTGGAATACCAGAAACCGTCGGGTCTCTTGCAACAACCTGAAATTCCGGAGTGGAAATGGGAACGGATTACCATGGATTTTGTCACACAACTGCCTAAGTCACCGAGCGGGAATGACAAGATATGGGTGATTGTTGATCGGTTGATGAAATCAGCCCATTTTCTCGCTATTAAGGAGACCGACACCATGGATCGTTTGGCTCGTCTTTATCTGAAGGAAGTTGTTTCTAAGCACGGGGTGCCGGTTTCTATTATCTCGGATCGTGACTCCCACTTTACTTCTCATTTCTGGAAGTCGTTGCACAAGGCTTTGGGTACCCAACTAGACATGAGTACAGCTTACCATCCACAGATTGACGGTCAGAGTGAGCGCACGATTCAAACTTTTAGAAGACATGCTGCGGGCATGTGTGATCGATTTTGGCAAAGGTTGGGAAGCTCATTTACCGTTAGTAGAATTCTCATACAACAACAGTTATCACACGAGTATCAAGGCAGCTCCGTTCGAGGCACTATACGGGCGGAAATGCCGGTCTCCTCTTTGTTGGGCTGAGGTGGGTGAGAGTCAACTCACTGGGCCTGAGCTAGTGTACGAAACTTCGGAAAAGATCGTACAGATTCATAACCGGTTGGCAGCGGCACGGGATCGGCAAAAGAGTTATGCTGATCAACGTCGCAAACCATTGGAATTCCAAGTTGATGACAAGGTACTTCTGAAAGTTTCACCGTGGAAGGGCGTCATACGCTTTGGGAAGCGTGGAAAACTCAACCCTCGGTATGTCGGTCCATTTACGATCCTGGAACGGATTGGACCGGTGGCATATCGTCTTGATTTACCGACGGAGCTCGGTAACGTACATAACGTCTTCTATGTGTCCAACTTAAAGAAGTGTCTGGCTGACGAGTCTCTCATCGTTCCACTGGAAGAGATCAAGGTTGATGATCGTCTTCGGATTGTGGAAGAACCTGTGGAGATTCTGGATTACAAGATTCGTAGCCTACGTCATAGCAAGATTCGCATTGTTAAGGTTCGCTGGAACTCGAACCGGGGACCAGAGTACACTTGGGAACGGGAGGATCAGATGAAGTCTAAGTATCCTCATCTCTTTCCTAAGGAAGCGTTCGAATCAAGATATGTCTCCACTGCAGCTGAATGAATCTCGGGGCGAGATTCCTTTTAACGTGGGGATGATGTGACAACTCGGGTAAATCTCTCTCTTGGTTTCTATCTTTTGTCTATTTCTTTTGTTATTCCTTTTGGGTACTGTGCAATTTTTGGGACGAAAATTCTTTTAACGTGGGGATGATGTGACACCCGGCAAATTCTGGTTAACAACGTTGTCTAGATGAAAGTCTACCTTAGCGAGTCACGCGTATATTATACTTAACTGGGTTAGTTAAGTCGTGTTATGGTTCGGGAACTATCGGTTTAGTATAGAAGATCATTGGATGTTGGTCTAGAGGTTCATTAGATGTCAGTCCTTAACCAAGTGTACAAATGGTGACGATTCGTAGAATCGTCAGGGCATACGGAACATACAAGTCTCGAGTCCCGGGAATTTGGTGAACGAGGGTGAATATGTTTGTTTGCAAGTGTTATGTGTTTACAATCATTATGTGACTTGTCGGTATGTGAAAATGTGTTAACATATGTTAAAACGGGGTTTAACGCGCAAAATACATCGAACCAACCCCTATAGGCGATTAGGGAGGCTAATCGCCTATAGGGCATGCATTTAGGGAATCATTACATGCGATTGGGGGGCTACTCGCATGTAATGACATGCGATTAGGCCCAATTGCATGTAATGTCATGCGATTAGCAGCCCTAATCGCATGTAACTGCTGCACAATCGCGTGTTACGTGCTGGACGACTAAAAACGACTATAAATACAATGCTTGACTTCCTAAACTTCATAATAACAACCCTAGTCGTCACATAAACCGCCCCAACACACACACAACCTCTGGAACACGATTTTGGATCAAAACACAAGGTTTCAAGCCTATTTCATCATCCTATCACAAATCTAAGGTGTGGTTTTCATCCATGCAACCTTATTTAACATTTTCATTGAATCCCTAATGGTCCAGACCTGTTTTAAAACGTATGAGTCTTCTGAAAATCGTTAATAATCATTATTAATTGGATTCTAACTATCATACATGTGTTATGTGTGTTTATGATTAAAAGCTAGGGTTTTTATGATTCAAGATGGATGATTAACGTGTTATTAGGTTAGTTTCAGATTAATAATGATATCATGCTAATGAAATCTGAGTAATTGTTCATTAGGGTTATAGTATGCATGTTAATGTGATGTTTCATGCTATGTGTATTGTGTTTGGATTACATGGTTGCATGCAGGGCTGATAATACGAGGTTAAACGAAGGATTTTGGTTTAAACATGTTTAGTATAGTTGTTGGATTGATATTGGATGATTACACGCGTTCTGGATCTGATTTGGAGTGTTAAACGCGCGAAAAACCGGAACAGCTGGGTTACAGGCGATTGGCAACCCTAATCGCCTATGTTAGGGGCGATTAGGAAGCCAATCGCCAGTATGGACTCCCCAATCGCATGAAATACATGCATTTGGGGGCTAATTGGCTCTGTTACATGCAATTGTGATCCTAAATGCTAGTTAAGTCCTGAAATACATGTCTTATAGCCCTAATCGCCTATAAACTCAAGATTTACATGTCTTATGACCCTAATCGCCTATATTATATGCGATTAGCCTTCCTAAATGCCTGTTGACCAACCTAAATGCTAGTTGACTTTTCCTAATCGCGTGTACTGCTGCTGTAAGTGTAAATTAGCATTCCGAGACCCGATTTGACATCTAGGAACATGCTAGGAACCCGTAACATATCTAATAACTTGGTAACATATGTTTGGATGTAATTGTGTGATACGGGAACTACGTGCTATAACTTGTTGGACGTTAACGTATGTTAAGTGTGATTGCATGATTGTATGTTTGAGAGCGTAAGCATAACACGGGGAGTCTCGGGTCACCAATGGGATGTCGAGTCTTGTACATTGGGTCAGTTAAACAGTCACGGTGTTTTCAAACGAACTTGGTTATGGTCTGGACATCTAGGGACTAACTAACCTGCGGGTTATTAGTCTAAGTACTTGTAGCTGTCATATGTTAGGTCGCCGCTTTACGGGACTAGCATAGCTGCTGAGTTATTCGTATTACGAAGTAACGCAACTTAAGGTGAGTTTACGGCTCCTCTTTTAATTGGTTTCACTTTTCTGGGGAGAAAACATGTGTTAAAACTTATGTTTGGTAACTACTGTCATACTATGGGTTTCTATGGTTTACTATACGATCTTTGGAAGTCCCGGGGGGAACCATGAATGTGCGGGTTTGCACAACGGGGAAATGTGAATAGCTCTATTGGGAGTGACCAACCCCGCTCGTCGACTTGGAGGGTCGGCGGGTGCATATTGTCTCAAACAGGAACAACAGGTTACTACATCGGGCACGACATCTGGTTTGCGAGTTAGTAATGGTTTTCCAATCGTGATAGTAACAAAACATACGCCTAGCTAGCGTACTTTGGTTTTCGATTTGTTATAGTATGGACAGGTTGAACTTGGTACTTGGATTACAAACCTGTAAACTCACCAGCATTTTTGTGCTGACGTAAACTTTTACATGTTTTCTCAGGTCGCTAAGGTAGCACAATGGAACTAGGGCGCACGCGTCTGCACGGCGTCTAGTTAGGATTGCATGGTTTTCAAACGTTGAACACTTGGTTTATTTTGGATTATGGTTTGAATAAGCTTCCGCTGTAATTGGGGATTTTAAACTATGTTTTCTTAAATTGCATATGTTCATTTAGACTTGTTTATTGTGATCGTTGGTTTGGATCCTGGTTTGTCATGCGCCTCGCGGTAAAACTCCGCAAGTGGATTTTGAGGGTGTGACACTGCTGCATATAATCTCACTTGGGATAGGTTGAAAGAAATGTTGCTAAGAGAGTATTGCCCGAGGACTGAGTTGCAAAAGATTGAAGAAGAGTTCTGGAAGCTTTGTATGGTAGGTGCTGAAATTAGAGCCTATACTACTCGATTTAATGAACTTGCCAGACTTGTTCCACGTTTAGTCACTCCTGAATATGCAAGAATCGAGAGGTATCTCTATGGTTTGGTGCCACAGATTAGAGGAATGGTTACAGCATCGAAACCTGCCAGTATGCACGAAGCTATTACTTTAGCACAGTCATTGACCGATGATGCAGTTCGGATGGGTACTCTGGCTAAGAAGGGAGACTCGGGAAAGAAATCAGTGGATCAGGTTAAGAAAGATGTTGTTGAACCAGAGGGGAAACAGGTTGACAACAAGCGAAAGAGGTCTGGGAATTTTCGAAATCAGTCTGGTGATAAGAGAAATAGGAATCAGGATTCTGGTAAAATGTATGCCGCTAATACATCAGAATCCAAAGGAGTTGGGGGTACACCGCAGAAGTGTACTATTTGTAACAAACAACATGATGGTGGTTGCAGGGGTGGAGTGTGTTCAAGGTGTGGAAAACCAGGTCATCAAGTTCAGACTTGCCGAGTTAAGTTGGCAGGAGATTCTGAGAAGGTTAATAGAGGTTGTTTTGAATGCGGTTCGGAGGCGCATTTCAAGAAAGATTGTCCGAAGCTGAAAGGGACAAACGCCAGAGGAAGAGCGTTCGAGATGAACGCTAGTGCAGCTCGCAAGGATCCATCAGTTGTTACCGGTACGTTTCTTGTTAATAATCAACCTGCATCTATACTATTTGATACCGGAGCCGACTTGAGTTTTGTTTCGAGAGACTTCGAGGCTTTGCTTGGCATGAAATCAAATAAACTAGATAAAAGCTATGCCATAGAATTAGCTAATGGAAAGATTATTGAAACCGGTGATATTATTAGAGGGTGCACGTTGTGTTTAGAGAACCATTCTTTTAGCATTGATCTTCTACCCGTCGAACTTGGTAGCTTCGATATTGTCGTTGGCATGGACTGGTTATCTAAAAACCATGCCGAGGTTGTTTGTTCCGAAAAGATTATTCGTCTTCCGCTTCCGAATGACGAGAATCTTATAGTTCGAGGGGAATCTAAGAGAACTTTTCTGAAGATGGTCAATGTTATGAAGGCGCATAAGTTCTTGCGTAAAGGGTATCCAGCTTTCTTGGCCAGTGTTGTAGATACAAAGGCGGAAGAACAAAAGCTTGATGACATACCTATTGTTCGTGAATATCCAGAGGTCTTTCCTGAAGATTTACCCGGATTACCGCCAGCAAGACAGGTTGAATTCCGAATAGATCTTGTACCAGGTGCAGCACCGATTGCTAAATCTCCTTACCGATTAGCACCATCTGAAATGCAAGAGTTATCCAATCAGTTGCAAGAATTATTGGATAAAGGATTTATAAGACCTAGCTTCTCACCCTGGGGATCACCAGTCTTGTTTGTCAAGAAGGAAGATGGAACATTTCGAATGTGTATCGACTATAGAGAGTTGAATAAACTCACTATCAAGAATCGGTATCCCTTACCGAGAATTGATGATTTGTTTGATCAACTCCAAGGTTCGAGTTTCTACTCGAAGATCGATTTACGTTCGGGCTATCATCAGCTGAGGGTAGTTGAAGAAGACGTTCCAAAGACAGCATTCAGAACACGTTACGGACACTATGAGTTTTTAGTTATGCCGTTTGGGTTAACGAATGCTCCAGCTGTATTCATGGATCTCATGAACATGGTTTGCAAACCATATTTGGATAAATTTGTTATAGTATTCATTGATGATATACTTATTTATTCAAGAACCAAAAGAGATCATGAACATCATTTGAGGCTGATACTAGAGTTGCTGAAGAATGAGAAACTGTATGCCAAGTTTTCTAAATGCCAGTTTTGGATTCGTGAAGTTCATTTTCTTGGGCATGTCATCAATGAAAAAGGTATACATGTTGACCCTGTGAAGATTGAAGCTATCAAGAACTGGGATACGCCTAAATCCCCGACAGAGGTACGTCAATTCTTAGGATTGGCAGGTTATTATCAAAGGTTTATCGAGAACTTCTCAAAGATAGCACAACCTTTGACATTGTTGACTCAGAAGGATAAGAAATATGACTGGGGTGATAAGCAAGAAGCAGCTTTTCAGTTATTGAAGCAAAAGTTGTGTAGTGCTCCCATCCTATCTCTCCCAGAAGGCACTGAAGGTTTTGTGGTTTATTGTGATGCGTCTCGACTTGGTCTTGGTTGTGTTTTGATGCAGAATGATAAAGTCATAGCTTATGCTTCCCGTCAAATCAAGATTCACGAGAAGAACTATACCACCCACGATTTAGAGTTGGGAGCTGTCATTTTCGCACTCAAGATTTGGAGACATTATCTATATGGTACGAAGTGTACGATCTTCACTGATCATAAAAGCCTCCAGCATATTTTTTATCAAAAGGATCTAAACATGAGACAGCGTAGATGGGTGGAGTTGCTTAATGATTACGATTGCGAGATTCGTTATCATCCTGGCAAGGCTAATGTAGTAGCAGACGCTCTTAGCAGAAAGGAAAGAGTTAAAACTTTAAGAGTACGTGCATTAGGATTGACTATTCATACGAACCTCACAGCTCAGATTCATGATGCACAGCAAAAAGCTCTTAAAGGGAGGAATTTGAAGATTGAAAGATTGCGCGGTATGGTAGACGAGTTGACTTCAAAGTCTGATGAAGTGTTGTATTTCATGGATCGTATTTGGGTGCCAAAGACAGGTAATTTGCGTAAATTAGTGCTGGATGAAGCCCACAAATCTAGATACTCGATTCACCCAGGATCGGATAAAATGTATAAGGATTTGAAGGAGCTTTATTGGTGGCCCAATATGAAAGCAGAGATTGCAACCTATGTGAGTAAATGTTTAACTTGTTCTAGAGTGAAGGCAGAATATCAGAAGCCGTCTGGGCTTTTACGTCAACCTGAGATCCCTCAGTGGAAGTGGGAGTGTATTACTATGGATTTCATAACAAAGTTACCCAAGACGTCTAGTGGGTTTGATACTATTTGGGTGATTGTTGATAGGTTGACTAAGTCTGCTCATTTCCTCCCGATTAAGGAAACTGACCGATTGGACAAGTTAACAAAGCTTTATTTGAAGGAAGTTGTAGCTCGTCATGGAGTCCCGATTTCGATTATTTCTGATAGAGATGGTCGATTCACTTCCAGGTTTTGGAGATCATTACAGAAGGCTTTAGGTACCCGGTTGGATATGAGTACCGCATATCATCCGCAGACAGATGGTCAGAGTGAAAGGACCATTCAAACTCTTGAGGACATGTTGCGTGCTTGTGCTTTAGATTTTGGTGGAAGCTGGGATGCTCACCTACCTTTAGTTGAGTTTTCCTACAATAATAGCTACCACACCAGTATTAAAGCAGCGCCATTTGAAGCCCTTTATGGAAGAAAGTGTCGTTCACCTCTTTGTTGGGCAGAGGTTGGTGATGCGCAACTGACTGGACCAGACATTATCCAGGAAACCACTGACAAAATCTTTTGAATTAGGGATATTTTGAAAGCGTCAAGGGACAGGCAAAAGAGTTATGCAGATAACCGGAGGAAGCCACTAGAATTCCAGGTTGGAGACAGGGTTTTGTTGAAAGTCTCACCTTGGAAAGGAGTTATTAGGTTTGCTAAACGTGGGAAGCTCAATCTCCGTTACATCGGACCGTTTGAGATTTTGGCTCGTGTGGGCCCAGTAGCTTATCGACTCAAATTGCCTCAAGAATTGGAAGGTGTGCATGATGTGTTTCACGTGTCAAATCTGAAGAAGTGTTTATCAGACGAGACACTTATCATACCACCTGATGGGATCCAAGTCGATGAGAAGCTCCGTTTTGTTGAGGAACCAGTCGAGATTTCGGATTGGAAGATTCAGAAACTTCGTCGCAGTCGCATCAAATTGGTCAAAGTTAGATGGAATTCTAAGCGAGGACCAGAGTTTACATGGGAGCGAGAAGACCAGATGAAGCGAAAATACCCCCACTTGTTTCCTTCTAAGCCGAATTTGAAGGTGTCGGTTTAATTTCGGGGCGAAATTCCTTCAACTGGGGGAGACTGTGACAACCCGTAATTTTCAGATTTTAATCCGTACTGTAATCAAATGTATTTATAAGTTAAGCTTGAGTAAGATTTAATTTTGATAAATTAAAGTCTCTTTATAGTCTAGCAAAGTCCCTAAATACATGGATTTGTATTTGTTTAATTTTAGAAAAATACGACGTCGCACTGCGACAAATTAACCGAATTAAGCGTTGGTGACGACCCGGTAAGCTTTTAAAATCCAGAAATGGTCCTATATGCTTGGAATAGCATAAAATGATATTTTATAAGTGGAAGTTTAGTTAAATCGAATAAAAACGCTGATTTAAAGTTTTTGTCGCGCAGTGTCCGGTACAGCGCGTACGCGCGCTTTTAGCCGACAAATTCGATCTAATTAAGCGTCCAGCACCTAAAATATTTATTATACAGCAAAAATTATAAGATTTAGTGGGTATTAATAATTGATAATTTATTGGGTTAAAAGAAATTATTTTAGGGTGTATTTTTATCATTTTTATACCCCTAAACCACCTAAAATACCCCCTAATTATAAAAATTAACCCAACCCATCTAATACCCACCCCCACCCACGATTTTTATTAACAAAATGCAGATTTCTTTTGATTTTGGTGACACTAATATTATCCCTAAACATTACAAGTGTTAAGTCTACAACCTAGGTAATCATGAGGGATCCTTCTTATAATCCTTCTCTTACATGCATTCCATATCCCAATTCACTCAACCTCTTCCCTCTCTCTCTCCTTTGAACCGTCCCAACCCCCAAACCCTTACACTTCTTCTTTTCAAATCACCTAACCATCCATGTTATGATGAAAAACCTCCAAATTATTAAGTTAGTTTAAGTGTTGGGTCAAGAAGCAAGCATTTTAAGCAAGTAAGAAGCCATTCCAAGTAGAACTATCTTCTTTTCTCTCAAAAACTCAAGACCATCAAGGGTATGAGCCTTATTTAGTTTCATTTTCTTTGAATTTTGAATCTAATTCTTAGTGAGTTTTTAAGAATGTTCACCAACACCTTGAACTTTTCTAAATGGAGACTTAAAAAAAAAACCAACCCTTGTTAATTAAATGAATGGATGAAAATGGTGTAATATGTATGTGTATGTGTGTCGTATGTATGTATGTATGAGTATGTATGGGTATTTGATGTTCTTGAAAATTTGATATTTGTAAGTAACTATTTGATAAAAATTTATGTTTTTATAAATGTTTTTCCATGTTAAAAGTATAAAAACAAAGCTGATGTAAAATGTAAATGTTGGTTAAAAACTTATAACAAAAGGCATGATATGATTCTAGACTTGAATATGGATTTATCTTATGACACTATGTTCAAAAATTCAAGTTTTGATAATAAAAATATAAGTTTATGCATGCATTTTTAGATCTGATGTGGATTCTTAAAAGATGTTATATGATGGTGTAAATATTGTGTTTTTGGATGAATACATAAAAATCTATCATAGGGTCATGTTAGCATAGCTCAAAATGCTTAAAAATGACTTAAAATGGTAGTTATGGCATTTGAATAAGAGATTTTGGAAATATTATTTTTGATCAGTAATATTCAAGTTATTTTGGCCTTATAATGACCAAAATAATCTATGATAAAGATTAGAACTAAAACAATGTGTTTAAAACCGACTTCTATGCGTAAAAAGCTCGGTTTTCGCAACTTTTCGGTACTTGAAACCTTACAATTTCAAAACTGATCTTAATCAGCTTATAAAAATATATTTCAAGTATAAAAATTATATTTTTAAGTAAATAATAAGTTTGGTATTTTTCTATATGTTTAAACATAACTTAAACGCAAAACTAGGCGTTAAAACGGTAATTTTAACGCTTAAATCGTAAGTTTTTGAAACTGATTTAGATTAGCAAGTTTGGACCTAAAATATGTTTAAAATAAGTGTCTTAGAGTGTTAATAAGTATTTTAATGTTTATACTTGAGAAAATGTGTAAATTGACGCGTAGGGAACTACGGTTCGGCTAGAAACCGCGTCGTTACGCCATTTCTAGCCAAACTAATAAAATTATGAATTTTTACTTCATAATCAATATGATAAGTGTTAATATGTATATTTTGATAATATATATATTTATTATTTAGAAATATAATAATTAAGCATTATTATGCAAAAATGGTAAACTTGGATATATTACAAGTAAAAGTATTTTATAACTAAGTGTTATGTGATATACTTGTACTACAAATATGAATTATTTGTATAATACATATATCTTGAATTATATTTTGGTGCTAAGAAAATTTACTAAAATATACAAGGTCACTTATAATTGCAAAGCATAAAACCGAGGGTTCGGATCACCAACGTGTCAAATAAGGTTAAACGTCTTTTCTTTGAAAAATAAACATTTTAAAGTCTAACAGGTTGAGGTGAATAACTTACGGAAATAGACTTGATAATCAAGTGAGTTAGGTGATAACTCACGGGAATGACTTATTAATTGACCATAAAAGTGTCCCATTTGTATAGGGAACGGTTAGGTCGGAAATAAACTTGGACTTAAATTTTGCTAGCTAAAGTATCAAGCTTTGAGGTGAGTTTTCACGGCCCCTTTCATTAGTTTTAATGTATTTAAACATTGGGGGATTAACATGATTTTGTAATTATGGTAAGTATACTAGTACATTTCGTAACCAAATGATGGCCAGAGTAAGTGCTATTTTCCTGTGCATTTTGTGCACGGTGTCTCCCACGGCAGTCATAATCATTAGTTCTTGGAGGGAACCGCAGGGTATATTGGTAGATCTATCGGGTTTGACCACCCACCTCGTGATTAGTCGCGCTGGTCGTCTAGACGGGGAAATATATTTTGAAAGGCATTAGTAGGGGGACCACTTATTTGTTTTGGGTTGATTATGGGCTCTGGTTGCTATCATGTCGGGAGATCTAGCTAATCTACGAACGGTTCATATAATTTTGTTTTATAAGAAAAGGTTATTTCTTATGTATAAAAACCTGTGAAACTCACTAGCTTTAAGCTAACTATACTTTTCAAATCTATGCATGTTTTTCAGGTACATAGACGGTATGGGGATGTTAGTAGCTTTTGGGGCAAGCATGGGAATGTCTTTGGGTATCGACGATTAAGGGGACCGTGTGTTGCAAGCTTGCTTTTGTTAAGCAAGTTTAAAATAAAATATGTTTTAAAGACTACTTTGTGTACTTAACTACTATCTTTTAATAATTTGATATCCAAATGACTATCTATGTTTGCTTATATCATTACTGTCACCGGCTTTTGTATCATCACCCACGCTTAATTTCCGCTGCGATTTTCGGGGTGTGACATACTGACCATGTTGAAATGCCTTATAACCCGTTGAGGGAAATGAAGCTCAACAATCTCGAAGCATATCAGAGGGTAGCAACTCCTCTAGCTTTCGCTACCGCTTGAACAGATAGCCGACAGTTCAAACAAAGCTAAGGTGTAGGGGGTCCAGTTGAACTAAAAACAAAAAAATAAAAACTTCAGTCAGTTACACAACACAATAAATGCTTAATACAAAAAAATAAAATTAATTACTAACACGTGATTAATAAACGTACCATGTTTTCGTTTAAAGATTGTAGCTGAGAACGATATGTCCTCAGGCAATGTGTGGCTACCTCTTTAAAGTTCAGATTGCGTTGTTGCCACCTACAAAATTAACATTTTAAAAAACGTGTTCAGTAAAAAATACATTTGAAGAATACAAACACATTAGATTTGTTTAGGCTTTGTGATATACTGAGCCGCTAGCGGGCAAGTATAATCAAACGGAGCGTTGGGTGGTCGTGGTGCGAGACACCGAATCCTCTCCCAGGCCCACATTTGAAGGAGCATCACGGGCCCAGTCACGGCTCTTGTATCTGGATGGGTCGCATCACAAAGTTTCCTATAAAGGCAAGCTAGAACCGCACTCCCCTAACTATAGGATCCTGTTAAGTTTAGGTCTCGTAAAAATTTTAAATAAAAAACATTTAATCTGTTGTTGGAATTATCAGGGAACAATGTAGAAACGATCAGATAAAAAATTATTAAACGCGCACGGATAATGCACTTTGCATCCCTAGCCTCAGCTTCAACAAACGGTTTGTTTAATTCACTAATAATAACAGTAATAAAAACACATTTGCCCCTCATTTGGTTTCTGGAGTGGTAACACCTAACCAGTTTTGGCACCACCCTATTGCCTCGACAGTTGACAGCGTGTCATCTGTTCCAGACAAAACATTACCCTCGATGGGTAACCCCCACAAGACGTTAACATCTTGTAAGGTCACAGTAGCTTCACCAAATGGTAGATGGAATGTGTGAGTTTCGGGCCTCCATCGTTCCACCAAAGCTGTTATTAACGAGTGGTCAATGTATCGATAACCACAGTCTAGAATGCCACCAAACCCTGCGGCATCAATATGGTTACAAACCCGTCCTACCACAGGGTTTTTACGAAGTGCCACCCATAGGCTTCTATCACTACATTTAACATTGAGGGGCTCATTAAAGTTTTGTTCGTTTAAGAATGTATGAAAAGCACGATGTCGATCACGTAGGTACAAGACATCGTTACTTAGAGGACCAGGGTTTAAATTTATATTTTGATTCATGGTGGTAGGATTTGTGATGAATTAAAGGTTTGCGATGATTCTGATTCTGATAGTGATGGTGTGGTGTGATTGTTAAAACCAACAACTTCTTAAGTTCAAAGTGTGGTGGATGGTTATAATTTTTCACCACCACCTCCATTTTATAACACCTTAAAAGTTATAATCTTACACCTCTCTTACACATTTACTATTTACCATCTTATCATCTGCATATCTTACAATTTTTTTTTAATAAACCAAAGCAATGCATGCAATGTTAGTGGTCTAAATTGTGGTGGGTGTCTCTTGTCTCTCTCGGCTGATAAGGAGAATCATTTCAGAATTCTGGTTGATGCCTCACATTCATTTGGCGGCTTCTGGTGATGCCTCACACTCAATAAGCGACATCAATGGATGCCTCACTCCTAATAAGCGACATTAGTGATGCCTCACATTGGTTCATCGACATCATTGATGCCTCACATTCAATCAGCGACATCAGGGGGGACAAAAGCTTACACATTCTCAGCTGCAAATGATTGGCAAGAATGAAGAGGTTGATGTCGCTAGTTGGTTCAGCGACATCACCAATAATGCTTTCTAAAACAAAAACTCTATTTCTCCAATGGCTACCAATAATGCTTTCTAAAACAAAAACTCTACCATTTATGCAAAGGATTCATCAATTCACTCTACAAATATCAATTTAATTTTCGGTTTACCATTCTTCACCACCATTCTCCAGGTTTAACGTCATAAACTCATAACCATGTGGCGTTGTGTGAGGTCTATATAAGAGCACCCTCAATGGTTTGGTGGTCCAAAATTATAAACCTGTCATATCAGTACATTAGGATGCCAAATCATTTCAAACCACAACCATTTCAAACCCAATTTTCTTACAACAATAAACAATTCCAAACATCCACCTCACAACCCACCTTTACATAATAACATAATAATAATAATAATAATAAAATAAAATAAGGATGATAATATGTGTGTGTGGTAGGTCTCATGGTGCAGATTTTTGACTAGTCCGCTATACCAGACTGAGGGAATCCAGACCACCACTTACAACAAGGAATGTTCTAGTTTGGTTGGTCCAAAATTCTAGATGAGCATGGAGGGGAACCATTGTGAGCGCTATATTAATTAATTTTGGCCGGTTTTTACAAGAATTCAAGTTTTAAATTTGTAAACACCATAAGATACGATCACTCACTACAACACATTAAGGCAAGTGTACCCGTCATTGCTGTGGTATACCGATGGTAAGATACCGAGATTGTCCTAGGATATATACAAGGGCTTTTAGTACCGGAATTCGACCACTACTTGAAAACTGGGCTATGGCTATAGTTTTCACCAATCAACCTGCTACACATTTGTTTAAATGTGTGACTAAAGGTCATTTTTAACATTTGAAAAACTTCAAGTCCACTTTTCGCTATACATCTACTTGTTCATGTAACTATTAAATAATTGCTCAAAACCTTTAGTCACACTTCAAGAAAAACTGTACACTAAAATAAGTGTGGCCAAATGTGACCTACGTCCATAATACTTGTCTCATGTGACCAAAACCACATCTTTTAGTATGCTTTAGCCTTACTTTAAGATAAAATTGTAACATTTACCAGCCACAGTTGAAAATTGTGACCAAATGTGACCAACTGCCACAATAGTTTTTAATGACGTGGCTAAAATCTACAACATAGGGCTACTTACAAGTTTGTGTAAGTCCAGAATCCTTCCCCAGTATCAAACATTTCAAATCTGTAGCCTTGAATTTTTGTGTCTTGACAGTTTGTTGTTTATTTTAGATTTGAGATGTATTTAACTAGTTAAATTATCATTGAATATTATTATTTGGTATAATATATTTTAATTTCATCATACATTTCAAACATTTAATGGACGATAAGTAGAAAAACTAAAACAAATTGTTGAATTTTCTTCTCAAGAAATGTAAACATGCGATGTTTCCTCCTACACCAAAATATCTTGTGAAATTAACTAAAGTTGACCTCAAGTCAATTGTTTATATTCAAAATTATACGAGAAAACTACACTTTAAGTTCCTCCAAAATTTATGGAATCTTAACGTGGAGTGAGAATAGGTTCGGAAAGCAACTAAGGTTGTTTCCAAGAAACTTGCATAACGTTAACGTATTTCATACATTAGAAATATATCGAATCTCTCTTCGACGTTTCACCACCATTCAATTCATTAACATGGACAAGACAAGAGTTGTTTTGAGGTATTTTAAAAGTTCATGTGAAAAAGATGTAGCAAACCTAATCCAAAAGTTCATTTTTAAGAATATTAAGGCTCATTACGATTCACATTCACCGTTTTGAATAAGTCCTAAAGTATTGTAACTCGGACCGGACCAGTAACCGGGACCTAAGTCGGTCCGGTTTAGGGTATTGGTCCTGTTCTAAGAGAATCGGGAACCGGCCGACCCGACTGGAAAACTAGGAGGTTGGACCGGGATTTTGATTAAAATGTTCTCATTTTACCCTATTTATTTTTAAAGTATTTTGGTAAGAAGATCAGTTCAACATCCAGTCCAATTTTGAAAACATTAGTCCTAAATATTATACTAAGAAGATTATAAAATAATCACGTTGACCAAGAAGTGCATTTTAAAACGTGTGATCATCTATGTGCCAGTAACTGGTTTTTTAGTCTTTTCTTTTTGTTCCAACGAGTTGAAAGTAAGATCAGGTCATTATAGACGGTGACGACCTCCCTATTTATGATTTTTTAGGGGTGATATTCGACTTCATCCCTTTCCAATCACATTATGGTAATTACAAGTAATAGTTCATGTTGGCCTTTAATCCGGTTAACATATTAGCCTATTGAGTCTTGGAAATCTAAGTATTTTGTAGTTTGTTTTATAGAATTTGTATCTCATAATCAACAAAAAAAAAAAAAAAAAAAAAAAGAAGTAAAATATATAACAATAAATACATACTTTAAAAACTAGTGGACTATATTTTACACACTAAAATAAGAAAGTGTTATTTCTGCGTTACAAATTATCCTTTATTATCCTATATTATAATTATAATTTGTGAACCGCCATGAATGGTGCTCTGTGCCACGTGGCACAGAGCTGTTGGTTTTTTTATTCCATCTTTCTCTGTTTTAAGTCCTTTTAGTTTTGTTTTTCTAAATATCTTAACAACTTTTCTTACAACGTGGTTGGTTAGGTGGCCTTGTAGTCCTCCATTCTACCCGGGTTCGACTCCTTTGGTGTGTAATGCTAATTTTTTTTCTCTAAAAAAGATGGTCCGCCATGTGTCTATCTTATGTTTCTTCCACGTACGTGGCCCCTGCCATGTGTCTCACGCGTCTCCATATGTTCCTCACATCTCAAATCCTTTTTACAAAGCTCAAAACCAAATCTTTATGTTCTGCCTTTTAGTTCACCGTCTTTTACTTTGCAAGTCCGGTATGGTTAACGATTAGTAAAGAATTAGGCGACAGGAGGTAACGGGCCAAAATATAGTTAAATGACCACTTCTCGATGCCTATGCATGACATTTCCTTATATGATACATGATTATTCTAACACATATATTGTAATATTGGTAATTAGGCTATGCTCCTTTGCAGGAAGTTCGGTTCTCGAATCGGATCAAGTGAAAAGATTTACGGGAATGGTATCGTCATAGGCAAGGGCTAAGGTAATGTTTCGTTTGTTGATAAGTTCCTGTTTATTTGTCATTTTCTTTATTTTCGGTTTTGGACTTGTGGTGGTATGTATGCCAAAGGAAGGAGTTCAAAATTGGTTCTTTTCTTTATGTAATATATATACCTCTTTAGCACCGTATGCCTTTCATAGTTTGTTTAAAAAATGTCTACTTCATATTCGTGGGCTTATGTAATTACAGGTAGCAAAATGGGCGGGTCGACGGGTAGGGTAACGGGTCAATATGGGTGGTGGTAGCAATGGGTTGACTCGATAAGTTTATGCTTCGGCCAAATTCCATTTGATTTAAACCCACTTTTGGGTTATTTTTCAGGCTAATGTGGTGCTTTAACCCATTTTGGGTCATTTTTTAGGCTACTACGATGTTCCCAAAAGCTACTCCGACATGTTCGGTAGGTTATTAAAATGGTGGCTACCGTCGGTGGTGATGATTAGCAGCGCGCATTAGCGATGCTGGTCGATTACAGCAAACTTGGTAAGTTTCAGCGACATTTGATTCATATAGTTGGTTGTAGGCGAAATTATGATTTATAGTGCGATGTTTTTTACTAAATAGGCGTCTTTGGATGCTGGGTGGGATTAGCGGTTACGGTTTCGAATGTCGAAAGAAGTTTTAACTTGGATCAGCAACGGTAAATAAATACATAACTATCTTTTATGTAATGTTTTAGATTTTTCAGTAACGTTTTCCTATTTAGTTTTGCATATATGTTGACTATTTTAAGTGTAGACGTTCATTTTATTGTATTGTTAATGGAATAATCTATAATATGTATGTGATGTTTGAAGGTATCCCTACATTGTGCAATAGCAATAAGCCCAAGGAAGCAAATCCCATTAAAAATGGTGGAAAATCATAAACCTACATCTCTTATCTAATTTTTTTTTATAACTTTAGTTTTTCATAATCGTTATCTGATTATCTGAATTGATTTGCTTTTTGAATTACAGTTACAGTCGCTCATGGTTCTTCGATTACGATTTATGTATGTTCCCCTAATAGCTAATGAAGGTAATTACCCATATGAACTTAATGTTTTGCTTATCACATGTTCTTGGATTATAAGGGTTTAGGGCCTCTGCCATTGAATTTTCTAGAAATATATGTGAATGGCAATTTACTTAAGTTGTTGACTGTTGGTGATATAGGTTTTAAGAAAACGAGAGAGAGAGAGAGAGAGGTCACTGTTAATCTGCTTTCAAGAGGGTTCTCCTTCCCTAACTTTCTTCATCGCCATATTTTTCTCAAAGTGTTTATCTGTTGATATGCTTTCTGACTCTTTGTGTATGTATTTGTATCGTGTGAGAGTATTGGTAGTTAACTGTTTGTTTTCGTCTTGGGCTTGGAAAAAATCATGTTGCTACTGTTGTGACTATTGTGTTTATTCACGGGCTCTGCTTCTTTTTCTATTCGTTTTTTCCGCACACCAGGTATTATTGGGGTTATTCAAATAATGAACACATTCGCTATTTGTTTCTGAATTTCATTTTGGGTCTTCATTCCTTTGAGTTTGGTACTGACATGTATGATTCTCCTTTTTCTTCTTCAGTTCATTGTGTTTTTTTAAACCCTATTTATTCTGATTTTTTGCAGTTGGGATTTATTTTTAGCTATAACCTCTGGGTTTTAAACTGAAATGAACTGTGTGTTAACGGTGGGATGCACACATGTTTCAACCCTAATCTACAGTAAAATATTTACACGCGCCTCCACTAAACCAACCCATCCCTCCTCACCCTCTTCCGGTATGTGGTTGTTTGTTGTCAAGGTACTCGATTTTGATTGCTTTGTTTTGGTGTATTATTTCCAAATATTAAAACCTTTGTCTGTTCTACTATGGATTTGTTTAGCTAAAAGTCACCCAAGGTCCAAAAGTTAGGAGAATCGCCCAAAGGTAATATAACATAATTAATGTAATTTAAGAGAACAAAAAAGGTTGTGTTAAATATTGAAATATACTTATAAAGTATTGCTTTTTTAATGAGGTTAATTTTAATAACTTTAGGTATGTATTCAATCTTTGGTTCATGTTGCTACTGTTGTTTGATTGTTGTTGAAGCTTGAGTTGGATTAATGTTTACTCAAAGTGAGATTAATAGGTTATAATGACTAAATTTTGGAAGATTGAATTAGACGGTAAGCGATTATGTTTGTTTTTTTTTTTAATCTCATATGACTTTGGATTGTTTTACATTATTTCTAATATGAACTCTGATATTGAGATGAACTGGCTGTCGTACACACTTACACGGCTTTTTGAACGATGAATAGTAAAAGAATAATGAAACTTAAAGGTTTGATTGGGATCAATTAAGGAAGCGGTCTGCCTTATTTTCTTAAATTTTCACTTAATAAAACAACGTATTGCAGCCCTTGGTTGCGACTTCATCTCTTACTTTTCCCAACCGGCGAGTTTTGTTGGTTGGAGTGTTAACTAGGAGAAAGGCAATCGTTGTACGGCTCTGTACTTTAAATCGGCTTCCATTCAGGGGTATATTGGGTAATCGAGTTTGTTTACGGGTCAGCGGGTTGGATCAGAACCTGGTCAGCAAGTTAACGGGTCAAATCGGTTTGAAAGATTGTTACTAAATGCAGAATTGGTCTAGGATTAACCTGGTTTCAAGGAAGCACGTTAAAGATTTGACCAAGTGTGTAGGAGGAATAAGTCATGAAGTTACGTGGGTTGTTTTTTGATAATTTAGTATGTGTTTTCATTTGTTTGTTTCAATTATAAATCGGGTTAACAGTAGCTTAGTTTTGTATCCCCAACTCTTGTAATTTCTTTGAAGTTTAATAACAACATAAAGAATTCCATAAGTGTGTTTTGAGAGTGTGCATAATCAGGGCCTGAAGAACAGGGTACACATTCATCTTTGGCTTTGACAATTGAGGTTACAGTTCATGTTTTGTTGTGCAAGACACACTGTTTATACCCAGGTATGGAAACACATAATTTTTATTTTTTATGATTTTGTTTCATGAATTTAACATATGTTTTTTTCTCCAAAATTGTTTCACTATCTTGGAAAAAGAACCTCATGGAACAAAGGTTTAATTTGCATATATGTGCTAATTTTCAATTTTGTTTTTTTGTTTGGAAGGGATAAGTCTTCATCTAATGGGAAGCGGACTAAGAAAAAGAGTACTATCTTTGTTTTGACCCAGCACCAGAACACAAACCTCAAGTAATTTTTGCTTACTTTTGTGGCAATGATGCACCTAAATTGATAATTTGAACAACGAAACTAAACCATTAACGTTACCCCCCCCCCCCCCCCCCCCCCCTCCACACACACACGGGCATTGGGAATAACCCAACATTTTGGTTACAGGTACATGGTACAAACGCTGATATTGATACCACTGGACTTGGGCCATCATACGCGAATCAAGATGTGATCTATGGATTTACCTGGAAGTGTTTTCTTTGATACAATGTGGACCATTGATGTAGTCATATTAATGCTTAAATCAACTTTACCATTTTTCATATTGCATATATGTTGTTGGCGATGCATAGACTTTGCTTTTACACAGATGTCTAATGTAACACATATTTGTTTACATAACACAAATTATAGTTGTTTGTAGCGGCGTTACAAATCAACAATCTCATAACCCACTCTAATTTCAAATTCACAAAATTTGTATCAACTAGGCAGTGGTGGATCCTTGATGATGGATTTTGATAGGAGAGATTGGGTTAGTGTCTGGATGCCGACAAATGATAAGGCGCGCAACGTGCGCCCTGTCAAACACACTAGTTATATTAATAAATGAGTCTCCATGAATAATGTTTGGTTTTTTTTTTTTTTTTGTTTTTTTCCCGTTTTATATTCTTTATAAATTTTGTTTGGAACGAGTCTTCCGAAATTACTTACAGCCCAGTTGGATCCTTTACTTTTGTCATACAGCTACCCGGGTTCGATTCTCTTGAACAACATAACATATTTTCTTATTTGGATGACTCAATTTTTATTTTTCTCATGACTCTAATGTGGTTTTCTTTTTCAAGGGCACGTGTTTTATCTGGGTGACTCACTGCGAACACGCATCAACAGATACATCAATTTCATCCTAGTCCCCCAAATCCTCTTTCCTGTAAAGAGATAGAAAGCAAGAATGATCGGAGGATTTCTGAGGCGGGAGACGGTGAACCTGGCTTCTTTTGCGTGTTCATGCCCGGTCAATCACAATACCTAAGGTAAACCTGGAAACCCTAATAGTGTAAATGGTTGACAATTATAGTTTTGTTGCTGACAAATTTTGTTGGGTTTGTTCTTTACCTTGTGAATGAAAAGGTCAATATTGTTTTGAATGAATTGTCAACTTACAAGGCCATCCTTTAAATAGGGAGAATACATCAATGCTACATCAATGCTAGCAACAATCAAGGAAGGGATAATCATGGAATGTCTTTAATATGATTATCACCTATCCTAAAATACAATAATATTTATGTTTACAAATATATACTCTAATAGTCCCCCGCAGTTTAAGCGTCATAAGAACGGACACTTAAACTGGATCGAAAATCTTCAAACAGCGTTCGAGGCAATCCTTTAGTAAAAATATCTGCATATTGGGATGAAGATGGCACGTGGAGGACTTTAACTTGGCCGATTTGAACCTTTTCGCGAACAAAATGGATGTCGAGTTCGACATGCTTTGTACGTTGATGTTGCACCGGATTTTCCGACAGGTAGACGGCAGAAACATTGTCGCAGTAGACAAGAGTGGCCTTTATAATTGGGACGTGAAGTTCGAGTAGAAGGTTTCGTAGCCATGTTGTTTCGGCTACAGCATTCGCAACACCTCTGTATTCTGCTTCAGCACTTGAGCGAGAAATTGTCGGTTGCCTTTTAGATGACCAGGAGATGAGATTATCACCTAGGAAAACGCAATAACCCGAAGTTGAACGCCAAGAGTCCGGGCAGCCTCCCCAGTCCGCATCAGAGTAGGCGGTGAGAGCCGTGGATGAGGAGGCCGAGAGATGTAAACCATAGTCTAGAGTTCCCTGCAAGTAGCGCAAAATGCGCTTGAGATATACGAAATGAGGTTCCCGAGGAGCATGCATGAATAGGCAGACTTGTTGCACAGCATATGTGATGTCGGGACGAGTGAATGTTAAGTATTGAAGGGCACCTGCAAGGCTACGATATAACGTGCCATCTTCCATGAGGGCACCAGCTGAAGCACTTAATTTGGATGACGTGTCACATGGTGTGGCACATGGTTTACATCCCGTCATGTTGGCCCGATGTAAGATATTCCGAGTGTACTGAGCTTGCGATAAAAACATGCCTTTGGAGTGACGGGTAGCTGTAATACCGAGAAAGTGATGAAGAGCCCCTAGATCACTCATAGCAAATTCTCTGGACAAAGATGTAATTATGGAACGTAATAAAGTAGGATCTGAGGCAGTTAAGATGATGTCATCTACATACAGTAATAAATAAGCAGTGCGGTTCCCACTTTGAAAAATAAATAGAGATGAATCACTGTAGCTGCTCCGGAACCCATGAGACAGTAAGAAGGTAGAAAATCTTGTGTACCAAGCCCGTGGTGCCTGTTTGAGGCCGTACAAGGATTTTTTGAGTCTGCAAACATGATCGGGAAATCTTTTATCAACGAAACCTGCGGGTTGATGCATATAAACAGTTTCATCCAGATGTCCGTGTAGGAACGCATTTTTCACATCTAGTTGATGAATGGGCCAATTTTTAGAGACTGCCAAGCTCAAAACAGTACGAATAGATGCTGGTTTGACAACGGGGCTGAATGTTTCATGGCAGTCAATGCCAACCGTCTGAGACTTGCCATTAACCACAAGACGAGCCTTGTATCTCTCGAGAGAGCCATCAGATTTAAACTTGTGTCTGAACAACCACATGCATCTAATGATCGGCGTCCCAACTGGTTTAGGTACTAGTTCCCAAGTATTGTTAACCTGCAACGCACTAAATTCATCGGTCATAGCATTAAGCCAATTAGGATCCGAAAATGCCTTGGTGTAAGTGGATGGTAATGGAGAGATGGAAGGGGTGGACAAGTTATATTTTGGGTTTGGTTTAGAGATACCATCCTTGGCACGAGTGACCATGGGGTGTTGGGAAGTGGTTGGATGCGGGTTGTGGGCCGGCGGGTTATGGGCTGGAGAAGGCGGGTTATGGGCTGGATGAGGGGGGTGCGTGGGGGGTGATGGGTGGTTGGGCTGTCCGTTTGTGGAATGGGCTGGAGTGGATGTAGGAGATAATGGACCGGTTGGGGAAGTTGTGGGCGAGGGTGGGTTAGAGGTTAGTGGATCAGTATGTGGTGATGGGGTATTTGTTTGTGAGGGCCTGGTGGGCTGCGAGTGATTGTGGAATGGGTAGGTGTCTTCATCCAAGAAATGGTATGAGGACTGTGGTGAAGGTGAGGAAAAGGGAAAGTCATGCTCATCAAACACAACGTGACGCGATATGTGAACGCGTCCGGTACTCGGATCAAAGCATCAGTATCCTCTAAAATTAGGAGGATAACCAAGAAAAATGCACCGAGTTGATCGAGGGAGGAGTTTGTTGGTTTGTGTAGCGGAAGCATTTGGGTAGCACGCGCACCCAAAGACTCGTAGATGGTCATAGGTTGGATGGCGTTGGTAAAGGGCAAAGGCCGGGGTGTTGTTGTGTAATTTTGTGGTGGGTAAAATGTTGTGGAGGTAGGCGGAAGCATGAAGTGCTTCAACCCAAAAGGTGGGTGGGAGATGAGCATGGGTAAGGAGAGCGCGAATAATATTATTCAATCTTCTAATCATGCGCTCAGCTTTGCCATTTTGTGGGGATGTTTGAGGACATGAGAAACGAAGTACCATGCCCTGTTTGGCGGCAAAAGTCTTGAAGTGGTGATTATCGAATTCACCACCCAAGTCACATTGAAAAGTTTTAATGAGACAATTAAATTGGGTGTGTATTAATTTGTGAAATTTTACAAAAGTGTCAAAACTTTCGAATTTATATTTGAGGGGGTAGACCCATACATGTTGGGTAAAATTGTCTATGAGGACCATATAATATTTGTAACCGGATTTGCTAAGAACCGGTGAGGTCCAAAGGTCACAATGCAATAAATCAAAAGGTGCAAAAGTAATAGACATAGAATCATGAAATGGCAAACGCTGGCTGTTCGCAATCTGACAAGATGAGCAAACAAAAGTACCAGTTTTATTACATCGAATAAAATTATTGCGAGAAAGAAAATCTAAAACAGCGTGGCCAGGATGACCAAGCCGGTTGTGCCAAGGAGTTGTTGCCGAAGTGGAAATAAAAGCATAAGATGGTGGTGTGAATGGGTAAAGGTCCCCCGTGCTGTCATGCCGAGAAAGGAAGGTAAGATCCTTCAAAGAAAATCCAAAAGGGTCAAATTCAACACTAACTTGATTATCACGAGTAAATTTTCGGACAGATAATAAATCTTTAATTACAGTGGGTGAATGAAGGACATTATTTAAATGGTATGTTTTATTAGAGACGGTGTGAAGGCTATTACCGGATCCATTTATTGGCAATGTTTGGCCATTACCGACAAGTATAGTGGTTGAAGAAACAGACAAGGGAGTAGTAATTTTACCAGCGTGGGCCGTGATATGTGAGGATGCTCCAGTATCCATATTCCAAGTCTGATCCGCATAGTCATGAACCTGCATCATAGATAGAGCCGTGCCAATGTCAGATGGAGCGAGTGCGTTATACGCATTTGGATCAGTGAATTGGGCCGGTTGATTTTGGGCCGATCCAGAAGGGTTTTGGGCCAGCTGATATGGGGGCATTTGGGCCTGTTGGTAGGCCATATGGGCCTGATTGTACTGGACTTGTGACTGCGGGCTTGGAGAGTTGGTTGGAGCCCATGCTTGTGATGGATATGGAGTAGGAGGCACATGCCAATGTTGGGCCGGCTGGTTTGATGGGCCATAATTAGGAGCCTGTTGCTGAACATAATTGTAACACCCCAACCGATGGCGGAAACATCGGGATCTCACGTATTGATGATTGTTCAGTAGCTCATGGTAAATAATAATTCTCATTATATGATTTAGATAAATTACATACAATTGTTCTACAAGAATTCATACATCAAATTGAATAAAACTATGCACACATCTTCAAGCATTAATTCAAATCCTCAAGCAAGTAGAACCTGAAACATGTTAAGTTGAAAATATTTTGGGTCAACAAAAGTTGGTGAGAATTACATAGGTTTTGATAATCGAATAAAATTGTTGTGCAATTCATGTGTCATGGCAATCTAGTCCATATGTGAAAACATACTAGAAGTAAATCGAGTGCATAATCAACCATTGTGACTGTTGTATTGTGGTACATCCCATACGCTCATGGTTCACTCGTTTATATTGCAGTAACAAACACCCACGCAACCTTTGTAGGAGGCACGTATCCGGGTGGGATTGTCAGTCCAATAGATCTATCAATGTATACCGTCGGTTGATCAATGTTATGCTAGAATTGTGCTTACCCTAGTCATGTTCAAGACATAATGCAACATAGAAAAACACATAGACACATTGATGATTGAATTGCATAAATGATGTTGTAACATGTTTCACCCCAAAAATGGTGATAAATAGAAAAGGGGCTATGTAAAACTCACCTTAGCAAAATGTTATGTCTCGTAAAAAAAATAGAATAATGTGTTGTGAATGTATGCGAGGCGAATCCCAAAGACTCAACAACGTAGCTAGTCCAAATTGAAGAAAACGAAAAAGAAAGAATATCAAGCTTCCAATTCGCCAATTACAAGAGCTTATAATCAAAGCTTCAATTGTAGAAGTAATAGACTATAGAAGAAAGGTATGAGGGAAAGTTTAATCGGATTGAAACAATCGATTTAGAGGTGCAAAGTATAATGGGTCATAGGTGGGTTTTTATACTAGTTTTGGAGTCAATTAGCCATTAAAATTGGTCAACACCATAAAGTAAGGTTTTATGATGAATTGACTATTTGACTAAGACTTTGACTGTTTGACTAAGACTTTGACTAGGACTTTGACTATTTGACTCAAGGCTTTATTTAAAAAAAAAAAATCTTGTATGTGAAAATAAAAGAATTTAGAATCATATTATTATTATTATTATTTATATACATTTATGTATGTATATAAGTTGTGAGTTAGGATAAATAAAGACTTAGGCACATTTGTATAATATTAATGATAAAGGTGTAATAAAAAAAATATATATATATAAATATATAAGGGCTTTTTATGTATTAAAATTTTGGGGAAAATTTTGCGATGTTACAGTCTCCCCTACTTTTAGGAACTTCGTCCCGAAGTTAAAAGAAAAACACCACGTATACAATTGGTCGACCACCGAAAACCTTGATAAAATTTCTCACTACCTTAACGTACCTGTAAATTCATGATTATGTTCCGGACCGTAATTATCAATTTATCTTACATTAGGGTTTTGCGTCCTTTTATGACTCTACCGATTGTTGAGCAGGTTCGATAGTCTCCACCAGTCGTTGAGCAGGTTGTAGGGCCTCTCCCGACTGTTGGAAAGACATGATGACCTCTACCAATCGTTGAGTAGGTTGTTTGGTAGTCAACTAATTGTTGTACAAGTAAGCAAGTATGATTATAGATATAGCAATTAGTTCACATTCAAACAAGCATGCACTCAGATGTTATGATAATACTTGAATATATTACTTGAATCAAAAAGTGTCAATACATAGAATTAAAAAGTAGACATCATTCAAATGGTGGGGTTTGCTGTTAAGTAGCTGGAGGGTCTTGATCTCGATTTAGTTTAGGGCATCGGTTACGGAAATGATTTGGGTTTCCACATTCATAGCATTGACCATAGTTGTATTTACCAGGACGATTAAGATTAGCAACCTGAGAAGGGTTGGTTGGTTGGTGTTAGGGTTTGGGGACTCACGACATGTGTTGACCAGATGGCCATACCTACCACAATTGGTGCACAGGCGACACACTGAAACAGTGGGGTGATGTCGTTTGCATGTGTTACATAATGGAAAGTTTCTTGTATAGGGTTTCTTGTTAGAAGCTTGTGTAGTAAGGTTTACATTAGGATCCCTGGTCTTGCGCTTCTGGTTCTCGGTAGTTACCGCGGCCACAATACTTGTTTTCTCGCCTTTCCGAACTAAGGTCCCGTTCTTTATGAGATTTCCATCGCCATTTCCATGTCCATTGCCGTTCCCATTCATTGGGATGACTTGAGCCAACAAGTTAGAAACCAGAGTTGTGATTTGTTGCGCCATTTGTTGGGAAATAATCGCAGCCAGTTGGGCATCAACACCTTTGTTGTTTTTGTTGTTGTTGTGGTTGGTGTTGTTGTTGTTACTTTCCTCTTGGTTTTCACCACTGTTATTGTGAGTGCTGCGATGTGGAGACATGATCTGTAAGGGACACAATGAAGGTTCAATGTGGAAGAAATGAATGAGGTGATATAAGGAATGTAATCATTTATTCATTAATTAAAACGAATAAACGAAAACATTGACGTATCAAAGATTTCAGATTCCAATAACATAGTGAAGACATGCTTTAGCCTATAAGTGAACACTCATCCCGAGAATTCCCAGGTAGGCATCCGGGTCCCTCGTCTGATTGGGATATATGCGCAATGCCAGCCTAGACAGAAGACTCAGAATACAGGCGTTCACCCTTCCAGATTGCACGTGTTCGTTATTAAAATCTAGAACTTCGACGAGATCTCAAGGTGGTTCAGGTTAAACCTGAGGATTTTGTCCTATTAGTCTGAGAGTAGATCCAGTGATGGAGAGCAACCTTCTTGTAAGGATGAAAGTAGGGATAAGAAGTAGGAGGGAGATAGAGAATAGCAAGTAAAAGAAGCAAGTACTGGTTAAATCCTATGGTTATAGACTAGATTATTTTTCTAATAACCTAATTCCCTATAACCATGGCTCTGATACCAATCTGTAACACCCCAACCGATGGCGGAAACATCGGGATGTCACGTATTGATGATTGTTCAGTAGCTCATGGTAAATAATAATTCTCATTATATGATTTAGATAAATTACATACAATTGTTCTACAAGAATTCATACATCAAATTGAATAAAACTATGCACACATCTTCAAGCATTAATTCAAATCCTCAAGCAAGTAGAACCTGAAACATGTTAAGTTGAAAATATTTTGGGTCAACAAAAGTTGGTGAGAATTACATAGGTTTTGATAATCGAATAAAATTGTTGTGCAATTCATGTGTCATGGCAATCTAGTCCATATGTGAAAACATACTAGAAGTAAATCGAGTGCATAATCAACCATTGTGACTGTTGTATTGTGGTACATCCCATACGCTCATGGTTCACTCGTTTATATTGCAGTAACAAACACCCACGCAACCTTTGTAGGAGGCACGTATCCGGGTGGGATTGTCAGTCCAATAGATCTATCAATGTATACCGTCGGTTGATCAATGTTATGCTAGAATTGTGCTTACCCTAGTCATGTTCAAGACATAATGCAACATAGAAAAACACATAGACACATTGATGATTGAATTGCATAAATGATGTTGTAACATGTTTCACCCCAAAAATGGTGATAAATAGAAAAGGGGCTATGTAAAACTCACCTTAGCAAAATGTTATGTCTCGTAAAAAAAATAGAATAATGTGTTGTGAATGTATGCGAGGCGAATCCCAAAGACTCAACAACGTAGCTAGTCCAAATTGAAGAAAACGAAAAAGAAAGAATATCAAGCTTCCAATTCGCCAATTACAAGAGCTTATAATCAAAGCTTCAATTGTAGAAGTAATAGACTATAGAAGAAAGGTATGAGGGAAAGTTTAATCGGATTGAAACAATCGATTTAGAGGTGCAAAGTATAATGGGTCATAGGTGGATTTTTATACTAGTTTTGGAGTCAATTAGCCATTAAAATTGGTCAACACCATAAAGTAAGGTTTTATGATGAATTGACTATTTGACTAAGACTTTGACTGTTTGACTAAGACTTTGACTAGGACTTTGACTATTTGACTCAAGGCTTTATTTAAAAAAAAAAAATCTTGTATGTGAAAAAATAAAAGAATTTAGAATCATATTATTATTATTATTATTATTATTTATATACATTTATGTATGTATATAAGTTGTGAGTTAGGATAAATAAAGACTTAGGCACATTTGTATAATATTAAGAGAAAATTGCTCGAATAGTCCTTATGGTTTGCTTAGATTTCACCTTTAGTCCTCAACTTTTGAAAATTACAGGTATAATCCTCAACTTTTAACATTTTTTAACTCGGATAGTCCCTCGACTTAACAGAGGTTAGATTATTCAGTTAAATAGGTGTGAAATTACTAAACTACCCTTGTTTTTAAAAAATATAAAAAGAATTAATTTGGGCCCCACCCACTTCATCTTCCTCACCTATCACCTCTATAAACCACATCCACCAACACCTCCCCAAACCACCACCACCACCTATCTCCACTTTCACCACCACCACCATCACTACCACCATCCACTTCATGGTATATTTTCCTTTTTTTAATGCTACCTGCATTTGTACTTGATGAATCTGATTTTGTTTAGCCTCAAAATCAAACAGAATAGTACAGCAAATGTGAAACAAACAAATGAACCTTGCTTTATTATCGAATTAGAATACGAGGAAGAACGATGTTAGGGAAAAAGATAGCAACACTGCAAGTTGCAACACTTGCAAAATTCTATCTCGATTCCATGAAATTACCAACACAAAACCTATAAATTCATACATAAATAAACCAAATCAACACGGTTACCAGTTCGATTAAAGAAAATCTACAAAATTGCCCTAACAAGATCTAGAACAATATTTGAACAAGAACTAAACCAATATCGAGAACAAAAATAGGAACAAACCTGCAAATCAGTTAGGGTTTCTTCAAATCAGTATTCATTAGTGCACGTGTTTTATTTCATCGCTGTTAGTTCTTCATCTTTGGTTCTTCTTCGTCCGATTTCATCTTTGTTCGCTTAGGAGAGGAGAGTCAATGGTGGTGATTTATGGAGATGATGGGTGGGGAAGATGAAGTGGGTGGTGATTGTGGTGGTTGGGATGTCGGTGGTGGTGAAAGTGGAGATGGGTGGTGGTGATTGTGGTTTGTAGAAGTGATGGGTGAGGAGGATGAAGTGTGGAAGAAGAAGAAGTAGGTGGGTACCACATTGATTACTTTTATATTTTTTTTAATCACAAGGGTATTTTAGTAATTTTACACCAATTTAACTGGATAATCTAACCTCCGTTAACTTCAAGGACTATCCGAGTTAAAAAATGTCAAAAGTTGGGGACTATACCTGTAATTTTCAAAAGTTGAGGACTAAATGTGAAATCTGAGCAAACCACAGGGACTATTCGAACAATTTTCTCTAATATTAATGATAAAGGTGTAATAATAAAATATATATATAAATATATAAGGGCTTTTTATGTATTAAAATTTTGGGGAAAATTTTGCGATGTTACAATAATTGCCTTGTTGTTGCTGACCATAATTGCCCGATTGTTGCTGCCACCATGGTGTTTGACCATTGGTCTGTGCCCGAGAGCGGCCACGTCCACGGCCTCCTCGGTAACCACGACCACGACCACGTGTACGGTTAGGATCATAAGGAGGATAGCGGGTTGGGTCAGTGGTAGTTTGTGAGTGTGGAGGTGGGTTCGGGTTATGGTTTTCAGCAGCGGATTGGTTCGGGGGAGTGGAGACAAGGGCCGATTGGGTTTGGTTTTGGCGAGCAGCTTGGCGTTGGGCTTCCTTCTGCAAAGATTCGCGAGCCTCATCCCACGTAGGGCTGTTGTGATTAATGAGGGCCGCAGTGACATCGTACTCCGAGGGGAGTCCACGCACGAGTTGCATTACAAGTCTTGGCTCGCTTACTGGGAATCCAACATCGCCTAATTGATCCGCAATCTCCTTAAGTTTCTGGCAATATTCATCAAGAGAAGCACAAGCATTAAGAGTAAGGTTAGTAAAATCATGTTCAAGGGTTGTCGCTCGAGAGCCTTTGTTATTCAAAAACAGGCCCGCGAGCTTGACCCAAGCCGACCGAGCCGTAGCGTCGGATTCACCAATTATTTGTTTCATATAATAGTCGGACAATGTTGCATATATCCATTGAAGGATAAGTGCATCAATTTCAAACCAAGCAGCATATTGTTCATCATCTTCACTGGGCGGTTCCGTACCGTCGATATGATCCAACACCTTGTATGCCTTGGCGTGTAACTTGAAAAGTTTCACCCAAGACGAATACGTAACGTTGGTTCCATCAAGAGTACGGACCTTTGACTGAATGTTCGAAACAGTGTAGGCGGGGTGAAGTGAGGTGTGTTTTGAATCGGCTTTAAGGTCGTTTGATCCGGAGTCTTGGTTGTCCGACATGCTTCCTGTCGAAAAGAAGAAGAAACAGAAAAGGTGTGTTGAGTGGCCGAAGGTTTTTCAAGAGCAATGGTATTGCTCTGATACCATGAAAAGGTCAATATTGTTTTGAATGAATTGTCAACTTACAAGGCCATCCCTTAAATAGGGAGAATACATCAATGCTACATCAATGCTAGCAATAATCAAGGAAGGGATAATCATGGAATGTCTTTAATATGATTATCACCTATCCTAAAATACAATAATAATTATGTTTACAAATATATACTCTAATAGTGAAATTGACGATTAGTATTGCTTCAGTGGTGGGTTTGTGATTTTCCCACATGTTTATTGTGGTTTGAGTAGGAGAAGCATTAAATATATTTTATCAAGCAATTGTGCAAGCTTTGATTAGTGAGAAAAGTTTGGATTTCCAATAACGATTTGTTACCTTCCTGTACTCATCGTTTTTTTTTTAACAACAAAACACTTAATTGCTAAAAATAAAGCGCCAGCAAGCCGCTGGAATACACCAAGACTCCGAAAACAACCAGAAAGGAAAAGACTACAAACACCAAAACCCCCAAAAGACTAGAGGGAGTTAAACAAAGTTAGAAACATTAAATTCAGCCCAATCCTCCCATGAAATAGATGTCATCTTGCCCCTGTTAACGGCCCAAAAAAAGACGTCTTCTTTAACTTGATCAAACACCAGCCGAATAGGGATGAAATTGTCGTCAAACACTTTTGAATTACGGGTCAGCCACAGTCTCCACACAGTAGCAGCCAAAATGAGCATAACCAATTTCTTCCAAGATTTTGAGCCCTGAGCATTGTGGACAACTCCAACTAAACCGGAAATCGTGCAAACAACCGCCGGCCAGGGGAGCTTGATCCATCTAAGCACATTCCACCAGACTGCTTTAGACCAAAGGCAGCCCCAAAAAGCATGATTGGAGTCTTCGTCTTCAAGGCCACATCTCGGACAAGATAAACTAGAAATGACAACACCACGGGCAGCCAATTTCTTCCTGTACTCATCGTATCTTCCATTTTCTTCCTATTGCTAATAATTAATTATCACCTCTCTTTGGTAATTAATTATTCACAACAAGATTGATAAAAAAAAAAAATCGTTTTATAAATTTAAAGTCTTGTGTGATTTGGAGTTTGGTTTACTAGGTTTTGAATGGAAGGTGGAAGGAGTTGATGTAATATTCAAAAAAAAAAAAAAAAAGTTGTTGATTTACGAAGTCTTTAGGTGCATGAGAACCCCATCTTATTAACACTTCACTTTATTAACATTAATAATAATAACAATATTATGTAATAGTCATATCCCTCAAACAATATTAACTCTAATATCTCAGATAACCAAAACCTTAAACCCTCCAAACACTTTGGAGTTTGTTGCCACAAAATCCTCATATTTAGTTTTAATTATAAAACGATCTCACCGATATTACCGACTTCAGTTTTGATTTAAACCTCTGACCCTCATTAGAACTCCCCACATCTGCTCCTGGTTTCCTTCTCGACACCTGACCTCATCTCCGCCGCAAACCACTACCGCACTCCGCCGTCACTACTAGAAAACTAGGCAGTTGTCACCAAAGTTCGTGACCAAAATAAACGGTCCTAAAATTTGCTATCGTTTTCCTACCAAAATCGTATTGGTAGCAAAATCTATTGAACGGTAACAAAAAGGTGTCAAGTTTTGCCACCAAGTCACAAAATGGTAACAAACATATGAAAAATAGAAAAGGAGTATAACTTGTGACCGTTTTCAGGTAGCAACATTGGGTAAAAAAACAATTTAAGCAGACTATATTGGGCACTCGAAAAAATCATAGCAAATTTAGTGACCAATTTCCCACTACAATGCGAATTAAGCGTATTTGCTATGACATGGTAGCTAATTGATCAAAACTTTTGCTACGGGATATTTTCTATTGCAAATTGATGAGAAAAATAAAATTTTACAAGATAAAATTCTGATTTGCTACCATATTAGCACACCCATGAAAATTAGGGGTTCAAACGAGTCGAGCCGCTCGCGAGCTACTCGAGCTCGGCTCGGTAAAAAGCTCGAAACGAGCCGAGCCTTATCGAGCTCTAGCCGAGCTTGAGCCTAAAACAAAGCTCGTTTATTTATCGAGCCCGAGCTTGAGCCTGACATGTGAAGCTCGTTAGGCTCGTCGAGCCTTATCGATCCTAGTGTAATATTATTTTTTTCAAATATTTTATAATATTTACCACTCATTTAAAGTTTTTTAGTAAACGAGCCCCGAGCTCGAGCTTCACTTATCGAGATCACGAGCCTAAACGAACTATTATATATATATATATATATTATTTTTATTCAATGTATTAACTAATTGATAATAAACGAGCCGAGCTCAAGCTCGAGCTTGACAAATTGTCAACGAGCCGAGCTCGAGCTTTGAAAAAAAAAAAGCTTGAATCCAGCCGAGCTCAAGCTTGAGCTCTTATAAGTCAATCAAGCTCGAGCCTGGTCGAGCTCAGGCTCGACTCAACTCATTTGCACCCTGATGAATATTATGCATACACCCATTGTGTGCAAATCTTGAAATCACCAAAGAGTTCATGTATTGGCTTATTGTATAATTTTTCTTTTCTTTTTTAGGTGTTGAAAGAGGGTGGGGGGGGGGGGGGGGGGTTAAATTCTACTAAAATATATACCTTCCTTAACACACAAACAATAACACACACTCAATTTATAATATTCAAAAGCGCGTGTCATAAAAAAATGTCATAATTTTTAAATATGATAAATTTGTGGCACGCATTTTTGTATGTCATGCACTAAGTGTCATAAAATAAAAAACATGACTTTATGAAAATACTTTTATCATGTTGTTGTGTCTTAAGGTTGTATGTTGTAGCTCTTGGTGAGCACCGCGGTGAGCCACCAATGTGACTCTCAAGTAACCCGGTCACACCAGGCTGTTGTGGCTGGGGTGAGCACCGACGCTGCCACAACTTACAAATCAAACACAAATTCCTTTCTTCGCGCTGTGAGCCTGCTCGCGTTGGCTCGCTCACATCAGGTTAGCGTGAGGCTGTTATGGCTAAGGGTGAGCGTGAGATTGTTGTGGCTACTGCGAGTCCACAAGACATAGTCTAATATATTTTTTTCAAAATCCTCCTTGTTAATTCATTCTCCCGCCTATCTTTATAAAACCCTAAGTTTCCTATACTACAATCACTACACCACAATCCACCCCTAAAACCACTGCCATCAAGAACCACCTACCCAATTTTAACTCTTCCCAATCCCTTAATAAAAAACCCTATTTTTTCACCTACCTACAAATCCTCATCAATCGTAGCTATTGGAACACGATCCTAATAATAAGTGCAGACTCTGTTCAGGTATATACAGATTATGTTTTATATTATGCAATAAGAAAACTTCATTCGTTTTCAATCTATGTATGTACAGAATTAGCATTTCCTCTTCGGTTTATTGATGGCCAAAGTCTAGGCAATCCTTGTATTTTTTATTTTATTTCATTATTATTTTTTTGGTATTGAAGCTACTAAAGGAAATTAGTGATGTCTCAAATTGGGAGGTAATTGCTAAAAAATTATTACTTGTTATGGCCGGCTCTGTTGTAAAACAAGGTCTCGAAGGTCGAGTACTCCTGGAGTAATCGCTACAAGGTAGGTTGCTGAGGACCGAGTACTCTACGCCTAGGCCGAGTACTCCCCGAGTACTCTCCGACTAGGCCGAGAACTCCCCGAGTACTCCCGACTCCAACTAGGGAGCGCCTAGCAACTTTTGCAACCATGGTTATGGGTTTGATCACTTCGGGAATATGATAACACATTTTGCATATTGCTTTTATGCTTTTAAAACACACACACTCACACAATTCCAAAGGAATATTTTGCTTAGTAAAATCTCTAAATTGTTATGTTTTTTATGAAAGGCTAATAAAGGACTTGATGTTGGATCTGCAAAATCTTCTGCAAGTGTTGAGATACATTTCCAAAAGGGTGTGGAAGAATGGTATACATAGGGGTGTAAACGAGCCAAGCCACTCGTTAGCTACTCGCTAAAACCATCCGTAGTCGAGCGCTAACCAGGCGCGAAAGTGGGCTTTAGTGCCCCAACACCGTCCCTAGGGGCGCTAATGGGTCAAAACTTGGCAGGGGCGTTATTTTTTTGGTGCTTGATTTGGGCGTTGTGGTCTTAGGTTTCATGGCAACCAATCAGATGCAAGGGGAGGGGCGCTAATTCACGCCCCATTACGGAGGGCCTAAAAGCTCGAATCAATATCAGCATAAACAAGCTCAGGATTAGATATTTGCTTGTTTATTAAACGATATATATTATTATATTATATATAAAAATAGATAAAAACATATTTATGAAATAAATATAAATTTATATAAATTACACTTTTGTGCAGGAAGTGCCACATCATTTGCTTGACATCATACACCTCTTCGAAGGTATACATTCTAGCCTTCTCCATTTGTTTTAACTTTTAAGATTATTGTTTTTAGTCAACAAGCTAATTTGCATTTCCAGCCAGATTATTTTGCTGGAAACTTCTACGATGGTGGTAGGCAAGCTACAAAAGATACTCCTAGTAGAGGTCGTGTTCCAATTACCCGAGGAACCAGATTATACTTAAGATGGTATATTACTTGAACATTTAACCTTTTAGTTGAAATTAATGATTTGTTAGCTGAGTTTTTTTAATTCAAGTTTTCATGAGTTAGGTTTTATATAATTATATGCTTAGAGGGTGTGAGAGGGAGATTATTAAAGACAAAAATGGTCTTCCTCCTTGTGGTTAGGTTCTAGTTCTTGTTGGTGATTCAGGTCAGTATATTTATTTGTTTTTCTGTTTGTTTTTTCTCTTAACAGTTAACACGCCTCAGATTAGATTAGATGTTGAATATGCTTAGGTGTTTGTTGTTCACCAGTATATGGATTATGGAATGTTTGTAGTCAGTCATTTAGGATTTTATTTGTGTGCTTGGATGTGACTTTTGAGGATCATCATGTATGACTTGAATTATTTAGTATGATAATTGCCTCTCAGGAGGAGGCGATTTCACCGCTCAAAGTTGTATAATCACTTTTGATGGCATGTATGTATTCACTGTTGCAGAAGGCGGCCTAGGCGGCGCCTAGGCTGAACAAAAACTAGGAATTTAGCCCTAGTCGGATTCCCGGGCGATTTGGCCTTTAGGCGGGCCTAGGCGGTGGTATTTTTTATTTTTTTTATTAAATTTCTAAGTATTTATAGGTATTTCTTAGTATTATGTGTATATATCACTTGACCCGTTATTAGTTTTTGTTAATTTCGACTTCTTGATTCTATTTGTTGCTTGTTTTGTAGATTGAAAAGTTGAACTTGGTTATCAAAGAGCTTGTTAAGGAAAAGGATGGAGATAAAGAAAGGTTTCAAGAAATTATTGAGGGCTTGGTGTTTAAAAAAGAAAAAGATAATGCGGATAAAGAGGTTATGCTCAATAGAATGGCACAAATTGAAGCTATGTTAACAACTATTGGTGAAAATAGGCTATAAACACTTAGATGTGAATGCTTTAATGTTTTTTATGGATAATTTCGGTTATTTGATGTTTTAGTTGGTGTTTCTTTTAGTCTTGTATATGATTATAAAATAGGAAAAACTGAAACAAATTTGGTTTATATAATTTGAGATTTTATATTATTTGATTGTTTTATATAATATAGTTTTGTTTAATTGAATTAATAAAACAGGAAAAAAATCTATAGCAAAACCAAATTGTAGCAAATTTTCAGTTAAAGTGGTGGCTAAATAGTAGCAAATTTTCAATGAAAGCGGTGGCTAAATGGTAGCAATTTTTCAATAAAAATGGTGGCTAAATGGTAGCAAACTCTCAATGAAAGCGGTAACTAAATGGTTGCAGACAAAATGGTACCAAAACGGTTACACAAAAATAGGTGTAAATTTTCAATAAAAATGGTATCTAAATGGTGGCAATATCGGTGGTTAAGTGGTACCAAAACGGTAGCAAAAGACCTTCCTACAACATTGTAGGAGCGGTAGCAATAATTTTAACCATTTTTGCGGTAACAAAAATATGGTAGCAAAATACCAAAGTGGTAGCTATGACATTAGGGCAACAGAGACGGGCGTTTTTGCTACCGCATTTTCGGTTGCAAAATGGTGGCTATAGAGCAATTGCTACCGTTATGTGACCGAAAATGTGGTGACAAAAGCCCAATTTTCTAGTAGTGCGTGGGAAACCGCGGTTGCACCACCTTTAGAAGTTTCGATCTGATTTCGATCCATATAGGTACCAAACTAGCCTACGTATTCGTTATGATATGCTTATATTATATATTTCTTTTTCTTGTGTGATCGTAAATTATTCCAGTGACGATTCATGCAGCCACCTTGAACCACCGCTGCTACTCACCTTAATTCGGTTCCGTGTGACCGCCCGAAGCGCTAAACACTAGTCTCCGGTCATATCCGTTTGACGATTAAGGTACCAAGTTGAACCCTCGTCCGATTCATATACTCATATAAGTTTAAAATTTGTTTGTTGGATTCGGGTTTCCGGCGACTAGGAACTGTATAGGCTCGGTTGTTTTGAAAGTTCATATATGTGTTTTAAGTTTGATTATTGTTGTTCGATTAGAACCGTACCGATGAAACTGGTTTTAGGTTGTCTTCTATTGTTGTGAATGGATTAATATGGTGTGTGTGAGTATGTGTATATCTATGTTATCTTATTAAGGAGGAGAGATGGCTAGGATAGTAATTTCACAACCATTTTAAGATGGCATATCAAGAGGCACAAGCATAAATCCGTAACTTTTACCATTTTCTTCCTATTGTGCCCCTATGTACAATATTTGATGGCACATTATAAGTCACTAATACAACTTGTATAATCCTCCCTATCCAAATAAGTAGTAATGTTGAAAAGCAATTGTCTTTTTCAATTAGTTGCAAATCTTTAACAAGTAGGGGTTGAAAGTCCTAATAAAATAGAGGATACACACATACATGCATACATACATATAACTTCTACATTATTATTTTTTATTCATATTAAGGTTTGAATTATATTCCCGCCTTATATTATTGACTCCGCGGCAACGCGCGGGTTCCCCACTAGTATATATAATATAAGAAACGTATGTGTGGGTCTAACTATATGAGAAGGTTATATGTGTTTCATTATGTAAATTGTATGTATGTGGGTGTATATATAATAGTCATCTTTGTAGTGCATGAGTTAATAGGTAGGTGTGAGATATGTGTTTGATGGTATGGTGAATGAGTGTTGGTGTGTGGTTTGCTTATATGTGTGTAGTTTTAATATGTGTGTGTGATTGTGTCACATGGGTCCAACACACTTAAGCCGTTTTGTCTCTGTGCAAATTTTAGTATTAAATCAATAATAAACTTCACTTTATGGACCTTGTAGATAATTCTAAAACCAAGTTATAACATGTCTTTGTTCTTAGTTGAGATGGTGCTCCATGAGAATGTGTGTGTTCAAATGTGTTATTTTATATGTTGGGTTAATTAGTTAGTGTCTTGGATTATTGACGGGCTATAAGTATTTAATAAATCATTATCTACTCAAGGTGATAATTTAATTGTTTTATAAAGCTTTGGTAATTTATGTACTTGTCTAGAACCCGTATGGATTCTTTTAAAATAAAAGGTTAGAGTCGAGTTCTTAGTCGCCGGGGAAATTTTAACGAACGACTCACTAGCATGGTTAATTTATCATAAAACTAATTTTGAAAATAACAGGACTTAGGTTCGCATCCTTGTTGAAGACGGATAGTTTTTTTTACTTTTGCTGTGCTCAACTAAGGTACGGATTCCGTTTCTTTCTCTTTATAGTATATATATTTTTTTATATAAATTCGGTCCGTTACTTTGTAGTACGGATTTGTGGATACCATGCAATATACCTTAAATTTGAGATCATTGTTGCATGTTCCTTAGACCTCATTAAGTATTTATTCGATATCCGTCTTTTTGTACTCTGTCACCCGGGCACTCTGTTTGACATGTCGTTTGGGCGTCAACGGCATGGTACTGTTCGTGACAATGCATTATAAATGTTCACGGCGTCTCTAGTTGTGTTAGTGTAACACTTGGCCCCTAAAGGCGTATAGATCGATCTTAGCTCTGTTATGTGTATGTGTTTTTGTATGTGGAGATGGAATAATGGGTGCACGTCACACTCACTATCTCATTGGTGCATGGATTAGCTACCTATGTACCCCCTTTGTTTTGGCTATGGGTGCTTCCGATCACACTACATGTTTTATTGCTACGTTATAGTCGTGTAAGTTAGTCTTTGTTCTCTGATATGCCTTTGATATGATATGATAAGCTTTGAATAAGTTTCGTTATAGACTCGTACCAAATTTTGTTTCAGTATTCCGTTTTGAAATTTCGCTTCTTTAAACCGCTTCTTTATGTACTGTTGTTCTTTCCGTTACTGAGCAATTTTTGGCTCAGCCGTAGTTTTCTTTGTTGTGTTTTCCTGTTTGTCTCGCAGGTAATCGGGGAAATCAGGGAAATCAAGGATGAGAGTTGACGTTCGAGTTCTAAAAGACATTAGTTTTTGCATTTTAGTTTTAATAAGACATAACTTTGAAACTCTATTTTGAACTTCATTATTCCGTTGGATTTCTATTTAACGTTTTATGGACTTTGTTTGGTATTTGATATCTGTAAGTGTGACATGTCAGCCTGTTTCGGGTTGGGGTGTGACAGTTGATTACTTGAGTGATGAAGGGAAGAAGGCGCAGTTCGATGTGGAAGCCATGAAAGTTGCTTGGGCTGGTTCTCCTCAAGCTTTTCAACTCTCTGATCGTATGGCTAAGCTTGGGGCTAATGATCCCGTATAATTCTCACTTTAATTTTTTTAATGGTTGATTGCTATTTTGTTGATCTGTTGATGAAATTAGGCTTTTGGTCTGTTTGTTTTTAGGGATTAAAGGGTTTTATGTTTAATTCCTAACTAATGATATTGTCATCATCATCATCATCATACTCAGTTAATCCCACCTATAGCAAAGCTAAGGTAGGGTCTGAGGAGGGTAAGATGTAGACAGCCTTACCTCTACCCCTAAGAATAGAGGCTGCTTCCAGTGAGACCCCCAGCTCGATGTGGTTTGGTATCAAGCCTTGGACATAAGGCACATAACACTTAGCAATCGGGACAAACCCGATCGGTGCATGTACCCCTTTGTCTTTTGGCTATCCACGCCACCACATGATGCATGATTAACCGTCCGTCGTTTTTAACGTTATTTTCACGAAATTAGTAAAATAACGTTAAAACTAGTGCAACTTTACTTTTGCCCCCTAAGGGCAACACATATATACATTATATGTGCACACCGTAGGTGGGGCGTTAACTAATGATATTGTATGAGTCTTAATTTGATTTAAATTTATGTTTGATTGCAATTTTGGACGAAGGGCTTTATGCAATTTTTTTAGATTCATGTTGCTTTGAAAGAAAAGTCGCTTGCTTAATTCGCTTATTACTCGTGTGCACAATAATGGTGACAAACCCACCGAGGGCGGTTTGATCCTGAGCGCTTATGTCGTCAATTTGGGGGTTTTCTTCGATGTTGGGGTTGTTATTTGACGAGGAGTGAAGGCTGTTTGTTCATTGCCACCAGTTGTTTTCGAAGGTTCCGAAGCCGTTGTCGTCGTTGTTTGTGATGGTATTTGTTGTCTCTTTTTGATCTGATCTCTTTTTGTTATTTGGTCTGTTACGATTAAAGGGTCTTTTTTTTCTGTGTGTCAGGATTGTTTGTTGCTTGCGCTCTCGATTTTTTATGATGAGGTTAGAATTTTGTTACAGGTATGTGATATATAGTTCAATTATCAATATATAGGATAATTTTGTGTATGGATGTTGGTAATGGTTTTCTTCTTTACACCTAACTGGAAGCCATGTATTGACTTTATCTATTCTTTTTTTGATGCCTTAGTTCGCTTTTTTGGGATGTTTTGTGGTGGGAATCTGATTATTGGCAGTATTAGATTAGGTTCTTCATACATCAATATTAGTGCAATATTTTGACACTAGCAAACTTTTTGTGTAGCCCTGCAACTATAGTTCTTAAGAAAAAGAAACTGAAGATTAATGCTCATTGGTCTATGGGGACCCGTGTTGTATTTGATGAAGATTGAAACACGCTGCGATCAGTCGCAAGGATAGCTGATGTTAGCACCACCGACTATGCCCTTCTTGCTAAAAATAAAGGTAATTGTTGATAATACATGAAAATGTTGAGCCATATACAAAGGGGATGATTTAGTTGTCTTAGGATCACTATCCAATATAAAAACACACACACTCGATATTTTTGTGGTTCTACCGACTACTATTTTGATGGGTTTTTCTTAACATACGCCTTTTTGAAATCGTTAGCGCCTGCATGACCATTAATCATTCTTTTAATTTATAAGATTTTTTGTACATATGGTACTGACTTTGAAAGAACTTATTGAATAAACATGCTTTCTTTCGCAGAGATGTCCACTGCTATGAGTAGTGCTGCTTGAGGCGACGGTTGTCTAACCTGTGCGTGCTCATAGATCCTTTTGCTGCTACATTTGTTAAAGGGCATGCATATCTTGGCTGTTTTGATGGCCTTTTTAGGCTGATTTTTGATGCCAAGGTCAAGAACATGATGTAATTGGAAGGTAAGATACCAAATCAATAAAAATAGATATCCCCACCTATATTTGAATAATAGATCAAGTGTCACTCCAATCTATTTTAATGCATACAATCTCATAATCCTTTTATTTAAAAAGACCAATGGCATGTTAGAGCTTAAAATAATTGTTTCCAGAATTGTTTTGTTTCAGCCAACCCAACCCAGGTTAAATTACATGTGAGAATAAATAAATGAGGTTCTGAAGTAGGTTGGCACGTTGACATCAGGTGCTTCAATATCACCAGATTAGACGCTTTTCTTCGACTTTTCTTCAACAAAGCTTTTCTTTTTACATTGATTTCGGTTTACCCGTGGCGGGATTTCTGTCTTTGTTCACGGACATAGGTAATGCTTTATCTTCTTTTACTGTATCGTTAACCTTTCATTTTGATTGTCGTGGCGTAAAAAACTAATAAAACTGGTGCACCTTAATTGTCGTCGTTGATGTGATTAAAATCCTCTTGCTTCGAATTCGTATAACTTTGATGATGGATAGTTAGGTTGTTTGTGGGAGGACTGTATTGATGGATTACTTTCGTGTCGTTTACTTTGACTATTATAAATGGGACAAAAAATATGATTCATTAACTGCAAATATTAGTTAAAAAATAAACTTTGAGATTAATAACCTTATTCAAAATGTATCTAAGTGATATTTATCTTCCACCCCAGGTTTAATGGCTGCATGGTTGGGAATAGGGGTGTTCAGAAAAACCGCAAACCAAATAAAAACCGAAAACCGAACCGTAACCGTAACCGAAAAAAACCAATCCGAACAACGAATTTGGTGTTTGGTTTGGTTTTAACCGAAATCGGATTGCTTATTCGGTGTTTGGTTTGGTTTTTGGTTCTACGTTTTTTTTATTTGGTTTATTTGGATAACCGAATAAACCGGTAAAATAATTAATTATTAAATAAAAATAATAATATTTAATAACTCATATATAATATATAAGCCCAAAATATTAAACCCAACCCAAAATAAATAAAGCCTACCAATTTATGGAGGTAATAATATGAGTATAAACTAGGGTTCATTTTACTATTTCTAATTTATATGATGTTTCTGTTTGTGTGGTTTGATTTTTTGGTTTATATTTATTGCAAACATTCTTTTCGGATTTTGGAACATATAGGTATATAAGTTAGAGAAAAAAAAGTTCGTTTCAATTTGGTTTGTTTGGTTGAATTTGGTTTGTTTGGTTTTAAACCGAAACCGAACCGAATTCAATTTGGTTGAATTTGGTTTGGTTTTCATATTCCTAATTTGGTTTGGTTTGGTTTTTGGTTTGAGGTACAAAATTTTGAAAACCGAATAAACCGAATCGAATAAACCAAATAAACCGTAAACCGAACCGATGAACACCCCTAGTTGGGAATATATATGCATAATCTTTGTTTGGCTTTTTATTAAAAGTCAACTATAATTGTCCTCTTATGTAATCCTTTTTGTTGCCATTGGGCCCTTGCTTTGAGGTCCCTTTGGTTTAAAAAAAAAAATTAAAAGTCAACTGTAATATTCCCCTTGAATGGAGACTGTAAAAGGAGTAAATTTTAATTAAAATGAAAGCCAACTTTGTAAAAGAGGCAACTTTTATACTTTGGTATTTACAATTAGGGCTGTTCAAAATCGGATAATCCAAAATTCGAATCCGAAAAATCCGAAAATCCAAATCCGAATCCGAATTATCCGAAATTTTGGATAATCCGAATTTCGGATATCCGAAAATCGGATTATCCGAAATTTCGGATTCGGATTCGGATCCTGATTTTGAAAATTTTCGGATAATCGGATTATCCGAATCCGAATATTAAATATATATATATATATATAAATATATAATATTATATACACTACATAACACAATACACAATCCTAAATCCTTAATCCGTCTAACTCTAAGTCCATACTCCTCTAATCCATAGCTGTTGCTCTCTCTTCTCTCCTCTATAACAGCCCCTGTCCACCTCGTATCCGCCCTCCACAGCCCCCTTCCATCAAAATAATAAGTTTTTTTTTATATATTTGTTGTTCAAATTTCGTTTATCTAACTTCGATTCTTGTTTTTTTAATAGGTTCACGTTTTAGGCATAAAGGAGAACGTTTTTAATAGTTTTTTTTTATTTTTTTATTATTTTTAAATTTTTTTTAAGTTTCGGATTATCCGTTGGATGATCCGAATCCGAATCCGAAATTTCGGATATCCGAAATTCGGATATCCGAAATTTCGGATTCGGATTCGGATCTCAATATTGACTATCCAAAATTTCGGATTATCCGAAATTCGGATATCCGAAATTCGGATTATCCGATTTTGAACACCCCTATTTACAATGATTCAAATAAATTGTTGACAGATTATATACAAGCTTAGCTTTGACTTCTAAGACCAATGAGTGGTTTCATGTTCTTTTAGCAGCTTCAACACGAGGTTAGTTGATTTCAATTTTGAAATACTAGCTTGGTTATAAAAAAGCAAGATTGGATAAATGCCTTAGGGCCTTGAGGTGGCGCTTCATGTACATCTTGGTCAAAATTGGTAAAATATATATTTAAAAATGACAGTGGATGGAGAGATTATGAATGAAGAGATGAGAGGGGTGCAAGTTTTGGTTGTAATTGAAGCTTATTTGGTTGTAAACCGATCGACATCTTGTGTCTCGATATACGGGGCCTAAACGTTTTGGAGCGCCTCACGCTTTGCAAAACCAAGATATAACATAATTTTATACAACATGACTTATTTCAGAATGTGAAGAAGGTAATCCCAGGAGTTTTATTCAAAGAAATGGGGAGCGTTCTTGGAGAGAGATGGAACAAGTTGCCATTGTTTGTAGATACTATTTTATTACTTTTTTAACAAGTATATATTTTATTAAAAAGAATATTCTGATTACTAGCGGACGAGAAGGGCACCATATGAAGCAAAAGTTCAGGTAGATAAGAAGAGGTATGAAAATGAAATTAGTATGGATTTAGTGGATGAATCCGACAGTAGATAAGTTAGTTTTCTGTTTAGTGGGTTTATGTATGTTGTAGGTGAGTTGTGTTTGTTGTCATTATTTGGTTTCTTGATGAGATGTTTACATGGTTTTGCTATGCAACTTTTTGTTTACTAACGAAATTTGGCTCATGGTAATAGATTGTCAACTGATCAGTTTGCTGGGCTGCTAGAACACTATGAATGCTGGGATATTTTAATTACATCTTTGAATCAAAAAGAGAGGAGAGGCCATAGAAGAGGCCCCTCTTTAGAGAAGTTGATGACACGAAGTCGAACGTCGCGCAACGTGCGACTTGGCATCCCACTAGTTTCTATTTATTTATGATGTCATATCATTCTTAAATCTGATCCAACCAGTGAATCAGTAAGACAACAAATTCAATGTTTAAATATAGCAAGGCAGGTTTGGGTAATCCCAACCCATTACCCGATCATAAAAGCTTATCCAAGACCCAGCCAAAAATCTGTTGGTATCCATCAGTTATCTGGCATGCATGCGGGTTTGTTGTCACACCCCAACCAATGGCGGAAACATCGAGGTGCAACGTGATGATTGTTCAAAAGCTCATGATACTAAATTGTAATATTATTTAATCACCCGTGTTACATTTGTCATTCAATACAAGAAGAAAGTACACATTGTTCAAATAAAGGAAACAATAAAACATAAATTTAAATTTAGTAAACTAGATCCAAGAGGCCTAAGTGATCAAGTCTTGGTAATGCCATCTCAAGCATATCATGTAAACATGTATAAAATAAAGGACAACAAAATAAATTGTTGGCGAGTATATAAGTTTGATATATGTATAATATATGTTGGAAAAAGGTACAATCCACATGTCAACATACTATTATGAACATCCAATTGTATACAAATGGCAAAAAAACAACCCTAAATGAACAAGAAAAATGGTTTTTCACTAGTATCGCAATGCTAGATAGATATGAAAAAAAATGTTTTGTAACCTTAACAATGACCATGGATAGACCTCTCACTAGGGCATGGCTACGCGGGTTGTCAATCTTATAGTGTCACCATTGAACATGTGACACCCTAGGAAAATCCCACATCGGCCGTGGTCAGGAGAGATCATTGGTTCATATGTAATCCAATGCCTCATAAATCACCAACGTGTTTTGGGGCTTAATGTTAGTGGATGAGAGGAGAACTCCACAGTTAAGCGTGCTCAGGTGGGAGCAGTATCAGGATGGGTGACCTCGTGAAAAGTCTCCACTGAGCAACAAAAAACAAATCAGTGAGCTCTGGATAGGCGACCCATCGGGGCAAAACGGACAATATTGGTGGTGAGAGGGGCTGGATGTTACAGATGGTATCAGAGCCACTCCTGTGTCATTCGGGATGGTGGGTGCAAACCTCATAAGTGACGATGAAACTCTAACAGGGAGTGAATGTGATACCCCAGGAAAATCCCACATCGGCCGTGTCCAGGAGAACCCCATAGTTAAGCGTGCTCATGTGGGAGCAGTATCAGGATGGGTTACCTCATGGGAAGTCTCCACTAAGCAACAAAAACAAATCTGTGAGCTCTAGATGGGCGACCCATCGGGGCAAAACGGACAATATTGGTGGTGAAAGGGGCGGATGTTACAGAACATGTAAGTACAATTATAATGGAGAAAAGTATAAGTGCAAGTTGTAGGTGTATTTGATATATGATACATGTTTACACCCAAAAGTAGGGGTGTTCAAAAAATTCAAAATCCGAACCGAAATCCGAATCCAATAAAAACCGATCTGAATTCTTATTTGGATATTTGGATGGATCCGATCCGAATCCGAATTACTTATTCAGATATTCGGATCGGATTTGGATTTTAGAATTTTAAATTTCGGATTATTCGGATATCCGAATAAACCGAATAAGATTCGATTGAGTTTAGTAGGGGAACGACCAATTGTTTGAAAATTAGTTCAACTCATGAGGCATGAGGCCAATACTAGACCCTAATTCTTCAAGATCGCCCATCTATATAGACTAGTTAGTGTCACGTTTCGTGATGAAACCACTTTTGTAAACCTTAGTCTAATTCACTTCTACAAAATATCCTAAGTATAGAACTACTGAAGAAAGAAGACAAAAGTACTGAAGAAGGATTCAACAACTACTGAAGAAGAAGTATCAGAAGTTCTGAAGTCTAACCAGACAGTTCACTGAAGAACTACTGAAGACAAACTACTCATCAGTAGTTTGTTATTCATCAGCTCTTGTTCAAGAATCTTTTTCACCGACTTATGTTTCAGTAGTTTATTAGTTTAATATTACTTTATCAGTTTGTACAAGTTCCAAGAATGCAACTTGTTGCTACTTGTTACAGACTTGCTTTTTGGCAAGGTTCATGTATATGTAAAGTCTATAAATAGATGGGTTCATCCCCTCTGTTTTAGACATTGATTTTGGTTAATACAGAAATCCTTCGAAGCTTATTATTGTTCTTTCCATTTCACTTATTGAGAATCTGTTTGAGTATTTATTATCATTCACATTCATTACTTAGATTCTCATTAAACTTGTCTGTAGTTTTCAAACATCCAGGGGAGTAATAACTCCTGTTGATAGTGTAACTTTACTTAATCATTCCGCTGTGCAAATCTGATTGAACTTGCTAAACACATAAGTGTTCACTAGCAAGCAATACACACAAGAGCATTACTGATCCAACAATTGGTATCAGAGCACTGGTTTATCTGATCACATATCAATCTAACACATTGAGAATCAGACACAGACTCTTATTGATATTCAATAAAGGATTAAAAGTTCACTTTTATCAACATCCATCACTTTAAGAGATATTTGACAAATCAATACTATTTAAAATGGATCCTCATAATACTGGTTCTGCTAATAAACCTGCTATGCTAGTAAGAAATGAATATAATATCTGGCAAAGGAGAATGGCACATATATTATCACAGACCAACACTGGTTGCTGGAAATCTGTGATATATGGTCCTCACAAACCAGTAAATATTAATCTGGAAACTAAAGAAGAAATAACAAAAGACCCAAAGGACTATACAGATGATGATTTTCTAAAACTTGAGCTTGATGCTAAAGCTTTCTCTATGTTGGCAATGGCACTCCAAAATGAAATCTACTCTGGCCTATTATATTGTGATAGTGCCAAAGAGCTTTGGGACTGCCTCAAAGAACAGTTTGGAGGAACTGAAGAGGTGATTGCCAACACCAGTGAAATCCTGGCTCAACAATATGAAACTTTTTCTCATATAAATGGGGAAACTTTAGCTCAGCAATTTGAAAGATTCTCCTCATTAATATCAGAGCTAAAATTAAATGGTCAGACCTACACAACTGTATCTATGCTTCATAGATTTTTAAGGTCTCTACCTGAAAAATGGGAAACATACTCTATTGTCCTAAGATCCTCACCAGACTTTAGCTCCCTCACTCTTACAAAATTACATGGGAGGTTACTAACTTTTGAAAGAGAAATCGATCAAAAGAAAAAGTTGCAAAGTTCTGGTAAAACTGCTGATGACTATCTACCAAGTAGTACAACACTATTGGGACAAGATTCACCTACTTGTTCAAATAGTTTTGGATCTTTTGACCACATTGACATAACTGCTGGGATCTCATATGAAAGATCATTCCCAGGTTATGACAATGAAGAATACAGTCAAAATGCTGACAACATGTGTTTTATCATGGATGATTTAAAAAATTTCAGCAATGATGACTTAGAAGAAATGGACATCTTACACCAACTGGCCATGTTAAGTATTAAAACAAATAAATTTTACAAAAGGTCAGGAAGGAAATTTCCAGGACTTAACAGTTCTACAAAAATTGGTTTTGACAAATCTAAACTTAGATGTCACAAGTGTCAGAAGTTGGGACACTTTGCTAGAGAGTGTAGAAGCTCTAGCTACAACCAATCTCAGTCTGGAAATCTGTATAACCCTAGTTATAATAGGAATAACGGAACACAGGGGAGTGCACATTTTGTACAGGCACAAGCTCCACAAATCCAATATGTGCCACAAGTACAAAATGTACAGATGTCTGCTCAACAGATGCAGAGCCAACAATCAATCCCTCCCATTCCAGCTGCTCAACAACCTCCACAGACTCAGCAACCCTCACAACAAAGCTTGTTCACCTCAGGGTATGTTGACTGGAACAGTCTTCCTTTTGACACTACAGAGTGTAATCCTGATGCAGACAACAAAATGTTTGACATCAACTAGGGAGAACCTGACAATGGCAGAAAGAATTTTGCCTTAATGGCATTTGAGGGCTGCACCTCAAAATCTGCCCTGTCTCAGGTATCAAAAGAATCTTTAACAAAACTTTGTTCAACTTCATGTAAAGAATCTTTTGCTCTCATAAGAGAGACTAATGTGCACTTACAAGGCAAAGCAAATGACTCTGAGAGAAAATTCACTCAGATGAAATGTGATTTAGAAAGAAAACTTGCTGCAAAGGCAAAAAAAAATTCTAAATTAACTAACAATGCTATTGAAACCCAAGCACAACTTAAAATCATGATAGATGACCTAGGAAATGTCAGAAAAGAGCTTGCTGACACCAAGGTCACTTGTGAAAAATGGGTAGAATCTTGTAAGGGGTACCAACTACTGCTAAACAAACAAAGTGCTTCAAATGTTAGGTTTGGCATAGGGTACAATCACACTGAAACACCAACAGATTTTCCCCCAAAACTATTGAAGATGGGAGAAAAATTGTTTCAGTTGAAACTTCTGAAGAGAAAGAATGCACATCTTTCCATGAAAACTTTCTAAAAACTCACAAAGAAAGTTCTTTAGAAGTACTGATAAAATCTGACTTTAAGCCATCCGTAGTTTCATCTATATCAGGAGTTGAGAACCTAAAAACTACTGATGACCTAAAACCAATCAAAACAGTCAGAAATTTGCCTTTAAATGAAAAAGAAAAGGCAAAAGAATGTGAAATCTGTGGTCTGTTCAACCACAAGACAGAATTTTGCAGATATAGAAAAGGAATTCAGTACAACAAGAAAATTTCACAACTGGTTGTGGGAAAACAAATCAAAAATGATTTTAAAGAAACTTTTTCTCCCAGGAAACAACAACCAGCAAACACCTTTTCTTAGAAAAAGATGAAATCTCAACAAAAGTCTTTTTCTCAAAATTCTCTTTCAGTAGTTAGACCTACATCATCAGCAGTTTCACAAACTGCTAAGATAAAAGATCTCATGAACATGGTACAACTACTGATAACCAGGGTTGATGGTGGTCCTCAACAGGATACCACCATTGCTCTTAAAGAAAAATCCATTGCCAAAAAGACATGGATTCCTCAACCTGGTCAAGAACAAACTGTTAATATTCTCAAGAGCAAACCCAAAGCCAAACTGGCTTGGGTTCCTAAATCTAACTAATTTGCTACTTTGTGCAGAGGGTTTCCAGAGGCTTAAATAACATTTGGTATGTGGACAGTGGAGGCTCAATGCACATGACAGGATGCTGATACCTGATAAACAATTTTATTAGTCAAAGAGAAGGATCTGTATCCTTTGGGAACAATGCTAAGGGATATGTGCTAGGACATGGCAATGTCTCTTATGGCAAAATACAGTTTGACAAGGTCAATCTGGTTGAAAACCTTGAGTACAACTTGCTAAGTGTGTCTCAAATGTGTGATAAAGGATATTCTTCCTTTTTCACAAAGACAGCATGCAAGATCATATCACCAGAAGGCTAGAAGTTGATAGAGAAGATCATTGAAGATCATACTTGTTGATAGCCAAAAGATGTGGCAATGTCTATGTAGTGGACATTGAAAAGGACAAAGTACTGAACAACACTGCCTGTTTCTTCTCAAGGGCATCAACTTCAGAGACTGATCTTTGGCACAGGAGACTTGGCCATGTGAACTTTAAAACCATAAATAAAGTCACAAAAATGGGCTTGGTCAGAGGTCTACCTTTGAAAGTATACCAGTGTCAAGAACACTGTGTATCCTGTTTAAAGGGAAAGCAACATAAGTCCTCCTATAAGTCTGTTGAAGAATCAAAAACAACTGCATGTCTTCAACTACTCCATATGGACTTATTTGGGCCTGTAAAAATCATGAGCCTTGGTAAGAAGAAGTACTGCTTGGTCATCATTGATGACTATTCAAGATTCACATGGGTATTCTTCTTATTCTCCAAGGATGAGGCAGCTGAAGAGAAATAATATTCTCTATCTGTCAAAGCCATTAGAAGTGATAATGGGACAGAGTTCAGGAACAAAACTCTGGATGAATTCTGTTTGTCTAAAGGGATTATTAGACAATTCAGTGTTCCCAGAACTCCTGAACAAAATGGTGTGGTAGAAAGGAAGAACAAATTATTAATTGAAGCAGCAAGAACTATGTTAGCTGATTCAGGCCTACCATTGTATTTCTGGGCTGAAGCAGTTAACACTGCATGTTATGTTCAAAATAGAGTCCTTGTCAACAAGAGACATTCCAAAACCGCCTATGAAGTTCTTCATGGCATAAAGCCCCTTATCTCCTTTTTCAGGGCTTTTGGATGTCAATGTTTCATTCTAAACATTAAAGACTCTATTTCAAAGTTTGCTGCTAAAGTTGATTCAGGTTACTTTCTTGGTTATTCTTCCACTAGAAAAGCCTAAAAGGTTTTTAATTCAAAGAACAAGATAGTAGAAGAAACATTGAATGTCAAGTTCAATGAGTCAAAACACACTCTTATTCTAGCACATCCTGCTGAACTCTTTGACCTTGACAGCTTTCACTTTGGACCTGAAAAGACTGTTACTTCATCTAAAGCTACTTATTATGGTGATCAAAGGTTTGATGATGAGGATCCAGCACCATGGACTCCTCAAACAGTCATTAAGTCAACTTTCAAGCCTTCAGATGTTTCACAAACTTCTGATTCAACAACTGCTTATGTACAAACTCAAACATCTGCTTCAGCTCCTACAACTACTGAAGACAGTCAAACAGCTGAACCAGGCAGTATAAACCTTAGTGGTTTGTTTGATGAAGTACAAGAGCCACCTACACCTGTCAGTGGTTTACAACAACTGATTGAACACAAAGATCATCCATTGGAACAAATCATGGGTGATATTGCTTCAGGTGTTCTCACAAGAAACCAGCTTTCCAACTTTTGCTTCTTCTCAGCATTCATTTCTCAGTTGGAACCTAAGAAGTACCAAGAAGCCCTCAAAGACAACAATTGGGTGGAAGCTATGTAAGATGAGTTGCTTCAGTTCAAGAAGCAACATGTTTGGGAAATCTGTCCCTTACCACCAAACAAGCTACCAATTGGCACAAGATGGGTTTTTAGGAACAAACAAGATGAAGCTAGTATGATCATTAAGAACAAGGCAAGACTGGTAGTACAAGGTTACTCTCAAGAAGAGGGAGTTGATTACGATGAGACCTTTGCTCCAGTTGCAAGGCTTGAGGCCATCAGGTTATTTCTAGCCTATGCCATTTCCAACAAAATAAAAGTTTTTCAAATGGATGTTAAGAGTGCATTTTTGTATGGAATGATCAAAGAGGAAGTGTATGTTTGTCAGCTACCTGGGTTTGAGGATCCTTCTCATCCTGAGTGGGTGTACAAACTTGACAAAGCTCTTTATGGGCTCAAACAGGCTCCAAGAGCCTGGTATGAAACACTTTCCAACTTTTTACTCAAAAATAACTTTACAAGAGGCTCCATTGATAAAACTCTTTTCATTAAAAATGTTGGAAATCATGTCTTACTTGTTCAAATTTATGTTGATGATATCATATTTGGTTCAACAAACACAAAATTGTGTGATGAATTTAAGAAACTCATGCAATCAAAATTTGAGATGAGTACAATGGGAGAACTGCAGTACTTTTTAGGACTGCAGATTAAACAACAAACTAATGGAACTTTTATACATCAATCAAAATATGTTAAAGAATTATTGAACAAATTTTCTTTACAAGACTGTAAATCATGTTCCACTCCCATGACACCTACCACACAAGTTGAACCAGATGATTAAGGAAAACAGGTTGATCAAACCATGTATAGATGTATGATAGGTTCCCTTTTGTATCTAACTGCTTCTAGACCAGATATTAAGTTTTCAACATGTGTCTGTGCTAGATATCAATCAGCTCCTAGGGAATCACACCTCATTGCAGTCAAAAGAATTTTCAGATATCTGAAAGGAACTCCTACACTTGGAATTTGGTATCCTGCTTCTAGCAATACCAAGTTATCAGCTTTTTCAGATAGTGACTATGCAGGGTGCAAAATGTCAAGAAAATCAACATCTGGTGGTTGTCAATTCTTGGGAAACTGTCTAGTGTCCTGGCAATCAAAGAAGCAAACATCTGTTTCAACTTCAACTGCTGAAGCTGAATACATTGCAGCTGCAAGTTGTACATCACAGATACAATGGCTCCAATATCAACTTCTTGATTATGGAATCAAAGAGACCAAGACACCATTGCTTGTAGAAAGCAAATCTGCCATTAGCATCATTCAAAATCCTGTTCAGTTCTCAAAAACTAAACATATTGAAATCAGGTATCATTTCATAAGGGATTGCTATGAAAAAGGCAAGATTGAAGTGAAGCATGTCACAATAGCTAATCAGATAGCTGACATATTCACAAAACCCCTTGACACATCAACATTTCAGAAGTTAGTATCCATGCTTGGGATGCTAAATTTGTAAGTGTTCTTTTACTTTTTCTGCACATATTTTATTTTTCACTTACATCTGTTTAGACCAAAACTTCTGAAAAACAAAAAGAGAGAAACTACTGATGAACAAAAACATCAGTATGGGAATATTTTCTGAAAAATGAGTAACTTCTGATAAAATAATCTTCAGAAGTTATGAATAAAGTGTTTATAAACATTCTCATCAGTTGTTAATAAACTACTGAAGAGAAAATGGGAACTACTTATGACAATTGTTTTTCATTAGCAGTTTTGTCATTAAGGGCAAATCAGACAATTCCCACTTCAGAAGTTTGACCTAGGGCGGTTACAAACTTCTGATAAACACCTTTTTCAACACTTATCCTTTCAAAAAGCAAAAATTCCCTCTTTCTCTCTCAAAAAACTCTCAAACCCTTAAGCCTGCAAAAACACTGTTCGATCCACAAACACACAAACCACATGGCTCTAACACTGAAACAGAGACACAATCAAAGAGGCTATTTTGAGAAACATGAAGCTTGGTCCCAATACGACGAAATCATTGATTTAGTCGTTAAATCCCAATACTTTACTGCCCTCACCATTGATCCTCCAATCCACACTGAAACTCTAAATGAGTTTTGGGCTAATGCGGAGACGGTGACAGTAAATGATAAGGTGATCTCCCTCAATTCAACCATCCAAGGGAGAAGAATGGCAATCACACCCGAAACTTTGGGAATTAGACTGGGTCTGGATGATGTTGGTGCCCCAAATCAATTTCCAAACTCTGAAATTCATCTAACCATGATAGAGTGTGGTTACCAAGGTACTCTCTCACATGCTACTATTTTTAAGAAATATTTTGAACCTAAGTATAAACTTTTGTTTCACTATATAATTATGTGTTTGAGTCCAAAAACTGGATCTTATGATCAGATGCCCTCTACTTTTCAACCTATTTTTCATTCCATTGTGAATGAAACAAAATTCAGGGCATCAGCACTTTTCTTTAATGAGTTGGTGTTACATCATCTCAATTCTAAAAAGAAGTTTTTGTTGTATCCAAGATTTATTATGCAATGCATAATAAAGGAACTTGGAGAAGAGGTGCTTGTGGGTAAAACAACTGTTTTAAACCCATTAACCTCACAAGCATACTCTAGGCACAATAAACCGGCCACCTGGCCAGAAGATGACCAAGGGGAACACACAAAAGTCCCCAAGGAACCCTCATCTTCCAAACCTTCACCCAAAAAGGCCAAGAAACCCAAACAACAAAAACAAAAACCCACCAGCCTGAAAAGAAAGGCAGTTCAGGAAGTTGAGATGCCTGAACTTCCTAATGTGCAATCTGCACTTGATAAAGATGTGACTGAAACATCCTCTCAGTCTCATCCATCTCAAACCCCCACTAGAGCACCAATCACCATTTTATTTAAAAGAAAGAAATTTAAGAAAACAATCCCCATTGACTCTTCTTTTGAAACTGCTGAACCCATAGACCAAACTACTGAACCAACACCACAAATTTCTGAACCTGAAGCCCTTGAAATTGCCAAACTTCTCTCTAGGCTAAAAGAGACCATCCCATCAGAACATGCCAGTCCCTAACAACCACATCAAACAGGGGACATACCTTCAGTACTTGACATGGATGTGGATGTCCATAGCCCTAACCCAAGAGATGAGGATGAACCAAGGTCTCTAAGCCCAAACTTAGAAACTCTAGGTACATTTGAGGCTGCTACTACTCATATACCACCCAGTGGTGGATCTGAGGATAGAAGTAACATAGCTAAGACCTCACTTGTGGCAACTACTGATGAAGGCTTAATGCATGAGGTAGGAAATCCTCTGAACCAAGAAAAAGAGGTACATGAGACAACTGGGTTGGGCCCAGCTCATGATGTAACTGATACTGTCCTCATTGAGGAAGTAAGCAGGGATTCAGATGATTCCATTGATTTGGATGATGATTCACACTCCACCAAAATTGAATTGACGGCTGCTAGTGAAGGTCTTGCACCTGGTGTATCTAAGCTCAAAGAGCTGGTCACACCAGATCAGGTTAAAGTCCACTTGATCCCTGATTCCCCTAAAGTGGCATCTTCTGTACAACATGAAGATCAACCAAAAACACACCCCTCACTGAAAATGCCTACCCAATTACCTGGGTCATCCAACATAGACTTGAACCAACTATGCAGCCCAGATGGTCCCCTATACCAGTTGATGAACACCCTAATTGCCAATCACCTCAAAACTTTCACAACTACTTTGGAGTTGTCAACCAAAGCTCAGTTTGAGGTGATCAACAAGAAACTTGGTGAGCTGTCCAACAAAATAGACAACAACTCAAGACAGCTTGCTGAACTCACTGGTAGAACTTCCAAACCTAGCAGGCTTCCAGAAGTGGATGAAGCCAAAAAGGGGGAGAAGATTAAGGAACCTAAGGAGTCACTGGAAGCCAGGATAAAGGCAAGAGTGGCTCTACAACAACAAAAACTTCTAGAAAAAGCCCAAAAACAAAAAGAAGATCAACAAAGGCTTGTTTCTGGAACTGAAGTTGAAGCTGAACCTTCCCAAGGCCATAATGAAGAAACTGCTGAAGAAACCTCTGATGAACCAGAAAGTACTGAAGACAATCCTTCAATAGTTGACACATTTGTCAACACTTCAGCAATTAACACTTCTAACATACAAACAGCTAAAGAGCCTTACAAAAACAACTGAACAACAACAACCAACTCCTATTCCAAGGCCTACAACAACTACAACAATGACTGTGCTGAACCCTTCTCCACTATCAATGTCCAAAGAACTACTTGAGAAGAGTTTGATTGCAGCCCAAAGAAAGGCTAAGGAAGAAGAGATCTGGAATAAATTGGAGGCAAGGGATGATTTAAGCTTAAATGAAAAGCTTCAAGCTTATGAAGCATAGTTGAATAGGCAAGCTGAAACAGAGAGAGTTGCTGAAGAAGACAAAAGACAACAACTTGTGTCTTTTATAACAAAGAACAGCAAAACAAAAGCCTATTCACTCAAAGGGCTCTCAATGGATGAGCTGACTAGAAGAGCTCAACTTGTTGCTGACAAACTTGCAACAAACAAAGATGGAAAAGCCAAGAGAGCTGAGATGATTGAATAACTGGTAGCAAATGACTATGGTTCAAAAGCCTCTGTGTCAAGATGGAAAGAAGATAGACTACTGGACACATACAAGAAGTACACGGCTACCAAGGCTGCTAATCCAGAGAAGTTCAAAACTTCTGAAGTATCAACTTCAGTAGTTAGGACTTCTGGTGTTAAAAGACCAGCTACCAAGAAGAAACCAGAGGACAATACAAAGACTGACTTCAAGATGGTGTTGCTGGAAGGTAACACAGTTGTGCAAGGAGACTTTGATATTGAAGAGAAGCCTCTGATAACTCAATTTAGGGATCCTTCAATATTTGCTTACCAAATTCAGAAGACTATCACTGACAGACTGCACACAAAGGTAGTTACTGAACATCATTTACCAACCTTTAAATTACCTGATGTAGTGCAAGAAGAAGATAGAAGTGAATCCCACCTGAGAGTCACAGAAATAGAAAATATCCAACACTCAGGAACATCCTAGGGATCCAGCATGGTTCCCTATACTTCAGACTTTGACAAGTCTAAAGTGCTGATCATCAGATGGTCCATTACTGATGAAAACTCAGTATTAGTGACAAGAAGAGATCTTACAAGCAAGGCCTACAAGTCCATGAATGAACTGAAGAAACTATCAACTCAGGACTTGCCTACAATTCAACATCTAGAACCTCAAAGGGGATCAATCACTGATGAGCAGCTTAATCAACTAAAGAATTCCATGTTCAAGGAAATATGGAAGATTGTGAATGACAGAAGAAAAAAAATAAAGAATTAGAAAAGGTTTTGGCTTCATCAATCCAGGGGAGATTGTTAGGACAAAAAGGATTGGTGAAACCACTTTTGTAAACCTTAGTCTAATTCACTTCTGCAAAATATCCTAAGTATAGAACTACTGAAGAAAGAAGACTAAAGTACTGAAGAAGGATTCAACAAGTACTGAAGAAGAAGTATCAGAAGTTCTGAAGTCTAACCAGACAGTTCACTGAAGAACTACTGAAGACAAACTACTCATCAGTAGTTTGTCATTCATCAGCTCTTGTTAAAGAATCATTTTCACCGACTTATGTTTCAGTAGTTTATTAGTTTAATATTACTTTATCAGTTTGTACAAGTTTCAAGAATGCAACTTGTTGCTACTTGTTACAGACTTGCTTTTTGGCAAGGTTCATGTATATGTAAAGTCTATAAATAGATGGGTTCATCCCCTCTGTTTTAGATATTGATTTTGATTAATACAGAAATCCTTCAAAGCTTATTATTGTTCTTTCCATTTCACTTATTGAGAATCTGTTTGAGTATTTATTATCATTCACATTCATTAATTAGATTCTCATTAAACTTGTCTGTAGTTTTCAAACATCCAGGGGGAGTACTAACTCCTGTTGATAGTGTAACTTTACTTAATCATTCCGCTGTGCAAATCTGATTGAACTTGCTAAACACACAAGTGTTTACTAGCAAGCAATACATCAAGAGCATTACTGATCCAACAACTATGTTTTGAAGTTTGATTTTGGGTTTAAGTTTACGTTTTGAAGACTATATTTTAAAGTTTGAACTTTGTATTTGTGTTTAAGACTAATCTCTATTTCCGCTTTTGTATGTTTATTGATTTCAAATGAATAAAATATTACCATAAATTATGGAAAATAAAAAAATTGAAAATTGTTGTTTGCCATAATTTGGATCATTCGGATATCCGTTCAGATTATTCGGATTTAACTGAATCCGATCCGAATTCAATTTGGATGGATTTGGATCGGATGGGTATACATCCAATTCGGATCGGATCGGATTTCAAATAGGCTTCTAAAATTTCAAAATCCAAATAATCTGATCCGATGAATCTGAATAACCCGTTATCCAATCCGATGAACACCCCTAAGTACCACCCCAAAGCTATAAATATCACATTTCACTGTGAAGTGACCTATAAACACCAAAATTAAGCGTTTAATTATATTAAATAATAAACAAGTTTAGTTTAAAGGTACAAAAACACGTTAGTATACCCTAAATAGTGGTCATGTATTTGGTATATAATTAATGTTGTTACTCTTCACATACATAACTTACATATCTTTCAATGTTTATAGTAAATAAATTACATCATATATTATGTATTTATATCTTCTTTTTAAATTTATGTGGTTGCAGGATAGTATGATGTGACACTTCTGCACACAAATGAATATGTAGGCTTGAAGTTTGCCAATACACCCAACCCATGACACGTTTCAGCCCATTAAAGTGAGTGATATATGTAGGCTTGACGTTTATACAAGCAAATATGGTAGAGATACTTCATGAGAAACGTCATCGTCTTCCTCGATGGTTTTTTGTTTTCTCTGCTACTATAAGCTTATAGGAATAGAATTTAAGTTTCTGATCTCACGAAGTCAGCAATTGTTTACATATCCAAAAGAAGACAAGTTCTTATCAGTCGATTTGCTAGTTATGTTAAACAATGTTAGACATATAATTACTTGATTTCCATATATATATCTATTTATGCTAAGTATTATACATAATATTAGATATCCTAAGTTTGTATAGGTGTGTCAGTTAAATACCAACCGGTGTGTCCGTTGAGTCAAGGGGGTCACACCCTTTCATCATGTATAAATACCCCAACATAGTTTCATTTATAATTGTATTGTTTCTTTTGCATCTAAAGAATTCTCTCTCAAATCTTTTACCCTCATCGATCCTGTGATCTCACATTTGGCATCAGAGCGTTTGGTTATTCAATTGTTCCATCGGTTACAAAGAACACAGTGAAGAAGACGATCACCCCTGTTTTTGTTTCCGAAACAGAGGCTTACAAAAGATTAGTCGAAGTTTATTGGAACATTCATTCAAGGCCATCCAGGATTGTAGAAAGATCAATACCAAAGTATTATAACCGTTGAAAGAAGAAAAGGCAATCGGACAGAAGTTTTCCGGCCAAAACAGAGATTCCGGCGAGTCACTGAAAATTACAGAAAAGTCATTTAAAACGCAATCAATCGGTTATATCTATCCCTACCCTTCGTTTATAAATCAATATCGAATAATAAATCTTAATCCAAATCAAAATCAACAAGTTTCAGTGATCACTTTGTTTCGTGTTCGTTAATAATTATTTCTCGCCAAATTTTTTTTCTTAAAAAAACATGTCTGTTATTATTCAAACATTGATTCTGAACACCACACATACAAAACGGAATCAATCTATTAACAGAAACAACAATTGGTATCATTCAGAAGGATTATGTTTTTTTTTCGGATCAAGAAGTGACCGAAGCCTTTGAAATTATTTATGTATTCGATTGTTCGATTCTTGTAAGGAATCAAGGATCAAAGTTTGTTCGAATCAATCTGTGAGTGATCAGAAAGTTTAAAAAAAACAAAACAAAACGAAGTGTGTTTATTTGGGCAGAAGTAGTTGTTTTCGTGGGACAGATTAAAGAGGAAACAGTTGACTTTTTGAAAAAGTCAAACTCACGAGAACATATTATAATATTAGTGTTGAGGGTATATTGTGAAGGGTATTTATCAGTGTTTCATTTTCGGGTTTGGTTCACTGATCGAACAAAAAAAAACAGAAGAAAGAAGGATTGAAGTAAAAAAACAAAGTGGTTTGTTTTATTAGAAGGGTGTTTAGGATTGACAAAGGGTGTTGTTGCAAGACACTAATCTCTACTACATTATAAAGAGTGGGCAATGGGCAAACATGTCCAACTTGGTAAAGTTAAGATGGGATGTGAAAAGTCATGTGCTTCAACCCTCAAATGTCATATAAATCTTCCCCAAATTACCCTTCAATGCATTAAGATACTTGTACCATGTAGTAAAGATAAATAAACATTTACCACAAGCTTCAAATAATTATATTCAACAAATATTAATTTTACATTTTCTTTCTTTCTTTAAAATTGCATATGTTTATATAAATATATAGTGCTGTTCATCGTGAGAATTGCTGAAACAAATTACTTTATCTTTGCAGAGGGTTAATGGTGGTACGAAGTGACGCACACACAACACCAAGTAGTACGATACATTTTGATTTTCTGTTGATTAGTTTTTTTTTTTATTTTAATTATTTAATAAGAACGACAAGGTGCGACCGAGGACGCTGAAAAGAGTAATCATGTTGTAACGAATCTAGCAAAACGTCGACACAATCCGAAAGTGGATAGTATCTGCAAGTTCATCTTCCAGGTTAAACTTGATTTGTTTATTAAAATAAATGTGTTGTTGATACTTCTTTACTTCTCTGTTTACTTGTTTATACTGATATCGAATGGTTGTATTTTGGTTTATCTACTCTGTTTTGGTTTCTATGTTCATATTTGGTTTTGAGTTCATGCTTGACAATACGTATCCATATGGTGGTTTGGTCTAAATTTGTGAAAAATTATATAGAAACTAGTGGGAATGCCCGCGCGTTGTGGCGGGTCTGTTTTGCCCCTCGTGCATCGTGTTTGTTGGTTATTCGTTATGATGAAGTAGAAAACAACGATGTATAAAATATATGTTATTAAAAACTGAAACTCATAAGTATATATCTTCTGAATATTTTAAATGTGTACATCACAATAGGTCGTACTATTCTTTGAAACACCCTTAGATTGGCCCACGTCCTTCGGTGGGACCCTTTTATATATCTCGAAGGCAGATAAGTATGCCATCGTAGAGCGGTGCTTAGCGTAGTGAAGTGACGTTGTATCTCTTAATGACCATAAGATTGTAGTGGAAGTGATGTAATTACTAAAATGCAATTTGTAGTGCGCAACATATTTCTATTATTTTAGGGTACCCGCGAGATGCAGCGGAGTCAATGATTTGCATAGATAATCTCGTTTTATGTTAGTTTGACAAGTGCCGTAACAAATATATTGGACCAAACAAATTAGTGGTAAATATAGTTAAAACTACCAAATCGACTTATAGTAGCAGAGAAAACAAAAAACCATCGAGGAAGATGATGACATTGCTCATGAAGTATCTCTACCATATTTGCTTGAATAAACGTTAAGCCTACATTTATCGCTCACTTTAATGGGTTGAAATGTGTCATGGGTTGGGTGTGTTGGCAAACTTCAAGCCTACATATTCATTTGTGTGCAGAAGTGTCACATCATACCATCCTGCAACCACATAAATTTAAAAAGAAGATTTAAATACATAATATATGATGTAATTTATTTACTATAAACATTGAAAGATATGTAAGTTATGTATGTGAAGAGTCACCACATTATTTATATACCAAATACATAACCACTATTTATAAGAAACATTGATACAAACATAATAAAGACATGGAGGTTATGAATATAAAGAGTCGCCACATTATTGTTAATTTCCTCATCAATTTTATAATTATGTTTAAATTAATTTATTCAATAATTTAATATTTAGGTAGAAAGACAATTTTACTCCCTAAATGGCTTCAATAAGCATTGTACTATAAGCAATAAAGGTTGTATTTACTTAAATTTTGCGGGTATCCTTCACTGATGCTTTATAATATAGTATAGAAGATAAAGATTCGGGTTGATTCATTAGCGTGAGCGTGAATTTATGGCTTTTCGATTTCTTATATTTTAACACAAATAACATAAGTAATTAACACATAGTTAAGTTTTTGTTCTCTCTTTATGCTACTGTTTAATTTATTTTATTAATTAGAATTAGAACTTAAACAATTTACAATTGCCGAAAGCAAAATAATATTGTGAACCACACTTCATACAACGTTTAACAAGAATATTAAATAGATCAACAAATACCTTAAAAGTCTTAGAACAAATATAGTTTACGTATAAAGTTATATTTGAGCATGCATATATAGATTTATAGAGTTAACTATTTCATGGCGTTCAAGGAGACCATGTTGATTGAAATTGAGTAAAGTCTCCATACCCTTCTCCAACCATCATCTCCATCATTTGTCCTTCATTTCCATTTGTTCCCTGCAACATCAGTTTTCATCCCATGCAGTAAGTGGAAGTAATATTTATAATATATTACAAACGTATTAGCAAATCTAGAATGTTATATTTATAATTTTGTCCGTTTTATTTAGTTAACAATATAAATGATTCAAGATACACAACTTCTTAACAAGGATAGTTAAGAAAGCCATCTGTCACCTTCATAGGGGCCATATCATCCAATTCAGTAGATTTGAGGTCAATAGGTTATAGAACATGCTGGCTTCTGAAAGCTTCATGGAGAGAAACTAAAAATGCACAAAGAAGAGAAAAACTGTACTAATTAATTTTGAAAAATATTTTCTCATCAATAATTCTGAATATTGTTTGTTTATTGTTTAAATTGTTAGTTGCACAATTAAATTACCTGAATTTGATTCTGCAACGATCCAACATAGTTGATTATTACATCCAACATCACTGGCATTCCCATTGTCTATAGCAAATAACTAAATTTAAATGGAGCAAAACAATGATATATTATGAGGATAAATTTTTGTAATTGTCAAAGAACATATGAACAAGTAGAAAAAAATGTATATATGTATATAAAGATTAACTCACATCTTTATACCTTTTAGCATCCGAGAATCATATCTTGCAAGCGTCTTAACTTCTCATTGATTTTGTTCTCTTCTCATCTAATGAAGACATAATTTTTTTGGACAAAACAATGTTTCAAAGCATGAAATTAGGTCTAAGATTTTGTTTGGGGTTATGAAAAGACTATTAGCATTCAAGAAATTGATTATAATAAAGTATATATAATAATATAGATGGGGGGTTGAAAGGTCTCACATTTAAGATGCATCATAGTTATGTTGTATTTTGTGTTTTAAAAGTTGGACATAAGGGCATAATTGGGATAGGATTTTAGGATGTGAGGTATTGGATTATGTTAAATTTACTAATCTACCCTCCTAAGTGTCTTAATTGTCACTACTATGCCAATAATACTCTTAATTTTTTTGCTTAAATATGTTGCACATGTTGCTTGTTAAGTTGTACAGAAATGCAAATTACCATGTTGTACATCACTCCTCCTTAATAAGATAATATAGATATTTGGGAAAAAAAATTATCTATACTCATATTTGATTTTGAGAAAAGTGCTGATGACTGAATTTTGATGATCAAAGAAGTTCATTTTCATATATAGTGAAATCTTTTTTTATACTTGGGTGTCATGTGTACACATCATCTCTTAGATGTTGGAAGTTAAGGACATATGGTTGGAAAATTTACATAGTGTGTCATGAAAAGTTATAAGAACGTATATGTTGGATATAAAAAAATATAGTTTCTTTTCAAAGTTTAAACAATGAAGAGAAACGGATTAATTTCATATACATCGTTTCGCATTCAAAGACAATTACATTTTTACACTTTTCCTACAACTTTGTGGGCTAACACGGCTACGCTTGTGCATTGTTCAAAAAAAATATATTTATCTTAACCGTCCCGCAGCAACGCGCGAATTTCCCACTAGTCAATCATCGCTGGAGGATTATCAAGTCATAGGATTGACTTTAGAATTTGGTTAGAAGGAACATTAGTGGTATACAAGAATATTATAACAAAGATCTTGGTACTTTGTTAAAGGCGCCTACAAATATCAAACACTTTGTTAAGCAAATAGTATTTTCAAGATATCATAGTAGAGTTTGACAAGGGTAGTCAAGCAAGAGTTCCATTGAAGCGTGGGGTAGTCCATATTAGATTTGGACAATAGGGAAGAAAAAGAACAAAAATACGCAAAAGACGCCCGTTAAACCCACAATGTCAGTAAAGGAGACAATCACGAAGGAGACTCCCACTTTCAGCCTCCAGACACCGATGTTGACATCTACAAATTACAAGATTTGGGCTGTTCGTGTTAAGGAAATATTGAGTGCAAATGGTCTTTAGGAAGTAGCGGAACCCACAGAAGGCACGTCGACCGTAGATGTAAAGAAAGATAGGACAGCGATTGCCTATCTCTTTCAGGCAATTCCAGAGGATATGGTGATGCAGGTGGCGTCACATCCTACAGCAAGAGAAATATGCGAAGCATTAAAGACAAGATTTATTGGAATTGACCGAGTCCAGAAAGCAAGACTTCAATCATTACGCACAGAATTTGAGATCTTATCAATGAGAGAGACAGAAACCATAGACCAGTTTGCTGGTAGGTTAAGTGCGATTAGTACAAAGTCAAAAACCCTAGGAATGAAAATTGAAGAGTCAATGTTGGTACGAAAATTGCTGGACTCCGTACCAGAGAGGTTCCTACAGGTTATTGCATCCATAGAGCAATATTCAGACATGGACACCATGACGCTAGATGAAGCGCTTGGTAGACTTAAGCTTATGAGGAATGCCTTAAGTCAAGAGATGAGAAGAAATTTGGACCCGCAGGTCAAGAAAGGCTGTTATTTACAAGGCAAGAGAGAAGGCCTTACAGCAACAACAGGAACTACAATCAGAATCGAGGTGGACAGAACTTTAGGAAGTTCAATAGAAGTCAAAGAAATGAGAGGAAGAACTTTGACTTGATTGGCCATCAAGATCAGAGAAGTGATCGAAATCCCACTAAGAATCGTCATGACGACAATAGTTACAAGCCCAAGAAAGATGGTAGCAATGTAAGATGTTACAATTGCAATGAAGTAGGACATATAACTCCCAGATGTCCTAAACCTCGAAATAAGCAAGAAGAATCTCACCTAGTAATGGAAGAAGAGGATCCCACATTACTTATGGCAGTTGGTGAAGAAAGAAATGTAGTTCTAGAATAGAAGAAGGTCATACCAGAATGTTATCATAGTAAAGATAATGGAAACGAGATATGGTATTTAGACAATGGAGCAAGCAATCATATGACAGGAAAACGCTCCTATTTCACAGAGTTAGATGAAAAAATAGCAGGAAGTGTAAAGTTTGGAGATGGATCATGTGTCAACATCAAAGGTAAAGGCTCAATTTTATTGGAATGCAACAATGGAGGCAAATACTAGTTACAGAAGTCTACTACATTCCAACACTCCAAAGCAACATCCTAAGCCTCGGGCAAGTTACAGAAAATGGATGTAAAGTGATTATGGAGTACGAATATCTATTGATGAAAGTCCCAAGAGCTAAGAATAGACTCTACAAAGTAAGACTCGGAATAACAAGTCCGATTTGTTTACAAGCCAGAATAGAATCACCTTCATCGTTATGGCATGCACGTATGGGACATGTGAATTTTGATTCACTAAGACAGTTAAGCATAAAAGGAATGGCACGTGGAATACCAAAGAATAAGCACCCATCTCAAGTATGTGATGCATGTATTACGAGAAAACAAAGCAGGCTTCCGTTTCCCTCTCAAGCAAGTTTTAGAGCTACGACACCTCTAGAACTCGTACATGCAGATTTATGTGGACCAATTACACCCACATCATTAGCAGGAAACAACTATTTCTTCCTGATAGTTGATGATTATTCAAGATATATGTGGATCTACATGCTTAAGTCAAAAGATCAAGTTTATGAGAATTTCAAGAAATTTCTAAGTGAAGCTCAGACAGAGACAAGTCACAAGCTCAAGAGATTAAGAACAGATCGTGGAGGATAATTTACTTCTAAAGCACTTACCACGTATTGTGAGGACAGAGGAATCCTCAGACAGCTTACAACACCTTACACACCTCAGCAGAATGGTGTAGTAGAGAGAAGAAACCGTTCAGTAATGAGCATGACAGGAAGCATGTTAAAGGCTATGAACGTACCACAGAACTTATGGGCAGAAGCAACAAGACAAGAGATTTACATATTAAATCGGTTACCTACAAAAGCATTACAGGGAATGATACCCTACGAAGCAGTGAATGGGAAAGCACCCAATATCAAGCACATTAGAGTATTTGGATGCACAGCATATGCAAAGGTAACAACGCCCTATTTGAAGAAGTTAGAAGATCGAAGTAAGAAAATGGTACATCTAGGAAACGAAAATGGTTCAAAAGCCTATAGATTATATGATCCCATAGAAGAAAAGATACATGTCAGTAGAGATGTCCAATTCATAGAAAATGAACCATGGGATTGGGACAACTACTTGAAAGAAGGAAGTGAAGACGAACCATCTTGGACGAGATTTGAGATACATGGAGATCAAGAAAGTGAAGCTGTACAAGAGCAAAGTAATGAGGACAGTGAAGATCAAGAGAGTGATAATGAATTTTTCAGCAGTCCAATCACAGCTACAAGAACTCCAATAACGGTTCAAGAGACACCGACAAGTGATCCAGCAGTTGAGACAAGTACTCAAGAGTTAGAAGACTCACCAGGCTCCCAACATAGACCAGTTCGAGCCCTTAGATCACTTAATGACATCTATGCTGCCACACAACCTCTTAGACCAGAAGATTATGAACATCTATATTTAGCATATGATGAAGAACCTGCAAATTACAAAGAAGCAGCAGATTACCCACAATGGATAGAAGCAATGGAAAGCGAGATAGACTCTATAGAAAAGAATAACACTTGGACACTGACTACGCTCCCCTCAAGTCAGAAACCAATAGGTCTAAAATGGGTATTTAAGGTCAAGAGAGACGCAACTCGACAGATCACCAAGCATACGGCCAGATTAGTAGCAAAAGGGTATGTACAACAAGAAGGTATAGACTACAATGAAGTATTTGCACCCGTTGCAAGAATGAAAACAATCAGGCTACTACTAACATTGGCAGCACAGAAAGGATGGCAAGTACATCATTTGGATGTAAAATCAGCATTCTTACATGGTGAATAAAAGGAAGATGTCTACGTATCACAACCAGATGGATTCGTAAAGAAAGGAAAAGAGAACCTAGTCTACAAGCTAAAGAAGGCTCTATATGGTTTGAAGCAAGCACCAAGAGCATGGAATTTAAGGCTGAACAACATCCTAAAGGAGATAGGATTTATAAGATGTCCGCAAGAACAAGCAGTTTACAAGAGAACTTCAAGACAGCCAACAATCCTTATAGAAGTTTATGTCGATGACATAATAGTGACAGGAAGTTCAATGAAGGACATATCGAGTTTCAAGAAAGAAATTCAAGGAAAGTTTGAGATGAGTGATTTAGGACCACTCACATACTATCTAGGGATAGAAGTACGCCAAGCACAGGGAAGGATACAATTGAAGCAATCAGCCTACGCAAAGAAAATTATCAAGGAAGCTAGACTAGAAGACTGCAATCCAACAAAGAGTGCAATGGAACCAGGTCTGAAGCTCATTGAAGAAGATGAGAGTGAACCAGTCGATGAGACAGAATATAGAAAGCAAATTGGAAGCTTAAGGTACCTTACACATACCAGACCAGATATCACCTACGCAGTTGGATACGTGAGAAGATTTATGGAGAAGCCAAAGACGACTCACATGAAGGCAGTTAAACATTTGATAAGATATATCAAAGGCACATTGAATTATTGAATTCAATACAACAGAGGAAAAGAAGGAGACATCATTGGTTACAGCGACAACAGTTATGGAGACCAAGAAGATCGAAAAGGAACCACAGGAACAATATTCTACTACAAAGATTCACCTATCACATGGACAAGTCAGAAGCAAAGCACAGTAGCTTTATCATCATGTGAATCAGAGTTTATGGCAACAACATCAGCAGTATGTCAAGCAATATGGCTACAAGGAGTACTAAGCGAGCTCACAGGTGAAAGAATAAAGAAGATAACTCTACGAGTAGATAACAAGTTAGCAATACAACTCATGAAGAATGTTGTGTTTCATGGAAGATCAAAGCATATCAACACAAGTCAGAGAATGCATAGAGAACGAGCAGATACAAGTTGAGCATATCAGTGGAGAGATGCAGAAAGCCGACATCCTCACCAAGGCATTACCAAGGATAAAGTTCATAGAGATGCGATGTCTCATAGGAGTTGAAGACCTTGGGGAAATCAAGAATTAGGGGGGAGAATGTTAGACATATAATTTGTAATACCCTACCCATAATACGGGTAATTATACGATAGTATACTTGGTTTGTACTTTGAAAGCTAAAGCATTTCATAGTTTACTTTAATGCATTAACATCCAAAAAGCGACATTGATTAGTATAAACATCCTAAATTATAGTTACGGCTTAGCATATTACAAAATAACCAAGTATATTCATAAGTTCAGCATGTTCGATTCTTCAAATAAGCCTCGATCATCATCCGGTTCATGTAGCTGAGTACCTAAGGGTTTATCACAGTTAGACAAACCATAAATATGTTATTATGATTGAATTTAGATGCAAAATACAAAAAAAATGAATTTTTGGTTGATTTGGCGTATCCTACGCTATTGGCGTAGGGAGAGGGCATCTGGTGGCGTAGGGTAGAAGAAATCAGCGTATGCACTCTGGCGTTGGCGTATCCTACGCCAGAATCGGTGTATCCTACGCCATTGGCGTAGGCATTTGGCGTAGGCAACTCCAAAAGTGGCGTAGGCTACACCAAATCCTGACAAGGTACAAAATGTTTCAGCACCAAGCTGCCCCTTTTGGGTCAGTCTAAAACTACTCCCAGGGCTTCCCGGAAAGCGTTTAATGGTTTCCATGTGATCAACTAACATGGTTAAATGTAGTTTTATATTCCTTCTTCGATTTCTAACTTGCAAACCACCATTTATCTACTCACCTTTAGGCTACCCCGAGTAGTTGTGCACATATCTTAATCATAAAAAAATTATAGTTTCCAAGTTCTAGTTATGGTTTTTACACTTGTCAAGTTCTAGTTATCTTAATCATTTCTCTTGGTCTCGTTCGCTCGGCCTCTTTGACTTGCGACATGGGTTTTCATTCAATCTTTTCCATCCCTTGGAAACCACCAAAGACATCTTTTACTATTGACACGACTAAAGTTATCATCCGTGATTAAGAATACATGTATTTATTTATAACAATTCGTAGATATGACTTACTTTAGCCGGCGCCCCTTTTTTGCTTCTAGACTAGCTTGAGATTTTTAACATAGAGTCCACAAATATACTCAAGCAACTAACGAAAGCGATGTTGGCATAATGTTGACCCTTAGGTGCTTGTCTAACTAGTGTTATACCCAATTGACCCGTTAGCCTAATTGGGACATTAACAACCTTCATCTAAGGCCATTTTCTATGAATTATGATTCCCGTTTAGGCTTCTTTTGTGACACTCCAATGGATAGTTTCAGGTATACATACAAAGGTATAACTAAGCATGTAAATATACTACAAACATATTGAGATTTAAGCCATCGAGTGACTTACCTTATGCGTGCTTCCTCTTTACCTCAACCCGAGACTCCTTGGCTATCTAAAGCCTCTTGTATCCGCACCTATGAGGTGAATGATCACTTAGGTTGTTAGAACCTCATCTTGACTTGTCTACACGCATTTTTGGCCGTGTTTCACCAATATACAAGTTTTCACAAATTATTTATGCCCAAATGAAATCGAGTTTCATTGAGGCATTTTATCAAACACTTGGTAGGCGTGATTTTCCTAGCTTTAATTTTAAGACTTGGGGACCTCATGGATCCATCCTTAACCAAGATTAACATGTCTAGTATGTAAATTAAACCTCTAATTAGAGATTGACATGTAAAACATACATTTGGTGATACCACCTATCCTCTTAGAAGGGGTTCCCATCTTTATGACTAAACCCACTTCTATATATTCAAGCTTCAATACAAACCCTTTTTGTTAAAGCAAACTATCACATTGATTTAACCAAATTAAGTGTGTTTATGGTCCCTAACCCAAGGTGAACCATTATAAATCATCAATTTCACGAATTATAACAACCCATGATTTTCATCACAATCAAGTATGAACAAATCACCAAAATTAGCCAAATAAAAGGTTACCTTGGTGTGTATTATGGATGGATGACTCATTTTAGGGTTAATGCATTGAAAAGCCCTTTGATTCCACCTTGATTTGGGCTTGTTCTTGAGTTGGTCTCATGTGTGTGTTTAGTGTGTGTGTAATGGTCGACATATGCCTCCTGCATATGTTGATCTTCTTTGTTTTATTAAGTCCATTAGCCAACTATGGCTTTATGACATACTTGGTCCCTCAAGTTTCACACAAGTTGATTTAATTAAACCCACTAACTAAATTAACTTCTTACAATGGGTTTTAGCCTTGTTTAACTAACAAGGTTAACGGGATGATTTCCTAATGTTAGGAATCTCGTATAAGTAGCATTTCATGTGGTTCAGTTAAAGCACCATGTGCTTATATTATCATAAAATATGGTTTAGAAATTTTGGGGTGTTACATAATTACTTGATTTCCATATATATATATATATTTATCCTAAGTATTATACATAATATTAGATATCCTAAGTTTGTATAGGTGTGTCGGTTAAATACCAACCGGTGTGTCGGTTGAGTAAAGGGGGTCACACCCTTTCATCATGTATAAATACCCCCAACATAGTTTCATTTATAATTGTATTGTTTCTTTTGCATCTAAAGAATTCTCTCTTAAATCTTTTACCCTCATCGATCCTGTGATCTCACAAACTAATGATCATACGTGACTTTAACAAAAGAGCACCAAACAAAGTAACTTAAACTATCCCTTGGAGCTGAAATCAAAACATAGATCACTAGTTGGTGGAACAAGGGTGGTGATGATCAAACAACCACACAATAATAAGCACCAATATGCTAGCGTGGCATTTCTTCTTCAAAAGCCATGTTGGTAGCTGAGTAAGATTCACATTCATTGGTGCTAAATGAAACTAATGGGACATCATCGTGAACGTAAAGATCATGTTGTTCAACTTCAAAGACTTGGCTTGTAGTCTTATTACATATTTTTCGTTGAGCCCATGGATGAGTTGTGACCTTCCTCAATCCATCTAACTCCACTGCCACCTCTTTCATTGTAGGTCTATCATGGCCTTGTAGACTAAGGCATCTCTTTACCAAATCACCTATTTCTTGTAACTGCTCAAGACTCCCTTCACGTAAGATCCGAGGCTCTACAATAGTATATAATCGGTTTTCGTTAACTAAATTGACAAAATATGTTGCTAAATTCTTTTCTTTATTGGCTCTGTCGACACCAATGGATTTTTCCCAGTTATGAGCTTTGCAAGAACCACTCCAAAGCTATACACGTCACTTTTCTCTGATAGTTCGCTTGTGTGATAATACTCTGGATCCAAATACCCAACTGTTCCTTGGATAAAAGTAGTTACTTTCTCGTGATCTAATGGGACTAACCTTGATGCACCAAAATCCGAAATTTTTGCGGTATACTTAGAATCTAATAATATGTTGTTAGACTTGACATCTCTGTGTATGATTGGCATAATAGTTTCTGAATGAAGGTATGCTAGTGCACTAGCAGCTTCAACAGCTATTCTCAACCGGTGCTCCCACGACAACTAACTAGTTCCACCCGGTGTGTGGTGAATGTGATGGTAAAGAGTGTTATTGGAGATGAATTCGTAAACTAGTACCGGGACTTCCTCTTCCAAACAACAACCCAAAAGCCTTACCACGTTTCGATGGATGACTTGCGTAAGGACCAATACTTCATTGATGAACTGTTCTCCTTGGGTCACATCCATTAGTTTAGACTTATTTACTGCAACTACTCGTTTATCAAACAAAATTCCCTTGTACACTACGCCATATGCACCTCGCCCGACAATATACTCTTGAGAATAATTTTTAGTGGCTTTTAGAAGTTGTTCAACGCTAAACAAAGTCATTGCCTCATGTGAACCTTGTAAATTGATCTTTTGTTTAAAAAGCACACCACCATTTTGCTCAAAGAACTTTTCTTTTAGCTTCATTAGCTTCCTCCTTTTCATACTGAAACAAATGCCTACTCCAGATAGTATTGCAAAGAGCACAAACACAAGTGCTTCATTAAAATTGAAAATGAAACACACATGGATTAGTAGATAGCAGGTTTAGTTTACAATAAAAGGACATGATTTTTGATAATATTAAAGATTGAAAGATCTATTTCAAGGATAAAGTAGTAGACATTCATGAAAGAATTACCTATAATTACATATATGGCCGGAGAAATTTTCGAACCAACGATGGGTTGACAACCATTTGGTGTTGATGCATTACCATCAAATCCTCACGGATAGGTACAACTGTAGCTTCCTGGACTGCTAACACAATCACCAAAGCAAGGGTAGGTTTGGTTATCCTTGCACTCATTGATGATAAAAGGGAAAGGAAAATTAAAATGTTAACTTGATAAAACATATAAACCAATAAATTGAAAATAAATAAGAGCATGAGGAAATCAGTCAAGTATTACTAAAATTACTTTTTATCAAGTAACCTTTGGTTTACATTACAGAAATTACATCAACGAAATTTATATCAACCTCAGTAGGAAACACATTTTTAGCACACCTTATTACCACAAGGCGCGCTAGCTGCAAGCCCTTTTGTGCATATAACTTTAATTAAAACTCATCATCATCATATTCAGTTAATCCCACCAATAGCAAAAGCTAAGGTAGGGTCTGAGGAGGGTAAGATGTAGACAGCCTTACCTCTATCTCGTGGGAATAGAGAGGCTGCTTCTAGTGAGACCCCGGCTCAATAGTGGTTTTGTATCAAGCCTTAGACAATAAGGCATATAACACTTAACAATCGGGACAAACCCGACTGTTGCATGTACCCCCTTGTCTTTTGGCTATCAACGTCACCACCTGATGCATGATTAACCGTCCGTCATCTTTAACGTTATTTTCACGAAATTAGTAAAGTAATGTTAAAATTAGTGCAACTTTACTTTTGCCCCGTGAGGGCCACACATATATACATTATATGCGCACAGCCGTAAGCGGGGCTAATAACTTTAATTAAAAATGAAATTTGTAATAACATTAAATGGTACCTTGGCAGCCAGGGATCAGGTAGGGATTCCCTTCATATCCTTGGTTGCAGATGCAATGGTACCCACCACTTTTTCTTGTAGAGTTAACACACGAGCTATTTGCTTGACAGGCGAAACCATCTTCTTTCATAGCTTCAGCGCAACTCAGATTACCAATAGCCCAATCGAGCACAATTGACACGGCAGCTTCAGTCCTGTTATGGAAAGATGCATCATTTAAATCCGATGCACCATTGAACTTGAATTCCTTTGCGTCGCCTACAAAGGCATACGTACAAGGATTAAAAGTAGTGCTCTCTCTCTCATATCGTTATAACTTAAGGTCCTTAGATTAGTATCATAGTATCTTATGTCTTCGGGTATGGGCGATTGACAGTAACCATTGCCTGAACACTGGTCACGCACAACCTCCTCTGGGTTTGAGCAAAAGGCCATACAGCCTGTTGATACATTTCTAGATGGTGTGCGCGATTTCAGCCAAGCATAGTCATCACATCCAATTACTACAAACATATTTAGGTCCGATGAGAAGGTTAAAGGGGAATCTGTGAAATCATTACTGATACTAGTTAAATTCAGCCAAGCATAGTCCATCATACTGTAGCACTTGACCGCCACCAAATTGGAAAGCCGGACAGTAGAGTCAGATATATTTTTGATTGAGGAATAATCCCTCTCATGATAAGATGCCCTTGGAGGTTTTGCAGAAATGTTACAGTGAATGCTAAAACCATCATTCAAAGAACAATCGGTACCAATGCCAAAAGGGTAGGGAACAATCAAGTCCCCACATCGGCTTTCACAGCCTTGCCTTGCTACGTTTGTTGAGTTAACGAGGTTGTAGGTTTCAGAGTTGGTATTCGTATCTGAGGTTGTTAACGAAAACATTAGGGATACTGCGCAGGCTAACATAATAAATTTCATGGCTCTATATGTTTAATTTGTGGTTTGCAAGTGCTGTAGCATAGAAGGGTGTAAGTCCAACTATATATAGGCTAAAATATGACATGCATCTATGCTTTCCTAACATCTTAGGAGAAAAAATGTTACTAAACATGGAATCACAATATAACTCCTTATTAAACAAATCCCAACCCAAAAAATGTTTACAACCTGAGATATAATACAAGATCTAAACAAAATTACAAACAATCAATCTAAACAGACACAAAGAGATTATTAACACGACAAACTCTTTAACCTTCTATGACCTAACTCTCCTAGACAAGATTCAAGATGAATCTGATCTAAACCCTAAACTAGTTGAGAGAAAACTATCAGAAGATTGCAAAGGAATGAAAAGACTGAGAGAATAATATTGAGAGTTGAGAGTGTTAAACTCGTAAACAGAGGATGAGCAAGTCTTTTATAGACCAAGATTAGGTTTGGGAAGAAACACACCCAAACCTCTACCAGCCCTTAGATCAATCAAGAGAAAACACAGCTGATCACTATCTACACCGTTGAATAGGCTCGTATATGTAGGACTGGGGATTGCCAGCGTGGCACATCCCAGCTAATCAGCTAATAAAACGAATGGGCCAGACTTGGGTCTTGGACTTCAATAAATGGGCCCGAACATCTTCTAGACTGGATCAACTATCTACTCTTGGACTCTGACTCTTGGACCTGGACCTCTTCTGGACTTTAAACCAAGACTCCTTGTCTCTCAATATGCAAAACAAAAAATAACAAAACAAAAATAAGAAACACCAAAAAAATAATAAGAAGTATAAAATTGAACAGTGTTACCTAATCGTTATCTATCATCGTGGTCTATCATCTTTTATCACCCCTACTCAATTTAATACTTCAAATGGGTCAAATAACCCCAACAAACCACTCATTTCATTATGCAAATTCAGATGTAATCCTTTTGTAAACACATCAGCAACTTGTTTAGTAGATTCAACCTTTACCGGTTTTACTAAACCTTTAGTAATTTGCTCACGAAGAAAAAACAAAACCAACTCAAAATGCTTAGTCCTTTCATGAAAGACTGGGTTTGTAGCAATCGAAATTGCAGCATTATTGTCACAAAACTAATCAACAGGAATAACAACATTAATTCCTAATTCAGATAACAAGTTTTTAAGCCACATTATTTCACATGTAGTAGCACATATAGCTCTAAACTCAGCTTCAACTGAGGATCTAGATACAGTCAATTGTTTTTTACTTTTCCAGGATACTAATGTGTTACCAAGAAACACACTATATCTTGTAATTGACTTCCTAGTATCAAGGCATTTTGCCCAGCCTGAATCTGAATAGGCTTTTAGATTCAGGTCTGAACACTTTTGTATCAGTACTCCTTTTCTAGGAGCACCTTTTAAATACCTTAAGAGCCTTAAAACTATTTTCATATGAGCTTTTGTGGGCTTATGCATATACTGGCTCAAAAAATGAACAGCATAAGATATATCTGGCCTTGTGTGGGCTAAATATATCAATTTGCCAACTATTTTTTGATACCCAGTTATGCAATCTAAAACTTTGTTATAATCCTTACATAGATTTGTTAAAACATGATTTGGTTCTATTGGATTGTTAACAGGTTTACTACCTGTCACACCCTCAAAATCCACTTGCGGAGTTTTACCGCGAGGCGCATGACAAACTAGGATCCAAACCAACGATCACAATAAACAAGTCTAAATGAATATAAATGCAATTTCAAAACATAGTTTAAAATCCCGTTTACAGCGGAAGCTTATTCAAAACAGTATCTCAACAGTGAAACAATAGTTCAATGTTTATAAGACCATGCAACCCTAGTTAGACGCGGTGCAGACGCGTGCGCCCTAGTCCAGTCGTGCTACCTTAGCGACCTGAGAAAACATGTAAAAGTTTACGTCAGCACAAAAATGCTGGTGAGTTTACAGGTTTTGTATCCAAGTACCAAGCTAACCTGTCCATACTATAACAAATCGAAAACCAGTGTACGCTAGCTAGGCGTATGTTTTGTTACTACCACGATTGGAAAACCATTACTAACTCGAATACCAGATGTTGTGCCCGAAAAGTAAACCAGTTGTTCCTGTTGTTCCTGTTTGAGACAATATGCACTCGCCCGGCCCTCCAAGCCGACGAGCAGGGTTGGTCACTCCCAATAGCGCTATTCACATTTCCCCGTTGTGCAAACCCGCACATTCATGGTTCCCCCCGGGACTTCCAAAGATCGTGTAGTACACAATAGAAACCCATAGTATGACAGTAGTTACCAAATAATCGTTTTAACACATGTTTTCTCCCCCGAAAGTATAAAACCAGTTTAAAAGAGGGGCCGTAAACTCACCTTAAGTTGCGTTACTCCTTAACCCGAGTAAACTCAGCTGCTATGCTAGTCCCGTAAAGCGGCGACCTAACATATGACAGTTACAAGTACTTAGACTAATAAACCGCAGGTTAATTAATCCCTAGATGTCCAGACCATAACCAAGTTCGTTTGAAAACACCGTGACTGTTTAACTGACCCAAAGTACAAGACTCGACATCCCATTGGTGACCCGAGACTCCCCGTGTTATGTTTACGCTCTCAATCATGCAATCATGCAATCACACTTAACATACGTTAACGCACAACAAGTTATAGCACATAGTTCACGTATCACCGAATAACATCCAAACATATGTTACCAAGTTATTAGATATGTTACGAGGTTCCTAGCATGTTCCCACATGTCAAATCGGGTCTCGGAATGTTAATTTATACTTACAGCAGCAGTTCACGCGATTAGGAAAAGTAAACTAGCATTTAGGACTGATTGCATATAAAAACTAGAAATTAGGGCTGATTGCATATAAAAACTAGCAATTAGGGCTGATTGCATGTAAAAACTAGCAATTAGGGCTGATTGCATGTAAAAACTAGCATTTAGGGCTGATTGCATATAAAAACTAGCAATTAGGGCTAATCGCATGTAAAAACTAGCGATTAGGCCCTAATCGCATGAAAGACTGGCGATTGGCCTCCTAATCGCCTCTAACATAGGCGATTAGGATTGCTAATCGCCTGTAACCTTGCTGTTCCAGTTTTTCGCGCCTTTAACGCTCCAAATCAGATCCAGAACGTGTGTAACCACCCAATATCATCCCAAACACTATCCTAAACATGTTTCAACTAAAACCCTTCGTTTTGCCTCGTATTATCAGCCCTGCATGCAGTCACGTAATCCAAACACCATTCACATAGCATGCAATCATCACACCAACATGCGTAACTATCATCCTAATAATCAATTACTCAGATTTCATAATCATAACATCAATATTATTCTGATCTAACAATAATAACATGTCGTTCATTCATCTTGAATCATAAAAACCCTAGCTTTCTAATCATAAACACACATAACACAAGTATACAAGTTAGAATCCGATTATCAATACTTATTAACGATTTTCAGAAAGCTTTTCCGTTTTAGAACAGGTCTGGACCATTAGGGATTGAATGAAAACGTTTATAAAGATTCATGGATGGAAACCAAACCTTAGAATTGTGAAAGAATGATGGATTAAGCTTGAAACCTTGTGTTTTGATCAAAAATCGCGTTCCAGAGGTTGTGTGTGTGTTGGGGCAGGTTATGGGACGACTAGGGTTTGTATAATGAAGTTTATGAGGTCAAGTATGGTATTTATAGTCGTTTTTAGTCGTCCAGCACGTAACACGCGATTATGCAGCCCTTACACGCGATTAGGAAGCCTAATCGCATGTAAGTTCATGCAATTAGGGCCAAATCGCATGAACAGTCATGCAATTGGTCCCTAATCGCCCCTAAGGTCCCCCAGTCGCCCCTCCTATAGGCGATTGGGCTATCCTAATCGCCTATAGGGGCCTGTTCCGTGTGTTTTGCGCGTTAAACCCCGTTTTAACATATGTTAACACATATTCACGTACCGACAAGTCACATAATGATTGTAAACACATAACACTTGTAAATACACATATTCACACTCGTTCACCAATTCCCGGGACTCGAGACTTGTATGTTCCGTATGCCCTGACGATCCTACAAATCGTCACCGTTTGTACACTTGGTTAAGGACCGACATCTAATGAACCTCTAGACCAACATCCAATGATCCTCTAGACTAACCCGATAGTTCCCGAACCATAACCCGACTTAACTAACCCAGTTAAGTACAATATACGCGTGACTCGCTAAGGCAGACTTTCATCTAGACAACGTTGTTAACCAGAATTTGCCGGGTGTCACATCATCCCCACGTTAAAAGAATTTTCGTCCCGAAAATTGCACAATTACCAAGAGAACAAAAGAAATAACGAAGAGAACAAACAAAAGATAGAAACCAAAAGAGAGAGATTTACCCGAGTTGTCACATCATCCCCACGTTAAAAGGAATCTCGCCCCGAGATTCATTCAGCTGCAGAAGAGACATATCTCGACTCGAACGCTTCCTTAGGAAAGAGATGAGGATATTTAGACTTCGTCTGATCCTCCCGTTCCCACGTATATTCTGGTCCCCGGTTCGAGTTCCACCGAACCTTAACGATACGAATCTTGCTGTGACGTAGGCTACGAATCTTGTAATCCAGAATCTCCACAGGTTCTTCCACAATCCGAAGACGATCATCAACCTTGATCTCTTCCAGTGGAACGATAAGAGACTCGTCAGCCAGACACTTCTTCAAGTTTGACACGTGGAAGACGTTATGTACGTTACCGAGCTCCGTCGGTAAATCAAGACGATATGCCACCGGTCCAATCCGTTCCAGGATCGTAAATGGTCCGACATACCGTGGGTTGAGTTTGCCACGCTTCCCAAAGCGTATGACGCCCTTCCACGGTGAGACTTTTAGAAGTACTTTGTCATTGACTTGGAATTCCAATGGTTTGCGACGCTGATCGGCATAACTCTTTTGCCGGTCCCGTGCCGCTGCCAACCGGTTACGAATCTGTACGATCTTTTCCGAAGTTTCGTACATAGTTCAGGCCCAGTGAGTTGACTCTCACCCACTTCAGCCCAACAAAGAGGAGAACGGCATTTCCGTCCGTATAGTGCTTCGAACGGAGCCGCCTTGATGCTCGTGTGATAACTGTTATTGTACGAGAATTCTACTAACGGTATATGAGCTTCCCAACCCTTGCCAAAATCGATCACACATGCCCGCAGCATGTCTTCTAAAGTTTGAATTGTGCGCTCACTCTGGCCGTCAGTCTGTGGATGATAAGCCGTACTCATGTCTAGTTGGGTACCCAAAGCCTTGTGCAAAGACTTCCAGAAGTGAGAAGTAAAATAGGAGTCACGATCCGAAATAATAGAAACTGGCACCCCGTGCTTAGAAACAACTTCCTTCAAATAAAGGCGAGCCAAACGGTCCATGGTGTCGGTCTCCTTAATAGCAAGAAAATGGGCTGATTTCGTCAACCGATCGACAATCACCCATATCTTGTCATTCCCGCTTGGTGATTTAGGAAGTTGCGTGACAAAATCCATGGTAATCCGTTCCCATTTCCATTCCGGAATTTCAGGCTGTTGCAAGAGACCCGACGGTTTCTGGTATTCCACCTTGACCTTAGCACAGGTCAAGCATTTGCTCACGTATGAGGCTATATCCGACCTCATGTTTGGCCACCAGTAAAGCACCTTCAGATCTTGGTACATCTTATCCGAACCAGGATGAATAGAATACCGGGACTTATGAGCTTCATCAAGGACAAGCTCCCGTAGTCCCCCGAATAAAGGAACCCATATACGTTCTGCGAAATAGTGCAGGCCATCAGGCCTTCGTTCGAGGTGCTTGTCGGCACCGTGCATAGTTTCAGCTTTAAGGTTTTCCTCCTTCAAAGCTTCCAACTGAGCAGAATGGAGTTGATCAGGTAGTGATGAATGAATGGTGAGCTGCAACGCCCGAACACGACGAGGTTTAGTTGATTCCTTCCTGCTCAAGGCGTCTGCTACAACATTCGCCTTGCCAGGATGGTACTTAATGGCACAATCATAGTCGTTCAGAAGTTCAATCCAACGACGCTGTCGTATGTTCAAATGTTGTTGGTCAAAAATATGTTGGAGACTCTTGTGATCGGTGTAGATGGTGCATTTGGTACCGTACAAGTAATGTCTCCAAATTTTCAACGCGAAAACCACTACACCCAATTCCAAGTCATGGGTGGTGTAGTTCTTCTCGTGCACCTTGAGTTGACGAGAAGCATACGCAATCACTTTCTCGCGTTGCATCAACACGCAACCGAGACCATGAATAGAAGCATCACAGTAAACAACAAAATCATCAGGGCCCTCAGGTAAAGACAAAATAGGAGCAGAACACAGTTTAGACTTCAGTTCTTCAAACGCTGACTCTTGTGGTTCACCCCAGTCGAATTTCCTATCCTTCTGCGTGAGAGTGGTCAGGGGCTGAGCGATCTTCGAGAACCCCTGAATGAAACGACGATAGTAGCCCGCAAGGCCTAGGAATTGCCGCACCTCAGTTGGCGTCTTTGGTGCTCCCCAGTCCTTGATCGCTTCGATCTTAGCTGGATCGACATGAATTCCTAGTTCATTAACCACATGTCCTAGGAACTGAACTTCGCGTAACCAAAAGTCACACTTTGAGAACTTGGCGTAAAGTTGTTCCCGTCGCAAGAGTTCCAAAACTAACCGCAGATGTTCCTCGTGTTCGGTCTCGCTCTTAGAGTAGATCAGAATGTCATCAATAAACACAATGACGAATTTGTCAAGATACGGTTTACAGACGCGGTTCATCAAGTCCATGAAAACCGCCGGTGCGTTCGTGAGACCGAAAGGCATGACCAAGAATTCGAAATGGCCATAACGTGTACGAAAGGCAGTCTTTGCAACGTCAGCCTCCCTGACGCGCAGCTGGTGATAACCGGACCTCAAGTCAATCTTTGAATAATAACTTGAACCCTGAAGCTGGTCGAATAGATCATCAATACGTGGAAGAGGATAACGGTTCTTGACGGTCAATTTGTTCAGTTCTCTGTAGTCCACACACAATCGGAAACTTCCATCCTTCTTCTTAACAAATAGAATCGGGGCTCCCCATGGGGAAGAACTTGGTCTGATGAAACCCTTGTCCAAGAGTTCCTGTAACTGACTAGACAATTCCTGCATCTCAGGAGGTGCAAGACGGTAGGGGGCCCGAGCAATAGGAGCAGCCCCTGGTACAAGATCAATACCGAACTCGACTTGACGATGAGGAGGAAGACCAGATAAATCATCGGGAAAAACATCAGGAAACTCGCGTACAACCGGAATATCGTCGATTTTCTTTTCATCACCAGAGGAAACAGATAAAAGCGCCAAAACGGCTGGATAACCCTTTTGAAGACACCTAAGGGCTTTCATGCTGGAGATGATGTTTAGCGAAACACCACCCTTGATACCGTACACAGAAAGGAATTCTCCATCAGGGAGAGGAATCCGAATAACCTTATCGTAATAGACAATCTCCGCGCGATACAAAGACAACCAATCCATTCCTACCACAACGTCAAAACTACCCAATGGTACCGGCATAAGGTCGATGGGAAACGATAAACCCGACAACTCTAATTGACACTCCCGAAGGACACTAGTAGTTTCAATCTTTTTACCGTCAGCCAGCTCAATAATATACTTAGTCTCTAATGGTACGGGTACTACATATAGCAGTCGACTAACATCCATGGATACAAAACTCTTGTCGGCACCAGAATCAAATAACACACTAACAGAACGATTATTGAGAAGGAACGTACCGGTGACTGTGTCAGGGTCCTGTCTAGCCTCAGCGGCTCCAATGACGAAGGCACGTGCATTTCTGCCGCCGCCCCCGTTGTTCCCATTACCGTTGTTTCCACCCTGCTTCAGTTTTGGGCAATCCTTCTTGTAATGCCCAGTCTCTCCACAATTGTAACATCCTTGTTTTCCCGTAGTTCCTTGAGCAGCAGGAGCCGGGGTATTACTTGGGGCCTGGGTCGATGGAAGTGTAGCCCGACAATCTTTAGCAAAATGCCCAATTCGCTGACAGCGATGGCAACGATTACTGTCGCAGTTCCCTTGATGATGACGCCCACACTTGTTACATTTAGGCCGTTTCCCCGCATAACCACCCTGCTTGTTACCCGAAGAAGAAGAAGAACCCCCATTATCAAACCTCTTACCCTGCTGTGCTGGCCCAGATCCCTTCCCATCATTTTCCCACTTGCGCTTGTTGTTCTCTGGAGCCTTAACAGTCGAACCCTTAGCAGGCAAAACACCCTCATTCAGCTTTAAGTTGGTCATCCTATGAGCCGATCGGACCACCTCTGCGTATGTAGGATGATTTCCCGCAGCTACTAACCCTGCGATTTTCGGTACTAATCCCGAGACATAATGTTCAATCCTCCTAAACTCTGGCACATGCAGATCAGGACACAGCACTGCCAGTTCGTTACGCCTCACAGTATACTTCTCAATTTCAGACCCAGTCATCTTGAGGTTCCACACCTCGTGCTCTAGCTTCTGCACCTCTTCCCTCGGGCAGTATTCACGCTTCAGCAACTGCACGAAATTCTCCCATGGCATAGCATATGCCTCCCCAATACCCATATTCTGGGTGATGTTATTCCACCAGGTCAGAGCAACATCCTGGAATAACGCAGCAGCATACTTAACCCGATCTTCTGGGAGACAGTTACACATAAGAAACACTGACTTCACTTTCTCCAGCCACCTAAGTAAGCTCACCGCACCCTCAGTGCCAGAGAATTCCAGGGGCTTACAGTCCCGGAACATCTTGTAGGTACACATGGGTGGGGGTGGGTTAACAGGACCACCTGAAATGAGACGTATGAGAAACCACGAAGAATGTAAACAAGGTTCGCCAGTGAGGCAAAGAAAATGGATAAATCAACTTACCACCACCGTTGTGCCCTAACTGAAAGGCAGCTTGGAGCAAGTTGTTCAGATCAGCCTGCGATAGGTTAATACCTCCACGACCACCAGCACCACCGCGACCACCACCACGTCCACCATTGCGACCACCTCCACGTCCTCCTCGTACTCCAGACATGATTCTGGCAGAAAGAACGGGAAAATTTAGTTTCGCAGATAAAGATAACCACTAATGTTCACAAGATCAAAGCTAGATCCAATCCAGGACTATCCCCTCAAACCCAGAGCTCACTAGGGCTTCCATGCATTTCGGTTTATGATTTTGTGTGCACCCAAAATGATAAACCGCTCTACATGGTCCTCCAAGTGTTCTCCTAGTTCAAAGTTCAAATCACCGAACATAGACTCTTAGCTATACACCGTAATACTACGGTAGATTATGGCAAGTGTTTCTATTGAAGTATGAAAGGGAGATGTCCGAGCCTTGGACAAATCTCAAGAGTACACGATTCACTCCAATATACTACACCGCCTAGGAGGTAAGTAACCCGACCTAAGATAGAACGGATGATGTAACATAGAAAGACCAAATGATTTAGAGACACCCCGACAAGACCATACGTAACCCACCTTAATGTTCAGTACCATGTGATCGTCTAGTGTGTGCGACTCGGCTATAGACTAGACTCTACATGCAGTCCTAGTTCACTATAACCATTGGCTCTGATACCAATCTGTCACACCCTCAAAATCCACTTGCGGAGTTTTACCGCGAGGCGCATGACAAACCAGGATCCAAACCAACGATCACAATAAACAAGTCTAAATGAATATAAATGCAATTTCAAAACATAGTTTAAAATCCCGTTTACAGCGGAAGCTTATTCAAAACAGTATCTCAACAGTGAAACAATAGTTCAACGTTTATAAGACCATGCAACCCTAGTTAGACGCCGTGTAGACGCGTGCGCCCTAGTCCAGTCGTGCTACCTTAGCGACCTGAGAAAACATGTAAAAGTTTACGTCAGCACAAAAATGCTGGTGAGTTTACAGGTTTTGTATCCAAGTACCAAGCCAACCTGTCCATACTATAACAAATCGAAAACCAGTGTACGCTAGCTAGGCGTATGTTTTGTTACTACCACGATTGGAAAACCATTACTAACTCGAATACCTGATGTTGTGCCCGAAAAGTAAACCAGTTGTTCCTGTTGTTCCTGTTTGAGACAATATGCACTCGCCCGGCCCTCCAAGCCGACGAGCGGGGTTGGTCACTCCCAATAGCGCTATTCACATTTCCCCGTTGTGCAAACCCGCACATTCATGGTTCCCCCGGGACTTCCAAAGATCGTGTAGTACACAATAGAAACCCATAGTATGACAGTAGTTACCAAATAATCGTTTTAACACATGTTTTCTCCCCCGAAAGTATAAAACCAGTTTAAAAGAGGGGCCGTAAACTCACCTTAAGTTGCGTTACTCCTTAACCCGAGTAAACTCAGCTGCTATGCTAGTCCCGTAAAGCGGCGACCTAACATATGACAGTTACAAGTACTTAGACTAATAAACTGCAGGTTAATTAGTCCCTAGATGTCCAGACCATAACCAAGTTCGTTTGAAAACACCGTGACTGTTTAACTGACCCAAAGTACAAGACTCGACATCCCATTGGTGACCCGAGACTCCCCGTGTTATGTTTACGCTCTCAATCATGCAATCATGCAATCACACTTAACATACGTTAACGCACAACAAGTTATAGCACATAGTTCACGTATCACCGAATAACATCCAAACATATGTTACCAAGTTATTAGATATGTTACGAAGTTCCTAGCATGTTCCCACATGTCAAATCGGGTCTCGGAATGTTAATTTATACTTACAGCAGCAGTTCACGCGATTAGGAAAAGTAAACTAGCATTTAGGACTGATTGCATATAAAAACTAGCAATTAGGGCTGATTGCATATAAAAACTAGCAATTAGGGCTGATTGCATGTAAAAACTAGCAATTAGGGCTGATTGCATGTAAAAACTAGCATTTAGGGCTGATTGCATATAAAAACTAGCAATTAGGGCTAATCGCATGTAAAAACTAGCGATTAGGCCCTAATCGCATGAAAGACTGGCGATTGGCCTCCTAATCGCCTGTAACCTTGCTGTTCCAGTTTTTCGCGCCTTTAACGCTCCAAATCAGATCCAGAACGTGTGTAACCACCCAATATCATCACAAACACTATCCTAAACATGTTTCAACTAAAACCCTTCGTTTTGCCTCGTATTATCAGCCCTGCATGCAGTCACGTAATCCAAACACCATTCACATAGCATGCAATCATCACACCAACATGCGTAACTATCATCCTAATAATCAATTACTCAGATTTCATAATCATAACATCAATACTATTCTGATCTAACAATAATAACATGTCGTTCATTCATCTTGAATCATAAAAACCCTAGCTTTCTAATCATAAACACACATAACACAAGTATACAAGTTAGAATCCGATTATCAATACTTATTAACGATTTTCAGAAAGCTTTTCTGTTTTAGAACAGGTCTGGACCATTAGGGATTGAATGAAAACGTTTATAAAGATTCATGGATGGAAACCAAACCTTAGAATTGTGAAAGAATGATGGATTAAGCTTGAAACCTTGTGTTTTGATCAAAAATCGCGTTCCAGAGGTTGTGTGTGTGTTGGGGCAGGTTATGGGACGACTAGGGTTTGTATAATGAAGTTTATGAGGTCAAGTATGGTATTTATAGTCGTTTTTAGTCGTCCAGCACGTAACACGCGATTATGCAGCCCTTACACGCGATTAGGAAGCCTAATCGCATGTAAGTTCATGCAATTAGGGCCAAATCGCATGAACAGTCATGCAATTGGTCCCTAATCGCCCCTAAGGTCCCCCAGTCGCCCCTCCTATAGGCGATTGGGCTATCCTAATCGCCTATAGGGGCCTGTTCCGTGTGTTTTGCGCGTTAAACCCCGTTTTAACATATGTTAACACATATTCACGTACCGACAAGTCACATAATGATTGTAAACACATAACACTTGTAAATACACATATTCACACTCGTTCACCAATTCCCGGGACTCGAGACTTGTATGTTCCGTATGCCTTGACGATCCTACAAATCGTCACCGTTTGTACACTTGGTTAAGGACCGACATCTAATGAACCTCTAGACCAACATCCAATGATCCTCTAGACTAACCCGATAGTTCCCGAACCATAACCCGACTTAACTAACCCAGTTAAGTACAATATACGCGTGACTCGCTAAGGTAGACTTTCATCTAGACAATGTTGTTAACCAGAATTTGCCGGGTGTCACACTACCGGTCAAACCATATTCAGACAATAACTCAATGCAATACTTTCTTTGAGATAAGCAAAGACCTTTATCACTTTTGATAACCTCTATCCCCAAGAAATACTTCAACTCTCCCAAATCTTTAATCATGAATTTAGACCTAAGACTTTCCTTAATATTATTAATTTCTTGTATGTTATTGCCAGTAACTACAATATCATCTACATATACAAGTAGATAGACAATCACGGAATCAGAAATCTTGTAAAATAAAGAATAATCACATGTACTTTGATTAAACCCTAAGTCAAGAAGAACTTGCACCAACTTAGAATTCCACATTCTAGGTGCTTGTTTTAACCCATATAAAGACTTCTTTAATTTACACACTTTGGTTTCATCCTTTGAAAAATAACCATCAGGAAGACTCATATACACTTCCTCATTCAAATCTCCATAGAGAAAAGCGTTGTTAATATCTAATTGGTAAATGTTCCAATTGTTTTGAACAACTAAGGTTAGAATGCATCTTACGGTAACAAGTTTGACTATTGGAAAGAAAGTCTCTTCAAAGTCAACCCCATGTTTTTGACTGTATCCTTTTGCAACTAACCTAGCTTTGAACCTTTCTATTTCACCATTAGATTTATATTTTATTTTAAAAACCCACTTGCATCCTACAAGACTTCTATTACTAGGTAAGTCCACAAGTTCCCAAGTATCATTTCTATGCAATGCTTCAATCTCAGCATTTATAGCAGCAACCCAGTTTGGGTCCATAGCTGCCTCATTAAATGATCTAGGTTCTCAAACTTTGTTGAGACTAGTGGCAAAACATTTGCAATCTAAACTAAGATTAGCATAGTTAACCACTCTATCCATACCATACTTAACTTTCCCATCTAATACATAGTCCTTAAGGTTACTTGGTAAGAAAGAACTCCTAGATGATTTCCTAGTACTGGTTTGTCCTTCTGTTTGATCACTAGATGATCCCTCAGATCTAAAAGTTTTATCAACACTAGGTGTCACATGCTCTACCCTATCAGACCTGTCCCTAATTGTACTGGGTTGCTGAGACTAAGCCAAGCCTTCAGGTCCATTGGAACTAGGACCTGATTGCAGAGACCCATGTGTCTCTGGATCATGCTGTACTTGACCTTTTGTCTCATCATTGGGACCTTGAGGTTGTTCAATGTCATTGTTTTCATACCAATCAAAAAAATTCAAATTATTAATTTCTGAAATCTGATTATCATCAAATAGTTTAAAAATGTTATTTTCTTTAAAAGGAAATATTTGTTCATAAAACTTAACATCTCTAGTTTAAAACTCAGTTTTACTATCTAGACTGAACACTTTATATCCTTTTTTTTCAGTTGAAAAACCAAGAAATACACATTTTTCTGATCTACTTTTAAGTTTATCAGACTCATTTAGAATGGTGCAAAAACAAAGACACCCAAACAACCTTAAGTGATCAAGCAAAGGTTGAAAACCATGTACTACCTCATATGGAGTTTTTCCACCTAGCATAGATGTAGGAGTCCTATTTATTAAATAAGAAGCAGTTAGGACACAACCTGGCCAATACTTAACAGGAACACCACTTTGAAACATTAGAGCCCTAGCTACATTGAGTAAGTGCCTATGTTTTCTTTCCACAACACCATTTTGTTGTGGAGTATAAGTGCAAGTAGTTTGATGAATTATTCCCTTTTGTCTACACAAGTTATTCATTTGACTGTTTACAAATTTAGTCCCATTATCACTTCTCAAAATTTTAACCTTTTGTGAAAATTGGGTCTCAACTATATTAAAAAAATCTTGTATATTTTCAAAGACTTCTGTTTTGGTTTTCATTAAACAAATCCAAACAGCCCTGGAATAATCATCAACTATGGTTAAGAAATACCAATGGGGTGGTGGTCCATTGGCAAAGGCAAAGCCTTTAAAACACCTAGGTTATGAAAGGTCTTGGGTTCAAATCTCACAGACTACAGGATTTTAAAAAAATAACCTTTCAAAAAATAAAAAAAACTATGGTTAAGAAATATTTATATCCTTCTTTACTACTTACTTTATATGGACCCCACACATCAATATGAACAAGTTCACCTATAGTTTTAGTCTTATGATCACTTAAGGGAAATGGTTCCCTGTGTTGTTTTGCCTTATGGCAGACCTCACAAGGAACTTCATCATCTATATTTTCTAAGTTAAGAGTATCCTTAAACACTCTTATAGCTTGACTAGAGGGGTATCCTAACCTAGCATGCCACAGACTAGTTTGCATAGTACTATTAAAACACACCTGATTCACAACAAAGGACCCTCCACAATAGTACAAACCATCCACTTGATTACCAGTCATTAGGACTTTCCTTGTGATTAAGTCCTGAATATAACACTTGTGTTCATCAAAACCAATATATAGTTTATTATCTTTTGCTAACTTATGGACAGAAATTAAGTTGACACAATAGTCAAGGACAACAAACACATCCTTAAGGATAACTTGATTAGCTAATTTTAAGTTTCCTATTTTGGTTACTAATGCTTCAGTCCCATTAGGGTGTTTAACCCTAATATTAAGACTAGTGACATCTATGCAATCAGTAAGACTATTGTCATCATTAACCATATGTTGACTTGCCCTAGAATCATTTATCCAGACCATATTTTTTTTCCCAGAAAAACAAAATATTGATTTATAAAAAGAGTTAACACAAAAAGACCAAGTATTACTACCTTTCACATTGCAGCTTTGCACATTGTCAGTAGACTTATCACCTAACAGACTCAGTAACCTGTTAATTTGATCACTAGACAAAGAATTAACTGTCACATTTGAACTATTCATGGAACTTTGGTTTGCAACTGCCTTTTTTCCTTGTCCTCCCTTTTGTCTCATCCAGGGAGGATATCCTACGATCTCAAAACATTTATCAACTGTGTGTCCAATTTTATTACACTTTGAACATTTAAGATTTTGTTTAGAAACCTTATTGGTTTGTTTGAACTCAGGAAGTTGGTCAGCTTTTGAAAATAAGGCCATTGACTGCCCTTTTTTAGACACATTACTAGAGTTTCTGAGATTCTTCTCTAGAAACTATAGCAAATGCTTCTTTAACAGATGGTAATATATCTTTAATTAAAAGATTTGTTCTAACACTATGATAAACACTATCTAATCCCATTAAGAACTGCATTAGTTTTATCATATTGCTAAAATTATTGAATTCCCTAGCAGCATTACAAGTACAAGAAGGCAGTTCCAAAATTTGATCAAGTTGCCTCCATATTATATTCAATTTATGATAGTACTCAGACACAGTTAAGCCATTTTGACTAAATGAATTGATCTTTTGGTAAATATCAAAAACAACAGATCCATCAATTTTATCATATGTCTCTTTTAGTTCTAACCAAACATCACTGGCTAGTTTAGAAAAAAACATGTCCCATATACAAATCCTCACTTATTGAGTTTAAAATCCATGTTAACACAATGGAGTTACACCTATCCCATTGCCTAGCCTGCACATCATCAGTCACAGACCTAATACATGTTTTATCTATCAACCCTCACTTATTTTTAACTTGTAATGCTAATTGAAGTGAGTTAGCCCAAACATTGTAATTTTCAGTCCCTTTTAGTTTGATAGTTATAATACTCAAATTTGCAGAGTCACTAGGGTGGAGATAAGGTGGGTCACTAGCATCAAGTTTGCTAATAAGTGTCACATTTGGTCCCTCAGGTCCAGGCAGAGGGTCAACAGGACCCTGATCATCAGCCATATCAATTAACCAAACAAAAACACCTAATCAAAAAACAAACACACAAGAAGCGAAGCTGTGTAGGTGTCCAGATTCCTTGTTCGTCACTCAAAGGGTGCCAGGACAAGTCCTTACACAAGAGCTTCAACCCTAAATATAACCCACGCACCCAACACCAAACAGAAACAATAACAATCAACAAGAACCACAGAGATCACAACAAACAAATCACATAAAAGGCCCAATACCGGTCCACCTAACCCGGTCAGTGGCAATCTAGACACGGACAAACAATAAAACTCAAAGTAAAGGAAAGATCAAACCAATATAAAACCCAACTTAGGGTTTCTCCAAATCTGTGTTCTTTGATTGGGAACAACAGATAGCAGGCTAGGGTTTTTACGACCCCTAGCACATCGCCTTCAAGCTCCTTCAACAATCTTCAAACCCTAATTAGGGTTGGGAAACCAAGAAACCGGCGATGATGTTGTTCTGATATACAAATCTTGTCAAACACCAGATCTATATCAAGAACCCTATTTCACAGCGGAATCAACCCAAAAATAACCCAAACAATCTAGGTCACCAGAGAACTATGGCTCTGATACCATGTTACTAAACATGGAATCACAATATAACTCTTTATTGAACAAATCCTAACCCAAAAAATGTTTACACCCTGAGATATAATACAAGATCTAAACAAAATTACAAACAATCAATCTAAACAGACACAAAGAGATTATCAACACGATAAACTCTTTAACCTTCTATGACCTAACTCTCCTAGACAAGATTCAAGATGAATCTGATCTAAACCCTAAACTAGTTGAGAGAAAACTATCAGAAGATTACAAAGGAATGAAAAGACTGAGAGAATAATATTGAGAGTTGAGAGTGTTAAACTCGTAAATAGAGGATGAGCAAGTCGTTTATAGACCAGGATTAGGTTTGGAAAGAAACACACCCAAACCTCTATCAGCCCTTAGATCAATCAAGAGAAAACACAGCTGATCACTATCTACACCGTTGAATAGGCTCGTATATGTAGGACTGGGGATTGCTAGCGTGGCACATCCCAGCTAATCAGCTAATAAAATGAATGGGCTAGACTTGGGTCTTGGACTTCAATAACGAGGCCCGAACATCTTCTAGACTGGATCAACTATCTACTCTTGGACTCTGACTCTTGGACCTGGACCTCTTCTGGACTTTAAACCAAGACTTCTTGTCTCTCAATATGCAAAATAAAAAATAACAAAACAAAAATAAGAAACACCAAAAAAATAATAAGAAGTATAAAATTGAACAATGTTACCTAATCGTTATCTATCATCGTGGTCTATCATCTTTTATCAAAAAAGAAAATTAATATTATAAATTTTCGTAGAAAAAAAATAGAGTTAACTGCAATTTGCATCCCTGTGGTTTAGAGGTGGATGCACTTTGCACCCATATTTAAAACTTGTCGCACTTTGAGCCACTGTGCTTTTTTTTTCATTGCAATTTGCGTCCCTGTGGTTTAGACTTTGCACCCGTATTTGAAACCTGTCGCAGTTTGAGCCACTGTGCTTTTTTTTCATTGCACTTTGAGCCCCTGTGCTTTTTTTTCATTGCACTTTGAGCCACTGTGTTTTTTCTTTTTCATTGCCCTTTGAGCCAACACGTCAGTTTGTCGTTTAAATGGACGTTAAACACCACCACAGCTTCGCCACCAACCACTGTTTTGCTTAAGGAACTCTATCCTAGGTTACAGTTTCCTCTACTGGCTAGCGCTAAACAGACTCAGAAACACAAGTATGATTTTAAATATCTCCTGGTCCGTTAAATCAGTAAAGGATCAGAAGAAGTTGACATGATTAGCGTAGTGGTCGACACTGTAAGCTAGGATGAAAGGAAATTTAAACAAAATAGTGGTTGGTGGCGAAGCTGTGATGGTGGTGTTTAACGTCCATTTAGACGAAAAAAAGAGCGTAGTGGCTTAAAGTGCAATGAAAAAAAAAACCACAATGGCTCAAAGTGCAATGGAAAAAAACACAGTGGCTCAAATTGCGACATGTTTCAAATACGGGTTCAAAGTGTCTCCATCTCTAAACCATAGGGACGCAAATTGCAATGAAAAAAAAAACACAGTGGCTCAAAGTGCAATAGAAAAAAAGCACAATGGCTCAAATTGCGACATGTTTCAAATATGGGTGCAAAGTGCATCTACCTCTAAACCACAGGGACTCAAATTGCAGTTAACTCAAAAAAATATCTAATCCAAAAATTCGATGCTCCAATTATATGGTTTACTAAGAATAGTCAGTCTTTCAACGTCAACTACTTTTGTCCTCGTTGTGCTTACATCAAGTCATCCTCGTTTACCTCAAGTCATCCTCCTTACGTTTCGCTTAACACATAAAACATGTTAAAACAATACCACCCACATAAGGTAAGGGGACGCCACCAAGTGTACCATAATCCGGTCCAATCCTGCAGTCTCATCTCACTACGAATGACCACCACCCCAAAACACCTATTTAAAGGCAACACTAATATAAACTAACGGGTTCCAAGTTTTTGCATCTCCATCTCTCTATCTCTCTCCAACCCACACCTCTCTACCTTGAACCCTTAACCACGACACTGACGAAGGTGTTCCTGGATGGGTAGTGCCACGGGGTACCCAAATTGTTCTCAGGTGCCCAATGAAATCATATTTCCTTTCCTTTAAAAATATCAATTTCCTCTCTCATTTAGTTACCATCCATCGCAAGCATTTTTTCGGTTTCACCTATAGTTGTTAAAGGTGCACTCAAGGTGTTAAGGGTGAGCCTTGGGCCTCAGTGTAAGGCGCTTAAAAAGCAAGAGTTTTTTTAAGCAAGGCATACAGTATAAAAATACATTTTTAAGAGTTCAAAATTTGTTTTAGGATTCTTTAGGGTTAGTTTAGATTGTTTTAAGTTGATTATAGACTTTTTTAGGGCTGGTACACTTGCTTCAGACCTATTTAGACAATTTTTTACTGGAATTCAATCGGAACTTGGTTTGAAAAATGCGCTTGAGGGCCTGGAATTAAGGCTTTTGACTGAAGCGAGAAGATAGTATTGGGCTTGAAAAGCGGGCCTAGGCATGCACTTGAGTGAGCTTTGACAATAGAGATTTCACCATTGTCATTTCGTTCAGATTTATTTTTCATGAACAACTTTATTTCTATAATAAACTATTTAGTTTTTAATATCGTATCATTTAAAATTATCAATTTTACAATTCGTATAATTCTAAAATTAACATGTACAAAAACTTATTAATGAGATGATGTATCTTCATTCATTTGAGAATGACATATACGTAGGACAAAATTTAGTAATGGTTTTTCCACATGTTCTTTTTATACTGTTGTTCTTTTATCAAGAGGGGATTTCAAATGTTCCCATTGTATGGAAGATATTTGTGACTAACGTTGATTAGTCTTACTCTTGAGTATTATGCCCATTCAACAGTTTGTGGGTCCAGGTCCAGACAACAACTATGTGTTGTGGTTTAAGTAAGGTCATGGGGTGTACTTTAACATCAAGGGTATTAACCGTGACGTGACATTTTAACTTTCATTATACATCAGTCTATTTCCATGTTATAGAGCATTAAAGTGGCACTAAGTTAACATGTTAACATGAATTAAAAGATAGAAGATTAAGGAGATGATGTATAGTTAAGGGGCGTTAAATTATCTCCTTGAAGTGAGCTAGTGTGAATGGAGACAAAGTAGAGGATGGGGCATCTAGGTGGGGTTAAAGATGGTTAGAGTATACCTCATGGCCTAAGCACCCGGTTTTATCCTCTCATATTGCACCAACTAGACATTGAGTTGGCACTAGATAAAGCACCTGCTAAAGTCACTTGACTCTGTTGTGGTCCAGGTGAACAGGGGCTTTATCCAGTTTAGTTGTGTGTTTTTTTCTGTGTTTAGACTCGGTTGTGGCCCGCGAACACCACGACCTTCACACGTTAACGGTCCCGCGAGCGAGCGGATGCGAGCCTGCTCGCGTTGGCTAGCGAGGAAATAAAAGGAAGAGTTGCAGGTGGGAATGACGACACGAGCGAGCAGGCTCACCTTGAGCCACAACAGGATCAAGTGAGTTAACTCAAGCTTTATCCATTGTCATGTCAGCGTCCATGCTGCTTGAAATGATAGGATAATATTTGTGCTCACCTTGAGCCACAACACATAATCTTAAATAGGATTTAACATTATAAATTAAAAAGACAAATTTAATAATAAAACATAAAATTAACAATAAGATATAAAATACTAAACATAATTTAAAATAATATTAAACATCATAAAAGAATTACATAAAATACTACTCGATATTGTTTTCTTCAGCTTCAAGTTCCTTTGCGATACACTCCTGCTCTTTTTCAATTATCACTCGGCGCCCCGATGCAAGATTGCTAAAGTCCCTTGTAAGAAAGTCCATGTTCCTCATTCTTTGTTTAGCAACTTTCACTTGCGCCGTACTTTCGATACTACTTATTATTTTCTTAATCTCAGTCGCGAATTCGGCATCAGCTTCATGCATCCAAACCGTCTACGTTTAAGTTGATTCCCACATGAGCATCTTAGCTATTAGAGGAGATGAACCCATCAGAAGAATTAGTTTTCATCCATTTTGGCCTGACTCGCCTAAAAAGTTAAACGTAAGTGAATATGCACGTTTGTATTTTATGTTTGTAAATTTGTAATTTTAAGTATTAACATCCAAAAAGCTAAAGAAAATAGTTTTGGCCAAATGGAGTGTGCTTGTGCAAACCCACAAATGCACTTCTTGTGCTTGGGTTGATATGTACGACACAAAATTTTTGGTTAGTCTCAAGTTCACCTCCCCAATCCACAGTCACGACAATTACCACACCCGGCCTATTTATATGTGGAGGTTCGTAGCGCATATATGCATGTATGTTTCACGTGATCACATCTAGGATCTCCGTGTTAGTCAATTCACCAACTTTTGGATGGAGTTTATCCAGAAATATTCATCTCAATTAACTAAGTACCTACAGTTTACCAAAACCGAGACAGACAATATCTCCAAAATACTTCCAGTTTGTTCGGGAACCGAAATGGTACAAACAAGTTTCACCAGAGACCGGCACTAAAATATCCTAGACCTAAAACCGGGCTAAAACCAAAAACCGGTTGGAACCGAAAAGAAAACCAAACCAAACTGAACCGGTTTAAGAAAAAAACAATTTTGGCAATAAACACAAATAAAATTATGTTTGTTGTATTAAAATTTCTTTGTCCCCTTGGCCTTTGATATCTTTCGGCTCCCTAGCACCATAAGCTATTTGTTTCTTGATCATGGTTCAACAGGTTGTCCACAGCAATAGTTCATCTTCAGGGGGCAGATGTTTGTATTTGGTAGATTAGGATTCGTGATTCAGAAAGGGGTGGCGGCGCAACTTGTTGCCCGTCTACCCTCTATTTTGATGTAACTTGGGAAGTTTATGAAATGAATATATAATTTAAGATTGTATTAAAATTCAATTTTATTGCTTAAAAAATCTAAAAGTTAATAAAAATTATATTTCATGTAGATTATATGATTTTAAAAGGTGCTTAAATGAACTAGAATGAAAGCGGGAAATAAACGGATTTGTGGCCGACCAAACCGGGATGGAACCGAACCATACCATTTCAAAATGAAACCGGCTTGGAAACGGTCAAAGTCAAAACCGTTTCAAAATTCGAAACTGGTTCGTCAAAAAAACTTATTTGTTCACCTCTACATGAGTAGAGGTGTACAAAATACCCGAACCCGAAAAAATACCCGAACCCGGGTATTTTAAAACCCGGTTATTTAATACCCGAACCCGACCCTACCCGTAGGGTATTTTAAAACCCGGTTATTTAATACCCGAATCCGACCCTACCCGGTTATTAAATACCCGAACCCGACCCTACCCGTAGGGTATTTTTGCAAACTAATGTATTAAAATTAAAATTTTACTACAAAAAACACAAATATATATAAAACATTTATGTTTTGTTTATAAAATCTCATACCAATTTCTATTTTAAGTTATAAGTGTAGCATAAAATACCTAACCAATTTAATTTATAACATAAAACATATTGTAAATAGGTATCTAGTACCCGAAAATGGATATACCCGAAACCGGGTATTGAAAACCCGAACCCGAACCTGAACCCGAACCCGACCTGAACCTGGTATATAGGGTATGGCTTTTCACGAAAATACCCTACCCGAACCCGACCTGATTATTTCGTAATACCCGGTTATACCCTACCCTGTCATACCCGAACCCAGGTACGTAACCGAACCCGGGTATTCAAAAAACCCGGTTTTGTACACCTCTATAAATGAGTACATGTTATGCAGTGAAGCCCATCTGATAATAGCCCAATTCATCCGGTTTTTCTTTTCAGGGATTTGGCCCAGCCTTCAATAAACAATTTGATCCATATACTCCAAGTTCGACCCATACGTTTGACAAGTATTCCTACTAAGCTCAACATAAATCGGATTCAACACATATATCCATTACAAAGTCTCACAACACCAATTAGACTCAACATGTAATATTTACCATACCGGCCCAATATCCTGTTATTGTTTTGTTTTTGCAAAATAGTAATTGGGTTTATAGTACCAGTACACTACAAGATATCATCCGGATCCAATATATGACACTTGAAACCCACCCAAATAAAATCTTATTATTTAATTATTATTGGGCCGTCTCCACCCACACAATGTCAGGTTTGGGTCATAAGTCATTACAGAGCCGTCTCCGAAAACGTTAACAAATTTTTGGGCCTCGGGCGAGACAAAAAAAACAGGGCCCTCTCCCTGTAACATAAATACATCAATCATATATCAGAAAACCACAATATGACAGATCTGTAAAAAAAAAACGTGGCAGTGTATTGGGAATCAAGAAAAATGTATGTCATTGTAAAAAGTTAGCGTTAAGAAACACGCAAGCGACGCTTTTTGAGATGAGAATAAAGGATACATGTTCTCCGATTTTGGAATTTCTAGATTACAAATTATTTGATTATGAATCCATTTTATATATCCATGTAAAGTCTTTTATATAATCTTTTAAATAGTTAAAAAAAAAAAGAAATTACATATAATTATATAGTTCCTTAAGTAAAAAAATCTCATTTGAAATCATAATATAACAAAATTTAAATGGTTAGGTGATTAAAAAAAAGAATTAGTTTGTAAGAGATGGGAATCGAACCCACTACCCACTTGCTAAATTAATGTAATTGCAAACATATTGACCAACCAACTTGTAATTTATGTAGGAATTAATATTAATGATACATATATACTTAACCATATTGCATTGCTCAAAACCTAAAAAAAAAAAAAAAAAAAATCAAACCAACAATCAGATTCGAACCAACTAGCAAATCATTAGAATGCAAGGGGCATAACCACTAGACCAAGTTCAACAACATCGTTCTTTAGTAGATTATATAATATATAATGTAAGAAAAATAAATTCCGGGCCCTCTAGTTATTTGGGCCTTGGGCCGTCGCCCGGGCTGCCCAGCCTAAAAACCGGGCCTGAGTCATTACTTGAACTAGTTGAGTAATTAAAAAAAGTAATTTTATATCAAAAGTTAATATCAAAGAGAGAAGTTGTGTGCGGTTAAAACACAATTGTTTTATAGCCATTTTTACACAAGGCTGTATGCAAAAAGTTAAAATAAAATAATATTAAAGTAAAATGGGTTGTGTTTCTATCAACATGTGTATACGAGAGTAGTATTTGGGTTCATGCGTGTGACAATCTGGCCTGGATACATTTTTTAATTGATAGAATGGCATAAGTAAGTTTACAGGAAGTTATGAGGAACCTTACAAGGGTCTTTCCAGGGTAATGTTCGATGATTTCAAATCCAGTCTCATCATACGGTCTCCTCTCGCTACGACTGCGGGATGTCATAGCATATTCACGGCCATGATTGATTTTGTAATTATATTATATTAACTATGTGTCCATTATTAGGATCATACATTGTATTATATAAGGATGTCTAATATCAATGAAAAGATATCATGGAAATCACTTTCTTACAAAAATTACTACTAGATAATCCTGCATCAGAGAAGTTGCGTGCGGTTCTATAGTTAAAACGCAATTGTTTTATAGCCATTATTTCGCAAGACTATATGCAAAAAGTTAAAATAAAATAATATATTCAAGTTAAATGGGCTGTGTTTCTATCAACATGTGAATACAAAAATCGTATTTGGGTTCATGTGTGTGACGACCTTGTTTGGATCCATATGAAAGAGTAATACAATTTCTAATTGATAAAATGGTATAAGTTTACAGGAAGTTATGAGGAACCTTACAAGAAAATAATATTTGGGGGGATATATTGACAAACATCATCTTATGGGTCCTTGTAAACCTTTGACTTTTGTGTTCAAAATATTGTTGTTACTTGCTTCTGCATTTCAATAATAATAAATGTCTGTCATTTAATATCAATTATGCATGCACATAGATGCTAACATAACCTCACTTGAACACACCCACACCCTCACCTGCCTTAATAACTTCTAAATATGGATTTGAAGGTTTTCCCAAATTACATGGAAATTGTTATCAACTTTCCTCTAATGCTGGAACAACAAAACACACTCTTGCATAAATACTTGTTACTATTATCACAAAAAGCATAATCTGTCTGACAACCAACTAAAACATAATCTATATCATACCTTTTGTAAGGAAGATGATATCCATGGGTGGTAAGTCTTCTCATTTGACTCATCAATATGCATTCTGTTATTGTGTTACATGTACCATTTATACCATATTGTATTGTTTACCAACTTTAACTAGCGGTCTTACTAAGACTCATTTTGATATGTTTTATTTCTGTCTCTCCTAAAAGTATCCCGAAGCGATTTTATATTTCCAGATTTTGATAGAGCACTTAGGTTGTTCACAAAGACAAGGAATAATTTTATAAATGTTTCAAGTTGAAAATATGGAAAATAAATCGATAAAAACATCCAAAGCGGACAGAACCAAGAAACGATTTTAATTTTTTTTTTTTCAGAAACAATAAAGGCGTAAAGCAAACCCATGTTGCTGGTACCGTTTAGTGATTCGTTTATTTTTGATGTCTTAACTAACTTCTAGTTTTTAAAACTTGTTTCCAGTTATAGGTCTGCTTATGGTTGCAGACCACATAAAACTATTCCAAGTGGTGCCAAACGATGTAAAAAATATGTGGAACGAGTGGGCCCTACGTGCGCTGATTATAATTAGCCTTGCTGCACAGGGCATCTTAATTCTACTCGGAAATGTTAGGAAATACAATCCAAGAACACGAGTCAGGATGGCTCTGTGGTTTGCCTACTTACTGGCATACGCAGTGGCATCAGCAGCTCTTGGTGTTATTACCCGAACCGCTTTAGATGTATGCAACACCTACACCTCCCATTCCTTTTCACAGCTTCACAAACTACACACAAGTGAACTCATGTCCTTTTGGGCACCCTTTCTCCTCCTTCACCTTGGTGGCCCAGATGCAATCACCGCCTTTGCATTAGAAGATAACGAGCTTTCGTTAAGACACTTTGTGGAGATTGTCTTCCAATCAGGGGTAGCTCTTTACATCCTTTTGTTATCCTGGCCAGGTTGTGCAGATCTCCCACAGCTAAGCATATTGGTTTACATAGCCGGTTTCATCAAATGTATAGAACGTATTCTGGCTCTACGCTTAGCAAACACTGAGAACCTCCGTGACTCGATGCTTGGTCCTCCTGACCCGGGTCCCAATTATCCTAAGTTCCTGGAGGGTCTCCACTTGAAAACGTCACAAGGTTTCATTGTGGAAGTTGAGGAGGTCCACAAGTCCCCACTTCCCGCCAATGATCACGCATATCCTGTGAGAGGTAATTTCATATCCGAAGCTTACAAACTATTTCAAACATTCAAGCGCCTTTTTGTCGATCTCATCCTCACTTTTGTGGATAGAGATGGTAGCCAATCCTATTTTCGCCATCTTGACTCCGCTCAAGCCTTTCATGTTGTTGAGATTGAACTTGGATTTGCATTTGACATGCTTTACACCAAGGCGAATGTGGTGTATACGTTTCGGGGGCTCATGCTTCGCCTTATTAGTTCTTTCCTAATTCTTCTGGTAGCTGTGGGATTCCATTTTCTCAGTGATATGAGCAATTACCACTTCATTGACATTGTCATTACTTACCTATTAATCGGTGTTGCCATTATTTTGGAAATAGTTGCAGTTATTACCATGCTCCGCTCTGACTGGACTGATCATTGGTTGAGCCAGCGAAACATGACTCGGAATGCCCTCATATTACCATTCCTAAAAAACCCGACCAAACGTAGGTGGTCTGGTAAAACTGCACAGTTTGAGCTACTAAGCGTCGCGCTTGATGAAAAGCCTGCTATCTTCTTGCAAGTTCAGAAATTCTTTGGGATAGATAATATTCGAGTACAGCATCGTTACAAGACTTACAGCAAAGTTACTGGCAACCTCAAAGAGTTAATTTATACTCAGTTTCGTGAGCTCATGGTTGTCAATTCCGATCCCAAAGTGTTATGCACTCACAAAGGTAGTTTTTCTCTAAGAGATGAAGATTGTAACGCTCTTCGATGGAGTGTTACTGAAGTCGAATTTGATCAGAGCATTCTTATATGGCACATTGCTACAACTCTTTGCTATTACTCAGATATTGACCTTACAGATGAAGTCAACGCCAATATCCACCAGACTGAAAGCAAGCACATATCTGACTATCTGCTTTATCTTCTCGTGTCTTATCCTGTTATGCTGCCAATCGGCATTGGTATGATCAGGTATCGCGACACTTGTGCTGAAGCCATGCGCTTCTTCAAAGAAAAAGGGCCCATTACAGAAAAAGTTAAAGCCTGTGTCAAGCTGCTTGAAGTTGATTCTCTTGAGGTTTCGCCTAGTAAAGTGAAGGGAGACCGATGCAAATCTGCACTTTTTGATGGTTGCAGGCTCGCGTTAACATTGAAAGAAATGGAAAGGGGACGAATGTGGAAAGTCATGAGTGAAGTATGGATTGAGATTATGGCTTATGCTGCAACTCACTGCAGAGGGTTTCAGCACGAGCAGCAGCTTCGCAAAGGGGGCGAGTTTTTAACTCATGTTTGGCTTCTGATGGCACATTTGGGCATCACCGAGCAGTTTCAGGTGTCTCAAGGCCATGCTAGACCTAAAGTCAATGTGCTCTAGTTTCTAAAGCATAATTGGAATTTAGGCATTCAAATTCTTTCATTACTGTTACTTTCTGTAGATACAAGTTGTAAACTTTTTTATTTAATTCATACTAGAATTTTGTTGTCGCGCATTGCGGCGGAATAACATGTTACCATAACGTAACTAAGTCGAAATAATTCTTAGGCAACATAGTTCCAAAATACCATTTTCTTCTCCAAGCAACAATTATGCTAAAAACTAACTCCAATACTAGCATGAATGTAGGCCAGGGCTCTAAACACTGCAGCATAACTAAACAGAAAAAAGGGTATATATTATCTAAGTTATCAAATGAAATTACTTGTGACCATTAGGGTTGGTGGTCCAATGGCAAGGCAAAGCCTTTTAATACATTAAGAGTGTGAGGTCTTGAGTTCAAGTCTTACAAGGAGCAAGAAATTTACCTTTAAAAAAAAATGAAATTACTTGTGTTGTGTCTAATCACTCAATGAAGTGACAAACATACGCTAATACTGCATACCACAATCTTTACAGCCATCAGTATCCCATTGATTACGACAATCCTTTAAATAATCTGCTAAGTGCTAACCCTAGACTTGTCACTCGAAGTCGTCAGCATTTTCCCGGTTGACAACTTTGTAACCACTTCCCCAGCTGCCCCTAAGAGTGCCCGGAGTGGGGGGCGGGAAAGGGGCAGGAAGGAGGGGGCGGGGGCAGCTTCACCGGCGTGAGGCTTGGGGTGGGGTGAGGTGACATCTCTTGATTGGTCAGGCTTTTTTTTTTTTTTTTTAACACAATATAATATTATTTCCTTCCCCCTCTTCCCCCTTCCACTCCCCACAATTTTTTCCCCCACACGGGTCCCACAAATGCCACATGACGCTTCATCCCCCTCTTTCCCCCCACCACTCCGAGTAGTCTAAGAACACCCACCACTCCGAGTAATCTAAGAACAGCAACATAACATAGCAGCAAACATCAAGTTCAACAATCATAACATCATTCCAAATGAAGCTCAACAACAATATTCTCAATTGTAAATTAAAACGAAGCTCCTGAAGTTCAAAAAGATAGAATCTTTAAACAAAGATTATTGATTCTAAGGTTAGGGTTTCTGTTTTTCCCAATTTCTTTGACCAAAAAGAACAATTGATGAAATTAAACACAATTTTAAAGAAGTTGAGCAACAAAAGCATTGATCGACGGTCCAAGACGAAGAGAAGCGTTTGAAAACCCTAGGGTTTCAACAGTTGGTGGAAAGACGAAGAATTCAACGATCAGAGGGTTTTACAGGTGGAATGGAGCGGAAGACTCGCAGAATTATTACGTACAACACCAAAAAGCTAGGTACAATAACAATAACACACCATGTGTATGGAGGGGAAAAACTTAAGGCCCCTCTGTGATTGGTTCACGTGACAGCTGAGTAAGTATGGAGCGTTAATTCAAAATGGGGTGTAATGGGAGGGGGGGAAAAAGGTCGCTATTATTAAAAAAATAATAAATAAATAAGCAGCAACAACAACAATTTCGGACGTGGCACGTTTTTATTGAAACCAACTTTAACATTCTGGCGTTATAAACATCATGCCTTAGCCCATTTTTTAAACTTAGCGCCCTCTGTAATGGTGTTGGGGGCGCTAAGTTGATCTTCACGCCCTTATTCACGCCCCACCACGTAGGGTCTAAGCACAAAAAAACACATTAAGCATGCAGTACAACTACGCAGTACTATGTAATAAATACCAACTAGTTGTATTTGTAAGCGCGCGTTGCGCGATATAGATGGGGTTTTCAACATGCGCCAAACAGAGGGCCTTTTATACATAGCCAAAATTTTAGTATTAGGCATAAAGGGCCTTTTTTACATATCATAAAAAGTTGGCCGCTTTGGTTGTTGCATGATATTTGTAGACGGAAGGTACAAGTTCTTAGCGAGCTACATATTCTACATTAATTTTGTTGTTGTAGGCGTTATGTTTTCTTCTTGGCTTTGTGTGCAGCTACATCTTCAAGGTCTTCGGCTGCATGTTTTAAGTTGTAAATGGTATGTGTTTGTGAAACTATGTACTGAGATTTAATTACTTACCATTCACAAAGTGCAGTGATCTTTTTGCTGAAGTTGAAATGTGCATTTTTGGCGTAGGGGTTGATGGTTGTGGAGTCAGCGATGTTCCTACCTCAGTTTGGTCTTCTAAGTAGACAGCCCTGTTTACAATGCATATGAGTTTTCCTGTGTTTTGATCTGGTGGTATTTGAATTTGAAACTGTACCCTTCTTTTTTCGATTTCCAGGAGTAGTTTGACTGGGTTTTGATGACTTAACATTTCGCTGCATTAACATTTCGCTGCATGTTTTTTGCAGGAGCTGCGTCGCTACGCTGTCAACGATAGTGGCCTCAATGTTGTTGTCTCCGTCCATGATTTTTGCTTCTATTCTGAACCTGTTGTATAGTGGGTGTCAATGGGGCCATTGTTAGGAAGTTGGATTTGTGAATGGTGACTTACAAATTGTTTGATCTGCTTAATGTGCCATGGCGTGTGCAGAACCATTGGCTACCAGTTGCGTAGACAATCTGGTTACATGTTGGGCAGCCTGTATAATGCCATTCTTTAGTCACTTCGATTTCTTCAATGACACCATCGACTGTAAAAATTTTTCCCTGAAAGAAACATGTAATGTGTAATTGGCGTGAATAGAATTTTAAGCAATTTAACTTTCCTAATATAACAACAAAGATGATTTTACATTTCAAAAAAGGCCACTGCTTTGTTGTTATATTAGGAAAGTTAAATTACTTAAAACTCTATTCACGCCAATTGCACATTACATGTTTCTTTCAGGGAAAAAATTTTAAATCGATGGTGTCATTAAAGAAATCGAAGTGACTAAAGAATGGCATTATAGAGAACAACTTCAGGTTAAAAATGATCCACACCATAAGAAGTAGCTGTGGTGATATTAACCTATTGTATAGAAACATGTCAATCCAGTTCATAATTTGCTATTGACAGGTCAAACGTGTAATATATAGAAGATCAACTAAAAAATGGAATGGGTTTTAATGAGTAAAAATAAAATGCTTACCATGTCCTGAATTGTTTTATTATTCAAAAGAAATTACCAGACCTACAACACTTATTGTACCTTGGGCGGACACTAACAGGAAAAGATGTCAACCGCTCCTGAAACCAAAACAACGCGCCACAAAATCGACAAACCTCAGTGCAACTTCCTAAATCCACATATTCAAGTGATTGCAAAGCCGCATTTGAAGGTGGAATCGAGTGTAACATTGAAGCCCGATAAGATGATTCGCGATGAGTACGACATGCCGGCTGTGATGAGGACGCAACTGACGATGTAGAAGATGAATTATCCACTCTAACTCTCCTACGCTTAGGACGGGCTGCCATATAACACACACATTTACCTATCACCAACGAAGTGAAAAGTACAAAATCAAGTACGTATGCTAGTTATACAGAAGTAAACATAACAACATAAGCAAGCAGGATAAAAGGAACAATTAGACAATGCCTGCACAAAGGAGAAAGCAAACTGTGAGGAACCGATAGTTACAACCACTATAACAAAGAAAGTAAAACAAAAAATTAAGGTTGACAAACTGAGGGAAAAAAAGGAAAGAAAACCTGCCCAGTAACAGATAAAATAGACGAACCAGCTATTAATACAGATCAATAATAATGCACAGAGAAACTAATATTGCGATACTAACAAAAGAAATTAAAAAAGTTAACGTGTAAGACAACCTGTAGTGCCAAGTGAAATGGGCATGAAAGCCAAATTTGGAGCCCAAATTCAAGCCCCCACACCGCCCCCTTGGGCGCTAAAGTGGGTGAAATGGGAGAGGCATGAAGTATTTCGCGAAGTGAAAGAAAAGGAAAGGTGTCATCAACGGCTAGTTTGATATTTTTTTTAGTTTAAATTTAATATCTTTATATACACCTACTACATCACTACACCCTTAATTTCAAACCCTTTCAAGCCCCATGTGAAATCCATGTAACACTTGTCAAAAACCCCCACTACACATGGTCTAATAATCAACACAACCCAAATAAACCTTATAGATGTAGCAAAGCTTTTCCCTTAAAAAAACCGTCCATTAACAAACCCCACTTCCTGATGAGCTTCAAACACACATTATTTGAATACCCATTCACCATTTCCTTCAATTCCCATTTAATATGATTCAATCAGTGTTAATTAACTATATATTTATAGAGCTCAACTTTGAATAGTGTCTTGGCATTTTTGTAATTAAAACTTCTTTACATGGGTAGTTCTGTACTTTCCATATAATTGTTTTATCACTTCTTTTCTTCTCACTTACCTCAATTTCTTCATCTCTCTGGATACTTCTACTCCTATCCAGCAATCACCATCAACGACACTCCCTATCATCGTGCTTGCATCACTTGCTGAGGATACCCTTTTCTACGCTGCCACCTCGACGACGGTAACCACGAAATCTAATTTTTTTTATTATTATTCTTGTCATATACGCTGTTTTCCTGATGAGCTCCAAACACACATTATTTGAATACCCATTCACCATTTCCTTCAATTCCCATTTAATATGATTCAATCAGTGTTAATTCTTTGAATTGCACACAACATTGAAGTACATACAAATATAAAATAGTTAAAAGGAAGAGGAAAATAACAAACACATTAAAAAGCAACACATTTTGGCGAGTCTCCAAAAAATAAACTCAACAATGTCTCCAGTGAGCTACAAAATTGGGTCGTCGTCATCAAACAAAAAAAAAGAACGGTAGAGGAAAACAGCGTATATGACAAGAATAATAATAAAAAAATTAGATTTCGTGGTTACCGTCGTCGAGGTGGCAGCGTAGAAAAGGGTATCCTCAGCAAGTGATGCAAGCACGATGATAGGGAGTGTCGTTGATGATGATTGCTGGATAGGAGTAGAAGTATCCAGAGAGATGAAGAAATTGAGGTAAGTGAGAAGAAAAGAAGTGATAAAACAATTATATGGAAAGTACAGAACTACCCATGTAAAGAAGTTTTAATTACAAAAATGCCAAGACACTATTCAAAGTTGAGCTCTATAAATATATAGTTAATATTGATTTACGCTTCTACTTGAGACTACAGATAATGGAGTTTTCTTTATTATACTTTAATCTTGCTTGCAAGTTCCTATGTTTGGTATCTCGTTCTTAGACCACTCGTTGTGGGACGCGAGCCACCGACTTCACTCTCAAGCAACCTCTACGCCTGGGACCCGAGCCACCGACTTCACTCTCAAGCAACCTCTTCGTCTGTGCTCACTTGACCCCGTTGTGGCTAGGGATGAGCACCGGCGCGACTTGTTCTCAATTTGTCCCGTTAACACACGCAAGAACCATCGCGTGTGCTCGCGTCCAGGGGCGATCCTTTTAAGGGGCGGGAGGGGCGGCCGACCCCCACCCCAATTTTCACTCAGAAGTTCTGATTATATAGTATTCGTATAGAAATGTTTTGGTATATAAGGTTTCGACCCCCCAAAACTAGTGACTTCCGACCCCCCGGTGACTTCCGCCCCACAAGTTTCGGGTCAAGATTCGCCACTACTCGCGTCGAGATATTCACGTGTGCTCGCGCCAGGGCTGTTGTGGCTGGAGGTGAGCACCGGACTGAAACCTTGCTCGCGTCAATGGTCGCTCGCGGCTCACAACGGACAGCCTTAGTTAGTGCTGTTGGAATAAATTTACGTTATGTCTTGTATATTAATCGGTAGCCATTATAATCATTTGTATTATGTTTGATCAATTGCTAAATACTCTAAGCCCATAACTGATTAGTCTTTGATGGACGGACTTATCATTAGTTGGGCCTAACTAGGGTGTCCCCTGGGTATGCATAAATAGGAAGAGATTACTAGGGTTGAGGGATATCACAACATAATCAACATAACACCATAATTATTTCATCCCTGTCCCTCTCTCCTATTACTGATTCCTGTAAGGGATCATTAGCCATCATAACTGCATACACTAAAGGGAACTCGAACACACTGACAGTTATGTCGACCTCATCGCTTTCAGCATCAGTAGCAGGTCTCACGAATCTATCAGGTATATATTTATGTGTTTTCCATTACATACTAACAAAATCGAATCAACAAGTGCTGATCAATCTTGTTTAGAAAAGAACGAGTGATGCTTTTGGGGTTCACTTTAATGTCCAAAACCAATCTAACCTATCATTTCTAGATCTTTTGTCAAGGGAATAGTTCAAATTGACGGGGCATGCCAAAATGGGCAATGTGCATTGGGTTGGACGAGGTGATGGATCAGAACAGGCCATTTTAAAAAATGATCATTTTGACCTGGGTCAGTGCCGATTTGATAAAATGGGTGTGGGTCGATACAGACCATTTAAAAAGGGAGAGCAAAACCTTTATTCTAACTTTGTAAATGCTTACCTCAAATGAAGAGGAGCAACTCTTATCTATACTATATTATAAAACATGAGGCAAGGATACCAATCAAATTTAAGTAATTACTATACTTTATGTTTATGGTACAACACCTTAATGAAGTTAGTAAGAGGTTAAAAAAGTCTTTCTACAATATTATTAAATTATATTAATTAAATCCCATGTAGCATTAAGTATAAATATTGATAATATAAAAAGATAGTAAAAAGAGTTGTGATATAATTAAAATTTCTTTGTTATAGACATATACATTATGGCGATTGGCGACTATACATATTCTAACTCTCATATACCATTAAGTTTGTATTAATGTTTTCTTTGTTATAAACAAGCATTAGGTCCATTAGTAGGAGCAATATCATAACTAATTGAGTAGTTATCATGAGCTATAGAGAGATCATACCAAAACCCTAGTTTGGGAAACTCATACAATTGAACATAACATTTCAATTGTGATCCAATCAAGGACAAAATCAAACAATGTCCATACACAGGGATTATCCGAACACAATATCTAAAAACGACTAGTAAGACAACTAGTTAAAAAGTATATATTGTGCACACAATTATATTATCTTGTATTACATAGACTTGTACAAAGACCCTTCTTGACAACTAATTATAACAAGGGACCAAGTATTTATACAAGATGTATATTAAAAAGTTCAAAAAAATACATACATACATACATACATACATACATACATACATACGATGGCATACACATACACACATGGGTGTATTGTGATTTTCAAAGATCAAATTCTTACACATCAATGAACCATCACTTCAAGTCACCTAGATTCCACCCCAATTAGCCAAACACTTTTCTACTTATTCCTTCCATAACCATTGACTTACCAAAAATAACAAACCTATGCATACATACATATATGTATACGACACACATACATATGTGTGTAAGATCTTTGGATCTTGCACTCAACACTCATGCATATGTCTTATCCCCACATTCCTAAGACTTTACACTAGAATCGTAATTAGCTTTATCACCACATGGATCAAGAACCATTGACTTACCATCTTTGTTAGTTGCACTTTCCATGCACCAAAGATTCTTGATCTTACCCTATCAATCCCATAATGTCTCATATCTAGTTAGAAACATGATTATCACATGTCAATTCCAAGTGAGTTGACTAAGCCTAAACCTCCCAAGACACTCTCTAATTTTCGGCTCCCCCATTCCAAGAACACATGCATCCATCAATTCCATGATATACCCACAATCTAGCCAAAATCCTCTTTACAAGATCTCACACCCAAAATGGAAAGATGCTCTCTTTCACCTTTCCTTAGTCATCATGTCTTGCCAATATTAATCTCTATATATAGGGCCAAAGATAGAAGGATTAGTGCACCAACAATTAACTAACACATCGTCACCTCTCCCTCTTTCCTCTCTAAGCCGCTACACCACCGCCGCACCACCACCCCACTAGGGTTGAAAGTTGTTAGTTATAACAAAGCTTACAAAGATCCATGTGTTTTTAAGAAAAGTAATATTTTGACATGAAATATTATTATTTTCACAAAGTTGTCAAGTATAAAATAATAAGTTAAGCATACTTAAACATGGTAGATCTACACACTTGACAAGACAAAAGTTGTGAAACCTTCAACACATAAGCACATCAAAATATATAAAACACTTGCTTTTCACAAAATAAAAGTAATGTTTTTCCAAGAAACTAAGCTATCTTTTTGTCAAAGATCACTAGTTTACATAAAGAAGGTAAATTTTTCATCAAAGACACATTTAACTTAAAGAGTTAAGTTACAAAGACAAGCGTAACAAGAGAACAACTTGTAAGCAGTACAAGTAACATAGACCTAAAATGCCTCTTTTACATAGGACACATAGGTCAATCTCTCTAGCTCAGATTCATTAGTTCATTACCAAGACATACCATAAGGTGAGTTTCACAGCCCCTTTTCACTGTTTTTACATTTTTCCGGGGGAAAGCATGCGTACAGTTTTTAGTTTACAGTTACATACATGACTATTATGTGAACATGAGACATCAAGGTTCAGGATCCATTAAACCCTCGTGTCGTACATCATACCATAACCATTAGCTATGGACTTAGCCATGAAACACCAGAATATATCTATTGGGTTAACACCCCCACTCTTGGTCAGTCGCTCTGACCGGATGATAGATATCAAAAGAGTGCTGGTATTTCACATTTATTCATTGTCTTGAGTGTACAATGGGCGAGGCACAACATGTCAAGGTTTGGTTATGGGCTCATGTCAGATCACATATTAATTATTGCCCTAGCTAGGCAGTAATTTAGTCGAATTTGGGATTACAGGTCCAACATACAAAAACCCGTGAACTCACCAACTTTATGTTGACCCATATATTTTTCATACATGTTTTTTAGGAAATTAGCATGGAGCATGGAACTTGGGAAGGTCGTGTACGAGCATTCAAGGGATACCATCTTTTGAACTATTGTTGTAATTTTTTGATCTAAACACTTTTAACAATGGTTTCTAATTCAAACAATTAATGCTACGTTTTGTAAGACTTGAATGTTTTAAATGGTAATTCCTATTTTATTAAATGATGCTCGTGTGACTTTTGTGTTTGGAAATCATTTCAGTTGCACCCCGTGTTTCCGCCTTAGGCGGTGTGTGACAGCATACCAAAAGTTTCTTTACAATTTCCTAAATTTTACCACTTTTCTTCCCTAAATACCCCTAGACGATAATCAACTTTTATATGAAAATGGAACTCACCCAAACTAAATGAACATACGTGATAACAATATTTTTTAACAAATTTCATATAATGGTGATGAAAGATAATAATTTATGTTACTACAATGAATAATCTTATCTCAGCTAAACTTGTATGAGTTTTAAAACATTAAAATATAGTGATTGAAGTCTTCCTAGAGTTAAAGTCAAGCTAACCAGAGCACCTTTTTTTATATCATTCAACGCAATCATTTTTTTTTCAAATTTTAATCATGATAATTACGTGAAATTAGGCTCTATAGCTTTTATTAGTTGATTAATTTTTAGACGTTTTATGATAAATTAATGATATGATATACGTGTCATTCATTAGGTACCGGTTAAATGATTCCCTATTTGTTTAGAAAATTTAAGGTTGGTGTAGTCTTTTATTGATTTGCTTTGGTAGGAGAAATTTCATGGTCTGAAAATTATTATTTTAAATATATCCAAGTCCAGTCTTTGTTCTTGATGATTCAGTCTATGTGAACAACTCATCTTCACCAGTGAAACGTACTTCAATTACCAAAAAAATGCCTAATCGATCATTGTCTTGGATTACAAACTTGTAGATGATAATTAGTTTGGAAATAGTACAAAAAAGCTCAAAAGTGTAGTTTTAATGAACAAAAGTACAAAACCATATATTCTACACCAATTATTAACAAAAAAGTTTCTAATCTACTTGACCGATCAATTTCAACTTGTACGCTAACATCTTTTGGCCTGTTAACATCTCTTAAAGATGTTATAAGGATGCCAACTCCCCCTCTATATATATATACACACACACACACACAAACACACATATATTAGTTCTTTTTTGCTTCAGTTTTATTCCAAACTAGAGAAACAATAAGCGTTGGAGATAGAGAATTCAATGGGAGGCAAGAACCAAGGTAAAATTTCTACGACCTTTATCAGTTAATTTTTTTTCATCTATTTTCAGTTTGAAGTTCATATTTTGTGTTAAAATGAAGAAAAGGAAGCAAACCTGAAGCAACTCAGAAAGAGTTTGTTATTTAAGGCAAACCCAATGCCAAGCTTCTACCACGAGGGTCCACCACCAAAGGTTGCGCAAAGAAGGTAATTAATTAATAAGACTTTTAATGATTTGTTAGCATATATATTGTTGTCACTACAAAGTATTGATTATATTCATACAAGATCGATGTGTTCTATTTAACTAAACAATTCCAACGAGCATAAATTCTCCCAAAGTCTTATCTCCAGTTCATACAATCTCGCTAATAAAAAAATCCACTATTACCTTATGAGGGTGTTTAGATGTGCTTTTTCCAAGTTACAGAACTTTATCATTTAGCAAGTTACATAGTGTGCACATTTCTATTCTTTTTGCGTAACTTGCGGCAAAAAACCTAAGTATCATAATGTTGTATTGCAACCCATTTGTGGATCCCGCTGCAACGTGCGGGTAAACCCACTAATGTCTCATAAAAACACAAAATGATCATATTAAACTTGAAATCATCATTTAATCCACCCAAAATAACAGTTAATCAAAGTAGTTACAGTAATATTAATATGTGATACACTATTATATATTAAATAATCTATTACTAGGAAATTTTAAGTACTTAAATTAAAAATAAAAGGTTAAAAACCCTAATGAAGTATCGAACACAAACGAACATAAACGAACATGTTACCGAACGTCCACAAACATAAATGAACGAACGCAGCATCTGTTCATGTTCGTTCGTTTAACTAAACGAACAAAATAGCTTGTTTGTGTTTGTTCATTTGCTAAACGAACGAGCACAAACGAACTTCCCACTGAACATTTCACGAACTGTTCATTGAACGTTTGGTTTGTTTACAGCCCTACGATACACATTACACGGAGGTTGGTGAAAAAGTATAGGGAAAAGAAACGAGATCTACATATGGTGTTCATCGACCTAGAAAGGACATACAATAGTGTGCCCCGTAGAATGATTTGGGATAGTTTGGAGGGAAGAGACATTCCTGAGAGGTATATTGACATAATTAAGGACATGTATGTTAGGACTAAAACTAGTGTTCGTGCGCCATTGGGGGATACTGGTTTCTTCCCTGTAAAGGTAGAACTCCACCAAGGTTCTGCATTGATTCCATTTCTTTTTCTAGTTGTACTGGATGAGTTGTCAAAGTCAATCCAGGAGATTGTTTCGTGGTACTTAATTTTTGCAGATGATATTGTGTTAGTTGCAGAGAGTAAACAACGTATGGCTGCGAGGCTAGAGGAGTGGCAACTGGCAAGCAACTTTAGAGGGAAATGGTTTAAGGATAAGTCGTTTTAAGACTAAGTACCTTTATTGTGATTTTATTGTCGCAGAATACATAGAGGGCACTCAGATCACTCTAGAGGGGCAAGTGGTCTCGCATGCAACCAGGTTCAAGTATTTAGTGTCGTTCCTACAAAGAGATGGGGAGATAGATAGTGTCGTAACCCATCGCGTCCAAGCTGGATGGTGTAAGTGGATAGTAGCCACTGGGGTATTGTGCGACAAGAGGTCCCCAATTAAACTATAGGGAAAGTTTTTATAGGGTTGCAATTAGACCAACTATGTTATACAGAACAGACTGTTGGGCCATCAAGAAGACCCAACCGCGTAAGCTATAGGTAGCGAAGATGTGGATACTGAGGTGGATGTGTGGACACACTAGGCTAGACAAGATAAAAAATGAGATTTTTAGGAATAGATTAAGGGTATCTAGCATATCAAATAAAATAAGGTAGGAGAGGTTGAGATGGTTTGGACATGTTATGAGGAGATAAACGACATCCAGAATTGTGGAAACTCTCAATGTGGAGGGGAGGAGTATAGGCAGGCCGAAGCTAACTTGGGAGGATCGGATTAGGCAAGATTTGCTAGAATGGCACATCTCTAAGGACATGATCCAGGATAGGAGTTCATGGAGACGTAGGATTAAGGTTAAGGACTTTTAGGAGGATAGTATAGTTTAACATTAAACTCATTTCTTTAAGAGTTTAGGGTGTTAGTCTTTCCTAATGTGATTAGTTTGTTAGTGTGTTTTGGTCTCCTTTGCATGTTATTGTTTGTTTTGTGCTTTATGATGTGATAGTTGTCCACGTTATATGTTTTCTAATTGCATGTTTGGTAGCTTACTACGAAAATCTTTAGTGCACTATGTTTTATCTTGTTTTTGTTTTTGTTTTTTTATTTTGTAGTAGCTATCTGCCTGTATATGTTTTTGTGACCTTATTTATGTATATGGCCTAGGAGCTGGGGGTCTCTTTGGAAGCAACCTCTTTATCCCTCGGGATAAATAGAGGTAAGGCTTGTCTACATCTCACCCTCCCTTTACCTTACCAATAGCTTGGCTATGAGTGAGGTTTACCGCGTACAGTTATATGTAACCATATGGTGGTTTAGAGTCTACCTTGATGAATATCAAAAACCCGGGTCTTAGATGCAACAAACATTTCTGCTAGTCAACCATATCACAAGACATCTAAAACTTCAGAGACCAACACAAAGCACCTTGAACGAAACTTGGTTCACGGTTCAGTGGGGAAGCGGCACGACTTTCAGATCAAGGCAGCAGCGCGTGGCGCTGTGGGGCATCGCGTACGGTCAGGTGGCGAGCGACTTAGGTTGGCTTTTGGATGGGCGTCGGTACGTCAGGGACTATGGTGGCCGACGATAAAAGTGGTAGGGTATAGGTTTTTTTTATAATAAAACTCTCATCTCTCTTGTGTCTAGGTTAGTTCATAGGATTTTTAAGTTAAGGTTATTTTATAATAACCTTAGTCACACTCTAATCCTCATATTTAACTCCTTCTCTGATCCAACCAGGATACACCATCTAATTAAGGCTGCAAACGGACCGGACAAACACGAACAAGGTCTTGTTCGTGTTTGTTTGTTAAGAAAATAATGCATTCACGAACTGTTCATGAACACTTACCGAACAAGATTTCCTGTTTGTGTTCGTTTGTTAAGGAAATGAGTGTGTTCGTGTTCGTTTGTGTTTGTTTGGGTCAACATGTTTGAGTACCCGGCTATTGCTTGGGTCAGTTGTGCACGGGAAGCTAGGTGGGGAAGTAGCTTTGGCTCACGCTTGGGTCAACATGTTTGAGTACCCGGCTATTGAAGGACTTCAATGAATGACACGTATCCCCCATTTGTTTCTTTTATTATATAAATATAGCTATAGATTCGTAATGGTTAATGCCTCCTTAGGCCGACTGTAGAAGCTCGCGAAAACGGGCGTTAAATGCCCCTTAGCGCCACATTCACTTGGTTACGCTGCCCCTTGGGCATGAAAGGGTAAAAATTCCATTTGGCGTGAAAAATTCCACGCTGTAAAAGGGGCGTGAAACTGATCTCACCACTGCTGACCAATGAGATAAAAGAAATGTGGTGGGGGACATGAAATTTGGCGAGCCACTACGCTTGCTCTTATGGGCATTTTCTGTCACATCAGCATTATAATTAATGTCCCTTAATAAATTTAAGAAATTAACCTTGGATTTCTCTTGAGATCGTGATACACTAGTAGTAGATCAACCTATTTATTGATAGATACAAATGTTTTATCAGATTAGACCAAGAAATCAAGAACGAATTTGATGTTGAATCTGAGAAGAGATAACCGTACTGCCCTGTTTCTTTTTGTTCGGCTAATGTATTTGCGTAAATCGGTTATAGGTCTTAAAATTGATCCATCGCTTAGAGGCCCAAATGGTGTCACCATTTTGTTTAACAAGACCCATTAATCCGATCCAACATATTAGGCCCAATCATGAGATCCTTTGTTTCCCAATAAATCTGATTCAAACAAGTTAGGCCAATCGTACTATAGGCATGCATTCTCACATCTCATAACTTGTTTACTATTTAATAAGATTAAACTAATACCACTACAATATGTCGATAATACTAGAATTACCAACACAGCCAGATACTTGCTCTTCAAATATGTAGAAACTTCTATGCTAATTGCTTCATTGATCCTAGCTCCAAATTTTGTGATATTTAGAACGTGCATTGGAGATCGCATTGTGTCATGTTAGTGCTATTCTAATATGAGCCGATTTCCTTTTAATTGGGTTATAATCTTGTGTTTGCCGACAAAAGGCACAACTTAACATTCAAAGACTTACATAATTACTCAGTGTACTACAGATATATTAGGGCACTATGAGAATCGACGTAAAGAGAGCGGGGGCTTTGGAGCAACTGTTGAGCAGGGGCGGATCTACGGTGGCACACGGGGGTTCCCGGGAACCCCCTCGGTTTAAAATTTTTAATGTTATTATTGTTGGTCACACAGGATCGATAAAGGGTTTGATGTTTGAGAGAGAATTTGGTGTAACAAGATAATTCACTAACACAAATGAAATGATACATGATGTTCGATATATATACATTGCGAAGGGTTGTGTCCCTTGCATGAACCGACGTGACTATTCGGTATAACTACCATTAACCAACTTAATAATATTAGACGTAGGATAAAATAGGAAATCAATAATTATATGCCTTCATTCTCCCCCTTAATTCTTGATTTCCCTGAGGTCTTCAACTCCTATGAGACTTCGCATCTCAATGAACTTTATCCTTGGTAGTGCCTTTGTGAGAATATCTGCCTTCTGTAATTCTCCACTGATGTGTTCAACTTGAATCTGCTCGTTCTCTATACATTCTCTGATAAAGTGATACTTCGTGTTGATGTGCTTTGATCTTCCATGAAACACATGGTTCTTCATGAGTTGTATTGCTGACTTGTTATCTACCTTCAGAGTTATCTTCTTAGGTTCTTCTCCTGTAAGCTCGCTGAGTAAGCCTTGTAGCCATATTGCTTGACATGCTGCTGTCGTTGCTGCCATAAACTCTGATTCACATGAAGATAATGCTACAGTATTCTGCTTCTGACTTGTCCATGTAATGGGTGAGTCTCTGTAGTAAAAGATAGTTCCTGTGGTTCCTTTGCCATCATTAGGATCTGCACCATAACTGCTGTCACTATAGCCGATGATTCCTGCATCTTTTCCTTTGGTGTATTGGATTCCATAATCCACAGTTCCTTGAATGTATCTTATCAGATGTTTGACTGCTTTCATGTGAGTCTCCCTTGGTTTCTCCATGAACCTACTCACGTATCCAACTGCAAAAGTGATGTCTGGTCTCGTATGTGTGAGATACCTTAAGCTTCCAATAAGCTTCCTATATTCTGTTTCATTCACTGGTTCACTTTCATCTTCTTTGAGGAGTTTTAGTCCTGACTCCATTGCATACTTCGTTGGATTGCAGTTCTCTAGTCCAGCTTCTTTGATAACCTTCTTGGCATAGGCTGACTGCTTCAATTGAATCCTTCCTTGCACTTGGCGTACTTCTATCCCTAGATAGTATGTGAGTGGTCCTAAATCACTCATCTCAAACTTGCCTTGCATTTCCTTCTTGAAGCTTGATATGTCCTTGATAGAACTTCCCGTCACTATGATGTCATCAACGTATACTCCAATAATTATTGTTGATTCCTTTGAAGTTCTCCTGTACACTGCTTGCTCTTGTGGACATCTCTTGAATCCTATCTCCTTTAGAGTGTTGTTCAGCCTTAAGTTCCATGCCCTGGGTGCTTGCTTTAATCCATATAAAGCCTTCTTTAGCTTGTAGACTAGTTTCTCCTTTCCTTTCTTCACAAATCCTTCTGGTTGTGATACATAGACATCTTCCTTCAATTCACCATGCAGAAATGTTGATTTTACATCCAAATGATGTACTGGCCATCCTTCTTGAGCTGCTAATGCTAGTAGTAGCCTAATTGTCTCCATTCTCACAACTGGAGCAAACACTTCATTGTAGTCAATTCCTTCTTGTTGAACATAACCTTTTGCTACTAATCTGGCCTTGTGCTTGGTGATCTGACCACTTGCGTCTCTCTTGACCTTAAATACCCATTTTAATCCAATTGGTTTCTGACTTGTGGGGAGGTTTGTCAGTATCCAAGTATTATTCTTCTCAATAGATTCTATCTCACTTTCCATTGCTTCTATCCACTGTGGGTAATCTGCTGCTTCTTTGTAGTTTGCAGGTTCTTCATCATACGCTAAGTATAGATGTTCAAATTCTTCTGGTCTTAGAGCTTCTGTGGCTGCATAGATGTCATTGAGTGACCTTAGGGGTCGTACTGGTCTATGTAATGAGCCTGTTGAATCTTCTACTCCTTGTACACTTGATTCAATTGTCTGTATATTTCTTGGTGACTCTTGGATTGTTATAGGAGTCCTGGTAGCTGCTATTGGGGTGAAAGGATCGTCATTCTCACTATTATGATCTAAGTTTTCCCCGTTTCCTTGATCTTGTACAGCTCCACTGTCTTGACTTCCAAATACTGCAAATCTCGTCCAAGTTGGCTCGTTGTCACTTACTTCCTTCAAATAACTGTCCCATTTCCATGGTTCATTCTCTATGAAATGGACGTCTCTGCTGATACATATCTTTCCTTCCTCTGGATCATACATTCTGTAGGCTTTCGTTCCATTCTCATTTCCTAAATGTACCATCTTCTTGCTTCTGTCCTCCAACTTTCTCAGGTGAGGTGTGGCTATCTTCACATAAGCCATGCATCCAAATACTCTAATATGCTTGATATTTGGTGCCTTCCCATGTATTGCTTCATATGGGGTCTTTCCTTTCAATGCTTTAGTGGGAACACGATTGAGTATATAGATTGCTTGTCGTGTTGCTTCTGCCCATAAGTTCTGCGGTACATTCATAGCCTTTAACATGCTCCTCGTCATGCTCATCACTGAACGGTTCTTTCTTTCCACTACACCATTCTGCTGAGGTGTGTAGGGTGCTGTGAGTTGTCTCAATATACCCTTTTCTTCACAGTATGTGGTAAGAGCTCTAGATGTAAATTCTCCTCCACGATCCGTTCTTAACCTTTTGAGCTTTCGACTCGTCTCTGTTTGAGCCTCACTTAAGAACTTCTTAAAGTTCTCATAAACTTGATCCTTTGACTTGAGCATATAGATCCACATGTATCTTGAGTAATCATCAACTATCAGGAAGAATTAGTTGTTTCCTGCTAATGATGTGGGTGTGATTGGTCCACATAAATCTGCATGTACTAGTTCTAGAGGTCTCGTGGCTCTAAAACTTGCTTGAGCGGGGAATGGTAGCCTGCTCTGCTTTCCCGTTAAACATGCATCACACACTTGAGATGGGTGCTCAATTCTTGGTATTCCACGTGCCATTCCTTTCGTACTTAACTGTCTTAGTGAATCAAAATTCACATGTCCCATACGTGCATGCCATAGCCATGCAGGTGTGTCTATCCTCGCTTGTAGACATATAGGGCTTGCTATTCTAAGCTTCACCTTGTAGAGTCTATTCTTGGCTCTTGGGACTTTTATCAATATGTTGTTGTAGGCGTCATATACCCATAGATACTCGTTTTCCATAAGTACCTTGCATCCGGTTTCTGTCACTTGCCCTAGGCTTAGGATGCAGCTTTGGAGTGTTGGAATGTAGTAGACTTCTGTAATAAGTCTTTGTTCACCATTGTTACATTCCAGTAATATTGAGCCTTTTCCTTCAATTTTGACACATGATCCATCTCCAAACTTTACACTTCCTATTACTTTCTCATTCAATTCTGTAAAATAGGAACGCTTCCCTGTCATATGGTTACTTGCACCATTGTCTAAGTACCACATTTCATCTCTATTATCATCACTATGATAATGTTCTGGTATTATATCCTTCTCTTCAAGAACTATTTCACTTTCTTCACCGACTGCCATTAGTAATGTGGGATCCTCTTCTTCTTCCATTACTAGGTGAGATTCTTCTTGTTTACTTCGAGGTTCTGGACATCTGGGAGCGATATGTCCTAGCTTATGGCAATTGTAGCACCGTACATTGCTCATATCCTTCTTGGGCTTGTTTCTACTGTTGTTGTCATGACTTGTTTTAGTGAAACTCTTTTCACTCTTCTGATCTTGTTGGCCATTCTTGTCAAAGTTTCTTCTCTCGTATCTTTGACTCTTGTTGAACTTCCTAAAGTTCTGCTTGCCTCGATTCTGATTGTAGTTCTTGAAATTGTTGTTATAAGGCCTCCTATCGTGCCTTGCAAATAACAACTTATCTTGACCTCATGGTCCATATTTCTTCTCGTTTCTAGACTTAAGCCTCTCTTCATATGCTTTAAGTCTTCCAATTGCTTCATCAAGCGTCATGGTATCGACATCTGAATACTGTTCTATAGATGCGATAATCTGTAGGAATCTCTCTGGTACGGAGTCCAGCATTTTTCGTACCAAAGCTGAGTCTTCAAACTTTGTTCCTAAAGTCTTTGACTTTGTGCTTATTGCACTTAACCTACCAGCAAACTGGTCTATGGTCTCTGTCTCTCTCATTGATAACATCTCAAATTCTGTGCGTAACGATTGTAATCTTGCTTTCTGGACTCGGTCAATTCCAACATGTCTCGTCTTTAATGCTTCCCAGATTTCACTTGCTGTGTTATGAGATGCCACCTGCATCACCATATCTTCTGGAATTGCCTGAAATAGATAGGCTATCGCAGTCCTATCCTTCTTCACATCTACCTTTGAAGATCCTTCTTGGGGTTCCACTACTTCCCAGAGGTTATTGGCATTCAATATTGCCTTTACACGAACAGCCCAACTCGTGTAGTTCGTAGATGTCAACATCGGGGTTTGGAGGCTAAACGTGAGTGTTTCCTTGGTGACGATATCTTCTTTCGTCATCGTGGGTTTCACCGGTGTCTTTAGTGGACTTATATGTTTATTTTTCTTCCCTATTGTCCAATCTCAACTTGAACAATCTAAACACCACGTCTGGAACTGGTATGACTCTCCTTCGTCAACCTTGATATTCTTTGAATTTTGGCGAATCCTTCGTAGTATGTAAGGCCTAATACACGCTACTTGGGGTTTCGCTAATGGGTGTAGGCTTTCTCCTAGTGCCTAGAATATCAAACTATGTTCCCAAAAATATCTAAAAGTCAATCCCTTTGACTTTATATAATCCTCCAAAATAATTGAAAACAAAATCACTTTGTTTTATAAAAAATCGTTACTTAATATTTTTTGAATTCTTGTATATGTCTCGTAAGTAATAGCAAGACAACAAACTCTGAATCAAAAAATATTATAAAACCCTTCAAATAAAACGGTTTCTTTTTTTCTAGTTTGACTTTCCAAAAGTCAACCACCGTCTTTCTTTGTTTCTTCCACGAATAACTACTCTGCCCAACAATTCCTTTCTTTCGCGCCTTGTTTCTTAGTTCGATTCTGGATTTCTAAATCTCTAACGAATCGATATAACTATGATTCGAGTACTAAATCGAATCAATAAACTTCCTATAATCGAATAATAATCTTCTTCTTCACTTCCTTGTTCGGTTCCGGCCGGTAACAAGGTTTCTTAATCCAATCGTTCAAAAACGTTTTGTGTAATCCGGTTGTATGTTTTTTTTGTTGATTCCCGTACGTTACTTGATAAACAGAATCAGATTCTGTATATTTTTTTTAAAAAAATTTTGGCGGGAAATCTCACTATCACGTTTTATTAAACAAGAACAAAAGATTTCTTGTTTCTGTGAACCGGATTTGGATTAAGAAATATAGATTCGATTATAATACTTAAAGAAAGGGGCAGGAATATGTAACCGTTAATGATGCGCGTTCATTTTCTGTGAATCCGATGTCTGATCGGAAAACTTCTTCTTCGCCGGAATCTTCTTCTTCTCCGGTGAAGGAACGGTTACAGGTTTAGTGAATTCCTTTTTCTTCGATCTTGGTTGGCGTATGAATGTTCAGAAACCTTAATCCTTAATGCTCTGTTTCTGTCCGATAATTATTCCTTTATTCCGATTGATGTTTCTTCACGAAGAAGATGATCGGAAACTTTGATATGATCGGAAAAACTTTGGTAACCGCTCTGATGCCAACTGTTGGTCACACAGGATCGATAAAGGGTTTGATGTTTGAGAGAGAATTTGGTGTAACAAGATAATTCACTAACACAAATGAAATGATACATGATGTTCGATATATATACATTGCGAAGGGTTGTGTCCCTTGCATGAACCGACGTGACTATTCGGTATAACTACCATTAACCAACTTAATAATATTAGACTTAGGATAAAATAGGAAATCAATAATTATATGCCTTCAATTATATATAGAAAATTCTATAGAAAGCCCTAAATATATTTGATAGGAACCCTTAACTAAATCATCGAAGTGCTCCAATGGTTATTCCCCCACTTTCTTAATTTCCATTCCCGGGTTCAATTCCTGTCAACTGCTTCTTTTTTTTATATTAATGATGCAAAAGATATCCAGTGGTGCTACGATCTCTATTAATTTGATTGGATGGCTCTAATTTATCATGATTGTTAATCCAGTGGCTAACTCAACTTTTTTTTCTTTTTTTTTTGATACTGTAGGGGAGGTCCTGCGGAAAAATAGCTCGACGCCAGGATGATAAAAAACTTCACACCTCCCGTTCTTCATACTTTTTCAATATGAAAAAAAAGGTCGTCTTATTCAAAACCCCAATTATGACATCCCTTCTCTCCCACTTCACACCTCGGAACGCGCCGTTCTTATAGAGATAAAGTAGAGATAAATAGAGATAAAGTAGAGATAAAGGCGCTTTGATATCTTCTTAACCCGAAATGGCTGGGGAAAGCAAAGGTTCTTGAGGGTACTTCCGGGAACAGATCCAGTGGAGACGCAGTGGGGCCTGTAGCTCAGAGGATTAGAGCACTTTTTTTTTTTTTTTTTAACTTTACTTTCCTTAAAACAACTCGGCTTGGACCTCAAAACGAGGGCCGTTGGCAAAAACTACACCATATACAACGACGATTTACGCCAATCGTTCCAAGACAAATCCTTATACTTTGATCTATGTTTTAACCAAAAGAAAGAAATGCTTTTAATGTTCGTAATAACATATCTACCAATCGCTTCTTTATCTCTAAAGATCTTCTCATTCCTTTATAACCAAATGCACCAAACAGAGACCAATATAATACCTCAGACAATATTCTTATGCCATCTTCCTCCTGTCATTGTTTTGTGTATCATAAGCAAGTCACACACATTAAAAGCATATATATTGGGCATGCACCATCTTCCAATTTCTGTCCAAACCTGTTGAGCGAAAAAGCAGCCAGAGAAAAGATGGACAGCCGTTTCTTTTCCCAAATCGCAAAGCGAGCACTCTTCACAATCTATCTGAATGCAACATTTTTTTCAACTCAATTTTAGTTGGAAGTCGACTCATCTCCACCCTCCAAGCCAATATTTTACACTTGAACGGTACCCAAACCTTGAATCATTTTCAGCAAGTAAACCCGTGAAAATAGATTTGGAAATTCAAGTGCTTGAAAACCGTTTTAGCGAGGTAACCACCAACTTGCTTACATATATTCTATTACATTTTTATTATGTGATGAATTTTACCCGAATCATCAAACTGACCCGACTTTTTTAAGTTCGGTTATATAGAATTGAAGCATAAAAAAGGAACCCCCTAGAAAAAATTCCTGGATCCGTCACTGCTGTTGAGGTTGCTATTTTGTGACCTAGAGGTCATGGGTTCTAGATGGGGGGAAATAGTTTTCTACACAAAATGTATGGTAAGTCTGTGTACATCGGATGGCTTTTCGGCCCCTCCCGAACCTTGTGGAAATGCTAGAGCTAAGCCAAGAACCGTGTACGCCCGAGTATTGGCACCACCATCGCAGTCACCGCCCCATCGCCGTCCATCACACCTACCACCTTTGCGTACTACTTACACCATCATCATTGCATCTACCACCAACAAGCTGCCTCCAACATAAGCTGTTGCCACCCATAGGGCCTTTGCCACCATTTCACCATCGCCACTAGCTTGTTGATTTGTAAATATAACTTATATATATATTTGTATGTATTGTGTTGTACTTGTAAATACTTATATGTAATGTATGTATCATGTAGAATAATTATATTAGAAACTTAAGACTAGATAGTAATGTATTAGAGGAACAAGGCAAATGGGTCAAAAACAGCTCGGCAATTCAATGATACTCGGCTGCACATATTCATGGCTGCAAACTGGATCAGAAGGCTGGCAACATCATGAATTCAAGGCTGCATCACATCAGTTTAGGAAGACAACGATTCAGTATAAGTTTCAATGATACTCATGCAGTAAAAGACTATATTACCCCTACAGTTATGTTGGTTATTTTGGCGGCAAACTCAAATTAAACCGGTGGGTCAAAACAACACATTGGTTCAGAAAACTAGTGCCGCCTATTCGAAACATATATATGGGACAGACATAGCACAATTGATCAGTTATCAAAGATTGTAACATATCAACAATCCTCTTGTCAAAAACTTCCAGAATTGTCTTTGTTTATTAATCATTTGTATCGAATACTTCCTATCCATTCCTATAATATCATTCGCTTCAGTTTGTGTCTTATTTACTTGTGTTTACATTGATTAATCCGCTGCAAAATCAAGTTCTGGGGCCAACATAGCTGCCGTAAAAATATAGTGGTGGATCTTTTTTAATATTTTTCTTTCTATAAGCACTTATTTAGCTTGAGTCCATTTTGGTTAACCCTTAGTCACTAACCAAATTGGTTCTTTTTTAAAAGGGCTTGTCCTAACCCAATTTAATTTTTCTCCCAATCTGTTTTGACCTGAACCATCACCAACCCGACCCCATCTGTATGTCTAGCTCACTTATTTTTGATGTATGAACCTAAACATTTCAACTCTATTAAAAAAAAAAACAACTGTCTACAACTAAATACCACATAACCTTGCATAGGAAATTCGAACCCAATTACTTTTTTTTTTACAACTGTCTACAACTAAATACCACATAACCTTGCATAAAATTTGTACAATTCGAGTGTCATGACAAGTCTAGTCCATATGTGAAAACAATACTACCCGGTAAATCGTGTGCATAATCAAACCTTGTAACTAGAATATTGTGGTCCATCCCATACGCATATGGTTCACTCGTTTATGTTGCGATAACAATCACCCACGCCACCTATGTAGGAGGTAACGTATCCGGGTGGGGTTGTCAGTCCAATAGATCTATCATTGTGTATCGTTGGCTTGTACGGAGTTATTAATTATGCTAGAATAATTGTGCTTACCATAGTAATGTTTAAGACATAATGCAACATAGAATAACACATAGACACTTATGTTGAATTGTAAATTGATGTTGTCACATGTTTCACCCCAAAATAGTGAAAAAGGGCTATGTAAACTCACCTTAGGTGCTTAATGAGTTCGTGAGTTTTCTTGAGCGTGCAAACACTTAGTAATAATGCCTTGGAAAACTCGGAACTAGCTAGAGGAGATAATGATGGATGAAAACTTTAGTATGTGGGAGATGGGATAATAATGTTTTTTTTATTGAATGTTATAAAGAGTTGAATGGTAGGCTATTGTATTTATAGTGTAGAAATTGGAGTTGTAATTAGGGACTACTTTGACTAGGCTATAATTTAGGAACAACTTTGACTTGACTAGAAGACCATATTTACTAACACTTTGACTTGACTTGACTAAGAGACTACGTTTGACTTTTCAGGTTTGACTAAGGGACCTTGAAAGGGTTTAAGTTTAATTGGTTTTAATTAACATCACAAAACATCAAATGGTGTAGTGGTTTGTGTGGTGTGGTTAAGGTTTAGCCCGCCAGGGACTCGGGTTCGAATCCTGGCTCAGGCAAACTTTTTTTTTAATGTTTTTAAATCAGAAGTTTTAATAAAATCCAATTTAATATTGATTATAAGTCATTATTTAAACAAAAAAATTAATAAAATGGATGGGAAAGATAATGTAAACATGAATCGGATGAATAAACGAGGGAGTTCTATATATATATATATATATATATATATATAAAACAATTGTGTGATGTTACAGTCTCCCCTACTTTTAGGAACTTCGTCTCGAAGTTTATTAAAAACACAGGGTTGATGATGATTAGGTAGAAATTAAGTCAACTGGGGTTTGGAAAATTTGGGTTAAGGCACGACATGAATTTATAGGTAATAGAATAATCTGTTTCGAATAATTTGGATAAAAGGTTTGATATGTGTGAGTTTTAAGGGTTGGATTAGGTTCGTCTGAAATAGCAAGGAGAATAAGAATCTAGCAAAACACTAAACTTAAGTGTTAGGAAAGAAATGCATGAATTGATTGACTATAGAAAGACTAAATGAACTACCAGGTAACTAGAGTTTATAATTGATTATCTACCGAAAACCTTGATAGAATTCCACACTACCTTAACGTACCTGTAAATTCATGATTACGTTCCGGACCGCAATCACCAATTTACCTTACATTAGGGTCTTGTGTCCTTCTATGACTCTAAACACATATGTAAGTAATGCAAAATAACCTTGTGATTGAATCTTTGTATCAAATTACATGTATGATGTATCCGAAAATGAGTCCAACTGTTGAGCAGGAAAAGACCTCTACCATTCAGTGAGTAGGAACCTCTACCGATTGTTGAGCAGGTGCGATAGCCTCTACCAGTCGTTGAGCAGGTTATTAGAACCTCTACCGACTGTTGAGCAGGCATGATGACCTCTACCAATCGTTGAGCAGGTTGTTAGGTACTCTACTAACTGTTGAGCAAGTACTTCATCCTCTACCAGTTGTTTGATTAAGTGTAACAATTGTTTTTTATTTAACACATAAGTTGCAAGTTCGTAATATATACATGTAAGTAAGTTTGTAGATGCATCAAGTATAGCATGCGAGTTGTAATAGAGTTGTCCTAGACAAGATTAATGACTCTAGGTGTGTTTATAGCAAATAGTTTATATTCCATGCTTTCAAGTATCACGAATAATCAAATGTTCAAGTAGATAGTCAAATCCTCATGCATAACTAAGAATCAAGTTTGATGCAACGAACAATCAAGTTTTCAATAGTCTGATTATCATAGTGATCAAGTTCATGTTCCAGAAGGTGAAGAATATGAATTTAGTTCTTGAGGGGATGATGAAGAACTCAAAGCATCATCAAGGTTATGAAAGATAGTGAACGTGAAAATAGTTAATAAAGGGTTTATTTTATAGTAAGGAGATTATGTAGCAGTGTAAATCGTGGGGTTTGGATCAAAGGTTAGAATCTAGCGTATGAGAAAACATGATTGTGATAAATACCAAAAATTGTAAAAGTTCGAACAAGTTGAAAATAATTAGGTGGCAATAGAGATTAAATTTTGTTCATGAGGATGGAAAGATCTTATCATTTTTCTTTTTAAAACTGGTTTCTTATATAAAACAAAAGTTGCTAAATAGTACAAACTAAGTGGCTTTAGATCAGAATATTTTAGTTTAGTCGAAGATTTTAAACACGACGTTAGGTTTTATAGATCAAGGTGACATTATATCAAAAATTCTTTGTTATGCTAATGAATAAACATTTGGATTTAGAAATTAAGTTTGAGGATATCTTATAACAAAAATATGTATTTTCTATGGTTTATAGGTGATGAAAATTTTGACAATATTAAGAAATCTTTAGTGTTGGGCTAGGGTCTACCCAGGTTATGAGGTTACAGTTTAGAAATATGTAACATGTTGAAAAATGAAATAATATGATTTGGGGAGGGTGTTGAAAATAATCAAACATGTGGCTAAGATGGTAAGATGAAATGTGATTGTGAAATTCATATATGATTAGGAAATGGGATTGATTTAAGCTGTAAAATTTTGAGATTTTAGAGCTTAGTTTTAAGGAAAGTGAGTGTAATCATTTATTCATTAATTAAAACGAATAAACGAAAACGTTGACTTATCAAAGCTTCTAGATTCTAATAACATAGTGAAGACATGCTTTAGCCTATAAGTGAACACTCATCCCGAGAATTCCCAGGTAGGCATCCGAGTCCCTCGTCTGATTGGGATTTATGCGCAATGCCAGTCCTAGACAGAAAACTCAGAATATAAGCGTTCACCCTTCCAGATTGCATGTGTTCGTTATTAGAATATAGAGCTTCAACGAGATTTATAAGGTATTTCGGGTTAGGATCTGAGAATTTTGTTCCAGTTATGGAGAGCAAACATCTTGTAGGGACTAAAGTAGGGATAAGAAGTAGGATAGAGGTAGAGAATAGAAACAAGTAGAGTTGCAAGTAAAAGGAGCAAGTACTGGTTATAATCCTATGGTTATAGACTAGATTATTTTTCTAATAACCTAATTCCCTATAACCATGGCTCTGATACCAATCTGTAACACCCCAACCGATGGCGGAAACATCGGGATGTCACGTATTGATGATTGTTCAGTAGCTCATGGTGAATAATAAATTTCATTAAATGATTTAAATAAATTACATACAATTGTTCTAAGAATTTGTATATCAAAATGAAAAATACTAGCTACACATCTTCAAGCATTATTCTAATCTTCAAGCAAGCTATAACCTGAAACATGTTAAGTTTGAAAATGTTTTGGGTCAACAAAAGTTGGTGAGAATTACATAGGTTTGAATGTTGAATAAAATTTGTACAATTCGAGTGTCATGACAAGTCTAGTCCATATGTGAAAACAATACTACCCGGTAAATCGTGTGCATAATCAAACCTTGTAACTAGAATATTGTGGTCCATCCCATACGCATATGGTTCACTCGTTTATGTTGCGATAACAATCACCCACGCCACCTATGTAGGAGGTAACGTATCCGGGTGGGGTTGTCAGTCCAATAGATCTATCATTGTGTATCGTTGGCTTGTACGGAGTTATTGATTATGCTAGAATAATTGTGCTTACCATAGTAATGTTTAAGACATAATGCAACATAGAATAACACATAGACACTTATGTTGAATTGTAAATTGATGTTGTAACATGTTTCACCCCAAAATAGTGAAAAAGGGCTATGTAAACTCACCTTAGGTGCTTAATGAGTTCGTGAGTTTTCTTGAGCGTGCAAACACTTAGTAATAATGCCTTGGAAAACTCGGAACTAGCTAGAGGAGATAATGATGGATGAAAACTTTAGTATGTGGGGGATGGGATAATAATGTTTTTTTTTTTTATTAAATGTTATAAAGAGTTGAATGGTAGGCTATTGTATTTATAGTGTAGAAATTGGAGTTGTAATTAGGGACTACTTTGACTAGGCTATAATTTAGGAACAACTTTGACTTGACTAGAAGACCATATTTACTAACACTTTGACTTGACTTGACTAAGAGACTACGTTTGACTTTTCAGGTTTGACTAAGGGACCTTGAAAGGGTTTAAGTTTAATTGGTTTTAATTAACATCACAAAACATCAAATGGTGTAGTGGTTTGTGTGGTGTGGTTAAGGTTTAGCACGCCAGGGACTCGGGTTCGAATCCTGACTCAGGCAAACATTTTTTTAACGTTTTTAAATCAGAAGTTTTAATAAAATCCAATTTAATATTGATTATAAGTCATTATTTAAATAAAAAAATTAATAAAATGGATGGGAAAGATAATGTAAACATGAATAGGATGAATAAACGAGGGAGTTCTATATATATATAAAAAAAATTGTGTGATGTTACATCTTCGACCTTTCACCACCATTCAATTCATTAACATGGACAAGACAAGAGTTGTTTTGAGGTATTTTAAAAGTTCACGTGAAAAAGATGTAGCAAGCCTAATCCAAAAGTTCATTTTTAAGAATATTACAAAGGCTCATTACAATTCACATTCACCGTTTTGAATAAGTCCTAAAATATTGTAACTCAGACCGGATCAGTAAGTGGCACCTAAGTTGGTCCGGTTTAGGGTATTGGTCCTGTTTTAAGAGAACCGGGAACCGGCTGACCCAACTGGAACTAGGAGGTTGGACCGGGATTTTGAGGAGGTCGGACTGGATTTTGATTAAAATGTTCTCATCTTACCCTATTTATTTTTAAAGTATTTTGGTAAGAAGACATCCAGTCTAATTCTGAAGACATTGGTCCTGAATATTATACTGAGAAGATTATAAAATAATCAGTTGACCAAGAAGTGCATTTTAAAATAACTTGTTTTTTTTTTTTTTTTACTTCCAAGACCTTTCATTAAAACAAAATACGAAATTTTCATCACAATAGAAGGTAGACGGACAACAAGCTGCGCCGCCACCCCCTTTTGAATAGCGAATCCTAGTCTACCAAAGACAAATCCTTGACCCCCTGGAGATGAACTATTGCTGTGGACGACCCATTGGACCCTGGTCAAGAAACGAATAGCTTCTGGTGCTAGGGAGTCAAAGGTATCAAAGGCCAAAGGGATAAAGATATGTTGGTTCTCTGCACAAGCCTTAGCATGCTTATCTACTTTCTTCGATTCCGCCTTTCTTTTTGTTCCAACGAGTTGAAAGTAAGATCAGGTCATCATAGACGATGACGACCTCCCTATTTATGATTTTTTAAGGGTGATATTCGACTTCATCCCTTTCCAATCACAGAGTGGTAATTACAAGTAATAGTTCGTGTTGGCCTTTAATCCGGTTAACATATTAGCCTATTGAGTCTTGGAAATCAAGTATTTTGTAGTTTGTTCTATAGAGTTTGTATCTCAAAATCAACAAAAAAAAAAAAAGTAAAATAACAATAAATACATACTTTAAAAACTAGTGGACTATATTTTACAAACTAAAATAAGAAAGTATTATTTCTGCATTACAAATTATGTTAAACAAACAATCATACGTCGTTTCTTCATAACAAAAGAGCACCAAACAAAGTAACTTAATCTATCCCTTGGAGCTGAAATCAAAACATAGATCTCTAGTTGGTGGAACAAGGGTGGTGATGATCAAACAACCACACAATAATAAGCACCAATATGCTAGCGTGGCATTTCTTCTTCAAAAGCCATGTAGGTAGCTGAGTAAGATTCACATTCATTGGTGCTAAATGAAACTAATGGGACATCATCGTAAGCATAAAGATCCTGTTGTTCAACTTCAAAGACTTGGCTTGTAGTCTTATTACATGTTTTTAGTTGAGCCCATGGATGAGTTGTGACCTTCCTCAATCCATCTAACTCGGCAGCCACCTCTTTCATTGTAGGTCTATCATGGCCTTGTAGACTAAGACATCTCTTTACCAAATCACCTATTGCTTGTAACTGCTCAAGACTCCCTTCACGTAAGATCCGAGGCTCTACAATAGTATATAATCGGTTTTCGTTAACTGAATTGACAAAATATGTTGCTAAATTCTTTTCTTTATTAGCTCTGTCGACACCAATGGGTTTTTTCCCAGTTATGAGCTCTGCAAGAACCACTCCAAAGCTATACACGTCACTTTTCTCTGATAGTTCGCTTGTGTGATAATACTCTGGATCCAAATACCCGAGTGTTCCTTGGATAAAAGTAGTTACTTTCTCGTGATCTAATGGGACTAACCTTGATGCACCAAAATCCGAAATTTTTGCGGTATACTTAGAATCTAATAATATGTTGGTAGACTTGACATCTCTGTGTATGATCGGCATAATAGTTTCTGAATGAAGGTATGCTAGTGCACTAGCAGCTTCAACAGCTATTCTCAATCGGTGCTCCCATGACAACCAACTAGTTCCACCCGGTGTGTGGTGAATGTGATGATAAGGAGTGTTATTGGAGATGAATTCGTAAACTAGTACCGGGACTTCCTCTTCCAAACAACAACCCAAAAGCCTTACCACATTTCGATGGATGACTTGCGTAAGGATCAATACTTCATTGATGAACTGTTCTCCTTGGGTCACATCCATTAGTTTAGACTTCTTTACTGCAACTACTCGTTTATCAGACAAAATTCCCTTGTACACTACGCCATATGCACCTCGCCCGACAATATACTCTTGAGAATAATTTTTAGTGGCTTTTAGAAGTTGTTCAGCACTAAACAAAGTCATTGCCTCATGGGACCCTTGTAGATTGATCTTTTGTTTAAAAAGCACACCACCATTTTGCTCAAAGAACTTTTCTCTGAGCATTACTTGGTTCCTCCTTTTCATACTGGAACCAATGCCAACTCCAGATAGTATTGCAAAGAGCACAACCACCAGTGCTACATTTGAATTGAAAATGAAAAATAGATGGATTAATAGATAATGGGCTTAATAGTTAATACAATGAAAGAACATGTGGTTGAGATTAGACACATGAAGAATTACCTATGATTACATATATGGTTGGAGAAATTTTTGAACCAGCGATGTGTTGACAACCATTTGCTTTTGTTGCATTACCATCAAATCCTGGTGGACAAGTACACTTGTAGCTCCCTTGGGTATTAAGGCATTCACCATAGCAAGGGTAGATCTTCTTATCCTTGCACTCATTGATGTCTAAAAGGAAAAGGAAATTTAAACACAATAGCCGGAGCAAAAACATAAATCAAACGAAAATAAATAAGAGGTTTGGGAAATATAGTTAAGCATTTGACACTTCATGTTATAAAGATATAATTTGATTGTGTTAAGGAATATGTAACAAGAAATCATTTGACACTTCATTTTGCACTCATTTGATCCTTCCACGTAACAAAGAAATAATTTCTAGTATTATCACCTTTAAGTAGTTAAATTTTGCATGCAATTATTTGATTGTGTTAACAAAATTTGTATAATAAGAAAGAATTACAAATTAGTAACTAATGTTTATTTTTTTAAGATGAAGGATAATGTAGAAAGGAATCTTAACTTACAAAGCGTGACAAGGAACGTAGGTCGTAGATTAGGGTTAAATATAACGCGGTGACGCACAATCATAATTTTTAAGTTTCGTTAATTACTGTTAACATAGGAAAAGGTATTTTAGTCCAATTGCAAAATCAAATCCACATTCACTTCAAATTGCGCAGACATCATTCTCATTAAGTAGTTTTATGATCAGCAAAATTAAAACACATATTTGACGAACTTACCACCACTCCAAAACCATTAAGAAAATAGAGCATTGTTCTGTAAACCATGCTCTATTTTCTTTTAGAAAAACAGAGCATTTATAATTACACAAACACTAGAATAACGCATGTATCTTGTTCATATGTGTTGGAAATTAGAGGGTTACATTGATACTGAATTGGTTTGATAGATTGATATGTTTGATTGGTACATCATGCTACTAATTTCTAGTAGCTATTTATAAGAAAACAAAGCAACTAATGACCATAAAAGAAACAAAACTAATAGCTTAAATCAAGCAATGCTTGATTTACGCCTTTGACTTTGACCATTGACTTTGACTTGAGATCTTTGACTAGAGGCTTGTAATATGGATCTTTGACTTGTGATCTTTGACTAGGAAAATGATGCAAGACTGATCTCTAAAAATCCTCTCTTTCTAACACTCCCCCTCAAGTTGAATAGTGGGATTATCCAAAATTCAACTTGACCAAAAGTGTCTTTGATTTTCCCAAATGGTTATTCGAATCATTCGAGCCCAAAGGGAGTTGTTTTTGTTTGTGAGCCACCATTATTTCAAACTCACAATTTTGTTTTGTTTTGAACAAACAAAATAAAATTTATTTTGTTTATTTGGCTTTCGGTTCGGCTACCATCTTCTTGCCATGGCAGCCTGTTTTGGTTTGTTTTAAGCTACCGTCTTCTTGACATGGCAGCTTGTTTTTGTTTGATTTGAGCCACCGTCTTCTTGACATGGCAGCCTGTTTTGGTTTGTTTTAAGCTACCGTCTTCTTGACATGGTAGCTTGTTTTTGTTTGATTTGAGCCACCGTCTTCTTGACATGGCAGCCTGTTTTGGTTTAGATTTGAGCTACCGTCTCCGTGACATGGCAGCCTTTTTTTTGTTTGATTTGGACTACCGTCTCCATGACATGGCAACCCTTTTTGGTTTGAGCCACCGTCTTCTTGACATGGTGACTTGGTTTTGATTTGGACTACCGTCTCCTTAACATGGCAGTCTGTTTTTGGTTTGAGCCACCGTCTTCTTGACATGGTGACTTGGTTTTGATTTGGACTACCGTATCCTTGACATGGCAGTCTGTTTTGGTTTGAGCCTCCGTCTTCTTGACATGGTGACTTGGTTTTGATTTTGGGGGTTTGATTTTGGTTTGGGTTTGGAGTTTCTTGTGGAAGATTTGTAGATGATGAGCAGAGTGTTCCAAGAATCAGAAACACTGCTCTGATACCATGTGGGAAATTAGAGGGCTACATTGATACTAAATTGGTTTGATAGATGGATATGTTTGATTGGTACATCATGCTACTAATTTCTAGTAGCTATTTATAAGAAAACAAAGCAACTAATGACCATAAAAGAAACAAAACTAATAGCTTAAATCAAGCAATGCTTGATTTACGCCTTTGACTTTGACCATTGACTTTGACTTGAGATCTTTGACTAGAGGCTTGTAATATGGATCTTTGACTTGTGATCTATGACTAGGGAAATGATGCAAGACTAATCCCTAAAAATCCTCTCTTTCTAACAATATGCACACCGAAATAACCCATTTTACCAAGATAAACCACGTATATGAACACAAAACAATCACCCATGTACTATAATGAAATAAACATGTGTATCAATGAATTAGACGATGAAGAAGACAGAAGAATCATATGTGTCTGTTAGTGATTGAAAAACATACGTTATACATGATAAAACACACACGTTATAAATGAAAAAACGCAGGTTATAAATGAAAAACACACGTTATAAATGAATAAAAACACACATTATAAATAAAAACGCACGTCATAAATGAAAATGCACGTTATTACCTTTACAGTCTGTTTCCAAATATGATTTATAGGTTTGCGGTGGAGGGAACTTGCATCGAATTTACAGTTTTGATAACAATTTACATGTTTTGTTGCCTAAATAGCAAAAAATTAAGAAAATTCATGTTGTGGTTGATTTCAAATGTCGGGTTGCATGCTGGCGGTGGAGGGTGGTGATTGATCTTCGGTGGTGAAAGGTATTTGTTAATTAAACATATCAAGATGAATAACCTAGGTCTCCAAATAACTAAGATCATCGTGTTTGTGCGCGCGCTGCTAAATGTCTACATTACCCTTGACGGTAAAAACGGCTACAACCACGTGGCGCTCTGCTTCCTTCCTACGCTTTGTACATTAAAGATTCTTTGTACCTAATAATTTATCATTTTTTAATATATTAAATGGATATCTAAATTTAATTTTAGAAATTCTACATCAGCATTTTTAGCATGCTATTAAGACCATCACAAATACAATGCATTTGTGGTGTATCCGTGACATGAATGATGGGTTGGAGGAGAGAGAAAAGAGAGATGGTAGAAAAATTCTTAGCTAAGTATATCAATTTAAGAAGAGAGAATGAGGTTTGTTAGTAATGGAGATTTGAATGAAGAAACAAAAGGAGAAAAGAGAGTGAACAGTGAAATGATATAACAATTTTTTTGTCAAGAATTTTTGTGGGCATTTCAGAAGTCAGTGTTCTGAACCTGCGAGAGAGAGAAAGGAGGTGAATGCTACTACATCCTCAGACACAGAGGATGCTCTTATTTGCTATATTGAGAGTTCTGTTGAAGACTGGATTATGGATTTAGGAGCGTTTTTCCATGCTACTTTTAGCATGAAGAAGATAAAGAATCTATGAACAGGTAACTTTGGTAAAGTTCGTTTGGCTAATAATCAGAGTCTTGACATTACAGGAATTGGAGACATAGACCTTAAAACTCCATTGGGAACCATTTGGACCTTGAAGAATGTTCGGGTCATTCCTGGTTTGAAGAGGATGCTTATATCCATTAGTCAGCTTTATGATAAGGGATATGATTTTCACTTTGGTAGTGGACAATGGAGAGTTGTTAAGGGCATTATGGTAGTTGCTAGAGGCAAGAAGAGAGGTAGTTTGTACATGGTTGAAGCATCACCAGATGGGGTGAATGCAGTATCGAGTGGCCAGAGTCAGACAAAGTTATGGCATCAAAGACTCGGGCACATGAGTGATAAGGAGATAATGCTTGTTACCAGGGGAAAACTTCCAGAGTTGAAGAAGGTCGAGTCATAATTTTGTGAACCGTGCATCCTAGGCAAGAAAAAGAAGGTGACTTTTGTGAAGACTGGGAGAGCACCGAAAGGTTAGAAATTGGAGCTTATTCACTCAGATGTATATGGAACGACATCAGTAGCTTCACTTGGAGGATCTCGCTACTTTGTGACCTTCATAGATGATTCAACACACAAGGTATGGGTTTACTTTCTTAAACATAAATCTAAAGTTTTTGATACTTTTAAGAAATGGAAATCTGCTGTTGAACGTGAAACTGATTTGAAGGTGAAATGCTTGAAGTCGGATAATGGTGGTGAATATATCAGCAAGGAGTTTACTGATTATTGTGCTAATAGAGGGATCAAGATGATAAATACAGTTCTAGGAACTCTGCAACAGTATGGAGTTGCAGAGAGGATGAACAGAATATTATGTGAAAGAGCCAGGAGCATGAGATTGAATGCAGGGCTTCCAAAGATGTTCTGGGCTGATGCAGTTAACACAGCAGCGCATCTTATCAACCGTGGACTCCAGTACCGTTAGGATTCAAGCTTCCTCAAGAAGAATGGAAGGGTAAAGTAGTTGAGTATGATCACCTGAGAATCTTCGGGTGCAGTGCTTATGATATCAACCCTAAATGTGACAAGTTGGATGCAAAGGCAAAGAAGTATATCTTCATTGGATATGGGGGTGATCAAATGGGCTACAGGCTTTGGGATTCTGAAAGCAGAAAAGTAGTCAGAAGCAAGCATGCTGAGTTCAATGAAGAAGAGTTGTACAAAGACAGAAACTTGGATAAGTCAAAGGTTCAGAAAGAAACAGTTGAGTTTAGTGTTGAGAATCAGAAGAAAGAATATGTTACAGGGCCCGTAACAGAATTTGAAGATGACACAGAACCTGAGACTGAAGATGGTGAGAATGAAAAGTCAGTGGGAGTTTTTGAAAGTGGGAGTTCAGAGTCTGAAGACGAACAGTCCCCACAGCAGCCTGACCAGCCTGATACTTCGGTCAGGAGATCCACCAGAGTTTCTAAAGCGCCAGACAGGTACAGTCCCAGTCGTACCGGCCCCTCAGTTAGTTATATTCTCTTGACAGAAAATGGTGAACCAGAGAGCTACTCTGAAGCAGTCAAGATGAAGGACTCGTTCCAGTGGGAACGAGCAATGAAAGAAGAAATGAGTTCACTAGACAAGAACAAGACTTGGGTTCTTGTAAAGCTTCCGCGAGACAAGAAAGCTATTCAGAATAAATGGGTTTTCAGGGTCAAAGATGAACATGATGGTTCTAAACGATATAAAGCTCGTTTAGTGGTCAAGAGATTTCAGTAGAAGAAAGGAGTTGATTATGATGAGATCTTCTCTCCAGTGGTTTAGATGACAACCATCAGGTTAGTTCCGAGTATTGTAGCAGCAGAGAATTTGAACCTAGAGCAGCTGGATGTGAAAACATCATTCCTACATGGTGACCTTGATGAAAATATTTACATGGCACAGCCTGAGGGATTCCAGGTTATTGGAAAGGAGAATTGGGTGTGCAAGTTGAAGAAGAGTCTGTATAGTCTGAAACAAGCGCCAAGGCAGTGGTACTTGAAGTTTGATAATTTCATGGTGAAGACCGGTTACAAGAGATGTGAAGTCGATCACTGTTGTTATCTAAAGAAGTTCAAGAGTTCGTATATCATTCTACTTCTATATGTAGATGATATGTTGATTGCAGGATCAGACATGAATGAGATCAGCAAGTTGAAGAAGCAAATGTCCAAAGAATTCGAGATGAAGGATTTGGGTGCAGCTAAACAGATACTCAGGATGAGTATCACCAGGAGTAAGAAAGATGGATCTTTGACACTTTCCCAGGAGAAGTACATCGGGAAAGTGTTAGAGAAATTCAATATTAACAGTGAGAAGACCAAGCCAAGAAACACGCCCTTGGGAAGTCACCTCAATCTTACCAAATATCAGTGTCCCAGAACTGAAGAAGAAAAAACTGATATGGCTAGAGTTCCGTATGCATCTGCAGTAGGTAGTTTGATGTACGCTATGGTGTGTACAAGACCTGACATAGCACACGCAGTCGGAGTTGTTAGTCGTTTTATGTCAAATTCGGGAAGAAAACATTGGGAAGTAGTTAAGTGGGTGCTTTGTTATTTGAAGGGAACATCAAATATGGGGTTATGTTTCATAGGGAAGAATTCAGTTCTCAGAGGTTATACTGATGCTGACCTAGGTGGCTGCAGAAAAACATTTAAAAGCACCACAGGTTTCGTTTTCACAGTGGGGGGAACTGCAGTCAGTTGGATGTCCAGGCTTCAGAAAAGTGTGGCTTTGTCCACAACAGAGGCAGAATACATGGCTATAGCTGAAGCCAGTAAGGAGCTAGTATGGTTGAAAGCTTTTCTGGAAGAGTTAGGGAAGAAGCAGACTGAGCACTTGTTGCACTGTGATAATGAAAGTGCAGTGAAACTTGCTAAGAATCCTGTGTATCATAAGAAGACGAAGCACATAGGGATAAGGTATCACTTCGTGAGAGGATTGGTTGCTGATGGCACAATCATCTTGAAGAATATCTCAGGTTCTAAGAATCCAGCAGACATGTTTACCAAATGTGTAACGTTGGATAAGCTGAAGCTGTGCAGAGCTTCAGCTGGTCTCCAGGAATAGTGTTAAGGAGATCGGGGTAACTGGAGGTGCATTAAAGATTAGGGGAGATGTTATTTATAGAAGTACAGAAGAGATGGTGCAGTTCGTGGTCCGAAGACACCAAGTGGGAGATTGTTGGAGATATTGCCTTGAGCCCACATATAGGCCAAGCCTAGTTTGTTTAACTTGTTGAGCAAGATTGGCAAAGGGTTAAACCCTAATTAGGAGCCTATAAATAATCTCTTGTACTTGTAGTCTTAATATCACTCAATAATAAGAATACCACAGTTGCCCCCGTGGACGTAGGTCAGTTTAGACCAAACCACGTAAAATCTTGTGTTCGTGTGCGTGTGTGTTCTCCAATCCTAACAACTCAGCTTGTATCTCTCTTGAAAGGATATTAGGATTTAATTCCTCACATGGGATAGATTAGGATAAATTAAGAGTAGGAGTAAATTAAGATCCATTATAGAAAAAAAAAAGTGATTAAAGTACATCAACTATTTGAGGTCGATGATATGATGGGGGTTTTGGGTTGTAAGCGAGGAGCCTTTCCTTTCTTATATCTGGGTATTAAAGTGGGAGCCAAGATGTCTAAAATCAGTAATTGGAACTCGGTGATTAAAGGGGTTAAAAATCGGTTACTTTCTTGGAAAGCTAGACATTTATCTATTAGGGGCCGCTTAGTCCTTATCAAGGCGGTTCTTGAGAATTTGCCTATCTATTATCTCTCTATGTACAAAGCCCCTAAGACGGTTATTGAAAATACTGAGGCGATAATGAGACGTTTTCTTTGGGCCGAATCTAGTGTTGAGAAAAAGATAAACTGGGTGGCGTGGGATGTTGTTACTACTCCTAAGAAGTCCGGGGGTTTGGGGCTATCCAAATTGCTACATGTTAAAGACGCCCTTCTTCTTAAATGGTCTTGGCATTTTAAGAAAGAAGGTGTAAGTCTTTGGAAGAAAGTGGTGTTGAGTTGCCATGGTTCGAGTAGTTCATGGTCTTTGCTTCCATATTCTCCTTCGACAAGTGGGTGCTGGAGTCCATCGCTAAAACGGGAGAAAAGAAACTTTGGAATGGCAATTCGCTTAATAGTTACTTTGTTGGAACAGTGGGCGATGGGAAGAATATTAATTTTTGGGTAGACGCCTGGATTTATGATGAACCATGCCGCAATATCTACCCGCATCTGTTCAGAATTGAAAAGCATAAATGGGCGACTATTTCGGACAGACTGCAGGTGATTAACGGTTGCAAAATTTTGACTTGGGACTGGTGTGCAGATCCTTCTACGCCTCAGCAGGTCACCGAGTTGTTTAGTTTATTATCGGACATTCATGACTTCGATTGGAAAGGAGGTGCAGATAGCTGGAAATGGACCGCTGATCCAAATGGTTTATTCTCCGTGAACAGGGCTAAAAGGTTGATGTCAAACACCTCTGTAGATACAAACAGCTGGAAGATGAGTTGATCGGGGTGGGTTCCTTTGAAATGCAAAATAATGGCCTGGAGAGCCACTCTTAATCGCCTACCAACGAAGGCAGAGCTGCTCAAAAGGGGAGTTCCTTTACAGAATAATGAGTACGTCTTTTGTAACTCGGATGAAGAGACGTCTCTTCACTTAATCACCGGATGCCTTTACACAACGGAGATTTGGTCTAGGATTCAGGCTTGGTATAGTATGGCCTCTATGATTGTGATTGACGTTTCGGATCTTTTGAAGATAGTGGAATCTCAGACGTTTTCGAGTCAAGCTTCATACGTTTTGAAAGGGATTATTATTACCACCATGTGGGCAATTTGGAACGAGAGAAGTAATAGGAGCTTCAAAGGTAAAAGCCGGAGACCGATTGAAGTCGTGGAGACCATAAAAACAACTTCGTATTTTTGGATCTGTAATGTCGTTTTATTGCCCTTGGGTCCTCACTTTGAGGACCTCTTGTGGCGTTTTTGAATAAAATTTACTTTAAAAAAAAAAAAGTACATCAACTATTAGCTAACCGTCGTTTTGGCACAATAAGTTTTTTCTTAACTAAAATTTAAGTTGTATAGTGTCCCTAAAGAAATCAATAACAATACTAGTGATCATCGTTAAACTATTTTGGTGTGGGGGGCATATATCGAAATCATTCGTTATAATTTGACCCTCATTAACTAGATGTTACCGCTGAAATACGGTAAAAGGTCATAAATAATAGATAAAGTTAATTTAAAAGACCGCCTGTAATTCATTGTTGCTTATCAACTAGCTGCCAACAGATGCAATAACCATGTGATAACAGTTACTAAAAAGATAAAACCATCGTTTTGTAATTTTAATTTTTAGACTGGCTATGGTGCTTTTTGACAACTTCTGAATGAATAAGTGTTGAATCATTCAAACTCAGGGTAATGGTTACCTAATCAGAGACAAATTTATAACTGATTCAAACATGCTTAAAAAACAAAGAGTCTGAATAAACTATGTTTGATAGATTCATACATTTACACCATTAAAAACTGAAACAAACAACCCATAAGAAAACATGCGATTGTTTACACTTAAGACACCCCATGAATCTCGACCATATATACACAAGACAAAACTACGCCTTGTGATTCAAGGATGGGTATGTGGGGCTCACATTTAGCAAACATTTATTTTTTTTGTATAGACAGCTCGATCGCCTATCCTTCTTTTTCTTCATTATTTTAATAAAGCATTCATCTATGTCTATATCTATATCTATATCTATCTATATCTATATCTATATCTATATATATTGCAAAGCTAATAATCCTACATGTCATAATATTATTGAATCTCTCCTTTAAGAGATGCCACATAGGATGATGTAATACATAGGATGATGTGATAATTCTAGACCAATTAAAAAAAATATGGTTTAACCTAATATACTAAATTTAAATATTAAACGTTTATTATATTCTTTCTCATTTTCCTCCTATAACTTTTAAACGTTAATATCTTTTATATACGAGATTTTTTAAAGAAAAAAATTAAACCAAATTAACGAGTGTCTTATTATCTTTCCAACGAATACCATAGTGCTATATAAAAAACGACTATTTTTTGTAACCCGACAAGTATTATGTCAGGTTTGGTATTATTTTAAAAAAATTGTGGGTTTGGTTCAGGCCTTGGATTAGGTGATACCCGACCCAATTACCCGAAACCACATACCCAAATAACCGAACTATATACCCGATCATATACCCATGAATTTTTTAACGCATCACATAACCCTTAGACTAATGCGTTCGATATTTCAATAAATAACTTTTTTTCCTTATTTCATGTAACTTCTTTTTAGAATGATCGATTACAAACTTACGAATTCATTTGACATTATGTAATATTTTGTAATGGCACTAGATTTATACCGCGGCGCAGAGATTCGTTTTTTTATATTAGAATATGATAACTTATGGCAGAGATTTGTTTAAAATAAATAATAATAATAATAATATTCATTAATCATATATTGGCAAGTCATTAATTATGTTGTCATATTAGATATTTTATTTTGTCATATTAGATATTTCAACCCGGGACACTTCCGGAAAAAAAACTAGTAATTACTATGACAAAAGGACAAAACAAAAAAAATAATAGTATTTTTGACATTTGTAGTAAGACATGGGATAAGTTAAGTGGTTGTCGATCAATTTATTAGGTTGTGATGACGATATAAAGTATATATGGTGGAAAATTATTGGTAACTTGAGAGTTGAGAGGAAAGATGCAGAAGCATGAAGAAGATGAAACATCAGTGGATTCCATACCGCTCCTTACACCATACACCATGAAAATCTTTTATCTTTCTCATCGGTAATCTTCAATTTTTATGTGTTTTCTAGTGTTGTTTTTTAATTTGATTTTTAGTTCCAAAATATATGTGCTCTTTAAAGGTTGTATATACTTGATGATTAAAACAACATATGAATTAGAACAAAATTAGATCTAAAGTTAAATCACAAACAAAGTATCCTGTAAAATCAACTTACCTAGGAGCATGGTATTACAGGGTTTGGGAAAGACAGAATAATTACAATCCTTACCTCTATCCCGGAAGATTACAAAGACGTTCACCCACAAATACTAATTTGAAATGTAAAGTATACTAATCCATATGTAATATAAGGTGTGAGTTGTGAGCAAAATTATACAGTCAAATATAAAGTAAGCAAAGAGAAAACAAAAGGTGCCTTAAACCCCTTGAAACTAACTTAAGGCTTTTCTGAAAGAGTAAACTGCTAAAATCGTCTCTGTAATCAGTGATGGATTCAGAATTTTTTTTTATGGGGTGCAGAATCTCTAAGCCACTGGGTTGTTTATCCATCAGGTGGCCCAGGTCGGTTGGGTCGGGTCATATACCAAATATAATAACACTAAAATTATATAATCAACAAAAAGAAGCCAAAAGTAATTTACAAGTCGTTACATTTGCATAACAAAATTCTAAAATTTAAAGTTGTTCTCTTCGTGTTTGCATTTTTTGGAATATATCTATAATATCTTCTATCTCCAAGTTTTTTAGCAACTTCTTTTCAATAAAAGCAATACAACTATCGTTTAAATTCTTATCACCAATCCCACTACGCAAACTGTTCTTCACAAACTTTATTGCCGTTGCCGAAAAGCTTCATTCAACGGTTGTGGTTGCGACGGGTAATGTGAGAGCTAGCTTCAATAAAGGGCTATTGGGCTAATTCTTAATATTAGGCTACTACCCTACTTACTATTTCAATTGGGCTAACTATAAACACTATTTTTTTTTCTTGAGGTGGGTTTCAAAAATCTAAGGGTGCGATTGAAAACTTTTATGGGGTGTGGACGGGATAAACGCGTATATATAAACACAAATTTTTCTTGAAGGTGTGTCTTCGCACCCTTTGGGCTTGGGGTGGCTCCGCCCATGCCTGTGGTTTGGTTAAAAATGCCACTTGTGTATAAACTGTTAGTTTTTTGTCAAAATCTTCCCATAGTTTTACTTTTTTGTCTAAATCGTCCCTGGCAACTAACTCCATCTAGTTAAGCCAGGGGTAATTTCGCATAAAACCAAAAGTTTCACAAGGTTAAAGCAGATCTAAGGCTATCGTAATTAACCACAAGGTTTCGGAATCAATAAGGCGCCAAGAAAAGTAAGACAAATTTATATTGCAACATTGCTTTTGACTCACTTATAAAAATCTGATTAAATTACCAAACGTTAGGTCAAAGACTTAGGTTGCGAGCTTCGCATCCACGGTTCTTTGAGGACCTATAACTATGTCTTGCTTATGATCGTGTGTAACATTTTCCTCCTACCATCGAACATTTGAACAATAATTTTGTCACACATAAGCCTTGTATAAGTATACATTTTGTTTTTCAATTATTTGGTTTTAATAGATGATATATATATAACAATGATTTGTAAATTAATATGTTTCCTTATCTATTTGTAATCATCCATAAAATAGGGAATATTGTTTATTATATAATGAAAGCCAATAGAGGAAGAGGGATCAAGGATCCTCTTGTTTCATTCCCTCGCCACTTTTCTATACCTATCTCCTCTCTTTTTCAACCGCATAAATGGATAAAATACACCCAACCGTCACTGTTTCCAATATCCAAAATTTTATACCCATCAAACTCGAGATCGATACCGCCCACTGGCCCTCTTGGTCCGAGTTGTTTAAAATTCACACCAAAGCCTACCAAGTATACGATCACCTTTTACCCTGCCAACCACCCACACCACCCACCGCGGCTGATAAAGAAAAAACAATCAGCCTCGGCAACCACCTCTACCGAGACTTGGGAGCGTCTTGATTCCATTGTTCTCCAATGGATGTATGGAACGATCTCTCAAGATCTCATCCACACCATCATTGAACCTGGCCAAAACAAAACTGCCCACGAGGTATGGACCGCTCTTGAAGATCTTTTTAAAGACAACAAGAGTGCCCGTGCCCTCCATCCCCGCCACCGTTTTAACAATACCCCCCTAGAAAACTTCCAATCCATGACCGCCTATTGCCAACAATTAAAATCCCTGTCCGATCAACTTGCAAGCGTGGGTCACCCCATAGACAGCGATGACCTTGTCCTACAACTCATCGCGGGTCTAACCGAGCAGTATGAAAGCATTGGTACCATCTTGCAAGGTCAAGAACCTCTACCCACCTTTTACAAAGCCCGGTCCAAGTTATGCATGGTGGAGTCACAGAAAGCCGAACAAGCCCTCCATGCTTCTCAAAAAGCCGGAACCGCCTTGAATACCACCATCCGCTCCTCTGCCTCCCAGCCACCATCTGAACCATCCTATGACTGTACTCGAGGCCGGGGCAGACCACGCGGCCGTGGTCGTTGACTTCAGTTCTGGGACGCGACCGGTCTCCTCATAGTTACAATAATTGGGCCCCTAACTATAATGCTTGGCCTCCATAATACACACCTTACTGGCCCCCTTCCCCATATGGGCCATGGCCCAACTATCCACCACCGGCGGCCCAGCAACAGTATCAGCAGCCGCAGTCTTGGGCCGCACCACCATGCCCGTATCAAACATCTTCTCCTCGGCCTAACACCAACAACAATGGAGCGGGCTTACTCGGGTCAAAACCATCCCAGGCTCACCATACGGCATACACGTCAACAGACATTGATCAGGCTCTTCATGCCATGTCCTTGAACAATACTCAGGAGCCCGCAGGATACATGGACACCGGTGCTACAAGTAATATGTCCAACACCTCTGTTGATTTTCAATCTTTTTCTAATAATAGTATGGGACAACAAATTATCGTTGGTGATGGTTCAACCATCCCTGTCCTTGGACATGGCCACAGAACCTTACCCCCACCCTTTCCCCCACTTGTCCTTAAAAATGTCCTTTATGCACCCAAACTACTTAAAAACCTTATATCAGTTCGTCGGTTCACAACCGATAACTCTGTCTCTGTTGAATTTGACCCATTTGGTTTTCTTGTGAAGGACTACAAGAGCCGAATCCCTATCCTCCGGTGCAACAGCATCGGTGATCTCTATCCACTCGTGCTCGGGCCTGGAACAACAACCTTTCCTTCAACCTTTGCTGCTATCACCTCCTCTCTATGGCACCAACGTCTTGGCCATCATGGACGTGCACCTTTACAGTCTTTAAAAACTAATTGTTTTGTCAATTTTCCTAGTTTCAATAATAAAGTTTGTCAATCATGTGTACTTGGCAAAAGTATTAGGCTACCATTTGCTAGCTCTAATACTCGCATCTGTAACTCTTTTGATTTAATCGACAGTGATTTATGGACTTCTCCAATTTAGAGTACTAATAGTCATAGATATTATATTTTATTTCTTGATGACGTTAGTAATTTTTTGTGGACATACTCATTATCAAACAAATCCCAAGTCTATGCTACCTTTTGTTACTTTCACAAACAAATAACCACACAATTTGAACGCCTCATAAAAACTTTCTAGTGTGACAATGGCACTGAATACATAAATTCCTCCTTTTCCTCCTTCTTCTCAACCCATGGCATCCTATTTTGACGATCGTGCCCACATACATCGTCACAAAATGGTAAAGCGGAACGAATGATTCGCACAATCAATAACATGATCCACACCATTCTTCACCATGCCTCCCTACCCAACACCTTTTGACACCATGCCCTCGAAACCGTCACCTATCTCTTAAACATCCTACCAGTCAACCATTTTCACAACAAAACACCAACCGAGATCTTATATCACTGCACACCCACCTATCACCACTTGCGAGTTTTTGGATGCCTTTGCTATCCATTAACTCCTAGCACCACTATCCACAAGCTTGACCCTAGATCTTCCCCTTGTGTATTCTTGGGATACCCGTCCACACACCGTGGCTACAAATGTTTTGACCTTAAAACCAAGCAGCTCATCATCTCATGGCACGTTGCCTTTGATGAAACTACTTTTCCATTTGCCAATACCATCACACTTGCCCCAAACTATGAATTCCTCTCCGTTTTCCCACCCGCCCTATGGCCCTTCGTCCACTCACCAGATCCCAACCGAAATATTCATCACACTCCAATTGTGCCAACCTCCCAGCCCAATGTCTCGGCCCATTAACCCGAGCCCTCAACCTCCGGCCTACCGCACAGCCTAGCCAACCCCCCTCCTAACTCACCCCCCTCCACACTGGCCCAGTAGACTTACCAGCCCAAATACTCAATCCCACCCTTCAGCCCACACTGTCCCCTCCCACTCAACCCCAACCTAGTTGCCACAACAACCTCAGCCCACCAACACACCTCCGCCACAGCACACATCTCCCGTCCCGGTCCCCAATCCACCCACAAACCGCACCATGCGCACCCGCGCTATGGATGGCATCACTAAACCAAAACACCGTCTAAACTTACACGCCTCCACAATTGTGCTATACCTAAACCCCCCCTCCCACCGAGGCCCTGCCCGTGCCTGAATGGTATAACGTCATGACCAACGAAAACCATGCTCTTATTGGAAACGAGACTTGGGAATTAACACCGAGGTTACCCAACATGAATGTCATTAGAAGCATGTGGCTATTTAAGCACAAGTTTAAATCTGATGGTACCTTGGAAGGATACAAGGCACGGCTTGTTTGTAATGGTAGACTTCAACAGGTTGGCATTAATTGTGGTGAGACCTTTAGCCCAGTCCTTAAGCCATCCACCATACGTACGGTCTTGTCCATTGCCTTATCACAATCTTGGCAAATACACCAACTAGACGTCACAAATGCTTTTCTACATGGTCACCTGCATGAAACAGTTTATATGTATCAACCAATGGGCTTTCGTGATAAAGACTATCCTGATCATGTTTGTTGTCTTAAGAAATCATTATATGGGTTAAAACAGGCACCACAGGCATGGTACCAACGCTTTACAGATTTTATTCTAACCTTGGGTTTTGTGCAGAGTAAGTGTGATGCTTCTTTATTTACTTATCACCATGGTTCATAGGTTGCTTATCTTCTTCTTTACGTGGATGACATCATTCTTGTCACATCAACAAATGCTCTTTGGACATCTCTTATGTCCCACCTCTCCGTCGAGTTCGCAATGAAAGACCTTGGCCCACTTAGCTTCTTTCTTGGTATTTCTGTAAAGCAACACAACAACACCTTATTTCTGTCACAGCATGCATACGCACAGGAAATAATTGAACGTGCCAGCAAGTCCTCTTGCAAACCGGTACACACCCCAGTTGACACCAGTAGTAAACTCGGCTCTGATGCGGGTGGTGCTTTCCATGACCCATCTTTATATCGCAGTCTTGCAGGTGCCCTTCAATACTTAACATTTACTCGGCCTGACATCAGCTACACAGTGCAACAGATCTGTATTCACATGCATGCTCCAAAGATTGATCACTGGAATGCTCTCAAAAGAAATATTCGCTACATTCAGGGTACTAGCACGTTCGGCCTCACTCTCGGCCCATCTACAGACCCACGTCTAGTAGCTTACACAGATGCTGATTGGGCTGGATGCCCGGACACTCGCCGCTCCACGAGTGGATTATGCATTTATTATGGTGACAATCTCATCTCCTGGTTCTCTAAACGCCAGCCCACTATCTCCCTGTCAAGTGCCGAGGCTGAGTACCGTGGGGTTGCCAATGTAGTCGCCGAGGTTTGTTGGTTAAGGAACTTGCTTCTTGAGCTTTGTCGTCCTCTCTCATGTGCCACTCTTGTTTACTGCGACAACGTCAGTGCCATCTATCTCTCCGGTAACCTGGTTCAACATCAACGGACCAAACACATAGAACTTGACATCCACTTCGTTCGAGAGAAAGTTCAAAAGGGTCAAGTTCGAGTTCTTCACGATCCCTCCCATTACCAGATTGCAGATATTTTTAAAAAGCGCTTACCACGTATACTTTTTGAAGATTTTTGGTCCAGTCTCAGCCTTCGGTCACCTACGGCTACAACTGCGGGGGTGTAATAGATGATATATATATATATATATATATATATATATATAGCAATGATTTGTAAATTAATATGTTTCCTTATCTATTTGTAATCATCCCTAAAATAGGAAATATTGTTTATTATATAATGAAAGCCAATAGAGGAAGAGGAATCAAGGATCCTCTTGTTTCAGGTTTTGATAGATTATTCAATTAATAGGTATTTCTTCTTCTTCAGGGTTGTTTTGGCACCTTTATCAAGGCTAAGATCCTACAACTTCACAGCACAACCACATGCCATTTTGTATTACAAACAAAGAACAACAAAAGGAGGATTATTAATCAGTGAAGCATCTGGGATCTCAGATACTGCTCAAGGGTAATTTGTTTCTCTATTTTGGTATGCAAACCATGAATAGGAAAATTAATAATAATTTATCAATTCTTTTTAAGTTCATTTTTTTTTTGTTTCTATTATAAATTTTTAAAACCCGATTTTAATAAAATTCTAAGTATGTTGTTTCAACAAACCTATTTTTATCTACGTATTGATAATTTATCCTGAAACTGGGTTGAGTAGTAATATGTAGATAACAAAATAACATAATTATGTAATGCTCTTTCATTTTCCTTTGGCCAAATACTTTTTTTAACTTATTAACTTTTTGAAAAAGTTATAAGTCATAATGTCAAAAATATAGATCTAATCTAATAACAACCACAACCAAACACAATAACAATGAACAAGAGAGAAGCGACAAAACGGTGACCAAAATCTTATTATTTAACCAACCCAGAAAACTCCCCCCAAATACCCAGAGATTCAACAATAAAAGAATCTCAGAAAGAACAACTAACAGCTGATGATGACTGATTGTTTAGATCAGTTAGCACAGCTGTATATGAACAATACAAACACTTACAGTGCTTAATACGAATACAGAAGACAAAGAAAGACCTAGACGATTACAGAGAAACCCTAGAAATACAAAGACAAGAAAGATAAAAATGAACGAATGAATAATAATAAGCTGAGACAAAAGCTTATATAGTGAAGGTCACGATCCGTGTCATAATCAATCTGAGCCACACACTCTTTCCCAAGATAAATCTCCACCGTCCATAGAAAACACAACCAGATGGGCCAGACTTTAAACAACTAGTACAACTTCTTTCCTGGGCCCATAATAAGCCCATTTCACCTGTAACATACAAAGCTAACACAAGCCCAATAACATGGAGTAATTAAGCCCAAATATCAGATTTGAATTACATTATTTTAACATTCCCCCTTAATTCAAATCCTTTTTAAACATGTCTACCATACCAAGATTTTCACACAACACATCATGTTGTGATACATTTAGCCCTTTGGTAAAAATATCAGCCACTTGACATTCAGAACTTATTTTGACAGTTTTAATCAAACCATCAGAGATCTTCTCTCTAACAAAGTGTAAGTCTATCTCAAAGTGTTTAGTCTTCTCATGGAAGACTGGATTGGCTGCTATAGAGATAGCAGCTTTACTATCACCATATACTGATACTGGTAAATCACAAGAAACACACAATTCTTTTAAAAGATTTAAAACCCATATAATTTCACATGTACCAGAACACAAAGCACGATATTCAGCTTCGGCTGAAGACCTTGAAATTGTGCTTTGTTTCTTACTCTTCCAGGATATTAAAGACTTACCAAGAAATAGACAATACCCAGTCACAGGTTTTCTTGTGACTAAGCACTTTGCCCAATCAGCATCTGTATAGGCTCTCAGATTAAAACAACTAGATTTCTTAAACTGTAAACCTTTTCCTGGTGAAGCCTTTAGATATCTTAGAAGTCTTAAGGCAGTTTGCAAATGACCAAAGGTAGGCTTATGCATGAACTGGCTTAAAAACTAAACTGAATAGCTTATATCAGGTCTGGTTAGTGACAAATATATAAGCTTTCCTATCAGTTTTTGATATCCAGTTATGTTATCTAACAACCTTTCATTTTTTCCAGTTTTATTTGACACAATATAACTTAACTCAATAGGTGTAGACACTGGTTTACACCCAAGATATCCAAACTCAGATAACAACTCAAGACAATATTTTCTTTGGGTCAAACATAATCCTGAGTTATTATAAAGAACCTCTATACCAAGAAAGTATTTTAACTTTCCTAAATCTTTAATCTGAAAATTTTGACTCAAAAACTGTTTAATTCTATTTATTTCACTTTCATTATTACCAGTAACAATGATATCATCAACATAGACAAGTAGAACAACAAAAACATTTTTTTTCAGTTTTTATAAACAAAGAAAAATCACATACACTTTGTTTAAACCCAAACTGAATTAATACACTGGTAAGTTTCTCATTCCATTTTCTGGGAGCTTGTTTAAGTCCATACAAAGACTTAATAAGCTTACAGACCTTACCATCAGTCTTAGAACTATAACCCTCAGGTGGAATCATATAAACATCCTCACTAATTGACCCATACAAAAAGCATTATTTATATCCAATTGATATAAAGACCAACTGTTCTGAACAGCTAATGCTAACACACTTCTAATAGTGACCATTTTTACAACAGGTGAGAAAGTCTCACTAAAATCAAGACCTTCCCTTTGATTAAAACCTTTGGCAACAAGTCTTGCCTTATACCTTTCTATATCACCTTTGCTTTATATTTTATCTTATACACCCACTTGCACCCTATAGGTTTTTTACCTTTTGGTAACTCAGTTAGTTCCCAGGTATTATTTCTATAGAGTGCTTCCATTTCATTATTCATAGCTTCAATCCACTTGGGATCTTTTGAAGCTTCAGAATAAGAAGTGGGTTCTAAGGTTTTATTTAAACTAGAAGCAAAGCAAAGGTTGTCAACAGACAAGTTTGAGTAGTTAACTACTCTTTCCACACCATATTTAACCTTTCCCTCAACAATGTAGTCACTAAACTTCCTAGGAATACTAGATATTCTATCAGACTTCCTAACAGTTGTTCCCTCAGATGGGTTATACTCATCATTTGGGGGATCAACATCATGGTCTGCCATGCCAGTTGTCCTACCACCAGCACTACCAGGCTGCTGACTTAAGTCAACCCCCCCAGCAGTCCTGGGAGGAGTCCCTGGTTGCTGACTAGCTAATTCCCCCTGAGTAACATTGTTTCCCCCTTCATCATCGGGCAGCTTATCTTTCCCAGTCACACTAAAAAATTCAGATGTATTTGACTCATACTTATCAAAAAAGTTAATATTGGTTACATCTTGATCATCAACTGAGGTAGTTGATGATTTTTCAGAATTTTGTTTAAATGGAAATATTTGTTCATAGAACCTAACATCTCTTGAATACTCAATAGTTTTAGACTCAATACACCAAAGTTTATATCCCTTTTTAAAATTTGAATATCCAATTAAGACACATTTTCCAGACCTAGAAGACAATTTATCATAATTATTTAAAAGTGTATTGAAACAAAGACAGCCAAAAGTTTTAATGTGACTGGGTATGGGGGGAAACCCAAAGACAACTTCATATGGACTTTTACCTAAAAGGACAGAAGAGGGAATCCTGTTGATTAAGTAAGTAGCAGTTAGCACACAATCACTCCAAAAATTAAGTGGTAACCCACTCTGAAATAACAGAGCCCTAGCAGTGTTAAGAAGATGCCTGTGCTTTCTCTCAGCAACACCATTCTGCTGAGGTGTATAAGCACAGGTTGTCTAATGTATGATACCATTAGTATTACAAAACATTTGAAACTGTTTATTAACAAATTCAGTTCCATTATCACTTCTGAAAATTTTAATCCTCTTTTTAAACTGAGTCCTAACTAATTCATAGAAAATCACTAAGTTTTCAAAAACTTCAGTTTTAGACTTCAACAAATAACACCAAACAGTTTTTAGTTTCAAGTGCAAGTTTCATAGCATTAGACCAAACCTTATAGTTTTCTGTTCCTTTAAGTTTTATTCCAATAATAGTTAAGGAACTGGTGTCACTGGGATGAATGTATAAGGGATCACCTATATCCAACTTACTAATAAGAGTCCTAGCAGGAGGAGGAGTACCTCCTCCACCAGGATTAACAATAGCATCACCCATACTTCACACAGACAACAAACAACACGGAAACACAACTAAGAAACAGGAGATCAATACACACAAAGAACCTAGAAGGACGAAGCTGAGTCAGTGTACAGATAGTGGGTTCATCACTCAAGGGTGCCCACCCAGTTCTTAACTCAGGAGTCCTTTATATTAATATGCCAAGAATATAACCAGACAATACAAATAAACCACAAAACAGACAAGACAAGACACCAAATAGTTTGGCCAATACCGGTCCACCTAACCCGGTCAGTGCCACTAGACACAAAAAAAAAAATCAAAAAAAAGGAAAGAGGAACGATCTCACAATGAGGGGGAACCCAAGTTAGGGTTTCGCCAAACCCACAACCAACACTTTCGCTTAGGGTGTTGAGTTATGGGAGCAATTGAAGCAATATATTCCAATCCAACCAGCAATACAATGGAATCCTTCAGCCAACAGCAGTTGACCTAGTTCTCCTGCTTAATCAAATACCCAAGAATACACAATAATAATAGACCAGATCTATGAAGAAGATCAGATCTACTATATAAGACACTAGAAACCAAATCTATTGTTTAGATCAGATCTCTTGACCTACAAACAAAAAGCAGCAGCGAAAGACACAAGGACACCAAGATCAAGAGCCTTAGGCTCTGATACCATGTCAAAAATGTAGATCTAATCTAATAACAACCACAACTAAACACAATAACAATGAAGAAGAGAGAAGCGACAAAACGGTGACCAAAATCTTATTATTTAACCAACCCAGAAAACTCCCCCCAAATACCCAGAGATTCAACAATAGAAGAATCTCAGAAAGAACAACTAACAGCTGATGATGACTGATGTTTAGATCAGTTAGCACAGCTGTATATGAATAATACAAACACTTACAGTGCTTAATACGAATACAGAAGACAAAGAAAGACCTAGACGATTACAGAGAAACCCTAGAAATACAAAGACAAGAAAGATAAAAATAAACGAATGAATAATAATAAGCTGAGACAAAAGCTTATATAGTGAAGGTCACGATCCGTGTGATAATCAATCTGAGCCACACACTCTTTCCCAAGATAAATCTCCACCGTCCATAGAAAACACAACCAGATGGGCCAGACTTTAAACAACTCGTACAACTTCTTTCCTGGGCCCATAATAAGCCCATTTCACCTGTAACATACAAAGCTAACACAAGCCCAATAACATGGAATAATTAAGCCCAAATATCAGATTTGAATTACATTATTTTAACACATAAGAAGGTGGAAATAAGGAGAGCCAAACATGCTAATAATATAATAATGTAATGCTTTATAAAATTTTGAATACGCTGCGATGTGCTTATCTATGTATAAATTTCATTAAAAATAAGGTTGGATTCCCAATAGAGCATATTTGTTTGTATTATAAGTTATTGCTAGTGTTGGCACGACATCACTATCGTGACAAATCAAACTGATATCATCCAACAATATCAATACTACAAAAATACCGAAAGAGTAACATCAGTACCGGTATACGTACTAATGAAATCATTACTAATGTTTGTTTTTATAATTATCGATCAATTTAAAACATTAGTTGAACATATAGGTTATGGAATTTTAGTAGTTATTACTAAAATCGAGCTTTTATTAAACAAACTTTGATAAAATGTAACTATTTTTTTTTGCTCCGGATATTTGCACAAGTAGCAAATTTATTCACACAACCCTCTACGGCCCGTAGAGGCCTCTACGGGTCGTAGAGCCCATTTTTCACTCCTTTTACGAGTCGTAGAGGCCTCTACGGCTCGTAGGTAATCATTACCAATGATTAGCAATCATACAATCATTGGTAATGATTACCTACGAGCCGTAGAGGCCTCTACAGCTCGTAGAAGGAGTCTTATTATTTTTTGAGAATGAAGAAGGGAGAGATGGATGTCTTATGAGGCCTACGGCCCGTAGAGGCCTCTACGGGTCGTAGACAAAAAAAAAAAACAAAAAACGTTTGGGACGAGGTTCGATCTTAGGCACATTATCACACAAACACACACACAAAGTCTTATTTCGTATATGGGGACCATCTGGGCTACCAGTTCGCTGGTTTCTTAGTTGGAAAATTTTAATATAACATAAACCAGTCTTAGGCACCCTCTACGGCCCATAGAGGCCTCTACGAGCCGTAGAGGGCTGTGCAAGCTTACTTTTTGTAATTGTGTAAATAACATACCTCTTTTTTTTTAAATAAAGACTGCCAAACACACCTGGGATATGGAAGAAAGAACACGTGGAAGCATGGAGACCAATAGTAGAAGGGGTTCATGAGGTTGGAGGTATCTTTTTTTGTCAGCTTTGGCACTCTGGCAGAGTTTCCAATACTAGTAAGTCTCGTGACCTGTACGATGATCTTTTACTGTAATAAATATACCTTTGTCTTCCTTATTTAATATATTTAATTATTAATTTTTTTTATATTATTCATTTAACTTTCTATATAGTGTTTCTATTTAAACTACACGTTGTGGTATAAAAGAAGCATGGATCGACATGGCATGCACCTCACCAAAAGGTGGAATTGCCTAGCAAAACAAAAATTGTGCGGGGTGGTGGTGTCGTCGACGGTAAGCCCCTAGGGCTGCTATGTCACAAATTATTTATTTATTTTTTTTCAAATATAATTTATATAAACAAATAAAGTAAATAAAAAAAGCATTTATATTAAAACATACAATTAAAAAAAAATATTAAAAGCATAAATAAAAAAAAGTTATACTACATATTATATTTTTCAGTTATTTGTGCTTTTATTTCTTCGCACATTTGTTGATCAGGGCCTTCAAGGTGATCGATTTTCAGTGCGAAGAACTTCCTATCCTTTCGTCTTTCTTTAGTCGCTTCTTTCTTCTGTTTATATATGTTTTTTTTTTTTTCAAAACAACTTGAAGGTTCTTCTTTCCTTGAGCTTTTGTTTTTGAATGTAATTGAACATACTTTAATGTTGACTTATGTCGGAACTATAATCGACACCCCCACTATATGATTTTAGTGCTCTCTTCTTTGACCGGTCTTTATCGAGTGGACGGCTCGCTTCAACCTCTGCATCCTTATTGCTTAGATTGATGTTGTTATGAGCATCCTTCACAAGAAAACGAGATGTTTTCATCCATTTAGACGAATCGCTCGCAAGTGGTACATTTGCCCATTTGGACGAGTCCACACCAGTTCCCAACAATGCATAAATTTGAAAGAGTGGCTGGTTTTACCTTGAAACATTACAAGCGCTTTTGACAAGTAGTCGGCATCAAATTCATCACTTTTTGGTGAATTATTGCAATTAGTAAGCATTATAGGCCGTCATGTCGGTATTAATTTCATGTCACTTGACGAGAGACTATCATTTTCCCGATAAGTCTCTCGTCTCGTTTCTTGGTGAAGCGTAATGTTTATTCTATTAAAAAAACGTTTTTGTTTTAATTTTTACCTATCTCCAGGTTTTCGGATACAAATATCCAAGATTTGACTAAAGCGGTTTCTTCGGCCTCAAGCCATTATGTGATCAAAATTATGTTAAGTGTGTTCGGGTAATTAGGTTAGTATATTTTTAATGGATTTCCGTCTCTTTTGTCCAATTGGAAAGTATTTGCATGATTTTGTTATTCGAATAAAGAAAAACGTTTGTTCCATTTATGTTTAATATTTAAGTTATGTGATATATATATAGAGGATGGTTCAATAGAAAACTCATTTTATTGAGAGAACTCGAGAACTTTATATTACATATGTGCAATATATCATATATTGCATATGTGTAATATATATTGCACATGTGTAATATATCATATGTTACACATGTGTAATAATATATCATATGTTACACATGTGTAATAATATATCATATGTTACACATGTGCAATATATATTACACATGTGTTACATATGATATATTACACATGTGCAATATATGATATATTGAGTGTATTACATATGTGTAATATATATTACACATGTGCAACATATGCAATAGTAATATATTACACAAGTGTAATATACAACATATGATATATTACATATGTGTAATATAGAGTTCTCGAGTTCTCTCCCTAACTATGAGTTCTCAATTGAACCTTCCCATATATATATATTTGTATTCCTTAGTTTTATAATAACTATAATAATAATAATAATAATAATAATAATAATAAAAATAATAATAATAATAATAATGAATTTAAAAATATAAAGTTAGGAGAAGTTTTTTTTAAAGGTTGTTTTTCAGTGATAAACCCTTAGCTAGAAAGCCACCCCTGTCTATGATCGAATCCTTTCCCACACGGGTTTCTTCTTTCAAACCTAATGGTTATTTTTTCGGTGGAAGACGGAATCAAACTTAAGACCCCGGACAGAAACCCCTCAAATGTAGGTAAACTTTTCCACCACCGTTAAAACCATCGGGCTACAACATTATTGGTCTAGGAGAAAAATAACTTAAGTTGTTTGATGATTGGTGGAAGACATTCTATATAACAACAATTTCAAAAGACGTCTACACTACTATTTCATTAATGGTCCACGTGGTAATTTTTATTTTATGATTCTTTACTTAACCTTTTCGTTTATATACCTAATAATCATTCAGAATTTAGAGATGGTACTTTTCTTTGTTGGCACAACCGTATCTTACTACTTACCAACTAGTCAGTCACAAAGCCTCTAAACAAATAATTTTATTTCACTTGATTTTTATTTTACACATAAGTTACTTCCAATATTGGAGGATTGCTTAGGTTTTTCTTTTCTAGCTTTTTTTCTTTTTGTCTATTCCCATTTTTTTATATTTTATTATTCCAGTAAAAATATACTATACTTAACTCTATATTTGGTTTATTCTTTTTTCTTATCTTAGCGTACATTTGTATAAGGGCATAGCTTTTTGTGCTCTCCGAATGTATATGGTCGTTAGGTGAATCATTTTTTCTTCGTTTAGATTTCCAAAAGTAACCTATTACACAACCGTCACTAGAAATAGGTGTTATCCCTTCGCGTAGCGCAGGTATAACTACTAGTTAAAAACATGTTAAAAAATGGGATGTGTCAACTTTATATATTCATTCATTCCTCTTAATTTGTTATTTGTTGTTTTATCCAGGTTTTCAGCCAAATGGCCGGAGTCCAATCTCCAGCACCGACAAGCCAATTCGGAACCAACAATTTATCGGTGGGTCTGGAGGAGAAGGTTCTCCTCAGTATTCAACCCCACACAGCTTAACCATTGAAGAAATCTCAGGTGTCATCAACGACTTCCGAACAGCTGCTAGAAATGCAATGGAAGCAGGTTTTGATGGAGTCGAGATTCATGGAGCAAACGGATACTTAATCGACCAGTTCATGAAAGATCAAGTAAACGATCGAACTGACCGATATGGAGGAAGTTTAGAGAACCGTTGTCGGTTTCCACTCGAATTAGTTCAAGCTATCATAGAGGAGATAGGATGTGAGAGAGTGGGAATGAGGCTGTCTCCATTTGCTAACTACAATGACTCAGGTGACTCGGATCCTCATTCGCTAGGCGTGTTCATGGCCGAATCACTTAGTCATCTTGGAATTGCTTATTGTCATGTGATCGAGCCACGAATGGTGACTCAGTTTGAGAAAGTGAAGACTCGGGACAGTTTGGCGTCGATGAGGAAGGCGTTTAATGGTACGTTCATTGTTGCGGGTGGGTACTACGAACGAGATGAAGCTAATCGTGTGATTGAAGATGGCGAGGCGGATCTTGTAGCCTTTGGGCGTGCATTTTTGGCCAACCCTGATTTACCTAAAAGGTTTAGGTTGAATGCACCGTTAAACATGTATGATAGAAGCACATTTTATACTGATGATCCTGTTGTTGGATACACTGATTACCCGTTTCTTGAAGACTAAGTTTTAATCATTGTAGCAATGAGTCGTTGAATATTGATTATGACTACTCTTCACTTTGTATAAACATTGTAATATTCGGAAATTTAATTAGTATACTAATAATGAAAATAATAATCAATAAAAGTGTGATAATTTAAAATTGTTACAAATAAACGTGTAAGATTTATGTGTTGTGTATTTAATTTAAGTTATCTATTAATATATATAAAAGAATTGAACATTGCTGACGTGGCATGCAATGGTGCCTTCAACCTCTTCATGAAACTGCCACGTGGCATCATAATTAAAAGATTTTAGTGTTTTTGAATTATTTCCTTTTTTAATTAAAAACAAGATAAACATAAAACCCTAAATTTATCTCTATATCTCTACATTCTCAATTACTAAAATTAAATTGAGTTATTTTAGGTTGAATTATTTCCTTTTTTAATTAAAAACAAGATAAACATAAAACCCTAAATTTATCTCTCTATCTCTACATTCTCAATTACTAAAATTAAATTGAATTATTTTAGGAAAAATAATTTAAAAACAAAATTAAATTTTTCTTTCTTATGTTTCCTCCCATAATTTTTAAACGTTAATATATTTTATATTCGAGATTTTTTAAATAAAAAAATTACACCAAATTAACAAGCGTTTTATTATCTTTCCAACGAGTACCATAGTACTATATAAAAAACGACTATTTTTTGTGGGGTTTTGTTCATACAGGAAAAAAAGCACAAAGTGTTTAGGTTATTCATTAATCATGTTTTTTTTTCTTTTAAACTAGGTTCTTATCTACGATGTTGAAATTCAGCCTAATCGTCATGCTATCATTGGAATTTTACTCTTCTTAAGATGGATAGGTATACTTCATCAAGAGAAGCTAGGAGAAAGAATCGTGGAACACTGCAACACATGGTGTCACCTTATAGCAAAGTTATTTTTTATTTATTTAATTACAAAAGTAATAATTATTATTATTAGTACTAGCTGATTACCCCGGGAAGGTCCCGGGGTTGAAAAATTTAATATGATTTAATAAAAAATGATAACAAAAAATTATAAAAGAAGAAAACTCAAATCACGAAAAGCGTAAATAATTTAAACATAATCAATCTTAGTTAAAAAAACATTTATTTAAAAAGTTAAAAAGCATAAACCATATTAAACATAATACAGTATTAAAAAGATAACCTTCAACATATAATCATCTTCACGTAAATAATTCAAAAAACATTAAAATCATTCAATCATGATGCCACGTGGCAGTTTCATGGAGAGGATGAAGGCACCATTGCACGCCACGTCAGCAATGTTCAATTCTTTTATATATATTAATAATAGATAGATTAGTATTATTAGAATGGTTATATTTTTCAACCCCGGGACACTCCCGGGATAAAAGCTAGTAAGATATATGATTTATTCCAACTATTAATTTCATCGAGAATCATATATCAAACTATTTTAAAATCTATTCGAAGATATAGATGTAAACCATTGGTTTTAAAATATTAATATCCATATATATGAAAAGTTTGACTTTTAATGTTCAAAATTGAGATTTTAGGCCACGGCTATAACAAATCAGCGCATATGTCGTACATTCCTTATCTCCTTCGAATGAACCTGGCGAAGATTAGGGAATTACTCGAAATAGACGTTTTTGGTTACGTTTTAAGCCCTTGACACCGCATTCGAACTCCTCACATCGGGTTCTGCCTTGCTCCATGTTCAACGCCACCTGGTCCTTGCCACACATTGCTTCATCTTCATCGATGTCACCACGCACCAGAAGGATTGTCGCCGCCATCATTGAGCCGTTGTGGCCGGTAAATCCCTATTGCCTCGGTGTAAACCGCCGGCATTCTGCAGTCATCGTGGCTGCTTGGTTTCGTTTCGGTTGGTCGTCCAATAGCTCTATTTTGGTTGTCTCCGCTAAACTCCGTTCGGAAACTGAGGTATATTAAATCAAAACTTTTGTTTAATTCAATTAACGACGTTCTATTACGATGATTGTCCGGCAATTTAACAAAGTCGATGTCTTGCAGTTAACTAGATTTTGTTTTGTTTAAAGCCTGTGCATTGTTTTTTTTCTATGTTTAACTAAATTTCAATTGATATTTTTGATATTTAAAGTTGGATCGATGATAATGGTTGAACTGGTTCTATGTGGAGCATCAATTTTCACTAGTTCATTCACCACATAATATATGAGATGTTATTTTATATAATTCCTTAAGGTACTGAACATATAATCTTTTGTGTATGAGATATTATTTTATAAAAACATATTCTTTTGTTACTCATAAAAGATACACAACTACGTACGCATTTACATGAAAATGGTGGTAAATTGGGATGAATACTACCTCTAAACCATCATGATAATTAGTCAAGAGTCGCAACTCGCAAGGTCTTCTTAGCCGGATAATTGATGAGTCAACCAATCGATGACCAAACTGGATCTTTGTAAATTTATTCTGAAAATAATGAAAATATAGGTTCACATGCTATTTGAGGAGGACTCATTTTTGTTTTGCTTTTGCGTTTGCTCTTGCTCTGCTTAGCTAAATTAAGGTACAGATTCTGTTTTCTTTTAATCATAGTATAACTTTCGTTTCTTTCCATGTGTACGGGTTCGTTAGTCGAATCATCATAGTATAAAATTTATATCCGTTACTTTGTAGTACGGACTTACGTCTATGTTTAGAGTTTGTTGGTCATCGTTTTATACATATCGGTTCGTATTTGGTTCGTTAATTGGGTCCTTGTGTATTTGTCAATTTGTTGTTAGTGTGTCATAGCATGCCATACCTCTGACTTGTACTCATGGTCGCATGTTCCGGTTAATGTCATATTTTTAGTTTGCCTGTAATTATTTACAAGGCCTTAGCTTTTGTACTCTGTCACCCGAGCAATTTGTTTTGACTTGTCGTTGGGGCGTCAGCGACATGAACACTTTCTGTGACAGTGCGTAATCAAAATCACGGCGTCTCTTAACATGGTCCCTTAGAGGCGTATGGATATATCCTAGATCTGATTCTGACTTCTGTTATATGTTTATGTTTTGTGGAGATTGGAATAATGGGTGTACGCCACACTCATCGTCTCATAGGTGCATGGACTAGCTAGCTATGTACCAGTTTGTAAGTTTGTTTAGGCTCGTGGGTGCTTCCGTTTGACGTGACTTACTTTCTTTATATGAATAGTCACGTAGTTTGATGTATGTATTTGTTCTGATAAGTTTCTGATATTGTTCTTATATGCTTCGGTATGTGTCTGATAATGTTCCGGTCAAGTATCAGGTTTTGCCTGGATTAAGTTCATCAGTTGATTCGATATAAAAGTTTGGTTTTGAGTTTGAAATAGAGTTCGTTTGCTTTTCGTATTCCCTTTCGTATGTTCACTTCGGTCTCAGTTCTATTATGCCTTGCTTTTCCGCTGCGTTGAATTTACTTGTACTGTTGATTCCTCCGTTAATGGGCAATTTTTGGCTTAGCCGTGTTTTCTTTTGTTGTGTTGTCTTATTTGTTTCGCAGGTAATATAGGATATTGGGGGATCAGTGAAGAGCGTTAAAAAGAAGTTGAAGAATCAGTATTCATTAATTGATTTCTACGAAATAATAAATGGTAATTATGACCTTTATGTTTTAATATTATGGATTGGTTTTTGATTTGATATCTGTAAGCGTGACACGTCAGCCCTATCCGGGTTGGGGTGTGACAAACATAATATAATTTGTGTAATATATTAGAATATATAGATAGAATAGTAAGCTCATGCTTTACACATACATGTCAAATTATTAAATTGATTACAAGTTATAAAAATATGGGGTTAACTAGTTCCATTATTATTTGATGTGGTTTATGTTGGAAATTGGAATATAATCTATTTGAGTGGGCAAAAACACTAAAGACAACGATTTGGAATCACCTCAAACTTATACTCTTTTGTCTATTCCACTAGACAAAAATAAATGACCACATAGACATTTATTCATACTAAACATTGAATAACTCCAAAATTATTAGGAGACTTTTACCATGATTCAAAGACTTGGTTTATCTCCTTCTTTCAAAATTTCTTTTCATTCTTTAATTAGCATTATCCGATAACAAGCTCCCATAAAAAAACAATCTAAAGTGGTCCGTGAGATCTTTGACGCTCAATCACTTTCATCTTACATGCTCCAGTTCTACTTGCTTCTCCTTGGCATGTGTTATCATTAACAATGTTGGTTCATCTTCTTCCGCGAGATTCACCTTACTTTCATTGTGCTTTTTAACTTGCTGTAAACTGTCTTCATATATACCTTTGAAGATAAACACTTTTGCAATCTTCTTCTTATTTTTTCTTGTCTACGAGAAACACTCTGAACGTAGGGGGTGGTCCGGCGTGTGTTAGTTGTACCTACCTTACCGATGCCTATGTTAGTGAGCCCCCCCCCCCCCCCCCCCCCCCCCCCCCCCCCCTCCTTAATGCAACTATTATATACTACAATAAATACTAACTTAACGAAGAACTTAACTTTCGTTACATCTCTGTTACGTTTCTCTTTTTTGGTAACCGTCCCCCTTTTCCTTCCTTCCATGTATCCTCTTCGTTTTTTCACTTCTTTACATCTTCCTCTATTCTGTTTTATATTGTCTTCTTCATAATCTACACCAAGCCATTATCATATTCGCGATCAAAGGTAACAAAAATTAACCCTACTCATTTAATTCACGCATTTTTCGTTTTCATTCTTCTTCCCTGTTTTATAATCAAGGGTTATAGTGTATAGTTTTGTAATGCAATTAGGATTAGACTTTGTTTAAATGGTAATAATTCAGTTTTTTTTTTTCAGTTTAATATAATCTGGGTTTACTTCTGTTTAATGTTATCAGTTTCTCACTTTTTTGGATTGCAATTAGGTATACAATTCTGTTCGCAATTAGTTTACAGTCCTAATTATACAATTATATTATATTCCATAACTTTTCTAATCCGGGTTCAATTAGTTTTACGGTCCCCTTTTTCATATGTTATTGCTTTTAGATTATGCATATGCATTTGGCTAAACGTATTTATGTTTTAGTTGATGCAAAAGTGAAGAACCAAATGCCCTCCATATCTATTTTACCATAAATTATTTTAATATCTTCTTAATTCAATTTAGTGGAATATGAGTGATTTTCTATAAAAAAAAAAATATTCTTTATTGATCCCAATAAATGATCTTAATTTGACAATGGACAATGTTTATTTGTGGTTATTTTAGGTAAATTCTATTAAGTATAAATGTGTTAATAATTTGACAATGGCCTGACAAATACATATAGTGTTTTTTTTTTTTACAGTATGTAATTGCTTACATTACCAACTTTTGTTTAATGTTTTGTTTCAATATTTGCATATATTGGGTTGTAATTCGTCCTAAACCATAAATAGTCAATGCATGTTTTACTTTGAGATTGAGTATTTTCTATATTATCAACCGGCATTTAATTCATTTGTTTCGAAATTAATGAACAATTTGTTTTATAGGGAAAATCATGAGGTTTACAGGCAAAGTTTAGTTATTTTCCATGGATACAAAGCTGACCAAACTTTTGATGATTTATAATACATCCTTGCAACCAAATGCATTTTTTTAATATCTATTAGTTTTATATTATAATTATGTTACTACATAAATTGGGTCATGAATCATGATTCTATTGAATCCAACAACAGACATATGAGCAGGGCCATTAATGTGTTAATGCAACACACTAAAAAGGACCTAGGGCACACATACATATACTGTATTTTGTCGCCTTTTAAAACAATAACTTCTTTAAAGTTAACTACATTAGATCTAGCTTTAATGTTGATGATACAATTTATGAAATAGTAATTGATTATTGTTCACTTGATGTGTATTTGTCCTAATTATATTAATTGTTTTATGTATTTGTATGCAGTGGCGAAGCTTAGTTTCGGAATCGGTGGGGGCCGGACTCAATTTTTTTTGATCGGTAGTGGCAAATTGGTGGGGACCGGACTCAACCCGGACTCAATTTACCTATGAAAATCGCAAATTTATACCACTGCGTCAGAAAACAGGGGGCCAGGGCACTAGGGGTGAGCAGCTAACGGGTAAGACACGGCAGAACCACAGACCCGACCCGTTAGAACCATAGGGTAGAACCGATTTAGATATAGGGGTCGGTCCAAGGGTCTTGGAAATCCAATATAAACGGTTCCGGGTCGGTTCCGGTTCCGACCCGTGAGAAACCATTTAAAAACCGTTAGACCCGTGCAATTTTGAATTCTCTTAATCAAGATTCAGGAAACAATATCACGTTTTTTAGGCAAGTGAATTTCAAATCAAATACAATTGATATGATATTACGTATATAAATATATCCACATCCTTGCCTCCAATTCAAATTGTAACCCATTCTCAACAACAGACTATTCATTCAATTTAGCGATCACCTCATCGTCATCCAATATCCAGCATCAACTTCGTTATTTGTATGTATTCGATTTTATTTTATGTATATGATATTCATGTAGTCGTAACTTGTTATTTCATCTTCTTCGTCACTTGTATTTGTTTATATTTTTTTACTTTTTCTTTTTTGCTGTTGAACTTAGTTAGGATAGCCCAAGTTGGCTGTATCACCATAGATGGTAATAATGGAATTAAAGTCTTTCACATGTAATCGTTTTAAGTTCTCAAATTTTGTGATTGATTGGTAGGCATGCCCATTGGTTAGTTTACTTGAGCCTGCAACTCAATCTCAATATATCACTGAGTTATGTTTTGTGATTTGAAGATATTAATATAGTCTTCTTAGGTTCAATGATTTGTATATAATTGATGCATGTAACTTTGTTCTAAGACGTATCTATATTTCATGCATGTTTTGTATATATATATATATATATATATATATATATATATATATATATATATATATATATGTTTCAAGTATCCTGAGAGGTGTACAAGAAACCGGTTTATAAAAAAAAACCGTATTTGTAACTGAAATCGATTTAAAAAAACCGGGTTTTTTGCAACCGGTTTTATCACCGGACCGGTCCATCGGTTTGTAATCGGGTGGGCGTTTTTTTCCTTGAAACCGGTTTGTAAATCGATTATTATAAAAACTGGTTTTAATCGATTACCGAGGGAAACCCGGTTTTATAACCGGTTGTTTATAAAAACCGGTTTATGAACACAAAAAAAAAAAACAGTTAACTGATTGAAAAAAACGGTTTATTATTATAAACAAACTGGTTAACTGGCTTGAGTAGTTGACTGTTTAATGTTTTCATGTATTTTATGTTTAATGTTTGCAATCTTTAATGTTTAAGTTTTGTTTAAGTATTTAATGATTAATGAAATGTTTGAAGTTTTGTATATTGGTTATATTTTGGTTGAAATTTTCGAGTTTACAAGAGAAGGGTCACCTCCTAGTGCAACCAGCCCAGCCTGATGACCAACTTCATATTCAATCTTAGTAGTTTGATTTTAAATTGGTTATTATGTATTGGTTTTGTTTAAGTATTTAATTATTAATGAAATGGTTGAAGTTTTGTTTATATTGGTTATATTTTGGTTGTAAACTTTCGGGTTTTTTTTTAAATAAAAGAGACTTATACTGAAATAAAGGAATTATTAATAATATACATCCAGGATGGTTGATGGGTGATGATATGAGATTATGTGTATGTATGTATGATCACTTTGACTTGTAAGTTATTGAAATACAATAAAAAATAATTATGTATGTTCTAACGTATACATGTATGTTTGTTTTGTGATGTATGTAGAATGGATCCACATAATGTTTCAAGTGACGAGAACGAAGAAACCGCAAAAAAAAAACAAATGTCGAGAAACAAAAAGTGAGTACAAGAAAAAGGAAGCTTACAGGGTTTTGTTGGAACCATATGACGGAATTCTATGACGAGGATGGTAGAAGAAAAGGTAGATGCAACTATTGTTCCGCGGAGTTGTGTGCAGATTCTGGACCGAACGGAACCTCATCCTTAAATAAGCACGTTAGAAACTGTAAAGAGAATCCGGAAAATCAGGCAAAAGATCAACCTAAGTTGGTGATTAAAAAAAATGAAGACGGACAAGGTACGTTAAAAACGTGGAAGTTCGATCCAGTTAAGGTTAGAAAGCTACTTATTAAAATGATTATTGTCGACGAGCTTCCTTTTTCTTTTGTCGAACGAGAAGGGTTTAGGGAGTTTATGGAAGCTTTGTGCCCTAGTTTTAAGGTCCCATCACGTTTCACAGTAGCTCGTGACATACTTGACTTATATTTGGTTGAGAAAAAGAAACTTAGAGATTTTTTTGTTAAAAATAAGCAACGGGTATCTTTTACTACTGACACGTGGACATCAATCCAACGTATTAATTATATGTGTTTGACTGCTCACTTCATTGATGAAAATTGGCAATATCATAAGAGAATTATTGTAACATTACGCAATAAATACTTGTACGTTACGCACCGACATTAATAAAAACGTCAAGTTTCTTATTCACCTTTGCATTTATTATTTTTGTCGCATTTATGGAACCCTAATGCTATATATATTATTATATATATGTGTGTGAGTGTATATTAAATCAAAAAAATAACCTGCCTTGGCCGGGATTCGAACCCGCGCCAAAGGCCGGGTTAAACCAACACACTCGTGCACAAACCAACTGGGCTGGAGTCCTGTTTTGTTATAACCCGGATTTATATTAAACTTATACACGCTTCAAAATCCTCACAGTTGACATGGAAAGTCAACTGTGGGATTCCTTGTTGATCAATCCGTAGAATTAACGAGTGATTGATATATTTTTGGCAAACTCGTGCATTAACCGGCCCAATATAACATAATTACACCTCAATTACACGGCATCGTTGACCCATTTTGATTAATTAGACGCGTATGATTATATGGAAAGTCAACCTCCTAATTAACCCTAACCCTAATCCCTTAGTATAAATTGAGGGTCTGCGTAGCTTAACAACTCGCTCATAACACTCTCTTCATCTCCAATTCTTTCAATTTTACTCTGATCGTTGCTAGCAAGCTCGTAGTTTGACTTTCTCCTTGACCCGACTGTTATCATTCATACCACACTGTGAGTCCATTATTTTTGGTGGGTTATATTCATCGGCATTCAGGCAACCAAAGCCCTAACATTAATCGGGCTATAGTTGCCTGAATCGTCCAATTGATAAATCTAGGGTTCGTCGTTATTCAATTTGGGGATAAACTGGATTAGCGTTTGATATTTATTTATTTTAAATCAAAGGATAACACAACCACCGGCCTAGGCCAAGTGGTTGTGACCCTTGTTTGACTCTGAGGTCACCCGGGTTCGAGTCCGGCTCTGACCGGCTTTTTGTCCATTCTTTTCTTTTCTTTTTATTAAACAAACATTAATTATATATATATATATATATATTAATCCTTTAATCTTTTAAATTCTTTTTAAAATACCTAAACTATTTTATAAACTCTAAAAAAATTATAATTACTTAATCTGATATAAAAGTGTTATTTACAATTTTTATTTTTCAGAAATTCTTTTATTTAATATTTATAATAATTAAATCATTTTTATACTATTATAATTATAAAAATCCATTATTATATCAAAACAGTTTTATTAAATTCCCCAAAAATTATCCTAACTTTTTATAAAGTTAAACTTTACTGAAATGATTTTTAATTCAGTAAAATCATTTATTTATTATTTTTAATCAATTTTTGTAAGATTTAATCATATTTAATTCATAATAAATCCAATTTTTATCATTTTTGCACCAAAATTTTATACAAATTATTTTTAATCATTTAGAACAGAAATATGATTTTTAAAAATAGATTTCTTTAATTTTAGTATTTTTGAATATTAAAGTTAATAATTGGCTATTTATAAATAAATAGATTTAAAAATCTATTTTAAATGAAATAATTTTATAAAAATTATTTTATTGCTTCAAACACTTTATTGTACTCATACAAAATTCAAAATTTATAAAAAGACTATTTTTCATTAATTATCTAATTTTCTTTATTTAATTAAGCATTTTAATTTAAATCTCAACAATTAATTATCCCCAAATCAAAACCCTAGGATATACTTATAAACTAGTTAGACTTAGACTTATTGGTTGCCTTATACGTAGGGTAACACTTGGCAAATTATTTGGGCTACTCTTATACTATATCTCATTACCAAAAACTATACCAAGGTGAGTTTACGTAATCCTGTTTATGCGATTCTTTATACTTGCAACAATTTTAAGCAATTCAACATATATGTCTAGTAGTAAACTTTATTGCCTCATGTATTAGTCAACAGTTTCAACGAGTTTCAACGAGTTTCAACATTTACATAATCATTAGCTATGGCCAAGCCGGCGATACTCAATAATAGATCTATTGGATTGACAACCCCACCCGGATACGTGTACCTCCTACATAGGTCACGTGGGTGATTGTTATCGTTCAACATATTACTAAGGTGAACCGTAGATGACGGGATGGACCTAAACTAGTCGGAGGTTTGATTATGTCAACATATTATACTATGCATGTAGACTTAAATTACGATAGACGTACGAATTGCTAGACTTTTATACTTAAATTATATGCTTAACATGGATTATGTATTCTCACCAACTTCTAGTTGACCCCCCCATTTTTACAACTCAACAGGTGATAACGATGCTTGAAGATTAGAGTACTTATGAAGAAATAAGGAGTCTATGCATGCTTGATTCTTGTGTGATGTATTAGATTTCCACATTCAAACTCTTATGTATTTCAATTTTTGGATATTTACAATTTAATATTTATTTCAATTAAAATTTGATTACCATGTGCTACTGTATACTCATCAATACGTGACACCTCGATGTTTCCGCCATCGGTTGGGGTGTTACAGATTGGTATCAGAGCCTTGGTTATAGGGAATTAGGTTATTAGAAATAATCTAGACTATAACCTTAGGGACTAAAACAGTACTTGCTTCTCCTACTTGTAACCCTAATTTCTTCCCTAATCCTATCCTTATCCTATGCCTTAAACCTACATGTGACTACTCTTAATTGTCTGCTGCAATCCTGATCCACCATTAGATTTATAGGACAAAATCCTCAGGTTTAACCTGAACCCCCTTGAGATCTCGTCGAAGTTCTAGATTTTAATAACGAACACGTGCAATCTGGAAGGGTGAACGCCTGTATTCTGAGTCTTCTGTCTAGGCTGGCATTGCGCATATATCCCAATCAGACGAGGGACCCGGATGCCTACCTGGGAATTCTCGGGATGAGTGTTCACTTATAGGCTAAAGCATGTCTTCATATGTTATTAGAATTTAGAATCTTTGATAAGTCAACGTTTTCGTTTATTCGTTTTAATTAATGAATAAATGATTACATTCCTTATATGAACTCTCATTCATTTCATTGTGTCTATTACAGATCATGCCTCCTCGTCGCAGCACTCGCAACAACAATGGTGAGAACCACGAAGAAGGTGGTGATAACCATAACCACAACCATGACCAAGCTCCTAACCACAACAACAATGGGGTCGATGCTCAACTGGCTGCGATCATTTCTCAACAAATGGCGCAGCAAATCGCAACTCTGGTTCCCAACTTGCTTGCTCAGGTCATCCAATTGAATGGGAATGGTCACAACAACGGGAACGGGAATGGCAATGGCAATGGCAATGGCAATGGACCCCAAGCTTGCACCCTTAAACATTTCAACTCTTGTAACCCTCCAAAGTTCAGCGGTGAAGAAGGAGCTACTGGACTTCTCCAATGGTTTGAGGGTATTGAAAATACCTTCATCAACAGTGAGTGCCCCAATAATTTCAAGGTTCGTTACGCCATGAGTGTTCTCCATAAACGAGCACTCACATGGTGGAATGAAGAAAAGCGTACTCGTGGGGCCGAGGTTGCTCTTGCTATGACTTGGGACCAGGTCAAAGAAATCATGAAGGAGGAGTTCTGTCCTCGCAATGAAGTTAAAAAGCTTGAGGATGAGTTCCACACCTTGGCTCAAGATAGTGGGGAAAATCTTGCCTACAACACCCGCTTTCATGAGCTTAGCTTATTGTTGCCACACAAGGTTACTCCTCTGCCGGTAGCCATCGAGAAGTACATCGGTGGTCTGCCCATGCAAATCCAGGACACTGTTTGGGGTAGAAATCCTGCAACTCTGGAAGAGGCCAAACGTCTAGCGGCCACTCTTACTGATAATCATGTGAAGAATGGTACTCTGGTTCGCAAGGGCTCTAAGAAGACTGTTGCCAAAGACACTCCACAGCCTGCAATTGAAGTCAAGCCTGAGACCTCCAGCAACAAGAAGCGTAAGGCTAGAAACTATATGGTTGCTGCTACTCCACCTGCTACCCAAAATCCAGCCAAGAAACCCTATGGTGGAACACACCCTCTTTGCAACACCTGCCAGTTCCATCATCTTCCTGGTAGACCATGCCGCCAGTGTAATAACTGTAAACGGTATGGACACTACACCAATGCCTGTCAAGCCCCTGCTGCCCAAAACAACCAAAACAACCAAAACAACCAAAACAACCCTGCCAGAAACAACCCTGCTCCCAACCAACAAAACAACAGGCCTACTCGTGGTCAATGCTACGAATGTGGCAGCCCCGATCACTACATCAACAACTGCCCTAACCGTAACCGTAACCAAAACCAGAACCAAAACCAAAACCAAAACCAAAACCAGAACCGCAACCAGAACCAAGGTGCTCGAGGTCGCGCCTACAATCTCAACGCTAACCAGGCTCGTGACAACAACGAAGTGGTGAATGGTACGTTTCTCATTAATAATCACTATGCATCCATATTATTTGACTCAGGAGCTGATAAGTCATTCGTGTCACTGAAGTTTGAACCTTTACTTAACTTACCCCACACTAATCTAGAAGATCCTTTCGTGGTAGAGGTAGCTAACGGGAAGTCTATTTCGATCGGTTCTATTATTCGTAACTGCTTGTTGAATCTCGATGATCATACCTTCCCTATCGATCTTATTCCCATGCATCTTGGTAGTTTTGATGTTATAGTAGGCATGGACTGGTTGTCAACTCATCGTGCCGAAATTCTGTGCTTCGAGAAAGTCATACGCATTCCTCTCGAATCTGGTGAGATTTTGAAGATCTATGGTGAGAAACCCTGTGGTGAGCTTAAGCTTATGTCTTGTACTACTGCCCAAAAGTACTTACGAAAGGGGTATACAGCCTTCTTAGCTAACGTGATAGAGAAGAAGGACAAAGGCAAAAGTATCCAAGACATTCCTATTATTCGAGACTATCCTGAAGTCTTTCCAGAGGATTTACCTGGTTTGCCTCCTGCTCGACAAGTGGAGTTTCGTATTGATCTTGTTCCTGGTGCTAATCCTATAGCTAAAGCTCCTTATCGTCTTGCACCCTCTGAGATGCAAGAACTTGCTAGTCAATTACAGGAACTTTCTGATAAAGGGTTCATTCGCCCTAGTTCTTCTCCATGGGGAGCCCCTGTCTTATTCGTTAAAAAGAAGGATGGTTCTCTTCGGATGTGTATTGACTACCGTGAACTCAACAAACTCACTATCAAGAATCGTTATCCGCTTCCTAGGATTGACGATCTCTTCGATCAACTTCAAGGAGCAACCCACTTCTCGAAGATTGATCTCCGTTCTGGTTATCATCAGCTTAGAGTCCACGATGAAGATATTCCCAAGACAGCTTTTCGCACTCGCTACGGTCACTATGAATTCATGGTTATGCCTTTCGGTTTGACCAATGCTCCCGCGGTATTTATGGATTTGATGAATCGGGTTTGTAGACCCTATCTCGACAAATTCGTGATCGTTTTCATCGATGATATTTTGATTTACTCTAAGTCAAAATCCGATCACGAGCAACATCTTCACTCTATCTTGAGTCTCCTAAAGAAAGAACAACTGTACGCCAAGTTCTCCAAATGTGAATTTTGGCTTAAGGAAGTTCAATTTTTGGGACATGTCATTGATATGAACGGGATTCATGTTGATCCTGCAAAGATCGAAGCTGTGAAGGATTGGAGTGTTCCTACCACTCCAACGGAAGTCCGTTCTTTTCTTGGGTTGGCTGGTTATTATCGTCGATTCATCGCCAATTTCTCCAAGATCGCTGTTCCTCTCACTACCTTAACTCACAAGGGTAAACCCTATGAGTGGGGACCTAAGCAAGAGGAAGCATTTGAAACTCTTAAGCTGAAACTCTGTGAAGCTCCTGTCTTATCTCTACCTGATGGTAATGATGATTTCGTGGTCTATTGTGATGCATCGAACCAAGGACTTGGTTGTGTTCTTATGCAACGAGGAAAGGTTATCGCTTATGCATCTCGACAACTCAAGATTCACGAGAAAAATTATACCACCCATGATCTTGAATTGGGCGCTGTTGTCTTTGCACTCAAGATTTGGAGACATTATCTCTATGGGACCAAATGTGTGGTGTTCACGGACCACAAAAGTCTCCAACATGTCTTCGACCAAAAGAATCTTAACATGAGGCAACGACGTTGGGTTGAATTACTTAACGACTATGATTGCGAAATTCGCTACCATCCCGGCAAAGCGAATGTTGTGGCTGACGCACTTAGTCGTAAAGAGCGTGTCAAACTCCAATGTGCTAGAGTTCGTACCGATCTCCAAGATCGCATTCTCCAGGCTCAACATACCTCAGTCACCCAAGGTAACATGTACGATGAAATGTCTTGTGGTGCTGAGACTCAACTTGAAACCAAACCCGATGGTCTCCTTTATTTTCTTAATCGACTGTGGATTCCCGACCGTGATGATCTTCGTACCTTTCTCATGAACGAGGCTCATAAGTCTCGTTATTCTATTCATCCTGGAGCTGACAAGATGTACCAAGATCTTCGTTATTCTTACTGGTGGCCTGGTATGAAGAAAGACATTGCTCTTTTCGTTGCAAAATGCCTCACTTGTTCCAAGGTTAAGGCTGAACATCAACGACCGGCTGGTATGCTTGAACAACCAGAGATTCCTGTTTGGAAATGGGAGAGCATAGCTATGGATTTCATCACCAAACTCCCTCGCACACCCAAAGGTTTTGACAGTATTTGGGTAATCGTCGATCGTTTGACCAAGTCAGCTCACTTTCTACCTATTCGTGAGAAGTATTCTGTGGAAAGGTTGGCAAGGATGTACGTAAGTGAAATCGTATGTCGTCACGGTATACCTTTGGACATTATTTCGGATCGCGATGGTCGTTTCACCTCTCACTTTTGGGAATCTCTACAAAAAGCTTTGGGTACTAAGTTGAACCTGAGCACTGCTTATCACCCTCAAACGGATGGTCAGACTGAACGAACCATCCAGACACTTGAGGACATGCTCAGGGCGTGTGTCATCGATTTTGGTGGCGCATGGGATTCTCATCTTCCTTTGGTTGAGTTTTCATACAACAACAGTTATCACGCCAGCATTAACATGGCTCCTTTTGAGGCACTCTATGGTCGGAAATGTCGTTCTCCTGTCTGTTGGACCGAGGTTGGTGAAGCTCGTATTACTGGACCCGAACTGATCCAGGAAACCACAGACAAAATCCAGCTTATTCAGGATAATCTTCTCAAGGCTCGAAGTCGCCAAAAGAGTTATGCTGATAAACGTCGTAAACCCTTGGAATTTCAAGTTGGGGACCTTGTGCTACTTAAGGTATCCCCTTGGAAAGGAGTTATTCGTTTCGGTAGAAAGGGAAAACTAGCTCCTCGATACGTAGGCCCCTTCAAAATTCTTGACAGAGTTGGGAAAGTGGCTTACAGACTTGAGCTTCCACCTGAGCTAAGCAATGTTCATCCGACCTTCCATGTTTCGAATCTCAAGAAATGCTTAGCAGATGAGAACCTTCATGTTCCTCTTGAGGATGTGCAAATCGATGAAAGCATGCACATTATCGAGAAACCCGTCGAGATTGTTGACACTGGAGTCAAGAAACTCAAGCGCAGTCGTATTCCGATCGTTAAGGTTCGTTGGGAATCTAAACGAGGCCCAGAGTTCACTTGGGAACGTAAAGACCAGATGAAGTCGAAGTATCCGCATCTTTTTCCACCAGACTCTCCAACTCCAACTTCGGGACGAAGTTCCTAAAAGTAGGGGAGACTGTAACATTACGCAATAAATACTTGTACGTTACGCACCGACATTAATAAAAACGTCAAGTTTCTTATTCACCTTTGCATTTATTATTTTTGTCGCATTTATGGAACCCTAATGCTATATATATTATTATATATATGTGTGTGAGTGTATATTAAATAAAAAAAAATAACCTGCCTTGGCCGGGATTCGAACCCGCGCCAAAGGCCGGGTTAAACCAACACACTCGTGCACAAACCAACTGGGCTGGAGTCCTGTTTTGTTATAACCCGGATTTATATTAAACTTATACACGCTTCAAAATCCTCACAGTTGACATGGAAAGTCAACTGTGGGATTCCTTGTTGATCAATCCGTAGAATTAACGAGTGATTGATATATTTTTGGCAAACTCGTGCATTAACCGGCCCAATATAACATAATTACACCTCAATTACACGGCATCGTTGACCCATTTTGATTAATTAGACGCGTATGATTATATGGAAAGTCAACCTCCTAATTAACCCTAACCCTAATCCCTTAGTATAAATTGAGGGTCTGCGTAGCTTAACAACTCGCTCATAACACTCTCTTCATCTCCAATTCTTTCAATTTTACTCTGATCGTTGCTAGCAAGCTCGTAGTTTGACTTTCTCCTTGACCCGACTGTTATCATTCATACCACACTGTGAGTCCATTATTTTTGGTGGGTTATATTCATCGGCATTCAGGCAACCAAAGCCCTAACATTAATCGGGCTATAGTTGCCTGAATCGTCCAATTGATAAATCTAGGGTTCGTCGTTATTCAATTTGGGGATAAACTGGATTAGCGTTTGATATTTATTTATTTTAAATCAAAGGATAACACAACCACCGGCCTAGGCCAAGTGGTTGTGACCCTTGTTTGACTCTGAGGTCACCCGGGTTCGAGTCCGGCTCTGACCGGCTTTTTGTCCATTCTTTTCTTTTCTTTTTATTAAACAAACATTAATTATATATATATATATATTAATCCTTTAATCTTTTAAATTCTTTTTAAAATACCTAAACTATTTTATAAACTCTAAAAAAATTATAATTACTTAATCTGATATAAAAGTGTTATTTACAATTTTTATTTTTCAGAAATTCTTTTATTTAATATTTATAATAATTAAATCATTTTTATACTATTATAATTATAAAAATCCATTATTATATCAAAACAGTTTTATTAAATTCCCCAAAAATTATCCTAACTTTTTATAAAGTTAAACTTTACTGAAATGATTTTTAATTCAGTAAAATCATTTATTTATTATTTTTAATCAATTTTTGTAAGATTTAATCATATTTAATTCATAATAAATCCAATTTTTATCATTTTTGCACCAAAATTTTATACAAATTATTTTTAATCATTTAGAACAGAAATATGATTTTTAAAAATAGATTTCTTTAATTTTAGTATTTTTGAATATTAAAGTTAATAATTGGCTATTTATAAATAAATAGATTTAAAAATCTATTTTAAATGAAATAATTTTATAAAAATTATTTTATTGCTTCAAACACTTTATTGTACTCATACAAAATTCAAACTTTATAAAAAGACTATTTTTCATTAATTATCCAATTTTCTTTATTTAATTAAGCATTTTAATTTAAATCTCAACAATTAATTATCCCCAAATCAAAACCCTAGGATATACTTATAAACTAGTTAGACTTAGACTTATTGGTTGCCTTATACGTAGGGTAACACTTGGCAAATTATTTGGGCTACTCTTATACTATATCTCATTACCAAAAACTATACCAAGGTGAGTTTACGTAATCCTGTTTATGCGATTCTTTATACTTGCAACAATTTTAAGCAATTCAACATATATGTCTAGTAGTAAACTTTATTGCCTCATGTATTAGTCAACAGTTTCAACGAGTTTCAACATTTACATAATCATTAGCTATGGCCAAGCCGGCGATACTCAATAATAGATCTATTGGATTGACAACCCCACCCGGATACGTGTACCTCCTACATAGGTCACGTGGGTGATTGTTATCGTTCAACATATTACTAAGGTGAACCGTAGATGACGGGATGGACCTAAACTAGTCGGAGGTTTGATTATGTCAACATATTATACTATGCATGTAGACTTAAATTACGATAGACGTACGAATTGCTAGACTTTTATACTTAAATTATATGCTTAACATGGATTATGTATTCTCACCAACTTCTAGTTGACCCCCCCATTTTTACAACTCAACAGGTGATAACGATGCTTGAAGATTAGAGTACTTATGAAGAAATAAGGAGTCTATGCATGCTTGATTCTTGTGTGATGTATTAGATTTCCACATTCAAACTCTTATGTATTTCAATTTTTGGATATTTACAATTTAATATTTATTTCAATTAAAATTTGATTACCATGTGCTACTGTATACTCATCAATACGTGACACCTCGATGTTTCCGCCATCGGTTGGGGTGTTACAATTATAAACTTTAAGCCAATTTTTAGTCATAAGGGTGAAGATATTGCGACGTCCCTTCAAGAGTGTTTTGATGAATGGGGGATACAATGGGTTATGACCATTACCATGGATAATGCATCATCAAACGATGCAGCGGTTGAAATATTAAAATCTAAGCTATCAAATTTGATAAATAAAGGCAAGTATTTACACGTTAGATGTGTTGCCCATATCATTAACTTGATAGTTCAGGATGGCTTGAAAGTGCAAAATAACACCATTGATTGTATACGTGAAGCCGTTAAACACATAAGAGCATCACCATCTAGGCTTGACACGTTCAAAACATGTGTGGTTTCTTCAAAAGTAGAGACAAAAGGTTTGTTGTCTTTAGATGTTAGCACTAGATGGAATAGCACCTATGATATGTTGGAGAGGGCTATTGAATTAGAAAAGGCTATTGAGTTGTTTGGTCGTAAGGAAAGTAGTTTTCGTACTGTTGCTCCAAGTCGTACTGATTGGATTTTTGCAAAAAAAATGACAGCAATACTAGAATTGTTTAAACGTAAAACAATTGATTTGTCATGTTCAAATTATGTGATAGCACATGAGGTTTATGCCGAGGTTAAAGAAATTGGTGATAGCCTTGATCAAATGTTTGATGAAAAGGACCAACATGTTGATTTTTTAACGATGATATCAATGATGAGAAAAAAATTTGAAAAATATTATGAAGATGATGGTGATAGAAGTAATAAGTTGTTTGAGTTTGCGGCTATCTTGGATCCGCGAGTAAAACTTACAATGGTAGAGTATAGTTGTGCAAAAAGTTGCGAGTTGATGAAGCTAAATTTGATGAAGACAAAACAAGAGTTTCAAGTAATTGTTAAGAAAATGGTTGATGAGGTTAAAGGTGAGATGAAACAACTGTTACGAGAATATGAAGATTTGGAACCAAACGGTTCAAGCATTCCAGTTAGTCAAGGGAATAGAACTGAACAAGGTCGGGGTAAAAAAACATGGATGAATAAACTTGAACAGTTTCGAGGTGTTGATGGACAGTCATCTGGTAATATGACAGAATTTGATAGATATCTCCTAGAAGATTCGGAAATGATGAGCGATGAGTTTGATATCTTACTTTGGTGGAAGGTAAATTCAACTAGATATCCTACCCTGGCGCGGATGGCGAAAGGTAATAGTTTTTATTTATATGAAGTATTATATTTTATAAATATAAGTTCAACTAATTGTTTTTTTTTCAGATGTGTTGGCAATTCCGGTTTCAACTGTAGCTTCCGAATCTGCTTTTAGCACCGGCGGACGGGTAGTAGAGTCCTACAGAAGTTCATTATCACCCACCATTGTTGAGGCGTTAATTTGCACCCAAGACTGGATTCGCAATGGGAGAAAAGAAATACACGAGGAGGAGGAAGATGAGAAATTCCACGAGTACGCAAAAGGTAAAGCTTATTACTTTCTCAAACAAATTCATGTGGTTCTTTTTATTTTGTATTTTTCTAACTGCTTGTTTTATGTAGATGTTTTTGAGAAGGTCGAAAAGATGAAGATCGAATGAAGACTCATGGAATAACATATTGGAGATTGAAGAGGGAACAATGAAATAATTTATTTAAACAGTTAGTTTGAAAAATTGATCTATCGTTTTATTTATTTCTATACTTTGAACTTGAATATTGGTTTGATTAATGTTAGTCCTTTTCTTTTGGTTTTGTATTGGTCTCGGTTCATATTTCAATTACTTTTCCTTTGTTTTTTGCTTTCATATTGAATATTGCAAGAGGCCATTAAAAAAAATGGGTCCAGCGGAACCATATGGGTCTAGGACCCGTTAGACCCTTCTAGGACCCGAACCTTTACATTACTAATCGGTTCGGGTAAGGTTCTAAGAAATTTAATATAAACGGTTCCGGGTCGGGTCGGTTCCGGGTCGGGTCCAAGAGGGTCGGACCCGTTGCTCACCCCTAAGGGCCACCACTGGCCCTTCTTATCCTTCGTCCCTGTTTGTATGTGTATTTGTATGTATTTGTGTGCGTGTATCCTTATGTCGATTTAATGCAATATGAAAGCTTATTAAATATAGAACGTGGCCTGATGTAAGTTGCTAGGATTATAATTCAAAATCAGATCCGTGTGTATAATTCTTTCTTTTAATTGCAGTATTTGGTTCAAGTTATACGTTTTTAAGGTGTTATTTGTTTGATGTTCTTTGATTATATATATCATTTGCTTTCATGACAACTTCTTGGTGATTTTCTTCAATTATATATCATTTACTTTCAAAATAACTTTTTGATCTAAAGAACATGAAATTTATAACAATCAGAATAACATGTTTAGTGAAAATTGTTCAGATATTATATTGGACTTACATACCGTTAATACATTTTTGATCTTTTGCGTTGACGAAAAAATTGATGCAACCTTGGCATGCTTGGTTCTGGTTGACAAGGAAGCATTGGTATGCACAAGCCACCATGTCGTAGTCACCCTAATGTGGTTGAAAATCACAGAATTTCGTGGTTAGTAAGCACACTGACCAAAACAAATATAGCATACCCTATAATGCTATACATCTGACTTATGTCCTTTTCACAGGGATAATTCAGCTAGCTTCCACACCAGCAACATGTGTATACATAGACCCAGACCTTGACGTTGCGAAGTCACTAGCCGTGTGATATCGCCATTAAACTACCACACTAATACTTGTATTATGCCTTGGAGCTTAACAGCCCAGGAAGGTGACATGCCACCAACACCACACTAGATTATCATGGTTCAAACAACAATGTCTCGCAGAAAAACCATGCGACCATTGCAGCAACAAAATCAAGTACCGGTTGCTCAGGTTATGCAAAGAAAAGGCAACTTTTGTTTCCTATTTGTCTTTATATGTATAATTTTTTTTTTAATGAAGCAACCCAACCTAACCCGATACTCAATATTAGCATATTTGTTTTTCATTTCCTATAATGAAACACTGAATGATATACAAAGCTGCCACTTGCAGCAATGTGCGTGCCGTACCATTGCAAAGACGAAGTAGATATATTCAGTATATGTTTTATTGATACGAGAAAATATCAATGCCGCGTTTTGTTATCTACATATGGAGTTGATTTCCATTTTAGGAAATTTACAAATAATTCTTTCGGGTGGTGTTGTAGACTGGGGATAAAGCAAAAGAAAAGAATATTTTTCATATGCTTAATGATTTCTGTATCCCAAATGGTGATACCAAAGACATTCGTAATTAACATTCCGCTGCAACGCACGGATTGACGTTAACTTGTTATTTTAACAATTACCAAAACTGAAAATACATACCTACATACACTTCAAACCTATGGTTTAGGCCATTGTGTTACCCGTAGTGTAGAGACAAACCATAGGCCAGGGACTTGATGCAAGTTTGGAGGTGGTGCCATACACCACAAATAATTGATCCTTTTTTTTTTCTTCAACATCATTGTTAACACATTCTCATAATCCACATATTTAACCCATAGAAATGGTCACGCTTCACATACTTAACATCTTTAACCATTTATTGAATTGGAAATTTTAATAAAAACTATACACATATATATATATTATCTAGCGGCAAACTAGGCCGAACATGATTTGATGGGGGTGGGGCGGCAGCCGTACCTACCTTGTTAATACAACTATTGTAATCATAATAAAAAAAATACAAATAAACATATTAATGGATATAATTCAAACCTGTTAAAGAGGTAAATATGAACTTGTTTTATATGTGTATTTGTATATTATGTAAGTATTGAACATATGTATTAGTTCGTTTATGATGTATGTATAAGTATAATAATTGTAAGTCATAGACTTTAGTATAGTTAGTAAGTTAGATGGTTAAAATTTGCATATGGGTCAATATGGATCAACAAAGAAAAGGCTGCACAAGAAAGTCTCCTCCGGATCAGAAGACAGAAGCAAAAGGCAGTTGATATCCGAAGACTGTGTGGGCTGCATATTAGACTGAAAAGACTATAATACCCATACGGTTAATTCAGTTATATTGGCGCCAAAATACAAACCGGTGGGAAGACACAACTGTTTCTAAGGACACAATGATTCATATCATACATATAGGACAATTATCATTCATTGTTAGTTATCAAGATTGTCTTTCATAAACACAATCCAAAAGTCAAGTGTATATTTCCATCATATAGTTTCATTCGTAAATAATATATCTTCGTTGTTGTTCGTATTATTCAATTTGAGTATAGTTTTGTTATTTCGATCCTCTATTCAAACAAAACTGGTATTAGAGCCAGTTGTGTCTGATTTCTCAGTTTCTGTTCAATTGTCTGATCGAATTTCTGTTCATTGATTGTTGATTCTTCTGTTTCATTTATGTCTACAATCAAAGACATATAACCTATTATAATATGCTCGGTTTATTCACATAATATTCTGTTTTATTTTTTCAAATTCTGTTTACAAGTGTATTTGTTTAAGTTCACTCTTTCACTGCAAAACTGTAAAACTATCAGTCTATACTTTTCTTTTCATTTCAAATAACAAAAAATGATATAATGTCCGAAGTATCCGGTATTTCATATCCGGGTCCAAGGCCTCTATACATGGCAAGGTTTAGACGAAAGAAGGAAAGAAAGGATGCATTAAGGCGAAGAGAAATAGAAACAAGAAAATGTTATTACTGCAAAGAACCGGGACACCTTATAGGCGTTTGTAGTATCAAAGAAAGGGATGAAGGGGCACAATTAAAAAGGGACGCAATAGACACGGGAATTTCATACTATCCTGAAAAATCTTTTGGTAATGGGGAAGATATATTCTTCGTGGTTCGGACAATGGATTATGGAAAGATATGTGGTATGTTAGTCCTAATATTCAGAATCATATTTTGGGTAATCTTGATTTCTTTCTAAAATTAAAGAAACCATTTGGTGTTGAAAGTAGGATTAAAAAGGAATTTGTGTTTATACGTGTGGTTGGTTTAGTGAATATTTCGGTTGAGGATCAAACATTAATAATACCTAATGTTTTCTATTCAACCGATTTAAAAGAAATCATATTAAGTCTTCCAAAACTTAAATTACAAGGCTTGGTGATTAAAGTTGAAGGAAACTTTTATGGTGTAGAGAATATGTTTAAAAACGAAAGTATGCAATTTCGTTTTCTAAAAAACAATGATGAATCAAGGGAATCTATATCAAAAATATTAGAAGATGAAAGTGAACATGCATGTAACATTGAAGGATGAATACTTAAATGGATACTTTGAAGATATTTTGGCCGAAGCCGAAAGGAACATCAAATGTATCGATGATATGGTGGATGATATTAACATAGATTCTCTTGATAAGTGCATTGAGCTTTTAGACATTATACATGATTTGAACTATCCATGGGCATATAGATATACTCTTAAAGAACCATTCACTAGAATGGTGTGATGGTTCTTGAATGAGTTTCTTGGGATAACAAATCGGCCCATACCTTCTATGTTTGAAAATGGAAAGAAAGTTGAATTGTATGATTTATATATCATGGTTCAAAAGGAAGGTGGACATCGAAGGGTGTCAATGTATAATGTGTGGGTTATAATTGCAAAAGGGTTAGGATTTTACTATAATGATAAGAATATGTTGAGTATTCTATATGCACAATATTTAGATGTCCTTGATTGGCAATACTATGTTCATAAGAATGCAAGAAAAGCAGCCGAGAATGCGAAGAAAGAAACGGAAGAAAACGGTCAAATCCGAAGGACATAAACAATGCCAAACATGTCAAGAAAGGTGCCAATGTTAAACAAAGATTCGAAGTCAATAGAAGAAGATTATGCACTATATATGGGTGGAGATTGGAGGGCTGCATAGAAGTTCAACAAACAAAGAAACATTGATTTCACACAAGCAGAGAAAGCCCTCAAGGAAGCAATTGAAACATTACTTACAAGTCCTATGAGCCCAAGTTATATTTAGGGGCAGGTGTTAAGATGTAAATATGAACTTGTTTTATATGTGTATTTGTTTTATGTAAGTATTGAACATATGTATTAGTTCGTGTATGATATATGTATAAGTATAATAATTGTAAGTCATAGACTTTAGTATAGCTAGTAAGTTAGATGGTTAAAATTTGCATATGGGTCAATATGGATCAACAAAGCAAAGGCTGCACAAGAAAGTATCCTCCGGATCAGAAGACTGAAGCAAAAGGCAGTTGATATCCGAACACTTTGAGGGCTGCATATTAGACTGAAAAGACTATAATACCCCTATGGTTAATTCAGTTAGTATTGGCGCCAAAATACAAACCGGTGGGAAGACACAACCGTTTATAAGGACACAATGATTCATATCATATATGTAGGACAATTATCATTCATTGTTAGTTATCAAAATTGTCTTTCATAAACACAATCCAAAAGTCAAGTGTATATTTCCAGAATTCGATTGTATCTTATAGTTTCATTCGTAAATAATATATCTTTGTTGTTGTTCGCTATATAATATCTGTTGTTCCAAACATGGTTTTATTTTCAGTTGTTGCAATATCTGTTATGGTACATCTGTTGTAGAATATAAATTTAACAGAGTTTATAGCAACACACCATAAAACAGTCTGTTGTAAATATAGACTGTTGGATGAGAAAAGACCTTTGAAGTTATTAACCGGTGTAAAAACAATGGAGACCTTTCCACATTGGTAAAATCTTTTGGTTTTTGTATTATTCTTTATTTAATTTAATTTAATTAATTTACATGTTCAGTGTTTGATCCTAATGTTTTGTTTATGGTTATTTTCAGGTTCATAAGATTCAAGTATCTATCAATAAAGTGTTGTGTTTTTCTTCAAATCTTTTGGTTTGTGTATTATTATATATTTAATTTAATTAATTATACATGTTTTGTGTTTGATCCTCATGTTTTGTTTATGGTTATTTTCAGGTTGATATGATTCAAGTTTCTATCAAGAAACTGTTGTCTTTTGGTAAAATCTTTTGGTTTGTGCATTATTCTTAATTTAATTTAATTTAATTTAATTAATTTACATGTGTGACACCAGGCATATTCAGGTTAATACTTTTACAAACATATAAGTCTACCTTAGAGAAAAACATTTATTTTACGTACTTAACTGGGTCATTTTAGTCGGTTTACATTACGTATGAAACACCCTAAACCTTTCAAATTGAAAATACGCAGCGGAAATTCGAACCAGAAAATTTCTTGCTTTATAAAAACATTCTCTTATGTTTAGAACCCCTAGCTACAAGATATTATAGGTGGTTCATCTTTTATTGTGTGTTAGTACATCAAATACAACTCATCTTTATTAGTTTACGTGACCGCGATCCCATACAATCCGCGACCTCGCTCGACCTCCAACCATTTCTTGCTTTGTGAGCTAGACTAGACAACCTGCAACTACCACATAACCATTTCGTTAGTTCATTAAGTGACATAATGCAAATATTCAAAATATGGAAATAACATCAATAATACTCAATGATCATATCCAAACGCCTTTTTGCAAGTTCGGATCCGGTCTCCGGATCCTATCCTCCAATTTCCATACATTCATATTTACATACCTCCATCTTTATTACCATCCTCATAACAAAAAGATTAATACCATTACAATACACACGCACGTACAAATCCCATGTACAAGTTATCTTAACCCGTCATACTACTCTTCCTTCATCTATTCTCAAGGACAACATGACGTTTTTGAACCTATACTCAACCTACACATAACGACTAACCTATACATACATAACACTTTCAGACATTACCGGGCATAAGCAACTATGCACACATTTTATTACACTAGTATCCAATGCGAGATAACTCCACTTACAAAACGGTTTACCATTTCTGTGACCTTGCACAACTATACAATTCAATCTAAATAGTTACACCCATGATTTAATGTATCCATCTATATATATATATATATATATATATACACACATATCATTCCGTACATTTTACCATTCATTCTTATGCCATATTTATTAATCTTGGGTTTATTTCATGCTTAATTACCCTCACTTCACTTATCTTTTTTGCTCATTTATCCCAACTACTTTCATTGTTGTATGGTGAACTATACCCGTTCACCAACAACATCAAATTCGCTTACCTTATTATAAACTACCCTTTCATACCTGTTCCCATTCTATATTTATACATAAATACAATTACTAAACCAAGAGTTTGCATCATGAGTCACTTACCTTTGCCCGTAGGAGTGTTTTCGCCTTATACGCTTTTGACTTATAGTTCCAAGCTTTTTACCTAGCTCGATATCATATCCACTTGACCCGTTGACTTTTAAGCTTCTTGTACCTAGCTTACTTTCAAGTCAACATGCCATATTAGAATACTAATTTGGAACTTACCAATTCAAACATTAGTACTCATTCTACATCATTCAAACATGACATCATACATTCAACAACTAGTTCTATTCAATAAGTCTTTCCATATACTACCCCTTTGACCCGTTAGTGAAAATGCTTGCATGAACTAGTTGGTAAGTGTTTTTAGACACTTTTGAATGCCACATAATATGCTATTGTTTCCCCACAATCCGTACTCCAAGACTAGTACAAGCGTGTACATTCTTACACCTTTTCTTATTAAAGATTACATTATAAATGTGCAGCAAATTTCTGCGCAGTAGCTGTTCAAGGTCATTGTTTCCCTTCTAAACCTTGGAATCAGACCTTGACTATCAAATACAAAATGTTCCTCATTCAAAGACCTTTCTAGGAATATAAAGAACACCTCCTAACGATTTTTCTATGATTTTATATGCATTTTTAAAGTTCAGGTCTGCACATTAAATGGTTCCAAACACCATGCTGTTAGAACTAATTTACTAACTTATCATGCTGTTTTGACCCACTAAATCTCCTAACCAGCCTCACATAACTAAATATGAAATGTAACATGCGCAACAAGCTTTTCAACGATATAAGGCTCGTCTTCTAACTCCTAATAACGAATGAAATATGCCCTTTACAAGATGACTATCTAGGGCTGTCCAAAGTGATTAATTTCACACTATTTTGTACCAAATCAACTACCACCACCAAATCTCACCACAAACATCATATTCACATATTGTAGGACACATACAACCATAAGATCACTTACGTGCATACATACATACCTACATACAATCCATTCTAATTCACACATGGTTTCCATCAAAACACATCCTTTATGTTAATTTACTAACAATCATCATATTCCATCCATATTCATCAATTACTTGCATGCAAGTTCATCTAGACATTTCATCAAACACTTGATGTGCGTACCATATTTTGAGCACATTGTACAAGCTCCTAATACACACATTCCACCAAAACACATAATCACCTTCAATCGTGACCAATTTCCATATAAATATCATCAACTACACATTATTCCTACAATTACATGGATTTACAACTAATTTAGCAAAATCAAAGCTCTAATGAAAACCTAATATCATCATCTTTTGCAAACAAGCACTTCTAGTGATTAGCTCATCTCTAAACCATTAGGGATGATCAATATCACTTTCAATCAAGCAATAATACGAATTTAACATGTTTTGCTCAAAACCCACATGTGGGGTTCGAACCATACACGAATTTAGGGGTTAGGGTTCTTACCAAAGCTCAATCCTTGAAGATTAGCCCTCTAGAATACACCCTCCATCTCTTACATCAACCTCTTGCACCAATTCTTCAACTTTAGGGACTTACGGTTTGGTTTAAGGCTCAAGAAGCCTTCTTCTTGGCTGAATTCGTTTTCCCCAAATGGGGTATGTTTGGACCATTTGTTTTGTGGCATATTTACACCACAAGTCCCTCAAGTTTACCCCCAAGCCTTTTACTATCAAAAACTAACTAACCAAGTTAATTCCTAGTGTTATTTACTTACATATTTAGATAACACTAACAAGGTTATTTACATATTGGAACATAGCCCGCATTCTTATCATCCCGTTTTATTATCCATAAGGGTTCATTCTACTATTTAATTCATCTCGTCATTTCTTATTCACGCCTAATAGCGTAATTAAGCGAAACGGATTTCCGGGATGTTACAAGTCTACCCCCCTTAATGAGAGTTTCGTCCCCGAAACCTCCTTCATTACTACCATACCAGGAATTCTCTACATACTTATTTACTCATTCACTTCATTCAAAGTTTCATGCCACATCGCAAGCCCACATATAGACTGTAAAATAACTTTACTCGTTGCAAAAACATATTTCTATGTTTTGTTCTTATGCTCTTATATTATAAGAGGCCTGTCGCATTTATTAAACATAATAAATCGATTAATTACATATTTAACCCATAAATCCTACTTAGCCGTTCATTTCCACATTAGTCTCAAGGCGTCCATCACCGGATTACTACAATATCCCACTATTAACATTCCTTTTTAAGTTCCTTCAATCATGTAATTATTAAACTATGTACGTGCGTATATCCCAATCCTTAGATCATGGTTATCACTTTCACAACATACATACCATTTCATTCCCCATTCATTCTCATTTAACTTGAGAGTTAGGCATAATTACACAGGCACTACTGAATCAGTACATCTACCATATACATGCCATCCCCTTTTGGTAAATTTCAAAACCATTCTATTCATGCTAATTTGTTTTCTTAGTTCGTCTCATGCATTACTTGCAATTGACACTTACGCCCATTGCTTAACAACATCGAGTCTAAGTTAAAATTCATTAATCTTTTGACTTTTAAATGTCAATCTTTCTAACTATATCACAATTGAACTACCATTTATATCATACGGGGGTACTATTCAATTCTACAATGTTCTTACTTAACAATCATAAAATAACCTAAGTTACTAACCTTCCTTTCATGGCGCCAACCATCCATTCGTATGTCGAACTGGCCATCTCCTTCAAAAGTCCATGCCATATCTAGCTTGGTTTAGTTCATTCACATGACGAGTTCCAACTCGTTAACATCATATCACACATCTTCTAGATTCCATCATATCCAAAAAATTCGACCATTCGTATCTACAAAATCATTGGTTAGACATATTCCTTACATTCATGAAAATTGACCTTCAATGGTCCATGCAAGTTTTCTTTCACATGTAATGTCTAATTATATACATTCCCTTTTTGATCTCCCGTTTACGTGCTATACTACATTACTCATTTCATTTTCTTACGCAAGATCCTTACATTTTATTCACTATCTTACAAAATTTCTACAATTTGACTTTTCAAAGTAAATGCACCATACTCTACTACTTTATAAAAATTTCTACATTACATTCTTGCATCTCATAACATCATTCATTTCCTGCATATAGAGGTACGAATCCTTCAAAAGATCAACCATTCATTCGTTTCCATAGGTTTCTGAAATAAACTCACATTAATACCATGCCTTACCATCTTCCATTACATATATATGCATTTTTATATGCCACGCAACATGCATATCTAAACTAACTAACTTGTGCTTTACCTTGGTTAGTGAAAATGTATTCTCTTCTTCATTCCTATCCAAATGACCCGGTCCATAGACTATTCTATATTTCTACAACATTCCAACTAATCTGACCCATTACTTGGGTTATTCTATATTTTTACATTTCCATCATTTGACTCGTTCAGGGTCATTTCTACGATTTCTACAATTCTACCCATTTGACCCATCAAGGTCATTCAACATTTTTATGCTATCGAGGATTAGCCGACTAACGAGTAAGTGGAGGGACTTAAATATGGATTCATATATTTAATTCCTACCTTTAATTTATATAGGTTTGATCTGTATTTACCTACAGATGCAAATCTTTCATTTCTACCCTTCATTCATATAAGTTTAATCCGTGCGTACCTACGGATTTTCATTTCAACTTTTCATTCCTATAGGTATGTTCCATGCTTACTTACGGATTTAAACCTTTCATTCCAACCTTTCATTCATATAGGTTTGATCCGCGCTTACTTACGGATTTAAACCTTTCATTCCAACCTTTCATTCATATAGGTTTGATCCGTGCTTACTTACGGATTTAAACCTTTCATTCATATAGGTTTGATCCGTGCTTACTTACGGATTTAAACCTTTCATTTATATAGGTTTGATCTGTGCTTACTTACGGATTCAAACCTTTCATTCCTACCTTTCATTCATATAGGTTTGATCCGTGCTTACTTACGGATTCAAACCTTTAATTCCATCCTTTCATTTATATAGGTTTGATCCGTGCTTACCTACGGATTCAAACCCTTCATTCCAACCCTTCCTTTCAATACAGACTGCTCTCTATCACTTGAGAGTCATCTACTTTACCCATAACTGACGTCTAGTTACTTATTCATTCATTGCCATAATTAATTTATAGGCACAACATACATACGTTTAGTTTGATACCTTATAAGGGAACCCCCTTCACATTCACACTTTTATAGAAAGTTTTATTCCACCAATTCATCCACACGACCACTTACTTCCCAATTTTACCAGGCATACCGGTGATGATTCTCATGGTCTCACGTGTATCGCATGTTTCTTGTGCACTGGCCAGGTGCGCAGTCCACATGCTACCCACGTGCCTTCATGTAACCATTACCTTATGCTTGGGGACTGGTTTTCAGCTACGTGCAATATTTTCAATTTCCTTCCCTAACAACATGGTTGTTTTTTCCTTCTAAGTTTTGCCATCCCTGAGGATTTTCCTCCCATCAGTACCAATAGTTAATTATCACGTACCTGTGATTATTCCATCTTATCCATCTTATCCACAATTTTCGCGATGTATCTTAAATCGTGTCCTTGAGACCTCTTCATTATCCACAAAAGTTCACCTTAACATAAACACCACAATTAGCTTTTAACATGTCATGTGAGTTAATATTAAATTCTACCATTGGGCCTTAATCGAGTCTTGGATTGTAAGGGTCAGTGATTTCAAGAGCACACAAGTTTGAGTTCAAGTACTTACTTCCTTGTACAAGATTTCACTCAAACCAGGGCTCTGATACCAACTTGAAACACCCTAAACCTTTCAAACTGAAAATACGCAGCGGAAATTCGAACCAGAAAATTTCTTGCTTTATAAAAACATTCTCTTATGTTTAGAACCCCTAGCTACAAGATATTATAGGTGGTTCATCTTTTATTGTGTGTTAGTACATCAAATACAACTCATCTTTATTAGTTTACGTGACCGCGATCCCATACAATCCGCGACCTCGCTCGACCTCCAACCATTTCTTGCTTTGTGAGCTAGACTAGACAACCTGCAACTACCACATAACCATTTCGTTAGTTCATTAAGTGACGTCATGCAAATATTCAAAATATGGAAATAACATCAATAATACTCAATGATCATATCCAAACGCCTTTTTGCAAGTTCGGATCCGGTCTCGGGATCCTATCCTCCAATTTCCATACATTCATATTTATATACCTGCATCTTTATTACCATCCTCATAACAAAAAGATTAATACCATTACAATACACACGCACGTACAAATCCCATGTACAAGTTATCTTAACCCATCATACTACTCTTCCTTCATGTATTCTCAAGGACAACATGACGTTTTTGAACCTATACTCAACCTACACATAACGACCAACCTATACATACATAACACTTTCAGACATTACCGGGCATAAGCAACTATGCACACATTTTATTACACTAGTATCCAATGCGAGATAACTCCACTTACAAAACGGTTTACCATTTTTGTGACCTTGCACAACTATACAATTTAATCTAAATAGTTACACCCATGATTTAATGTATCCATCTATATATATATATATACACACACATATCATTCCGTACATTTTACCATTCATTCTTATGCCATATTTATTAATCTTGGGTTTATTTCATGCTTAATTACCCTCACTTCACTTATCTTTTTTGCTCATTTATCCCAACAACTTTCATTGTTGTATGGTGAACTATACCCGTTCACCAACAACATCAATTCGCTTACCTTATTATAAACTACCCTTTCATACCTGTTCCCATTCTATATTTATACATAAATACAATTACTAAACCAAGAGTTTGCATCATGAGTCACTTACCTTTGCCCGTAGGAGTGTTTTCGCCTTATACGCTTTTGACTTATAGTTCCAATCTTTTTACCTAGCTCGATATCATATCCACTTGACCCGTTGACTTTTAAGCTTCTTGTACCTAGCTTACTTTCAAGTCAACATGCCGTATTAGAATACTAATTTGGAACTTACCAATTCAAACATTAGTACTCATTCTACATCATTCAAACATGACATCATACATTCAACAACTAGTTCTATTCAATAAGTCTTTCCATATACTACCCCTTTGACCCGTTAGTGAAAATGCTTGCATGAACTAGTTGGTAAGTGTTTTTAGACACTTTTGAATGCCACATAATATGCTATTGTTTCCCCACAATCCGTACTCCAAGACTAGTACAAGCGTGTACATTCTTACACCTTTTCTTATTAAAGATTACATTATAAATGTGCAGCAAATTTCTGCGCAGCAGCTGTTCAAGGTCATTGTTTCCCTTCTAAACCTCGGAATCAGACCTTGACTATCAAATACAAAATGTTCCTCATTCAAAGACCTTTCTAGGAATATAAAGAACACCTCCTAATGATTTTTCTATGATTTTATATGCATTTTTAAAGTTCAGGTCTGCACATTAAATGGTTCCAAACACCATGCTGTTAGAACTAATTTACTAACTTATCATGCTGTTTTGACCCACTAAATCTCCTAACCAGCCTCACATAACTAAATATGAAATGTAACATGCGCAACAAGCTTTTCAACGATATAAGGCTCGTCTTCTAACTCCTAATAACGAATGAAATATGCCCTTTACAAGATGACTATCTAGGGCTGTCCAAAGTGATTAATTTCACACTATTTTGTACCAAATCAACTACCACCACCAAATCTCACCACAAACATCATATTCACATATTGTAGGACACATACAACCATAAGATCACTTACGTGCATACATACATACCTACATACAATCCATTCTAATTCACACATGGTTTCCATCAAAACACATCCTTTATGTTAATTTACTAACAATCATCATATTCCATCCATATTCATCAATTACTTGCATGCAAGTTCATCTAGACATTTCATCAAACACTAGATGTGCGTACCATATTTTGAGCACATTGTACAAGCTCCTAATACACACATTCCACCAAAACACATAATCACCTTCAATCGTGACCATTAGGGATGATCAATATCACTTTCAATCAAGCAATAATACGAATTTAACATGTTTTGCTCAAAACCCACATGTGGGGTTCGAACCATACACGAATTTAGGGGTTAGGGTTCTTACCAAAGCTCAATCCTTGAAGATTAGCCCTCTAGAATACACCCTCCATCTCTTACATCAACCTCTTGCATCAATTCTTCAACTTTAGGGACTTACGGTTTGGTTTAAGGCTCAAGAAGCCTTCTTCTTGGCTGAATTCGTTTTCCCCAAATGGGGTATGTTTGGACCATTTGTTTTGTGGCATATTTACACCACAAGTCCCTCAAGTTTACCCCCAAGCCTTTTACTATCAAAAACTAACTAACCAAGTTAATTCCTAGTGTTATTTACTTACATATTTAGATAACACTAACAAGGTTATTTACATATTGGAACATAGCCCGCATTCTTATCATCCCGTTTTATTATCCAAAAGGGTTCATTCTACTATTTAATTCATCTCGTCATTTCTTATTCACGCCTAATAGCGTAATTAAGCGAAACGGATTTCCGGGATGTTACATAGGACTTTTATAAGATGGTTTATGATTATTATAGGTTACAATTGATGATTGATGATGTTTTGCCCATTTTGGGGGTTTTATGTTAGATCTAGGGTTTGTTCATGATAATATTTTTGATGAAATGATTAGGGGTTTTCATATACATGATAATCTGGGCATGATAATCTGATTATAAGGTGATTTTGATAAGTTGGCATTTTGGGTAAAGATCACATGCATTGATGTGACATTTCCATAATTTGCCATTTTGGGTAAGTCGTGAAATGGACTGATTTCGGGATAAATTTGGTAGGGCATTGTGGGGATAGATTAAATATAGTTGACTGCTGTGATTTGTGATGTTTCGTGATGTTTTCGGACTATTTAGATGCGATTTGGTGCGATTTGGACGAATTTCCAGACACAAAGTCGAACCAGAAACTGGTTCCACCCGTTGGAAGGTTGAACCAACTTCTTGAAGGTCGAATGAGCATGAGTAAAGGTCGAATAAACTTTATTTAGGTCGAATGAACTTGATTTAGGTCGAATGAACATATGTTAGGGCGAATAAACACATGTTAGGTTGAATAAACATGTTTATAGGTCGAACCCACTATGGATGGGTCAAACTAAGGCATATAAGGTCGAACCAAACTTCAATTAGGTCGAACCAAAATGGAAACTTACTGATATCACCCCACGACTTCATGAGTGTGATTTTTGTTACAAACTAAGTGTTTTATGCATCAACTTTATGTGTAAACTATATGTACTTGATTAATTTGTGTAATGGGTCACCAACGGGATGTCGGGTATGGCTGGTGTGTCAGGTCAACGTTCAAACACATTTTCAAACATACTTAGTCATGAGCTGGACAATCGGGGACTAGTTAACCTAGGGGTTATTAGTCAAAATACTTATACACACTTTTATGATAGATCGCCGGTATTTGGGACTATCGGTCTAAATTGGTAATTCTTTTATAGAAGACGCAACCGAAGGTGAGTGTCACAGCCCCATTCTTTACTGTTTTTATATTTAGGGGAGAAACATGCGGTACAAACTTACGAACTTTTTAGACCAACATATTACATTATATCACATAGATACTTAGTGACATTTCTTCATCATTAAATTCCTCTCAAACTTTAGTGAACCATTAATATGTGGATACATAACGGGAAAAATGTGAATAGATCTATTGGGCCCGGAAGCCCCACTCGGGCCAACTGGAGGATGGTGGCAGTTGCATATTTGTCCTACCGAACTTTATGGCACCGGCTGATGACCGGTGACGGGTATTGAGGCATTCTAACGTTCATCAATGGTTCACGACACTATAGTATCATGTAACGGTGTCTAGCTAGCATCAGGTATAGATGTAAGGATTATTGGGTCTGGTTTACAAACATTACAAACTTTTACAAACTTTATCTCTGTGACTCACCGGCAGTGTATGTGTTGACTAACATTGCATGTTTTCTCAGGTCGCTAAGGTAGCAGGGAGTTTTAGGTGCACTGGGGTCTCACTGCGTCTCATCTGGTCTTGCATGTTTTTGAACTTCGGTTGGTTAAACTATTTACTTTTTGTAGATGCGTTTTTGCGACTAGTGATTGGATATTAACATATGTTAGATGATAATGGGCGAATGTAGGCTAAAAAGTGGGCGAAGGTAGAAGGATAGTGGGCGAAGGTGTATTAAGCTTGACTGAAGAAACACATTCGTACCTTAGTGTGGGCGAATGTGCAGTGGCTATAAATAGATTTTGTGTATTTGTGAATGTTAGTGAGTTATTAGTTGTGTGTGTTTTGAGGTCAGGTTCCAGGTTTGTTTGAAAGTGTCTGTAATTGATCTAGATTAACCAAAGTGTCATTGTAATCAAGTTTATGAACAAGTGAATCTATGAAAAGCTTTGAAAATGATATTGATTGTGTTTTGATTTGAGTTTCTATCAGTTTGTTCAAAGCTAGGGTTTCCGCACCTGGTTTTGTAACTTGTATGATCATTTAATCCTGTTTTAGTCAAAATCTTTCGCTCACAAAGTGGTATCAGAGCTATACGGATCATACAACAACAAATTTGATAAACTCAGAGCTGATTTGGATATAATTTTGATCAAAATACATCTGTTTTTGAATGAAAATGGTTTTTGAGTGTTTTTGATTGATTTGAAGTTGATTTTGTGGTTAAAATCTAAAATTCCAAGAATTAAAGTTGTTCCAAATCAATTCCGAATCATAACCTGATTAAGATCATTCAAATCCACAAACTTTTGAAAATCAGAGATCAAAATAACCGTTTTTCAAAGTGTAACCGTTTTTCAAAAACCTGAAATGGGCGAACCTGGAACTTAGTGGTCGAACCTGAGTAATTTTGGGCGAACCTGGAAATTGTTGGTTAAATTTTTCACTTTCGGGTCACATTTTCCACATCAGATTGACTGGGCGGGCGAACCTAGAATCATACTGGTCGAACCTAGAATATTCTGGGCGAAAGTGGAAAAGGATTAGTGTGTTTTACTTTCTGGTGAAGTCTTACATTCGAGAAACACTGTTTGGGCGAACCTGCATCAGAAAGGGACGAAAGTGAAGAAAAACAGGGCGAACCTAGAAACTAGTTTTGGAAAATTTTCTAAGTGTTGAATTTTTTCGAAGTTCATGATCATGTGGAATTTTCCGACTACTCCGAGACCAGCAACGACACAACCACAACAGCAAGTGATGGACCCATGGACGGTGGCAGCACAAAAGACGAGCACACAGTCTTCGCAACCGATTAACTACATGGCAATGACGAGCTCGATGCCTCAAAGCGTAGCACCTCCAGCACCACAACCTGACTACTGGGGAGTAGCAGCAGCGGTGGTAAACACTCAAACTACAAATGCTATTTCTACACTGATTAATGATTTATCTTCAGGTAGCGGGAATCGGCCACCGAAGCTTATGGAGATACAAGAATACAATCAGTGGCAGAACAAATTCAAGATTCACTTGGAAGGCATGGGAGTGGAGGGAGCAGAGGCATGGAGTATGATTGCTAAAGGTTACACAGCACCAGTTTTGGAGAATACAGGTGAACCAGTTCCATTGGAGAGCATGGCTGAGGAAGAGAAAAAGAAGTTTGCTGTGGAAAAGAAAGCCTTTTCCCAATTGACTCAGGCAATCACAAATGATCTATTGCATCAATTTGGGACTTGTACAACGTCTAAGCAATTGTGGGATGTGCTTAAGAGGAGGCATGATGGGAATGAGAAGACTAGAAGTTTGAGGATGGATGAATTGAGAAAGGAGTTTGAGAATTTTTCTTATATTGGAAATGAAACTTTAAAAGAATTAACTCCTAGATATAGTCATTTGCTAACTGAATTGTCAAGTTATGGTATACAGATTCCTATGAAGAATTTGGTGGATAAGTTTGCAGATGCTTTACCACCTTACTGGGATCAGCATGTGGAAGTTCTCAGGGAAAAGGATGCATACCAATACTGGACTATTCAAGAGTTCATACAGAAGCTGGAAAACAAAGAAATGGAAGAGAAGAGGAAAGCTAGAAGAGCACAGGTTCCTCAGAATCCTAGCTTATACTTTGGAGGCACTTCAGTTCCTGTGAGTAACTCAAGTTCAGGAGGGATAGTTGCACCACATGTTGCTTGCATTTCCAATGTTATGGAATCACCAAAACCTACCATCAACTACATGGCACAAACTTCTTCCTACTCACAACCATCATACACACAACCACCACCACAACAACAATACAACAATTCCTACATTTCACCATTCTCTCCAATGCAACAAGCAGCTTTCTACACTGATAGCCAATCACAACAACCAATGAACCAAGTTACTCAACTTAATCAACAACCAGTGGTTTTGGAGACTTCTAACTTGGGCAATGTGACAGTGGAAGTTGCTCAGCAACATATTGCACTAGTCTCAGCAATGGTTTCATCTTACAATGGATTAGTTGCTAGTCAAATTGGGAATAACAACTTAACCAATGAAGACTATGCACAGATCGACAAGGAAGAGATGGAACTCATTGATATCCAATGGGCTTTTGCAAGCATCATGAGAAGAGCAACGGAGTTTATTGAAAAGACGGGTAGAACAGATTTGGGAACTTTTCCTAACACAACCTACGGGTTCAACAAGGAGAAAGTTACTTGTTTTAACTGTGGAGGAAAAGGTCACTTTAAACGAGAATGCACCCAGCCACCAAAACAAGGTAATAGAAACCCATTCAATGCAAGCTACCAGAATCGTCAACAACAAAACCAAAACCAAGTTTCTTACCAAAATAACAACAATTATCAAAACCGTCAAAATAACTCTAACAACAACCAAAACAGACAACCTAACACATCAAACCAGAACCAAAACCAATCTCCTAACAACAATAACCGAACAGTTATACCGATCACTACACCGAATGAGACACAACAGAACACGAGTCAGAATCAAGCATTGGTGACTCAACAAGATGAAAGGTTTGATTGGTCGGGATTGCAAATAGGAGTGGAGGAAATTACTACTGGTGGCAATGTGGCTTGCGTTGCTTGCAAGGTTGATATTGAAGAGTCGGTGATGGTGGATGAAAAGAAAGAAACTGAGTGTGAAAGTGATGAGTCTGAGGCTGAAATGGATGTGGAGACTGAACCTGTTGAGGTTAAGGTTGAGGAAACTAATTTTGGAGTGGTGATTGATACTGTTTCTGATGTTCCTGAGGAGTGTGAATCGGTTTATTCTGATTCAGACAGTGAATCGGATACGGAAGCAAGTGTTACATCACTAGATGATGACATTGATCAGTTGCTAGCAGAAGCGGATTTTCTGATGACGAGGAAGTCGTGCATTGCTGATGATGCTTTCACCAAGATTGACTATTCTAAATTCTTTACTGGAAAGGAAGCTCATTTCGCATTGATGGCCATGACTGATCCGCCAAAACCTGTAAGTTCTGAGTGTAGCACTGATATTAAAAGTGATAAATATTGTGGTACATGTGATAGATTGACTGAGGAGAATAAACAACTCCAAGTACAACGTGATAGTGCTATCATGAACAGTCAATCTACTCGCAAAGAGTTGAATGCTTTCAACAAGGTATTAGATGGCTACAAAAAGGACATTTCCGACTTGAAAAACACTTTATCATTAAAACAATTGGCAATTAACAACTATATCAATGAAATTGAAAATACCAAGTTGGAAATGGCAGCCATAAAATGCTTTGCTGAGAAAGTAAACAAAAAGTTGGAAAGCTATAAGCACATTGCTTACGTGGTAGACCACATCATAGATGATCAAACCACTAATTACAAGTCTGTGCCATCTCCGGTGCTTTTTGAAAATCATAATTGTCACCAAGTTACACCGGAGAGCTCGGTAAAATCAGATTCATCATCGGAAATTGAATCTAATACCTCGAGTATTGGTGATCCTCATTCAGATGTGAGACCGATTTTAGGTTTGAATGATGAGGGTGTTACTGCTGAGAGTGTGGATTCAGACTCAGAGAGTGATGATACTGGTAATGATCAAACTGTTAATGCATGTGAAATTCCAATAGAAAATCACATCATTACTACTGAACCAGTTTCATCATCTCAACATGTGCATCCGATGGCAAATGCTCATCGTGAGAAAAAGTCTGAAAAGAATGTGATTAAAAAGGACCTTGAGAATAAAGATGTTAAGAATGAACCATGTGACAAACCTGTCAAGGTGTTCTATCGGATGGAAGGATCCGATAAAATCATCTCTGATGAGGAATTTCCAATCAAAAATGCTAACTATGCTAAAATAGAAAAGATTTGGCAAGAAAGCACTATTTGGTTCCCAAAACATGAGAGAACAAATGAGATTCCACCAGCAATTTTAAAGAAATTGTATTTGGATGTTCCTCAAGAACCAAAGGTCCATGTCACAGAGTTCATTCGACCCAATAACAAACCTAATGGTTTTCATGAGCCTACATACTCAAAAGGGCCACTCCCTGAGAGTTTGAGAAATCAACAGTACAATGATCAATATCCTGTTAGATCATTTGCTCAACCAAATGCTCAATATGTTTTTGAAGAGTACCGTGCATGCTTTAAATGTGGGGAACGAGGGCATTTACTTGCTCAGTGTCCATATGTAAGGCATAAAAGGCACGAGGTTGAAGTGAGAAATTCCATGAGAAAACCGATTGATCATTATGTTCCACCACACAGACGAGTTGTTCCTCAACAACAACAGTTTTATAATCAAAACAATTTTCATCAAATGAGGAACAATCGTCCAATTCAATATGATCGAAGAAATCGGATTGCTATGGAACAATCATGGAGGAAGCCTGTGGTGAACACAACAATTGACAGGCAAAAGGTTCCACTAAAACCAATTGTCAAATCAAATGTTGGACCTAAGTCTGTTAAATCAGATAAGGTAACCAAGAAAGTTACGTTTGTTAACAATGTTCAGAAACCGACTGAGAATCCAAAATCTCAGATTCGCATTCTTAAAAGGTCTGAACAATCTTGGTCACCCAATGGTACTCCAGGAGCTTCTACTTCTAAAGTCAATGAGAAAAAGGAAACTGTTTTGAACAATCAGAAAAAGATTGATCCAAAACAAAAAGTTGTTGAAAATGCTAATGAGAATGTTTCTTTGAAGGCTGATGTTCAAAGACCCAAGACTCAGGCTTGGGTCCCCCGAAAGAACTAAATGATTTACTTTTTGTGTGCAGGGAGCTTCAGCTGGCCCTATTAGCAGTCTTTGGATTGTTGATAGTGGAGCTTCAGGCCACATGACAGGGGATCTAGCGTTGTTGTTCGACGTGAAGAACATCAATGGAGGGTATGTCGCATTCGCAGGAAATAAAGGTGGATATATCACAATGGAGGGGAGCGTGAGTAATGGGATAGTGAGCTTTGAGCAGATATCTTATGTAAAGCAGATTGATTATAATCTGTTGAGTGTCAGTCAAATATGTGATAAACAATTTTCTATGCATTTTGATGACAAATCCTGCTATATTCTCAAACCAGGCTTCAAAATTCCTAAGGAGTGGATAATGTTGATGGCACCTCGCGTCAACAATCTCTATATTCTTGATATGTCCAAGGCGATGACATCACATGGGCAAATAACATGTTTTCTATCCAAAGCGATTGAGAAAGAATCGATAATGTGGCACCGAAGAACGGGGCACATTCATCTGAGAAAAATGAACCAACTTGTGAAAAATGGGCTTGTCGATGGAGTAAACGTGAAACATTTCCATCTGAATGACAAGTGTGTAAGTTGTAAGAAGGGGAAGCAACACAAACAGTCCCACAAAGTGAAGAAAGTCAACTCTGTAGAGATGCCACTTGAGCGATTGCACATGGACCTATTCGGACCGGTCAAGCACAAAAGTCATCTTGGAGAGCTTTATTGTTTAGTTGTCACTGATGACTACTCAAGATTTTCATGGATGATGTGTCTGCAAAACAAAAGTGACACCTTTAACAACCTGAAAGTTCTGTTCACTCGATTGGAAAATCTCTACAATGTGAAGATAAAGAGAATTCGGAGTGACAATGGGACGGAGTTCAAAAATGCCAAGATGGATGAACTTTCTGAAAGCAAAGGGATACATCATGAATATTCGGCTCCGTACACCCCACAATAGAACGGTGTTGCTGAACGAAAGAATAGGACTCTAATTGAAACGGCTAGAACAATGCTTGTTGATTCAAATCTTCCGGTAATGTTCTGGAACGAGGCGATTTATGCAGCAAATTATACACTAAATCGGGTTCTAACAGTGAAGAACTTTGGTAAAACATCTTATGAACTGTTACACCGACGAAAGCCAAACTTAGAATATCTAGAACCTTTTGGGGCGCCATGCACGATGTTGAATCCAGGTGAGAAGTTTAGTCCTAAAGCTGAGGAGGGATACTTTGTTGGATATGCAACCCCGCTTAAACGGGTATTCAACAAGCGAACTCGTCAAGTGGAGGATTGGGCTAACGTGGAAGTTCAACGATATACTCAAAATTTGCAAGGCACGGGTCCTGATTGGATGTTTGATTACAAAGATTTCTTTGAATCATTCAATCTAGATAGCTTGGTTGAAGAAGCTGTTATCAGATTACTTTACGAGTGTGAAAACGCGACGACTTCATCGTTGGTGCGTCCAATCACCGTGAACCCCCTACCAGCTTCTAATGATACCAATGCTCCTATACAAGAGGAAGATGTGTTTCAAGAGGCTTCAACTTCATTAGACTCTTCAGAATCTGAAGTTGAACAATTTGAAGAAGTCATTCTTGAACATGCAGAAGAACCAGAGGCACTGCCAGTGAACCCAACTCCAACTCCAGATGTTGCTTCATCATCAAACACGGGTCATGATCTGGATGCTGTAGAAAACTTGACTGTTCAGACGGGAGTTACTGTACCTGATTATCCGGAATCTCGGATTCATCGTATTCACCCGCTGGAGCAAGTTATCGGTGATCCTGGAAGCGGTGTTATGACCAGAGGGCAGCTGAGAAGCGTTAACTCGCCAGAGAGTTTTGGTGCTTTAGCATTATATGCCAAAATTCAAAAATCTGGTAGTCAAAATGATTGGTCGTTTGCGTGTTATGTGTCGCAGGTAGAGCCAAGGACATACAAGGACGCTTTGAACGAAGATGCCTGGGTTGAAGCTATGCAGGAGGAGTTATTACAATTCCAGAAATTGGGGGTTTGGACACTCATGGATTTGCCGCCGGGAAGGAAGAAAATAGACACTAAATGGGTGTTTAAGTGCAAGAAGGATGATCGTGGGGTTATTGTTCGTAACAAAGCCAGATTGGTCGTGCAGGGTTTCCATCAAATCGAAGGGATTGATTATAACGAAATCTATGCACCGGTAGCACGGATTGAAGCTATTCGGATGTTCCTTGCGTTTGCTTCATACAAGAAATTCAAAGTTTATCAAATGGACGTTAAGAGCGCATTTCTGTACGGGAAAGTCAAGGAAGAGGTTTATGTCGGGCAGTCACCAGGCTTTGAGGACCCAATCCACCGGGATAAGGTCTACGTGCTGAACAAAGCTCTATATGGTTTGCATCAGGCTCCGAGACAGTGGTACGAGGAGCTAAGTACATACCTCATCTCCAAAGGATTTAAGCGCGGCCTCGTCGATTGCACCCTCTTCACGAAGAAGACGGGAGATGATTTGCTTTTAGTGCAGATTTACGTTGATGATATAATATTTGGTTCAACTAACGAGCTTTTATGTAGGGAATTCGAAACAGTCATGCAAGAAAAGTTCGAAATGAGCGCAATGGGGGAGATGCAGTTTTTCCTAGGCTTACAGGTGGACCAAAGACCCGACGGGATCTTCATTCACCAGACGAAATACGTATCCGACATCTTGAGCCGGTTCCAGATGGAGGACTCTAAGCCAATGGATACCCCAATTCAACCCAATCACGGGATTGGAGTGGACGCTAAGGGGGAGCTGACGGACCCATTTACATACAGAGCAATCATCGGATCTCTGATGTATTTGACGGCGTCTCGACCAGATATTATGTATGCAACGTGTCTCTGTGCTCGCTATCAATCGAAGCCGAAACAAAGTCATCTGACGGCGGTCAAGCGTATCCTTTGATATCTGAAGGGTTGTCCCTCAAAAGGACTTTGGTACCCTAATGATGATGATTTTGATTTTATTGCTTTTAGTGATGCAGATTGGGGCGGCTGTGACAAAGATAGCAAATCTACTACAGCTGGTTGCCAGTTTTTAGGGAGCAGGTTAATTACCTGGCAATGTAAGAAACAGACTTCTGTGGCGCTGTCTACTTGTGAAGCTGAGTACATTGCAGCCTCGAGTTGTTGTTCGCAAGTACTCTGGATCCAACAGTAGATGGTGGATTACGGTTTACAGTTTCTTAAAACCCCTATACACTGTGACAACGAAGCCGCAATTGCATTAACTAAAAATACTGAAAATCGGCAAAACATATCCGGATCAAATATCATTTTATCCGTGATTGTTACGCTAAGGAATTGATAGATATGGTCCAAATCCATACTGACTACCAACGTGCAGATTTGTTTACAAAAGCTTTTGACAGATCCCGCTTTGAATATCTTTTAAAAGTAAACAATATAAAAGAAAAACAGGACTAATCGGCACCTCGGTTTATCGCTTTTTAGTTTTAGTTTTTATTTTTAATATTTTGCTAATTGGGAATTTCTCTTTGCTAATTGGGAATTTCTCTTTTCTATCATAATCCTCAAAGAAGTTGATGCTTTCGAGGGGATTGTTTAATCCTCAAAGAAGTTGATGCTTTCGAGTGGATTGTTTCTTTCAAATTTTTGTTTTGTTTTTCAGAAAAATTAAAAACCCAAAAATATGTTCTTTATTTTAGGGGGAGTCTTTTTATCAGAAAAACCAAAAACATTGAAAAATTCAAAAGACCTAAAAATTAGAAAAACCAAAATGATTTCCTGGATAAAAAGAGGAAATGATAGTACATCAGTGGGGATCTGACACAGGCTAAAGAATTGTATAATATAATGAGGCGTATGTTGACTACGTGTGATATGCTGATAGGCTTCGTAGACTAAATATTGCGTGCATTAGTGATACAAACATAACAAACTACGCGTTCGTGGCTGAACACCTCATGGGCATATGGTCTTAGTACCGTAATTTCGTTTGATAGGATTGCCAAAATCTGAGGTTTCGGGTCGTTATGTTATGGTTATCCGGGATATTCTGATTAAACTTTTGTCGTATTGATTTACGGACCTAGTTTCATCAGAATATTTGCAAAAAGAGCTTAATTGCCAAAACCGAAAGTTACCGAATTGAGGAACTTTATGTTTTATTGATCAAAGATCATTATTACATCGTATTGACTTTCTGATGCAAATCAGTGGTTAATATCAGCCTCACCCTAGTGTATATGCACATGTTACTCTGCTGCATTCGTTTGCTGACCTGTACACCTCTGTGCTATATACTTTGTAAATTTTACGGATAACTCTGGCATAATCACGCGTTATGACGAAGCTTTGTGCAATTACTTGATACGGGAGTATGTCATGTGTGTGGGCACCACAATGTGTTAGTCTAATACACCTAACTCGTATCATTTTAAAGCATTGCGTAATTGTCTGCATGTGAGCTTACGTGGACCACAATATCAGCAATTGCTGTGTCACATATTGTTTCTAATGATAATATTAAACAAACAGATCAACGCTGTGATCAGATTTCTCAGAAAACTGATATGATCCTCTTACCGGATTTCACAAAATGTTTACTGCTTTCATTTACTTTGATGCATTTTACTTTGTTGCATTTTACTTTTATTGTCAAAAAGATACAAAATCCAAAAAGATTTTAGGTGTGTTTTGATAAAATTTCAGAAAAACCCAAATTTTTTGCATTTCTGCTTTATTTTTGATAACCGGGGATGCTTGATGGTCAATTTCTGAGATTTGATAACACCATCTGGGATTTGTATCATTCAAAAAGTGAAAATATGAGTTTTGGAAGTTTAACAGATTGAAAAATGTTGAACGGGATTCGAATTCGTGATTTGGCAAAATTTTCAGATTTTTCCATTTTACATTCGCCCCTTAATTGGGTCGAATGTGGAAAAATCTTTACCTTCGGCCGTTTAAACTTGGACGAATGTGGGCATTTTATAACAAAATTTTACCTTCGGGTATCAGTTTTACCTTCGAGCCATTAAGTTGGGGCGAAGGTGGAATAGACTCACATTCGCACACTAAAACGGGCGAAGGTGGCTTTTCTTTATTAGCATATCACAGGTTCGAACCTTTGTCATAATTTTTCTAAATTTTTCTTTCGATCTGGACACCTTGTTGCTTTGATTCCTTGTACTTGTGCATTTGATTCCTGGTTATTTACTGATTGTTTTCATATCAATTTCACAGGTAATGGAGCCCTAACGAACACAGATTCGTCGTTATTAGAACCGTACCTAGGGTTTTCGAATTTAGGATCTTAGGGTGTTTGTTGTTGATTAATTTTGATTACATTTCAATCCACATCAGTTTTAGGGGGAGAATAATCCAGGAATTAGATTAACAACAACATTTAGAGGGTTAATTTATTGTTTGAAACAGACGTGACCTAATTCCTTATTAAAACTGATGAAAATTGAAATTTAGGAACAATTGGTTGTGGGCGAGTGTTGATCGGCCATTTTAGAAGACATCCTAATCAAAATTACATATTAAAAACAAACTTAGAAAATTTTTGAAATTTTAGGGTTTAAGGTTTCACCTTCGGTCCAGAAAACGGGCGAAGGTGAAGAATTTGGGCGAATGTAACTTCAAAACGGGCGAATGTGATTTTAATTCAAATTCTTTTCACATTCGACCAGAAAATTTCATATTCGACCAGAAAAACTCACATTCGACCAGTTCAAAACGGGCGAATGTGGAACTTTAAAAACTTAAAATTTTGAAATTTTGTCGATTTTGTTTTTTGACGTTTGTTTCTGATTTTGATGTGCAGATGGCTGACCAGACTGAGAACATTGAGACTCCAGTTGAGAATATTATTACAGATCCAGTTCCAGAGAATGTTCAAGAGGCTGAATCATCTACACCGATAAGCTGGCAGTTTGAGAAAACACACAACTGTTGTGCTTATCTTGGCGATGTTGAAAAGAATGTAGAGTTTACTGGTATCATTGAATTCTTGAAGAGGAGCAGAGTTGTCTATGCTTTAGCTACTCCGACTATCATTTACAAAGACATCATTGAAGACTTCTACAAGAACGTGAAGTATGACCTCTGGGATAATCAGACCATCATAAAGAGCAAGATACAAGACATGGAGATGTTTATAACAGAGTCTGATATTCGGGAAGCACTTCAGATTAATTTTGAAGTGAGTGAAGATCCCAGGGAGTTATCTTGGACAGAACAGAAGGCATGTTTCCTTAGAATGAAGTATAAGGGAGCAATTACTGATGGTTCGATGTACAAAGGGAAATTGAGTGTGCAGTTTAAATACTTTGCACACGTCATCATTCATGTGTTTGGCTGTGTTAGTGGAGGATATGATGTCATGAGAAGTAGCTTAAGTTCGTTGATGGTTGCGTTGACTCTCAACAAACCATTCAACGTATCTGGAATGATTCTGGATCACATGCTGGAGATGTTAAAGGGGTTGAAGAAGAAGTATTTCATGTTATACCCTAGATTCCTGATGATGATCTTTGATCACAAGTATCCTAATTTGAGGAAGGATCCGACACAGATACTTGGTCAAGATCATATGAACATTCGTACATTGGTAAGAATGAAGGGCTACAAGGGTGTGCCAGACAATGAAAAGCCACCTCACAGAAGATTATTTGGAGCCTTAGCTAAAAAGGATTACACTGATCCTGGAAAGAACAAGGCTAGGCATCCTGAGAGCGATTCTGATAATGATGATCCATTGGTTTATGCTGATGCTAGTACCAAGAGGAAGAGACAGGTAGTTAATCCCGGAGCCAAAGGGAAGGGTAAGGGAAAGACTGATCAAGGGAGTTCTAAGCAACAGGTGGTGAGAAAGAAAACAACTGCTAAGAAAGGTACCGGTTTGGTGGATGAAGAATCAGTGGATTCAGAAGAAACTGAGGTAGAAGAACGATGGGATTCTGATGCTGAGAATGTTAGGACCACCAAACGTAAGGCCACTATGGTTGGTGAGTCTGAATCTTTAAACAAATCAATTGAGGAAGCTGAGAAAAGTAAGAAGTCGTTGAATGTTGAAGATGAAGGTTTAGGCATTGACATGGATGAGTTGAATACTGGAGAGACTGTGGTAGTAAACTTGCCCAAGCCTAAGCACAAGACCATGTCTAAGAAGACAAGTACTAAGCAGTTGAGAGAGAAAGAATTAGCACAACTTTTGAAGGGAAAAAGAGTACCCGATGCTGGTACGTCATCGAAGCTGTCTTCACCAGTCACTAAAAAGCAAAAGAAATCTAAAGAGGCAGAGACATTATCAGCTGATCAATTAAATGTTGCACTGGATAATGTACTTGACATGTTTAGAAAGCCTCAGAAAGAAAAGGAAGTTGAAGTTGAGCCATCTAGATCCAAATCTAAGAAGGTCACTGTGGATGATGATGTAATGAAGAAGGTGAACAAGAAAATGGATGATATGATGAAGATGATAGTGGCTCAACAAGCTGAAATAGCCAAGTTCAAGCAGAATGAAGAAAAGATGCTTCAGATAGTGGTAGCTTCTAAGTCAAATCAAGATGAGATTAACGAGAAGGTTAAGAAGCTTGAAGCAAAGAATAAAAAGCTTGAGGGTAAATTTTCAAGAAACAAGAACAGGATAAAGTTGATCAAAGAAGACAACAAAGAACTAAAGGCTGAGAACAAACGCCTTAGTGATTTGATTGATGATTTGTACAATGTTGCACCCAAGTTGAAGGAGGGAGAAGAAGATAAAGAAGAAGAAGAAGAGAAAGTTGACTTTGAACCGTCTGAATCGGACGAAGAAAAAGATGATGATGAGGATGATGAAGAGTCAGAGAAAAGTGATGATGAGGATGATAATAATGATGATGATGATGATGCAGAAGGGTCTGGGAGTCAGAAAGAGGATGATAGTGGTAGTGACTAGTGAAGACAATCCAATCAATAGTCGAGGGGGAGTTTGTAGATGCGTTTTTGCGACTAGTGATTGGATATTAACATATGTTAGATGATAATGGGCGAATGTAGGCTAAAAAGTGGGCGAAGGTAGAAGGATAGTGGGCGAAGATGTATTGGAGCTTGACTGAAGAAACACATTCGTACCTTAGTGTGGGCGAATGTGGAAGAACTCCACATTCGACCATACCTACTGGGCGAATGTGCAGTGGCTATAAATAGATTTTGTGTATTTGTGAATGTTAGAGAGTTATTAGTTGTGTGTGTTTTGAGGTCAGGTTCCAGATTTGTTTAAAAGTGTCTGTAATTGATCTAGATTAACCAAAGTGTCATTGTAATCAAGTTTATGAACAAGTTAATCTATGAAAAGCTTTGAAAATGATATTGATTGTGTTTTGATTTGAGTTTCTATCAGTTTGTTCAAAGCTAGGGTTTCCGCAACTGGTTTTGTAACTTGTATGATCATTTAATCCTGTTTTAGTCAAAATCTTTCGCTCACACTTTTAAACTTTGGTTTTGTAAACTTATTATGCTTCCGCTATTTGGTTTTGGTTATGTAAACTTTTAAACTACGTGGTTGGTTTTATACGTCATTTGCATTACATTTAGTTTTCGTTTATTGTGACCGTTGACTTGGATCCTGGTATGTCATGCACCTCGCGGTAAAACCCCGCAAGTGGAATTTGAGGGTGTGACAGATTGGTATCAGAGCCAATGGTAATAGTGAACTAGGACTGCATGTAGAGTCTGGTCTATAGCCGAGTCTCACACACTAGACGGTCACACACTTATTAGTCATTATAAGTGGGAAACTTACTAACTTTGTCGGGGTGTCTATATCATCATCATACTTATGTGTTACATCATCTATTCTATCTTTGGTTTATCTATCTTCTATCTTATCTTCTTTTTCGGGATTTGAAAACGAAGAGGCATGGTTTTTGATTCTTGGCACGACTGTGTTGTACATTGAAATGGCTTCTGCGTACCTTCGAGATCTGTCCAGGATTCAGACATCTTCCTTTAATACTGCAATGGACACACTCGCTCACACACACTATCTTGCACTTGTACTTGGTTTAGTACACCTCGGGATGATTATTCATTAGGGGACCCTTATAAGCTTGATATTCTGATCGGATGATTCGTGGTTGATATGGATTGGTCGGATTGGGATGATTCTTTATCATAGTTGCTAGTGCTTAATACTAGCGACTAATCTGAATATCTTATTTCTCTTGGATTCCAGAAGACGTCTGCTGCTCATGGTGGTGGTTGTACTGGCGGACGCCTTGGTGGCGGTGGTGGTCGTGCTGGGGGTCGTGGCGGTGGTAACGTCACTATAACCCAAGTTGAACTGAACAATCTGGTCCAGCAACAGGTGTCTGTTGCCCTTGCTGCTTTTTAAGCTGCTCAGCAGGGCTTCGGTGGTAATTTGATTACTAATACTCTTATCTTTATCTTGTGAAGTGTATTCATTTTGTTTATCTGGTGTGCTGGTACATGTAATGCTGTTAACCCACCCCCTCCTGTTTGCACCTATATGATGTTTATGGATTGCAAGCCGCATAATTTCTCTGGGTCAGAGGGAGCAGTGGGATTTCTCCAGTGCTTGGAGAAGGTTGAGTCTTCATTTGCTATGTGTGGTTGTCCTGCTGAAAACCATGTGAAGTTTTCTTCTGGTACCTTTGAGGGTCCAGCTCTGACATGGTGGAACTCTACTGTTCAGGCTATGGGTTTGGTGGAGGCTAATGGCATGCCTTGGGCTGAGTTTATTTCACGTTTAAAGACTGAGTACTGTCCCAGGGATGAGATCAAGAGGTTGGAGCATGAACTGTGGAATCACGAGATGGTTGGATCAGAGATTGAGGTGTATACTGCGAGATATCATGAGTTGGATCTTATGTGTTTGGATGCTTCCACTCCTGACTTCAAGAGGATTGAGTTTTATGTTGCTGGGCTTGTACCAGAGGTTCGTGGATTGGTGACCGCAAATGATTATGCTACTTTACAGGGGACGATCAGGTTGGCTCACAAGTTAACCAATCAGAAGGTTTAGGAAGCTGCTCTGCCACCTAGGGGTGTAGTCTTGAAGACTCTGGACAGCAACAGGCGCAAGTGGGATGGCTTTGAGAAGAATTCTGCTGCATCACAACCTCAGCACCAGCAGAAGAAGTCTAATTCTTCTACCCCTTCATTTGGAGCCCAGTTTGGGCAGAAATCTAGTTCTTATCATGGTAGTTACCGTAAGTGCAACAAGTGTAACTATCATCACAATGAGCAGTGCCGCAAGGTTCAGTGTTAGTGGTGTGGGAAACCGGGGCACGAGGCGCAGACTTGTCGGGTTCGTCTGAACGACAAGGCTGTTCCTCCAGCAACTAATCAGCCTAACCAGGGTTGTTACAATTGTGGTCAGGCTGGACATTTTAAGGGGGATTGTCCCAAGATGAAGTAGGGTGATGGTGGAAAGAATTGTGGTGGTAACGGGAACAATGGAGGCAGTGGCAGAAATGCACGTACTTTCGTCATTGGATCGGGGGAAGCCCGACAGGACCTAGACATAGTTACTGGTACGTTCCTTCTTAATGATCGCTATGCTCCTGTTCTGTTTGATTCGGGTGCCGATAGGAGTTTTGTATCGGTAGGGTTTAGTTAGTTGCTAGATATAGTACCTACGCCTTTAGAGGTTAAGTACTTGATAGAATTGGCTGATGGTAAGAAGATCGAGGCGACACATGTTCTTCGGGAATGTCGCTTGGAACTTTCGGGTTCTTCCTTCCCCATTGACCTTATGCCGGTATCCTTGGGTAGTTATGACGTTGTTGTGGGCATAGATTGGTTATCGTTGTATCGTGTAGAGATCGTTTGTTTTGATAGGGTTATTCGGATCCCTCTCCCTGATGGAGAGATTCTTTTGGTGCATGGTGAGAAAAGCGGTGCTCCTTTGAGTATCATTTCTTGTATGAAAGCCCATAAGTATCTTCGGAAGGGTTATTCGGCCATTCTAGCTCTTGTTTCTGTATCGTCTAATGATGAGAAGAAGATTGAAGATATTCTTGTGGTTCATGATTTTCTGGATGTATTCCCTAAAGACTTGCCTGGTCTCCCTCCTCATCATCAGGTTGAGTTTGGTATTGACCTTGTACCTGGTGCAGCCCCTATTGCTCGAGCTCCATATTGTCTTGCACCTCCCGAGATGCAGGAATTGTCTAATCAGTTGCCGGAACTCTTGGAAAAGGGTTTCATTCACCCTAGTTCTTCCCCGTGGGGAGCCTCTATTCTGTTTGTGAAGAAGAATGATGGAAGCCTTCGCATGTGCATCGACTATCGTGAGCTGAACAAGGTGACCATCAAGAATCTTTATCCTCTTCCTCATATTGATGATCTTTTTTACTAGCTCAAGGGTTCTGGCTTTTATTCGAAGATTGATTTGAGGTCCGGATACCATCAGTTGCGTGTGCAGGAAGCCGATGTTCCGAAGACTGCTTTTCGTACTCGTTATGGCCATTTTAAGTTTTTGGTCATGCCCTTTGGTCTCACCAATGCACCAGCAGTGTTCATGGATTTGATGAACCATGTTTGTAAGCCTTATCTTCATAAATTCGTCATCGTGTTTATTGATGATATTCTGATCTAGTCCAAGAGCATGGTGGACCATGAGGAACACTTGCAACTAGTCTTGGAACTCATAAGGAGAGAGTAGCTGTATGCTAAGTTCTCGAAGTGTGACTCTTGGTTACGCGAAGTCCAATTCCTTGGTCATGTGGTTAATGAAAAAGGAATTCATGTCGATCCGGCTAAGATTGAAGCCATTAAAGACTTGGAAGCACCAAAGATGCCATCTGAGGTGCGGCAATTCCTAGGTCTCGCGGGTTATTATCATCGTTTCATAGAGGGATTTTCGAAGATTGCTCAACCCCTCACCTCTCTTACCCAGAAACACCGAAAGTTTGACTGGGGTGATTCGTAGGAATCAGCATTCCAGATGCTGAAACTTAAACTCTATTCTGCGCCTATCTTATCCTTACCTAAGGGTACGAATGATTTCGTTGTTTATTGTGATATTTCTATCCATTGTCTCGGTTGTGTGTTGATGCGATGCGAGAAGGTTATCGCTTATGCTTCTCGTCAGCTTAAGGTTCACGAGAAGAACTATACTACCCATGATTTGGAATTGGGTGCGGTTGTTTTCGCTTTAAAGATCTGGAGATATTACTTGTACTGTACCAAGTGCACCATTTATACCGATCACAAGAGTCTTCAGCATATCTTCGATCAGAAGGAGTAGAACTCCTTAACGATTATGATTGTGTTATGAAGTACCATCCTGGCAAGGAGAACGTTATGGCAGACGCCTTGAGCATGAAGGAATCTTCTAAACCTCGTCGTGTTCGAGGTTTGCAGCTCACCATCCATTCTTCTTTACCGGACCGAATCCGTTCTACATAACAGGAAGCTTTGAAGGTGGAAAACTTTAAAGCTGAAACCATGCATAGTGCCGATAAGCACCTCAAGCTTAGGTCTGATGGCCTACACTACTTTGCAGAACGTATTTGGGTTCCATTATTCGGTGGATTTTGGGAGCTTGTCTTGGACGAAGCTCACAAATCCCGGTATTTTGTTCACCCTGGCTCCGATAAGATGTATCAGGATTTGAAGATACTCTGTTGGTGGCCAAACATGAAGGATGATATAGCTTCTTACGTGAGCAAATGTTTGATTTGTGCTAAAGTCAAGGTCGAGTATCATAAGCCTTCTGGTCTTCTGCAACAACCTGAGATTCCATAATGGAAGTGGGAACGGATCACGATGGATTTTGTAACCAAACTACCAAAGTCACCAAGTGGTTGTGATAACATTTGGGTGATTGTTGACCGGTTGACAAAATCAGTACACTTCCTGGCTTTTAAGGAAACTGACGATCTTGAGCGGTTAGCTCGCATCTATCTTAAGGAAGTGGGTTCTCGGCACGGGGTGTCTGTTTTTATCATTTCTGATCGTGATTCTCGTTTCGCTTTGAATTTCTAGAAGGCTCTACATAAAGCTTTGGGTACATAGTTGGATATGAGTACGGCTTATCATCCGCAAACTGACGGTCAGAGTGAGCGGACAATCCAAACGTTGGAGGATATTCTTTGGGCATGCGTTATCGATTTTGGAAAGAGTTGGGAGAGTCACCTACTGTTGGTTAACATATGTTAGGATTGCTTGTTCATGTGTTAGAATGTGTTAACATGTGTTAAAACGCGTTTAAACGACAAAATCATAAAAAGTTAGAAACTGGGATACTGATACCATACATTGCAACTTTTTCATCATTTCACAAACCCTAGCCGCCCCAAAGTGCTCTATCTCAACCTCAAACCTGTAGGGAGGAGTTTTTGACCTTGTTTTTCAGATTCTAACATAAAAATATCTACTACATCATAAACAAGAGTAGATTCAAGGTGTGTTCTTGATCTAAAGCCTTTTAAAGCATTTTTCTCAAACCCCAAGGGTCCAGATCTGATCTAAGGAAGTTTTCATGGATAAAAACCTTTCTAACATTTTTCTATACAAAACCTTTTCATTAATAATGAGTTTTTATGCAAAAATACATGTGTTAATAATGTTTAATGAAGTGTTATGTTTTATTTGATGTTTGAATGATGTGTAGAAGATATAACAAGGAACTAGGACTGTTATAGATGATGGTTTATGATTATTATAGGTTACAATTAATGATTGACGATGTTTTGCCCATTTTGGGGGTTTTGTGTTAGATCTAGGGTTTGTTCATGATAATTTTGTTGATGAAATGATTTGGGGTTTTCATATACATGATAATCTGAGCATGGTAATCTGATTATAAGGTGATTTTGTTAAGTTTCCATTTTAGGTAAAGATCACATTCATTGATGTGACATTTCCATATTTTTCCATTTTGGGTAAGTCGTTAAATTGACTGATTTCAAGGTAAAATTGGTAGGGTTTTGTGGGGATAGATTAAATATAGTTGACTGCTGTGATTCGTGATGTTTCGTGATGTTTTCTGTAACACCCCAACCGATGGCGGAAACATCAAGGTGTCACGTAGTGACGATTGTTCAATAGCTCATTGACTAGAAATGTAAATTTGAATAAATTGAATTCAATAATTTATTACATTGAAAGAAATACAACAATTACGACTAGCAATCTAAACTAAGATACAGTAATCTCAATGTTAGTCTAAGTTCCAAACGCTTGGAAGTAATCTCATAAGAACCTGAAACATGTACGAAAATGATTTGGTCAATACAAAATGTATTGGTGAGCATACCCTGTTTGAATAAATGTAGTAGGAAAAGTGTTTAGCAATTCATGTGCGGTACCATTTACAATTATGTAATAAGTAATATCCGTTCAAAACCAAACCTGAGAATAATGACTAACACATGACTAACCAACTGAATAATGAATTAACAAGACAATGACCAAGATTCATTGAAAAGCTAGGCCGCCCAGCGGTTAATGATTTTGACAAGCCATAGACACACCAATTAACATAAAGCAAACACACATGAGAATTGCATTTAGTATAAGAAATTGAAACTTGATTAATATATAGGTACATGAGTCACCCCAAAGTAGTAAAACAGTAAAAAGGGGAAAGATATACTCACCTTAATTGTGACGACGAAGTTGTAAGAAATTGAGAAGAATCAAAGAATTATGCTTGTACATTTGGTTTAATAATGCAACACAAGCAAGTCGTCCTCAATCTGTACGAGAACCTATATTTTAATTATATGGACTTTAAATTATATCGTGTGATATGTTGACCAATAGGTTTCCGGCGATAGACTCTTTGTACTAAGCTAATTGATTATTTTTGTTTTGTCACCTATGGAATTTGAACCCTTTTTCATTTGAAAAGGCTATTCAACACCTTGATACCACAAGGTTATAATAATAGCTATGTGATATGCATCACAATTAAAATTTTTATCATGTTAAGTCACAGATAATAAATTAATCCGACAAGACTAAAAATCTTCTTAACTTGGATAGACGGATTGAGTGAAAGCACAAGCACCATTTCGTTTGTTCGTTATATAATTTTTCACATGCATACACATACATGCTTACTTTAGTTTATAAAGAACAACATGAATATTTTTATGTTTAAAAAAACTCGATTTACATATATATATATATATATATGTATATATATCCACTTGATCCTTACATATAACAATTTGTAGAAAACAATTTAATCAATTAACATTGACCTTGATAAATTATTTTTAAAACTTCTTAATGTGGACCCAACAAACAAATCATTTCAACTACTGTGTTGATAAATGTATGACAAAAAAAACTTTTTACCAGGGGAAACTCAAGAGAACAAGAGCATCGTTAAAACTAGTGTGTATTAAGTCATTACTATTATACATATACACCTAGGTGTTTAGTCGCCGGAACCAAATCGTTTTTAACATCAACCATGTCTAAGCTCTTTCAGCATTCTAGAATAGGTAGGTTCGACGTTAATACCTCACTCGCTGAGTAGGATATAGCAAATTAAAGATTGCGAGGCAGCAACATCGGTACATAGCGCGATCGATCGAAGATAAATGTTTTTTAATCGAGATTGATATTCACCATGACCAAGCTAAGTGCGTGACCACGGGACTGAGTGCGGCGAATGGTTACAACGAAGAAGGTGGCGCGGCTGGTTGAAGGATGACAGTAATGGTGAATGGTTGGTGTCGCTACGAGCGGCGACGTCCAAAATTCCGACTAGCGCGAAGGATGTTCAGAATACTTTGCGAGAGAGAGTGGGTCTAGATACGAAAGAGATGCAGAACTCGTTTGGCATACGAATTTATAAGTTTCAGAGGAGCAAAACGCTCGTTATGATGGTTCTTTAAGACCCGACGGTTACACCAAAGAAGAATCCGTTTAAGTCAATTATTATGGGTAAAAAAACGTATGGAAATAATAGAAACAGTGGAGAAACATAAGGAGCTCATTAAATCGCGTTAATTGTACGTTAAAGGTCCGGTTTGGGGCTGCCGGAAATGTCGCCGGCGGCGGCATTGAATGGCCGGAAAAAACGTGAGGGTACAGGGGAGGTAATCTTTGTTTTTAAAACTTTCACATATTGGCACATATGGTCCCTGCAGTTAGTTTTATTAACCCAGTTTGTTTTTCCCTTATATAAACTTAACCAAGTTGAGTTAATTAACTTTAAAACTTTTATAAAACTTTATAATACTTGAAATTTTTATAATATCCATTCCGAATAAATGTTTCAACATTCGCATTTGATTAAAACGTAGACACAGTCCACAATAAAAGTAAATGATATATTTTGTGTTCGCTCTAAAATTAAATTTGAAAACGGCGAACTTACAGGGACTATAATGGAAATATTTGAAGGACTATTATTGTCACTTTAATGAAAGACGAGGGTGACGGATGTCACAGTCTCCCCTACTTTAGAAAATTTCGTCTCGAAATTTCTTTCAAGTAGAGGCTACTATGAAGCAAAAGACGTTGTAAAAGTCAACTAGATTTTTAAAAAATAATTTCATCATTTATGATTTGACAAAATTTAAAATAGTTGTCTAATATCTGAAGTAAAAGTTTCAAAATCTTTGACAGTTGACCCGAAGTTAGAAAATGAGAGTTTAAATGAGAAGAGTTTTGGGAATGTGTAACGGGTGAGGAAAAGGCACTGATGAAGGTAGTCTCCCCTACTTTAGAAAGGTTTCTGCCCGAAATTTGTTAAATACAGGCAACAGGATTGCGACTAACAGGGAGTGTAAAAGTATACAAAGTTTAAGGGTTTCTGAAGAGGTGGTCAACAAGAAAAGCTCCAACAAAACTAATTGAAACTTATGTAAAATGTTCTTATTGAAAATTCTAGCTATTAGTCAACGATCTAATGAAGAGGTAACTAGCAAGTAATGGGTAGGTTCTTGGTCCGAATCCTAGTCCGCTCCCGCAGTATCGTTTATGCTTATATATAGGGTGTACCGCAGCTAACCCACCACACTCCTGATACTTTGGACTCGTACTGATTGTCTACCAACAGCCGAAATAGAATTACACACCACCCTCATGTACCTGTAAACCCATGATTGCGTTCCGGACCGTAATCATCGATTTACCTTACACTAAGGTGTTATGCTTTTCCATAACCTTAACAAGAAATAAATGCGTGCAACCAATATGTAATAGCCACTGTAAAGAAATGATGTTCAATCAAGACATGGTTAGAGGTTCTTCCCTTCCGGGTTTTCCCTTTAACCGTAATGTGAATAACATGTAAGCATAAGACATGGTTAGAGGTTCTTCCCTTTCGGGTTCACCCTTAACCGGTAGTTTCTGTTTACATCGTTGGCTTTAACACTCATATTGATAAACTCTGAGATTTACACCGTTCCCCTCGGATTAAAGAAATACTCTAATCCGAGTCGTATGTGGGCACTGGCTTAGATCTCATACGAGTTATCAACTAGTATGTTTATTGGCCATGATGAAAAACAAAATAATGCATAGTATAACAGGGTTTTGCTCAAAACAGGAAAGAAAATATGCATACCAAATATGTGTTCATGTAAGTATATAAGTATAGCATAAAATTTCGACTGAAAGAATAGTATAACATAAATCGAGTAAATCGTACAATTGCACAAAATGAAAGTAAACGAGTTGAATTAATGCAAATAGGCAATGTGAAAATAATCACAAATAACGTGTTAGAAATAACCATGAATAAAAATGGTGCAAGAATAAAATAATTAAATTTACGGCAAATGAATGTGCACGGAACGGGTGTATAGCCTACTGGCATGTGAGTTAAAATCTAGTAATTTTACATATATGCGTTATACTATAAAAGACATTTAGCAACATTCTGATAAAAAGATATTTCCATTGTTTTGTTAAACCAAAAGTTTTGCAACTGAAAAAGTATAAGTGTAAAAGGTAAATTTTCGTAGTTTACTCGACTTTGTGATATTGTTGAAAGAATAGTAGTGATGCATAAATTTTTAGAAATCGAAGTGTGTTTTAGATTCAAAACAGGTTCATTTGCAAAATCTTCGTAAATACACATTTTCATGTGTTTACGAGAAGTCGAGTTTGAAAAATGTTATAAGGCTTATTATTAGTTGCAAATTTCTCTCGAAAATATATATTGGATACGTCATATGAAAACAAAAGATTTACATTTGGTCTTTAAAATATGCAATACAAGTTTGTAAAATGCAAACTGAAGCCATTTCATGAAGTATGTGTAAATCTAATGTGTTTTAAAAGACCATGATTTAAAATGACGTGAATGATAAAATCAACGTATATAGTAGATTACCAATATTTAAGAAAATTCATAATTTATCATTTGAGTCTTCAAATGTTGAACAAAACATAAATATCAATATCACAAAACATTGGAATTGTTTTCATAGAAAACTTTGACTAACTCAAGTATTTGAAATGTTATTAGTGACTTGTGGGGGCGTACTTTAGCCTATAAGTGAATGCTCATCCCGAGAGTTCCCAGGTCGGCATACGGGTCCCTCGTCTGATTGGGATTTATGCGAAATGCCAGGCCCAGACAGAAAACTCAGGATACAGGCGTTCACCCTTCCAGATTGCACGTGCCCCATCACTAGTAAATTCCAAAACTTTAGCGGGCTTAAAAACGAGATGTAGAAACAGATCCTTGAGATGTGGATTTCACTCCTAACTCAAAGATGTATTTCAAAATTGAAAACGATTGTGTAGTGAAACCAATCACTATGTTAAGGATATCACTCCCAGCTTAGTGGTTAAGTTTCTTTTTGAAGGAAATACTCTTTGAGGTGTGGATGTCACTCCTATCTCAAAGATATATTCCTAAGATAATTAACATATAAAGGAGTGAAACTAATCACCAAGGTATGGATACCACTCCTAACTTGATGATATCGTTTCGTTTGTGAAATACGAGTGTCTTCTTCGCCAAGCAAAATATCGAAAGAATAATGAGAAATAATCATAACGAAAACATATTGAAAGAAAATAATAGGAAATAAGAGAAATATAAACGAGAGGACTCGTGAAATTAAACTTAGTTATAGTCTAGGCTAAAAGGCATTCTAATAACCTAATTCCCTATAACCATGGCTCTGATACCAATCTGTAACACCCCAACCGATGGCGGAAACATCGAGGTGTCACGTAGTGACGATTGTTCAATAGCTCATGGACTAGAAATGTAAATTTAAATAAATTGAATTTAATAATTTATTACATTGAAAGAAATACAACAATTACGACTAGCAATCTAAACTAAGATACAGTAATCTCAATGTAAGTCTAAGTTCCAAACGCTTGGAAGTAATCTCATAAGAACCTGAAACATGTACGAAAATGATTTGGTCAATACAAAATGTATTGGTGAGCATACCCTGTTTGAATAAATGTAGTAGGAAAAGTGTTTAGCAATTCATGTGCGGTACCATTTGCAATTATGTAATAAGTAATATCCGTTCAAAACCAAACCTGAGAATAATGACTAACACATGACTAACCAACTGAATAATGAATTAACAAGACAATGACCAAGATTCTCTCAACAGAGTCTCAAGGAGGTATACCATAGTACTATTCATTGAAAAGCTAGGCCGCCCAGCGGTTAATGATTTTGACAAGCCATAGACACACCAATTAACATAAAGCAAACACACATGAGAATTGCATTTAGTATAAGAAATTGAAACTTGATTAATATATAGGTACATGAGTCACCCCAAAGTAGTAAAACAGTAAAAAGGGAAAAGATATACTCACCTTAATTGTGACGACGAAGTTGTAAGAAATTGAGAAGAATCAAAGAATTATGCTTGCACATTTGGTTTAATAATGCAACACAAGCAAGTCGTCCTCAATCTGTACGAGAACCTATATTTTAATTATATGGACTTTAAATTATATCGTGTGATATGTTGACCAATAGGTTTCCGGCGATAGACTCTTTGTACTAAGCTAATTGATTATTTTTGTTTTGTCACCTATGGAATTTGAACCCTTTTTCATTTGAAAAGGCTATTCAACACCTTGATACCACAAGGTTATAATAATAGCTATGTGATATGCATCACAATTAAAAATTTAATCATGTTAAGTCACAGATAATAAATTAATCCGACAAGACTAAAAATCTTCTTAACTTGGATAAACGGATTGAGTGAAAGCACAACCACCATTTCGTTTGTTCATTATATAATTTTTCACATGCATACACATACATGCTTATACTTTAGTTTATAAAGAACAACATGAATATTTTTTATGTTTAAAAAAACTCGATTTACATATATATATATATACTAGTGGGGAATGCCCGCGCGTTGCCGTGGGTACTTAGTTTTTCTTACATACTCGGGACGACGGTTTTCCCTTGGAGGGACTCAAGAGGAGGAGGTGACAACATAGTTAACAAATAAAATATTGATTAAATAGTGAATCAAATAAACTCGTGCGATTCTGCGGCGCCGACAATTTACAACGCAATATTTGCTTATTTTACTTTATTAATCATCTAGGTTTAAGGTCTGTGTACGACATCGATTTAAATAAAAGATACAATATCAAGTAAAAAGATGTTTAGAATAGGATAACTACATGTTATATAAGTAATATGTGAAATATGTACAAATGACTTATGTAGACTTCAAAGAGTCAAACTTGTATGTTACAATTCAAATACATATGAATATCTTTTCAATAAGATAGTAGCATAAAAAATCTTCTATTATATAACCTAAGAAAAGCTAACTCGGACTTATTATTATTAGTAAAAAAAATAAGCTTAACCAACTCATATCAAAAGCAGTAAATAACTAACCAGGTATTTATGTGTTATTAGTACAACCACTATAATCCTTCCAGGTATCATTATTAGTTAAAATAATAAGCTTAACCAACTCATTCGAATCCATCTTCAAATGGTCACCTACAAAACACAATTTTTCAAAAGACTAAACATATATCTAGCACATAAATATGAGAAAATGAAAACATAAGCTGCTTTAGTGTCCAGTGACCTTGATGCCAAGAAAATTAGCAATACCTTTTAGATTAAACATTTGTTGCCCAATCCCAACCATGTGAGCAGAGCAATTGTACTATGACTTGGAAGTTGTATCTAGTCTAGTCAGCGCTTGTACATAATACATACCTAATTCTAACGACAATAATCACTCCAATTACGGATCTAACTCACACGATCAGTCTCTATATTGTGGACAAAATAATTTAAGCTACCAATTTGAGAATGCCAATCTATTACTGCAGCGTTAAGCAGTTCGTCTTTGTACAGCTATAACACAATGTAACGCAGTCACATCCATTATTGAATTACTACATAAGCATTTATCATAACCTGAATATAAATATACTCACAGTAGAACTCTACCCAATTTATTTTTCCATGAACAACTCAGTTATATAGGTACATTAGCTATGATTTTTCAATAAGTTAGCGGTAAAGATAGACGAAAACGACTTTGTTTTGAACCAAGAAAATTGTATCGTATATATAGAGAGAGCTTACTTTATGGTCCCATTGAAGATGTCCAAAATGGCTTTAGGCCTTTGTACTCCATTAGAGAACTCTGAAATAAAACATCCAATAACATCAAAAGAAAATTGGTTGATTTGACCCATATATCTAAAAGTGGTGGCTCGATTAATATGTTCTATGTCTAATTGAGTAACATATTACAAATGTTAAACCAAAAGATTTAGGCAAATAGATTAAAAGAAATGCAACAAATTTAAAGAAGAGGATAGATATGTTGGAAAGATTAATAAAGATATCTAAAGCTTATTCATATTATTATCATGTTTATATATAAACTATAATCAGAATAGTAGCAGGTCAAACATGGGTCAGAAGAGCGGTTATATACATTAGATAGTTAAATAAATGTCAATTTCTAGGATATAAACAGCCTTCTCCTGTATCGACATTTAACAATAATTTTAGCGAGTATTGGTCTGTGTTTTATTTGTTTTGTCCCTGCACAATTTGTGCATAGTCACCGTTGTTCATCCTAGATGATCCTAAAGTTGTAAACAATCATAGGAAACAGAATAAAACCAAATACCTTAACTGTGTCGCCTACCGTTATTTCTTGTATGAATCTTCTTAAATGGGGATCTTCAGTTGGTCATCATAGTCAAAAAAACTAACCAAACAAACAATATTCATCAATTAGGTATAAATAAGGGCAAATTATATAAAAAGGGACAAAACCTTTGCACTTTTCCATTAGAGCAACCAAGGTTTAAAAGTACGGAAACATGGCTCGAGGCATTTTCCCTTCGCCTCACGAGGCGTACGCCTCGAGGTGAACCGAGGCGAAATTAAAAAATAAATATTATATTTCTTATAGAAAATGAAATATTAACTGATTTCATCATCATATTCATTAAAAACATAAAAACACACATTAAAAATAAAGAAATGGTTGAAATTGACACAAAAAGTTTAAAACATCAAAAATAAACATGAGGCGCAATTTTTGTTACCGCTTCAGCCCTACGAGGCGCAAGTACAAACAAACACCATTAGGCGACACCTTAGAATCGTTTTCAATAAAATAACTCGATCATATTTAGTAAAACAAAGGGTGAGATGACCATACCAAGTGATTTATAAGGAAAAACTCAATACATGATTATTCTTTTAGTTGCATCAACAGAGATCTTGTTTGTTCTTCCATCTTGAATCCAGCAACCTCTGCCTCCTTGCACACCTCCCTACACTTCACAATTCTCCCATTAACCGCATAAATATTAATTATATCCATATAAATATCTAATAAGTTTAGAAAAATATCTTACAGCCCTCGAGAGATCATTAAGAGCAACAAAAAGTTTAATTACCACACAGTATGCTGGAAGATCAAAGAGACAATTTGACCTTTCCATTTCCCAAACGAAAGCCAGTGCTTCCTTAAAACAATTATTAGTGTACATGACCACACTTGGTTTTATTCCTGAATCTTTAAACCAATCAAATAAATTCTCTACAATCTCAAATTTCCCAAGCATGATGCAAACTTTCATTATTGCGGTGCAATCTTGTTAAGTTAGATTCAGAGCATCTCTGTCTCCAAGCTCTTCTAATAAATTAAATAAAAGCAAGTAATTATCAGGGTTTTTCCTGGGTTCTAAAATGAGCTTAGCATAAACCCCTGGATCTAGAATCATTTTCCTATTTCTGGCAGCTGAAACCAGCTTGTATGCGAGTTTTAAGTTGCCACTTCTTATGAAACCCGTCACAACTGCCTCATATACATTTTGAATTGATAGGCTCAAGAAGTTTTCTAGCTTGAAAGATAATTTCAGTTCATGGTTTCTCGCAAGGACGTCAGCTGTTGAAGCAAGAGGTCGAACATGCAGGCATAAATGGGGTTGTTCCACCTCAAGGCGCACGCCTCACTCGTTTTTTTAAACCATGAGAGCAACTAAAAAAAACTTATATTGATTGTGGAGTTTCAACCACCGGAAACACAACAAAGTTTCATCCTTTTGGTTCTTTATTCTAGCATATTGAAACAAGCAAAACGCACCTGTGACATGTCGAAAGAACACACACAGTTATGGATTCGTTGGCTAACATGGATTCTTTGCGGAATCCTTTGGTCAGCCTAATAAAATTAAATTTATACATATATTGCTGCAAGTAGGCCTTGTTTTGGCTAACATGGATCCTTTGCAGACTCTTTTGGTCAGCCTAAATATTTTAATCTTTTAAGACCTGCAAAAAAAAAAAAAAAAAGTAAACTGAAAACAAAAACAAAAAAATATATAAAGTACTCAGCAAAATCAAATTGACATGGAGCACCAAGTGAACACCTTGATAATAAGAGATAAAAAAACCTTTTTACAGTACATGAATGTTGTCGTAGCTAGATACATAGTAAACAACTTGTTAGTCGGTTGAGTTCCTTCCCCTTAAATGAAAATTACACCAACAATAAAGGGCCAATAAAGTAACAACCCATTGAAATACTAACCGGCTCAATAATATAAATGTGAGGGTAGGGATGTAATATGTTTTGAGGATGTGAGGTAGGAGACCATAGTAAAATTACATTGATATCCTTGCAAGTGTCTTAATGTTCCACAAAGTTCCAATTATACCCTTGTGATATAAGCTTAATTTACTTGTACATGTTGCTATAATAGTTGGATGATGTACAAAATTACTATGTTGTACATCACTCTTCCTTTATAATGTATTATAGATTATAGATATATGTATATATATCCACTTGATCCTTACATATACCAATTTGTAGAAAACAATTTAATCAATTAACATTGACCTTGATAAATTATTTTTAAAACTTCTTAATGTGGACCCAACAAACAAATCATTTCAACTACTGTGTTGATAAATGTATGACAAAAAAAAACTTTTTACCAGGGGAAACTCAAGAGAACAAGAGCATCGTTAAAACTAGTGTGTATTAAGTCATTACTATTATACATATACACCTAGGTGTTTAGTCGCCGGAACCAAATCGTTTTTAACATCAACCATGTCTAAGCTCTTTAAGCATTCTAGAATAGGTAGGTTCGACGTTAATACCTCACTCGCTGAGTAGGATATAGCAAATTATAGATTGCGAGGCAGCAACATCGGTACATAGCGCGATCGATCGAAGATAAATGTTTTTTAATCGAGATTGATATTCACCATGACCAAGCTAAGTGCGTGACCACGGGACTGAGTGCGGCGAATGGTTACAACGAAGAAGGTGGCGCGGCTGGTTGAAGGATGACAGTAATGGTGAATGGTTGGTGTCGCTACGAGCGGCGACGTCCAAAATTCCGACTAGCGCGAAGGATGTTCAGAATACTTTGCGAGAGAGAGTGGGTCTAGATACGAAAGAGATGCAGAACTCGTTTGGCATACGAATTTATAAGTTTCAGAGGAGCAAAACGCTCGTTATGATGGTTCTTTAAGACCCGACGGTTACACCAAAGAAGAATCCGTTTAAGTCAATTATTATGGGTAAAAAAACGTATGGAAATAATAGAAACAGTGGAGAAACATAAGGAGCTCATTAAATCGCGTTAATTGTACGTTAAAGGTCCGGTTTGGGGCTGCCGGAAATGTCGCCGGCGGCGGCATTGAATGGCCGGAAAAAACGTGAGGGTACAGGGGAGGTAATCTTTGTTTTTAAAACTTTCACATATTGGCACATATGGTCCCTGCAGTTAGTTTTATTAACCCAGTTTGTTTTTCCCTTATATAAACTTAACCAAGTTGAGTTAATTAACTTTAAAACTTTTATAAAACATTATAATACTTGAAATTTTTATAATATCCATTCTGAATAAATGTTTCAACATTCGCATTTGATTAAAACGTAGACAGTCCACAATAAAAGTAAATGATATATTTTGTGTTTGCTCTAAAATTAAATTTGAAAACGACGAACTTACAGGGACTATAATGGAAATATTTGAAGGACTATTATTGTCACTTTAATGAAAGACGAGGGTGACGGATGTCTTAGATGCGATTTGGTGCGATTCGACGAATTTCCAGACACAGGGTCAAACCAGAAACTAGTTCGACCTATCGGGAGGTCGAACCAACTTCTTGAAGGTCGAATGAGCATGAGTAAAGGTCGAATGAACTTGATTTAGGTCGAATGAACATATGTTAGGGCGAATAAACACATGTTAGGTTGAATAAACATGTTTATAGGTCGAACCAACTATGGATTGGTCAAACCAAGGCATATAAGGTCGAACCAAACTTTAATTTGGTCGAACCAAAATAGAAACTTATTGATTCCACCACACGACTTCATGAATGTGATTTTTGATAAAAACTAAGTGTTTTATGCATGAACCTTATGTGTAAACTATATGTACTTGATTAATTTGTGTAATGGGTCACCAACGAGATGTCGGGTCTGTCTGGTGTGTCGAGTTAATGTTCAAACACATTTTCAAAAATACTTAGTCATGATCTGGACAATCGAGGACTAGTTAACTTAAGGGTTATTAGTCAAAACACTTATACAAACTTTTATGATAGATCGCCGGTATTTGGGACTATCAGAATGTGTCGGTAATTCTTTTATAGAAGACTCAACCTAAGGTGAGTGTCATAACTCCATTCTTTACTGTTTTCATATTTGGGGGAGAAACATGCGGTACAAACTTACGAACTTTTAGACCAACATATTACATTATATCAGATGAATACTTAGTGACATTTATTAATCATTAAAGTCCTTTCAAACTTTAGTGAATCATTAATATGTGGATACAGAGCCAGGAAAGTGTGAATAGATCTATTGGGCCCGGCAAGCCCCACTCGTGCCGATTGCAGGTTGGTGGTGGGTGCATATTTGTCCTACCAAACTTTACGGCACCGGCTGATGACCGGTGATGGGTATTGAGGCATTCTAACGTTCAGCAGTGGTTCACGACACTATAGTATCATGTAACGATGTCTAGCTAGCATGAGGTATAGATGTAAGGATTTTTGGGGCTGGTTTACAAACGTTACAAACTTTATCCCTTTGACTCACCGGCAGTGTATGTGTTGACTAACAATGCATGTTTTCTCAGGTCGCTAAGGTAGCAGGGAGTTTTAGGTGCACTGGGGTCTCACTGCGTCTCATCTGGTCTTGCATGTTTTTGAACTTCGGTTGGTTAAACTACTTACTTTTAAACTTTGGTTTTGTAAACTTATTATGCTTCCGCTATTTGGTTTTGGTTATGTAAACTTTTAAACTACGTGGTTGGTTTTATACGTCATTTGCATTACATTTAGTTTTCGTTTATTGTGACCGTTAACTTGGATCCTGGTATGTCACGCACCTCGCGGTAAAACCCCGCAAGTGGAATTTGAGGGTGTGACAGATTGGTATCAGAGCCAATGGTAATAGTGAACTAGGACTGCATGTAGAGTCTGGTCTATAGCCGAGTCTCACATACTAGACGGTCACACACTTATTAGTCATTATAAGTGGGAAACTTACTAACTTTGTCGGGGTGTCTATATCATCATCATACTTATGTGTTACATCATCTATTCTATCTTTGGTTTATCTATCTTCTATCTTATCTTCTTTTTCGGGATTTGAAAACGAAGAGGCATGGTTTTTGATTCTTGGCACGACTGTGTTGTACATTGAAATGGCTTCAGCGTACCTTCGAGATCTGTCCAGGATTCAGACATCTTCCTTTAATACTGCAATGGACACACTCGCTCACACACACTATCTTGCACTTGTACTTGGTTTAGTACACCTCGGGATGATTATTCATTAGGGGACCCTTATAAGCATGATATTCTGATCGGATGATTCGTGGTTGATATGGATTGGTCGGATCAGGATGATTCTTTATCATAGTTGCTAGTGGTTGATACTAGTGACGAATCTGAATATCTTATTTCTTTTGGATTCCAGAAGATGTCTGCTGCTCGTGGTGGTGGTCGTACTGGTGGACGCCGTTGTGGTGGTGGTGGTCGTGCTGGGGGTTGTGGCGGTGGTAACATCACTATGACCCAAGCTGAACTGAACAATCTGATCCAGCAATAGGTGCCTGTTTCCCTTGCTGCTTTTCAGGCTACTCAGCAAGGCTTCGGTGGTAATTTGATTACTACTACTCATATCTTTATCTTGTGAAGTGTATTCGTTTTGTTTATCTGGTGTGCTGGTACAGGTAATGCTGTTAACCCACCTCCTCCTGTTTGCACCTATATGATGTTTATGGATTGCAAGCCGCACAATTTTTCTGGGTCTGAGGGAGCAATGGGATTGCTCCGGTGGTTGGAGAAGGTCGAGTCTTCGTTTGCTATGTGTGGTTGTCCTACTGAAAACCACGTGAAGTTTGCTTCTGGTACCTTTGAGGGTCCAGCTTTGACATGGTGGAACTATACTGTTCAGGCGATGGGTTTGGTGGAGGCTAATGGTATGCCTTGGACTAAGTTTTTTTTCTCGTTTGAAGACTGAGTACTGTCCCAAGGATGAGATAAAGAGGTTGGAGCATGAACTGTGGAATCACGAGATGGTTGGATCAGAGATTGAGGCGTATATTGCGAGATATCATGAGTTTGCTCTTATGTGTTTGGATGTTTCCACTCCTGACTTCAAGAGGATTGAGTTTTATGCTGCTAGGCTTGTGCCAGAGGTTCGCGGGTTGATAAGATTCAATACCCTATTAAGAAAACTGTTGTCTTTTGGTAAAATGTTTTGGTTTGTCTATTATTCTTTATTTAATTTAATTTAGCAACTCATACATGTTCTATGTTTGATATTGATGTTTTGTTTATGGATTAGTAGTAAAGTATATGTCATTTGATTGTTTGGCTATTATTGTTTTTGTTGGATCAGTTTGCTCTTTTTGCTAAGTAAGAACTTGCTATCTTGACACTTAAGTGTTTAGCAAGTCCTTGTAAATCAGATTATAAGCACAGCGGAATGTTATAAGTTAAAGCAACACTTTTTATACAAAGGCAGAGTTATAACTCCCCCTAGATGTTTGAAACTAATAAATGACAAAGTATTTATTATGAATCTGAGTTGTAAATGAGAATTAGATACTTAGAGAGATTCACAATAAATACAGAAATGGAATATAACAATGAGAGTGTTTGAAGGATTTTTCTGTTGAAAATCAATATCTAAAATAGAAGGTTGAAGCCTCCTATTTATAGACGATTACATGCATGTATCTTGCCTAAAAAGCAAGCACAGAAACTACAGTGACAAGTTGCACAAGTTGCAACATTGAAAGAAACAAATACAGCTAAAAGTAATATTAAACAACAAACTACTGATGCAAAAAGGCGGTGGGAAATATCTTTTGCTAAGTGCTGATGAAGGACAACTACTGAAGAGTAGTTTTGTCTTCAGTACTTCTGAAGTGAACTTGTCTGGTTTGGACTTCAGAACTTCTGCAACTTCAGCACTTCTCATATCTTCTAATCAGCAGTTTCTTGTCTTCTCTTCAGTACTTCTATACTTAGCCAAAATGACAGAAGTGAATTAGACTAAGGTTTACAAAAGTGGTTTCACCAATCCTCTTTGTCCTAACAATCTCCCCCTGGATTGATGAAGCCAAAACCTTACTAATTCCTTATGTGTTTCTTCTGTCTTGAACAATCTTCCATATTTCTTTGTACATGGTGTTCTTGAGCTGGTTGTACTGACCATCAGATAGAGATCCTCTCTGTGGTTCTAGATGTTGAATTATGAGCAGGTCTTGTGTTGACAGTTTCTTCAGATCACTGATCTTCTTGTAAGCCCTGCTTGAGAGGTCTCTTCTTGTCAACAGTACTGAGTTGTTATCAGTAAGTGACCATCTGATGATAGGGATCTTTGACTTGTTAAAGTCAGAAGAATAGGGAACCAGACTTGTCCCTTGGGTTGATGGTCCTGAGTGCTGGATGTCTTCAGTTTCAGATAGCCTCAGGTGGGATTCTCTTCCTTGTTGTTGTTGCATATCAGGCATCTGAACAGTTGGGAGATGGTGTTCAGTCACTACTCTGGTATGCATCTTTTCTTTGATGGTCTTTTGTATTTGATAAGCAAAAGTGGAAGGATCCCTGAATTGTGTTAACAGAGGTTTCTCCTCAATGTCAAAATCTGAATGGACTATTGAACTTCCTTCAAGTAGTACCATTTTGAAATCAGTTTTGACATTGTCCTCTGCCTTCTTCTTCTGAGTAGCAGATCTTCTAGATGCACCAGAAGTTCTAACTACTGATCTTGAAGGATCAGCAGTTTGAAACTTCTCAGGATTTGCAGCCTTGGCAGCCAAGTATTTTCTATATGTATCCATTAGTCTTTCTTCTTTCCATCTGGATACAGAGGCTTTTGAACCATATCCTTCTGCTACTAGCTCTTCTATTATCTGGGCTCTCTTGGCCTCCCGTTTGTCTGCAAGCAGTTGTGCTCTTCTTGTCAGCTCTTGCATAGAGAGTCCTTTGAGTGTAAAGGCTTTAGTCTTGCTGTTCTTGGTAATATAAGACACCAGTTGTTGTCTTTTATCCTGTTCAGCAATCTCATCAAGGCTAGCCTGCCTTTGTAGTTCAGCTGCATAAGCCTGAAGTTTTTCTTCATGGCTTAAATCCAAATCATCCCTTTCTTCCAGAGATTTCCAAATCTGATCTTCTCTGGCCTTTTTGTTGGCTGCAATTAAGCTCTTCTCTAATAGTTCAGCTGATTGAGAGATAGGAGAAGGGTTTAATACAGTCATTGTTGTAACAGATGTAGGCCTGATGGGATCAGATGTTGGTTGAATGGGAGCAGTGGTTCTGGAAGGTTCAGTTGTTTGAGGTTGGGAAGTGTTAACTTCTGATGTGCTGACAACTGCTGATGGTTTGTCAGCTACTGAAGGATTGTCTTCAGTACTTTCTGATTCTTCATCAGAAGTTTGGTCATCAGAAGTTTCTTCATTATGCCTTAGGGATTCTTCAGATGTTTGGGTCTCATCTTCTTTCTCAGCAGCTTCAATTTCTTCAATTGAGACACCAAACTGTTTGGCCAATTTTTCTTTCCTGGCCTGATCTTTCTGATCTCTTTCAAGGAGTGCCACTCTTGCCTTTATCCTGGCTTGGAATGACTCCTTAGGTTCCCTGATCTTCTCCCCCTTTTTGGATTCATCAATTTTAACCCTTGAAGCAGAGGGTTGGGAGAATTGTCCTTGAAGATGAGCAATCTACTGGCTGTTGAAGTCTATTTTGTTGGACAGATCGTTCATCTTGGTCTTGATCACTCCAAATTGGTTCTTGATGGACAGCTCCAAGTCAGCTGTATATGTTTGGAAGTGATTTCTGATGAGTGTATTCATCATGTGGTACAGGGGACCCTCTGGGCTGCATAGCTGGTTCAGGTCTATGCTTGTTTGCCCAGGGAATTGGGTAGGCATTTGCTGTGAAGGGGGTGTTTTTGGGAGATCCTCATGTTGTACAGAGGATGCCACTCTAGGGGTTTTAGGGATTGAGTGGGCTTTAACCTGTGCAGAGGTGACTGGCTTCTTGAGCCTGGATACCTTTGCAACAGGACCTTCAGAAAGTGCCGTCAATTCAGTAGTTGGAGTTTGTGAAACATCATCCAAACTAATGGAATCATCTGAATCCCTGATGTTGCCCTCAGTGAGGACTGTCTCAGTTAAATCATGAGCTGAGCCCAACTCAGTTCTCTCATGAACCTCTTTTTCTTGGTACTGAGGATTTCCTACTTCAGGCATTAAGCCTTCATCAGTAGTTGCCACATCTGAGGTCTTAGCTATGTTACTTCTGACCTCAGATCCACCACTGGGTGGTAACTGAGTAGTAGCAGCCTCAGATGCCCCAAGAGTCTCTAAAATTGGGCTTAAAGACTCTGGTCCACCCTCATCTCTTGGGATAGGGCTAGTGATGTCCACATCCATGTCTGATGTAGTAGTTATGTCCCCTGTTTGTTGTGGTTGATGGGGACTGACATGATCAGATGGGACATTCTCTTTTAGCCCAGAGAGAAGTTTGGCAATTTCTATTGCCTCTTGTTCAGAAATTTGTGGGGTTGGTTCAGTAGTTTGGGCAATAGGTTGTTGTTCAGCAGTTTCAAAAGAAGAGTGTGTTTGATATGTTTTTCTAAGTCTTTTTCTTTTGAATTGAACAGATATGGGTGCTCTTGGTGGGGTTTGAGATGGATGAGACTGAGAGGGTGTTTCAGTCTCATCTATTTGAAGAGCAGAATGCTCATGAGCATGTTCAGGCATCTCAACCTCCTGAACAGCTTTTCTTTTGGGTTGGTGGGGTGCAGTTTTTGTTGGCTTGGGCTTTTTGGCTTTTGGTGGTGTGAGTTTGGAAGATGTGGGCTTCAGGGGGACTTGTTGTTGTTCTCCCTGATCATCTTCTGGCCAGGCAGCCGGTTTGTTAAGTCTTGAGTATGCTTGTGATGTTAAAGGGTTTAAAGTTGAAATTTTTCCCACAAGCACCTCATTACCCAGTTCCCCTATTATGCATTGCATAATGAACCTTGGGTACAACAAAAACTTTTTCTTGGTATTATTGTGATGTAACACCAACTCATTGAAAAATAGTTTTGATGCCCTGAATTTAGTTTCATTCACAATGGAATGAAATATTGGTTGAAAAGTGGAGGGCATCTGGTCATAAGACCCTGTTTTTGGACTCAAACACATAATAATATAATGAAACAAAAGTTTGTATTTTGGTTCAAAATATTTTTTGAATATTGTAGCATGGGAGAGAGTACCTTGATAACCACACTCAGTCATGGTTAGATGAATATCAGTGTTAGCAACATGGTCAGGGGCAGTTACATCATCCAGACCCAGTCTTGTTGCTAGTGTGGCCGGTGTGATGGTCAGTTGTTTCCCTTTTATCTTTGAGTTGAGGGAAATGACCTCACCACCCATTGTAACCGTCTCAGCATTTGCCCAGAACTCATTCAGAGTTTCAGTGTGAATTGGTGGGTTTATTGTGAGAGCAGTAAAGTATTGGGATTTGACGACAAGATCAATGATCTCATCGTATTGGGACCAGCCTTCTTGTTTTTCAAGAAAGGCTCTTTGATTGTGTCCCTGTTTTAGAACTAGAGCCATGTGGTTTGGGTTTTTGATCGAACAGTGGATTTTACAGGTATAGGTTGAGAGAGTTTTGAGAGAGAAGGAGGGATCTTTTTGAGTTTGAAAGGATAAGTGTGTAGAAAAGGTATTTATTAGAAGTTTTAACCGCTTGAATCTTCTTTATTAGAAGTTTTAAAACCGCCTTTGGTTGAAAATCTCTTTATCAGAGGTTTTAAACTGACTAGGTCAAACCTCTGATGATGGGAAAAGTCAAATTTGCCCTTTTGACTTAAACTGCTGATGAAGGATTACTTCATCAGTAGTTCCCATTTTCTCTTCAGCAGTTTTAACATCTGATGAGAAATGTTTTTATAAATACTTTATTCATAACTTCTGAAGGTTATTTTATCAGAAGTTACACACTTTTTCAGAAAGTTATCCCATACTGATGATTTTTGTTCATCAGTAGTTTCTCTCATACTGATTTTTGTTTAATCAGTAGTTTGTTTTTCAGAAGTTTTGTTGCAGACTTTTGTCATTTGTAAGTGGAAACCAGAAAAAAAATGGAAAAGGTTAACTTGAAATCCACCAAGGTAAACAGGATGGAATCAAGGATGGAAAAAGGAAAAAGAAAATTTTGATGTTTTATGCATAACAGTAGTGATTGATGTAGAAGTTTGATGTAGAGTTGGGTAGAATCAAGTGTTAACTTGGATTCTAACTGATATGCATAAAAATAAAAATAAAAATAAAAATAAAAATAAAGTAAACACTTACAAATTTAGCATTCCAAGCATGGATACTAACTTCTGAAATGTTGATGTGTCAAGGGGCTTAGTGAAGATGTCAGCTATTTGATTAGCTGTTGCTACATGCTTCACCTCAATCTTGCCTTTTTCATAGCAATCTCTTATGAAATGGTACCTGATCTCAATATGTTTGGTTTTTGAGAACTGTACCGGATTTTGAATGATGCTAATGGCAGATTTGCTGTCTACAAACAAAGGTGTCTTGGTCTCTTTGATTCCATAATCAAGAAGTTGATATTGGAGCCATTGTATCTGTGATGTACAACTTGCAGCTGCAATGTATTCAGCTTCAGCAGTTGAAGTTGCAACAGATGTTTGCTTCTTTGATTGCCATGACACTAGACAGTTACCCAGGAATTGACAACCACCAGATGTTGACTTCCTTGTCATCTTACACCCTGCATAGTCACTATCTGAAAAAGCTGATAACTTGGTATTGCTTGAAGCAGGATACCAAATTCCCAGTGTTGGTGTTCCTTTCAGATATCTAAAAATTCTTTTGACTGCTATAAGGTGTGATTCCCTTGGTGCTGATTGATATCTAGCACAGACACATGTTGAAAACATAATATCTGGTCTAGAAGCAGTTAAGTATAAAAGGGAACCTATCATGCATCTGTACATGGTTTGATCAACCTGTTTTCCTTGATCATCAGGTTCAACTTGTGTGATTGGTGTCATGGGAGTGGAACATGATTTACATTCATTTAAAGAAAATTTGCTCAATAATTCTTTAACATATTTTGATTGATGTATAAAAGTTCCATTTGTTTGTTGTTTGATCTGCAGTCCTAGAAAGTACTGCAGTTCCCCCATGGTACTCATCTCAAATTTTGATTGCATGAGTTTCTTAAAATCATCACACAGTTTTGTGTTTGTTGAACCAAAGATGATATCATCAACATAAATTTGAACAAGTAAGACATGATTTCCAACATGTTTAATGAAAAGTGTTTTATCAATGGCACCTCTTGTAAAGTTATTTTTAAGTAAAAAGGTGGAGAGTGTATCATACCAGGCTCTTGGAGCCTGTTTGAGCCCATAAAGAGCTTTATCCAGTCTGTACACCCACTCAGGATGAGAAGGATCCTCAAACCCAGGTGGCTGACAGACATACACCTCCTCTTTGATTTTTCCATACAAAAATGCACTTTTCACATCCATTTGATAAACTTTAATTTTGTTGGAAATGGCATAGGCCGGAAATAACCTGATGGCCTCAAGCCTTGCAACTAGAGCAAAGGTTTCATCATAGTCAATTCCCTCTTCTTGAGAGTACCCTTGAACTACCAGTCTTGCCTTGTTCTTGATTATCATACCAGCTTCATCTTGTTTGTTCCTGAAAACCCATCTTGTACCAATTGGTTGCTTGTTTTGAGGTAAGGGACAGATTTCCCAGACCTGTTGCTTGTTGAACTGAAGTAGTTCATCTTGCATAGCTTGCACCCAATTATTGTCTTTGAGGGCTTCCTGGTACTTCATTGGTTCCAACTGTGAAATAAAGGCTGAGAATAGGCAAAAGTTGGAGAGCTGGTTTCTGGTCAGAACACCTGTAGCTATATCACCCATGATTTGATCAAGTGGATGATCTCTGTGTTCAATCAGTTGTTGTAAACCACTGACAGGTGTAGGTGGCTCTTGTTCTTCAAACAAACTACTGAGGTCTATGATATCTGGTTCAGCAGTTGCAGCTTCTTCAGTAGTTGCAGGTGCTGAAGCAGATGTTTGAGTTTGGCCTTCAGTATTTGTTTGATCAGAAGTTTGAAAAACTTCTGATGGTGTTGTAGTTGACTTAATAACTGTTTGAGGAGTCCATGGTGTAGGATCCTCATCTTCAAACCTTTGATCACCATAATAAGTAGGTTTGGAAGAAGTAACAGCCTTTTCAGGTCCAAAGTGAAAGTTGTCAAGGTCAAAGAGTTCAGCAGGATGTGCTGGAATAAGAGTGTGTTTTGACTCATTGAACTTGACATTCAATGTTTCTTCTACTATCCTGGTGTGAGAATTAAAAACCTTGTAGGCTTTTCTAGTTGAAGAGTAACCAAGAAAGTAACCTGAGTCAACTTTGGCAGCAAACTTTGAAATAGATTCCTTGATGTTCAAGATGAAACATTGACACCCAAAAGCCCTGAAAAAGGAGATAAGGGGCTTCATGCCATGAAGAACTTCATAGGCAGTCTTGGAATGTCTCTTGACCACAAGAACTCTATTCTGAACATAACATGCTGTGTTAACTGCTTCTGCCCAAAAGTACAATGGCAGTCCAGAATCAGCTAACATTGTTCTTGCTCCTTCTATCAATGTTCTGTTCTTCCTTTCTACTACACCATTTTGTTCAGGAGTTCTGGGAACACTGTATTGTCTAATAATCCCTTTAGACAAACAGAATTCATCCAGAGTTTTGTTCCTGAACTCTGTCCCATTGTCACTTCTAATGGTTTTGACAGATAGAGAATATTGTTTCTCTACTTGTAGAATGAAGAACTTGATGATTTCAGCAGCCTCATCCTTGGAAAATAAGAAGAAGACCCATGTGAATCTTGAGTAGTCATCAATGATGACTAAGCAGTACTTCTTTTTACCAAGGCTCATAATCTTGACAGGTCCAAATAAGTCCATATGGAGTAGTTGAAGACATGCAGTTGTTTTTGATTCTTCAATAGACTTATAGGAGGACTTATGCTGTTTTCCCTTTAAACAGGATACACAGTGTTCTTGACACTGGTATACTTTCAAAGGTAGACCTCTGACCAAGCCCATTTTTGTGACTTTATTTATGGTTTTAAAGTTCACATGGCCAAGTCTCCTGTGCCAGAGATCTGTTTCTGAAGTTGATGCCCTTGAGAAGAAACAGGCAGTGTTGTTCAATACTTTGTCTTTTTCAATGTCCACTGCATAGACATTGCCACATCTTTTGGCAATCAGCAAAGTATGATCTTCTATAATCTTCTCAATCAACTTCTGGCCTTCTGGTGAGATGATCTTGCAAGTTGTCTTTGTGAAAAAGGAAGAATATCCTTTATCACACATTTGTGACACACTCAGCAAGTTGTATTCAAGGTTTTCCACCAGATTGACCTTGTCAAACTGTATTTTGCCAGAGGAGACATTGCCATGTCCTAGCACATATCCCTTAGCATTGTTCCCAAAGGATACAGATCCTTCTCTTTGGCTGATAAAGTTATTTATCAGGTATCTGCATCCAGTCATGTGCATAGAGCCTCCACTATCAACATACCAAATGCTGTTTAAGCCCCTGGAAACTCTCTGCACATAAAAGCAAATTAGTTAGATTTGGAAACCCAAGCCTGTTTGGCTTTGGGTTTGCTCTTGAGAACAGTTACAGTTTGTTCTTGACCAGGTTGAGAAATCCATGTCTTTTTGGCAATGGATTTTTCATTAAGAACCATGGTGGTATCCTTTTTAGGACCACCATCAACCTTGGTCATCAGTAGTTCTACCATGTTCTTTAGATTTTGAATCTCAGCAGTTTGTGAAACTGCTGATGATTCTGGTCTAACTACTGACAAGGAATTTTGAGAAAAAGATTTTGGCTGAGATTTTATCTTTTTCTGAGAAAAGGTGTTTTCAGGTTGTTGTTTCTTGGGTTTAAAGACTTTTTCATAATCATTTCTGATTTGATTTCCCACAACCTGTTGTTTAAATTTTTGATTGAACTGAATTCCTTTTCTGTATCTACAAAATTCAGTTTTGTGGTTGAACAGGCCACAAATTTCACATTCTTTTGCCTTTTGTTTTTGATCTAAAGGCAAATTTCTGACAGTTGTGAAAAGATTTTGCTCATCAGTAGTTTTCAGGGTCTCAACTCCTGAAGTAGATGAAACTACTGATGGCTTGTTGTCAGTTTTTGTAAATACTTCTGAAGTACTTTCTTTAAAAATGCCAGGATTTCTGTTTAGAAAGTTTTCATGGAAAGATGTGCATTCTTTCCCTTCAGAAGTTTCATTTGAAACAATTCTTCTCCCATCTTCAGTAGTTTTGGGAGAAAAATCTGTTGGTGTTTCAACATGATGGTATCCTATGCCAAACTTAACATTTGAAGCACTTTGTTTGTTTAGCAATAGTTGATACCCCCTACAAGATTCCACCCATTTTTCACAAGTGATCCTGGTGTCAGCAAGCTCTTGTCTGACATCTCCCAGGTCATTTAGCATCATTTTGATTTGTGCTTGGGTTTCAATAGCAGAGTCAGTTAATTTAGAAACCTCTTTTGTTTTAGCACACAGTTTTCTTTCTAAATCACATTTTATCTGTGTGTATTTTCTTTCTAAATCATTGGCTTTGCCTTGTAGGTGCAGGTTTGTCTCTCTTATGAGAGCAAAAGTTTCTTTGCAAGAGTTTGAGCAAAGTTTTGTCAAAGATTCTTTTGATACCTGAGACAATGCAGATTTTGAGGTACAGCCTTCAAATGCCATTAAGGCAAAGTTCTTTCTGCCATTGTCTGGTTCTCCCCAGTTGATGTCAAACACTTTGTTGTCTGCATCAGGATTACACTCTGTGGTGTCATAAGGGAGACTGCTCCAGTCAACATACCCTGAGGTAAAGAGACTTTGTTGAGGGGGTTGTTGAGGCTGTGGAGGAAGTTGAGCAGCTGGAAAGGGAGGGATTGATTGTTGGCTCTGCATCTGTTGAGCAGGCACTTGAACATATTGTACTTGAGGCATATATTGCTGTTGAGGAGCTTGTGCCTGTACAAAATGAGCACTCCCTTGAGTTCCATTATTCCTATTATAATTGGGGTTATAGTTATTTCCAGATTGTGATTGGTTAAAGCTAGAGCTTCTACATTCTCTAGCAAAGTGTCCCAACTTCTGACACTTGTGACATCTCAGTTTAGATTTGTCAAAACCAATTTTTGTATTACTGGTCAATCCTGGAAATTTCCTTCCTGACCTTTTATAAAACTTGTTAGTTTTAATGCTTAGCATGGCCAGTTGGTGTAAAATGTCCATTTCTTCCAAGTCATCACTGCTAAAATTTTTCAAATCATCCATGATAAAACATAGATTATCAGCAGTTTTACTTTGGTCATCATTGTCATAACCTGGGAAAGATCTTTCTGATGAGATCCCAGTGGTTATGTCAATATTGTCATAAGATCCATAGGAACAAGTTGGTGAATCTTGTCCCAAAAGTGCTGTACTACCTGGTAGGTAGTCATCAGCAGTTTTACCAGAAGTTTGTAATTTCTTCTTTTGATCGATTTCTCTCTCAAAAGTAAGTAATCTCCCATGGAGTTTTGTAAGAGTGAGGGAGCTAAAATCTGGTGAGGATCTCAAGACAATGGAGTAAGTTTCCCATTTGTCAGGTAGAGACCTTAAAAATCTATGTAACATAGATACTGTTGTATAGGTCTGACCATTTAACTTTAGCTCAGAGATTAATGAGGAGAATCTTTCAAATTGTTGTTTCAAAGTCTCCCCATTAATATAAGCAAATGTTTCATATTGTTGAGCCAAAATTTCTCTGGTGTTGGCAATCACCTCTTCAGTTCCTCCAAACTGTTCTTTAAGACAGTCCCAAAGTTCTTTGGCACTTTCACAATGTAAAAGGCCAGAGTATATTTCATTTGGGAGAGCCATTGCCAACATAGAGAATGCCTTAGCATCTAGCTCAAGTTTTAGGAAATCCTCATCTGTATAGTCTTTGGGATCCTTAGGAATCCCTTCTTTAGTTTCAAGATTTATATTTACTGGTTTGTGTGGACCATATATCACAGATCTCCAACAACCTGTGTTGGTTTGTGACAAGGTATGTGCCATTCTCTTTTGCCATATATTGTACTCATTTCTCACAAGCATGGCAGGTTTGGTGGCAGAACCAGTATTATGTGGATCCATTTTTAAAGAGTATAGATTTGTCTGATGACTCTTTCAAGTGATGGATATTGATAAAAAGTGAACTTTTGATCTTTTTATTGAATATCAAATAAGAGCTTTGTGTCTGATTCTCAATTTGTTAGATTGATATGTGATCAGATAAACCAATGCTCTGATACCAATTGTTGGATCAGTTTGCTCTTTTTGCTAAGTAAGAACTTGCTATCTTGACACTTAAGTGTTTAGCAAGTCCTTGTAAATCAGATTATAAGCACAGCGGAATGTTATAAGTTAAAGCAACACTTTTTATACAAAGGCAGAGTTATAACTCCCCCTAGATGTTTGAAACTAATAAATGACAAAGTATTTATTATGAATCTGAGTTGTAAATGAGAATTAGATACTTAGAGAGATTCACAATAAATACAGAAATGGAATATAACAATGAGAGTGTTTGAAGGATTTTTCTGTTGAAAATCAATATCTAAAATAGAAGGTTGAAGCCTCCTATTTATAGACGATTACATGCATGTATCTTGCCTAAAAAGCAAGCACAGAAACTACAGTGACAAGTTGCACAAGTTGCAACATTGAAAGAAACAAATACAGCTAAAAGTAATATTAAACAACAAACTACTGATGCAAAAAGGCGGTGGGAAATATCTTTTGCTAAGTGCTGATGAAGGACAACTACTGAAGAGTAGTTTTGTCTTCAGTACTTCTGAAGTGAACTTGTCTGGTTTGGACTTCAGAACTTCTGCAACTTCAGCACTTCTCATATCTTCTAATCAGCAGTTTCTTGTCTTCTCTTCAGTACTTCTATACTTAGCCAAAATGACAGAAGTGAATTAGACTAAGGTTTACAAAAGTGGTTTCACCAATCCTCTTTGTCCTAACAGTTTTTTTTTTAATTTAAAGTATCAAAAAAGTCTTATCTTTTTGGTCATATATTTTGGTTTGTGTATTATTCTTTAGTGTATGACATTTATAAAATTTAGGAGTCTGTTGTAATAACTTATATTGTAACATCTGTTATGAACAGTTAGAAAACAGACGCTATATAATATCTGTTGTTCCAAACTTTGTTTTATTTTTAGCTGTTGCAATATCTGTTATCAAACATCTGTTGTAGAATATAAATTTAGCAGAGTTTATAGCAACAGACCATATTGAAAACAATCTGTTGTAAATACAGACTGTTTGATGAGAAAACACCTTTGAAGTTAATAACAGGTGTAAAAACGATGGAGACCTTTCCACATTTGTTCTTCAAACAGAGTTTGGAGTTTTAGAGACCTTTTTATAGGGTAGCATAGAACAGATTTTGTAGTTACGGAGTTTCTACAATATTATATTTTAATACAAAAGATCATATTGAATTCATTTTGTGAATTTAGTAGATGTATGATGTTTTCACATTTCAAACTTGTATTTTTAGCAAAATATAGATGAACAAACAAATGATCACAAAGAAAAAAATTCTTGATTTTACCTAGGTCTTTAAACAAAAAACAATTAACATGTTATCATTAAAAAAAAGTTGTCCATTAAAGTAGAGGATTAAATTACAACCATTGTTAATTAAGTCGAGAGTAAAAAAGATCAAACCCTAAAGTCTGTTTCATCCTCTGATTCAACCGTCATATCCACAACCTCTGTCTCATCATCATCTTCAGATGAGTCTGCATCATCTGGTTCTTCATCTTCATTTGCTTGGGCGTCCCTTCCATCCCACAGATCTACTTGAACCTTCACCATCTTCTCGAGGTTGACACCAAAGTTTGCTGCAGTTGGGTTCAACAGTGGTTTTTCGAATAATTTTCTTAGAAAATCCACATCATCTGAGAAGCAGATGTTTTGAGGTTTGTAGTATCCTATGTGGCCATCATCAAACGTAATCTTCAGTTCAAACACATCTGACATAAACTCCCAAGAAATCACATCACGAAGTTCACAATTTTTGAACATCTTCTTATTTTTTTTCTCTAGCCTTTGTGATTCGTGGGTTTCCCAACTCGAATGGCTGCCAAGTTTCAACATTTTTTTTTACAGTTAGCAAGAATACCTTCCGGGGAATGGTAAATACGTTTCCTGTTGTCAATGAACATCAGGATGAATTTCTTTTTCTCACACCACCATATGGATAATTGTCTATTTTCTGACATTTTTTTCTGTTCAGTTTTGGGATTGAGAAGTCAGTTGGGAAAGACAATTAGGAAAAAAAAAGATATTTGTCCTAGATGTGTTATAGTATTCTTCGTTTTATAGGAGTTTTGTAGGGGAGTGGGTTGGGAAGTTAAGGCGATGTGGATGATAATCAAATCGCTGTCAGTTTTTAGAAGATATATCTATACTACTATATAATACATATTGAATGGGCAAAAATGTAATTTTACCAAAACCCTTAAATTTAAGAGTTTTACAAGTTAATAAGCACAATGTACAAGTTCATAACCATAACTTATATTTGTCTTTTTCTCTTCATAATACTCTTTTCTGATTGGTCAGAAACACACAACTAGGATACCAATCCATAGAGTTGCATCATTTAACACCGTTCGATTAAAATCCAATCCAACGCCTCAACTCACCTCATCAGCTCCATCTTCCCTAAAACCTTTAAAATTTTCAAAAGTTCCCGCTCATCATAACCTTTTTCTCCATAAGTAGGCTTCATATTCACATTTCCCCAATCCACGCATAAGAGTTACAAAAACACTACCTAAAAATCTTCATCTGTTTGTTCGATTAATGCCATATTACTGGTGGCAAACAAACCGATGGAGTAAACGCTCCTGGCAAGAAACTCGCTACAAAGGCTGAAACTCGACTCCGTCAAGAAGCCAAAGAGTTAGAGTTACTGGCAGGGAACCGTTTGGTGAGATATCGATCGGTTTTTTTTACACACTCGCAATCTCAGTCTCCATTAACCACCGGAGGTTACCGAACGAGCTCCAAGAATCCTCCATCGCCGGAGGTTGCCACTTGCTGGATGAGTTTGCAATCTCAATCTCCACTGATCACGTTACCGTGGAACTTCATGGTGTTATAACAGGTTATGTCCAGAACTGAAGCAGTGGTGGTTGTAAACAGGGGCGTATTTATGTTCATCCCAGGAGGTGTCAAGGCAACCCCCCCCCCTAATTTTACCTCATTAGTGTAAACAAAGCTTTTAATCTAATAAAAATGTAAATATATTATAAAAGGCACCCGCAGATCTTGTTAGTAGGACCTTTTATGCAAGAAAATGGAAAAACAAAGATGACGAAACGATAAAACATGAAAGAGAAGAAGCATAGAGGAAGAAAAAGGAAGAAGAAGTTGCAGAAGGAAAAAGGAAGAAGAAAGCCAATATGTAAAAGTCTCATTTTAAACCTTATATCATATTATGTGTTATATAATAATCTATTAATTGAGAAACACTTTTACAATTATTTACATCTCTTTTACCTTTGAGTACAACTCTGCACATGAAGCTTTGTAGCTGACAAAAGGTTTTTATCCGGTGTCTCTCAACTGTATGATGTAGCATGTTCCACACACTTACCTTTTTTTTTTAGGGTGGTGATATTAAACCCCCCTTCTACTCACACCCCCAAGCGCCTCGCTTTAGCCAAAGCGAGGCGCTTTGGTTACTTTTTTAACTACCTCGGTCCAAGGTAATTATTCTTTCTGATTTGACCCAGGCGCCTCGCTTTGTCCTAAGCGAGGAGCTTGGAATCCAGCTTTTATCCCTTTTATTTTTGTGGTATTTTTTGTGTTTTGGATTGGTTTTTTATTTTTATTTTTTTAATATAATTATTGTAAAAAAATTATAAAAATTAAAAAACAAAATAATAACCACCAACTTTTATCGACATTGCTCCAACTCAACTCAACAAGACATTTAAGCCGACAACACTTTCCATCCAACATAGGGATTGCTTCAACTCAACTCCACAATGACACTTAAGCCGAAGACACTTTCCATCCAACACAGGGTTCACTAACAGTGGTGTGGTCTACCTTTTTGCTTATGATCTAACACCAAATCTCATTATCTGTCAACGATGAAGGCAACCTGAAAACAACCGGATGGTTGGTAGCTATAGGTAAGAACATTGTGGATGAGGATTGTTTATCTTCCCATTGATTTCAAGTATGTTGCCTTCATCGTTGACAAATATCTCTCTGACAACAACTGAAGGCAACCTGGAACTAGGTGATGGCCATACCGATGTGAGGGTAGTCCATTGGTATTAATGGCAAAGTGATTTGTAAGGGAAGAAGAAGAGAATGTTATATATGTTTACCTTCCTATTGATTTCAAGTATGTTTACCTTCCCATTGATTTCAAGTATGTTTACATTCCCATGGAAACTCTGAAGACCTTTACGGTGGTTTGCCAGAGGGTCAATGGTCTTTAGAGTTTCCAACCCCTAATACATTCATCAAAGGATATTCATGTGAGAATGCATAGTACAAAATTCTTTTGACAAACATCTGCCTGATATCCAGCTGCTGGAATTGTTTACCTTCCCATTGATTTCAAGTATGTTTACCTTCCCATTGATTTCAAGTATGTTTACCTTCCCATTGATTTCAAGTATGTTTACCTTCCCATGGAAACTCTGAAGACCTTTACGGAGGTTTGCCAGAGGGTCATTGGTCTTCAGAGTTTCCAACCCCTAATACATTCATCAAAGGATATTCATGTGAGAATGCATAGTACAAAATTCTTTTGACAAATGTCTGGTAGATTGACATGACACATGCAAAATGTAATGTCATGCACAATGTGTACTCACAGTGACATCGAATACTTTATATGAGTAAAACAATCGCTTTACAATGCCGAAAATGACAATCATCACTCTGTATGGATTGCTTGTTAGCGCCGATCCTACTGTCGATTTCTTTCCACAACCATTGCTCCAACATAACTTGCACCGGCTTGAAATATGAGTTTGATTAGCTTGAATCTCTTTGATCCATGGTATCCACTAACCGTGTTAATCAACCTCCTATCTCAAGCCGGTGCAATACCCTTACAGAGGGTCACTATTCATATACCATTGTTGTTCGATGTTCATGTGACAATGGAACTTCAGGTAAAGAGTCTGTCATTGTCATTATTTAATAATAATGTAAATAATAATAATGTAACTTATTAGTTTAAGGTTTATAACATTCTCACTATCTCTCTCTTCGTTCTTCTCTCACCTAGTATCTTCTTCCCCAACTTCAACACCATGAACCCTAATCTTCTAACCTTCATAACTTACTCAAATATTAACTATGGTGATTCCTAAGCTAGGATTATGAGAAACAAGTGTGGTGATAACACACTTGGATTGGATGAGATATTGAGTTTCTAAATCATTGTTTATGATATTGCAGGAAAATGGTACAATCGGATGATTAACCATGTGGACTTACCTGAAGACTAGATTATACGCCTGGCTGACCTGAAGTTCCTTTGCAACCTAGTTCCTTTTAATTATAAACATCATTAAAGAAGGACTTGTGCTATTTCTTTTCAAACCCTTCCATCTTATGGAAGTTGCTAAAATAGTTAAACAAATGTATTTGTGAATAATACATTCATCAAAAAGACCATCTCTTTGTCAGTCACCTTCATAGGAAAATAGACTCTCAGACTTATGCGTAGATCAACGAGATTGATGAAGATATTCATCGAGACCCTTACAGAGGGTCACTATTCATATACCATTGTTGTTGGATGTTTATGTGAGAATGCATAGTACAACATTAAAGAAGGACTTGTGCTATTTCTTTTCAAACCCTTCCATCGTATACCTAACACACTACAATAATTCACTATTTTATACATACAACACACCTTCATCGTTGACCGTGTTGGAGCACTGTTCTTCTTGATCTTGATCTTCACACTTGCTTTTGACAAACGTCTGGCTGACCTGAAGTTCCTTTGTAACCTGGTAGAAAGGAACTAGCTTGCAAATATAAAAATCCATCACATCATGATTTGCATCCCGGCAATAATGAGTAACCTACTAACTAACCCTTCATCTTCTCTGTTTAAAGTCAAACTGTACTGGTTGTCGAAAGAAATCGACAGTAGGATCGACGCTAACAAGCAACCCATACAGAGTTCGTTGTATTGGCTGTCAAAAGAAATCGCGTGATGATAGTCGTTTTTGGCGTCGTAAAGCGATCATTACTGTAATGATCAGAAACATTCCAAATAACTGTAATGATCGCTACGGTTAGTGGATACCATGGATCAGAGAGATTCAAGCTAATCAAACTCAGGCCAACCTTTGTTTGATTTGACCCGAAGCACCTAGCTTAGGCCTAAGCTAGGCGCTTTAGAAGGGGGGTTGAAATAGAAGGTGGGGGCTGGGAATAGACAGGCCCATACTGTTTTATACATACAACACACCTTCATTATTGACCGTGTTGGAGCACTGTTCTTCTTGATCTTGATCTTCAAACTTGCTTTTGACAAACGTCTGGCTGACCTGAAGTTCCTTTGCAACCAGGTAGAAAGGAACTAGGTTGCAAATATAAAAATCCATCACATCACGATTTGCATCCCGGCAAATAACTGTAATGATCGCTATGGTTAGTGGATACCATGGATCAGAGAGATTCAAGCTAATCAAACTTAGGGCAACCCTTGTTTGATTATACTCGTGTACAGCCTTTATCAGGTTGCCTTCATCGTTGACCGATATCTCTCCGATAACAACCCTTGTTTGATTATACTCTTTATGTATGAATAGTGACCCTTTGGCAAACCTAGTTCTTTTGGCCACAGGTACAGAAAGGTTATAAATGTTCATGTCGTTTCAGGTTGCCTTCATCGTTGACAGATAGCTCTCCGATAACGGAAGATGAAGAAGAATAAATGAAGTCTATTAATAGAGGTTAGTAGGTTACTCATTACTGGTGGAAATGGGAGCTGGCCAAGCCCGTAGTGGATCTGACATCAGTGCGTGCGTGTATGCACAATGTGGTATGCTCAAACATTTAAGTCAAAAGCGGTCCAAAGAATATACTTGAAATCGATGGGAAGGTAAACAAAATCGTCCAACTTCTTTGTCTTAATCGTTAAGTAAAAAGCGGTCCAAATTCCATGGTTTGTTCTTCCTATGTATCATCATTTCTACAAAAAAAAAAAGGGCTTTGATGGTTTGGATGTTGTCCATATTTGAGGGAAAACGAAGAGTGGGCTGTTAGTAGATACCATGGATCAGAGAGATTCAAGCTAATCAAACTCAGGGCAACCCTTGTTTGATTATACTCGTGTTCAGCCTTTATCAGGTTGCCTTCATCGTTGACCGATATCTCTCCGATAACAACCCTTGTTTGATTATACTCTTTATGTATGAATAGTGACCCTCTGGAAAACCTACATCTTTTTTGAATTTGTTGCTTCCATAGAGAAGTTATCAATCTCACTGTAATGATCAGGAATATTCCAAATAACTGTATAATTTCAGCTTTTGTTTAACTATTTTAGCAACTTCCATAGAGAAGTTATCAATCTCACTGTCCAACAATTCATCTTCCTTGTCTTAAAACCCTTGACATCGCTGTTTGATTATACTCGTGTTCAGACTTTATCAAATTGCCATCATCGTTGACAGATATCTCTCCGATAACAACTGAATTTTACTTGCTTGCCTGAAAAGTTGTACCGGTTGTAGAAAGAAATCAATAGTCGAATCGACTGTTGATTGGTATATATAGAGCAAACCGACGATCATTCAAAAATTTAAAGTTACCGCTAACCTCTGCGCCATCATCGACTACAGCAAACCGACGATCTTCCTCCACAGCACTCCTAATGGGCCTCTCTTTATTTCACCGTACGATTTGTGTTTTTGTTGCTTTTTAATAATAAGTTTTGTGTTTATCAAACTCTAACGTCTGAGCAATGATTTATTATTATTATTTTATTTATTGTTATTTTATTTCTGTTTTGAGGGTGTAATGATGATGATGATGGTTATGATTTGACAAACGATTTTTGAAAAGTATCAACATTCGGAAATTAGTAAAAATTACGAAACGCGTCAAACAGAGACCGGAAGTCCAACATCTTGATTAGACATGCAAAAATCGTGTTTTGAAAAAAAATATGAGTATCGACTGTATAGTCGGAGCACGAAGTAGAATGATTCATGAAAGTTGAACAAACTTGGATGTTTCAACCAAAACACACAAACGAGCAATAAACGACCCGTAACGCCTCAAACGAATTTTGTTGTATTGGGAACAACTAAAAACATTTTAAAATGAATTAAAATTAATTTTTAATCAATAGCAACTATTTAAAATGAATTAAAACAAGTTAAATTTTTTTTAAAAAAAGGCCAAAGCGCCTCGCTTTGGCCAAAGCTAGGCGCATGTGGTCTAATCAAGACCAGCAGGCGCCTAGCTTTGGCCTTTTTTAAAAAAAAAAATTTAACTTGTTTTAATTCATTTTAAAATGTTTTTATTTGTTCCCAATACAACAAAATTCGTTTGAGGCGTTACTAGTCGTTTATTGCTCGTTTGTGTGTTTTGGTTGAAACATCCAAGTTTGTTCAACTTTCATGAATCATTCTACTTGGTGCTCCGACTATACAGTCGATACCCATATTTTTTCAAAACACGATTTTTGCATGTCTAATCGACATGCTGGACTTCCGGTCTTTGTTTGACGCGTTTCATAATGTTTAATTGATCGTTTGTGGTTTTCATAAGTCATATCCGATCATTTTACTAATTCCCGATTCTTGATAATAATAAATTATTATAATAATAAAACAAAGGAACTAAGTTACAAATATAATAACAAATAATAATAATAATAATGTAATATAGTCATGGTTAATGCTCAAAGAAGTCAACCTTTGTTGACTCCTAGGAGTCTTGAAGACGAAATGAATTTTACAAGATACTTGAAACAAAGTATGGATATGGAGAATATGCAATGAGATGATTTCGTACAAGATTCCAATGCAAGCAAGTCAAATTCAGTTGTTGGACCAACTTGAGATATGAGTTTGATTAGCTTGAATCTCTCTGATCCATGGTATCCACTAACCATAGTGATTATCGCGTGTCATGGATCCTTTAAAAGTGGATACCATGGATCAGAGATATTTGTCATCTTCTTCTTCTTCTTCAAACCGGATGGTTGGTAGCTCAAGGTAAGAACATTGTGGATGATGATGATAATAACTTCTCTTCAGCTATTAACTCACTTAAATCAGGAGTTATGGCTCAGTTCAAAAGTAGCTTTGTTGCTGCCTCATCAAATTCTCAAAACCAGGCTTTAATCAACAGTAACAAGAAAATGGTTTTGCCTGGTTTTGTTTATGGCAGTTCCATAGGTGGAGATGTACGAACTCCCTCTACCACCAGTTCTCAAAGCTTGTGGATGATGATGATAATAACTTCTCTTCATATTCTAATTGCACCGGTGGAATTGGAATTGGAATTAATGTTAGGAATTGGAGTGGACAAACCGAGGCCTAAGGTGAATCCGTTTGGTAATGGTAAACCTTGAGAGGTTTTGCTTTAGGAGAAAGGTGTGGATTATCGGAATTGAATACTTTGAGATGACACGCGAAGCTTTAGACACCAAGCGGATCCCTTGATCATTCACTTATTTAATGAAATTTAACGCGCATACCGCATTCGACTATACGTGGTTTTTTATTTTTTCTAAAACTAGAAAAAACTATAAAAACATTAACAACTAACAAAAATATTGTAGAACAAAAGAAGAAAGTGTTCTTCTCTGTTACCAAGCATGTCAAGAAATGATAATTTTCAAATATTGCAGATCAAGGTCTGCGTTAGTACTTAACTGAATATATTTGTTAAAATCTTTGACTATACGTGGTTGATGATGTCAAGTTTAAGTCGTTGATTCATTTGGAAATCGAAAACGCCTATATAGACGTTTGATTAGAGTTAAGACCTTTGTTTGTGGTTGATGATGTAAAGTTTAACTCGTTGATTCATTTGGAAATCAAAAACGCGTATATAGACGTTTGATTAGAGTTAAGACCTTTTCTTTTATATTTTTTTTTAACTTTTTAAAATAATTATATTAAAAAAATTAAAAAAAACAAATTCAAAACACCAAAAAATACCCAAAATTAAAACTTTGATCCAAAGCGCCTCGCTTTGGCCTAAGCTAGGCGCTTTGGATCAGCTTTTTTTACCCCCCCCCCCTCTGCCACCTAGTATGATTTGACCCAGGCGCCTCGCTTTGGCTTAAGCGAGGCGCTTTGGGGGGGGAGAGGTTTAAATAGAAGTGGGGGATGTAAATAGCCGGGGCCTTTTTTTATTCTTTTATTTCAATAGATGACATATTGGTTTATGGTATTTTAAGATTCATATAGCATGAGCTAAATCACCATATTATGTAATTACTCTATATATTTATTACCCTATATATTTATTTTTGAAGGCTGATGAATAGTGCCTGCCTGCTGCCACCTGGCAGCAGGTTAGTGGTTTTTTTTTTTTTTGTTTTATGGTTTTTAATAGTGCCTGCCTGCTGCCACCTGGCAGCAGTTTAGTGGTTTTTTTTATTCTTTGTTTTATGGTTTTTAAGCTTTTAATTTTCGTTGTTTCATCTGGTAAAGCAAAATTGTCCTGAGCTCTGTTGGTTTGGTTGTTTTGTTACTATTGTATCCACCCGGGTTCGATACTCCTTATTTGCATAAATCTTTTGCCCTTTACACGTGTTAGAGCAATGGAGAGAGCAGGTCTGGACAGCAAAACATCTGGGCTCATAGGGTTATAACACGTGCCCTTCCTTCACACATATACACACCCAAAGACATCCATAGATCCACAGCTACCTACATCTTCTTACCCCAATTCGTTTTAATCAAGATTCAATCGGTGATTCACCTACTCATTTTCTCCAACCCTTCTATGTTATCCTCCACTCTGCTTTTTCAAACCCTAGCAGAGATCCACACCTCCATGGCAACGTCTCCTCCTACCAGTTATGTTTACCTGCTCCCCTCGTTTACATTGTAACAGAAGTCTTGGTGGTCATGGTTTCAGAAATCACACGGTGGAGGAATTGTAAGAAAAATTGTACCAGGTATGCCATCCAAGATGCTTTGCGACTGACCCAATGATACCTCTTTGTAACACCCCAACCGATGGCGGAATCATTGAGGTGCCACGTAGTGACGATTGTTCAAAAGCTCATGGTACTAAAATGTAAATATATGATTATTGAATATTGTTTTACAACATGTGAAATTAAATACAAGACAACAAAATAAAGATAATTGATTGATTTAATCTAAGTCCAAAGTCCTATGTGAAGCGTCAAGCAGCTTATCCTGAAACATGCACGAAAATAATTTTGTCAACATATGATGTTGGTGAGTACTACTTAGTTTTGTACATATAGTATAAGTTTGAAAAGTAGTACAATTCATGTGTCTAGCATCACCAAGGCATTATGTAAACACGCAAGTAACCAAACAAGACAAAGATCACATGTAAAATTGTACAATGAAATTGATAATGAGCACCTCAACACGTGTGAGTCTAAAAGAGCACCATAACACAAAGTTATGTCTAAATGAGCACCGTAACATAAGTTACGTCTAAATGAGCACCATAACATAAGTTATGTCTGTATGTAAAGAGCACCATAACACAAAGTTATGTCTGTATGTATGATTTTGTATCTAAGCTACGTTCATGTTTAAGCATAAGCACAAAGTTAATCAAGACACGTATATGAATTGTAAATGAATAAAATGTATGTGTAAATGAATATGAAAGTTTTGAATACTTGTGCATGAATCACCCCAAAAGTGTAAAAACGAAAAAGGGGATAAGTAATACTCACCTTAGCAAGGTGTTAAGTCTTGTGTAGTGTAATCCAACGTTGCCAAGTATCACCCTATGCATAATGTAACAATTAAGTCTAAGTCTATCTAGTCTATAAGTATTTTCTAGGGCTTCGAATTGGGGATAAACGTTTATTTGATTAATAAACAAATTGTTTATTAAATATAAGAAATTTAATAAATAAATAAATAAATAAAAGTCTCTTTGTAAAATTTTAAGTTGAATATAGTCACAACATAAGGTTTTGAGTATGAAAATAATTTTTATAAAATTATTTTCTTGAAAGTAGAATATTTAATCTAATTATTTCAAATTGACAAAATATGACTTTAATATCTAAAAATATTAAAATTAAAGAATTTCTGAATTAAAAATTGTATTTCTGTTCCAAATGAATAGAAATAATTTATGTAAAATTTTGGAACAAAAATATTGTAAAATGAATTTATTATGATTTATTTATGATTAAAACTAACAAAAATTAATTAAAAATATAAAATGTACGGTTTTTCAGAAATAAAAATCATTTCTGAAATGTTTATTGTTATACAAGTTTAGGATAATTTTTGTGGAATTTTATAAAATCGTTTAGATATTTTTATTGAATTTTATAATTTTAAATGAATAAACTTGTAATATTTATGATATATATTAAATAAATTATTTTTGAAAAACTAAAAATTGGGTAATGAACTTTATCATTTGAAGATCATATAATAATTTTTATAAAATTTATAAACCACGTTTAGTATTTAAAAACTATTTTAAAAGATTATTATGTAATATATATATATATAGAAAAAAAAGAAAAAGAATGTTTGTTGGTTAAGGGATTCGAACCTGTGACCCGTGTACAGCAACATCATGCCCAGACCAGCTGGTCTGGGTCTTTGTTTGCTGATTATTTGAATTCGTATTTTATTTATATTAAACCATAAAGAACTCATCTTCCCCAATTCTACTAACCGTGCCCTAGAATTTGCAATCGAATGATTTACACATTATCAACCCAATTAACCATAGGGCAAATGTTGTGTATAGGCCGATTAACAAAACCCATACCAAAAATTGAACTTACAATGCGAAATCGATGGTTTATGGGCGGTCAATCAAAAAGTCAAACCACGAACAAGAAAGCTTCGTATGGCGAATTAATACAGAAATTGAAGATTGAGAGAGAGTTTTTGGCGAGTTGAGAAAGATTTGTGATGTTCAATTTATAGGGATAGGGTCGGGGTTGCATGATTGGAAGGTTTACTCGGTTTTAAACTTAACGCGTGATTAGGCTCGTTTTAGGGATAATTGCTTGTGATTGTTGACTGGAATGACACGGTTGAATGACGTTTACCAAGATTAATACATAATTAAGCCAATTAGTTGGTCAAACAACAAAAAAAAAAGGAAACTTTCTGTTTTTGGCTGCTGCTCGCGTACAGGGAGGAGGAAGGGAAGAAGAAGTTAGACGCAATCACGGTTTAAATATATTAGTGGTTGAAATATATCCCAAGTGTGTGTATGGCTCAGTTGATGGTGTGTGTATGGTGTGTTTGTTCGACTCGGCTCCGGGTCTGGGTTCGATCTCAGGGAGGAGCGTTTTTTTTTTTGTTTAACACAGAAGTGGAGTTGGGCTTGTATGTGGGCTTGGGCCAGACTAGGAGGGGGTGTGTATTGGGCTGGCATCGTCTGGGCTCTGAAACTCTTTAAAAAAAGAACAAGGTGGGCTAGAGGTGTTGGGTTATGTCATGTCTTGGGTCCAAAAGAAATAACATATCATGCTTCTAAATAAAATCTGATTTTTATTATTATTATTAATTATTATTATTATTATTATTATTATTATTATTATTATTATTATTATTATTATTATTATTATTATTATATAAAAAATAAAAAGTGACGGATGTCACAGCATCCCCTACTTTGAGAAACTTCGTCCCGAAGTTATTAGAAACATAGGGTATGGATGTTTGGGTAAAAAATTAAGATAACTGTGGTTTGGAAAATTCGAATGATTTGGATGAGAGGTTTGATAGGTGTGAGTTAAGGGTTTTGGATTAGGTTCGTCTCGAATAGCGAGGAGATTAAGAATCTAGTAAAACACTAAGCTTAGAAATCCTAAAATAATTGTATGAATTGATTGATTATAGAAAGAGTAATGAACTACTAAGTAACTAGAGTTTGTTCCTGGTCGGACTTCCAGTCTCACTTTCAATGCATCATTAGTGTTTGTATACAGGGTGTACCGCAGCTAACCCACCACACCTTTGATACCTTGAAAACGTACTGGACGCCTACCAAAAACTCTAATAGAATTTCACACTACCCTAACGTACCTGTAAATTCATGATTACGTTCCGGACCGGAATCATCAATTTACCTTACATTAGGGTTTTATGTCCTTCTATGATCCTAATCTAACACACATTAAAGAAAATAAGTTCCACAAGAAGATGACACAACAAACACGTTGAGTTACAATGAGATGTTATCAATGAAATGAGGCCATGTAATAATGAGGTCAATTGCATTGGTTTGCAACGACCTGTAAGCATAACAGTATTTAAGTATGGGCTACCACTCGTCCGAGGAGCCCTTTAAATGAAATGTTTATCTGAGTTGCGTGGATAATACACATATGCAAGCAAGTTTGTAAGTACTACAATCATTAAGTGTAAGTGTTATCTTAGTAGCCTATAGAAATAGTTTACGAGTATCATGAATAATTAAATGTTCAATGGGTAGTCAAGTTAAGGGAAAAATCGAGTTTCATATACAAATAATGATGTTTTTTTTTTTTAGAAAAGCTCTGTAGGATCAAGTATCAAGTTTTTAGTAGTTTGGTTTTCATGGAAATTAAGTCCAAACGTTTCAAATAGATGTAAGGTAGAGTCTACTATTAAAATAAACATAACCAAATATGATAAATTTCCAATCTGTGTTCGTACACAATAATATGCAAGGAAATTTCTAGATGTTATATGCTAATGAGTGCGACAAAATTGGGTACAAAATGATAATGGGATCAAGAAAATGAAAACACAAGTATTGGATTCTCGAGTCTTAGGAAGATTCCATCCATGGCTTAACCAGTGGGATTAACGTCATCCTGACCGTCTGCTTCGTTGATATTGATATTGAAAGCTCGTCCATGTGCCACCAGGTTTACATTATTCAATTTAGGGCATTGAGGTCGCATGTGGTTAGGGTCTCTACAATGATAACATGCCCGACCGTTAGTAATCTGTAGTGGTTCCTGGGCAGCTGTTTGATGATTACCCTGTGTCCCAACCATTACTCGACAAGTGGTGACAAAGTGTCCAAACCTTCCACATCTAGTGCATTGACGACATGGAAGATTTGCAGGGTGATGATACTTGCAAGTGTTGCATTGAGGATGGATTCCCGTGTAGGCCTTCTTGATAGGAGGTTGAGTCACCGGATCAACAACAGCATGGTTCTGATCATCGCCCATTCGTTTCTTAGAGTTCGAAGTAGTAGTGGCGGCCTTTGCTAAAACAGTCTTAGATTGTTCAACAACATTGGTGGTTTTCTCAGTAGACGTCTTGGTGCCCTTCCTAACCAAGTTTCCTTTCCTTACGTGTTTGTCCGTCAAAGTGGCTGCAAGCTGGATGGCTTCTTCCACCGTAGTAGATTTGCTTCCAGTGACTACGTCTTGTATCAGGTCAGGTAATCCCTCGATATATTTCTCGATTGCTCGAGAGACCGGGGTGACCATGTGTGGAACCAGTATGCTAAGTTCATGATATCGGGTATTATACGCAAGATTCTCACCACTGTCTTGTTTGAGCTCACGAAATTCATCCTCCAGTTTTCTGATTTCGTTCCTCGGGCAGAATTTGGCGATCATGAGTTCCTTAACTTCAGCCCAAGATAATGATAAAGCAACATCAGCTCCTCGATTGCGCTTTTCGCCATTCCACCAGGTTAGCGCCCCCTTTTGAAGGACACTAGTAGCATAGCGAACGCGGAGTTCATCAGGACATTCACTGTTCACAAAAGTACTCTCCATGCTTTCAAACCATTGGAGAAGGCCAGTAGCACCCTCCTCACCAGTGAATTTTGTGGGGTTGCAGGAGTTAAAGTGTTTGAAAGTGCACCGAAATTGAGTTGTACCCCCTGTGTTGGCACTGTTACTATTCTGGGTTATCTCACTGACAAGGTTTGGGATTACTGCAGCAATTTCCTTAGCGACTAAAGATGCGAGGCAAGGATCAGAACGTTGTCCAGAAGCATGAACAGGGCGTCGGCGGACATCACGGAGCATGCGGCGAGCAGACATCTATGAGGTAGTCAATGAATAATCATGAGATTAGAAAATGTGGGTGTATAACTGTACAAATGATTATGAAAGTATGAACTTGTAAGCAATATATGAAAATCATGATATACAGAATATTGTATATGAAATGAGAGAGTATTATTGAAAAACTTTGCATAAAATGCTTGGAGTGCCCTTGTCTAGCTGTAAAGCCTAACAAGAACGTTGACTTTTCAAAGAGATTGAACCCAATGGTGATCAAAGAAGACATGCTTTAGCCTATAAGTGGATACTCACTCCAGGAATCCCCAGGTAAGCATAACAGGTCCGTAAATGGATTTATGCGCTATGCTTGCCTATGCCAGAAAACCCAGCGTACAGGCATCCACCCTTCCAGATTGCACGTGTCCTTATCACACTCATTAAAGTTCAACAACTTTGAAGGAGTAGAATAAGAGTAGGTATTATGCCTAAGAGTGTCTTCATGAAAGGTACTGCTCCCGTTCCATGGTGATGTAGGCTTTCCACTCCTTGTAGGACACCATCTCTATGCACCAGGATGAAAGATGAGGAGAAATGGAGAAGAAGAGAAAGATAGAGGAAGGAAAGTAGAGGGAAATGAGGGTAAGGCAATTTAGGAGATATTATGCATGAAAGTTCGATTATAGTCTAGGCCATTTTATCTAATAACCTAGTTCCCTATAACCATGGCTCTGATACCAATCTGTAACACCCCAACCGATAGCGGAATCATCGAGGTGCCACGTAGTGACGATTGTTCAAAATCTCATGGTACTAAAATGTAAATATATGATTATTGAATATTGTTTTACAACATGTGAAATTAAATACAAGACAACAAAATAAAGATAATTGATTGATTTAATCTAAGTCCAAAGTCCTATGTGAAGCGTCAAGCAGCTTATCCTGAAACATGCACGAAAATAATTTTGTCAACATATGATGTTGGTGAGTACTACTTAGTTTTGTACATATAGTATAAGTTTGAAAAGTAGTACAATTCATGTGTCTAGCATCACCAAGGCATTATGTAAACACGCAAGTAACCAAACAAGACAAAGATCACATGTAAAATTGTACAATGAAATTGATAATGAGCACCTCAACACGTGTGAGTCTAAAAGAGCACCATAACACAAAGTTATGTCTAAATGAGCACCGTAACATAAGTTACGTCCTAATGAGCACCATAACATAAGTTATGTCTGTATGTAAAGAGCACCATAACACAAAGTTATGTCTGTATGTATGATTTTGTATGTAAGCTACGTTCATGTTTAAGCATAAGCACAAAGTTAATCAAGACACGTATATGAATTGTAATTGAATAAAATGTATGTGTAAATGAATATGAAAGTTTTGAATACTTGTGCATGAATCACCCCAAAAGTGTAAAAACGAAAAAGGGGATAAGTAATACTCACCTTAGCAAGGTGTTAAGTCTTGTGTAGTATAATCCAACGTTGCCAAGTATCACCCTATGCATAATGTAACAATTAAGTCTAAGTCTATCTAGTCTATAAGTATTTTCTAGGGCTTCGAATTGGGGATAAACGTTTATTTGATTAATAAACAAATTGTTTATTAAATATAAGAAATTTAATAAATAAATAAATAAAAGTCTCTTTGTAAAATTTTAAGTTGAATATAGTCACAACATAAGGTTTTGAGTATGAAAATAATTTTTATAAAATTATTTTCTTGAAAGTAGAATATTTAATCTAATTATTTCAAATTGTCAAAATATGACTTTAATATCTAAAAATATTAAAATTAAAGAATTTCTGAATTAAAAATTGTATTTCTGTTCCAAATGAATATAAATAATTTATGTAAAATTTTGGTACAAAATATTGTAAAATGAATTTATTATGATTTATTTATGATTAAAACTAACAAAAATTAATTAAAAATATAAAATGTACGGTTTTTCAGAAATAAAAATCATTTCTGAAATGTTTATTGTTATACAAGTTTAGGATAATTTTTGTGGAATTTTATAAAATCGTTTAGATATTTTTATTGAATTTTATAATTTTAAATGAATAAAATTGTAATATTTATGATATATATTAAATAAATTATTTTTGAAAAACTAAAAATTGGGTAATGAACTTTATCATTTGAAGATCATATAATAATTTTTATAAAATTTATAAACCACGTTTAGTATTTAAAAACTATTTTAAAAGATTATTATGTAATATATATATATATAGAGAAAAAAAAGAAAAAGAATGTTTGTTGGTTAAGGGATTCGAACCTGTGACCCGTGTACAGCAACATCATGCCCAGACCAGCTGGTCTGGGTCTTTGTTTGCTGATTATTTGAATTCGTATTTTATTTATATTAAACCATAAAGAACTCATCTTCCCCAATTCTACTAACCGTGCCCTAGAATTTGCAATCGAATGATTTACACATTATCAACCCAATTAACCATAGGGCAAATGATGTGTATAGGCCGATTAACAAAACCCATACCAAAAATTGAACTTACAATGCGAAATCGATGGTTTATGGGCGGTCAATCAAAAAGTCAAACCACGAACAAGAAAGCTTCGTATGGCGAATTAATACAGAAATTGAAGATTGAGAGAAAGTTTTTGGCGAGTTGAGAAAGATTTGTGATGTTCAATTTAATAGGGATAGGGTCGGGGTTGCATGATTGGAAGGTTGACTCGGTTTTAAACTTAACGCGTGATTAGGCTCGTTTTAGGGATAATTGCTTGTGATTGTTGACTGGAATGACACGGTTGAATGACGTTTACCAAGATAAATACATAATTAAGCCAATTAGTTGGTCAAACAACAAAAAAAAGGAAACTTTCTGTTTTTGGCTGCTGCTCGCGTACAGGGTGGAGGAAGGGAAGAAGAAGTCAGACGCAATCACGGTTTAAATATATTAGTGGTTGAAATATATCCCAAGTGTGTGTATGGCTCAGTTGGTGGTGTGTGTATGTTGTGTTTGTTCGACTCGGCTCCGGGTCTGGGTCTGGGTTCGATCCCAGGGAGGAGCGTTTTTTTTTTTTTTTTTTTTTTTTTTTTGTTTAACACAGAAGTGGAGTTGGGCTTGTATGTGGGCTTGGGCCAGACTAGGAGGGGGTGTGTATTGGGCTGGCATCGTCTGGGCTCTGAAACTCTTTAAAAAAAGAACAGGGTGGGCTAGAGGTGTTGGGTTATGTCATGTCTTGGGTCCAAAAGAAATAACATATCATGCTTCTAAATAAAATCTGATTTTTATTATTATTAATTATTATTATTATTATTATTATTATTATTATATAAAAAATAAAAAGTGACGGATGTCACACTCCTTTTGACTGATCGAACAACGATGTGAAAACAAGCGAATGCTGTACAAAAATAGATAATACATCCGAGGTATGGTTCTATTCTACTGACTTTTTTTCTAGATTTCATAGATTTTTCTTGCATCTCACATGTCTGCTATGTTGATTTTGGTTATGATGTAGCCTAATTTACTACTTATAATAAAGGAATTCATATTTATCATCACCTTTTTAGTATCGTTTTTGCTTGGCACTGATCTTTATCTTGCACTTGCCATTTGATTTGTTGAAGTGCTAAATTGGTTTTACTTCTTGGCATCTTCTAGCTGATTGACCTCTACAATGCTTTCGTTTTGCCATGCGTTACATATTTTTTCCTGTTTTCATTGAGTTTTGGTTGAGAGTTCAAGAACATGAAACAAGGAATAAGCATGTTTGTTTAAAAAAGTTGCTATTTCATTTTGGGTTGGGTTGTTTGAATCTGTGTGACCATACTCTTTGTTGGTTTGCATGAACCATTCAACGGCTGCACATAATTCTACAGTCGCATTCCAAACATATGCGTTATGTGCTTCTTGGCCAGGATGTTGTATCATCACTTGATGCCTCCATTAAGGCCGCATCTATACATGTGCTTCCATCATGAACATAAATTTGCAAACTTTTTAATTAGCCCATCAAGTATACATCACATGGGATTTCAGCAATAATTTTTTAGGTCATAATTCATAGTTTGATGACAATTTCAAGTTTACTCATCTATATTTATCTTTGTTCAGGTGGTGAAAATTCTGCATCGAAAATTGGCTACAGCCATGACACCATCAACTGAAGCGTCAAACTTTTCTGCAAGGAATCAACTAGCAGGAAGAACAAGTTTTGAAATTTTAAATATAAGCATTTAACATGCATGCTATTCCTTCTATAGTGTTAAATCATGTATGGGCTATGATTATTATTATTATTATTATTATTATTATTATTATTATTATTATTATTATTATTATTATTATTATTATTATTTTGAAATTGCTGCTTCACGTGGCAATATTGAGGATGGCGAGTGCAATTTTTGGCACTTGCAACCCATATTTTGGCCATGGTTATCCAACAACATATTCTGGGTAATCGTAAGGGTGAAAGAGAAGTGGCTTTGACCTGTGCGGGTATTGTGAAGAAACATCAGATCAACCTGAAAGCAAGGTGGTTTGATTTTCAGATTTGGTTTGGGTTTCGCTTGTGCTTTTTTTGCACTTATGTTCCTTGGAATGTCATGTGTTTTAGTATTTTGGTTTGCACTGTACACAGGCATGTGGCAATGGCTTCTTTGGATTTTGGTGATGGACCTTGGTTATGAACTTTGGCCTGGTGACAACCGTGGACTCACCCACAACCCCATCCAGGTTATGCCAGACTCAGTCAAGAGGGTTTTGAGGTGTTTGTCACTCAGTGGTTTCCAGGTGTCACTCTGTTGCATGTCCACGTTAAAGTTTCTGTGACTCATCACTTCCTACTCTTATAAACACTTTGATTTAAACATTTCAAGCTTTCTTTTCCTTTTGGTTTCCACCAACAGACGTGAGGTTCCTGAGAATTGGAGCACATTGAAACAGGTTATTTGTTTAATGCACTTAGATTTTTAGCTGCATGTTTGTTTGAAATGTCAGAATGTAAGGAAACCTTTTTTTTTTTTTAATTTTTTCCCTAAAGAGTATAGCTTTAAATGAGTTTTCAGTAATAATTTTAAAACTCTGTTTAAATTAGTTGTTTTAAATGTGAGACGGTAAGGTTAATTTGTTGTGTGAAATGATTTTTCAGTAATAATTTGTTGTTTGACATGAGTTTTCAGTAATAATTTGTTGTTTGAAATGAGTTTTCGGTAATAGTTTGTTGTTTTAAAACTCTGTTTTCATTTGTTGCTTCAAATGTGTTTTCTGTAATCTGTTTTCAGTAATAATTTTAAAATTTTGTTATGATCCTGTGTGTCCTGTTGATTACCTTTTAAAACAGTTTAACAGTTTAATGATGCTGCTGATGATGTGTTAGATCCTTAACATATGCAGCTGCAACATTTCAAACGAGTTATGGTAACGCCTGACAACTTAGGATATTTTAAGTCGTGCCGGTGACAAGGAATTTCCTTACCCAAGTTTTGAGCTAATAATTTATTTGTGCATTGCAGAATGAAGAGGTAAATGTTGTTTGTGTCATACAACCGATTTTAGGCTGCAAACACATCAACAAGCGCGTGATGTGCACGCGTTGTTCAGTTTGTGCAAGGTAACATTAGTTAAACAAATGTGCTTGCATTTTTAGAGTTAGTAATTGTGGATTGAAATAGCTTATGCTTACGATTTACTTCAGTTAATAATTTTGATTCCTATTTAATATAGAAATGGAGTCCTATATATAGGAACTTCCATCCTTCTATTTTTTTTTTTACTTTACAAACATGGGATTTAGGCCTTTAATTGGCATGATTAGTTCTAAGTTCTAACTACAGTATGAAGTTTTCGGTAACCATTAATGATGATGATGTTGTAAGTTGTTTTGCCATCTGAGAATTTCATATATGAGTTTTTATATGTGTAATTTAGTGAAAATCCAGGGCTACGAATTGACAGTTTTAGTACAAGGGGAATGCAAGATGGTACTCTGTCCTATAATGATCCAGGTGCATAGAAATAAACAGTCATTTAGCTAGACATAAACAATCACTTAGCTAATTTGTCATAGCAAACAACTCATTATTTTAATATTAAGTTTTGTACATCAGGTTTGTTTTTGGGAATGATGGCGTCCGAGGCGTTGAACGAAGGGCATACTAGGAGTGCGTCTAAGCACTTAGGCAAGGCGCAGCGCAAGAAAAGCTCCAAGTGGTCGTCCAGGTGCATTTCCGGCTAGAAACTGAATATTCCAGCAACGTTTTGAAATTTCTGGAAAAATGGTCTTAAACATCCAAAACATGTTATGTGAACCAACTTTGGTACAACAAAACTTGCAGAAGATGAGAAATGAAATTAGAAGAGAAATGGAGAACATGATAACATAAAAACTGGGTTCGCCTTTTTATTTTTCTACCAAGTTTGTCTTTGTAACCTTTTATGTGAAAGTCTCTTTTTCTGCAGATAGAGTGTAGGTTTCAGATTACCTTTTCTGTATACTTTGCCTAGAGATCAAAGTCATTTACTCTTGATTATTGATTAATTTCTTTTTATTGTTTTATGCATATTGAAAAAATTGAATGGATTGGTGTTCATTTTTAAAAGGGTTTACTATTTAATATTAATAATTATATTAGTTTTTCTACTATATTTAGGGGGTAATATTAGTATTATAAGACTAACATATATCTTTTTTTTATTTTGTTATTCCTGCACCTTGCTCGCCTCGTGCAAGCACTTTTCTTTTGTGCTTTGCTAGCCTCGAGCAGGCGCTTTTTTTTCGCATTGCCCTTTGTTCCATGTGAAGCTTATACGTCTTGAGCGCGCCTTACGCCTTTTGACAACACAGCTTTCTATAAGAATCCACTTGTAGTTTCAACCGTCCTCCTTCCTGCTATTGAAAACAATTAAGCGAGTCTGATGTTATTTGTTACTGAGACTATTGTTGAGATAAGAAAACATAGAGCTTTCGCTGTTTTTAAGGTGTATTGTGTATGCTACATGTTAGATTCAGTCATACTAGAATCAGTTAATACCAACTTCACATTGTTATATATTTAGTCATTTAGAATTCAAGATGTATACTACCATATTAGAATAGTCATACCAATATCCTGTTTTGATAACACCAAGATTATTAAGGTACTCTTTTTTGTCATTTTCTGTGATGCCGGATTTGAAGCCTCTTTGTCAAAGAAACAAAATCATGCTAAAACGGACAACAAAACCTAGAAGCCAAAATCCATTGGAACTTCGATGCAACCACAAACGGGTCACAGATTTTAGAGATTAAAAACCACTTAGATCTTTGCTGACCAATGTAAACCTTTAGTCCAGCGTTGCACCACTTCACTGCCACTTTATGTAATGCGTGCACATGAAATGAATTGATTTTTTTGTAGGAAAGCGAACAACCATTGAGAAGATCTTTTGTGAAACTCAAGCGATGTCCTTTTTGTGGTTCAAGAACCGGGCGAAAAGAAGTGAGATCGATTGGGCGAAATGGGTTTCCTTTAATATGGATTTTGGTGTTGTAACTATGGCCTAGCATCTTGCTAGCGTTTTCTTTTTGTACGTTTTGGGTTTTGGGTGATGATTGATGAATAAAAGTGGACTTGTAGTTGGATATTTAGTTTCATAAATCTACACATCATCTTATTATGTCTTAAACAAATTTGCCGTTGTTGAATCTCAATATATATTGATTGCTTTGGTTGATAACAGCTTCTTAGCGTTTTGGTAACAGCCAAATAACAATGCGCGCCTGTTGCGTAGTCAATAGGTCTCTAATCGCTCACAAACATAGTCGAAAGTTGCACAACGCGCAACTAAGCACCCCACTAGTTACCTTTAAATTGAAACATCGTGTTAAATTAACTTTGAGTGTGTAGAAAATTAAACAAACTTGTTGTAAGAATAAAAAAAATTAAAACTGATTGCTTAATAAACCATTTTTTTTTTATAAAAATTCATGATCATTTTATATGAATAGATATAATTTTGAAGTTGGTTATGAGATAACTATTGAAATTTTAAAACATTTTACAATACTCTTTTTATGGTTAATTAGTTTTTAAAGTTTAGAGACGATTTAGACATTTTCATCCCAGGATTTTTTTTTTCAATCCGACACATTTAACATGACCCAATCTTTGCACCCCTGACGAAAATTCTTGGATCCGTCACTGGTGTAACAGTACTGATTCTGAGAAGATTAACATGGACTTTTGTATGACACCCTAGGCAAATCCCACATCGGCCGTGGCCAGGAGAGATCCTTGGTTCATAAGTAATCTAAAGCCTCTTAAATCACCAACGCGTTTTGGGCTTAATGCTAGTGGATGAGAGGAGAATTCCACAGTTAAGCGTGCTCAGGTGGGAGTAATATCAGGATGATGGGTGACCTCCTGGGAAGTCTCCACCGGGACGACCAAAAACCAATCCGTGAGCTCTGGATAGGCAACCCATCGGGGCAAAGCGGACAATATTGGTGGTGAGAGAGGCCGGGTGTTACAACTGGTACCCGTTCTCTTTTTCCCATGTCTCATATGATGGTCAATGTTTTAGAAAAAGAAGTCATAAGACTGCTAGGTATGGAGGGCGGCAAGGGGGAGGCAACGCCATGCCGGGCCTAGCTACACCACCCCCTGGTGCGGCAACGGCATGGGCGGCAACCTCTTGCCTTCTACGCCGGTCCTCCTTTTTCTTGGGATTCGAAATTGGAAGGTTGGATAATATTAAATGATGATATTATTTAATTAAAAAATCAAAAAAAAAAAAATGAAATAACATTAAAAGATGATGAGTCTTTCCGCACCCCTAGGACCATCATCTCCATGATGCTCCTACCCCACGCTGACGTGGCAGCTAAGGTGAAGGAGCATCATGGATGATGGGCCTTCTTCACACCTACCCGTCTAAATGGATCAAGTGGTTTGTTTTTTTTTTTTTTTTTGAACGGCGAATCACTTTATATATATATATATATATATATATATATATATATATATATATATATAAAGAGCCAGCAAGAGGCTGATACAAACAAAACGAAACGAAACGAAAACGATAACACCACTAGAACAGACCGGACCAGCCAAACTACAAGCAACTTGAAATATCAAAATTCAGCCAGCTATTCCATGACGGGCTGGGGATCTTGGACCGGTTACACACCCAATAGTAAGCCTCTTCTTTGATTTGATCCACCGTCTTGTTGATCGGGATAAAGTTTCCTTCAAAAGTCTTCGCGTTTCTGGCTTTCCAAATCCACCACACTGCTGCACCTATGACCAAAGACACCAACCGCTTCCAGGTTTTGGATCCAGGGCTGACCATGACTCTATCCACCAGATCTTGCAGGTTGTCCACGTTAATTGGATAGGGAACACGAATCCAGACGAACACATTCCACCAAATGGCTCTAGCAAACAAGCAGTTGACAAAAATATGGTTTGGGTCCCCAAAAACATATCCGCATCGAGCGCAAAGGTTATCATTAATGGTAACGCCTCTGCGACAGAGCTCGGATTTGGCTGCAACTTTTCCCATCAATGCCCTCCAAAATAGAATGTTGCACTTTGGAGGGATCCATGGTTCCCACCAGCTAGGAAGCTCCGGAGCTGTACTGTTATTGGCAATGTCCAGCTCTGCGCGAATGGTCTTTACCGCGAATACTTCGCCCTCCTTTGTACCCCAAGTCCATCGATCCATATCCTTCCCCAAGGTGACATTGGCCAACCGCTGCACAAGATTTGCTAAAGATTGTTCCCCTTCTCTATTGTTTATTGTACGACTCGATGCCCATGACCACTCCAAATCCACCCCATCAACACGCACCCTGTCCGCTATAGTCACCTCTTTATCCGACTCAAGTCTGAACAACTCCGGAAACAGAGTGCATAACGGTTCGTTGGTCATCCACTTGTCCCTCCAGAACCTCGTCCGCGCTCCATTTCCCACTTTAACTATCAGCTTATCCTCGATGTGAATACCACCCTTGACAAGAGCCTTATCGATCCCACCAATGTTCTTCCATACACCCGAAACCCCCACATTAACTGGGATAATTCGGCTGTTCGCTTTAGCTTTATGAATGGACGCCACTACCTTGGCCCAGAGCTGGCTGTGCTCCATTCGGAACCTCCACCACCACTTTATCATCATGGCGGTATTAAAATCCCCAATGCAACCCAGTCCCAGCCCCCCTTTCGCTCTTGGTCTGATCATGGATTTCCATCTGATCCATCGAACCTTTTTGTTTCTACCGGTCATGCCCCATACAAAGTCTCTCCGTATCCCTTCAAGTTTCCTTAAGACGCCTTGCGGTGCAGGAAACATAGATAGGAAATAGGAAGGCAGGTTCGCTAAGACCGCCTTTGCCAATGTCGCTCTACCAGCCAAGGAGAGCTGTTTAGCCTTCCACGCAGACAACTTGTTGCTGAATTTTTCAATTATCGGTGACCAAAATTTAGCTCTTTTCATGTTTGCCCCAATTGGTATGCCTAAATAGGCAAACGGGAGTTCCCCGGCTTTGGACTTAAGCAAAGTGGCCATACTCTCCACCTCCGTTTTATCCACCCCTACCCCATACAAGAAACTTTTGCTTCTATTTATCTCTAAGCCCGTGATCAAGCTGAGGCACATCAGGAAACGACGTAAGCTTTTTACATTAAACTTGGACCATTCACCGACAAAGAGAACGTCATCGGCATAACATAGGTGGGATAACACCGGGCCATCGTTTGGGAGTTTAAATCCCTTGTACAGGCCCAGATTTAAGGCCCGGTTCATGAACATATTGAGAACCTCCATCGCCAGAATGAATAAAAACGGGGATAGGGGGTCGCCTTGTCTAAGACCCCTTTTGAACGGAAACTCTTCGGTTGGGACACCGTTTACCAAGACTGATCCCCTACCCGATTTCAAACATCCTTCAATCCACAGAATCCACTTCTCGGGAAATCCCATATATCTCATCATAGTAAATAAACATCTCCAATTTGACGAATCATAAGCGCGGCGAAAATCAACCTTGTAAATTAATAATTTACTTTTGGACTTCCGCGCCCATGAAATTGTTTCACTTATGATGAGGGGGTTATCAAGGATGTACCTATTCTCCACAAAGGCCGATTGCGTTCTGTTGATAATATCCGGCATGACAACTTTAATTCTCATCATCAAAGTCTTTGCCAAGATTTTATATATGGAGCTCACTAGAGAAATTGGTCTAAAATCATCCAAAACCTGGGGGTCGGCCACTTTCGGAATCAACGCAATAAACGAGGCATTGCAGCCATAAGATATCGATCCTCTATGATGGAACTCCTCCATAACACCGCAGATTAAAGGTTTAAGGATATTCCAATATTTCTTGAAGAACAATAGCATAAAACCATCGGGCCCGGGGGCCTTGCCTCCGTCACACCTACGAATCGATTCCCAAATTTCCTCACCGGTAAATGGTCTAGTTAGTTGTTCGGACTGAGCAGTCGAAATTTGATGCAGACCCGTGTTTTGGAATGCCGGTCTACGTCTCATCGGCTCAGCGAATTGTTTACGGAACCAAACCTTAGTCTCCTCCAAAATAACCTTCGGATCCGAATGCCAGACCCCTTTGAATTGCAAACCATTAATCCTCCTTTTAGCCTTGTTCACATTAACAATCCCATGGAAAAAGGAGGTGTTGTCATCGCCATCCTTTATCCATCTAACCCGAGCCTTCTGCGCCAAATCCCTGGCCTTGTTCTCATCCAACTTTCTGAGCTTCATACTATACTCCACCCTTAACCTCTTCTCCTCAGCATTGAGCTTACTAAACTCAGCCAAGTTCTCAATGTATTCGACCGCTTTAAACAGCGCATTCCTCTCCTTCTCGGCCACCGTCTTGACCCGACACTGCCACTGCTTGATATCCAGCTTTAAATCCTTCAGAACGACGCCCAAATATTTATCCGCAATACCCACAATTATTCCAGACCCCACCCTAGTCTTCACGATATTGGATAGTTCCTCTGATCCGGCCCAGGAATTGTAAAATTTAAACGGGGTGGGACCGAAGTCAATGACGGAGCACGAAAGAAGGACCGGGCAGTGATCCGAGGGCCCTCTATTCAGAACTTCAAGTTTGGCTGATGGCCACCTGCTCATGAACTCCCCACAAACAAGAACCCGATCCAATTTGCTGCACTTAACCTCAGCACTATCCGAGAAATAAGTATACTTCCCCCCTGTCATTCTATATTCTAGCCATCCCACAGAACCTATGAACTCATTGAACGCGGCTGCGGCGTTAGCATCAAAAACAGAATTTAGGCGCTCATCGACAAACCTGACTTCGTTGAAATCGCCCATAGCAATCCAAATACCTTCCAATTGAGCCCTAACGTCAGCGATTTTATCCCACAGCCTCTTTCTCAAACCCGCATCATTTGGAGCATGGACATTCAAAATATTCACCTTCCCAGACGAACCCTTCAAAGTGCCGGTTACGATTAAGAAGTGTCGGTCCTTTATCACTGCTTCCAGGGAGAACCAAGTCGGGTCCCATATCGAGACCAGACCACCTGATCTACCCACCGCCTCGACCTTCTCAGCTGCCATAGGAGATCTGTCCCAGAACTTGGACCAAAAGGAGTCTTGGATTACTTCTTTATGTGTCTCCTGTAAACACAAAAAGGAGGCCTTTGACTCTCTTTTCACCTTACGAACCCACCCCGGTTTGACCGTACCGGAGACCCCCCTAATATTGATTGTCAAAAAATTCATGATGGTACAATAGTCTCCAGATCCCCCTTGACCATCTTCTTGAAGTGGTTTTCGAAACCATCGGTTTGAATCCCCAAGGCACTAGCATACTTCATTGTTTTAAAGGCCTCCTTTTCAACCCGGGATCCCATAACTTCCTCTTCCCCATCCTGATCTTGGTCTTGTGCAGAAGACTCAGCACCCCTGGAAACTTTATGGTTCGCCTTCCCACCATGACCGTGTTTTTTCTTCTTATGTTCCTGTGCATCTTTAATTATAATCTCCTCAAGGCTAAATGGATCAGAGTTGACTGGTTCATTTAGATCCGGCATGACAATACATTGGCCCCCCTTTAGTTTCTTTTTCTTTTTATCCTTGGGTCTTATAGTGACATAGCTAAGCCCAATAGACCCTTCCCCCACTTGGCCTGTTAAGGAAGGCCCACTTCTATTAATACTGCTTCCACAAACAACTGGGGTAGTAGGCCTAGCTTTTGGGGTGCTGCCGCCATTGCTTTTAATATTATTCTTTTGGGAGTCACATCTGTCCAAACTTGTAACGTTGACCAATGTAGGGTGTTGCATGGAGCCGTTAACGTCGTCCTTGCATGCAGGACTGTTACACACCTGTTCATCTGCCAACTTCTCAGGAACCGTACTAACCACAGAGTTGACCTTTGGGATTGTGGCCGGAAAATTCTCCGACGCCATGACACCGGAAAAAGATGGTGACCAGGCCGGAGTAGTCTCCTGAACCCAAACATCAAACAAAAAATCCAGCCATGAAACTACAATCTTTTTGGAGACCTGTTCACCGGTTTGAACAAGTATCGCGAGGTTGTTCTCCGACAGGTTAGCATCTTCAGTGGATGCCTTCGATTTAGCCACTACTCTCCCACACCGTTCGCCTATTTTGTTAAAAACATGACGATCCCAAAGAGTGATCGGTACCCCACTTATTTTCACCCAGGCAATCCTGTCATAAACTGGTGGCATGCCATCCCAAACATAGAGCCTAGAGAACCAAATTGACCAAGCATCATAGTAATCTTTTAGAAATTCTTCAGCCTCCTCGCATGAAGGAAATGTGATCATCACCTTTAGGCCCCCCACATACTTGATAGTCGTCCCTGACCCCAACGTTTCAACCGAAAAATCATCCAGTTTATGCAGGACCTCTAGATCTTTTGCTTCACCTATCAAGGACTTGAATTCCCAAAGTTTCTTAGCACTCGGATTCATAGGTGGGAGTTCGACCTTCCACCGTGGGCCGGATGGTGTATTACCCCAGGCAACGCCGGGAGTTTTGTACGGCAGCTTCAGGCTTGCCCTTTCAGTCTCTTTCCCGTCGTCTTCTTCTTTCCTGTGAGGGCCAAGTCTAGAGAACACCGAGCCAACTCCATAATGCCCTCTGGTCTCATTCTTAGAACCGTCTCTGTTAAACTTGGCAACGTTTACCCCCAGTATGGCACCATCAATAGTTATACCTCTGATCTTCTCTATCCACAATTCAGCGTTCGCAATGTCGGAGAACCTGATAAAACCAAACCGATTCCCGGCCCCGTCTCTCTTTGTCGGAACGAACGCATCTTCCAGATTCTCCAGGTGTTGAAATGCCCTCCACAACCTATCGCCAGTGCAACCCGGTGGTAGGTTGGACACATAGAAGGTCGTCGTGTTCCTCAGCCACTCCATACGTTTCTGGAATCTTCTCTCTTCTTTTGCCTTCTTCTTGCTTGACAACTGGTATCCATCTTTCACCCCTATCTTCTCTTCTGTTTCTGATCCTGGCTTGCTCCTCTTCCTTCCTTTGTTTGAGTTGTTGGTAGTTGCTAGCCTCCGATCTTTGCTGTTGGTGAGTCTTGGTTGCTCCTCTTTGTTGTTGGTGAGTCTTGGTTGCTCCTCTCATGCTTGCTTCCGGTTTCGGCAAAATATTGAACATTGTTTGATGAGAACTTGGTGTTTGTTGTTTTGATGAGAACTTGGTTTTCAGCCATTGTTTTGTACTACTGACAGCCTGTCATTTTTTGAACAGACAACATGTCATTACCTTTCATATCATATTGAACATATGTAATAAGATATTTCGAATAATATTTACGGTTGACTTTTAATTTTTGTTTTTTACAAATAGGAGAACGAAACATTTATTATTTTGATAAAGTATGTTCAAACTTATTTTTTTTTAGTATATTAATATACTAGATATTAGAGTATTATTAGAGTAAAAATGAAAAAAAAAAAAAAACAAAAGAGAAAAGTGAATATCAATGTTTTCATAACCGGACCGGACGTTGAACCGGTCACCTTACTGGTTCACTAGTCGGACCGGTCAGACCGGTCAGACCGGTCGAACCGGATTTAAGAACCGGACACCATATAATATATATATATATATATATATATATATATATATATATATATATATATATATTTCATAACCACAAATAATACTAAAATTAAATCAAATAACATATACTTAAAAATCAGTTTAAAAATAACATATACAAATAACATATACTTAAAAAAGTTGTGGATTTCATGAATCTGAAATGAAGAAATATTAAAAATTTAATTAAATTTAAAAATCAGTTTCCAATGTTAAGTATGTGATATTTGACTTTTGACTACACAAGCACAACTTTTTATAGAGTACGTACGTGTCCTGTCATAAATCATCACCTAAACTCTATTTTATATGTTCTTTTATCTTCTTCGTCTTTCACTCTTTCACTTTGCAAGAAACTGGCATGCCGTTATAATTTTCGTTCTTTTCAATATATATTACTCATTCAACCCGCCGGCCCAACCGTTTCTTTCACCGGTTCTCCGGTTCAACCGTCGGCCTCCGATCCGATCGGCGGGTCGCTTCACAAACGGTCCAACGGGCTTGACCGGACCGTCAGCACTACCGTCTCCGGTTAAACCGGCCGGACCGGCCGGTCCGGTCCAGTTTTCAAAACGTTGGTGAATATGGAGCTGTTGTACTATGCAAAAACCCTCTAAATCTAGGTAGTTTTGATTAAAACATCCCAATTTTTTATTTACTTCGTAATTGATTTCAACCCACCCTTTCTACTTTCTTCTTCTTTACGTTTGAAATCACATGCATAAAAGGTAGGTTTCCCAAAACTTCAAATAAACTCACATTGACAAGTATCTTTATTTTAATCAGCAAAGGTAACAATTAATCCCCAATTGAATAAGCCATGATGCTGCAACTCTCGAAAATGGCCAACATTTATAAAGAAATAAATAGTATTTCATTGGCTATGTAAACTCATACACGGCGGAAAAAAAAACTGAAAACTTTAGGACGATAATTTGGGTTCTCAAACTAAAAAGGCAATGTTACTATAGTCAACTAGAAAGATAACATGATCAAGAAAAAAACAAAGAAGAGTCTCATTAAGCGACAAATCGATTTAGATTTGATAAGAGATTGAATAGGGGAAACAAATTTTCTGAATTCAAATATACAAAAGAAGAAGATCGTATATAGGGAGGCTTGAAATGAGTTAAGTGGAATAAATAAAAAATTGGGAATTTTTTAATCAAAACTACGTAGTTTTGAAGGGTTTTACATACAACTTAGACGTGTAACTAACAATCAACTTCACTAAACAAACGCAACTGGTCCTCAAAGCGAGGGTTTATGTAACAGATACACCAACTTTTTTTAGCTAACAATCAACTTCATTAAACAAACTCCTCAAAGCAAGGACCGATGCAACAAGCCATTACAACATATACATAGTATTTTTGCACCACTCAACCCATACAATGTTTTTATAAGACGACATATGTTTGAACCAAAAATAAGCCTTTGACTTGATGTTTGCAACAATTTCTGTAGCCCTTGCAACCTTCCTATTAAAAACTTTATGGTTTCGTGCCATCCAAATGCCCCACATAGTAGCAATAACAATCTCGTGCAAAACTTTTTTCCTCTTCTTGTTCTCTTCGGCTATCTTGTAAAGCTCCAAAAGGTCATTAACATCAAACACATATATTGCTGGTTTGAGAAAAATGAATCAAAGACACAAACAAATTATTTACTCAATCGGCTTTCATGGTACATTGATTTCCTTATTTCCTCAATAAAGACCTAGCATTTTATTAAATACCTAAAGTTATGATCTAAATTATGTCATAATTTATATGTATAATTCGTAAGCTGCAAAAAATCACAAAATGAGTAGCAAAAGTTAATAGATTATCAATGTATATTCAAGGGGTGCGTAGCAAATCAACAATTTTGATTGACGATTTTGAGTGAGTTAAGACGCTTATTACAACACCTAAGATTTTATTTCGATCTCGATTTTGATTGTAAAAACAACCAGAGCAGGAACGCAACAAAAGATAGTTGGACATCGAAGATCGTAAATTTATGATCCAGATGTACGGCCTTTCATCATTACTACACGATTTGATTTCGAGTCCTCATTTCCTTCTTTCCTTTTTTAACCTAACTGCCTTGCCTTTTTTTAGAACGAGCTACAATCCAGTACTACACAAACATACCCAATAAAAATATAAAATAACATCTTAAAATAGGGCTCTAAGGTCATGCTTTAGTATACTTATACTCTGGTCAAAGTTTGGTTTTGGTAACAATAATAACCTAACCGGACTAAAAACCTACAATTTAATCAAATAAACCATACCAATTACGATTGGTTAATAAAATTATTTAATCGATGGCATTGGTTTTGGTTGAACGAACCATGCATCTATTGAAGTGGTTATGTAACCCGCCGCATCGCGCGGGCACCATGCTAGTTTAAATTAATACAGACGATTTGGGACGTGTTTTCAACACATGTCTTTTCAAATTAAATGACATGTTATGATTATAGTTTTTCTTATTTAATCCATCGTTAATTTACTAATTTTTATTTAGTAAAATAAATAAGAAGTTACATAAATTGAAAAGAAATATGTTTTAAGTAATATCTGTTAGACAAATATTTTAAATAAGATCTGTTATTTAACAGATGTTGTGTGAATAGACATTGGACTATAAGAGACCTTTCAACAGTTGAAGACTTGAAAAGGTTGCAGAATAGTGTTCAATATTATTTACTATAGGGACTAAACTATAACGCTTGAGTAGTATTGGAAGAAATTGGTCATCAATTACTTGTTATTTCTAATATTAAAATATTAAATTGCACTTATCGATTTGGGGGCTGTGACACCCGGCAAATTCAGGTTAACTTTCTACAAACATTTAATATTTAACTTTGTTAACTTTTATATATTTAGTTTAATTCGGAGGAATTAAATTGGTCCAATATATAGAAAACGACATGAACAAACACGAGCAGATAATCTGGTGAATTATCGAGACATACATACAAATAACTGACCCCGAACGTTGGTGAAACAAAAAAATAATAATAATTGTATAATAACTCGGTTGATATTATTTGCAATTATGTGTATACGTGAAATTATTTGGAGTTAGTTCAAATTAATTGTTATTGGGTGAATATGCGATTGGGTCCGTAACGGGCACTAGACCAACTGAGCATTGTAGATAAGTTGTAAAATATTTGGGTTAAATATTTTATAGATTTATTATTATATCAATATAAATCGTTTCATGAATTTATTTAGAACTAAGCGAAATGAAATTGTTATGCGCTATGCGAGACCGAGTCTGTAACGAACTCTAGTAGGATCGGATGTCGTAAACTAATTATAAAATATTTGGGTTAAATATTATATATATATATATATATATATATATATATATATAGGGTAAGGATAATGTGGAAACCCACTCTTATAGTGAAAACTCTGGAAACTCTGACTTCCAATTTTTTTTTTTAATTTTGAAAAAATTAGGGCATGTAATATACATGATTTTAAGCATTTTGGGCCAAAAAATCAAAAAAGCGCCGAGCACTTTTTTTTAAAAAAAATAAATAAATTTTCGACTAACACATGTTAAGCCAAACTAACACGTGTTACCCATTTTTTACCCGAAGACGGTTTTTTTTTTTAAAAAAAAAACGGCTCGGCGCTTTTTCGATTTTTTTGGCCCAAAATGCTTAAAATCATGTATGTTACATACCCTAAAATTTTCATAGAAAAAAAAAGTCGGGAAGTTAGAGTTTGATAGAGTTTCCAAGGTTTTCACTATAACAAGGGTTTCCAATATAACCTTATACTCTATATATATATATATATATATATATATATATATAGTATAAGTATCTAGAGAAAACCAAAGTTATTTGGTAAACTCTAGAAACCCTTCTTGTGGTTATTATTCAGCCACATCACCCCAACCAAAATTGATTTTATTATTAGTATGGGGGTAGTATAGTAATTTTACCCTCCAATCAACTCAATTTGTCACCCACCTTCAACTACAAATACCTCCTTTTTATTCCCCCCATGCTTGCTTTTTCATGATTAGACAAGTTGTCTCCAACTCTTTTTACCAACCTTTACCATCATCATCTTTAATCTTTGTAAAAAAAAAAACCATTATCAAACCATTAAACCTCCAAAAAAACCACCATTTGATACAGCTTCTTCAACATTCGAAATCATGGAAGAGTTCTTTAAAACTGAAGATTTCAACAAAATCGTGCTAATGGTCGTAGGATTTGGAGAGGGGAGTGTTTTTTAGTTGTCTAGTGTTGTAAGAGAAAATGTTGTAGGTGTTAATGGCTGTCGGAGCCAGAACTTGTCGGAGAAGATGACCGGAGTTAAAAACATTTCCAGATCTCACCTTCCTTTTCAGGTACATTTCCAGATCTAAACCACCTTTCTCTAAATTCCGGCGAGTAAAGGTATTTCACCTAAAAAAAGCCGGCCAAAAAGAGGTAAATATAATAAGTAGATTTAATTTGGATTTGGTAAAACCGTGACAAGATACTTGCATACTATAATCATGTATATTAGACTAAAATATTAGGGTTATATTTGCTTAGATTATTAATTGATCTACAAAAATGTTTTGTTTTTCTTGTTTTGAAAATTTATAATCATATATTCTTGGAAAATTAAAAAATTTCCACAAGTTAGAAACAAGTCTTGGTGTTTTAATTTAATAAGATAATATGAACACCTAATCTTTGGCTTTAGTCAAATAAGGTTGTAACACATGTTAAGACATTACATAGATGGGTGTTTTCTTTTCGGTATAATTTTGGTATTTTACACCCCGTTAAACAAAACAACATATGTTTTTTTTTTTGTGTACCACAATTGTGTTTGTTAACACATGTTCACATTTGGGCCCCGAGTAATATGTGTTACTCCTGTTTTAGTATGTTAGATGATGAGTTGGTCACACCGGTTAATATCTCATCTATTGTTTTGCAGTTGATAACGAAGACCCCCACTGGTTAACATATGTTACCAAACGAAGTCGAAGGAAGCCGAGAAAAATATGTAGAAAAACTTTTTAATAACGTTTTCTTTTTTGTACTCAATGTATAGAGTTACTAGATTTATTTTGTTTAAGTGGTTAATAGTTTGTAATGATACTTTGTAATAACGTGTGTTAATAGTTTGTGTGCTTTATTTCTCAGTAAACTTATGATGTGAAAACTATAGGGGGTAAGCAAGACAAAAAAAGGCTGACAAAATAAACACAAGTTTAACATATGTTACCAAATAACACATGTTAACCTCTTATGCAACATTAACATATGTTAACCTTCCATGCAGTTCATTTGAATGTCATGGGTTGTTTTTTGTGTGGTTCAATAGTGTGTAATGATACTTTGTAATAACGTGTGTTAATAGTTTGTTAATACAACAAGGGTAACACTTGTTATCATACCTTACAAACACACCTAGTATTACTCTTTTTTGTTGGTAGGGGTTTAAAGGTTTTTACCAGGTTAACACATGTTACCATATTTGCATACACAAGGATAACACATGTTATCACACATCTCAAACAGATATAGTTTTTACTCTTTTGTTTAACTTAACATATGTTAGCTTACAACCACAGCAATAACACGTGTTAACATAAATTATAACAGTGTTTTTGTGCTGATTCCCACAGGTTAAGTTTAACGGAAGTGATAACACGGTTGTTTGTTCTTGTATGGCTTTCATATGAATTGGGTATCTATGTCGCCATGTTTTTTTTGCGTCTAGCGGTTACTTAGTGTGTATGATCTTTTTAAAACCTTTATTATTTATAAGTTAAACTATGCGACGCCCATGGTGTCCCTTTTGGAATCTAGGCTGTATGTGGTTGCGTAAATTGCTGCTTTGTATTATCTTGTTAGTCATTACCAAAACTGACAAGAACTTATTCCTCGACTGCCAACTTTGTCAACTTATGCCTCAACCAGGGTTTTATATATAACACATCTTATTCATAAGTTAACAGTTGTTAGTCAATTCGAAAAAATGACAATGCTCGTGCAATCCACTTGTCAACGTGGTTAACACGTGTTAGTCTATTCCACCATAAACAACTGTTAATACATGTCTAACTCTAATCCACGTGCCAACATAGTCAACAAGGTTAACACGTGTTAATACATATATCAAGCACTACCAACTGGTAATACACGTCTCACTCTAAACACCACAAACGTGGTTTAAAGGTTTTTACCAGGTTAACACATGTTACCATATTTGCATACACAAGGATAACACATGTGATCACACATCTCAAACTGACATAGTATTTTACTCTTTTGTTTAACTTAACACATGTTAGCTTACAACATAATAATAACACGTGTTAACAGAAATTATAACAGTGTTTTTTGTGCTGATTCCCAGAGGTTCAGACCAAACATTAAGGACACAACTACAAAGAACATCTATAAATCATAACACATGTTACATATTCTGACAAATAACTTACACATTAAGGACACAACTACAAAGAACACCTAAAACCCCTTCTTCTTTGTACACACTGGACATCCTCTCTGACCGTCTCCGGTCATCTTCTAACACTGCGGATGAATATCTTCACAATCAAAGTAAAACCCACTTCAATTTTCTTATATAAAAATAATAAAACTGAATAAATGAAAAAAAACCCAAATAAAAAACTGGGTTATCACCCAACAAAAACCCAAATCAAGAACACATACATACCTGTTAAAATTGAAGATCATCACCAATGTCGTCGGATCTAAACATTTAAGGTCGTGGGAGGGAGGGAATGATAGAGGAGTAGGGAGATGGAACCACCACTCACCACCACTATTGCTACCATTCAACAACAACGATAGAGAAATGCAAAGAAAAAAATAGACTTGAGAGAAAAAGTTACGCCAAGAGAGAGGGGTCGGACCGGTCTTCTCCGGCGGATCTATCTTCCACGACCACACCTCCGACCACCAGAAACCAACAACTTTAACACAAGCAAAAAAAATCACTAAAAATACACATAAAAAAGAGACTTGAGAGAGAGAGAGAGAGAGAGAGAGAGAGAGTTATGGCAAGAGAGAGAAGAAAGAAGATGAAGAAGATGAAGAACACTAAGAAGATCAAGAAAAAAGAGAGAAGAGAGAGATGATTGTTACTAGAACCACCATAACCACACCTCGTCACTTGCTTCTGTTACTCACAAGCACCACCCACTAGATATTAATGGTGTCTAAGAAGAAAGGGTTGTGAGGTGAGAGTTGTCTGGAGAAGAAAGAGGTGATGGGTGAGAGAGTGGTGTTTTGAAAAGAAATATGAGAGAGGGGAGAGAATGTTATTATGATAAAGTTGAAAAGAAAGGGGAGAGAGGAGAGAGGATAGCCAATATTCTCTACCCATACTACCCTTTATTTTGTCTTTTTGTTTGAAAGAAATCAATTAAATAAAATGAAAAAAACACATTTAATCACAACCATTGATATAGGTTGATCAAGGGTTAGGAAAGGGTTTCCAAGGTTTTCTCTCTAAGGGTGGGTTTCCATAATATCCCTTCCATATATATATATATATATATAGGATTTGGATCATTTGAGAACCACCATTTAAACCAAAGAACCAAGTGTGAACACAAAAACCCCTCCACCAAAAAATAAAAAAAACAATAAAAAAATTATATAACCTAAAAAAATAAAAAAAGTTAAAACACCAAAATGTTTTTTAGTGTTAATCTTTCTGAAAAAAATAAAAAAATAAAAAAAAAATAAAACATGGCCTTTTTTACGTCATAATTACGTCAGGTCTTATGCACATGTGCATTTTGCTGTTATATATATACATACATATACCGAATGCACATGTGCATTTCACTATTAGAGCACACTTTTGAATAAATTATCAATTGCCATAATGAAATAATCATTAAATGAACGTGATATGATATATAAGGTGGAAACAAATTTATTCAATGATCTTTAAATAAACGCGAAGTGCATTTCACTATTATAGTTAGGTTTTTTTTCATGGGTTTAGCTTTAGGGTTTAATTTTTAGGTATGATGGGAATGTGGTTAGGTTTTTTGGGGTTGTTGGTGAATAAACTTAAAAAAACCTCTATATAATAAAATTATAAAATAAGATAATTGTACTACATGCACATGTGCATTTCACTATTATAGTTAAGTTTTTTAATGGGTTTAGCTTTAGGGTTTAGTTTTTGGGTATGGTGGAAGAGGGGGTATCTTTTTTGGGGGGATGGGATGGAGCGTTTTGGTTTTTGGGGGGTGTGGGGTTAGCTGCACCTGTGCATTTCACAATTGGGGGGGGGGGGGGGGATTGGGGCGGTGTGGGGGATGGGGGGTTTAGGTTTTTAGGGAGTGAGGTGGGTGGGTTTAGGTTTTTAGGGGGTGGAGGTGGGGTTTTTAGGTTTTTTTTTGTTTGTGTTGACAATGGTTCTCTGGTTCTCTCCCTAAAGTTGGTTCTCGTATGATCCCTACCATATATATATATATATATATATATATAGGGTAGGGATCATACGAGAACCAACTTTAGGGAGAGAACCAAGGAACCAATGTGAACATGGGGTATTTTTGTAAATATGATACATAAAAGAAATTAAAAAAACAAAAAACAAAAAACAAAAAAAACTACATCACATGATCTTCTTCCCCATTTCTCATCAAAACCCTAGGTTTCTTCATCTCCAAATCACGTTTTATGTAAACAACCATGGCAAATCGTAGGCTAAACCCTTTCTCTCTCTACGTTCTCTCTCTAATTCTACTGTTCTCGATCGTATCTGCTAAAGTCTTCTTTGATGAATGATTTGAAGGTAATAATTTGTTGTTAATTGTTATTGTTATTGTTAGGTTGTTCCGATTTGCTTATAATAATGATCGGATATGTTTCGTTTACGTTAGTATTGTATTTGATTGATGAGATTAGATTGATTTTTATAGATATTTTGTAAATTCAAGTGATTTGACTACACGAGAATGGATCATTATTTATAGATTACTGTTTTTATATCTCCACACGTGGATTGTGATTCGATGATTTCCAGATTTGAGTTTTTTAGATGCCTCCAAATATGCAATAATCAAGCCAGATCCGTGACTATCGGATCGGCTTATGTTGCATACACGAGATACATATTTGCGTGAACAAATCCATGTTTTGTTTGCATCATTCACCGGTTATTTACATAAAAGTTCTTACTCCATGCATTGTTTCGATTGAATGTAGGTAGTCAATTGTTATGTTGAGTTGTTGATGAAGTTTTGTTTGTTGATTATAGTTAGGTTATTATGATGATCAGATCTGGTATGTGTAGGTTAGATTGTTGTTTGTTGTAATTAACAAAGTAATGGTGTTGCACATGTGCATTCAAGTCGAAATACTCTGTGGATAACTAGAGTGACTGAATTGGAATTCCGACTGGTCAAATAAAATGTGTCTAGCGAATCAGAATTCCGAATGGTCAAGTAACTAGAGCGACTGATGCACATGTGCATAAATTATATGGTAATGATGAAATTAATGTTAAGCACATGTGTATTAAGGTTTAATTCTTGTTATCATTAAGGTCGTGCATAGTTTATATGGTAATGTTAAAATTAATGTTAATGCACATGTGCATTAAAGTTTAATTCTTGTTAATTTGGATCTGTTTAATTTGTTGCAGGTGTCTTACGACTAATAATGGATAGAAGGCAGTGATCGTTGAGAATGGAGAGGTGACAAAGACGAAATTTATATCGTACGACAGACAAAATCATGTAAATGATAACTATGCATATTTGGAACCAGTGAAAGGCAGTGGGTAGAAGCTAAAGTTGAGAATACAAAGCAGCAAACTATTCTTTTGACACTTAAAGGTCAAGTAAATTCAGATGAAGCTCATATTCACCTGGATCTTCATTCACTTAGGTATAAAAACTATTTATTTATTTACTTTTTGATAGCATACTTGCATAATAATATGTGCTTTTCAAAAAACACATTGTTATAATAGCTTACATTGCATCATGTGGTTAATGGTTTGCATTTGTTAATTAGGAGAAAACATGTTGAATTGGTTGGAGAGCTCTCAAGTTTACAAAACAAAGAAGATAAATTGCTGTCTGATTAATTCCAGCATCTATTGTTTCTGATTAATGAGACTAATTTGTCTTTTCATGATGCAGCGGATACCCAAAAATCACATCAACGTGTTTCAGAATTGCAAAGGCTTCGGTCCATGTATGTGTGTGTTTGTAACCATTTGAGTTTTGTTTGTGTTCATTGGTTTCCAGTCTCCATTTTATCGTCGATTGGTCATCTTCCCCGTTTGCTTAATTTACAATCCCACTTAGTTACGTAAACGGTAACGCTTATTACTTCCATCAGTGTTGTATTGCAAAAAAAAAGTGGTTGCTTTTTCTTATGTCAGTTTAGTTTTATTGTAGCTAAGACAGAAAGTTCAAGAGCAAATGGGGATGAACGCTTACAATCAAATTAGGGCAAATGAGACCCTTTTACTTTTAGTACCAACAAAGGTTCAAAAGTGATTGCCTTTTCTTATATCAGTTCAATTATATGCAGCCAAGACATAAAATTCAAGGGCAAATGGGGATGAACATTTACAGGTGAATTGGGGCAAATAGGTCCGTTTGTTTTAATAACCAACAAATGGTCAATTTAACAAATGGTAGTCGTTAAAGACGGTGGCAACCCAAGCGTTTTCTGGTCAAATAAACTGTGTCTAGCGAATCGGAATTCCGAATGGTCAAATAACTAGAGCGACTGATGCACATGTGCATAATTTATATGGTAATGTTGAAATTATGTTAAGCACATGTGCATTAAAGTTTAATTCTTGTTAATTTGGATCTGTTTAATTTGTTGCAGGTGTCTTACGACTACAAATGGATAGAAGGCAGTGGTCGTTGGGAATGGAGAGATGACAAAGACGGAATTTATACGGTCCAGAAGGCAAAACAGTTGTTTGTCAATTGCAGCAACAATGTTGTCGGACAGAAGGTTAAGTGGAAAGTCTGGACTCCTCTCAAGTGTAAGTTACTGATATGGTGGGTAGTTCAGAGTCGCATACCTACAAAACAGGAGCTGCAGAAACGTGGAGTCATATTAGCAGACGATATATGTCCGTTATGCACTGAAGCTGCTGAAACAGTCACACATTTATTTAGGATATGCAGATCGTGCCGGTTGCAGCCGATGCTGTTGTTTGATGTTGATGATCTGATGCAGGTGGCTGAAACAGGTATGAGGATCGCTGTGCAGCGGAGTTTACTCTGGGGTATTGTGTACACAACCATATGGTGTCTTTGGAATAAGCGGAACGCAAAGGTTTTCTCGGATAAAAGTTGGCGACCAGTTGAAGTAGTTGAATATATTAGTGAAATGCACATGTGCATGCAGTACACGTATCTTACATTATAGTTTTTATAAAGAGTTGTTTTAATTTAATTCATGTTTGTTGTCCTACACATGTTTTATTTTTTGATTTATGTTATAATATGCATGATTAAACAATTGACGAGTTCGAGTGTATTTTATATCTCACTTTACGTACATTTAATGATCGTTGAATAAAATTTTTACCCCTTGTAACGTCCATTTAATAATCATTTAATTATGATAATTGACAATTTATTCAAAAATGTGATTTAATAGTTAAATGCACACGTGCATACTGTATATGTCTATATATACAGTGAAATGCACATATGCATCAGGGATGACGTCATATGACGTCACAACAGCCATTTTTTTTATTTTTTTTATTTTTTTTATTTTTTTCGAATTAATAATGCAAAATATTCATTTTGGTGTTTTTACTTTTTTATTTTTTTTATTTATTTAGGTTATATAATTTTTTTTTTATTTTTTTTTATTTTTTGATGGAGGGGTTTTTGTAGACACCCTTCATATTTACAAAAATGTCATCTGTTCACACTGGTTTTTTGGTTCTCTCCCTAAATGGTGGTTCTCAAATGATCTAAATCCTATATATATATATATATAGGATTTGGTTCAAATGAGAACCTTTTCCCAAATTGAGAACTAGAGAACCATTCTGGGCCACACATTTCTCTAAGGCAAAATTTTTTTTTTTTTTTTTTTTTTTTTTTTTTGCAAAAATCGCTGCTTTATATGTAAGGAAATTTTTTTTTTATTTTTTTGTATTTTTTTTTCAGTATACACATGTGTATAATTGCATTATACACATATGTATAATGCTATATACACATATGTATAACTGAAATATACACATATGTATAGCTGAAAAATGCTATATACATATATGTATAATTGCTATATACACATATGTATAATTGTCATATACACATATGTATAAATGAAAAAAAATTCAACAAAAATAAAAAAAAAAAATTTCCTTGCATAAAAATGTGCGATTAAAGCAAAAAAAAAAAAAAAAATTTTTTTTTTTTTTGCCTTTATATGAAATGTGTGGCTCAGAATGGTTCTCTCAGTTCTCAAATAGGGGTTGGTTCTCTTAGGATCCCTACCCTATATATATATATATATATATATATATATATATATATATATTATTTAAAAAAATAACTAATAAAGAAATGTGATATGTTGACAACTGGTGACTAAGAAGTCAAACAATCAAACAATCATTTTATATTTGAGTTAATTTCTAACTAACGACCAAAAAAAAAAAAAAGAAGCATATTTCTTTCAAAAAAAAAAGAAGCATATGACATTCATATTTATTTGCTTCACAAAGAAGCTAAGCGACAAAAACAATTAAATCCTACATGTTTGATTATTTTGTTTTTGCGAGAAAGTAAGATAAAGAAGGAGGACGCGTGTGTGACTAAGCAACCTGGGCTGGCTTGCGTGGACTTGGAGCCCAGCTGGGTTGTAACGGCCCACCTTGCTGGGTAATTTTATGAAAACGTGATTTAGTCAAATTTTTATAATTAACACAACCCTAATCAGCTCTACAACCCCCTAATACGAATTTTTAACCCCTAACCTCTGCCCTAATCAAGAATCATCAATTCTTGAAGCTTAAGTGGTTTAGGATAATTATTTTGAAGTGCTTGAGGTTCCGCTAGTTGGAAATCTATCTTATACGCTTGGTTTTATTGTAGCACGCAAAGCTAAGGTGAGTTTCACGGCCCCTTTTACTGTTTTCCTGTTGGGGGAGAAACACGCTACACAAACACACGAACATTGTAGATCACATATACTATTATATCACTTGTTTACTATAGCGTAACTCTCATTCTTAAGTCCTTACATTGTAAACCATAGTATGTGTAACATAGCGAGGAGATGTGAATAGATCTATTGGGTCTGACAAGCCCCACCCGTGTCAACTGGAGGTTGAGCGGGTGCATATTGTCCTAAACAGTTGTCACCGTTGAATGAGCGGTGGCGGAAGGCAACCAACTACCAACAGTCAGCAATGGTTTATGTACGCTTAGTAACTTGTTAATGTCTAGCTAGCATTTGGATATAATTAGTATACGGATGTGAGTCTATGCAGACAAACAGACAAATGGATTTTCTTACATTAAAACCTGTGAACTCACCAACTTAATTGTTGACACATTTTAGCATGTTTTCTCAGGTATCTAATATAACAGCAGCTAGGATGCACGTGGAGTCACACTTGCATGCATACAAACACCATCAATTGGTTTTCAAATATTTCAATAGTTATTTTGGTTTTGGTAACTCGCGACTGTAATGTGAGAGGTTTCATATTTTGCTTCCGCTAAACTTTTAAAACTCGAACTGTCTTGTTTATTTAGGTATGATTTTGAAAACCTATAGAGGTCGTTCATTCGACCGTTGACTGGATCCTGCTATGTCACGCGCCTCGCGGTAAAAACCCCGCGGTGGAAATTTGAGGGTGTGACAGGGGCGGTTTTTCAAGACATGTCTTTACCTTATTAATTTTTTATTTAGTAAAATAAATAACAGTTTACATAAATTGAAAGGACATAGATTTTGATCAACATCTGTTAGACATATATTTTAAATAATATTTGTTATTTAACAGGTGTTGTGTGAACAGACTTTGGACTATAAAAGACCTTTCAATAGTTGAAGAATTGAAAAGATTGTAGAATAGTGTTCAATATTGGTTACTATAGGGACTAAACTGCAATTCTTGAATAGTATTAAGAGGCATTGGTTATTAATTATTGATTATTTTTAATATTAAAATATCTGATGTTAGATTGAATTCTTCATTAGAACAAATTCTCCTTTCAACAATTGAGGAATTGAAAAGCCTGTAGTATAGTGTTCATTATTGGTTAGTATAGGGATTAAACTGTTATTCTTGAGTAGTATTGGGAGCGTTATTAATTAGTTATTATCTATTAATATATATAAAAGAATTGAACATTGCTGACGTGGCGTGCAATGGTGCTTTCAACCTCTCCATGAAACTGCCACGTGGCATCATAATTGAAAGATTTTATTGTTTTTGAATTATTTCATTTTTTAATTAAATTGAGTTATTTTAGGAAAAAATAATTTAAAAATAAATTTAAAATTTTCTCTCTCATATTTCCTCGCATAATTTTTAAATGTTTATATCTTTTATATACGGGATTTTTTAAAGAAAAAAATTACACCAAATTAACGAACGTTTTATTATCTTTCCAACGAGTACCATAGTGCTATATAAAAAACGGAGAAAAAATCGACTATTTTTTGTGGGGTTTCGTTCATACAGGAAAAAATCACACAAACTGTTCATGTTATTCATTAATCATGTTTTTTCTTTTAAACCAGGTTCTTATCTACGATGTTGAAAATCAGCCCAATCGCCATGTTATCATTGGAATTTTACTAGGTATACTTAATCAAGAGAAGCTAGGAGAAAGAATAGCGCAACACTGCAACACATGGTGTCAGCTTATAGCAATGTTATTTTTTATTTAATTACAAGAGTAATAATTATTACTATTAATATTAGTATTATTAGAATGGTTATATTTTTCAACCCCGGGACGCTCCCGGGAAGAATTGATAGTTGCTGGCGTGGCGTTCAATGGTGGCCTCAACCATCTCTTGATTATGCCACGTGGCATAATGAGATGCAATGGTTACAACTTTCAACTTAAGTGTTTGTTTAGTCGATTAAGTTAGGAATTATAGGAGCCATTAGAATGTGAGAAATTAGAGAGATGTGATGAGTTTTTGAATAGTTGCAGCTTACATAAGTGATCCTTTAGATGATTACTGATTAGGTTTTAGATTAGGGAATATGAGTTATTACTGATTAGAATACTATGAACATGCAATGATTGAGAGATTTTGTGGTTAGTTAACTTGAGCCATTTGTAATAGGTTATCACGTAAAATTAGATTTTTCAACCCCGGGACCTTCCCGGGGTAATCAACTAGTTTCTAATATTAAAATATTAAATTGCACTGGTTGATTTGGGGGCGGTTTTTTAAGACATGTCTTTTCAATTTCGCTGAGATGTTATGATTATATTTTTTCTTATTTAATTTATCGTTAATTTATTAATTTTTTATTTATTAAAATAAATAAGAAGTTACATAAATTGAAAGCACAAAGCTTTCGAGCAACATCTGTTAGACAAATATTTTAAATAACATCTGTTGTGTGAACATGCTTTGAAGTGTTTCTAATATTATAATATTAAATTGCACTTATCGATGAATTGTGATCGTTTGTTTGTTCATCTTTCTTTTTTCTAAAACTGTTTCTTAATTCTGTGAACTTTTTTCTCTATTTACGACTGTACAATTCCTCACATTACTATCAAGAATCATGCTCGTTTCTACTCTAGATAACGAACAATTATTTCAAAGTAGGTTTTATATGGAAACCCTATTCTAGTTTTTTAACTTTATTTTTATATTTTTCAGTTTAATGTTACTGAATTTTTTGAGTTTAATGTTATGGAATGATAAATTAAATCTTTATTATCAAGATTTTTTACTTAGCCAATGAATGTACTAAACAGTGTGTGTAGGTGTACATGTTTTTAAAATTTTGATATACAGAAACTGTTAATATTAGTTTCTTTTATTAAACGAAGTAGGACTTTGATATTACCGTCCTAATTTATGGGTTTTGTAAGTAGGGTTTATATTTGTTTGCATGTTGTAAGAACTATTTACGTTTATAAATCGTTGATATTAAAATGCTGAAGTTTTTTTCTTATAGTACAATTCTAATATCTTTGGATTTCTCATGTTACAATCATTTATTAAAATAATTTTTGTCACACCCTCAAATTTTCACTGCGGGGTTTTACCGCGAGGCGCATGAAAAACCAGGATTTAAGTCAACGGTCACAATAAACAACACTATATGAAATACGTAAACCCAAAAACAACGATTTTATAAGCGGAATCATTTAAAGAATTTAATCAGCTACAAACAGTGTTCCAAAGTAATCAAGACACTTATTTCAAAACATGCAACTAAGCCTAGACGCCAATGCAGACCCGTGCACCTAGTCCAACCGATGCTACCTTAGCGACCTGAGAAAACATGCCAAAAGAGACGTCAACATATATAATGCTGGTGAGTTCACAGGGTTGTTCAATTTATTACCAAGATGTTACCACAGTGTTACCAAAATGTTACCATGTCCATACTATATCAATGTTACCAAGTACGCTAGCTAGGCGTATGTTTTATTACTATTACGATTGGAAAACCATTACTAGACACGTTTAGCAATGTTTAGCAATGCAGCCCGAATGTTCAGCATCTTACCAATGTTACCAGTTCGAGACAATATGCACCCGCCCGACCCTCCAAGCCGACGAATGGGGCAGGTCACGCCCAATAGATCTATCCACATTTCCCCCGGTGTGCATCCCCGCACATTCATGGTTTTCCCCGGGACTTTCAAAGATCGTATAGCAATGCAAAGTTAAAACCATAGTATATGTTACCAAAATAGTTTAGTGCATGTTTTCTCCCCCAAAAGTTAAAGCAGTGAAAGTGGGGCCGTGAACTCACCTTAGGTTGTGTTCTTCAGTAATATAAGAAAGCTCAGCCCTTGATAATCCCACTACCAGAGATCTATCAAAATGTTCACATAAGTGTTCCGACTAATAACCATAAGGTTATCTAGTCCCCGATTGTCCAGATCGTGACCAAGTATGTTTTTAAACATGTTTAAATGTTCAACCGACACACTAGACCGACCCGACATCCCGTTGGTGACCCATTACCCTAACTAATCAAGTATATATAGATTACACACAATGTTCAAGCATAAAACACTTAGTTTGCATCAAAAATCTCATTTTTGATTTCATAGGGTCGAACCAGGAAATTTTGTTCCACCTTCGCCCCTTTTTAACCACATTCGACCCTTTGGAAGCCACATTCGACCCATTGAAACAATTTTGACCTATATTATCCAGGTTCGACCCTGGGATTCCACCTTCGACCCCACGACTGGTCAAAGGTGCCCAGGTTCGACCCTGGTAGGATGATTTTCCCCAAAACGCTTCAAAAACAACCAAAAACGTCACGAAACATCATCAATCACAGCAGTCAAGTATGAATAACATATCCCCACAAAACCCCACCAATTTTACCCCAAAACCTGTTCATTTTTGCCCTTTCCCAAAATCGCAAAAATTATGAAAGTGTCACATCATGCATGAACTCTTTACCCAATTTGGAAACTTTTTGAAATTAATCCATAATTATCTTAAAAGTGCTCAGTTTGTCGTGTGTTTGAAAACCCCAAAAAGTTCTATTGATCATACTAGCATGCAACGAGCTCTAGCTTTATTAAAATCCCCAATTTAGACATGATATCATCAATCATCTAATTGTAACCATAAACAATCCTAAACTAACATCAATAGCAGTCCTATCTCATGTTTCTAACATTAGTACAACAGCAAATCATTAAACAACACATAATATCACATAACACATAATTAACATATGTTTATTGATATGAAAACCTATGTTAAATGATTAGGTTTAGGTTTAGAAAGATGTTTAAAAGGTTTTTAATGGTGAAAACATCCTTAGAACAGATCTGGACCTTTAGGGTTAGATAAAAACGAATTAAAATGCTTTTAAAAAGGTTTAGGATTAAGAACACACCTTGGATTCTTGATTAGATGTTGTTAGTAGGTTAGATTGTGAAAAACCAGAGCAAAAACTCCTTCCTTAGTGATTAAAATCGTTTGAGAGTGTTTAGAGACGGCTAGGGTTTGTGAAATGGTGAAAAATGACAAAGTGTGGTATTTATGCAACTCCACATTCGCCCCTTGCATGGGGTCGAAGGTGCCACCTTCGCCCTTTTGCAAGGTCGAATGAATAGGTTCTGTGGGTTGTTCCAGGTTCGCCCCTTATCTTAGGGTCGAACCAAGGCTCATGTCCAGGTTCGCCCCCACGCCATGGGTCGAACCAGGACTTGTGTTTTCTATATTTTCCAGTTTTGTCGTTTTAACGCCTTTAAATTCTAACGTATGATCATGCACTTCTAACACATGTTAAGCACATATATGCACGTATAATCATGTTCACACCTTGTAGCACGTATTATCATGTTATGTTACACGTGTGTTAATAATCTACCAGTCCTACTTGATTCAGTTCATGTAATTTCACCAACAACGGGACCCGGTACTAGTGTATTCCCAAAATGACTCCCAATGATCCTCCAGATCATTGAACCCTAGACAATCCTATTATGACCCGACTCAACTAACCCAGTTAAGTCCATTTATAAATATTTCTCGCTAAGGTAGACTTATGTTTTACTAAAATGTTTAAGCCGAACATGCCGGGTGTCACATCATCCCCACGTTGAAAGAATTTTCGTCCTAAAAATTGCACGAAGCCCAAAATTGAAAGAGACGAAAGGAAAGAAACGAAAGAAAATTTACCGGGTGTCACATCATCCCCACGTTGAAAGGAATATCGCCTCGAGATTCATTCAGCTTCAGCGGTAACATATCTAGATTTGAATGCACGTTTTGGAAAAAGATGAGGATGTTTAGCTTTCATCTGATCCTCCCATTCCCACGTGAACTCCGGTCCACGATTCGAGTTCCAACGAACTTTAACGATGCGGATTTTACTCCGACGAAGGCTAGGAATCTTGTAGTCGAGAATCTCAATAGGTTCCTCCACAATGCGAAGACGATCATCAACCTTGATCTCTTCCAGTGGTACAATAAGAGATTCATCAGCCAAACACTTCTTCAAGTTAGACACATGGAAGATGTTGTGAACACTACCGAGCTCCGCCGGTAAGTCAAGTCTGTATGCCACCGGTCCAATCCGTTCCAGGATTGCAAACGGTCCGACATAACGAGGGTTAAGCTTGCCACGCTTTCCAAAGCGTATGACGCCCTTCCATGGTGAAACTTTAAGAAGTACCCTGTCCTTAACCTGGAACTCCAAAGGTTTGCGACGGCGATCAGCATAGCTCTTCTGACGATCCCGCGCTGCTGCCAAATGGTTACGAATTTGTACGATTTTCTCCGAAGTTTCGTACACCAGTTCCGGACCAGTGAGCTGACTTTCGCCCACCTCGGCCCAACAAAGAGGAGATCGACATTTCCTTCCTTAAAGAGCTTCGAATGGAGCTGCCTTGATACTAGAGTGATAGCTTTTGTTGTAAGAGAACTCCACTAACGGTAGGTGAATCTCCCAACTTTTGCCAAAATCGATAACATATGCCCGAAGCATGTCTTCCAAGGTTTTAATCGTCTGCTCAATCTGTCCATCAGTTTGCGGATGATAAGCCGTACTCATATCCAACTTAGTACCCAAAGCCTTGTGTAGAGCCTTCCAGAAACGCGAAGCAAAACGAGAATCACGATCAGAGATAATAGAACAGGCACCCCGTGCCGAGCAACCACCTCTTTAAGGTAAAGTCGAGCTAACCGCTCGAGCCCATCAGTTTCCTTAATAGGTATGAAACGCGCCGATTTTGTCAACCTGTCGACAATCATCCAAATCATATCGTGACCACTTGGTGACTTCTGTAGCTTGGTGACAAAATCCATCGTGATTCGTTCCCACTTCCATTCTGGAACCTCTGGTTGTTGCAGGAGACCAGACGGCTTCTAATACTCCACCTTGACTTTAGCACAAGTCAAACATTTGCTCACGTATGATGCTATATCAGCCTTCATGTTTGGCCACCAATAAATATATCTTCAAATCCTGACACATCTTATCAGAGCCAGGGTGAATAGAATACCGGGATTTGTGAGCTTCATCCAAGACAAGCTCCCGTAATTCCCCGAACAAAGGAACCCAAATACGTTCTGCGAAATAGTGCAAGCCATCGGTCCTTAGCTCAAGATGCTTGTCGGCGCTGTGCATGGTTTCAGCTTTAAGTTTTTCCTCCTTCAAAGCTTCCAATTGTGCAGAACGGATTCGGTCAGGCAAAGAGGAATGAATGGTGGGCTGTAAGGCTCGAACACGCCGAGGTTTCACAGACTCCTTCCTGCTCAAGGCGTCCGCCACAACGTTCGCCTTGCCAGGATGATACTTGATAGCACAGTCATAATCGTTCAGGAGTTCAACCCAGCGACGCTGCCTCATGTTTAATTCCTTTTGGTCGAAATATGCTGAAGACTCTTATGATCGGTGTATAATTCACATTTGGTACCGTACAAGTAATGTCTTCAGATTTTCAACGCAAAATCCACAGCACCCAATTCCAAGTCATGAGTAGTGTAGTTCTTCTCATGAACCTTGAGTTAACGAGATGCATAAGCAATAACCTTCCCGCGTTGCATCAACACGCAACCGAGACCATGAATAGAAGCGTCACAGTACACAACAAAATCATCCGTACCCTCGGGTAAGGACAGGATAGGTGCAGAACAAAGTTTAAGCTTCAGCATCTGAAATGCGATTCCTGTGATTCACCCCAGTCAAACTTTCGGTCTTTCTGGGTAAAAGAGGTGAGGGGTTGAGCGATCTTTGAAAATCCCTCAATGAAACGGCGATAGTAACCCGCAAGACCTAGGAATTGCCGCACCTCAGATGGTGTCCTTGGTTTTTCCCGGTCTTTAATAGCTTCGATCTTAGCCGGATCGACATGAATTCCCAATTCATTAACCACATGCCCTAGGAATTGAACTTCACCTATCCAGAAATCACACTTTGAGAACTTAGCATACAACTGCTTTCGTCTCAAAAGTTCCAAGACCAACCGCAAGTGTTCCTCATGATCCGTCTTGTTCTTAGAATAAACCAAAATATCGTCAATAAACACGATGACGAATTTATCAAGGTAAGGCTTGCAAACGCGGTTCATCAAGTCCATGAACACCGCCGGTGCGTTAGTGAGACCAAAAGGCATGACCAAGAACTCAAAATGGCCATAACGAGTGCGAAAAGCAGTCTTCGAAACGTCGGCTTCCTGAACGCGCAACTGGTGATATCCAGACCGCAAATCTATATTCGAGTAGTAACTAGAACCCTGGAGCTGGTCAAAGAGATCATCAATGCGAGGGAGAGGATAACGATTCTTGATGGTCACTTTGTTCAGCTCACGATAGTCGATACACATGCGAAGACTTCCGTCCTTCTTCTACACAAACAAAATGGGAGCTCCCCACGGGGAAGAACTCGGTCGGATGAAACCCTTTTCCAAGAGTTCCTGTAACTGGCTGGACAACCCTTGCATCTCAGGAGGTGCAAGACGATACAGAGCTCGGGCAATAGGAGCTGCACCCAGAGTAAGATCAATGCCAAACTCAACCTGACGATGGGGAGGGAGACCAGGAAAATCATCAGGAAACACATCGGAAAAATCACGAACCACCGGAATATTCTCGATCTTCTTCTCATCGTCAGTCGAAACGGAAACAAGTGCCAGAATGGCCGAATAACCCTTTCGAAGATACTTAAGGGCTTTCATGCTAGAAATGATACTCAACGGAGCACCGCCTTTCTCGCCATGAACCGAAAGAGTCTCTCCATCAGGGAGAGGGATCCGAATAACCTTATCAAAACAAACGATCTTCGCACGATACAATGATAACCAATCCATGCCCACAACGACATCAAAACTACCAAGAGACACCGGCATAAGGTCAATGGGGAATGACAAACCCGACAGTTCCAAGCGACATTCCTTAAGAGTGTGTGTGGCTTCGATTTTCTTACCATCAGCCAATTCTATCAAGTACTTAGCCTCTAAAGGAGTGGGTACTATATCTAGCAATCGACTAATGTCCATAGATATGAAACTCTTATCGGCACAAGAATCATACAAAACAGAAACATAGCGATCATTAAGAAGGAACGTACCGGTAACTGTGTCTGGATCCTGCCTAGCCTCTGCAGATCCAATGACGAAAGCACGCGCAGTCCTGTCGCTGCCTCCGTTGTTCCCGCCCTTCCCATTCTCACCCTGTCTTAGCTTAGGACATTCACGCTTGAAATGTCCCGTGTCACCGCAGTTATAGCACCCCTGCTTTCCTGGAGTCCCCTGAGCAGCAGGAGCAGGAGTAGCAGTAGGAGCTTGAGTCGAGGAAAGTGACACCCTGCAATCCTTAGCAAGATGCCCCAACTGATGGCACCAATGACAACGAGCCCGGTCGCAATCCCAGAGTGATGATAACCACATTGTTGCACTTGGGATGCTTTCCAACATACCCACCCGACTTCTGCCCCGAAGAAGACCTAGACGAATCAAACTTCTTCACCAGCTGAGATGGCGCTGGCACGGCTCTCTTCCCCACATCATCCCACTTCCTCTTGTTCCCCTCAGAACCCTTCACAGTAGTACCCTTAGGAGGCAAAACACCTTCTGCCACCTTTAAGTTAGTCATTCGATGGGCCGATCGAACAACTTCAGCAAGAGTGGGAAGATTCCCAGCAGCCACTAACCCTGCAATCTCCGGCACTAACCCAGAAACATAGTGCTCAATCCTCCGATACTCGGGTGTGTGCAAATCAGGACACAACACCGCTAGCTCGTTCCTTCTCACAGTGTACTCCTCAATCTTGGATCCGACCATCTTGTAACTCCAGACTTCGTGCTCCAGCTTCTGCACCTCCTCCCTTGGACAGTACTCACTCCTCAAAAGGTGCACAAAATCCGCCCAAGGCATAGCAATAGCCTCCCCCAAACCCATATTCTGGGCAGTATCATTCCACCACGACAATGCAGGCCCCTCAAATGTCGCAGTAGCATACTTAACCCGGTCCCCAACGGGACAATTACACATCACGAACACAGATTCAACCTTCTCCAGCCATCGGAGCAGTCCCACCGCTCCCTCAGTTCCAGCGAAGTTATGGGGCTGACAGTCCCGAAACTTCTTATAAGAGCACCAAGGTGGAGGTGGATTGACAGCCATACCTGAGACACGATACACGAATAAAATACAAAAGAAAGAACATGATACCCAAGAATGAAGCAGAGTCGATAGAAATCAACTCACCACCCATGGCATTAATCCCAGCCTGGAAAGTAGCCATGGCCATATTCACTTGTTGTTGCAACAAGTCGTTCAGTTCAGCTTGGGTCATGTTGATGTTACCACGACCACCACCGCCAGCACGGCCACCGCCACCACCACGGCCGCCGCCGCCACCACGACGACCACCGCCATGAGCACCAGACATGATCTGACAATCAAGAAATCGAGGGATTCAGATTCACCTCTAGTGTCAACCACTAGAAGTTACAAGAGTTAACCTAGGGACAAATCTAGGACTGTACATCCAAACTCAAAGTCCACTGGGATTTCCATGCATTTCAGTTTATGATTTCATGTGCACCCGAAATGGTAAACTGCTCTACATGGTCCTCCAAATGTATTTCTAACTCAGACTCCGGTCACCGAATATCGTCACCTAGTAACGTGTTACGATAGGTGTAAGTGTAAGAGAGCATGTGTGTGCAAGAGTCAACAAATCAGTTCCTTCTTCTTCAAATCCCTAAGAAGAAAACAAGAGTAGGTAAGAACCCAAGTAAAAGAGGATGATGTAACACAGAAGTATGATGATGATATAAAGACACCCCGACAAGATTAGTACGTATCCCACTAAGCGACTCAGAGTATGTGACCGTCTAGTGTGTGTGACTTGGCTATAGACAAGACTCTACATGCAGTCCTAGTTCACTATAACCATTGGCTGTGATACCAATCTGTCACACCCTCAAATTTCCACTACGGGGTTTTACCGCGAGGCGCGTGACAAACCAGGATTTAAGTCAACGGTCACAATAAACAACACTATATGAAATACGTAAACCCAAAAACAACGATTTTATAAGCGAAATCATTTAAAGAATTTAATCAGCTACTAACAGTGTTCCAAAGTAATCAAGACACTTATTTCAAAACATGCAACTAAGCCTAGACGCCAATGCAGAACCGTGTGCCTAGTCCAACCGATGCTACCTTAGCAACCTGAGAAAACATGCCAAAAGAGACGTCAACATATATAATGCTGGTGAGTTCACAGGTTTGTTCAATTTGTTACCAAGATGTTACCACAGTGTTACCAAAATGTTACCATGTCCATACTATATCAATGTTACCAAGTACGCTAGCTAGGCGTATGTTTTATTACTACTACGATTGGAAAACCATTACTAGACACATTTAGCAATGTTTAGCAATGTTCAGCCCGAATGTTCAGCATGTTACCAATGTTACCAGTTCGAGACAATATGCACCCGCCCGGCTCTCCAAGCCGACGAATGGGGCAGGTCACGCCCAATAAATCTATCCACATTTCCCCCGTTGTGCATCCCCGCACATTCATGGTTTTCCCCGGGACTTTCAAAGATCGTATAGCAATGCAAAGTTAAAACCATAGTATGACATATGTTACCAAAATAGTTTAGTGCATGTTTTCTCCCCCAAAAGTTAAAGCAGTAAAAGTGGGGCCGTGAACTCACCGAAGGTTGCGTTCTTCAGTAATAAAAGAAAGCTCAGCCCTTGATAATCCCACTACCGGAGATCTATCAAAATGTTCACATAAGTGTTCGGACTAATAACCATAAGGTTATCTAGTCCCTGATTGTCCAGATCGTGACCAAGTATGTTTTTAAACGTGTTTAAATGTTCAACCGACACACTAGACCGACCCGACATCCCGTTAGTGACCCATTACCCTAACTAATCAAGTATACATAGATTACACACAAGGTTCAAGCATAAAACACTTAGTTTGCATCAAAAATCTCATTTTTGATTTCATAGGGTCGCACCAGGAAATTTTTTTCCACCTTCGCCCCTTTTTAACCACATTTTACCCTTTGGAAGCCACATTCGACCCATTGAAATAGTTTCGACCAATATTGTACAGGTTCGACCCTGGGATTCCACCTTCGACCCCATGACTAGCCGAAGGTGCCCAGGTTCGACCCTGGCAGAATGCTTTTCCCCAAAACGCTTCAAAAATATCCGAAAACGTCACGAAACATTATCAATAACAGCAGTCAAGTATGAATAACATGTCCCCACAAAACACCACCAATTTTGCCCCAAACCCTGTTCATTTTAGCCCTTTCCCAAAATGGCAAAAATTATGAAAGTGTCACATCATGCATGAACTCTTTACCCAATTTGGAAACTTTTTGATATCAATCCATAATTATCTTAAAAGTTCTCAGTTTGTCATGTGTTTGAAAACCCCAAAAAGTTCTATTGATCATACTAGCATGCAACGATCCCTAGCTTTATTAAAATCCCCAATTTAGACATGATATCATCAATCATCTAATTGTAACCATAAACAATCCTAAACTAACATCAATAGCAGTCCTAGCTCATGTTTCTAACATTAGTACAACAACAAATCATTAAACAACACATAATATCACATAACACATAATTAACATATGTTTATTGATATGAAAACCTATGTTAAATGACTAGTTTTAGTTTTAGAAAGATGTTTAAAAGGTTTTTAATGGTGAAAACATCCTTAGAACAGATTTGGACCTTTAGGGTTAGATAAAAACGAATTAAAATGCTTTGAAAAGGTTTAGGATTAAGAACACACCTTGGATTCTTGATTAGATGTTGTTAGTAGGTTAGATTATAAAAAACCAGAGCAAAAACTCCTTCCTTAGTGATTAAAATCATTTGAGAGTGTTTAAGGACGGCTAGGGTTTGTGAAATGGTGAAAAATGACAAAGTGTGGTATTTATGCAACTCCACGTTCGCCCCTTGCATGGGGTCGAAGGTGCCACCTTCGCCCCTTTGCAAGGTCGAATGAATAGGTTCTGTGGGTTGTTCTAGGTTCTCCCCTTATCCAAGGGTCGAACCAAGGCTCATGTCCAGGTTCGCCCCCATGCCATGGGTCGAACCAGGACTTGTGTTTTCTATATTTTCCATTTTTATCATTTTAACGCCTTTAAACATATTCTAACGTATGATCATGCACTTCTAACACATGTTAAGCACATATAGTCATGTATAATCATGTTCACACCTTGTAGCACGTATTATCATGTTATGTTACACGTGTGTTAATAATCTACATGTCCTACTTGATTCAGTTCTTGTAAGTCCACCAACAACGGGACCCGGTACTAGTGTATTCCCAAAATGACTCCCAATGATCCTCCAGGTCGTCATTGAACCCTGGACAATCCTATTATGACCCGACTCAACTAACCCAGTTAAGTCCATTTATAAATGTTTCTCGCTAAGGTAGACTTATGTTTTACTAAAATGTTTAAACCGAACATGCCGGGTGTCACAATTTTTTTCATCAGATAAAGAAGGATGAGTAATTTGTTCTTTGAACTTCTTCACACACCAGAACTTCTACATTTGGTAAACTATTCATTATCAAATAAAAAAAAGTAATTTTAGTTATTTGAAAATTTTGGTTATGATGTTTGTCTATTTCAGATGAAGACAATCCTGCAATATAACAGTGGATGATGGTCGTTCTTAGAAACTTAATTTGGGAATAAGGGATTTAAATTGGGTTTTCTGTAATGGATGGAAATATGTAGTTGATGATTTACAACTGACAGTAGGAAGTTTTTTGATGTTTGATAATGTTAACCATGATACATTTAAATTGACTGCCTTTCCTATCAAAACTGAAAATGCAAAGTTGTATCCATGGAAGAGTTTGCTAACATCTATTCCAAGTGATGCTGAAGGAAAACATGTCGAGTCTTTTTGTCATAGATGTGTTGCTTCATCATTGAAATCCCTGGTAAGTAGTTTACGTGCATTATAGATTATTTATTTTATATATATATATATATATATATAAATCCTGTTTGCTATTATATATATTTATTGTGTATTTAAAAATGCAGTTGTTACCAAAAGGTTATGTTAATACGACAATGGAGGAAAGTGGAACCAAGACAATTTTAAGATTTTCATAAATAATTTTGTTGACATGGAAGTTACTATTAAGAGGAAGGGAGATTCACAATTTTATAATACAGAAGGATGGGATCAAATAATTAAACTCATGACGATAGAGGATGGTCAATGTATTGTTATGAAATATATTGATGATTTTGCTTTTAAGTTAATAATATTTGATTTTATGCATTGTCCACTTACACTTGAGGATGTAGAAAGTAGCGAGTTTGATGAACTTGATGCTGACGACAATGATCCGGATGATATTGAAGTTGGAGGTGTTGAACTTGGTGGAAATGATGTGGCTGGTGGAAATGATGTGGTCCAGTACCTCGATATGAGTACACAGTTCCAAGCAGAAAACTATGTGTAAGTTATTTTTTATTTTGGTTTTGTTTTTTAAACCAAATTTATATAATATAATCTATTGTTATGTAACTAATAATTGTGTTTTTTTGGGAATATTTTGAAAGCGACTTCCTGCGGAGTATTCAAAGAGGCTTGGAGTTGCTGATACACTGAGAGTTAGGATTTTAATATTGGCAGGAGATCTTTTAAGCATGAATTTAAGAACAGAAAAATCCAGAACAGATGTACGATATGCTATTAAGAATTGGGGAGGTTTCTTAGCTGATAATGGAATTGCTGTTGGGGATATATGCACATTTGAGCTGGATGAAGATGAAAATACTTTGGTACTAATTGATGTTCAAAAGTCTTGAAAAGTTTAAATTGTTATTAGCATATTAATATTTGTTTTGAAACAATATTGTGATGTAGGTTTGTTGGTTTAGAACAATGTAATATTTATGTAGAACAATGTAATGTCATGTACTTTGGATGATAATTTTATGTAGTGTATATCATATTTTATGTTTAAAATAATAACATAGAAATCAATTTGCATGACTATATAAGTATAAATGAATGTTAAATTGTTTTTTTACACAATATTTATTCTTGCTCAACTATTTTAGTAGAAAACATATCGATAGCCACATATTTTAGGAAATTGTTTTGCCAATAGTATTTTGACAGCCGGAAATCTTTCAAGCGTTTTTGCAAAATCTTTTATCAACATCTATTATAGTACTAATTCATGTTCTGTCTTATCTTCATCTGCTGCATTATCTGTTATCACCAGATATTGTAGCAACAAAGTTGCATGATAGCAGTGGTTTGAAAGTGTTCTGTAACAAATGTTTGTTACATTTTTACAAATCAATTTGTGAAATTTATTCATGCTGTTAATAATTAATTAGACAGCATTTATTATGTAACTTTTTTAGAAAACCTATGTTAGTAAAAGAGTTAGGACATTTAAATAGCATTCAAATATTCTTTTAAGATAGTAGAAGTTTAAAAGTAGATACAAAATAAAACGTAGATACAACAATCATAACATTACATAAATTGAAGTTTACTGCGTTTTGTTCAATATAAAATATTACAGTTTTCAAACGTTAGGCTCCACCATGTCAAGAATCAGAAGTTGTCTTGATTTTATAAAACTGAAGTAGAGGGTATCACCTTTTGTTATGCGATTATCCTTTGTAAAAATAGCCCAATCCTTCAACACATATCTCTTCTTTTCCTCATTCTTCTCAAACTTGATAGCTATCAATTTTTCTTCTCTTTTTAAATTCTGAATTTTGATTGGTTTCAACTTTGTTTTCAGTTGTGCTGATTCTGCAACATCATTTCGCAGTCGCTGCATTGATCATTTTATTATATCATTTGTCAGATTTTATATTTAATATAAAATAAACTTTCTTTAAAATTAAACATAAGTGATTACAATTGATACACTACCATTCTATTTTCTCCATGTTCAACATGAGTGAACTTAATCACATCATTAACACTTTGATGTGAGTTATCTTTCTTTTATTTCTTAGCATGTTGGTGTTGCTTCAAACTTGACTCAACATCATCTGTAGCTTCTCTTTTACTAGATTTGTTCATTTCTTTGAAACTTCTTTCCTGCTGCAGTTGTTACATAATTTTAGTTTACCATGTATAAAAATAATTAAGTAGTCAACATTTTAAATAGGATAAGTACCTGTTGATGTTTTTCTATTTGCTTTGGTTTTGGATCTTCATGTCGTCGTTTTGGAGAATACTCAATCTTCGATTAAGTTTCCTTTCTATAAATTGTCAGTTCCCATGTGTCATCGTCAATAATTTTAAATATAAATCTGTCACCTAACTCCAACCCAAACCCTTCTAAAAGATGAGTCCATCATTCCTTCAGAATATAAGATTTATACATTTTATCCAATTTGACATTGAATGTCAATCCACTTGCATTAATTTTGATGTCAGCTGGAATGTATTTGCCTTCATAGTTATTTTCAATAAACTCCTTTGCTACTGCCTGATAAAAATATACATATTCATTAAACTATCATAACATTTCACTGTATAATTTTTCTTTATCAACTAATATTACATTAAATATATTTTCATTTTACTTACCATTACTCCCAACTCGTGGTGCATGTTGATGCTATAAAATGACTTTTCCATTACTTCATCCTCAAAGTATGAAAGTTCAAAGGTTTTTGCATAAATTGGCGTAAAAAGCAATAGAGTGTATTTTTATCAGTTTTACTTCCCTGACAATGTTTATCCAACCATCTGTAAAGACAACTTCATTAGGTCTTTTTCTCAACCATAAGTTCCATGCTTTACAATTTTTGAGCCTTATCTCTATTAATGTAGGCTTGCATTATTCTCCCCAAAATTGTGTTACAAAATCAGTTGGTATCTCTTACAAATAATATGTTCTCTTAGATTTATGTTCTTTGTTATAAATATTTGACATAGTTGAACGTTGAACATAACTTATCACTTGAAATTCATACCAGTTTAAATGAATCAACTTCCATTAACATCTTTGTAAATGATAGTTCCGAGAGGGTAACCTGTCAATTATATTTAAAATAATCAAATGTAATATAAAAGCACATTCTGTTTTTACTCATATATACAAATAACAATCATGATACCAAATGTTCAATAACAGATAGCGAAAATTAAGAAATACTGTTCAAAGGTTATTCTTGTAAATTACTTATTTTAATGTTTTTAAGTAAATACTACAATAAGAGAAGACAATATTTAGTTAACATTTAATCAAACTCTAATAACATATTTTTATTTTTTTAAATAAACTTTCCTACTGATGGTTATCGATCAAAAGTTTAAAAGAAGTTACCTGAATGTCGTTTTCCGATTATATATGAAGAATTTTAAGCGTCAGATGAGTTTTTTTAGTTTGTGTGGGTGTGTTGTTTGTATAATGAAGAAAGTAATGTATAGACATCTGTTAATTATACAGTACACATTTATTTCAATAAATTTATTTTTGTAAATTGAATATTAAATGAGAATAAGTTTAATAATATTTTATTTTCAACCCTTCATTTTTAAAAGTTGTACTTTAAGGTTCGATATAATAATAATATATGTAATATAATATTTTATTATTACTTTACTTCCAATTTCAGTTTCCATTTCAATCCCTAAAAGATGATTATTTGGGTTCCAGAAAATAAAAATTTCAAAATAAAAATTTCCCTCCTTATTCAAGTATAAGAGGTTAATGCGAGTTTCGTGTTCTTCTGAATAGCTCCAAAGTATTACGGTTAGAAGTCTACTTTGTGAGTTTATATCTGTTTTGTGGTCAATAGTTACAAAATATATAATCTAAATTTCATAATTATTCAACAGACACTTAAAATTATAGGTATGCATAACAAAGATTCAAGCCAGTATGAATTCTTTGTTGGGCGAACTCCAAATTAAAACTCTACACAAGCAAGAAAAAAAAGGAAGGCCATTCTGCAAGAATGTAAAAATAAACGTCCTTTTCACGGTGGATGCATATCCTCTCCTTTACAGAGTACTCAATTGACAAATATTTCCATAGTTATGTCTTATAATTAGACCAAAAATCTGTCTATCACATATTGGAAAGTTTTTTAATTGTTACATATTTTTTTTGCTTTACAAGTTTCAAACAAGTATGAATTGTATGTTGGCCAAACTCTGATACAAAAGAATTGTGCAGAAGCAAGAAAAATAAGGAAGAATATTCTGCAACAGCGTAAAAATAAAAGTGTGTTTGATGTTGGATTCACATCATCTCCTTTACAGAGAACTCAACTATCAAATATTACTAACTGTATGTGTTGTAAATTCGAATCAAAATTGTTGTCTATTACATATTCATATTATAGATTTTATTAATTCTAACATATGTTTTGTGTTTAACAAGTTTCGAGTCACTATGAGTTGTATGTTGGCCAAACTCCGACCCAAAAATCTGCAGAAGCAAGAAATAAAAGGAAGGACATTTTGCAGCAGCTTAAATATAATCGTGGTTTTAATGTTGGATCCACATCCACTCCTTTAGAGAAGACTCCATTGTCAAATATTACCAACGGTCTGTGTTATACTTTGGAATAAAAATTGTGTTGTATTAAATATTCATGTTGTAGCTTTTATTAATTGTTACATATTTTTTTCTTCACAAGTTTCAACAACAAAAATTTTCTCAATGAAAGTAACTCAGCATAGTAGTAATGTGACTACAACTATTGGTATCACTTTTGCGAATCATCTACTAAAAGGAAAGGTAATCCGAGACAATTGAATTATGAACTTTTTTTGTTTGATCATTATTCATGTTTTGCTCATTATTGTTTATATATATATATATTTTTTAAAAAGCTTCAATAACACAATTTTCATCAAGGAATATACATCAAAGTCCTTTAAATTTGGATGTTTCTTCTGGTAGAAGTTTCGAAAGTTCAACTTTTATAATTGTATTAGTAAGTTATTTCTACTTAAAATGTATAACTTATTATATCTATACTATAGTATAAAGCACGAGACGAGGATTCCAACCAAATATAAGTAATTGAAACATTTTTTGCTTATGGTACAACAACTTAATGAAATTGGTAAGGGGCAGTATGGTATTTCTACATAAATATTAAATTGATAAATGAACTGTTTGATAAATTGATAAATACAATTAAATTGCTTTGAATTATATAATAGTAAAATTTTTAATCTTCATATTCTTGTAACATGATAGCAATTAAAAAGAAGAAACTAAAAGGATGCAACTTCTTATATAATTAAATGATTTGTTAATTACTTGAGGAAAAATAAAGAGATAACAAACTCTTATAAATGAAATTTCTTTTTTTTTTTTTATAACAACAATGGTTAGATAGAATGTGAATGTAAAAAGAGAGCAACCAAGCATGATGCTTTGCATTTGAATACATCGAAAGACGTGTACGTGTTTTGGCAAGCAAGGTTACTCAAGTGTTGTATGTTTTGTCTATAACTTAGTTATGTTTGTATGTATTTTTGAATTTTGGTTTTATAAAGATGACTTTTTTTGTTCTATACATATCTATTCTTCTACATTATAAAGGGGGAGACATTGGCAAATATGTCCAAATTGTGAAAGTTAAGATGGCATTTGAAAAGACACATCCATTAAACCTATAATGTCATATAAATCTTTTCCATATTACCCCTTGATGCATTGTTACTTGTACATCCATTGCATTCACTCTTCACATATCATTTTACATGAATTTTAAGATGACATAGGAAAAGTCTCATGTTTAAAACCCAAATGTCATATAATTTTTTTTTCTTTCTACCTTTCATGCAAAACCTACTTGTACATATTCTTTTATCATAACCTTCGATTACCATTAATCGATAACTATAATATCCTTATGTCTATGTTTGTACACAAAAAACTACACGATTTCACCTCCGCGATGATATCCACCACAATTTCATGTTTATTTAGAAAGATAGTTTTCAGTTGCAGTATACACGGACTTGTGTCATATGACCACACATCATGTTTTAAGAAAAATGTTTTTAAAGTGGAATTACTATATATGGTGTATGTAAAAATATTAACATCTTTCACATAAACAATGCATTTACTTTTACATACTTTGTTGGTTTTAAAAATATATGTTTGCTTATATATTTAAATTATTGCTATTATTTGTATTCATTGAAATTTCTATGACATTACTTGGTTTTAACTACATACTATATATAATCTATAATCTATATCTATAATCTATACTACATTGTAAAGGAGGAGGCATGGGCAAATATGTCCATATTGTCCAAAGTTAAGATGACATACCAAGGGTTTCTTTACAATTTTCTAAATTTTACCACTTTTCTTCCCTAAATGCCCCTAGAAGATAATTAACTTTTATATGAAAATGGAACTCACCCAAACTAAATAAACACACGGGATAACAATATTTTTGAACAAATTTCATATAATGGCGATGAAATATAATAATTTATGTTACCGCAATGAATAATCTTATCTCAGCTAAACTTATATGAATTTTAAAAAATTGCCATAATAATACTTATATTATAAACCCTTTTCATATATATGCATCTACCCAGCGGCAAAGTGGACCAGATGGTTCGACTCACTAGCTACATTGGGCAATTTTTTAGCTGTTGGATCAAGTTGGGCAAGTCTATTACAAACTTACAAATCACAACTTTTAATTTCTAAATGAACAATGACCTTCATATGATAGTTTATACAATATCATATTATTACTACATGCTTTCGTCATGTAAATGAACTTTATCATTTAGCAAGGTGTCTTCAATGACACGATTATGTAGATATGCAATGACCGGACAACTTACGCAAGAGTGATGTTTATGTTCATATTGGTCTGTTATAGTAACATACCTTTGGTTTATTAAGATTTGTTCAATAATGAGTACATGGTTTTTGTGGTGAACTGCAATCATTTGTAAGTGGCAACACACATTTCTTTTCTTTTCTTTCTACGAATACTTGTTAAAACATAGTATGCACATTTCTATTCTTTTTGTGTAACTTGCGGCAAAAACCTAAGTATCATAATGTTTTATTGCAACCCATTTGTGGACCCCCCTGCAACGTGTGGGTAAACCCACTAGTATATATATATATATATAGGTTTGGGATCATTTGAGAACTCCTATGAGTTGTGAGAACCATAGGAACTCACTTTATAACCACAAACTTATTTTAATAAAAAATGAATATATGGTCCAGAACCGTGGGCACGATAACTGGTACACCAGAGGTGCGTCCTTCCCGGACTCGAACCGCTGACATCCGCCGCAAGGTAAACCACCGCCTCTCAGGTCCCCCGACTGATTCTACCATAGAGGCCAACGACAGACAATTAAGATTTCGTTGAAATTGTTCGTTTGGAAATTTCCCGAAAAGCTAATCATAGGTTCCTCTCTCCATCGAAACAATAGGGCCGTTATTGCTATTTGACTCGGACCTATTCTAAAAAGTCGAGGTATTTTGAATTGTTTGTTGACACGGACAAAGTTAGGGAAAACCTATGGTTAGGTTCCATTTGTATACTTTGTGGAATTTGGCATATCTTAACCAATCCCTTCGCATGGGCTCGACGTGCACTTGTATGGTCTGGAGAGGCTTACTTATCTTATAGTTTAGCGGCTATATCTGTCTTTGGTTTCATTGCAGTCATACTTCCTTCACCTAAAAGAGAACTTAATTTAGCAGCTCTTTCCAAAAGGCGTGAATGTAAATAAAAAACATCCCTTGGATAAGACTCGCGCCCAGGTGGTCTTCGTAATAGAAGAGACATTTGGCGATAAGCTTGGGCTTGTTTAGAGAGATCATCATAAATGATTAAAGTGTGTCGTTCAAGGTACATAAAATACTCAGCCAGAGCTGCTCCTGTATAAGGAGCGAGGTATTGTAATGTAGCAGGGGAGTCCGCCGTTTCGGCTACCATTATAATATATTCCATCGCGCCTCTAATACAACAATGCATGCATTAGTGATTCAAATTATTTCATAGGTCTTCCTGTTCCATCATCTGGCTTATGTTCTTAATGTAGCATTCAGACCGAATGACTCTTTGAAATTATGTTGATACTTCCACATATTATGGGTAACGTAGGAGACATCTCTATTTTCCCCTGGGGAATCTTTAGAATTACCACTGCTTAGCTTTCAATTCGCCTCTGACCATCAAATGAAATATGAATAATCCGTCCTCTTCTCTTTGAAAGAAGGGGCGCTTCCGGTTCTATCGGTGCTTGAAACAATTTTGTCTTCTCCATATTACTATATCTCTAGAGTTAATAATTTGATATGAGGAACTATTGAACTCAATCACTTGCTGCCGTTACTCTTCAGTTTTCTCTTAGGAAAATTCCCTTCAACTATTGATGCCAAATAAAAAATATCGTGGAGTTCAAGGGAAATATCCAAACACGTGTGGATATCTTATAAAAGCGCCAAATACCTTTCAAGATGGAAGTTATCCTATAGATCCTGTATTCATGCCTGTTCGAAATGCGAATCATAGTATTTATTCTTATGAAAATGGTAACAAAGAGATACTATTTCTCGAAATATGGACAAATGGAAGTTTAACTCCTAAAGAAGCACTTCACGAAGCCTCCCGGAATTTGATTAATTTATTGATTCCCTTTTTACATACCAAAGAAGAAAATTTCAATTTAGAGGACAATCAACACATACTTCCTTTACTCCCTTTTACCTTTTATGATAACTTGGCTAAACTAATTTATCCACTAGGTCAATCTGGTTGGTTCTTTGCGCCTAGTTTTGGTGTAGTAGCTCTTACAACCGACACAATCCTCTGTTCTTGGAGCAGAAGCTATTTGAACCCGTGACCTCAAGGTTATGAGCCTTGCGAGCTACCAAACTACTCTACTCCGCGCCGAAGAGAAGAACTGAAAACTAATATACAAGCAAACAACAATAAAATAATGAATAAAATATTAATATACTTATACGTGGGTAAAAATCCCTTACACCGGTGTAATTTGGCGTAAATTAATGTATTTTAAAAAAAAAAAATTATAGCGGGGTTTACGTGTTTTTACACGAGTGTGCAAAACAATTTTTTTTTTTTCGTATTTTACTTCGAGTTCTCGCGAGTTCTCACAACTCATAGAGTTCTCAACGGATCCAAACCCTATACACACACACACACATATGGTGGGGTTAGGGTACACAAGATATGTTTTGTGAGAAGGGTAAGAAACCATGAAAACGTGACAAGTGGCAATATTAATATTTTGCAATAAGGGTAGATTAGTCAATTTAACCATTAATTATAATGTGCATTTAATTACATTTCCATTATTTATGGAAGATTATCTCTGCTCTTCAATTTTTCAACCAATCAAAAACAAAACAGTATCCAACCTATGAATATAAAACACAATAGTATGATCATGATAAAACACAACACACCCAACCTATGAACATAAAACACAATAGTATGATCATGATAAAACACAACACACCCAAACCAATCGTAAAACACAACAGTATCCAACCTATGAATATAAAACACAACAAGATCCAACCTATGAATATAAAACACAAGAGTATGATCATGATAATACACAATACACCCAAACCAATCGAAAAACACAATTATGAAATTCAATTATTTTTATAAGATTTGAGACCAATTTTATTATTGTAAAAACTATGAAGCTATAGATTTTACAACTCTAACAGAGTAGTGTCGCATCTTCTTATGCCTGTTTATTTGTTATCGTCCTCTTTGCTAGCGTTGTTTTGTTTAATTTATTATTCTTATATACAGGTGACATTTGTCCAATTAATTAATATCATACTTCAAGTAATTTTACAATATATGCATTCGATTTCTTTTGAAATCATGATTAATTGATGATCATATTCTTAATGTTTGTAGGTTTTGATGAAAGAGGATAATTTACTGCATGTTTTATGAGAGAGAGAGAGAGAGTAAAAAAAGGAATGATTATGAGAGTAGGAGAATATTGTGGAACAATTTTGTGCATACTTTAAAAGAAATAGTGATTTTACATTTATACCCTTAAACCATCTAATTAATCTATCTAATTATAACACTAATTACACATTTGCCATCCATTTAATCTCACCCATAGATTAATCTAATCTAATGGACACAATTATTTCTTACACTTCTTACAAAAAACACCTTTTGTATCCGAACCTCTATATATATATATATAGTATGAGTATCTATGGAAAACCTTAGTTATATGGTAAACCCTTGAAACCCAACTTGTGGCTACAATGAAGCCACATCACCACAATTCAAAACCAATATAATAATAAGATAAGGGTATTGAGGTAAATTTACCTCTAGAATCTTTTGTCAAACCCTATGTAATTTCTCACCACCTTTTTTACCATATGTAATCTCTCACCACGTTTAATAAATGTTACCAAAATAACACATTAACTTCTCATGCAACATTAACACATGTTACCCTTTACATGCAGTTCATATGAATGTCTTGGGGTAGGTTTATCTCTTGTTCAATAGTTTGTAATGATACTTTGTAATAACCCGTGTTACCAAATATGTGACACCCGGCATGTTTGGGTCAACAATTTATAAACACATAAGTCTACCTTAGCGAAAAACGTTTATTAAACATACTTGACGGGGTCAGTAGAGTCGGAACACAGTCCGTATTGTCCAGGGTTCAATGATTCGAGAGATCATTGGGTTAGTCACACACACACACGATACGAGTCCCGTTGTTGGTGAATTACATAAACTAATTAAGTGTATGTGTAGACTAATTGTCGTATGGTGGATTATATGCTTAGATGTGTTTAAATGATGTGTAGATAATCATCCATGCTTAAATATGTTAAACATAGACTAAGGTTGCATGCTCGTATGTTAAGGTGCGTTAAAATGCGTTAAACACGACAAATTGGAAAACTAGAAAAACGTGAGTCCTGGTTCGACCAATCGAATGGGCGAACCTGGACAATACTCCTGGTTCGACCCTTGTAAAAGGGGCGAACCTAGGATATGGAATTTAAAGAATTTCATTCGACCAAGTCAGGGTACGTTCGACCCTGTGAAAGGATCGAAGGAGGGTACATTCGCCCAGGTAAAAGGGGCGAATGTGGACATAGTATAAATACCACACTTTGTCATTTTTCACCATTTCACAAACCCTAAACGCCTCAAAACACTCTCTAGCAACTTTAAACATTGGGGAAGGAGTTTTTGCCCTTGTTTTCTATAATCTAACCTACAAACATCTTCTACACAAAGATCTAAGGTGTGTTCTTCATTCTAAATCATTTTCAAAGCATTTCAATTCGTTTTCATTAAATCCCAAGAGTCCAAATCTGATTCAAACATGTTTTCATGAATAAAAACCTTCCTAATATCTTTCTAAACAAAACCTATTCATAAACAATGAGTTTTCATACAAAATAACATGTGTTAATGGTGTTTTATGTGATGTTATGCATTGTTTGATGATTGATTGCTGTATAGATGTTATGACAATGATCTAGGACTGTTATTGATGATGATTTATGATTGAGTTAGGTTACAATTGATTATTGATGATGTTATGTTCATTTTGGGGATTTTGGGTTAGATCTAGGGCTTGTTCATGATGATAGTGATAAGGATATGATTGGGGGGTTTATTGTTCATGATAATCTGAGTATATTAAGTTGATTATTGATTGATTTCATAAAGTTTCCTAATTGGGTAAAGATTGCATGCGTTTGATGTGACATCTCCATAATTTGCTATTTCGGGTAACTTGTAAAACGGACGGATTTCGGGATAAAATTGGTAGGGTTTTGTAGGAATATGTTAATGATAGTTGACTGCTGTGATTGGTGATGTTTCGTGATGTTTTCGGACCGTTTAGATGCGTTTTGGTGCGTTTTATAAAATGCTGATGAAAACGGGCGAACGTGGAATAAAATTGGTTCGAATGGGCGAACGTGGAACAAAACGTGGGAAAAAACGGGCGAACGTGGAAAAATGGGCGAACGTGGGAAAAACGGGCGAACGTGGGAAAAAAACGGGTGAACGTGGAACAAAATGTGGGAAAAACGGGCGAACGTGGCTCAAACGGGCGAACGTGGAAATGGGAAAACCACATTCGACCATCTGATGTCCGGAATGAGATTTTTGATGCAAACTAAGTGTTTTATGCTTGAAACTTATGTGTTAAACTTATGTGCATGACTAATTGATGTAATGGGTCACCAACGGGATGTCGGGTCGGTCCGGGATGGCTGGTTAACGTTTAAACACACTTTTTAACACACGTAATCAAGATCTGGACAATCGGGGACTAGTTAGCCTTCGGGTTAGTAGTCATCACACTTATGTAAACTCATTGATAGGTTGTCACTAGTTGGGATTATCATACACGTGTTGGACTTCTAATTATCAGAAGACGCACTCTAAGGTGAGTTTCACGGCCCCTCTTTTATGCACTTTTTCTCGGGGGAGAAGCATGCCACACGTTTTAACAAATACAACATTTATGTTTTGAAACGCAACGTTTATGAAACATAACGCTTTTGAAACACAACGCTTTTGAAACACAACACTTATGAAACGCAACGCTTTTAGAAACATGACACCTTTTGGGAATGTGACTCTTTTAAGAAACGTGACGCGTTTGGCACTTGGCATATTTAACATTGGCATTTGACACTTTTAAACATTGGCATTTGGCATATTTAACATTGGCATTTGACACTTTTAAACATTGACACTTGGCATTTGGCACTTGGCGCTTGGCGCTTATTTACTATACGACGAAACCTAAGTCCCTATTGAAACCATGAATGTGCGGGGCACAACGGGGGAAATGTGGATAGATCTATCGGGTGTGACGAACCCCACCTGACGGCTGGGAGCCAGGCGGGTGCATATTGTCTCTACTTGACACTTGACACTTGGCACATGGGTAGCAACTCGAGCAACGTTTGTCAGTAATGGTTTTAGCAACACAGTCGTAGTAGTAAGGGAACGTTTGTCATTTACTTGGAACTTTTGCACACTTGGCACTTTATGAGGAATCACTTTACACATGAAAACGTTTACGAACTTAAAACTTGTGAACTCACCAGCATTATATGTTGACGTCTTTTTGGCATGTTTTCTTAGGTCGCTAAGGTAGCAGCATTGAGTATAGGCGCACGGAGTCTCACGGCGTCTAGGGATCATATGCATATTTTGTTAAACATTTCAGACTTTGAGTTTTACTTTTAAGTTGTAATAATACATTTTGCTTCCGCTGTGTTAGAACGGTTTTGAAACTCAATGGTAGTTTACGTTGTTTTCTTATCATATAGATGTCGTTTATTGTGACCGTTGACTTGGATCCTGGTGTGTCACGCGCCTCGCTGTAAAACCCCGCATGTGGAAATTTGAGGGTGTGACAAAATAACATGTTTTAACCGAATGTGTGTTAATAGTTTGTATGCTATGTTTACTTATTTCTTTTGTAAACTTATGAAGTGAAACAGGAGTGGTTAGAAAGACAAAAAGGTTGACAAATGATACAGGTTTAACTTATGTTACCACACCACTCATACTAACAAATGTTAGATCTTCTCATGGGTATATGGGGGCAACAGGTTTAACTTTATCAGATTAGATAACACATGTTAGCCCTTTATGACCAACTAACACATGTTACCCTTGTATGCAACATTAACACATTATTTGTACTTGCCCCATTATAATAATATTTCCTTAAACAAAAAGTAGAAAAGAGGGTGTGACATGACCTATTATAATAATATTTTCTTAAACAAAACGCAGGAGAAAGGAGAGAGATGGTGTGACATGACCCATTAAAATAATATTTTCTTAATCGGATTAGATAACACATGTTAGCCCTTTATGACCAACTAACACATGTTACCCTCGTATGCAACATTAACACATTATTTGTACTTGCCTCATTATAATAGTATTTTCTTAAACAAAAAGTAGAAGAGAGGGTGTGACATGACCCATTATAATAATATTTTCTTAAACAAAAAGTATGAGAGATGAGAGAGATGGTGTGACATGACCTATTATAATAATATTATAAAGGTGAAAAGAAAGAGGAGAGAGGAGAGAGAATGTGTCATAACTTTTCTGTAAAATGTGTCATGACTTGTGATATGATAGAGAGAGAGTGTGTGTCTTACACACATATTTCTCTTCCCAAACTACCCTTGCATGTTATTTTGAGTATTAAAAAAATATTATATCTAACATCAAGTGCAAAGAATGAATCCTATCCATTGATCTAAAGAGATGGATGGTCTAGATGGAGTTTCCGAGGTTTACCATCTAAGGGTGGGTTTCCATATTATCCCTTCCCTATATATATATATATGGGCAAGAAAATGATGGGCAAAAAGTAACATTGAAGCTTATTGGAACAAGAAATAAGGATGGAAGGGTTTATAACCTGCTAACTGCGTCAGAAGTTGATGCATTAATAATTAGTGATTTTGATGGATCATTTGACACAAGAGATATCATTGTTCGATCAACGGTTGATGGGCTTCAAAGAATTAGTGAGCTTCGTCATTCTTATCTTGCTATGCAATATCCACTTATTTTCCCATATGCTGAAGATGGTTTCTGACTTGGTATTAAACATAATGGTATTGCAGTTGATAATGACAAACTTAGAAACAATCTTTCAATGAGGGAATTCTTTTCTTATAGAGTACAAGATAGGCATAATCAGTTTTCATTGTTATGCGAAAAAACTATTTTAATAGTTTTCAGTTGACGCGTACATAATGGTAGAATCTGCTCGCCTAGCTTATATAAAACACAATAACCGAAACTTAGAAACTAAAGTTTTAAGAATTTGAATGCTACTATTGAAGGTGGAGAGGATAATACATCAAATTGTGGTAAACGTATAGTCATGCCTTCATCATTTACATGGATGCTATGGCAATTTGCAAGGTAATTGGATATCTTGATTTTTTCATAACAGTGACCTGTAATCCAAAGTGGCCTGAGATTTCTAGGTGTTTGTCTGATAAAGATCTTAAACCAGAAGATAGACCGGATATTATATCTAGAATATTGAAGATTAAATTGGATTATATAATCAAAGATTTGCACAAGTATAAACTGTTTGGTGAGACACAAGCATATACTTTTTTTTAACCTAATTTTTTCGGATATTTTATTTCATACGAAGACAAAACAAGTTACATTTAGATGGTGGGTAAGCGGGCAACAAGCTGCGCCGCTACCCCCTTTTGAATCGCAAAGCCTATCCTGCTAAACACGAACCCTTGGTTCTTAGGACTCTGCGAGTCACGGTGGACCAACAATCAGATAACTTTTAGTAAATATAGTTAAATGTTTATCAATAAAAGTATTGTTATCTAACTACTAATTGATGTTCCCGTTATAGATTTTTCAGTTCTTTATACCATTGAATTTCATAAACGTGGTCTACCACATGCACACATATGTTTGTTCCTGAATGCTGAAAGCAAATTCCTAACTGCATCTGATATCGATCGTGTAATTAGTGCAGAGATCCCAGATAAAGGTAGAGATCCTGAATTGTATGAAGTTGTCAAGCAGTTTATGATTCATGGACCTTGTGGTACAGACAACCCTCAATGACCATGCATGGTTAACTTTAAATGTTCTAAAAAGTTCCCCACAAAATATGTAGATGAGACTTGTGTTGATATTGATGGTTATCCGGTCTACCATCGTCGTCAAACAAGTAATAGAGTGGAAAAGAAGGGCGTCCAACTTGATAATAGGTATGTAGTTCCCTACAATCCTGTTTTTCTCAGAAAGTACCAGTGCCACGTGAATGTTGAATGATGCAATCAGTTAGGTTCTATCAAATATTTGTTTAAGTATATTGATAAGGGACCTGATAGAGTTACGGCTTCTGTTTTCCAATCTAAGTCTACAAACAATGACACCGAGCAAAACAAAGAGGTAAATGAGGTAAAGACATACCTTGATTGTAGATATATTTCAGCTTGTGAGGCTGCTTGGAGAATATTCAGGTATGACATACATTATTAATTTCCAGCTGTTGAAATATTGCCTTTCCATTGTGAAGATGGTCAGAGTATTGTTTATGATGATGATTCTAATTTATTTGATATTGTCAATAATCCAACGTTGAAAATGTCAATGTTCACATAGTGGATGGAAACTAATAAAACTGATGAATTTGCCAGGAAATTGAAATATATAGACTTTCCGAGATACTATGCTTGGATACGTAAAGAACGAAAGTGGAGCCTACGAAAAAAGCCTTTGCCATCTATTGGCAGGATACATTATGTGTCTCCATCACTTGGTGATTGTTACTACCTGGGAATTTTATAAAATCATGTTAACCTACAAAGCATCGCCTAGCAAAAACCATGACTGAAATCCCTTCGCCGTTTTACGTCAGCGAGGCAGCTAGCGTCCTTCGGACAGTGGACGCATGGCCTATCGCCCGTTTTACGTCAGCAGAGTAGCATACGTCCATAACACAATGGAGGGACTGTCTGCCGCCCGTTTTACGTCAGCGGGGCAGATGCACTACGAAGCTTCTTCAACAAGATAGACAAGACTTCGTCGATATGACTGAAAGTTACATTTCAGGGCAGCATCGAGACACACACTGTTGGATCAGTTTCTTGTTTTAACAGGTTCTTATCATGAACACTTGTATATTTAAACTATCAAACCAAGTTGCACAGCGGATTATAAGTTAAGTGTTCAAGTTAAAAATGTACTTTTTAAACAGTAATAAATACTCCCCCTTGAGTTATGAAGCTAAAGTAGCAAGTGAGAATCTAAAAACAGTTAATGAATAAAATAGTAAATGCTTCAATGATTATCAGATTTAATGGAAATAATAACTACAAAAAGGAATGTCTAAAATAGTTGGATGAACCCATCTATTTATAGACTAAGAGTAAACGTACAAGAGAAGTATTGAAGCAATATAATAAGTACAAATAATAAAACAGGCTGTAGCATTGGTACTTGTACAAAAGATCTAAGAATACAAATATTAAACTAAACTACTGAAGTTCAAAGGCGGTGGGAAGCTTCTATCAAAACATCTGATGATTGACAAACTACTGATGAGTAGTTTGTCTTCAACAGTTCTTCAGTTGACTTGTCTGTTTGACTTCAGAACTTCTGATCATTACTCTTCAGCACTTGATGCTTTCTTCTTCATTGTTTTGAATCTTGTTCTTTAGCAGTTTCTATACTAAGCATATTTGGCAGAATAGAAATTAGACTAAGGCTTGCAAAAGTGGGTTCTTCAATCCTTTTTGTCCTTACAATCTTCCCCTGGATTGATGAAGCCAAAACCGTATCTAATCCTTTATTCTCTTTTTCTGCCATCAAGCATCTTCCAAATTTCTCTGAACATGGAAGTCTTGAGTTGTTGCAGTTGTTCATCAGCAAGAGATCTTTATTCTGGTTCAAGATGTTGGATTGTGGGCAGGTCTTTTGTAGATAGTTTCTTCAGTTCAGTTATAGACTTGAAGACCTTGCTTGAACGATCTCTTCTTGTGATCAATACTGAGTTTGAATCAGTAAATAACCATTTAACTATATTCAGTTTAGATTGGTCAAAGGCTAAAGTGTAGGGGACTAAGCTAGTCTCCTGGGTTGATCCTGATTGTGGAATGTTTTCTACTTCAGTGACCCTCAGGTGGGATTTTCTTCCTTCTTCAGTATGCACAACATCAGGTATATTAAAGGTAGGGAGATGATGTTCAGTGATTACCTTAGTGTGCTTTGTGTCTGTTGTGGTCTGTTGTAATTGGGAAGCAAATGTAGAAGGATCTCTGAATTGTGTCAGCAGAGGCTTCTCTTCAACCACAAAGTCTCTTTGTACTACTGTATTGCCTTCAAGTAATGCCATTTTGAAATCAGTCTTTATGGTCTCCTCTGGCTTCTTTTTGGTAGCAGGCTTTGATGTTGATTGTCTTTCACCAGAATTTCTAACTATTGATGTTTTTGATACTTCAGACTTTTTGAACTTCTATGGATTTGTAGCCTTATCAGCCTTGAATCTTTTATAAGTGTCATATAAGGTATCTTCTCTCCATTTTGACACTGAAGCTTTTAAACCAAATCCATTGGCTACTAACTCTTCTATGACCTCAGCTCTCTTTGCATTTCTGTCTTTTTCTGTGGCTAGCTTGTCAGATACAATTTGAGCTCTTCTTGTCAATTCATCCACAGAGAGCCCTTTGAGTGAGTACTTCTTTATTTCGCTATTCTTGGAGATATATGTCATCAGTTGTTGTCTTTTATCCTCCTCAGCAACTCTTTCTAACTCTTCTAACTCACCCAACATTTCTTCATATTTCTCAAGCTTTTCATTGTAGCTTAAGTCATCTGTTGCTTCTAGGCTGTTCCAAATCTTATCTTCCTAGGCCTTCTTCTGTGCTGCTTTTAAACTATTCTCCAAAAGTTCTTTTGACATGGATATAGGAGCAGTGTTTAAGACAGTTGTTTGAGTGGGTGTAGGCCTTGGAATTTCAGCTATAATGGGTTCAGTTGCCTTAGAAAGTTGTTCTGTTTGAATGTAGGAAGTGTTAACTACTGAAGTGTTGATCAGGAAATCAACTACTGAAGGATTGTCTTCAGTACTTTCTTGGACATCAGCAGTTTCTTCAATTTGGCCTTGGGATTTCTCAGCTACTTCTTTAGCTTCTTTAAGGAGCCTTTCTTGATGTTCTTTTTGCTTTTGGGCATCCTTTTGTTGTTGTGCCTCTTTTTCCTTTTTACTGCTTTCAAGTGACACTGTTGGTTCCTTAATCTTCTCCCTCTTTTGGCTTCATCCACTTCTGGAAACCAAACGGGTAAAGGAGTTACACCAGATAATTTAGCAAGTTGTCTTGTGTTGTTGTTTATCTTCTTTGAAAGCTTACTAATTTTGTTGTTGATCATCTCAAATTGAGTGTTGGTCTTCAACTCCAAAGCAGTTGTAAAAGATTTAAGATGTTGAGAGATTAGGGTGTTCATCATCTGGTATAGGGGACCAGTTGGGCTGCATAGGTGGTTCAAGTCTATGCTTGATGACCAAGTGAATTGGGTAGGCTTTTGATTTGGAGGGGGTGTTTTTGGATGATCTTCAGTTTGAACTGAAGATGCCACTTTAGGGGAATCAAGGTTCAAGTGGTCTTTAACCTGATCTTTTGTGACCAGCTCTTTGAGCTTAGAGACATCAGATTCAGGATCTTCACAAGTAGCCGTCAATTCATGTTGTGGAGAGTTTGAATCATCATCCAAATCAATGGAATCATCTGAATCCCTGGTGATATCCTAAATGAGGACATCATCAGTTGTATCATGAGCTAGGCCCAACCTAGTTTTCTCATGAACCTCTTTGTCTTGGTACTGAGGATTTCCAACTTCAGGCATAAATCCTTCATTAGTAGTTGCCACATTTGAGGTCTTAGCTATGTTACTTTTGTCCTCAGATCCACCGCTGGATGGTAAACGAGTAGTAGCAGCCTCAAATGCACCTAAAGTATCTAAGTTTGGGCTTAGACACCTTGGTTCATCCTCATCTCTTAGGATAGGGCTATTAACATCCACATCCATGTCAACTTCTGATTGTTTATCCCCTGTTTGATGTGTTTGTTGGGGATTGACATGTTCAGTTGGGATTGTTTCTTTTAGCCTAGAGAGAAGTTTGGCAATTTCTATTGTGGTGTGAGATATTTCTGGTTCAGTAGTTTTGGGTAAAGGGTCAACAGTTTCAAAATAAGGGTCAGTAGTTATGGCCTTTTTAAGTTTCTTCCTATGAAGTAAAATTGTAATGGGTGCTCTTTGGGGGGTTTGAGATGGATGCGACTGAGAGGATGTTTCAGTCACATCTTTAACAAGTGCAGATTGCACATCAGCAGTTTCAGGCATCTCAACTTCCTAAACTGCCTTTCTTTTAGGGTTGGTGGGTTTTGATTTTTGTTGTTTAGGTTTCTTGGCCTTTTTAGAGAGGGTTTGGAAGATGTTGGTTCCATGGGGACTGGTTCTTGTTCCCCTTGGTCATCTTCTGGCAAAGCTGCCGGTTTGTTATGCCTTGAGTATGCTTGTGAGGTTAATGGGTTTAAAAGTGATGTTTTACCCACAAGCACCTCATTTCCAAGTTCTTTAATTATACATTGCATGATGAATCTTGTATACAACAAAAAATTCCTTTTAGTATTTTGGTGATGCAACACCAACTCATTAAAGAAAAGTACTGATGCCCTGAATTTTGTTTCATTCACAATGGAATGAAAATTAGGTTGAATAGCAGAGGGCATCTGATCATAAGATCCAGTTTTGGGACTTAAACACATAATTATGTAATGAAACAAAAGTTTGTATTTTGGTTTAAAATATTTCTTATAGATTGTAGCATGTGAGAGAGTACCTTGGTAACCACACTCTGTCATGGTTAAGTGAATTACAAAATTGGGAATGTTCTCTGGTGCATCACCATCATCCATTCCAAGTCTTATTCCCAAAGTAGCCGGTGTGATTGCCATGACCTTCCCTTGGATAGTTGATTTTACAGAAATCACTCTGTTGTTCATTGTCACCGCCTCGGCGTTTGCCCAGAACTCATTAAGAGTTTGAATGTGAATTGGAGGATCAATGGTGAAAGCAGGGTTGTATTGGGATTTGACGACTAAATCAATGATTTCGTCGTATTGGGACCAGGCTTCATCCTTCACAAAGTAGCCTCGTTGATTATGTCCATGTTTCAGTATAAGAGCCATGGTATTTTGTGTGTGTGGATTGAACAATGTTTTTGTTGTTTGTAGGGGTGGGTTTGTGAGTGTTTTTGAGAGAGGAGGGAATTTTTCTTTTTGAAAGGATAAGAATAAGAAAAGGTGTTTATCAGAAGTTTATAACCGCCCTAGGTCAAACTTCTGAAATGGGAAATGTCTGATTTACCCTGATTGACAAAACTGCTGATGAAGAACAATATTCATCAGTAGTTCCCATTTTCTCTTCAGTAGTTTTTTAAAAACTGATGAGAACATTTATAAACACTTTATTCATAACTTCTGAAGTTTATTTTATCAGAAGTTAATCATTTTTTGTGAAAATATCCCCATTCTGATGTTTTTGTACATCAGTAGTTTCTCTCTTTTTGTTTTTCAGAAGTTTTATGACAGATTAGTAACAATGTAAGTGAAAGAAAAATATGTGTAGGAAAATGAAAAACACTTATAGTACTTATTCCAAATTTAGCATCCCAAGCATGGATACTAGCTTCTAAAATGTTGATGTGTCAAGGGGTTTGGTTTATATGTTAGCTATTTGATTAGCTGTTGTCACATGTTTCACCTCAATCTTGCCTTTTTCATAGCAATCCCTTATGAAATGATACTTGATTTCAATATGTTTAGTCTTTGAAAACTGAACATGATTTTGAAATATGCTAAAGGCAGATTTACCGTCTACAAGCAATGGGGTCTTGGTCTCTTTGATTCCAAATCAAGTAACTGATATTGAAGCCATTGAATCTATGATGTACAACTTGCAGTTGCAATGTATTCTGCTTCAGTAGTTAAAGTTGCCACAGATGTTTGCTTCTTTGATTGCCAGGACACCAGACAGTTTCCAAAGAATTGATAACCACCAGATGTTGATTTTCTTGATATTTTGCACCTTGCATAGTCACTATCTTAAAAAGATGCTAACTTGGTATTGCTAGAAGCAGGATACCAAATTCCAAGTGTAGGAGTTCCTTTCAGATATCTGAAAATTCTTTTGACTGCAATTAGGTGTGATTCCCTAGGATCTGATTGATATCTAGCACAAACACATGTTGAAAACATAATATCTGGTCTAGATGCAGTTAAATAAAGTAGGGAACCTATCATACATCTATACATGGTTTGATCAATTTGTTTTCCTTGATCATCTGGTTCAACTTGTGTGATTGGTATCATGGGAGTGGAAGCTTATTTACAGTCTTTTAAAGAAAATTTGCTTAATAATTCTTTAACATATTTTGATTGATGTATAAAAGTTCCACTTGTTGTTTGTTTGATATGCAGTCCCGAAAAGTATTGCAGTTCTCCCATGGTACTCATCTCAAATCTTGATTGCATGAGTTTCTTAAATTCATAACACAGTTTGAATTTGTTAAACCAAAAATAATATCATCAACATAAATTTGAACAAGTAGGATGTGATTTCCAACATGATTTATGAAAAGAGTTTTAGCAATGGAGCCTCTTGTGAAGTGATTTTTGAGTAAAAAGTTTGAAAGTGTTTCATACCAAGCTCTAGGAGCCTGTTTTAGCCCATAAAGAGCCTTGTCAAGTTTGTACACCCAATCAGGAAGAGCGGGATCCTAAAAGCCCAGGTGGCTGACAAACATACATTTCTTCTTTTATTTTTCCATATAAAAATGCACTTTTTACATCCATTTGAAAAACTTTAATTTTGTTGGAAATAGCATAAGCCAAAAATAACCTAATGGCTTCAAGCCTTGCAACTGGAGCAAAGGTTTCGTCATAGTCAATTCCTTCTTCTTGAGAATAACCTTTTACCACCAGTCTTGCCTTGTTCTTGATAATTAAGACTCATCTTGTTTGTTTCTGAAAACCCATCTTGTTCCAATTGGTTCTTTGTTTGGAGGCAAGGGGCAAATTTCCCAAACCTGTTGCTTCTTGAACTGTAAAAGTTCATCTTGCATTGCTTCAACCTAACTGTTGTCTTAAAGGGTTTCCTAATACTTCTTAGGTTCTAACTGAGAAATAAATGATGAGAATAAGCAGAAGTTGGAAAGCTGGTTTCTTGTAAGTACCCCTAATGCAATATCACCCATGATTTGATCCAATGGATGATCTCTGTGTTCAATCAGTTGTTGTAAACCACCGATAGGTGTAGGCTCTTGTACTTCTTCAAACAAAACACTGAGGTTGATAATATCTGGTTCAGCTGTTTGAATATTTTCAGTAGTTTTGGGAGCTGAATCAGATGTTTGAGTTTGTACATCAGCAGTTGTTGAGTCAGAAGTTTGAGCAACTTCTGATGGTTTGAAAGTTGATTTAATGACTGTATTTGGAGTCCATGATGGAGGTCCATCCTCAAACCCTTGATCCCCTTAATAAGTGGGTTTAGATAAATCAACAGTCTTTTCAGGTAACTGTCAAGGTCAAAGAGTTCAGTAGGTTGTGCTGGAATGAGTGAATGTTTTAACTCATTGAACTATCTTGGTTCTGGAATTGAATACCTTGTAGGCTTTTCTACTTGAAGAGTAACCAAGAAAATAACCTGAATAAACTTTGAAATAGAGTCTTTTATGTTGAGGATAAAACATTGACATCCAAAAGCCCTAAAAAGGAGATCAGGGGCTTAATGCCATGAAGAATTTCATAAGCAGTTTTGGAATGTCTCTTTGTGATTAAAACCCTATTCTGAACAAAACAAGCTGTGTTAACTGCTTCAGCCCAAAAATAAAGAGGTAGGCCTGAATCAGCTAACATTGTTCTTGCTATTTCAATTAATGTTCTGTTCTTCCTTTGTACCACACCATTTGTTCAGGAGTTCAAGGAATGCTGAATTGTCTAACAATCCCTTTAGACAAATAGAATTCATCCAGAGTTTTGTTCCTGAAATCTGTCCCATTGTCACTTCTTATGACTTTGACAGAGAGAGAATATTGTTTCTCTACTTGTAGAATGAAGAACTTGATAATTTCAGCTGCCTCATCCTTGGAAAATAAGAAGAAGACCCATGTGAATCTTGAGTAGTCATCAATGATGTCTAAGAAGTATTTCTTCTTACCAAGGCTCATGATTTTGACTGGCCCAAATAAGTCCATATGTGGTAGTTGAAGACATGCATTGGTTTTTTATTCTTCAATAGACTTATAGGAGGACTTATGCTGCTTTCCCTTTAGACATGATACACAATGTTCTTGACACTGGTATATTTCAAGGGTAGACCTCTGACCAAGCCCATTTTGTGACTTTATTTATGGTTTTAAAGTTCACATGGACAAGTCTCATATGCCAAAGGTCTATCTCTGAAGTTGATGCCTTTGAGAAGAAACAGGCAGTGTTGTTCAGTACTTTGCACTATTCAATGTCCACTGCATAGACAATGCCACATCTTTTGGCTATCAACAAAGCATGATCTTCAATGATCTTATCTATCAACTTTTGGCCTTCTGGTGATATGATCTGGCATGATGCTTTGGTGAAAAAGGAAGAATATCCTTTATCACACATTTGTGAAACACTTAGCAAGTTGTACTCAAGGTTTTCAACCAGATTGACCTTGTCAAACTGCATTTTGCCTGAGGATACGTTGCCATATCCTAGCACATATCCCTTTGCATTATTCCCAAAGGACACAGATCCTTCTCTTTGACTTATGAAATTGTTGATTAGGTACCTGCATCCAGTCATGTGCATTGAGCCTCCACAATCAACATACCAAATGTTATTTAAACCTCTGGAGACCCTCTGCACAAAGAGTAGATTAGTTAGATTTTGGAACCCAAGCCAATTTGGCTTTGGGTGTACTCTTAGGAATAGTAGCAGTTTGTTTTTTACCAGTTTTAGAAATCCATGTCTTTTTGGCAATGGATTTATTGTTGAAAACAATGGCGGGACCCTTTTGAGGTTCACCATCAACTTTGGTCTTCAAAAGCTAAACCAAATTTATCAAATCTTTAACCTCAGTAGTTTGTGAAACTACTGATGGCTTAGGTCTAACTTCTGAAAATGAATTTTGAGAGGAAGACTGTGGTTGAGATTTAGTCTTTCTCTAAGAAAAGGTGTTGATTGGTTGCTGTTGGATGGGAAAGAAAGTATTTTCATAATTTTATTTGATTTATTTTCCCCACAACCATTAGTAAAATTTTCTTGTTGTACTGATTTCCTTTTCTACATCTGCAAAATTCTATTTTGTGGTTAAACAGACCACAAATTTCACAAGATTTTGCCTTTCCTTTTAGATTTTCAAGAGTTTTGGAAGGTAAAGTACTGACAATTGTTAAATTTGGAATTTGTTCATTAGTTGTTTTCAGGGTCTCAACTCCTAATGTAGATGAAACTACTGATGAGCCAATGTCAGTTATTTCAACTTCTGCAGGACTTTCTTTTTCATTTGGAAGAAAGTTTTGATGAAAAGATGTGCATTCTTTCATATCAGAAGTTTGTGTTTGAACTATTCTACTCCCATCATCAGTAGTTTTGGGAGTAAAATCAGTTGGTGATTCTGTATGATTATACCCTGTGCCAAACTTAACATTTGATGCAGTTTGTTTGTTAGGCAGCATTTGGTAACCTCTACATGACTCCACCAAGTTTTCACAATCAACCTTGGTGTCAATAAGCTCTTTTCTGACTTTTCCTAGGTTTTCTATCATGCTTTTTATTTGTGCTTGGGTTTTAATAGCATTTTTAGTTAATTTAGAAATTTCTTTTGTCTTTGAAGGAAGTTTTCTTTCTAAATCACATTTCATTTGAGTATATTTTCTTTCAGAGTCATTGGCTTTGCCTTGTAGATGCACATTGGTCTCTCTTATTAAAGCAAATGATTCTTTGCATGATTTTGAGCAAGGCTTTTAAAGAGACTCTTTGGATACCTGAGATAAGGCAGCATTAGAGGAGCATCCCTCAAAAGCCATTAAGGCAATTTTCTTTCTGCCATTATCAGGTTCACCTCAGTTGATGTCAAACATTTTGTTGTCTGCATTTGGACTGCATTCAGTTGTATCAAAAGGAAGACTGCTCCAGTCAATATACCCATTTGTGAAAAGACTTTGTTGTGTTGGTTGTTGAGTTGATGGAGGTTGTTGAGCAGTAGGAATGGAAGTCATCTGTTGTTGGCTCTGCTGTAGATGAGCAGGCATCTGAACATATTGTACTTGTGGCACATATTGGATTTGTGGAGCTTGTGCTTGTACAAAATGTGCATTTCCATGTGTTCCAAAGTTTCTATTGTAACTAGGGTTTGATTGGTTTCCAGACTGTGATTGGTTAAAGCTAGAGCTTCTACACTCTCTAGCAAAGTGTCCCAACTTCTGACACTTATGACATCTTAATTTAGATTTGTCAAAACCAATTTTTTTTAGAAATGTCCAGTCTTGGAAATTTCCTTCCTGACCTTTTATAAAACTTGTTAGTTTTTATGCTTAACATGGCCAGTTGGTGTAGTATATCCATTTCCTCTAGGTCATCACTACTGAAAATTTTTAAATCATCCATTATAAAACACATGTTATCAGTAGTTTGACAGTTTTCATCATTATCATAAGCTGGATATGAGCTTTCTGATGAGATCCCAGCAGTTATAAAACACATGTTATCAATGTATTCACAAGACCCAAAGTCATTAGAACAAGAAGGTGAGTCTTGTCCTAAGAGTGATGTGCTACCTGGAATATAGTCATCAACAGTTTTTCCAGAGTTTTGTAACCTTTTCTTTTGATTGATTTCTTTTCAAAAGTAAGTAATCTCCCATGTAATTTTGTGAGTGAGAGAGAATCAAAATCTGGTCCTGACATAAGAACTATAGAATAGGTTTCCCATTTTTCTGGTAAAGACCTTAAAAATCTATGAAGCATAGATGAGTTTGTATAGGTCTGACCATTTAATTTTAACTCTGATATTAATGAAGAGAATCTTTCAAATTGTTGTGTTAAAGTCTCTCCATTAACATGAGTAAAAGTTTCATATTGTTGAGCCAGGATTTCTCTAGTGTTGGCTATCACCTCATCAATTCCTCCAAACTGCTCTTTAAGGCAATCCCACAGCTCTTTGGCAATTTCACAATGTAAAAGCCCAGCATAAATTTCATTTGGGAGAGCCATAGCCAACATAGAGAATGCCTTAGCATCTAGCTCAAGTTTTAGGAAATCTTCTTTAGTGTAGTCTTTTGGATCCTTAGTTCTTTCTACTTGAATTTCTGGATCAGTTAATACTAGTTTATGAGGTCCATACATAAGAGACTTCCAACATCCAGTATTTGTTTGAGATAAAGGGTGTGCCAATCTCCTTTGCCAGATATTATATTCATTTCTGACTAGCATAGGAGGTTTATTGGCAGATCCAGTGTTATGAGGGTCCAATTCTAAGAAATATGATTGATCAATGATTTCTTAAAGTGATGGATTGTTAAAAAAGTGAACTGCAATCCTATATTGAATATCAATAAGAGCCTGTGTCTGATTCTCAATTTGTTAGATTGATATTTGATCAGATGAACCAGAGCTATGATACCAATTGTTGGATCAGTTTCTTGTTTTCACTGGTTCTTATCATGAACACTTGTATATTTAAACTATCAAAGTAAGTGGCAATGTGTATGTAGTTGATATGTTGAAGGACAATCCTATGGCAAATGTCTGTCTGTTTTCTGCTGCCTCCACAAAGGAGACAGAATTGTGGCATAGGAGACTGGGTCATACCAACCTTAAAACTATCAACTAACTCTCCAAACAAACCCTTGTCAGAGGTTTACCATCAAAATAATTCAAATGTGATGAGCATTGTGTTTCCTGCTTAAAAGGAAAACAACATAAAAGCTCTTACAAACCCATTGAACAGTCCAAAACAAGTCAATGTCTACAACCGTTGCACATGGATTTGTTTGGCCCAGTTAAAATCATGAGTCTAAGAAGAAAGAGATTCTGTCTTGCCATAGTTGATGATTTTTCTAGGTTTACATGGACTTACTTTTTACACTCTAAGGATGAGACTACAGGTATCTTGAAGGACTTTGTCACCGAAGTTGAAAAAAAATATGACTTGCCAGTAAAAGTCTTTAGAAGTGACAATGGAACAGAGTTTAAAAATAAGGAGTTGGGTGATTTCTGTGTGTCAAAAGGGATTGTGAGGCAGTACAGCATCCCAAGAACACTAGGGCAAAATGGGCTGGTTGAGAGGAAAAATAGAACTCTTATTGAAGCTGCAAGAACCATGCTAGCAGATTCTGGTTTGCCACTGTCCTTCTGGGCAGAAACTGTAAACACTGCTTGCTATGTTCAAAGCAGAGTTTTGATCAACCCAAGACATCGAAAAACTGCTTATGAATTTTTTTTCAAAATCAAACCACTAATCTCATTTTTCAAAATCATTGGCTGCCCATGTTTCATTTTAAATCTTAAAGATTCCATTTCAAAATTTGCAGCCAAAGTAGATTGTAGATATTTTCTGGGATATTCTTCTACTGCCAAGGCCTATAAAGTGTTTAACACAAGGACCAGGACAATAGAAGAAACTCTGAATTTAAAGTTCAATGAACTTTCATCCTTAAAAATCCCAGCAAATCCTGCTGAGTTGTTTGATTTAGATAAATTCAATTTTGAAGATATTACTGTCAAAACTAACAGTGCAGGTATTTCACAATCTCCACAACAAGATTACAGAACAGATGTTGTGATTACAAATCACTATAAAGTCTATTCTGCATCAGAGGAAGCAGCTGTTCAAAACACCTATCAAAACTCTGTCACAGCTGAGTCAGCCACTGTTGGCCAGTCTTACCCTCAAACCACTGCTTCACCATTGTCATCCACTGCTCAATCATCTGTTGACAAAAGTCAAACTTCTGTTGACAAAAGTCAGTCCAGTTTTACAACACTTGGACCCATTCCCCCACCTCCATTTCAAACATCTGTTGGCACTACAAAAGTGCAAACAGATGTTACACCAACAGAGTTACCAAATCTCTGTCCATCACCTCAAAATGCCATCATACCATATCAGGGAGATCTAATCTACCTATGAGGTCATCCACCAGATCAAATCATTGGCAACATCAGAGAGGGTGTGCTCACAAGAAGCCAATCCTCAAATATCTGTCTTTTTTTTTCAGGCTTTCAATCTCTCACACAACCTGTCAAGTACCAAGAGGCACTAAAAGACAACAGTTGGGTAGAAGCCATGCAGAAAGAGCTCCTTCAGTTTAAAAGACAACAAGTATGGGAACTTTTACCACTGCCTAAGGATGTTTGTCCAATTGGCACAAAGTGGGTCTTCAAAAACAAAACTGATGAAAGGGGTATAGTTGTCAAGAATAAAGCCAGGCCTATGGTTCAAGGCTTCAGACAAGAAGAAGGGATAGACTATGATGAAACCTTTGCTCCTGTAGCTAGGTTAGAAGCTATCAGACTCTTCTTAGCCTTTGCTGTCAACCACAACATCAAGGTGTATCAGATGGACGTCAAATGTGCATTCCTATATGGCAAAATTCAGGAGGAGGTCTATGTATGTCAACCACCTGGTTTTGAAAACACATTCCATCCTGATTATGTCTACAAGCTTAACAAAGCCTTGTATGAACTCAAGCAAGCACCTAGGGCCTGGTATGAAACTCTTTCCACCTTTCTCTTATCCATTGGTTTCACAAGAGGTAAAATTGATAAAACCTTATTTTTGAAATGCAGAGGGAAAGATTTAATGATTGTTCAAATATATGTGGATGACATCATTTTTGGATCCACATGTAACAAGATGTGTGAAGAGTTTAGGGAACTCATGACAGCAGAGTTTGAAATGAGTGCTATGGGTGAACTTCAGTGCTTCCTTGGTCTCCAAGTGAAGCAGCTGCAAAATGGCACATTCATTCATCAAAACAAATATGTGAAAAATTTATTAACTAGATTTGAGATGAATGACTGTAAGCCATGTAGTACACCCATGAGTACAGTCAAGCTACTCACTATTGATGACAAGGATGAACTGGTTGACCAGACACATTACAGATGCATGATTGGGTCTTTATTGTACTTAACTGCATCTAGGCCAGACATTATGTTTGCCACTTGTGTTTGTGCGAGATCCCAGGCTTCACCCAGAAAGTCAAACCTTATTGCTGTGAAAAGGATATTCAGATACCTAAAAGGTGCTCCCACACTTGGTATCTGGTATCCTGCTAATGGAAACATTGAGCTTTCAGGTTATTCAGATAGTGATTTTGCTGGCTGCCACACCATAAGGAAGTCTACATCAGGAGGGTGCCAGTTTCTAGGGAATGCCTTAGTCTCTTGGCAAAGCAAAAAGCAAGTAGCTGTTTCAACTTCAACAGCTGAGGCTGAATACATTGCTGCTGCAAGCTGCACAGCCCAACTCATGTGGCTTCAAAATCAACTGCTGGATTTTGGGATAACTGCACTAAAGACTTCACTCATGTTGGACAGTCAAGCTGCTGAAAATATCATCAAAAATCCAGTTTCTCACTCAACCACAAAACACATAGACATCAGACATCATTTTGTTAGAGATAGCTATGAAAAAGGTTTGATTTCTCCGCACCATGTTCCAACAGAGGATCAGTTGGCAGATGTGTTGACAAAAGCTTTAGACACATCTACCTTCACAAATCTGATTTCTAGAATTGGTATGCTAAACATGGACTAAACAACAAAAATGTTTTAAACAAAAACATTAAAATGTTTCAGAAAATCAAAGTTCATCCTTAAAAATAGCATTTTTGTTGAAAAATCCGTTAAGGATAAAACAACCACTGTTTCATCCACTCTATCCACTGTTAGTTGAAAAATCTGTTTCAAACATCTGATCAGATAAAACAACCACTGATTGGTTGAAAAATCTGGTTCCAACCTTTGATCTGGATAAAAAAATTGTTTCATTATAAATATATATACACACACATATATATATATATATACATATATCTATCTATAACAAAAAAAACCAAGTGCTGTTAGCATCAGCACTTTGGTAAAACAACAACTGTTTGCATCAGACCTTTGGCAACAGTTGTATACCACCAGATGTTTGGCCCTCAGATGTTTGCCACGTCTGCTACCATAAGCAGAGTTTTGGCGACATCAGCGGTTTCATCAGAGCCTATAAAAACCCTGTTTTACCACAACAGTCGTTACACTGTCTCATTGTATACAAAATACTGAAACCGCCTTCTTCATCCTCAAACCCTTACTCAAATTCCACTCACTCTCACACTCGAAATCCATTACCTGACAATCCTAACTGCTGATGCTCCTATTCATCTCGATACCCTCCAAGAATTTTGGTTGAATGCTGAGTTTCTTCTTCAAGACAAAAAGCCTACATCCATTATCTCAAATATTGGAGAGACAAGTATTGCCATTACCCCTGAACTGATATCCACAACCTTCTCACTCAATGATCTGTGAGGTAAAGACTCTATCCCTAAGGCAGAGCTTCACACAGAGTTTCAGGAAAGAGGTTATGATGCACAAATGATTGGGTCAACACTTTTCAAAAAGTTTTTCCCACCAGTCATGAAATTTTTCTTTCATAACCTCCTTCTCAGTGTCTCTGCTAAGTCCACTTCCTTTAATGAAATCCCATTGCGGATTCAGTACTTGGGTTATGCTATGTTGTCAGACTCTGACTTCAATTTATCACAGGGACTATTTATAGACTTAGTATCAAATGTGAAAGCCTTAAAGTCTGGGTCTAATAATGCTTCTCTGATTTACCCAAGAATTTTGAGTGTAATCCTTCAAAAGGTTTTACTAGAAAAAGATTTTAAAAGGGGTGAGTCTGTTCAAATGAAGAGTCTAACTGATGAAATTTTCACAAGAATGTTGGGTTCAACTAACCAAGAAAAATTGTCAAAAGTGTCAAAGGTTTCAAAAACACAAAAAAGAGGACCAAGACAACGACTGTTGTCCAAACCTCTGTTGTTGAGCCCACTGCTCCTGGTGATCATGGCACTACATCCAGTGCTATGAAACCCAAACCAGCCACCTCCAAAAGAAAACGTCCATCCACAAAAACGACCACTACACCAAAAAGGGGACTTCTGGAAGATGAGATACCAGAGGAAAACCCTGTTGTAATACAAAAGCAACAAGAAACCACTGTTGTTACTTCCTCACAACAGCTGGATATATCTCAACCTGGCCAAACTCCTCATGAATCCTCACAAAAGGATCACGTTGTAAGCCAAAGGGAAACACATCATGATACATATCAGTCACTTGGCCATATGTTCACAAGCCCCTCTCCCAGGGCTAATTCTCTTTTTACTCCTCTAACTTCACCAAAACATGTCCCTCAAACCATGCAACCTCTGTTTGAGGCTATTGATAAAACTCAGGAAAATCCCAGTTCCTCTCCTTCACCCATCAATGAGAGTATACATCCATAAGTGACTGGGACTGAGGAAAATCAATCAGCCATCCCACAAGCAGAAGAGGAGGTTACACCCCTAGAGTTCAATGAAACTCTAGGTGAGTTTTCAAATGAAGCAGCCACTACTGATGTAGAGACCATTGTCTCACAACAGGACAGTGGTTACATAGCTAAGACTTCCTTGAAGGCAACTGATGAGGCCACTATAGTGTCTCCAAAATCAGTTGAAAGTCCCCAGAACCAAGAAAAAGGGGCATCTGGTTCTCATCCTTTGGACTCACCTCCTAGGACTGAACCAGTTACAACTACCACTGGTAGGAATCCAGATGATCCTATTAACTTAGGTGATGGGTTAAAATACTAAGAATTGACGGCCAGAGTACAGTTAATAGAAACCTCTGTTGCTGATATCAAATCAGATATCAAGACAATATTGGGATCATTGGCTACTCTTACCAATAGTCAACCATCCACAGCTGATATTGCTAGTGAGCGATGGAAATCTGTTTCTCCCATCATCATAGCTCACAGAAAACTAGCAGACCAAACTCATGAAACATATATGGCTGAGATCAGAACTTTAGTGGATGCTAGGTACAAAGATACTCAAGCTGACATTAAAGCCATCAAAGATCATTTGCTGAAAACCACTGGCTCTGCCCCTACCACAATTCTCAGAGATGAAGATGATGATGACTTCACTGCTGATGATGCCAAAAAGGGGGAGAGTGGCAGAGATAGATTGCCAAAGCTAGATCCCTTTGGTTGTCCACCCTCACAAAAGGAAAAAATCAAAGTCTGCCAACAAACCAGGGTCTACCCACACAGCACCACAACAACAACAACAACCAACTGTTCAAACCTCTGTTGCTACTAAATTAACTGCCAAAACCAGCAAAGCAAAGGAAGTTGCTACCTCTGCTAATGAAGAAGCTGAAAAGGCTGCTGAAGAAAAGCAAAAGAGGGCTGACACTTTGGAAGTTAAAGCAAAATTTTTGGTACAATTGAAAAAGGAACAACAGCAAGAAGTTAAAGATGTGGGTTCCTCTAAAAGGAAGAAAATGCCTGCCAAACATGTCAGAAAACCACCATTCAAACTTGCTGCTAAAACCTCTACTACCAAAACCACTGCTGCCACCAAAACCACCGATGCCACCACAACATCTGAACCTATCACCACAACCACCAAACCAACCACTGAACCTACTACCACAACCACCAACACACCACCTACAAACACTCCACAACCTAAATCCCAAATATCTGTCGGTTCTACAAAAGTGCCAACAGATGTTAACACAACCACTACTGCAACACCACCATCACCAAAAATCTTGTACAGAAGGAAGAGAGAATCTACCTTTGTTGTACAAGATGAAACATTCATACATCACCACCTACTACTTCAACCACACAATCTACACCCATATCTGCCATTCCACTTTCATCATTCTCACCACACACCTCACAATTTACATCCCATAGACCACCACCAACCATTACACCATTGGCTGTTCAGTATCCCCTTGAACTTGATCTACTCAAGGGGGAAATGCAATCCTTCTACAATACTGAACAACCATCTGAAAGATCTTTCCCATCTCTTCCAAATTTTCCTGTTCCCCAAAACATAGATACATATCTTAAATACAAGGCTGAACAGGCAGATGCTATCATCAAAGAGAAATGCAATGGGAAAGATGACAGGAGTGTTCAGGGCATCCATTCAGCAGAGCTTAGTAAACTGAGAAAGATTGAAGATTTTGCTAAGACCCTGAGCAACTCCATGTCTACCATGCCTCTCAGCAGTGACATGGAAAGTGAGGTTAGGGAATCACTTCGTGAACAAATCTTGTCAACCATGCCCTACAAAGCAAACAAGAAACAGTTTGCAGGCTGGACCACTCATGCTCTCAGAGAAGAACTCATAAGAATTGAGGACATGGCCAAGAATCCCCCAGCTAAGGTCTCTGCCCCTGATTTCAGTAAAGGCAGAGATCCAGCCAGAGCCTTGAAATTCAGAAGAATGAGACAAGAGATTGTGGCTACAGACTATGGGGAGATGAAGTCTGTTGCAAGATGGTCAGAGCTGAGGCTGGTTGAAACTTACAAGAAATTGGAAGAAAACAGGAAGAAAGACCCTAACTTGCCTAGAAAACCTGTCTACCCTAATGAACCTCTAATGAAGAAACCTCAACAGGCTTTTACATTAGACAACCTACTTGATACTTCTGATCTATCTACTGCTGCAAGAAGACAATTCAAAAAGAAGAAAGAAATGAAACAATGTTTGACCTACTTACCGACTCTTACAGTGCCTCTACCATAAGAACTGCAGACGCTATACCTATCCGCCTCCAACACTGCAATACGCGCAGTTCTTCTGGTCGAGCGCAACAAAGTACAAACGCCAATTTACTATATCAGCCGCACACTTGCCGACGCAGAAACAAGGTACTCCACTATGAAAAAAACTTGTTCTAGCACTTGTACACGCATCCAGGCATCTACGACGCTATTTTCAGGGACACCCAATCCACGTCCTTACAAATTATAGAATCAACGTTGTTCTATCCAAGCCAAAACTGTCTGGCCCCCTTGCCAAATGGTCAATCGAGCTGGGCGCCCATACCATCATTTACGAACCAAGGCCAGCAATCAAAGTTCAAGTTCTCGCAGACTTCTTCGGACAAATCCCTTCGGATAAGGTCGAAGAATGCATAAATGAACAAGACCCATCACCTATTCCAGATTCTCAAACAACCTGGTCATTCTTCACCGATGGAGCATCCAACGAGCAGGGCGCAGGATTACGCTTAATCAGCCCTAACAACACCAAGTTTACGTACGTCGTACGCCTAGAGTTCCAAAGCACCAACAACGAGGCAGAGTACGAGGCTTTCCTCGCTGGGCTGTGCCTAGACAACAAGATGGGCGCAAAACACTTCAACGCCCACATGGACTTTATGCTAATCATGGGTTACATTAACGGCGTATACGACGCCAAATACCCAGTCAAGGCTCAATACGTAAACCAAGCAAAGCTCCTCAACAAGCGTTTCACCACCTTTACACTCGTCCACATCAATCAGAGCGGAAACAAAGAGGCAGACGCCCTCAGCAAGATGGTCTCCACTGCTTGGCCTCACATGGCCAAAGAGGTATGCATCGAAACCCTTAGTCAGCCATCAGTACCTACTAGGCAGGTCAAAGTCACACAAACGGGCGTTGAATCATGGATAACACCAATACAATCGTACCTAGCAACTGGCGCCTTACCAACACAAAAGGCAGAAGCCAGAAAAATCCAACACAAAGCACAACACTATCAACTCATGAATGGCATCTTATACCGACACTCCTATTTGGGCCCCCTCCTAAGGTGCGTGGACGTCGCAAAAGTCTCCTTCCTTATCAAGGAAATCCATGAGGGAATATGTGGCATCCACGTAGGTCTAAGGATGGTTGTCGCCAAGATGCAATTGCCACCCTCCGCAAGTGCTTCAACTACCAACAACACACGCCCAATACTCTACGCTCAAAGAATAACCTTGTACCAGTTACCGCCGCCTTGCCATTCCAAAAATTGGGCCATCGATTTGCTCGGCCCATTCCCAATGGCCCCGAGCAAAATACAATATCTAATCGTTGTCGTTGACTATTTCACCAAATGGGTAGAAGAAAAGCCACTCGCCACAATTAACACTGAACATGTCAAGAAATTCATCTGGAAATTCATCATCTGTCGCTTTGGGCTACCCATGGAAATCGTTACTGACAACGGCACCCAGTTCGCTGACAGCAAAATAAAGGCATGGTTAACGTAGATAGGCGTGAACCAGATCTCTACCTCCGTCGCACACCCACAAGGGAACAGACAGGTTGAACGTATAAACAGATCACTCGTCGAAGGAATCAAGACCCGCCTAGGCTCCAAACGAACAGGCTGGGTGGACAAACAACCACACGTCTTATGGGCATATCGCACCCTAACAAGGACAAGCACCGGAGAAACACCGTTCAGCCTAACATATGCTTCGAAGCCGTCATCCCCACCGAAATAGGCATCCCATCGCTAAGACTCCTAAATGTGGCACAAAGAAACAACGACAGAGAACTGCGCCTAAACCTAGACCTCATGGACGAAAGACGTTAAATGGTTGCCATATGAGAAGCCAACTACCAAAAATAGCTCGAACGCTACTACGACTCCAAAGTAAAGTCATGCACCTTCGACATTGGGGACTACGTCTTAAGAGACAACAACGCATCACACTCAGAGTGTCCAGGAAAATTAGCGCCCAACTGGGAAGGTCCTTACAAGGTTCAACAAATATTAGGAAAAGGTGCGTACGCGCTAGAAAGACTCGACGACGCGCCCATACCAAGATCATGGAATGTAGCGCAACTGCACCCCTGTTACTTGTAAAATTCCGCATGTTTTTATACTACTAAAGTTGTTCCACAAATTGTAACGCTTCGCCCAAAACTAGAAGCACGCCATCGCTTTCTAAACATGAAGTTAATCACCTCTTCATGTCAGACGCTATATTGCCTTCGAACACGAAGTTAATTCACTCTTCGTGTCAGACGCTATATTGCCTTCCAACGTGAAGTTAATTAACTCTTCATGTCAGACGCTATATTGCCTTCCAACATGAAGTTAATTAACTCTTCATGTTAGACGCTATATTTCCTTCTAAACATGAAGTTAATCAACTCTTCATGTCAGACGCAACATTGCTTTCTGTTAGGATCTGAGTTTGTTTGTTTTGATTATGTTCAACTAAATATGATAAATGTGAAATGAATATAGAATGAAAGTGCAGCGGAATAATAAACTGTTAATCAAAACAAGAGAGTAAATGTTTTCAGATCGAAAGCTTTCATTAATCCAAAAGATTACAATCGTACAATTACTCCCCCTCAGCCTGATCACACAGTGTTTGTCTGAGAGAATGTTTGTGTGTGTGATGCAATAGAACAGTACAAGCACTGTTCTATTTATAGACAGACTCAAAGCACTGATGACCTAGGCTGACGTCACCTAAGACAGTGACCTCTAACAGAATAACAAACATAAACATCTGCCTATTACAAACTACTGTTACATTGAAAGCACTGATATTAAACAGCTGTTGAAGATAAACTCTAATGGTCTTGTATCCACTGCTGGAGCCTAAGTGCTGTTGGTTCCAGCAGTGCTTTGGTCTTCAGTACTTGTATCAGCAGTTGTTCTTTATCAGACCTTTGGTCAGCAGTTGTTCTTCATCAGTTGTTTACTCAGCAGTTCTTTGTATCAGCAGTTGTTGAGCAGTTGTTTGGATAGAACAGTAGTTAGGGTCAGCAGTCTTTTGGGAGAAGTAAGTTGTAAAGACTGTTTATTCAAGGATCAAACTGATAGCATGTTTTGGCTTTCTAATCATCTGTTCTTCTCCAGGTCAGCAGACCCAACAATCTCCCCCTAGAACAGATGATGCCAAAACTCAGCTTTATTTATTGATCTTTATTCCTCATCAGACTTTCTCTGATTTGACCTTTGAATTGCAATTCAAAGTTCAGAGCAAATAAGTCTTCTTCATCTCTTTCTAGATCCAGATTTAGCAATGTTTGGTGATCTTCTGCACATAGGCTGTAAGCATCATCCATGCTGATCTTCTGAACCCTTCCATCTGACCTGAGCAATGTCAATTCGTGGTTGTCTTTGTTGACTTTCCACTTTAGAATTTTTGAGTCAGTGGATTTGCTGAGATGAACTTTTATTCTTGATGATTTGGGTGAAGGAGGTCTTCCAATGAGTTCTCTGAGTTTCTCTGTTGTAGGATCAGAGAAATAGTGTATTTGATTGAAGAGCCCTTCTTTGATGAATGTATCAGCAAACTTTCTTTGATCTTCCTCTGACATCTCCTTCTGCTTCGTGAACTGTCTTCTTGCAGCAGTTGTGAGATCAGAGGTTTCAAGTAAGCTGTCCAGGTTAAAGGTCTGTTGGGGTCTCTTCATCATTGGTTCATCGGTGTAAATTGGTTTCCTTGGAAGGCTGGGATCCTTCTTCCTATTTTCTTCTAGACTTTTGTAAGTTTCAACCAACCTTAACTCTGACCATCTGGAAACTGACCTCATCTCCCCATAGTTGGCAGCTACAATCTCCTGCCTCATCCTTTTGAATTTCAAGGCTCTGACTGGGTCTCTGCCTTTGCCAAAGTTAGGAGTAGAGACTTTAGCCTTGAGGTCTTTGGCCATTTCTTCAATCCTGAGTAGTTCTTCTCTCAAAGCATGAGTAGTCCAACCATTGAACTGCTTTTTGTTTGCTTTGTAAGGCTTGGTTGCCATTATCTGTTCAAGAAGAGATTCCCTTACCTCCCTTTCCAAATCTACACTGAGAGGCATGGAGGACATGGAATTGCTCAGGGTCTTAGCAAAGTCTTCAATCCTTCTGAGTTTGCTAAGCTCTGCTGAATGGATGCCCTGAGCAGTCCTGTCATCCTTCCCTTTGCATTTCTCCTTAATGATGGCATCCACCTGTTCACCTTTGTATTTCAGATAAGTATCAATGTTGAGGGGAACAGGGAAGTTTGGGAGAGATGGGAAGGATCTTTCTGATGGCTGTTCAGTATTGTAGAAGGATTGTAATTCCCCCTTGAGTAGATCAAGTTCAAGAGGATACTGAACAACCAATGGTGTAATGGTTGGTGGTGGTCTATGGGATCTGAACTTGGATGTGTGTGGTGAGAATGATGTGATTGGAATAGCTGTAATGGGAGGAGTGGATTGGGCAGTTGAAATGGTGGTTGGTGATGTGTGTATGTTTTCATCATGTACAACAAAGGTTGATTTTCTCTTCCTTGTGTACATGATTTTTGGTGATGGTGATTTGGTAGAAGTGGTTGGATTAACATCTGTTGGCCTTTTAGTAGGTCCAGCAGATGTTTGGGATTTAGCTGGTGATGTATGTTTGGTGGTTGTATGTTCAGGTGTGTTTGTTGTTTTAGGTATGTTTGTTGGTTTGGGTGTAGTGGTTTGGGTAGCAGTGTTTTGAGTAGTTTCAGTGTTTTGGGTGGCAGTGGTTTCAGTAGCAGTGGTTTTATCAACAGAGGTGTTCAACTTAGATGGTGGTTTTCTAACATGCTTGGCAGGTCTTTTCATCCTTTTAGAGGATCCCACATCTTCAGTTTCCCTTTGTTGTTTCTTTTTGAGTTCAATTAATGACTCTGCTTTAACTTCCAAAGTGTCAGCTCTTTTCTGTTTCTCTTGAGCAGCCTTTTCAGCTTCTATGTTTGCAGAGTCATCTACTGCTTTATTCTTCTCAGTGGTTTGTTGTGGTGGTTGTTGTGGTGGTGCTGTTGTTGCTTGTTGTTGTTGTGGAGCTGATTTGGTAGACTCTGGTTTCTTGGCAGACTTGGCTTGGCCTTTTTGAGAAGGAGGACAACCAAAAGGATCTAGTTTTGGTAGCCTATCTCTGCCACTCTCCCCCTTTTTGGCATCATCAGCCGTGAAAGCATCATCATTTTCATCCCTGAGGATGGTGGTAGGGGCAGAGCCAGTAGTCTTCAGCAGGTGGTCCTTGATGGCTTTGATATCAGCATGGGTATCTTTGTACCTTGCATCTACCATATTCCTGATCTCAGCCATGTAAGTTTCATGTGTCTGATCAGCCAGTTTTCTGTGAGCTATGATGATGGGGGAAACTGATTTCCATAACTCACTGGCTATATCAGCTGTGGATGGTTGACTCTTGGAAAGATCTGCAATTGAGCTCAGTATAAGCTTGACATCAGATTTGATGTCAGCAACAGAGGTTTCAATGACAGAAACTCTGTCCGTCAATTCTTGGTATTTTGACCCATCTCCTAAATTAATAGGATCATCTGAGTCCCTACCAGTGGTAGTTCTACCTGATTCAGGCCTAATAGGTGAATCAGATGCCCCTTTGTCTTGGTACTGGGGACTTCCAACTGTTTTTGGAGACACTATAGTGGCTTCAACAGTTGTTGCCTTCAAGGGAGTCTTAGCTATGTAATCACTGTCCTGATGTGAGACAGTGGTCTCTACATCAGTAGTGGCTGCTCCACTTGAAAACTCACCTAGAGTTTCATTGAACTCAGGTGGTGTAACCTCCTCTTCTGTTTGTGGGATAGCAGATTGTATATTCTCAGGACCAGTCACTTGTTGAAGTATACTCTCAGTGACAGGTGGAAGAGAGGAACTGGGATCTTCCTGAGATTTGTCAATTGCTTCAAACAGAGGTTGCATTGTTTGTGGGACATGTGATGGTGAGGGTGGAGGAGTAACAAGAGAGTTAGCCCTGGGAGAGGGGCTTGTGAACATATGGTCAAGTGACTCAAATGTATCATGATGTGTGTCCCCTTGGCTTACAACATGATCCTTTTGAGAGGATTCATGAGGAGTTTGGTCAGGTGGAGGTATGTCCAACTGTTGTGAGGAAGTAACAACAGTGGTTTCAGGTTGCTTTTGTTGTGCAACAGAGGTTTCTTCTGGTACCTCAACATCCAGAAGCCTCATTTGTGGTTGAGTGGTGGTTTTTGTGGATGGATGTTTCTTTTTGGAAGTAGCTGGTGTGGGTTTCACAGCACTGGATGTAGTGCCATGATCACCAGGAGCAGTAGGCTCAACAACAGAGGTTTTGACAACAGTTGTTGCCTTTGTCCTCTTTGTTTGTGTTTTAGAAACTTTTGACACTTTAGACACTTTTTCTTTGGTGCTTCCACCCAGCATTCTTGTGAAAGTTTCATCAGTTAAGCTTTTCATTTGCATAGCCTCACCCTTTTTGAAAACTTTTTCTGGTAAGACCTTTTGTAAGATTACACTAAGAATTCTTGGGTAAATAAGAAAAGCATTGTTCGACCCAGACTTGACAGCTTTCACATTTGATACCAAGTCCATGAACAATGCCTGGGAATGGTTGAAGTCAGAGTTTGACAACATGGCATAACCCAGATATTGCATCCTTAATGGGATTTCATTAAAGGATGTGGACTTAGCAGAGACACAAAGAAGAAGAGTATGGAAGAAAAATTTCATGACTGGAGGAAAAAACTTTTTGAAAAGAGTTGATCCAGTCATCTGACCATCATACCCTCTTTCTTGGAACTCAGTGTGAAGCTCTGTTTTAGTAAAGGAATCCTTACCTGCCAGGTCATTCAGAGTGAAGGTTGTGGATATGGTTTCAGGGGTAATGACGATACTGGATTCTCCAATTTTGGAAATAATGGAAGTAGGCTTTTTGTCTTGTAGTAGAAACTCAACATTCAACCAAAATTCTTGGAGTGTATCAAGATAAATGGGGGCGTTAGCGGTTAGGATGGGTAAGTATTTGGAGTTAAGGAAAATGTCGATGGTGGAATGAAATGGAGTGTTGTCATCTGTTTTGATCAGATAGGGGAGACAATTGTGTGTAGCTTTGGCTTGAAGATCCATTTTAGTGGATTTCAAAGGTGAAGATGATTGAAAATTGATGGAGGGTTTGAGAATGAAGAAGGTGGTTTTCAGTATTTTGAATACAATGAGACAGTGTAACGTCTGTTGTGGTGAAACAGGGTTTTTATAGGCTCAATGAAACCGCTGATGTGGCCAAACCTCTGCTTATATGAGCAGACGTGGCAATCATCTGATGGATGAAACATCTGGTGGATAACAGCTGTTTTTGGCAAACAACTGATACAAACAACTGATGGGTCCAACTGTTTTTTTTTTGATATAATATATATATATATATATATAAGCGGACAGTTGTTTTAGCTGAACAGATGTTCTGAAACAGATTTTTCAACTAACAGTTGTTTTATCTGATCAGATGTTTTGAAACAGACTTTTCAACCAACAATGGATATGAATGAAACAGTGGTTGTTTTATCTGATCAGATGTTATAAACAGATTTTTCAACCAAACAGCTATTTAAAAAAATTTGATTTGCTGAAACATTTTATTAAAATTTATTGAAGCTTTATTTGTTTAATCCATGTTTAACATACCAATTCTGGAAATCAGGTTTGTAAAGGTAGACGTGTCTAAAGCTTTTGTTAACACATCTGCCAACTGATCCTCTATTGGAACATGGTGTAAAGAAATCAAACCTTTTTCATAGCTGTCTCTGACAAAATGGTGTCTTATGTCAATGTGTTTGGTAGTGGAATGAGAGACTGGATTCTTGATGATATTTTCAGCAGCTTGACTGTCCAACATGAGTGGAGTCCTAAGTGCAGTTATCCCAAAATCCAGTAGTTGATTTTGAAGCCACATGAGTTGGGCTGTACAGCTTGCAGCAGCAATGTATTCAGCTTCAGCTGTTGAAGTTGAAACAGCTGCCTGCTTTTTGCTTTGCCATGAAACTAAGGCATTCCCTAGAAATTGGCACCCTCCTGGAGTGGATTTTCTTGTGGTGTGACAGCCAGCAAAGTCACTATCTGAATAACCTGAAAGCTCAATGTTTCCATTAGTAGGATACCAGATACCAAGTGTGGGAGCACCTTTGAGGTATCTGAATATCCTTTTTACAGCAATAAGGTTTGACTTTCTGGGTGAAGCCTGGGATCTGGCACAGACACAGGTAGCAAACATAATGTCTGGCCTAGATGCAGTTAGGTACAATAAAGACCCAATCATACATCTATAATGTGTTTGATCAACCAGTTCATCCTTGTCATCAATAGTGAGCAGCTTGACTGTACTCATGGGTGTGCTACATGGCTTACAATCATTCATCTCAAATCTGGTTAATAAGTTCTTTACATATTTGTTTTGGTGAATGAATGTGCCATTTTGCAGTTGTTTCACTTGAAGACCAAGGAAACACTGAAGCTCACCCATGGCACTCATCTCAAACTCTGCTGTCATGAGTTTTCTGAACTCTTCACACATTTGGTTACATGTGGATCCAAAAATGATATCATCCACATATATTTGAACAATCATTAAGTGTTTCCCTTTCCATTTAAGAAATAAAGTTTTGTCAATTTTACCTCTTGTGAAGCCAATGGATAAGAGGAATGTGGAGAGAGTTTCATACCAGGCCCTTGGTGCTTGTTTAAGTCCATACAAAGCTTTGTTGAGCTTGTAGACATAGTCAGGATGGAATGTGTCTTCAAAACCAGGTGGCTGACATACATAGACCTCCTCCTGAATTTTGCCATAAAGGAAAGCACATTTGATGTCCATCTGATATACCTTTATGTTGTGGTTGACAGCAAAGGCTAAAAAGAGTCTGATGGCTTCTAGTCTTGCTACAGGAGCAAAAGTCTCATCATAATCTATTCCTTCTTCTTGTCTGAAGCCTTGAACCACAAGCCTGGCTTTATTCTTGACAACAATACCCCTTTCATCAGTCTTGTTTTTGAAGACCCACTTTGTTCCTATAGGACAAACATCCTTAGGAAGTGGTACAAGCTCCCATACTTGTTGTCTTTTGAATTGAAGGAGTTCTTCCTGCATGGCCTCTACCCAACTGTTGTCTTTCAGTGCTTCTTGGAACTTGACAGGTTGTGTGAGGGATAAGAAGCCTGCAAAAAGACAGATATTTGAGGATTGGCTTCTTGTGAGCACACCCTCTCTGATGTTGCCAATGATCTGGTCTGGTGGATGAGCTCTTAAGTAAATAAGATCTCCTTGATATGGAACAATGGCATTTTGAGGTGATGGACAGAGGTTTGGTGACTCTGTTGATGTAACATCTGTTGGTACTTCTGTAGTGCCATCAGATGTTTGGAATGGTAATGGAGGAATGGGTCCAAGTGGTGTGTAACTTGACTGACTTTTGTCAACAGATGATTGACTTTTGTCAACAGATGATAGGTCAGTGGTTGTGAGGGGTGAGGCAGTGGTTTGAGGATAAGACTGGCCAACAGTGGTTGACACAGCTGTGGCAGAGTTTTGACAATTGTTTTGAACAGCTGCTTCCTCTGAGGCAGAATAGACTTTGTAGTGACTGGGGATCACAACATCTGTTCTGTAATCTTGTTGTGGAGACTATGGAATACCTGCATTGTTAGCTTTAACAGTGATATCTTCAAATTTGAATTTATCTAAATCAAATAGTTCAGCAGGGTTTGCAGGGATTTTGAGAGATGAAAGTTCATTGAACTTTACATTCAGAGTTTCTTCTATTGTCTTAGTCCTTGTGTTAAACACTTTGTAGGCTTTAGCAGTAGAAGAATATCCCAGAAAATAACCACAGTCTACTTTGGCTGCAAATTTTGAAATGGAATCTTTGAGATTTAAAATGAAACATGGGCAGCCAAAGATTTTGAAAAATGAGATTAATGGTTTGATTTTGAACAAAATTTCATAAGCAGTTTTTTGATGTCTGGGGTTGATCAAAACTCTGTTTTGAACATAGCAAGCAGTGTTTACAGCTTCTGCCCAAAAGGACAGTGGCAAGCCAGAATCTGCTAGCATGGTTCTTGCAGCTTCTATAAGAGTTCTATTTTTCCTCTCAACCACCCCATTTTGTTAAGGTGTTCTTGGGATGCTGAACTGCCTCACAATCCCTTTTGACACACAGAAGTCATCCAACTCCTTATTTTTAAACTCTGTTCCATTGTCACTCCTGAATACTTTTACTGGCAAGTCATATTGCTTTTCAACTTTGGTGACAAAGTCCTTCAATATACCTGCAGTCTCATCCTTAGAGTGTAAAAAGTAAGTCCATGTAAACCTAGAAAAATCATCAACTATGACAAGACATAATCTCTTTCTTCTTAGACTCATGATTTTAACAGGGCCAAACAAGTCCATGTGTAACAGTTGTAGACACTGACTAGTTTTGGACTCATCAATGGATTTGTAAGAGCTTTTATGTTGTTTCCCTTTTAAGCAAGAAACACAATGCTCATCACATTTAAATTCTTTTGATGGTAAACCTCTGACAAGGCTTTGTTTGGAGAGTGTGTTGATAGTATTAAGGTTGGTGTGACCCAATCTCCTATGCCACAATTCTGTCTCCTTAGTGGAGGCAGCAGAAAACAGACAGACATTTGCCATAGGATTGTCCTTTAACATATCAACAACATACACATTGCCACTTCTATGAGCAACAAGTTGTGCTTTGCTCTCAGCAATAATGGTATCAATCTTTTTCACCACTTCTGGCCCAATAATCTTACAAGTTTTCTTTGTGAAAAATGAGCCATAACCTTTGTCACTCATTTGTGAAACACTCAGAAGATTAAACTTGAGATTATCAATAAGATTGACATTTTCAAACTTGAGTTTTCCAGCCTGTACAGTCCCTGAACCCAACACCTTACCTTTAGAATCATTACCAAAGGATATATCACCCCCTCCATGAGCCAAGAAGTCCAGAAGCAGGGCTCTACATCCTGTCATGTGCCTGGAACCTCCACTATCTACATACCAAAGACTATCTAAACAAGCAGAAGCTCCCTACACATCAGTAAATGATTAGTTTTGGGGAGTGTCCAAAGCCAAGTTGGCTTTGGATGAGTCCTCAGACCTTTCAGACTCAAGCTTTGGAAGGTGATCAGTGGTATGGACCAATTTCTGAATTAAGGTCAACAACTGCTGCTGACCATTTGCCAGTGCTTGAATGTCAACACTTGGGGCAGCAGTTGTTTGATCACTTCCTGACAGATGATAATACCCATATGGATTTCTGTTCACTCTTGGTTTAGAGGGTCTCTTTGGCTCCTCATAAACATGTGGCAGACTGTGACATGGAGGTTGACTATAACCTCTTGGGTTTTTGCTTGTGGGTGGAGCATCTGTTACTTGGACATCTCTAGAAGCAGATGTTTCAAGCCTTTTTGTAACAGATGTTTGGACAGGGGTGAAGGTCTGTTTGGGCTTTCCTTTTGGAGTACTAACCACAGGGTTTGCAAGAGTTTTAGCTTTGTATTCTTGTATTTTTACATCAAAATTTTTGAGATACAAGCACTCTTTGGTCTTGTGATTCTTCTTCCCACATATTGAGCATGTGGCTTTGGAATCACATTCACTTGTTCCTTTGTTAATATCATATGCTTTTAGAAGAAAACAATTTTTGGTGACATGATTCTTCTTTTCACAGAAATCACAGAACAAGTTGACAGTCTTTTCTTTCTTCTTCCCCTTTTCAGTCTTCTTTTCAGCAGATGTTTGAGCATCTACTGGAAGATTTTTCAGGGGAATGACTTTAGCCAATGGAATGACCTTTGCCTGAGGTGCTGTCTTTCCCTCAGGTGTTTTAAAATCAACAGGTTTGAAATTTTCAAGAGTATCACACTCATCAGACCAAGTAGGTTTAAATTCATACTTTTCAAGTTCAGCAAAAGATGAGGAACCTTCTGGTTTTTCAAGAACAATTTTCTTACCATTTGGTTCAGTGATTTTAATCTCTTGACCCTACAGGTTTGTTGGTATTACCTCAACAGACTTTTGACTCTTTTTGTCAGTGTTTTCAAAAGCAGGAGCAGTGGTTTCAAAACCAAAGCCAAACTTCACATGACTTTTAGTTTGTTTGTTGAGTAACATTTCAAATCCTCTACATGATTCCACCCATTTCTCACATTCAACTTGGGTGGACTCTAGCTCACTCTTGCAACTTTGATATTTTGCTATCATAGTTTGGAGCTGGTCTTTGGTTATGGTTGCTTCATGTTTTAAGCTGCTAATTTCAGACTCTTTTGCAGTTAAACTTGTTTTCAAATCTTTTGTGAGTTTTTCAAATTTAACTTCATCATCCAAAATTTTCTTTCTAAGGTTTTCATTCACCTCTTTGATGTTAGCAAATGCTATTACACATTTGTCAGAACACAACTCTTTAAGAATTTGAGGAGATACCTTAGCAGCAGCCATCAATGCACAATCACACTTGCACTCACAGTCATCAGATGCACCCCAGGGATCTGTGAGATTCACAACCTCTTCTTCAGGTTTTTCACCTGTAACAACTTCACTAACAACATCATCAGTCACAACATCAGATTCAGTTACCACCTCCTCAGATTCAATCTCATCCACCATAGCCATGAAACAGAAATTTTCTGGTTCATTTTCAGCTTTGGCAACTAGTGCAAAATTCTCATCTGTTAGCTCATCAGGTAGACTGCTCCAATCAACAAAGCCTTGTGTAAAGAAGCTCTGTTGACTGGTCTCTGCAGGAGCAGAGGATGGAGCAACAGTCGTTTGCACAGGTGCTTGAGCAACAGGTGTTTGCACATAGTGGATCTGAGGAACAGTGGTTTGGACATACTGGACAGGAACAGTGTTTGAGGACTGTGCAAAATGAGCAGTGTTTTGCACATTTGGTCCAGGGGCATTATAGGAATTCTGATAAGTGTTGGTCTGTGGTCTTTGATTTGGATAGGTTATCATAAGTGTACCATGTTGACCCCTACATTCCCTAGCAAAATGACCAAACCTATGACATTTATAACACTTGATCTTTGATTTATCCAACCCAACCTTAGATCTGCCAGTTAACCCTGGAAACCTTCTACCAGTTTTCTTGTAAAAATTATTAGTTCTTACACTGAGAAGGGCCAATTGGTGCATAATGTCCATTTCTTCCAAATCATCAGGGTCAAAGTATTTCAGGTCATCATACTCAAAGGATATATTGTCAGATGCCTGTATATCACCACCACTTGCTGTGAAAGCATAGTTTGGTGAATAAGAATCAGAGTTAAAACCTGAGTTAAAACCTGAAGTTATGTCAATAAAATGATCATAACTCTGATCCTTTGTGTTTCCAGGCACCTCATCATGACCCAAAAGTGCTGTATTCCCAAACACATAGTCATCAGACACTTTTCCAGAGTCCTGGAGCTTCTTTTTCTGGTTAAGCTCTCTCTCATAGGTCAAGAGCTTACCATGAAGCTGGGTCAGTGATAGGTCTTTAAATCCTATTGAGTTTCTCATCACAATAGCAATAGTGTCCCATTTGTCTGGTAATGATCTCAAAAACCTATGGTTCAAGGTTGAATGAGGGTAAGTAAGACCAACCAATTTTAGTTCACTAATTAAGCAATTAAATCTCTCAAACTGTTGAGTTAATGACTCTCCTTTGACATGACTGAATGTTTCATATTGTTGGTTAAGTATTTCACGATTGTTTTCAATAACCTCCTCAGTCCCACCAAACTATTCTTTCAGTGCATCCCACAACTCCTTTGCACTGTTACAGTGTAACAACCCAACATATATATCATTTGGTAGAGCCATGGCCACAATACTGAAGGCCTTAGCATTTAGCTCAATTTTCTGAAAATCCTGGTCGGAGTAGTTTTCAAGTTTCTTTGGCTCAAACACTTTGGGATCTTCAGTACTCGGCACAGTCGGAACATGTGGTCCGAAGATAACCGACTTCCAACACCCAGTGTTTTGTTGAGCTAGAACATGGCTCATCCGACGTTGCCAGATATTGTATTCAGATCTGACAAGCATCGGTGGCTTGTTGTTCGTGCCAGTGTTATGTGGATCGTGATTGATAGAAGCCATTCTCTGATTTTTCAAAAAACAAAGTCTGTTTAAAAACGGTTGAAACGAAATTAAACTATTACTCTGTTTTCAATCTAACAGACAAACGATATCAATAATTGTGAGCTGATTATTAAATTGATTTGTTAGATCGAATTTAATTGACCAAGCTCTGATACCAATTGTTAGGATCTGAGTTTGTTTGTTTTGATTATGTTCAACTAAATATGATAAATGTGAAATGAATATAGAATGAAAGTGCAGCGGAATAATAAACTGTTAATCAAAACAAGAGAGTAAATGTTTTCAGATCGAAAGCTTTCATTAATCCAAAAGATTACAATCGTACAATTACTCCCCCTCAGCCTGATCACACAGTGTTTGTCTGAGAGAATGTTTGTGTGTGTGATGCAATAGAACAGTACAAGCACTGTTCTATTTATAGACAGACTCAAAGCACTGATGACCTAGGCTGACGTCACCTAAGACAGTGACCTCTAACAGAATAACAAACATAAACATCTGCCTATTACAAACTACTGTTACATTGAAAGCACTGATATTAAACAGCTGTTGAAGATAAACTCTGATGGTCTTGTATCCACTGCTGGAGCCTAAGTGCTGTTGGTTCCAGCAGTGCTTTGGTCTTCAGTACTTGTATCAGCAGTTGTTCTTTATCAGACCTTTGGTCAGCAGTTGTTCTTCATCAGTTGTTTACTCAGCAGTTCTTTGTATCAGTAGTTGTTGAGCAGTTGTTTGGATAGAACAGTAGTTAGGGTCAGCAGTCTTTTGGGAGAAGTAAGTTGTAAAGACTGTTTATTCAAGGATCAAACTGATAGCATGTTTTGGCTTTCTAATCATCTATTCTTCTCCAGGTCAGCAGACCCAACACTTTCTAAACATAAAGCCAATTCAACTCTTCATCTTAGACGCCTACCTACCTATCACCTTCAAAACAATCAATGGGCATATACAAAGATATTTCAAAAGGAAATTTCATTCATTTACAAAGGTCGGTACTTACAAACCTTCAACAAGAAAAACACTATAGTTCAAAAACCTTCTGGGGGGATCATGTGCCATCCCCGAACAACCCAACCCAACCAGGTTTGCAGTGTCTTCCGCCGCCTTGTATGCAGCCGCCTTCGCCGCATGCTCTCAACCAATCCGGTCGGACTCACACATCCAGTGCTTGAAACGTCCAATAGGATCCGAATCCCCAAGGCACTTCTAGACCGTCCCAAGCACTGGAAATTGCACTTTATCAAGCTTTTCCAGCTGGTCAACAATCTCCGTCTCCGTATTGACATCCTGGAACGGTTCATCTTTAATCAGAGCACCCTCTTTCGCTGCAAGAAACCCTTCCAACCATCCAGTGCGCCAGCCAGCAACGCGCGCTGCATCCACGATCTCCACCACCTGCTCCCCCATCTTGGGTTCGTTCCAGATGCGGTTGAAGATCTATAAAAACAAATACACATAAGGTAAAGCAATGCAAAAGAAGGAAAAAAACACGTATGAAACTAAAATTACCCCAGCAACCCCGTCTGAAATCATCCAGATTGCGTTCTCGTCAGACACCTTCTTCATCTCTAACAGAGCGGCCTTCTCCGCCGCCCAATCTTCCTTCTCCTTTGCAAGGACGCCAACTTCCCTCTCTAACTCAGAAATACGAGTGGACGCCCTAACCACATCCTCGTCCTTGCTCTTCAGATCAGTAAGGACGTTGACATATTTGGAGGTCAGCTCCTCCAACTCCTTCGCCTTCCTAGCTTCAATCTTCTTCTGAGTAGCGACACCCGACTCAGCTTTCTGCACCACCAGACGACGGCGCTCAAGCTCCTTGTTAACATTAGCAAAAGCCTCCACCATAGCCTTATGCTTTTCAGCGGCATCAACATCCTTCTGCCGGACCTCCCCTTCCAGCTTCCTGATCTGCTCGACAAGACGCAGCCTAGCAGTCTCAAATACACCCTCCTCACTGGACTGATGCTCCCCCCTCATGCGCCATGGTAGTCTGCTCATCCATAAACTCATCCTCTGCCTGACGGATGCTATATAGATTACCCAACGCAAGCGTCAAGTTTGAGCAAAGTTCCAAATGCAATGTGCCTCGGTCGTGACTATGTTGGTGATGGTGCTCCGCTGGCGGCAGCACAGAATCAACAAATTCCTCATCCACAAAGGGACTGAGGAATCAGCAACTCTCGGTGATACGCCATTTTGGGGCGTACACCGGAGCATCAAGCCTAAAGTTAGGGCCACTAGAAGACGCCCCACCCTCTTCAACTTTTTTCACATGTGGCCCTTCAACGCCACCAGCACCTCCCACAACCAGTGGAGCTTCCAACCCCTCCAAATCAACAAATACTGGCTTCGTCTACGACCCACCAGTACCCCCTGAGAACCCACCCTGGGCGTGCTCATTTTTTACAGCCACCAAGGCATCATGCTGCTTTCGTAGCTCCTGATGACGGAGTTCCTCCAACTCCTTTTCCTTGGTAGCAAGGGCCGCCGGACGAGCCTCCTCATCAGCCGTCTTCTTCTGCGCAACCTCGAGGGCCCGCGACTCCTCCTCCTTCTTCTTGAAAGCGGCCTCAGCAGTTCGTGCCTTTACAGCTTTGATACGCGCAATAATGTCGTGTGGGTGTTTTAAGAAAACTAAAATTCTTTTCAAAAAGGGCAAAGTCGCAGGGGAGATGCCAAAAGAAAAGACGATCAAGTTAGAAAACAGAAAGACACTTACAAGTTTTAAATTTATAATTTAAAACGATAGTTGCTCAACGTTCTAAACCTGACATAATATGCAAGTGCACCTATCGTATATTGTATAGAAATGTGCAAGTACCGAGTATCGAATCCGTGGAGACGATTTTTACTACTCAACTTCCTAAAATTACTTAAAAAGACTTTTTAAAATTGCGAGAAGAAAAGTAAAAAGAGAGGTGAAAACTTTTAAGAAAAATCAATAGAAAATCAATGGTGTTGCTTTGGGATCAGATGTAACCTGGTATGAAAATAGCTATCTTTATTTTATAGTGGTGTGTTTGAGCGCGCACTTCTGCTTAACTTAGAATTGCAACTGCATTTTCTAGAGGTGACTGTTTTCGCAAAGCTGTACAAATGACTGTGTCCTTAATGTTATTATGAGGGTCTCCTGACCTAGTGAGCTCACCTTTCAACACTGAAAGTAAAGTGACTCGAGACTGTGTCGACTCAACCCCAAATTACCCGCCTCCCGGTGTTGCGATATAGACATCAAACTACTCTAGACTTTTATGAATAACTTGTCGGTGGCCGGGGCATGACCGAGCAAGTCACCACTTAATATCATAGAGGATTCGTGACTTACCAGCACACGTGCATCCCCTACTTGGTTTAATTTAACTTATCAAAAAGTGACTAGTTTATCATTAACTGTGCGGCAGTATAATGATGAAATAAAATAAAAACCATTTTATTTCAACACGAGTTCGTCAATCCTTAACCCTTACCAAAGCCTCACATAGACCATGAAACCATGATGTAAGATTAAGGATTAACTTATCATTAGGACCGAGTATAAAGAACGTACCGACCATAAATGAGATCTTGATAGTAGAGGATTAAGTCTCAAAGTGTGTGTATTTCTACCCACAAATGGACTAATCACTACTCATGGGTTTAAGTTCACAAGTGCATGGGTTTTTACACACCATGGGTACACTCATGAATCCTTTCCATATCCTATCAAGACACTCACAAGACCAAAGACTAAGTGATTTCTTAATTAGACCATTAAACAAAGTTTAGAATAGTAAGAATTATTAAGAACACAAAACACCACATTAAAATAAAAGATAAACTATATTAACTCATACAAAGTGTCCATCCTCCCCCTAACAACACCAATAGAAATCTAGCCTAGCATGGTTGATATAACAAGCTCACAAGGTTGGGTTTGTGTACAAGACATGGTGGAAGGTTGTATGAAGATTTCTAAGGGTTTTGGATGATTTTGGGGTGTTTCTCTCTCACTCAAGGTGTTTGTGGAGTGATCCCAGGCTCCAAGGGACACCTCTAAACCTCTAAGGGTGCAAAACCTTCATGGAGAAGTGTTAATTTGTGAGTGGGAAGAGATGCTTCAAAATGTGGGGTGGAGACCTCTATTTACAGGCATTTCAGCTCTTGCATGCCCTCGACGAAGTTCTGGCACGCCCATGCTCGACAACGGTTACTGTTGTAGAGTCGTTTGTGCAGAAACTGTTGGGTCGTTACTGAGCACGCTCGTGCTACTGTCCCTGGCACGCCCGTGCTTTTCTAGAAAACCAACCGTTTTGTCAGTCTTGGTCGGTTTTTGCCTTGGAGAACACGCTGGAGTAAAGCACGACCGTGCTTCAACACTGTGCACGCCCGTGCACCTTTTGAAACTCTAAAATTTGCCTCCTTTGACTTGGAAATTTTGACTTGTTGACCTGGGAGGGTTGCACGACTGTGAGCATGGCCGTGCCATGTCTGGCAGATCTTCAAAGTCTTCAAATCTTCGTCCGTTTTGTACTGTTTTGTGCGGGTTTTCACTTCTTTTTGTCACCGGACCTCTGAACCTGCAATTATCAACAAAGAAAGATAAATCCTGATAAAACAAAGATAAAAGCACGGTTTAGAGTGTAAAATAGGTGATAATTATATGTGAAACCATATCAATTTCTCGGCACATCATAATACCTCACACTTAAACGTTTGCTTGTCCTCAAGCAAACCGAACGTTAGGCAATTTTGGTGGGATAAAAATTGTAAGTTTAACTCGATGTGCCGAGCTTAACTTACCTCCGAAGAGTCTAACTTAATAAACTTTCTGGATTTCAGGCATGGCTTTTGGTGAGACTTATTTCAACAATTCCTAAAGTGGCCCCTTTTCCCTGTTTCCTCACTCCTCTCATTCACTTGGGTTTCATTTTTGGGGTGATCACTCAAATTCTACCAGATGGACGACTCGAATCATAGGCTTGGGTGCAAATCGCAACTCCACCACTTTTATTGAGGTGAAGTGTGTGAATCAATAGGACTCTTTGAGGGTTATTTAGTGGGATGGTGAAATGTAGGGTAGGAATGGAGTCTACCACCATGACTGATCTTCTTAAGTTGGCTTTGCTAATCTTCTCCTTGGACTTCGCAGCTCGACTGTGGCCTTTTCTCGTGAATCGTTCGGCATGTGGGCCGCCTAATAGCCTCCACTAGGTTGGGTCGATTACTTGGTCTCTTCAAATAACACTGCAAAACTTTTCTTTTTGAAGTCCCCTTGATTCTATTTATTCACACACATTTTTTTTAAATAAAACACAAATTTCTCATGGTGCTTGCTGGGTGATGGCTAACACTTGGTATGCTCTTCTAATGGCTTTCTTTTGTAGCCTCTTCACGATCTCGATTCTTGATTCTTGATGTGCGGCTTTTGCTTCAAAGTCCCAAAATTGCCAAAGAGCTTTCTTAACACCTAAACACCCCCCAAATTTCGTCGTGGTAGGGGCTAAATGAACGTAAGGAAATGAAAAGGCTAAGGCTAAAAAATGGGCGGGGAAAATATATGAAAGGCTAGTAGTAACGGAATGGTTAAGTCCTAAGTGCCTAGATCACTTTCACACACTCTCCTCTGGCGCGGTCTCGCAGAGCATAAGTCACACAAGTTCTAATTGCGCCATGCCAATCGGGGAATATCTCTCAAAGCAAATGAACGAGCATGTGTAAAATATATATATGAAATGGTGTGCTCGATAAGGCTCAATAATGCTCACATGAAAAGGGTAAGGGTTGTTTAAGAAACCGGGAACACCCTAAGCTGCTCTTTTAGTCAACCAAAAACCTCCCTAATCTCCCGCAAAATCGTTGGGCCGACTCAAAGGGTTGGAAAATATTTTCGTTGCCAAAAACTTCTTTTAGAAACATTTCCTTTTTAGTCTTCCAACGGTCTGCGTGCGGTCGATCCCCGCAGCTGCCTTGTCTGCTATCTTGAGAGAAACCACTTGGCATGAACTTCAATAGTTTATTAGTACGAGAAAAAAAATAAACATAAAAACAAGCTACTGGTCCTAATGTCGAGAGGGCATACCTGGGTGATAGAAAGTATCAAGAGTGGACGACCATACCTGATGGTTCTTGAAGGACTCGTCTACCGTATGCACCAACCTCTCAACTTATTCATCCTAATCTACTAATCCGGGCTGCCTCCACGTTAGCGCCACGTTTTACGTCTTTGACTGGACAAAACGTGTGATGCTCAGACTGCTTCCTTTCCGACCTCTTGGACTCTGGTGGTGTTTCTTTTTCGCGGGTTCTTCTTTTTCCATCCAGACCTCTGACGACTGTCCCAATATTCATCTAACCACTTGGTGTTGTCGAGACCTACCGCTAATTCTTTCGGTGGTGCTACTGCTGTACCTTTGGTTTTCTTCTGTTGATAATCTAGTTGCTTATCAATGAAGAGGGCCACGTCAAATGGGTCTTCGGCCTCGTATTCTCTTCCAGCGGCCGTGTAGTGCAACTTGTTATTCCCAACACGAAGTGTAAGAATCCTCTCACTCATATCTATTGTGGCTCGGGCGGTAGCTAAAAATGGTCGGCCGAGAATAATAGGAACATTACTCTCACCCATGTTGAGGATGACAAAGTCGATGGGGAAAACAAATTTCCCTATTTTGATGAGTAAATTTTCGACAATCCCATCGGGTTTCTTTATGGTACCATCTGCCAACTCGATCGTAGCTATCAACGGTCGTGGGTCGCCCAGATTGAGTTACTTGTAGATAAAAGTGGGCATAACATTCACACTCGCACCCATATCTGCTAAGGCATAATTTGTAGGCAGTTTGCCTATGGAGCGTGGTAAAGAAAATTTCCCTGCGTCGGTCAGCTTTGGAGGAAGATTTTGCTGGAGTAGTGCTGCGCACTCTAGTGCATTTCCTTTGACCGCTGCTTCAAGATTTTTCTTGTTGGTCAAGAAGTTCTTCAGGAATTTGGAGTACTTAGGCATTTGCTGAATGGCTTCTATAAAAGGAAAGTTCACATGGATTTGACTTAGGAGTTCGGTGAATTTCTGGTACTGCTCATCTGTCTTTTGTTTCATCAATCGGCCGGGTTAAGGTATGTGAGACCGGTATTCCCTCCGTACTATATTGCTGGTGGTTCTGGTGGTGGAGAAATTGGAGGAGTCTGGTTAATTGGGGGCCCTTCATTAACCGGAATTGGTGAACGGGCGGTTGAGTTTTCTGGTGCGGTGGTATTGGGAATTGTTATGTTTGGAGTGGGTTCATTTGTGAGTGGGTTGGGTGGTATAATTTCTTCATCGGTAGGTACCACTGGCTCAGGATAAACGTGGCTGCTTCGAAGAGTTATGGCACTAACATTGGCTTTTGGGTTGGTTTCAGTGTTTATTGGAAGGCTTCCGATGGGTCTTTCTGCGAGAGACTTGGCCATTACGCCCAGCTGTACCTCCAAATTTCTAATGGTGGACTCAAGTCCTTGAAGCCTCTTGTCGGTGTTGTTGAATTTTTCATCCATTCTTGCTGCTGATCTGGCTTCGAGCTTTGTGAGTCTTTCATCCACGGACGTGTAACCGTTGTTTGGTGGGCATTGCTGGTTGTTTTGTTGACTGAATCCGGGTGGCTGCATGGTTTTGTTGTTGTTTTTTCACCCGAAATTTGGATGATCATGCCAACCAGGATAATAAGTGTTGCTGTAAGGATTGTTTGGCGGGCGGATTGTACCAATGAAGTCAACATGTTCTATGGTGGCTTGAGGAAGACTTCCTTCTTGCGGCTGCAACTCTGCTGCGGTGATGGCATTGACTTGTGCTTTGCTCAGCTGGTTGAGGCCAGTTGATAGTGCCTCAATTTGTGCGTGCAATGAGGTGGTGGAATCGATCTGATAGAGGCCGGTCTTGGAATGCCGGCTTCGAGGGTTGCACCATTGATAACTGTTGACTGCAATTTCTTCAATGAGATCATAGGCTTCTTGTGGTCTTTTGTTCCAAACAATACCTCCTGCGGTTGCATCGAGTGTCTGCCTTGCTTGATTTGTCAACCCATTGTAGAAAGATGAAAGTTGTAACTAAACTTCAAGACCATGATATGGGCATTTTCTTAGCATATTTTAAATCTTTCCCAAGCTTCATAAAGTGACTCTCCTAATTCTTGACAAAAGATGGTGATGTCATTTCTTAACTTTGCGGTTTTGGCTACGGGAAAGTATTTCGAGAGAAACTTTGGGCAAGGTCATACCAGGTGGTAATGGAACCTGCGGGTTGTGAGTTTAGCCATGATTTGGCACGGTCCTTTAGTGAAAAAGGAAACATGTGAAGTCGAATAGCGTCAGGAGAGACGTTTTGCAACTTGAAAGTATCACAAATTTTGAGGAAATTTGCGATATGAGCATGGGGATCTTCATCAGGAATACCATAAAAAGTGCAGTTTTGTTGTATCATGTGGATTACATGGGACTTAATTTCAAAATGGTCGGCATCAACGTTGGGTCTAGCGATGCTAGGGCCCAAGGCATTGATGGAACACTACTAGAAAAATAACCCTATCTTGACACACATTTTATGACACGCGCTCATTTATGATATTCAAAAGCGTGTGTCATAAAAAAAGTGTCATGATTTGAAAATTTTCATTAATTAATGACGTGTTTTTTTGTGTGTCAAGAATGTAGTGTCAAAATATTAAAAACATGACAATATAAGATATGGTGTGTCATGGTTTTCCGTTATAACATAATTATTATTTAGAATTTTTATTTCCCTCCCAATCCCGCCCAACACATCAAACCTCTGAAAAAGAACTCCACCAAATATCAATCAAACCCAAATGTTTTATCAAACCTTTGGATTAAAAACCCTCAGACAATCACCCAGTTTCAACATTCCCATGGTAACCCGGCCTTCAACATTCATCCTCTCCGGCATTCACTCAATCGTAACCCTAACCCTAATCGATTAACCAAACCAAAAGCAAAACCAAATTGATTTGTACAGCTAATTTTCATGTCTATATTACACCCACTACTCTGTCGATCGTAACTCAGTGATCCGTATCCTCCCTCCTTTCCCTCTGATTTCCTGACTGTGGTTGTGCTTGCCTCTGATTGGCTTTTGTTGGTGGTAACGGCGCTGCATCTGCGACGCGAAAGAAGATGAGCCGACACCTGCCAGTTAGTCGAAAGCCGGTGAGCCGCAGGGGTTTAGGGTCGGTGGGGGCTTAGGGTTCCGAAGAACCCCCTACTCTCTGTTGGTTGAGGTAAGATCAAATTGTTTGGCTCATTGAATTCTGATTCTATACTTTGTTCCATCTCACCATGTTACATGGAAAAACCATTAAGAATGCAAAATAAGGATGTCTAGCCTAGAACACTTCACAATGATATTTTTATAATGGAATTATTTATTCTAGCAAACACAACTTTTGTCAATGTTTACAAGTGTTTAATTATTTTTTTTGTTTATGGAAATTTCATGATCTTATTTAGGTCGACAACACAACGATAGTGTAAGTGTTTAATTATTTTGTGTTGTTGAAATGGAATTGAGTTACAGACACTCATTTAAAAACCATGATGACACAGCTGCTTCAATGTTGCGGTCTAGGGGTGTTGCTTCGATCGATGATCAATCAGCTGCTGCACAAGGTCATGAGATAGTACAGCCATGTATATTCTCTTAGGAGGTTGTATTATTGTAATATGAATACGTCCCAATAACACCTCATCATACTTTTCACTTAATATAGAGAAACTAAGAGACATGATACAGTAGGGGAGGTGATGACTAGGGAGATGGGTTAGGAGGTGGTGATTGAAGATGATCCAACAGCGGCGGCAAACAGGTTTTTCCTCAGATGTTAGCGGCGAACAGGTTTTCCTCAAATGTTAGCGGCGGTGGTTGAAGACGATCCAACGGCAGAATTGATGAAGAGACCTTAAAGCCATTTGTGTCACATTCGCCAAGTCAAGGATAGCGTGATAGTCTTCCACCAATGTAAGTCGATATTTTGGCCCAAAGGACACATCTTACTGTTGGCTTTTATGTAAATTGAGGGTTAAATTTGTGGAGTGTTGCACAGTAGCAACCAACCTGGCTAGAAATATTATTGAAATTTTCATTAGTTCTTTGCATAGGGTGATATATGTCATGCAACTACCTGAGTATGGCGTTCTTTAGCCCTGTTTCTGATAATATCATTCAAACGCTGCTATGCAGGACACAAACGTGGCTAAGCATTCAGTATGAATATACTTGATTTGTCATTATCCTGAATGTCAGGTTCTTTTACTTTGTTGTTGGCCATTATGATGAATTGTTAATTATTTTGCACTAGGACTCCCCCTCCCAAATAATACAGCCGAGGAACCCTTCACAACCTTAATGTTTATTTTCCTCCGGCATGCTATTAGCTTATTATGTTGTTTTAGGGGTGTTCAATTAATGATTCCTTACTTTATCCTCAGTTGTTGCTTGCATTGTGGTCATTTTTCCTGACTGCTAGCATATGTAGGTGTGTTTGTCACGGCCCTTTATATATGTCTCTCTTAGGTGTCTGTTAGGTTAATGGCAAGACTGAACATTTATCCATGCAAACAAGTGTCATAGTGTTTAGTTATTGTTTTCAGTATTCATGCCATGCCACTTTTGTTAGGATAACGGGAATTAATGTTTTCAATACATAGATATGTATATATACTTATTTGGTGTCCTTTTATCGTCTTTCTCAAATCTCTTTGTTTATTTTCTTATTTCTTCGAAACAGATTACTGTTCACATGCTCATCGATCTTAGGAGATATATCAAAAAACGCCTATTTTGCTTGCAATTTTTACTTCCAAGACTAAATTACTGCAAGGTTTGCAACCTTACTAAGGATGTTCGTGCTCAGTTACTTGATGTTGACACTTGGGTTGCAATTAAGGCCATTAGGCACCCGTTTCCGGCGGCGACTGCTGTGCAACCCCTATAGTGTGACGATGAACGAAGTAATTAAGGTTAGTTAATCACAAAATCCTTTTATATATACTTCTAAAATCACACACGCGTGCGCACACACACATTTTAACAACAGTTTTACAAAAACTATTTTTATAGCATTACTCACAAAAATATGTAAATAGTTCTTAATCCCAAGTATCTATTTTCATGTAATGCATTTTAGTTTATGATATTTAATGAACTGTTGACAGTTATAATACGTTTAGTAATAATAAAAATATTAGGTTCATGTTAGAAGTTAGAATATGATTTTTAAGTTTTTTTTTTTACTTTCTACAAATTACAATTTTTACAATTTGTATAATGAAAACTATTTGCAGGGTGACGCTTTTGTTACTGAGAATTTTGTTCGCCATGGATTTCGTGTGAAAGGAAGAGATGCTATATGAACCATGAGAGCTGAAGGTGTTGGTAATTTTAGTGTTATCAACATTCTTGGTGATATTGGATTAACTTGTCGAATGGTTTGATCTCGTTAGTCATTAACCGAGTTAGGAGATGCAGGAGTGTGGGCTCGGTTGTCACTAGTGAGATTGTGTGTGTTATCAGTTTAAGTTGTTAAAGTATAAGTTCATTGGAGTTGGGCCTATTGGATTAATGGCCTAATTAACTAGAGTCTAGTTTATTAATGGGCTATTAATTGAATTGAATAAAAGATAGGGCCTTGTCTTGCTCTTGTACAGGCCAAATGATTTTAACATATGGATATATGTGAGTTTTCTATATTGTATAACTCCTAAGAAAACCAATTCTAATTTTCTAGAGAGATCATATCTCTAGAAATTTGGAGGTTTTGAACACACAACAACCAATTCTTATCTTGATTATCGGTGCAATAATACTCAAAGAAATTAAATCCGATTCTTGTGTATATACTACGTTTAATCCGTTCAAACATTTGATTGTACCGATCAAATAGTTTGTTCTGATAGTGATTACACGACTCGTAGTATAATCCAAGTGATTTTCGATTTCTTCTACGGTTTCGGTTCAATAAAACCAACAAAGAACAAACTATTTGATTGTTGTTCAATTCTATATTGAACACATATTCTGATTTGTTGTTATGGTAAGAAATTGGGTACTGGATCCGTGATTTATTAATCGCCTCCATTTTGCTCTCGATTTACTTAGTGTTTGTTTTTTGGGTAGTTAATTTTGTGGACTACAGTTCTTTTATTGGATTTCGTTTAGAAAAATCGGTTGGATAAAGATGGATGGTTATTGGCATATTGCAATCTTTATCTATTAAAATGATTTCATTCATTAAAATATCATTATTTTCAAAATGACTTTTACAGACTCATTGGAACATTATTTGTGTTCAATGATTACATTTAATTATAAAAAAAAAAAGATAATTCTTATAAATCAATTTTAAAGATCCAACCCGATGTGATGATTTTATATCATCAATGTTACGGTCAATTTTGATTTATGGTGTTAGAAGTTGGATTTGGTGGATTGTGTTATTAAACTATTTTGTTATTTGATTTTACGATTTTGCGTTTGAAATTTGATTGACCGTTCGGTGGTTGACGGATCTATTTGAAGTTGAAATTCTATGGATCTATTGTTTGTTTCTGTAGACTTTGAACTTGTTGGTACAAATCACAAGAGTTCGATCGGATTAGATGAACAAATTGTTTGTGGAAAATCTGGTTCTTCAACAAAAAGGAAAATGATTATTTTAACTTTTGGATTATCAAACATAATTATTTTATTTTAACTTTGAGACTAAAGTCAACACAATTAATATCGCGCGTTGTATGGCGGATTGGTTTGCCTCCGCATTCCACTGTCAGCAGCGGGGAGATTTATACGGCGGTGCGTATGTCACCTGTAACACCCCAACCGATGGCAGAAACCGGGATGTCACATATTGATGATTGTTCAGTAGCTCATGGTAAATAATAAATTTCATTAAATAATTTAAGTAAGTTACATACAATTGTTCTAAGAATTTGTACATCAAATTGAATAAAACTATGCAAATATCCTCAAGCATCAATTCAAATCTCCAAGCAAGTAGAACCTGAAACATGTTAAGTTGAAAATGTTTTGGGTCAACAAAAGTTGGTGAGAATTACATAGGTTTTGATAATTGAATAAAATTGTTGTGCAATTCATGTGTCATGGCAATCTAGTCCATATGCGAAAACATACTAGAAGTAAATCGAGTGCATAATCAACCTTGTTGACTGTTGTATTGTGGTACATCCCATACGCTCATGGTTCACTCATTTATATTGCAGTAACAAACACCCACGTAACCTTTGTAGGAGGCACGTATCCGGGTGGGATTGTCAGTCCAATAGATCTATCAATGTATACCGTTTGGTTGATGAATGTTTATGCTAGAATTGTGCTTACCCTAGTCATGTTCAAGACATAATGCAACATAGAAATACACATAGACACATTGATGATTGAATTGCATAAATAATGTTGTAACATGTTTCACCCCAAAAATGGTGATAAATAGAAAAGGAGCTATGTAAAACTCACGTTAGCAAAATGTTATGTCTCGTAAAAAAAAATAGAATAATGTGTTGTGAATGTATGCGAGGCGAATCCCAAAGACTCAACAACGTAGCTAGTCCAAATTGAAGAAAACGAAAAAGAAAGAATATCAAGCTTCTAATTCGCCAATTACAAGAGCTTATAATCAAAGCTTCAATTGTAGAAGTAATAGACTATAGAAGAAAGGTATGAGGGAAAGTTTAATCGGATTGAAACAATCGATTTAGAGGTGCAAAGTATAATGGGTCATAGGTGGGTTTTTATACTAGTTTTGGAGTCAATTAGCCATTAAAATTGGTCAACACCATAAAGTAAGGTTTTATGATGAATTGACTATTTGACTAAGACTTTGACTGTTTGACTAAGACTTTGACTAGGACTTTGACTATTTGACTCAAGGCTTTATTTAAAAAAAAAAAATCTTGTATGTGAAAAAAAAAGAATTTAGAATCATATTATTATTATTATTATTATTATTATTATTATTATTATTTATATACATTTATGTATGTATATAAGTTGTGAGTTAGGATAAATAAAGACTTAGGCACATTTGTATAATATTAATGATAAAGGTGTAATAAAATATATATATATATATATATATAAGGGCTTTTTATGTATTAAAATTTTGGGGAAAATTTTGCGATGTTACAGTCTCCCCTACTTTTAGGAACTTCGTCCCGAAGTTAAAAGAAAAACACCAGGTATACAATTGGTCGACTATCGAAAACCTTGATAAAATTTCTCACTACCTTAACGTACCTGTAAATTCATGATTACGTTCCGGACCGTAATTATCAATTTACCTTACATTAGGGTTTTGCGTCCTTTTATGACTCTACCGATTGTTGAGCAGGTTCGATAGTCTCCACCAGTCGTTGAGCAGGTTGTAGGGCCTCTCCCGACTGTTGGAAAGACATGATGACCTCTACCAATCGTTGAGTAGGTTGTTTGGTAGTCAACTAATTGTTGTACAAGTAAGCAAGTATGATTATAGATATAGCAATTAGTTCACATTTAAACAAGCATGCACTCGGATGTTATGATAATACTTGAATTTATTACTTGAATCAAAAAGTGTCAATACATAGAATTAAAAAGTAGACATCATTCAAATGGTGGGGTTTGCTGTTAAGTAGCTGGAGGGTCTTGATCTCGATTTAGTTTAGGGCATCGGTTACGGAAATGATTTGGGTTTCCACATTCATAGCATTGACCATAGTTGTATTTACCAGGACGATTAAGATTAGCAACCTGAGCAGGGTTGGTTGGTTGATTGGTTGGTGTTAGGGTTTGGGGACTCACGACATGTGTTGACCAGATGGCCATACCTACCACAATTGGTGCACAGGCGACACACTGAAACAGTGGGGTGATGTCGTTTGCATGTGTTACACAATGGAAAGTTTCTTGTATAGGGTTTCTTGTTAGAAGCTTGTGTAGTGAGGTTTACATTAGGATCCCTGGTCTTGCGCTTCTGGTTCTCGGTAGTTACCACGGCCACAATACTTGTTTTCTCGCCTTTCCGAACTAAGGTCCCGTTCTTTATGTGATTTCCATCGCCATTTCCATTTCCATTGCCGTTCCCATTCATTGGGATGACTTGAGCCAACAAGTTAGAAACCAGAGTTGTGATTTGTTGCGCCATTTGTTGGGAAATAATCGCAGCCAGTTGGGCATCAACACCTTTGTTGTTTTTGTTGTTGTTGTGGTTGGTGTTGTGGTTGTTGTTACTTTCCTCTTGGTTTTCACCACTGTTATTGCGAGTGCTGCGACGTGGAGACATGATCTATAAGGGACACAATGAAGGTTCAATGTGGCATGAAATGAATGAGGTGATATAAGGAATGTAATCATTTATTCATTAATTAAAACGAATAAATGAAAACGTTGACGTATCAAAGATTTCAAATTCCAATAACATAGTGAAGACATGCTTTAGCCTATAAGTGAACACTCATCCCGAGAATTCCCAGGTAGGCATCCGGGTCCCTCGTCTGATTGGGATATATGCGCAATGCCAGCCTAGACAGAAGACTCAGAATACAGGCGTTCACCCTTCCAGATTGCACGTGTTCGTTATTAAAATCTAGAACTTCGACGAGATCTCAAGGTGGTTCAGGTTAAACCTGAGGATTTTGCCTTATTAGTCTAAGAGTGGATCCAGTGATGGAGAGCAACCTTCTTGTAGGGATGAAAGTAGGGATATGAAGTAGGAGGGAGATGGAGAATAGCAAGCAAAAGAAGCAAGTACTGGTTAAATCCTATGGTTATAGACTAGATTATTTTTCTAATAACCTAATTCCCTATAACCATGGCTCTGATACCAATCTGTAACACCCCAACCGATGGCGGAAACATCGGGATGTCACGTATTGATGATTGTTCAGTAGCTCATGGTAAATAATAAATTTCATTAAATAATTTAAGTAAGTTACATACAATTGTTCTAAGAATTTGTACATCAAATTGAATAAAACTATGCAAATATCCTCAAGCATCAATTCAAATCTCCAAGCAAGTAGAACCTGAAACATGTTAAGTTGAAAATGTTTTGGGTCAACAAAAGTTGGTGAGAATTACATAGGTTTTGATAATTGAATAAAATTGTTGTGCAATTCATGTGTCATGGCAATCTAGTCCATATGCGAAAACATACTAGAAGTAAATCGAGTGCATAATCAACCTTGTTGACTGTTGTATTGTGGTACATCCCATACGCTCATGGTTCACTCGTTTATATTGCAGTAACAAACACTCACGTAACCTTTGTAGGAGGCACGTATCCGGGTGAGATTGTCAGTCCAATAGATCTATCAATGTATACCGTTTGGTTGATGAATGTTTATGCTAGAATTGTGCTTACCCTAGTCATGTTCAAGACATAATGCAACATAGAAATACACATAGACACATTGATGATTGACTAAGACTTTGACTAGGACTTTGACTAGGACTTTGACTATTTGACTCAAGGCTTTATATAAAAAAAAAAAAAAAATCTTGTATGTGAAAAAAAAAAGAATTTAGAATCATATTATTATTATTATTATTATTATTTATATACATTTATGTATGTATATAAGTTGTGAGTTAGGATAAATAAAGACTTAGGCACATTTGTATAATATTAATGATAAAGGTGTAATAAAAAAAAATATATATATATATAAGGGCTTTTTATGTATTAAAATTTTGGGGAAAATTTTGCGATGTTACATTTAGTTCCTTGATTTCTTTTTTGGGCAAAATCAACACACTTTGATCAACGATGTCTTATTGTGACAAGGGGATGTTGTCTTATACAACTAAGATTAACTTATTTTCATGTTGTATGATATTTCTCTGGATCTAGTTTCGAATTTTGAGTCCAATTTTGAAGTACTGTGATCGAAGTGCTTTGTACGAAATTTGGCGGGTTCGTCATATTTTCTGTTCGTGGATACGACGACTAGTGAATCTTTGCAACATATACAAGTAAGTGATTCATTTTTTTTATTATATGAATTAGGATTGAATTGATATGAGTTTGATTATGATAAATGTTAGATATGTGCGTAAGTTAACTTGTTCTTGTTTCTTCATGGGTCCTGTGAAAGAACCGTCTTCAAATATAGTCCTATTGTATTTAGATATCAGTTAAGAGGCCGGCTAACGTACAAAGGCGTCTTAACCTACAAAGTGTGAGAAGCCATCCTAGCCCTCCATCTCTCACCTTCTGCGTTTTATAAGGAAAACCTCGTACATTAATTACCCACGTTTGTCATTAATGTCAGTTATCAATTTGAGGGTAAAACAGACAAATTACAAACTAAAATAATTTGAATTTTTTAATCCAGCGCCCAAATCAAACTCATTAATTGACGGTTACTTCATTTTATGCGTGCGATTGATTCTCCAAAAATCAAAACTGACACCGAAGTCCAAAAATCAAAAATCAAAAAACAGAGCATCGGAGAAACACTAATCATATCAACAAATATGCCTCCAAAACGCAAATCAGGTAAGGAATTGTTCATGATTTTACTTTAATTTTGATCGTATTTTGATCGTATTTTACTTTAATTTTACTTCATGATTTTACTTTAAAAACCTAAAACAGGTGAAGGACGTGAAAAAAGAAGCAAGCAATATCATGATAGGCCTTCAAAACCAAGGATTACAGGTATCAATTATACACGTTTTAGATGGTTGATTGAATTAGTAAAGGCGTTTTAGAAGTTTTTTGATGATTTGTAAGATTAACATTTGGATCTAGTAAAGGCGTTTTAGATCTTATGATAAAGGCGTTTTATCTGATTATTGATACATGAGATGATTTGATGATGTTTTAGGTTATTAATTGTTTGAAAATTTGGGTGAATGTGATTGTAAAGGCGTTTTATGTGTTTATGAATGCGTTTTACTAATTTTACTGATTAGGATGATGTTTTGGTGATCTACCATTAATTGTAAAGGCGTTTTACTGATGACAAGTAAGGGTATCTCAAAACGCATCAACTAATAATAGTAAAGGCGTTTTACTAATGTAGAACTATCATACTGATGACAAGTAAGGGTATCTCAAAACGCATCAACTAATAATAGTAAAGGCGTTTTACTAATGTTACTGATGAATAAGATGTTTAGTAACCTGTTGTATGAAAAATTGGATGATTCTGTTATAAATGCGTTTTGTAATTTAGTAGATGCGTTTTACCAATGATACTAAGACTGTCATAGTATGCAGTAAAACGCCTTCAGTGATATAATAAAACGCCTTCAGTGATATAATTCTAATGTAAAATTATGCATTGTTGTTGTTTGTTTTGATGTCTTAAGCAGAACAACCAAGGGATCCAGGGTCTGATGATGATTTCCAAACTCCTTTAAAAGATTTGAGAAAGTTAAAGAAAGATGTAGATAACCCAAAGAAGGGTGTTCAACAAGAATCTTTTGATCATTTGATCTATCACAGTTTGAAAAACACAGAAGAAGCCATCTGGTCAAACATGGAAGCTAAGAGGAAGGGGAGGGATGAAATCTTAAACAACAAAGACTGAATGGGATTGGTGGTTTATGAATGTGGTGGGTGGTTTGTTGGTAGTTTTTTGGCTTTTAAGTTAGTATGTTTTCTTGGATGTGGTTTTTTGGTTTTTTTTTTTTTTTTTTTTTTTTTTTTTGGGTTTTTGGATGTTTAAAAATGGGGCATGGATGGTGATCTATGCCATATGTAATGAATGATTATATATATAAATGTTTATTAGTAAAACGCATCTATTAAAACAATAAAACACATTCAATAAAATGATAAAAAATATGTATAAGCTATAGAAACATATACTAAAACGCATTCAATAATCACAAAACGCATTCATTAAAACATGGTAAAATCTGCAACTGTATATAGTATACTAAAACGCATTCATTATTACTAAAACGCAAGCATTAAAAATCATAAAAATCAGTCCTCATCCACTTGGTCTTCAACTCCTTGATGATCAATTCCTTGGTCTTCTGCATTTTCATCTTTTTCATTCTCATCTTGTAGCATTGTGGTTTTTAACTTGTGTTTCCGACGATCATGTCCTACCTCCCCACAAATGTTACATGTTGACGGTTCATCCACCTTGCATACTAATGTATTAAAACGCATTTGAAAACTACTAAAACGCATGTATAAAACAGAGGAGTAAAATCTGATGAACTGCTGATTGATACTACTGATGAAGAAGTTAACTACTGATAATGAAAGTACTGCACAACCACTGATGAGAGAAACCACTGATAGTTAGTTACTCGTCAGTGGTTATCATTCATCAGTAGTTATAAGCCCATCAGTGGTTTGATCAGCAGTACTTATTAACCTTAGCACTTCATCAGCAGTACTTATTAACTTCATCAGCAGTTTCATCAGCAATACTTAAATAACTTCATCAGCAGTTCATCAGATTTTAATAAAAATCAACAAAACGCATGTATAAAACATACTAAAACGCATTCAGAAAATGTTATCAATACGATCATACAACCAGTTATATTAAAACGCATGTTATTAATCCTAAAACGCAAATGATTATCTTCAAAACCACAAAACATCAAAAAATACCTTTGCATCCTTCTGTGTTCAACCATGAAATCAAATCTCTCACCAATATGTTCATCAGTGTTGTTTACATCTTCATGTATAATATCTACATAAAAAATTTTAATGGAATGCTCAACCTCTGTAACATCACTGATCTAAAAAAACTTCAAAACAGTAGAAACTAACCTTCAAAATTGAGATTATGAGGATCAACGACTTCATGTTCTTCATCGAATAAGAATTCAGGTTCATTGTTTAGATCTGAAAAACAAATTAAGAGTAAGATCACGATTAATTGAAAAACAATAAAAACAGAGTACATACCGAACATGGTGAAGAACTCGGGCAAATTGATTATGATTTTCGTAAAAAAATTGAACCAGTGATCGACTATGATTGTAGATTTTTGAATATGGTAAGAATTGATAATCGTATATTATGGAATCAGTTATGAAATTTGAAATATTGATGAACGATAAAACAGGGATTTGATATTAAACGTGATTAATTGATATGTCCAATTGACTATACTGCCCCTCTAATCTGTTAAAGAGTTATAACAGACAAGTTCCACGTGACATCATTTTGTGGCTTCTCACACTTTGTAGGATAGGAGACTTTGTACCCTACACTTTCTCATCAGTTAAATATGTGTGGTTTTGAATTAGGAAATATCTTGTTTTATTTTCTCACGGATATATTGTTTTAAAATTCATAACATTTGGATAAAATCTCTTTAAGATGAGAATAATGTTTTGGGGTTTTGGAATTTATGATCAATCTAAATCACTGACAAGTGAATTTTAATTCCATATATATATTTGGAACTCATATACAAATAGATATGAATGGTTATTTCAATAACTGTTAATTTGTTAACCATTTTGAGACTTGGTTTTGAACGATACAATCTTCATAAATGGAAGATGGTGCTTCGAAATAAAATTTGAAGGTTACTTTCGTTATAGAAAATTTTAATATGTCGACTTTGATTTCTTATCATTTTATGTATATAACTATTATTCATTTTGAATTGTAATAGTTATCTATGAGTTAGTAAATTGAACATGGATTACATAGATATCAAAGCCTTCATGCGTAGAATCACATGGTGGAAATTCTTTGGCATGTACAATATAAAATACTAAAGGTTTCTCTTTCGAAGATGAACCTTGTTAAATGTAAAACTTGCATGTTGATTAAAATAGCTTACATCTTTTAAGGACATTAAAAGAGAGTCAAAGCTATTTGAACCAATTTTAGTGATCCATGTGACTTTCTTTTGAGAATTATCTCTATAAAATAAATGTAGGTTCTTATATTATAGATAATACCTCTAGATTTTGCTTCGTATACTTGTTTCATGCAAAAGATAAAGTCTCAATAAATTTTAAACTGTTTACGAGTGAGATGGTATTATAAAGGAAATGGTTGACATCATGTTGACATATTCATGTCCAAGTAAAGAATTTTGGTTATGTTAACGTATGTGTTGTTTAAACTGTAAGGCTTAATGAACCTAAGATGCCACATGTGAAAGAGGTTTATATTGCATATTTATTGGGTATGCTCGACATTTCTCTATTTACAAGTTCTATGTAATAGAACTAAATGATTATGTATCTGCTCACTCTATAACTGAGTCAAAAAGATGATGATTTTGGTAACGAGGATAGGTTTACATCGGTACCTAGACTAAAAGGTATGCCTTAAAGTTATAAAGATTCTAGAATCAGTAAGGCCTATGATGATAACTCTAGTAACATCAAAGATGTACCTTTTATTAGTACTGAATACCACAAAAGGCGCTATAGTAAGAAAGCTAAGTCTTTTATTAAATAGTGGCATCAAAATGTGATGATGTTGTATTGTCAAACAGTTGTGTTATTAACCATGATGACAAGTGTATAGCAAATTTGACTCGTCAGGCAGAGGAGTCATAATTTGTCTATGTGTGGATGACATGTTGATCTTTAGTACTAATTAAGATCAAGTGGATAAAACTAAGAAATTTTTGTCATCTAAATTTGTCCTGAAGGACATGGGGGAGGCAAAAATTGATTCTTATTGTTAGAATCACATGTGAGAATAATGGTATCTCAATCTCCCAGCCTCATTACATTATGAAGATTTTAAAGAAATTTAATATCTAAAATTATTCACATGTTGGAACTCCCAGATAACCTTATATTAGGCTTATGCCTAGAGGTTCCTATTTCTTAGCTGGAATATTCTAAAGCAATAGGATGTTTAATGTATGCTATGATTAGCATAAGGATGGTAAATTCTATGTTGTGGGAAAACTAAGTGGATTTACCAGTAATCCAAGTTCTTGGTATTGGCAAGTTGTGAATAGATTATACACATACCTGAAACGAACCATGATCTGTGGTTTATGTTATTTAGGTTTTCCTTCGGTTTTGAAAAGTATTATGATGCAAGTTATATAACTAAGTAGATTTGAATGCTCTCTTGGGGGAGGTGTCATTTCTTAGGCAATTAGGATTTGCATTTGCATCATTTACAATGGAATGTGAGTTTGTAGCATTTGTGTCACACCCCGACTTTTCCCTCGTCGGTTGTGACGTTTGGTAGCTTCGCCGCGCAGCGGAAAGTTGCATCTAAGACTCTTACTTCCTGAACGCCAATTCTAACCCTCTAGGATCCCCGATCCCAAGACGTCGCCCACTCCAACTGTGCCGTTACCAAAGTTTAAACCTGAAAGACATACTTAAAAAGTCAACATATAATGCTGGTGAGTTCATAAGTTTTTCAAAGAGTTTCCATAAGTTTGAAAAGAACATATCCGTTACTACTAGGTTATGAGAACGTTAGCTAGACGTTTAGTGATTTTACTACTACGGTTGGGAACCCATTACTATACGTGTGTAAGTAGTTGAATCATGCCCAGACGTTTTGGCTATAACCCATGCCTCGGCTAGCCAGTAAAAAGAGACAATATGCACCCGCCCGGCCCCGCCGTCGAGTAGGGTTTGTGAGGCCCAATAAATCTATCCACATTTCCCCCGTTGTGCATCCCCGCACATTTATGGTTTCCCCAGGGGACTTTCCATAAAAGCCGTATAGTATTTGTAAAGTAACCATAGTATAACATGACCTTTAGTAAGTAAGTATGTAGCATGTTTCTTCCCCGTAAGTAAAACCAGTAAAAGTAGGGTCGTGACACTCACGCACCCATTTCATTTTTCAAAAACTTGTTCGTTTGGAATTCCTCAGGTTTTCATAAAAGAAGCATGTCTTCCACCCCGAAAACATTTATAAAACAGTAAAAATTGGGGTCATGAACTCACCTTAATTTCCTCGCTTAGCTAGCAACAAAGCCCGAAGCTTTGACCGACATCCTCGTGCCCTATTACAACAAAGGACACCTTAAAAGTCTATCCCATATAAACCTAGCCTATTATCCGGCTAAAAGATAGTTTATTCAACTATCTAGACTCGTGGGTATTAACTAATATGCTTTAACTCGACGAACCGATCGTGACTTATCTTACTTATGCGTTAACACACAACATAGTACCCAAGTTGCGCACTTGTCACTATTCGTGTGTACACCACGTTGGACTATTACTACGAAACGTATAACTTATCTTGAGTCGTAGCTCATTTTGTAATTCGTATAAATGTATCTATCTTATATAATTATATTTTAGGAAAAATGCCCTTTGATAAAAATGTAAGTATAGTTATTTAATTCCAATCAATAACAATATCGCTTCTTTTCCAAATCCGAACATTTAAGTTATTTAAAACTTTGCTTTTTGCAAAAATAGTTCCCAAGTAAAATATATACATATTTTTAAATCCAAACAATAAACATTATTTAGATACCGAAAACCTTTCGAAAACTCGTCATACTTGACGTTCGGCGAAACTATATATAATATGTTTTCAAAATATTGTCCGGGATTTACGTATTATTGTTAAACATATCTTTTGTCAAAACGTCACTATTTTGCATAACTACACTTATCACGACACTTAGGGAACTTCATTTATAAAAATATGCGACAATTCTATTTCGTTGCGCCGTGGATTTTATAAAAATTTGGGCAGAGTTTCCACTATTTTTGTACAAACCAGGCGACACAAGTCGCCTACAATTTTCCCAAAAATCAATATCCAATACAAGACTTTATACGTTTCGACAACTTTTCATATAAACTACTTATTTATATAAAGACACGACAATATATATATTATAGTCCAACCAATTTAGTCCGATATCGATTATATAAGTCACGCCTTTTATATCCAATACCAATCGTCCGATATAATATATAGTTACCGTTTATTATTATTATTATTCGGTTCGTTCGCGAGTCAAAACTATTTCGTTCGAATCAATATATTTATAAATATTTATAATATCCACAATAATAATAACAAACACGAATTAAAGTATACCGATTCGTACGCGCGTAACCCGGAGCCACCTCGAACTACGTGTAGACCCGAACCAAAGTTTGACCAGCTTTGACCGCGTGTTGACCGAGGCTTGACCATCTCGATCTGACCCGAACAAGACCCGTACCGAACCCGATCTCGTACCGAATCTGACCCGAACACCAAAACCGCCAAACTTTGACCCGAACCACAACCTTAACCAAAACCCGAAGCCAACATTACCCCCACCCGAGCCAACCTCGGCTGCAACCACCTCAATCGACCCCACCTCGCTGGACCAGCGTCCCCCACGAACCACCACTACCTGCCGTCACCAACCACCTCGAGCCGCCCGTGAACCACCAACCAATCCACCACTAAAACCCGTCATACCCAAGCCATTCGAGCCAGAAACCACCACGTCGGTACCCTGTTGATAACCACCACCTCTGCTGCCTTGAACCACCACATAATCCAACCCAACCTCACCTAAACCACTCCTCTGGCTCCGAATCGTCACCACTACCATCTGTCACGACACCATCATACCCGTGCCCGAGGTCCAAGTCACCGGGATCCACCTTCTTCGTCGCGTCAGCCCTCTTTCCCGACCAAGAATCACCACAAAACAACCAAACCAAACCTGACCCGTAACCCTTGATACGACTGATTATGCCCGATTTGGGCTTGGTAACACAGCGCTGCCACCACCGAACCATGGTGGTGGCCGGCTGAGACTGTAACAGGGACGAGGGAGGGTTAAAGGGCCGGGAAATAGAGAGAGGGACCTGCGTTTAGAGAGAGGGAGTAGAGAGAGAGAGAGGGAGAGTGTGCGGTTTTAGAGAGAGGGTAGAGAGAGAAGGACTTGTGGCTGCATCTAATGAAGAAGAAGAAGAAGGATAATGCCCTTTTATACTTAGGGTTAGGTTAGGTGGGTTATTACCGCGTATCGAACCCGTTTTAAACATAAACGCCTCGGTTTCTATTCTAGGCCCAATAATTAATTATAAAAAGTAGTTGGTTTTGTTCGAAATACAAAACCGAGCATAAATATAATCATTTTCGATGTCCGACGCGTGTTTTCAGAACACGCGTTTAAATCGCGTTAATTAAATCGGTCGCAGTTTCGATTGTAAAAACGGTCAGTAAACTTCCGAAACTTAATAATTAGCAACATTTGAAATAAATATTTATTTTTAAATCATAAAAATCACGTCAGTGTAGATCGGAAGTTGTCGGGTGTCACATCTTCCCCATGTTACAGAAATTTTGTCCTCAAAATTTGAGGTAGGATATCATCCAAGAACCAATGGTAATACAACAAAAATAGTCAACGGATTTGCCGGTACAAATGGCACGAGATAAAGTTTCAGAATCAACTGAATGCAAGGTGTAAACAATAACTCTGTCGACAAATACTATTGGCGCACCTCAAACGAAACAACTAGTGCACCAACTTTTTCATTACACACCACAAGGTGTGTCTGCATTTAAGGCAATGACAAACAAGTTGATGAAAGTGAGACATGCCAATAAAAATCATTCATTATTCCAAGTCGATTGACTATTCACCGCAAGGTGCTGTATCAAATTCCAACAGTTCGATTCAACTGAAATGTCGACTTTAAAGAAACTCATCGACGAAGTATCAAAGGATTCATTGCCCACAATGTCCTGACACATCAAGATTAGAAAACAAGCATTACGAGCGACGTAATGATAAAACAAATCACTAATGAAACAATTGTTTGATGTGAAGTCTCACGATGGACCTTCACGAATTTAAAGAATCCAAACATGCAATAGTTGACACGTGTAAAAAAATTACGTGTCTAATTTGGTGAAAAGAATAAGGAATCAACAAAAATTAAATTCCTTTGTGATTGAATGTCGAAGGCCATAAATACAAAAGAAGAGGGGTGTAAATCGTACTCAAAAGATATAACGGTTCTAAAACAGGAACCTTAGAAGCTCAAGGAACAAGATCATCAAGATCTTAAACTGGTTTGAGAAAAAAAAAAACAAAGTCACAAATGACACGAATAGGGGAGAATCGGCAATCATGTCCGCAACAGCAAAAGAATGAAAAACCGTTATCCGTTATTTATATATATAAATACATATACAACAACATATAGGATACCCTCACGATAGAATTTCCTAGAACCATCAAGTGCCTGTAAATTCGCAATAACGTGACGTCTGTGTTATCAAAAATTTACCTCACCAGATCATCCTATTAACCTCCATCATAAGTTATAGCACAAGCACTCGTTACATTCATATAATAACACGTATATATAACATAATATAATGTTCGTCGTGTGCACCACCTTTCCCTATGCTCTTCTCGTCCGCATTCCAGCTTCGCAGCATCATCGGCAGAATGAGGTGCCTCATTAAGATGTTTCCGACCCAAATCAACCTTGACGACATAGCATACTCCGAACATGGGATGTGGAACCGTAGATGCTACAATAATCCTTTTGCCAACTTATCCAACTAACGTGACACGTGTGAGCGTTCTAGGTACGTCCAAGCTTGAGTCAACAACCATTGGCGATACGTATTATATATACTTTACATAAATACACACAGTATATAAATAAGTAAATTGTTCCTCATACCAAGAAACAATGACTCAGCTAAACTCTATGTGAATAAACACTCTGAAATCTAAAGCGATGACTTGCCAGTCACTAGTGAGGTACACCTAGCCATCACGTGCTATTACCCTTTCTATATATATATACTTATAGAAAAATACTGACTTCCTATTCACATAAGAAAAGTAAATGTTCCTTGCGCCGAAGGAATGTAGGCTGAGCTAGAATGCGGACGTTTGGTACCAATCGTCCGATATAATATATAGTTACCGTTTATTATTCTTATTATTCGGTTCGTTTGCGAGTAAAAACTATTTCGTTCGAATCAATATATTTATAAATATTTATAATATCCACAATAATAATAACAAACACGAATTAAAGTATACCGATTCGTACGCACGTAACCCGGAGCCACCGCGAACTATGTGTACGCCGAAACCAAAGTTTGACCAGCTTTGACCGCGTGTTGACCGAGGCTTGACCATCCGATCTGACCTGAACAAGACCCGTACCGAACCTGATCTCGTACCGAATCTGACCCGAACACCAAAACCGCCAAACTTTGACCCGAACCACAACCTTAACCCAAACCCGAAGCCAACATTACCCCCACCCGAGCCAACCTCGGCTGCAACCACCTCAACCCGACCCCACCTCGCTGGACCAGCGTCCACCACGAACCACCACTACCTGCCGTCACCAACCACCTCGAGCCGCCCGTAAACCACCAACCAATCCACCACTAAAACCCGTCATACCCAAGCCATTCGAGCCAGAAACCACCACGTCGGTACCCTGTTGATAACCACCACCTCTGCTGCCTTGAACCACCACAGAATCCAACCCAACCTCACTTAAACCACTCCTCCGGCTCCGATTCGTCACCACCACCATCTGTCACGACACCATCATACCCGTGCCCGAGGTCCAAGTCACCAGGATCCACCTTCGTCGTCGCGTCAGCCCTCTTCCTCGACCAAGAATCACCACAAAACAACCAAACCAAACCTGAACCGTAACCCTTGATACGACTGATTATGCTCGATTTGGGCTAGGTAACACAGCGCCGCCACCACCGAACCATGGTGGTGGCCTGGTGAGACTGTGACAGGGACGAGGGAGGGTTAAAGGGCCGGGAGAGAGAGAGAGAAAGAGAGAGAGAGAGAGGCAAGCGGGAGAGAGAGAGAGGGACATGCGTTTAGAGAGAGGGAGTAGAGAGAGAGGGAGAGTGTGCGGTTTTAGAGAGAGAGAGTAGAGAGAGAGCGACTTGTGGCTGCATCTAATGAAGAAGAAGGAGAAGGATAATGCCCTTTTATACTTAGGGTTAGGTTAGGTGGGTTATTACCGCATATCGAACCCGTTTTAAACATAAACGCCTCGGTTTCTATTCTAGGCCCAATAATTAATTATAAAAAGTAGTCGGTTTTGTTCGAAATACAAAACCGAGCATAAATATAATCATTTTCGATGTCTGACGCATGTTTTCAGAACACGCGTTTAAATCGCGTTAATTAAATCGGTCGCAGTTTCGATTGTGAAAACGGTCAGTAAACTTCCGAAACTTAATAATTAGCAACATTTGAAATAAATATTTATTTTTAAATCATAAAAATCATGACAGTGTAGATCGGTAGTTGCCGGGTGTCACAATTTGCAGCAGTTGGTAAAGAAGCTGAGTGGCTAAGAAACTTGTATTATGAAATTCCATTGTGGTCTAAACAGGTATCACCAATATCTATCAGGTATGATAGTGCTGACTAGTGATTATCGTCAGGTGTATAATGGAAAGTCTAGACAATTGAGTATTATACATAGCATGATTCATGAGTTCATCATGCATGGTGTGATATCTGTTGAATTTGAAAATTTTGAGTATAATTTGGCTGATTTTCTAACTAAATAGTTAGGAAGAGATCTCGTGAATAAATCAGTCATAGGGATGGGTTTAAATTCCACACCTTAATATCCTATGTCAAGATACCCAATTCCCATCTAATACAACGTTAGATGTAGAATTCAATGTGGAAAGCTTGCCATAGAGATATTGGAACACATGTTTAGAATCATCGCAAAGTTTGTGTTCAGACTGCAAGATAAAGTAGGTTGAAGTATAACTTCTTAATAGTTCTTTGCATTAGCAAGTGCAAGAATAAAGAGACTACTTATAAGAGTATGAAGTTTAGCCGCTTCAAGAAGCTTGGACTTGGCTTTGATATACTCTTTGAAGGATTGGACACTGGCTAGTAAAATATAGTGTCAGGTAAGAACATATGGATTTATAACTTATGTCTATTTTACCTTCAAGTATTCAAATGGATAGCAAGGGTTCAATCCATAGAGACACCCCGATATTCGAATATTTGGATCGTGTAATTTACTAAGATGGAAATTCAATCCTCAGGACATTTCCATTTATGCATGAGTTTGATTTTCTTTGAGAATTAAGTTAAGTTAATCAAGGATATCACTAAAATGGGGGAGGAATGTTGGTAATTTTAGTGTTATCAACATTCTTGGTGATATTGGATTAAATTGTCGAATGGTTTGATCTCGTTAGTCATTAACCGAGTTAGGAAATGCAGGAGTGCGGGCTCGGTTGTCACTAGTGAGATTGTGTGTGTTATCAGTTTAAGTTCTTAAAGTATAAGTTCATTGGAGTTGGGCCTATTGGATTAATGGCCTAATTAACTAGAGTCTAGTTTATTAATGGGCTATTAATTGAATGGAATAAAAGATAGGGCCTTGTCTTGCTCTTGTACAGGCCAAATGATTTTAACATATGGATATATGTGAGTTTTCTATATTGTATAACTCCTAAGAAAACCAATTCTAATTTTCTAGAGAGATCATATATCTAGAAATTTGGAGGTTTTGAACACACAACAACCAATTCTTATCTTGATTATCGGTGCAATAATACTCAAAGAAATTAAATTCGATTCTTGTGTATATACTACGTTTAATCCGTTCAAACATTTGATTGTACCGATCAAATAGTTTGTTCTGATAGTGATTACACGACTCGTAGTATAATCCAAGTGATTTTTGATTTCTTCTACGGTTTCGGTTCAATAAAACCAATAGAAGGTCATCGGATTGAGTTTGTTCATCTATCTAAATCTTTTTAATAGTACTAGGCTGCACTTATGTTTTCCTGTGTGGCCCTTTAGTGATAAAATATGATCTTGGACCAAATCATCCATTAGAACATCTCAAATGGCACCTCTGTATCAAATCTATAACAACTCATCTCGTTTTTAGTCCCTTTTTATGTAGGATCGTCTTATTCTGTGCAATTGAAGGATTTGAAATATAAATGTTGCTTCTCTATATCTACTTGGTTAAAGGTGTTAGGTTTTTGTTTTATTTAGGTGAGATGTTTATTGAGTAATGAATAGTTGTATGAGTTTCATAATTTGTATGTAATTGGTATATTTTTAATTCTATAATCTATACATGAGATGCAGCGATGGGCTTTTTACTTTTTAGTGCATTAAGCTATGACATTTTGGCAGTTTCGCATATTGTGGCGTGTATGTATGTTATGTAGGTAATTAGACATGCACTATGAACTATGAATTATGAATTAGGCTGAATATTACCATTCAAAAAAAAGGAACTATGCTGAATATCAACTACGAATCTTTATTATTATACATGTATTAATGTTTTGTAATTGTGGTATAGTTTCATTGATATTATTAAATTAGGTTGATTCGCCGCAACGCGCGGGGTAATTAACTAGTATTAAATAAACATTGATTGATCTGCATTTTTGTTTTGAAAATGTTAATGCAGTTTGACATGGAAGATTTCTTTTTTAGTGAATTTGGATTCGAGCCGAAAGGTACCCGCTGTTGTCTTAGGTTGGGGGAGGAGTAGATGTTTACACGGATGCGGATATTGATGTCAGTTGTGAAGAATGGTCAAGTTATGTCGCAACCTTCATTTTCAAGTGATCCGTATGTTTAGGTATAGACTAACATAATTTATTGACACAATATTTTTGTAACCGTTAATACTTGTGGTAGGATTAGATAAATGCTTATATTGTAATGGATTTTTTGGTGGTATATATAATAAATGTAGTTTTATTATCTAATTTATTGATTTTGTAATTATAAATTTAAATATAAATCCAGGGATATTAGTCATTTTGCAGAATTGTTTTTTAGGTTAAAAAAAACCATGACACGCAAAATGAGTGTCACAAAGGTGTGTCAAGAATGTATGTCATTAAAGAGTGTCATTAAAGAGTGTCATGAAAGCGTGTCATAAATGCGTGTGAAAAAAGCGTGTCATGAACGCGTGTCATTAATAGATGACACGCGCTTGCGTGTCATAAAAATTTAATGACATGTTCTTCCTTGACACTTTGCTGTGTGTCATAAACACTCTTTTATGACGCGCAATGCGCGTCAAGATAGGGGTATTTTTCTAGTAGTGGAAGGTCTAGCAAAATCTGGAATGGTTCTATCAACTTGTGCCATTTTTAATTTTTGTTCTTTTCTTCTAGCTCTAAAATATCTTTCGGGTTCTTCAAGAAGAAGTGTAAGAATTGGCGAGCAACTTTAATTTTTGTTCAAAATCTAACTCCACGATGTTACCACCCTCGAAGACAACATCCTCCGGGATGGGGGTGATAATGTCACTACCCGTCGCCACTCTCTTTGGCGACGGCCCAACGGGCGCATCCTGCTGCGATAGCCCAAGATATTTACGCTTGTGGCCCGCACCTGCACAACACACAATTCATTCACAACACAAACAAGACAAGGTACGCAACCAAACAAATAATACAAATTATGCTTACCTTGGCCAGTCGCCCCTTCATCAGTCTCAACACCACCGCTGCTCGCACCCGCACCTTGGGTCGTAGTCGCTAGAGTACTAGAATCACCACCTACAGGGCGATGCGTACAATGGATTAGATTAGACGATGACCAGCTAGATTCATCATCGGATAAAAAAATATAGCCGACCCTTGCCGCAGTACACGTAGACACGGGGTCAGGGTTAACAAGAAACCCAACTGCTAAGGGGTTTTCAAGCGCATCTTCGATTTGCGCACGGATCAGGAAATTGCCGCGCATCTTCTCCACCCCAGAAACCTCACCCTCGGGGACCTACACATATGGAGTGTGGGACATACGTGCCGCAAAGAAATCAAATAACCTCTCACCTGCGAAAGAAGAATACATCTATTAGAACCAAAATCATAACACACGGCGAGGGAAAAGCAAAAATAAAAAAACCAAGGTAATTACCTTCCACCAACTGCATACCTCCGTCACCGTAGGGAAGCACATCATACCCCTCCTTAAGTCCCAAACGGCTAACCCCCAGCATCCTCAGCATCCCCTCATCACACTTCTCCAAGTCATCAAGACGGGTCTGATGCGCACACAACAGCTTAAACCACTCCTCTTCTTGAAAATCCTTCATCACCTCAAAGAAAGGAGGCTTCTGACCAGCCCGAAGATTCATCCACTCCATCTCCACGGGAATGGCCTCCTTCCTTAGGTAGAAGAAGCACCGCTTCCAGTCACGAAGGCTATTCGACGAGCTCTTCGAAATCACCATAGCCACAGACTTAGAACGCTCAGTGAAGGATATCCGTGCACTATCCTTCACCTCCAGCTTATAGAACACGTTGAAATGTTTGAACTAGGGCTCCATCCTCAAGGATCTGCAATTAGCTTCAAAATTCATCCCCTCATCCCCCCAAAAGGGCTCATCTGAGATATGTGCATACCGTATCGTTGAAGTATAGATACCAAGAATTTTGACACAGGCAGCCGGAAGAGACTCTTCGTGAAGAAGGCCTCATACATACAGATTTTGCCTACCGGAGAATCCATAGGCGTCTTGCCCTTCTCCGGGAGCTTCGGCTCTCATTCCCGGAGAATGTCGTAGTTATGTAAAAGAGCCCAGTACTTCTCCTTCGAAAACCCTATCTGAGCCTCCACCATCGCCAGCTCAGTCTTCTTATCATCTAAAGACATGATTTCAGAGAAGAAAAAGGACGAAATATGAAGTTTTTTGAAAGTTTTTTCACCGGAGAAGAAAGAAAATAATGATGTGTGAAATGAGTCAAGGATGGAACTCCTATTTATACCCATCGCATTTATTACTATGGGAAAGGGGGTAATTATCACAGATGAAAACTCTAGACAGAGGTCAAATCGCCACACGACACGTCAGAAGGCCCACATGATAAACGGCTCACGCACCGCGCGTGTCCCACTCGCCTGAGTGTTACAATACCCAATAGCTGTCAAACGCCTTTGATAATCGACACATGTCTACCCACTAACCCTCTAGCTGTAGCACCTGTCAGACACGTTCTCCAAGATGAGTGTACAAACTGTCAGACACGTCTCTTCATATCCAAACATTCCCGCCATTTAATTCACACAGAATTCAAAAAGACAATTTCAATGCGCAATAACTACACTTCTGCAGGGGCAGGATCAGACAAGAAATACCTTTTATTCACGTCTTTTGGATGCGTTACAAGGCCCGACGCCTTCTCAGGCCTCACGCCTACGTCCGGAGAAAAAACTTCAGGTTTTCTTTTATTCACATCTTATGGATGCGCTACAATGCCCGACCCCTTCTAAGCACTTACGCCTGCGTCCGGAGAAAACTTCAGGTTTTCTTTTATTCACATTTACTGGAAGCGCTACAAGGCCCGACGCCCTCTCAGACATCACGCCAGTGTTCGCGGTGTTTCCTAGTAGTAAGAGATATCATGAAAGAATCGACATTCTTCATCATCATCTGGCTTCAAGCTTTACACATGAAAGAATCGACATTCTTCATCATCATCTTGCTTCAAGCTTTACACATGAAAGACTTGCGCGCACCTATTGTTAGGTCCCACAACAACACTTATTCCGTCATGCGCCCACAGATTAATCACTGTGCGCACACCAGTTGACGACGATCATCAATACATGTACACTTTTTGTTACATGAAAACCCAGTGACGACTGGATGTAACTTAAAGGACACATGCAAAATCCACTTCTATCAGCATTAAACAGAGTCCAGCACCCCCTCTGTAACACCCCAGCCGATGGCGGAAACATCGAGGTGTCACGTATGAATGATTGTTCAGTAGCTCATGGTAATACATAAGTTTAAATAATCCTTTGTTTAATTACAGTATTGAATTACATTAAATGTCTTGAATGAAATCTAATATATCAAATAATCAAACAAAGCTTAAAACTTCAAATATCTTCTCATGCTAGCTCTAGACTTCAACGATCGGTATTTCCTGTTGAGTTGTAAAAATGGGGGGGGGGGGGTCAACTAGAAGTTGGTGAGAATACATAAGCCATGTCAAGCAATTAAGTTTAAGAATAAAAGTTTAGCAATTCATATGTCTATTGTAAGTTTAAGTCTACATGAATAAACATGAAGTATAGTATGCACATAATCAAACCTCCGACTAGTTTAGGTCCATCCCGTCATCCACGGTTCACCTTAATATCACGTTGGAACAATAACAATCACCCGTGCTCCCCATAAAAGATGGTCAACGAATCTAGGTGGGATTGTCAATCCAATAGATCTATTATTGAGTATCGCCGGCTTGGCCAAAGCTAATGATTATGTATGTTGAAGTTTAAGTCTAACTGTAGTTGTCTAAGTCATGAGGCATTAAATTTTACAACTAGACATGTATGTAGAATTGCTTAAGTATAATGTTGCAAGTACAAAGAATTGCATAAACATGGTTACGTAAACTCACCTTAGCAAAGTATTAAGTCTCGAGAAATAGAATATGTGTAGCCCAAAGTTGCCAAGTATTACCCTATGTATAAGGTAACAAATAAGTCTAAGTCTTTCTAGTCTACAAGTATTTTCTAGGGTTTCGAATTTGGGGATAAGTATTCGTTTGATTAGTAATTAAATTGTTTAATAAATAAGAGAAATTCGATAAATAAATAAACAAAAGTCTTTTTGTAAAATTTAGATTAAAGATGGTCACATTATAAGGTTTTAAGTATGAAAATAATTTTTATAAAATTATATTCTTAAAAATAGAATATTTAATCTATTTATTTCTATTTTGTTAAAATACAACTTTAATATCTAAAAATATTAAAATTAAAGAATTTTTCAATTAAAAATTGTATTTCTGTTCTAAATAGACAGAAATAATTTATATAAAATTTTGGTGCAAAAATATTGAAAAATGAATTTATTATGATTTATTTATGATTAAAAATAACAAAAATTGATTAAAAATATTAAATAAATGATTTTTCAGAAATAAAAATCATTTCAGAAATTTTTAATGTTTTATAAACTCATAATAATTTTTGTGGAAATTTATATAATCTTTTTGATATTTTTTTAGAATTTTATAATTATAATGGAATAAACTTTGAAATATTTATAATATATAATAAATAAATAATTTTTGGAAAACTAAAAATTGTATGTTAAACTTTTCTATTAGAATAACATAAAATAATTGTAGAATTTATAAAGAAGTTTTAGTATTTTAAAACCATTTTTAAAATATTAGAGAATATATAATTAATAAAGGTTTTTAAAAAAAAGAGTTGTGTATGCCAAGGCTCGAACCCGGGTCTGAGACCGGGTGGAGTTTTTATCACAAGCCCAGCCACCAACTGGGCTGGACCCTGAGAACGAATAAACTAGGTTTAAAATTAATTATAAGACTATACTTGAAGCAAATATGTAATTACTTTAAAAGAAAGGAAAAAGGTTGTGGGATACGGGACTCGAACCCGCGTCCCCTGGTTTACAAACAGACAGACACAACCACTTGATCTAGATCAGTGGTTGTGTTTGTCTTGTGTCTGTTTTAATTAAATACCCATGTCTGCAGAAGGTTTCTTCCCCAAATCAAAATCGTTCGAACCCTAGTATTATCAATAATCAGATTTGAACAACAATAACCCGATTAAACATAGGGTTATTGTTGTGTGAATGCCGATGAACAAAACCTACAAAAAAATTAAAACTTACAAAGCTTTTTCACGCGATTGGGTGTGGTCAACCGGACAGTCAAAGGTGCGAGTAATTGGGGCTTGTAATGGTGTTTTTATCAGAAATCGAAGGTGAGGAAAGATATATCGGCGAGTTTAGCTTGCTATGAGGTGTTCAATTTATAGTGGAGGCTCGAGTGGTGTGATTTGGTAAGGTTTGACCCTATTAAAAGTCATGACGCGTAATTGGACACAATTAGGAAGGTTATAACAATTAATCAGCGTGTAATAGACGCGAATCAGTCAAAGTAATCATCAATCAAGTCTTGACAGAAATATTAATGTGGATTGGTGATCTAATTACGGAAGATTATCATCACAGTTGACTTTCCAAGTCAACTGTTATGATTTATGCACAACATATAAATAAAGCGCGTGGTTTATTAACTGAATAGTGGTGTAGACCAGATGGTGGGGCTGTTTGTGTAAGTGAACCGGTCATGTACTCAGGTTCGAACCCCGGCCCATGCCATTATTTTTTTTTTGACAATTATACCTAATATATATATAATATATACTTATAGCATAGTACTAGGGGTCCAAATGTGTCATGAAACATTTTTTAAAGGGCACGATAATGATAAAAAGTTCGATGTTTTATTAATAATCATCGTACGTACAAAGAATTTAATGCGAAATATTACAGTATCCCCTACTTTTAGGAACTTCGTCCCGAAGTTTATTGAAAACACAGGGTTGAGGGTGATTGGGTAGAAATCAGGACAAGTGTGGTCTGGAAATTTTGTGTTAGGGCACGACATGAATAGAATAATCTCGTTTCAAATAATTTGGAAAAGAGGGTAGGATTTGGTGTGTCTTGAAATTGCAAAGAGAATAAGAATCTTAAGTTTTAGGAGTCCTAAAAGGAATGAGTTGATGGACTATTGAAAGACTAAATGAACTACCAGGTAACTAAGGTTTATAAATGGTCAACTACCGAAAACCTTGATAAAATTTCACACTACCTTAACGTACCTGTAAATTCATGATTACGTTCCGGACCGCAATCACCAATTTACCTTACATTAGGGTTTTGTATCCTTCTATGACTCTACCTATTGTTGAGCAGGTTCGATAGCCTCCACCGGTCGTTGAGCAGGTTGTAGGGCCTCTCCCGACTGTTGAAAAGGCATGATGACCTCTACCAATCGTTGAGTAGGTTATTTGGTACTCAACTAACTGTTGAACAAGTACTTCATCCACTATCAGTGTAGCATTTATTGCCAATTGATAGTATGTTTATGTAAGCAAGTTTATAAGTATAACGAGTATGGTTTAGATATTGATATAGCAATTAGTTCACATTCAAACAAGCATGCATCCAAGTGTTGTGATCATACTAGATATACGACTCTCATGTAAAAGACAAAAATTTCAATACTTGAATCAAAAGCGTCAATACATAGAATTTTAAATGCAAAATAACATTCAAACGGTGGAGCTTGTTGTTAAGTAGCTGGAGGGTCCCTAGCAGGGTTATTCGGAGCAGCAAGGGCATTTGCAGTAGGAATTCGACAAGCATCCGCAAGATGCCCATACCTTTGACAATTGGTACACTGACGGCAGGGCACTTGGGTTGGGTGGTGATACTGACAGGTATCACACTTAGGTTGGTTCCCGTTATATTGTTTCTTGTTGGGTGGGACAGTGACGTCTATTGCAAAATTCCTGACCTTGCGCCTTCCATTGGTTGAGGCCTCAGTTTTAATTTCAACGGCATGTTGGGGAGTATCCTTCGCAACAGTTTTCTTTTCCCCTTTCCGAGTCAGGGTTCCTGCCTTCACATGGTTATCTGTTAGGGTGGCCGCCAAACGCTTTGCTTCCTCCAGAGTAGCAGGGTTCCTTCCCCACACCGTGTCCTGAATCTGCATGGGTAAGACACCAATGTATTTTTCGATCGCAATAGGCAAGGGGGTGACCTTGTGTGGTAGCAGTAGACTAAGTTCGTGAAAACGAGTGTTGTAGGCAAGGTTTTCTCCACTGTCCTGAGCAAGATCATGAAACTCATCTTCTAACTTTTTGATTTCATTACGGGGGCAGAACTCCGCCTTCATAACATCTTTAGCTTGTTCCCAAGTTAAGGCCAGTGCCACCAACTCGGCTGGACCCTGAGAACGAATAAACTAGGTTTAAAATTAATATAAGACTATACTTGAAGCAAATATGTAATTACTTTAAAAGAAAGGAAAGAGGTTGTGGGATACGGGACTCGAACCCGCGCCCCCTGGTTTACAAACAGACAGACACAACCACTTGATCTAGATCAGTGGTCATGTTTGTCCTGTGTCTGTTTTAATTAAATACCCATGTCTGTAGAAGGTTTCTTCCCCAAATCAAAATCGTTCGAACCCTAGTATTATCAATAATCAGATTTGAACAACAATAACCCGATTAAACATAGGGTTATTGTTGTGTGAATGCCGATGAACAAATCCTACAAAAAAATTAAAACTTACAAAGCTTTTTCACGCGATTGGGAGTGGTCAACCGGACAGTCAAAGGTGCGAGTAATTGGGGCTTGTAAAGGTGTTTTTATCAGAAATTGAAGGTGAGGAAAGATATATCGGCGAGTTTAGCTTGCTATGAGGTGTTCAATTTATAGTGGAGGCTCGAGTGGTGTGCTTTGGTAAGGTTTGACCCTATTAAAAGTCATGACGCGTAATTGGACACAATTAGGAAGGTTATAACAATTAATCAGCGTGTAATAGACGCGAATCAGTCAAAGTAATCATTAATCAAGCCTTGACAGAAATATTAATGTGGATTGGTGATCTAATTATGGAAGATTATCATCACAGTTGACTTTCCAAGTCAACTGTTATGATTTATGCACAACATATAAATAAAGCACGTGGTTTATTAACTGAATAGTGGTGTAGACCAGATGGTGGGGCTGTTTGTGTAAGTGAACCGGCCATGGGCTCGGGTCCGAACCCCGGCCCATGCCATTATTTTTTTTTTGACAATTATACCTAATATATATATATATATAATATATACTTATAGCATAGTACTAGGGGTCCATATGTGTCATGAAACATTTTTTAAAGGGCACGATAATGATAGAAAGTTCGATGTTTTATTAATAATCATCGTACGTACAAAGAATTTAATGCGAAATGTTACACCCTCATTACCTATACAAGACAACACAACACGAGAGCACTGGACTGGGGGACTTGAAGGGACATGGGACCAAAAACTGGTAATACCATATCACAAATTAACCTACAAAGCAGCACCTAGCAAAAACCATGACTGAAGTCCCCTCGCCGTTTTACGTCAGCGGGTCAGCTAGCGTCCATCAAACAGTGGACACACGGCCTATCGCCCGTTTTACGTCAGCGGGTTAGCTAGCGTCCTTCAGACAGTGGACGCACGGCCTATCGCCCATTTTACGTCAGCAGAGTAGCATACGTGCACCACACAATGGACGGACTGTCTGCCGCCCGTTTTACGTCAGCGGGACAGATGCACTACGAAGCTTCTTCAACAAGATAGACAAGACTTCGTCGATACGACGGCTTTCAGGGCAGCATCGAGACACACACCCCAGGGCTGTTCTGCCCTGGACAAATGTTCTTGACACAGTAGACTACCCGTCAGAGTCCTTGACCAATCAAGAGCTGCGCTCAGCCTGACACTCGAAAAGGACGACAACGTGGAAACTCCCTATCCAAGATATCTCTGACAGGAGACTTTGTCAACCACAACTTGCCTCGGCTTCTAGATAATGAATCATTGTCCACTGCCGTGGAGTAGCCAATAGGCGGACGCCACGTGTCCGCCTCCCACCAGCGTCCACTCAACGGACGCCACGTGTATTATTGACAGGACGGTAACATCTCCCCTTTCTCCTCTTTTTTATCAAAGCCACTTGCACCAATTGGGCTTGAGGACTTGGGTCGGAAATCTAGAGACACCTCTACCTGGGCCGGGCCCCATAAAGGGTAGAGGATGTGCTGAGGAAGTCGAACGTCGAGGTACTATTAAAGGACGAATCCCTTCTCCTTTTATTGGCATCTGATATTCAATAAGACTTCTATCAAAAAGATTACGAGCTCCTCGTACGATTTTCAACCCCTGTTTATTGTACTAACGTTTAGAGGCTCGGATCTTCTAATCTGTAGTCTCTTAAACTCTTTGGTCTTATCCTTAGGCCTACACACCTTTAATAAACACGCATCTTTATAAAAATCCCGTAGAATCACTACCAAGATTAGCGTCAATCCGGTGATCTAGGATTCGTGTTTCTTCAGTTAATTTTCCGGACTTCCGGAATAACAATTTAGTAATCATGGTAGTGATTGTATAGTTCATGGATTACGTACTGTGAATTATGAAAGTTGTGTATACTCGAAAGTTTATTTTGAAAACTTCCAACGAGCAATTAAACCGACCAAAACGTGCCAAACAACGTCCGAAAGTCCAGCATATTGATTGGAAATGCAAAATTTGAATTTCGATAAATCATGGTATTGATTGTATAGTTCATGTATTACGTACATTGAATTTTGAAAGTTGTTCATACTTGGAAGTTTATTATGAAAACTATCAACAAGCAATTAAACAACCAATATGCGTCAAACAACTTTTTTATTGAAAATAAGTTAAAACACCTAAAAATGAATTAAAAGAATTAAAAATGAATTAAAACAATTTAAACTCAATTAAAACAAATTATTTAAAAAAAACACCCCAAAGCATCGAGCTATGGCCCTAACGCGGTGCTTTGGGCTCAAACGCTTCACTTTATCAGACAACCTATTACTTAGTCAGATAAAGTGTTGACTTTTGTACTTCAAAGCGCTTTGGTCATAGCGTGCCACTTTAAAGGCGGTTGGGGGGTTAATCTAGACAAGTGGCGCGGGAATAGATGGAGCTTATTCAAATGTCGTTCAAATTATATAGATAAATAATTAATATAAAAGTTTGAATTCTAATATTGTTTAACTAGCTAATTACTCCGGGAGTGTCCCAGTGTTGAAAAATCTAATATGACTTAATAAAAAAGGATAAAATAAGTAAACAGTCTTAACCTCTTTTAATGCTAAAAAAGTTGTTATAATGTTTATACTACCAAAAGTGACTCTCATGCTGCATTCCCAATAGATTAAAAAATTTAAACCTCTTTTAATGCTAAACATATCGTTATAGCACATGAACATGGGCAATTCATATATGTAATTGTAGGTTAAAAAATATATATACTATCATAACACGATTATTGACTTGCCTATATATGATTAATAAATTACCTAAACACATTTTTTTTTCTATATGAACAAAAACTCATTAAAAACATTTTTTTTCGTTTTTTGTATAGCACTGTGGTGCTCGTTGGGAAGATAATAAAGCGATCGTTAATTTGGTGTAATTTTTTTTTTCAAAAAATGGTCATACATTAAAGTTACTAAGGTTTAAAAATTGTGAGCGGAAAATAAGGAAAAAATAAAGATAAAAATATTAATTAACATATATGAAATTTTAAAATAATAATTAATAGTTCACTAACATTTAAAAATCGTGAGAGAAAAATAAGGAAAAGATATTAATTAACATATTTGAAATTTTAAGGTAATATAGATATAGATTTTATTTAAAAAAACAAAATAAATAAAGTTAAAAGAGAGCTTAATATGATGCCATGTGGCAAATTCAAGGAGGGGTTGAGGCCACCATTGAATGCCACATCATCTAACTTCAATTCTTTTATATACTGGAGGGAATCCCGTGTGGAAACACACGGGAAGATCCGGCCAACACTTATCCGCTGTACGCTAACCACTGACACGTCAGCAGACCAAACCCTCCAAAACACTTGATCTATTGTTAAAAGAAAAACTCTATTTTGTAACCTCTGTTCATTTCACAACATCAGTTAATAATATACTGAGGCAATAGATCGTTTGTTACGGTTTGTTTTTCAACGTCTGTTCATTTCGCAACTCTGTTCATTACCTCAATTAAGCAGGTTTTTTAAAACACCTGGTTGTAAACTACTGTTGATTCAAACAGTTGTTAATTCAATGGTTTCTTTCAAACAGTTGTTGCATTAACCACCGACACGTCAACAGAGCAAACGTCTGCTGAGAGGAACCGTTGTTTCACAACGATTGTTTATATCTTTTAACACTGATCAGATGTTTAATAACTGAAAGGTTACAACCAAGGAACAAAAACTCTACATACGGATTAAAAAAACCATATCTAATCAACTTTAAACAAAACAAATATAATCAACTTTAAACATCAATATACATTAAGAATTCCATCTTCATAATATCTGTTAATACATATGAATATACATTAGGAATTAATAAACTTAAGCTTCAATTCCTTTGAAGGTACAATTCCTTTTATTCTTGAACTTTAAGCACTTTAGGTATATGAAACTCAATATGCGTATTAACTCATTGATATGCGATGGATGGTATCCATGGCTACTTAAAGGAATTAATAAACTAAAGCTTCAATTCCATTGAAGCTTCAAGCAGTGCGTGTAGATCTTTGAATCGTGCCAAAAGTTCTACATCCTTAATACCGGACTCTGAATTGCACAACACCGATAAATCACGAGCAACAGTCGAAGGCATTGACTTCAAAATCCGTTGAACATCGTCTCGCTCAAATGTGCCCAAGTGCAAACGGTCAAAACAAAGCTTCAACTCACTTGCAGTCTTCAAATCTTGATAGTATTGTCCTGTAATTTGATTAAGAACAAATTCCTTCATTTCATCTTCACGGTTATCACTTGGGGCTGACATTGTTCCAATTGGTGAAGACTGAAATGTAAATGTTAATATTAATTAAAATCGTTTATGATGAACTTCCGGATGTCTTTAGTATTTTATAGACCAACAACGCGTGAAGATGAAAGGTCATACGGTAGAATAGTTATTATACTTGGGTTAACGTGTTAAACGAAAGGTTTTCTAATAATGATTACTTAATTAATTTCAAAACGTTTATAGTATCTAAAAAGTCTAAACAATTTGTGAAACATAAATGGATGAATGCTTTGGAAAACAAATAGACGAAATAATTAACTATCAGTTTAACAAATCAGAGATTTAAATAATTATACAAAATATCGCGTGAAATTAATTATCTATCGAAATTATTTCTATACATATGTTCATATCCAATCTAAAATTTATCTATAAATTCCACACAGTACATATATTCTAAAATTCATCTACAAAAATGGCAAACAGATCATACTACCATTTTGCTGATGCATCAGATGTCAAGTCTTTATCCAACACTTGGTCACTAACAGAAAAGAGAAAAGATGAAGAGATTTGCAAAGAAGTAGAGAGGATCGAAGAAACAGTTAAGGAACAAATCTGGGCAAACATTGCCTTGCTAGATATGGTGTTGCATGAACCAGGAAGTCGTTTAAGAGACAAGATAGAAGAATATTTGACCCAACAACTACAAATCGAAAACGACAACCATGAATCGTTGACAGAATTAAAAAAGGATCTTTCAAGCGAGATTCTGAAAAAGAAACAAATGATTTTTGAAATTTTAATTAAGTAGTTTTGTATATTTGATATGATTTTTATTATGTAAGTTTAATTTTAAATGTTAAGCTCTGTTTATTAAAAACAACATTATCTATCCCATCGTCTTTTGTTTGAGAACATTTGTATATTACTATCTGTTTGTGTATGTTGAAAACAATTAGTTTAAGGACTGTTTGTGTATGTTGAAAGCGATCATCTGCTGTAAAGAAAATCTGTTTACTAATATCTGTTTCTTTATTTTAAAACAATTAATACCAAAAATATAAAATAAAGTTCTTTAACTTGTTTGGTAAAAAGACCTTGTAACTAAAAATGGTTATCTAAAAATGCTTACGAATAACTGTCAATTAAAATTGAATAATTACATTAGTTTGAGTTAAACATTGAATTTAACACAAATATATACAAAATGGAATAAACTACTTTAATGATAACAAAATTACAATATCTGAATTTACAACCTACATAAAAATACAAGGAAACAAAAAAAAAAAAAAAAAAAAAAAAAACCACACCTAACAACCAAATCTTATAGAATAATCTTTCTTTCCAGCCTCATTGAAGCAAATAACAAACAGAAACAATGAAAACCACTACAAGACAGCAGCGCGTATCTAAATATCTTTCAGATCCAAAAACACTAGAGATTGAAAATAGAACTGGATGTATTTTTATGTAATAATTAATTGATGTTTTCCTTCGATTGTAAGAATCATGGTAAAACATCAAATTGAAGTTGTTTATCAACCAACAGTTGGTAAACTATTTTCTTTTGATTGTAAGAATCTTTCAAAAAATTTGTGGAAACATATTTGAGAGTAATATCATAATGCATATTGGATGGAGTGATGTAAAGTGAGAGAAGTGAAAATGAATATTGGGAATACATCCCCATTTATAGGCTGAAATATAATAACTATTCGTAAAGTTGGTTTTCAACTTTATTAGTTGGATTTCAAGTAAATATAAAGGTGGCAGTTACTTTTGAAAATTTTAATTTTTTTTTTTTTTTTTGAACAGCAAACTTCCAACCCTTTTTAATACCCAATATATACATCCCCAAGGATTGATCCTAGGTTCCCCCAAAAGCAACCTATGGCTGCTACCACTGGGCCAAGACCCAAGTGGCATTTCTTATATAGAATAAAAGCCAATTGCAACACAAAAATAATAATAATAAAATAATGTTTTCGCTACTAAAATAATTTGTTAATGAAAAAACACGTCAAATTCTATTTTATTTTTTGTTAACAAAGATAATAAATATAAATTTATTATTTGTGTAAAAGAAATATCAATTTAACTTTAATTTAAAAATATTGAATTGTTAAGTTGAGTATATTTGCGACATAGAAAATAACCACATTATAACTTTAAATATTAAAGGTGCTTAATGATTTCATTAGACAAGAAAAATACTGTTTATATTATATTTGAATGACTGTTTACTAAAAAAAAAACTTTAAAAAACCACCCGTCTGTTTTAAGGAAAATTTGTTACCTTCACAACAGTAGTTAATAGTATGGTCAGATGTTTGATACTTAATACAATCAAAAGTAAACAAACACTTTAAACATCTATAATTGAAACAAATATATATAAATATACTTGGATGCACATATGAAAAGACGGATTGTAATCAATATTTAACAAAATACCTATAAATTTAAATTAGATCAGTCTTTTCATATTCATAATAATTACAAACAGTCGGCATAGCCCTAAATGACTTTGATGACAACTATACATATGAAGGATCTAGATGGCAAGATACCATAAATTTAAATATCTAAAAACGTTGTTAGTATAAACAGTTGTTTATTCAAAACAGATGATTGTCAAACACTTTACTTAAAACAGATGTTGTATTAAACAATTCTTACTAAGAATATGACAAGATTTACGATTAACAATTGTTGGTGTAAATTTATATCAAAACAGATCAACCTTTGCCGACCTAAAATAACAATATTGAAGAGTACAAAATAAAGAGTCATCAACATAACTAATTTAACCTAAGATTTACAATTAAGCATCACCGAACATGAAAGTATTGTATCAACATCAAAATATTTTCACTCCTTACCATGCGATCAATTTTTAGCTATAACCAATATTTCTAATGATTGATCAAACTTGAAATTATAACAGTCACCTATTTTCAATCCTTTGGACTTTATAAAGCTTACCCATCTCTAATTGCAAACCTATAAAATGATAATATACAAATGTTAGTTATATTATTAAAATTAAATGCAAATTTAATTCTTAAAATTTAAGTAAAACCTTTGGTTGTTTTTATCTTTTTCCACATATAATTTACACTCGTTCACTTCACCATCATTGACTTGAACAAAAATCTTATGCGGCAAAGTACTCTTAGCTAATCTAACTATTGAAGCATTAAGCTGCTGAAAAATTGATGTTTTTATAACATTATTTGTAACACCCCGACCCGACTAGGGCTGACGTGTCACTATTACAGATATCAATAACCAAACACATTCCATTAAAAGACAGAGTCGAAGACAAAATATCAAGTCTCAAACACAAAATCCCAAGAAAAACCTAAGTCAAATTATTAATTACTGAAATAAATAAAAGTCTTTATTCTTGAATTCCATTTTACTCTCATCATCACTAAGTCCCTTGATTTCCCAGATTACCTGTCAAACAAATAAGACAAACACAACAAAGAAAAACACGGCTGAGCCAAAGGTTGCTCAGTAACGGAGAAATCAATAGTAAAAGTAAAGGTATTGAAATATGAAGCGATACTGATATTAAAACCGAAATGAGTGATGAAACGAAAAATGGATAGTGATACTATTTGAATCTCAAAACTTATATAACACCAATGTTAATTCAACCAGAAACATAACGAATATGAAATCAGAACATAATCAGGTTTATAATCAAAACATATCACATATATCAAAAATGAACTGAACTGAACAGACACTAAGTTACGCGACTATAAGTATCAATAAATAAGTCATGTAATACAGAAGCACCCACGAGCCTAAACGGAGGGGTACACAGCTAGCTAGTCCATGTACCGAGACGGTGCATGTAGGCGTACATACATTATTCCATCTCATCATGATTCAGGATACAGGATTCAGGAGTCTGAGCTAAGATCGATCTATTCGCCTCTAAGTGGCCAAGGTACAACATAGGTACAGTTAGAGACGCCGTGATTTTGTTTACGCACTATCACGATAAGTGCCATGCCGTTGACGCCCCAACGACAAGCCAGAGATGCTCGGGTGATAGAATACAAAAGTCATCATAAATAAAAGTACTAATATAAGTACAAGGGAACATGCAACAATGATTACAATACCAAGAAATATCGCATGCTAAAACGACTTATCAAAAGAATTATACGAATATGAGATAATTAACGAAACAGACAAAATCCGCACTGCAAAGTAACGGATGCGATAAAAAAATACTATGATGTCAGAAAGGGAATCCGTACCTTATTAGCAAGCAAAACAAATTGTCTTCAGCGAGTACACAAACCTATATTTTTCATTGTTGTCGGATTAGATTTAAAATAACTAAGTTAATTACTTGATTTATCGACTCGATGATTAATCGATTTTCCGACGAAAAAGCTTTACAACTTGTTATCTAATTATAAACTTTTGTAAATCATTTTACTTGATATGAACCCTTCCACGTCTAAATCAAAACTGTTGCCACATAAATCATTTAAACCTTAAGAAACTAATTAAAGTATTTAATTCATATTTCCACCAAAATTTGACATACAAGACGTTGTCACTCGGTTCAAGCCTGACGAAAAAACAAGTACAGATTATAGTGAAAAGAAATAGTATTACTTTGCTAGACAATTTAGAGGAAAGTTGTAGCTCAAGTGTTTAAAATTTTGAATACTGAATCAATGTGGCTTTCGCTTCCTATTTCATTTTCTTTGTAAAGTACCAATTCGTCGGAAGCATCGTAACAAAGACCAGAATTTTCATAACTTTATTCATATCAAATGATGGTTCAATTAAGGTACCAAATTGACGAAGACTGTAACGGTGGCGAGAAGGAAGTTTTTAACAGCGGCGTAGTGGTGGCTATCGCGAACCAAGAGACTCAAGCAAAAGTAGCGAGGTAACTTGTACCAAGAGAGACTAACCATTTCGTTCAAACAGATGGTTTCTGAGTGGTGATGATGCAGTTTGGTCAAAGCAGGTTAGTGCGCGGTAACGGGGTAGTCACTGTAGTGTGCGACGGTGTTTAACAACGGTGGTAGCGGCAAATGTGGTACGACTGGTTGAAATATGACAACTATAGGGTATGATGGTGCGGTGGTGAGTGGAACCGGCTTTGGAGACGAAAAGCAAAGGAACAAGCACGACGGGTCTAATAAGTACTCAATCAATAGTTAACGGTTACAAAATAGAATCATAATTATTGATTCATGGTAATTAATTATAATCGACCGGTTACGAATGATTTTCCGTTTTCTATAGCAAGAGTAATTTGAGAAAATGAAGTCAATGAATGCTTTGAAATTCTAACTTAATGCATAATGGCCCTTCATTTTTAAATAAAAGCATATAATATTATCATTATAATTGTTACTAATATTTATTATCATTTATATATGATTTAAGTGTTAAATAATATCTAGTAAATAAATAGTTTAGTATTTGTTAAATATCATTTAATCGGTTTTATGCCATAATAAATTCGTTTAAAATCCGACATAATGATTCGTTATTTAATACTTAGGGTTTTCAAAATTTTCAGGTATTACATTATTAGTTAACTAAGCTCAGTAAGATAATGAAAAATATAAAACATAATCTAATATATAACTTACATAACGTTTAGCAATCACTACATCATGCTCATAAACTTGAAAACTGATATTATGATCCAAATCATTTACCTGTAGAACCATTTTAAACAAATGTATTACTACATGACATGTAGAACAACTTTAAACAAACACATAAACGATTTTTTAACCTGCATATGAAGTTGAGAATTATCAGACATTTTAATATCTTCAACTGATGGTTCAGATTGGTGAGTTTGCTCAAAAAGAATAGTAGCACTGTTTAAAAACACCTTAATTTCAAAAGTGAAGAGGTCCCTCATCTCTAGAAAGACAAAATCGAAAACATCCAAGTTAAGATCTTTAACTACATTCAACCATCCATCAAACAAAAAACAGTGTTTCTCCAAGGAAATTATCTTTAAGCTCCATGAATATTCACCAAATACAATAGTTACAAAATCTTCAGTAATTTTAGCATCACGATAAACACACTAAAAACTATCAGGTACTCTCTGTGAGTAAAGCAAATAAAAAATTTAGGTTATTTATTATTTTTAATACTAAATATACGTATAACAATAGCAGGAAAATACGTACTAAAAAATTGCATAAAGGCTCATATATAAACTGTATGAACGTATTCCCGCAAATCATGTTCCGAAAACAGGACATTAATAAAGTATCTTCAGAAACATACTCAAATAATAATATATCATCTACTTCAAGTGCCATATCCTTAACAACAGTTTGCCATCCTTCATTGAACTTAGCTTCATTTAAATCATGCTTCCTTAAAACAACTGCCCATTTCTTTCTATGTGTTGTAGTAGTTATGATTACATGATAATCCATAGCTTCAGAAGGATGAAAGCTACCAACAACATTTTCTGATAAAATCTATAAAGACACAAAATTTTAAAAAAATGTAAGAACCAAAAAGAATTTATTACACATTTTAAAGCTAATATAACTTTTAATAACATAATAAATACCAGAATTTCAGCTTCAAGATCAACGACACATCCAATGAATGATACCATTTCAACTGTTTAACACATTAGAAAAAATGTTAAACAAAATTTTAAGAAAAGTATATTATTTCAGATGAATGTTAAAATATAACCATAATAAATATAAACATAAGATAACTTCATTCAGAAATGTTTTTACCTTATTCAATGTTTGGGAACTTAACTTTAGTAATTGTAAATAATTGATATGTATGTTGGGTCTGCTGACCTGGAGAAGAACAGATGATTAGAAAGCCAAAACATGCTATCAGTTTGATCCTTGAATAAACAGTCTTTACAACTTACTTCTCCCAAAATACTGCTGACCCTAACTACTGTTCTATCCAAACAACTGCTCAACAACTGCTGATACAAAGAACTGCTGAATAAACAACTGATGAAGAACAACTGCTGACCAAAGGTCTGATGAAGAACAACTGCTGACCAAAGGTCTGATGAAGAACAACTGCTGATACAAGTACTGAAGACCAAAGCACTGCTGGAACCAACAGCACTTAGGCTCCAGCATTGGATACAAGAACATCAGAGTTTTCCTACAACAGCTGTTTAATATCAGTGCTTTCAATGTAACAGTAGTTTGTAATAGGCAGATGTTTATGTTTGTTATTCTGTTAGAGGTCACTGTCTTAGGTGATGTCAGCCTAGGTCATCAGTGCTTTGAGTATGTCTATAAATAGAACAGTGCTTGTACTGTTCTATTGCATCACACACACAAACATTCTCTCAGACAAACACTGTGTGATCAGGCTGAGGGGGAGTAATTGTACGATTGTAATCTTTTAGATAAATGAAAGCTTTCGATCTGAAAACATTTACTCTCTTGTTTTGATTAACAGTTTATTATTCCGCTGCATTTACATTCTATTTTCATTTCATTATTACCATATTTAGTTAAACAATCAAAACAAACAAACACAGATCCTAACAATTGGTATCAGAGCTTGGTCAATTAAATTCGATCTAACAAATCAATTTAATAATCAGCTCACAAATATTGATATCGTTTGTCTGTTAGATTGAAAACAAAGTAATAGTTTAATTTCAACTGTTTAACACATTAGAAAAAATGTTAAACAAAATTTTAAGAAAAGTATATTATTTCAGATGAATGTTAAAATATAACCATAATAAATATAAACATAAGATAACTTCATTCAGAAATGTTTTTACCTTATTCAATGTTTGGGAACTTAACTTTAGTAATTGTAAATAATTGATATGTATGTTGGGTCTGCTGACCTGGAGAAGAACAGATGATTAGAAAGCCAAAACATGCTATCAGTTTGATCCTTGAATAAACAGTCTTTACAACTTACTTCTCCCAAAATACTGCTGACCCTAACTACTGTTCTACCCAAACAACTGCTCAACAACTGCTGATACAAAGAATTGCTGAATAAACAACTGATGAAGAACAACTGCTGACCAAAGGTCTGATGAAGAACAACTGCTGACCAAAGGTCTGATGAAGAACAATTGCTGATACAAGTACTGAAGACCAAAGCACTGCTGGAACCAACAGCACTTAGGCTCCAGCAGTGGATACAAGAACATCAGAGTTTTCCTACAACAGCTGTTTAATATCAGTGCTTTCAATGTAACAGTAGTTTGTAATAGGCAGATGTTTATGTTTGTTATTCTGTTATAGGTCACTGTCTTAGGTGATGTCAGCCTAGGTCATCAGTGCTTTGAGTATGTCTATAAATAGAACAGTGCTTGTACTGTTCTATTGCATCACACACACAAACATTCTCTCAGACAAACACTGTGTGATCAGGCTGAGGGGGAGTAATTGTACGATTGTAATCTTTTAGATAAATGAAAGCTTTCGATCTGAAAACATTTACTCTCTTGTTTTGATTAACAGTTTATTATTCCGCTGCATTTACATTCTATTTTCATTTCATTATTACCATATTTAGTTAAACAATCAAAACAAACAAACTCAGATCCTAACAATTGGTATCAGAGCTTGGTCAATTAAATTCGATCTAACAAATCAATTTAATAATCAGCTCACAAATATTGATATCGTTTGTCTGTTAGATTGAAAACAAAGTAATAGTTTAATTTCGTTTCAACCGTTTTTAAACAGACTTTGTTTTTTTAAAAAAATCAGAGAATGGCTTCTATCAATCACGATCCACATAACACTGGCACGAACAACAAGCCACCGATGCTTGTCAGATCTGAATACAATATCTGGCAACGTCGGATGAGCCATGTTCTAGCTCAACAAAACACTGGGTGTTGGAAGTCGATTATCTTCAGACCACATGTTCCGACTGTGCCGAGTACTGAAGATCCCAAAGTGTTTGAGCCAAAGAAACTTGAAAACTACTCCGACCAGGATTTTCAGAAAATTGAGCTAGATGCTAAGGCCTTCAGTATTGTGGCCATGGCTTTACCCAATGACATATATGCTGGGTTGTTACACTGTAACAGTGCAAAGGAGTTGTGGGATGCACTGAAAGAACAGTTTGGTGGGACTGAGGAGGTTATTGAAAACAATCATGAAATACTTAACCAACAATATGAAACATTCAGTCATGTCAAAGGAGAGTCATTAACTCAACAGTTTGAGAGATTTAATTGCTTAATTAGTGAACTAAAATTGGTTGGTCTTACTTACCCTCATTCAACCTTGAACCATAGGTTTTTAAGATCATTACCAGACAAATGGGACACTATTGCTATTATGATGAGAAACTCAATAGGATTTAAAGACCTATCACTGACCCAGCTTCATGGTAAGCTCTTGACCTATGAGAGAGAGCTTAACCAGAAAAAGAAGCTCCAGGACTCTGGAAAAGTGTCTGATGACTATGTATTTGGGAATACAGCACTTTTGGGTCATGATGAGGTGCCTGGAAACACAAAGGATCAGAGTTATGATCATTTCATTGACATAACTTCAGGTTTTAACTCAGGTTTTAACTCTGATTCTTATTCACCAAACTATGCTTTCACAGCAAGTGGTGGTGATATCCAGGCATCTGACAATATATCCTTTGAGTATGATGACCTGAAATACTTTGATCCTGATGATTTGGAAGAAATGGACATTATGCACCAATTGGCCCTTCTCAGTGTAAGAACTAATAATTTTTACAAGAAAACTGGGAGAAGGTTTCCAGGGTTGACTGGCAGATCTAAGGTTGGGTTGGATAAATCAAAGATAAAGTGTTACAAATGTCATAGACTTGGTCATTTTGCTAGGGAATGTAGGGGTCAACATGGTGCACCTATAATAACCTATCCAAATCAAAGACCACAGACCAACACTTATCAGAATTCCTATAATGCCCCTGGACCAAATGTGCAAAACACTGCTCATTTTGCACAGTCCTCAAACACTGTTCCTGTCCAGTATGTCCAAACCACTGTTCCTCAGATCCACTATGTGCAAACACCTGTTGCTCAAGCACCTGTGCAAACGACTGTTGCTCCATCCTCTGCTCCTGCAGAGACCAGTCAACAGAGCTTCTTTACACAAGGCTTTGTTGATTGGAGCAGTCTACCTGATGAGCTAACAGATGAGAATTTTGCACTAGTTGCCAAAGCTGAAAATGAACCAGAAAATTTTTGTTTCATGGCCATGGTGGATGAAATTGAATCTGAGGAGGTGGTAACTGAATCTGATGTTGTGACTGATGATGTTGTTAGTGAAGTTGTTACAGGTGAAAAACCTGAAGAAGAGGTTGTGAATCTCACAGATCCCTGGGGTGCATCTTATGACTGTGAGTGCAAGTGTGATTGTGCTTTGATGGCTGCTGCTAAGGTATCTCCTCAAATTCTTAAAGAGTTGTGTTCTGACAAATGTGTAATAGCATTTGCTAACATCAAAGAGGTGAATAAAAACCTTAGAAAGAAAAGTTTGGATGATGAAGTTAAATTTGAAAAACTCACAAAAGATTTGAAAACAAGTTTAACTGCAAAAGAGTCTGAAATTAGCAGCTTAAAACATGAAGCAACCATAACCAAAGACCAGCTCCAAACTATGATAGCAAAATATCAAAGTTGCAAAAGTGAGCTAGAGTCCACCCAAGTTGAATGTGAGAAATGGGTGGAATCATGTAGAGGTTTTGAAATGTTACTCAACAAACAAACTAAAAGTCATGTGAAGTTTGGCTTTGGTTTTGAAACCGCTGCTCCAGCTTTTGAAAACACTGACAAAAAGAGTCAAAAGTCTGTTGAGGTAATACCAACAAACCTGCAGGGTCAAGAGATTAAAATCACTGAACCAAATGGTAAGAAAATTGTTCTTGAAAAACCAGAAGGTTCCTCATCTTTTGCTGAACTTGAAAAGTATGAATTTAAACCTACTTGGTCTGATGAGTGTGATACTCTTGAGAATTTCAAACCTGTTGATTTCAAGACACCTGAGGGAAAGACAGCTCCTCAGGCAAAGGTCATTCCATTGGCCAAAGTCATTCCCTTGAAAAATCTTCCAGCAGATGCTCAAACATCTGCTGAAAAGAGGGTTGAAAAGGGGAAGAAGAAAGAAAAGACTGTCAACTTGTTCTGTGATTTCTGTGAAAAGAAGAATCATGTCACCAAAAACTGTTTTCTTCTAAAAGCATATGACATTAACAAAGGAACAAGTGAATGTGATTCCAAAGCCACATGCTCAATATGTGGGAAAAAGAATCACAAGACCAAAGAGTGCTTGTATCTCAAAAATTTTGATGTTAAAATACAAGAATACAAAGCTAAAACTCTTGCAAACCCTGTGGTTAGTACTTCAAAAGGAAAGCCCAAACAGACCTTCACCCCTGTCCAAACATCTGTTACAAAAAGGCTTGAAACATCTGCTTCTAGAGATGTCCAAGTAACAGATGTTCCACCCACAAGCAAATACCCAAGAGGTTATGGTCAACCTCCATGTCACAGTCTGCCACATGTTTATGAGGAGCCAAAAAGACCCTCTAAACCAAGAGTGAACAGAAATCCATATGGGTATTATCATCTGTCAGGAAGTGATCAAACAACTGCTGCCCCAAGTGTTGACATCCAAGCACTGGCAAATGGTCAGCAGCAGTTGTTGACCTTAATTCAGAAATTGGTCCAAACCACTGATCACCTTCCAAAGCTTGAGTCTGAAAGGTCTGAGGACCCATCCAAAGCCAACTTGGCTTTGGACACTCACCAAAACTAATCATTTACTGATGTGCAGGGAGCTTCTGCTTGTTTAGATAGTCTTTGGTATGTAGATAGTGGAGGTTCAAGGCACATGACAGGATGTAGAGCCCTTCTTCTGGACTTCTTGGCTCATGGAGGGGGTGATATATCCTTTGGTAATGATTCTAAAGGTAAGGTGTTGGGTTCAGGGACTGTACAGGCTGGAAAACTCAAGTTTGAAAATGTCAATCTTATTGATAATCTCAAGTTTAATCTTCTGAGTGTTTCACAAATGAGTGACAAAGGTTATGGCTCATTTTTCACAAAGAAAACTTGTAAGATTATTGGGCCAGAAGTGGTGAAAAAGATTGATACCATTATTGCTGAGAGCAAAGCACAACTTGTTGCTCATAGAAGTGGCAATGTGTATGTTGTTGATATGTTAAAGGACAATCCTATGGCAAATGTCTGTCTGTTTTCTGTTGCCTCCACTAAGGAGACAGAATTGTGGCATAGGAGATTGGGTCACACCAACCTTAATACTATCAATACACTCTCCAAACAAAGCCTTGTCAGAGGCTTACCATCAAAAGAATTTAAATGTGATGAGCATTGTGTTTCTTGCTTAAAAGGGAAACTACATAAAAGCTCTTACAAATCCATTGATGAGTCCAAAACTAGTCAGTGTCTACAACTGTTGCACATGGACTTGTTTGGCCCTGTTAAAATCATGAGTCTAAGAAGAAAGAGATTTTGTCTTGTCATAGTTGATGATTTTTCTAGGTTTACATGGACTTACTTTTTACATTCTAAGGATGAGACTGCAGGTATATTGAAGGACTTTGTCACCAAAGTCGAAAAGCAATATGACTTGCCAGTAAAAGTCTTCAGGAGTGACAATGGAACAGAGTTTAAAAATAAGGAGTTGGATGACTTCTGTGTGTCAAAAGGGATTGTGAGGCAGTTCAGCATCCCAAGAACACCAGAACAAAATGGGGTGGTTGAGAGGAAAAATAGAACTCTTATTGAAGCTGCAAGAACCATGCTAGCAGATTCTGGTTTGCCACTGTCCTTTTGGGCAGAAGCTGTAAACACTTCTTGCTATGTTCAAAACAGAGTTTTGATCAACCCCAGACATCAAAAAACTGCTTATGAAATTTTGTTCAAAATCAAACCATTAATCTCATTTTTCAAAATCTTTGGCTGCCCATGTTTCATTTTAAATCTCAAAGATTCCATTTCAAAATTTGCAGCCAAAGTAGACTGTGGTTATTTTCTGGGATATTCTTCTACTGCTAAGGCCTACAAAGTGTTTAACACAAGGACTAAGACAATAGAAGAAACTCTGAATGTAAAGTTCAATGAACTTTCATCTCTAAAAATCCCTACAAACCCTGCAGAACTATTTGATTTAGATAAATTCAAATTTGAAGATATCACTGTTAAAGCTAACAATGCAGGTATTCCACAGTCTCCACAACAAGATTACAGAACAGATGTTGTGATCCCCAGTCACTACAAAGTCTATTCTGCCTCAGAGGAAGCAACTGTTCAAAACAATTGTCAAAACTCTGCCGCAGCTGTGTCAACCACTGTTGGCCAGTCCTATCCTCAAACCACTGCTTCACCCCTCACAACCACTGACCTATCATCTGTTGACAAAAGTCAATCATCTGTTGACAAAAGTCAGTCAAGTTTCACACCACTTGGACCCATTCCTCCATTACCATTTCAAACATCTGATGGCACTACAGAAGTACCAACAGATGTTACACCAACAGAGTCACCAAACCTCTGTCCATCACCTCAAAATGCCATTGTTCCATATCAAGGAGATCTTATTTACTTAAGAGCTCATCCACCAGACCAGATCATTGGCAACATCAGAGAGGGTGTGCTCACAAGAAGCCAATCCTCAAATATCTGTCTTTTTGCAGGTTTCTTATCCCTCACACAACCTGTCAAGTACCAAGAGGCACTGAAAGACAACAGTTGGGTAGAAGCCATGCAGGAAGAACTCCTTCAATTCAAAAGACAACAAGTATGGGAGCTTGTACCACTTCCTAAGGATGTTTGTCCTATAGGAACAAAGTGGGTCTTCAAAAACAAGACTGATGAAAGGGGTATTGTTGTCAAAAATAAAGCCAGGCTTGTGGTTCAAGGCTTCAGACAAGAAGAAGGAATAGATTATGATGAGACTTTTGCTCCTGTAGCAAGACTAGAAGCCATCAGACTCTTTTTAGCCTTTGCTGTCAACCACAACATAAAGGTGTATCAGATGGACATCAAATGTGCTTTCCTTTATGGCAAACTTCAGGAGGAGGTCTATGTATGTCAGCCACCTGCTTTTGAAGACACATTCCATCCTGACTATGTCTACAAGCTCAACAAAGCTTTGTATGGACTTAAACAAGCACCAAGGGCCTGGTATGAAACTCTCTCCACATTTCTCTTATCCATTGGCTTCACAAGAGGTAAAATTGACAAAACTTTATTTCTTAAATGGAAAGGGAAACACTTAATGATTGTTCAAATATATGTGGATGACATCATTTTTGGATCCACATGTAACCAAATGTGTGAAGAGTTCAGAAAACTCATGACAGCAGAGTTTGAGATGAGTGCCATGGGTGAGCTTCAGTGTTTCCTTGGTCTTCAAGTGAAACAACTGCAAAATGGCACATTCATTCACCAAAACAAATATGTAAAGAACTTATTAACCAGATTTGAAATGAATGATGGTAAGCCATGTAGCACACCCATGAGTACAGTCAAGCTGCTCACTATTGATGACAAGGATGAACTGGTTGATCAAACACATTATAGATGTATGATTGGGTCTTTATTGTACCTAACTGCATCTAGGCCAGACATTATGTTTGCTACCTGTGTCTGTGCCAGATCCCAGGCTTCACCCAGAAAGTCAAACCTTATTGCTGTGAAAAGGATATTCAGATATCTCAAAGGTGCTCCCACACTTGATATCTGGTATCCTGCTAATGGAAACATTGAGCTTTCAGGTTATTCAAATAGTGACTTTGCTGGCTGTCACACCACAAGAAAATCCACTTCAGGAGGGTGCCAATTTCTAGGGAATGCCTTAGTTTCATGGCAAAGCAAAAAGCAGGCAGCTGTTTCAACTTCAACAGCTGAAGCTGAATACATTGCTGCTGCAAGCTGTACAGCCCAACTCATGTGGCATCAAAATCAACTACTGGATTTTGGGATAACTGCACTTGGGACTCCACTCATGTTGGACAGCCAAGCTGCTGAAAATATCATCAAGAATCCAGTCTCTCATTCCACTACCAAACACATTGACATAAGACATCATTTTGTCAGAGACAGCTATGAAAAAGGTTTGATTTCCTTGCACCATGTTCCAACAGAGGATCAGTTGGCAGATGTGTTAACAAAAGCTTTAGACACATCTACCTTTACAAACCTGATTTCCAGAATTGGTATGTTAAACATGGATTAAACAAATAAATTTTCAATAAATCTTAATAAAATGTTTCAGCAAATCAATTTTTTTTTTAAAATAGCTGTTTGGTTGAAAAGTCTGTTTCAAAACATCTGATCAGATAAAACAACTGTTAGTTGAAAAATCTATTTCAGAACATCTGTTCAGATAAAACAACTGTCTCCTTATATATATATACTATATCTGAAAAAAAAACATAGCTGTTTGTATCAGTTGTTTGCCAAAAACAGTTGTTCTCCACCAGATATTTCATCCATCAGATGATTGCCACGTCTGCTCATATAAGCAGAGGTTTGGCCACATCAGCGGTTTCATTGAGCCTATAAAAACCCTGTTTTACCACAACAGACGTTACACTGTCTCATTGTATTCAAAATACTGAAAACCGCCTTCTTCATTCTCAAACCCTCCATCAAAATTCAATCATCTTCACATTCGAAATCCATTACAATGGATCTTCAAGCCAAAGCTACACACAATTGTCTCCCCTATCTGATTAAAACAGATGACAACGCTCCATTTCATTCCACCATCGACATTTTCCTTAACTCCAAATACTTACCCATCCTAACCGCTAATGCCCCCATCTATCTTGATACACTCCAAGAATTTTGGTTGAATGCTGAGTTTCTACTCCAAGACAAAAAGCCTACTTCCATTATTTCCAAAATTGGAGAATCCAGTATCGTCATTACCCCTGAAACCATATCCACAACCTTCACACTGAATGACCTGACAGGTAAGGATTCCTTTACTAAAACAGAGCTTCACACTGAGTTCCAAGAAAGAGGGTATGATGGTCAGATGACTGGATCAACTCTTTTCAAAAAGTTTTTCCCTCCAGTCATGAAATTTTTCTTCCATACTCTTCTTCTTTGTGTCTCTGCTAAGTCCACATCCTTTAATGAAATCCCATTAAGGATACAATATCTGGGTTATGCCATGTTGTCAAACTCTGACTTCAATCTTTCCCAGGGATTGTTCATGGACTTGGTATCAAATGTGAAAGCAGTCAAGTCTGGGTCAAACAATGCTTTTCTTATTTACCCAAGAATTCTTAGTGTAATCTTACAAAAAGTCTTACCAGAAAAAGTTTTCAAAAAGGGTGAGGCTATGCAAATGAAAAGCTTAACTGATGAAACTTTCACAAGAATGCTGGGTGGAAGCACCCAAGAAAAAGTGTCTAAAGTGTCAAAAGTTTCTAAAACACAAACAAAGAGGACAAAGGCAACAACTGTTGTCAAAACCTCTGTTGTTGAGCCCACTGCTCCTGGTGATCATGGCACTACATCCAGTGCTGTGAAACCAACACCAGCCACCTCTAAAAGGAAACATCCATCCACAAAAACCACCACTCAACCACAAATGAGGCTTCTGGATGTTGAGGTACCAGAAGAAACCTCTGTTGCACAACAAAAGCAACCTGAAACCACTGTTGTTACTTCCTCACAACAGTTGGACATACCTCCACCTAACCAAACTCCTCATGAATCCTCTCAAAAGGATCATGTTGTAAGCCAAGGGGACACACATCATGATACATTTGAGTCACTTGACCAAATGTTCACAAGCCCCTCTCCCAGGGCTAATTCTCTTGTCACTCCTCCAACCTCACCATCACATCATGTCCCACAAACAATGCAACCTCTGTTTGAAGCAATTGACAAATCTCAGGAAGATCCCAGTTCCTCTCTTCCACCTGTCACTGAGAGTATACTCCAACAAGTGACTGGTCCTGAGAATATACAATCTGCTATCCCACAAACAGAAGAGGAGGTTACACCACCTGAGTTCAATGAAACTCTAGGTGAGTTTTCAAGTGGAGCAGCCACTACTGATGTAGAGACCACTGTCTCACATCAGGACAGTGATTACATAGCTAAGACTCCCTTGAAGGCAACAACTGTTGGAGCCACTATAGTGTCTCCAAAAACAGTTGGAAGTCCCCAGTACCAAGAAAAAGGGGCATCTGATTCACCTATTAGGACTGAATCAGGTAGAACTACCACTGGTAGGGACTCAGATGATCCTATTAACTTAGGAGATGGGTCAAAATACCAAGAATTGACGGACAGAGTTTCTGTAATTGAAACCTCTGTAGCTGACATCAAATCTGATGTCAAGCTTATACTGAGCTCAATTGCAGACCTTTCCAAGAGTCAACCATCAACAGCTGATATAGCCAGTGAGTTATGGAAATCAGTTTCCCCCATCATCATAGCTCACAGAAAACTGGCTGATCAGACACATGAGACTTACATGGCTGAGATCAGGAATATGGTAGATGCAAGGTACAAAGATACCCATGCTGATATCAAAGCCATCAAGGACCACCTGCTGAAGACTACTGGCTCTGCCCCTACCACCATCCTCAGGGATGAAAATGATGATGCTTTCACGGCTGATGATGCCAAAAAGGGGGAGAGTGGCAGAGATAGGCTACCAAAACTAGATCCTTTTGGTTGTCCTCCTTCTCAAAAAGGCCAAGCCAAGTCTGCCAACAAACCAGAGTCTACCAAATCAGCTCCACAACAACAACAACAAGCAACACCAACAGCACCACCACAACAAACCACTGAGAAGAATAAAGCAGTAGATGACTCTGCAAACATAGAAGCTGAAAAGGCTGCTCAAGAGAAACAGAAAAGAGCTGACACCTTGGAAGTTAAAGCAGAGTCACTAATAGAACTCAAGAAGAAACAACAGCAGGAAACTAAAGATGTGGGATCCTCTAAAAGGATGAAAAGACCTGCTAAGCATGTTAGAAAACCACCATCTAAGTTAAACACCTCTGTTGACAAAACCACTGCTACTGAAACCACTGCCACCCAAAACACTGAAACTACTCAAAACACTGCTACCCAAACCACTGTACCCAAACCAACACACACACACACCTGAACAAACAACTACCAAACCTACATCACCAGCCAAAACCCCAACATCTGCTGGTTCTATTAAAAGGCCAACAGATGTTAATCCAACCACTGCCACCAAATCACCATCACCAAAAATCATATACACAAGGAAGAGAAAATCAACCTTTGTTGTACATGATGAAAACATACACACATCACCAAACACCACTTCAACTGCCCAATCCACTCCTCCTATCACAGCCATTCCAATCACATCATTCTCACCACACACATCCAAGTTCAGATCACATAGACCACCACCAACCATTACACCATTGGTTGTTCAGTATCCCCTTGAACTTGATCTACTCAAGGGGGAATTACAATCCTTCTACAATACTGAACAACCATCAGACAGATCCTTCCCATCTCTCCCAAACTTCCCTGTTCCCCTCAATATTGATACTTATCTGAAATACAAGGGTGAACAGGTGGATGCCATCATCAGGGAGAAATGCAAAGGGAAGGATGACAGGACTGCTCAGGGCATCCATTCAGCAGAGCTTAGCAAACTCAGAAGGATTGAAGACTTTGCTAAGACCCTGAGCAATTCCATGTCCTCCATGCCTCTTAGTGTAGACTTGGAAAAGGAGGTAAGGGAATCTCTTCTTGAACAGATTATGGCAACCAAGCCTTACAAAGCAAACAAAAAGCAGTTCAATGGTTGGACTACACATGCTTTGAGAGAAGAACTACTCAGAATTGAAGAAATGGCCAAAGACCCCAAGGCTAAAGTCTCTACTCCTAACTTTGGCAAAGGCAGAGACCCAGTCAGAGCCTTGAAGTTCAAAAGGATGAGGCAAGAGATTGTAGCTGCCAACTATGGGGAGATGAGGTCAGTTTCCAGATGGTCTGAGTTAAGGTTGGTTGAAACTTACAAAAGTCTGGAAGAAAATAGGAAGAAGGATCCCAGCCTACCAAGGAAACCAATTTATACTGATGAACCAATGATGAAGAGACCCCAACAGACCTTTACCTTGGACAGCTTACTTGACACCTCTGACCTAACAACTGCTGCAAGAAGACAGTACAAGAAACAGAAGGAAATGTCAGAGGAGGATTAAAGAAAGTTTGCTGATACATTCATCAAGGAAGGGCTCTTCAATCAAGTCCATTTCTTCTATGATCCTACAACAGAGAAGCTAAGAGAACTCATTGGAAGACCACCTTCACCCAACTCATCAAGAATAAAACTTCAGCTCAGCAAATCCACTGACTCAAAAATTCTAAAGTGGAAAGTCAACAAAGACAACCACGAATTGACATTGCTCAGGTCAGATGGAAGGGTTCAGAAGATCAGCATGGATGATGCTTACAGCCTATGTGCAGAAGATCATCAAACATTGCTAAATCTGGACCTAGAAAGAGATGAAGAAGACTTATTTGCTCTGAACTTTGAATTACAATTCAAAGGTCAAATCAGAGAAAGTCTGATGAGGAATAAAGATCAATAAATAAAGCTGAGTTTTGTCATCATCTGTTCTACGGGGAGATTGTTGGGTCTGCTGACCTGGAGAAGAACAGATGATTAGAAAGCCAAAACATGCTATCAGTTTGATCCTTGAATAAATAGTCTTTACAACTTACTTCTCCCAAAAGACTGCTGACCCTAACTACTGTTCTATCCAAACAACTGCTCAACAACTACTGATACAAAGAACTGCTGAATAAACAACTGATGAAGAACAACTGCTGACCAAAGGTCTGATGAAGAACAACTGCTGACCAAAGGTCTGATGAAGAACAACTGCTGATACAAGTACTGAAGACCAAAGCACTGCTGGAACCAACAACACTTAGGCTCCAGCAGTGGATACAAGAACATCAGAGTTTTCCTACAACAGCTGTTTAATATCAGTGCTTTCAATGTAACAGTAGTTTGTAATAGGCAGATGTTTATGTTTGTTATTCTGTTAGAGGTCACTGTCTTAGGTGACGTCAGCCTAGGTCATCAGTGCTTTGAGTCTGTCTATAAATAGAACAGTGCTTGTACTGTTCTATTGCATCACACACACAAACATTCTCTCAGACAAACACTGTGTCATCAGGCTGAGGGGGAGTAATTGTGCGATTGTAATCTTTTAGATAAATGAAAGCTTTCGATCTGAAAACATTTACTCTCTTGTTTTGATTAACAGTTTATTATTCCGCTGCATTTACATTCTATTTTCATTTCATTATTACCATATTTAGTAAACAATCAAAACAAACAAACTCAGATCCTAACAATGTAGATTACAGATTTAGTTGGAAGTCTTTTAATTTGTTCACAACATTGATAGAAAACTTGAACACTAAGAACACACAGCTCATATATTCAGTGGGGACACTGATGTATTTTACACTATAATTATTTGTATTTGATATATTGTATTATAATAATGCTCTTAAACATTCAATATTATATTAATTTTTACTTAAATACCTTTCATAATAAACTTATTACTTAAACGAAATATTTATTTGATATATTTTTAGTAATTTAAATCACAACTATAAATTCACTTAACTACTATTATATTAATATAAAAGTTACCAAAACATTTATTAATTTTATCTTTTATGTATTTTATAATCATTTGTTACTATAAAAGGATTTTACAAACATCTGATAAAATCCTAAATACTGTTGCCATGTCGTCACATCATTCTACAGTAGATTAAATATCTGATAACGTTTATCATCTATTTTGCCTTAAATGTCTGTTGACAAGTAACTTATTTTACAAAAATCATAAGGATACATGTTGATCAACTTTAGTATCTTCTGTGTCTCAGATGCATTAAAAATATGATATGGGCTCAAAGTACACATACACTACACAATGCGGTAGTTATTAAGTTCAAATGTTTACCAAGCTAGGGACTTTTCACCTCTAGAACCATGTTGAATATATCGAACTAATGATAATGACGATTGGTGATGTTAGTCTTCTTTCTTCTACTTAATAGTTTCCACGTTAGTGTAATCATTGTCCATGTTAATCATTTCAGTCCAAAAATATGTATAAATTTTCTTAATTTTAACTTTTACATCTTTTCTAAACATCTGTTCGTCAAATTTTATAAAACATCTGATAACATACGTATATCTTTTCTAACAGATTTTACAAATAGGAATGTTTATCCAGTATATTTAAAATATGGTTGCATTAATTTGTGTTCATTGTATCTGTCATACAAATAAGATAAATAGAAAACTAATATTTTATTTAAATATTATGTTATTACATCAAGATTTACTAAATTACAAATATATATAAAAAAAGATAAATAAACATAACATTTAAAATGAATTTAAATACTTAATCTTCAACTCCATAGAACACTTAAGTGACTTTACAATATCAGAAATCATTTCTAACTGCTCCAAATCACTTTTCATCGCATCGATGTAAAACGCTATGTCACACCCTCAAAATACCACTTGCGGGGTTTTACCGCGAGGCGCATGACAAACCAGGATCCAAGTCAACGATCACAATAAACAACTCTATATGAAAATCGTAACAGACATAACCATTAATATAATAAGCGGAAGCGTTTCAGTAGCATTTAATTAGCTATGCTATCATCTCAAAAGTTGTTCAAAGTACTTTTATTACAAAACGTGCACTAAATCTAGACGCCAATGCAGACCCGTGCGCCTAGTTCCGTTCATTGCTACCTTAGCGACCTGAGAAAAACCTGCCAAAAGATGTCAACATATAATGCTGGTGAGTTCACAGGTTTGTTCAAAATTTTACTAAAATGTTACCATGTCCATACTATATCAATGTTACCAAGTACGCTAGCTAGGCGTATGTTTCATTACTACTACGATTGGAAACCATTACTAGACACGTTTAGCAATGTTCAGCATGTTTAAGCAGCCCGTATGTTCAGCATGATACCAATGTACCTGTTCGAGACAATATGCACCCGCCCGGCCCTCCAAACCGACGAGTGGGGCAGGTCACGCCCAATAGATCTATCCACATTTCCCCCGTTGTGCAACCCCGCACATTCATGGTTTCCCCCGGGACTTTCCAAAAGATCGTATAGCAATATAAAGTTAAAACCATAGTATGACATATGTTACCAAAACCGTTTAGCGCATGTTTTCTCCCCCAAAAGTTAAAACAGTAAAAGTGGGGCCGTGAACTCACCTTAAGTTGCGTTCTTCAAATATAAGTAAAGATGTTTAGTCCTTCATAATCCCTCTACCGGAGATCTATCAAAATGTTCACATAAGTGTTCCGACTAATAACCATAAGGTTATCTAGTCCCCGATTGTCCAGATCGTAACCAAGTATGTTTTAAAACGTGTTTAAATGTTTAACCGACACACTAGGCCGACCCGACATCCCGTTGGTGACCCGTTACCCTAACTAATCAAGTACACATAGATTACACACAAGGTTCGAGCATAAAACACTTAGTTTGTATCAAAAATCTCATTTCTGCATCAGAACGGTCGAACCAGTCAGTTTTAAGTCTCCTTCGCACCGTTTTGTCTCCTTCGCACCGTTTGATGCTTCCTTCGCCCGTTTTATCACATTCGTCCAATAAAATCCCAGGTTCGACCCTGGATCCCTCCTTCGCACCATCGACTGGTCGAAGGAGGCCAGGTTCGCCCCTGTTGTATTATTTTTCCTAAAAACGCTTCAAACACATTCAAAACGACCCGAAACATCATCAAACACAGCAGTCAAGCATGGATAACTTATCCCTACAAGACCCCATCGATTTCCCCCGATAATACGTCCATTTCAGCACTTTCCCAAAATGGTAAAGATTATGGAAACATCACTTTCATGCATGGATTATTTACCCAATTTGGAAACTTTTGAAATCGATTCATGTTTAGCTTAAAATACTCAGTTTGTCGATTATCCAATCTTTCTCATTCATTCTATTGATCATAAATATTCATACATCAAGTATTAATCCAATAAAACCCCCAAATATCAATATATCCAATCCTAACCCTAGACAACAATATTCCCTCATTATCAACAATCCTATATCATGTTTCTATCATAGATATAGCAGCAAATCAGTGAACAACACATAACACCACATAACACACAATTTTACACATGTTATCCATTATGAAAACCTATGTTAAATGATCATGTTTTGATTTAGAAAGATGTTTAAAAGGTTTTTAATCATAAAAACACCCTTAGAACAGATCCGGACAATTAGGGTTAGATGAAAACGAATTAAAATGCTTTTAAAAGATTTAGGATTATGAACACACCTTGGATTCTTGTTTAGATGTTGTAGATGGGTTAGATTATGAAAAAGAAGAGCAAAAACTCCTTCCTTAGTGTTTAAGATCGTTTGAGAGCGTTTTGGGACGGTTAGGGTTTGTGAAATGATGAAAAATGACAAAGGTTGGTATTTATACTAATCTTCCTTCGCACCAACTCATTGGTCGAATGTAGTCTCCTTCGCCCCTTTCACAGGGTCGAATGAGACCTGTTTGGTCGAAGGGAATTCCTCAAATTCCACTTCCCTGGTTCGCCCACTTGCATGGGTCGAACCAGGCACTTTTCTTCTCCTTCGACCACTCGAAGTGGTCGAACCAGAATTCCTTTTTAACTAGTTTTCCAGTTTGTCGTGTTTAACGCATTCTAACACATCCTAACACATAAGCATGCATCCTTAGTCCATATTTAACACATTTAGGCACAGATAATCATTTACACATCATATAAACATATCTATGTATATAATCCACCACACAACCCATAATCTACACATATACTTAATTAGTTCATGTAATGTCACCAACAACGGAACCCGGTACTAGTGTATTACCAAAACGACTCCCAATGATCCTCCAGATCATTGTACCCTGGACAATCCTAACTTGACCCGACTCAACTAACCCAGTTAAGTTTGTTTATAAACGTTTCTTGCTAAGGTAGACTTAGATGTTACTAATATGTTTAAGCCGAACATGCCGGGTGTCACATCATCCCCACGTTGAAAGAATTTTCGTCCCGAAAATTGCGCAAAGCCCAAAAAGACAGAAACGAAAAGAACAAAACAAAAGAAACTTACCGGATGTCACATCATCCCCACGTCGAAAGGAATCTCGACCCGAGATTCATTCCGCTTCAGCAGTAACATGCCTCGATTCAAAAGCGCGCTTCGGAAGGAGATGAGGATACTTAGATTTCATCTGATCCTCCCGTTCCCATGTGAACTCAGGTCCACGGTTCGAGTTCCAACGGACTTTAACGATGCGGATTTTACTCCGACGAAGGCTACGAATCTTGTAGTCGAGAATCTCGACAGGTTCCTCCACAATGCGAAGACGATCATCAACCTTGATCTCTTCCAGTGGTACAATGAGAGATTCATCGGCCAAACACTTCTTCAAGTTAGACACATGGAAGACGTTGTGTACACTACTGAGCTCTGCCGGTATGTCAAGTCTGTATGCCACCGGTCCAATCCGATCCAAGATTGCGAATGGTCCGACATAACGAGGGTTAAGCTTGCCACGCTTTCCAAAGCGTATGACGCCCTTCCATGGTGAAACTTTCAGAAGTACCTTGTCCCCAACCTGGAATTCTAAAGGTTTTCGACGGCGATCGGCATAGCTCTTCTGACGATCCCGTGCAGCAGCTAAACGTTGACGGATCTGTACGATTTTCTCCGAAGTTTCGTACACGAGTTCCGGACCAGTGAGCTGGCTCTCGCCCACCTCGGCCCAACAAAGTGGTGATCGACATTTCCGTCCGTAAAGAGCCTCGAACGGAGCTTCCTTGATGCTAGAGTGATAGCTGTTGTTGTAGGAGAATTCCACTAACGGCAGATGGATCTCCCAACTTTTGCCAAAATCGATAACACATGCCCGAAGCATATCTTCCAAGGTTTGAATCGTTCGCTCACTCTGTCCATCAGTTTGCGGATGATAAGCCGTACTCATATCCAACTGAGTACCCAAAGCCTTGTGCAGAGCCTTCCAGAAATGCGAAACGAAACGAGAATCACGATCAGAGATAATAGAAACAGGCACCCCGTGCCGAGCAACCACCTTCTTAAGGTAAAGTCGAGCTAACCGCTCGAGTCCATCGGTTTCCTTAATAGGTATAAAACGCGCTGATTTTGTCAGCCGGTCAACAATCACCCAGATCATATCACAACCACTAGGTGATCTTGGCAGCTTGGTGACAAAATCCATCGTGATTCGCTCCCACTTCCATTCCGGAACCTCTGGTTGTTGCAGGAGACCAGACGGCCTCTGATACTCCACCTTGACTTTAGCACAAGTCAAACATTTGCTGACGTAAGAAGCTATGTCAGCTTTCATGTTCGGCCACCAATAGAGTATCTTCAAATCCTGATACATCTTATCGGAGCCAGGGTGAATAGAATACCGGGATTTGTGAGCTTCATCCAGAACAAGCTCGCGCAATCCTCCGAACAATGGGACCCAAACACGTCCCGCAAAATAGTGTAAGTCATCGGTCCTGAGCTCAAGATGCTTGTCAGCACTGTGCATCGTTTCAGCCTTAAGGTTTTCCTCCTTCAAGGCTTCCAACTGTGCAGAACGGATCTTGTCAGGCAACGACGAATGAATGGTGAGCTATAAGGCTCGAACATGGCGAGGGTTCGCAGACTCCTTCCTGCTCAAGGCGTCTGCCAAAACGTTCGCCTTGCCAGGATGGTACTTGATGGCACAATCGTAATCGTTCAGGAGTTCAACCCAGCGACGGTGCCGCATGTTCAACACCTTCTGGTCGAAAATATGCTGAAGACTCTTGTGATCGGTATATACTTCGCACTTGGTACCGTACAAGTAATGTCTCCAGATTTTCAACGCAAAGACCACTGCACCCAGTTCCAAGTCATGAGTAGTGTAGTTCTTCTCATGAACTTTGAGTTGTCGAGAAGCATAAGCAATAACCTTCCCGCGCTGCATCAACACGCAACCGAGACCACGAATAGAAGCATCACAATACACAACGAAATCATCAGTGCCTTCTAGCAAGGATAAAATAGGTGCATAGCAAAGTTTAAGCTTCAGCATCTGAAATGCTGATTCTTGTGGTTCATCCCAGTCGAACTTTCGATCCTTCTGGGTAAGAGCAGTGAGGGGTTGAGCGATCTTTGAAAATCCCTCAATGAAACGACGATAATAACCCGCAAGACCTAGGAATTGCCGAACCTCAGATGGCGTCTTTGGTGCCTCCCAGTCTTTAATAGCTTCGATCTTAGCCGGATCGACATGAATTCCTAGTTCATTCACCACATGTCCTAGGAATTGAACTTCACGCAACCAAAAATCACACTTCGAGAACTTAGCATACAACTGCTCCTGTCTCAAAAGTTCCAAGACCAACCGCAGGTGTTCCTCATGATCCGCCTTGTTCTTGGAATAGATCAGAATGTCGTCAATAAACACGATGACGAACTTATCAAGGTAAGGCTTGCAAACGCGGTTCATCAAATCCATGAACACCGCCGGTGCGTTAGTGAGACCGAAAGGAATGACCAAGAACTCAAAATGGCCATAACGAGTGCAAAAAGCAGTCTTCTGAATGTCAGCTTCCCTGACGCGCAACTGGTGATAACCAGACCGCAAATCAATCTTCGAATAGTAGCTAGAGCCCTGAAGCTGGTCAAAGAGATCATCAATGCGAGGAAGAGGATAACGATTCTTGATGGTCACTTTGTTCAGCTCACGATAATCAATACACATACGAAGACTTCCGTCCTTCTTCTTCACAAACAAAATAGGAGCTCCCCACGGGGAAGAACTCGGTCGAATGAAACCCTTTTCCAAGAGTTCCTGTAACTGGCTGGACAACTCTTGCATCTCGGGAGGTGCAAGACGATACGGAGCTCGGGCAATAGGAGCTGCGCCCGGAGTGAGATCAATACCAAACTCAACCTGACGATGGGGAGGAAGACCAGGTAAATCATCAGGAAACACATCAGAAAAGTCACGAACCACCGGAATATCCTCAATCTTCTTCTCATCGTCAGTAGAAACGTTAACAAGTGCCAGAATGGCCGAACAGCCCTTCCGAAGATACTTACGGGCTTTCATGCTAGAAATGATACTCAGCGGAGCACCGCTTTTCTCGCCACGAACCGAAAGAATCTCTCCATCAGGGAGAGGGATCCGAATAACCTTGTCAAAACAAACGATCTCCGCGCGATACAACGATAACCAATCCATGCCAACAACGACATCAAAACTACCCAGAGGTACCGGCATAAGGTCAATGGGGAAAGACAAACCCGACAGTTCCAAGCGACATTCCCTAAGGGTGTGTGTCGCTTCGATTTTCTTACCATCAGCCAATTCTATTAAGTACTTAGCCTCTAAAGGTGTGGGTACTATATCTAGCAATCGACTAATATCCAAAGATACAAAACTCTTATCGGCACCAGAATCAAACAAAACAGAAACATAGCGATCATTAAGAAGGAACGTACCGGTAACTGTGTCTGGATCCTGCCTAGCCTCTACAGATCCAATGACGAAAGCACGTGCAGTCCTGCCTCCGCCGCCATTGTTCCCGTTACCGTTCCCGCCCCTCCCATTATCGCCCTGTTTCAGTTTGGGACAATCACGCTTGAAATGCCCCGTGTCACCACAGTTATAACACCCCTGCCTCCCCTGAGTCCCCTGAGCAGCAGGAGCAGGAGCAGCCGCAGGAGTCTGAGTTGGGGTGAGCGTCACCTTGCAATCTTTAGCATGGTTCCCCAACTGATGGCACCGATGACAACGAGCCCTATCACAACCCCCAGAATGATGAAAACCACACTTGTTGCACTTGGGATGCTTCCCAACATACCCACCCGTCTTCGACCTAGAGGAAGACCCAGATGTATCAAACTTCTTCGCCGACTGAGCTGGCACCACACTCTTCCCCACAGTATCCCACTTCCTCTTGTTTCCCTCAGCAGTCTTCACAGCAGCACCCTTGGGTGGCAAAACGCCTTCCGCCACCTTCAGGTTAGTCATCCGATGAGCTGATCGGACAACTTCAGCAATAGTGGGAAGATTCCCAGCAGCCACCAACCCAGCAATCTCGGGCACTAGTCCAGACACATAGTGCTCGATCCTCCTGTACTCGGGTGTGTGCAAATCAGGACACAACACCGCCAACTCGTTCCTCCTCACAGTGTACTCCTCAATCTCCGACCCAACCATCTTGTAACTCCAGTCCTCATGCTCCAACTTCTGTATCTCCTCCCTTGGACAGTACTCACCTCTCAAAAGCTGCACAAACTCTGCCCAAGGCATAGCAATAGCCTCTCCCAATCCCACGTTCTGAGTAGTAGCATTCCACCACGACAATGCAAGCCCCTCAAATGTCGCAGTAGCATACTTCACTCGGTCCTCAGCAGGACAGTTACACATGACAAACACAGATTCCACCTTCTCCAGCCATCGGAGCAGTCCCACCGCTCCCTCTGTTCCAGCGAAGTTATGGGGCTGACAGTCCCTAAACTTCTTATAAGAGCACTGAGGTGGGGGTGGATTGGCACCAACACCTGAAACACGGTACACGAGTAAAACACAAACGAAAGGACACGAAACCCAAAAATGAGGCAAGGTCGACAAAAATCAACTCACCACCCATGGCATTAATTCCAGCCTGGAAATTAGCCATAGCCATGTTCACTTGCTGCTGGAGCAAGTTGTTCAGTTCAGCTTGGGTCATGTTGATGTTCCCACGACCACCGCCTCCGGCACGACCACCGCCGCCAGCACGGCCACCGCCTCCACCACGACGTCCACCACCGCGAGCACCAGACATGATCTAACAAACCAAGAAATCGAGAGATTCAGATTCACTCCCAGTGTCAACCACTAGAAATTTACAAGAGTTAACCTAGGGACAAATTCAGGACTATACATCCAAATTCGAAGTCCATCGGGATTTTCATGCATTCCAGTTTATTATTTCGTGTGCACCCGAAATGATAAACTGCTCTACATGGTCCTCCAGATGTACCCCTAATCTAGACCCTAGTCATCTAACATTGTCGCCTATGTGGCAATAGGTGCAAGTGTAAGAAGGCATGCGTGTGCTAGAACCAACAAATCAACCCCTCCTCCTTCAATCCAGAAGAAGAAGACAAGAGTAGGTAAGAACCCAATTAAAACGGATGATGTAACGGAGAAGCATGATGATGATGTAAGGACACCCCGACAACGTTAGTACATATCCCATTAATAGACCCAAAGTATGTGACCGTCTAGTGTGTGCAACTCGGCTATAGACCAGACTCTACATGCAGTCCTAGTTCACTATAACCTGGCTCTGATACCAATCTGTCACACCCTCAAAATACCACTTGCGGGGTTTTACCGCGAGGCGCAAGACAAACCAGGATCCAAGTCAACGATCACAATAAACAACTCTATATGAAAATCGTAACAGACATAACCATTAATATAATAAGCGGAAGCGTTTCAGTAGCATTTAATTAGCTATGCTATCATCTCAAAAGTTGTTCAAAGTACTTTTATTACAAAACGTGCACTAAATCTAGACGCCAATGCAGACCCGTGCGCCTAGTTCCGTTCATTGCTACCTTAGCGACCTGAGAAAAACATGCCAAAAGATGTCAACATATAATGCTGGTGAGTTCACAGGTTTGTTCAAAATGTTACTAAAATGTTACCATGTCCATACTGTATCAATGTTACCAAGTACGCTAGCTAGGCATATGTTTCATTACTACTACGATTGGAAACCATTACTAGACACGTTTAGCAATGTTCAGCATGTTTAAGCAGCCCGTATGTTCAGCATGATACCAATGTACCTGTCCGAGACAATATGCACCCGCCCGGCCCTCCAAGCCGACGAGTGGGGCAGGTCACGCCCAATAGATCTATCCACATTTCCCCCGTTGTGCAACCCCGCACATTCATGGTTTCCCCCGGGACTTTCCAAAAGATCGTATAGCAATATAAAGTTAAAACCATAGTATGACATATGTTACCAAAACCGTTTAGCGCATGTTTTCTCCCCCAAAAGTTAAAACAGTAAAAGTGGGGCCGTGAACTCACCTTAAGTTGCGTTCTTCAAATATAAGTAAAGATGTTTAGTCCTTAATAATCCCTCTACCGGAGATCTATCAAAATGTTCACATAAGTGTTCCGACTAATAACCATAAGGTTATCTAGTGCCCGATTGTCCAGATCGTAACCAAGTATGTTTTAAAACGTGTTTAAATGTTTAACCGACACACTAGGCCGACCCGACATCCCGTTGGTGACCCGTTACCCTAACTAATCAAGTACACATAGATTACACACAAGGTTCGAGCATAAAACACTTAGTTTGTATCAAAAATCTCATTTCTGCATCAGAACGGTCGAACCAGTCAGTTTTAAGTCTCCTTCGCACCTTTTTATCTCCTTCGCACCATTTACATTACGTTCGACCGTTTGATGCTTCCTTCGCCCGTTTTATCACATTCGTCCAATAAAATCCCAGGTTCGACCCTGGATCCCTCCTTCGCACCATCGACTGGTCGAAGGAGGCCAGGTTCGCCCCTGTTGTATTATTTTTCCTAAAAACGCTTCAAACACATTCAAAACGACCCGATACATCATCAAACACAGCAGTCAAGCATGGATAACTTATCCCTACAAAACCCCATCGATTTCCCCCGATAATACGTCCGTTTCAGCCCTTTCCCAAAATGGTAAAGATTATGGAAACATCACTTTCATGCATGGATTATTTACCCAATTTGGAAACTTTTGAAATCGATTCATGTTTAGCTTAAAATACTCAGTTTGTCGATTATCCAATCTTTCTCATTCATTCTATTGATCATAAATATTCATACATCAAGTATTAATCCAATAAAACCCCCAAATATCAATATATTCAATCCTAACCCTAGACAACAATATTCCCTCATTATCAACAATCCTATATCATGTTTCTATCATAGATATAGCAGCAAATCAGTGAACAACACATAACACCACATAACACACAATTTTACACATGTTATCCATTATGAAAACCTATGTTAAATGATCATGTTTTGATTTAGAAAGATGTTTAAAAGGTTTTTAATCATAAAAACACCCTTAGAACAGATCCGGACAATTAGGGTTAGATGAAAATGAATTAAAATGCTTTTAAAAGATTTAGGATTATGAACACACCTTGGATTCTTGTTTAGATGTTGTAGATGGGTTAGATTATGAAAAAGAAGAGCAAAAACTCCTTCCTTAGTGTTTAAGATCGTTTGAGAGCGTTTTGGGACGGTTAGGGTTTGTGAAATGATGAAAAATGACAAAGGTTGGTATTTATACTAATCTTCCTTCGCACCAACTCATTGGTCGAATGTAGTCTCCTTCGCCCCTTTCACAGGGTCGAATGAGACCTGTTTGGTTGAAGGGAATTCCTCAAATTCCACTTCCCTGGTTCGCCCACTTGCATGGGTCGAACCAGGCACTTTTCTTCTCCTTCGACCACTCGAAGTGGTCGAACCAGAATTCCTTTTTAACTAGTTTTCCAGTTTGTCGTGTTTAACGCATTCTAACACATCCTAACACATAAGCATGCATCCTTAGTCCATATTTAACACATTTAGGCACAGATAATCATTTACACATCATATAAACATATCTATGTATATAATCCACCACACAACCCATAATCTACACATATACTTAATTAGTTCATGTAATGTCACCAACAACGGAACCCGGTACTAGTGTATTACCAAAACGACTCCCAATGATCCTCCAGATCATTGTACCCTGGACAATCCTAACTTGACCCGACTCAACTAACCCAGTTAAGTTTGTTTATAAACGTTTCTCGCTAAGGTAGACTTAGATGTTACTAATATGTTTAAGCCGAACATGCCGGGTGTCACATCATCCCCACGTTGAAAGAATTTTCGTCCCGAAAATTGCGCAAAGCCCAAAAAGAAAGAAACGAAAAGAACAAAACAAAAGAAACTTACCGGATGTCACATCATCCCCACGTCGAAAGGAATCTCGACCCGAGATTCATTCCGCTTCAGCAGTAACATGCCTCGATTCAAAAGCGCGCTTCGGAAAGAGATGAGGATACTTAGATTTCATCTGATCCTCCCGTTCCCATGTGAACTCAGGTCCACGGTTCGAGTTCCAACGGACTTTAACGATACGGATTTTACTCCGACGAAGGCTACGAATCTTGTAGTCGAGAATCTCGACAGGTTCCTCCACAATGCGAAGACGATCATCAACCTTGATCTCTTCCAGTGGTACAATGAGAGATTCATCGGCCAAACACTTCTTCAAGTTAGACACATGGAAGACGTTGTGTACACTACCGAGCTCTGCCGGTAAGTCAAGTCTGTATGCCACCGGTCCAATCCGATCCAAGATTGCGAACGGTCCGACATAACGAGGGTTAAGCTTGCCACGCTTTCCAAAGCGTATGACGCCCTTCCATGGTGAAACTTTCAGAAGTACCTTGTCCCCAACCTGGAATTCTAAAGGTTTTCGACGGCGATCGGCATAGCTCTTCTGACGATCCCGTGCAACAGCTAAACGTTGACGGATCTGTACGATTTTCTCCGAAGTTTCGTACACGAGTTCCGGACCAGTGAGCTGGCTCTCGCCCACCTCGGCCCAACAAAGTGGTGATCGACATTTCCGTCCGTAAAGAGCCTCGAACGGAGCTGCCTTGATGCTAGAGTGATAGCTGTTGTTGTAGGAGAATTCCACTAACGGCAGATGGATCTCCCAACTTTTGCCAAAATCGATAACACATGCCCGAAGCATGTCTTCCAAGGTTTGAATCGTTCGCTCACTCTGTCCATCAGTTTGCGGATGATAAGCCGTACTCATATCCAACTGAGTACCCAAAGCCTTGTGCAGAGCCTTCCAGAAACGCGAAGCGAAACGAGAATCACGATCAGAGATAATAGAAACAGGCACCCCGTGCCGAGCAACCACCTTCTTAAGGTAAAGTCGAGCTAACCGCTCGATTCCATCGGTTTCCTTAATAGGTATAAAACGCACTGATTTTGTCAGCCGGTCAACAATCACCCAGATCATATCACAACCACTAGGTGATCTTGGCAGCTTGGTGACAAAATCCATCGTGATTCGCTCCCACTTCCATTCCGGAACCTCTGGTTGTTGCAGGAGACCAGACGGCCTCTAATACTCCACCTTGACTTTAGCACAAGTCAAACATTTGCTGACGTAAGAAGCTATGTCAGCTTTCATGTTCGGCCACCAATAGAGTATCTTCAAATCCTGATACATCTTATCGGAGCCAGGGTGAATAGAATACCGGGATTTGTGAGCTTCATCCAGAACAAGCTCGCGCAATCCTCCGAACAATGGGACCCAAACACGTCCCGCAAAATAGTGTAAGTCATCGGTCCTGAGCTCAAGATGCTTGTCAGCACTGTGCATCGTTTCAGCCTTAAGGTTTTCCTCCTTCAAGGCTTCCAACTGTGAAGAACGGATCTTGTCAGGCAACGACGAATGAATGGTGAGCTGTAAGGCTCGAACACGGCGAGGGTTCGCAGACTCCTTCCTGCTCAAGGCGTCCGCCACAACGTTCGCCTTGCCAGGATGGTACTTGATGGCACAATCGTAATCGTTCAGGAGTTCAACCCAGCGACGCTGCCGCATGTTCAACACCTTCTGGTCGAAAATATGCTGAAGACTCTTGTGATCGGTATATACTTCGCACTTGGTACCGTACAAGTAATGTCTCCAGATTTTCAACGCAAAGACCACTGCACCCAGTTCCAAGTCATGAGTAGTGTAGTTCTTCTCATGAACTTTGAGTTGTCGAGAAGCATAAGCAATAACCTTCCCGCGCTGCATCAACACGCAACTGAGACCACGAATAGAAGCATCACAGTACACAACGAAATCATCAGTGCCTTCTAGCAAGGATAAAATAGGTGCAGAGCAAAGTTTAAGCTTCAGCATCTGAAATGCTGATTCTTGTGGTTCATCCAGTGAGGGGTTGAGCGATCTTCGAAAATCCCTCAATGAAACGACGATAATAACCCGCAAGACCTAGGAATTGCCGCACCTCAGATGGCGTCTTTGGTGCCTCCCAGTCTTTAATAGCTTCGATCTTAGCCGGATCGACATGAATTCCTAGTTCATTCACCACATGTCCTAGGAATTGAACTTCACGCAACCAAAAATCACACTTCGAGAACTTAGCATACAACTGCTCCTGTCTCAAAAGTTCCAAGACCAACCGCAGGTGTTCCTCATGATCCGCCTTGTTCTTGGAATAGATCAGAATGTCTTCAATAAACACGATGACGAACTTATCAAGGTAAGGCTTGCAAACGCGGTTCATCAAATCCATGAACACCGCCGGTGCGTTAGTGAGACCGAAAGGCATGACCAAGAACTCAAAATGGCCATAACGAGTGCGAAAAGCAGTCTTCTGAATGTCAGCTTCCCTGACGCGCAACTGGTGATAACCGAACCGCAAATCAATCTTCGAATAGTAGCTAGAGCCCTGAAGCTGGTCAAAGAGATCATCAATGCGAGGAAGAGGATAACGATTCTTGATGGTCACTTTGTTCAGCTCACGATAATCAATACACATACGAAGACTTCCGTCCTTCTTCTTCACAAACAAAATAGGAGCTCCCCACGGGGAAGAACTCGGTCGAATGAAACCCTTTTCCAAGAGTTCCTGTAACTGGCTGGACAACTCTTGCATCTCGGGAGGTGCAAGACGATACGGAGCTCGGGAAATAGGAGCTGCGCCCGGAGTGAGATAAATACCAAACTCAACCTGACGATGGGGAGGAAGACCAGGTAAATCATCAGGAAACACATCAGAAAAGTCACGAACCACCGGAATATCCTCAATCTTCTTCTCATCGTCAGTAGAAACGTTAACAAGTGCCAGAATGGCCGAACAGCCCTTCCGAAGATACTTACGGGCTATCATGCTAGAAATGATACTCAGCGGAGCACCACTTTTCTCGCCACGAACCGAAAGAATCTCTCCATCAGGGAGAGGGATCCGAATAACCTTGTCAAAACAAACGATCTCTGCGCGATACAACGATAACCAATCCATGCCAACCACGACATCAAAACTACCCAGAGGTACCGGCATAAGGTCAATGGGGAAAGACAAACCCGACAGTTCCAAGCGACATTCCCTAAGGGTGTGTGTCGCTTCGATTTTCTTACCATCAGCCAATTCTATTAAGTACTTAGCCTCTAAAGGTGTGGGTACTATATCTAGCAATCGACTAATATCCAAAGATACGAAACTTTTATCGGCACCAGAATCAAACAAAACAGAAACATAGCGATCATTAAGAAGGAATGTACCGGTAACTGTGTCTGGATCCTGCCTAGCCTCTGCAGATCCAATGACGAAAGCACGTGCAGTCCTGCCTCCGCCGCCATTGTTCCCGTTACCGTTCCCGCCCCTCCCATTATCGCCCTGTTTCAGTTTGGGACAATCACGCTTGAAATACCCCGTGTCACCATAGTTATAACACCCCTGCCTCCCCTGAGTCCCCTGAGCAGCAGGTGCAGGAGCAGCCGCAGGAGTCTGAGTTGGGGTGAGCGTCACCTTGCAATCTTTAGCATGGTGCCCCAACTGATGGCACTGATGACAACGAGCCCTATCACAACCCCCAGAATGATGAAAACCACACTTGTTGCACTTGGGATGCTTCCCAACATACCCACCCGTCTTCGACCCAGAGGATGACCCAGATGTATCAAACTTCTTCGCCGGCTGAGCTGGCACCACACTCTTCCCCACAGTCTCCCACTTCCTCTTGTTTCCCTCAGCAGTCTTCACAGCAGCACCCTTGGGTGGCAAAACGCCTTCCGCCACCTTCAGGTTAGTCATCCGATGAGCTGATCGGACAACTTCAGCAATAGTGGGAAGATTCCCAGCAGCCACCAACCCAGCAATCTCGGGCACTAGTCCAGACACATAGTGCTCGATCCTCCTGTACTCGGGTGTGTGCAAATCAGGACACAACACCGCCAACTCGTTCCTCCTCACAGTGTACTCCTCAATCTCCGACCCAACCATCTTGTAACTCCAGACCTCATGCTCCAACTTCTGTATCTCCTCCCTTGGACAGTACTCACCTCTCAAAAGCTGCACAAACTCTGCCCAAGGCATAGCAATAGCCTCTCCCAATCCCACGTTCTGAGTAGTAGCATTCCACCACGACAATGCAAGCCCCTCAAATGTCGCAGTAGCATACTTCACTCGGTCCTCAGCAGGACAGTTACACATGACAAACATAGATTCCACCTTCTCCAGCCATCGGAGCAGTCCCACCGCTCCCTCAGTTCCAGCGAAGTTATAGGGCTGACAGTCCCTAAACTTCTTATAAGAGCACTGAGGTGGGGGTGGATTGGCACCAACACCTGAAACACGGTACACGAGTAAAACACAAATGAAAGGACACGAAACCCAAAAATGAGGCAAGGTCGACAAAAATCAACTCACCACCCATGGCATTAATTCCAGCCTGGAAATTAGCCATAGCCATGTTCACTTGCTGCTGGAGCAAGTTGTTCAGTTCAGCTTGGGTCATGTTGATGTTCCCACGACCACCGCCTCCGGCACGACCACCGCCGCCAGCACGGCCACCGCCTCCACCACGACGTCCACCACCGCGAGCACCAGACATGATCTAACAAACCAAGAAATCGAGAGATTCAGATTCACTCCCAGTGTCAACCACTAGAAATTTACAAGAGTTAACCTAGGGACAAATTCAGGACTATACATCCAAATTCGAAGTCCATCGGGATTTTCATGCATTCCAGTTTAATATTTCTTGTGCACCCGACATGATAAACTGCTCTACATGGTCCTCCAGATGTACCCCTAATCTAGACCCTAGTCACCGAACATTGTCACCTATGTGGCAATAGGTGCAAGTGTAAGAAGGCATGTGTGTGCTAGAACCAACAAATCAACCCCTCCTCCTTCAATCCAGAAGAAGAAGACAAGAGTAGGTAAGAACCCAATTAAAACGGATGATGTAACGGAGAAGCATGATGATGATGTAAGGACACCCCGACAACGTTAGTACATATCCCATTAATAGACCCAAAGTATGTGACCGTCTAGTGTGTGCAACTCGGCTATAGACCAGACTCTACATGCAGTCCTAGTTCACTATAACCTGGCTCTGATACCAATGTGTCACACCCTCAAAATACTACTTGCGGGGTTTTACCGCGAGGCGCATGACAAATCAGGATCCAAGTCAACGATCACAATAAACAACTCTATATGAAAATCGTAACAGACATAACCATTAATATAATAAGCGGAAGCGTTTCAGTAGCATTTAATTAGCTATGCTATCATCTCAAAAGTTGTTCAAAGTACTTTTATTACAAAACGTGCACTAAATCTAGACGCCAATGCAGACCCGTGCGCCTAGTTCCGTTCATTGCTACCTTAGCGACCTGAGAAAAACATGCCAAAAGATGTCAACATATAATGCTGGTGAGTTCACAGGTTTGTTCAAAATGTTACTAAAATGTTACCATGTCCATACTATATCAATGTTACCAAGTACGCTAGCTAGGCGTATGTTTCATTACTACTACGATTGGAAACCATTACTAGACACGTTTAGCAATGTTCAGCATGTTTAAGCAGCCCGTATGTTCAGCATGATACCAATGTACCTGTTCGAGACAATATGCACCCGCCCGGCCCTCCAAGCCGACGAGTGGGGCAGGTCACGCCCAATAGATCTATCCACATTTCCCCCGTTGTGCAACCCCGCAAATTCATGGTTTCCCCCGGGACTTTCCAAAAGATCGTATAGCAATATAAAGTTAAAACCATAGTATGACATATGTTACCAAAACCGTTTAGCGCATGTTTTCTCCCCCAAAAGTTAAAACAGTAAAAGTGGGGCCGTGAACTCACCTTAAGTTACGTCCTTCAAATATAAGTAAAGATGTTTAGTCCTTGATAATCCCTCTACCAGAGATCTATCAAAATGTTCACATAAGTGTTCCGACTAATAACCATAAGGTTATCTAGTCCCCGATTGTCCAGATCGTAACCAAGTATGCTTTAAAACGTGTTTAAATGTTTAACCGACACACTAGGACGACCCGACATCCCGTTGGTGACCCGTTACCCTAACTAATCAAGTACACATAGATTACACACAAGGTTCGAGCATAAAACACTTAGTTTGTATCAAAAATCTCATTTCTGCATCAGAACGGTCGAACCAGACAGTTTTAAGTCTCCTTCGCACCTTTTTGTCTCCTTCGCACCATTTACAGTACGTTCGACCGTTTGATGCTTCCTTCGCCCGTTTTATCACAATCGTCCAATAAAATCCCAGGTTCGACCCTGGATCCCTCCTTCGCACCATCGACTGGTCGAAGGAGGCCAGGTTCGCCCCTGTTGTATTATTTTTCCTAAAAACGCTTCAAACACATTCAAAACGACCCGAAACATCATCAAACACAGCAGTCAAGCATGGATAACTTATCCCTACAAAACCCCATCGATTTCCCCCGATAATACGTCCGTTTCAGCCCTTTCCCAAAATGGTAAAGATTATGGAAACATCACTTTCATGCATGGATTATTTACCCAATTTGGAAACTTTTGAAATCGATTCATGTTTAGCTTAAAATACTCAGTTTGTCGATTATCCAATCTTTCTCATTCATTCTATTGATCATAAATATTCATACATCAAGTATTAATCCAATAAAACCCCCAAATATCAATATATCCAATCCTAACCCTAGACAACAATATTCCCTCATTATCAACAATCCTATATCATGTTTCTATCATAGATATAGCAGCAAATCAGTGAACAACACATAACACCACATAACACACAATTTTACACATGTTATCCATTATGAAAACCTATGTTAAATGATCATGTTTTGATTTAGAAAGATGTTTAAAAGGTTTTTAATCATAAAAACACCCTTAGAACAGATCCGGACAATTAGGGTTAGATGAAAACGAATTAAAATGCTTTTAAAAGATTTAGGATTATGAACACACCTTGGATTCTTGTTTAGATGTTGTAGATGGGTTAGATTATGTAAAAGAAGAGCAAAAACTCCTTCCTTAGTGTTTAAGATCGTTTGAGAGCGTTTTGGGACGGTTAGGGTTTGTGAAATGATGAAAAATGACAAAGGTTGGTATTTATACTAATCTTCCTTCGCACCAACTCATTGGTCGAATGTAGTCTCCTTCGCCCCTTTCACAGGGTCGAATGAGACCTGTTTGGTCGAAGGGAATTCCTCAAATTCCACTTCCCTGGTTCGCCCACTTGCATGGGTCGAACCAGGCACTTTTCTTCTCCTTCGACCACTCGAAGTGGTCGAACCAGAATTCCTTTTTAACTAGTTTTCCAGTTTGTCGTGTTTAACGCATTCTAACACATCCTAACACATAAGCATGCATCATTAGTCCATATTTAACACATTTAGGCACAGATAATCATTTACACATCATATAAACATATCTATGTATATAATCCACCACACAACCCATAATCTACACATATACTTAATTAGTTCATGTAATGTCACCAACAACGGAACCCGGTACTAGTGTATTACCAAAACGACTCCCAATGATCCTCCAGATCATTGTACCCTGGACAATCCTAACTTGACCCGACTCAACTAACCCAGTTAAGTTTGTTTATAAACGTTTCTCGCTAAGGTAGACTTAGATGTTACTAATATGTTTAAGCCGAACATGCCGGGTGTCACACGCTAGACCAATGTCACGAATTGTTGATGGTGGCAAAGCCTTCAATTTGTCGACTACCTTTACTTTTTTTATCAAAATAGTTTGAAATAGGCATAAAAGTTTGCTTCAACACATCTTTATACAATGTATCCTTATCATACTGCATAAGAACTTGTCTAATTAAATCAATCTTCAAATCCACTGCGAGTACTGCTGGTGAAGATGATGAGGCCATAACTTGAAAAAAGCAATAAAATAATCCTATATAGTATATATGAGTATAGAAAAGAATTTTAAGTTAAAGATCTACATATTTATAAGCCGATAGTTCAAATAATAACCAAAGTTACCCATTTCGTATTAATTACAGAAATTGAATGCTATAAATGCGGTAGATGAAAAAGTATCTTTACAAGTACAAAATGTAAAATCTAAAGAGTTGCAACTTAAACGTCACTGCATAAGGTGTAAAACACGTGTACCATAGTGTGTTTAAATTTGTTTTCTATTCACACCATATATATATATATATACAAAACACTGTATTACAATGTAGATCTAACCTTACAATAATCAAAAAGTTATATTACATAACACAAAAACATGCCATCCTCCCAAAATTACCAAAGCAGACTCCAACAAACAGTTGATGAACTTCTGATTAAGGCTTTCAAAAAAGAAGCTTTTGAAGAAGAAACAATAAGAAACTCATGTGGAATGGTTACATCTCTAGCGGTTACGGATCTAAGGAAAAACGGCAAAACCATGTATGATATGGTTGAAATTCCATAATCAAGTGAACGAAACATAACTTTACAGTACCTAGCAGATCAAATCGATGTAAACGACGATATTTCGACGAAGATGAAAGCTCTTACCGAAAATATTATCTCCATCAGTAAGAAAAGGAAGCAGCGTCATGAAGAAATTATAAAGAATCAACAGTAACTGTAATTTCAAAAAAAAATGTAATTTTGGATTAAAAATCCTTGATGAATATAAATTTATGATATTATAGTTTTTAAATTATATTAAATTTTATACAAACATAGATCGAAATAAAAAATGAAATTAAATAGATGATGAAAACATTTATTTTACAGAATACATTTTATAAACAAATAGTGATAACTTTTAAAATACTCATATTTAACTTAATTTATTATTATTTTTTAATCAATAGAAATATGTATATATTAGTTTTTGATAAATAAATATACCCAAAAGATATGGACTCACATTAAAAATCGAGTATCAATGTAATGATTATTGCTTCAGGGAATAGGCCTAAACCCTATGATGATCAATATACAGTTAAACAATGTAGATGGAAACTTGGAAAATACGGCGCTAATTAATGATAGTGGTAATTATTTTAACCATTATAAAATAATTAAAAAATGATACCATAAATTAAAATTTTTATTTTAAATTAAACAAATAAAGTTATTTACTTTTCGAAAATTAATTTGAATTCTTTTAATGTTTGTATAACTTTTTAATATGTATATATAATTCATAACAATTAAACTTCTAATAAAATATGTAAGATCACCAAAATCTAATTTCTTTAGATACCAAATTTTGTAATTACCTTTTATACTTCATTCAACTGATTAACTTTGAAATTCTAACTTCATTTTATATAAAAGTATACTCATTTTAAAGTACATAGTCCGTTTAACAACATCTGTTGAATGATAAACAACGGTTATCAAACAACTGTCAATGAATGCAATAATATAATTCAAGATTAAAATAAATATACAATTCAGATTGAAAAAGATTTGAAATTAAAATAAAAAAAACAAACTTATTTAACTTTAGAAAATTAATCTGATCTCTAAAGTATGTTCATATAACTTTAAAAAAAAACATATTATATATATATATATATATATATATATTTCATAACAATAAAACAAATTTCTCTTGAAAACAATGTGACACCCCAGGAACACACCTCATCAGGAACGATGAGACTCTAACAGGGGTGAATGTGACACCCCAGGAAAATCCCACATCGGCCGTGGCTAGGAGAGATCCTTGGTTCATAAGTAATGTCTTGCCTCTTAAATCACCAACGCGTTTTGGGGCTTAATGTTAGTGGATGAGAGGAGAACTCCACAGTTAAGCGTGCTCAGGTGGGAGAAATTTCAGGATGGGTGACCTCCTGGGAAGTCTTCACTGGGCAACCAAAAACAAATCTGTGAGCTCTGGATGGGCAAAGCGGACAATATTGGTGATGAGAGGGGCGGGGTGTTACAGATGGTATCAGAGCCACTCCTGTGTCGTTCGGGATGGTGAGTGCACACCTCATTAGGGACGATGAGACTCTAACAGGGGGTGAATGTGACACCCCAGGAACACACCTCATCAGGAACGATAAGACTCTAACAGGGGGTGAATGTGACACCCCAGGAAAATCCCACATCGGCCGTGGCCAGGAGAGATCCTTGGTTCATAAGTAATGTCTTGCCTCTTAAATCACCAACGCGTTTTGGGGCTTAATGTTAGTGGATGAGAGGAGAACTCCACAGTTAAGCGTGCTCAGGTGGGAGAAATTTCAGGATGGGTGGGTGACCTCCTGGGAAGTCTTCACTGGGCAACCAAAAACAAATCCGTGAGCTCTGGATGGGCAAAGCGGACAATATTGGTGATGAGAGGGGCGGGGTGTTAATATTTCTAACTGCTTTCATGCTTCTTTAAATTGATTAACTTTCAAATTCTAAATTTTTTTTTGATAAAAGTTTACTCATTTTATATTATATAGTCTATTTTCCAACATCTGTTGAATCATAAACAACGGTTATCAAACAACTGCCAATGAATACAATAAATATACAATTTAGATTGAAAAAGATTTGAAATTAAATTTTACAAAAAAATTTTAACCGAAGCATTCCAGATTGTATTTACCATTTACTACTGAGCACATTTAATCTTCAATTTAACTTTTATATTATTATACGTAATAATTTTATCACATATTTTAACAATATTTAAAAATAAATATCACAACGTAAGTTAACTTGTCAAGAGATGTTATATAATGACCTAATCAGAAGTTGATTTTTTTTTATTTTTTTAATAAACTAAATCAACAATTTACATATAAATTAAAAGATCATTATTTGACTTGGAGAAAATTAAAATTTTAAAATACAAATCAACCTCTTTATAGAACTATAAGATCTTAATGTGATTTTTAATTCGTAATGTAAGGTTTATTTTTTTGTTTACCAAACAGTTTGTTTAACGAAAAAGGTTATTGTTCAACCGTATCTTGAATATAATCTACATACAATACTGAAAAAACCTATAGCAATAAAAGTTGTCATTGGAATTGCATAAATTTACTTACAATAAGAAGATAAACAAAAGCAAAAGATACAAAATACAGCCAAAAACACCACAAACGAAAACTGGTTACAAAAAACACAACAAAGAAGTGCTCTTACAAAAAACTCCGAGATCGCTACAAAAGTGAACTAATACCAAATAACACATCTAATCTATAAAACAAAAAAGAATATAAAAAATATTGCCAAAACACCCACTACAACAGAAATGGCTTTTAAGGACCTTTTGTGTGGGACGCTTGTAAAATAGGGTCCTAAAAACTATTTAATAGGACGAATGAACTTTTGGGGTACTTTTATAATATACGCTACTAAACCGGTGTCCTAAAAAGCTATTTAATAAGATGGATGATTCTTTGGGGTCTTATTATTATATAACTTAATATGACACTTAAAATGTAGATCCTATTAAATTAATTTAAAAGACATTTAGTTATTGGTGTCCCATTATGCGGTAATGTAATAGGACACTTGATCACTGGGGTCCTATTATAACATAACTTAATACGACACATTATAGTTAAGTCATAAATGTTCGATGTTATAGTACCCTTTCTAGTTGAAGTCATATTAGAACATAACTTAATAGGACACTTGACACATAGGTCTTATACCTTTAACCTTTATAGGACGCTTAATCATTGTGGTGTTATTATAATACACCGTAACAGGAGACATGATAAGGAGACATGATATTTGAATAATAAAACATCGGTTTTATAGGACATTTATTCGCTAGAGTTTTATTATAACATAACAGAACACTTGACACTTGGGTTTTATAACTTTAACCTTTATAGTGGTGGTGGTGGACGGTGGGTAGTGGTGGACGGTGGTGATGGTGGACGGTGGGTGGTGGTGGTGGAAGGTGTGGTGGTGGTGGTGGTAGGAGGTGGGTGGTGGTGGATGGTGCACTACTAGAAACTAAGCCTAATGCAAGTTTTTTGTATAAACTTTTTTAATTGAGTTGTATTTGACTGTAATACAGCTTCAATGTATATAAAGGTTGCATTAAAAGATTTAATTTAACTTTTTCGTAAAAAGTTGAAAATTTAGGGTGAATTTGCAACTTTTAATAGAAACGTTGCATTGAGAATAATGAAACTCTTTAAATGTTGCGTTGTTAAAAGTTAAATTTTATTATTCAAAATTTTCTATAAATTTATTATTCTTTTCAAAAATATCATATTGTTTTTATATATAACATTTAATATGATTTTAATATAAGTTTTAACTTGATTTTTTATATATTTTTTTGTTAACTTGTGTATACAACTAAACATTAGTTATTTCGGTGGTGTTTGTTTTTCTCCCGGAAGCACTTCTGACCTCTTTTGTCTGCGCCGCGCAGACGCGGGCAGACGTTTGAGGCGGACAGACTGTTTGTTTTTCGGAAGACATTTCACTCCAAAAGCTCTTCCTGACCTCTTCTTGGTGCAGACTTGGACCAAAGTCTTCTAAGGTCTTCAAAGGTCTTCTCCTCTTCTCTTCTCCTCACCCACCACCACCACCACCCACTACAACCACCACCACCACCACCGTCACCCACCACCACGGTCCACCACCACCACCACGGTCCACCACCACCACCCACCACGGTCCACCACCACCCACCACCGTTCACCACCACCACCATCCACCACCACTACCACCACCCACCACCACCACCACCCACTACCACCACCACCACCGTCCACCACCGTCACCCACCCACCACCACCACCTAGCATCGTCCACCACCACCGTTCACCACCACCACCGTCCATCACCACCACGGTCAACCACCACCACCCACCACCACCACCACGGTCCACCACCACCACCCACCACCACCACCACTACCACCACCCACCACCACCATCACCCACCACCACCACGGTCCACCACCACCTACCACGGTCCACCACCACCACCTACCACCGTCCACCCACCACCACTACCACCACCGTCCACCACCACCCACCACCACCATGGTCCACCACCACCACCCACCACCACCACGGTCCACCCACCACCACCACCACCACCGTCTACCACCAGACTGCTGTAAAAACTCAGTTTATTTAAATTTAAGTTTATTTTAGCAGCCTGCAGACGTTAACAAACAAACAGTCTTCTTCTTGCAGACTGCAGACCTTTGGTCCACCTCTTCTCCTGCAGATGTCTGCAGATGTGGTCCGCAGACTGCAGACCTTTTCCTACAAAAAAAAACAAACAACACCTTAGAGTTGTTTCAAGAAGAAAAAGAACTTTATATTTAATTTCCCCCCTCAAAATCAATCCCCAATTTAAGCGGCTATTCCTAGACTCTTTAAAACTATTTTCAATCTCCCGCTCAGCCACCATAACCTTTTAAAAATCCCTAATCCAAAACTCTTCCTTCCCTACTTTCAATCTCCTGCTCAGCCACTAGAAACCTAGCTTCATTGCCCAAGCCGTTTGCCCCTGTACGGACGTTTGAAGCCGTTGTTACAGCCATTTCGAAACATGACTGCCTATGCGTTTTCCAACCTACCCATTTATGTGATTAAGGTACTAACCGAACAGTATGAGACGATTTATGCAATTCTATATTTATTGTATTTGTATCCAAAAACTATCCGAAGGCTAGAATTTATGCAACGGTTACGTTAAATATGCTGGTGATCCAAGCTAGTATATTTATTTTATACTCTAGAGTTGATATTAGATTATGGTTAGTTTCTCACATAGTTTACAGTAAGTGGATAATTTTTTTATTCTGTTGTTTCATACTGTAAGGTTTGAAGACGCACAACAAATGCTCAATAGAATGCTTGAACCAAAGTTTAGAGATGCAGATTACAGGCACCTTACATGTTATCTGGTTTTCTTTATTTTGGAGGTATTTATTTTCGTATACAATCAAAATAATTATGTAACAGCTCTAAAGACTATTTTAGATAGTTTGGATGCTGTAAAAAATGCATATATTTTTTATACTATATCATTTTATTGTGTTATAAAGTTTACATTATTGGGTGACAGGATGGTAAGATAGAAGGTGAAGATAAGTGTACTCTATGCTTTTATATGAATTACCATTGATTTTTTTATTTACCGTTCAATAAAAAAATGGAAAAGCATGCTAAAGCCTGTGAAGAGAACCAAAACACCTTCGTCTTCCTGGCTTTTGATACCTTTGGGTCTTTGGCACCGGAAGCTATCCGTTTTTTGAACAGGGTCCAACGGGTTATACATAGTAATGTCTCGACTCAGGGGGCAAGGGTTTGTTTTTCAGGAGACTAGGGTTTGCCATACAGAAAGGGGCGGCGGCACAGCTTGTTGCTCGTTTACCTGCTATTTTGATGTAATTTTCACTTTTATGGAATTAAAATTTCTTTTTTTAATAAAAAAAGGTATTTATCTTTGTTTCGGTTGTTATTTTTTTAATTAATTTAATTTACATCTAGCTTATTTTGTGAGACTCGTTGTCACACCCTCAAATTCCACTTGCGGGGTTTTACCGCGAGGCGCATGACAAACCAGGATTCAAGTCAACGGTCACAATAAACAACACTATATGCATAACACAATACTCAAAAGATATAGTTATAAAAAAAACATAAACTGTAGCGGAAGCTTTAAATGTTTACAACCCAAAAGACACAGTTCAAATGTTTAATGAAGACCATGCTCTAAACCCTAGACGCCCGTGCCGACTCGTGCGCCTAGATCCAGTTGTTGCTACCTTAGCGTCCTGAGAAAAACATGCAAAAAAGACGTCAACAAATAATGCTGGTGAGTTCACAGGTTTGTTCAAAATGTTATCCAAGTGTTACCATGTCCATACTATATCAATGCTACCAAGTACGCTAGCTAGGTGTGTGTTTTATTACTACTACGATTGGAAACCATTACTGGACACGTTTAGCAATGTTTAGCATGTTTAGCAGCCCGTAATGTTCAGCACGATAATGTTCCTGTTCGAGACAATATGCACCCGCCCGGCCCTCCAATCCGAAAAGTTGGGGCAGGTCACGCCCAATAGATCTAACCACATTTCCCCCGTTGTGCAAACCCGCACATTCATGGTTTCCCCCGGGACTTTCCAAAAGATCGTATAGCAACATAAAGTTAAAACCATAGTATGACATATGTTACCAAAACTGTTTAGCGCATGTTTTCTCCCCCAAAAGTTAAAGCAGTAAAAGTGGGGCCGTGAACTCACCTTAGATTGCGTTCTTCAATTATAAGTAAAGATGTTTAGCCCTTGATAATCCCTCTACCGGAGATCTATCAAAATGTTCACATAAGTGTTCCGACTAATAACCATAAGGTTATCTAGTCCCCGATTGTCCAGATCATAACCATGTATGTTTTTAAAACGTGTTTAAATGTTTAACCGACACACTAGACCGACCCAACATCCCGTTGGTGACCCATTACCCTAACTAATCAAGTACACACAGATTACACGCAAGGTTCAAGCATAAAACACTTAGTTCGTATCAAAAATCTCATTTTTGTTATCGTAGGGCCGAACGTGGCTTTGAGTGGTCGAAGGTGGCTTTAAACTTCCACCTTCGCCCCCTTTTTCCACCTTCGCCCCTTTTTGTGGTTCATTCGCCCCTTGGTTTCCAGGTTCGACCCCTGGGAGTCCACCTTCGACCGTTCGGCTGGTCGAAGGTATTCCAGGTTCGCCCCTGCTGTTAGATTTTCCCAAAAACGCGTCGAAAACATCCGAAAACATCACGAAGCATCATGAGTTACAGCAGTCAAGCGTCATTAACATATTCCTACGAAACCCTACCGATTTTACCCCAAAATCTATCCGTTTTTACAAGTTTCCTAAATAGTAAATTATGGAGATGTCACATCATCATGCATGAAATTATTACCCAATTAGGAAACTTTCTGAATTTAATCAATCATCAGCTCATCATACTTAAATCATCATGAACAAGAAACCCCTATCATAACTCTATCATTACCATCCAAAAACAAGCCCTAAATCTAACTAAAAATTCCTTTAATCGACAAAACACCATCAACAACCAATTGTAACATGTTTCAATCATAACTCTCCATTAATAACAGCCCTAGGTTGTAGTCATGTCATCTACATAGCAAGTAATCATCAAACAATGCTTAATACCACATTAACACATGTTAAATTGTATGAAAACTCATTGTTTATGAATAGGTTTTATTTAGAAAGATATTAGGAAGGTTTTTACCCATAAAACACGTTGATATCAGATCTGGACCCTTGGGGTTTAGATGAAAACAAGTCAAAATTGTTTAAAAAGGATTTGGAATGAAGAACACACCTTAGATTTTCACTTGTAATGATTTAGAGAGTTAGGTTATGAAAAACAAGCTCAAAAACTCCTTCCCCAATGATAATAGCTGATAGAGAGTGTTTGGAGGCGTTTAGGGTTTGTGAAATGATGAAAAATGACTAAGTATGGTATTTATACCAGGTCCAGGTTCGCCCCTTTTATATGGTCGAATGTGGAACTTTTCCACATTCGCCCCTTTGTAATGGTCGAATGTGGAATCTTTCCACATTCGCCCACTTTGTTTCTACATTCGCCCACTTTCTCAAGTTCCATTTCCACGTTCGCCCCTTTTCCACTTTCAGGTCATCAGCACTTTTTAACACATGTAAACAGCACTTTTTAACACATGTTAACTTTTTCCAGATTTCCAGTTTGTCGTGTTTAACGCATTCTAACACATCTTAACACATAAGCATGCATCCAATAGTCTATACTTAGCATATTTAGGCACGTATAGTCATTTGTACATTGTTTAAGCAAGTATAAGTATACAATCCACCACACGACCCATAATCCACACATATACTTATTTAGTTCATGTAATGTCACCAACAACGGAACCCGGTACTAGTGTATTCCCCAAAATGACTCCCAATGATCCTCCAGATCATTGAACCCTGGACAATCCTAATCTGACCCGACTCAACTAACCCAGTTAAGTTTGTTTATAAACGTTTCTCGCTAAGGTAGACTTAGATGTTACTATTATGTTTAAGCCGAACATGCCGGGTGTCACATCATCCCCACGTTGAAAGAATTTTCGTCCCGAAAATTGCACGAAGCCCAAAAATGAAACAGACGAAAAGGAAGAAAACGAAAAGAAAAGTTACCGGTTGTCACATCATCCCCACGTTGAAAGGGAATCTCGCCCCGAGATTCACTCTGCTTCAGCAGTAACATGGCTGGACTCGAACGCGCGCTTCGGATAGAGATGAGGGTACTTAGCCTTCATCTGGTCTTCTCGTTCCCACGTGAACTCCGGTCCACGATCCGAGTTCCAACGAACTTTAACGATGCGGATTTTACTCCGCCGAAGGCTACGAATCTTGTAATCCAGAATCTCCACGGGTTCCTCCACAATGCGAAGACGATCATCAACCTTGATCTCTTCCAGTGGTACAACAAGAGATTCGTCAGCCAAACACTTCCTTAAGTTAGACACATGGAAGACGTTATGAACATTACCGAGCTCCGTCGGTAAGTCAAGTCTGTACGCCACCGGCCCAATCCGTTCCAGGATTGCGAACGGTCCGACGTAACGAGGGTTAAGCTTGCCACGCTTTCCAAAGCGTATGACGCCCTTCCATGGTGAAACTTTCAGAAGCACCTTGTCCCCAACCTGGAACTCTAGTGGTTTGCGACGGCGATCGGCATAGCTCTTCTGACGATCCCGTGCAGCTGCCAAACGGTTACGGATCTGTACGATTTTCTCCGAAGTTTCGTACACCAGTTCCGGGCCAGTGAGCTGGCTCTCGCCCACCTCGGCCCAACACAAGGGAGATCGGCATTTCCGTCCATACAGAGCTTCGAACGGAGCTACCCCAATACTGGAGTGGTAGCTGTTGTTGTAGGAGAACTCCACCAACGGCAGGTGAGTCTCCCAACCCTTGCCAAAATCAATGACGCATGCCCGCAGCATGTCCTCCAGTGTTTGTATCATCCGCTCACTCTGCCCGTCAGTTTGCGGATGATAAGCCGTACTCATATCCAGCTGAGTACCCAAGGCCTTATGAAGAGCCTTCCAGAAACGCGAAGCAAAGCGGGAATCACGATCAGAAATGATAGAAACAGGCACCCCGTGCCGAGAGACCACCTCCTTAAGGTAGAGTCGAGCCAACCGCTCGAGTCCATCCGTTTCCTTAATAGGTATGAAGTGTGCCGATTTCGTCAACTGGTCGACGATCACCCAAATCATGTCACAACCACTTGGTGATCTCGGTAACTTGGTGACGAAATCCATCGTGATCCGCTCCCACTTCCATTCTGGAATCTCAGGTTGCTGTAGGAGACCAGACGGCTTCTGATACTCCACCTTGACCTTAGCACAGGTCAAGCATTTGCTCACATAGGAGGCTATATCAGCCTTCATGTTCGGCCACCAATAAAGTATCTTCAGATCCTGATATATATTATCGGAGCCTGGGTGAATAGAATACCGGGATTTGTGAGCTTCGTCCAAGACAAGCTCCCGTAATCCCCCGAGTAAAGGAACCCAAACACGCCCAGCGAAGTAGTGTAGGCCATCAGACCTAAGTTCAAGGTGTTTGTCCGCACTGTGCATCGTTTCGGCCTTAAGGTTTTCCTCCTTTAAGGCATCCACCTGAGCCGAACGGATCCAGTCAGGCAAGGAGGAATGAATGGTAAGCTACAAGGCTCGGACACGCCGAGGCTTTGCCGACTCCTTCCTGCTCAAGGCATCCGCCACAACGTTTGCCTTGCCAGGATGGTATTTGATCGCACAGTCGTAATCGTTCAAGAGTTCAACCCAACGACGCTGCCGCATGTTTAACACCTTCTGGTCGAAAATATGCTGGAGACTCTTGTGATCGGTGTATACTTCACACTTGGTACCGTACAAGTAATGCCTCCAGATTTTCAACGCAAATACTACTGCACCCAGCTCCAAGTCGTGAGTAGTATAGTTCTTCTCGTGAACCTTGAGTTGACGAGAAGCATAAGCGATAACCTTCCCACGTTGCATTAACACGCAACCGAGACCCCGAATCGAAGCATCACAGTACACAACGAAATCATCCGTTCCTTCGGGTAAGGCTAAGATATGAGCAGAACATAGTTTAAGCTTCAGCATCTGAAATGCTGATTCCTGTGGTTCGTCCCAGTCGAATTTTCGATCCTTCTGGGTGAGAGCGGTGAGGGGTTGAGCGATCTTCGAAAATCCCTCGATAAAACGCCGGTAGTAACCTACAAGACCTAGGAATTGCCGCACCTCAGATGGCGTCTTTGGTGCTTCCCAGTCTTTAATAGCTTCGATCTTAGCCGGATCGACATGAATTCCCAGTTCATTCACCACATGTCCTAGGAATTGAACTTCCCGCAACCAAAAATCACACTTTGAGAACTTAGCATACAACTGCTCCCGTCTCAAAAGTTCCAAGACCAACCGCAGATGTTCCTCATGATCTGCCTTGTTCTTGGAATAAATCAGAATGTCATCAATGAACACGATGACGAACTTATCGAGGTACGGTTTACAAACGCGGTTCATCAAATCCATGAACACCGCCGGTGCATTAGTGAGACCGAAAGGCATGACCAAGAACTCAAAATGGCCATAACGAGTGCGAAAAGCAGTCTTCTGGATGTCAGCTTCCCTGACGCGCAACTGGTGGTAACCGGATCGCAAGTCAATCTTCGAGTAGTAGCTGGAGCCCTGAAGCTGGTCAAAGAGATCATCAATGCGAGGGAGAGGATAACGATTCTTGATGGTCACTTTGTTCAGCTCACGGTAATCAATACACATACGAAGGCTCCCATCCTTCTTCTTCACAAACAAAATAGGAGCTCCCCACGGGGACGAGCTCGGTCGAATGAAACCCTTTTCCAAGAGTTCCTGTAACTGGCTGGATAACTCTTGCATCTCAGGAGGTGCAAGACGATACGGAGCTCGGGCAATAGGAGCTGCGCCCGGAGCAAGATCAATACCAAACTCAACCTGACGATGGGGAGGAAGACCAGGCAAATCATCAGGAAACACATCAGAAAAGTCACGAACCACCGGAATATCCTCGATCTTCTTCTCATCGTCAGTAGAAACGTTAACAAGTGCCAGAATGGCCGAACAGCCCTTTCGAAGATACTTACGGGCTTTCATGCTGGAAATGATACTCAGCGGAGCACCGCTTTTCTCGCCGTGGACCGAAAGAATCTCTCCATCGGGGAGAGGGATCCGAATAACCTTGTCAAAGCAAACAATCTCTGCGCGATACAACGATAACCAATCCATGCCCACAACGACATCGAAACTACCCAGAGGTACAGGCATAAGGTCAATGGGGAATGACAGACCCGACAGTTCCAAGTGACACTCCCTAAGGATATGAGTCGCCTCGATGTTCTTACCGTTAGCCAATTCTATCAAGTACTTAGCCTCTAAAGGTGTGGGTACTACATCTAGCAACTGACTAACATGCACAGATACGAAGCTCTTATCGGCACCAGAATCAAATAAAACAGAAACATAGCGATTGTTGAGAAGGAACGTACCGGTAACTGTGTCTGGATCCTGCCTAGCCTCCGCAGACCCAATGACGAAAGCACGCGCAGTCCTGCCTCCGCCGCCATTCCCGTTACCGTTCCCGCCCCTCCCGTTATCGCCCTGCTTCAGTTTGGGACAATCACGCTTGAAATGTCCCGTGTCACCACAGTTGTAACACCCCTGCCTCCCCTGAGTCCCCTGAGCAGCAGGAGCAGGAGTAGCCGCAGGAGTCTGGGTTGGGGTGAGCGCCACCTTGCAATCCTTAGCATGGTGCCCCAACTGATGGCACCGATGACAACGAGCCCGATCACAATTCCCAGAATGGTGAAAGCCACACTTGTTACACTTGGGATGCTTCCCAACGTATCCACCTGTCTTCTGCGCTGAAGACGACCCAGATCCATCAAACTTCTTGGCCGGTTGAGACGGCGCCGGCACTGCACTCTTACCCACGTTCTCCTATTTCCTCTTGTTGCCTTCAGAACCCTTCACAGTCGAACCCTTGGGAGGTAAAACACCCTCCAAAATCTTCATGTTGGTCATCTTGTGTGCAGAACGGACGACCTCAGCCAGTGTGGGTAGGTTCCCAGCAGCTACTAACCCAGCAATCTCCGGCACCAACCCAGAGATGTAATGCTCAATCCTACGGTACTCAGGTGTGTGCATGTCAGGACACAACACCGCCAACTCATTGCGTCGCACGGTATACTCCTCAATCTCGGACCCCACCATCTTGTAGTTCCAGACTTCATGCTCCAATTTCTGCACTTCCTCCCTGGGACAGTACTCGCTCTTCATTAGCCGAACAAAATCCGCCCAAAGCATAGCATGAGCTTCCCCCAAGCCCATGTTCTGCGTAGTAGCATTCCACCATGACAAAGCAGGACCCTCAAATGTCGCAGTGGCATACTTGACCCGGTCCTCAATAGGACAGTTACACATCAAGAAAACAGATTCAACCTTCTCCAACCATCGGAGCAGTCCCACTGCCCCTTCAGTCCCTGCGAAGTTATGGGGCTGGCAGTCCCTAAACTTCTTGTAGGAACACTGGGATGGAGGTGGGTTGACAGCAGCACCACCCAGAGCATTGTGCCCAGCCTGGAAAGCAGCCAGGGCTATGTTCACTTGCTGTTGAAGAAAGTTGTTCAGCTCTGCCTAGGTCATGTTGATGTTACCACGACCGCCACCACGGCCACCGCCGCCACGGCCACCACCACGACGTCCACCACCACGTGCGCCCGACATGATCTGACAAATCAGAAATCGAGAGATTTAGATTCACTGCTAGTGTCAACCACTAGTAGCTAGAAAAGTCATGTCTAGACCCAATCCAGGACTATGCATCCAATTTCAGAGTCCACTTGGATTCTCATGCATTTCAGTTTATGATTTCGTGTGCACCCGAAATGATAAACTGCTCTACATGGTCCTCCAGGCTTTCCCGCAGCTTGAACTCAAGTCGCTGAATATCGGCATCTAGCATCATGCTATCACAAGCATAAGTGCACAAGATAATGTGTAAGCAAGTGCGTCTATTGGGGTATGAAAGGGAGATGTCCGAATCCTGGACAGACCCCGAGAGTACGTAAGACTACCCCAACGTACGACACTGCCGTGCAATAACCAACGAGTCAACTCCTTCTCCTTCAAACCCCGAAGAAGAACATAAGAGTGTATAAAGCCAAGAGTAAGATCGGATGATGTAACAGAGAAGTGCGATGATGATGTAAGGACACCCCGACAAAGTTAGTACACGTTCCAAACCGACTCAAGTATGTGACCGTCTAGTGTGTGCGACTCGGCTATAGACTAGACTCTAAATGCAGTCCTAGTTCACTATAACCATTGGCTCTGATACCAATCTGTCACACCCTCAAATTCCACTTGCGGGGTTTTACCGCGAGGCGCATGACAAACCAGGATTCAAGTCAACGGTCACAATAAACAACACTATATGCATAACACAATACTCAAAAGATATAGTTATAAAAAAAACATAAACTGTAGCGGAAGCTTTAAATGTTTACAACCCAAAAGACACAGTTCAAATATTTAATGAAGACCATGCTCTAAACCCTAGACGCCCGTGCCGACTCGTGCGCCTAGATCCAGTTGTTGCTACCTTAGCGTCCTGAGAAAAACATGCCAAAAAGACGTCAACAAATAATGCTGGTGAGTTCACAGGTTTGTTCAAAATGTTATCCAAGTGTTACCATGTCCATACTATATCAATGCTACCAAGTACGCTAGCTAGGCGTGTGTTTTATTACTACTACGATTGGAAACCATTACTGGACACGTTTAGCAATGTTTAGCATGTTTAGCAGCCTGTAATGTTCAGCACGATAATGTTCCTGTTCGAGACAATATGCACCCGCCCGGCCCTCCAAGCCGACGAGTGGGGCAGGTCACGCCCAATAGATCTATCCACATTTCCCCCGTTGTGCAAACCCGCACATTCATGGTTTCCCCCGGGACTTTCCAAAAGATCGTATAGCAACATAAAGTTAAAACCATAGTATGACATATGTTACCAAAACTGTTTAGCGCATGTTTTCTCCCCCAAAAGTTAAAGCAGTAAAAGTGGGGCCGTGAACTCACCTTAGATTGCGTTCTTCAATTATAAGTAAAGATGTTTAGCCCTTGATAATCCCTCTACCGGAGATCTATCAAAATGTTCACATAAGTGTTCCGACTAATAACCATAAGGTTATCTAGTCCCCGATTGTCCAGATCATAACCATGTATGTTTTTAAAACGTGTTTAAATGTTTAACCGACACACTAGACCGACCCGACATCCCGTTGGTGACCCATTACCCTAACTAATCAAGTACACACAGATTACACGCAAGGTTCAAGCATAAAACACTTAGTTCGTATCAAAAATCTCATTTTTGTTATCGTAGGGCCGAACGTGGCTTTGAGTGGTCGAAGGTGGCTTTAAACTTCCACCTTCGCCCCCTTTTTCCACCTTCGCCCCTTTTTGTGGTTCATTCGCCCCTTGGTTTCCAGGTTCGACCCCTGGGAGTCCACCTTCGACCGTTCGGCTGGTCGAAGGTATTCCAGGTTCGCCCCTGCTGTTAGATTTTCCCAAAAACGCGTCGAAAACATCCGAAAACATCACGAAGCATCATGAGTTACAGCAGTCAAGCGTCATTAACATATTCCTACGAAACCCTACCGATTTTACCCCAAAATCTATCCGTTTTTACAAGTTTCCTAAAATAGTAAATTATGGAGATGTCACATCATCATGCATGAAATTATTACCCAATTAGGAAACTTTCTGAATTTAATCAATCATCAGCTCATCATACTTAAATCATCATGAACAAGAAACCCCTATCATAACTCTATCATTACCATCCAAAAACAAGCCCTAAATCTAACTAAAAATTCCTTTAATCGACAAAACACCATCAACAACCAATTGTAACATGTTTCAATCATAACTCTCCATTAATAACAGCCCTAGGTTGTAGTCATGTCATCTACATAGCAAGTAATCATCAAACAATGCTTAATACCACATTAACACATGTTAAATTGTATGAAAACTCATTGTTTATGAATAGGTTTTATTTAGAAAGATATTAGGAAGGTTTTTACCCATAAAACATGTTGATATCAGATCTGGACCCTTGGGGTTTAGATGAAAACAAGTCAAAATTGTTTAAAAAGGATTTGGAATGAAGAACACACCTTAGATTTTCACTTGTAATGATTTAGAGAGTTAGGTTATGAAAAACAAGCTCAAAAACTCCTTCCCCAATGATAATAGCTGATAGAAAGTGTTTGGAGGCGTTTAGGGTTTGTGAAATGATGAAAAATGACTAAGTATGGTATTTATACCAGGTCCAGGTTCGCCCCTTTTATATGGTCGAATGTGGAACTTTTCCACATTCGCCCCTTTGTAATGGTCGAATGTGGAATCTTTCCACATTCGCCCACTTTGTTTCTACATTCGCCCACTTTCTCAAGTTCCATTTCCACGTTCGCCCCTTTTCCACTTTCAGGTCATCAGCACTTTTTAACACATGTAAACAGCACTTTTTAACACATGTTAACTTTTTCCAGATTTCCAGTTTGTCGTGTTTAACGCATTCTAACACATCTTAACACATAAGCATGCATCCAATAGTCTATACTTAGCATATTTAGGCACGTATAGTCATTTGTACATTGTTTAAGCAAGTATAAGTATACAATCCACCACACGACCCATAATCCACACATATACTTAATTAGTTCATGTAATGTCACCAACAACGGAACCCGGTACTAGTGTATTCCCCAAAATGACTCCCAATGATCCTCCAGATCATTGAACCCTGGACAATCCTAATCTGACCCGACTCAACTAACCCAGTTAAGTTTGTTTATAAACGTTTCTCGCTAAGGTAGACTTAGATGTTACTATTATGTTTAAGCCGAACATGCCGGGTGTCACACTCGTCAAATTGGAAGATTGTTTAGTCGTTTTTATGATGAACCTGTTAATTATTGTCTAATGATTTAGCTTGGTTCAAGGTAAAGTATCCATGCCTAAACTTATATATTAGCTATTGTTGTACCTTTTAAAAACATTGAAATTCTTCAATGTCAAATTTAACCTTCTGTTTGTTTATTCCATTGCTTTAGGAAGTTAATTGTGTGTGATATAATTACCGCCTGGATAAGTATTAGGGGGTTTGGGTGTGCTAAAATTTTATGAAGCATGATCAAAATATTAGATATGATGTTTTGTTTTTGAAAAATATAGCATACGAGCAGTTAGTGAGTTAGAGCTTGATTTAGTCTTCAAGTACATTGGAGGTATGCACACAAGTATTAGAAGGTCAACAAAACCTTTTTATTATTATAAGTCAAATAGCACAATTATTTTAGTATGAAAATTTTAAGTTCATTTAGCCTTCAAGTTATTGAATTATGTTAATATCATGGAATGATGAGAGCTTTATGAATCTACCTTTGTATTAGATTGATGTAACATTTTGTGGAAAGCAATAGTTACTCGCCTGGTGTGGTGATTCTTGTTGTTACAGTTAGATGTTAACTCGATGTAGCTTATTTTATAGCAGTCCTCTCAATACCACAACATACAATAGACTTTGTTGTTGTGCTTATTAGGCAAACACAATCCGGCAAATTGCAATTGCGAAGCTCATTACTTTTTACCAGACTTGGTATGATAAAATGACACAATTTAGAATCACTTTTCATATATAATTCTAAGTGATTATCTTTTATTTTTTCATGGAACAGGTTCACATGAGCTCACAAAATGTCGAACACTTTATCAACATGCCGATCACTATCCCTGCTGAAAGCCACACTAGTTCTTTGCATTATATTATGATGTCAGAATGGACCAATCATCAAAGTAAGGTACTTACTTAACTTAACTTCAAGTTGGCTTCTTCCAGCATTTTAATTTATATAATTATGTTTATTGGCTAATCATTTTTATCTTTGGATTTATTTGATGACATTGATGCTTTATGCTTACATGATAATGGTTAAACATCCTGTTGGTTTAAGTTGTTCTATAGTCTACTGGTATGCAGTCAAACCTTTTTTACTTGTATTTAGTGTATAATTAGCAACATACTTTTAGCTTCAATGCTTGGGATTTTAGTCGAAGTAATCATTGTTAATATATCTTATATTTTTGTCAACTTTTTTTCTAACCATTATATAACTAATGATTATTGAATCGGGTCTAATCTTTTTAGTTTTATTTGGCTATATGTGTTAAAAGGAAACCCCACAAATGAAGGTTAACTTATGGAAATGGCTCTAAGAGTACAATACATTATCGCATTGAGCGTGGACTTGATTTGGACTCTTTATCGATTCAACTCGAGACTTCTCAAAATTGATTTAACTTATGGAATAACAAAGACGAGGTAGTAAGTTTCTAAACTATTTCTTTATTTCTAGTATTTTTAAATTTAGAGCTGTTAATTGATGAACTTTGTTAGCTGACGCTTTTATATTAATATATGTTTAGAAATGTTGTTTGCAAGCCAAGGAATCACACCTATCACAAACAAATATGCATACAACCGGTCATAAAAGTTTTGCTTGGATTCGTGACAAGATGGTAATGACGTCTTTTTTGCTCATTACTAGTGTTTTGCATAGTTACTTCAATTTTAGTTATGCTATCGGATATATAGAAAAATGAAGACCCGAACAACGAACTACCTTTTTAACCCAAATATTTGAAACCACACACAAGATGACTGAAAGGCGCACATATGCTGATAAACATGATGGCACCCAAAAAATGTAAGTTATATTTTAATGTCATGGTTAGGGCATATTCTATAGTCCGTGGGTTGTCATGATTAGGTTAATAAGTCAAGCCAACTTGTTTAAATCACTAGCTCAACGTTGTTCTCTAGCTGGCTCGCTAATAGCCCCACATGATATATATATATATATATATATATATATATATACTTTAAAGTATTTTTTAGGACATGTGTTGTTCATTTACAATATTTTCTTATTCTTTTAAGAATTTGAATATTAAAAAATTGAATGAAGAAATACAAACCACCATAAGATGAGGGTTGATTTGTTAGATCCTTTTACGGCTATGATGAACAAAAAGAGAACTGAGTATCGTAGACTTTATGTTAAAGGTGTTTCCAACATGATGATAGAAAATCTTGATGGTGGTGGACTTATTGAACCAGTTAGAAGTACGAGTTGATTGAAATGCAAAAGGCAAATGAAGAGGACCGTGAAGAGATAAAAGTTGGTTACAAGCTATGCAAGATCAACAAAAGCAAAAAAGCCTAGTTAGAAGCTATTCAAGATTGTATTGGTGCATCCATTGCATGGTCTGGTCCTTTCATATCGGTATGTATTTTTTAAACTTGTAATACGAATAATTTTAATAATCTGGGACTTATACTTATACACATGGCCGGCTGGGAGGGTGAGCCGGGTGGTCACCGGCTCCGGGCCCGACCCTTAAATGGGCCCGAACATCCAGCTCAGCTGGTTTGAGGTAGGGTGGGTTTTCCTTTAGGGGTTTCCATCCTGGGGGGAGGTCACAGGTTCGATCCATGCACACCACAAAAAAATTCCCCGTAACAGTTTGAGCTTAGGCAAGGAGGACACCAGTGCGTGGGTAGGGATTCGAACTTGGGACCAATAGGTTAGAGTTGTATAAGGATTTCCATTGATCTAAACCTTTCAAAAAAATATATTAAATTCTATATTTAGGATATATATTTGTGTTTTATACATTAAAATCTTGTTAGTGGAGTTGAAAAAACCATGTTAATTTAATGTAGAGGTCTCAAATTCAATCCTTGGCTCTAGCACTATACTCAAATTTTTTTTATAATTCATTCCTCTTTACAAAATTTTAGGCCCAAATTCTTTTTCGCCCAAGGCCCAAATTTTTTTTGACGTTTTCGGAGACGACCCTGCTTATACATGGATGGTTTATTTGTAGGTAGAATGGATGGTTTATTTGTAGGTAGAATGGATGGTTTATTTGTTAAACTTGTGATAAGAATAATTTTAATAATATGGAACTTAATGCTTATACATGGATGGTTTATTTGTAGGTAGTCCGTGAGGATTGAGGACGCATAAAGACTCAGGATTCCATGCTGTTTGTTTCATTCATTGCTTTTAATTTCTTTGTTAAATGTTACAAGACTTTATGTTGGATAATGCTATAAATTATTTATGTTTAGTATTTTGGTATGAATATGCTTATTTGAAATATAATAAAATTTTATTTCTTTCATTAGTTGATGTTATATACACAATAACTATTAGGATTTTATATGTTAAATGCCTTTTTATTGTATAATAAAACCATTATTTGGATGTCCATAACAATACCGGACAATTGAGTGCGTGGATGTTTAAAAAAGCGTTGTATCATATAACTTGTTAGGACTTCGAAATTTTGTCCTATTAAACTTGTTAGAACATTGTAAAAATGTCCGAATGTGCTTTTCTTAGGACGCTATATGGGTTGTTCATATACATATTATGTGACCATAAATTTAGTTTCATAATCTTATTTGGAATAATAGGACTCTTTTCTTGGTACTAAAGTACCTATAATGTTACATCATAAGGGTCCTATAAATTATATTTTAAGGACACTTGTATGTGTATTAAAAGATTAAAAGTAGGTAAGCACATGTTAGAACATTGTAAAAGTGTCCTAATATGCTTTTATTCGGAGTTTTTTTGAGTTGTTCATAAACATATTATGCGACCATAAAATTGGTTTCATAATCTTATTTGAGATATTAGGACGCTTTTTAAGTTTCTACACTTATTATGACCCCTTTACATGAAACGCTTTTACCGTTGGTCCTATAAAATAATAGGTCGTATAAAATAACATTTTAGGACGCTTTTGTGAGTGCTAAAAACCTATTTTTGTTGTAGTGACCACAACAAAAACCAAAAGAAGGATCGCTTCAAAGAAGAAAAAACATATACAATAATATGTCTCTAAATGGCGGAAAAAAATTAGAGACATATTATTTATATAGACACCCATTTCATTTTGGACATGCTCTTGTATTATAAGAAAACGAATAATATTTTCCTTTGATTGAAAGAATCTTCAGCAACACCAGTTCCAACTTCATTAGCAACGGATTATTGGTAATATATTTTTCTTTCAGACCGAGAAATTTTGAGAAGACTAGCGGTACCAAATTTACATGAAATAATATTATATACTGAACGTATAGATGGTTGGCTTGTTTTAAATGGTTTGGGTATTAGAACCTTGCAAACTGAAATGAAGAGTTACTCGCCTTTTATAGACAGAAACAATAGATATACCCTCTATAATAATACTATTTTTCCGCCCTATTATATAAATAAATAAAAATAAACTAAAGAACAATTACAATTACAAACAGAAACGATATCATAATAAAATAAAATTCTATATCATAATAATTAACTTTGGTATTCGAGCCTTCTAAGTTGAAATTTATAAATATTTGTTTATATAACAACAAATCATACAATATCTAATTAGGATTGATACAAACTGGGACAAATCACACACCAATAAGTGATGACACTAAAGCCCTAAAAGTTTACATGAAAATTGTCTAGATGTAAGATATAGATTGTAACTAAAAAAATACGATGGCTATTCATGCTAGATATACGTATTTTTACTATTTTTAAAGAACTGAACAATGTTAAGATAAATATATAAAATATGTAATTATAGTTTTATTCAAGATATAATATTTTCAAAATTAATAACTACATCTATTATTCCATGACACATTTTTTTAACAAATGACATAAAATTTAGTTATTAAAAAATAAAAATACTTAAAAAAATAATATTTTTAACTAAACAATTAAAATAAATTAAATATAGAAAATGAATCTACAAATGATTTGAAATCTTTTATTATTAATATATATTTAAACATTGAAGATATATTTTATAGAATTAAAATTATAAAAAAATATCATCATCTATAAAATGTGTAATTATGATGTATATTCAACAAATAACATCTTTAAAATTAAAAACTACCTCTATTATTCTATGAGAAACTTTTTAAATCAATAAGACGAACTTTTCTCTTTACGTTATTGTGACTATTATAATAAAATTTGATGACTTGTTAACAGGTGTTGTGAAAACCACTGTCATGAAATACAATTTTGGTCTAAAGGATGATATAATCAGATTTTTAAAACAGAATTTTTAAAACTTAAGTTGTAATAAATTTGTAACGAAATAACTATAAATTTAAATTACATCAGTCTTTTCAAAATCATAATTACGAATCATCCCATGGCCCTAAAGGTCTATCATCACAATTGTACAGATAAAGACCTAGATGAAAACTTACAGAACATACAGTAATAATTAATGTAACATGTACTTATTTTTACTATTATGAAACAGCTAAAATATCTTATATAAATTTATACGTTATCCATTTTATTATATTAATTAAACAATTAAAACTATTTTTCGTAGAAATGATTTGAAATATTTGTATGTTCCTATAATTTAGAATAAGAAGATATATTTTAAGTTAATAGTATTTCAATGATAAAGTTGTTTAACAAATGACGTGAAATTTACTGATTGTAACTAAAATGGAAAATATATCAAAATTAAACAAAACATAAAAAGAGCCACTGTTTAAAATACAAAACTATTCTAAGTTAAAATTAATGAAATATCTGTTAACTTGTAAACAGATATTCTCAAAAACTGTGAAGCATTACAATTTTACACTCAAGAATAATATAACCCGATTTTTAAAAGAGACTTTCTAAAGAATATCTAACGAAAAAAGTATATAAATTTAAATTACACAAGTCTTTTCAATTTCATAATTAGTAAAACGGTAATTAATGCTAAATGTAATAATTTTTACTATTATCAAACAACAATAAAACGTTACCATAAAAATTGATTAAACTGAAGACATTTTTTATACAAATAAAAAATCTTAAAAAAATTAGTATGGTTAAAAAGTGTAATAATAACTTTTATTCACAATGTATTATGTTTTAAATTATTAGTATGAATATTATAATTAATTTCATTTTCATAGTAATAAGCTTTCGTATTGAAACCTATTCTAAATTCAAAGCTATAGAAAATTTTATGACTTGCAAACAGATATTATTAAAAATGTGTGAGCCATTACAATTTTCAACTGAAGGATGATGTAACCAGATTTTTAAAATAGAGTTTTAAAAATCATAACTTGTAATCAATATCTAAAGAAAAAACTATATAAATTTAACTTTTCAAATTCATAATTACAAACAATCTACACAGGCCTAAAAAAGTTTGATGGCCACTATACAGATGAAGGATCTAGATGCAATGTTACCATAAATTTAAAAATTATTCTTTTTTGTCTTAAAAAAAGAAATACAACAATTATTCTTACAAATGATTGTAAGGCTTTTATAGTTCCTATAAATTTAAAACATCAACATATATTTAATAACAATAAAATTTCAACATCTGTTTTTATTTACAACTTATTATAACCATCTGTTTAATAATTTTTATTCTAACATCAAAGAATACAACTGTGATGAATTAGAAATAAAATTACTTAAAAAATCAGTATTATTAAATATTGTAATAATAGTTTTTATTCACAATATATTACTTTTTAAATTATTAGTATGAATATAATCATTAGTTTCAATGAGCTAAAAATAAAATTTCCTATTGAAACATATTCTAATGTCACACCCTCAAATTCCACGTGCGGGGTTTTACCGCGAGGCGCGTGACAAACCAGGATCTAAGTCAACGGTCACAATAAACGACACTATATGATATGTAAAAATCACATAAGTAAACCATTAAGTTTTCATAAACATTCCATCGCTGCGGAAGCGTAAAACTTTATTGCAACACGACAGCAAAAGTACGAAAGTCTGAAAATGCTAAACAAAATGCATGTGGATCCTAGACGCCGTGAGACTCCGTGCGCCTATGATATGCTGCTACCTCAACGACCTGAGACAAACATGCTAAAAACGTCAGCAAATAATGCCGGTGAGTTCACAGGTTTTTAAGTAAAATGACTCCAAAAGTTTCAAAGAATACCCTTGGCCAAACCAGGCCACATGCATACCAACCAGATGAACACCTGTCACTACTACGATTGGAAAACCATTACTGGACACGAATACATGAATACACCTGCCTGAATACATGAATACAAGAATACCGCAAGAGACAACATGCACCCACCCGACCTCCAGTCCACGAGTAGGGCCGGTCACGCCCAAATAGATCTATCCATATTTCCCCCGTCGTGCAACCACCGCACATTCATGGTTTTCCCCGGGACTTTAACGAATCGTATAGCAACCCAAAAGAATACCCCAACACATAAAGAATTCAAGAATACCAGTACGTAATACCATATAGTAACCAACGACTACCTTGTAAGCTTTACCAATACGAGTACTTAGCAAACCATAGGTTTTATGAATACCAAAAGGTGATATGACACATGTTTTATGAATACGAATACGTAAACGTAAGATGACACACCTTTTATGAATACGAAAACGTAAACCAGGATCTAAGTCAACGGTCACAATAAACGACACTATATGATATGTAAAAATCACATAAGTAAACCATTAAGTTTTCATAAACATTCCATCGCTGCGGAAGCGTAAAACTTTATTACAACACGACAGCAAAAGTACGAAAGTCTGAAAATGCTAAACAAAATGCATGTGGATCCTAGACGCCGTGAGACTCCGTGCGCCTATGATATGCTGCTACCTCAACGACCTGAGACAAACATGCTAAAAACGTCAGCAAATAATGCCGGTGAGTTCACAGGTTTTTAAGTAAAATGACTCCAAAAGTTTCAAAGAATACCCTTGGCCAAACCAGGCCACATGCATACCAACCAGATGAACACCTGTCACTACTACGATTGGAAAACCATTACTGGTCACGAATACATGAATACACCTGCCTGAATACATGAATACAAGAATACCGCAAGAGACAACATGCACCCATCCGACCTCCAGTCCACGAGTAGGGCCGGTCACGCCCAAATAGATCTATCCATATTTCCCCCGTCGTGCAACCACCGCACATTCATGGTTTTCCCCGGGACTTTAACGAATCGTATAGCAACCCAAAAGAATACCCCAACACATAAAGAATTCAAGAATACCAGTACGTAATACCATATAGTAACCAACGACTACCTTGTAAGCTTTACCAATACGAGTACTTAGCAAACCATAGGTTTTATGAATACCAAAAGGTGATATGACACATGTTTTATGAATACGAATACGTAAACGTAAGATGACACACCTTTTATGAATACGAAAACGTAAGTTGACACACCTTTTATGAATACGAAAACGTAAGTTAACACACCTTTTATGAATACGAAAACGTAAGTTGACACACCTTTTATGAATACGAAAACGTGAGTTGACACACCTTTTATGAATACGAAAACATAAGTTGACACACGTTTAATGAATACAAGTACCCAGCATGTTTTCTCCCCCGAAAGCAAAATCAGTAAAAAGTGGGGCTGTGAACTCACCTTAGAGTGCGTCCTCAGTAATATAGAAATCCGATACGTGTGTGATAGTCCCTACTAGTGGCGACCTATCAATGAGTTTACATAAGTGTGATGACTACTAACCCGAAGGCTAATCAGTCCCCAAGTTGTCCAGACCGTGACCGTGTATGTTGAAAACATATTTAAACGTTAATCCGAACAACCAGACAAATCTCAACATTCCATTGGTGACCCGACATCCCACGTGTTAGCCACATACAAGATATCATGCAAATTATGCAATTAAACACTTAGCATGCGCAAATATGCACCCTATCTAGCATAACACCCAATTAACGCATAAACAAGTCCGAACATGTGTTACTAAGTTATTAGACATGTTACGGGGTTCCTAACATGTTCATAGGTGTCAATCCATGTTTCGGGATGTTAAAATGCACATATGACAGCAATACACGCGATTAGGAATCAAACATGTGATTAGGAAAAGTCAACTGGTGATTAGGAGAGTCAAACTAGTGAATAGAATTGTAATCACTAGTAATAATGGCGATTGGGCTCCCAATCGCCTATATTATAGGCGATTAGGGGCCAATCGCGTATATTATAGGCGATTAGGGACTTCTAATCGCTAGTACTGTTCTGTTCCGACTTTTTGCGCGTTTAACCCTCCAAATCAGATCCGAAACATGTGTAAACACCCAATATCCAACCCAAAACATTAACCCAACTATTTCAAGCAAAAACCCCTAATTTATCATCACCCTAGCCGTCCCAAATGCATGCGGTTTCCCAAAATATCATAACTAGCATGTAAGTATCACATCAACATGCAAAGCTTACCCTAAATAGCAAATATCCAGATTTCATCACATAACGACTTTGTCCGACATTATCCTACTGTTCTAGCATCATCCTAGAGTAAACCCTAATCTCAAATAATCAACAAAACACAACATATCATCATCAATCCACCATAATCATTCAAACGGGTCAAAACGCCTAATATCAATATTACACATCTATGAACCTTCAAACTCCTAGGTTATCATCATATTAACTCATTTAGATCAGAAACACAATAATAACACAAGAACAATCATGTTTAAACGATAAAAATCCTATCTTGCATGAATACATGACATATAACAAGTATAGAGGTTTGGGTTTGTTTTGAAACTGATTTTAATGAGTTTTCAAAGACACAAATGTTTATAAATCAGGTCTGGACCTTTAGGGATCAAAACAATATCATTATAAAGGTTTGGGATGAAGAACACACCGTGAAATGATGAGATTATGAGGTGTAAAGCTTGGAAATGTGATTTCTTGATCAAAAACGTGGTTCAGAGGTTGAATATGGTGTGGGGTGGCTTTGGGGTGTATTAGGGTTTCACAAATGATGTTTTGAAACAAAAGGGTGGTATTTATAGGCGTTTTTAGTCGTCATAAGCAGTTTAGGCGAGTACGGGCTGTTACTGGCGATTAGGGATTCTAATCGCTAGTAACTACTAGTGATTAGCCCCTAATCGCCCCAAAGGTTCTTCTATTCGCTACCTGTACTGGCGATTAGGCTCTAATCGCGTGAATAGTACACGTGATTAGGATACTATAAGACATGTTGCTACACGTGATTAGGATGCTATAAGACATGTTGCTACACGTGATTAGGATGCTATAAGACATGTTGCTACACGTGATTAGGATGCTATAAGACATGTTGCTACACGTGATTAGGATGCTAATTGCCTATACTATTGGTGATTACGTGTAATCACCTATAATGTCATGCAATTACGCGAAATCACTATTTTAACACATATAAACACGTATTCACATACCGGCAAGTCACATAATGATTGTAAGCACATAATGCATGATAAATAACACGTTCCCATCCGTTCACCAATTCCCGGGACTCGAGATTTACGTGTGTGCGTTAAACCCGGCGATTCTACAAATCACCCATCCGTGTTCCCATGGTTATGGACCGACTCCCAATGATCCCGTGGATCATTGTAACGACTCCCGATGATTCCCGGAACCATCATAACGACTTAACTGACCTAGTTAAGTATGTTTGAAAACGTTTTTCGCTAAGGTAGACTTATGTGTTTTATAAAATGTTGACCCAAAACGTGTCGGGTGTCACATCATCCCCCTATTGAAAGAATTTTCTTCTCGAAAATTTCCCGAAGTCAAAGAGAACGAAGCGATAAAAAGAAAAATTTTCCCGGTCGTCACATTATCTCCCTGTTGAAAGGAATCTCGCCCTGAGATTCACTCTTCGACAGTGATGAGTGTCGACCTAACCCAAGTAACGTTTCCCAGAACGCAATCGAAATGATAATCACGAATGAAAGATGATATCAACAGATACTCCAGGCCGGGGAACTGCCCTCCCCAAGTTGAATGCAAAACAACAAATCCTCCTGATCGAAGGCCTACTAGAGACTAGTGTGATCGGTATAAATGACACACCGGTACCGTCCAAGTAGCATCTCCAAAGGACCCACATCAGACCCATGAATGCAAAATGATAACCAAGTACCCGTCTGAACGTACATGATGAATACGAAACGCCAAACAATGTGAATGAGAATGAATACAAGCATAATAAGGATCAAGAAAAGAATACTCACCCGTAACAGTATCAGGATCCTCCATGTTCTCCCTCGCACCGATGATGTAAGCACGTGCATTCCGACCCCCGCCTTCATTGTTTCCGGCACCACCATTTGCCCCAGCCCCATCACGAATCAGCTCTGGACAGTACCGCTTAAAATGTCCCACCTTACCACAGTTGTAACAACCCTGCCTCTGCTGATGAGCGGAAGCAAGAGCAGCAGTCTGAGCTGGTGGTGGGTATAGAGTGACCATGCAGTCCTTAGCATGATGTCCAACCCGCTGACAGCGATGGCAACGAAACTTATCACAATCTCCCGTATGATGAAACCCACACTGAGTACACTTAGGCAGCTTCCCAGTATACCCGCCCTGTGTTGGATCAGTATTACTCTTTGTATGAACTTGCTAGTGAACACTTAAGTGTCTAGCCAGTTCTTTATCAGTAATAGCACAACGGAATGATATAAGTTAAAGCTACATTTATCAACAGGAGTTATTACTCCCCCTGGATGTTTGATAAAACTAAAGACAAGTATTTAATGAGAATCTAAGCATTGAATGAGAATGAATACTTAAACAGATTCTCAGTAAATGAAATGGAAAATAATAATGATAAGCTTTGAAGGATTTCTGTATTAAAAATCAATGTCTAAAACAGAGGGATGAACCAATCTATTTATAGACTTTAGAAATACATGAACCTTGCCAAAAAGCAAGTTCAGAGACAAGTTGCAACAAGTTTCAATCTTGGAACTTGTACAAAAAGTTAAAGTAATACTAAACTAATAAACTACTGAAACATAAGGCGGTGGAAAGATTCTTGAACAAGTGCTGATGAATGACAAACTACTGATGAGTAGTTTGTCTTCAGTAGTTCTTCACTGAAATGTCTGGTTTGGACTTCAGAACTTCTGATGCATTTCTTCTTCAGTACTTGTAGAATCCTTCTTCAGTACTTTAGTCTTCTTTCTTCAGTAGTTGTATACTTAGAATATTTCAGACAGAAGTGAATTAGACTTAGGTTTCCAAAAGTGGTTTCACCAATCCTCTTTGTCCTGACAATCTCCCCCTGGATTGATGAAGCCAAAACCTTTCTAATTCCTTATTGTTTTCTTCTGTCATTCACAATCTTCCAAATCCCTTTGAACATGGAACTCTTCAATTGATTAAGCTGCTCATCAGTAAGAGATCCCCTTTGAGGTTCCAGATGTTGAATTGTAAGCAAGTCCTGAGTTGATAATTTCTTTAGTTCATTTAAGGACTTGTAGGTCTTGCTTGTAAGATCTCTCCTTGTCACTAATACTGAGTTGTCATCAGTAAAGGACCATCTGATGATCAGCACTTTAGACTTGTCAAAGTCTGAAGTATAGGGAACCATGCTGGTCCCTTGGGAAGTTCCTGAGTGTTGAATATTTTCAATTTCAGTGACTCTCAGGTGGGATTCACTTCTTTCTTCTTGTTGCACCACATCAGGTAGTTTGAAAGTTGGCAAGTGATGTTCAGTAACTACCTTAGTGTGCAGTTTGTCTTTGATGGTCTTCTGGATTTGGTAGGCAAATGTAGAAGGATCCCTGAACTGTGTTATCAGAGGTTTTTCTTCAATATCAAAGTCTGAATGGACTACTATGTTTCCTTCTAGTAGTACCATTTTGAAGTCAGTCTTTGTATTGTCCTCTGTCTTCTTCTTCTTAGTAGTAGGTCTTGTAACACCAGAAGTTCTAACTACTGAAGTTGATACTTCAGAAGTTTTGAACTTCTCTGGATTAGCAGCCTTTGCAGCCTTGTACTTCTTGTATGTGTCTAGTAGTCTTTCTTCTTTCCATCTTGACACAGAAGCTTTTGAACCATAGCTGTTTGCCACCAGTTCTTCAATCATCTCAACTGTCTTAGATTTTCCATCTTTATTTGTTGCAAGTTTGTCTGCAACAATTTGAGCTCTTCTTGTTAGCTCATCCATGGAGAGTTCTTTCAGTGAAGAGGCTTTAGTCTTGCTGTTCTTTGTAATGTAAGACATAAGTTGTTGTCTTTTGTCTTCTTCAGCAACTTCTTCAAGGTTAGCCTGCCTTTGTAACTCAGCTCTATAAGCTAGTAATTTTTCATTGTAGCTCAAGTCATCCCTTGCTTCCAAAGCATTCCAGATCTCATCTTCCTTAGCCTTTCTTTCGGCTGCAATCAAACTCTTCTCAAGTAGTTCTTTGGACATTGATAGAGGAGAAGGGTTCAACACAGTCATTGTTGTAGTTGTAGTAGGCTTTGGAATAGGAGTTGGTTGTTGTTCAGTTGTCTTGGAAGGCTCTTCAGTTGGTTGTATGTTGGAAGTGTTAACTTCTGATGTGTTGACAACTGCTGAAGGTTTGTCAACTACTGAAGGATTGTCTTCAGTACTTTCTGAATCATCATCAGAACTTTCAGCATCAGAAGTTTCTTCATTATGGCCTTGGGATGTTTCAGCTTCTTCTATTTCTTTCTCAGAGACACCAAATTGTTGAGCAAGTTTTTGTCTTCTGGCTTTGTCTTTGAGTTCTCTTTCTTGGAGAGCCACTCTTGCTTTTACTCTAGCTTTGAATGAATCTTTTGGTTCCCTAATTTTCTCCCCCTTTTTGGATTCATCAATTTTGGAAGGTGTGGGAAAGTTCCAGTGAGAATGTTGATCTGTTTTGAATTGTGGTCAATTTTGTTTGACAGATCATTTACTTTTGTTTTGATCACTTCAAGTTGGTTCTTGACAGACAGCTCCAAAGCAGCTATGTAAGTTCTGAAGTGATTGGTGATGAGTGTGTTCATCATATGGTATAAGGGACCATCTGGGCTGCATAGTTGGTTCAAGTCTATGCTTGTTGACCCAGGGAATTGGGTAGGCATTTGTAGTGAGGGGTGTGTTTTGGGTTGATCTTCTTGTTGTACAGAAGATGCCACTCTAGGGGAATCAGGGATCAAGTGGACTTTAACCTGATCTGGTGTGACCAGCTCTTTGAGCTTAGATACACCAGGTGCAGGACCTTCACTAGCAGCCGTCATGTCACACCCTCAAAATTCACTTGCGGAGTTTTACCGCGAGGCGCAAGACAAACCAGGATCCAAGTCAACGATCACAATAAACAATCTAAATGAACATATGCAATTTCAAAAACATAGTTTAAAATCCCCAAATACAGCGGAAGCTTATTCTCAAAACATAATCCAAAAGTAAACCAAATTATTCAATGTTCGAAAACCATGCAATCCTAACTAGACGCCGTGCAGACGCGTGCGCCCTAGTTCCGTTGTGCTACCTTAGCGACCTGAGAAAACATGTAAGAGTTACGTCAGCACAAAAATGCTGGTGAGTTCACAGGTTTGTAATTAAAGTACCAAGTTCAACCTGTCCATACTATATCAATTTGCAAACCAAAGTACGCTAGCTAGGCGTATGTTTTGTTACTTCTACGATTGGAAAACCATTACTAACTCGCAAACCAGATGTCGTGCCCGAATAGTAAACCTGTTCCTGTTTGAGACAATATGCACTCGCCGACCCTCCAAGCCGACGAGCGGGGTTGGTCACTCCCAATAGATCTATTCACATTTCCCCGTTGTGCTAACCCGCACATTCATGGTTTCCCCCGGGACTTCCAAAGATCGTATAGTAAACCATAGAAACCCATAGTATGACAGTTGTTACCAAAACATAAGTTTAACACATGTTTTCTCCCCCAAAAAGTGAAACCAGTTAAAAGATAGGCCGTAAACTCACCTTAACGTGCAAGCAAAGAATCCGAACAACAAGTAATATATGCTACCGACACCCTAATAACAGTGTCATTAAGTGAGTATAGGCGTAATATCATTACACCATATAACTCGTTTGTCCAAGGCGTTTTAAATGTTCGAAAGTGTGTATGCGACGCCTAGTGATTCTACATGCAATAGTAAACCCCACGGACTCGTTGGTTAATGAGTTGGTTACCATTAGTTTCTACATCCCGTATGTGTCACAAACAAGTGTACTTCAGTTATATGTCAATTCCAGATCACCTAAGACCTCAATTAATCACATAAGCACATAATACACAATCTGTGTTTTCAGGACAGATTGTGCGCCATCAAAACGAATTCATTTAAAATAGTAAATCAGTAAGTTATCCTCCCAAATGTTTACTGAATTTTCTTTGGGATTCACTTGACAATACCTATTTTTGTTTAGTCTTAAATCCAAACACAAAAATAATTAAAATTCGTCTAACTCAGCTATGTTCAGAAAACCCTCCTAACAGGTCAGTTTGGTAAATAATTTCCCAAAAATTGTGTATTCATCCAAACGGGATGAATCTACTTGGAAAACTTGCAAAACTCCAATATTAACCTTCTGTAAAAATTTCAAAACCCAACTCTTTATAAAACTTGAGTTATGATGTTTCAAAGTTGACTCAGTTTGACACCCGAAATTCTGATCTGACCTATTTTCAATGAAAATTCCAAAAACGACTCACCCGACGTCCAAAACACATGATTTTACCCATTATGAAAAGCTAAGACCAGGTGTGACCTAATCATGCAAGGAAAATACTAAAATCATTGTGTTAGGGCCGTGTTACAGCTCCTACAAGTTCAACTAATCATTCTGTCCAGATTTTAGTTTCGCCTAAATCATACTTTACTCGCCTACCGTGTGCATAAAAACAATTAACAACCATCAATCATCAACACACAACATTCCTAATACCTATTCCCATCAGATTCTTATTATTAAACATGTCAAGATCAAAGCTTTAAGGATCAAAACACCAATAACTTGCGCAACAAGTATCCTATGATGTTACTAAGCGTTTATTAATATGTTTAATCCGTTTAATCTTCAAAAAGACTCATGTTTTAATGTTTCTTAAACCCATTCAGAACTGGACAAACTTTTTATATGATTTTTATAGTAAAAACATAAGGTAAAAGCGTAAGAAATCATAAGTTATACCCTTAGCTCTTCAAATCAATCAATCGCGCGCCTTGGAGCCTCCCAATTGATGATCTTGAGCCTTAGCAGGAGGTTTTGGAGTGAAATATTCGTGTGGGGCAGTAAGGGGGCGATTAGGGTTGAGTATGGGGGTTGCATGGGGGTTAAGGATGCTTAAATATGAGTTTGAGGCGGTTTAGACCCGTCAGGGAGATTCGAGCGGCCGCTCACAGGTCCGAGGCGCGCGCTTTTGCTTCGTTTCGCCTCCCGACGCGTTATCCATCGACGTTTTCGTTATTTAGGACCGTAACAAGTGTAACCCCATGCGTTAAGACCCTAATCAACCTCATGCTCCACTTTTAATGATTTTTATTAACGTGTTCGGTTTAGGTTCACATAATCACGTATGGTTTTCACATAAGTTTGTCAGATATCACCGAGACACATAAGTTTATTATTCACCAACGTCCGAGGTTCACTAATCATGTAATCACATATTAACTCACAACAATGTACGTATGTCCTATCTAGCTATCTAGCTAACCCTAGTTAAGTATAATATACGCGTGACTCGCTAAGGTAGACTTTAATCTAGACAACGTTGTTAACCAGAATTTGCCGGGTGTCACACGTCAATTCAATGTTTGGTTGTGAAACATCATCCAAATCAATGGAATCATCTGAATCCCTGATTACATCCTTAATGAGGACAGTATTAGTTACGTCATGAGCTGAGCCCAACTCAGTTGTCTCATGTACCTCTTTTTCTTGGTTCAGAGGATTTCCTACCTCAGGCATTAAGCCTTCATCAGTAGTTGCCACAAATGAGGTCTTAGCAATGTTACTTCTTTCCTCAGATCCACCACTGGGTGGTATGTGAGTAGTAGCAACCTCAAATGTACCTAGAGTATCTAAGTTTGGGCTTCAAGACCCTGGTTCATCCTCATCTCTTTGGTTAGGGCTTTGAGTGTCTGAGGCTATGTCCCCTGTTTGATGTGGTTGTTGGGGACTGACATGTTTGGATGGGATTTTCTCTTTTAGCCCAGAGAGAAGCTTGGCAATTTCAATTTCTGGTTCAGTAGTTTGGTCTATGGGTTCAGCAGTTTCAAAAGAAGGGTCTATTGGGATTGTTTTCTTGAATTTCTTTCTTTTGAAAAGGATTGTTATTGGTGCTCTTGGTGGGGTTTGAGATGGATGAGACTGAGAGGATGTTTCAGTCACATCTTTATCAAGTGCAGATTGCACATTTGCAAGTTCAGGCATCTCAACTTCCTGAACTGCCTTTCTTTTTGGGTTGGTGGGTTTTTGTTTTTGTTGCTTGGGTTTCTTGGCCTTTGGGGGTGTAGGTTTGGAAGATGAGGGTTCCATGGGGACTGTTTCTGGTTCCCCTTGGTCATCTTCTGGCCAGGCAACCGGTTTGTTGTGCCTTGAGTATGCTTGTGAGGACAAAGGGTTTAAAATTGTACTTTTACCCACAAGCACCTCTACTCCAAGTTCCTTTATTATGCAATGCATAATAAATCTTGGGTACAACAAAAACTTCTTTTTAGTATTGAGATGATGTAACACCAACTCATTAAAGAAAAGTGATGATGCCCTGAATTTTGTTTCATTCACTATGGAATGAAAAATAGGTTGAAAAGTTGAGGGCATCTGATCATAAGATCCAGTTTTTGGACTCAAACACATAATAATATAATGAAAAAACAGTTTATACTTTGGAAATTGTTCTGGGGCATTTACATCATCCAAACCCAGCCTAATTGCCAAAATAGCCGGTGTGATTGCCATTCTTCTCCCTTGGATGGTTGAATTGAGGGAGATCACTTTGTTGTTCACCGTCACCGTCTCTGCGTTTGCCCAAAACTCATTTAGAGTTTCAGTGTGGATTGGAGGATCGATGGTGAGGGCGGTGAAATATTGGGATTTGACGACCAAATCAATGATTTCGTCGTATTGGGACCAGGCGTCTTGTTTTTCGAAGTAGCCTCTTTGATTGTGTCCCTGTTTCAGTACTAGAGCCATGTGGTTTGTGTGTGTGTGGATCGAACAGTGTTTTTGCAGGTTTAGGTCTTGAGAGTGTTTTGTGAGAGAGAAGGAGGGAATTTTTGCTTTTTGAAAGGATAAGTGTTGGAAAAGGTATTTATCATAAGTTTATAACCGCCTATAAACTTCTGATGTGGGAAAAGGTATTTATCAGAAGTTTTTAACCACCTAGGTCAAACTTCTGATGTGGGAAAAGTTTGATTTACCCTTTTTGACCAAACTGCTGATGAAGAACAAATATCATCAGTAGTTCCCACTTTCTCTTCAGTAGTTTTGAACAACTGATGAGAATGCTTTATAAATACTTTATTCATAACTTCTGAAGTTTATTTTATCAGAAGTTAATCATTTTTCAGAAAAATATTTCCATACTGATGTTTTGTTCATCAGTAGTTTCTCTCTTAAAAACAGATGTAAGTGAAAAATGAGAATATGTGCAGAAAAATAAAAAGAAACACTTACAAATTTAGCATCCCAAGAATGGATACTAACTTCTGAAATGTTGATGTGTCAAGGGGTTTAGTGAATATGTCAGCTATTTGATTAGCTGTTGCTACATGTTTCACTTCAATCTTGCCTTTTTCATAGCAATCTCTTATGAAATAATACCTGATTTCAATATGTTTGGTTTTTGAAAACTGAACATGATTTTGAATGATGCTAATGGCAGATTTGCTGTCTACAAGAAATGGTGTCTTGGTCTCTTTGATTCCATAATCAAGAAGTTGATACTGGAGCCATTGTATCTGTGATGTACAACTTACAGCTGCAATGTATTCAGCTTCAGCAGTTGAAGTTGCAACAGATGTTTGTTTCTTTGATTGCCAGGACACTAGACAGTTTCCCAAGAATTGACAACCACCAGATGTTGATTTTCTTGACATTTTACATCCTGCATAGTCACTATCTGAAAAAGCTGATAACTTGGTATTGCTTGAAGCAGGATACCAAATTCCAAGTGTTGGAGTTCCTTTCAGATATCTGAAGATTCTTTTGACTGCAATGAGGTGTGATTCCCTAGGAGCTGATTGATATCTAGCACAGACACATGTTGAAAACATAATATCTGGTCTAGAAGCAATTAGATATAAAAGAGAACCTATCATACATCTATACATGGTTTGATCAACCTGTTTTCCTTGATCATCTGGTTCAACTTGTGTGGTTGGTGTCATGGGAGTGGAACATGATTTACAGTCTTGTAAAGAAAACTTGTTTAATAATTCTTTAACATATTTTGAATGATGTATAAAAGTTCCATTTGTTTGTTGTTTAATCTGCAGTCCCCAAAAGTACTGCAGTTCTCCCATTGTACTCATCTCAAATTTTGATTGCATGAGTTTCTTAAATTCATCACACAGTTTTGTGTTTGTTGAACCAAATATGATGTCATTAACATATATTTGAACAAGTAAGACATGATTTCCAACATATTTTATGAAAAGAGTTTTATCAATGGAGCCTCTTATGAAGTTATTTTTGAGTAGAAAGTTAGAAAGTGTTTCATACCAGGCTCTTGGAGCCTGTTTGAGCCCATAAAGAGCTTTGTCTAGTTTGTACACCCACTCAGGATGAGAAGGATCCTCAAACCCAGGTGCCTGACAGACATACACTTCTTCTTTTATTTTTCCAAACAAAAATGCACGTTTAACATCCATTTGAAAAACTTTGATTTTGTTGGAAATGGCATAGGCCAGAAATAACCTGATGGCTTCAAGCCTTGCAACTGGAGCAAAGGTTTCATCATAATCAATTCCTTCTTCTTGAGAGTAACCTTGTACTACCAGTCTTGCCTTGTTCTTTATAATCATACCAGCCTCATCTTGTTTGTTCCTAAAAACCCATCTTGTGCCAAATGGTTGCTTGTTTTGTGGTAAGGGACAGATTTCCCAAACCTGTTGCTTTTTGAATTGAAGCAACTCATCTTGCATGGCTTGCACCCAATTGTTGTCTTTGAGGGCTTCTTGGTACTTCTTAGGTTTCAACTGAGAAATGAATGCTAAGAAGAAGCAAAAGTTGGAAAGCTGGTTTCTTGTAAGAACACCTGATGCAATATCACCCATGATTTGTTCAAGTGGATGATCTTTGTGTTCAATCAGTTTTTGTAAACCACTGACAGGTGTAGGTGGCTCTTGTACTTCATCAAACAAAACACTGAGGTTAATAATGTCTGGTTCAGCAGTTTCAGTGTCTTCAGTAGTTTTAGGTGCTGAAGCAGATGTTTGAGTTTGTACATCAGTAGTTGTTGAATCAGAAGTTTGTGAAACTTCTGATGGTTTGGAAGTTGACTTAATGACTGTTTGAGGAGTCCATGGTGCTGGATCCTCATCATCAAACCTTTGATCACCATAATAAGTAGGTTTAGATGAAGTAACAGTCTTTTCAGGTCCAAAATGGAAGCTGTCAAGGTCAAAAAGTTCAGCAGGATGTGCTGGAATAAGAGTGTGTTTTGACTCATTGAACTTGACATTCAGTGTTTCTTCTACTATCCTGGTTCTTGAGATAAAAACCTTGTAGGCTTTTCTAGTGGAAGAGTAACCAAGAAAGTAACCTGAATCAACTTTGGCAGCAAACTTTGAAATAGAGTCTTTGATGTTTACAATGAAACATTGACATCCAAAAGCCCTGAAAAAGGAGATAAGGGGCTTTATGCCATGAAGAACTTCATAGGCAGTCTTGGAGTGTCTCTTGTTGACAAGGACTTTATTTTGCACATAACATGCAGTGTTAACTGCTTCAGCCCAGAAATACAATGGTAGGCCTGAATCAGCTAACATTGTTCTTGCTCCTTCAATTAAGGTTCTGTTCTTCCTTTCTACTACACCATTTTGTTCAGGAGTTCTGGGAACACTGTATTGTCTAATAATCCCTTTAGACAAGCAGAATTTATCCAGAGTTTTGTTCCTGAACTCTGTCCCATTGTCACTTCTAATGGCTTTGACAGATAGAGAATATTGTTTCTCTACTTGTAGAATGAAAAACTTGATGATTTCAGCAGCCTCATCCTTGGAAAATAAGAAGAATACCCATGTAAATCTTGAATAGTCATCAATGATGACCAAGCAGTACTTCTTCTTACCAAGGCTAATGATTTTTACAGGCCCAAATAAGTCCATATGGAGTAGTTGAAGACATGCAGTTGTTTTTGATTCTTCAATAGACTTATAGGAGGACTTATGCTGTTTTCCCTTCAAACAGGATACACAGTGTTCTTGACACTGGTATACCTTCAAAGGTAGACCTCTGACCAAGCCCAGTTTTGTGACTTTATTTATGGTTTTAAAGTTCACATGGCCAAGTCTCCTGTGCCAGAGATCAGCCTCTGAAGTTGATGCCTTTGAGAAGAAATAGGCAGTGTTGTTCAGTAGTTTGTCCTTTTCAATGTCCACTGCATAGACATTACCACATCTTTTGGCTATCAACAAAGTATGATCTTCAATGATCTTCTCTATCAACTTCTGGCCTTCTCGTGATATGATCTTGCTTGCTGTCTTTGTGAAAAAGGAAGAATATCCTTTATCACACATTTGTGACACACTCAGCAAGTTGTACTCAAGGTTTTCAACCAGATTGACCTTGTCAAACTGTATTTTGCCAGAGGAGACATTGCCATGTCCTAGCACATATCCCTTAGCATTGTTCCCAAAGGATACAAATCCTTCTCTTTGACTGATAAAATTGTTTTTCAGGTATCTGCATCCAGTCATGTGCATTGAGCCTCCACTGTCAACATACCAAATGCTATTTAAGCCTCTGGAAACTCTCTGCACAAGATAGCAAATTAGTTTGATTTGGGAACCCAAGCCAGTTTGGCTTTGGGTTTGCTCTTGAGAACATTTACAGTTTGTTCTTGACCAAGTTGAGGAATCCATGTCTTTTTGGCAATGGATTTTTCATTAAGAGTAATGGTGGTATCCTTTTGAGGACCACCATCAACTTTGGTCATCAGTAGTTGTACCATGTTCATGAGATCTTTAATCTCAGCAGTTTGTGAAACTGCTGATGATTTAGGTCTAACTACTGAAAGAGAATTTTGAGAAAAAGATTTTTGTTGAGATTTTGTCTTTTTTCTGAGAAAAGGTGTTTACTGGTTGTTGTTTCCTGGGAGAAAAAGTTTCTACAAAATCATTTCTGATTTGTTTTCCCACAACCAGTTGTTTAATTTTCTTGTTATTCTGAATACCTTTTCTGTATCTGCAAAATTCTGTCTTGTGGTTGAACAGACCACAGAATTCACATTCTTTTGTCTTTTCTTTCAAAGACAAGTTTCTGACTGTATTGATTGGTTTTAGGTCATCAGTAGTTTTCAGGTTCTCAACTCCTGATGTAGTTGAAACTACTGATGGCTTAATGTCAGATTTTATCAGTACTTCAGAAGAACTTTCTTTGTGAGTTTTTAGAAAGTTTTCATGGAAAGATGTGCATTCTTTCTCTTCAGAAGTTTCACCTGAAACAATTTTTCTCCCATCTTTAGTAGTTTTGGGGGAAAAATCTATTGGTGTTTCAGTGTGATTGTACCCTATGCCAAACCTAACATTTGAAGCACTTTGTTTGGTTAGCAATAGTTGGTACCCTTTACAAGATTCAACCCATTTTTCACATGTGACCTTGGTGTCAGCAAGCTCTTGTCTGACATTTCCTAGGTCATTTATCATGATTTTAATTTGTGCTTGGGTTTCAATAGCAGTGTTAGTTAATTTAGAAAATTCTTTTGTTTTTGCAGAAAGTTTTCTTTCTAAATCACATTTCATCTGAGTGAATTTTCTCTCAGAGTCATTTGCTTTACCTTGTAAGTGCACATTAGTCTCTCTTATGAGAGCAAAAGATTGTTTACAAGAAGTTGAACAAAGTTTTGTCAAAGATTCTTTTGATACCTGTGACAAGGAAGATTTTGAGGTGCATCCCTCAAATGCCATCAAGGCAAAGTTCTTTCTGCCATTGTCAGGCTCTCCCCAGTTGATGTCAAACATCTTGTTGTCTGCATCAGGGTTACACTTAGTAGTGTCAAAAGGAAGACTGCTCCAGTCAACATACCCTGAAGTAAATAAACTTTGTTGTGAGGGTTGCTGAGTCTGTGGAGGTGGTTCAGCAGTTGGAAAGGGAGGGATTGATTGTTGGCTCTGCATCTGTTGTGCAAGCATCTGTACATATTGTACTTGTGGCACATATTGGTGTTGTGGAGCTTGTGCCTGTACAAAATGTGCACTCCCTTGTGTTCCATTATTCCTGTTATAACTGGGGTTAAAATTATTTTCAGACTGAGATTGGTTAAAGCTAGAGCTTCTACACTCTCTAGCAAAGTGTCCCAACTTTTGACACTTGTGACATCTAAGTTTAGATTTGTCAAAACCAATTTTTGTGGAGCTGTTGAGTCCTAGAAACTTCCTTCCTGGCCTTTTGTAAAAAAAAAAATTGTTTTTAAACTTAACATGGCCAGTTGGTGTAGAATATCCATTTCTTCCAAGTCATCACTGTTAAAATTTTTTAAATCATCCATGATAAAACACATGTTATCAGCAGTTTGACTAAAATCATTATTGTCATAACCTGGGAATGATCTTTCAGATGAGATCCCAGCAGTTATGTCAATATGGTCAAAAGATCCAAAACTATTTGAACAAGTTGGTGAGTCTTGTCCCAATAGTGTTGTACTACCTGGTAGATAGTCATCAGCACTTTTACCAGAACTTTGTAACTTTTTCTTTTGATCAATTTCTCTTTCAAAAGTAAGTAATCTTCCATGAAGTTTTGTAAGAGTGAGGGAGCTAAAGTCTAGTGAAGATCTTAAGACAATAGAGTATGTTTCCAATTTTTCAAGTAAAGACCTTAAAAATCTATGAAGCATAGATACAGTTGTGTAGGTCTGACCATTTAATTTTAGCTCAGATATTAATGAGGAGAATCTTTCAAATTGTTGTGTTAAAGTTTCTCCATTAATGTGAGCAAAAGTTTCATATTGTTGAGCCATGATTTCTCTGGTGTTGAAAATCACCTCTTCAGTTCCTCCAAACTGTTCTTTGAGGCAGTCCCAAAGCTCTTTGGCACTATCACAATGTAATAGGCCAGAGTAGATTTCATTTGGGAGTGCCATTGCCAACATAGAGAAAGCTTTAGCATCAAGCTCAAGTTTTAGGAAATCATCATCTGTATAGTCTTTTGGGTCTTTTGGTAATTCCTCTTTAGTTTCAAGATTGATATTTACTGGTTTATGAGGACCATATATCACAGATTTCCAGCAACCTGTGTTGGTCTGTGATAATGTATGTGCCATTCTCCTTTGCCAGATATTATATTCATTTCTTACTAGCATAGCAGGTTTATTGGCAGAACCAGTATTATGAGGATCCATTTTAAAGAGTATTGATTTGTCAAATATCTCTTAAAGTGATGGATGTTGATAAAAGTGAACTTTTAATCCTTTATTGAATATCAATAAGAGCCTGTGTCTGATTCTCAATGTGTTAGATTGATATGTAATCAGATAAACTAGTGCTTTGATACCAATTGTTGGATCAGTATTGCTCTTTGTATGAACTTGCTAGTGAACACTTAAGTGTCTAGCTAGTTCTTTATCAGTAATAGCACATCGGAATGATATAAGTTAAAGCTACACTTATCAACATGAGTTATTACTCCCTTGGATGTTTGATAAAACTAAAGACAAGTATTTAATGAGAATCTAAGCATTGAATGAGAATGAATACTTAAACAGATTCTCAGTAAATGAAATGGAAAATAATAATGATAAGCTTTGAAGGATTTCTGTATTAAAAATCAATGTCTAAAACAGAGGGATGAACCCATCTATTTATAGACTTTACAAATACATGAACCTTGCCAAAAAGCAAGTTCAGAGACAAGTTGCAACAAGTTGCAATCTTGGAACTTGTACAAAAAGTTAAAGTAATACTAAACTAATAAACTACTGAAACATAAGGCGGTGGAAAGATTCTTGAACAAGTGCTGATGAATGACAAACTACTGATGAGTAGTTTGTCTTCAGTAGTTCTTCAGTGAACTGTCTGGTTTGGACTTCAGAACTTCTGATGCATTTCTTCTTCAGTACTTGTAGAATCCTTCTTCAGTACTTTAGTCTTCTTTCTTCAGTAGTTCTATACTTAGAATATTTCAGACAGAAGTGAATTAGACTTAGGTTTCCAAAAGTGGTTTCACCAATCCTCTTTGTCCAAACACCCTGTCTCTGCTCAGATGATGAACCTGTAGCCTCAAATTTCTTCGGCTGCTGCTGAGGCTGAACTGCACCTTTCCCCGCGCTCTCCCATTTTCTCTTGTTGCCATCAGAGGTCTTCACTACAGCACCCTTAGGAGGCAAAACACCCTCCTGAACCTTCTGTTTGGTCAGCCTATGAGCCAACCGAATGGTATCCCAAAGTGTAGTAGCATCATTCGCGGTCACCAGCCCGCGAATCTCAGGCACCAACCCACTAATGTAGAACTCAATAGCCTTATACTCGGGAGTCACAGAATCCGGGCACAAAAGTGCCAACTCATGATAACGAGAGGTATACTCCTCGACCTCAGATCCCACAATCTGATGATTCCACAGCTCATGCTCCAAACTCTTAATTTCTTCCCTGGGTCAATACTCCATCTTCAAACGATACACAAACTCGGTCCATGGCAACGCATGGCCTCAAGTAAACCAATAGTCTGCACCGTCGAATTCCACCAAGTCAAGGCACGTCCCTCAAATGTCCCCGAAGTATACTTCACACGATACTCCTCAGGGCAGTTACACATGGAGAAAGCGGACTCGACCTTCTCCAACCAACGAAGTAGTCCCACAGCTCCCTCAGTCCCACTGAAGTTATGGGGCTTGCATTCCTGGAACATCTTGTAAGTACAGTGGACTGGAGGAGGTGGAGGTGGTGGAGGATGAAAAGCATTCCCTGATACAACAAGCAACATGGATCACAAAAATGAACACCACATAACAAAAGATAAGGAATGAGGGTAGGGGTAATTAAATTACCACCATGGCCCTGCTGGGCGGCCTGATGTGCAGCAATTGCAGCTGCCACATGCTCCTGAATCAGGTTGTTCAGCTCAGCCTGGGTCATACTAATGTTGCCTCGACCCCCATTGCGTCCACCGCCATTCCGACCACCAACACGACCACCACGACTGTAACATTTCGCGTTAAATAATTGTACGTTACGTATAACCTATTGTACGTTACGTATAACCTGGATAAAAACGACAAGTTCTATTTTGCATTTAATTATTTTGTGGCATTTTGAACCCTAATACTATGATAATTATTCCTAATATATATATATATATATATATATATATTAAATATATGTTAAACTTAATTGTCAAAAGATATATGCTGAGGCCGGGGTTCGAACCCGAGTCCTCAGCCGGTTCAATATACACACCCACACAAACCATCTGCTCTTGCTATTATACTTGTTATAATCCGAACGCGTTTTAATTATATCATGATTCAGAATTCATCTCAGTTGACTTGGAAAGTCAACTGAGATCAATGACCTTCCAAAAACACAACCATTACTCGTAATTGATCGATGATTGGCATTTGTACCATGATTATCGGCCTGTTCTGAGTCACAACCTCGTCAATTATCAATCAATTGTTAATATAATTGATCCACGACGCGTCAACAATCAAAACGAAGTCAACGATTACCAATTCGAGCACCTGAGCCTTGGTGTTTCTGTTTGAGTTTGACTTCGTTGTTTGACCATTCGTTCGTAATCAATTCAGTATTGTAAGTGTGATTATTGTTGTGGGTTTTAATCTTCGGCATCCACACATCAATAGCCCTAAGGTTAATTGGGTTATTGATGTGTGAATTGATCGATTGGAAAAATTAGGGCTCGTATGCTTATTTGGGGATAAACACGATTCCGTGTATATTATTTATTTCAAATAAAACGGAAATCAACACAACCACTGGTCTGGACCAAGTGGTTGTGTCTGGTGCCATCTACCTGAGCCACGCGGGTTCGAGTCCCGGCTGTGGCAAGTCTTTTTTTTCTTTATTTCGTTTTTATTCAACCAATTATATATAATACTTATAATTTTATAAATTCGTTTTAAAATATTAAAACTCTTTTAATAATCCTACAAAAATTATTTTAAGTTAATCTAATGAAAAAGTTTAACTTACAATTTTTAGTTTTCAAAAATTTATTTATTTAATATATTTAATAAATAAATCAAGTTTATTCTATCATATTTATAAAATTCTATTAAAATATCAAAACAATTTTATAAATTTCCACAAAAATTATTCTAAGTTTTTATGACAATAAACTTTTCTGAAATGATTTTTATTTCAGAAAAATCATTTATTTAATATTTTTAATCAATTTTTGTTAGTTTTAATCATAATTAAATCATAATAAATCCAATTTTTAATATTTTTGCACCAAAATTTTATACAAATTATTTCTGATTATTTAGAACAGAAATATAATTTTTAAACTAATAATTCTTTAATTTTAGTATTTTTAAATAATAAAGTTAAATTTTGACAATTTGTAATAAATAGATTTAATAATCTATTTTAAAGAAAATAATTTTATAAAAATTATTTTTATACTTTAAACACATTATTGTGACCATCTTAAATTCAAATATTATAAAAAGATTTTTGTTTATTTATTTACTAAAATTCTCTCAATTATCAAACATTTTTATTATTAATCAAACGAGCATTTATCCCCAAATTCGAAGCCCTAGAATATATACATTTGTAGAGTAGATAGACTTAGACATATTTATTACCTTATTATAGGGTGATACTTGGCACATTTGGGCAACACCACTATTCAATTTTTCAACAGATATAACATTTTACTAAGATGAGTTTTACATAGCCCCTTTTATATTTATCACCGTTTTTTGGGGTGAAACATGTTACAACATTATATATGCAATTCAATCATCAATGTGTCTATGTGTTTTTCTATGTTGCATTATGTCTTGAACATGACTAGGGTAAGCACAATTCTAGCATAATCATTAACATTGATCAGCCGACGGTATACATTGATAGATCTATTGGACTGACAATCCCACCCGGATACGTGCCTCCTACAAAGGTAGCGTGGGTGTTTGTTACTGCAATATAAACGAGTGAACCATGAGCGTATGGGATGTACGACAATACAACAGTCACAAGGGTTGATTATGCACTCGATTTACTTCTAGCATGTTTTCACATATGGACTAGATTTGCCATGACACATGAATTGCACAACAATTTTATTCGATTATCAAAACCTATGTAATTCTCACCAACTTTTGTTGACCCAAATATTTTCAAGTTAACATGTTTCAGGTTCTACTTGCTTGAAGATTTGAATTAATGCTTGAAGATGTGTGCATAGTTTTATTCAATTTGATGTACGAATTCTTGTAGAACAATTGTATGTAATTTATTTAAATCATATAATGAAACTTCTTATTTACCATGAGCTACTGAACAATCATCAATACGTGACATCCCGATGTTTCCGCCATCGGTTGGGGTGTTACAACGACGTCCCCCAGCGCGACCAGACATGTTATGCCAAAACACGAAACAAGATACTCAACACCACTACTAGATCAAACTACTAGTGAACAAACGAATTTAGAACGGGGTTCCAGCATGATTATCTGTTCGAACTCGAAGTCCACCAAGATTTTCATGCAGTTCGATTTATGATTTTGTGTTCACCCGAAACAACAAATCGCTCTACATGGTCCTCTAGGCGTGCTTCTAGCTAGAACTTCCAATCACCCGACACCCACATCCTTAAAGGAAACCGTTATCACACGAAGGTCCCCAAAGTGAACAATCACTCATGGGGTACTATGACAAGTACTAGTGCAGGATAGGGTGTGTGTAGGCAAGTATGTACATTAGAGCATAGAGGGGAGATATCCAAATCCCGGAAAAATCTCAAGAATGCGCCGAAGCCATTCCAATGTACACTACTGCCAAGCATAAGCGAAAAGCCTCTTCATCTTCAAACCCGAAGAAGAAGATAGAATGAGTGGGGAAATAGTCCAAAGATAGATAATACGATACTGTGTGACGAGGACACCGACAACCCAACCAGATTAGTAGGTTTACTAAATGACACGACTCGTAACTATGTGTGACCGTTTAACGTGTGTGATACTCGGCTATAGACTAGACTCTACATGCAGTCCTAGTTCACTATAACCATTAGCTCTGATACCAATCTGTCACACCCTCAAATTCCACGTGCGGGGTTTTACCGCGAGGCGCGTGACAAACCAGGATCTAAGTCAACGGTCACAATAAACGACACTATATGATACGTAAAAATCACATAAGTAAACCATTAAGTTTTCATAAACAATCCATCGCTGCGGAAGCGTAAAACTTTATTACAACACGACAGCAAAAGTACGAAAGTCTGAAAATGCTAAACAAAATGCATGTGGATCCTAGACGCCGTGAGACTCCGTGCGCCTATGATATGCTGCTATCTCAACGACCTGAGACAAACATGCTAAAAACGTCAGCAAATAATGCCGGTGAGTTCACAGCGTCTAGGCGTGTTAACTTAAGTAAAACGACTCCAAAAGTTTCAAAGAATACCCTTGGCCAAACCAGGCCACATGCATACCAACCAGATGAACACCTGTCACTACTACGATTAGAAAACCATTACTGGACACGAATACATGAATACAAGAATACATGAATACACCTGCCCGAATACATGAATACAAGAATACAAGAATACCGCAAGAGACAACATGCACCCGTCTGACCTCCAGTCGACGAGTGGGGCCGGTCACGCCCAAATAGATCTATCCATATTTCCCCCGTTGTGCAACCACCGCACATTCATGGTTTTCCCCGGGACTTTAACGAATCGTATAGCAACCCAAAAGAATACCCCAACACATAAAGAATTCAAGAATACCAGTACGTAATACCATATAGTAACCAACGACTACCTTGTAAGCTTTACCAATACGAGTACTTAGCAAACCATAGGTTTTATGAATACCAAAAGGTGATATGACACACCTTTTATGAATACGAATACGTAAACGTAAGATGACACACCTTTTATGAATACGAAAACGTATGTTGACACACCATTTATGAATACGAAAACGTAAGTTAACACACCTTTAATGAATACGAAAACGTAAGTTGACACACCTTTTATGAATACGAAAACATAAGTTGACACACGTTTAATGAATACAAGTACCCAGCATGTTTTCTCCCCCGAAAGCAAAACCAGTAAAAAGTGGGGCCGTGAACTCACCTTAGAGTGCGTCCTCAGTAATATAGAAATCCGATACGTGTGTGATAGTCCCTACTAGTGGCGACCTATCAATGAGTTTACATAAGTGTGATGACTACTAACCCGAAGGCTAATCAGTCCCCAAGTTGTCCAGACCGTGACCGTGTATGTTGAAAACATGTTTAAACGTTAATCCGACCAACAAGACAAATCCCGACATCCCACGAGTTAGCCATATACAAGATATCATGCAAATTATGCAATTAAACACTTAGCATGCGCAAATATGCACCATATCTAGCATAACACCCAATTAACGCATAAACAAGTCCGAACACGTGTTACTAAGTTATTAGACATGTTACGGGGTTCCTAACATGTTCCTAGGTGTCATCCTTGTTTCGGGATGTTAAAATGCACATATGACAGCAATACACGCGATTAGGAATCAAACATGTGATTAGGAAAAGTCAACTGGCGATTAGGAGAGTCAAACTAGTGAATAGAATTGTAATCACAAGTAATAATGGCGATTGGGCTCCCAATCGCCTATATTATAGGCGATTAGGGGCCAATCGCCTATATTATAGGCGATTAGGGACTTCTAATCGCTAGTACTGTTCTATTCCGACTTTTTGCGCGTTTAACCCACCAAATCAGATCCGAAACATGTGTAAACACCCAATATCCAACCCAAAACATTAACCCAAAGTATCACATCAACATGCAAAGCTTACCCTAAATAGCAAATATCCAGATTTCATCACATAACGACGTTGTCTGACATTATCCTACTGTTCTAGCATCATCCTAGAGTAAACCCTACTCTCAAACAATCAACAAAACACAACATATCATCATCAATCCATCATAATCATTCAAACGGGTCAAAACGCCTAATATCAATATTACACATCTATGAACCTTCAAACTCCTAGGTTATCATCATATTAACTCATTTAGATCAGAAACACAATAATAACACAAGAACAATCATGTTTAAATGATAAAAATCCTATCTTGCATGAATACATGACATATAACAAGTATAGAGGTTTGGGTTTGTTTTGAAACTGATTTTAATGAGTTTTCAAAGACACAAATGTTTATAAATCAGGTCTGGACCTTTAGGGATCAAAACATTATCATTATAAAGGTTTGGGATGAAGAACACACCTTGAAATGATGAGATTATGAGGTGTAAAGCTTGGAAATGTGATTTCTTGATCAAAAACATGGTTCAGAGGTTGAATATGGTGTGGGGTGGCTTTGGGGTCTATTAGGGTTTCACAAATGATGTTTTGAAACATAAGGGTGGTATTTATAGGCGTTTTTAGTCGTCATAAGCAGTTCAGGCGAGTACGGGCTGTTACTGGCGATTAGGGATTCTAATCGCTAATAACTACTAGTGACTAGCCCCTAATCACCCCTTCTATTCGCTACCTGTACTGGCGATTCGGCTCTAATCGCGTGAACAGTACACGTGATTAGGATGCTATAAGACATGTTGCTACACGTGATTAGGATGCTATAAGACATGTTGTTACACGTGATTAGAATTCTATAAGACATGTTGCTACACGTGATTAGGATGCTATAAGACATGTTGCTACACGTGATTAGGATGCTAATTGCCTATACTATTGGTGATTATGCGTAATCACCTATAATGTCATGCAATTACGCGAAATCACTATTTTAACACATATAAACACGTATTCCCATACCGTCAAGTCACATAATGATTGTAAGCACATAATGCATGATAACTAACACGTTCCTATCCGTTCACCAATTCCCGGGACTCGAGATTTACGTGTGTGCGTTAAACCCGGCGATTCTACAAATCACCCATCCGTGTTCCCATGGTTATGGACCGACTCCCAATGATCCCGTGGATCGTTGTAACGACTCCCGATGATTCCCGGAACCATCATAACAACTCAACTGACCTAGTTAAGTATGTTTGAAAACGTTTTTCGCTAAGGTAGACTTATGTGTTTTATAAAATGTTGACCTAAACGTGTCGGGTGTCACATCTAACGTCAAGATATACAGTTTTTGATGACTTGTAAACAGATGTTGTCACACAACTGTGATCCAATAGAATTTTCAACTGAAGGTCGAAAGATGATGTAACCAGAGTTTTAAAACAGACTTTGTAAGACTTAACTTGTAATCAATATCTAATGAAATAAGTTTAAATTTAAATTAGACAAGTCTTTTAAAATTCATAATTTCAAACAGTCGGCACAGCCCTAAAAGTCTTTAATGGTCACTGTACAAATGAAGGATCTAGATGGAAAAGATACCATCAATTTAAACATTGATCTTTTTATATTAAATAAACAATTAAAACTATTATTGTTGCAAATGATTTGAAGTATTTTATTGTACAAAAAAATTGGCTTCTATAAGATATGTAATTATACTTTCTATTGAAGACTTATATTATATTTTAAATAAATAATAATTAAATGACAAACTAATGACATGAAATATACTCAGTGTAACTAATATTTATTGAAATTCAATAAAAGTCTATGATGGCAAGCCGACAGATGAAATAACATAAAATATATTCACGGTAGATGAAATAATTTTCAGCATTTAGAAAAAACTAAATAGTGTTGCCGTAAAAAAAATATTATTAACATAACATATGTTAATAGAAATAAAAATATTTAAAAAAATCAGTATTATTAAAAATTGTAATAATAGTTTTTATTCACAATGAGTTATGTTTTAAATTTTTCATAATATTTGTTATTTAATCGTTGTTGTTAGACATATATTTTTCAAAATTTCTTATTGAAACCTATTCTAACGTCAAGATATACAATTTTGGATGACTTGTAAACAGATGTTGTCAAATAACTGTGATACATTAGAATTTTCAACTGAAGGTCGAAAGATGATGTAACCAGAGTTTTAAAACAGACTTAGTAACACTTAACTTGTAATCAAATATCTAACGAAATAAGTTGAAATTTAAATTACACAAGTCTTTTCAAATTCATAATTACAAACAGCCGGCACAGCCTTAAAAGTCATTATTGGTAACTGTACAAATGAAGTATCTAGATGGAAAGATACCATCAATTTAAACATTAATCTTTTTATATTAAAACTAAACAATTAAAACTATTGTTCTTACAAATGATTTGAAATCTTTTATTCTACAAAAAAATTGGTTTCCATAAGATATGTAATTATAGTTTCTATTGTAGACTTATTATCTTTTAAATAAATAATATTTCAATGACAAACTTTTTTAAGAAATGATATGAAATATAGACATATAGTCACTGTAAATAATATTTATTGAAATTCAATAAAATTCTATGATGGCGAGTCCACAGATAAAATAACATGAATTATACTGATGGTAGATGAAATAATTTTCAGTATAAACAAAAAAACTAAATAATGTTACGAATCAAAAGACATTATTAACATATATGTTAATATTATTAAAAATTGAAATAATAGTTTTCATTATAAGGTCAAGTTATACAATATATGATGATTTGTCAAAAGATTTTTGTTAGGATCTGAGTTTGATTGTTTTGATTGTTTAAGTAATAAGAGTAATGAAAGAAGTGAATTATAAATGGAAAGTGCAGCGGAATGATAAACTATAAATCAAAACAAGAGAATAAATGTTTTTCAATCGAATGCTTTCAATTATCAAATGATTACAACGATTGTTACAAGTACTCCCCCTCAGCCTGATCACTCTGTGATTGTTTGTCTGAGAGAATGTTTTGAGTGATAAATATAACAGTACAAGCACTGTTCTATTTATAGACAAATCTAAACCTCTGATGACCTAGGCTGACGTCACCTAAGACATTGACCTCTAATAGAATAAAAACATAAAACATCTGATGATACAAAATACTGTTATATTGGAAAACTCTGAAAGGTAAAAAACTGTTGGGAAAACTCTGATGGTCTTGAATCATTTGTTGGAGCCTAAGTGTTGTTGGCTCCAATAGACCTTTAGTCTTCAGTAGTTTGATCAGCAGTTGTTCTTCATCAGACCTTCGGTCAACAGTTGTTATCCAATAGACCTTTGCAACAACAGTTATTCCAACATTTGTTAGGGTACAACAGATGTTAGGGTCAGCAGTCTTTTGGGAGAAGTAACTTGTGAATGCTGTTGTTATTAGGATCAATTGTGTAGTATGTTTTGGCTTTCCAATCATCTGTTCTTCTCCAGGTCAACAGACCCAACAATCTCCCACTATAACAGATGATGCCAAAACTAAGCTTTATTTTTTATCTTTATTTCGTCATCACACTTTCTCTGATTTGACCATTGAATTGTAACTCAAATTTCAATGAGAAGAGGTCTTCTGCATCTCTTTCAAGCTCTAGGTTCAGCAATGTTTGGAGATCATCTCCACACAGGTCATGTGCATCATCCATACTTAACTTTTGAGCAGAGTCAATTCATGGGTGTCTTTGTTGACCTTCCATTTTAGAATTTTTGAATCAGAGGATCTGCTGAGATGCAATTTGTTAGGATCTGAGTTTGATTGTTTTGATTTGTTGATATAAAAGATGTGATGAACGAAGTGAATATAAATTGAAAGTGCAGCGGAATAATCAACTTATAAATCAAAACAAGAGAATAATTGTTTCAATCAAATTCTTTCATTAATTGAAAGATTACAATATTACAAGTACTCCCCCTCAGCCTGATCACTCAGTGATTGTTTGTCTAAGAGAATGTTTTGAGTGATGAACAGAACAGTACAAGCACTGCTCTATTTATAGACAAATCTAAACCACTAATGATCTCAGCTGACGTGTAACATCCGAAAAATCTCGAGTTTGACGGTTCAGGGAAAAAGGCTATCCAATTCCTTTGATGTTTTTCTTTTATAAACGAGTTTAGTGTTTATATATGGATCTATAAGTATTAGAGGGACCATAACGTAATTAGTGGAAGTATGATTTTGTAACTTTGGGAGCAAGTCGTTTTTATTGAGAACTGAGGGGGTTTAATGTAAATTTCCATTCATCTTGTTTGATATAAAAAGAAACCCTAAGATCACTCTGGGGCTATCTCAAAATTTCTCTGCCTCCATTGTTGTACGCAAAGCAAGAGATCTTCGACTACTAATATCATGCATTCGATCAAGTTCAATGTTGTGTCTGCGTCCACGGTTCAATCAATTCTTGGTGCTAGCATCATGGATTTGACTACGAGTGTACTCGATCGTCACATGTGAGTTCTTTTGGATTCGATGTACGACGTAACGCCTTCACGAGTTCCTCGTGTTTTGGTGATCGTCTTGCTCGTTGGCCGTTACCTAGGGGCTTGGATGCAATTTTTCGCCATCTCATCGCTCGTTATTATGGTTGTGAGCTATCGTGTCGGTTGACTTAGAACCCGAATGTTATCCTCCCGTCGCGTGACCAGGTTGGGCTATAGGGCTGAGCTTACATGTGCACATATACTTCAAGGTTAGTGGCAAATTGTAGGTTATTCTGTGATCGACACACTTACTTGTACAAATGTTTACAAGCATAGAGTTCAGTAGAGTTGGTTGATAATTTCATGAGATAATTGGTGTACGTATGCATTGCATAGAGATTGAAAGATGATCCATGTGATTTCATGGTGATCATGCTAATGCATGTGTGTGTTTCCCAAAGAAGTTGTACTTGGTTATATTCTAACTAGCTTATACCCCGGGAGCGTCCCGGGTTGAGAAATTTAGGTAAAGTGAATATTATTATTATTATTATTATTATTATTATTATTATTATTATTTTAAACAAATCTCTACCATAAGTTATCATATTCTTATATAAAAAAAGGGTAATTGGGTCGGGTATCACCTAATCCCAGGCCCGACCCAAACCCACAATTTTTTTTAAACTAATTCCAAACCTGACACAATACCTGTCAGGTTACAAAATATAGTCGTTTTTTTCTCCGCTTTTTAATTGGTCTAAAGTTGCCACATCACATCATATGTGGTATCTCTCAAAAGAGAGATTGCATAATATTATGATATGTCATTAAAAATGCTTTGGTTTATTATATTCTAGCTTATACCCCGGGAGCGTCCCGGGTTGAGAAATCTAAATAAATGAATAAAATTAGAAGTATCTAAACTATAAAAATGACATTTATGTATCAACTTACATTAGATACTTTAAAAAAATATGCCAAAAGATCCATTTCACCTTACAACATCAACACCTAAAACAGAATATTAAGATCCCAAGCACTTCAAGGGGACAGAGATTGTTTAGCACCAATACATTCAGTCAAAGGTCTTTAACTGCATACAATAAGATTTGAGCTATTTCAGAATATGATACAAAAAGAAAACATAGCAATTACCTGTTGGAGAGCGTCCCGGGTTGAAATATCTAATATGACATAATAAAATATCTAATATGACAACATAATTAATTACTTGCCAATATATGATTAATGATTATTATTATTATTATTATTATTATTATTATTATTATTATTATTATTATTATTATTATTATTATTATTTTAAACAAATCTCTGCCATAAGTTATCATATTCTAATATAAATAAAAGGGTAATTGGGTCGGGTATCACCTAATCCCAGGCCCGACCCAAACCCATAATTTTTTTTAAACTAATTCCAAACCTGACACAATACCTGTCTGGTTACAAAAAATAGTCGTTTTTTTTTCTCCGTTTTTTATATAGCACTATGGTACTCGTTGGAAAGATAATAAAACGCTCGTTAATTTGGTGTAATTTTTTTCTTTAAAAAATCTCGTATATAAAAGATAAATGAATAACCTGAACACTTTGTGTTTTTTTCCTGTACGAACAAAAACACACAAAAAATAGTAGTTTTTTTCTTCGTTTTTTATATAGCACTATGGTACCCGTTGGAAAGATAATAAAACGCTCGTTAATTTGGTGTAATTTTTTTTTCATTAAAAAATCTCGTATATAAAATATATTAACATTTAAAAGTTATGGGAGAAAAGATTAGAGATAAAAATTTAATTTTGTTTTTAAATTTTAAATTATTATTTTTCTAAAATAAAGCCCTTGTCACATGGGATGACACATGGCACACTCAATGAAGAGAATACCCTCTTTGAATGCCATGTCATTAAAATGGCTTTGGTTTATTATATATATAGATTATCCAAACTTTATGGTGATGGTTTCTTTATGCGTGTTATGGGGTAAACTTTGTAAATTATATAGCATGGTAGATTGTAGGAACATGAAAGATCTTTGTCTTGCGGTCGCCTCCGTATATTATTTGTCTCAAGCGAAGTTCCTATGATAGGGTTACGAGCCGCGCGAAGACAGACGCGTAAACAGTGATGTACGGCAACTGTTTCTCTTTCTGTTGATTGTATCAGCAGAGTCCGGCGATGGCAACTAATGGGTTTGGAAGGGTTCAGCGATACGAACGCGTGGACATATTATTTGCCCAAAACGGAGTTCGTTTGGGTCGGTTTTGGTCTACTCGAATGTTGGCGCGCAAAACCGAACGACCTGGCAGGCGGTTCTGTATTCTGGCAGCAGCGAAGGCGTCGGTAGCCAACGCCAAAAATTTTCTGAGGACGGTCATGTCGAGACGAGCACATGGATATGTGTTTCGCCCAAAACGGAGTTTTTATGGTCAAGTTACGGACGAAACAAGATTTGGTCGCAATTTGTTACATGAGTTCTGAACAGACACGTATAGGACGACACGTAGGCAAAGGCGATTCAAAGCGTCCTTTATACGGTTTGGTATAGTTTGGGCCGAGCCTGTAGCTTGCTATTTTGGAGTAAATGGATTGGTGATTCTGAGATACAAGGATTGTTCGGGATGGTTTGTGAAACGAAAGTTTCTTGTTTGGGGACTTATTCGCGAGAGACTTTACTCGTGTAGTGAAAGCTTCGCAACCTGTGAGTTCTTGCACCCACTCTTTTAGTTATTATTTTTCTAAATATTTTTGGGCTGACATGCATGCTAAACCATTTTGATTATTTTTATGAAGTCACAAAATATTTTGATGACGTTATAAATATTTTTGTGTACGAACGAAATCTATATTTACTCATACATATTATTTTAGCACATAAAACGTAAATGGGCGGAATGCGCCTAATGTATTATTATATGATTTGAGTTATATGTGTTATTAGAAGTGGGATAGGCCTACTCTGGTTTATGGCATAGTTTTTGCTTACGATATAAATCCATATTTACTCATATATAATATTTTGGCATGAAATGTGAATAGGCGGAATGCGCCTAATGTGCCGAATGTGTTATTATGTGGCCTGAGTTATATGTGTTATTATATATTTATGAATAGACTGTTGTCTTGATTAAAGTGTGGCTTAAATTTTTATTTAATAAGCGGAATGCGCTTAATGTCTTGGCCACGTATTTGAAACCTTACTTGTGAGATCGGGTATTGTCTTGACTTGCTACATGTTTAGGTTATATGGATTATATATATTTACATAAACTGTATTTGGCGACTACATGACCTTATAAATTGGGCTATGATGGAAGTGGGATATGCCTGCTCTGATCTATGGTATTGGTTGTGTGCCATGGTTGTTGCTTAGCTTATGTTATACCTGTTATTAAATATAATAGACTATGTTTGATGGCTACCCGATATGTCGAACTGAGCTATGACGGAAGTGGGATATGCCTTCTCTGATCTTTGGTCTTGGTTTTGAGTCAGAATTGTTACATAGTTATATTATGTGTATTTTTTTTATAAGCTGAGCTATGACAGAAGTGGAATATGCGTGCTTTGATCTCTGGCTTTGGTTTGAATTATTATTATATGTATTTTTATAAACTAAGCTATGACAAAAGTGGGATATGTCTGGTTTAATCTCTAGCTTTAGTTTGCTAAAATAGACTGGATTGTTCTTTGTGTTGAAAAGCGAGATGCGCTTATTATATATTTGGTAAGTGAAGTCTTGAGGTAATTAGGCAGAGTGTGCCTATCCTAGACTTTGATTTTTTTTTTTATTTTGCTTGGGGAAAAAACAAATTAGCGGATTGCGCTTATTGTTAACTCTGAGGTTGAGGTATTTTGTTATTTCTTATTTTGGCAAAATACTTGTTTATATAAATTTATAAAACTTGAACTCACTCAGCGTAGCTGACTTTTGCATACACGTTAGATTGATTTCAGGTTAATAGAGAGATGGATGGATGACTGCTTGGTGATGTGAGAAGCTACCTGGCAATTGAAGGCATTTCTAGTGGAAGACAACTTTTGTTTACACAAGATAAATATTAAATTTGATTTACAATTGGATAAGTATTTGTCATGTGTTTTGTAGAATTTTGTTCTAAATGATTTTCCGCTGCGTATACATACTCTTTCAAACGAAAATTTTACTCATGTTTTTGCATATTTAAGAATTTTAACCCAACTGTTTGACACCGGTTTTGCGGGTCTTACAAGTTGGTATCAGAGCAATAGTTTAAGGGATCTGGGTATCTTCGATGCTTGGACTTAAACTAAGAATAGGACCGAAACTAGAAATGCCACTACGGGTAGCTGCACGCCAAGAGGTAATCTTTTTGTTTTGAAATATGTCTATATATTTTCTTCTAAATGCTTAATGGCATGAGGTAATATGTAGGAGGTTAATGCCTTTACATTTGGAGGTAGTATTTGAAGTTTAGGGAATAAATTCACAATATGTTAGGTGGAGATGTTGCCTCAATGCATCTTATTGTCTTTATTCTTTGAAGTATGTGTGGATGTCTTTGCATTTCTATGTTAAATACATGGAAAGTAGAACCCTAGTGTGACGTGTTGCGAAACGTTTAGAACATTGTAGTGACATAGACAATCGATCGCACTTGATCAATGTTGTTGGTGGTCTATTATTACTTTTCTGTTCTGAGTTGTAACCTAAAATGATCACATGAATGTTTTAACTTGTGTAGAAGTTAATGGATTGCAATAGCAGTAGAAGGCTATTCATCTGTAACTGTAGTTAATATATTCTTAGCAGGTTATTTCATAAAACACCTCGTTTGGTTGTTCCCTATCCAAGAGGATTCGAGGACGAATCCCCCTTTAAGGGGGGATAGACTTGTAACATCCAACAAATCTCGAGTTTGACGGTTCAGGGAAAAAGGCTATCCAATTCCTTTGATGTTTTTTTTTTATAAACAAGTTTAGTGTTTATATATGGATCTATAAGTATTAGAGGGACCATAACGTAATTAGTGGAAGTATGATTTTGTAACTTTGGGAGCAAGTCGTTTTTAATGAGAGTTGAGGGGGTTTAATGTAAATTTTCATTCATCTTGTCTATATATCTAATAAAAGAGTAACTAGGGCTAAGGACCCACTTAACTCGGGTATGGATCCTAATGCCCGAACCGTTATCCAATTTTCTGACCCTATAACACGGGTATATAACCTTCTATTTTGTCATGAGTTAACCATCTAATACCCTTTTATTCTTTCTTTTTTTCCCCTAAACCGCCGCTAACATTGTTCTTCCTCATCTTCCCTACGAAACCTTTCACTATTTCATAACCCTAATCCTAGCTCCATTTGCCATTATCTCTTCTATTCATCATCCAAGATTACCGATCATTTCTCTCTTCTGTTTATCTGTCTATATTCCTCTCATCTATTCCAAACCCTATTCAAGAATGAATGACCGATTATATGCTTTCCAGGATTTTTTTTCAGATCCGTGTTAGGCTTTCGATTTCCAATTCGTTTTTAAAAGTGTTTGGCTTTTGATTTTCAGATCTATTTGTATGATTTTTTTGGATTTTCAGATCTTTTTCAAATGTATTGATTTTATGTTGATACAAACTATCTAAATAATATGTATATCTTCTGCGGTTCTTCTATGTTGTACCTTAATCGAAATCTGCATCTTCTACATCTTCTTCGGATCTGGTCCTAATGTTCATCTCCAAGGTATATTCTCTGTTCTTAACCTTTGATTATATTGTTTTTCTGATTAACGGTCTAGGTTTTGCTATTGATGTACATTCGGTTTTTGTTTTCACAACCATAAATCTCTATCATCAAGTCTACGATTCTGTTTGTTCTCTCTAAAATTTCATCTTACGATTCTTGGTTTTGATACTTTGTTCCTAATACAGGTATAATGTTCGATTACATGGTCATATTCATTAGTCACTTTTGAATATGGTTGGCAGCCATTGAAGAATTGATTAAATTCTGATGTAATCGAAACAGATCTTGACATGAAAGTACAATCTGTATTCTTATTTGCAATACTAAATCTTATTATTGATTATGTTACTTTTTTTTATTGTAATAACCTTTTGATCTAGGGTTTTGATTATATATTTTGATTCCATTTCATCCCAAGTCTTATCTTAATGGATTTCAATCTGTTTTCATATTTGGATTATAACTGCATATTATGATTAATTGTTATAATCAAGTATGAATTAATTGTTAATCCATTTACGTTTCTTACGGTTTGAATTAGTTTTTAATCATATATAGTTTCTTATGGTTTGAATGGTTTTTAATCCATTTAAGATCTATATCATATAAAGTACTTACACATTTACGTTTCTTATGGTTTGAATTAGTTTTTAATCCTTTATTGATGTACTGATATTAATCTGAGTTTTTGTGTTCGTACGTCGGTGGGTCTTAAAGATTATAGGCCTATTACTCTAATTGGGATGGTAAGTAAGGTTATTTCTAAAATCCTTGCGAATCGTCTCAGAAAGGTGATGGGTCAAGTTATTTCAGATAATCAATCGGCTTTTTTATCGGACCGTTTTATTCTTGATGGGCCTTTAATGTTAAATGAGATATTGGAGTGGTTAAAAAAAAAGAAATAAAAAGGCGTTCTTGTTAAAAATTGATTTCGAAAAGGCCTATGACAACGTCAACCGGAACTTTTTGATATCTATTTTATTGCAGATGGGTTTTCATCCAACATGGTGTAGCTGGATTAAAGGTATTATGCTTTCTTCGAGAGCCGCTGTGTTGGTAAATGGTTCTCCCACTTTCGAATTCGGTTGCCAGAAAGGTCTCCGTCAAGGAGACCCGTTATCCCCTTTTTTGTTCTTGATTGTGATGGAAGCTCTTTCGTGGTTATTAAAAAAGGCGAAGAATATCGAGGTTTATAAAGGGATTAACATCGCTGAAGGTGAAAATGATCTTACCCATCTTTTTTATGCAGACGACGCGCTCATTGTAGGGGAGTGTACAGAGATAATGTTGGATCAGTATGCTCTTTGTTTAAGTAAGAACTTGCTATCTTTGACACTTAAGTGTTTAGCAAGCTCTTGTATAACAGATTGTAAGCACAGCGGAATGTATAAGTTAAAGCAACACTTTTTATACTTAAGAGGAGTTATTACTCCCTCTTGATGATTGAAACTAATAATGACAAGTATTTATTATGAATCTAAGCAGTAAATGAGAATTAGATACTTAGGCAGATTCACAATAAATACAGAAATGGAATAGAACAGTGAAAGTGTTTGAAGGATTTTTCTCTTAAAATCAATGTCTAAAATAGAAGGTTGAAGCCTCCTATTTATAGACGTTTACATGCATGTATCTTGCCAATAAAGCAAGTACAGAAACATCAGAAACAAGTTGCACAAGTTGCAACATTGAAACAAACAATTACAGCTAAAAGTAATAATAAACAATAAACTACTGATACAAAAGGCGGTGGAAAATATCTTCTATAAGTGCTGATGAATGACAAACTACTGATGAGTAGTTTGTCTTCAGTACTTCTGAAGTGAACTTGTCTAGTTTGGACTTCAGAACTTCTGATGAAGTTTCTTCTTCAGCACTTGTCATATCTTCTCTTCAGCAGTTTCTTGTCTTCTCTTCAGTACTTCTATACTTAGCCAAAATTTGCAGAAGTGAATAGACTAAGGTTTCCAAAAGTGGTTTCATCAATCCTCTTTGTCCTAACAATCTCCCCCTGGATTGATGAACCCAAAACCTTACTAATTCCTTATGATCTTCTTTTGTCTTGAACAATCTTCCATATTTCTTTATACATGGTGTTCTTTAGCTGGTTTAACTGTCCATCAGATAGAGATCCTTTCTGTGGTTCCAGATGTTGAATTGTGAGCAGGTCTTGTGTTGACAGTTTCTTTAGATCACTGATCTTCTTGTAAGTCCTGCTTGAAAGGTCTCTTCTTGTGAATAATACTGAGTTGTTAGCAGTAAGTGACCATCTGATGATAGGTACCTTTGACTTGTAAAAGTCAGAGGTATAGGGAACCAGACTTGTCCCTTGGGTTGATGATCCTGAGTGTTGGATGCTTTCTATTTCAGTAAGCCTCAGGTGGGAGTCTCTTCCTTGTTGTTGTTGTTGTTGTTGCATATCAGGCATCTGAATAGTTGGGAGATGGTGTTCAGTCACTACCTTGGTATGCATCTTGTCTTTGATAGTCTTTTGAATTTGGTAGGCAAAGGTGGAAGGATCCCTGAATTGTGTTATCAGAGGTTTCTCATCAATGTCAAAATCTGAGTGAACTACTGAACTTCCTTCAAGTAGTACCATTTTGAAATCAGTTTTGACATTGTCCTCTGATTTCTTCCTTTGAGTAGTAGGCCTTCTTGTTAAAACACCAGAAGTTCTAACTACTGATCTTGAAGGTTCAGCAGTTTGAAACTTCTCTGGATTTGCAGCCTTGGCAGCCTTATATTTGCGATAAGTATCCACCAGTCTTTCTACTTTCCATCTGGATACTGAGGCTTTTGAACCATAGCCATCTGCTACTAATTCATCTATCATCTGGGCTCTCTTGGCCTTTCCTTCTTTACTTGTGGCCAGTTTGTCTGCAATTAGTTGTGCCCTTCTTGTCAGCTCTTGCATAGAGAGTCCCTTGAGTGTGTAGGCTTTAGTCTTGCTGTTCTTTGTGATGTAAGACACCAGTTGTTGTCTTTTGTCTTCTTCAGCAATATGATCAATTTCAGCCTGTCTTTCCAGTTCAGCTTGATAAGCCTGGAGCTTCTCTTCAAACTCTAAGTCATCCCTTTGTTCCAGATTTTTCCAAATCTGGTCTTCCTTGGCTTTTTGTTGAACTGCCTTTAACCTCCGCTCAAGAAGTTCAGTAGATTGAGAGATTGGAGCAGGGGTTAGGACAGTCATAGTAGTGGTTGTTGTAGGCCTTGGAGGAGCAGAAGTTGGTTTGATTTGTTCAGTGGATCTGGAAGGTTTAGTTTGTTGAGATTTGGAAGTGTTAACCTCTACTGGGTTGACAACTGCTGATGGTTTGTCAACTACTGAAGGATTGTCTTCAGTATCTTCTGAGTCATCAGGACTTTGACCATCAGAGGTTTCTTTATTATGCCTTAGGGATTTTTCAGAGGTTTGGGTCTCATCTTCCTTTTCTGTGGCTTCAATATCTTCCACTGAGACACCAAGCTGTTTGGCCAATGTTTCTTTTCTGGCCTGGTTTTTCTGATCTCTCTCTAGGATAGCAAGTCTTGCCTTTCTTCTGGCTTCAACTATATCCATTGGTTCCTTCATCTTCTCCCTCTTTTTGGATTCATCAATAGGCTTTAGAGGTTTGATCTGATCTGTCAGATTGGCAATTTGTTTGCTGTTGAAGTCAATCTTGGTCTGCAGATCATTCATCTTTGTCCGAATCACCCCAAATTGGTTCTTGATGGACAGCTCCAAGTTAGCTGTATAGGTTTGGAGGTGATTCTTGATGAGGGCATTCATCATAAGATAAAGGTCACCTCCTGGGGTGCATAGTTGGTTCATGTCTATGCTTGAAGGCCCAGGGAATTGGGTAGGCATTTGATGTGAAGGGTGTGTTTTTGGGAGATCCTCATGTTGTACAGAGGATGCCACTCTAGGGGTTTTAGGGATTGAGTGGACTTTAACCTGTTCAGGGGTGACTAGCTTCTTGAGCTTGGATACCCCTGAAGCAGGACCTTCATAAAGTGCCGTCAATTCAGTAGTTTTGGTTGTTGAATCATCATCCAAATTAATGGAATCATCTGAATCCCTGATGTTGTCCTCAATGAGGACTGTCTCAGTTAAATCATGAGCTGAGCCCAACTCAGTTCTCTCATGAACCTCTTGTTCTTGGTTCTGAGGATTTCCTACCTCAGGCATTAAGCCTTCATCAGTAGTTGCCACATCTGAGGTCTTAGCTGTTTTACTTCTATCCTCGGATCCACCACTGGGTGGTAACTGAGTAGTAGCAGCCTCAGATGCCCCAAGAGTCTCTAAGATTGGGCTTAAAGACCCTGGTCCACCCTCATCTCTTGGGTTAGGGCTAGTGATGTCCACATCCATGTCTGATTCTATGGTTATGTCCCCTGTTTGTTGTGGTTGTAGGGGACTGACATTATCAGATGGGACTATCCCTTTTAGCCCAGAGAGAAGTTTGGCAATCTCTATTGCCTCTGGTTCAGAAATTTGAGGGGTTGGTTCAGAAGTTTGGGCAATAGGTTGAATAGGTTGGTCAGCAGTTTCAAAAGAAGTGTCAGTTACAACAGTTTTTCTAAGTCTTTTTCTTTTGAATAAGAGTGTTATGGGTGCTCTTGGTGGGGTTTGAGATGGATGAGAATGAGAGGGTGTTTCAGTCTCACCTATTTGAAGAGCAGATTGCTCATGAGCATGTTCAGGCATCTCAACCTCCTGAACAACTTTTCTTTTGGGTTGGTGGGTTTCTGTCTTTGTTGGCTTGGGCTTTTTGGCTTTTGATGGTGTGAGTTTGGAAGATGTGGGTTTCAGGGGGACTTTTTGTTGTTCTCCCTGATCATCTTCTGGCCAGGTAGCCGGTTTGTTATGCCTAGAGTATGCTTGTGAGGTTAATGGATTTAAAGTTGAAACTTTTCCCACAAGCACCTCATTACCCAGTTCCCCAATTATGCATTGCATAATGAACCTTGGGTATAACAAAAACTTTTTCTTGGTATTATTATGATGTAACACCAACTCATTGAAAAATAATTTTGATGCCATGAATTTGGTTTCATTCACTATGGAATGAAATATTGGTTGAAAAGTAGAGGGCATCTGGTCATAAGACCCTGTCTTTGGACTCAAACACATAATAATATAATGAAACAAAAGCTTGTATTTTGGTTCAAAATATTTTTTGAAGATAGTAGCATGGGAGAGAGTACCTTGATAACCACACTCTGTCATGGTTAAGTGAATGTCAGAGTTAGCAACATGATCAGGGGCAGCTACATCATTCAGGCCCAGTCTTGTTGCCAGTGTGGCCGGTGTGATGGTCAGTGGTTTCCCTTTTATTCTTGAGTTGAGGGAGATAATTTCACCATCAACCGTCACCGTCTCAGCATTAGCCCAGAACTCATTTAGAGTTTCAGTATGAATTGGTGGGTCGATTGTGAGAGCAGTAAAATATTGGGATTTTACGACAAGATCAATGATCTCATCGTATTGGGACCAGCCTTCTTGTTTTTCAAGAAAGGCCCTTTGATTATGACCTTGTTTTAGAACGAGAGCCATGTGGTTTGGGTTTTTGTTGATCGAGCAGTTGATTTGCAGGTTTAGGTTTTTAAGAGAGTTTTTGAGAGAGAAGGAGGGAATTTTTGAGTTTGAAAGGATAAGTGTTGAAAAAAGGTATTTATCAGAAGTTTTTAACCGCTTGGATCTTCTTTATTAGAAGTTTTTAAACCGCCTCGGTTAAAAATCTCTTTATCAGAAGTTTTAAACCGACTAGGTCAAACTTCTGATGATGGGAAAAGTCAGTTTTGCCCTTTTTGACTAAACTGCTGATGAAGGATTATCTTCATCAGTAGTTCCCATTTCCTCTTCAGTAGTTTTAACAGCTGATGAGAAATGTTTTATAAATACTTTTATTCATAACTTCTGAAGGTTATTTTATCAGAAGTTATTCACTTTTCAGAAATTATCCCCATACTGATGTTTTGTTCATCAGTAGTTTCTCTCTTTTCAGAAGTTTTTGTTTTCAGACTTTTTGTCTTTTTGTAAGTGGAAAATGAAAAATATGTGCAGAACAATAAAATAAACACTTACAAATTTAGCATCCCAAGCATGGATACTAACTTCTGAAATGTTGATGTGTCAAGGGGTTTTGTGAAGATGTCAGCTATTTGATTAGCTGTTGCTACATGCTTCACCTCAATCTTGCCTTTTTCATAGCAATCTCTTATGAAATGGTACCTGATCTCAATATGTTTAGTTTTTGAGAACTGTACCGGATTTTGAATGATGCTAATGGCAGATTTGCTGTCTACAAGCAATGGTGTCTTGGTCTCTTTGATTCCATAATCAAGAAGTTGATATTGGAGCCATTGTATCTGTGATGTACAACTTGCAGCTGCAATGTATTCAGCTTCAGCAGTTGAAGTTGCAACAGATGTTTGCTTCTTTGATTGCCATGACACTAGATAGTTACCGAAGAATTGACAACCACCAGATGTTGATTTTCTTGACATCTTACACCCTGCATAGTCACTATCTGAAAAAGCTGATAACTTGGTATTGCTTGAAGCAGGATACCAAATTCCAAGTGTTGGAGTTCCTTTCAGATATCTGAAAATTCTTTTGACTGCTATAAGGTGTGATTCCCTTGGTGCTGATTGATATCTAGCACAGACACATGTTGAAAACATAATATCTGGTCTAGAAGCAGTTAGATATAAAAGGGAACCTATCATGCATCTGTACATGGTTTGATCAACCTGTTTTCCTTGATCATCAGGTTCAACTTGTGTGATTGGTGTCATGGGAGTGGAACATGATTTACAGTCTTGTAAAGAAAATTTGTTTAATAATTCTTTAACATATTTTAATTGATGTATAAAGGTTCCATTTGTTTGTTGCTTGATCTGCAGTCGCAGAAAGTACTGCAGTTCTCCCATGGTACTCATCTCAAATTTTGATTGCATGAGTTTCTTAAAATCATCACACAATTTTGTGTTTGTTGAACCAAAAATGATATCATCAACATAAATTTGAACAAGTAAGACATGATTTCCAACATGTTTAATGAAAAGAGTTTTATCAATGGCACCTCTTGTAAAGTTATTTTTGAGTAAAAAGGTGGAGAGTGTATCATACCAGGCTCTTGGAGCCTGTTTGAGCCCATAAAGAGCTTTGTCCAGTCTGTACACCCACTCAGGATGAGAAGGATCCTCAAACCCAGGTGGCTGACAGACATACACCTCCTCTTTTATCTTTCCATACAAAAATGCACTTTTTACATCCATTTGATAAACTTTAATTTTGTTGGAAATGGCATAGGCCAGAAATAACCCGATGGCCTCAAGCCTTGCAACTGGAGCAAAGGTTTCATCATAGTCAATTCCCTCTTCTTGAGAGTACCCTTGAACTACCAGTCATGCCTTGTTCTTGATTATCATACCAGCTTCATCTTGTTTGTTCCTAAAAACCCATCTTGTGCCAATTGGTTGCTTGTTTGGAGGTAAGGGACAGATTTCCCAGACCTGTTGCTTGTTGAACTGAAGCAGTTCATCTTGCATAGCTTGCACCCAATTATTGTCTTTGAGGGCTTCCTGGTACTTCTTTGGTTCCAACTGTGAGATAAAGGCTGAAAATAGGCAAAAGTTGGAGAGCTGGTTTCTGGTACGAACACCTGAAGCTATATCACAAATGATTTGATCAAGTGGATGATCTATGTGTTCAATTAGTTGTTGTAAACCACTGACAGGTGTAGGTGGCTCATGTTCTTCAAACAAACTACTGAGGTCTATAATATCTGGTTCAGATGTTCCTTGATCTTCAGTAGTTGGATCTACTGAACCAGAAGTTTGAGTTTGTTCCTCAGTACTTGTTTGATCAGAAGTTTGTGGAACTTCTGATGATTTTGAAGTTGACTTGATAACTGTTTGAGGAGTCCATGGTGTGGGATCCTCATCATCAAACCTTTTGTCACCATAATAAGTAGGTTTTGATGAAGTAACAGCCTTCTTAGGTCCAAAATGGAAGTTGTCAAGGTCAAAAAGTTCAGCAGGATGTGCTGGAATAAGAGTGTGTTTTGACTCATTGAACTTGACATTCAATGTTTCTTCTACTATCCTGGTGTGAGAATTAAAAACCTTGTAGGCTTTTCTAGTTGAGGAGTAACCAAGAAAGTAACCTGAGTCAACTTTGGCAGCAAACTTTGAAATAGATTCCTTGATGTTCAAGATGAAACATTGACACCCAAAAGCCCTGAAAAAGGAGATAAGGGGCTTCATGCCATGAAGAACTTCATAGGCAGTCTTGGAATGTCTCTTGACCACAAGAACTCTATTCTGAACATAACATGATGTGTTAACTGCTTCTGCCCAAAAGTACAAGGGTAGCCCAGAATCAGCTAACATTGTTCTTGCTCCCTCTATTAAGGTTCTGTTCTTCCTTTCTACTACACCATTTTGTTCACGAGTTCTGGGAACACTGTATTGTCTAATAATCCCTTTAGACAAACATAATTCATCCAGAGTTTTGTTCCTGAACTCTGTCCCATTATCACTTCTAATGGTTTTGACAGGTAGAGAATATTGTTTCTCCACTTGTAGAATGAAGAACTTGATGATTTCAGCAGCCTCATCCTTGGAGAATAAGAAGAATACCCATGTGAATCTTGAGTAGTCATCAATGATGACTAAGCAGTACTTCTTCTTACCAAGGCTCATAATCTTGACAGGTCCAAATAAGTCCATATGGAGTAGTTGAAGACATGCAGTTGTTTTTGATTCTTCAATAGACTTATAGGAGGACTTATGCTGTTTTCCCTTTAAACAGGATACACAGTGTTCTTGACACTGGTATACTTTCAAAGGTAGAACTCTGACCAAGCCCATTTTCGTTACTTTATTTATGGTTTTAAAGTTCACATGGCCAAGTCTCCTGTGCCAGAGATCAGTTTCTGAAGTTGATGCCCTTGAGAAGAAACAGGCAGTGTTGTTCAATACCTTGTCTTTCTCAATGTCCACTGCATAGACATTGCCACATCTTTTGGCAATCAGCAAAGTATGATCTTCAATGATCTTCTCTATCAACTTCTGGCCTTCTGGTGAGATGATCTTGTATGCTGTCTTTGTGAAAAAAGGAAGAATATCCTTTATCACACATTTGTGACACACTTAGCAAGTTGTATTCAAGGTTTTCAACCAGATTGACCTTGTCAAACTGTATTTTGCCAGAGGAGACATTGCCATGTCTTAGCACATATCCCTTAGCATTGTTCCCAAAGGATACAGATCCTTCTCTTCGGCTGAAAAAATTGTTTATCAGGTATCTGCATCCAGTCATGTGCATAGAGCCTCCACTATCAACGTACCATATGCTGTTTAAGCCCCTGGAAACTCTCTGCACACAATAGCAAATTAGTTAGATTTAGGAACCCAAGCCTGTTTGGCTTTGGGTTTGCTCTTGAGAACAGTTACAGTTTGTTTTTGACCAGGTTGAGAAATCCATGTCTTTTTGGCAATGGATTTTTCATTAAGAGCCATGGTGGTATCCTTTTCAGGACCACCATCAACCTTGGTCATCAGTAGCTGTACCAAGTTCATTAGATTTTGAATCTCAGCAGTTTGTGAAACTGCTGATGATTCAGGTCTAACTACTGACAAAGAATTTTGAGAAAAAGATTTTAGTTGAGATTTTATCTTTTTCTGAGAAAAGGTGTTTTTAGGTTGTTGTTTCTTGGGATTAAAGATTCTTTCATAATCATTTCTGATTTGATTTCCCACAACCTGTTGTTTAATTTTTTGATTGAATTGAATTCCTTTTTTGTATCTACAAAACTCTGTTTTGTGGTTGAACAGACCACAAATTTCACACTCTTTTGCCTTTTGTTTTTGATCTAAAGGCAAATTTCTGACATTAGTGTAAAGATTTTGCTCATCAGTAGTTTTCAGGGTCTCAACTCCTGATGTAGATGAAACTACTGATGGCTTGTTGTCAGATTTTGTTAATACTTCTGAAGTACTTTCTTTGAAAATACCAGGATTTCTGTTTAGAAAGTTTTCATGGAAAGATGTGCAGTCTTTCCCTTCAGAAGTTTCATTTGAAACAATTTTTCTCCCATCTTCAGTAGTTTTGGGAGAGAAATCTGTTGGTGTTTCAACATGATTGTACCCTATGCCAAACTTAACATTTGAAGCACTCTGTTTGTTTAGCATTACCCCTTACAAGAATCCACCCATTTTTCACAACTGATCTTGGTGTCAGCAAGCTCTTTTCTGACATTCCCAAGATCTTCTATCATCATTTTAATTTGTGCTTGGGTTTCAATAGCTGAGTTAGTTAATTTAGAGACTTCTTTTGTTTTAGTAGTAAGTTTTCTCTCTAAATCACATTTCATCTGAGTGTATTTTCTTTCTAAATCATTGGCTTTTCCTTGTAAGTGCACATTTGTCTCTCTTATGAGAGCAAAAGATTCTTTGCAAGAATTTGAGCAAAGTTTTGTCAAAGACTCTTTTGATACCTGTGACAATGCAGATTTTGAAGTACAGCCTTCAAATGCCATTAAGGCAAAGTTCTTTCTGCCATTGTCTGGTTCTCCCCAGTTGATGTCAAACAACTTGTTGTCTGCATCAGGATTGCACTCTGTGGTGTCAAAAGGAAGACTGCTCCAGTCAACATACCCTGAGGTGAAAAGACTTTGTTGAGAGGGTTGTTGAGGCTGTGGAGGTTGTTGAGCAGCTGGAAAGGGAGGGATTGATTGTTGGCTCTGCATCTGTTGAGCAGGCATTTGAACATATTGTACTTGTGGCATGTATTGCTGTTGAGGAGCTTGTGCCTGTACAAAATGAGCACTCCCTTGAGTTCCATTATTCCTATTATAATTGGGGTTAAAGTTATTTCCAGATTGTGATTGGTTAAAGCTAGAGTTTCTACACTCTCTAGCAAAGTGTCCCAACTTCTGACACTTGTGACATCTCAGTTTAGATTTGTCAAAACCAATTTTTGTATTACTGGTCAATCCTGGAAATTTCCTTCCTGACCTTTTATAAAAATTGTTAGTTTTAATGCTTAGCATGGCCAGTTGGTGTAAAATGTCCATTTCTTCTAAGTCATCACTTCTAAGGTTTTTCAAATCATCCATGATAAAACATAGATTATCAGCAGTTTGACTTTGGTCATTATTGTCATAACCTGGGAAAGATCTTTCTGATGAGATCCCAGTTGTTATGTCAATGTTGTTATAAGATCCATAGGAACAAGTTGGTGAGTCTTGTCCCAAAAGTGCTGTACTACCTGGTAGGTAGTCATCAGCAGTTTTACCAGATGATTGTAATTTCTTCTTTTGATCAATTTCTCTCTCAAAAGTAAGTAATCTCCCATGGAGTTTTGTAAGAGTGAGGGAGCCAAAATCTGGTGAGGATCTTAAAACAATGGAGTATGTTTCCCATTTGTCTGGTAAAGACCTTAAAAATCTATGTAGCATAGATATTGTTGTATAGGTCTGACCATTTAACTTTAGCTCAGATATTAATGAGGAGAATCTTTCAAATTGTTGAGTTAAAGTTTCCCCATTAATGTGAGCAAATGACTCATATTGTTGAGCTAAAATCTCTCTGGTGTTGGCAATCACCTCTTCAGTTCCTCCAAACTGTTCTTTAAGACAATCCCAGAGTTCTTTGGCACTTTCACAATGTAAAAGGCCAGAGTATATCTCATTTGGGAGAGCCATTGCCAACATAGAGAATGCTTTTGCATCTAGCTCAAGTTTTAGGAAATCATCATCAGTATAGTCTTTTGGTTCTTTTGGAATCTCTTCCTTAGTTTCAAGATTTATGTTTACTGGTTTGTGAGGACCATATATCACAGATCTCCAACAACTTGTGTTGGTCTGTGACAAGGTATGTGCCATTCTCTTTTGCCATATGTTGTATTCATTTCTTACAAGCATGGCAGGTTTAGTGGCAGAACCAGTATTATGTGGATCCATTTTAAAGAGTATTGATTTGTCAGATGACTCTTTTAAGTGATGGATGCTGATAAAAAGTGAACTTTTGATCTTTTATTGAGTATCAATAAGAGCTTTGTGTCTGATTCTCAATTTGTTAGATTGATATGTGATCAGATAAACCAACGCTCTGATACCAATTGTTGGATCAGTATGCTCTTTGTTTAAGTAAGAACTTGCTATCTTTGACACTTAAGTGTTTAGCAAGCTCTTGTATATCAGATTGTAAGCACAGCAGAATGTATAAGTTAAAGCAACACTTTTTATACTTAAGAGGAGTTATTACTCCCTCTTGATGATTGAAACTAATAATGACAAGTATTTATTATGAATCTAAGCAGTAAATGAGAATTAGATACTTAGGCAGATTCACAATAAATACAGAAATGGAATAGAACAGTGAAAGTGTTTGAAGGATTTTTCTCTTAAAATCAATGTCTAAAATAGAAGGTTGAAGCCTCCTATTTATAGACGTTTACATGCATGTATCTTGCCAATAAAGCAAGTATAGAAACATCAGAAACAAGTTGCACAAGTTGCAACATTGAAACAAACAATTACAGCTAAAAGTAATAATAAACAATAAACTACTAATACAAAAGGCGGTGGAAAATATCTTCTATAAGTGCTGATGAATGACAAACTACTGATGAGTAGTTTGTCTTCAGTACTTCTGAAGTGAACTTGTCTGGTTTGGACTTCAGAACTTCTGATGAAGTTTCTTCTTCAACACTTGTCATATCTTCTCTTCAGCAGTTTCTTGTCTTCTCTTCAGTACTTCTATACTTAGCCAAAATTTGCAGAAGTGAATTAGACTAAGGTTTCCAAAAGTGGTTTCACCAATCCTCTTTGTCCTAACAGATAATGTCACGAGTATTGTTAGGATCCTCCGTATTTTTTATTTGTGTTTCGGGCTTCGTATTAATTTACATAACTCCAATATTTCCGGTGTGGGGGTTAAGGATTCTGAAGTGGATAGTATGATAGACCTATTGGGATGCAAGAGAGGTGGTTTTCCATTCACATACCTTGGCATTCAAGTAGGGGCTAAGTTGACTCGTATTAAAAGCTGGGATCCGGTGATGGAGGTTATTCGAAATCGGCTTTGTTCATGGAAAGCTAAGCAGTTATCGATTGGTGGTCGCCTAACTCTCATTCGTTCGGTGCTTGAAAGCCTGCCAGTTTACTATTTATCGCTTTACAAAGCTCCGAAGGCTGTGATCGATTCTATCGAGACCCTTATGAGGCGTTTTCTTTGGGCGGGTACGAGTAACGACAATAAAATTCCTTGGGTTGCTTGGGACGTGGTGACTACTCCAAAAAATAAAGGGGGTCTTGGAGTTTCTAAATTACAAGAGGTTAATGATGCTCTTTTGTTAAAATGGTCATGGCGGTTTAAACAAGAAGGATCTAGCTTGTGGAAGAAGATTATCATGGGTTGTCACGGAGCGAGTAGACCTTGGGCAAATCTTCCGTGTAAAGCCTCGTCAAATGGATGTTGGAAATACATTGTTAAGGTGGGCGAAAAAGATCCAAGGAGGTTTGTCCCTTAACTCATTTTTTATAGGTGATGTAGGGGATGGTGCGACAGTTAAATTTTGGATCGATTCGTGGCTAAGAGACGCCCCTCTTAGAGATGTGTATCCGGCACTTTTCAACATTGAGAGACACAAGTGGGCGACGATATCGAATAGGCTCAAATGGGTAAATAATGCAAAGGTTATGCAGTGGGATTGGCGTGTTACCCCTACTTCGTCCAATGAGGTTTCAGAATTGTTTAGCCTTTTGAATGATATTCATGAGTTTTCTTGTAGGAAGGTAGGGACCGGTGGAAATGGAGTTTCGCTAGAGATGGTCAGTTTTCAGTCGCGTCGGTTAAGAGGCTATTTGCGAGTTTCAAGTCGGCCGATTCAAACCCGCTGATAAATTGGAAGGTTTGGGTCCCACATAAATGTAAAGTCATGGTTTGGAGAGCAGCTCGCAATCGTTTACCTACTATAGCTGAGTTAATCAAACGAGGAGTGTCGATCAATCAGTCGTTGTGTGTGTTTTGCCAAGGGGATTTGGAAACATCTTTACATCTCTTTACCGGTTGCGTGTTTACTCAAGAGGTGTGGTATATAATCGAGTCTTGGTGCCGGCTAAGTCATGGTTTTGTTTTTGATGTTAACGATCTCCTTCGCCTTCCGGATACTCAAACGAACTCGAAGGAGAGAAAGTACGTGTTAAGAGGCATAGTTTACACTACTATGTGGATTATTTGGAATGAACGAAACGATTGCATTTTCAACAACAAACAAAGGAGACCGGCCGAGATAGTGGAGAGCATTAAATCCACGACGTATTTTTGGTTTCGCCATAGAACTAGATGTAAAGAGGTCGATTGGAAAAAGTGGTGTATTTGTCCTTTGGATTGATGTAATTGTTTCATTTGTGTACGCTCGTAGGTCCTTGCTTTGAGGGCTCTTCGAGTTGTTTTTTAATGAAGTTCTCTTTTCAAAAAAAAATCTGAGTTTTTGTTGATGAATAGGTTTTCGGTCGTATTACAACGGTTGGAGGTTGATGTGTTTCGGCTTCGATGGATATTCAAACATTTGTTGACAACCATTTCACAGGCCTGTACACATATTGTTCCTTAAACAGTGTCTCTATATTAAGTTCTTGATGTACATTTGCATCAGATTCAAAATATGTTACTATTGTTACTCTTTTTTCAACAATTAACATGTTTAAACATTTTCTATTCAAAACTTTGTTGCTTTTGAAGGTGGAACAGAGGTACCGACTACCGACGGTACCACAACCACAATGTGGTAATATAGTTCTCTGTAACCCATTACTCTAATATTGATTCTTGATGTACTCTTATCGATCATGTGTTCTTTACGTTTTAGTTCTAGGGACAAATGGCCATGACAGCTGCCTTGATGCCAGGCATATATGTGAGCAGATTCATAAAGAGATCTTGGCCATTAGCCGTATATATGTATTTCTGTATTCTGTAGTTGTGTGGTGAATAATGCCATGACGGAATACATCATGAGAAACCTTGAAGTTGGCCTCCTGGGTCTTTTGGAGGATGGTATTAAGATGCTTGTATATGTCAGAGAATATGATTATATTTGAAGTTGGCCTTTCGGGACTTTTGGTAAGATTCTTTCATGCTTAACTTTAAAAAATAAAACAGAATAATTATTTGAAACTGACATGATTTTGAACATACAGGGAACTATAGACGGGTTGAGGCCATGGAATGTTCTGGTCAACCAGAATTTAAAGCATCAACGGTTATTGAATTCAAAGTAGATGACAAACAAGCTGGACTGCTAAAGAACCATGGTCCACTCGCCTTTCTTAAGGTTCGTGTGTACGTGCAACATACGTATTAACTCTACATCAATGTATATAAAAAGCTTTCTTGGTCCAAAAACTGACCCTTTGTGTCAAACAGGTGTATGATGCTGGACATATGGTTCCACGGGATCAACCAAAGTGAAGCAGGTACTGTTTAACACTAGGGGAACGTACCACTTAGATTGGTTAGTTAAGACATAATTGGTTAAGCGAAAATTATGGTTTGATTATGGTTATGATGTGTAGGCGTGTGGCATAATCTAAAAATTATACATGATATACACTAACTTTAACTATCATATCATACATTTTCAATAGATGTTCACATTGCATCCTAATACAACAATAATCATATCCATTAGCAGTTCAGTTTTTGGTTAATAACAAAATAATTAAGTTGGATAAAAAAAAATTTGACATGGGATTAATATTTTTTTTACATGGGTTTTAAAGAAACTCTATCAACTAATTTGGGGTTGGATTCATGTGCCCCTCCTTTCTTAAGGTATGTCTATCGGCAACAAGCACAAGCACTTCCTCCACCACATATGCAATCTTTACAGCAATCTATGTAAACAAACACAGTGTTGGTTGACGCAAGTTCAATCAAATGAAAATCAAAATTATACATTCTCACTTTCATGCAGGCCAGTTTCAATCTTGACTCAGGTGAAAATAGCGATATGATATGAACTTCTTACTGGGTCTCTGTCGGTTCTGTACAACAAAGATATGTGAGTGGGCCTCAAGTCCCCTAACAACTAAATTTGCTTAATGTATATTATCTTAGATGAATACAATGGGCTAAAGCAAATACATAATACAAAAGATATAAGAATTGATTTTCTTCCTTATTTATTCAAGTTAACCCCATCGCCAAAAGTTCTCATGTTTGCATCATTAGTTTCCAAAAATTCCCTTTGCTATTTGATTTGGAACAGGAAAAGTCCTGCACAGTAGCGGATCACTTGAATCCATCTTCACAGGATACACATTTTCATTGGGAATGGAAAAGGTATACCTTTTCAAATGATGAGCAACACCAATTTAGTGAGCTGTTAATTATTTTAGAAGGTGTTCTTTTATTGCCGGGTAAGGACGAGTGGGCTTGGATGGTGGGGAATTCTCGTGAGTTCTCAGTTCGAAACGTGAAGGCATGCATTTTTGAAGCAACAAATCAATTACCGGTTTTATCTTTTGAATGGTGCAATTGGGTCCCAAAAAAAGTAGTTGTTGTGGCATGGAGGGCGTTCCTGGACCGGCTTCCAACATCGGAGGCGTTGCTAAGGCGACATATTCAGACGGGGTCTCAATTTTGTACCATTTGTGAGACAAATGTGGAATCGGTAGATCACTTATTCACCGGGTGCCCAGTCTTTATGGAGGTGTGGCAGGTCATTTTCAATTGGTGTCATGTACCATCTTTTTTTGCTTTTCATGTTCGAGACTTACTAAGTTTCCACTTGACGGCTTGGAATGGTGCTCGTGTCCGGATAGCTTTTTATGGGATTATATTGACCAAGTTTTGGAGCATATGGAAGGCGAGGAACGATTTTATTTTTAATCAAAAAACGGTTTTGGTTCGGAAAATTATTGATGAGATAAAAGTTATGAGCTACCTGTGGATTACCAATTGGGGAAGGATGTCGGATATGTCTTGGGATGATTGGGGTAGGTTTGATTTGATTAAGATGGGGTAGTTTGTTGTTGTTTTTTCCTTTTTTTTTTCCGGATTTGTAACTCGGTTTTTGCTAGCTCCTTGCTAGCTTTTTGAATAAAATTTTATTGGCCGTTCAAAAAAAAAAAAAAAAAAAAGAGAAAGTAGTACCTCGATGGAGTTTTGTGCTACGCATAAACAAAGTCGACTGACATCTATCGCGGTTGTTACAACGTTGGCGGTGCTGTAGTGGTCGGGCTTGCGCTTGGCAGAACTCGAGTAATAAGTCGCGAAGGTTACATGGCAGTTGAACGAAGATCATTTCAGACATAAATTTGATGGCAATCAAGATTTGTATAACTCATAGGTTTCTATATTTGTAAGTAGAAATTCGTATGTTATTATTACCAAATTATGAATGGTCGACGGTTATATGAATAGGTTATATGAATAGGAAAGGATCGGATATTCTTAAATGTCCTTAAGTTACAAGTTAACACTCCATTTAATTCAAATATAAAATCCCTAGTTTAACTGCTTTCTAATAATTTTGATTAAACAATATGAAATAATATAATATAAAATTATTTTAGTTGTTGTTTAAGGTAAAGCCATTTAATTAATCTTTTCCAGTAACTAATACTCTCATTAAATCTCATGACTTATTAGTAGAATACGAAAAGAAACTAATAAAAGCAATCTAATTGTATTGTACTTAACTTACTTCATTTATCAATTTAATTTTATTTATTTATGAAGTTATTAATCATGTAGAAAGACAACTTTGCCCTTTAGTAACTTCATTATTCACTTGTACTATAAGCATAAAATATAGTAATTACTTAATTTTGGTTGGTATCCTTCCTAGATGCTTTATAATATAGATGCTTTATAATATAGTATAGATATATTTGCCGCCTATCGTAATGAGTAACTTTACACAGTATAGTAACCATATTTCTAATACATGCAAACAATTCTGAAGATCCTCGGGTTTATTGACAATGTTCTTAACCATTTGTTATTTGGATTAAGAGCTTGGATTTATGACAGTAGTCGAAGGCGCACAAGGCGCAGCTATCTCTCAAAGCATCACAAGAACCAGGTAGTTTTTATGATCAACTTATTAAATTCATGGCTATAGACATCACAGTAGTCCAAGGCGCAACTATACCTCCTTGCGTCCATCAAGGAGCACACCAAGTTTTTAGAAAGAATGTTCTGAACAAATTTGAAACAGATAAAACTTGTCTCAAACATCTAAAAATGGTCTGGAACAAACCTGAAACTTGTATAAAACCCCTACAAATGGCCTGTTTGTACCGTTTCATCAATTTGTTTTCATCAATTTCACAAGTTCTTTATGTGGCTTAAATGACAAAGGTTTATGAGTAAATATTTAAGTTATCAGTAGTCAATTAACAAACAACCATCTGTAGCTCTGTGGATAGAGCGTCTGTTTCCTAAGCAGAAAGGCGTAGGTTCGACTCCTACCTGGCGCGTATTATTTTTAAAAAAATATTTTGAAGCAAATCTGGTATATATATAGATTTCTGTATTTCTGAATAAATGAAAGCCAGTGAATGAATGAATGAATGAAGCAATGAGTCTAATTCCTTTTTGGGCAGAGTTCTAGCTTGGTTTCACCATATTATGTGAGCCAACTGTTGCTGGTGTTGCAGCAGTTGTGGCAACAATTGCAGCCGCGACAGCAGCAGCTTCAACATCAAGAAAAGAGGTTCGAACAGCAAAAACAGACATGGCTATTGCCTCTGCTGCCACCTTGGTTGCTGCTCAATGTGTCGAGGCAGCAGAAGCTATGGGAGCTGAACACGAACACTTTGTTGCTGCTGTCAATTCTGCTGTCAATGTCAAGTTCCATGGAGATATACTCACTCTCACTGTTGCGGCTCAGGTAAACCTGTAAACGAGAGGTGGATTATCGGCAGGCGGAGGGTCAAACAGGTTTGGATTGGGTTTATCAATATATTTTATGTCCCAAAAACTATACAAAAAAATAAATTGAAATAGTTAATGTGTTAAACATGATTAGAACAACTATATCTTGCCAATATAAATCTTAAATAAAATGATTCTGGAGGGTTTATGTACTTAAACTAGAACCTTGGTTTCAAAAAGTAACACCAAACTAAAATTATGAAAGTTGAATCAATAGAGTTGTTTTATAGTACCAGCTAAATTTGTATAGAAGTTTCTTAATTATCTATGTGCGGTTAAGTCAAGCTATTTGGTGTGGTGGTTATGGCATATGTGTATGACTGTATCTATGTGCGGTTAAGTCAAGCTACTTGGTGTGGTGGTGGGTACTCGGTGGTTCATGGTGAATCAAAGTGGTGCTTTGTTTTAAGGTGTGTATTATAAGTTTGAGGATTATGACTGCAACATTTGGTATCCATCAAGATTGGTAAATAACCAGGTGATTAGAATGTATTCCTAGGACAATAATTGAAGATATAAAGGTTGTCAAACATACTTATAGTCACCATCAGTTTTATTGTGGTTAAAAGTTTTGTGTTCTTTCATTAAGTGAATCCTAATTGCTCTTTTTATTGATGTTAATGAAAAATAGATGAACTTGAATATTCAGTTTTTGAAAACTTTGTTTTTCTATTACATTTGGGTGTCATCTCATATATAAAAATGAACTTTATGATACAGTTCAGTTCACATCAAGATGAAGGAGGCTGCACTTGATTACTCGCTTACACTATTGTCACCTTTTTACTTCACTAAAAGTGCGTTTATGGTAAATGAGAAACAACAATCCAACACGAGGAACCTAAAATGTATTCAAATTACTTGGTCGCAAATGCTCAATGTTGATAGGAATAATTGACTCGGGGTTCTGCCGGGTGTACACCCGGGGCTCTAACCTTGTTTGATATAAAAAGAAACCCTAAGATCACTCTGGGGCCATCTCAAAATTTCTCGGCCTCCATTGTCGTACGCAAAGCAAGAGATCTTCGACTACTAATATCATGCATTCGATCAAGTTCAATGTTGTGTCTGCGACCACGGTTCAATCAATTCTTGGCGCTAGCATCATGGTTCTACGAGTGTACTCGATTGTCACATGTGAGTTCTTTTGGATTCGATGTACGGCGTAACGCCTTCACGAGTTCCTCGTGTTTTGGTGATCGTCTCGCTCGTTGGCCGTTACCTAGGGGCTTGGATGCAATTTTTCGCCATCTCATCGCTCGTTATTATGGTTGTGTGCTATCGTGTCGGTTGACTTAGAACCCGAATGTTATCCTCCCGTCGCGTGACCAGGTTGGGCTGTAGGGCTGAGCTTACATGCGCACATATACTTCAAGGTTAGTGGCAAATTGTAGGTTATTCTATGATCGACACACTTGTACAAATGTTTACAAGCATAGAGTTAAGCATAGAGTTCAGTAGAGTTGGTTGATAATTTCATAAGATAATTGGTGTACGTATGCATTGCATAGAGATTGAAAGATGATACATGTGATTTCATGGTGATCATGCTAATGCATGTGTGTTTCCCAAAGAAGGTGTACTTGGTTATATTCTAATTATCCAAACTTTATGGTGATGGTTTCTTTATGCGTGTTATGGGGTAAACTTTGTAAATTATATAGCATGGTAGATTGTAGGAACATGAAAGATCTTTGTCTTGTGGTCGCCTCGGTATATTATTTGTCTCAAGCGGAGTTCGTATGATAGGGTTACGAGCCGCGCGAAGACAGACGCCTAAACAGTGATGTACGGCAACTGTTTCTCTTTCTGTCGACTGTATCAGCAGAGTCCGCCAATGGCAACTGATGGGTTTGGAAGGGTTCGGCGATACGAACGCGTGGACATATTATTTGCCCAAAACGGAGTTCGTTTGGGTCGATTTTGGTCTACTCGAATGTTGGCGTGCAAAACCGAACGACCTGGCAGGCGGTTCTGCATTCTGGCAGCAGCGAAGGTGTCGGTAGCCAACGCCAATAATTTTCTGAGGACGGTCATGTCGAGACGAGCACATGGATATGTGGTTCGCCAAAAAACGGAGTTTTTATGGTCAAGTTATGGACGAAACAAGATTTGGTCGCAATTTGTTACATGAGTTCTGAACAGACACGTATAGGAAGACACGAACGCAAAGGCGATTCAAAGCGTCCTTTATACGGTTTGGTATAGTTTGGGCCGAGCCTGTAGCTTGCTGTTTTGGAGTAAATGGATTGGTGATTCTGAGATACAAGAATTGATCAGGATGGTTTGTGCAACGAAAGGTTCTTGTTTGGGGACTTATTCGCGAGAGACTTTACTCGTGAAATGAAAGCTTCGCAACCTGTGAGTTCTTGCGCCCACTCTTTTAGTTATTATTTTTCTAAATATTTTTGGGCTGACGTGCATGCTAAACCGGTATAATTATTTTTATGAAGTCACAAAATATTTTGATGACGTTATAAATATTTTTGTGTACGAACGAAATCTATATTTACTCATACATATTATTTTAGCACATGAAACGTAAATGGGCGGAATGCGCTTAATGTGTTATTATATGATTTGAGTTATATGTGTTATTAGAAGTGGGATAGGCCTACTCTAGTTTATGGCATAGTTTTTGCTTAGGATATAAATCTATATTTACTCATATATACTATTTTGGCATGAAATGTGAATAGGCGGAATGCACCTAATGTGCCGAATGTGTTATTATATGGTCTGAGTTATATGTGTTATTATATATTTATGAATAGACTGTTGTCTTGATTAAAGTGTGGCTTAAATTTTTATTTAATAAGCGGAATGCGCTTAATGTCTTGGCCACGTATATGAAACCTTACTTGTGAAATCGGGTATTGTCTTGACTTGCTACATGTTTAGGTTATATGGATTATATATATTTACATAAACTGTATTTGGCGACTACATGACCTTATAAACTGGGCTATGATGGAAGTGGGATATGCCTGCTCTGATCTATGGTATTGGTTTTGTGCCATGGTTGTTGCTTAGCTTATGTTATACCTGTTATTAAATATAATAGACTATGTTTGATGGCTACCTGATATGTCGAACTGAGCCATGACGGAAGTGAGATATGCCTTCTCTGATGTCTGGTCTTGGTTTTGAGTCAGAATTGTTACATAGTTATATTATGTGTATTTTTTTTATAAGCTGAGCTATGACAAAAGTGGAATATGCCTGCTTTGATCTCTGGCTTTGGTTTGAATTATTATTATATGTATTTTTATAAACTAAGCTATGACAAAACTGGGATATGCGTGCTTTAATCTCTAGCTTTAGTTTGCTTAAATAGACTAGATTGTTCTTTGTGTTGAAAAGCGAGATGCGCTTATTACATATTTGGTAAGTGAAGTCTTGAGGTAATTAGGCAGAGTGTGCCTATCCTAGACTTTGATTTTTTTTTTTTTTTTTGCTTGGGGAAAAACAAATTAGCGGATTGCGCTTATTCTTAACTCTGAGGTTAAGGTATTTTGTTAATTCTTATTTTGACAAAATACTTGTTTATATAAATTTATAAAACTTGAACTCACTCAGCATAGCTGACTTTTGCATACACGTTAGATTGATTTCAGGTTAATATAGAGATGGATGGATGACTGCTTGGCGATGCGAGAAGCTACCTAGTAATTGAATGCATTTTCAGTGGAAGACAACTTTTGTTTACACATGATAAATATTAAATTTGATTTACAATTGGATAAGTATTTGTCATGTGTTTTGTAGAATTTTGTTCCAAATGATTTTCCGCTGCGTATACATACTCTTTCAAACGAAAATTTTACTCATGTTTTTGCATATTTAAGAATTTTAACCCAACTGTTTGACACCGGTTTTGCGGGTCTTACATGACGTCACCTAAGACAGTGACCTCTAACAGAATAACAACATAAAACATCTGTTAAATACAAACTACTGTTACATTGTAAAACACTGTAAGGTAAACTGCTGTTGAGGAAACTCTGATGGTCTTGTATCATCTGTTGGAGCCTAAGTGTTGTTGGTTCCAACAGACCTTTAGTCTTCAGCACTTTAGTTAGCAGTTGTTCTTCATCAGACCTTTAGTCAGTAGTTGTTCTCTAGCAGTTGTTTATCTAGCAGTCCTTTGCAGCAGCAGTTGTTTCCAACAGTTGTTGATTACAGCAGATGTTAGGGTCAACAGTCTTTTGGGAGAAGTATCTTGTAAATGCTGTTTATTTATAAGATCAACTGAGTAGTATATTTTGGCTTTCCAATCATCTGTTCTTCTCCATGTCAGCAGACCCAACAATCTCCCCCTAGAACAGATGATGCCAAAACTAGGCATTATTCTTGATCTTTATTCCTCATCAGACTTTCTCTAATTTGACCTTTGAATTGTAACTCAAAGTTCAATGAGTAAAGGTCTTCAACATCTCTTTCAAGCTCAAGGTTCAGCAGTGTTTGGAGGTCATCTTCACACAGGCCATGTGCATCATCATGCTAAGTCTTTGAGCTTCTCCATCTGATCTGAGCAAAGTCAATTCATGGGTGTCTTTGTTGACCTTCCATTTTAGAATTTTTGAATCAGAGGATTTGCTGAGATGCACTTTTATTCTGGATGAGTTTGGTGATAGAGGTCTCCCAATGAGTTCTCTCAGTTTTTTAGAAGTGGGATCAAAGAAATAGTGTATTTAATTGAAGAGGCCCTCCTTTATAAAAGTATCAGCAAACTTCTTCTGATCTTCTTCAGACATTTCTTTCTTCTTTTTGAATTGTCTTCTTGCAGCAGCAGATAGATCAGAAGTATCAAGTAGGCTGTCTAATGTAAAAGCCTGTTGAGGTCTCTTCATCAAGGGTTCATCAGGGTAGACAGGTTTTCTGGGCAAGGTAGGGTCTTTCTTCCTGTTTTCTTCTAATTTCTTGTAAGTTTCAACCAGCCTCAGCTCTGACCATCTTGCAACAGACTTCATCTCCCCATAGTCTGCAGCCACAATCTCTTGTCTCATTCTTCTGAATTTTAAGGCTCTGGCTGGATCTCTGCCTTTACTGAAATCTGGGGCAGAGACCTTAGCTGGGGGATTCTTGGCCATGTCTTCAATTCTTATGAGTTCTTCTCTGAGAGCATGAGTGGTCCAGCCTACAAACTGTTTCTTGTTTGCTTTGTAGGGCATGGTTGACAAGATTTGTTTAAGAAGTGATTCCCTAACCTCCCTTTCCATGTCACTGCTGAGAGGCATGGTAGACATGAAGTTGCTTAGGGTCTTAGCAAAATCTTCAATCCTTCTCAGTTTGCTAAGCTCTACTGAATGGATGCCCTGAACACTGCTGTCATCTTTCCCATTGCATTTCTCTTTGATGATAGCATCTGCCTATTCAGCCTTGTATTTAAGATATGTGTTTATGTTTAGGGGAACATGAAAATTTGGAAGAGATGGAAAAGATCTTTTAGATGGTTGCTCAGTATTGTAGAAGGATTTTATTTCCCCCTTGAGTAGATCAAGTTCAAGGGGATACTGAACAGCCAATGGTGTAATGGTTGGTGGTGGTCTATGGGATGTAAATTGTGAGGTGTGTGGTGAAAATGATGAAAGTGGAATGGCAGATATGGGTGTAGATTGTGTGGTTGAAGTAGTAGGTGGTGATGTGTGAATGTTTTCATCCTGTACAACAGAGGTAGATTTTCTCTTCCTTCTGTACAAGATTTTTGGTGATGGTGGTGTTGCAGCAGTGGTTGTGTTAACATCTGTTGGCACTTTTGTAGAACTAGCAGATGTTTGGGATTTAGGTGGTGGAATGGTTGTAGGTGGTGTGTTGGTAGTTGTGGTAGTATGTTCAGTGGTTGGTTTGGTGGTTGTGGTTATAGGTTCAGATGTTGTGGTGGTATTAGTGGTTTTGGTGGCAGCAGTGGTTTTGGTAGCAGTGGTTTTAGCAGCAACTTTGGATGGTGGTTTTCTGACATATTTGGCAGGCATTTTCTAACTTTTAGAGGAACCCACATCTTCAACTTCCTGTCGTTCCTTTTTCAATTGTACCAAAAACTCTGCTTTAACTTCCACGGTGTCAGCCCTCTTTTGCTTTTCCTCAGCATCCTTTTCAGGTTTTTCATTAGCAGAGGTATCAACTTCCTTTGCTTTGCTGGTTTTGGCAGTTTTAGTAGCAGCAGAGATTTCAACAGTTGGTTGTTGTTGTTGTGGTGGTGCTGTGTGGGTAGACCCTGGTTTATTGGCAGACTTACATTTTCTTTTTTGTGAGGGTGGACATCCAAAGGGATCTAGCTTTGGCAATCTATCTCCGCCACTCTCCCACTTTTTGGCATCATCAGCAGTGAACTCATCATCATCTTCATCTCTGAGAATTGTGGTAGGGGCAGAGCCAGTGGTCTTCAGCAAATGATCTTTGATGGCTTTAATGTCAGCTTGGGTATCTTTGTACCTAGCATCCACCATAGTTCTGATTTCAGCCATGTATGTTTCATGTGTCTGAACTGCTAGTTTTCTGTGAGCTATGATGATGGGAGAAACAGATTTCCATAGCACACTAGCAATATCAGCTGTGGATGGTTGAATCTTGGTAAGAGTAGCCAATGATCCCAATATTGTCTTGATATCTGATTTGATATCAGCAACAGAGGTTTCTATTGACTGTACTCTGGCCATCAATTCTTGGTATTTTAACCCATCACCTAAGTTAATAGGATCATATGGATTCCTACCAGTGGTAGTTGTAACTGGTTCAGTCCTAGGAGGTGAGTCCAAAGGATGAGAACCAAATGCGCCTTTTTCTTGGTTCTGGGGACTTCCAACTGATTTTGGGGACACTATAGTAGCCTCATCAGTTGTTGCCTTCAAGGAAGTCTTAGCTATGTAACCCTGTCCTGTTGTGAGACAATGGTCTCTACATCAGTAGTGGCTGCTTCACTTGAAAACTCACCTAGAGTTTCATTGAACTCTAGGGGTGTAACCTCCTCTTCTACTTGTGGGATGGCTGATTGATTTTCCTCAGTCCCAGTCACTTGTGGAGGTATACTCTCATTGATTGGTGAAAGAGAGGAACTAGGATTTTCCTGAGTTTTTTCAATAGCCTCAAACAGAGGTTGCATGGTTGGAGGGACATGTTTTGGTGAAGGTGGAGGAGTGAAAAGAGAATTAGCCCTGGGAGAGGGGCTTGTGAACATATGGCCAAGTGACTCATATGTATCATGATGTGTTTCCCTTTGGCTTACAACATGATCCTTTTGTGAGGATTCATGAGGAGTTTGTTTAGGTTGAGATATATCCATCTGTTGTGAGGAAGTAACAATAGTGGTTTCTTGTTGCCTTTGTGTTGCAACAGGGTTTTCCTCTGGTATCTCATCTTCCAGAAGCCCCCTTTTGGGTTTGGTGGTGGTTTTTGTGGATGGACGTTTTCTTTTGGAGGTGGCTGGTGTGGGTTTCACAGCACTGGATGTAGTGCCATGATCACCAGGAGCAGTGGGCTCAACAACAGAGGATTGGACAACAGTTGTTGTCTTGGTCCTCTTTGTTTGTGTTTTTGAAACTTTTGACACTTTTGACACTTTTTCTTGGGTAGTTGAACCCAGCATTCTTGTGAAAGTTTCATCAGTTAGACTTTTCATTTGAACAGATTCACCCTTTTTAAAATCTGTTTCTGATAAAACCTTTTGAAGGATTACACTCAAAATTCTTGGGTAAATCAGAAAAGCATTATTAGACCCAGACTTTATGGCTTTCACATTTGATACTAAGTCCATAAACAGTCCCTGGGATAAATTGAAGTCAGAGTCTGACAACATAGCATATCCCAAGTACTGAATCATCAATGGGATTTCATTAAAGGAAGTGGACTTAGCAGAGACACAGAGAAGGAGGGTATGAAAGAAAAATTTCATGACTGGTGGGAAAAACTTTTTGAAAAGTGCTGACCCAGTCATTTGTGCATCATAACCTCTTTCCTGAAACTCTATGTGAAGCTCTGCCTTAGGGAAAGAGTCTTTACCTGACAGATCGTTGAGTGAGAAGGTTGTGGATATCAGTTCAGGGGTAATGGCAATACTTGTCTCTCCAATTTTTGAGACAATGGATGTAGGCTTTTTGTCTTGAAGAAGAAATTCAGCATTCAACCAAAATTCTTGGAGGGTATTGAGATAAATAGGAGCATCAGCGGTTAGGATTGTCAGGTATTTGGAGTTTAAGATGATGTCGATGGTGGAATGGAATGGAACGTTTTCATCTGTTTTTACCAGATATGGGAGATAATTGTGGGTGGCTTTTTCTTGAAGATGCATTGTAATGGATTCCGAGTAAAGGAGTTAGTCGAATTGGAGTAAGGGTTTAAGGATGAAGAAGGTGGTTTCAGTATTTTGAATACAATGAGACAGTGTAATGACTGTTGTGGTAAAACAAGATTTTTATAGGCTCTGGTGAAACCGCTGATGTGGCCAAAACTCTGCTTTTGGGAGCAGACGTGGCAAACATCTGATGGCCAAACATCTGGTGGTATACAACTGTTGCCAAAGATCTGATGCAAACAGCTGTTGTTTTACCAAAGTGCTTATGCTAACAGCACTTGGTTTTATTATAGATATATATATATATATATAATGAAATAGTTGTTTTATCTGTTCAGAGGTTTGAAACAGATTTTTCAACCAATCAGTGGTTGTTTTATCTGATCAGATGTTTGAGACAGATTTTTCAACTAACAGTGGATAGAGTGGATGAAACAGTGGTTGTTTTATCCTTAACAGATTTTTCAACCAAAATGCTATTTTTAAGGATGAATTTTGATTTTCTGAAACATTTTAATATTTTTATTTAAAACATTTTTGTTGTTTAGTCCATGTTTAGCATACCAATTCTAGAAATCAGATTTGTGAAGGTAGATGTGTCTAAAGCTTTTGTCAACACATCTGCCAACTGATCCTCTGTTGGAACATGGTGCAGAGAAATCAAACCATTTTTATAGCTATCTCTGACAAAATGATGTCTGATGTCTATGTGCTTTGTGGTTGAGTGAGAAACTGGATACTTGATGATATTTTCAGCAGCTTGACTGTTCAACATGAGTGGAGTCTTTAGTGCAGTTATCCCAAAATCCAGCAGTAGATTTTGAAGCCACATGAGTTGGGCTGTACAGCTTGCAGCAGCAATGTATTCAGCCTCAGCTGTTGAAGTTGAAACAGCTGCTTGCTTTTTTCTTTGCCAAGAGACTAAGGCATTCCCTAGAAACTGGCACCCTCCTGATGTAGACTTCCTTGTGGTGTGGGAGCCAGCAAAATCACTATCTGAATAACCTGAAAGCTCAATGTTTCCATTAGCAGGTTACCAAATACCAAGTGTGGGAGCACATTTTAGGTATCTGAATATCCTTTTCACAACAATAAGGTTTGACTTTCTGGGTGAAGCCTAGGATCTTGCACAAACACAAGTGGCAAACATAATGTCTGGCCTAGATGCAGTTAAGTACAATAAAGACCCAATCATGCATCTGTAATGTGTCTGATCAACCAGTTCATCCTTGTCATCAATAGTGAGTAGCTTGACTGTACTCATGGGTGTACTACATGGCCTAGAGTCATTCATCTCAAATCTAGTTAACAAATTTTTCACATATTTGTTTTGATGAATGAATGTGCCATTTTGCAGCTGCTTCACTTAGCGACCAAGGAAGCACTGAAGTTCGCCCATAGCACTCATTTCAAACACTGCTGTCATAAGTTCCCTAAACTCTTCACACATTTTGTTACATGTGGATCCAAAAATGATGTCATCCACATATATTTGAATAATCATTAATGGTGGAAAGAGTTTCATACCAGGCCCTAGGTGCTTGCTTGAGTCCATACAAGGCTTTGTTAAGCTTGTAGACATAATCAAGATGGATTGTGTCTTCAAAACCAGGTGGTTGACATACATAGACCTCCTCTTGAATTTTGCCATATAGGAATGCACATTTGATGTCCATCTGATACACCTTGATGTTGTGGTTGACAGCAAAGGCTAGGAAGAGTCTGATAGCTTCTAACCTAGCTACAGGAGCAAAGGTTTCATCATAGTCTATCACTTCTTCTTGTCGAAAGCCTTGAACCACAAGCCAGGCATTATTCTTGACAACTATATCCCTTTCATCAGTTTTGTTTTTAAAGACCCACTTTGTGCCAATTGGACAAACATCCTTAGGCAGTGGTACAAGTTCCTATACTTGTTATCTTTTAAACTAAAGGAGCTCTTCCTGCATGGCTTCTACCCAACTGTTGTCTTTTAGTGCTTCTTGGTACTTGACAGGTTGTGTGAGAGATAGAAAGCCTGAAAAAAGACAAATATTTGAGGATTGGCTTCTTATTAGCATACCCTCTCTGATGTTGCCAATGATTTGATTTGGTGGATGAGCTTTTAGGTAGATTAGATCTCCCTGATATGGTATGATGGCATTTTGAGGTGAAGGACAAAGGTTTGGTGACTGGCCAACAGTGGCTCACTCAGCTGTGACAGAGTTTGAGTGTAAGTCTGGCCAACAGTGGCTCACTCAGCTGTGACAGAGTTTTGACAGGTGTTTTGAACAGCTGCTTTCTCTGATGCAGAATAGACTTTATTGTGATTTGGAATCACAACATCTGTTCTGTAGTCTTGTTGCGTAGATTGTGAAATACCTGCACTGTTAGTTTTGACGGTAACATCTTCAAATTTGAATTTATCTAAATCAAACAACTCAGCAGGATTTGCTGGGATTTTTAAGGATGAAAGTTCTATTGTTTTGGTCCTTGTGTTAAACACTTTATAGGCCTTGGCAGTAGAAGAATATCCCATACAATATCCACAATCTACTTTGGCTGCAAATTTTGAACTGGAATCTTTAAGATTTAAAATGAAACATGGGCAGCCAAAGATTTTGAAAAATGAGATTAATGGTTTGATTTTTAACAAAATTTCATAAGCAGTCTTTTGATGTCTTGGGTTGATCCAAACTCTGTTTTGGACATAGCAAGCAGTGTTTACAGCTTCTGCCCAGAAGGACAGTGGCAAACGAGAATCTGCTTGCATGGTTCTTGCAGCTTCAATAAGAGTTCTATTTTTCCTCTCAACCACCCCATTTTGCTCTGGTGTTCTTGGGATGTTGTACTGCCTCACAATCCCTTTTGACATACATAAATCATCCAACTCCTTATTTTTAAACTCTGTTCCATTGTCACTTCTAAAGACTTTTACTGGCAAGTCAGATTTTTTTTCAACTTTGGTGACAAAGTCCTTCAAGATACCTGTAGTCGCATCCTTAGAGTGTAAAAAGTAAGTCCATGTAAACCTAGAAAAATCATCAACTATGACAAGACAGAATCTCTTTCCTCTTAGACTCGTGATTTTAACTGGGCCAAACAAATCCATGTGTAACAATTGTAGACATTGACTTGTTTTGGACTCATCAATGGATTTGTAAGAGCTTTTATGTTGTTTTCCTTTTAAGCAAGAAACCCAATGCTCATCACATTTGAATTCTTTTGATGGTTTAAAGGTTGGTATGACCCAGTCTCCTATGCCACAATTCTGGCTCCTTTGTGGAGGCAGCAGAAAACAGACAGACATTTGCCATAGGATTGTCCTTCAACATATCAACTACATACACATTGCCACTCCTATGAGCAACAAGTTGTGCTTTGCTCTCAGCAATGATGGTGTCAATCTTTTTCACCACTTCTGGCCCAATAATCTTACAAGTTTTCTTAGTGAAGAAGGAGCCATAACCTTTGTCACTCATCTGTGATACACTAAGAAGATTAAATTTAAGATTATCAATAAGATTGACATTTTCAAACTTGAGTTTCCCAGCCTAAACAGTCCCTGAGCCCAACATCTTACCTTTTGAATCATTACCAAAGGATATATCACCCCCTCCATGAGCTAAGAAGTCCAAAAGAAGGGCTCTACATCCTGTCATATGCTTGGAGCCTTCACTATCTACATACCAAAGGCTATCTAAGCATGCAGAAGCTCCCTGCACATCAGTAATTGATTAGTTTTGGTGAGGGTCCAAAGCCAGGTTGGCTTTGGATGGTTCCACAGAATTTTCAGCCTCAAGCTTGGGAAGGTGATCAGTGGTTTGAACTAGTTTTTGAATCAATTTCAACAACTGTTGCTGACCATTTGCCAGTGCTTGAATGTCAACACTTGGTGCAACAGTTCTTTGATCACTTCCTGACAGATGATAGTACCCAGAGGGATTTTTGTTCACTCTTGGTTTTGAAGGCCTCTTGGGTTCTTCATAAACATGTGACAGACTATGATATGGTGGTTGTTCATATCCTCTTGGGTACTTGCTTGTGGGTGGAGCATCTGTTACTTGGACATCCCTGGGAGCAGATGTTTCAAGACTTTTGGTAACAAATGTTTGGACTGGTGCATAAGTCTGTTTGGGTTTTCCTTTTGGAGTACCCACCACTTGACTTTTCAGAGTTTTAGCCTTGTACTCTTGTATTTTGACATCAAAATTTTTGAGATACAGACACTCTTTGGTTTTGTGATTCTTTTTACCACATATTGAGCATGTGGCCTTGGAATCACACACACTTGTTCCTTTGTTGATATCATATGCTTTTAGAAGAAAACAGTTTTTAGTTACATGATTCTTCTTTTCACAGAAATCACAGAACAAGTGGACAGACTTTTCTTTCTTTTTCCCCTTTTCAACCTTCTTTTCAACAAATGTTTGAGCATCTGCTGGAAGGTTTTTCAACGGAATGACATTTGCCTGTGGTGCTGTCTTCCCATCAGGAGTTTTGAAATCAACTGGTTTGAAGTTCTCAAGAGTATCACACTCATCAGACCAAGTAGGTTTAAATTCATATTTTTCAAGTTTAGTGAGTGATGAGGAACCTTCTGGTTTTTCAAGAACAATTTTCTTGCCATTAGGTTTAGTGATTTTAATCTCCTGACCCTTCAAATTAGTTGTACCTCAACTAAGTTTTGATCCCTTTTGTCAGTGTTTTCAAAAGATGGAGCAGTGGTTTCAAAACCAAACCCAAACTTCACATGACTTTTGGTTTGTTGAAGAGCATCTCAAAACCTTTACATGATTCCCCTTATTTTTCACATTCAACTTGGGTGACCTCAAGCTCACTTTTGCAACTATGACACTTAGTTATCAAAGTTTGGAGCTGGTCTTTGGTTATAGATTCTTCATGTTTTAAGCTGCTTCTTTCAGATTCTTTTTTAGTCAAAATTGATTTTAATTCTTTTGAAATTTTCTCAAATTTAACTTCATCATCTAAAATTTTCTTCCTAAGGTTTTTATTTACCTCTTTAATGTTAGCAAATGCTATTACACATTTGTCAGAACACAAATCTTTAAGGATTTGAGGAGATACCTTAGCAGCAGCCATCAATGCATAATCACACTTGCACTCACAATCATCTGATGCACCCTAGGGATCTGAGAGACTCATACCCTCTTCTTCAGATTTTTCACCTGCAACTATCTCATCAACAATATCATCAGTCATAACAACAGATTCAGTTACCACCTCCTCAGAATCAACCTCTTCTACCATAGCCTTGAAACAGAAATTTTCTGGTTCATTTTCAGCTTTGTCAACTAGTGCAAAATTTTCATCTGTCAACTCATCTGGTAGACTGCTCCAATCAATAAAGCCTTGTGTGAAGAAACTCTGTTGACTGGTCTCTGCAAGAGCAGAGGGTGGAGCAGCAGTCATTGGCACATGTGCCTGAGCAACAGGTGTTTGCACATAGTGGATATGAGGAATAGTGGTTTGGACATACTGAACAGGAACAGTGTTTGAGGACTGTGCAAAATAGGTAGTGTTTTGCACATTTGGTCCAGGGGTATTATGGGAAACTTTATAAGTGTTGGTCTGTGGCCTTTGATTTGGATAGGTAATCATAGGTGTACCATGTTGACTCCTACATTTCCTAGCAAAATGACCAAGTCTATGACATTTATAACACTTTATCTTTGATTTATCCAACCCCACTTTTGACCTGCCAGTTAAACCTGGAAACCTTCTCCCAGTTTTCTTGTAAAAATTTATAGTTCTTACACTGAGAAGGGCCAATTGGTGCATAATGTCCATTTCTTCCAAATCATCAAGGTCAAAGTATTTTAAGTCATCATACTCAAAGGATATGTTATCAGATGCCTGGATATTACCACCACTTGCTGTAAAAGCATAGTTTGGTGAATAACAATCAGAGTTAAAACCTGAGTTAAAACCTGAAGTTATGTCAATGAAATGATCATAAATCTGATCCTTACTATTACCAGGCACCTCATCATGACCCAGAAGTGATGTATTACCAAATACATAGTCATCACACACTTTTCCAGAGTCCTGGAGCTTCTTTTTCTGGTTAAGCTCTCTCTCATATGTCAAGAGCTTACCATGAAGCTGGGTCAGTGATAGGTCCTTGAATCCAATTGAGTTTCTCAAAACTATAGCAATAGTGTCTCATTTATCTGGTAGTGATCTTAAAAACCTATGGTTCAAAGTTGAATGAGGGTAAGTTAGACCAACCAGTTTTAGTTCACTAATGAGACAGTTAAACCTCTCAAATTGTTGAGTTAATGACTCTCCATTGACATGACTGAATGTTTCATATTGTTGCTTAAGTATTTCACGGTTTTTTTAATAACCTCTTCAGTCCCACCAAATTGTTCTTTCAGTGCATCCCACAACTCCTTTGCATTGTTATAGTGTAACAGCCCAACATAGATATCATTTGGTAGAGCCATGGCCACAATACTGAAGGCCTTGGCATCTAACTCAATCTTTTGGAAATCCTGGTCGGAGTAGTTTTCAAGTTTCTTAGGCTCCTGAACCTTGGGATCTTTGGTACTCGGCACCATCGGAACATGTGGTCCGAAGATAACCGACTTCCAACACCCAGTGTTCTGTTGAGCTAGAACATGGCTCATCCGACGTTTCCAGATATTGTATTCAGATCTGACAAGCATTGGTGGCTTGTTGTTCGTGCCAGTGTTGTGTGGATCGTGATTGATTGAAGCCATTCTCTGATTTTTCGAAAACAAAGTCTGTTTACAAACGGTTGAATCGAAAATAAACTATTACTCTGTTTTCAATCCGACAAACAAACGATATCAATAATTGTGAGCAAATCTGTTTATATTAAATTGATTGGTTAGATCGAATTTAATTGACCAAGCTCTGATACCAATTGTTAGGATCTGAGTTTGATTGTTTTGATTTGTTGATATAAAAGATGTGATGAACGAAGTGAATATAAATGGAAAGTGCATCGGAATAATCAACTTATAAATCAAAACAAGAGAATAATTATTTTCAATCGAATGCTTTCATTAATTGAAAGATTACAATATTACAAGTACTCCCCCTCGGCTTGATGACTCAGTGATTGTTTGTCTAAGAGAATGTTTTGAGTGATGAATAGAACAGTACAAGCACTGTTCTATTTATAGACAAATCTAAACCACTGATGATCTCAGCTAACGTCACCTAAGACAGTGACCTCTAACAGAATAACAACATAAAACATCTGTTAAATACAAACTACTGTTACATTGTAAAACACTGTAAGGTAAACTGCTGTTGAGGAAAACTCTGATGGTCTTGTATCATCTGTTGGAGCCTAAGTGTGGTTGGCTCCAACAGACCTTTAGTCTTCAGCACTTTAGTCAGCAGTTTTTATTCATTAGACTTTTAGTCAGTAGTTGTTCTCTAGTAGTTGTTTATCTAGCAGTCCTTTGCAGCAGCAGTTGTTTCCAACAGTTGTTGAGTTCAGCAGATGTTAGGGTCAACAGTCTTTTGGGAGAAGTATCTTGTAAATGCTGTTTATTTCTAGGATCAACTGAGTAGTATATTTTGGCTTTCCAATAATATTTTCTTCTCCAGGTCAGCAGACCCAACACAATTTTATTCTGGTTGAGTTTGGTGATGGAGGCCTCCCAATGAGTTTTTTGAGTTCTTCAGAAGTGGGATCAGAGAAATAGTGTATTTGATTGAAGAGGCCCTCTTTTATAAATGTATCAGCAAACTTCTTCTGGTCTTCTTCAGACATTTCCTTCTGTTTCTTGAACTGTCTCTTGGCAACTACAGATAGGTCAGAAGTGTCAAGTAGGCTATCAAGTGTAAAGGCCTGTTGTGGTCTCGTCATCATTGGAGCATCAGAGTAGATTGGTTTTCTAGGCAGTGTAGGGTCTTTCTTTCTATTTTCTTCCAACTTCTTGTATGTCTCAACCAGCCTTAGCTCAGACCATCTTGCTACTGACCTCATCTCCCCATATTTGGCAGCCACAATCTCTTCTCTCATCCTTTTGAACTTTAAGGCTCTGTCTGGATCTTCGCATTTCCTAAAATCAGGGGCAGAGACCTTTGTTGGGGGATTCTTGGCCATTTCTTCAATCCTCATGAGTTCTTCTCTAAGAGCATGAGTGGTCCAACCTGCAAACTGTTTCTTGTTTGCTTTGTAGGGCATTGTTGCCAAGATTTGGTCAAGAAGAGATTCCCTAACCACCCTTTCCAAATCACTGCTGAGAGGCATGGTGGACATGGAGTTGCTCAGGGTCTTAGCAAAATCTTCAATCATTCTCAATTTGTTAAGCTCTGCTGAATGGATGCCCTGAGCAGTCCTGTCATCTTTCCCTTTACATCTCTCCTTGATGATTAGATCTGCCTGTTCAGTCTTGAGTATGAGATATTTATCTAAGTTTTGAGGGACAGGAAAATTTGGGAGAGATGGGAAAGATCTTTCAGATGGATTGTCGGTATTGTAGAAGGATTGTATTACCCCCCTTGAGTAGATCAAGCTCAAGAAGATACTGAATAAACAATGGTGTGATGGATGGTGGTGGTCTGTGAGATGTGAATTGAGAGGTGTGTGGTGAGTATGATGAAAGTGGAATGGCTGAAATAGGTGTAGGTGTACTGGTTGAAGTGGGAGGTGGTGATGTTTGTATGTTCTCATCTTGTACTACAAAAGTTGATTTTCTCTTTCTTTTGTACAAGATGAGTGGTCATGATGGTGTTGTAGCAGTGGTTGTGTTAACATCTATTGGCACTTATGTAGTACCAGCAGATGTTTGGGATTTAGGTGGTGAAGTGGTTGAAGGTGGTACATTGGTGGTTATGATGGTTAGTTTAGTGGATGGTGTTGTGGTTGTGGGTTCAGTTGTTTTGGTGGCATCAGTGGTTTTGGTGGCAGTTGTTTAAGCAGCAACAGTTTTGGCAACAGTTTTGGATGGTGGTTGTCTGATGTATTTAGGAGGCATTTTCTTCCTTTTAAAGGAACAAACATCCTCAACTTCCTGTTGTTGCTCTTTTTGTCTTTGTACAATGTGTCAATCCTCTTTTGTTTTTCTTCAGCAACCTTTTCAGCATTGACATTAGCAGTTTGATCAATTTCTTTTGCTTTGCCTGCATTGACTGCTTCAGCATCAGCAGTGGATTGAACATTTGATTGTTGTGCTGGTTCAGACCCTTGTTTTGCTCCTAATGGCTTGAGCTTTGGTAGTCTATCTCTACCACTCTCCCCTTTTTTTGGCATCATCTGCTGTGAACTCATCATCATCTACATCTCTTCTGATGGTTGTAGGGGCAGATCCAGTGGTCTTCAGCAGGTGATCTTTGATGGCTTTAATGTCAGCTTGGGTATCTGTGTACCTAGCATCTACCAAAGTTCTGATTTAAGCTATGTAGGTTTCATGTGTTTGATCTGCTAGTTTTCTTTAAGCTATGATGATAGGGGAAACTGATTTCCATAGCTCACTAGCAATCTCTTCCTTTGATAGTTGACTTTTGGTAAGAGCAACCAAAGATCCCATAATTGTCTTTAAATCTGATTTGATACCAGCAACAGATGTTTCAATGGATTGGACTCTAGCCGTCAATTCTTGGTATTTTAACCCATCACCTAAATTAATAGGATCATCTAGATTCCTACCAGTGGTAGTTGTATTTGGTTCAGTCCTAGGAGGTGAGTCCATAGAATGAGAACCAGATGCCCCTTTGTCTTGGTTCTGGGGACTTTCAACTGTTTTTGTGGTCACTATAGTGGCCTCAACAGTTGTTGCCTTCAAGGAAGTCTTAGCTATGTAACCACTGTCCTGTTGTGAGACAATGGTCTCTACATCAGTAGTGGCTGCTTCACTTGAATACTCACCTAGAGTTACATTGAACTCTATAGGTGTAACCTCCTCTGTTCGTTGGTTAGCTGATTGATTTTCCTCAGTCCCAGTCACTTGTAGGTTCATACTCTCATTGATGGGTGAAGGAGAGGAACTGGGATTGTCCTGAGTTTTATCATTAGCTTCGAACAATGGTTGCATTGTTGGAAGGACATGTGATGGTGAAGGTGGAGGAGTGAAAAGAGAAATAGCCCTGGGAGAAGGGCTTATGATCATATGGTCAAGTGAGTCATATGTTTCATGATGTGGTTCCCTTGGGCTTACAACATGATCCTTTTGTGAGGAGTCATGAGGAGTTTGTTCAGGTTGAGATATATCCAATTGTTGTGAGGAAATAACAACAGTGATTTCTTGTTGCTTTTGTGTTGCAACAGGGTTTTCCTCTGGTATCTCATCTTCCAGAGGCCCCTTTTTGGATTTAGTGGTGGTTTTTGTAGATGGACGTTTTCTTTTGGTGGTGGCTGGTGTGGGTTTCACAACACTGGATGTAGTGCCATGATCACCAGGAGCAGTGGGCTCAACAACAGAGGTTTGGGCAACAGTTGTTTCTTAGGCCTCTTTGTTTCTGTTTTTGAAACTTTAACTTTTGACACCTTTTCTTGGGTGGTTGAACCCAGTATTCTTGTAAAAGTTTCATCAGTTAGACTCTTCATTTGAGATGATTCACCCTTTTTAAAATCTTTTTCAGGTAAAACCTTTTGAAGGATTACACTTAAAATTCAAGGGTAAATAAGAAAAGCATTATTAGACCCAGACTTAATTGCCTTCACATTTGATACTAAATCCATGAACAGGCCCTGGGATAGATTGAAGTTAGAGTCTGACAACAGAGCATATCCTAAGTACTGAATTCTCAATGGGATTTCATTGAAGGAAGTCGATTTAGCAGAGACACAGATAAGAAGGGTATGAAAGAAAAATTTCATGACTGGTGGGAAAAACTTTTTGAAAAGAGTTGACCCAGTCATTTGTGCATCATAACCCCTTTCCTGAAACTCAGTGTGAAGTTCAGCCTTAGGGAAAGAGTCGCTACCTGCCAAGTCATTCAATGAGAAGGTTGTGGATATCAGTTGGGGGATAATGGCGATATTTGTCTCTCCAATTTTAGAGATAATGGTTGTGTGCTTCTTGTCTTGTAAAAGAAGCTCAGCATTTAACCAAAATTCTTGCAGAGTATCGAGGTATATGGGAGCATCAATGGTTAATATTGGCAGGTATTTTGATTTGAGGATGATGTCCATGGTGGTATGGAATGGAACGTTGTCATCTGTTTTGACCAGATAGGGAAGGTAATTGTGGGTGGGTTTAGCCTGAAGATCCATTGTAATGGATTTCGAGTGTGAGGATGAAAGGAATTAGAATGAGGGTTTGAGGTTGAAGAAGGCGGTTTTGGTATTTTGAATACAATGAGACAGTGTAACAATTGTTGTGGTAAAACAGGGTTTTTATAGTCTCTGGTGAAAACGCTAATGTGGCCAAAACTCTGCTTTTGAGAGCAGACGTGGCAAACATCTGGTGGCATACAACTGTTGCCAAAGGGCTGATGCAAACAGCTGTTGAGCTTCCAAAGTGCTGATGCTAATAGCACTTGAGTTTTTTTTAATATATATATATATATATATATATATATGATGGAAACAGTTGTTTTATGTGATCAGACGTTTAAAACAGATTTTTCAACCAAACAGTGGTTGTTTTATCTGATCAGATGTTTGAAGCAGATTTTTCAACTAACAGTGGATAGAATGAATGAAACAGTGGTTGTTTTATCCTTAGCAGATTTTTCAACCAGAATGCTATTTTTAAGGATGAATTTTAATTTTCTGAAACATTTTAATGTTTTTATTTAAAACATTTTTGTTGTTTAATCCATGTTTAGCATACCAATTCTAGAGACCAGGTTTTCAAAGGTAGATATGTCTAAAGCTTTTGTCAACACATCTGCGAACTGATCCTCTGTTGGAACATGGTGCAGAGAAATCAAACCTTTTTCATAGCTGTCTCTGACAAAATGATGTCTGATGTCAATGTGCTTTGTGGTTGAATGAGTGACTAGATTTTTGATGATATTTTCAGCAGCTTGACTGTCCAGCATGAGTGGAGTCCTTAGTGCAGTTATACCAAAATCCAGCAATTGATTTTGAAGCAACATAAGTTGGGCTGTACGGCTCGCAACAGCAATCTATTCAGCCTCTGCAGTTGAAGTTGAAACAACTGCTTGCTTTTTGCTTTGCCATGAGACTAAGGCATTCCCTAGAAACTAACACCCTCCTGATGTAGACTTCGTTATGGTGTGACAGCCAGCAAAATCACTATCTGAATACCCTCAAAACTCAATGTTTCCATTAGCAGGATACCAGATACCAAGTGTGGGAGCACCTTTTATTTATCTAAATATCGTTCTCATAGCGATAAGGTTCGACTTTCTAGGTGAAGCCTAGGATCTTGCACAAACACAAGTGGCAAACATAATATCTGGCCTAGATGCCGTTAAGTACAATAAAGACCCAATCATACATCTATAATGTGTTTGGTCAACCAGTTCATCCTTGTCATCAATAGTGAGTAGCTTGGCTGTGCTCACGGGTGTACTACATGGCTTACAGTCATTCATCTCAAATCTGGTTAACAAATTTTTCACATATTTGTTTTGATGAATGAATGTGCCATTTTGCAACTGCTTCACTTGGAGACCAAGGAAACACTGAATTTCACCCATAGCACTCATTTCAAACTCTGCTGTCATGAGTTCCCTAAACTCTCACACATTTTGTTACATGTGGACACAAAAATGATGTCATCCACATATATTTGAACAATCATTAAATCTTTCCCTCTCCATTTTAGAAATAAGGTCTTATCAATTTTACATGTTGTGAAACCAATGGATAAGAGAAAGGTGGAAAGAGTTTCATACCAGGCCCTAGGTGCTTGTTTGAGTATATACAAAGCTTTGTTGAGCTTGTAGACATAATCAGGATAGAATGTGTCTTCAAAACCAGGTGGTTGACATACATAGACCTCCTCCTAAATTTTGCCATATAGGAATGCACATTTGATGTCCATCTGAAACACCTTGATGTTGTGGTTCACATCAAAGGCTAGAAAGAGTTTGATAGCTTATAACCTAGCTATAGGAGCAAAGGTTTCATCATAGTCTATCCCTTCTTCTTGTCTGAAGCCTTGAACCACAAGCCTGGCTTTATTCTTGACAACTATACCCCTTTCAACAGTTTTGTTTTTGAAGACCCACTTTGTGCCAATTGGGCAGACATCCTTTGGCAGTGGCACAAGTTCCCATACTTGTTGTCTTTTAAACTGAAGGAGCTCTTCCTGCATGGCTTCTACCCAACTGTTGTCTATTAGTGCTTCTTGGTACTTGACAAGTTGTGTGAGAGATCGAAAGCCTGCAAAAAGACAGATATTTAAGTATTGGCTTCTTGTGAGCAACCCTCTCTGATGTTGCCAATGATTTGGTCTGGTGGATGAGCTCTTAGGTAGATTAAATCTCCCTAATATGGTATGATGGCATTTTAAGGTGAAGGATAGAGGTTAGGTGACTCTGTTGATGTAACATCTGTTTGCACTTCTGTAGTACCAACAGATGTTTGAAATGGAGGTGGGGGAATGGGTCCAAGTGGTGTGAAATTGGACTAACTTTTGTCAACAGTGGTTGGACTTTTGTCAACAGATGATTGAGTAGTGTATGAGGTTAGTAAAGCAGTGGTTTGAGGGTAAGACTGGTCAACAGTGGCTGACTCAGCTGTGGCAGAGTTTTGACAGGTGTTTTGAACAGCTGCTTCCCCTGATACAGAATAGACTTTATAGTGACTTGGAATCACAACATTTGTTCTGTAGTCTTGTTGTGGAGATTGTGGAATACCTGCACTGTTAGTTTTGACAGTAATATCTTCAAATTTGAATTTATCTAAATCAAACAATTCAGCAGGATTTGCTGGGATTTTTAAGGTTGAAAGTTCAATGAACTTTACATTCAGGGTTTCTTCTAATGTCCTGGTCCTTGTGTTAAACACTTTATAGGCCTTGGCAGTAGAAGAATATCCCAGAAAATATCCACAATCTACTTTGGCTGCAAATTTTGAGATGGAATCTTTAAGATTTAAAATGAAACATGGGCAGCCAAAGATTTTGAAAAATGAGAATAGGGGTTTGATTTTGAACAGAATTTCATAAGCAGTCTTTTGATGTTTTGGGTTGATTAAAACTCTGTTTTGGACATAGCAAGCAGTGTTTATAGCTTCTGCCTAGAAGGACAGTGGCAAACCAGAATCTGCTAGCATGGTTCTTGCAGCCTCAATGAGGGTTCTATTTTTCCTCTCAACCACCCTATTTTGTTCTGGTGTTCTTGGGATGCTATATTGCCTCACAATCCCTTTTGATACACAGAAGTCATCCAACTCCTTATTTTTAAACTCTGTTCCATTGTCACTTCTAAAGACTTTTACTGCCAAGTCATATTGTTTTTCAACTTTGGTGACAAAGTCCTTCAAGATACCTGCAGTCTCATCCTTAGAGTGTAAAAAGTAAGTCCATGTAAACCTAGAAAAATCATCAACTATGACAAGACAAAATCTTTTTCTTCTTAGACTCATGATTTTAACTGGGCCAAACAAGTCCATGTGCAACAATTGTAGACATTGACTTGTTTTAGACTCATCAATGGATTTGTAAGAGCCTTTATGTTGTTTCCCTTTTAAGCAGGAAACACAATGCTCGTCACATTTGAATTCTGTTGATGGTAAGCCTCTTACAAGACTTTGTTTGGAGAGTGAGTTGATAGTTTGAAGGTTTGTGTGACCCAGTCTCCTATGCAACAATTTTGTCTCTTTGGTGGAGGCAGCAGAAAACAGACATACATTTGCTATAGGATTGTCCTTCAACATATCAACAACATACATATTGCCACTCCTATGAGCAACAAGTTGTGCTTTGCTCTCGGCAATGATGGTATCAATCTTTTTCACTACTTCTGGCCCAATAATCTTACAAGTTTTCTTAGTGAAGAATGAGCCATACCCTTTGTCACTCATTTGTGATACACTAAGAAGATTAAATTTAAGATTCTCAATAAGATTGACATTTTCAAACTTGAGTTTCCCAGCCTGAACAGTCTCTGAACCCAACACCTTACCTTTTGAATCATTACCAAAGGATATATCACCCCCTCCATGAGCTAAGAAGTCCAGAAGCAGGGCTCTACATCCTGTCATGTGCCTGGTGCCTCCACTATCTACATACCAAAGACTATCTAAGCAAGTAGAAGCTCCCTGCACATCGGTAATGGATTAGTTTTGGTGAGTGTCCAAAGCCAAGTTGGCTTTGGATGGGTTCACAGACTTTTCAGCCTCAAGCTTAGGAAGATGATCAGTGGTTTGAACTAGTTTTTGGACCAAGTTCAACAACTGTTGTTGACCATTTGCTAGTGCTTGGAAGTCAACACTTGGTGCAACAGATGTTTGATCCCTTCCTGACAGATGATAGTAACCATAAGTATTTCTATTCACTCTTGGTTTAGAAAGCCTTTTGGGTTCTTCATAAACATGTGGCAGATTATGACAAGGTGGTTGTCCATATCCTATTGGGTATTTGTTGGTGGGTGGAGCATCTGTTACTTGGACATCCATGGAAGCAGATGTTTCAAGACTTTTGGTAACAGATGTTTGGGCAGGAACATAAGTCTGTTTGGGTTTACCTTTTAGAGTACTCACCACTTGACTTGAAAGAGTTTTAGCCTTGTACTCTTGTATTTTGACATCAAAATTTTTGAGATACAGACACTCTTTGGTTTTGTGATTCTTTTTACCACATATTAAGCATGTGGTCTTAGAATCACACACACTTGTTCCTTTGTTGATGTCATATGCTTTTAGAAGAAAACAGTTTTTAGTAACATGATTCTTCTTCTCACAGAAATCACAGAACAAGTGGACAGTCTTTTCTTTCTTTTTCCCTTTTTCAGCCGTCTTTTCAACAGATGTTTGAACATCTCCTGGAAGGTCTGTCAAGGGAATGACCTTTGCCTGTGGTGCTTTCTTACCATCAGGGGTTTTAAAATCAACTGGTTTAAAGTTAACAAGAGTACCACACTCATCAGACCAAGTAGGTTTAAATTCATATCTTTCAAGTTCAGTGAATGATGAGGAACCTTCTAGTTTTTCAAGAACAATTTTCTTACCATTAGGTTCTGTGATTTTAATCTCTTGACCTTCCAAATTAGTTGGTACTACCTCAACAAACTTTTGTTCCTTTTTGTCAGTGTTTTCAAAAGCTGGAGCAGTGGTTCCAAAACCAAATCCAAACTTCACATGACTTTTAGATTGTTTGTTGAGGAGCATCTCAAAACCTTTACATGATTCAACCCATTTTTCACATTCAACTTGGGTGGCCTCAAGCTCCTTTTTACAACTGTGATATTTAGTTATCATAGTTTGGAGCTGGTCTTTGGTTATAGTTGCTTCATGTTTTAAACTGCTGATTTCAGATTCTTTTTCAGTCAATTTTGAGTTTAACTCTTTAGAAAGTTTCTCAAATTGAACTTCATCATCTAAAATTTTCTTCCTAAGATTTTCATTCATCTCTTTAATGTTAGAAAATGTTATTACACATTTGTCTGAACACAGATCTTTTAGGATTTGAGGAGATACCTTAGCAGCAACCATCAATGCACAATCAAACTTGCACTCACAATCATCAGATGCACCCCATGGATCAAAGAGATTCACAACCTCTTCTTCAAATTTTTCACCTGCAACTACTTCATCAACAATATCATCAGTCACAACTACAGATTCAGTTACCACATCCTCATATTCAACCTCTTCAACCATAGCCATGAACAAAAGTTTTCTGCTTCATTTTCAGCTTTGGCAACTGGAGCAAAGTTTTCATCTGTTAACTCATCTGGTAGACTGCTCCAATCAACAAAGCCTGGTGTAAAGAAACTCTGTTGACTGGTCTCTGCAGGAGCAGAGGGTGGAGCAGCAATCATTGGCACTTGTGCCTGAGCAACAGGGGTTTGCACATAGTGGATCTGGGGAACAGTGGTTTGGACATACTGGACAGGAACAGTGGTTGAGGACTGTGCAAAATGAGCAGTGTTTTGCACATTTGGTCCAGGGGTATTATGGGAAACTTGATAAGTGTTGGTCTGTGGCCTTTGATTTCGATAGGTAATCATAGGTATACCATGTTGACTCCTACATTACCTAGCAAAATGACCAAGTCTGTGACATTTATAACACTTACCATGAAGTTGGGTCAGTGATAGATCCTTCAAGCCAAATGAGTTTCTCATAACTATAGCAATAGTGTCCCATTTGTCTGGTAATGACCTCAAAAACCTATGGTTCAAAGTTGAATTTGGGTAAGTTAGACCAACCAGTTTTAGTTCACTAATGAGACAGTTAAACCTCTCAAATTGTTGAGTTAATGACTCGCCCTTAACATGACTGAATGTTTCATATTGTTGATTAAGTATTTCACGGTTGTTTTTCAATAACCTCTTCAGTCCCACCAAATTGTTCTTTCAATGCATCCCATAACTCCTTTGCACTGTTACAGTGTAACAGCCCAGCATATATATCATTTGGTAGAGCCATGGCCACAATACTAAGGCCTTGGCATCCAACTCAATTTTCTGAAAATCCGGGTTGGATGAGTTTTCAAGTTTGTTATGCTCCTGAACCTTGGGATCCTCAGTACTCGGCACCATCGTAACATGTGGTCCGAAGATAAACGACTTCCAACACACAGTGTTCTGTTGAGCTAGAACATGGCTCATCCGACGTTGCCAGATATTGTATTCAGATCTGACAAGCATCGGTGGCTTGTTGTTCGTGCAGTGTTATGTGGATCGTGATTGATTGAAGCCATTCTCTGATTGTTTCAAAAACAAAGTATGTTTAAAAATTGTTGAAAATGAAAATAAACTCTTACTCTGTTTTCAATCCGACAAACAAACGATATCAATAATTGTGAGCTAATCTGTTTATATTAAATTGATTGGTTAGATCGAATTTAATTGACCAAGCTCTGATATCAATTGTTAGGATCTGAGTTTGATTGTTTAAGTAATAAGAGTAATGAAAGAAGTGAATTATTAATGGAAAGTGCAACAGAATGATAAACTATAAATCAAAACAAGAGAATAAATGTTTTTCAATCGAATGCTTTCAATTATCAAATGATTATAACGATTGTTACAAGTACTCCCCCTCAGCCTGATCACTCTGTGATTGTTTGTCTGAGAATGTTTCGAGTGATAAATATAACAGTACAAGCACTGTTCTATTTATAGACAAATCTAAACCTCTGATGACCTAGGCTGATGTCACCTAAGACAGTGACCTCTAACAGAATAACAATATAAAACATCTGATGATACAAAATACTGTTACATTGGAAAACTCTGAAAGGTAAACAACTGTTGGGAAAACTCTGATGGTCTTGAATCATCTATTGGAGCCTAAGTGTTGTTGGCTCCAACGGACCTTTAGTCTTCAGTACTTTGATCAGCAGTTGTTCTTCATCAGACCTTTGGTCAGCAGTTGTTCTCTAGCAGTTGTTATCCAACAGACCTTTGCAACAGCAGTTGTTCCAACAATTGTTAGGGTACAGCAGATGTTAGGGTCAGTAGTCTTTTGGGAGAAGTAACTTGTAAATGTTGTTGTTATTAGGATCAATTGTGTAGTATGTTTTGGCTTTCCAATCATCTGTTCTTCTCCGGGTCAGCAGACCCAACAATGTTGCCAAAAAAATGTGATCAATTACAAAATAAAATTACTTAAAAAAATTATTATAAAAGATTGTAATAATAGTATTTATTCACAATATATTATGTGTTAAATTATTAATATGAATATTATCATTAGTGTCAATGGTCACTATACAAATGAAGGATCTAGACGAAAAAATACCATCAATTTAAACATTAATCTTTTTCTATTAATTAAAACAATAAAAATATTGTTATTACAAATGAATTGAAGTCTTTTATTCTACAAAAAAATTGACTTCTATAAGATATGTAAAAATTGTAAAAATAGTTTTTATTATTAAAAATCAGTATTATGTTTTAAATTATTAGTATGAATATTATCATTATATTAATTAAACTATTAAAACTATTGTTCTTAGAAATAAGTTGAAGTCTTTTATTGTTCCTATAACTTAAAAAATTGAACATATATTTTATAAAATTTAAAAAATGACATGAAATTTACACATTGTAACTAATATTTTAAAGAAACTAAACTAAATAAGTTACTATAACCATATGTTACATACTGTTTATCAACGTCTATTAAAATTGGCCCTATAATTATTAACAAATTTAATATTCAACTACTATAAAATAATCGAAACACTGTTTATTAAACAGATATTGGATAACAGAAGTTCAAACAGACTCACCTTAAAATAACATAACATCCACTGCAACAACAGATATTAACCAAGGTATAAATTTAAATTACATCAGTGTTTTAAAATTCAGAATTACAAATAGTCAACACAACCCTAAAGGTCTTCGATTGCCACTGTACAGATGAAGATTCTAGATGGAATGATAGCATAAATTTTAACATTATTCATTTTATTTTATATTAATTAAACAATGAAAACTTTTGTTGTTAAAAATGATTTGAACTCTTTTATTGTTTATATAAATTTAAAAAATGAACATATACTTTATAACTATAGAAAAATGAGGTGAAATTAACGCATTGATGATAAAATTTTAAACACTCTAACCTGAATATTTACATATAAGTGACTTCAGATAGTATAAACATCTACTAAATTGGTCCTATAGGCATTAAAAATTTTGATATCAACTACAATAAGATACTCGAGACACTATTGTTCGAACAGATATTGTATAACAGAAGTTCAAACAGATGAAATTAAAATACAATAACATCCAAAGCAAAAATAGATGTTAACAAACAGCTGTTAACTAAAATATATTCATTCGAAAATATTAAACTAGTATGTACAAAATTAACATACATAAGTTTAACTTCAAAGATGTTAACAAAAACTTACAATTGAAAATACTAAACACACATAAGAATACATTAACAATAAGTTCCTAACTTTTAAATCTAGTTGGCTTCTTCTTCAATCTTTTGCTTGTAGAAGTATGCTCACCAACATTTACATTATCAAAATCCTCAACACTTCTTTTTCCATTGGGACTTGTGACAGTATCCACAACAGAATCAACACATAAAACATCCTTCAAAGAAAAAAATCAAATAGTTAATAAAACGTTAGATAACAATACAAGTTGTAGAAACAAATTACAAATACTTGCACAAAGCCTCTTAAATACCTTAGAAGTTACTTGTAACCCATCTTGCGAAGATTCTGAAAGGTTAACAGATTTGTCTTGATAAACTTCCTGAGTGACCTAAAAATTGCTCACATATTATGGAAACATAACATATTCGAACATCTACTGAAGATAAATGCTTATTACATAACAATTAGAAGAAATACCTCGTCGGAATTATCGTGTACATTCTCATATCCGGAAACCAACTATTCAATTATGACAGGCTCATCACAAATTTTAACCACAGTGTACACATGGTAGTCCTTTGTAAGATTGAAATCAGAAACATCAATCTTGAAAGCCAGTTTCTTTTCAACAATCCGAGACAACTCATGCGGCAAACGTTTTGTATCGCTTTCCCTCAACTGCCTTTCCCTAATTATCATAGGCAGCAGCTCCAATGATCCTCATCACATATTTATCAAACATCACAAATGATACACTACCAGATTCATCTTGAACCCTTATCTGCAACTTGAACCTAAAACAAATAAAACAAAATTTATCTAAAAAATCGGCATGAAATGAAATGAAAAATCTGCAAACCAAAAAAGTTTATACATGTACTGATTTACATACTTTGTGGTAATGGAAGTGCATTCACACTCGCATTTCATACAAACCAACGCAGTAGCAGGCAATTTGAGAATTGCTTCAGAAACATCTTCAGCATCTTGCAAATACTCCGATTTACTTAAAACTTTCTTGTTACACTTCCGACAGGCAGCATAAAACCAACCACAACTTTCTTCAACACTTTTTACGGTGCCAACGACAACAAAAGACAACGGCTGCAAACAAAATGTATATTCAACATACACTTTTAAACAATAGAAACACATAGTAAAATGAAGACACATAAAAGGGAGGTATAAAATATTGAAACCTCTTGAATGTCGATCAGTTCGTCAACACGCCTCTTCAATGTTCCAACTATGAATTCCTGACGCAATGGATAAACAGTTTGGGAAGAAAGAACGGTTTGAGAAGTACATCCAGACTCTTGTTCTTGTTTCAACACCAAGCTACATAAATATGCAATAAATTACATCTAAAAGCTAAAGCAAATTAAATTTTAATTTGCCTATAGAAATATAAATAAATAGCACCTCCTACTTAGATCAGAAACCTCATCTATTCCTTGATTGAGAAAGAGGCAAGATCCATACTTATCAGCTTAAACTGTAATTCTTTCTATAAATTTCATAACACACATATCTTTATGACTTCATTTATAATAAATTCTTTTTAAAATAACAAAAATGAAACACAACTTACCCTTCCAGATTCTAACCCTTCCATGCTGGATAATTGCGAGTAGATGCTCCTCAGTGATGTTGGAAATAAATTCCTTAAACTGTATTGCGTAAAAGTTCCACAATGTACATCTTAACGTCGTACCTCTAAAACAACACAAAAGAACCATAGATGTAAAAAAAATTGCAAAAACCTACAACTATACAAAAATTAATTACAGATAATTTATTACATCAATAAATGTGTTCCACATAAAATTCAAAATAGTCCGTCATAGATCAATCTCATCATAACATTTATTACAGAAATTAAATTTACAACTCTAACAATGATTGTTTTCAACCATTGAAACATAAGACTCACCTTAAAAACAGAATATTTTTGTTAAGTGTCAGGTATTTGAATAGCAGATGTTGTACTTCACAAAAACACTGTATAACAATTTCAAGAAAAACCCTTACTCTAAGTCCTGAAGATCAAGATTCATTCATTTGGTTTCATTAGGAGCTTGTCCATACACATCCAAGTCACCACACCAAATGACGCTACCAGCAACATCTATAAAAACAAACACACAGTTTTGCCAAACATCTGTTAAGTTTAAAAGGAACAATGTTCAACAAAACTGAATGTTAAACATTGTTGTAAAATAAAAAAACAAAATACAAACCAGCGCTCAACAGATTCTTGGCTTCAACGTCAAGAATTTCTTTAAAAGGTAAGAAGTTGAAACCATACTTAACACCTTCCCAGCCCTTAAAATGTTTCACAATTGTACAACAATAAAAAATGATTTTATATTGATGTCCTACAACTCTGTAAATGTCCTTTTTTCACCTATACCGAACTCAGATAGACAACCACACCATCTTCTTCAAGTTGACTGTCAAAAAGTTAAAAGGAGACTTGGCAGAACCTTGAATCTTATCGCCCTGCAGCTCCTTATAACAGAATGTAAAAAGTATGCACAAAAAACCACGTCTTCAATAATAACAAAATAAACTAACTTAGAAAGTTTACCTGCTCATCAATGAATATAACTTCCAACTTATAGGCTGTCTTCCATTTTCTTATGACACGAGCCTTCATGTGCCACATATCTTTGGCTGGATTGAGATCACGAATAAAAGTGCCATGGGTTTCTTCATCGTCCATTGACGTCGACATTGTTTTATATTTTAAGAGAGAAATTTGAAAATCTTTTTTTTTTGAAAATTCAAAGGTGAGAGAAGAAATGGCTGCATTGGTTATGTGCTTATATATAGGGAGCTGATGAGGCACGTGTCCCTTCGTGGATTTAAATTTTCCCCCTTAAAATTCAAACTTAGGGCCTAAAACAACTGAGAGGATATTAGTAAACGTCAGCTGTAGGTTGGCAGACCCAGGGATTGAGAACCGCTGTTGTGGCCAACAACGGTGGTTTCACGTGGCCCATGCCTTTTTTTGAATATTTTAATGGGATTAATGACGTCAGTTTTTGCATCATACGCGCATTGGTGGCCAGTCTCTCCGGCTGACACATCAGCTTTCTGACGTCACTCACGCTTCTCCTATTATGGAAAGTATATATAGTTATAGATTAAAAAAATAAAGAATTGTATTGAAACCGTTAACTGTATTATTAATTTTTTTGTTCTTCGAATATATAACTTATAATAAAAGAATTGAATATTGATGAGGTGGCATTTAATGGAGGCTGTCACGTGGCACGTTGATGTGAGAGTTTTTAATTTATTTTTTTTATTTTGTTTTCATCCATTCTCCTACACTTTTCTAACCCTAATCTCTTTAAGTATTTAAAAACAAGTTTAGATTTTTCTTTCTAATGTTTCCTCCCATCATTTTAAACGTTAATATTTTTTATATACGAGAGTTTTTTTTTTAAAAATATTACACCAAATTAACGAGCGTTTTATTATCTTTCCAACGAGTACCATAGTGCTATATAAAAAACGGAGAAAAAAACGACTATTTTTTAAGGGGTTTCGTTCATACAGAAAAAAAAAAAAAAAAAACAAAGTGTTCAGGTTATTCATTAATCATGTTTTTTCTTTTAAACCAGGTTCTTATATACAATATTGAAATTTAGCCCAATCGTCATGCTATCATTGGAATTTTACTCTTCTAAAGATGGATAGGTATACTTCATCAAGAGAAGCGAGGAGAAAGAATCGCGCAATACTGCAACACATGGTGTCACCTTATATCAAAGTTATTTTTTTATTTATTTAATTACAAGAGTAATAATTATTACTATTAGTATTAGTATTATTAGAATGGTTATATTTTTCAACCTCAGGACACTCCCGGAATAAAAGCTAGTTAAAATATATTAATAACAATAATTGCAATAAATTGGGTGATTAAATAAAGGGAAGTTATTTAATGTTAAATGTTTTATATTGGTTAAAAGTGATTATAGTTGTTTGAATGGTAGAACACAAACATTAGTTTTCTTTTTCTTTCTTTCTTTTTTTTTTTTTTTTTTTGGTATTCTAAATTGGGTATGTATATTAGAAATTTGTGAATTGTAACTAGGTTTTTATCTAGCCGCGCGTTGCGGCGGCGTCAATATGATTTAGAAAATAATTAAGTAATGACATAGCGTTGCGGCATTTCAAATTCCAAATCAAACCTAAATCAATTGTCATTGTGTTCGTGATATTAGTTTATCATACATAAACTTTCCACCTAAATTATTGCGTATGCTCGTGAAATTTCTATGGTAAGCATCCCTAATAATTGCGTCATTTTTTAAGTTTGTAGGCATAAAATTTAACTCGAGTAAAACATAGGAAAAGAAATTATTTAGTCAATTTACTATACAAACTTAATTGTATTACCAATCTCTTTTAATTGTCTTTTAATACTTAAAGAAATATATAGAATTTTCTATATCTCTACACCCAATTGTAAAAAATGCAAGCAAAAAAAAAAAAGGCAAAAACAGGGATGGTTAAAAGAATTGAACTTGGGTATTCACTATATAAACCAACCAACACAACCACCACACCGTTAATAAACATGTTGAAAGTATTTAAAAATATAAGTATTTAACATAACAAAAATAATAAAATAATAATAAAATCACTATTCAAATAGATTTGCTTGTTAATATAACTAGTTGTATAAAATCACGCGCGTTGCGCGTTTTACAATCAAGACTTAGATGAGGTGTTGATCAATAAATGAATTATACAATCGAAATTGCATTTTGGTTGTAAACGTTAAAAAAATAAAGAAATCTACACATAAGGTAACACATGAAATTTGTAACGAAATTACATAATATTATGTTATTTATAATAATAGTATATAATATAATAAAGTTTTTAAATAAATAATAATGAAATTACATAATATTAATAATGAAATTATATAATATTAATAGTATATAATATATGAATATAATAATATTATAGTTAGGGTTACCATTCATTATGTTTAACTATTAATAGTATATAATGTAATTGTACTTTTATTTATTATTGATATTTGTTAATTGTGATAAAAACATTTCAGGTAAATTTTTATACACATTATTATAAATTTTGATAGCATTATTATACTTTCAATCTTTTATTATACAACCCTATATAATATACACAGTGGCAAAGTTTGAAGGTCGAATTGGCGGGGGCTAGACTTATTTTTTTCGGTTGGTAGGGGATGAAAGATCAAATCGGTGAGGACCGGACTCAATTGATATAAAAATTACAGACGAAAATTGTAAAATTCCACCTCTACGCCAAAGAAATGTCAGAAGCCGGGGCACCCTCAAGCCTCCACTATGCTTCATCCCGAATATACATGGGTCTACGACCTAGTATGTTTATAAATTATTTACCGTTTAGTTAATAGTTATATTAGTATCATCAATCATTTGAAGTGAAATTTCTTAATTTATATTTGATTTTTATTTAATCAGTAACCAAAAGTTATAATATATTTATTGATATTAGCTGTACAATTGTTTTTGGCTCCGGCTATTAACACCCCATTTTTCTATTTTCACCTCCTGAAAGCATCTCGCTTTGGCCATAGCGAGACGTTTCGGGTCAAATTGAATGAGGGCAGTACGAGGTTGCAGGAAAAGATGAAAATTTAAATCCGAATCGCCTCGCTATGGCCATAGCGGGGCGCTTCGGATCAGGGATTTATTTTGGTTCGTTTTTTGATGTTTTGAAGTGGTTTTCCGAAGCGCCTCGCTATGGCCATAGCGAGGCGCTTCGGATCAGGGATTTATTTTTGTTCGTTTTTTTGGTGTTTTAAAGTGTTTTTTTATTTAATTATTGTAAAAAAAATTAAAAACAAAGGAATAACCTTAATTAAACAATCATTAATAACTCTAAAAGTGTTTATTTTTTATGTTTTATTTTAAAAAAAAATTAATAATAACCCTAATCAAACTATCATTAACCAAAATGAAAGTTCTACCTTTCTAGATTCTACCCTAAATGAAAATCCAGTACTTCCATGAAAGATACAACATTCATCTTCGTTATCCTTTGATCGGACGTGTCTTATGTAAGCCACCTACTTACACGGGCTAAATATACGTCCCCAACACCGTTAAGCCTAAGAAACATAAAATGCGTAAATAATCGTTAGGTGGGGTCAATTATTATCATTGATTGCATCTTTGACCTAAAGTACTAATGTGATCGGTCATTGCTCTCTTCACAAATACACGTAATAGTAGTTTTTCGGATGAAACTGGAGCTGTTATCTCTATTGTTCAGTACTTCCAGGAAAGATACAACATTCATCTTCTTTATCCTTTGCTTTTTGTAATACGTTTCGAGATATTATTCCTCTTCATCCAGATGAGCGTTCCACTTCTGTAATGATCAGGAACATTCCAAATAACTGTTCAGTTATGGATCATTTTGATTAGAAAATATATTCTGAAACAATTCCTAACAACTTTTCAGTTAATAAAAACCTTGATATGCAATATTTGAAAATTATCATTTCTTGACAAGCTTGGTAACAGAGAGGAACACTTTCTTCTTTTGTTCGACAATCTTTTTTATTGTTAATGTTGTTCTAGTTTTTTATACTTTTAGAAAGGTTTAAGAGAGAATGTGGTTGTTCACGAATCTCAGTTAGTCTGAAATGTTACTAAAATGTGAAGACCTTGATCTTCGAATGTGGTATACGTGTTAAATTTCATTAAATAAGTGAAAATGGTGAATTGGTCAAACTTTGTAGAGGCCTACATTCTATGGGAAGTGAGTTGGCAATCAAGGGATCCGCTTGGAGTCTAAAGCTTCGCGTGTCATCTTGGTCAAACTCATGTTGCAGCATTCGTCTCCCGGTTGTATCACTCATGTTGAGAGACTGCAAGGCTGCTTCTGCAGCTCTAACGTCATTATTGGTTTGTACAGATTGATGATAGTCGTTTTCGGCATAAAAAACAACAACAGTGTCATCCATGCAGAGTTCGTTGAACTGGTTGCGAAAAGAAATCAACAGTCAGATCGGTGCTAACAAACGGATAAAAATTAGACGTTTTTGTTTACCTTCCCATTGATTTCATGTATGTTCTTTCATGTTCTCCGACATTAAACTTAGTACAGTTGTGACCTGGTTTTACATCACCAAACGTCTGCATTATTTTGGGTGTTTAAAATTCATTAAATAAGTGAAAAAAAGGAATTAGTTTGTATAGAGTTCTAGTGGTATGGTTCACCTTTTGCTTATCGGAATCTTGTACGAAATCGTACGAAATCATCTCATTCCATGTTCTCCATATCCATACCTTGTTTCAAGTGTTTTGCAAAAGACATTTGGTCTTCAAGACTTCTAGGAGTCAGCAAAGGTTGACTTCCTTAAGCATTAACCAGATTTTGAATCTGCTTTTAAGCTAATCAAACTCATACCTCAAGCCAGTGCTCGTTGGTGGTTTCTAGAAGACACATCCAACCAATTAAACGAACTGAAACACGTCAAACAGAGTCCGGAAGTCCAGGATATCGATTAGACATGCAAAATTTGTAATTTTGAAAAAAAAGGTATCGACTGTATAGTCCGTGTAGCACGTACAATGATTTATGAAAGTTGTTCAAACTCGGATGATTCTACCAAAAACCACAAACGATCAATAAACGAACCGAAACGCCTCAAACATATTTTGTTGGATTGGAAACAACTTAAAACACTATAAAATGAATTAAAAATATTTTTTATCAATAAAAAGTATTTAAAATGAATTACAACAAATTATTTTTTTTAAAAAAAAAAAAGCCCAAAGCCCCTAGCAATGGCCAAAGCTAGGCGCTTCACAAACATGATTTGACCCGAGAGAGGTTTTGCTTTAGGAGAAATGTGTGGATTATCAGAAGATTGATTTTAGGAATTGTTTGAGAATATATATTCAGGTCAAAGGATCCATAACTGAACAGTTATTTAGAATGTTCCTTATCATTACAGAAGTGGAACGATCATCTGGATGAAGAGGAATAATCTCTCGAAACGTATTACAAAAAGAAAGGGATAACGAAGATGAATGTTGTATCTTTCCAGGAAGTACCGATCAACATAGATAAACCCAAAATAAACCCCTGATCCAAAGCGCCTTGCTTTGGTCATAGCAACTCGCTTTGGATCTTACTTTTTCAGTTTTTCCGGCAATTCGTACTGACGTCGTGAAAAAGGAGGCCAAGCGTCTCGCTATGGCCATAGCAATGCGCTTTAAGGGGGGTGAAAATAGAATCAAAGGGGTTTTATTATAACCTCCATTGTTTTTATTAATATTAGTTTTTATAGTTAATACTAATTTATAATGTATTAAGAAATTAATAATGGTCAACCATGTTGTTTAACTATCGTCCTTCACGGGTAGCTCAGTTGGTGAATGGACCAGGGATCTCTCTTGAGGTCTCAAGTTCGATTCCCACGAAGGACATAATGAGAAATGATGGATGACTCATGGCCTATGGTCATGAGTTCGAGTCCTGATCTCGCCAGGTTTTACCGGTTCACTACTGTCGTGCCTTTGGGCGGGTATGTGGGTCGGGTTTTCCCTAGAAGCGGGTTGTCAGACGGGCTATGGGCTTCGTGCGTCCGGGGTGGGCCGGGCTGTGCCCCTGTCTTTGCCACTGGGGGGCCGCGTACGAAGTACCCGGCGTTGTTTCGTTTGCCGTTAAAAAAAATGTTGTTTAACTATCTTTTGTAATTAATGCATAGCAACCTTCTACCATTAATCAAACTACTAGATAATAGCCATAACTACGAATATAAATATCATTGTCTTTCACTTATATATTTCATCCAAACATATCTACAAGGTTTCCTAGGACAAGCGTCTCCATGGCCAAGCTTATAAGAACATATGACATCATCTTATGCTTAATGTTTCTAACATTGCTCGTCGGTCTTGATAGTAAGCTTTATATTTACTAGCATTTTCAACAACTATTTGGGAAGAAATCTAATGTTGCTTCATATGTTTTAACTTAATATAGGTACTAGTGGTGCAGTGGGAAATGAATATGGAGCCAACGTTTCAACTCTAAAAAATGAATTAATAGGATGGCCTGTTTGCAGTTACTATAATCGACCTGGATTACACTATTGTTGTTGTCCTGATCAAAATGAGTGTTTCGATACTCCAGATAGGTGTAATGAGTATTGCGATAAGCATTTTAGAATATGTTAAAAACCGAAACTACCATAGTATAAATATGGTATTATCAAAATAAACATGAATTTATTTAATGTTTAACAAACAAGTTTGTTCTAAATAACCCACTGGTATGAATTTATTTATTGCTTAGCAAACTACCTATAGTGCATGGTGACAACCACACCGAGTGCGGTTTGATCCTGAGCGTCACCCTGGTTTTTATCTGACTGTTACTTCAGCAAGGCAACACATGTGGAGGTAGTACGGTTTCCAAGGGAATGCCACCAAGGCTGACAAGCCGACCCGAATCCGATAGAACCCGGAGTTCGGCTAGCCTTGGGGGGTTGACAACTTCGGCCGGCATCATAACAATGCGTCACTCAAAAGAAATTTATCGTTAAAAAAAAAAAAGCAAACAAATTGGTTTTAAATAACCCACCAATTCAAATCCACGAGTAACTAATTTAAATTAATAATTGCTTTTCTTTCACAATTGTTTTCTAAACTAGATATTTACCCCGCGCTATACGTCTGGACCTTAATATTTGCTGGTGATTAATTAACCCGACGAAAAAAATGGCAACACAACATCACCTATTCCAACAAACAAAACCAGAACAAATATCTTAATTATTAAAATATGGGGAAAACATAAAAAATTGAGTCAGAAGTGCGATGATTATCGTCGTTGCAAAAAAAAAAAAAAAGACTCATATGTCACAACGGCTAATAGTATTATACAAACTGTTATTAATTTTATTGATAACATTTAATCTATCAAAGTGTAAATCGCTAGAAAGATAGATGTGACTCCCATTCATGATACGTGTTATTTGTTTTTTTTTTTTTTTTTATAATTGTTTTCCATTTTTTTAGTTCTTTCTTTTTTAATATTAAGAATAGTAATGGTTTTCTAGTACATGCTTTTTAAAATGGGTCCATCTATTGGCACCCCTAACCTTCTATTTCAACTCTCCCATGAAGCGCCTCGTTTTGGTCAAAGCAAGACGCTTCAGTCACATCAAGGTCAAAGTCAGTACGAGGTTGCATGGGAATTTGAAAAAAAAGAGGCCAAGCGCCTCGCTTTGGCCAAAGCGAAGCGCTTGGCAACAAAGGGATGAACCTGGACATTCTGATGTTGGGAGGGTTTTGGTTTGGGTTTTTTTTGGATTTTTTTGGTTTGTTTTGAAGTGTTTTTTTTTTTAACTTTTTTATTTATTTAGGGTCTTTATCTATTATAATTTTTTTAAATTTAAAAAACAACGTAATAACCCTAATCAAACTATAATTAATCAAGTAATCCCAACTTTAACCTATTAATAAAGTGTTCGATTGTCAGTGTGACTGGATAAATTATTCACGGAGAAGACCTCGTCGAAGAAAGATTGAACGAAGTAGAGAAACTTGATACGAATATGGTAGTCGATGGTCAATGTGACATTGTTTTAGTTCAGAACATGAAAGCTTTATTTGGTTAGGAATTGAAAGGGTTGAGTGATTTTTTAATGTTTATAATCGGATATTTACTGTTTGGATCTCATTGGTTTTACTGGCTTGCCATTTATAATTTGGTGTTAGTTCATTTATTATTTATGGGTTTAAGATTTATTAAACAATTAAACATTCAAACGGATTATACAGATTCGAAAGAAGCATTATAAACAATCAAAACAGACAAACATATAAACAAAAGATGAACTGCAAATATAATAATAAGTGTGTACATACCAAAAAAAATACAACTGAAAAAAGTCTCATGCAAAGTAAGATACTATGGCGGTGGTGGGCCCTCGGTGCTGGTCCACCCCCTGGTGGATCGCGTAAGATACTTTGGCCAAAGCGAGGCGCTTTGCAGGCTGATTAGACACAAAGCCTGAGATTCCCTAAAAAAATTAACTCAGGCGCCTCGCTTTGCCCAAAGCGAGGCCCTTTGCTTAGGGGTTTAATTAGAAGCAAGGGGGTTTAATTAGAAAGCCCCTTTTCAAATACCGTAGTCTCTCTCTTATCTCTCTCCCTCTATTCATTCTCTTGTTTCTATCTCTACATTATTTCCTTTCTCTTGACTCCATAACCACCACCACCAACACGCCTCCAAGTCCAAAACCACCACCCAACACCACTACCAACTACTACTACTAACACACCCACCATCCGACTCAACCACTGCGAAAATCAAGCCGCCACTTCCACAACTACCACCACCAACCGCTACCAACACTACTACCATATTCCAAAGAGCCAACACAACTAACACATTCCCCACTTCCACAACCACCATCCGACAACAACACCAACAATCGTCAACGCCACAAACCACTATCCAACACCGTCACCACCACACCACAAACACTTAACTAATAAAAACCACAACCTAACCGCACGACCGACGATCACGACGTCTAATGACCACCACCAACTAAGACTTCGAATAACCACCGACCTTCTCGCATTTGGCCGGGAATATATTTTTTGCGGTATGTAATCTGTTTTGGTGTTTATAGAAAGAAGTGAGTGGTGGTGATGTTACAAAAAGAGAAAGATGAGTCTCACAGAGAGGATAAAGAGAAAGAGGCATGTATTTGTCATGGTGGAGTCTGACGATTTATTGAGAGAAGATGTCAGCTGCCACGTGTTTTACTTACGTAACAAAGCCTCTAGGCATCACGACAACATGGAATTCTGTGTGGTGAGCATGGTGGCTGGTTTTCGTTTTTAGATCTGTGTGGCCATGTGTAACACCCCAACCGATGGCGGAAACATCGAGGTGCCACGTAGTGATGATTGTTCGGTAGCTCATGGCCATGTGTAACACCCCAACCGATGGCGGAAACATCGAGGATGTCACGCGAATGTTTACAATTTTTTTGCAATGTCGTCATTAAGTTATACGGGGCCGAGTTTTTACGAAGACCAACAAGCCATGACATTGCATGTTTGTATGAAGCACACGAAGAAAGACATCACCTTCCCGGCATGATCGGTAGCATTGACTGCACTCATTTAGTGTGGCGAGCATTTCCTAGGGAATTATGAGGACACTATATGAGAGGCGATCACCAATACCCAACGATCATGCTAGAAGCGGTTGCTTCGCAAGATCTTTGGCTTTGGCATGGATTTTTTGGCCCCCCCGGTTCACTGAACGACATAAATGTCCTCCAACAATCCCCAGTTTTTCTTACCCAACGAAACAGAACGGCTCTACAATGTCCATTTACTTTAAATGGTCACTTATATAAACGTGGATATTATCTTACCGATGGCATCTACCCAACTTGGTCAACGTTTGTGAAAGCGTTTTGATATCCCACCGACCCTAAGGAAAAGAAATTTGTTGAGGCGCAAGAGTCGGCAAGGAAGGATGTTGAGCGAGCGTTTGGAGTATTAAAGGGGAAATGGGGAATTACCGCACGACCCTTGAGGCCCAAAACCGTTGCTAGGTGTAGCATCATCGTCTATACGTGCATGATATTGCACAACATGATAATTAAAGACGAGGGGCGTGCGATATCACCGGTCCGCATACACGATCCCCCAATCCAACCGTTCTTCGAGGAGGAAGCACTTGCGGAGTTGACAGAGTCCGATACACATTTCCGACTTCGAAATGATCTCGTGGAACATCTAGACGGACTTGATCTACCGCATCTCGATGTGGACGACTCCGAATAGTTTTTCTTTTATTTAGTTTATTTTTAATTTATTTGTATTTGTATTTCTATTTTTATTTGCTTTTAAAATTGTAAGTTTATTTTATTTATAAATAATATGTTAATTAATGTTTCTTAAAAAACTTAAAAATAAAGATTTCAGTGAAGTGAATCAGTTAAGTGCTGCCAACAAAAAAGTGAATTAGTGAAGTGAACCAGTGAAGTGATGTGGCAGTACAGGATTGGTTAAAATCAGTGAAAGAAAAATGACTTACTAGTAGTGCCCCTTAAGCCCTAAATCCCAAATGGAAACCTTAGAAATCTGAAAGTTTGATCCCACATCGAACATAAAGAGATTTTACATGTGTGTTTGTGTGCTTCTATGTCCTACATCGGCCAATTGAGAAAAAAAAAAACCACCGTCCATTATAAGTAAAAATAGGCACCTTCACTGTAAGATATAGGTATATAAGTTTATTTGGGAATACTCTGGTATAAGAGGATTTCGAGCCTACAATATCCCCTTAGGTGTTGTTAATAGTTAATTTTAGTGCACGAGTAGGAGGTTGAACATGGACACTCTACATCAACCTGTCATAGATAGTTGTAAGGTATGTTGTCATTTAAGTTACGTTTCGTTAATTATTATTAGTAGTGGTTTAGTGTTATTATATTTAGGTATTATGGGTAACCTAGCCTTAGTTAGGCATGGGCTGATCAGCCATGGGTAAACAAGGCATCGTTAACCAGTATCCAACCATAACAATAACTAGTTAGGAGTACCAGCACCTAACCTAGGATTATGTAATTGTGTTAGGACCCTGAGATATTACTTGGATATACTAGCAATTGTTGAGCAACTGTTAAACATCGTTGAATAGGTGAGTATCATGTTTGTTTATAAAACTGTGATAGTATACTCGTCCGATCTAAATTCGCAATAAATTATAATGCCGCAATATGCGTATATCTATGGGGGTATAAAGGATCCTTGCATACTTAATGGATACATTACGAAAAGCTGAAATAGGGCCAGGGGTGTCCAGTATGGAGTAACCATGCGCTCACTAACGGATTCCATACCTATATGATGGTTGTGGTGACACTACTGGGGGTCAGTGTGTCAGTTGTACAGTGGTTATGGGATAGCCAGTGTGGTAGTCATAACCCATATTGTGTATGCATGACTGTCAATGTGATTTTGTAAAATGTATAACATGAGCTCACTAGTATATAGTTGGCGTCGTTTTGAGTATACTTATCTCAGGTTAACCGTGGGGCAGCCATAGGCACAACTTGGATGTAGGGAAGTCTAGAAGACCAAGAAGTTTTAAGTTAAGGAGTTTACTGTTTACTAACTGACATTCGGGACGAAATTCTTTTCAACTTGGGGATGATGTGATACCCCGCAATTTCAGGTTCTTACCTTGACTAAACTCTAGTTACATGTACTTACATTCCATGCATTCTACTTAACTAGGGTTATGTGTTATTAATGTTATAGGATGTTTGTTGATCGTAAATATGCAAAGATAGTGATTAAAACTAGGGTTTATGCATGGTTTAAAATCTGGACAGAATGATAAAGGCGACTTGTAGGGTCTGTAACGTGACATCAAATTGATTGTTTTGTTGATTTCTTTGCATGAAAATGATGTACAAGGTCTTAGCTTTTCGTAATGGGTAAAATCATCTGAGTTGAACATCGTTTGATATGTTTGTGGAATTTTCTTCGATTAAAGGTCATATCAGATTTTCGGATTAGTAAACTGGGTCATTTTTAAACGATCATAACTTGAGTTTTACAAAGAATTAGATTATGAAATTTGGACATTGGAATAACTTGGCTTTTCCAAGTGGATTCATCCCGTTTAGATGAACACACAATTTTTGTGATGTTTTTTTTTTACTAATTTGATCTGTTGTGAGTATTTTCTGAACATAGCTATATTGTATGATTTTTTTTTATAATTTTTGTGTATAGTTTTGACACGAGATAAAAAATATGGACTTATTAGGTAGACTCACTGGAATAGTCAGTACAATTTTGAGAGTCTAACTTGTTGGATAAGTATTTTTCATAAATTGGTTTTCACAGAGAATAATCTGTCCAAAAAACACATATTATGTAATGTGCACTTATGTGGCTATTTGGAGTCTTGTATGACTTGTAATTGACATGAACTTTTATGAGCACTTATGTGAGGTGTATATGAAGTGCATAACTGATGTTAATTATTGTGTTCACCAACGGGTTCTGAGGGTCTACTTGTGCATATAGAAACACTAGGTGTCACTTACACGGTTTTGTATTTTAAAACTTCTTGGACAAATGGGTTATATGGTGTATTGATTATACACATATACTCAGTTAGTGACACGTGTAATAGGGAGTCGGTAGCACATCCTATTTTTGAAGTTTGGATTATTTTCTTGCAACTTAAGGTGAGTTTCACTACTTTTTCTCAAAAGCATGCGTCTCGGGTTGGAGACAACTTTGGTAAACGTTTTCTAGTCCGGTTTGGGACTACTTTTACATCTCGGGTTCTGAGATTCTTTGACTCCTTGTGTGGGTCGGATTTTGACTCCTTGTGTGGGTCGGGTTTTACGATTCCTTGTGTGGATCACGCTTTTAGCAGTTTACAACTTTAACTGTCCTTTGTGAACTAAACACATTCTATCACTTTAAGTCCTTACATATTATTGGGTTAATCACTGGAGGCGAACGGGGTATTAGTTGATAGCACTATTAGGTTGTGCAGCAACCTCATGCTTCAGGCGCTTGGGTCACGGGCATGAACTTTTGACCACGCTCTTGAGGAGCTGAACTTACTAGTGTTGATAGACACTAGTACTAAGGCAAAATTTATAACTTCTGTATGTTTCCAATAATCACCTGTTCAGTTACAATGAGTGAGCTAGCTACCCCTAACAAGCTTAAACTGATGGTACTTAATCATTTGGGTTTATGACAACTTTACACCTGTTACCTAAACTGTGAACTCACCGACTTTATGTTGACATACGCTAGCATGCTTTTGCAGGTCGCTAGGTATGGGGCACGTGTAGGACATGCATCATATAGTGTCATTGGGATATGAAAACTTAAAATAATTTTGGATATTTACTTATTTACTTATTTACGTTTGGTTTTGGGTGCGTTGTATTGCGCATACTATTAATTAACTGCTTTCGATTTCGCTTCCGCAATTACTTAAATGTTTTGGTTAACTTTTAAACTTGGTTTTTCAATAACGAACTAAATGGTTTGGGCATTTAGAGTCGTTAATGTGACTTATGGCTATGGGATCCTCGTATGTCACGCGACTCGCGGTAAGCTTATTTACGTTTGGTTTTGGGTCAAAATGAAGAGGAACTAGAGGAGGATCCTGAGGAGGATCCCGAGGAGTAACCTATGATAGGAGGATTCGATGCTCTTAGAGCAGCACTTGATGCAACACTCAAGGATGAGCTCGAGCCAGAGGAGGAAGAAGAGCCAATTGAGATCGAGATTCAGGACGAGAGCAAGGATGAAGGCTCTTGCGTCTCCATGGATCGCGCAAACGATTGATATTTTTTTACTATCCTAGTATTTTATATATATTCGTTTAATAACTTTTTTTTATCGATGAGAGACGTGAGAACCGTTGGGCTTATGTTTGGATTATTATTATTATTATTATTATTATTATTATTATTATCGATCGACTACTTTATCTTATTCTCGCGTATATCATCTATATTATATTCAAGTTTACTTGTACTATCTGAACGATTGTATGTGGGACGTATTATTGTTTTCTCATGAGAATAGTGTAGATGTAGAATTTCTATGGCGGGAAGAGGTCACAGTAGAGGAAACATTAACATAACCCTAGCAGAGCTGAACGCGCTCATCAACGACAGGGTGGTTGAAGCCCTAGCAGCTTTTCAAGCTAGTAACGCCATTTTGCTCTACTCTCTTTCCTTAGACTCTAGCGTTAAGATCTCTCATTCGTGACTTTCGCTTTCTGTGCTTAGGCCAACCTGCTCATCACCCTCCAGTTTGTACCTACAAGACATTCATGGATTGCAAGCCCCAGAATTTTGGAGGATCTGAAGGAGCAGTCGGGCTACTTAGGTGGTTCGAAAAAGTGGAATTGTGTTTTGCTATGTGCAACTACCCGCCAGCTGACAGGGTTAAGTATGCCACTACCACACTTGAGAATGCGGCATTATCTTGGTGGAATGCTCAAGTACAGATGCTAGGAGTTGATGTGGCCAATGTGACACCCTGGGCGGATTTCAAGTAACTGATGAAAGAGGAGTATTTCCCTCGGGATGAGATTCAGAGGAACTACCTGGACTTCCACCTGTTCGTCAAGTGAAGTTTCAAATTGATCTTGCACCTGGAGCGGCTCTAGTTGCACACACACAATATCGCTTAGCACCAGGCGAATTACAAGAACTGTCTACCCAACTCCAGGAGCTATTGGATATGGGCTTTATTAGACCTAGTTCTTCACCTTGGGGAGCCCTAGTCCTGTTTGTTAAGAAGAAGGATGGGAGTTTCCGCATGTGTATTGATTATCGGGAGTTGAACAAGGTGACGGTTAAGAACCGCTACCCTCTGCCACGTATTGATGACTTGTTCGACCAGCTTCAAGGGTCGAGTTTCTATTCCAAAATTGACTTGAGGTCATGGTATTTCCAGCTGAGGATCCGGGAGGTGGATATAGCGAAGACAGCCTTTCAAACTCGTTTTGGACATTATGAGTTTTTAGTAAAGCCATTTGGGCTGACCAATGCACCGGCTGTGTTCAAGGATCTCATGAACCGTGTGTGTAAGCCTTATTTGGACAAATTCGTCATAGTGTTCATAGATGACATATTGATCTATTCCAAGAGTAGGAAAGAGCATGAGCAACACCTGCAGCTGATATTGGAACTCCTGAGAAATGAGCAGTTGTATGCGAAATTCTCTAAATATGAATTCTGTATTCGAGAGGTCCAATTCCTATGATATGTGGTTAACGAGGCAGGAATACATGTCGATCCCGCCAAGATTGATGCTATTAAAAAGTGGGAGGCTCCTAAGAGTCCTACAGAGGTGTGCCAGTTTCTTGGTCTTGCGGGATATTCTCGCAAATTCATTGAGGGATTCTCTAAGATCGCTCAAACCCTCACTTCTTTAACGCGGAAGGGTATTACTTACAAGTGGGAAGATGCCCAAGAATATGCTTTCCAATTGTTAAAGACAAAGCTTTGCAGTGCACCCATACTATCGCTACCTGAGGGAACAGAGGACTTTGTGGTGTACTTTGATGCGTCCATCCAAGGGTTAAGGTGTGTGCTGATGCAACGTGATAAGGTGATCGTGTATGCTTCACGTCAATTGAGGGTTTATGAGAAGAATTACACCATTCACGACTTGGAACTAGGAGAAGTGGTATTTGCCCTAAAGATTTGGAGGCATTATCTCTATGGAACGAAGTGTACGATCTTCACTGATCACAAGAGCCTCCAACACATATTCGATCAGAAGGAGCTGAACATGCGACAGCGTCGATGGGTCGAGCTTCTGAATGATTATGACTATGCCATCAGATATCATCCAGGGAATGCTAACGTAGTAGCGGATACCCTTAGTCATAAGGAAACGAAACCTAAGCGGGTGCGAGCCTTATAACTTACTATTCATTCTAATCTTCCTGATACGATACGTGAAGCCCAGGGCGAGGCCTTGAAGGAAGAAAACATCAGGCTTGAGACATTGCATGGTGCTGGTAAGCACCTAGAACTGAGGACAGATGGTCGTCAGTACTTCATGAATCGAGTCTAGATCCCGCGTTCTGGGGATCTCAGACAACTTCTGCTCGATGAGGCTCACACCCCTCGTTATTCGGTACATCCTGGTTCGGATAAAATGTACCAAGATCTCAAAATTCTTTACTGGTGGCCAAACATGAAAGCTGAGATAGCCACTTATGTTAGTAAGTGCTTGACTTGTGCAAAGATTAAGATTGAATATCAGAAACTCTCAGGCTTACTCCAGCAACCAGAAATCCCTATGTTGAAATGGGACGTAATTTCTATGGACTTTATCACAAAGCTCCCTAAAACTCCAAGTGGGCATAACATGATTTGGGTTATCGTCGATCGTGTAACCAAATCGGCACATTTTCTGGCAATAAAGGAGTCTGAAACGCTGGAGAATCTGGCCAACATCTATATCAAGGTATTCCTTTATAGGCACGGGGTGCCTAATTCTATCATATTTGATCGTGACGCGCGGTTTACTTCTCATTTTTGGACTACTCTCCAAGATGCTTTGGGGACTCGCTTAGATATGAGCACAGCCTATCACCCATAGACGGATGGACAAAGTGAATGTACCATCCAAACATTGGAAGATCTGCTACGAGCGTGCGTGGTGGACTTTGGAAATAGTTGGGATAAGCACTTGCCATTAGTCGAATTCTCGTATAACAACAGTTACCACACTTCTATTTAGTGTGCGCCTTTTGAGGCACTATATGGACGCAAGTGTAGGTCTCTCATCTGCTGGATTGAAGTTGGGGATAGCCAGCTGACAGGTCCTGAACTCGTGCACGAAACTTTTGAGAAGATAGTGCAATCAAAAACCGGATGGCTGCTGCTCGTGATCGACAGAAAAGCTACGCTGATAAGCGTAGGAAACCTTTGGAGTTCCAGATTGGGGACATGGTACTACTAAAGGTGTCACCATGGAAGGGTGTGATACACTTTGGAAAACGGGGAAAGTTGAACCCACTGTACATTGGACCATTCAAGATCGTCGAAAGGATTGGTCGAGTAGCTTACAGGTTTAAACCAGCCTGATGAACTCAGTGGAGTGCATAATGTATTCCACGTATCGAATCTAATGAAATGTCTATCTGACACAAAACTATTAGTGCCACTGAGGAGATCTAGGTGGACGACCAGATACGGTTCGTGGAAGAACCAGTGAAGATTCTTGAGCAGGGCGTCAAGAAACTCAGACAGAGCACCATACCAATTGTTAAGGTGCGATGGAATTCCCTTCTAGGACCAGAATATACGTGGGAACGCAGATATCAAATGCGGCTCAAATACCCACATCTCTTTACAGAACCTGAACCTGTGCATAGATCAAACGTTGAACATAAAGCAGCTCGCTCAAAGTGAATTTCGGGGAGAAATTCCTATCAACCTGAACGTTGACTAAACTCTAGTTACATGTACTTACATTTCATGCATTCTACTTAACTAGTGTTAGTTAGTAGAGTCATTCGACATTTAATCACGTAAATTCACATAGTCACGTATTAACACATAATATTAACACGTAAGTTCACAATAGCTGTATTTCACCAAGTCACCAACATTTGGGGTTCCCTACTTGTATACGTAGTCCAGTATTTCTTTGAATTACCGTTTCATGCAGTTATTAACCTATAACTGTGCAACGAATTAATGGGTCATTAACCGGGATGGGACGGGACGGACCGGGATCCAAATATGTATGATGAACGTTTATGTGTATTTTGAATATTGGTATAAGGGATATTAATATTTAGAAGTTAGTAGTATGGTAGAATAAAAGAAAATAAAAATTGAATATTAGGCCTCCCCGCGGTACGCGGAGGGAAAGTGAATTCCCCCGCGGCCCGCGAGGGAATCAAATATTAAGGCGGTGGAAAAGGGGGGCGTCGTGGTCCACGGTGGAGCCAAAAATGTGGAAAACAAGTTTAAGGCTCCTTAAAACGATTTTAACCCATTCTTTCTCATTATCTCAACCATAATCATCCCCTACAGCCACATTACGAAAATATCAAACCCCAAACACCTGCTAAGGCTTAAGAACACCATTCGGGAAGCTTGGAGGCTCTTCGGTTGGTGATTTTGAAGTGCTTTCGGTATAACATTCAATCTTTTATGTTTTAATCTTCTCTAAAATGTTTTAAAATCTTATAACCAAGTTTGTCCAGGTCTGAAACACTTTTATAAAGAATAAAACTTGTCATTCATAAAGGTTAATATGGTTAAACATGATGTTATGCGATGATTGTTGTGTGTATTTCATGAGTTGCATGTTCTTGATGTTTTAGACTTATAGGGTTTATAATTTATGATGTTCAACATGTATCTTGCTAAGTTTTGATCAGTTTATGTGTTATTAATGTCATAGGATGTTTGTTGAGTATTGTTGATCGTTAATATGCAAAGATAGTGATTAAAACTAGGGTTTATGCATGGTTTAAAATCTGGACAGAATGATAAAGGAGACTTGCAGGGTCTGTAACATCACTTTAAATGTTTTTTTGATGATTTCTTTGCATGAACATGATGTACAAGGTCTTAGCTTTTCTTAATGGGTAGAATCATGTGATTTGAACATCGTTTGATATGATTTTGGAATTTTCTTTGATTAAAGGTCATATCAGATTTTCGGATTAGTAAACTGGGTCAACTTTAAACGATCATAACTTGAGTTTTTCAAAGAGTTAGATTATGAAGTTTGGACAGTAGGTCAAAATTGGAATAAATTTGCTTCTCCAAGTGGATTCATCCCGTTTGGATGAATACACAATTTTTGGGAATTTTTGTTACTAATCTGATCTGTTGTGAGTAGTTTCTGGACATAGTTGTGTTGTATTATTTTTCATAATTTTTGTGTATGGTTTCTTCATGAGATAAAAATATGGACTTGTGTGGTAGATTCTCCGGAATACTCAGTACAAGTTTGAGAGTCTAACTTGTTGGATAAGTATTTTTAATAAATTGGTTTTCATAGAGCATAATATGTCCTAAAAACACAGATTATGTAATGTGCACTTATGTGGCTATTTGGAGTCTTGTATGACTTGTAATTGACATGAACTTTTATGAGCACTTATGTGAGGTGTATATGAAGTGCATAACCGATGTTAATTATTGTGTTCACCAACGGGTCCTGAGGGTCTACTTGTGCATATAGAAACACTAGGTGTCACTTACACGGTTTTGTATTTTAAAACTTCTTGGACAAATGGGTTATATGGTGTATTGATTATACACATATACTCAGTTAGTGACACGTGTAATAGGGAGTCGGTAGCACATCCTATTTTTGAAGTTTGGATTATTTTCTTGCAACTTAAGGTGAGTTTCACTACTTTTTCTCAAAAGCATGCGTCTCGGGTTGGAGACAACTTTGGTAAACGTTTTCTAGTCCGGTTTGGGACTACTTTTACATCTCGGGTTTTGAGATTCTTTGACTCCTTGTGTGGGTCGGATTTTGACTCCTTGTGTGGGTCGGGTTTTACGATTCCTTGTGTGGATCGCGCTTTTATCAGTTTACAACTTTAACTGTCCTTTGTGAACTAAACACAAAGTCCTTACATATTATTGGGTTAATCGCTGGAGGCAAACATGGTATTAGTTGATAGCACTATTAGGTTGTGCAGCAACCTCATGCATGAGGTGCTTGGGTCATGGGCATGAACTTTTGACCACGCTCTTAAGGAGCTGAACTTACTAGTGTTGATAGACACTAGTACTAAGGAAAATTTTATAATTTCTGTATGTTCCCAATAATCACCTGTTTAGTTATAATGAGTGGGCTAGCTACCCCCTGACAAGCATAAACTAATGGTACTTAATCATTTGGGTTTATGACAACTTTACACCTGTTACCTAAACTGTGAACTCACCGACTTTATGTTGACATACGCTAGCATGCTTTTGCAGGTTGCTAGGTACGGGGCACGTGTAGGACATGCATCATATAGTGTATTGGGATATGAACACTTAAACTAATTTCGGATATTTACTTATTTTTGTTTGGTTTGGGCTCGTTGTTTTTCGCATACTATTACTTAACTGCTTTCGATTTCGCTTCCGCAATTACTTATATGTTTTGGTTAACTTTTAAACTTGTTTTTTCAATAACGAACTAAATGGTTTGGGCATTTAGAGTCGTTCATGTGACTTATGGCTATGGGATCCTGGTATGTCACGCGACTCGCGGTATAAACCCCGCAGTGGAAATTTGAGGGTGTGACACAGTTGGTATCAGAGCCTGAGGTTTTAACGAATTAGGTATTAGTGGAATACCTAAGCTTTAATCAGTAGTGCTCTATATGGTAAATACGATACTTAAATTCCGATTAAAGAAAGTAGTAAGCCGTGTGTAAGAAAAGTTGAATCTCCTGCACCAAAAAGAAAGTGGGAAGAAAAGAAAGATAACAATAAAGGCAAAAACTTTAATTAAAAGGCCAAAGAGTGTACCTCTTTGTTTGACTTGTAGCAGATATCATTCTAGAATATGCCGTCTTCAGCTATGTCCCAACTGCAAAGAGACTGGTCATGCCCTTCAAGAATGCAAGGAGAATAGGATATGTTTTGAATTTGGTGATATCAACCACATGAAATTCAAATGTCCCAAGCTCAAAGGGAATGAAAGGCCACACTCAAATCAGCCAAAGGGACGTGCATTCGTCCTTACCACAGAGGAAGCTATGAACAGTAAAGACGTCATCACAGGTACGTGTTGGATCAGCTTCATAGCTTATAAACAGATTCTTATCTATGAACACTTGTTTTAAAATCTATCAAAGTAATTTGCACAGCGGAATAAATGTAAAGTGTTCAAGTTAAAGCTTCACTTTTAACAGGAGTTATTACTTCCCTTTTATCAATGAACTAAAGCAGGAAATGAAAATCAAAGTAATCAGTAAATAAAAAAGTAAATGCTATCAATGATTCTCAAAGTAAATGTGGAAATGTTTTCAACAAAAAGGTTGTCTAAAATAAAGGGGATGAACCCATCTATTTATAGACTAAGAGTATGTACATAACAAGTATACAAATGATTATAATAATACGACAATAGGCTGTAGTATCTGCAACTTGTACACAACTTGTTCATAAAGTAACTTAAATTAATATAAAACAAAACCGCTGAAGATCAAGGGCGGTGGGAAGCTTCTAAGGAAGTGCTGATGAGTGATAAACTTCTTATGAGTAAACTTTAGTTGTTTGTCTTCAGGATTTGTTCTTTAGATGTATGTCTGGTTCATCTTCAGAACTTCTAAGTCTTTACTCTTCAGGACTTTGTTATTAAATTCTTCAGAACTTTAGTGATCTTCTACTTCAGCAACTTGAACAAAACATTTAGAGGATGAAAGACTAAGGTTTGTACTGGCTTGTCAATCCTCTTTGACCCTACAATCTCCCCCTGGATTGATGAAGCCAAAACCTTTGTCTATCTTTATTTATAGGATCCTCTTTTCCTTGAGTCAAGAATTCTCCAAATTTCCTTGATTATTTGAAATTTGAGTTAGTTGAGCTCTGGTTCTATAAGTAGTTCTAGGTCTGGTAAAGTGTCCTGGATGGTTAGAAGATCTTCATCAGATAGTTTCTCCAATTCAGATGTGTAGTGAAGGACTTTTGATGTGCAGTCTTTTCTTTCCAAAACCATGGAATTGGACTTGTAGGTGAAGTACCATTTGACAATTGGAGATTTGGATTGGAAGAAGTTATCTTTGTATGGTACTATTTTTCAAGTTTGAAGATATGTCTGATGTTGGTGGTTTTTCTTTTTCAGCTGTGATCAGATTGGATCTCCTTCTACGTTCAACAAGTATAGTACCAGGTGTATCACTAGAAATGGGAATGTGATGTTCAGTGATTACCTTGGTTTGTTTTTTATTTGTGATGGTCTGCTTCAGTTGATATGCAAACGTTGCTGGATCCCTATCTTGTGTTAGCAGAGGCTTTTTTTCAACAGTGAAGTTATCTTCAACAATGGTATTCTTTTCAAGTAGCACCATTCTGAAGTCTGTTTTTACTTGTTCCTCTGGCTTCTTCATGGTAGCAGGCTTTGTTGTAGGTTTAACACCAGAAGTTTTAAACTTATCTGGATTTGCAAGTCTTTAATCCTTGAACTTCTTGTATGTGTCATATAATACATCTTATTTCCATCTGGACATTTGCATTTTTGAACCATAGTCATTTTCTACCAATTCTTGTATGATTTGGGCCCTCTTCAACTTCCCTTCTTTTTCTGTGGCTAACCTGTCAGTTACAAGCTATGCCTGATGAGTGAGTTGTTCAGTTAAGAGTCCCTTAAGTGAGTATTTCCTTGTCTTGCTGTGTTTGCTGATATAGTTCATCAGTTGTTTCCTTTTATCTTCTTCAGCAGCAAGGAGTTTTTGCTCAGCAATTCTTTCTTGTTCTTCTAACTCACCTAGCTTCTTTTCAGAAGTTATTAATTTGTCATCAAATCTTATGTCATCCCTTGCTTCTAAGCTGTTCCAGATCTCATCTTCCATAGCCTTCTTCTTTATTGCCTTTGCACTCTTCTCCATTTGTTCTTTTGAAAATGATATAGGAGTAGGGTTCAAAACAGTTTTAGGAGTGGGAACAGGCTGTGGAATATCAGCTGAAGTAGATTCTGTGGCTTTAGAAGGCAGTTCTAGTTCAGTGCAGGGAGTATCAACTACTGAAGGATTGTCTTCAGTACTTTTGGATTTGTCTTTAGCAGTTTTTTCATTCTTGCCTTGGGATAACTTTTCAGCTTTCTCTCTAAGGAGCACTTCTTGTTTTTCTTGCCAGTCATGTCTTTCTTTCAAAGCAATTTCTTGCCTTGTGTTGACTGTTTCCTTTTGGGCATCTTTGAGTTGTTGTGCTTCTCTGGCCTTTTTAGATGCTTCCAGAGAAACAACTTCTGGTTCCTTTGACATCTCCCCCCCTTTTTGGCTTTATCAACTTCAGGAAACCAAGGAGGTAGAGGTGCTACACCAGATAAATAAGCTCTATTATCTTCCATCTTTCTTGAAAACTCACCAAGCTTGTGATTAATTGCATTGTTTATCATCTCTATTTTATTTGAGTGTTGTTCCTTAACTCCATAGTAGTTACAAAGGTTTGGAGATGAGATTAAATAAGCTGGTGCACCATCTGGTATAAGGGACCATCTGGGCTGCATAGTTGGTTCAGGTCTATGCTTGATGACCTGGAGAATTGGGTGGGCTTTTGTGATTGTGGATGGTGTGTTGTTGGGTGATCCTCAGTGTGAACTAGGGATGCCACTTCTGGGGAATTGGGGTTTAAGTGGTCTTTAACCTGACCTTCTATGACTGGCTCTTTGAGCTTAGATACATCATATTCATGACCTTCACAGTCAGCCGTCAAATCTTTTTGTGGAGATTTTGAAACATCATCCAAATTAACGGAATCATCTGAATCCGTAGTAACATCCTCAATGAGTATGTCATCAGTTTTACCATGAGCTAGGCCCAACCTAGTTTTCTCATGAACCTCTTTTTCTTGGTACTAAGGTTTTCCTACTTCAGGCACATGGCCTTCATCAGTAGTTACCACATTTGGGGTCTTAGCTATGGTACTACTGTCCTCAAATCCATCACTGGATGGTATAGGAGTAGTAGCATCCTCAAATATACCGAAAGACTCTAAATTTGGGCTTAGAATCCTTGGTTCCTCCTCATCTCTTGGGTTAGAGATGATAACATTCTCATATATGTCCATATCTGTGATTTAATCCCCTGTTATATGTGGTGATTGGGGATTGACATTTTCAGATGGATTGTTTTCTTTCAGCTCGGAGAAAATATTAGCTGTCTCGACTGCTGTGTGAGATGTTTCTTGTTCAGCAGTTATGGGCTCAGCAGTTGAGTTTGGCTCAGTTGTTTCAAAAGAAGGGTCAATAGTTATTGTCTTTTTAAGCTTTTTTCTAGCAAACTGAATAGATATGGGTGCTCTTGGGGGTGTTTGAGATGGATGAGATTGAGAGGAAGTTTCAGTCACATCTTTCAAAAGTGCAGATTGCACATCAGCAGTTTCAGACATCTCATCTTCCTGAATTTCTTTTCTTTTTGGGTTGGTGGGTTTGGATTTTTGTTGTTTGGGTTGTTTAGGCTTTTTGGAAGTTGGTTTTGAAGATGCTGGCTCCTTGGAGACTATGGCTTGTACCCTTGGTCATCTTCTAGCAAAAGTGTCGGTTTATTATGCCTTGAGTATGCTTGTGAGATTAATGGGTTTAAAATTGTTGTTTTACCCACAAGCACCTCATCTCCAAGTTCTTTAATTATACATTGCATGATGAACCTTGGATACAACAAAATTTTCTTTTTCTCATTTTGGTGATGCAACACCAACTCATTGAAAAAGTATGAATATGCCCTGTATTTAGTTTCATTCACAATGGAATGAAAAATTGGTTGCAAAGTTGAGGGCATCTGATTAGATGATCCAGTTTTTAGACTTAAACACATAATGTTATAGTGAAACAAAAGTTTATATTTTGGATCAAAATATTTCTTGTAAATACTGGCATGTGATAAAGTACCTTGGTAACCACACTCAGCTATGGTTGATTAGATTGTTCCACTGAGAATTTGATCAGGCTCTTCAGCGTCATCAAGACCTAGTCTGTTTCTCAGGGTAGCCGGTGTGATTGCCATTTCTTTCCCTTTGATCATCGTCTTCAGGGAAGTGACTTTATCATCTTCGGTAACAGTCTTAGCGTTTGTCCAGAACTCATTAAGAGTGTCAGTATGGATTGGTGGGTCAAGAGTGAATGCCGTGTAATATTGTGATTTTACGACCAACTCAATGATTTCATCGTATTGGGACCAGGCTTCATCCTTTTTGATGTAGCCTCTTTGAGTGTGTCCCGGTTTAAAAACGAGAGCCATTTGTTTGTTTGAAAGAACAGTTGCAGGTTTCAGAGAGGGTTTCAGAGAGGGAAGTTTTGTTTTTGAAACGATAATAATGAAAAGTGGGGCTTGAGAAGTTTAATAACTATCCTAGGTCAAACTTCGGAGAATAGGAAAAGACAGATTTGCCCTTTATGTCTAAAGCTTCTGATGAACAATTGTTTATCAGCAGTTTTGTAACATTTCGTGTTTATTAATCGTACGTTACGGATTAAAACGAAAAGTTTTATTATTATTATTTTTGGGGATATTTTGAATCCTAATACAATGATAATTATTCATATATATATATATATATATATATATATATATATATATATATAATGTAGGTTAATAATAATAATAATAATAATAATCAGTTATAATAAAAATAATTTGTTTTGTAACAAAAAAAAACTTGACTAAACAAATCACTAACTAAATTACCCACCTTTACCAAACAATTGTGGAGCCTAGTCATTAGCCCAGCCCAGAACAAGAAGGAACCCGGCCCAAACACAAACACCCCTCCCCTCATACCTGTTTTTTTTAAAAAAATATATGGCCGAGCCGGGGATCGAACTCTTGTCCCCAGCCGGTTTAATAGCAACAAACAACACTACCACTGTACCACGTTATGTTTTGTGTTAGAACTTGTAATCTATTTAGCTTTAAAGGCTTTTTAAAACTCAAAATCCTATTTCCTTTCTTCCACTGCTGTCGAGCAGAACAAAATGCATAATTTTTGTCATTTGACCATATTATTTAGAAATAATTAGGATAGAATCTCGTGATTAATTGATTGTCATTTGACCAAATCATAACAAACGTATTAAATTAACCGTGTATCTAGCTTGAATTCGTGCATAATTGGCGTATTATATTAACTTGGTCAAAACTTTCTAAACTTTAAAACGCGTAGGCTTAGTATAAATTAAACCCTCTGCGAGACCCCATAGATGCCGAATGCTCACCCTCAATCCCCAATTTCTCTTAATAATTCTCTGTTCGTGGTTTTCTTGTTCGAGTTGACTTTTTGGATTGACCAACCAATCGAGCTCGATTCCACATTGTAAGTATAAATTTTTGGATGGGTTTTGATCTTCGGCATTCACACATCAATAGCCCTAAGGTTAATTGGGCTATCGATGTGTGAATCAAACGATTGCAAATCTAGGGCTCGAAATAGTGATAATTGGGAAAGAACACTTAGAACAGATATGGTATTTAAATTTAACGAACTAAAACCAAACACAACCACTGGTCTGGACCAAGTGGTTGTGTCTGGTGCCCTCTCCCCAATCCACGCGGGTTCGAGTCCCAGCACTGGATTCTTTTTTATTTTGCTTCCTTTTCTTTTTACAAATAAGCATATATTATACATATAATCTTATAAATTCATTTTAAATTATCAAAACTCTTTTATTTATTCTACAAAAATTATCTTAGGTGAATCTGATGAAAAAGTTTCACTCATAATTTTTAGTTTTCAGAAACTTATTTATTTAATATATATAATAATTAAATCAATTTTATTCTATTATATTTATAAAAATCTATAAAAATATCAAAACGATCTTATTAATTTCCACAAAAATTATGTTAAGTTTTTATAACATTAAGCTTTTCAGAAATGATTTTTTATTTCTGAAAAATCATTTATTTAATATTTTTAATCAATTTTTGTTAGTTTTAATCATAATTAAATCATAATAATTCCAATTTTTAGTATTTTTACACCAAAATTTTATACAAATTATTTCTGAATATTTAGAACAGAAATATAAATTTTAAACTAAAAATTCTTTAATTTTAGTATTTTTAAAAATTAAAGTTAAATTTTGACAATTTGTTATAAATAGATTTAATAATCTATTCTAAAGAAAATAATTTTATAAAAATTATTTTTATACTTTAAACACATTATTGTGATCATATCAAATTTAAATTTCATAAGAAGAATTTTGGTTATTTATTTATTAATATTCTCTAAATTATCAAACATTTTTTTTATCATAATCAAACGAGCATTTATCCCCAATTCGAAGCCGTAGAAACTTATATATTTGTAGACTTGATAGACTTAGATATATTTATTACCTTGTTATAGGGTGATTCTTGATATATTTGGGCAATACACTATTCTATTTATCAACAAATACAACATTTTACTAAGGTGAGTTTTACATAGCCCCTTTTCTATTTATCAACATTTTTGGGGTGAAACATGTTACAACATTATTTATCCAATTCAATCATCAATGTGTCTATGTGTATTTCTATGTTGCATTATGTCTTGAACATGACTAGGGTAAGCACAATTCTAGCATAAACATTCATCAGCCAAACGGTATACATTGATAGATCTATTGGACTGACAATCCCACCCGGATACGTGCCTCCTATAAAGGTTACGTGGGTGTTTGTTACTGCAATATAAACGAGTGAACCATGAGCGTATGGGATGTACCACAATTACAACAGTCATCAAGGTTGATTATGCACTCGATTTACTTCTAGTATGTTTTCGCATATGGACTAGATTGCCATGACACATGAATTGCACAACAAATTTTATTCTATTATCAAAACCTATGTAATTCTCACCAACTTTTGTTGACCCAAAATATTTTCAACTTAACATGTTTCAGGTTCTATTTGCTTGAAGATTTGAATTGATGCTTGAAGATATGTGTATTGCTTTATTCAATTTGATGTACAAATTCTAGAACATTTGTATGTAATTCATTTAAATTATTCAATGAAATTTATTATTCACCATGAGCTACTGAGCAATCATCAATACGTGACATCCCGATGTTTCCGCCATCGGTTGGGGTGTTACAGATTGGTATCAGAGCCATGGTTATAGGGAATTAGGTTATTAGAGAAATAATCTAGTCTATAACCATAGGATTTAATCAGTACTTGCTTCTTTTACTTGCTATACTCTATCTCCCTCCTACTTCTTATCCCTACTTTCATCCCTACAAGAAGATTGTTCTCCATCACTGGATCTACTCTTAGACTAATAGGACAATCCTCAGGTTTAGCCTGAACCACCTTGAAGATCTCGTCGAAGTTCTAGATTTTAATAACGAACACGTGCAATCTGGAAGGGTGAACGCCTGTATTCTGAGTCTTCTGTCTAGGCTGGCATTGCGCATATATCCCAATCAGACGAGGGACCCGGATGCCTACCTGGGAATTCTCGGGATGAGTGTTCACTTATAGGCTAAAGCACGTCTTCATATGTTGTTAGAATTTAGAATCTTTGATAAGTCAACGTCTTCGTTTATTCGTTTTAATTAACGAATAAATGATTACATTCCTTATATAACCTCATTCATTTCACTGTGTCTCTTACAGATCATGCCTCCACGTCGCAGTGCTCGTCTTAACAGTGGTGAAAATCATGATGAAGGAAGTAGCAATCACAACCACAACCACGACACTAACCACAACAACAACAACAACAACAATAATAATGGTGTTGATGCCCAACTGGCTGCAATCATTTCTCAACAAATGGCACAGCAAATTGCAACTCTGGTTCCCAACTTACTAGCTCAAGTCATCCAGTTGAACGGCAACGGGAACGGCAACGGCAACGGGAATGGACACCACAACGAGAATGGACTTCCAGCCTGTACCCTTAAGCACTTTAATTCTTGCAATCCCCCAAAGTTCAGTGGAGAAGAAGGAGCTACGGGACTCCTACAATGGTTTGAGGGTATTGAGAATACCTTCATCAACAGTGAGTGCCCCAACAATTTTAAAGTCCGTTATGCCATGAGTGTTCTTCACAAACGAGCACTCACTTGGTGGAATGAAGAAAAACGCACTCGCGGAGCTGAAGCTGCACTAGCCTTAACTTGGGATCAGGCTAAAGACATTATGAAGGCAGAGTTCTGTCCTCGTAATGAAATTAAGAAGCTGGAAGATGAATTTTATGATCTTGCTCAAGACAGTGGGGAAAACCTTGCTTACAACACTCGTTTTCACGAACTTAGCTTACTGCTACCCCACAAGGTCACTCCCTTACCTATTGCAATCGAAAAATACATTGGTGGTTTACCGATGCAAATTCAAGACACAGTGTGGGGAAGGAACCCTGCTACTTTGGAAGAAGCAAAGCGTTTGGCTGCCACCCTAACAGATAACCATGTGAAGGCAGGAACCCTGACTCGTAAAGGGGAAAAGAAAAAGGATACTTCCCAACCTGCCGTTGAAATCAAAACTGAGGCCTCAACCAACGGGAAGAACAAGGTCAGGAATTTTGCAACAGACACCACTGCCCCACCCACCAAGAAACAATACAATGGGAAGCTACCTAAGTGTGACACCTGCCAGTATCACCACCCAACTCAAGTACCCTGTCGACAGTGCACCAATTGTCAAAGGTATGGGCATCTTGCGGAAGCTTGTCGAATCCCTGCTACAAACGCTCTTGATGCTCCAAACAACCCCGCTTGAGGCCCTTCAGCTACATAACAGCAAGTCCCACCAATTGAATGATGTTTACTTTCTCTTTAATTCTATGTATTGACACTTTTGATTCAAGTAATAAAATCAAGTATTATCATAACATCTGTGTGCATACTTGTTTGAATGTGAATTAATTGCTATATCTACTTGCTTACTTGTACAACAATTAGTTGACTACCAAACAACCTACTTAACGATTGGTAGAGGTCATCATGTCTTTCCAACAGTCGGGAGAGGCCCTACCACCTGCTCAACGACTGGTGGGGACTATCAGACCTGCTCAACAATCGGTAAAGTCATAAAAGGACGCAAAACCCTAATGTAAGGTAAATTAATAATTACGGTCCGGAACGTAATCATGAATTTACAGGTACGTTAAGGTAGTGTGAAATTTTATCAAGGTTTCCGGTAGTTGACCAATTGTAACCCTGGTTTTCTCTTAACTTCGGGACGAAGTTCATAAAAGTAGGGGAGACTGTAACATTTCGTGTTTATTAATCGTACGTAACGGATTAAAACGAAAAGTTTTATTATTATTATTTTTGGGGATATTTTGAATCCTAATACAATGATAATTATTCATACATATATATATATATATAATGTAGGTTAATAATAATAATAATAATAATAATAATAATAATAATAATAATCAGTTATAATAAAAATAATTTGTTTTGTAACAAAAAAAAAACTTGACTAAACAAATCACTAACTAAATTACCCACCTTTACCAAACAATTGTGGAGCCTAGTCATTAGCCCAGCCCAGAACAAGAAGGAACCCGGCCCAAACACAAACGCCCCTCCCCTCATACCTGTTTTTTTTAAAAAAATATATGGCCGAGCCGGGGATCGAACTCTTGTCCCCAGCCGGTTTAATAGCAACAAACAACACTACCACTGCACCACGTTATGTTTTGTGTTAGAACTTGTAATCTATTTAGCTTTAAAGGCTTTTTAAAACTCAAAATCCTATTTCCTTTCTTCCACTGCTGTCGAGCAGAACAAAATGCATAATTTTTGTCATTTGACCATATTATTTAGAAATAATTAGGATAGAATCTCATGATTAATTGATTGTCATTTGACCAAATCATAACAAACGTATTAAATTAACCGTGTATCTAGCTTGAATTCGTGCATAATTGGCGTATTATATTAACTTGGTCAAAACTTTCTAAACTTTAAAACGCGTAGGCTTAGTATAAATTAAACCCTCTGCGAGACCCCATAGATGCCGAATGCTCACCCTCAATCCCCAATTTCTCTTAATAATTCTCTGTTCGTGGTTTTCTTGTTCGAGTTGACTTTTTGGATTGACCAACCAATCGAGCTCGATTCCACATTGTAAGTATAAATTTTTGGATGGGTTTTGATCTTCGGCATTCACACATCAATAGCCCTAAGGTTAATTGGGCTATCGATGTGTGAATCAAACGATTGCAAATCTAGGGCTCGAAATAGTGATAATTGGGGAAGAACACTTAGAACAGATATGGTATTTAAATTTAACGAACTAAAACCAAACACAACCACTGGTCTGGACCAAGTGGTTGTGTCTGGTGCCCTCTCCCCAATCCACACGGGTTCGAGTCCCAGCACTGGATTCTTTTTTATTTTGCTTCCTTTTCTTTTTACAAATAAGCATATATTATACATATAATCTTATAAATTCATTTTAAATTATCAAAACTCTTTTATTTATTCTACAAAAATTATCTTAGGTGAATCTGATGAAAAAGTTTCACTCATAATTTTTAGTTTTCAGAAATTTATTTATTTAATATATATATAATAATTAAATCAATTTTATTCTATTATATTTATAAAAATCTATAAAAATATCAAAACGATCTTATTAATTTCCACAAAAATTATGTTAAGTTTTTATAACATTAAGCTTTTCAGAAATGATTTTTTATTTCTGAAAAATCATTTATTTAATATTTTTAATCAATTTTTGTTAGTTTTAATCATAATTAAATCATAATAATTCCAATTTTTAGTATTTTTACACCAAAATTTTATACAAATTATTTCTGAATATTTAGAACAGAAATATAAATTTTAAACTAAAAATTCTTTAATTTTAGTATTTTTAAAAATTAAAGTTAAATTTTGACAATTTGTTATAAATAGATTTAATAATCTATTCTAAAGAAAATAATTTTATAAAAATTATTTTTATACTTTAAACACATTATTGTGATCATATCAAATTTAAATTTCATAAGAAGAATTTTGGTTATTTATTTATTAATATTCTCTAAATTATCAAACATTTTTTTTATCATAATCAAACGAGCATTTATCCCCAATTCGAAGCCGTAGAAACTTATATATTTGTAGACTTGATAGACTTAGATATATTTATTACCTTGTTATAGGGTGATTCTTGATATATTTGGGCAATACACTATTCTATTTATCAACAAATACAACATTTTACTAAGGTGAGTTTTACATAGCCCCTTTTCTATTTATCAACATTTTTGGGGTGAAACATGTTACAACATTATTTATGCAATTCAATCATCAATGTGTCTATGTGTATTTCTATGTTGCATTATGTCTTGAACATGACTAGGGTAAGCACAATTCTAGCATAAACATTCATCAGCCAAACGGTATACATTGATAGATCTATTGGACTGACAATCCCACCCGGATACGTGCCTCCTATAAAGGTTACGTGGGTGTTTGTTACTGCAATATAAACGAGTGAACCATGAGCGTATGGGATGTACCACAATTACAACAGTCATCAAGGTTGATTATGCACTCGATTTACTTCTAGTATGTTTTCGCATATGGACTAGATTGCCATGACACATGAATTGCACAACAAATTTTATTCTATTATCAAAACCTATGTAATTCTCACCAACTTTTGTTGACCCAAAATATTTTCAACTTAACATGTTTCAGGTTCTATTTGCTTGAAGATTTGAATTGATGCTTGAAGATATGTGTATAGCTTTATTCAATTTGATGTACAAATTCTAGAACATTTGTATGTAATTCATTTAAATTATTCAATGAAATTTATTATTCACCATGAGCTACTGAGCAATCATCAATACGTGACATCCCGATGTTTCCGCCATCGGTTGGGGTGTTACAGATTGGTATCAGAGCCATGGTTATAGGGAATTAGGTTATTAGAGAAATAATCTAGTCTATAACCATAGGATTTAATCAGTACTTGCTTCTTTTACTTGCTATACTCTATCTCCCTCCTACTTCTTATCCCTACTTTCATCCCTACAAGAAGATTGTTCTCCATCACTGGATCTACTCTTAGACTAATAGGACAATCCTCAGGTTTAGCCTGAACCACCTTGAAGATCTCGTCGAAGTTCTAGATTTTAATAACGAACACGTGCAATCTGGAAGGGTGAACGCCTGTATTCTGAGTCTTCTGTCTAGGCTGGCATTGCGCATATATCCCAATCAGACGAGGGACCCGGATGCCTACCTGGGAATTCTCGGGATGAGTGTTCACTTATAGGCTAAAGCACGTCTTCATATGTTGTTAGAATTTAGAATCTTTGATAAGTCAACGTCTTCGTTTATTCGTTTTAATTAACGAATAAATGATTACATTCCTTATATAACCTCATTCATTTCACTGTGTCTCTTACAGATCATGCCTCCACGTCGCAGTGCTCGTCTTAACAGTGGTGAAAATCATGATGAAGGAAGTAGCAATCACAACCACAACCACGACACTAACCACAACAACAACAACAACAACAACAATAATAATGGTGTTGATGCCCAACTGGCTGCAATCATTTCTCAACAAATGGCACAGCAAATTGCAACTCTGGTTCCCAACTTACTAGCTCAAGTCATCCAGTTGAACGGCAACGGGAACGGCAACGGCAACGGCAACGGGAATGGACACCACAACGAGAATGGACTTCCAGCCTGTACCCTTAAGCACTTTAATTCTTGCAATCCCCCAAAGTTCAGTGGAGAAGAAGGAGCTACGGGACTCCTACAATGGTTTGAGGGTATTGAGAATACCTTCATCAACAGTGAGTGCCCCAACAATTTTAAAGTCCGTTATGCCATGAGTGTTCTTCACAAACGAGCACTCACTTGGTGGAATGAAGAAAAACGCACTCGCGGAGCTGAAGCTGCACTAGCCTTAACTTGGGATCAAGCTAAAGACATTATGAAGGCAGAGTTCTGTCCTCGTAATGAAATTAAGAAGCTGGAAGATGAATTTTATGATCTTGCTCAAGACAGTGGGGAAAACCTTGCTTACAACACTCGTTTTCACGAACTTAGCTTACTGCTACCCCACAAGGTCACTCCCTTACCTATTGCAATCGAAAAATACATTGGTGGTTTACCGATGCAAATTCAAGACACAGTGTGGGGAAGGAACCCTGCTACTTTGGAAGAAGCAAAGCGTTTAGCTGCCACCCTAACAGATAACCATGTGAAGGCAGGAACCCTGACTCGTAAAGGGGAAAAGAAAAAGGATACTTCCCAACCTGCCGTTGAAATCAAAACTGAGGCCTCAACCAACGGGAAGAACAAGGTCAGGAATTTTGCAATAGACACCACTGCCCCACCCACCAAGAAACAATACAATGGGAAGCTACCTAAGTGTGACACCTGCCAGTATCACCACCCAACTCAAGTACCCTGTCGACAGTGCACCAATTGTCAAAGGTATGGGCATCTTGCGGAAGCTTGTCGAATCCCTGCTACAAACGCTCTTGATGCTCCAAACAACCCCGCTTGAGGCCCTTCAGCTACATAACAGCAAGTCCCACCAATTGAATGATGTTTACTTTCTCTTTAATTCAATGTATTGACACTTTTGATTCAAGTAATAAAATCAAGTATTATCATAACATCTGTGTGCATACTTGTTTGAATGTGAATTAATTGCTATATCTACTTGCTTACTTGTACAACAATTAGTTGACTACCAAACAACCTACTTAACGATTGGTAGAGGTCATCATGTCTTTCCAACAGTCGGGAGAGGCCCCACCACCTGCTCAACGACTGGTGGGGACTATCAGACCTGCTCAACAATCGGTAAAGTCATAAAAGGACGCAAAACCCTAATGTAAGGTAAATTAATAATTACGGTCCGGAATGTAATCATGAATTTACAGGTACGTTAAGGTAGTGTGAAATTTTATCAAGGTTTCCGGTAGTTGACCAATTGTAACCCTGGTTTTCTCTTAACTTCGGGACGAAGTTCCTAAAAGTAGGGGAGACTGTAACATTTCGTGTTTATTAATCGTACGTTACGGATTAAAACGAAAAGTTTTATTATTATTATTTTTGGGGATATTTTGAATCCTAATACAATGATAATTATTCATACATATATATATATATATATATATATATATATATAATGTAGGTTAATAATAATAATAATAATAATAATCAGTTATAATAAAAATAATTTGTTTTGTAACAAAAAAAAACTTGACTAAACAAATCACTAACTAAATTACCCACCTTTACCAAACAATTGTGGAGCCTAGTCATTAGCCCAGCCCAGAACAAGAAGGAACCCGGCCCAAACACAAACACCCCTCCCCTCATACCTGTTTTTTTAAAAAAAATATATGTCCGAGCCGGGGATCGAACTCTTGTCCCCAGCCGGTTTAATAGCAACAAACAACACTACCACTGCACCACGTTATGTTTTGTGTTAGAACTTGTAATCTATTTAGCTTTAAAGGCTTTTTAAAACTCAAAATCCTATTTCCTTTCTTCCACTGCTGTCGAGCAGAACAAAATGCATAATTTTTGTCATTTGACCATATTATTTAGAAATAATTAGGATAGAATCTCATGATTAATTGATTGTCATTTGACCAAATCATAACAAACGTATTAAATTAACCGTGTATCTAGCTTGAATTCGTGCATAATTGGCGTATTATATTAACTTGGTCAAAACTTTCTAAACTTTAAAACGCGTAGGCTTAGTATAAATTAAACCCTCTGCGAGACCCCATAGATGCCGAATGCTCACCCTCAATCCCCAATTTCTCTTAATAATTCTCTGTTCGTGGTTTTCTTGTTCGAGTTGACTTTTTGGATTGACCAACCAATCGAGCTCGATTCCACATTGTAAGTATAAATTTTTGGATGGGTTTTGATCTTCGGCATTCACACATCAATAGCCCTAAGGTTAATTGGGCTATCGATGTGTGAATCAAACGATTGCAAATCTAGGGCTCGAAATAGTGATAATTGGGGAAGAACACTTAGAACAGATATGGTATTTAAATTTAACGAACTAAAACCAAACACAACCACTGGTCTGGACCAAGTGGTTGTGTCTGGTGCCCTCTCCCCAATCCACGCGGGTTCGAGTCCCAGCAGTGGATTCTTTTTTATTTTGCTTCCTTTTCTTTTTACAAATAAGCATATATTATACATATAATCTTATAAATTCATTTTAAATTATCAAAACTCTTTTATTTATTCTACAAAAATTATCTTAGGTGAATCTGATGAAAAAGTTTCACTCATAATTTTTAGTTTTCAGAAATTTATTTATTTAATATATATAATAATTAAATCAATTTTATTCTATTATATTTATAAAAATCTATAAAAATATCAAAACGATCTTATTAATTTCCACAAAAATTATGTTAAGTTTTTATAACATTAAGCTTTTCAGAAATGATTTTTTATTTCTGAAAAATCATTTATTTAATATTTTTAATCAATTTTTGTTAGTTTTAATCATAATTAAATCATAATAAATCCAATTTTTAGTATTTTTACACCAAAATTTTATACAAATTATTTCTGAATATTTAGAACAGAAATATAAATTTTAAACTAAAAATTCTTTAATTTTAGTATTTTTAAAAATTAAAGTTAAATTTTGACAATTTGTTATAAATAGATTTAATAATCTATTCTAAAGAAAATAATTTTATAAAAATTATTTTTATACTTTAAACACATTATTGTGATCATATCAAATTTAAATTTCATAAGAAGAATTTTGGTTATTTATTTATTAATATTCTCTAAATTATCAAACATTTTTTTTATCATAATCAAACGAGCATTTATCCCCAATTCGAAGCCGTAGAAACTTATATATTTGTAGACTTGATAGACTTAGATATATTTATTACCTTGTTATAGGGTGATTCTTGATATATTTGGGCAATACACTATTCTATTTATCAACAAATACAACATTTTACTAAGGTGAGTTTTACATAGCCCCTTTTCTATTTATCAACATTTTTGGGGTGAAACATGTTACAACATTATTTATCCAATTCAATCATCAATGTGTCTATGTGTATTTCTATGTTGCATTATGTCTTGAACATGACTAGGGTAAGCACAATTCTAGCATAAACATTCATCAGCCAAACGGTATACATTGATAGATCTATTGGACTGATAATCCCACCCGGATACGTGCCTCCTATAAAGGTTACGTGGGTGTTTGTTACTGCAATATAAACGAGTGAACCATGAGCGTATGGGATGTACCACAATTACAACAGTCATCAAGGTTGATTATGCACTCGATTTACTTCTAGTATGTTTTCGCATATGGACTAGATTGCCATGACACATGAATTGCACAACAAATTTTATTCTATTATCAAAACCTATGTAATTCTCACCAACTTTTGTTGACCCAAAATATTTTCAACTTAACATGTTTCAGGTTCTATTTGCTTGAAGATTTGAATTGATGCTTGAAGATATGTGTATAGCTTTATTCAATTTGATGTACAAATTCTAGAACATTTGTATGTAATTCATTTAAATTATTCAATGAAATTTATTATTCACCATGAGCTACTGAGCAATCATCAATACGTGACATCCCGATGTTTCCGCCATCGGTTGGGGTGTTACAAGTTTCCTATTTTATTCGTCAGCAGTTTTAAACAGCTGATTTGAATTTTTTTTACAAACACCCAAAAGTAACTTTTTGATGTTTTTATTAACATCAGTTTCTCTTTTCAGAAATTTTCCAATACAGATGTTTTTGTACATCAGTTTTTTCTCTCATTATGATCAACAGAAGTTTTGTGATATGAGTAAAAAAAAAAGTGAAATTGAAGTATGTGCAGAATAATGAAAACACTTACAAAAATTACTCAAAATTTAGCATCCCAAGCATGGATACTAACTTCTGATAGTTTGTTGTGTCAAGAGGTTTTGTGAAAATGTCAGCAATTTGATTTGCTGTTGACACATATTTGACCTCAATTTTGCTTTTTTCATAGCAATCTCTGATAAAATGATACCTAATTTTAATGTGTTTAGTCTTTGAAAACTGAACAGGATTTTGAATGATGCCAATGGCTGAGGTACTGTCTAGGAGCAATGGTGTCTTGGTTTCTTTGATTCCATAATCAAGAAATTGATTTTGAAGCCATTGTATCTGTGAAGTACAGCTTGCAGCTACAATATATTCTGCTTCAGCAGTTGATATGGCCACAAATGTTTGCTTCTTTGATTGCTAGGACACCAGACAGTTTCCAATGAATTGACATCCACCAGATGTTGATTTTCTTGGCATTTTACACCCTGTATAGTCACTATCTGATGGCTTCAAGCCTTGCAACTGAAGCAAAAGTTTCATCATAATCAATTCCTTCTTCTTGTGAGAAACCTTGAACCACCAGTCTTGCCTTATTTTTGATGATTAAACCAGACTCATCTTGTTTGATTCTGAAAACCCATCTTGTGCCAATTGGTAGCTTGTTAGAACGTAAGGGACAAATTTCCTAGGCTTATTGCTTCTTGAATTGCAGCAACTCATCTTGCATAATTTCAACCCAATTGTTGTCTTTGAGGGCTTCATGGTATTTCTTTGGTTCCAACTGTGAAATGAATATAGAAAAGAAGCAAAAGTTGGAGAGCTGGTTTCTTGTAACTACCCCTGCAGCAATGTCACCCATGATTTGTTCCAATGGATGATCTCTGTGTTCTATCAATTGTAAGCCCATAGGAGTTGACTCTTGAGCTTCTTCAAACAAACTACTTATATTGATGATGTTTGGTGTGACACCCGCCACTTAGCCAGGTCAAATCCGTACACTTTCTAGTCAACGTTTAATTTTCAAATGCATTAATCATGACATTTTATATGCATAAGTCCCCCGAGATAGTCTAGCAATGTCCGAACGAGTATAATTTCACCCATATCAATGAATCTTGGTGACACAAATTTATACGATTAGAAGTGATTTTCCAAAAATCATGTATAGATGCCCATTTATTTAATAATACAATGGGAAGCACCATGGATTTTATGTATAAAGCCTAGTATTTATTCAACTAGGATACCTATACATATGTGTTCATGTGTACACGACACCCACACAGATATATATATATATATATATATATATATATATATACATGCAAACAAAAAGCTAGTAAACACATTTATAACTAACACTACATATTCTTTTTGCTCCATCTTAAATGAACTAACTAGTTCTTTTATAAACTTAACTATATTTTGTGAAACAAGTGATCAACACTAGGATTTATGGAATCTACTAGCCAAAAATGATCACCACCACCTTGTTTAATGTTTTGTTTTCTACTAAACACTTGGAACATCATCAATGAAGTGTCATGTCCTATTGTTCTTTCTATGACAATTAAATACAAGATTTGGTGGCTTAACCATATAAGGCAATATTCATTAAACACCTAGGATCAAGGATGTTGGTTTACCACATTGGTTAAGTGTCCACTTTTCCTTTTCCCTTTCTTTTCTTTTCATCCGATTAGCCCCCCCCCCCCCCCCCCCCATGTCCATAGTTATATATTTTTTTTACAAAATCATCACATGTCTGTTTCAATATCTAGAACCCACAAGGTGTTGTCACATTAGCTCTAGGCTTGTTAAGCATCATCATAGTGTTTAGTCAACTTTAAGATGTGATTAAGACCCTTGATTTGCTTACTAGATTGGGGACAAAGCAAGATCACTTACCCAACATGGTAGGATTCCTTAATTCACTTAGAATTAGGAAAGATCATTGCCACAATTAGAATGCACCTCCATTTCTTGCTTCTTTCTCAAACCGTCGCCCCCTAGTGCCTCTCTAATCTTTTTTTTAATCCAAGTCAACCTCTATATTAGCATGTGTTATTTGCTTCCATAAGTTGACTCCATGTAGTGTGTCACTCATGCTTGGAATCTTACCAACATAATCAAGTGATTAGTGACCTCTTAAAGTGTGATTTGGACCTTGGATATGCTAGGAGAATATGGAACAAGAGTAGATTACTAACCATATAAGGAAGGATTCTCTTAATCACCCTAATCCATAAGAGTTGACTTACCCAAAGTGTTAAGCACCTTCCTAACACCTTCTCATCTCCACCTCTATATAAGGATGCCTTGGGTAAGCCATTCACCACACCACAACCTCTCTTGCTCCCTATCTCTATTTCGAAACACACACACACACACATATCACAAGCTCTAGGAGCAACCAAGGAGATCTAACATCTTGCCTTCTATCTTGGATCCACTAGGAGGTATAAACCTTAACACTTTTACTTCTTTACCTTGTTTATGGTTCACCTTAGTTCATAGTTATCTTTCATGATAAAACATCACCATAGATAGTAATGTAAGTATGTATGCGTGCATGATATATATATATATATATGTGTGTGTGTGTGTGTGTGTACGTGGATATACATACACATGTATGTGTATGCGTGACATATATATAGGTTCACATGTGTATGTGTATATGTATAGACATGTAAGAACCTAAGTTATCATGTTACTTTACTTTAGTAGTGAAAACAAAGTCCATGTGTGTACATACATACATATGCGTGCGTGTATATACATAGTGAATGTGTATGTGTAAAGCATACTCATAAGTATAGATAGTAATGTGTATGGACTACCAAGATACATATGTATATGGGTATGTATGTACAAGTGTATATCCCATAGACATCCTTACCTATGGTTATGAGTGGGAATACACATATATAGATATAAGTATAAATGCACGCATATGTAGGTGAGAATACATGTGTATATGGCACTTGTCTATTGTAAAGATCAAATGTGTTTATGAACTAAACAACTCTTTTTCAAAAGGAACATATACTTTATGAAAAGGAACATGTGATAGGAAATAAGATCTATTTTTTTATCCAAACTATTATTTTCAAGTAATATATAGTTGTCACCAAGAAAAGCAAAACTAACATACCACTAAGGATCGGGTGAACCACGAGTACCATGGATTACCTATTTGTATGAATCTAAGGTACCCATGTATGTATATAGGACGAGATACCTTGTTGTCGGACATACGCTTTTGCTAGACTACACGCAGACTTGAGGTGAGTTCTCACGGCCCCTTTTTACTGTTTTCCATTTTGGGGAAAAGCATGCATTGTTTACTAGTTTTAACATGAAATCCTAGCCGACCGGTGTACATGAGACGATATGTTTAGAGTACTCACTAAAGCCCTCGTTTATTAGTTTATCATAACCATTAGCTATGGATATTGCCTAGAAACGCTTGAATAGATCTATTGGGTTGACACCCCCACTCTCAGTTACTCGCTCTAACCAGTTTATACGATATGAGAGTGCTTGCATTTCTTTTACGACGATTCATTGCATTGTTATGCAATGTGCGAGGCACCACTTGTCGAGGTTTGGTTATGGACTCATGATGGTTTATCATCGTTGTTCTTGGCTAGACAACGATGGGTCATTCAAGAAGTCAAATAGATGTGTTAATTCAAAATCATACCTCAATTTGTGAAAAAAACATTAGATGTCTTAATTCAACAAGTCAAATAGATATTACATTAAAAATAGAATTAGCTCAATCAAGTTTAACATTGTTTAGAACTCATTTGTATGCAACACACCCCTTACAATTTTCACTCCTCTCGGTATAATATTTGGACTAGCAAAAGATGTGCTAGTATTATTCGCTCAAAGACCAAAACTGAAACTTGTTAATATAAATTTGTATAACAATCAAACTTAATAAAAATACACATATATGAAAAGGACTTAAGAGTTTTGGGCTTTAGGTAAAGGTAGGAAAATGTGGTTTAAAAAATGGCTAAAGTAAAAATTTGGTGAAACCGAACTTGCTTACGCTCCTCATTTTCAACAATTAATAATATAAACATATGGGTGAAGATCGACCTACAACATCAACATATATTTATATAATTTTTTTTTCATTTTCTTTCATTCATTTTTTTTTTCATTTTTTTTCTTCAAATACAACAATACAATAATAAATATTCACACTTGGATCTCAAAGTAGGAGTTGGTAAAATTGTTGTTGGGTGTTTTGGTGTAATATATGGTTTTAACAAATGAAAGGTTTAAGGCTCTAAGTTGGCGACTAGTGGTGATATTCTTGGTACACGAGGTAAACACAAAAAATGGTGTAAAAGGGGAAAGAATATCGTAAATTGCTTTTAACATCTAGTGCATATTTACCTAGCATGCATCAAATTACACAAGTTTTGTAACAAAGAAACAAAGGCCTATACTCAACACATGAAATACATTTATCTATTTTTTGGCTCAAAATCTCACCAAAAGTAGGAAATAAGGTTGCCGATGTGTGCATATAATTGTTTTCACTAGCTTGCTAAACGTAATCATGTAATTCTAAGAATTTTCTTAAAAATACTTGTTGAAAATGGTTCATATTATCTAGACTAGCAAAAGATGTGCTAGTATTATTCGCTCAAAGACGAAAACTGAAACTTGTTAATATAAAGTTATATAACAATCAAACTTAATAAAAATACACATATATGAAAAGGACTTAAGGGTTTTGGGCTTTGGTAAAGGTAGGAAAATGTGGTTTAAAAAATGGCTAAAGTAAAAATTTGGTGAAACCGAACTTGCTTACGCTCCTCATTTTCAACGATTAATACTATAAACATATGGGTGAAGATCGACCTACAACATCAACATATATTTATATAATTTTTTTTTCATTTTCTTTCATTCATTTTTTTTTTTCATTTTTTTTCTTCAAATACAACAATACAATAATAAATATTCACACTTAGATCTCAAAGTAGGAGTTGGTAAAATTGTTGTTGGGTGTTTTGGTGTAATATATGGTTTTAACAAATGAAAGGTTTAACGCTCTAAGTTGGCGACTAGTGGTGATATTCTTGGTACACGAGGTAAACACAAAAACATGGTGTAAAAGGGGAAAGAATATAGTAAATTGCTTTTAACATTTAGTGCATATTTACTTAGCATGTATCAAATTACACAAGTTTTGTAACAAAGAAACAGAGGCCTATACTCAACAAATGAAATATATATATATATATATATATATATATATATATATATATCTCTGTGTGTGTGTGTGTGTGTGGCTCAAATGTAATGTCACACCCTCAAATTTCCACTGCGGGGTTTTTACCGCGAGGCGCATGACAAATCCATGATCCCATAGCCATAAGTCACATGAACGACTCTAAATGCCCAAACCATTTAGTTCGTTATTGTAAAACCAAGTTTAGTTAAGATGCGGAAGCGTAAACCAAATTTAAACCTTTTAAAAACTATGCGCAAAACAACGCGCCCAAATTAAAACCAAAACAAAGAAAACGTAAAGCATGATATGTAATTTAGGTGTATGCCCAAGACTCAAATGCAGTGAAGTGTGCAGTGCTTTCTAATCGTGGCACCGGAAGCTAACTACCTGCAAAAGCATGTATATCGTGGGTCGATAAACAATGTTGGTGAGTTCACTAAGTAAAGAAAATGAGTAAGTAAATGCGCTGGTTTCCCAAACCACGTAGCCAAGTAAAAGCGTAGGACCTCCAGACCAAAATGTTCAAGTGTTATCAGTTTAAGCGTGTCAGGGTTAGCTAACCCACTCATTGCAACTAAACAGTATTATTGGGACACCTTCAGTAGTATAATAATTTGGCTCGATAACTAGTGTCTATCAACACTAGTTCTCAATTGTGGTCAGAAGTTCATGACCATGCTCCCAGCATCACAAACATGAGGTTGTTGCACAACCTAATAGCGCTATCAACTAATATCCCGCTCGCTCCCGGCGATTAACCCAATAATGTGCAAGGACTTTTCAAGTGATAGTGTGTTTAGTTCAAAAAGGACCAATAAGTTTTAAACTGATCAAAGCACAATCCTCCCCGAGGATTCGTAACGGACTCTCCCAAAGAGTCAATGTTCAAGTAGTCCCAAACCGGACTAGAAAACGTTTATCAAAGTTGTCTCACCCTGAGACGCATGCTTGTTAAGAAAAAGTAGTGAAACTCACCTTAGTATGCAAACAAATAAATCCAAACTCCAAAGTAGGGTGTGTTACCGACTCCCTAGTACATGTGTCACTAAGTGAGTATATGTGTAATACCATTACACCATATAACCCGTTTGTCCAAGACGTTTAATTGTTCAAAATCGTATAAGTGACACCTAGTGGTTCTACATGCATAAGTAAACCCTACGGACCCGTTGGTGAATATGTTGGTTACCATCAGTTGTACACTTTCTATGCATCACATATAAGTGTCCATTCAAGTTCATGTCAATAACATACCACATAGGACTCCAAATAGTCACATAAACACATAATACACAATCTGCGTTTTTAGGACAGATTATGCGCCATGAAAACTAATCTGTTTAAAATACTTAACAAACGAATTAAACTCCCAAATTTTTACTGAATATTATTTGGGATTCATTGGATAACCCATATTTTTGTTTTGTCTCAAAACCAAACACAAAAATAATGAAAAAGCGTACATCACATATATGTCCAGAAAGTTTCTATAGCAGGTCAAGTTAGTAGAAAACTTCCCAAAAATCGTGTATTCATCCAAACGGGATGAATCCACTTGGAAAGGCCAAGTTATTCTATTGTTAACCTACTGTCCAAATTTCATAACTTAATTCCTTGTAAAACTCGAGTTTTGAATGTTTAAAGTTGACTGAGTTTGTTAATCCGAAAATCTGATATGACCTTTAATCAAAGAAAATTCAAAACCTTATCAAACGACATCAAATTCAGATGATTTTGCCCATTCTAAAAAGATAAGACCATGTACAATACATTCATGCAAAGAATCGATCAAAACAGTTACTTTCAAGCCACGTAACAGACCCTACAAGTCGACATTCAGATTCTGTCCAGATTCTGATCATGCAATATTATCAATTATATCAAACCCTAGTTGCATATTATCAATCAATAGCACCTAATAATCATCACAAAACATCAATAAGAGCCACATCTGATCAAATCCTAATGATACATCATAAACATCATCATTCATAAACCCTAGGAGTCTAAAACATCAAGAACATGCATAATCAGGCAACCTATCAATTTCTAATCGCATAGGATTATGTTTAACCCATTCAATCTTTATAAACTTCCAGTTTTAATCTTTATGAAAAGGTTTTAGACCAAGAAAAACTTAGTTATAAGGTTTTATAACATATTTAAGAAGATTAAAATTCAAAAGATTGAAGATTATACCGCAAGCCTTTCAAAACAATCAACCAAATGCTCTCCAAGCTTTCCGATCGATGTTCTTGAGCCTTAGCAGGTGTTAGAGGCTGATATTTTCGTAACTAGGTGTAAGGGGGTGATTAGGGTTGAGTTTAGGGGTTGTATGAGGCTTAAGATTGCTTAAATAGAGGTTTGAGGCGGTTTGGGCTCGACAGACACCCGTGAGCGGTCGCTCACAGCTCCCCGACTTGCTCCGGGCGTCCTGCTTCGTTGTACTGCCCATTTCCTTTGATGTTTTCGCTATTTTGGACCATAACAAGTGTAACCCCATGTGTTAAGACCCCAACCATCCTAATGGTCCATCCATTATGGTTTTTATTAACGTATTCGGTTTAAGTTCACGTAATCACATACAGTTTGCACATAGTTTCACAGAGTATCATAAAAGCACGTAATCGCAATCAATCTCAATCAATTAATTCACAATTATTTAACTTCATTGTTCACCAACGTCCGAGATTCACTAATCATGTATACAGTATGGTAATTCCCCGAATTACCACTTCATGCAGTTATTAACCTATAACTGTGCAACGTGTGTCCTATCTAGCTAACCCTAGTTAAGTAGAATGCAAGGAATGTAACTAGAGTTTAGTTAAAGTGAGAACCTGAAATTGCGGGGTATCACAGTTGGCTCAAAATCTCACCAAAAGTAGGAAATAAGGTTGCGATGTGTGCATATAATTGTTTTCACTAGCTTGCTAAACGTAATCATGTAATTCTAAGAATTTTCTTAAAAATACTTGTTCAAACGGTTCATATTACTTATCACAAATTAAACCATGATCAAGAATCTATAGTAAAAACAATCTAAAATTGACCATGACAAAATTTTAAATGTTTGTTTTTCGTGTTAAAATTTTTTCAAGGACTTATTTTTTTTTTATAAAAATTTTAAACACACCAAAAATTTCTCACCCCCACACTTGAACGTTACATTGTCATCTATGTAGAAATGGGAAAGAAAACACACAAAAAATAAAAGAAAAACAAACATAAGGACAAGAATGACTCCCCTTTGATATGATGATGTCTCGAAGACGCATCGTCCAAAATTCCACTTTGGTTGTATAACATTTCATTCGCAAGCCCAAAAGTGGTAGTCATCTTTGCCTGGATAGAGATTGAGTACTGGTGAAGTGATCTAAACAAAACAAACACACCAAACACCCAATACACAAAATAATATATGCATACTCGGGGTGCCTCCCGAGAGCGCTAAATTTAAGGGTCTTCAGCCAGACCATACCTGTTTTCACGTTCAAGGTGGTCTCAATGCGCACTTTCCTACTGAATTCCCAATGTATGCTCGGTAGTTTACATGCCGTGTCCAAAGATGCCTGACCAGAATCGACATGTTAAGATCATAAATTTTGTGAGTGCGCTTCAAAATCACTTGCCCAAAATCGTGCAAGCCAACCTTCCTAACCTTGGGTACCAAACTCACTAGCTCTTCTTAAAGCAAAACTTAATTGACAAGATTCATCTCTATGGTTTAAGCATACAAGAAACATACACAAGATCCAACCCATCATCAAAAGCTAATTGATGGAATTCATCCCCATGGCTCAAGCACAACATAAACATACACAAAGTTCAACCCAATATCAATGCTTCATTGAGTACAACACTTGTTCCTTACAAATACACAATCAAAACAACATTATAAATCTAGAAACTTACAATCCTTCACCCGGAAGTGAAGGGGAACTTAACCAAACATGGTTTTAGGAGCTTGAATGATGTTGAAGAAGATGAAGAAAGTAGCCATGGAAGATCTTGGATGATGATAAAGAATAATGGGTTTTTGATGATTGATCTTGATGTTCTTGATGGTATGGGATGACATGATGGTGATTTGGGAATGAAAGATGGTGTTTTAGATCCCCAAAACTTGTTTATAATTCATTAAAAAATTCATTAACTTTGGTCAAAAAATCAAGTTTGGTCAGGTCCGACCGTCACCGACGGTGGATAGGGCGTCGGCGACGGCCTGGGTTGGTCGATGCCCAAACGGCCAAAAAACTTGTTTTCTTCGTAACTTTTTCGTTTCAACTCCGTTTTCCTCCATTTTTGCGGCCACGTCTTCGTATTTTCGCTCTCTTTCACATAATCACATAATATATTTAAATAAAATCCATTTATTTTATCCAAAATTGAATATACTTCTCAACGGTCTCCACTGTGTGCTCGTAAAATCACCATTTTAGCATATAATTCGCACCTTCCATAATTCTTAGCGGAGTACCTTGTTCCGGACAAAGCTACACACAAAAGATAATAAAAATAACAAATAAAATTATATAAATGTGATCCTTTCGGTATCACATCAGTATGGAATGCAACTTTTTTCGTCCTCTTCCTGCATTTGAATCTGATGGTAACCCTTGTAGGCATCCAGGAAACATTTGAAGGGGAAGCCTGTAAGAGAGTCAACTTTGAGGTCAATTTCGGGTAGGGGTAGCATTCCTTAGGACAGGCTTTGTTGAGATCTTTGAAATCTATGCACATCCTACAAGATTCATCAGGTTTTCGGCCCATCACAGGGTTGGCGACCCATGATTGATATTTGACCTCTCGAAGGATTCCGGCTTCTACAAGCTTGTCAACCTCCAAGCAAGTTGCCAAACTTCTTTCAGGTGCAAGGCTTTGTTTCTTTTGGACTACGAATTTAACATCATAGGGAATTCTGAGTTCATGTTCGGAGATGTCTCGTGGGATGCCAGTCATGTCACTACGACACTAAGCAAAGAAATCAACGTTGCTTTTAAGTAACCTTTCAAACTTAGAGAGTATGTCTTTGGGAAGCCCGGTATGGACCATGACCCTTTGTTCAGGATATTCGAGGTTAATACTTAAGCCTTGTACGGTCTCTATCATCTTTGTTTCCCTCTATTATGAGTACCTTGGTAGAGGGTTGAAGGGTTGCCGCCCCATTTTCAGTAGGGAACTTCACACTCTTTTGACTGATAGAGACGACCATATCAAAGGTAACCAAACCTGGTCTTCTAATAATAACATCATAGCTTGAAGGTAAGTTGAGGACTACAAAGGTGAGAGGTTCAATTCTCTGCATCTTTCCTTCGGAGAAACCGCATCCAGTGTTATTTGCCACAAGGGTTTGAGGGGTATGTCGGCTATACCTTTGATGGAGAACTCAACTGGCTGAAGCTTGGAGAGTTCATTTGGGCTTAGAAAATTGAAGTATTTTTCAAACATGATTTCCGTGGCTGCCCCGGTATCAATGTAGGCTCATTGTGTCTTGATTGAGCCTATTAGAGCTTCCACGACCAGAGGGTCATAGTTCTTTTCTCCTTCTGGTGGGGAAGCAGACACGTTGACGTTCCCAAGACTCCAACCATGGGCGTTTATTGGGAGTCTCTGGTTCAATAAAAACCATGTTAACTTCTTTCTTCTTACCCTCTGCTATATTTTCTTGAACTCTTTTGACCAGATGAGCCAATTCTCCAGATTTGCAGCTTCTTCAATCCTTTTCTTGAGTTGAAAGCAATCATTAGTGTGATGTCCTTTTTCTTCGTGGAACTCACAGTATTAGTTGGAGCTTTCATTTCTTTTGCTCTATGGCAAAGGACGGGAAGGTCTAAAGCTGTGTTTAACTTCTTCAGTTGCCATGATTTCTTGAGGGGTCTTGGTTAAAGCAGTGAAGCTTATCATTTGTTCTCTGCTTCCTTCAGACCTTCGAGGTTCAGACCCTTTGGATCGTTTGTCATAAGACCCATATCTACCCCTTTTTTGGTTTGGACTAGAGCTTCTCCAGTTAGCAGTTTTCTTCCCTGGTTCTTTGATGTCTACAACTTCCTCCCCTCAAATGTGGGCTTTAGCCCTTTCAAGAGCTTCTTCGATGGTTCTTGGGAGACTTTTTTTGAAGTATCGAGTAAGGTATTTGGAGTTTATAGCATTCATGAACCCTGCAACCTTCATGTTTTCATTAGCACCAACATATGTGTGGCCTTCTCTCATGTATCATTCTATAAAGTTTCTGAGGCTGTCGTCATCCCTTTGCTTAATCTGGAAAATGACAGTGTCATCCTTAACACAATGCCTTTGTTAAGAAAAATTGGCCAAGAACCCTATGCCCAAATCGTTAAAGGATCGGATGCTTCCAGCCGGAAGGTCGTTGAACCAAATACGGGTTGAGCCAACAAGTGTTTGCATGAACATGAGGCAACACTGGGTTTGTAAGGTTTGTTCATGTGGTTTTCAAATCTAGTGTTGTCATTGCCATTCGAGTTACCTTGGTGTGTGGCCAGTGCTTGGCTAATGAGCTGTTTCCAAGGAAAATAGGCCATCATTCGAGTCATCATTTGAGGCATAAGATTAAAGCCTTGAAGGCTTTCAGATGTCATCATGCTACTGACTCCCATGGGCATACTCATAGAGGCGCTACGGGCCATGGGTAGGGAAACCATGGCTTGCTCCCAAGAAGTGGGCGCTGGGGGTGGAACACTTGAGACCGGCGACTGTAGGAGTTGGTCTAAAGTGAACTCATGCCCTATGGGTGTACTTGAGACAGGAGGTTGAGATGTGAACAGGGGCAAGGAGGTTGGACTCGGCCTTCCCGACTGATAAGATCCTAGATTAAAAGGAGAGAAGGCCGAACTAGGCCCGACTCCTGGGTTAGGAGGTGTGGGTTGAGAGCTTGAAGGAGTCAGATGAGGAGGAAGAGATGGCCCGGGTGAGAGTGAGGGCTTGTCCTCTTCATAATCCAGCCGGAGCCTTACTCCTTTTTCTTTTTCCCTGTTCACGTGTTGGTTGAGAAGGTATCTCAGTTGTAAAAAGTTCCTTGCAACTCCCTCGGGGGTTAGATCTTTGCGTTCGGGTGTGCACATGGAGTTAAGAAGGGGAGATACTACTCCTGAGCGAGAGGGAGTTGGAGTTTGGAAGAGAGTGAACTCTTGAGATGCAGCCCCCATAAGGGTACTTCCAGGGGTTGAAAAAGAAACAGACCTGTTAGGGGAGGTCTGGTCGGTGTTGGGAGAGACTTGGTTCACTTCCTAGGGAGACTCTTGGTCGGATATTTCAAGGAGTTGGAGCTACACTTTTGATCTGAGAGAAGAATACAATGGCGCAGCCCCACGGTGGGCGCCAACTTGTTTCTACAACAAATATCGAACTGAAGTTAGTACAGAATCTCACGGTGGTAAAAGGGTTGAAGGGTTTAATTTCACCAAACGCAGGTCGTGGTGTCCCCCTACGTTGTTAAACGTAGATGGGAGGTTCAAGATTTTTAATGTTTAATTGTTAGGATTCTAATTTGAGATGGACTCAAAGTCAGGATGTAGTTTATAACTTTTAGTGAAGTGTTATGTGATTTAGGGAAGATATCACACATGAAATTGTGATAGTAGAAGAGAATAGAAGAATGAGTGTGTGAGGTGTATCAGATCACAGATGGAGTGTCTGATTTATAGAGAAGGAATCTTCTATTTGAGGAATTGATAAACTCTTGATCCAAGTAACAACTTGGGGACTTTCCACTTAATCCGATAAAGGCTTCGGACTTGCGGTCAATGGGATGTAACTCTTCCAGGTTCAGAGTGTGGGCAGTTGGAGGAGTCAAATGAGGAAAAGTGATGACAAGACATGTCATGGATTTTGTTCTTTCTTCTTGGTGGCAGTACTTGTTACCTTTTGAACCCCTTTAGCTTTCAACCTTTCAAGCCGGGTAGTGTAATGTAATTGATTTATTTAATCTTAAATTGCCCACGTCATCACATACCAACATTGAATAACTGAAAATCATTAGGAGAATTTTACAAAAGACTTGGTTTATCTCCTTATTTCAAAAACCCTTTTCTTTCTTTTAGAATTATCGGATAACAATCTCCACTAAAATCTAATATGGTCCATGAGATCTTTGACGCTCCATTTCTACTTGAACATTTTATGAGAATGAATTTAATCCGTGTCTCATTGATTGAATTGATATCTTTTACATAAATGATATGTTGTAAAATAAACTATGAAATTGAATCAAGAACTCCAATCAAATGCTTCGGGTTATTATTATTGTTGAAAACGAAAAAGAATTACAAAGGAATTGAAGGAAAAAACAAACACAAAGAATTAACCTACTGATTGAATCAAACTACCCTCTTATAGCCCTAATTGCCAATTTGTTAGTTAAAGTCTGTTAATACTTTCAGATTAACACAACTAGTCCCTCAAACTTATCAGACTTAACACTATTGACACAAAACTTTATTAAGAAGAAATAGACTTTAAGAAATGTCACGCCCCTGAACTTTGTATATAAGTGTAATTCGATTGCCTGTTTGGAAAGTAAGTTAGCAACTAAGGTTAGCAATGTTAAGATGCAAAATGATGCACGTATATACGGTAGAATTTTTTTTATCGAATAGTTAATTCAATTTCACGATAAAAACCAAGTTACATCGGGATAATGGATAAGCGAGCAACAAGCTGCGCCGCTATCCCTTTTTGAATCTCAAAGCCTATTCTACTAAATACAAACCCTTGGTTCCTCGGGCTTTGCGAGTCACTGTGGACCACATTCTGCACCTGCTCCAAAAAGCGAACTGCCTTAGGGGCTAAGGATCCAAAAGTGTCGAAGGCAAATGGAATGAGCACATATTGATTCTCTAAACATGTTGCCTCATGCTTAGCAACCTTCCTAGCTTCCGCCTTCAAAACCTCCTGTCCCGGAACGAATCCACTATCTCTCAGCCCCACCAATGGGGACACCCCAGTGAGGTCAACACACGTGTGCTTACCCCCGCCCAGCCAAACACAAGGACATCCGCAGGACGCAGGGTAGATCTTCCCTCTCGTGGGTCAGTCAGAAAGTTAACAGGGGCTTCTTTCTTGGCTGAGATCCCGGCATGCCAAAGAACATCCCATAAAATATATCTAACCCAGTCATGACGATACTTGATCCCCGAAAATTCCTTATAGTGGAGGGCATGCTCGCCAAATCTATCCAAACAGGCTTTTTTACAAATGGGGCAAGAGTCGGCTGGCGGAAAAAGGGGAATCATGAGCCCGTATTTAAGGATGGCTCTATATTCAACTGCTGACATCCGTTGCTGAAGACCTTCAATGGGCGCAACAACCAAAAAATCCTGGGCATGAGCCCCCTTGAGACAAGCAAAAACTGCTTTTTGACGGGGGGGTCATATCGAACCGCTCCTCCATATCCTGTGCGTGTTTACCATAAAGAGCACTTGCCAAAGTTTGTTGAGGTTTCTTAGGGGTGGTCTCCTTATTAGTAAAACCACCTAGATCAAGGTCTGGGAGAGTTGTTCCAATATTACCAAGCGCAATGGAGTAGTCAGGATCCACCCCGACAACACCAGCGCTTCGCAAGATGTGATCCTGCAATTTCCACGACTGGGCCCCGGATGCCACAAAAGCATATGCGGAGACGTCCTCCGCCGAGATAAGCCCTAAGCCCTCGCAACGCATAAGGAAATAAGCCAACCTCCACTGAAGGTCCCCAAAATGCGGTCCTCCGCTGACTACAATGTCTTCAACTGCCCCTCGCAGACCTGCATCAAAGATAGATACAACCTCTTTGACATGTTCGGGTTGACAGGTCCGGAGCCCAAACACTAATTTAGAAACCCCCATGCACGAGCTCAACAGGAGGAGCTCACTTTGGGGGGCCCTCAAGTCCGATAGTCGTTTCATAAGATCAACCGCCCGGAAGAGTTCGTCTAGATGCCAAAGACTGAATAAACCCTGCATCCCGACTAACCCCCCCCCCCTACGGGCCTGCTAATCTCACTAGGGAATAAACCCGAAACTTTCTTCGAACCATTGCATGACGGCCAAAAATTCTTCGTTTTCCGAATATTAAGCCTAAGCCCAAGAGACGCCCCCTCTGAACGAATAATGTCCAACGCCCTAGCAACTTCCTCTGCCTTACCTATGATAGTGCCATCGTCTGAGTACCAAGCATGGAAGGGCAAGAAACAGGCGCCCTGCACACGAAGGATCAGCGGATGGAGAACCAGCACAAAAAGAAGGGGGCCGAGGGGGTCCTTTTGCTGCACCCCTGTGGTACCCCAATATGAGTATCCCCCACATATAATCTTGCGGGTTGCACATATAAAAACTGGACCCACGGGAAGATAGATGGGCATCTGCAACTAACTTCCCTGAGAAGTATCGTACGGTCCACCTCGTTGAAGGCGTTAGTGATATACGTTAAAATATACACATTTAAGTCCCCGATTTAACTCCCAAATTACGCGTTTTCGACCATAATTGCACGAATTCGGTACTTAACCGCTTCATATGTTTATTGCAGGTTTTAAACGACGTCCCATGAGCAAAGTCGAAGAAACCGGGCGAAAATCAGACAAAAGGGAAAGTTTCTGCAAAATCAGCCATGTTTGGAAATAATGCACCGTCGTGCACCCTAGGTGAACGCCCGTGCGTGCAGCTAATGTTCTCGGGCACCCTAATCAGCACTACCGTGCGGGTGCCCGTGCGACTCAAGTTCCCGGGTGCACTGCCAGTGCACCAGGCAGTGCACCCCCAGCACTCGGCCACCACCAGACCAGCACGCCCGTGCACCCTAGGTGCACGGCCGTGCGGAATATCTAGATATTTCCAGAGATCAGCAAGGCCACTTCCCCACATGCATGTCGACTCAACTTGATAAAGTGCACGGCCGTTCATAAAATCAAACTTTCTATAAAAACAGAGCATAACCCACTGATCAGATATTGGGTGGTCTCTGGGCGATTTGGGGCGATTTTCTGGACCTGTGAGCTGCTGCAAAGACGAGGAACGAGCTCGGGAACTCATCCGGATCATCGATCATCATCCAATCCATCACATTCAAGTTTTATGGTTTGATCTATTAAGCTTTTAGTTGATTCAAATCTGTTTGTTTTAGCTTGTTTGTGTTGTTTATGTAGTACATTATCGTCTAGTAATCATGTTTAGTAATCGTTAGTAGAAAAAACAATCACTAGTATGTAATCATGTTTTGTATAAATTTGGCGTTTTTCATGTTTAGATCTTGATGATCATAGCGCAACCTTGTTTCGTTGTTGTTGGATTTGTAGCTGTATTTGAATGACTTTAGCGATTGTCGAATGTGTTAGGCGGATAAATGTTGAAAAACCGTCCGTTTAATCGTCCGGTAGTAGACTAGTTAACTTGTTAAATAGTTTATGCCATGAAACTGTAACCGGGTATTGGTTTGGTTAATGTCTGTCGAATAACGGTTAAAAATGCTTACCGGCACGTAAAAGGGTTTAAAAAGTCTAATGGTGCCGTTACTAGTCTTTGACACGGTTAATGATCTTTGGTAGTTATTTTGGTAAAAATAGCGATCTTAGTAGATCTGGGTTCAAAGTTGGTAAAATGGAATAGGTTGTGAAATGCTCTACTTTATGCTAGTTTAGGTGGCTGTATTGTGTATTCGGTATCGCTTTCCTGAATTAGTGAGGTTAGAATACTCTTAACAGATGACTAACTTATCTTTAAAAGATCTGCGTGAGATTATATCAGCTGCTCGCTAATAAACGACTTGAAGTGGTTAACGTGTGTATTCGTGTTAGCTTTCTGTTTAGTTGTCATGTTAGGATGCCCGAAAGGGACACTAACTGTCGAAAAATGGGAATGTTGATCACACGCCTGTATTACTTATTATATTTAGATGACATGCTAGGATTGGTAAATTATAGTTTATATAGTTATATTTTGTATTTGGAGTCCTACATATGTTATTTATGTGTTTTAGAATTAAAGTAGTTAAAAACAACAAACTTCAACTATCTTTTCCTACTGATAAATCGGGGACAGAGTTTTAGTACTATTGCTCCTCGCGCGTCCATGGATCGATATCTGGTTCTTATCTGTACGTTACTACATATATGACAGGGTACACTTGCCCTATTGTGTGTGTTTTAATATATTAAGGTCTAAACCATTTTTATAAATATTAAAGCAAAACGTGTGTTATTTCATTGTAAAATTATGTGTATATCCGCACACGTCAAGTTTTTGGCGCCGTTGCCGATGACGCGACGAGCATTAGGAACGAACCGCGTCAACTTTTTGAATTTTTATTAAATTTATCTGTCTGTAGATATTTTGGATTGATTTTAGATTGGTTTATAGGTTTGCATATAGATTCTTTCATTTATCTACTTATAGGATTGTTTGATTTGATTTTTCGTTCATTAGGATGTTGATAGATTTAATTTATTGAATATTGGATTAATTGGTTTGTCTATGAATTTGATTTGTTCGTTATTTGATTAATTAGATTTATTTGTTCGTATTCGGACTAATTATTAATTTCATTCTTTATATAGTTTTAGGCTTAGTCTGCTTATTTCTGTTCATTTTATTGATTTTATTAGTTTATATTTGATTTTCTTGAATATATTTGCTTTCCGTTATTTTCGCATGAATTTATTGATTATTTATTTCATTTATTTATTTTTCTGTCTTTTATCGCCTTTTTGGGTTTGTCATATATTCGCCTGTTGCAACTGTATCATTCTTACATGCAGGTTGATGTCCACAAACCCTGGGTCTTCTGGTGATCTGTCTGACGAGGAGCGAACGCGCCTGAGGAGAAGCGAGAGGATTAGACTTCATAAGTTGCGTCTTGTTTCTGATATTCTAATTACTGCTCCTATAGTTGAGGTCCCAATTGACGATGCGAGGCACGATCTGGCTGACGACGAGGGGTCGGAAGCCCACAGTGACATTATCATGGCGGACGACGACATTCCGCTGAATGATAGTGGTCGTCCAGGAGGGGATGGACTGGCACCGAGTATTGTCCGGCCGGCTATTTTGGCTGACCATTTCGAGATCAAATCCAGTATCGTGAACATGATACAAAACTCGGTGCAATTCGGTGGACTGGAGCACGAGCATCCAGGCCGACATATTGCTGCATTCTTAGAGGTTTTAGCCACCTTTAAGATGACGGGCATCTCCAATGATGCTATCCGTCTCAGACTCTTCCCATTCTCACTGCGGGACAAAGCCTGGACTTAGCTTCTGTCACAACCCGCAGGGTCGATCACGACCTGGGCAGAGTTATCCCAACAATTCATGCAGCAATATTTTCCTCCTGAAAAGACACAGAAATTGAGGAATCGCATCATGACGTTTCGTTAAGATGACGAGGAATCATTACACACCGCGTGGGAGAGATTTAAAGACCTACTCTTGAGCGTCCCGCACCATGATATCTCAAAAAGACATCAGGTGCAAATGTTCTATCAAGGACTCGAGTTTGACTCACAGGAACGCCTAGATGTATATGATAGCGGGGACATCGGAACAAAGTCCCCCAATGAAGCATGGGCCATTATCGAAAAGGCGTCCCAAAAGTCAAAGTCTCAAAAGAGTGACCGATCAAGGTCTTCTTCTGCCCGATCGGGTGTACATGCCGTGGATAACTACACGGCCATTTCTGCACAGATAGAGGCGCTGGGCACGAGATTTGACAGATCTCAACAAAGTGTAGCCCAGGCCCAAATTCTGTGTGATCAGTGCGGGGTATCTCACGAGCCTGGCTTGTGTGCTCAGGGGGTTATGTATACTGGCCACGAGGATGTGGCTTACATGGGGAATCAGTCGAGACCCTAAAATAACCCCTACAGTAATACCTACAATCCGGGATGGAGGAACCACACAAATTTCGGGTGGAGATCTGGTACTTCGAACCAGAACCCTCTCGGATTTCAGCAAAGAGCCTCCGCACCACACCAATCTCACCAATCCCAGCAGTCCCAACAACAACAGCCTTACCAATCTCATGGCCAATCTTACCAACCCAGACCGAACCAGTACCAGAACCAGGGCGCCGGGGCAGTTCCCAGTAGCACGCCCAGGGCGGTACGTCTAGGTTGGAGGAGATGATGTCTCAACTCCTCACCAACACAACAAATTCCAATCAAATTGCTGAGCAGCGCTACCAGTAACACGAGGAGCGCTTCTCCAATTATGAAGGAGAGATGAGGGGACAAAAGGCGTCCATGCAGGCCATTGAAAACCAGGTAGGCCAGATGGCGAAGATGATGTCCGAGACTTAGGAAACAAAAAGACGAGGCGCAATACGGGAAATTTCTCGAGCTGTTCAAACAGCTACATATAAACATCCCGTTTGTGGAGGCCTTGGCACAGATGCCTAAGTATGCCAAATTCCTGAAGGACATCCTCACCAATAAGCAAAAACTTGAGGACCTGTCCTGTGTGCTTTTAAACGAGAACTGCTCTGCAATCCTGCAGAATAGACTGCCCATGAAGATGGGAGATCCAGGTAGTTTCACCATCCCTTGTCTGATAGGGAACATGTCTGTCAGTAATGCATTGGCAGACTTGGGTGCGAGCATTAACCTTATGCCTTATAAGGTTTTTGAGAAGCTGGATCTGGGTGAGCCTTCACCCACCAGGATGAGTATTCGTCTTGCTGATCGTTCGATCAAATATCCTCGGGGATTTGTTGAGAATATGCTTGTCAAAATTGACAAATTTGTATTCTCGGTGGATTTTGTCATCCTTGATATGGATGAGGACTCTAAAGTGCCTCTGATCCTTGGATGTCCTTTCCTTAACACGGCTAGGACGATTGTTGACGTAGCTGCGGGCCAAATCACACTCCGGGTGAATGATAAGAATGTGACTTTTGATGTTCAGAGGTCGATGCGTCATCCCGAGAGTCAGGATGACACACTATACTATCTTGATATATGAGACCAGTGTGTAAGTTCTCACTTTCAAGGCACGATAGAGGGGAATGTTTCGGGCACACATCTGTTGTGTGGGGACTTAGATGGCATTATGAAGGAGGGCCATAGAGACGAGCAGCCGGTCTATCAGATCGGTGATGATAGTTCCCAGAGCCCGGAGCGTTTCGTGGAGATTGAGCGAGAGGAGAGCGATAAGTCGAAGCCGTCTGTTGAAGATCCGCCGTCGTTGGAGCTGAAGGAGCTTCCACCGCATCTGGAGTATGCATTCCTTGATGAGGAGGGTCGTCTGCCTGTTATCATTTCATCTTCTCTATCTGCTGTTGAAAAGAGCGAGTTGCTTCGTGTGCTTAAACTTCATAAGAAGGCAATCGCCTGGAAGATCATGGACATCAAGGGAATTAATCCCTCATTCTGTACTCATAAAATCCTGATGGAAGATGTCTATAAGCCTTGTGCGCAGCACCAGAGGCGTCTGAACCCGAACATGCAAGAAGTTGTTAAGTCCGAGGTCATTAAGTTGCTTGATGCTGGATTGATATATCCGATCTCGGATTCTGTTTGGGTTAGTCCTGTGCACGTCGTGCCCAAGAAGGGTGGCATGATAGTGGTCACGAATGATAGGAATGAGTTGATTCCTACGAGGACCATCACGGGGTGGAGATTTTGCATTGACTATCGCAAGCTCAATGACGCCACCCGCAAGGATCACTTCCCGCTTCCATTCATCGATCAGATGTTGGAACGACTGTAGGGTAAGTTGTACTACTGTTTCCTTGATGGTTTCTCTGGATACTTTCAGATCCCTATCAATCCTGTGGACCTAGATAAGACGACTTTCACATGCCCTTTTGGCACATTCGCCTACAGGCGTATGCCGTTTGGGTTGTGCAATGAGCCGGCGACCTTCCAGCGTTGCATGGTTGCCATTTTTCACGACATGATCGAGGACTCCATGGAAGTATTCATGGATGATTTTTCAGTCTTCGGGAGTTCATTCGATCAATGTCTAGGGAATCTGGAGCGGATGCTTCAGAGGTGTGAGGAGACCAGTCTTGTGCTCAACTAGGAAAAATGCCACTTCATGGTGAAGGAAGGAATAGTCCTGGGGCATAAGGTCTCCCAAAGTGGGTTGGAGGTTGACCCGGCCAAAGTAGATATCATTTCTAGGCTCCCTCCACCCTCCTCTGTTAGAGCGATCCGAAGTTTTTTGGGTCATGCGGGATTTTACAGGCGATTCATCAAAGATTTCTCAAAGATCGCCCATCCTATGACCCGTCTGTTGGAAAAGGATGCACCGTTTGTGTTTGGTGCAGAATGTGTGAAAGCCTTCGGGCTTTTGAAATGTTTGCTTGTGGAGGCCCCTATATTGGTAGCACCCGACTGGGAGCTGCCATTCGAGATTATGTGCGACGCGAGTGACTTCGCGATAGGGACTGTCTTGGGACAGCGGAAGGACAAGCACTTCCACCCGATCTACTACGCTAGCAAATCTCTTCATGATGCTCAGGAGCATTACACCGCCACGGAGAAAGAGCTTCTAGCTGTAGTATTTGCATTCGACAAGTTTAGATCTTATTTGGTGCTGTCGAAGACCATTGTCTAAACAGACCATGCAGCGATCTGATACCTTTTTAGCAAACAGGACGCGAAACCGCGCCTGATTAGGTGGATCCTGTTGCTGCAGGAGTTCGATATAGAGATTCAGGACAAGAAGGGTGCCCTGAATGTTGCTGCTGACCATCTGTCCAGACTCGAGCATGAAGATGCCGAGAACTCCGCGTGGGATACCATTAATGACAATTTTCCCCACGAGTTCTTGATGAGTGTCGAGTCGGTGGAAGATGTATCGCCATGGTTTGTGGATTTTGCGAACTACCTGGCGTGCGGGATCCTTATCAAAGGATTGTCGCACCAGCAAAAGAGGAAGTTCTTCGCGGACCTTAAGCATTACTTCTGGGACGACCTATTGGGACGACTCCCTTTCGGCTTGTCTATGGCAAGGCGTGTCATCTCCCTGTCGAGTTAGAACATAAGGCATTCTGGGCTCTTAAAACAACGAATTTGGATCTTAAGACCGGCGGTGAGACCCGTTTCTTGCAGATCCATGAGCTAGAAGAGCTTAGGCAACAAGCCTATGAGAACTCGATATTGTATAAAGAGCGCACAAAGAGATTGCACGACAGTCGCCTGAAACACCGAGAAGATTTTCAGGTAGGCGACTTGGTCCTGCTTTACAACTCGCGCCTGCGTCTCTTTCCAGGAAAGTTGAAATCCCGATGGACAGGACCGTACACTGTTAAGGAAGTATATCCTTACGGAACTGTCTTGATTGAAAATTCGGAGGGTTTGACTTTCAAAGTCAACGGTCATCGCCTGAAAGTCTACATTGACGGACCGGTTGACAAATCCGTGGAGTTGATCGATCTCTACGACCCGCGCGCCTAATAAGTGTGGGGAAGTGAGTCTAGCTAGCGACTCGTTAATAAATATAGCACGGCGTGTATGGGCGCGCAAAAGGGTAAATATGTAATTAGTGTAAATATTTATTGCTTTTCGTAGTTTAACGTTGTTTCGAGTCATGTGCAGGTTCGTACGAGTATGATCAGAGCCGGAAGGAGCAATGAAGCGCAAATAGTCGCCAAACAGGTTTAACTTAGCTATAATGATGATTTCGGACAAAATGGGACACTTGCAGCCTCAAAACTGCACATCTGCAGGTCGTGCACGGTCAAGCGCACTGCCGTGCAGCTGACCGTGCATGACCCAGTGCACCAGGGTGCAAGGGGCAGTGCAAGAGGATGTGCACGGCCAAGCGCACGACCGTGCGCATGACCGTGCGGGCTAAAAAGCCCGGCCCAAATTCATGGCTATTTAAACATCCTTATCTTCAAAACCCTAAACACTTGCACTCCCATCTGCACCCACGTTCCAAACAGCCAAAACACCCGATTCTTCATCACCATTAGCTCGAATCTTCACTCCTTTCCTTCTAATCAACCAAGGTACGAATCCCTTCATAATTTTGCACTTGTATTTTAAATTTTTAGATTAGATCTGTTCTATTTTCGTATTTTAGGGCAAGATTTGGGGGTTTTCTTCATAAAATTTTAATAAACCCACTAATTTTGTTTAGTTTTTAGTTTAAAGTAGTTTTTATTTTTTGTTGTTGATGTTGATGTTGAAACCGTGCACACCCAGGCCCAAATCATTGTCATTGTGAGTTTATTTGAAAAATATAAGAGATTTGGGTGCTGTTGTGAAATTTTTCGAAGGTCTGGGAGTGTGCACGGTCAGCTGCACGGTCGTGCGCATGACAGTGCGAGCCGAGAAAATAGGGCTGCACTGCCAGTGCGACTTGGCGTGCAGCCTCTGATCTGACCATGGACCAAGGGTGCACGACCATGCACCATAAGCGCACGGCCGTGCATCAGATGCAGATTCAGGTCAGAATGCGCGCAGGTCCGTTTTGGACATCCGGGACCTCCGTTTTTTGTGTACTAACAGCTGTATATTAATTTTTGCATGCAGATGGCCCACGCCTACCTCGGATTCGACAACCGTGACAAAAGGGAAGGACCATGTATCGACAAATTCATGAAGCTCTGGGCTAGGAAGAACTCATTCGATGTTCCTATTCGGCTTAACTTAGACCTACTCACCGCGCTGAATCAGCGTGAAAGATATGATGGATTTGTCTCGCCACAGATGGCAAAACTGCTGAGTATAAACCAGCCTGTCTACAGGGAAATTACGATCAAGTTCTTATCATCCTTCTCCTACAAAAAACCAAAGGAGGGGTTGTATAAGGACTTCCATACGAAAGACATTCGGTTTAGGCTTTGTGGATAGTGGTACCATTGGTCGGTTGCGCAACTGGGAAGGAGGCTCGGGATCTATGAGCATTTGGAGACCGACTCTGAAGATTTTTGCGGGATCCACAGCTTCGTGGATAATGACGAGCGGGCCGCGTTTTGGGCATCCATTGCCGTTGGTGCACCTTATAATCCAAGGTCTGCCAAGGCCACTAGGATTAAGGACCCGCTACTCCGCCTCTTGCACAAAGTTTTCAGCCACACGATCTGTGGTTGAAAGGACAGTTCGGGGAACTGTCCCACTCCAGATCTTCTCTATTTGTATCATTTTTACGAGGGTGCCCCGCTGAACTTGGCCGCACGGATGGCCGAGTTCTTTCTCACTGCTGGGGGCACCAAGGACAGGAGTGAGATCCATGGGGGGGAGTACGTCACCCAGATCGCCGTGGCATTGGGAGTTCTGACCGACGAGGTCAGGGCTCAGAACCTGCTAGCTGACACGGATGGGGGTCCACGCCTTATTAGCCAGGATATTATATGGGACCCCGTGCCACCAGAGGACGAGGAGGATGAGGAGATGCACGAGCAGCACGCAGGAGGCGGTGGTGACGCGCCACACGACTCTCCACACCACTCTCCTCAGCACTTCCAGCCCCAGGACCAGCAGTGGCCTCCAGGCATCCCGACATACGCTGAGTTCTACCAGCAGTTCCAGGCGATGGAGCTAAACATGCACAACATCGGTGCAAACCAGGTGGAGATCAGGCAGGACCAGCAGTACATGCGGTCCACTATGGATCGTGTGCAGCAGGATGTCAGGCACAGCTTTGAGTAGCTCTTCGCCGGGTTAGAGCAGGTGCATCCGGGTTATTTCAGTAACCCTCCCTCATTCCCTTATGGTGCTCCTGGCGACCAGCCAGGAAGCTCCGGTCAGCACCACGGGGACGACGCCGACCAGTAGCCACGACCATCTCTTGCATGCATTTGTTAGTACTTCTTTTATTTTATGCTTTCAGTACTGTATTTTCGGGTCTGCGTACCCAAGACTTTTTAGTATTTGTAGTTGAACTATTTCTTTTCCGTATGTCAGTATGTTAGTTTATTTTATTTTGTTTTGTGGATGTGAATGATGGGTTTGATGAGTTTGTTTGTGTCAAGAATGTTGATTATGCAGGTAACTGGCGAGCACCGTTATCGGGGCTCATGCCGTCTATTTACCCGGGGCGTTTCTTCGACACAAGGGGAGTATTATTCTCCTTTTTCCCACTATAGATAGCTAATTCATAAACGCTTTCTATTGTCACATTGGGACAATGTGAATTTCAAGTGTGGGGAGGGATTATATCTTATATGTTTGTCCTCTTGTATATATATGTATATATATATAACCTTATAAGTAAATATATGTGTATATATATATTCACACAAACATCAAGCCTAACTAATTTTTGATAAAAATAACTTGAGGCGCGACAAACAGATGAGATACGAGCGTGTTAGATTCGTATACTTGCACCCATTTCCTTCCGGTTACGTGAGCGTTTGAGCCTTAGAATAGATTACATTTCTTTGACATGCTTGCAAGTAAGCCGGATGTTTTGTGCAGTTTAGAACTTGTCACTAGTATACTTGTTTAGACCAGATACGTGTGAGATTGTACGAACATGATTGAGGCATTTAGGATACCCTTTTGATTTAGCCTTTTCTTTTCGTTCTATCTGTTTCCCGCACCCATATGTTATCCACTAGTTAACCATGTTGAACCTAATCCCGTGTTTTTCTTATTTACCACACCATTTCACCACTAAAACCAAACAGCCTTTTTCTTTTAAAACCCTTGTGTTAAAACTCGGTTTAGGTTATTGTTTAACTAGTTTATGTATTATAAATAGTTCGTTCTCGGGTATATCTGATTAGAACCCGTATGTTGATATTATTTCAGTTTCAGTTCATTATATATATCATAGATATATATATGTAAAAAAAATGAGAACACCCTAAAATAGGGTGAATTAGCAGTATTCGAGCAGTTTTTAGAGCTTTAAAAGTTAAGAATTATAATTTAGCTCAATTTAAAATAAAAATCGCCTATATTCGCGTTTGTGTTGTACAGTTGTATTAGTTGATATTATTTAGACATAACCGCCGAGTTTTAGCCGATTCGTCACTGTAAATATCCATTCCATACCCTTACCTATGCCTAATATTACAACCCGTACAAGACCTCTTGATTTGTGCCTTTTCACACGTTAGTTGGTGAAGATTAGATCTTTTGACAAGCTTATGATATTGCACGATTCATTGTCTTGGCAATGGAGCGATTTACACATACACATTACACGTATGTATCATAAATAAAACCGAGTGTGTGTGAACATTGTGAGTCGTGTACTGGTTTGCGCGTTTATAGATCAGAAGTGAGTCGTTGCTTTTTAGTTATCTTATCACCTGTTTATATATCTTTGTCGGCTTGTCTATTAATGTCTGTACAGGTTATATTTTGTCTTTGTTGCCACTTGGCGAGTTTTTCGTTTATTTCTGTTTAGTCGTTTGCTTGAGGACAAGCAAAGTTTAATTGTGGGGAGGTTTGATATACGTTAAAATATACACATTTAAGTCCCCGATTTAACTCCCAAATTACGCGTTTTCGACCATAATTGCACGAATTCGGTACTTAACCGCTTCATATGTTTATTGCAGGTCTTAAACGACGTCCCACGAGCAAAGTCGAAGAAATCGGGCGAAAATCAGACAAGACGGAAAGTTTCTGCAAAATCAGCCAAGTCTGGAAATAGTGCACGGTCGTGCACCCTAGGTGCACGCCCGTGCGGGCTCATGTTGCTCGGACACAGACGAGCTGCACTGCCAGTGTGACCCGGCGTGCAGCTAATGTTCTCGGGCACCCTGATCAGCACTACCGTGCGGGTGCCCGTGCGACTCAAGTTCCCGGGTGCAATGCCAGTGCACCAGGCAGTGCACCCCCAGCACTCGGCCACCACCAGACCCGCACGCCCGTGCACCCTAGGTGCACGGCCGTGCGGCATATCTAGATATTTTTAGAGATCAGCCAGGCCACTTACCCACTTACACGTCGACTCAACTTGATAAAGTGCACGGCCGTGCACTTTATGCGCACGGCCGTGCACAAAATCAAACTTTTTATAAAAACAGAGCATAACCCACTGATCAGATATTGGGTGGTCTCTGGGCGATTTGGGGCGATTTTCTGGACCTGTGAGCTGCTGCAATGACGAGGAACGAGCTCGGGAACTCATCCGGATCATCGATCATTATCCAATCCATCACATTCAAGTTTTATGGTTTGATCTATTAAGCTTTTAGTTGATTCAAATCTGTTTGTTTTAGCTTGTTTGTGTTGTTTATGTAGTACATTATCGTCTAGTAATCATGTTTAGTAATCGTTAGTAGAAAAAACAATCATTAGTATGTAATCATGTTTTGTATAAATTTGGCGTTTTTCATGTTTAGATCTTGATGATCATAGCGCAACCTTGTTTCGTTGTTGTTGGATTTGTAGCTGTATTTGAATGACTTTAGCGATTGTCGAATGTGTTAAGCGGATAAATGTTGAAAACCCGTCCGTTTAATCGTCCGGTAGTTGACTAGTTAACTTGTTAAATAGTTTATGCCATGAAACTGTAACCGGGTATTGGTTTGGTTAAAGTCAGTCGAATAATGGTTAAAAATGCTTACCGGCACGTAAAAGGGTTTAAAAAGTCTAATGGTGCCGTTACTAGTCTTTGACACGGTTAATGATCTTTGGTAGTTATTTTGGTAAAAATAGAGATCTTAGTAGATCTGGGTTCAAAGTTGGTAAAATGGAATAGGTTGTGAAATGCTCTACTTTATGCTAGTTTAGGTGGCTGTATTGTGTATTCGTTATCGCTTTCCTGAATTAGTGAGGTTAGAATACTCTTAACAGATGACTAACTTATCTTTAAAAGATCTGCGTGAGATTATATCAGTTGCTCGCTAATAAACGACTTGAAGTGGTTAACGTGTGTATTCGTGTTAGCTTTCTGTTTAGTTGTCATGTTAGGATGCCCGAAAGGGACACTAACTGTCGAAAAATGGGAATGTTGATCACACGCCTGTATTACTTATTATATTTAGATGATATGCTAGGATTGGTAAATTATAGTTTATATAGTTATATTTTGTATTTGGAGTCCTACATATGTTATTTATGTGTTTTAGAATTAAAGTAGTTAAAAACAACAAACTTCAACTATCTTTTCCTACTGATAAATCGGGGACAGAGTTTTAGTACTATTGCTCCGCGCGCGTCCATGGATCGATATCTGGTTCTTATCTGTACGTTACTACATATATGACATGGTACACTTGCCCTATTGTGTGTGTTTTAATATTAAGGTCTAAACCATTTTTATAAATATTAAAGCAAAATGTGTGTTTTTTCATTGTAAAATTATGTGTATATCCGCACACGTCAGTTAGAAAAATCAACACTGAGCATAGCCAGGGACCTGTCAGAATGGAACATGCTCAGAAACCTGTTAGCGCTGTGCAACACCGCTTCTGCCCCATTAGGGACCCCAACCCCAAACTGAAAATCCCCCAAATAGGTTGCCATCTCTTTACCCACTTTACGCATAGCGACTTTTGACACCAATCTTCTCCAAATGGCCCCCACCGCAATGGGCCTAATCCCGTTGTCAGGCTTTAGCAGGGGGGTCAATGGTGCCGAAGCAATGAACTCCGCCAGAGCTTTAGGACAAAGCCCCCCAAGCCACAAGTTGACAACATCGGTGATGGCTTTAAGGAGCCCGAAGGCAGTTGGAGACCCCTGGCCACAGAAAGCGTCTAAAATATGTTGAGCCTGCAGACCATCCCTCCCACAAGATGTCCCTTTCGGGAACGTTTTAATACATTCCAACACGCAATCAACGTCCACCTGCAAGGCTGGCTCCAAAGGCAAGGCGGAGGAATTTCATGGTATGAATTAAAAATGATGGGATAAAAGGTAAACGAATGATGGTGATTTTAATTTATCGTCTTCTCATTGTTGAGTAATTCATCTTTCTGCTGTATTTGTACTTAATTCAGTATTTTATCTGTCTTAAGGATGAAGCATCTGATGGTGATGTAATGAATGTTGAAGCTGTAGGTAACTCTGACCTTGATGCACACTTGGATTCTTTGAGAACCAAGATTACTTATTGCTTATTGTTGGATTATAATTTCCATTTGAGCGGAGGGTGTGGTCTCGGGTACCAACCTCGTGTAGTGTTAGGGTAGTGTAGAACAAATCTGATGTGGCAACATGTGGTTGAAGGGTGTTAGGGTACCTTATATGACAACACGTCTTTGCGACATAGGAGTTTTCTGTTTTTTAATTTCTAACACAAAAGTTTCTTACTTTCTTTCTTGAAAACTTAGGCAAGGCTCTGGCGACTACTGCATGAGTGGTACCAATCCTAGGCTTGGAGCATGGTGATGGTTTTGTCAAGACATCGAACATATGCATCTTATATTACACAGGTTGTGTACATGCGTATATGGTATTAAATTAGTAAATATTTTTAAAAGTCCAATCCCATTATTGACAGAATACCAATTGATGCCTTTGATAATGTTCTACTTTTACCACAACTCCTGTCAAAAACATCTATTTTATAGTAAGTAAGATAAAAAAATAGGTAACAAAAAGTTATAGTCTAAAAGTGTTTAAATGTAATTCAAATGTGAATATCTAAACTGAGTAATGCTCCAATACAGACACATTTATTTTATAGTTAATATTCTTTTGATTTTGGGGGTACTTGATTGTATTGTGCATTGATAAGGTTAAGAAGTTAAGATAAAATGTGTGTGTTATTGAACATTGCAGCCATTATACAAAAGTTTCTATATCAACACGAAGGCCGGGGATGACACATCTTACCAGAAATAGCATCGGCAAGAGCATTGATAAATTGCTAATCGCGTTAAACCGCTCACTTAATGCACTACCGTGATGTTTGCTACAGTTTAGCGAGTAAATTATGGACGCTTTATTGTTACTTAAAAGGATATTTTTGTCAATCGCCACTTGGCGTCGGTAATATGTTTTTATTCCTTTTGCAGGACATAGCATTCGCTTTCCGGTTTCACCACCAGCCACCGTTAGTTGTCGTTACTATATGTCGGTATGTAAGACCCCTTTTTTCATATTATTGGCTTATCATGCCTGTCTAAACGTGTTTGCATTTTATTTAAATTTTGAGTGTCCTATTTTATACTAAATTGTTGTATTTAAGATTTAGTAGAGAGGCTAATGATAGGATTCAACGGGTAGCTCTGTGTGTTTCATAGTCAGTTTTTAGTGGTTTGAGTTCCTCACATTGGATATGCGGGTTAGCATTTTTCATGCCATTCCAAGTATAAATTTTCATACATTGCTTTATAATTATATTTCTACTGGATGTTGCCTCATCTTCAAATGTCGTCGTACATGTCGCATCTTAAACACGACACCAAACGTCTCATTGAAACACTAGCTATGTTGTGGTTCAGGTCCTCCACAGCCAGAGGTGTGCCTGGTTCCGCAGGTGATGGTTCAGACAACGCATTTCAAACTCTGCTGTAACAATTTAGAGGTGTATTTGTAATAGTTTAATTTACTAGATATTCAACGTGTTCAATTTGTATCTTCAATCCACCAGTTAACATTTGTACATGTTTTTTTTTTTTCGAGTTTGCAAATGCTTATACTGCTACAAATCACAATGAGTCAAATCACACTCCCGCTAATCCCGGCGCAACGCACCGGATTGATACCACTAGTTGCATTTATTTATTTGAATCAAGTTTGAATGCATGAATAAAGAAAAACCTTTGTGCCATAATAACAACAATAATATATATTCCTCTTAAGTTGTTTGTTGATTGGTGGATGACATTGAAAACAAAATGTTCAAAAATGGGATGTGTTACCTTTATATATAAACGACTTAAGAGTAGCTGCAAGAAACGCAATGGACGCAGGTTTTGACGGAGTCGAGATTCATTGAGCATACGGATACTTAATCGACCAGTTCATGAAAGATCAAGTAAATGATCAAACCGATCGATATGGAGGAAGTCTAGAGTGTTGGATATATAGGATGTCCGATGTAATTAAAAGTCGAGATCAACGTAACCCGACCCGGTACGATCCGAAGAGTTACACGTTGGTACACGAATCAGATAAGTTCACGTGTTGGTGGATTATTATTTATGAAATAATAATTGTTTTAGTCTTGAGGGATTTAATATTAATAAGATTAATATTAAGGAGTATCTTGAGGGACTTAATATTAATAAGATTAATATTAAGGAGTATTAAGATATTTAGCAAGGGGGTTTATTGCAAGTTGTTGTCTTATAAAAGGAGGGTTAAGGAGTAAACCCTAAGACACACTTTTGATAAAACAACAAACCTTTGCCTCCTCTTCTTGGCTTCTTGCGGCCGCCACCAAAGAAAAGAAGGCCGCCGCCTTTTGTTTTGATTCGGCCGGCCAAGAACCACCATCAACCGCCGCCTTCCTCTTGCAAGTGTTGTTTCCCGGTTGGTTCGTGCTCGGTGTGAACTTCCTACTAGCGAGGATTCGTTGTAACCCGCGTGTTACAATTCCGGTGTAGTCGTCAAAGGTTGATTACTAAACCCCCTATGGTTGTTTTATTATTTATTTGTTTATACGCGTTTAACTGAGATCCTGATTGGGAATATTTTATTAATCGGATTAATAAAATTAAATATATATTTATACATATTAATCGTCCATTATATATATAGTATATATAATCCGTTTTTGATAAATATATAAACCGCTTCCGCTGCGTATACGATACCATGATTCCAAACAGTGGTATCAGAGCCACGGTTACGCGCGTATAGATGGTAAAGTTATAATTTTGATCTATGTTTTATTTGTCAAAAATTGTTTATTTTGACAAAAGATCAAAAGCTTTTAGTTGTTCATGGATTGTAATGTGAATCGAGCCCTAGGTATTTGACCCTTGTCATGGTTGTGTTTGTGATGGTTTTATTTCTTTATTGATTTGTATTTTTTTTATTACGGATATTGGATCCGGTGTAATAGATAGGATTAGAATAGATTTGATTTTATTGTATTTTCAAATTTATTGTTGTAATCCTTCAAGTACAAGATCAAGACGAAGATAAAAAGGCGAACAGGTTCCATGAAGATAGAGATCTTGGGTCAAGTGGGAGCTATATCAAAATTGTTTTGAAACCCTTTTGACTAGTTCGTTTCGTTTCTGGCTAAAACGAAACGGGCGACCTATTAGGGGCTCGATTCGTTTAATTTTATTATTATGTTTTGTGGTTGTGGTTTATTTATTGTAAATAATTTAGATAACCGAAAATAAATAAAATTTTCACAATCATGGCAACGGTTTTCTTAAAACAAGTTTTATAAAAACCGAAAAGCATATTTAATAAAAGGAGTTTTATTAATATTAAAACAAGTCCATTCGCGATAATACAACCAACGTAGTTTAAATAGGGTATTTAAAACTATACCGTGTCGAGTGTTGAAAGGAGTTTCAATTATCACGAACAATATAAAATTGGATTTTATAAAGTGTTGTGTGACTCACATCATGCTAACGAGTCATTCAATATATTTATGGTAAATATTAAAATTAAATCCCAATTTTAAATTGATGTTTCATGCCACCCTTAACGAGTTAACACTCCATTCTATATCGAACCCAAATGTTAGTGCTGACCCTGCATCTGGGCGTTGATCATGAGTGAAGGTAATCATCGCGGTTCCTGTGTAACATAGGCCGGTGTTACAGTTAACAGTAAAGGACCAAACATCGCTTGTTTGACAAGTGGGCATAGTTGGGGTTAAACATACGTCGCTTTTAGCGATAACCCCAAAAAGGAGGGTTGTGTAGTGGACACAATTAACAATCGTTGTTTACCTACCTAATCATGCCAGTGGACAGTGCTAAGCCAGTTCATTGTGTATTGATGAATCGGGATCTCATCCTAATTAATTTTGCTTTTTGGGTCATAAAATAATTAGGATACTTAAAACATGAAATACTAATACATTAGATTTTGAACTTTGTAGATGTCAACTGAAAACAATTCCGCCTCTCAATTCTCTCTCAAGTCCATCTTAGAGAAGGACAAACTTAACTACTCCAACTTCATGGACTGGCACCGCAACTTGAAAATTGTTCTCAAGGTAGAGAACAAGTTGTATGTTCTAGAAACGCCAGTTAGCACTCGTGTGCTAAAAATGAAGGCATATCTTGATCACTTGGATCGTCTGGAATACCCCTTGAGGTATGAGTTAGCTGGGGATATTATCCTAAACTCATTGCCCAAGTCATATGACCAGTTCATTTATGAACTACAATATGAACGGGATGGAAAAGACACTTGCAGAATTGCATCAGATGCTCAAAACTGCTAAGGTGAACATACCTAGCAAGACTGCACCAGTGCTAGTGATCAAGTAGGGACAAGTTAAGAAACCTAACACCAAGAAAATGGGCAATCAGGGCAAAGGGAAGGGCAAAGGCAAATCTGTTGCCAATAAGAAACCTCGGAAAGATGCCAAGTGTTTTCATTGTGATGAAACTGGGCACTGGAAGAGGAACTGTGCGAAGTATTTAGCTGAGCTGAAGCAAGCTAAGGCTTCAGGAGGAGAGTCCTCAAGTATATATGTTATTGAAATCTTTGCTTTTCCTAGCAAAACATGGGTGTTTGACACAGGATGTGGTTTCCACATTTGTAATGTTTTGCAAGGACTAAGAAAGATTAGAAAGCTGAAACTAGGCGACTTGGAGGTCCATGTTGGCAATGGACAAAGAGTTGCTGTGAAGGCTATAGGAGAATGTGTTCTCTTTCTTCCCTCTGGTTTAGAACTTGTTTTGAACAATGTTTATTACATTCCTAGTGTGACTAGAAATATTGTTTCAATTTCAGCTTTGCGAGGACAAGGTTTTAATTATCGTTTCAATGGGGAATTTATTTCTGCTTATTTTAACGATGTATTTTACTTTGATGCAAAACCCAACAATGGGATCTATGAGATAGAAATCCAAAACAATAACATATTATGCAATATCTCCCATAAACGTAATAAGTTGGACTTTAATGATACGTATATGTGGCATTGTAGACTTGGTCACATAAGTGAGAATCGTGTTAAACAACTCAAAACCGCAGGATTCCTGGATTCCAAGGGTTCAGAGTCGTTTGGAAAATGCGAATCATGCTTAAGTGGAAAGTTAACGAAAGCACATTTTTCAAATGTTGGAGAAAGAGCTAATGATCTGTTAGGACTTGTACATACAGATGTATGTGGTCCATTCAGAACAATGTCAAGACATGGAGAAAGATACTTTGTTACATTTACTGATGATTTCAGTAGATATGGTTATGTTTATCTTATGAAGCATAAACATGAAACCCTTGAAAAGTTCAAGGAGTACCAAAACGAAGTAGAAAATCAACTAAATAGAACTATTAAAATGCTTCGATCAGATCGAGGCGGTGAATATCTTAGTCAGGAATTCATCGACCATCTAAAGGATTGTGGAATAGTTTCACAACTCACTCCACCTGGAACACCGCAACATAATGGTGTGTCTGAGCGGAGAAATCGAACTCTATTAGATATGATTCGATCAATGATGTGTCGAACAAACCTTTCAAAATCCTTTTGGAGTTATGCTTTGGAAACTGCCGCAAGACTTGTGAATATAGCTCCAACGAAAAAGGTTAATAAAACGTCTTATGAGATATGGCATGGGAAGAAACCTCATGTATCCTACCTTAAAGTCTGGGGATGTAATGCTTATGTCACTCTAGAATCTTTGGATAAACTAGATCCCAGAGGCGAAAAAGTGGTTTTCGTTGGATACGGTAAGAAGATCGGTTACCTATTCTACCACCCCACTGAAAATAGGATTTTCACTAAACGCAGAGGCACTTTCTTAGAGGAAGAGCTTCTGGCGCGAGAGATTGGAGATAATCATGTGGATCTTGAAGAAATTCGAGAATCACAAGTGACTGAACCAGTTGTTCAGACAGAAACAGAAGTAATTGATCCAGTTGTTGAAGTTGAGCCTGAGAGGACTCAAGAAACAACAGAAACACCAAGTGTTCGGAAAAGTATTAGGGATCGTCGTGCACCGGTAAGGTATGACGATATCTTCATGATTGATGAAGCTGAGCCTACTACTTACAAAGCTGCAATCTTGGATTCAGAATCCAAGAAATGGCAAGAAGCCATGAATGTAGAGATGCAATACATGTATGATAACCAAGTCTGGGATTTGGTTGATCTTCCTACCGAATGTCGGATTGTGGGAAACAAGTGGATCTTCAAGAAGAAGACTGACATGGATGGGAATGTGCAAACCTACAAAGCAAGGCTTGTAGCGAAAGGTTTTACTCAGACTCAATGAATTGACTATGAGGAAACTTTCTCGCCGGTAGCCATGCTTAAGTCTATTAGAATTCTACTTGCCATTGCTGCATATTATGACTATGAGATATGGCAGATGGATGTCAAAACCGTGTTCCTTAATGGACACTTACTGGAAGATGTCTATATGGTTCAACCTGAAGGTTTTGTCGATCCAAAGAATCCTAATAAGGTGTGCAAGCTGAATAAATCCATCTATGGATTAAAGCAAGCATCTCGCAACTGGAATCTCCGTTTTGATCAGAAAATCAAAGAGTTTGGTTTTATCAAGAACGAAGATGAACCGTGTGTTTACAAGAAGTCTAGTGGGAGCTATATTACTTTTCTTACACTGTATGTAGATGACATACTAATCATTGGAAACAATATCCCTATACTTAAAGATGTTAAGACCTGGTTGGGTAAATGTTTCGTAATGAAAGATCTTGGTGAAGCCGCTTATATTCTGGGAATAAAGATTTATAGAGATAGATCAAAGCGGTTATTGGGTTTGAGTCAAAGTACATATATTGATAAGGTCTTACGACGCTTCTCAATACAAGACTAAAAAGGGGGGCTCTTGCCCATGGCACATGGAACCATTCTTAATAACAAGCAGTGTGCAAACACTGAAGAGGAAAAGAAGAAAATGGAAGGTGTTCCATACGCTTCTGCGATTGGTTCTATCATGTATGCCATGTTATGTACTAGACCTGATGTCTCGTATGCTCTTAGCATGACGAGTAGATATCAACAGAACCTAGGAGAGAGTCACTGGGCTGTAGTGAAGAACATTCTTAAGTACTTGAGAAGGACTAAAGACATGTTCTTAATATATGGAGGACTGGACGAGGAGCTGTCAGTTAAGTGTTATACTGATGCAAGCTTCCAGACTGATCGTGATGATTCAAGGTCACAGACGGGATATGTTTTCATTCTGAATGGTGGGGCTGTTACTTGGAACAGCTCTAAGCAAAGTGTGGTTGCTTAATCCACCTGTGAATCAGAATACAATGCTGCATCGGATGCTGCAAAAGAGGCTGCCTGGATGAAGAAGTTCATTGGTGATCTCGATGTTATGCCTAGCATAAAGAAACCAAACGAGATACTGTGTGACAACACTGGTGCCATTGCTCTTGCAAAGGAACCAAGGTCACATCAGACCACAAGGCATATACTCAAGAAATTCCACTATATTAGAGAGATAATAGGGCGTGGAGACATTGTATTAAACAACGTTCATACAGATCTGAATCTGGCTGACCCCTTTACTAAGCCTTTACCTCAAGTTAAACATGAGGAGCATGCTGGAAAGATAGGGCTTAGAGTTGCTAGACAGTGGGCATGATCTGTAGTTAGTATTGGTGTTTTATTTTGAACTATAACAGTTACATTGAATATTTATTTGATTTAATGGGTTAAATGCAAATTTAAATATTTTGTGACCGTGTTCATTATTTGTATGTTTAAATCCTTGAATAAGAGTATTCTAAATATCCGTAGTCGATCAAATTACATGGGAATGAATTTGAATGTAAGACTATTGTGAATTGAGATGATTGTATTCATGAGATGAATAACTCAAGGGTTTGAGAATCATAATTCATAGATATCATTAGGGAATGATATTGGATGTAACTCGCTTCAAAACGATCTCCATAGATCTATGTCATGAGATGTTTTGATATTGATATGTTCAATCTGTCCTTTTTCCTAAGGCACATATTAAACTGCATTGATCAAGGACTATCTTTGATGTTATCTTACACTATCCTGAAACATGGGTAGCTATAAGGGTAGCGTTGGGAGAAATTCGAGATTAAGTGGGAGTTGTATGACGCTGACGGAATTCTGTACTTCTATGGGATTAGAAGCCTAGACATTCTGGCGCCCTCATAAAAATCAAACTGGTATAAACGCGTGGCCACGCTCGGACTAAGGTAGTTCGTTAGACCACTTTGAATTAGAGACGAGAATAGAGAATGGTTGATCACTATATAAGAATGAATGATCCATGTCTTATGATCAACGGATGTCTATACAGAAGGGACTTATTGATATAATTATCAGGGCTATAGTATTTGGTTAAGTAAAGCGTTACTTGAACTCAAAGAACTAGTTGACGACTGTAAAGTGTCATACTGGTTTGGGTGCAATGCGATGCAGCTAGGCATCCAACTCTGCGCACGTTGACTCATTTAATTAAAATCGTCCAAGTGGGAGATTGTTGGATATATAGGATGTCCGATGTAATTAAAAGTCGAGATCAACGTAACCCGACCCGGTACGATCCGAAGAGTTACACGTTCGTACACGAATCAGATAAGTTCACGTGTTGGTGGATTATTATTTATGAAATAATAATTGTTTTAGTCTTGAGGGATTTAATATTAATAAGATTAATATTAAGGAGTATCTTGAGGGACTTAATATTAATAAGATTAATATTAAGGAGTATTAAGATATTTAGCAAGGGGGTTTATTGCAAGTTGTTGTCTTATAAAAAGAGGGTTAAGGAGTAAACCCTAAGACACACTTTTGATAAAACAACAAACCCTTGCCTCCTCTTCTTGGCTTCTTGTGGCCGCCACCAAAGAAAAGAAGGCTGCCGCCTTTTTTTTTTGGTTCGGCCGGCCAAGAACCACCATCAACCGCCGCCTTCCTCTTGCAAGTGTTGTTTCCCGGTTGGTTCGTGCTCGGTGTGAACTTCCTACTAGCGAGGATTCGTTGTAACCCGCGTGTTACAATTCCGGTGTAGTCGTCAAAGGTTGATTACTAAACCCCCTATGGTTGTTTTATTATTTATTTGTTTATACGCGTTTAACTGAGATCCTGATTGGGAATATTTTATTAATCGGATTAATAAAATTAAATATATATTTATACATATTAATCGGCCATTATATATATAGTATATATAATCCGTTTTTGATAAATATATAAACCGCTTCCGCTGCGTATACGATACCATGATTCCCAACATAGAGAACCGTTGTCGGTTTCCACTCGAAGTGGTTCAAGCTATCATAGAGGAGATAGAATGTGAGAGAGTTGGAATAAGGTTGTCTCCATTTGCTAACTACAACGAGTCAGGTGACTCGGATCCTCACTCGCTTGGCTTGGTCATGGCCGAGTCTCTGAGTCAGCTCAGAATCGCTTACTGTCATGTGATTGAGCCACGAATGGTGACTCAGTTTGAGAAGGTGAAGACTCAGGAAAGTTTGGTGTCAATGAGGAAGGTGTTTAAAGGTACGTTCATTGTTGCGGGTGGGTACTATTAGCAAGACGAAGCTAATCGTGTGATAGAAGATGGCGAGGCGGATCTTGTAGCTTTCAGGCGTGCATTTTTGGCCAACCCTGATTTACCTAATAGGTTTAGGTTGAATGCACCGTTAAACATGTATGATAGAAGTACATTTTATACTGATGATCCTGTTGTTGGATACACTGATTACCCGTTTCTTGATGACTAGGTTTTAATCATTATAGCAATGAGTCGTTGAATATTGATTCTGATTACTACTCACTTATAAACATAATATAATATATTTTGTGTAATATATTATTATATTAGAGTATAAAGATTAGTCAACTCATACGTTACTCATTTTAAACGTCTACCCGCGCCTCACTTGTAATTCTTGTTCAAGGTTTTTGAAATTAATATCAAAAGCATATTATCATAAAAAAAAAAAAAAAAAAAAAAAAAAAAAAAAAAAAAAACCTTGAATATTATTCTCTCAATGAATGGTCAAATCTAGATCTTCCTTTTAGTTGCGAAAAAAAAAACATAGAGAAAAAGATTGAAACTTGATGTTAATTCTTCTGTCTTTAAAATGGAAAATTAGGCCGCGCGTCGCATTGCACGAGTTTATTACTAGTGTGTGTATATTGTGTAGCTGCAAACTAGGTAGAACATGATTTGATGGGGGTGAGGGGCGGCCGTAACTACCTTGTTAATACAGCTACTGTAATCAAAACCATAGATACAAAAAAACATATTAATGGATATACTTCGGACCTATGCTTCCAGTCATGGTGACACAACCGTTTTCCGCACTTGTAGCAAAATTGAGTTCCGCATCTGCACAAACAAAAGCGTGACAATTTATCAAAGTTGATGTTACACATGTATATGATGGTTAAGATGTGCATTAAATAATTCATGTTTCTCGTAGTTTAGGTTATTATAATTGTGTGTAACGTAATGAAGGAAGGAGAACAAACTTGCAGAAAATAAGGTTGCAACCACCAACATGTTCCACGCAACGCCAACAGCTGGGACACCTCTGCCACTTATTCTTCTTCCAAAGAACATCAAACGCAACGTCGTTTTCATCCCTCGTCTGTCTACAAGTAGAACCATCATGCCATGGAACCCTACACCTAAAACAAAAAGGCTTCTTGCACTGAGGGCACACGCATCTCTTGAGATTACGAGCACGACACTCGTTCAATATCAACTCGGAGCAGTCTTTATTAGGGCAGTGAACCCTCTGAACGCCTAACACGGCGGATTCACACAACACATCACACCACTTGTCAAACAGATGGTTTGTGATCATGGGACGACATGAGAAGGGGTCGAGTATATGGTTGCAGGTAGTATCAGGGCATCTTATGTCTGATTTAGTGTCTTCTAGCTTCATCTGGATGTACTTGATCATACAATCGGTGCAGAAAGGGTGATCAGCGCATTTGTTGTTCTTGAACCTGTCTTGGAGGGTAACGGGTTCAATGCAAATTTCACATGTGAATGTTTCTTCTTCTTGTTGTTGATTTTCACCATTATCATCTTGTTGAGGGTCCTCTAAATTATGTTGGGGTTTCTGTGTTAGATTCTCCATTGTATGAAATAAAATTGTTTCTTGGTCGATGTGTTTTATATATAGATATTGGATATGCATTAGAATTGTAATGCAACTATACCTATGTGTTTTTTTGAAAGGTAACTATACCTATATGTAACTTGATGATATATAGAAATATTTAAAATTTCAAAAGATAATTACTAGATCTTTAACGCATCTTTTTTGTAGTATATCGTGGCCCGTGGAAGAATTCTAAATCTTTTATAATTATTTACTAGTTTTTATCCCGGAAGCGTCCCGGGTTGAAATATCTAATATAAAATAATAAAATATATTATTATTATTATATTATATTATTATTATTATTATTATTATTTTAAACAAATCTCTGCCATAAGTTATCATATTCAAATATAAAAAAAAAGAATCTTTGCGCCGGTGTATAAATCTAGTGCCATTACAAATGAATTCGGAAGTTTGTAATCGATCATTCTAAAAAGAACTAACATGAAATAAGAAAAAAAAGTTAATTATTGAAATATCGAACGCATTAGTCTAACGGTTATGTGATGCGTTAAAAAATTCATGGGTATATGATCGGGTATGTAGTTCGGGTATTTGGGTATGTTGTTTCGGGTAATCGGGTCGGGTATCACCTAATCCCAAACCCGACCCAAACCCATAATTTTTTTTAAACTAATCCAAACCCGACACAATACCTGTCGGGTAACAAAAAATAGTCATTTTTTTCTCCGATTTTTATATAGCACTATGGTACTCGTTGGAAAGATAATAAAACGCTCGTTAATTTGGTGTAATTTTTTTCTTTAAAAAATCTCGTATATAAAATATATTAACGTTTAAAAGTTATGGGAGGAAACACGAGAGATAAAATAATAAAGGTTTAATATTTATATTTAGTAGATTAGTTATTTAATAGATTAGGTTAAAGATTATAATAGATTAGGTTAAATCATATATATTTCTTTATTTTAATTGGTTTAGAGTTGTCACATCACATTCTATGTGGCATCTCTCAAAAGAAAGATTGCATAAGAGTATGACATGTAGGATTAATCCCTTTGCAATATATATATATATAGATTATTAACCATTTAAAGTCTAGGGACGTTCATTATGGACCATAAAGATAGGGAACAATAGTATCAACCCATCCTATTTAATTTGAATGAAATTTAAAGTTTCATAGTATAATAATGGTTTCATCACAAAATTGTTCAAATCCCCATCTACGTATGAAAGCCGAAAACTTGGACATTCACCCGTTTTGATTGAACCTTCACAGTTCACAAGATAAAACTAGGAAGAGAGTAAATTGACAAAATCGACTTCTGGTTTGGTCCAAAATACCACACCACCTACATTGCAAAGTACGCCGATATCTCAAACGCGGTACTTCAATTAGTAAAAAACATTTTGGGTAATGTTATGGTTATTATACTATTGTAAATCTCAAATTTAACAGTGTTCTACAAATCGTCCTTGTAATGAGTGAGTATATTGCTTTCATCCTTTTGATCTACAAGGTTAAACCATCTATGAACAGGTTGTTGGAATTTTAGTGTGTGAATGAGAGTTACTTAGACTCCTTGCCCCATATTGGTGTGGGAATGAAAAATGGTTTGGTTTATATATGAAAACTAAATGGAAGGTATTGAATTCTCCTTGTCCTCTGGTCTTCCGTTGCAATTAATAGAGACATTAAGTTGCAATCATTGCGAGTAGAAGTAGTATGTGTAGTAGGATATATATGAACACACACATATATGCGGAGTTTAAGATGCGCACAACACTCGCCAGTATCAAATGCAGCAGCCAAGTAACAATTATCTTTCAGGCAAGTGTGCAAGTCTGACAGTGAACAAGTGTACCTTGGAACCAGACCGCGAATTTGTTTAAGGGAATTGTGTCAAGCACCAGCCCGGTTCACGTTGATGATTCCATCTTCGATTACAAAGTAAGTTTTCTAACAAACTTACACAAATTAGTAAAAAAAGATTTTCGTGTAGATTAAAAACCAATCTTAAAACCTTCTTCTTAAGGATTTTGAGTTCGCGAAAGTTTGTAAATGTTTTTCTTTTAGATACATGTTGTGGTACATCGAATCGGATTAAATTTATGAATGGGGGGAAATCTTTAATCCGGAGATTCAAGTTTTTCCGGGTTCATGGGTTTTATGTCGTGTTTAGATAAACTGGATCAGTAACATATATTAACATGTTTTAGACGTTTTGGAATACTAAATTTCCAATGAGTGTATTAGAAAAGACATAGTTTTTATAAACCTAGGTAAAAACGTTTGCTAACATTTTCTTTCTAGTAAGCGTATTAGAAAGATGGTTTCAAAGTTTTGGAATATGTACATTTTCTAATGAGAGTATTAGAAAATAGTTATGGAAATAAAAGGTTTCGAAACATGTATTTCTAACAAGCATGTTAGAATCGACGACGTTAAGAGAATAACGTGTCATGAAACATTTCTAATGAGCGTATTAGAAATAATTATTTACAAAATCATATGTTTAATTTTTAAAACTTATATATTGATTTCTCTAATGAGCGTGTTAGAAATTGATGATTTTGAAAGACAAATAAGATGTGTACATTTTCTAACGAGTGTGTTAGAAAATATTATTGTACAAAAAGAACGAGCATGTTAGAAATGATTATTCTGGGAAAATAATCAACATTGAACCGGTTTGGTTAAACCTTGATGGCTTCTAATGAGCGTATTAGAAACGGTTTATTTTATATATAGACCAATAAGTTCTAAAAACGATTGTCATAATCGTGTATTTCTGACAAACAAGTTGGAAACGGCTGTATATATAAACCAATTATCTTTAAAATTATTTTGGGTAATCGTTTATCTCTAACAGGCGTGTTAGAAAATGTTTACTATTTTCAAGTTTATGAACTTGATTTGTAATCAAAGCATAAATATATATAGTTTAATTTTAAAACACTTGCAAAAACGGGAAATGTTTTGAACGAATAAAATATGTCTTTGCAAATGGTTCGATGCTCGTATGAGAAGTATCATGTCTTGAACCATATAATAGTTTTGAGAGATTATTTAGTGGAAAACAACCCGATGCTGTTACGGGCATATATATATATATTCTTGTTCAACTACTTGTAAGTAATTAATTATAAACAACTTTGGTGTTTGGACAATTTGTCTTATTGAAGGAGTACCTTAAAACATGCCCCAAGACAATATAATTATGATTATTTCGGTCGATTGATAAAAGTGTTGAATGTAAGGGGGGGCACTACCCCTAAACATTTTTAACTTCACTTATTTTTACAAATCCTGCACTGCCACATCACTTCACTGAAACTGTTTTTTGAAGGCAGCACTCCACTGATTCTTTACCCAATATAATAATAATAATAATAATAATAATAATAATAATAATAATAATAATAATAATAATAACAATTATATATATCAAAACAAAACACGGTTTTGCACCAACCGTCTTTTACATATACTTTTACATCCTAGAATCTTCCACAAAAGAAAGACTCAAACTGCTATCCTTTTAGAAATATAAAAAAAGAAACAGTCATGGAGAACTCATCTTCTTCTCCACTCTTTCTCTTCTCTCTCTCTAGAACTCACCTTCTTTCTACCAGTGATCACCACCACCACCACCACCATCTTCACCGGTGGCTAAACCACCCACCCCAGATTACCAGTCACTAAACCACCCACCGTCTCCGTTGTTGTTGTTGATGATGACGTCAACGCTCCTAAATCATCCAATGATCGAGATCTGATCTATGTAGTGGTGGCCAAGGAACGGTCAATAGAGAGAGAGAGAGAGAGAGAGAGAGAGAGAGAGAGAGAGAGAGAAAGATTGGACCTTTGCATTAAATTCACTGCTTACCGTGCGGTAAAAAGAACCAGCAAAATGGTTCACGGGACCCTACCAGCATGGGTGGCGGCGGTGTTACCGTGCTGGTAGTAAGTACCCGTGACCAAATCGGTAGGCGCCCCATCCCCCCTAATAACACTTTTGACATTTGATGTATTTATCCATATATGAATCCGTTTAAATATATTTGTAATATATTATATATATGAAGGGATATGGTACCAAAGCATTACAAATACCATATCATCGCTCAACTAGAACCGGCATCGCCTGGAGTCCATCCGCTCGTTTTACGTCAGCGGATCATCTAGCGTCCATCTGCCCGTTTTACGTCAGCGGAACGTCTAGCGTCCACCCGCCCGTTCTACGTCGGCGATACACCTGGCGTCCAACAGACGCCAGACATAGTCTTACCCGCCCGTTTTACGTCGGGGATACACCTGGTGTCCAATCGACGCCAGGCGCAAGCTCGTCCGCCCATTCCAAGTCAGCGGACCCAATACGTTTCGAAGCTTCCCCATCAAGCCAAAGGAAGCTTCGCCAACACAACTGGAAGATGCCTTTTGGGGCAGCCTAGGGACACACCCCTGCCCCAAACAAAATATCTCTGACGCAACAAGATGCCCGTCAGAGTTCCTCCCCAATCAGAGACTGCTCTCAGTCTGACACGCAGAAAGTACGACGACGTGGTAGCCTCCCAGCCAAGACATCTTCCTGACAGCAGGCTTTCTCAACCTGTCTCGAGGTCCAAGAAAAAGTATGATTATCCACCGCCCTCGGTATGCCAATAGGCGGGCGCCACGTGTCCACCGACCATCAGCGTCCACTCGATGGACGCCACGTGTACAATCGTCAGGACGGTAACATCCCCCTTAGCATTTTACTTTCTCCTTTTTACCAAAACCCATTTGCACCAAATGGGCTTAAGGACTTGGGCCGGATTCTTGGAGACACCTCTACCTGGGCCGGGCCCCATCAAGGGTAGAGGATGGGCTGAAAAAGTGTGGTGTGTAGGTACTATAAAAGGGGAAGCCACATCTCCTTTTGTTGGCATCTAATATCACATATACTTTCACTCAAGAAGAATATGAACTCCTTCGTACCTTCTTCAACCCCTTGCTTATTTCACTAACTTTTAGAGGCTCGGCTCTTCTAATCGGTAGTCTTCTAAACTCCTTGGTCTTGTCCTCAGACCCACACGTATTTTACAAACACACTCTCTTTACAAAAGACCGTAGAATCACTCCTTGGATTAGTGCCTAGGCGGTAATCCAGGATACGTGTTTCTTCAATATAGTTTGGACTATCGTTTATATTATTTTAGATGATCAAGTGGATTAAAAAAATAATAATAATAATAATCGATATATATATAAAAGGAAATGTAAGATGATAATTTTTTGGACGACGAACTTGATAAGGATATTTATTTTAATGAATTGTGCAAGGAGTGTCTTGCAAGAACACAATGAGCGGGTTGTGATTATGACTTATGCAATAAGTCACATACCAAACATCAAACGTACAACCACATCATGAGCGAATTATGATGAATGTGGCAAGTGTATTGAGATTAAATACACGCAAAGGAGATATGTCATCTAATAATGAGACATAAACATGGAAATACACATTTGTTAATTTACGATGACTATAACATATGAAAGAAATATATTTTATTATTCATAATTCTTTGATAAACATTTTGCGGGATATATTATAAAAGACTTACAATAGTGATGGACATGTAGAGTTTCTACAAACCATCAACGTTGGTTGAACTATGTGGAGGAATTGTACTTTATTTTTGGGAGAGTCTTTCAATAAATAGTTTCAACAAAATGTGTATATATCACTTTAGGCATATGTGAATGTCATGTCGTTCAGTGTCAATCTCATTGACTCTATCTCAAGATATAGTGATTTTATATGGTTCATCTTGTTGATGATGAATATGTTTATTAAAGGGACTTATAAAAAGACTTATGTTTAAGTTCTTAAGAGTCAATGGTGAAGCCTTGGAGATTAAAGACAAACGAGTTTTGATCATAATGGATGAAATTAACTATGGTTTTGAAACATTCTTAAACCGAGGTTTTGGAATGATAAAACAAAATCTCATTATTATGTCCAAACTAAGAAGTTAATGTTGGGAAGAGATAGTGTGTTGTCTTTTAAAGTTGTGAAGAATCAGAATGAAGAATCTTCTGTTCACAATCTACGTGTCTGTAGTCTAAATCATGCTAGACTAATACTTGTTAATTTAGATGTTTCATGGAGAATAAATTAACTTTGAACATTCAACCATTTGTGGTGACATGAGAATGAATTTTGTAAAAACAAATCTATAAGGAGAACTCATATAGATTTGGTATAAACCTCGTGCTTTCAAAATAAAAAAGGAGCTTGCCATAGGATTTTGGTAAGCTTCCGAGTCCATTCCTAAAAGTGACAAGGTTGAGGCTAAGCCGATGGCTTTTTTATGATTCAACTGAGGTAACCAATCCTAGTGAATCACCTATGTGAGAGAGAAGCGGGGTCACTTCGAAGGGTATTGTTGGGGCACAATAATTAAGAGCTCTCACATAACCAGGCACATGTCCATGACCATAACGGACACAACTATGAGGACTTGACGTTGTCAAGGAGAGTCTTGTGTGAAGAATAATGTCATCTACACAAACAGCAGACGAGTTCAAAGACATCGCTGTCTACTCAGAGCCAGTGGACTAAGTGCGTTTCATGAGCGAAGGTTCAAAGGGTCACACCTACCTATCGTATGCAAAACTCAGTTGTTGAAATTTAATCGGAATGAGGTTGCTTTTGAGAATGGCTCTCATTCATGTGGGGGTTTGTTGGAATTTTAGGGTGTGAATGAGAGTCACTCAGACTCCTTGTCCCACATTGGTGTGGGAGTGAAAAATGGTTTGGTTTATATTTGGAAACCAAATGGAAGGTATTGAATTCTTATTGTTACATTTACTTGGGAACCAACCCTTGTGTAGGGTTTTGCTACCCGGTTTTTTAGTTTTGTTTTATGTAACTAGAAGTTTCAAGTCTCCTGGTCTTCCGCTGTAATTAATTGACATTAATCAACTTTATTAACACAATCATTGCAGCAACAGTTTCGTTTCTAAACCATTTTTGCAAATCCTATAAGCGTAGAAGTGGTATGTGCAGTAGGATATATATACTACGCAGAACAAACACACACACATATACGCAGAGATTAACATGCGCACAACAAACGTATCCAGTATCAAACACATTAGCTAAGTAATGATTATCTTTCAGGAAAGTGTGCAGGTCCGACAGTGCACCACCACTGTTATGAACCAGTGTTCCCTGGGAACAGACCGCGAATCTGTTTAAGGGAATTGTGTCAAACACAAGCCCGGTTGTCACACCTCCCTAATGCGGAAATGCGAGGTGAGACGGGTATGGTAATCACAAACATTGTTTATGCAGGATACTAAATATCATTCATTTCACAACAGATAAGGTCACAATGTCAAATACGAATTATAAGCCTTAATAAATGTATCATATGGCTACAACAAAATAACAAAACAAAAGCCTTCTTCATGCATTCCTATGCTTGCCTTATTAATTATCCTTACTTGATTTCCTGAAAAACATGCTTAAAATGCGTCAACTAAAACTTGGTGAGTCCGTAGGTTTTAATGACTCAATAAAATTGTTTGTTTTCAAGGAAGTTTGTTGTTTATGTCCATGCAGAATATAGTTTCCATGAGCCCCATAACCAAACCCTGACTTCCTTATACGCCTCAACCAATGCCTTATCACGGAACATTGAAAAACATGGATAATATGCAATCATTTGACACGACGGTCGTGGTTAGCGCGACTAACCATGAAAGGGGGTGTCAACCCAAATAGTACTATTCATATGATCCACAACTTATTGCTAAGTTAATGGTTATGGTTGTCCGGGGACTTTGTTGTGATAATGTTGTCCAACTCATGTAACACATAACAAATGTAGGTCTCAAGCATGTTTCTCCCCCAAAGTTGTAAAACACTGAACAAAAAAGGGGCCACGAAACTTACCTAAGATGCGATGAATGTAGCAAAATCCGTGAATGTAATATCCGACCTACTCGTGCCCTAGGATATGTAAGAAACCATAAGGTCTATGTAATGTGTCTAGAATACGCATTGGTTTGTATCAAGTAACCCAACTAGTTAGATGATATGCATATTAATATAGAGAAAGGAAATTTTGAAACACGACATATTGTTGTTGACACGTTTATGATTCTTGAAAATAAATTTATGGAAAGTATTATCCAAAACACAAAGAATTTTAAGTTCATTGTTCTAAAACCATGATCCAAATATAATATATAATTAATGGGTAATAAAAAGAGCTTTATGTTACGGTGTGTAACCATATATATATATATGTATGTATACGATATTGAGAGCATATACAACTAAGTTCTAATTGTTGACATAAGTTCAAAATTATATATATATAATATTTACGAAAGAAAAAGTATAACGTTAGAACTTGTTGGGTGAAGCTTACTAGATTAATGTATGGAAATGAAAGGACATGTGAGTTAATTTATGCCTAAAAATATAAAAATTTATGCCTCTATTTCAACTAGGGTCGAGTGAGTCGAGAAAAGAAAAGAGTTTCCGTGAGCCCTAGCCAAAATCGAGCTCTAGTTCCTTGGAAGAGTGGGTGTCGAGTGGTGGTGAGGGCTGATTAGAGTGAAAAAGATAGGGATGTTTGTTAGTTAACTTGAGATGGGGTGTAATGAAAATGGGACTTGGGTGGGGGTTTATATAGGCAAAAGGGAGAGGAGTGTGGGAGGATTTAGTTTGGGTAAGTCAACTATTATAAATCCTTGTGATTAAGAGAATCTTACTAATTTGGTGTTTAGTCTTTCATGTTTGGTTTCTCCAGAATATGTCTTCTCATATGATGGATTTAGAATAGTGCAAGCTTTCTTGTGTGAATGGTTTGTAGTGACCAAGTGGAAGGTGATGGATCGAAAAAAGAGAGGAAAATAGGAGGTTTAATTTTGGAAAGTCAACTTATGTGAAATTTGCATTATTAGAATCTTTCATTTTCCATGATTAGTCTTAATTAGTATTATGCCTAATCCATCAAGTGTGACTTTCATCTTGATAAGGTCAACATGCAATGTCATTTCATAAGATCTTGGAGTGCATTGGAAGTAAAACAAAAGAAGAGAAGACAAGGGGGAGGGGGCGACGATTGGTAGGGGCAAAGAGGAAGGATCTTTGTAGTTTAGGTGTAATTTCCTATGGATCCAAGTGATTAAGTGATCTTTCCATTTTTATATTAATCACATCTAGATTTAGAATTTCCATGTTTTGACTTGTGCATGACTAGACATAGGATAAAAGCACATTACCTTTTTATGTAAGTTCAATCCCATTGATTTGATGTAGTATATGACTAATTGTGTAGTTTAATCTTGTGGCAATTTGACAAGTCTTCCATGTCCATTCTATACGTATGTTTTGGTGGCTTAAATCTTTATAGAAAGGGAGAATATATTGGGTTAGTCCAACATTATAGAAGTTAGGAGTTTAAGCATCTTTCTATGTATGGTAAATTCCTTTTGATCTAGATTTGATGGGTGCATGCATGGGTTTATGCTAGTCTAGTTGCTAGATTCTCTTGGCTAATACATACATACATGCATGCATGCATGCATACGCACGCACGCACGTACGTACGTACGTACATACATACATACATACATACATACATACATACATACATACATACATACATACATAGTTATTAGTTCGTTCTCTTCATATCACTTATCCAAGCTATCAATGTCTAATGAGCCTATTCAAACATCATATAGTGAAACTGCCTCTGATGGGCGATTTAAATTTTAGAATGTGACAGAAAGCCCACTGATGTACTATCATTTCTTCTCTTTCACTCTGGAAAGACACTTTTTTAAATTTTCTAATGTTTTTTATATTTTTTTTAAATTTTAGAAAAAAGAAATAAAAATTTCCGATGTTGTTTCTAGTTTTATTCTCTTGTATGCATCTCGTTTTTGTCGATTTGTTTCAATTCGATGTTTCATGTTACATCTTACTTATAATCGACGACTTTGTTCCTGTAATTCTTGTTCATGTAATAAACTTGTTGTATTTTTACAGGTATATATAAACCCAATGTCTAGGCCATTCTTTTTCTGTTTATTTTGTTTTCCACATTTTCGTAGGTCGTATACAAGAAAGATATAGTCTCTCAAAGTTTGAATGGCAAAACTGATTTCCTAGTGTGTTTATGTATTTTATTTCACTTGTGTACTTAACTCGTAACATGATTAACCCACCAGAGGCTTGCTTAGGTATGGGAGTCAAGCAAAATGCAAGTTTAGATTACAACAAATAATCAAAATACATTGCTACAGTTCAATGTATAAACAAAGGTCATATGTTGCAATAATGAAAATACATTATAATAAGTACAGCTTCAATAACCATAGCATATGCTTGCCCAAGTCTATAGTGCAAACTCAAATTTCACAATATAAGTAAGCTTGTTCATACACTCCACCATTAGTAAAAAAAAAAAAAAAAAAAAAAAAAAAAAAAAAAAAAAAAAAAACCCTAAACCTTCCCTTGTTTATACTACATCAGCTCAATGTCTTCTCCTACCCCAGTTGGTCTACGTCATGGCTTAGCAGCAGTGCCTGGAAGATGGTGGTGTCTTATGTGTGGCCTCTTACTTCAAGTGGCCTTTGATTTTTCCAACGCTTTCTTACTCATTTCCCCTACCATCTAATCCAAAAAACACATTCATCATCGTGAAATCACTTTGCTCCAAGTAGTCAAGCAAGTCTTTAATAATTCTAGCATTTTTGTTGGAGTCTTCTTCACCCTGTTGCTTAAGGTGAGACATTACTATGTGTTGATTCTCTTTGGCTACTAATAAAATCAAATCAAGCAAGCATTTGTACTTTTAACATGATTTCTCTTTGTCGCACTCAACCTCCTTTGTGAACACTGCAAATATTATCATATCATACTTCAATTTTCCCAATTGCAGAGGCGTAGTGGTGTGCCTATTGCAAGTGTATTATTTGTTAAGTGGTTTCGTTTTCCTAGATCTGAACAAGTATTTCTTTGATGGCTATGCTGGTAAATTATTGTGGCTTATCACCATCACAAATTTGGTGACGTCGAGGCTTTTGCTTATTTTCCTAAGCCTTAGAGTTCTTCAACCGAAAGAAGTCAAAGTTGACGAAGATTTTAGTAAATTTTACTTTTATGGGTGCCTCTATAGCTGCCTTGGTAATTTTCATCTTCTCGGTTATCAATAATGAGTGCAACTTTAAAAAGCCACAATGGTGGATGTCGCTTCTTAGTGATTACCTTGTCTTTTTCGGGATTATAGGCCCTGTTATATTCTAACTATTGAAAACAACTACTAAAGATGACTCTATTGTCTTGGCTAATATTGTTGCCTCCGATTGTGTTTCCGCCAACGCCACCACTACCGCTGCTGGGGCAGATGGAGAACATGAGTGTCTTGTAGGTTCTCATAGAGCTTTGTCGGTGCAGACGATGAAATTTTGGTTTTGGGATTTTGTTGTTGCATGCGTGTTTCCTGTGGCTTCCAAAGAGTACCTTATTGACAACCTCTCAGATTTCGGTAAACCATTATGTTTTCTAGGTAGGAAATAAAGAACCTACTCACCTTATCCGTCACTTGCGGCTTCATGACATGTTTAGATTTTAAGGTTGTGTAGCAATGTGGTGCTGAGAAAATGTGGATGGGATAGACTATGGTTTTCACTTTTCGTGGAACTATTATGGGTTGTGACCAACCTATATGCATTAAAGGGGTACTTTTTTATGGCTGTGCCTATTGTGACGGAAAGGTTGGCATTAGTGATAAGCCTAATAGTAGACGTAGAATTTTAAGTCAAACGAATTTTAAAGCCTAGAAGCACATCGTAACGGTTGGCATTAGTGATAAGCCTAATAGTAGTCCTAGAGGTTAGGAAACATAAAGAAACCACACCCCATTTCACTGGAGGATTCACCAGCCTGTTGAGTTGTTTTCTAATTTCTCCACCGGCTGGCTGCAACATAATAAGGTCAGAGGATCCTGTTAATATGAAAAGAAAAGAAAGTCAGCATAACATAACTTTGAACAATTGTATGAAACTAATAATAATATATTTATTTACTTAAGTGATACAAGCCGCTCATAAGAGGTATGACGGAAAATGTGAACTAATAGGGAGACCAAGAGTAAGTATGCAAATTAAATATAATCTATTTGGTACCTGAACCGCAAACCAAGAGCCTGGACGTACCGGCAATGGCTGGAATGCGTGTAAAGCGTAGCTAGAAAAATGAAAGAAAAAGTGGTTTTAGTAGTGTATTTTTGTCTTGGATGTGATTAATAATTTAATACAAGATCTAATCCGAAGTAAAGATATGTAGCAGATCTGGACAGAAGCAAACATCAACGACCTTGTGTTGGTCGGATCAAGGCTAGATTTGGGAAGAACATCAACGATCTCCTCGTCGAGTGGTGGAACTTAGAAGAGAGTGAAGGGTCCAGACTTGAACTTAGACATAAGATCGATGAGGAGATAAATATATCAGTGAATTTTTGTGGGTTGTTTCAAATGACATATTTAATAGATAAAGACAGTGATAACAGGTGAAACACTTGGGTTGGTGGCCTAATGGTAGAAGCTATGATTTTAGGAACACTTAAGGGGAGGTTATAGGTTCAAGTCTCATAATGAGTGAAATTTGCCGTTCAAAAAAAATAAAAACATATCACACCCAATAATATCACTAATTTTTTTTGAATAAAATAAAAACATTATATTAAATAAAAGAAAAGGTTGCATCCGTTTATTTAGAATTTTATTAGTAAGATATATTAAAACTGAGTTTATATAATTGTTACTTGAATGATATGAAAAGTAACGTTATATTTTTATCAAGATATATTTAAAAAAGAATCCCTACGTGTAAAAATAGATCCCGAGAGAATAAACAAAAAAAAAAAGTTTTATTAAAATAAATTAATTAAAAAGTTGACATAGACACATATGCTTTTTACAACTCAATTCCACATTTCAAATTAAAAAACAAAGTTTAATAATATCTGTCATGGTCTCCACTTCACGCACCGCCCCGTCCACCCTTATTGGATCATAAAATATAACACGATAAGTCAAAAAATATAACACCAATGTCAATAAATATAACACAATGCTAAAGAAAAATGACATAGTGAATCGCATAAATGATACAATAACGAAAATAAAGAAAAGACACAATTCAACATAAAAGATACAATGATATAACACAAATAAAACTACAAGCTAAAAAAAATATCAAAAACCTAAAAACTAATATCGTAGGGTTCGATGAGACGGGTTCAATACCGTTTAATGAGTTCGATCAGACTTCATTTGATTATAACCCTTAATATATTACACTATCATTTTTATTTAGTTACTCAATCGAGTACTTATGGCTATTTTTTTTCATTCCAATAACTTTTTCGAATTGGACGAGGAAAACAGATGATCAACAAATCGAATAATGAATTAATCAAATTGATTTTTTTCAAAATTTTAATTATTTTACATGAATTCATATTCGATTAAGATTCAGTTTATTTGATTCGTATCAGAAACTCGGATTCGAATAAATTCGATTTAATTCAAATTCACCATAAAAATACATTGTCTTACTTTTAGTTTTAAAACTACTACAAATTTATTATCTTTGACATACAAAATACTAATTTACAAAATAGTAAACAACGTATCAAATACGAGAATGGTAAAAGCGATAGAGATTGTGTTTTTTTTTTTTAGTTTTGTGACGTATAAGGTATACGTAAATATGTAAATTACGATTGTCATAAAAGTAGTAGAAACTATGAAATTTTTAGAATTTGACCCACATTTATACCAACTATATAGTGTATATACGTGTAAATCTTAACTGTAACGTTACTATGTTACTTTATTTAAAAATAATATATAGTGTACGTGTAACTCTTAACTTTTTTTTGACCGGCTAATTACACACACCTTTGGGGATCGAACCCCTCACCTTTCCTACACCTAAATTCACCTGGACCACCACGCCATTATGGGTGTAACTCTTAACTATCACGTTATATATATGTTACTTTATACAAACTTATATCTACACTTCACTTAGCATGTGTTTTACTAAATTTGTATGCACACACAATATTAACAATGGCTAAATGAGCTTGACCCGTTACACCATTGTTAATCCCCTGAGTATTGTTCTTTTATTAAACTCAATTTAATCACAACTCATCTGCAATAAAATTGACAACACTTTATTCATCAGACAAAACATGTATCTTGTTGATTAGTATATAGCTTTATTTGCATAACAACATTGGCCTTGCAATTTACTCAAAAATCATATTTAACATCTAGCATACATTACATGTTGGAAATTATTAATATAACAATTCCCGTCCATCTTATGAATAGTATACAATTTAGACAGCTTATGAATGTTATTTACGGTTTTGCCACATCTTTCTTTCTTTTTGCTTTGCCACCGGTTCTCACACATTTTTCCCCAAACAATAGAATATATCTCTTCCCCTCTCTCACTGACGATACCAACCGGGTATGTCGGGTGGTTCAACTGGTTGTATTAGGTGGTTCAACCGGTTTAATCGGCCGGTATGAATGGTTAGGAATATTGGTTCAACCGGCCATACCGGACGATTCAACCGGGTTTGTCGGGTGGTTCAACTGAACCGTCACAATACGTGAGATTGGTTCGTATAAATTTGTTAAAAATCGGTTTGCCCCGCGGCGAAGCGTGGGTGTTAAACCTAGTACTTTATAATTTTTATTAATTATTATCTATGGTTGGTACCTTTATGGTTGAATAAAGGACAAACAACATTCTATATGGGTATAGAGATCAGGGACTAGTTTACTGATAAAACAGTGGCATCTTTATTTTCGTGTAAACTCTTCATTTCGATTCTGCTGGTTATTTTTTTGTCCATTTCGAAAATGATAAATAACTTTGACCCTCCAACATTGTACCTATCTTTTTGTCCCTTTTGGTGAAAGGGACCCTTCATGGAAAGCTGCTTTATGGTTTTACAAAAAAACGATTGGTTAAGAGAAAACTTAGCAACAAAAATGGGTAAGCTAGGCAGAGGCTTTGGTGTGACGATTAAATGTGATGCCAAGGAATATGTATGCTGTTTAGTAAATTGATTAATACGTTTTAGTAAAATGATTGAATGTGCAATAATTCTGGATATGAACGAAAGTGATTAAGCACAATTATATGTCTAGTAGGTGACGTTACAAAGTCAGACACGCATCCACCATTGTGGCAGACATTTGGACAGTGTCGGTCTGTTTCGGTTCATTACATATCGAACGATATCGACACACGATATAGTAACAAAGAAGATACAACTATCGAAAATCATAAAATGAATAGCGGTACCGTTTCGGAAAATACCGATACCGATATTAGTCGGCATGAATCGATTCGGCTCATAATGACACCGATTGGAACGTTGATAAAAGATAAAAAAAAACGTATACCGGTTCCGGTATAGGTATTCATTGAATGGTAATGGTTCAGTTTATCATGGTAAAGAACATAACAATCATTTATATTTGACTAGTTCGCCTTTGAATAAAACTTTTATCAAAACTTGGATAAAATAAGCACGTCGTATTATATATTATTACTAGCTGATTACCCCGGGAGGGTCCCGGGGTTGAAAAATCTAATTTTACGTGATAATCTATTACAAATGGCTCAAGTTAACTAACCACAAAATCTTTCAATCATTGCATATTCATAGTATTCTAATCAGTAATAACTCATATTCCCCACAAAATCTAATTTTGCGTGATAACATGAACACTTTGTGTGTTTTTTTCCTGTATGAACGAAACCCCACAAAAAATAGTCGATTTTTTCTCTGTTTTTTATATAGCATTATGGTACTCGTTAGAAAGATAATAAAACGCTCGTTAATTTGGTGTAATTTTTTTCTTTAAAAAATTCCATATATAAAAGATATAAACGTTTAAAAATTATGTGAGGAATATGAGAGAGAAAATTTTAAATTTATTTTTAAATTTTTTTTTCCTAAAATAACTCAATTTAATTAAAAAAGGAAACAATTCAAAAACACCAAAAACTCTTTATTATGATGCCACGTGGCACTTTCAAAGGAATGTTGAGGCCTCCATTACACGTCACGTCATCATATACGTTTTCTTTATATATATAGATAGATTATTATTATTTTTTTTTGATGAAATGACATTTTATATTTTTATGACATTTTGATAGTAAACTTTATTAACACATAACCGCGGAAAATTACATCAAGATAGAGGGCAGACGGACAACAATTTTAATATTAAAATAAATAATATGTGCTTACTATATAATAAATCAATTTTGATAAAAGGTTATCAATACTCAATAAAAATAAGCACATCGTTACATTTGGAATTTAAAATAATACCAAAAGTAAACATAATAATAAAATAATACGTCAGTGCTTCAGTTACTTGTACTTAGTATTCGCAATTCGGTATTGAGTAAAACTTATTTATAACATAGATAAAAATAAGCATATTGCAACTCGGATTCTAGTAAAACATATTCGGATAATACCAATACCAATACCATATTGGTATTGGTGTTATTATTATTAAGTCGCTATCAGTTTGATTCGTCTTGGCATCAAACGGTATTGGTTTGGTTCCTAATAAAACAAAATCAAGTTTTGATATTTTACAACCCCGTTTTTAAAGAATGGAGTTTCAAATTATTCGAAAATATGAAAGGAGATTTATTACTTATTTGGTTGAAAAATATATATTGCAACAATTACAACATTTTGGTAATGTAGCACTAATTGATTTACATTGTACACTTACTGTTTAATTATCGCAAAAGAATGATAACTAAATTACAATCGTAGAAAATATATTATTGATGGAATATGATTTATCTTAATATGGACTCTCTAAAAATCAATATTAATTAAGTTCGAAGATTGCATTGTTGGGGGGTATAGTTTAAATAGATTGAGAACGAAGGGTAAGGATTTAGTAAAATTCACAAAGAATTGGGTTAAAAATAACTCAATCCAGCTTTCATTACCTATTAGAGAGAGGCCGGAGGGGGCGGTTTACTCAATTACTCAAAGTACTCACTCAACTAATGAATAAGAGAGTATCAACTCAAATTAACAGACCTCAAAGTACTCAAATTTAAGGGGCTTGTTACCCTATGTACTTGCAACAATTACTAGTCTTTTTTTCAATAATAACATTCCTTAAAATATTATTGTTCGTGATAGTTCCACCATCCCGGTAGTTGGACACGACACAAAAACCTTACCACCACCCTTCCCTCCCTTCACCCTTGGAAACGACCTTTATGCACCTAAATTAATCAAAAACTTAATTTTTGTTCGTCGTTTTACCACGGATAATTCTGTTTCCGTTGAATTTGACCTATTTGGTTTTCTTGTGAAGGACTACAAGGCCTGGTCTCCTATCCTTCGGTGTAACAACAACAGTGATCTCGATCCTCTGCTGCATGGGCAAGAAACACATCACCCTCCACTTTTACTGCTATATCCTCTGAGCTTTGGCACCAACGTCTTGACCGCCCAGGACAATTGTCTTTAAATTCCTTAAAATAATCTTGTTCTATTTCTTTTGGCAAATGTAATAAGTATATTTGTGAATCTTGTGTATTTGGCGAAAATATTAAATTACCATTTCATGCTTTTCATACTATTACTTGTCAACCTTTTAAGATGGTGTAGAGTGATTTATGGACCTCACATTAGAGATGAGCATTACAACATCTTTATAAGGAGATGTGGGCTCTCATGTGGACTTCTTCAATTCGTTTTACCATCACATAATAAGCCATGATCAATGTCTACGGCGATATTTAACATGTCAAATTGGTATAACAAAAAAATATAACTATTAATGGAACGTGCCAAATGAGTTGCAGTCCAGTGGCGGATCCATGATGTTTTTCCTATGAGTTCCCAGTAGCGATGGTTAAATTTTCACATCCATGTGTTTAGGGCGGGGCGGGTCACGCAATATAATAAAGATCTATTTTTTATATCAAATTTCTATTAACATTAGCACTAAAATTCAAGTTAAAAAAACTAAAATTGCAAGAGACCTAAAGTTCAAAAAAAAAAAAAAAAATTCATATCAAACCACAAAAGACTAAAATCTCAAGTTCATATCATATAACTATCCTATAAAAACTATAAATTATAAGAAACAAGTTCATATCAAATTTCATCGTATACTGAGCATTTGAGTTAATAATAAAAAAAATTGAAAGAAAGTTACCTCAAATATCATTTACTTTGTTGCTCAGAGTCGTCGATTAAATGAGGGGAGGAATAGGTTATCATGGAGCTACGAAGGAATGGCACAGAGGAAAAAAAGGGCTGCACAACTACATGATTTTCATGGTGCTTCAAATGGTTTATATTCTACCTAAATGCTAAGAGATGCAATTAAATTAGCAACTAATTTACCCAAATCGAACATGTATCATAAAATCATCTAATTTGCCTTAATTTCAAAGTAAATAGATGATTAGATGAATGCAAGAACTTGTAACATTTGCTTACACAACAGAAAACAATCTGTTTTGCCTTAATTACAAAATTATTAGATGTGGAAGGGTGGATGGAGGCCGAAGATGGATGTGGTCAGAGGTGGAGGGCTGAGGGAGCTAGGAGTGGCAAGGGTAGAGGTAAAGGTAGAGGCAGTGAGGTTTGAGGCGGTGTGGTGTATGTATTAGGGGTGTGCAAATGGCGGTTCGGTTCGGTTCGGTTATTACCATTAACCATAACCATAACCGTTAGGTTCGGTTATGGGATTTTCTTAACCATAACCTTAACCGAACTTCGGTTTCGGTTAATCAGTTATGAGGCTCGGTTATGGTTTGGTTTCGGTTAATTAACCAATCTAGGTTTGAACTAAAATATAAACTAACTAAACATATTAGACGATTATTGTCTCAGTTATATTCTACTATAATATATAAATAAAACCTATTGTGGGACACTTGGCATAGTCTCAAGGCTTCTTAGATTGTTTTTCCCGCCCATGTTTTCGGATCCAGATATGGTGCTCCATTTTTGTTGTAATCACCCGAATCTCTTCCTGATCATGCTCACAAACCATAACCAACAAACCTCTTTGTACGGGTCACCATCTTTCTTTGCATGCCCATTTCCTTCCAATATCTAAACCTCCACAAATCCTAACACGATCTTCTCTCTTAATCAAACGCTGCCAAGAATCAGGATCTCCTAACATGCTAAATTAATTTGCTGGAATTTACAATCCTGGTTACTTTATATTGCAATTCTTATAGTTGCTCATATTTTTTTTCATAATAATGTGTTCCTAATTTTACATCTCTGCTATTCGATAACTGATTTCTTTTTATGCATTTATCTTCTGTTTTCGTGGCATTTTTCAGACTATGATTCGTGATTTTGAAACTGATTGGTTTGGGGATTTGTTTTGGAGAGAAACGCTGATACAAACGGGAATTGGGGGTTCTAGAGATTAGTAGTTGATGTTGCTGGGGAACCGTATAGAGGCTGCTGAAGTAATGTGTGCTATCATTAATGCTTATTATTATTTACTTAATTTTTGTTTTATATATTAAATACTTATGATAATTTTATATAGATACTAAATACATATCTATATAAAAATTATCATAAGTATAATAACTGACAAGACGAGGATGAGCTTCTTTTTAATAACAAAGGATTTGGACACCAAAGTTTAGAGAGATTCAAGGTAAAAAATTAGATGGATTTGGGTTTGGGTCGGTCTTTATTAGCGGGTCAAAGCTATGAGTGCATTTTATGACTGTACCCCAGCTTGGAATCTTTAAATAGCAAGTGTATGCTATCCATCCATACTGTTGGAGTGGTGGAGTGACTTTTGTTTCACCTATGTGATCAAAGGTTCAATCCCCACTCCCAACATATATGGTTTGGTATCCGGGTGAAGATCGAATACGGGTGGCGCCGGTTCAAATCTGACGGGCGGCGAGGTTTTACCGAGTTCTATACCACTGTCGTGCCTTCGGGCGGGTGGGGCTCGGGTTTCCGCGCATCGGGAGAAGGCGGAGGCTGCTGGAGGTCGAGTAGTCGATTCTTGGGCACGGCGCCCTACAAGGGTGGTTGCCACACAGTTGTTCGCCGATAAAAAAAAAGCAAGTGTATGCTAAATGTGGTGGTAAATGTACTACCATTTTTCTCTCTGTGTAGTTAGCTTCGTGAACTTAAACATTCCTACCTGCATCTTTTTAATTTGTGTCAACGATCTGACTTTCCAGATTCTTTAAGACCATCCGGAGTGGGGGCGGGAAGGGGGAACACCGCCGCCGGCCGGCGTGGAGATGGGCGTGGCCCCTTTGGCGTGGAAGACTTCATGGGTGGGGGGCGGGGCTTGAAGCGAGGTGGAGCCTTTTGATTGGTCAGTTTTTTTTTTAACTTTAACACAATATAATATTATTTCCTTCCCTCCCCCCCCTTCCACTCCCCACAATTTTCACCCTTCACACACGGATCCCACAAGTGCCACATGGCGCATCACGCCCCTCTCCCCCCCCCCCCCTCCACTCCGGGTAGTCTAACATTGATCGAATTTTTGTCACTAATAGAAGTTATTGTATATTTGTGTCGCTTTGTGACCCTATAATCGATTTGGTGTTTTATTATTTGAAACGGTTTTGTAACGCATGACTCTAATGTTATGTCATAAGTTGTCTTTTAACTTTATAGATGTAACTTTTACCCGCTCAGGCTTCTAATAGTTTTCTGACTATTGTTTCTATTTCATGTGCTATGTTTGTATTGCCTTTTTTTTCTTGGCTGATTCTCAATACTCGCATTTATTGTGGTGTTTGCTTTCCAGGTTAGTAGGTGGATTTGAAGATTGGCTAAGTTGTGTTGCATTGTGATACATGTAAGATTCTCGCCATTATTTTTCCTTAGATTGTTGATGTTGATAGGGTGCAATGCGTTTGCATTGATATAGAAACACTACAAAGGTTCAGAAAGTTAGTCGAAGTTTTCTCATTCCGTTCCTACACAGGGTAGTAAGTTATATATTGTAGGTGGGTGATGTCAATTATTTCTAGATCTGCCCCTACATGCTAGCACACCACAATGGCATTGCGTGTGGCAGTACCGCAGTACTACGTGTGTGGTAAAAACATCATGGTTTGTATATATATTCACACAAAGAATTGTGGTAAAAACATACATGTTGGATACGTGTTTGTAATTCTAAGTGCTTTAAGGTTCATAGTAATTATTTACATGTTTTACCTTTAAAGTTCTTTATCTTATTTTGTGTTTGAATTTGGAACTTATAACAAACACGTTACCAAGTGCATTATCAAAACAATATCACTTCTTTTTAAAGGGTATGATTTGTAAAGGCAGTATGAACGGAAGAGCAAAGTTCATCTGTGCATGACACATATGAAAGTTAGCAAATGGGTCAATGATTTAAATAACAAAATAACCTTGGTCAGGTTAATGTTCTATTTCGGTTCCTTAGCTTTCTTTGTTGGTTCAAAGTCATTGTTCTGAATTTACATAATTTTCTCTGGGTCAAGTTTCTGTTGTGTTGTAAAAAAATGTAGTTTTGTCATCACCTACTTATCTTCTTTTCTTCTGCTGGAAAAACTTTTCAAGTCACTCAACAGATGAATTACTTAGTTCCTCTCTTGACAATAGTGAGGAATATATTAAATCATTTGATTGGGATAAATTAACCTATAAAGGAGGTGTTATAGATAATGTGCTCGGGTAATGATCTAAATTTAGGTTTTTGATATTTTGACTAAAAGTTCCACATTGATATCTTCCACATGTTACGAACGAGTTTCTTGAATCTGTATTGTTATTGGTTATCTTAATTGTGTGTGTAACGCTTTCTTATTTTCTATTGTGCTTAAGTAGGTGTTAACAAGCTACTGATTTTATGGTCAAGCGTTGAAAGACTTCAGGAAAAAAAAAAAAACTTATATCATTTGTAAAGTGAGAGTCTAATTCACACATGGCGAATTGTTCCTTGCTAAGTCCATGGTTAAAAATATAGTTGGAATTACGAATAAAATATTAAATGATGAACTCTTTTTCTTTAAAGCTTTCCTATTTATTTTATTTTTTAGTGCTACCCGTGTGTAGTACACGGGTTCTAAACTAGTCATTTTTATAAAATAAAATAAAGACACAAAGAAATACGCAAGTATAAAATGACTCTAATTTTAAATAATAGTTATTATTTTGAACCATTTTGAACTAATTATATTACGTACAAAAGTTTTGTATATGTAATATTTATGTATATAAAGAATTTGATTCCTTAAACATGTATATTTTAAATATAGATATATTTTAAAATCATATCTTAATTCATTCGGTTCGGTTAACGTCCGGTTTTGTAACACCCTTAACCATAACCATAACCAATTAATCGGTTAATCAAATAACCTTAACCGTAACCGTCGGTTAATATCGGTTATCGGTTAATTCGGTTCGGTTACGGTTCGGTTACGATTCGGTTATCGGTTAATTTTGGTTAACGGTTAAGGTTTGCTCACCCCTAGTATGTATTCTCACGAGTTTTCAGTTTAGTTTTTTAATGAAACACTAATATGGATTTTTAAAAAACAAGAAAACCATAAAAAATCGTTGGTAAAGGGGATAGAACTCTTGACCTTAGGTTAAGAATGCGCGTCCCTTACCAGTAGAACACCAGACGTTTTTTGTTATGGGTTCCTTCTCTAATTCTTTTATGGGTTCCTTGTATATTTTCTATATAGATTCTTATTAAAATTTCTAAACCGAGTGGGTTCTAGGAACCCGGTGTCTTTAACGTAGATCCGCCCCTGAGTTGCACAATTTATGTTTTGGGTCAACCATAGCCAATCCCTAAAAGTGTGGGTCATGACGTATTAATTACCATCGATAACCCACCTACTCGTCTACTGTAAGGTTATGTGGTATTTTGGCTTCAAAAATTGCTGGTAAAAAAAGAGTATGTTGTGTATTAGTGCTACAATTAATAACTTGATGATCAAATAATGTTGTATACGCGTATTTCTTCCCTATGGAGACACATGTGTTTCGACTCTTTTCCGCACTTGTAGCAAAATCTGAATCCACATCTACAGTGAATAACGTTGCAACCACCAGCACGTTCTATGCAATGGCGACACTTGGGACACCTCCTCCGGTTATTCTTCGTGCAAAGAACATCCAAAGGGATTTCGTTTTCATCTCTATTCCCTCCACAAGTAGAACCAACATGCCATGGAACTTTACACTTGAAACAAAAGTATATCTTGCAATTTGGACACACACATCTCTTCAAATGACGATCATCACACTCATTCAAAATCAACTCTGAGCACTCTCGGTTAGGGCAATAAACCCTATTAGTCCCTAACACCGTCGATTCACATAACACATCACACCATTTGTCAAACAGTTGTTGTGTGATTTTAGGGCGACATGATAGGGGTTCAAGAGAATGATTGCAAGTGGTAGCGGGGCATTTGTTGTCGGATACATTGTCTTCAAGTTTCACTTGGATGTATTTGATCATACAGTCGATGCAAAAAGGGTGAACACATTTATCGTTGTTTCTAAATTTGCTTGGGAGAGTAACTGGTTCGATGCAAATTTCGCAGGTGAATATTTATTCTTCTTCTTGCTGTTGATCTTTTCCATGATCATCAGCTTGTTGAATATATTCTAGATTTTCTTTGGGTTTCTGATTTTGATTCCCCATTATATCAAACGAATTTGATATGGAAATTAATTAGATGGTCGGTGGGATTTATAATTATTATACTCTATTAATATACAACCGGATTTGAACAATACTTATATTAATTTTTTATTCTTTTCATTGTTTAAATACAAAAGGTTTGAATTATGTTAAACAAAGATGTCATAGAACAAATGGTTGGAGTGTTATTGTGTCTGTCGGGTTGGCCGGGTTCGAATCATGCAGCCCTCATTTTATTTTTCTATCCTTTTACCTAAAGTTTTTTTTTTTAAAAGCATGAGTGCTTTCCAAGTGTCAGCCCATTGCCTTTCACGTTTTCTTTTTTGTGACTCATCATCTTACCTTAGACACGCGTCTTCCATACACATCTTTTGTAACCAAAACAAAAGATGGTCGGTTGGCGGTACACGGTTCTGATGACTTCTGATTTTTAGGGTTTCAAAGTGTTAGTTGCGATGGCAAGGTTTCTGATCAGGTACCATACAACTTTGGGTTTCTTCATCTTGAACTGAGGTTTTCAATTGTTGTGGTGTAAACCCTAATTGTCTTTACTACCTGATTAACATTGTGTTTGTGCATTTATTTTTAGTTTCATAGTTGGTGACTTACTGATGTCAGATGTGATTGTTGACTATTGATGAGCATGTATTTGGCAAGATGAAAAATTTTCTTATTAAGAATTTGAACTTTGGGCTTTGGGGTTTTCTTAACTGAAGTTTGGTTCCGATCCGATTTCGTTTCATGATTTTACAAATATTATGTCATCAAAGTTAGTATATACAGTTTACTATGTTTTTTTCAACATAACACGTTGTTGTGTGTTAAAGAGAGTAGAAGTCATTAAAAAGTGTGTTTTAAACATAGTCACCTAAATCGCGGTTCGCTCCGGTACGGGAACGTCATAGGAAAACGAAATTCGTCAATTATATGGAATTAGTTGCTACTTATTGAAATTTGACCTTAAAAATATGTTGATTAGTTTAAGTATTGTCACACCTCGACTTTTCCCTCATCGGTTGTGACGTTTGGTAGCTTCGCCACACAACGGAAAGTTGCATCTAAGACCTTTGTTTCCTGAACGCCATTCCTAACCCTCTAGAATCCCCGATCCCAAGACGTCGCCCACTCCAACCGTACCGTTACCAAAGTTTAAACCTGAAAGACATACTTAAAAAGTCAGCATAAAACTGGTGAGTTAATAAGTTTTACAAAAGAGTTTCCATAAGTTTGAGAAGATCATTCCCGTTAATACTATGTTATCACTATGACACCCGGCATGTTTGGCTTAAACATTTTAGTAATACCTAAGTCTACCTTAGCGAGAAACATTTATAAACGGATTTAACCAGGTTAGTTGAGTCGGGTCAGGATAGGATTGTCCAGGGTTCAATGATCTGGAGGATCATTGGGAGTCGTTTTGGGAATACACTAGTACCGGGTCCCGTTGTTGGTGAAATTACATAAACTAATTAAGTGTTATGTGTAGATTAATTGTTATATGGTGGATTATATGCAAAGACATGTTTAAACGATGTGTAAGTAATCATCCATGCTTAAATATGTTAAACATAGATTAAGGTTGCATGTCCATGTGTTAGGATGCGTTAAAATGCGTTAAACACGACAAACTGGAAAAACTAGAAAAACATAGATCCAGGTTCGACCACAGCGTGGGGGCGAACCTGGAAAAGGATCTTGGTTCGACCTTTAATGAAGGGGCGAACCTGGGATACAAAAACAATAGAATTTCATTCGACCAAATAAGGTACGTTCGACCCTTAGAAAGGGGCGAACGTGGGTACATTCGCCCAGGTGAAAGGGGCGAATGTGGACTAGTATAAATACCAAACTTTGTCATTTTTGACCATTTAACAAACCCTAACCGTCTCTAAACACTCTCAAACGATTTTAATCACTAAGGAAGGAGTTTTTGCTCTTATTTTTCATAATCTAACCTATCAACAACATCTAATCAAGAATCCAAGGTGTGTTCCTCATCCTAAACCTTTTTCAAGCATTTTAATTCGTTTTCATCTAACCCTAAATGTCCAGATCTATTCTAAGGATGTTTTTATCAATAAAAACCTTTTAAACATCTTTCTAAACCAAAACCCTATCATTAAACATAAGTTTTCATATCAATAAACATATGTTAATTATGTGTTATGTGATATTATGTGTTGTTTGATTATTTGCTGCTGTACTAATGCTAGAAACATGATTTAGGGATGATATTGATGTTAATATAAGATTGTTTATGGTCACAATTAGATGATTAATAATATCATGTCTAAATTGGGGGTTTTAATAAAGCTAGGGCTTGATGCATGCTTGTATGGTCAATAGAACTTTTTGAGATATTTAAACACATGACAAACTGAACACTTTTAAGATGGTTATGGATTGATTTCAAAAAGTTTCCAAATTGGGTAAAGAATTTATGCATGATGTGATGTTTTCATAATTTTTTGCCATATTGGGAAGGTCTAAAATGAACATGTTTTGGGGAAAAATTGGTGGGGTTCTGTGGGGATATGTTAATCATAATCAACTGTTGTGCTTGGTGAGGTTTCACGATGTTTCGGATGTTTTGAAGGGTTTTTGGGAAAAGTATTCTGCCAGGGTCGAACCTGGGCACATTCGACCGATCGGGTGGTCGAATGTGGAATCCCAGGGTCGAACCTGGACAGTTTGGTCGAATCAGTTCAAAGAGGTCGAAGGTGGTTTCCAAACGGTCGAATGTAGATTAAAAAGGGGCGAAGATGGATTAATTTTCCTAGTTCGACCCTATTGATTCAAAAATGAGATTTTTGATACAAACTAAGTATTTTATGCTTGAACCTTGTGTGTAATCTATGTGTACTTGATTAGTTAGGGTAATGAGTCACCAACGGGATGTTGGGTCGGTCTAGTGTGTTGGTTGAACACTTAAACACGTTTTAAAACATACCCAGTCACGATCTGGACAATCGGGGACTAGATAACCTTATGGTTATTAGTCGGAACACTTATGTGAACATTTTGATAGATCTTCGGTAGTGGGATTATCAAGGGCTTGGCTTTCTTATATTACTGACATACGCAACTTAAGGTGAGTTCACGGCCCGACTTCTACTGCTTTAACTTTTGGGAGAGGAAACATGCGCTAAACTATTTTGGTAACATATGTCATACTATGGTTTTAACTTTGTATTGGTATACGATCATTGGAAGTCCCGGTGGAAACCATGAATGTGCGGGGATGGACAACGGGGGAAATGTGGATAGATCTATTGGGCGTGACTTTCCCCACTCGACGGCTTGGAGCATGTTGTCTCGAACTTTGCTAAACGTGCTGAACATTATTCGGGCTGCTTAAACATATGCTAAACTTTGCTAAACGTGTCTTGTAATGGTTTTCCAATCGTAGTAGTAATAAAACATACGCCTAGCTAGCGTACTTGGTAACATTGATATAGTATGGACATGGAAACATTTTGGTAACACTGGTAACATTTTGTACAAACCTAGGAACTCATCAGCATTATATATGTTGACGTCTTTTTGGCATGTTTTTCTCAGGTCGCTAAGGTAGCATCGGTTGGACTAGGCGCACGGGTCTGCATTGGCGTCTAGGCTTAGTCGCATATTTTAAATAAGTGTCTTGGATATTTTGGAACACAGTTTTGTAGTTGATTAAATCTTTAAATGCTTCCGCTATGGTTTAATGGTTTGATAACTAAGTTTTGAGTTTACGTATTTCATATAGTGTTGTTTATTGTGACCGTTGACTTGGATCCTGGTTTGTCATGCGCCTCGCGGTAAAACTCCGCAAGTCGAAGTTTGAGGGTGTGACAGATTGGTATCAGAGCCAATGGTTATAGTGAACTAGGACTGCATGTAGAGTCTGGTCTATAGCCGAGTCACACACACTAGACGGTCACATACTTTGAGTCTCTTAGTGAGATACATACTAACTTTGTCGGGGTATCCTTACATCATCATCATACTTCTGTGTTACATCATCCGCTTTTACTCGGGTTCTTACCTACTCTTGTCTTCTTCTTCGGGATTGAAGAGGAAGAAGCTGACTTGTTGACTCTAGCACACACATGCTTTCTTACACTTGCACCTATCGTAACACGTTACTAGGCAACGATATTCGGTGGCCGGAGTCTGAACTAGGAGTACATTTGGAGGATCATGTAGAGCAGTTTATCATTTCGGGTGCACACGAAGTAATAAACTGAAATGCATGAAAATCCCGGTGGACCTTAAAGTTTGGATGTATAGTCCTGAATTTGTCCCTAAGTTAACTCTTGTAAATTTCTAGTGGTTGACACTATAAGTGAATCTGAATCCCTCGATTTCTTGATTTGTTAGATCATGTCTGGTGCTCGTGGTGGTGGACGTCGTGGTGGCGGCGGCGGCCGTGGTGGCGGCGGCGGTCGCCGTGGTGGCGGCGGTGGTCGTGGTAACATCAACATGACCCAAGTTGAACTGATTGACTTGTTACAGCAGCAAGTGAATATGGCAATGGCTACTTTCCAGGCTGGGATTAATGCCATGGGTGGTGAGTTGATTTCTGTCGACCTTGCCTCATTCTTGGGTGTCATGTTCTTTCGTTTGTGCTTTATCCGTGTATCATGTTTCAGGTATCGCTGTCAATCCACCTCCACCTCAGTGCTCTTATAAGAAGTTTCGGGACTGTCATCCCCATAACTTCGCTAGAATTGAGGGAGCGGTGGGATTGCTCTGATGGCTGGAGAAGGTAGAATCTGTGTTCGTTATGTGTAACTGTCCTGCTGGGGACCGGGTTAAGTAAGCTACTGCGACATTCGAAGGGCCTGCATTGTCATGGTGGAATGCTACTGCCCAGAACATGGGATTGGGGGAGGCTATTGCTATGCCTTGGGCGGATTTTGTGCATCTTTTGAGGAGTGAGTACTGTCCAAGGGAGGAAGTACAGAAATTGGAGCATGAGGTCTGGAGTTACAAGATGGTTGGGTCTGAGATTGAGGAGTACACTGTGAGGAGGAACGAGCTAGCGGTGTTGTGCCCTGATCTGCACACACCCGAGTATAGGAGGATTGAGCACTACGTTTCTAGGTTAGTGCCAGAGATTGTGGGGTTAGTGGCTGCTGGGAATCTTCCCACTCTTGCTGAAGTTGTTCGATTAGCTCATCGGATGACTAATCTGAAGGTGGCAGAAGGTGTTTTGCCTCCTAAGGGTACTACTGTGAAGGGTTCAGAAGGGAACAATAGGAAGTGGGATAATGTGGGGACGAGTGTTGTGCCAGCGCCATCTCAGCCAGTGAAGAAGTTTGATTCGTCTGGGTCTTCTTCGGGGCTGAAGTCGGGTGGGTATATTGGAAAACATCCCAAGTGCAACAAGTGTGGTTATCATCACTCTGGGAGTTGTGACCGGACTCGTTGTCATCGGTGCCACCAGTTGGGGCATCTTGCTAAGGATTTCAGGGTGTCACTTTCCTCGACCCAAACTCCTGCTACTACTCCTGCTCCTGCTGCTCAGGGGATTCCATGGAAGAAAGGGTGCTATAACTGTGGTGACACGGGACACTTCAAGCGGGAATATCCTAAACTGAAGCAGGGCGATAATGGGAGGGGCGGGAATGGTAACGGGAACAACGGAGGCGGCGCCAGGACTGCACGTGCTTTAATCATTGGATCTGCAGAGGCTAGGCAGGATCCAGACGCAGTTATCGGTACGTTCCTTATTAATGATCGCTATGTTTCTGTCTTGTTTGATTCTGGTGCCTATAAGAGTTTCGTATCTGTGGACATTAGTCGATTGCTAGATATAGTACCCACACCTTTAGAGGCTAAGTACTTAATAGAATTGGCTGATGGTAAGAAAATCGAAGCGACACACACTCTTAGGGAATGTCGCTTGGAACTGTCAGGTTTGTCTTTCCCCATTGACCTTATGCCAGTACCCCTGGGTAGTTTTGATGTCGTTGTCGGCATGGATTGGTTATCATTGTATCATGCGGAGATCGTGTGTTTCGATAAGATTATTCGGATCCCTCTCCCTGATGGAGAGACTCTTTCGGTTCATGGCGAGAAGGGCGGTGCTCCACTGAGTATCATTTCTAGCATGAAGGCCCGTAAGTATATATGAAAGGGTTGTTTGGCCATTCTGGCACTTGTTAATGTTTCGACTGACGATGAGAAAAAGATCGAGGATATTCCGGTGGTTCGTGATTTTCCCGATGTGTTTCCTGATGATTTACCTGGTCTCCATCCCCATCGTCAGGTTGAGTTTGGCATTGATCTTACTCCGGGTGCAGCTCCTATTGCCCGGGCTCCGTATCGTCTTGCACCTCCCGAGATGCAAGAGTTGTCCAGCCAGTTGCAGGAACTCTTGGAAAAGGGTTTCATCCGACCGAGTTCTTCCCCGTGGGGAGCTCCTATTTTGTTTGTGAAAAAGAAGGACGGAAGTCTTCGCATGTGTATTGATTATTGTGAGCTGAACAAAGTGACCATCAAGAATCGTTACCCTCTCCCTCACATTGATGATCTCTTTTACCAGCTCTAGGGCTCTAGTTACTTTTCGAAGATTGATTTGCGGTCCGGTTATCACCAGTTGCACGTCCAGGAAGCGGACATCCAGAAGACTGCTTTTCGCACTCGTTATGGCCATTTTGAGTTCTTGGTCATGCCTTTTGCTCTCACTAACGCACCGGCGGTGTTCATGGACTTGATGAACCGCGTTTGCAAGCCCTACCTTGATAAATTCATCATCGTGTTTATTGACGATATTCTGGTTTATTCTAAGAACAAGATGGATCATGAGGAACACTTACTATTGGTCTTAGAACTTTTGAGACAGGAGCAGTTGTATGCTAAGTTCTCAAAGTGTGATTTCTGGTTATGTGAAGTTCAATTCCTAGGGCATGTGGTTAATGAACTGGGAATTCATGTCGATCCGGCTAAGATTGAAGCTATTAAAGATTGGGAAGCACCAAAGATGCCATCTGAGGTGCGGCAATTCCTAGGTCTTGTGGGTTACTATCGTCGTTTCATTGAGGGATTTTCGAAGATCACTCAACCCCTCACCACTCTTACCCAGAAAGACCGAATGTTTGACTGGGGTGAACCACAGGAATCAGCATTTCAGATGCTGAAGCTTAAACTTTGTTCTGCACCTATTCTGTCTTTACCTGAGGGTACGGATGAGTTCGTTGTGTACTGTGACGCTTCTATTCGGGGTCTTGGTTGTGTGTTAATGCAACGCGGGAAGGTTATTGCCTATGCTTCACGTCAACTCAAAGTTCATGAGAAGAACTACACTACTCATGACTTGGAATTGGGTGCGGTGGTTTTTGCGTTGGAAATCTGGAGACATTACTTGTACGGTACCAAATGCGAAGTGTACACCGATCACAAGAGTCTTCAGCATATTTTCGACCAGAAGGAGTTAAACATGCGGTAGCGTCACTGGATTGAACTCCTGAACAATTACGACTATGCTATCAAGTACCATCCTGGCAAGGCAAAGTTGTGGCAGACACCTTGAGCAGGAAGGAGTCTGTGAAACCTCGTCGTGTTCGAGCCTTACAGCTCACCATTCATTCCTCATTGCCTGACCGAATCCGTTTTGCACAATTGGAAGCTTTGAATGAGGAAAACCTTAAAGCTGAAACTTTGCACAGTGCTGACAAGCATCTTGAGCTCAAGTCCGATGGCCTACGCTATTTCGCAGAACGTGTTTGGGTTCCCTTGTTCGGGGGATTACGCGAGCTTGTCTTGGATGAAGCTCATAAATCCCGGTATTCTATTCACCCTGGCTCCGATAAGATGTATCAAGATTTGAAGATACTTTATTGGTTGCCAAACATGAAGGCTAATATAGCTTCATACGTGAGCAAATGCTTGACTTGTGCTAAACTCAAGGTGGAGTATCAGAAGCCGTCTGGTCTCCTACAACAACCAGAGGTTCCAGAATGGAAGTGGGAGCGAATCACGATGGATTTTGTCACCAAGCTACCCAAGTCGCCAAGTGGTTATGATATGATCTGGGTGATTGTTGACAAGTTGACAAAATCGGCACGTTTCATACCTATTAAGGGAACCGATGGACTCAAGCGGTTAGCTCGACTTTACCTTAAGGAGGTGGTTGCTCGGCACGGGGTGCCTGTTTCTATTAACTCTGATCGTGATTCTCGTTTTGCTTCGCGTTTCTGGAAGGCTCTGCACAAGGCTTTGGGTACTCAGTTGGATATGAGTACGGCTTATCCCCCGCAAACTGATGGACAGAGTGAGCGGACGATTCAAACCTTGGAAGACATGCTTCGGGCATGTGTTATCGATTTTGGCAAAAGTTGGGAAATCCACCTACCGTTGGTGGAGTTCTCCTACAACAACAGCTATCACACTAGCATTAAGGCAGCTCCATTCGAAGCTCTTTACGGACGGAAATGTCGATCACCTCTTTGTTGGGCCGAGGTGCGCGAGAGCCAGCTCACTGGCCCGGAACTGGTGTACGAAACCTCAGAGAAAATCGTACAAATTCGTAACCGTTTGGCAGCTGCGCGGGATCGTCAAAAGAGCTATGTCGATCGCCGTCACAAACCTTTGGAGTTCCAGGTTGGGGACATGGTACTTCTGAAAGTTTCACCATGGAAGGGCGCCATACGCTTTGGAAAGTGTGGCAAGCTTAACTGATAGGCAATGGATTAGCAACCGGGTCATTGATAATGGATTCGGGTCATCCACGGATCCGTAAATGTTGTTGACCACCTTATTTTACCCCACGTTGCCACCTTTTAAGTTAGTTTATTATTTCTTTAGCTCCATGTTCTCATGCAGTTTCTTTATATGCTTCATGGACTTGTAAAGTTTGCATTGTAGTTAGTACTTTTTATTTCCATGCTCCCTTTATGTATTCAAACTTCCTTAGTAATGAAACAGTGTGTTTTGATTTTATAAATGAGAGTTTTTTCTCTTTTGGTTAATTTATCTCAATGGATTTTGAGGTTGATTAATTGTTTCCATGCTAGTTCAAGAGTGGCATCTTGGATGGTGTTCTTGGAGTCTAAATTAGAGTCAAGTGGTGTATCTGTATCTTGATTCTCGTTTAGTTCGCCCTATCGTGTTCTTGTGTGGTGTTTCTGTATCACAAGAATCCGTTAGATCTATCTGTTTTCGTTTTATTTTCAAATTATCTATCCGTTGCGGGTTCCTTTTGCTATCATTTGGTATCAGAGCCGAAGCGATTCGTTTCGACTCATATTTCTTTTATATTCATTCTATTCCAGTTTTTTTTAAAAAAAAAAAGTCTTATCAATGGCGTATAAGAAAAGATCGATGTCACGTCAACTTAGAGAATTACAAGATCAAATTTGGGAGCTTAAGTTTTTGTTTTTGCAAGATCGGCTTTCGGAGTTATCTAAGAAAGTTCATGAAGTTCATGGAGTTACCAAACAACCGACAAACATAAACAATGTCGCAACCAGCCAAGCATATGTCGAGGCTGATAGAAACAAGATGAAGGGATCGGTTGAGTCCGAACAAGTTGAGGAACCTCGGTATGATGATGATGGAATTCTTCCAGACGATGAAGAGTGTTCACTCGTAAAATGGGTTCTTTGCAGGAATGTCTTTCAAGAAGATGAACCTAGTTATCCGATTTCAAGTTCTAAAAATATAGGTCCATCAAAAGAAGCGGAAGAGATCGGATCAAATGAAGATAAAAAAATTCATCTCACCAAAAAAGGGCACAATGGTTGTGGTTTTGAATGTGATAGTGAAGGTTCTATGGAGATTTGGAGATCAACTGAAGCCATGCACATTATCAATTTCCATGTAACTAAGGTCTCTAGACAAGTTATAATCCACCCATTGAAGATTTCCTTGAAGTTACGGTCTCGTTTCAAGCTATATACTATCGGATACCCACCCGAAATACCTCCCGAGCCACCACCGGATGTTGATTATTCATAGTTTGAGGACAAACTTCTCTCAAGCGGGAGAGGATGATAGCCAATGGATTAGCAACCGGGTCATTGATAATGGATTCGGGTCATCCACGCATCCGTAAATGTTGTTGACCACCTTATTTTACCCCATGTTGCCACCTTTTAAGTTAGTTTATTATTTCTTTAGCTCCATGTTCTCATGCAGTTTCTTTATATGCTTCATGGACTTGTAAAGTTTGCATTGTAGTTAGTACTTTTTATTTCCATGCTCCCTTTATGTATTCAAACTTCCTTAGTAATGAAACAGTGTGTTTTGATTTTATAAATGAGAGGTTTTTCTCTTTTGGTTAATTTATCTCAATGGATTTTGAGGTTGATTAATTGTTTCCATGCTAGTTCAAGAGTGGCATCTTGGATGGTGTTCTTGGAGTCTAAATTAGAGTCAAGTGGTGTATCTGTATCTTGATTCTCGTTTAGTTCGCCCTATCGTGTTCTTGTGTGGTGTTTCTGTATCACAAGAATCCGTTAGATCTATCCGTTTTCGTTTTATTTTCAAATTATCTATCCGTTGCGTGTTCCTTTTGCTATCATTAACCCTCGTATGTCGGACCGTTCGCAATCCTGGAACGGATTGGACCGGTGGCATACAGACTTGACTTACCGGCGGAACTCGGTAGTGTTCACAACGTCTTCCATGTGTCTAACTTAAAGAAGTGTTTGGTTGATGAATCTCTCATTGTACCACTGGAAGAGATCAAGGTTGATGATCGTCTTCGCATTGTGGAGGAACCTGTCGAGATTCTCGACTACAAGATTCGTAGCCTTCGTTGGAGTAAGATCCGCATCGTCAAAGTTCGTTGGAACTCGAATCGTGGACCGGAGTTCACATGGGAATGGGAGGATCAGATGAAAGCTAAACATCCTCATCTTTTTCCGAAACATGCATTCGAATCTAGGCATGTTACTGCTGAAGCCGAATGAATCTCGGGTCAAGATTCCTTTCAACGTGGGGATGATGTGACACCTGGTAAATTTTCTTTTCGTTTCCTTCTTTCCGTCTTTTTCATTTTTGGGCTTTGAGCAATTTTCGGGACGAAAATTCTTTCAACATGGAGATGATGTGACACCCGGTGTAACATCACACAAATTTTCTTTATATATATATATATATAGAACTCCCTCGTTTATTCATCCGATTCATGTTTACAGTATCTTTACCATCCATTTTGTTAATATTTTTTGTTTAAATAATGACGTATAATCAATATCAAATTGGATTGTATTAAAAATTCTGATTTAAAAACGTTAAAAAAAATGTCTGCCTGTGCCAGGATTCGAACCCGAGTCCCTGGCGGGCTAAACCTTAACCACACCACACAAACCACTACACCATTTGGTGTTTTGTGATGTTAATTAAAACCAATTAAACTTAAACCCTTTCAAGGTCCCTTAGTCAAACCTGAAAAGTTAAACGTAGTCTCCTAGTCAAGTCAAGTCAAAGTGTTAGTAAATATGGTCTCCTAGTCAAGTCAAAGTGTTAGTAAATATGGTCTTCTAGTCAAGTCAAAGTTGTTCCTAAATTCTAGCCTAGTCAAAGTAGTCCCTAATTACAACTCCAAATTTTACACTATAAATACACTAGCCTGCCATTCAACTCTATATACCATTCAAAAAAAAAAACATTATTATCCCATCTCCCATATACTAAAGTTTTCAACCGTCATTATCTCCTCTAGCTAATTTCGAGTTTTCCAAGGCATTATTACTAAGTGTTTGCACGCTCAATAAAACACACGAACTCATTATGCACCTAAGGTGAGTTTACATAGCCCCTTTTTCTATTTTATATTTTTGGGGTGAAACATGTTTAAACATTTTATACACTATCATTTACTCATTCTTACATTGTTGAAACTTGTGATTCAATTACACTATCATTTACTCATTCTATCATTTGTCTGTAACAAAAAGACACAGTACAATCATTAGCATTGATCAAGCCGCCTGTTTAGATTATAGCGCTATAGGTCTGACAAACCCATCCCCCCCGCATAAATTCAGGGATGATCGATAACAGTTACACTTTTACTAACTTGCGAGTTAGGTCTCAGTCGACACAAGGTTTGATTATACAAAAGACACATTATTACATGTCGGACTCATATTCTATCATTATACTTCAACTATGTTTACTATACAACATATTGTTTTCAACTATACACAAAACCTATGTATTCTCACCAACTATTTATAGTTGACCCCCTATCTTTCCAACTTAACATGTTTCAGGTTTATTTGCTATTGGAAGTTGTACAAGTTTTGGAACACATAGGAGCTTTGGATCTAGTTTATATTAATCAACTTTTGTAATCTTTGCGTGTAAGAAGAATTGTTAATTGTTTAATATTATTCAACTATCATTTAGTACCATGAGCTATTGAACAATCATCATTATGTGACACCTCGATGTTTCCGCCATCGATTGGGGTGTTACACCCGGCATGTTTGGCTTAAACATTTTAGTAACACCTAAGTCTACCTTAGCGAGAAACATTTATAAACGGACTTAACCAGGTTAGTTGAGTTGGGTCAGGATAGGATTGTCTAGGGTTCAATGATTTGGAGGATCATTGGGAGTCGTTTTGGGAATACACTAGTACCGGGTCCCGTTGTTGGTGAAATTACATAAACTAATTAAGTGTTATGTGTAGATTAATTGTTATATGGTGGATTATATGCAAAGACGTGTTTAAACGATGTGTAAGTAATCATCCATGCTTAAATATGTTAAACATAGATTAAGGTTGCATGTCCATGTGTTAGGATGCGTTAAACACAACAAACTGGAAAAACTAGAAAAACATAGATCCAGGTTCGACCACAACGTGGGGGCGAACCTGGAAAAGGATCTTAGTTCGACCTTTAATGAAGGGGCGAACCTGGGATACAAAAACAATAGAATTTCATTCGACCAAATAAGGTATGTTCGACCCTTAGAAAGGGGCGAACGTGGGTACATTCGCCCAGGTGAAAGGGGCGAATGTGGACTAGTATAAATACCAAACTCTGTCATTTTTCACCATTTCACAAACCCTAACCGTCTCTAAACACTCTCAAACGATTTTAATCACTAAGGAAGGAGTTTTTGCTCTTATTTTTCATAATCTAACCTATCAACAACATCTAATGAAGAATCCAAGGTGTGTTCCTCATCCTAAACCTTTTGCAAGCATTTTAATTCGTTTTCATCTAACCCTAAATGTCCAGATCTATTCTAAGGATGTTTTTATCAATAAAAACCTTTTAAACATCTTTCTAAACCAAAACCCTATCATTAAACATAAGTTTTCATATCAATAAACATATGTTAATTATGTGTTATGTGATATTATGTGTTGTTTGATGATTTGCTGCTGTACTAATGTTAGAAACATGATTTAGGGCTGATATTGATGTTAATATAAGATTGTTTATGGTCACAATTAGATGATTAATAATATCATGTCTAAATTGGGGGTTTTAATAAAGCTAGGGCTTGATGCATGCTTGTATGGTCAATAGAACTTTTTGAGATATTTAAACACATGACAAACTGAACACTATTAAGATGGTTATGGATTGATTTCAAAAAGTTTCTAAATTGGGTAAAGAATTCATGCATGATGTGATGTTTTCATAATTTTTTGCCATTTTGGGAAAGGTCTAAAATGAACATGTTTTGGGGAAAAATTGGTGAGGTTCTGTGGGGATATGTTAATCATAATCAACTGCTATGCTTGGTGAGGTTCCGCGATGTTTCGGATGTTTTCGAAGCGTTTTTGGGAAAAGTATTCTGCCAGGGTCGAACCTGGGCACATTCGACCGATCGGGTGGTCGAATGTGGAATCCCAGGGTCGAACCTGGACAGTTTGGTCGAATCAGTTCAAAGAGGTCGAAGGTGGTTTCCAAACGGTCGAATGTAGATTAAAAAGGGGCGAAGGTGGATTAATTTTCCTAGTTCGACCCTATTGATTCAAAAATGAGATTTTTGATACAAACTAAGTATTTTATGCTTGAACCTTGTGTGTAATCTATGTGTACTTGATTAGTTAGGGTAATGAGTCACCAACGGGATGTCGGGTCCGTCTAGTGTGTCGGTTGAACACTTAAACACGTTTTAAAACATACCTGGTCACGATCTGGACAATCAGGGACTAGATAACCTTATGGTTATTAGTTGGAACACTTATGTGAACATTTTGATAGATCTCCAGTAGTGGGATTATCAAGGGCTTGGCTTTCTTATATTACTGAAGAACGCAACTTAAGGTGAGTTTACGGCCCCACTTCTACTGCTTTAACTTTTGGGGGAGAAAACATGCGCTAAACTATTTTGGTAACATATGTCATACTATGGTTTTAACTTTGTATTGCTATACGATCATTGGAAGTCCCGAGAGAAACCATGAATGTGCGGGGATGCACAACGGGGGAAATGTGGATAGATCTATTGGGCGTGACTTTCCCCACTCGACGGCTTGGAGGGCCGGGCGGGTGCATGTTGTCTCGAACTTTGCTAAACGTGCTGAACATTATTCGGGCTGCTTAAACATATGCTAAACTTTGCTAAATGTGTCTAGTAATGGTTTTCCAATCGTAGTAGTAATAAAACATACGCCTAGCTAGCGTACTTGGTAACATTGATATAGTATGGACATGGAAACATTTTGGTAACACTGGTAACATTTTGTACAAACCTAGGAACTCATCAGCATTATATATGTTGACATCTTTTTGGCATGTTTTTCTCAGGTCGCTAAGGTAGCATCGGTTGGACTAGGCGCACGGGTCTGCATTGGCGTCTAGCTTAGTCGCATATTTTAAATAAGTGTCTTGGATATTTTGGAACACAGTTTTGTAGTTGATTAAATCTTTAAATGCTTCCGCTATGGTTTAATGGTTTGATAACTAAGTTTTGAGTTTACGTATTTCATATAGTGTTGTTTATTGTGACCGTTGACTTGGATCCTGGTTTGTCATGCGCCTCGCGGTAAATTTCGCAAGTGGAAATTTGAGGGTGTGACAATCACAAGGTTAGCTACACGTTAAGTATTTTTACTACTACGAGTGGGAAACCATTACTGACACGTTTCCTATTTTTGCCCAGCCGTGAGCCACCGTCATCACGGCGACCCTAGTAGTAGAGACAATATGCACCCACCCGGCTCCCAGCCGTCAAGTGGGGTTTGCCCGTCCCAATAGATCTATCCATATTTCCCCGATATGTATTCCCACATACTCATGGTTTCCCATGGTACTCCCTGATGAAATGCCCGTATAGTAATTATCCATAACCATAGTATAACATGACCTTTAGAGTGTAACTATGTAGCATGTTTCTCCCCCGAAAGCAAAACAGTAAAAGTGGGGTTGTGACACTCACGCACCCATTTCATTTCTCAAAACTTGTTCACTTTAAATTTCTCAGGTTTTCATAAAATAAGCATGTCTTCCCCTCGAAAACATTTATAAAACAGTAAAAAGTGAGGTCATGAACTCACCTTAATTTCCTTGCTTAGCTAGCAAACAAAGCCCGAAGCTTTGACCGACTTCCTCGTGCCCTATTACAAGAAAGGACACCTTAAAAGTCTATCACATGAAAACCTAGCCTATTTATCTGGCAAAAAGATAGTTTATCCAACTATCTAGACTCGTGTGTATTAACTCAAGTCCTAATATGTTTTAACTCGACGAACCGATCGTGACTTATCTTACTTATGCGTTAACACACGACATAGTACCCAAGTTGCGCACTTGTCACTATTCGTGTGTACACCACGTTGGACTAACGCCTCGAAATGTATAACTTATCCTGAGCCGTAGCTCGTCTCGTTAATCGGTTAAATGCATTTGTCTTGTACGTTTATTTTTAGGAAAATAAACTTTGCAAAATATAATTCTTATTGTTATAAATTTTAAATCAGACATTTATATATTTTTGAATACGAACAATAAACATAGTTTCGTTGTCGAAAACCTTTCAAAAGCTCGTCATACTTGATGTTTGGCAAAACTATATATATTTGTTTCAAAATATTGTCCGGGATTTACTTATTATTGTTACAAATATTTTTTTCAAGGCGTCGCGATTTTATATAAATACCTTTATTAAGACGCTTGGAAATTCATTTATAAAAACATACACAATGGTATTAACTTAGTCGCGCTTTGGATTTTATAAAATTTCGGCAGAGTCTCCTCTGTTTTTGTACGAACCAGACAACACAAGTTGTCTAAAAATTCCCAAAATCAACTTCAAACACAAGACAAGCAAATCTATTTATCCGCAAAATATCATTAACGAGACATTTATACGCGTCGGTAACTTTCATATAATTTACTTATTTATATAAAGATACAACAATATATAAATACATATATAGTCAATCAATTTAGTCCAATATCGATATTATAAGTCACGCATTTTAGCCACTATTACCGATCGTCCGATTTAATATATAGTTACCGTTTATTATTAAAGTCGGTTCGTTTCACGAGTTATGACCGGTTATTATTTTATATTGCGTTCGTATCTATAAATACAACACAAAAATAACCAGAAAGTTAATTATACCGAAAGTAGGAGCGTTGACTAAGTTGACCAGCAGTTGACTCAGTTTGACCAAGCCCGAACACGAACCCAAAGCTGACCCGAGACACTTGACCCGATTAAGACCGAAACTGAACCGAACCAGATCTGTCCTGCGACTCGAACCCAACACCGAATATGAACCGAAACAAAACCATGAGCCCGAGACCACGACCAGAACCGGATCTGCCCCGTAACCCGGACCCGACTCAAACCAAATCAACCTTAATAAGAATCGGACACGAACCAACCCGACTAGGACTGAACCCGCACCCAAAATCTGACCCGTCACCAACAACCATCGCCGCCTCCGACTGTCACCATTCACCGGAACAAAACCACAACCATCGGACCACCAAACCCACTTTCACGAAGACCCGAGCACAACCACCTCCGACCACACCCATCTTCCAACCTTGAACCAGAAACCACCGGACTAAAACCCGAATCTCGTGAACCACCAAGCTGCTTCCACCACAGGGACCAAACAACCTGAAACAAACTCTAATCGGCCACCACAGCTCGTCAACCACCCTAACCCGACCGAACAACCACCTACCACCTCACCGTCATTTGCACAACCCAACAACACCAACATCGAGCCCCATCTAACCACCATAACCCGATTAACCAGTTACCATAACTGTAACAGTGCAAAATTTTCCCTAAAATTTTAATACATAAAAAGCCCTTATATATATATATATTTTTTTTTATTACACCTTTATCATTAATATTATACAAATGTGCCTAAGTCTTTATTTATCCTAACTCACAACTTATATACATACATAAATGTATATAAATAATAATAATAATAATAATATGATTCTAAATTCTTTTTTTTCACATACAAGATTTTTTTTTTTATTTAAATAAAGCCTTGAGTCAAATAGTCAAAGTCCTAGTCAAAGTCTTAGTCAAACAGTCAAAGTCTTAGTCAAATAGTCAATTCATCATAAAACCTTACTTTATGGTGTTGACCAATTTTAATGGCTAATTGAATCCAAAACTAGTATAAAAACCCACCTATGACCCATTATACTTTGCACCTCTAAATCGATTGTTTCAATCCGATTAAACTTTCCCTCATACCTTTCTTCTATAGTCTATTACTTCTACAATTGAAGCTTTGATTATAAGCTCTTGTAATTGGCAACTTTGGGGCAACACATATTCTATTTCTCGAGACTTAATACTTTGCTAAGGTGAGTTTACGTAACCATGTTTATGCGATTCTTTATACTTGCAACAATTATTTAAGCAATTCAACATGCATGTCTAGTAGTAAACTTTATTGCCTCATGAATTAGTCAACAGTTTCAACGAGTTTCAACGAGTTTCAACATTTACATAATCATTAGCTATGGCCAAGCCGGCGATACTCAATAATAGATCTATTGGATTGACAACCCCACCCGGATACGTGTACCTCCTACATAGGTAACGTGGGTGATTGTTATCGTTCAACATATTACTAAGGTGAACCGTAGATGACGGGATGGACCTAAACTAGTCGGAGGTTTGATTATGTCAACATATTATACTATTCATGTAGACTTAAATTTACGATAGACATACGAATTGCTAAACTTTTATACTTAAACTATATGCTTAACATGGATTATGTATTCTCACCAACTTCTAGTTGACCCCCCCATTTTTCCAAACTCAACAGGAAATACTGATGCATGAAGTCTAGAGCTAGCATGAGGAGATATTTGAAGTTTTAAGCTTTGTTTGATTATTTGATGTAGACTTTAATGTAATTCAATATTGTAATGTAATAAAGGATTATTTAAACATATGTATTATCATGAGCTACTGAACAATCATCAATACGTGACATCCCAATGTTTCCGCCATCGGTTGGGGTGTTACAGATTGGTATCAGAGCCATGGTTATAGGGAATTAGGTTATTAGAAAAAAATAATAATCTAGTCTATAACCATAGGATTTTAATCAGTACTTGCTCCTTTTACTTGCAACTTTTACTTGCTATTCTCTATCTCACTCCTATTTCTTATCCCTACTTCAACCCCTACAAGAAGATTGCTCTCCATCACAAGATCTACTCTTAGACTAATAGGACAATCCTCAGGTTTAGCCTGAACCACCTTGAGATCTCGTCGAAGTTCTAGATTTTAATAACGAACACGTGCAATCTGGAAGGGTGAACGCCTGTATTCTGAGTTTTCTGTCTAGGACTGGCATTGCGCATATATCCCAATCAGACGAGGGACCCGGATGCCTACCTGGGAATTCTCGGGATGAGTGTTCACTTATAGGCTAAAGCATGTCTTCACTATGTTATTAGAATCTAGAAGTTTTGATAAGTCAACGTTTTCGTTTATTCGTTTTAATTAATGAATAAATGATTACACTCACCTTCCTTAAACTAAGCTCAAAAATCTCAAAATTTTACAGCTTAAATCAATCTCATTTCATAACCATCCATGGATTTCACAATCACACTTCACCTTACCATCTTAGCCACTTTTTAAATATTCAACACCCTACTCAAATCATATAATCTCCATACTATAAAATAAACTCTTTATCAACTATCTTCACATTCACTATCTCTCACAACTTTGATTCTGCTTCAAGAATTTTTCATCATCCTCTCAAGAACTAAATTCATATCCTTCACCTTCTCACACATGAGCTAGTTACCCATGATAACCAAACTATTGAAACTTGATTGTGTGTTGCATCAAACATAATCCTTAGTTATACATAAGGATTCGACTATTTGCCTTATTTGAACATTTGAAACTAGAATTCATGGAATATAAGCTATTTACTATAGACACACCTAGAGTCATTAACCTTATCTAGGGCAACTCTATTACAACTCGTATGCTATACTTGATACTTGATTGCTTACATGTACATATTATCAATTTGCAATTCATGTGTGTAATAATTGGTACACTTAATCAAACAACTGATAGAGGATGAAGTACTTGCTCAACAGTTAGTAGAGTACAAAATAACCTACTCAACGATTGGTAGAGGTCATCATGCCTGCTCAACAGTCGGTAGAGGCCCTACAACCTGCTCAACGACTGGTAGAGGCTATCATACCTGCTCAACAATCGGTAGAGGTTCCTACTCACTGACTGGTAGAAGTCTTTTTCCTGCTCAACAGTTGGACTCATTTTTGGATACATGGTTAATCATATTATTTTACATGTGTGTCTAGAGTTATAGAAGGACACAAAACCCTAATGTAAGGTAAATTGGTGATTGCGGTCCGGAACGTAATCATTAATTTACAGGTACGTTAAGGTAGTGTGAAATTCTATCAAGGTTTTCGGTAGTTGACCAATTATAAACCTTAGTTATCTGGTAGTTCATTTAGTCTTTCAATAGTCCATCAACTCATTCCTTTTAGGACTCCTAAAACTTAAGATTCTTATTCTCCTTGCTATTTCAGATGAACCTAATCCAACCCTTAAAACTCACACATATCAAAACTCTTACCCAAATTATTCGATACAGTTTATTCTATTACCTATAAATTTATGTCATGCCTTAACTCGAAACTTCCCAAACCACCCTTGTCCTAATCTCTACCCAATCACCTTCAACCCTGTGTTTTCAATAAACTTCGGGACGAAGTTTCCAAAAGTAGGGGAGACTGTAACAGTGCAAAATTTTCCCTAAAATTTTAATACATAAAAAGCCCTTATATATATATATATATTTTTTTTTATTACACCTTTATCATTAATATTATACAAATGTGCCTAAGTCTTTATTTATCCTAACTCACAACTTATATACATACATAAATGTATATAAATAATAATAATAATAATAATATGATTCTAAATTCTTTTTTTTCACATACAAGATTTTTTTTTTTATTTAAATAAAGCCTTGAGTCAAATAGTCAAAGTCCTAGTCAAAGTCTTAGTCAAACAGTCAAAGTCTTAGTCAAATAATCAATTCATCATAAAACCTTACTTTATGGTGTTGACCAATTTTAATGGCTAATTGAATCCAAAACTAGTATAAAAACCCACCTATGACCCATTATACTTTGCACCTCTAAATCGATTGTTTCAATCCGATTAAACTTTCCCTCATACCTTTCTTCTATAGTCTATTACTTCTACAATTGAAGCTTTGATTATAAGCTCTTGTAATTGGCAACTTTGGGGCAACACATATTCTATTTCTCGAGACTTAATACTTTGCTAAGGTGAGTTTACGTAACCATGTTTATGCGATTCTTTATACTTGCAACAATTATTTAAGCAATTCAACATGCATGTCTAGTAGTAAACTTTATTGCCTCATGAATTAGTCAACAGTTTCAACGAGTTTCAACGAGTTTCAACATTTACATAATCATTAGCTATGGCCAAGCCGGCGATACTCAATAATAGATCTATTGGATTGACAACCCCACCCGGATACGTGTACCTCCTACATAGGTAACGTGGGTGATTGTTATCGTTCAACATATTACTAAGGTGAACCGTAGATGACGGGATGGACCTAAACTAGTCGGAGGTTTGATTATGTCAACATATTATACTATTCATGTAGACTTAAATTTACGATAGACATACGAATTGCTAAACTTTTATACTTAAACTATATGCTTAACATGGATTATGTATTCTCACCAACTTCTAGTTGACCCCCCCATTTTTCCAAACTCAACAGGAAATACTGATGCATGAAGTCTAGAGCTAGCATGAGGAGATATTTGAAGTTTTAAGCTTTGTTTGATTATTTGATGTAGACTTTAATGTAATTCAATATTGTAATGTAATAAAGGATTATTTAAACATATGTATTATCATGAGCTACTGAACAATCATCAATACGTGACATCCCAATGTTTCCGCCATCGGTTGGGGTGTTACAATAACCCAACCGAGACCCACTTGACCCGAAACCAACAACCCCCGTACTCCACCTTGACCCTTCATACCCAACCCCATTCGAGCCAGAAACCACCATGCCGCCATAAACCTGACCACCACCACATACCCGATTCTACTGCTGTGTTGATGTTTCTCGGGGTCCAATCCCTGCACCGCCACAACCCAAGCTTTGGTGGTGGTCGGCTGCTTCTGAAACAGGGACGAGAGATGGAGGCGAGAGAGATTGAGAGAGAGGTTAGAGAGAGAGAGAGAGAGAGAGAGGGGGATCAGATCTTAGAGAGAGAGAGAGAGAGAGAGAGAGAGAGAGAGTGGGAGAGGGTTTGCGGCTGCTGCAAAGATGAAGGAGAGGAGAAGATGTAGCTTTTATACCTAGGGTTCATTTGGTAGGTGGATGTCGCGTATATGAACCCGTTTAAACGTATCACGCCTCGGTTTTATTTTAGGCCCGATAATTAATTATAAAAAGTAGTCGGTTTTGCTCGAAATGTAAAACACAACTAAACCGAGCAAAAATATAAATATTTTCGTCGACTGGCACGTGCATTCGACGCACGCGTTGACATCGCGTTAACTAAATCGGTCGCAGTTTATGTTGTTAAAACGATCAGTTAACTTCCGAAACTTAAAAATTAACACTTTTTATAATAAATAGTTATTTTTTAATAATAAAAACCACATCAGTATAGATCAGAAGTTGCCAGTTGTCACAAGTATGATTAGTTTATAATGGTTTGTGTGAGACACTTTACTAAGGATTCAGGAATAGAGTCAAAGAGTGCAAATTAAAAGTGGTATGTATTCATCCAACCTAATCAACTTCAGCCACTGGACAAGGATCAGAGCAAGTGTTTTGATCTAATGTATCAGAGGTAAGACAAGGAAAAATTAAGTGACACTTAGGTTGTTTTGTCCTTTTTGGTTTATCAAATTCGTTGTTGTTCTTGATTCTTTTAATCTCTATAATATGTATTATAATGATGTTTTTTTTGTTGCTTTCAGGGTTTAAAAATGCCCGTAGATTCACATGACAAATCCTCAGAGGTTAGTCGACGTGTATGTGTTATTTTGTGTTATGTGTTTTTTCCGAGTATGTTATAAAAATAATCCAAAAAGCGGTGAAACATACACCGACAGCCTCAGCCGGTCGCTAGCAGCGTATCGTAACGAAACCGGTCTCGAATTCAAGTTTCTTCATTGTTGGGAAGTCGCAAAGAACCATTCAAAATGGGCGTACGTCCCCACTGCAACCAACTCCGCAAAAAGGTCGAAAACAAATTCGTCAAGAAACCGTCAAATTGATCCTGAAAACGTAGAAGCCGTTAATTTGGATGAAGACGAGTTCGAAGAGGAATTGAGTCGCCCACCCGGTCGAGATAAGTCAAAAAAGAGGTCGCAAAAATCTACTGCTTCGGGTTCGGGTTCTGGATCAACCGGCGCCTACAGCGCTGACTTGCAAGATTTAAATTTTACCATGATTCAGTTCAATACGATTCAAGAAAAAATGCTTGAGGAGAAAAAAAAACATTCGCGAAGCGTTTGAAAAAAAGTTGAGTATGAAAGAGCGAAAGTTGAGTATCAAAGAACAGCGCGAAAAACACGAAGATATGAAATTTATCGCCATGAACACCGATCATCTTCACGGGCCAGAGTTAGAGATGACGCTACAAATGAAGCGTGACATCATGGAAAAATATAATATTAATTAATGTGTTAGTTTTTACTTTTTTTTCGGTTTTTTTATTTTTTTTTTTACGTTTTTTAATTTTCTAGGTTTTTAATTTTTGTATTTTTCTAGGTTTATATTAATTAAAAATGTTATTTTAATTACTTAAAAAAAATAGAAATGCCACATGTCACTCCCCCCCCCCCCCCCTCTTCCCCCTTCCACTCCCCACAATTCTCCCCCCCACCCCCCCCCCCCCCTTCACAAGGGTCCCACAAGTGCCACATGGCGCTTCATCTCCCATTTTTTTTTTAAAAAAAAAAATGTGTGAGTTTTTCACAACAATTTTTGTTAAATTTCTTTAACAAGGCTCTAGATAATAATAATAATAATAATAATAATAATAATCTCCAAGTCTAAATTCATAAAGCAGTCAACGTTCAATACATTAACCTATAATATAACCACTTTTTTACATAGCTTATTAATGGTGAAAAACACGAAGATATGAAATTTATCGCCATGAACACCGATCATCTTCACGGGCCAGAGTTAGAGATGACGCTACAAATGAAGCGTGACAACATGGAAAAATATAATATTAATTAATGTGTTAGTTTTTACTTTTTTTTTGGTTTTTTTATTTTTTTTTTTTACGTTTTTTAATTTTCTAGGTTTTTAATTTTTGTATTTTTCTAGGTTTATATTAATTAAAAATGTTATTTTAATTACTTAAAAAAAAATAGAAATGCCACATGTCACTCCCCCCCCCCCTCTTCCCCCTTCCACTCCCCACAATTCTCCCCCCACCCCCCCCCCCCCCCTTCACAAGGGTCCCACAAGTGCCACATGGCGCTTCATCTCCCTCTCCCCCCCCCCCCCACCACTCCGGATAGTCTTATTATTATTATGATTATTATTTAAAAGGCTAGTTGGGAGGGATGGGGTGGGGTGTTATTATTACTAAAATACCCTTAAGTACTTGTGTATAAAGACTTTTTTGTCCCTGATTAAAAAAATACAAAAAAATACAAATCTGATGATGTGGCACATGATGATTGGTCCATTGGAGTTCTCAAGTTCTCTCAACTCAATAGAGTTCTCAAATGATCCCATTCCTATATATATATATATATATATATATATATATATATATATATATATATATATATATATATATATATATATATATAGGGTATGGATATTATGGAAACCCTATCTTTTGGAAAAACCTTGCAAACTCTATTATGACCATTGATCATGTTTGATCAATGGTCCATAATTAATTGTATTTAATAATCAAAAGCAACTTGCATTGTGTGGTCATAATTGAGAGCAAGGGCAATATGGTAATCTTAAATAAGCAAGTGGGCCACTTAAATTTTTTGAATCCTAGGTTTAAAAAGGTTGATTTGACATTTGTCAAATCATCTCTCTCCTACTTTATGACACTTTTCCAGCACCGATATTAACATACGTTAGTGTTGTGATAAAAAAATTCTGACCTCGTGTGATACATCGCTAACATGTGTTAACCGACATATACTAAAAAGAACAAAATAAAAAGAACATATAAAATGTATATTTAATTAAGAAATGATAAAAACGATCAATACAATCAACACTAAAAACGTATTAAAAAACGTTTGATACAAACATAATTATTTGTGAATGACAAAAAAAACTATCATGACAACATAAAAAAAATCTAGCTATGCTTCGTTCTTGATACTCATCTTCATCTTTAACACAAAACATCTCTTCATCTGCAAAAAAGATAGCACGTGTTAGTTGGGCTCTCCAAAACACATAATGAGACATCACTAACATGTGTAGTGTATTCTAAAACATATGTTTTACTGAAATAACGTATGTCATATGAACCCTAACACACGTTAGTTGGGCATATACTAACGTATGTCATATGAACCCTAACACCTGTTAGTTAGGCATATACTAGCATGTGTTAGCAGCACTAACATGTGCATAAACAACATCAAATCTGCAGTGCCAAGTGTATCATACTTAATTTTACAACTATGTTAATACAACTAACATGTTAAAGGGCGTATACTAACATATGTTTTCTGAAATAATGTATGTCATATGAACCCTAAAAAGAATAAACCCTTTTTCAGTTTTCATAAAGCCAGGAAACCAATTTATTAGAGCTAATTTAAAAACCTCATTCACCAAAAGATTAAAAATTTATAATCCTTGTAAAAAAATATCACTTACCACAGCCACATCACCAACGTCGCCTTCTTCCTAATAGCCTATTCCTGGAAACCAACACTAGAATAGTAACACATGTTAGTTAGGCATATACTAGCATGTGTTAGCATCACTAACACGTGTATAAAAAAATATCGCTTACCACAGCCACATCACTTACCACAACCGCATCACTAACATGTGTATAAAAACACATGTTAGTTGGGATCCTCAAACACATAATCAAAAACTAATCACATGTGATCTATCAACCTCATGTCCCCCATCCAATAACAATCTAACATAAACAAAATAATAATAAAAATAAATAAAAAAGGTTAACATAAGTTTTTTTTTTTTTTTTTCATTCAAGCATTTGATCAAACACTTGGTGTGCAACCAAAAACTATCCCCAAAAAATATTATTAACTTATCATTATCTCATCGTAATAATTAGTTTAACTAAATTAAAATAGTTTATGCCCAAAGTTAATGATCTAGAACATACGAAATAGAGTGTTATCAAATACATAATAATAATATATAATTAATAATAATATATATCCCAATCACATGGGCATATTTACCAAAGTTAATGATCTAGAACACACTGAATTTTCATTTGCCCTTTTCGACCCTTTTTGTTCTCTGACATCAATAAATAATCTTCTGCCACTACCATATATGCACACAACTCAAACCTTAATTCACTCTAAATTTGCAATTCATTTCCTCAATTAAAAATAACTTACCGTAAGATATCTAGGGCCTGATCTCTGCATCGTCAAATGTTAACGGCCGATAAAGTTGATTCTTCATAGTATGTTGAGGTTGATCTCTACATCGCCCTTGTGCTTAGATGGATCCGTAGAAAAGCATCGCCATTGTAACAGGTACATGCTGTGTCTGGAGAAGATTCAAGTTTGATCAACACCAAAATATCCAGATCCAGATCTGCTTTATAATAATAATAATAGAGTGGAGAAGCATCAAATGAATAATAATAATAATAATAATAATAACCTTGATATGAACAGAGTGAAGAAGTTGTTGTGGTGGTGGTGGTGGTGTGGTTCTAGAGAGAGACAGAGAGAGAGAGGATAGAGAGAAGATCTGATTTGAATTTCAAAGAAAAATGAAGAGAGAGAGAGAGAGAGAGAGAGAGGGGAAAATAATATATATAGGTAGAGAGAGAAGGGGATGGTGTAAAATGTCCAAAGTAACCTTCCTAATATAATATAGATTGATGGTGGCTGGGATGATGTGGCACAACATGGACCACTAGATGGGTTTCTGGGGGTTTTTCCTTTTGAGAGGGTTTCCTCCCTATACTTCCACTATATATATATATATATATATATATATATATATATTAATTTAATCATATAACTACAAATGTTCAAAATTTAAATGTACTAGTTGTATAAAATCACGCGCGTTGCGCGTTTTACAATCGAGATTTAGATGAGGTGTTAATCAATCAATGAATTATACAATCGAGATTCCATTTTGGTTGTAAACGTTAAAAAAATAAAGAAATCTACAAATAAGGTAACACATGAAATTTTTAACGAAATTACATAAGATTATGTTATTTATATTAATAGTATAGAATATAATAAATTTTTTTAATAAAATAATACGAATAAAATAATAGTATATAATATATTAACAGTGTATAATATAATAAAGTTTTTGAATAAAATAATAGTAAATAATATATTAATTAGGGATGAGCATACAAGGCCGAATACCGATTCCATCACATCCCAATCCCGATACCGTACCGAACCGATACCGAATAGTGTATAATATAATACAGTTTTTGAATAAAATAATAGTATATAATATATTAATTAGAGATGAGCATACAAGGCCGAATACCGATCCCATCCCGTCCCGATCCTGATACCGTACCGAACCGATACCTAACCGAGTGGTTTCGGGATCGGTATCGGTACCCATATTTATGGCTTTTCGGTTTCGGTATTATCGGTATCGGTACGGATTTGTATATACCATACCGGTACAGTACCGATACCGAACCGATACCGTACCATTCGGTATCAGTATTGTCGGGATCGGTATAATATATTAATAGTATATAATATAATATATTAATAGTATATAGTATAATATATTAATAGTATATAATATAATAAAGTTTTTAAATAAATTAATATTATAAATAAAATATTAATATTTTTACTATTCATTTGATGTTAATATTCATTTGAGTTTGAAAAATTAATATAGTCTAAATTGCTAGGCGCTCTTACTGAAGAAGAGACAGTGACTTTCACGGGGTTGCTCTCAGCCATTACTGAAGTCGTCAACCTTTGGCTAGAGGGTTTGTGCCCAAGGGTTCTAGCTGAATTCATTTCTTCAGCCCCCTTACCCCTTTATTGAAACCTGATAACAGTATTCGGCCCATTGCAGTAGGGGCCATTTAGCGCAAATTAGTTTCTAAAGTGGTTATGAGGAAGGTTGGGAAAGAAATGACTACGTACATTTGGGACTTTCAATTTGGGATGGGGACTCCCAATGGGGCGGAGGCGGTGCTTCACTGCGCGAACAGGTTCTTAAGCTCCTTCCATGCGGACGGGTCTTTGGCTATGCTCACGGTGGATTTTTCAAACGCGTTTAATATAATCGACCGCACTGCCCTTCTTCGAGAGGTCCGTCAACACTGTCTGTCTATCTATTCATGGGTCCAGTTCTTATATGCGCAGCCAGCTAGGTTGTATGTTGGTAATAATTGTATAGGGGCTACTACGGGGGTTCAGCAGGGGGACCCTTTAGGTCCCCTCCTTTTCACCCTTGCTTTACACCATATGGTTCTCCGGGTACAAGAAAATTGTAAACTCCCATTTCATGCGTGGTACCTGGACGATGGGACGATTATTGGTGAGGCCACCGAAGTTGCTAAAGCCTTAGACATTATCCGGCTGGAGGGGCCATCCTTGGGGCTTCAGTTTAATATTAGGAAAACAGAGGTTTTATGGCCGTCTTGTAATGTGGTGAAACTTCGAGACGGGCTTTTTCCCAATGCGATTGGTAGGCCAGAAAAAGTGGTGAAACTCCTCGTAGGGGCCGTTAGTCGTGACTCTTATTTTATCCGCGAGTTGGCAAGGCGGGGGGCATCACGCACCGTTGAACTTATGAAACTCTTGTTCTACCTTAGGGATCCCCAGAGTGAACTCCTCTTGCTCAGGTCCTTTATGGGGGTTACTAAGTTGCTTTTTGGGTTATGGACCTGCCAACCCCCCATGATGGATGAAGCAGTGTCATGTTTTGACAAAGGGCTAAGAGAAGCCTTTGAAGACATAGTGGTATGTGGGGGGCCTTTCTTTGGTGACCTACAGTGGCGAATGGCGTCTTTGCCGATGCGTATGGGAGGATTAGGGGCTCCTTTCTGCGAAGGATGTCGGCATGTATGCATTTGTGGCGTCGCGAGCTCATTCCTGGAACCTTCAAGACCACATCCTACGAAATAGCGTGTTTTTCAGCGCAGACTTGGACTACGTGCAGCCCCTCGAAAAGTTAAATGACTATCTCCCAGGTTTTGATATTGGCGGTTATTCTAACAAGGACACCACCCCCTCAAAGCCTCATAAAGCTTTGGTGAATACCCTTTATGGCAAAATCGCTCAGAGCCTGGGTGAAGTTTTTGGTCTCCCCCCCCCCCCTGCGTCAAAGGGCAATTATTGAATGCTTGCAAAGCCCCACGCCCAAGATTTCCTGACTATTACCCCGATCAAAGGTCTAGGCCAAAGCATGCCCGTTGTTTAATACAGGGCCATTCTTAAATATCGTCTAATTATCCCCATGTACCAGGAGGATGAAATCTGTCCAATTTGCGTAAGGCCTGCCTAGATGAATTCGGGGAACATGCGGTTCATTGTAAGGAGTTACCGGGTTTCAAATATCGGCATGATTGGGTTTGAGACATTCTGTGGGAAATTTTAAGATGGGCTGGGATCTCAGTCAAGAAGGAGGCCCCTGTGAACTTCCTCTCGGATCCAGCAGAAGGGAGATCCACCCTACGACCAGCAGATCTCCTTGTCTTTGGGTGGGCCGGGGGGAAGCATGCTTGTGTTGACCTGACAGGTGTATCTCCCCTAGTTGGGTTGAGGGATAGTGGCTTTGTAGCAGGGAAAGCGGTCCGAAAAGTTGAGGCAAAGAAGGTAGAAACACATGCTAAAGCTTGCGAGGAGAACCAACACGTTTTTGTACCCTTGGCTTTTGATACCTTTGGCTCATTTGGCACCGGAGGCTACCCGTTTCCGGACTAGGGTCCAGCGGGTTATTTATAGTAGTGTCTCGGCTCTGGGTGGGTAGGGTTACGTTTTTAGTAGATTAGGATTTGCTATTCAGAAAGGGGTGACGGCGCAGCTTGTTGCCCGCCTGCCCGTTATCTAGATGTAATTTTCTGTCCTGGAATGAAAGTATTATTATTATAGTAAAAAAAATCTGCGTATTTTTTAACTGAACTGAAAAAAGAGTGCAAAAATTACTTATAAATAGGGCTACAAATAAACTGAACGAACACTAAAATAATACTAGTCAATGAATTACCATGTGGTCGAGTGACACCCCTACAAAACTCTATGTGATCTAAATTCCCTTGAAGTGCTTAACTATGTGGTATTTATAAATAAAAATATTGTTGTTAGAAAATATAGAAAACAATCATATAAATATTTCCTAATTAAAAGTTGAAAGGGATAATCATTTAATTTACTATTAGATAAATCGAATCTGTTATCCTTTTACTCTAAATCAAATTCAAATTCATGCGTTATCGGTACTAACCCTTCCTATAAATCCCATCTACGTACCATCTAATTGTTTGATACTATGGGTAATGCATATCATAAACTTCAACAAGAAGAAGAAAAATTCACATGTGAGATTTGTACCGAACCATGTATTCTCCCAGGCAACAAGTTCATAAACAACAAATGTGTTCACTCTTTTTGCATCCAGTGTATGATAACATACATCCAAGTGAAACTCGAAGACAATGTATCCGACATAAAATGCCCAGTTACTACGTGCAAGCATTCCCTCGAACCCTTATCATGCCGCACCAACATCACACCACAACTTTTTAACAAATGGTGTGATGCTTTATGTGAATCGACAGTATTAGGGGTTAATAGGGTTTACTGCCCTAATCGAAAGTGCTCTGAGTTGATTTTGAATGAGTGTGGTGATCGTAATTTGAAAAGATGCATTTGTCCTTATTGCAAGAAATCTTTTTGTTACGCCTGTAAAGTTCCATGGCACGCTGGTTCTTCTTGCGGAGAGAAAAGGGATGAAAACGATGTTGCTTTCGACGTTCTTTACACGACAAATAATTGGAGGAGGTGTCCCAAGTGTTGGCATTGTGTAGAACGCGATGGTGGTTGCGACATTATTCATTGCAGGTTTGTTCCCCTTCATCCAGTACATTACAATATTAACACATGCAACCATATTAAATTTGAATCAATATAACCCTTTGTTAAAAATATTATCTAATTCCAATTTTTATTGTGTTATATTTCGAACTTTAACGTTTATAATGTTTGTGCAGATGTGGAATGGTATTTTGCTACACGTCTGTCCATAGAGAAGAAGTTGGCATACGTATGGCAGCAGAAGTAGGCATATGTATGGCTATGGGTCTTGCAAGTGTTGCAATATTTCTTGCAGGAGTAATCAAAAGCTATGTTTAGTGCAACCCGTACGCTTGACACTTTGACACACACGTTATTATCCATATTTTCCTACGTGTTAAGAGGTCTCCTATTTAGAGATTGATCTCATGTTACCTATTATTTCTTTTCAATTATATTGGTTATTATTATTTCCTAGTTTGGGTGTGTTTAGTCTTTTACGGTTAGTAAACGGGGGTCTCACTCATAGTTGTCAAAGGCGCTAGGCGAACTCAAGGCGTATAGGCCTCGCATGGGGCCTAGGCGCGAGGCGCAAAAAAAAAAAAGCGAGGGCCTGGAATAAAAAAAGCAAACAAGAAAATAAAGTAAAAATATATTAAAATAGTACTGTTTTTCATCTAGTTAATATTCAAAGGTTTTGAAATATTAATCTATTAGTGTATATAAGTAGTGTTCCTTAGATAAAATTAGAAATCTGGTTGAAATCTAGCCATAATTTAACGATTTTGGCGGGAAACTCTTCATAATTTGGGAATCTAGCTGAAATTTGCGCATAAACCATCACCTGCAGAATTAAAGCGCAATTTCCTTAACTTAAAGCGCAAATGTATCGCCTTGCCTAAAAAATTGGCCTAGGCGCAACAGGCGATGACTTTTAACAACTATGGTCTCACTACAAAAAAACTTGAGGAATAACAGCGACCGGTTACTGACGATCCGTCGTCACTAATACCTTTACCAACAACAATTGACACTTTTATCGCTAACGTTTTTCTTCGCTATTTCTCCAATTCTTTATAGTGTCTTGTTAATGCATTATATGGATCATGAATCAATATCAGAAAGTTGAATCATTTGCATTTGTGGATGGTTTTGTGTTTTCCAAATTATAATTGGTTGGTTAAATGGGTAATTTGTGAAAATGGTGATGCCGCTCAATGAAACAAAGGCATCACCCTATGATGCTATCCCAATGATTGGTAACCTGAAAGTGTGTAAGTCTTGTCCCTAGATGCCGCTAAATGAAAGGGATGGATCATATTGATGCCGCTAAATGAAAGGGAGGGATCAGATTGTGTCAGTCGTACCATGAATGTCATCTTTTTTATGTTGTTTAGTTTACAGTATCTTTATCATCAATCACTCTTTGCTATCATGGATGCGTCGGGTGACTCATCAATTTCTGTTCGAGGTTTATTTAGTAATGGCAGCGTTATTATTATGGTACTGTTAATGTTAATACTACTACTATTATTAATAAATAATTTAGGATTATTACATTACTTAATAATACTAAATTTATTTAAAACGAATAATCTTTAATGTTTAATAATAGTAAATAAATGTAATAATCATAAATTTATTTAAAACGAATAATACAAATTTATTTACAACATTTTTTGCAAACTAGTCAAATTATACAATCTACCGAGTTACAAAACAATCTATTTCCAAGAACACCAATTCCAATATTCTCCCTCGACATTCTCCCAATCCTTAAACTTAGGACCGCATTCAAATTCAAACCCATTTGGCCCAATCTTTAAGTTCATCGATTTGTTGAACATGGGTACCAAATCAAGGGTATCTACGTAACTATGCCAGATTACCCTGACAAGACAAGAGGAGCACGAGCAGGAGCAAGAGCATCCGATATCCCCAACGTCGCTAATCAAAGAGCGTGTTTCTTCGACGTCGGAGGACCTTGTGCTGAACGTGCAGAAGCCGCCAGTGCAATTAAGTTTGCTGCAAAAAAATTAGCGGCTTTGATGAAGCCACCACCTTCACTTTCCGAGACCACCAATTCCAACTTGAAAAGGAGACAAGGGCGTAACTCTATAAGATAACCGAAGACTCAGCGTCCTCACCAAAGACACAACTTTTTTGGACCCCAGAAAAGCGATGCAAGGCGGGGGATGAAACAGGAGAGGATGCCTTTAAGCACGTATGATACAAGTTTAAAAACAAACACTCCCCGCCCAATCTTCGATCCCTCCCTTTCATTTACGTATGGTCGAAGAATAAGCAAATGTATAAAAAAAAAGTAATATCTGATCCCTCCCTTTCATTTAGCGGCATCAATATGATCCCTTCCTTTCATTTAGCGGCATCAACAATCCCTCCCTTTCATTTAGCGGCATCTAGGGACAAGACTTACACACTTTCAGGTTGCCAATCATTGGGATAGTATCATAGGGTGATGCCTTTGTTTCAATGAGCGACATCACCATTTTCACAAATTACCCATTTAACCAACCAATTATAATTTGGAAAACACAAAACCATCCACAAATGCAAATGATTCCAGAAAGTTTGAATATCTTTTCTCTTTTAAAAATTAGCTTCTTCCTCGTATCTATTGTACTTCAAACCCTACCATCTTATGGTTTTTTTTTTGTGATGGTTAGAACGACCAAAATACTTATAGTGGATGAATGTTTCTACACTAGAAAAGAAACCCGTGATGTTAATTTGTTAAAAGAATTATAAAATCCATTATGTTGATGTGCATAGGCGTCCCTAAGGATTTATGTGTCATATCTAAGCCATCAAAAAATATGCTCATTAAGCTTTAACAAATAAAATAACTAAATTTTATGCACGATCAATGGTATATAAACACAACAATTAGCAAAATAATAGTATTAGAATGAGTAAAAATACATAACTTAAGATGTTAGTATCTACTTTTCGCATTTTCTACTATTTAAGATTTCGTTCTCGATAGCTATCATCGCTAACCCACTAAGAGGCTGTTTAGTTGATTAAGTGCTGAATCATTAAGAAGTCTGAATAATTAAGTGCTGAATCATTAACTTGGACCTCTTAATTGTTGGTGGTGAAAATCCTCAGGATGATTTTACCTCACATCCCTTGTGTAGCATCCTCAGGATGCTAAGATTGGACTTAGAAACACACTATTTTAATTTTGTTGTTATGTTGTTGTAATTTTCTTTTCTATGAACAAGATGTACCCTTTTTTATTATGTTATGAAATCAACTTATTTAAAAATCATATTTCCACAATTTAGTGTCATGATATCTTTGAACAATTTATCACAAGTCGCGCCTCGATGTATTCCGCCATCGGTTGGGGTGTGACAATAACTCCTTAAATTAAGGAGCCATCATCATTCCTATTTCCAACCACTTCGGTAATTTCTCTATGGCATAGATGTTGGGGGAGAACTTATGGGCGAAATTAGGGTTAATCACTAAGCAATAATCTCAATTCAGAAGGATAATCCAAATAAGCTTAATGGCTATTTTTATATAAGTCTATATATATATATATTTAAGAAAGTCATGAAATTGTATATCCATATGCTATATTCATACAAACATATAACTTTCAAAAAAAGAATTTAACTCCGCCAAGAATAAACTTTATAGTTTATAATAGTTTATAATTACCGGTCCCAAGCCCGGTAAAGGGGAGGGTTTTTAGTTTATATTCTCAATCAAAGTTGAGGCATGTTCTTTTTAGTGAAATTTCACAAATTTGAAGGGTCCCGACTTTACAGTTTGCTTAGGGTCTCGAAAAACGTTAGATCGGCACTGCCTCCCATGGTGATGCGTTTTCTCTAATCCATCCAAAACATCCATGCCACCACCTATAGTCGTAACTAGATACTCGTACAACAATTTTATTACAACCTACACTTAAAGTTTTGATAATACGTTTATAATTCACAATAAATATCATTTAAGCATATACTTTAGATATTGAATATTTCCCACCATTTAACTACGTGTTCTTTGCTTCAACCATTAATTTTGTTTATTTCTTATCTCTTTTAAACAAATGGTTTTTTTATGAAAAAAGAAATCATAATAAATTACAGAAGAATGAAAAATAGACGAGCTTTTCTATCATTAGAGTTTCTTACAGTATTACAAACATTGCACGCCATCTACTTCATTTGTAAGTATATAACTTTAACAACCTTGATCACATGTCTAGTTTTTGGCTTCAACCTTCGGTTTCCTGCCCATCAACATATGTGGGTGAAACCAAGAGGGTGAGAGGAGTGGCAAAGGTGGTCGTGGTTGCCTGTCATGGTGGTATTTGTACACGTCACCGGGATGTGTGGTCAAAAATTCCAGTGGTGTCTCTGGTAGAACAACATTGTGGCCAGGAAGGAGATGATGAAGTCATGGGTAATGTTGTGTTCTCAAGTCAAGAAAATGTAAGAAAAAGGAAAATAGAATCAAGGAGAGAAAATAAATGCAGGCTAAAATATAATACAATTTTGTGTTTAAGAGTTCCAAGAAAACAACAAATTAAAGATTCTAATACTGTTGGTCAAAAATTATTTTTTTACCATTATATACAAATAAATCCTACCAATTTTTACCCATTCACAATCCTACCATTTTCAACTCTCATAAAATGTTTTTTTTTTCTACAATGGTGCGTTAAACCGAAAAAGAAGAAATTGCACTAATATTTGCATATAATAACGTATGAAAATTCAAGCTCATCCAATCGGCCTTCACAATGGGTGAACATTTTAGCCGAGTGTCATGTCCTAGTCGGTGAAACACAGTGCACTTATGATTCACTCTCGAACAACTAGTCAGATCTCAAAGAGAAGTGTGAACGCTTTGAAAAAAAATGTTTAAAACTACAATGCATTAATTCCCCGACCAACCAAAAGACATTTAGAAAAGTTCCTCATTTTGAGTATACTTCTGAGGTCAGTCAAAGTTTTGACCATATTTCGGCATTCTAGATTTTAAGGTCAAAATTACGTTACGTTAATTATGTTTTCGAGTTATTATTTTATGTTACGTAATGTTATTATTTTATTTTTTTGTTTTATTTAATTTAGGTAATGTTATTTTAATTTTAGTTTATGTAATATTTTTATTTTATTTAATGTAATGTTATTTAATTTTATAGTTTAGTAAATAAAAAATAAAGTTAAATATATATAAATTATTTTTTGGAAATTATATGTATCAAATAACATATATTTACTAATATTTATAACGAAATTTATGAATACAATACAAACAAAAAAAATACATGTTCATATACAAAAGTGTTTCGAAAAACCAAAAACATCTAATAATAATAATAATTTAATAACAATACGAGACATAGCATATTAATAATAGTCATGTCATCTTTAACGCACCAGATGTAAAGGTACACCCCATGGCCTTATATTTACATGTTAACCTGCGTTGCACACCACCATATCCTTATGTTAAGCGGCGTTAAAGGAGTTATTTGTTAACATGTTAACGGGATGTTAACAGACTTAATTAATTTGTTTTCCGTTTTAAACTAAAAACCATTCAAATGTATGGTTGTGAAGTTAAAACCATTTTCTTAGGGTTAAATGGAGTGAAATAGGGAAAAGTGAGTGAGGTGGCTGGCATCTAGGTGGAGTTGAGGAATGTTAAAGTGTACCCAATGACCTAAGAATCCACCATAAACAAAAGAAAAATAGAATGTGGACCATTGTTGTTATTCTAAGAGTTAATTACATGATTGGTCACTTTGAAAATATTGTGCAGTTGATTCTCATGGTATCAAAATTACACAGTTGGTTTGATGGTTTGAAAAATGCTAACGAGGAGGCCCAATGGTTACATTTCATAACATGAATGGTTCGTACCAGTTCACGTCATTAAAATTTCCAGTCAAGTCTATGAAAAAAAAATCCATTTTACCTTTATTAATAAATAAGAATAAAAGTAAATCTATTATCTATAATCTATAACTATTATTTCAATATATTAAACTAAATGGTTAACATATGTAATTCATTGATTGAACCCCTCTTTTTCCCTTCGTCTTTCCTCCTTTTCCCCCTTAATTCATTTTTTTCTTCTCCCCCTCTTATTAAATATACAATAATATTAAATCATAATTTTTACGTTTCTCTCTTATAAATAATGATATTAAAAAATTTCTTTTCTATTAAATAATACTAGTGTGAACGATCGCACGTTGCCACAGGTAAGAATGTTTTTTTTTACACATGTTGCATGGCGGGTTTGACGTAATTTATGTTTAATACCAATTTATTATGCATTAAACTGTGTCTATTCTCTAAGACAAGTGGGTCATGTTCGGGTTAGGCGTAAATCAACTTGATTTCAACTCAACAACCCATTTGAGAAGGTAACATAAACCATTATTTATAAGTTTGGCCTACATGTAATACGTTTGTGAGTAACAAATAACATTCTTCCCATAAATAACGAGTGCATAAAGCCCTTACTTGAACATAGAGGTGGCAATTCGACCAATTTACAAAACAAAAAAAAAAAAAAAAAACAACAACAACAACGGAGACATGGCGATCTTCGAATAATAACTAGAACCTTGCAATTGGTCAAACGTACCGGTAACCACGTTTGGATCATCACGTGCTTCATTGGCTCCTAGCACAAATGCTCGTCTGCGAGCTTGATCCTTAGCCTTTGGGCAATCTTTGCGGAAATGACCGGTTGCACCACATCCGTAACACTAATTTTTGGCAGGATGGGTGTTGGTGGCTTTGGCTTTGCAGTTAGCGGTTTGGTGACCACGGCGGTTGCAGTTCTGACACAAAATACTCTCACAAGTGTCGACATGATGATAGTTGCATTTGCTGCAATAAGGGTAGGGCCCGTTGTATATCTTTTTAGGCTCCGCAGCAGCGATGGCAGCAAAAACCTTCGCAGAATCTTGGTGTTTTCGAGAGGAGTTCTTACCCTTCTTGGAACCAGATCACTTGCGCTTGTCCTCAGAATTCTCACCAACAAATTCAACCTTACGATTCAATGAACCCATACGAACGACATCATTAATGAGACTGTGAGCCAGTGTAACAGCACTTTGGATGGTAACCATGCTTCGAATCTTTGGAGACAAACCCCAAATATACTGTTCAACTCTCTTGTATTTCTGGCGTGACCATGTGGGTTACAAGTTGAGAGAGTTCATGAAAACGGGTAGTGTAACCAGCAACGTTAGCATCCACCATAGACAGATTCCATAATTATTCTTCAAGCTTCTGTAGTTTACTCCTAAGACAGTACTTCTCCATAAGTAAAGTTTTCAGGTTGGCCCAGGTGAGATTGTAGGCCACATCTCTACCCAAAGTCTGTACTTAAAGATTCCACCATGTAAGGACTTTATCTTGGAAAGTGCAAATAGAGTACTATACTTTCTGATCCTCAGAGCAACCACTGATGTCAAGAACTGACTCTGTTTTCTCAATCCCAACAGCACCTTCGGTACCATGAAAGTTCCATGGTTTGCAGGCTTGAAAGTTTTGTATGAGGATCCCCGAATCGGGTTTTCAACTTCTGTGTATACAATAGTAAATATTAACAACATAAAAATTTCGCGTAGGAGTAGTAAGTAGATAATTTAGCCCAAAATTTTCTACCGTTATCAATATCGCTTCCCCGTCGGCGACCAATACCTCCAGAACGCCGCTGGAATCGGCTCGAGTTGCATCATGTCGAGCAATTGCTTTAGCAATCACTTTAGCCAACTCAGCAGGAGTGGCCGGAAGTGACTCGACTTCAGTGGTTCTTGCATATTGTCGAGTTTGCATGTTTCCCTTCTAATACATCACATATCAAAAGTATAAGACACATATTTCACAAATATTGTCATGCACACAAATATAACAACCAAATATAACCATGAACAGTAAGTCAATCTTAATCACAAGAAAAAGAATAATAAGATACATCATGAATCAAAATCCCATAACCAACATTTCATTTCATTTCATTTTAGTAGTTCAAATACATCCATTGTCATGATACAAAAGATTGGCGGTCAAGTCGCATGAGTTTAAACTACAACCACAAAATAATACAACACAAGGTACAATCACAAAATATCCTAAGAAGATGGAAAAGCAACAACAGGAGCGGCAACAGCAGATCCTAAACACAGGTCTAACTCTGAAACCTTCTACTCCAGTGCATCCAAGTGCCTCTCTGCCTCCACTCGTCCGATAACAACTGCAAGTCTACCTTGTTAGCCTCCAAAGCATGCTCCTATAACTCCAGAATCCGAACACCCAAGATCACCAGCTACGAATCATGAGATAAGAGAACACCTCTCTCCATGTAAAGCGGTCGGCCAAAAGATCCCCCCAAAGTCATTGCCTTAGCATCGTCCTCCTCATCCCTGTGAGCTAGATCACCTACTAGAGTGGGGAGTTAGGGTCGCTTGCGGGCCTAACATCTCCTCCTCGATCTGCGAGGTGGCTCGGGGTCAGGCACAGAGGCCTCCTTGACCGGCTCCTCTGATATCAGACCAACGGGAAGGTCGGGCTCGCCAAGGACAATGGGGTCGGCTGGCGCACTCGCTTTCAAGGAGTGCACGCAAAACGTACACCGCTTGAAAAGTAGCGAAAAGTGCGGAAAGAAGGTGCTGGATCATGAGTGTGCTGTGCCGCGTGAGGAGCCTCAGTGGGAGCTGGGCCCTCAGCTGGAATCGCCTCTGGATGAACGTCGGGGTCGACAAGAGCAGGAGGGGCGTCGACATCATCATCAGAGACATGGCGATAAGCGAAGTGGGGATCCTCATCCTTGTCGAAGTCATCCATAATAAAACCTACACTGTCATGTGGGTAGTTAGGCGCCTCATAGAGGATGTGTTCAGGATGAGCGGGAGCGACATGGTGAGGGTCCTCCTCGGGGGTGGCGTCAATGAGGTAGTCCTCCTCAGAGTCGTAAAGTAGAGTGAGGTCAACCGAAATTGCTATGATCCTATCAAATGCATATGTATCTGAATGAATTTAATTGTCAGTAAATGAAATATTATACCCGTGTTCAATTGTGGAGCATCTAGAGAACTTGAGAGGTGCAAGACGAGGTAATGTGGTACTTTGTGAAAACGTTTTGAAAATGTTTTAGTTGTAGTTGACTCAAAAAGAATCTTAGTTCGCTATAACCTTCGGCTCTGATACCAATCTTTCACACCCCAGGAAGGCGAAAACACGGGGATGTAATTTAAAATGATACCATCAAACGATAAACATTGTCATACATAATTAAGGAAAACATAACATTGTTTGGAAATCATTTTATCAAATATTGAAACATGACATGACCAACATTATTGGATTTCAACCGGTGATGGTACCACAATGTGCACACTAAAACCCATCTCCCAATTCTTTGCTCTTCATGATCAATTACCTGAAAAACATGCGTAAAATATTTGTCAACATAATGTCAGTGAGTTCACACGTTTTAATGTACTATGTAAAGTACTTGTGAAATTCGTGTATGACCAATCAAAAACTAGCTAAGCGAATGATTACTACACAAACCATGAGTCCCATAACCAAACCGCTTGACTGTTGTGGCTTGCGCATTCTACAATAAAGACAACGTATGTATAGTAGAATACTAACACTCTCTTGTATGTAACCGGTTAGAGCGACTAACCAAGAGTGGGAGTGTCAACCCAATAGATCTATTTAAGTGTTCCATGGCTTTTGTTAGCTAATGGTTATAGTGTAAATGTAAGTACGAGAACTATTAAGCTCATGAACCGAATATCTCATCTTCCACATGGTAGTCATGATAGAATATCACCCAAAATGTAATGTACTAGAAATGTAGCATGTTTATCCCCCAAAAAAGTAAAATAGTAAACGGGGCCGTGAAACTCACCTGATGACTGGAAATGTGTGGTCTGGTAAAGTAGAGAAGTGAGGTAACTATCATCCCGGCAATGATTGCCCTATGATTATCAAGGACATAGTAAGTTGTACGTTCTTGTCGTTTACCATATAAGTTGTTAACCCGACTTGTGGACCCTTATGTTTCTTATATGTAGCACGTGACAATCGTTACGTGTTTCAATTGTACTTTGTAAAATGTATGGTTTCATGAATCCCGGGTGTTTTATTGTGAAAACGTATCCATTGTTAACAAACGGGGCCCACACGTCATCATGGTTAATATATTATTCCCCAATCTAACATGTGTGGTGTAGTTATGGAATGTTCAAAGGTTTAACATATGTTATGTTATATCATGGTGTAAGGCTAGTATTAACACATGTTTGATACCTCTTAACGTCCGAAACCTTGTATGAATAAATGACTCAAATTCGATTGTTTAACATATCAAAATGACTTACCAGTGATAATCAATGTACGTATGAGTGATCATGAGTGAATGTGGGTGTATTTCCATGAAATCGTGTGTATTTTCATGTACAATGTGAGATTGTTTCGAATCCACATGTATATACATGGGTGATTTCAAAAGTTGAACCATAACTTGTGTTTTAGATAGGTTACACTTGTTTCTAGCTTTGTGACCACATGTATCAACTCCTAGTTCGTTTTTATCATGATGTGGGTGATGTGTGTATGTGTTATCATGGTTTAACATTAGAAAACAACTATCATAATACTTATTTTGGTTTCAACCTATTGTTTTGATGTGTCAATGTTAGGTTGATGATCCAATGGTCGGGTGCTCAATGATGGCCGAGAGTAAGAAGAATGTAAAGTGAGATTGTAGTTAACCTAGTCGAAGCAATGTGAAAGCCGATTGTTTGCACCACCTATTCCTCTACAAAAGCAACTCGATCTTAAAATCTTTAGTGTGTGAATTCTTGCTTGATTGATGTTTGTTTGTGAGTGATGGTTTCGGTTGGGAGGTGCCAGGAGAAAGAGGGTATGTGTGTGAATTTGGAATGATCATGATGCTTCTTATATAGGTGTTTGATCGGAGTGGTGACAAAACAAATAAGGCAAGTCTAATCCTTTTGATTGAAGTAGCGTTTAGTTATTTGATTCATGAGTTTAGGCAAGATCTTGTAGGTCGTTGAGTTGGAAGAATCAATCAAAGATGAGGAGTGTTGACTTGTGTTTGGAAATGGACCAATCTTGGCTTCATGTCTTAATTGGTATAAGTTCTCATTGCCTCATCACTAATGGCCGATTACATCATGTGTCATAGTGAAATTGGAAAGTGGATCATGTTCATGTGAGGTTGTAGTGAATCGGCCGAAAGTTAATAGGTATATAGGTGTGATAGGGACTAAAACTTGAGACATGGATTTGTCTCCGCTTGATGATGGTGATTGTTCCTCTTGGTCTCCTTGTTTTTTTATTGATGCTCATCATCTTAGGAAAGGTTGTTGATGTTGGGAAGGTGGTTAGATTAGTTGTTCTTGCCATATAGATGTAAGATTGTGACAACTTGATTGAAAGTGACATGAGGTGGTTGGGGATTTGGGTTCGGCCGAGATCAAGACAAAGGAAAGAACCATCTATTTTGGGGTTATGATCATCATCCAAAGGGTGTGTGTGCAAGGTGATTTCATGCCAATTTGATGTACAACTTGAACCATTCCTAGAAAGAGGCATTTGAGAGAGTTTATTTGTTTGTATTAGGCCATAATGGAAGAAGAAAACTCATCATTTGTTTGTTAGTGAACTATGAAAATGACACCTCAATGAACAAAGATTTCGTTTGCCATTCTTATAAAAGAATCATGGGTGTGTGTGTGTTCTATAGGTCGATTGGTGATCAAGGTATAGGAGGTATAGGATGTTGCATGGGAAAATGTAGGATCATTTTATGACAAAAACATACAAAGATCACACGAGTATAAGCAATTCTGGTGTGGAAATCTTAAATCACATGCAAAATGATATGAATCGTAAACAGAACACCTAAAGATTCATTTCCAAAACGTTTTCATTAATAATAATCAAAGTTATAATGATTACAAAGTGATATTAACGAAAACAAACAGTTTCCATAACCTTCCTAAACACACACACAAACACCTACTAGAAATGACCAACCTTTAAACTTTCTAAACAAACAAACCTATATATAATACTGCTCATTCGACCCTTACCAGGTTCAAATGAACCATTCGAACTGTCAATGGTTCGAGTCAATAATAATAAACATACAAAACTTTCATTCGACCATACAAAATCTTCATTCAACCTCCATAATATCCATTCGACCCCCTGATAGGTCGAATGGGTCTTGTAATCTAACACAATCTTGTAATCTTCAACTTTAATCTTGTTATCCGAAAGCGACAGCCACAATATGCTTCTACAAACTCCCCCTTTGCTATTGCTCGGATGTTTGTTTCTTCAAAGTAACCTTCACTTTCTTCTTCACATTCAAACCTTCAGAAATAGATGTGCGCTTCTTAGGTTCCGGTCTCAACTTCATTGTCTTTTCCATCATCTTCTTGTAGTCACACCCAGCGAATACTCCCCATGCAAAACAAAAGCATACGACCCTTTGGAATCTCCAAGCTTGCTCCATATCAGGTACATCGAAGTGAATCTGGTTGTAATACAACGTGTCGATGTCCTCTTCTAAACAATTGATTAGCCACATTGGATCGAACACGCGTATCTTCTTACGCATGCACTTCGGATTCTTTTCATGTAGTACGATCACAACTTCAGCAGTCCTCCAATCATAATACCAAAAAGCAAAATCATTGCTAAAGTGTTGTTGGATAGGCATCAAGGGTATCTTCTTCATGCAACTAGGTGGCTTGTAATTCAACGTCACATACGGTAAATTGTTCTTCGGATCTATCTCTTTATGAACAATTCTTTTAGGATATTGAGGCTTAAAAATATTCCACTTCGTTTGACTTTCTCTCGTCATCTTCTCTACTATATAGTTAATTAAACCTGAATGCTCTACTCCACCAATCTGATGTCTACACACATCTCTCACGGCCCAAAAAGGAAGAGTTTTGAAACCATTTCCATGCCAATGCACGTCCTTTAAACATTCTGTTATGAAACTTGTAAAATTCGCCTTGAACTCCTGGAATTGGTCTTTTATCTTCATCCTCTCTCGGTTTCTTCAACAAAGCTTTCAAAGCATCTGATTGTTTGAATACATTTTCCTTTTCAGCATCATCTTCAAAGACTTCATCTATAATCTTCTTTCCTTTCTCTTCTGCAATCTTTAAAGCTTCTTTGAGAGTATTATCATCAATGATTGGAATGTTGGTCTTTTCATTCATGTTATAGTACTCTGGATACTCCTCGTGAGATATATCTTCAATCTCCACTTCATTAAAATTTCCAGTGTCTCTATCATCAAAATTCTAACCTGGTTCAGTAGCTGGAATATTTGTTATCTCTTTGTCTTTTAAGATATCATCAAGAGACTTTCCAACTTGTTATGCAAGACCCTCAAGAATCTCTTTAGTCACTGCTGCACTAACCTCTCCGTCTTCCAGCTCTGGATTTTGATATTCTAGACAATACCTCATGTCATCATTCACAAAGATTTATGGAAACTTTCCAGTCAGTTCAATCGTCCAGCATCCTCTTTTCATCATCTTCTTATACAAACTCTTATCAGCCTCAGACATCCCACCAGATTTTTTGAACTAGAAGCTTGTTTGTCTTCTTTTGTCTTCTGCCTCTTCTCAAAAGAAAACTGAGCATCATCATCATCATCTAAAGCATTCGAACTTGCTGATTTCTCTTTATTAGCATTACCACCACCTGATGCATTATCATCATTGTCTTTGTCATCATCATCTTGATCATCATCATCTGTACCAAAATAATCAAGCTCCTCTTCCTCATCCTCTTCTTCCTCTTCATCATCAACACCTTTCAACTGAGGTGCTTGAGCATACAAGTCATCAATGATCTTTCTCAGATTCTTATTCTCATTCTAGATCATCAAAATCTTCTTGTCACTTTTCTTTCTAGACTTCTTCAAAGCTACATTCTCAATCTGAAGTGTTTTCACCTTTGCTTCAAGTTCATCTTGTTTATCTTTTGAAGCAATAACAATCTGTAGTATATCTTGCTCATTCTCTTTCATCTTCTTAGTATCTGAATCATGCTTTGCGAACATCTTCATAACTTCTCCAATCTGTTGATTCACAATCTTCATCACTTCATCAGAAACCACCACTTTCGTTCTTGAACTTGATTTAGCTCGTGGTTCTCTGCTTATGGTTTTAAACTTAACAGAAGATTCTTCAATGATTTAGATACATCATCAGGATTCTGTTGAACTTCTGTATCTCTAGCAGTCTTTTGTTTCTTTGCAACTGGGGAAGTTGGATGTGAACTTGATACATCAGGCATCTTCTTACCTTTCAACAACAAATCAATATCTTTTTCTATCCTTGTCTTTTTAGACTCCCTCTTAGACATAGTCTTCAAACGTCCTCGCTTTGTAATCACAGGAGCTACTATAGTACCGGAAAAGTCTTCATCACCAACAATCAAATTCTCATTTTCTTCAACATAATTCCTATTCAGCTGAGCTTCCACAAACTTATCCATAGGATTACGAGTAGAATCACCAGTGGCCTTGGGATTCACATCCTTTACAGTTTCCCTTTCAGAATCCCACTCTTATTCATCTTCTGTTTCTTCAGAATCTTCATCAATAAGCAACGTCTTTGTCTTTGCTTTTCTCTTCTTCTGTGTCTTTGTCTCATCAACCTTTGCTTTTCCTTTCTTTCTAGATTTAGCACCCACATCCTTCACTTGGCGTTTTGCGTTTGCTCCTTTCTCAACTGGTACCGAAGGAGAATTAGAGTCCGAATCACTCTTTTCATGTCTCACTTTGTCTTTACCTGGATCAGTATACCCAGCTGTACTTAAATGTCCAAATAATCTTCTGCTAGGAGGAATCTCACTCTTCCCTTTGTAGGTCCTCATGTTGTTCAATGTTGTCTTATTCATGTGCTCTTGACTAACAATCCATGTAGTGTTCTTTATCAACATTGGATACTTCTGATCAAATATCATCTGGAGAAATCTTGGATACATCAAAAACTTATCAACCTTTTTTCCGTCTAATATCTCCTTCATATGATGAAAAATCATTCCTAAAACATTAAACTCTTTGTTGAGGATCAAGGCAACAACAAGCAAGATGATTGTATCTCTAAGTACATCAAATCCTCCACGAACTGGTCCAAACACATGAAGCAGAACATGTAACAGATACTTAAATGGTGGAGACACGTTAGCTTTGTTCAACTGGCATTATGTTATTGGAGCAAAATACTTCATCCTTAGGAAACATGCCCTTTGCACCGACCATGGCAATTTGATAGGATCTTCCTTCTTATCATTCAACTGCAACGCCTTTCAGATATCGTCTTCTTGAATAACCACGTCCATATCTTGCAGTTTGCTCTGTATAACAGTCTGACCATCCCAAAAGGTCAATGCTGCATTCTTCCAGAACTCCTCTTGATGGTCTTTGTATATCACATGCGGCTGAGCAATTGCATAAACAACCCTTGATCTTTTAAGAAAGTCTACAATTCCTTGCATTTTAGCATATTTGTCGTCTACGTCTCCAACATAAGCACAACAATTATGCTTAGGCTCAAATCTAAGCTCTTTCGGTGCTGATTGTTCTGCCATTTTATCTGTACAAACTTACAAACACAAAAACACGTCAATTCGGATTCAAAATCTAAATTCATTGATTTTATCCTTGTTAACCTTTGATTTTGATTCAAATATGTTCTAACAACATCGAGTAAGCCTTATTATCCATCAATTTTGTCAATTAAACATTAAACGATTGTTTTCCCTAAAAACTAGGGTTTATAAAATCGTTTTTCAAATTAAGTTGTTTTTAAACCTAGTTTTTTATTACTACTCCCTCTAAAACAATCGATTAACAATTATTTATCATTAAAACACATTCACAAACACTCAAATCGATCCAATCAAAGTTCGCAGGGTTTTGGCACAAAATCCTTCATTATGATCCGAATAATGAACCATTACCTGTAAAAATTATAGTAATAGGATCCTTATAAGTCAGGGAATAAGATAGCAAAGTCTAGAAAGCAAGATCAACAAGGTCCCTTGGAGAGAATTAAGCAAAAAGTGAACTATGAAGTGAGTTCGAATGAAGGTGAAAGATATATATAGGGTTCTTGGTTCGACCTCTGTGGAGTTAGAATGAGAAGAGGGTTCAACCCTAGTTAAAGGGCGAATCAAAAAATGTAGGTTCCAATCTGAATAAAAGCAAAAACAACACTCATTCGACACTGGTTATCGGTTCGAATCAATACACAAAGAGTTCATTCGACCTATCGAAAGGTCGAATGGACATCTTAGAAAATGAAATTTAACAAATTTGACCAATTCAATCCACGTTTTGGCATTTTCATACGTTTAAACTTTCAAAATATCTGAGTTAAATGATACACAACTTAGATTGGTTCATCAAACTTCAAAAAATGATCGTCTTCCATCATCAGTTATCAAAAATAACGCAAAAAGTAAAATCTTTTGAATTTTCTGAAATTTATGCTAAAACACACTAAAAATCTTTTTGAGTTTTGCTTATATGAAGAAAATTCAACAGAAAGCAGTAATCTTTTTGTGATTTTGCGGTAAGAGGATCATATCAGTTTGCGAGAGATCTAATCACACCATAGTTCTTTAATACTTAAACATTAAAGACAATATGAGATTCGGTAATTGCTGATATTGTTGTCCACATAAGCTCACATGCAAACCATTATGCAGTGCTTTAAAATGATACACGTTAGATGTATTATAAACTAACATGCTTATGGTTCCCACACACACGACATACTCCCGTATCAAGGAATTTGCACAAAGCTTCTTCGTAACGCGTGATTATGCCATTTTTATCCGTATATTACAAGGTACAACGGACAGACGTGTACAGGTCAGCAAATCAATGCTACAAAGTAACATGTGCATATTTACCATGTTAAGGCGTATATCAAGCATGATTTTCATCATAGATATGATATGATGCATTAAATGATCTTTGACCTACTATGAAGAAGGATGCCATGCTATATTCCCAAAAGTGTGATCCATGCCAAAGACATAGCAACATCCTTCACCAGCCTACTGAACCACTACATCCTATTATTTCACCATGGCCCTTCATGAAATGGGGGATGGACATAGTAGGAAAGCTACCCAAAGCTCCTAGAGGAAAGGTATTCATGCTGGTAATGACAGACTATTTCTCAAAATGGATTGAAGCTGAAGCATTCGTGCAAGTCAGAGATAAAGAAGTGGTCTTATTCATCAAAAGGAATATCCTAACAAGATTTGGAGTGCCATCTGAGATTATTTGTGACAATGGTTCTCAATTTATAAGCAAAAGAACAACTGACTTTTATGAGAGTTGGGGAATCAAGATGGTGACTTCAACACCAGTCCATCCTCAAGCTAATGGACAAGCAGAATCTTCAAACAAAATCATCGTCAACAATTTGAAGAAGAAGCTTGGGAAAAAGAAAGGGAAATGGGCATAAGAACTTCCATTTGTACTCTGGGCAGATAGGACGACCTCCAAGAATGCTACTGGTCAAACACCTTTCTCCTTGGTCTTTGGAACAGAAGCAATGCTGCCAACAGAGATGGTCATGCCTACAGCTAGGAAACATCTTCAGGATGCAATTACCAATTCAGAAGCATTACTTCAGGATTTGGAAACTGTGGATGAACTCAGGGATGCTGCTAAAGTATTTTTGACCAAAACAATTATCATACATAAAAGTTCTTCATTCGGTAACTTTAGGATTTGGCATAAATGCTCTTTTAACAAATATCAGACTGAATCTAGGTCCGTAAATCAATACGACAAAAGATTAGTCAGGATACCCTGGATAACAAACAACATAACGGCCCGAAACCTCAGATTTTGGCAATCCTATCAAACGAAATTACGGTACTAAGACCATATGCCCATGAGGTGTTCAGCCACTAGCGAGTAGTTCGTTATGTTTGTATCACTAAGGCACGCATTAATAAGTCTACGAAGCCTACTAGCCAAGGTTGTAAAAATCCCGATTAGTCACCGATTAATCGGTGATTAGTCGCTAGTCCTCACTTTACTGATTAAATTTGGGCTAATCACTCAATTAATCGGTGTCGCGATTAATCACCGCTTAGTAGGACCAAATTGGTCCTAGTTGGACCTAAAAAACTCAAAATTAGATAAAAATGAATTCGAACGGGTCAAAATTGGAGCAAATCGATCAAATAAAACAAGTTCTTACCTCAAAATTGGATGGTAATCCATGATTTAGAAGCAAAATCGATGAAACTCTATGAACCCTAGTTGTGTCTGATGGTTCCTTACGATGAAAGAATGAATGGGGAGGAAAAAACGGGATATGGTGAAGGATGGAGGTTATTAGGGTTATATAAGTTTAAGTATTTTAATATTTAACCCCGTCCATATTCACTAGTTTATATTTTGCCCCTAGACTTCTAAATTTATACATATGAGGTATAAAATTAGCATTATATATGTATAAATTTGGAAAAATATATATAAAAATCCAATCCAATTAATCCCGATTAATCCATAGTCGGTACCCCCACTTCCCGACTAGCGCCTAGCGAGTTCTACAGCACTGCTACCAACACATCACACAAAATCATCACACGTCTATTTTATACTTTCCAATTCTTTAGCATGTGAAAGATCTTCACTGATGTACTATCATTTCCTCTTTTCCTCTAGGAAAAATTATTTTGGGTTTTTCTGATTTTTATGGCTTTTTCAAATTTTTCAATGTTTTTGGTTTTTCAGAAAGAAATGATATGAATCGTAAACAGGACACATAAAGATTCATTTCCAAAATGTTTTCATTAATAATAATCAAAGTTATAACGATTACAAAGTGATATTATTGAAAACAAACATTTTCCAGAACCTTCCTAAACACACACACAAACACCTACTAGAAATGACCAACCGTTAAACTTTCTAAACAAACAAACCTATATATAATACTGCTCATTTGACCCTTACCAGGTTCGAATGAACCATTTGAACTGTCGATGGTTCGAATCAACAATAATAAACATACAAAACTTTCATTTAACCATACAAAATCTTCATTCGACCTCCATAATACCCATTTGACCCCCCGATAGGTCGAATGGGTCTTGTAATCTAACACAATCTTGTAATCTTCGACATTAATCTTGTTATCCGAAAGCGACAACCACAATATGCTTCTACAAACTCCCCCTAAAATTAAAAACATATTTTTGGATTTTAAATTTTGAAAAGAGTAAAAACAAAATAAAATTTGATAAACCGATGAGGTGTCTAATCTTGTTTTTCCTTTATACCTTTAGCTTTTAATAAAACTTCAAATCTAGATTTGTCAAAAGCTTTGGTAAAAACATCTGCTCTTTAGTAATCAGTATGGATTTTGACCATGTCGATCAATTCTTTAGCATAGCAATCACGAATAAAGTGATACCGTATTCGGATATGCTTAGCCTTAGAATGATTAATAGTGTCTTTAGTGAGTGCAATGGCTGCTTCGTTATCGCAAAGAATGGGGGTTTTAATAAATTGCAAATCGAACCTCCGTAATCTGCATCACTAAAAGTAATAAAGTTAAAATTATCATCATTAGGATACCATAACCTGCGTGATGGACGACCCTTCAGATAATGTAGGATTCGTTTAACTGCCGTGAGGTGACTCTGTTTCGGCTTAGATTGATAACAAACACAAAGACATGTTGTAAACATTATATCCGGCCGGGAAGCGGTTTAGTACATCAAGGATCCAACGATGGCTTAATACGTAAAGGTGCCAGTAAGCTCCCCCTTCGCATCTGTTGGGATCAGTTTGCTCTTTTGCTAAGTTAAGAACTTGCTATCTTGACACTTAAGTGTTTAGCAAGCCCTTGTAAATCAGATTATAAGCACAGCGGAATGTATAAGTTAAAGCAACACTTTTTATACTAGGGAAGAGTTATTACTCCCCCTTGATGATTGAAACTAATAAATGACAAGTATTTATTGTGAATCCAAGCAGTAAATGAGAATTAGATACTTAGACAGATTCACAATAAACACTGAAATGGAATAGAACAGTGAGAGTGTTTGAAGGATTTTTCTATTAAAATCAATATCTAAAATAGAAGGTTGAAGCCTCCTATTTATAGACGTTTACGTACATGTATCTTGCCCAAAAAGCAAGTACAGAAACATCAGAAACAAGTTGCACAAGTTGCAACATTGAAACTAACAAATACAGCTAAAAGTAATAATAAACAATAAACTACTGATGCAAAAAGGCGGTGGAAAATATCTAATGCTAAGTGCTGATGAATGACAAACTACTGATGAGTAGTTTGTCTTCAGTACTTCTGAAGTGAACTTGTCTGGTTTGGACTTCAGAACTTCTGATGAAGTTTCTTCTTCAGCACTTCTCATATCTTCTCTTCAGCAGTTCTTTGTTTTCTTTTCAGTACTTCTATACTTAGCCAAAATGACAGAAGTGAATTAGACTAAGGTTTCCAAAAGTGGTTTCACCAATCCTTTTTGTCCTAACAATCTCCCCCTGGATTGATGAAGCCAAAACCTTACTAATTCCTTATGTTTTTCTTATGTCTTGAACAATCTTCCATATCTCTTTGTACATGGTGTTCTTGAGCTGGTTTAACTGACCATCAGATAGAGATCCTCTCTGTGGTTCCAGATGTTGAATTGTGAGCAGGTCTTGTGTTGATAGTTTCTTCAGATCACTGATCTTCTTGTAAGCCCTGCTTGAGAGGTCTCTTCTTGTCAACAATACTGAGTTGTTATCAGTAAGTGACCATCTGATGATAGGTATCTTTGACTTGTTAAAGTCAGAAGAATAGGGAACCAGACTTGTCCCTTGGGTTGATGGTCCTGAGTGTTGGATGCTTTCAGTTTCAGTTAACCTCAGGTGGGAGTCTCTTCCTTGTTGTTGTTGTTGCATATCAGGCATCTGAACAGTTGGGAGATGGTGTTCAGTCACTACTCTGGTATGCATCTTTTCTTTGATGGTCTTTTGGATTTGGTAGGCAAAAGTGGAAGGATCCCTGAATTGTGTTAACAGAGGTTTCTCCTCAATGTCAAAATCTGAATGGACTATTGAACTTCCTTCAAGTAGTACCATTTTGAAGTCAGTTTTGACATTGTCCTCTGCCTTCTTTCTCTGAGTAGCAGGTCTTCTAGTTGATACACCAGAAGTTCTAACTACTGATCTTGAAGGATCAGCAGTTTGAAACTTCTCTGGATTTGCAGCCTTGGCAGCCAAGTATTTCTTGTAAGTATCCATTAGTCTTTCTTCTTTCCATCTGGATACTGAGGCTTTTGAACCATAGCCCTATGCTACTAACTCTTCTATTATCTGGGCTCTCTTGGCCTTTCCTTCTTTGCTAGTGGCCAGTTTATCTGCAAGCAGTTGTGCTCTTCTTGTCAGCTCTTGCACAGAGAGTCCTTTGAGTGTATAGGCTTTAGTCTTGCTGTTCTTGGTAATGTAAGACACCAGTTGTTGTCTTTTATCTTGTTCAGCAATCTCATCAAGGCTAGCCTGCCTTTGTAGTTCAGCTTCATAAGCCTGAAGTTTTTCTTCATGGCTTAAATCTAGATCATCCCTTTCTTCCAGAGTTTTCCAAATCAGATCTTCTCTGGCCTTCTTGTTGGCTGCAACTAAGCTCTTCTCTAATAATTCAGCTGATTGAGAGATAGGAGAAGGGTTTAGTACAGTCATTGTTGTAACAGTTGTAGGCCTGATGGGATCAGATGTTGGTTGAATGGGAGCAGTGGTTCTGGAAGGGTCAGCAGTTTGAGGTTTGGAAGTGTTAACCTCTGATGGGTTGACAACTGCTGATGGTTTGTCAACTACTGAAGGATTGTCTTCAGTACTTTCTAATTCTTCATCAGAACTTTTGCCATCAGAAGTTTCTTCATTGTGCCTTAGGGATTCTTCAGATGTTTGGGTCTCATCTTCTTTTTCTGCTGCTTCAATCTCTTCTATTGAGACACCAAACTGTTTGGCCAGTTTTTCTTTCCTGGCTTGATCTTTTTGATCTCTTTCAAGGATGGCCACTCTTGCCCTTATCCTGGCTTGGAATGACTCCTTAGGTTCCCTGATCTTCTCCCCCTTTTTGGATTCATCAAGTTTAACTTTTGAAGTTGAGGGTTGGGAGAATTGTCCTTGAAGATGAGCAATCTGTTTGCTGTTGAAGTCTATCTTGTTGGACAGATCATTCATCTTGGTCTTGATCACTCCAAATTGATTCTTGATAGATAGCTCCAAGTTAGTTGTGTATGTTTGGAAGTGATTTCTGATGAGAGTATTCATCATGTGGTACAGGGGACCCTCTGGGCTGCATAGCTGGTTCAGGTCTATGCTTGTTTGCCCAGGGAATTGGGTAGGCATTTGTTGTGAAGGGGGTGTTTTTGGGAGATCCTCATGTTGTACAGAGGATGCCACTCTAGGGGTTTTAGGGATTGAGTGGGCTTTAACCTGTGCAGGGGTGACTGGCTTCTTGAGCCTGGATACCCCTGAAACAGGACCTTCATAAAGTGCCGTCAATTCAGTAGTTTGTGTTTGTGAAACATCATCCAAATTAATGGAATCATCTGAATCCCTGATGTTGCCCTCAATGAGGACTGTCTCAGTTAAATCATGAGCTGAGCCCAACTCAGTTCTCTCATGAACCTCTTGTTCTTGGTTCTGAGGATTTCCTACTTCAGGCATTAAGCCTTCATCAGTAGTTGCCACATCTGAGGTCTTAGCTATGTTACTTCTATCCTCAGATCCACCACTGGGTGGTAACTGAGTAGTAGCAGCCTCAGATGCCCCAAGAGTCTCTAAAATTGGGCTTAAAGACTCTGGTCCACCCTCATCTCTTGGGATAGGGCTAGAGATGTCCACATCCATGTCTGATGTTGTGGTTATGTCCCCTGGTTGTTGTGGTTGTAGGGGACTGACATAATCAAATGGGACCTTCTCTTTTAGCCCAAAGAGAAGTTTGGCAATTTCTATTGCCTCTTGTTCAGAAATTTGTGGGGTTGGTTCAGTAGTTTGGGCAATAGGTGAAATTTGTTGTTCAGCAGTTTCAAAAGATGAGTGTGTTTCAATAGTTTTTCTAAGTCTTTTTCTTTTGAATAAAACGGTTATGGGTGCTCTTGGTGGGGTTTGAGATGGATGAGACTGAGAGGGTGTTTCAGTCTCACCTATTTGAAGAGCAGACTGCTCATGAGCATGTTCAGGCATCTCAACCTCCTGAACAGCTTTTCTTTTGGGTTGGTGGGTTTTTGTCTTTGTTGGCTTGGGCTTTTTGGCTTTTGGTGGTGTGAGTTTGGAAGATGTGGGCTTCAGGGGGACTTGTTGTTGTTCTCCCTGATCATCTTCTGGCCAGGCAGCCGGTTTGTTATGTCTTGAGTATGCTTGCGATGTTAAGGGATTTAAAGTTGAAATTTTTCCCACAAGCACCTCATTACCCAGTTCCCCTATTATGCATTGCATAATGAACCTTGGGTACAACAAAAACTTTTTCTTGGTATTATTGTGATGTAACACCAACTCATTGAAAAATAGTTTTGATGCCCTGAATTTAGTTTCATTCACAATAGAATGAAATATTGGTTGAAAAGTGGAGGGCATCTGGTCATAAGACCCTGTTTTAGGACTCAAACACATAATAATATAATGAAACAAAAGCTTGTATTTTGGTTCAAAATATTTTTTGAAGATAGTAGCATGGGAGAGAGTACCTTGATAACCACACTCAGTCATGGTTAGATGAATATCAGAATTAGCAACATGGTCAGGGGCAGTTACATCATCCAGACCCAGTCTTGTTGCCAGTGTGGCCGGTGTGATGGTCAGTGGTTTCCCTTTTATTCTTGAGTTGAGGGAAATGACTTCATCATCCGCCGTTACCGTCTCAGCATTTGCCCAGAACTCATTCAGAGTTTCAGTGTGAATTGGTGGGTTTATTGTGAGAGCAGTAAAATATTGGGATTTTACGACAAGATCAATGATCTCATCGTATTGGGACCAGCCTTCTTGTTTTTCAAGAAAGGCTCTTTGATTGTGTCCCTGCTTTAGAACGAGAGCCATGTGGTTTGGGTTTTTGATCGAACAGTTGATTTGCAGGTTTAGGTTATTGAGAGAGTTGTTGAGAGAGAAAGAGGGATATTTTGAATTTGAAAGGATAAGTGTTGAGAAAAGGTATTTATCAGAAGTTTTAACCGCTTGAATCTACTTTATTAGAAGTTTTTAAACCGCCTTTGGTTAAAAAAAATCTTTTTATCAGAGGTTTTAAACTGATTAGATCAAACCTCTGATGATGGGAAAAGTCAGATTTGCCCTTTTGACTTAAACTGCTGATGAAGGATTACTTCATCAGTAGTTCCCATTTCCTCTTCAGTAGTTTTAACAGCTGATGAGAAATGTTTTTATAAATACTTTTATTCATAACTTCTGAAGTTTATTTTATCAGAAGTTACACACTTTTCAGAAATTATCCCCATACTAATGTTTTGTTCATCAGTAGTTTCTCTCTTTTCAGAAGTTTTGTTTTCAGACTTTTGTCTGTTTTGTAAGTGAAAAATGAAAAATTGCAAAATAAGAAAATAAACACTTACAAATTTAGCATCCCAAGCATGGATACTAACTTCTGAAACGTTGATGTGTCAAGGGGTTTTGTGAAGATGTCAGCTATTTGATTAGCTGTTGCTACATGCTTCACTTCAATCTTGCCCTTTTCATAGCAATCTCTTATAAAATGGTACCTGATCTCAATATGTTTTGTTTTTGAGAACTGTACTGGATTTTGAATGATGCTAATGGCAGATTTGCTGTCTACAAACAAAGGTGTCTTGGTCTCTTTGATTCCATAATCAAGAAGTTGATATTGGAGCCATTGTATCTGTGATGTACAACTTGCAGCTGTAATGTATTCAGCTTCAGCAGTTGAAGTTGCAACAGATGTTTGCTTCTTTGATTGCCATGACACTAGACAGTTACCCAGGAATTGACAACCACCAGATGTTGACTTTCTTGTCATCTTACACCCTGCATAGTCACTATCTGAAAAAGCTGATAACTTGGTATTGTTTGAAGCAGGATACCAAATTCCAAGTGTTGGAGTTCCTTTCAGATATCTGAAAATTCTTTTGACTGCTATAAGGTGTGATTCCCTTGGTGCTGATTGATATCTAGCACAGACACATGTTGAAAACATAATATCTGGTCTAGAAGCAGTTAAATATAAAAGGGAACCTATCATGCATCTGTACATGGTTTGATCAACCTGTTTTCCTTGATCATCAGGTTCAACTTGTGTGATTGGTGTCATGGGAGTGGAACATGATTTACAGTCTTTTAAAGAAAATTTGTTCAATAATTCTTTAACATATTTTGATTGATGTATAAAAGTTCCATTTGTTTGTTGCTTGATCTGCAGTCCTAGAAAGTACTGCAGTTCTCCCATTGTAAAGTTATTTTTGAGTAAAAAGGTGGAGAGTGTATCATACCAGGCTCTTGGAGCCTGTTTGAGCCCATAAAGAGCTTTGTCCAGTCTGTACACCCACTCAGGATGAGAAGGATCCTCAAACCCAGGTGGCTGACAGACATACACCTCCTCTTTTATTTTTCCATACAAAAATGCACTTTTCACATCCATTTGATAAACTTTAATTTTGTTGGAAATGGCATAGGCCAGAAATAACCTGATGGCCTCAAGCCTTGCAACTGGAGAAAAGGTTTCATCATAGTCAATTCCCTCTTCTTGAGAGTACCCTTGAACTACCAGTCTTGCCTTGTTCTTGATTATCATACCAGCTTCATCTTGTTTGTTCCTGAAAACCCATCTTGTGCCAATTGGTTGCTTGTTTGGAGGTAAGGGACAGATTTCCCAGACCTGTTGCTTGTTGAACTGAAGCAGTTCATCTTGCATAGCTTGCACCCAATTATTGTCTTTGAGGGCTTCCTGGTACTTCTTTGGTTCCAACTGTGAGATAAAGGCTGAAAATAGGCAAAAGTTGGAAAGCTGGTTTCTGGTGAGAACACCTGAAGCTATATCACCCATGACTTGATCAAGTGGATGATCTCTGTGTTCAATCAGTTGTTGTAAACCACTGACAGGTGTAGGTGGTTCATGTTCTTCAAACAAACTACTGAGGTCTATAATATCTGGTTCAGCAGTTTTAGGTTCTTCAGTAGTTGCAGGTGCTGAAGCAGATGTTTGAGTTTGGCCTTCAGTATTTGTTTGATCAGAAGTTTGTGAAACTTCTGATGGTGTTGAAGTTGACTTAATGACTGTTTGAGGAGTCCATGGTGTAGGATCCTCATCTTCAAACCTTTGATCACCATAATAAGTAGGTTTGGAAGGAGTAACAGTCTTTTCAGGTCCAAAGTGGAAGTTGTCAAGGTCAAAGAGTTCAGCAGGATGTGCTGGAATAAGAGTGTGTTTTGACTCATTGAACTTGACATTCAATGTTTCTTCTACTATCCTGGTGTGAGAATTAAAAACCTTGTAGGCTTTTCTAGTTGAAGAGTAACCAAGAAAGTAACCTGAGTCAACTTTGGCAGCAAACTTTGAAATAGATTCCTTGATGTTCAAGATGAAACATTGACACCCAAAAGCCCTGAAAAAGGAGATAAGGGGCTTCATGCCATGAAGAACTTCATAGGCAGTCTTGGAATGTCTCTTGACCACAAGAACTCTATTCTGAACATAACATGATGTGTTAACTGCTTCTGCCCAAAAGTACAAGGGCAGTCCAGAATCAGCTAACATTGTTCTTGCTCCTTCTATTAATGTTCTGTTCTTCCTTTCTACTACACCATTTTGTTCAGGAGTTCTGGGAACACTGTATTGTCTAATAATCCCTTTAGACAAACAGAATTCATCCAGAGTTTTGTTCCTGAACTCTGTCCCATTGTCACTTCTAATGGTTTTGACAGATAGAGAATATTGTTTCTCTACTTGTAGAATGAAGAACTTGATGATTTCAGCAGCCTCATCCTTGGAGAATAAGAAGAATACCCATGTGAATCTTGAGTAGTCATCAATGATGACTAAGCAGTACTTTCTTACCAAGGCTCATAATCTTGACAGGTCCAAATAAGTCCATATGGAGTAGTTGAAGACATGCAGTTGTTTTTGATTCTTCAATAGACTTATAGGAGGACGTATGCTGTTTTCCCTTTAAACAGGATACACAGTGTTCTTGTTACTGGTATACTTTCAAAGGTAGACCTCTGACCAAGCCCATTTTTGTGACTTTATTTATGGTTTTAAAGTTCACATGGCCAAGTCTCCTGTGCCAGAGATCTGTTTCTGAAGTTGATGCCCTTGAGAAGAAACAGGCAGTGTTGTTTAATACTTTGTCTTTCTCAATGTCCACTGCATAGACATTGCCACATCTTTTGGCAATCAGCAAAGTATGATCTTCAATGATCTTCTCTATCAACTTCTGGCCTTCTGGTGAGATAATCTTGCATGCTGTCTTTGTGAAAAAGGAAGAATATCCTTTATCACACATTTGTGACACACTCAGCAAGTTGTATTCAAGGTTTTCCACCAGATTGACCTTGTCAAACTGTATTTTGCCAGAGGAGACATTGCCATGTCCTAGCACATATCCCTTAGCATTGTTCCCAAAGGATACAGATCCTTCTCTTTGGCTGATAAAGTTGTTTATCAGGTATCTGCATCCAGTCATGTGCATAGAGCCTCCACAATCAACATACCATATGCTGTTTAAGCCCCTGGAAACTCTCTGCACATAAAAGCAAATTAGTTAGATCTAGGAACCCAAGCCTGTTTGGCTTTGGGTTTGCTCTTGAGAACAGTTACAGTTTGTTCTTGACCAGGTTGAGAAATCCATGTCTTTTTGGCAATGGATTTTTCATTAAGAACCATGGTGGTATCCTTGTCAGGACCACCATCAACCTTGGTCATCAGTAGTTGTACCATGTTCATTAGATTTTGTATCTCAGCAGTTTGTGAAACTGCTGATGATTCAGGTCTAACTACTGACAAAGAATTTTGAGAAAAAGATTTTGGTTGAGATCTTATCTTTTTCTGAGAAATGGTGTTTTCAGGTTGTTGTTTCTTGGGTTTAAAGATTCTTTCATAATCATTTCTGATTTGATTTCCCACAACCTGTTGTTTAATTTTTTGATTGAACTGAATTCCTTTTCTGTATCTACAAAATTCAGTTTTGTGGTTGAACAGACCACAAATTTCACACTCTTTTGCCTTTTGTTTTTGATCTAAAGGCAAATTTCTGACATTAGTGTAAAGATTTTGCTCATCAGTAGTTTTCAGGGTCTCAACTCCTGATGTAGATGAAACTACTGATGGCTTGTTGTCAGATTTTGTTAATACTTCTGAAGTACTTTCTTTGAAAATACCAGGATTTCTGTTTAGAAAGTTTTCATGGAAAGATGTGCAGTCTTTCCCTTCAGAAGTTTCATTTGAAACAATTCTTCTCCCATCTTCAGTAGTTTTGGGAGAGAAATCTGTTGGTGTTTCAACATGATGGTATCCTATTCCAAACTTAACATTTGAAGCACTTTGTTTGTTTAGCAATAATTGATACCCCTTACAAGATTCCACCCATTTTTCACATGTGATCCTGGTGTCAGCAAGCTCTTGTCTGACATCTCCCAGGTCATTTAGCATGATTTTAATTTGTGCTTGGGTTTCAATAGCTGAGTCAGTTAATTTAGAAACTTCTTTTGTTTTAGCACACAGTTTTCTTTCTAAATCACATTTTATCTGTGTGTATTTTCTTTCTAAATCATTGGCTTTACCTTGTAAGTGCACATTTGTCTCTCTTATGAGAGCAAAAGTTTCTTTGCAAGAATTTGAGCAAAGTTTTGTCAAAGATTCTTTTGATACCTGTGACAATGCAGATTTTGAAGTACAGCCTTCAAATGCCATTAAGGCAAAGTTCTTTCTGCCATTGTCTGGTTCTCCCCAGTTGATGTCAAACAGTTTGTTGTCTGCATCAGGATTGCACTCTGTGGTGTCAAAAGGAAGACTGCTCCAGTCAACATACCCTGAGGTGAAAAGACTTTGTTTAGAGGGTTGTTGAGGCTGTGGAGGATGTTGAGCAGCTGGAAAGGGAGGGATTGATTGTTGGCTCTGCATCTGTTGAGCAGGCACTTGAACATATTGTACTTGTGGCATGTATTGCTGTTGAGGAGCTTGTGCCTGTACAAAATGAGCACTCCCTTGAGTTCCATTATTCCTATTATAATTGGGGTTATAGTTATTTCCAGATTGTGATTGGTTAAAGCTAGAGCTTCTACACTCTCTAGCAAAGTGTCCCAACTTCTGACACTTGTGACATCTTAATTTAGATTTGTCAAAACCAATTTTTGTATTACTGGTCAATCCTGGAAATTTCCTTCCTGGCCTTTTGTAAAACTTGTTAGTTTTAATGCTTAGCATGGCCAGTTGGTGTAAAATGTCCATTTCTTCTAAGTCATCACTGCTAAAGTTTTTCAAATCATCCATGATAAAACATAGATTATCAGCAGTTTGACTTTGGTCATTATTGTCATAACCTGGGAAAGATCTTTCTGATGAGATCCCAGTTGTTATGTCAATATTGTCATAAGATCCATAGGAACAAGTTGGTGAATCTTGTCCCAAAAGTGTTGTACTACCTGGTAGGTAGTCATCAGCAGTTTTACCAGATGATTGTAATTTCTTCTTTTGATCAATTTCTCTCTCAAAAGTAAGTAATCTCCCATGGAGTTTTGTAAGAGTGAGGGAGCTAAAATCTGGTGAGGATCTTAAAACAATGGAGTATGTTTCCCATTTGTCTGGTAAAGACCTTAAAAATCTATGTAGCATAGACACTGTTGTATAGGTCTGACCATTTAACTTTAGCTCAGATATTAATGAGGAGAATCTTTCAAATTGTTGAGTTAAAGTTTCCCCATTAATATGAGCAAATGTCTCATATTGTTGAGCTAAAATCTCTCTGGTGTTGGCAATCACCTCTTCAGTTCCTCCAAACTGTTCTTTAAGACAATCCCAGAGTTCTTTGGCACTTTCACAATGTAAAAGGCCAGAGTATATCTCATTTGGGAGAGCCATTGCCAACATAGAGAATGCTTTTGCATCTAGCTCAAGTTTTAGGAAATCATCATCTGTATATTCTTTAGGGTCCTTAGGGACCTTAACATTAGTTTCAAGATTGACATTTACTGGTTTGTGAGGACCATATATCACAGATCTCCAACAACCTGTGTTGGTTTGTGACAAGGTATGTGCCATTCTCTTTTGCCATATGTTGTATTCATTTCTTACAAGCATGGCAGGTTTGGTGGCAGAACCAGTATTATGTGGATCCATTTTAAAGAGTATAGATTTGTCAGATGACTCTTTTAAGTGATGGATGTTGATAAAAAGTGAACTTTTGATCTTTTTATTGAGTATCAATAAGAGCTTTGTGTCTGATTCTCAATTTGTTAGATTGATATGTGATCAGATAAACCAATGCTCTTATACCAATTGTTGGGATCAGTTTGCTCTTTTGCTAAGTTAAGAACTTGCTATCTTGACACTTAAGTGTTTAGCAAGCCCTTGTAAATCAGATTATAAGCACAGCGGAATGTATAAGTTAAAGCAACACTTTTTATACTAGGGAAGAGTTATTACTCCCCCTTGATGATTGAAACTAATAAATGACAAGTATTTATTGTGAATCCAAGCAGTAAATGAGAATTAGATACTTAGACAGATTCACAATAAACACTGAAATGGAATAGAACAGTGAGAGTGTTTGAAGGATTTTTCTATTAAAATCAATATCTAAAATAGAAGGTTGAAGCCTCCTATTTATAGACGTTTACATACATGTATCTTGCCCAAAAAGCAAGTACAGAAACATCAGAAACAAGTTGCACAAGTTGCAACATTGAAACTAACAAATACAGCTAAAAGTAATAATAAACAATAAACTACTGATGCAAAAAGGCGGTGGAAAATATCTAATGCTAAGTGCTGATGAATGACAAACTACTGATGAGTAGTTTGTCTTCAATACTTCTGAAGTGAACTTGTCTGGTTTGGACTTCAGAACTTCTGATGAAGTTTCTTCTTCAGCACTTCTCATATCTTCTCTTTAGCAGTTCTTTGTTTTCTTTTCAGTACTTCTATACTTAGCCAAAATGATAGAAGTGAATTAGACTAAGGTTTCCAAAAGTGGTTTCATCAATCCTTTTTGTCCTAACAGCATCAACTCCAATCCCATGATTGGGTTGTGTGGGAGTATCAATTGGCTTCGAATCCTCAATCTGGAATCGGCTCAAGACTTCGGATACGTATTTTCTCGGGTGGATGAAAATCCCCGTCGGCAATTGATCCACTTGCAATCCAAGAAAGATTTGCATTTCTCCCATAGAGCTCATCTCAAATTTCTCCTTCATAACCTTTTTGAATTCCGTGTACAAAGATTCACTAGTAGAACCAAATATTATATCATCAACATAAATCTGTACTAGAAGCAAATCACCTTATGTTCGTTTCGTGAACAGGGTACAGTCAACTAGTCATCTTTTGAATCCTTTGGAGAGTAAGTATGTGCTGGGCTTTTCATACCACTGTCTCCGGGCTTGGTGCAAACCATACAACGCTTCGTTTAGCTTGTAGACCTTATCCCGGTGGATAGGATCCTCAAAACCCAGTGGTTGCCCAACATACACTTCTTCCTTTACCACACCATATAGAAAAGCACTTTTAACGTCCATCTGATACACCTTAAATTTCATATAAGATGTGCACGCAAATGGCGCATAGACTTCGTTATAGTCAATTCCTTCCGTCTTACGAAAACCTTACGAAAACCTTGTACGGATCACCAATAACCTGTTCTAACGGATAAACCTTGTGAATCCGAGATTCCGGATGATCAGGAACAGGAATCATCATTTGAACATTCATATTCTCCGCTGTATCAGATCATTACCCGTATTCGACGAAGATGGAATATCTGAATTTGGGTTCACATGGTGGTGATACTGTAGAGTTATCCAATACTGCTTCAATATTAACTTCATCATCGTCTTCGGACTCAGAAGAATCAAACGTTGTAGAAGCCTCTTGAAAAATTTCTTCCCCTGCTACAGGAGCATTGACATCATTAGAAGTTGTCGAAGGATTTACGGTGATCAGACGCATTAACAGTGAAGTAATTGCATTTTCACAACTCGTAATAAAGTCGTAAAACAACCTCTTCAACCAAGCTTTCTAGATTGAATGACTCAAATAACTCTTTGTAGTCAAACATCCAATCAGGTCCAACGCCGGGAGCATTCTGAGTGTAACGCTGTTAGCCCACTCTTCAACACATTTAGTTCTTTTGTTAAACAAGTGTTTAAGTGGTGTCGCATATCCAACAAAATAACCTTCTTCAGCCTTGCTTCCAAATTTCTCTATCGGATCTAGCATCGTACACGGCGCCTCGAATGATTCTAGAAACTCTAAATTCGGCTTACGTCTGTTAAGCAGCTCATAGGAAGTCTTTCCATACTTCTTCACTGTCAACACACGATTCAAAGTATAACATGCTACATGAATAGCCTCATTCCAGAAAATAACTGGAAGATTAGAATCTGCAAGCATAGTTCTTGCCGCTTCAATTAGAATCCTGTTTTTCCTTTCTGCAACACCATTCTATTGTGGAGTATAAGGTGCGATGTACTTATGATGAATTCCCTTTTCTTAACACAATGCATCCATCATAGAATTTTTAAACTTCGTCCCATTGTCACTTCTGATTCGTTTAATCTTGAAACCATAGATGTTCTCCAAACGAGTAAACAGAATCTTCAAGTTGTTAAACGTTTCTCTCTTGTGTTGTATGCACATCACCCACGAAAATCTGGAATAATCATCGGTAACCTCAAGACAATAAAGATCTCCATTAATACTCTTATGCTTCACCGGTCCAAAGAGATCCATGTGTAGGCGCTCAAGTGGAATACTAATATAGTTAACTTTCTTGGGTTTATGGGAATGTTTGTGCTGTTTCCCTTTCTTACAGCTCACACATTTATCATTCAAGTGGAAATGTTTAACATTCACACCTTCCACTAGCCCGTTTTTCAGTAAATTGTTCATCTTTCTTAGGTGAATATGCCCCATCCGTCTATGCCACATAATTGATTCTTTCTCAGTAGCTTTAGACAGAAAACACGTAACTTGCCCTTGTGTAGTGGTAGCTTTGCTCATGTCGAGAATGTACAAGTTGTTCACTCTCGGAGCCTTTAAGATAATCCACTCTTTAGGTATCTCAAAACCAGGCTTCAGGATGTAACAAGATTTGTCACCAAAGTGTACAGAAAACTTCTTATAACAGATCTGAGAAACACTTAATAGATTGTAATCTATCTGTTTCACATAAGATATCTTCTGAAAACCCACGATCCCATTACTCACACTCCCTTCATTTTTATATAACCACCCTTATTTCCTGCAAACGCCACATATCCTCCATTGATATTCTTAATGTCAAAAAGGAGCGTCATATCTCCAGTCATGTGCCCGGAAGCTCCACTGTCAATAATCCAAAGACTGCTAACAGGGCCAGCTGGAACTCCCTGCACTAATCAAAAAGTGATTAGTTCTTACAGGGGACCCAAGCGTTTGTGGTCTTGGGTTTTTGAGTGTCAATAATTGGAACATTGTTTTTCTTATCAATCTCAATTGGTTTCTCAAAAACTTTCATTTTAGGAAATTCTTTCACTAAAGCCGTAGAAGTTGAGCTTGAAGCACCTGAAGACCCCTTCGGTGACCAAGACTGTTCTGAACTTTTCAAGATTCTAATTTGAGGTTGTTTAACCTCCTCAATTTTCTTAGAAACATTCTTTGGTGGAACATTCCTAGTTACCTTATCTGATTTAACAGACGAAGGTCCAGCAGATGAGTTAACAATCGGTTTTGGAAAAACCTTTTACTTCTCATTCACTGTGTTCACCATTGGTCTCTTCAACTTCTTTTCCATGGCAATCTGATTGCGATTTTCATAGACAATCGGTTGGTTTCTTCTTCGATAACAATTTTGTTGATTATAAAATTGTCTTTAAGGAAAATATTGCCTCTGAGGATAACCAACATTCGGATTTCTATAGTGTTGCCTATTCTCAACCTCTTGCCTTTTGTGTCTCACGTATGGACAGTGAGCAAGTAAATGCCCTCTCTCTCCACACTTAAAACAGGCACGGTGTTCTTCAAATGTGTTCTTCTCATGATATCGTGCAAATGTGTTGACCGGGTATTGATCATCAATACATTCTCATCTTAAACTTTCGGGAGTGGGTTCCAAAGAGTAAGCCGGTTCAAAAAAAAAACTATTTACACAATCAACCGGTCTAATGAACTCAGTCACATGGACTTTTGGAGTTTTAGAACTATCACCATATAGTTTCTTGATTAATTCTGGTGGCATATCATTAGTTCTTTCTGATTTAGGAAACCAAATGGTACTTTCTTGCCAAGTTTTAGAAATCTTTGAATAGTTAGCAAACTGTATGGGATATTCCTCATCGGAAAATATTTGATCGGATCCTTCCATCCGATAAAATACTTTGCCCGGTTTGTCATTTAACTCACTTTTCTCGGATTGCTTAACTGATTGATTTGGCTTGTTTACAGCCTTGGGAGGAAGTTGAACCTTAGGTGTAGAATAACACTCATTGGTTCGAATGTGATTTCCAAAGGAATATCAACATTCTTCCTTGGTTCCTCTTCCTCTGAGTCAGAATCATCAGTGACAGCATAAACCCCTTCTTCACTCAATCCTAAAATCGGTCTCACATCATAATTCGGATCACCAACACTAGAAGTGGTTGATTCGCTTCCTGATGTGGAATCCGACTTTACTGAACTCTCCGGTGTCACATCATCAAGATTTTGATTTTCAAATAACACCGAGGATGGAACAGGTTTATAATTTGCACTGGATTGAGTGTTTTCTTTGGTTTGTTCTACAACAATGTGATCTAAAACACAGGCCACATTGATGTAACTTTCTAATTTCTTGTTTACTTTTTTAGAAAAACATTTAATTTTTGCCATTTCAAGTTTGGTTTCTTCAATTTCATTAATATAGTTATTAATGGCAATTTGTTTGTTTAAAAGTGTTTTTGTTAATTCTGAAACATCTTTCTTATAGCTATCTAAGGTTTTATTTAATGCTCTCTCGTTTTTTCTATAAGACTCGATTGTGGTTTTAGCACTATCAAGTTCATACTTTAAGTGATTAATCTCGCCTTTAAGTCTATCACATTTACCACAATATTTATTAGTAGAATATGAGTTAGAACTTACCGGGTTTGGTGAATCTCTCATGGCCATTAGAGCAAAATGAGCTTCATCTCCAGAAAAGAATTTTGAATAATCCACTTTAGTAGAAGCATCATCAACCATGCACGACTTCTTACTAATCAGGAAATCAGCTTCTGCGAGAAGTTGCTCAACATCATCATCAAGTGAATTAACACTTGCATCAGAATCAGTTTCACTCTCCAAATCAGAATCAGGATCAACAACTGTATCAGACACAGTTTCTTCAATCACCAGTTCATTCACTATCTCATCAATAACTTCTTCAATCACCAATTCATCAGCTTTCTCAACCTCTTCGGTTATCACCTCTTGAGCAAAGCATGCAACATTACCCCCAGTAATCTCTTCAACACCAAGTTGCATGCCGTTCCATTTGAATCCCTCATCTTGTTGTATCACCATAGCTTTATTTGTGTTTTGGTTTTGGTTTTGGTTTTGGTTTTGGTTTTGGTTTTGGTTTTGGTTTTGGTTTTGGTTTTGGTTTTGGTTTTGGTTTTGGTTTTAGGTAATTGGAGTGGATACTAGAACAGTGTTTCTTTCATGGTTTGGTGTAGTTTGAGTTTGATTGGATGTGGATGTTTGTCTTTGATTGGTATTTTGAGAGGTGTTTTGTCGGTTTTGGTAATTGGTTTGGTTTTGGAAGTTGGTTTGGTTTTGGTTTTGGTTTTGGCGATTTTGGTAGTTAGAGTTGAATGGATTTCGGTTTCCTTGTTGCTTTGGTTTAGTGTACTCTTTAGCAAAGTGACCCTTTGTTCCACAGTTGAAGCATGTCACTTTTTCTTTATTGAAACCATAGGTAGTATTTGGTGATGTTGCAAGATCGGTTCTTCCTATTTTCTCAATGAACTCAGTTGCCCTCCTCATAACACTAGCAAATGCCCATTGTATATCAATCAACTCCATTTCTTCTTTGTCAAGTTGAGCATAATCCTCATTAGTCAAATTGTTGTTTCCAAGTTGACTTGCTACAAGTTCATTGTACGAAGCAACCAAAGCCGAGACCAAAGCAATATGTTGTTGGGCTACTTCGACAGTCACATTATTCATGTTAGAGGTTTCTAACACAATTGGACTTGAGCTTTGAACTTGGCTCACTGGCACCGGACTAGGGTCCAACGGGTTATTCATAGTAGTGTCTCGACTCCAGTTGGGCAAAGGTTAAGGTTTTAGTATATTAGGGTTTGCCATTCAGAAATGGGTGGCGGTACAGCTTGTTGTTCGCCTACCCACTATATATCTTAATGTAATTTTCTCAGTTATTGAATGAAAATTTACTCATGTAAAAAAAAAAAAAAGAAACATCAAGAAAATAGTATTGTTTATCTATAATACAATTGTCAACAAATAAAATTATTCTATTTATTTCCTAATCAGTTTATAAAGATTATTTCCTAATAAGATTATTTCGAGTACATCACTTATTTCTTTTAATCGAACATTCTATCCAGAAGATGAAAAGTCTCGGTTTTTAATCTCACTACCTTGTCATTTGCCAAAGATGTTGGTGCACACTTTAGTGTTATGGTAGGATTGTTTGTTAATGAAAGCCCAACACCAAGCACCCAACTTTCGTATGGCCAGATCCGGTTTGTATGTAGTGGTATTGTTGGCTACAACACTTTTGTTTCTCTTATACATATTCATTTGGCTGCAAGTAAGAAGTCAAGTAAGTGCTTCAAAAGGGCTATACCATATTTATATATTCTTAATCGATCATTCAATTTCATTGGTTAACACCGCAAACATTATGGTGTCCAAAATGAATTTTCCAAACCACCACCATCTTGAGGTTGCGTTGTTGCAGGTATTTGTCTAAATCCGATGTGGGCCCACATGGAGGTTCACCGACTGAGCCCTGCTTTCACAAGTCGTTGGATAGCAATTATCATTTATCTTTTGGTTGTGGTGGTCATTTCCATGCCTATTTTGATTTGAGTCTAGAATTCTGCTCTTTCTACCCATGTTGAGCAAGTTGCTCTTGCACATGCCAATGGGGGTACTGAAATCGGCTTTTGGTTTGTCTTGTGAACCTCAACCTTTTGGCTATTCATTTTCACATATTGGTTTACGCTTGGTTCTGCAACTTTGTTATTCAACAACATAAATGTCTTTGCCGAAACATTGAGCTTGCCTGTTTTGCAAGTTAACTACTCGATATCGTTATGGAATATGGGTAGCTACGTGGGTTGTTTAGGATTCGGGTATTTTAGCGATCTTTTACATACAAATCTTGGAGTCGGAAGACCATGGTTGATGACAGCTTGTATCTTTATTCTGATAGGTGGCCACATCTTATGCTTGTTCGGCCATTGGCTATTAGTGTGGCATTCGTAACGACACAAAAATATGGCTGGCAGGAGCTTAGGTTACGTATATTATTAAGTATACATCATCATGCGCATAGTGGTGTGTGTGCTCTCCTTTTGCCTTGGTTTGCTCGTCCAAGCCACCTATGCACACATGGGGGACAAAGGAAACGCATTATTTAGAACCAACAAATGATGGAGGAGACGAACATCATGATTAAGTATGAGTTCTAGTATGAAAAAAGTGTTGGTAGACAATCCATTGATGCCTTACTTGTAAATAAGTACATATGATCTAGACTTTGATCAGTAAAAATAGAACATGTAAAATTGCTATAATATATTTTTGGTCTCATAGAATTCTTGCACACTTTTGGGTTTTAAAGTGAGCTCCTTGTTCTAAGTTGAATTGCTCTATAGTAGAGGTGGATTTAGTTTTTATCTCTGTGTAGGGATTATTTTCTAGCTACTATGGCTGTGATTTAGGCAGTGGCAAATTAAGGAATTTTTTTCACCGGTTCCCTTTTTATGTGTTCCAATTTCATCGCCCATCATATCAAATAATGAGCAGAACACTTAAAAATAGGAAATGAATAGATTTTGCGTCAAATAGAGAGGATAACTAGGCGTAGGCAGGGGCAGGGGCAGTGTTTGTTTGTTTGGAGGAGAGAAGTTAGTGTTTGGGTTAAACAAACCCGTAGAAACGAAAAATAAAGAGAATGTGCGCCTCAAGGTTCGAACCGAGAACCTGTTGAGTATTATAAAGGGTTTCCACCACTAGAGCACTTTACATCTTTACAAGTGGGTTCCTAAATCTGCCCTCGGATTTAGGTGATGTTATTTATTAATGTATGTTCCTTATACTTTGGGAATTGGGGTACTAGCTCCTTGTAAGACCATTTGGTTTTATGGAATCCTTTTACTTGCTAAGTTAAGCCTTATAGCAAGGTATGATTATGTTTTGGCAGCGAAAGTCTAAAATTGCTAGAGCACAAGAAAGATTTGTAGTAGTTGATGTACAAATCTACAAGTAGGATGCTTTTGTATCTCTTGACAAAATTACAAAGTTTTTGAGTATAAGGAACTTGGATGCCTTCAAATGAGACCTTACATGTCTATTTATACTAGTCTTTAGTTACCTAGAACGTTCTTATTCTTTATACATCTATACATAATATTAGGTTGATTTCATCTAGAGAATTTGTTGGAAATATCCATCAATTAATATCCATCAATTGTGGTGATTGTTGACTGATCTAGAAGTCTCCATGGAAGCCCTTCTTGATCAACTGTCTAGGCCTTTTGATGATCTTTCAAGGTTGTTCTAGAATGTTCTTTGCTGGCACTTTTAGGCCTGAATTTCCAGCTCATTCTAGAGTTTTCCGCAACCTTGTAAGTTGGTTTTATGGACGGGAACTTTGTGGCTTTATCCGGAAAGTTCAAGTAGCCCTATAACATGCCTTGAATACCGTAGAAAGTTCTGAAAACCTGGTCCAACAACTTGTAATTTATGCAGGGCATGACAAGTTGGTGGCTTAAGAAGAACTAATGTGTGTTTGTTTTAAAGAGGAGTAATGCATTGATTTGACTTTAAAAAATAAAAAGAAACCGAAAAACATTTATAAATTAAATATATTTTTGTTTATATAAATGAAAAAAATATGTTTTGAAAATAATTTATAAAAATTTAATATATGTTTTTGTTTATGTAAAAGTAAAAAAAAAAGCATGTTTTTGTTTGTGGTTATTGTGTTTTCTATTAATTATTTAATTTTTGGTTTTTTAGAATATTTTGGTTTGTTTTCTTGGTGGTGATGGCGGAATAGGTTGTGGTGTTAGAGGTTCTTTTTTTGGGTTGGTTGTGATTGTGATTGTGATAGTCGTTGTAGTGATTGTGGTTTTTGTGTTGTTTGCCATTGTGATATTGATGCTAGTGATTTAGTGTTTGTAATTACGTAATTATTATACTATTGTTCACCACTTAAAAACTGCCAGTCAACACATCCAAAACTGTTTTTTGTTAAATCCTTACCATAATAATTAATCAGTTATTGTCTACAATTAATATGGGTCATCCAAATGCTACAAATTTGGCAGTTACATTTTTTCAACTCAAGTTACATCTCCTATTCTTTTGGGATTCAGGTTTTCCACTGCTACCCATTTTCTTCCTCTTTCTCCGGTGCTAACTGCTTCAGTTGATAGCTATATAAGCAAGGGTTTCTATGTCCCCAATCTTGCATCTTCTCTTCAGCAACTTTTGCCACCCAATATGAAGGCCCATTGCCCCATCTCTCCTCTTCAACCTGCAGACAACAAACAGCAGGCTACAGACAACAAACAGACCTCTTCTTCTCATCAGCCGAACCCAACGAAGCCTACAAATGATGCAAAGGTAAATTCAATATATTTGTTTTAAATTAACACAAAAACCAATGAAAGACATGTGTTTTCTTTTCGTTAACTTTCCAATTCAGTTACCTTTGTTGTTTGTATACTGTAACAAACAGGCTACAAACATCAAAAAGCAAGCTGCAAACAACAAACAGGACTCTTCTTCTCATCAGCCGAACCCAACGAAGCCTACAAATGATGCAAAGGTAAATTCAATATATTTGTTTTAAATTAACATAAAAACCAATGAAAGACATGCGTTTTCTTTTCGTTTACTTTCCAATTCAGTTACCTTTGTTGTTTGTATGTTGTAACAAACAGGCTACAGACATCAAAAAGCAAGCTGCAGACAACAAACAGGCCGCTTCTTCTCATTAGCCGAACCCAACGAAGCCTACAAATGATGCAAAGGTAAATTCAATAAATTTGTTTTAAATTAACATAAAAACTATTATTGAGTAACAATGAAAACAAATTGTAAAGCTAAAACATGAAGTATCACATCATTTCTTAGCATACTTCTAATCACATATAACGTTTTCTAACAGGAAAGCGCAATAATTCTACTTCATTCAACATTAACTAACTCCTACTAACCGGTTATACCCTACCAACATTAACTCTCCTTCAAAATTTAACACATCACCAGTTACAACTTACATGTGTAGTAACTTTTCTGCGGATGTTCACTGTTAATATTAGCATAAATTCTAGACTTGAGTCGTTTCTCTTAAGTTTGGCTTTAGCACTACTTTCCAACATGGTACATTGTATGCTTTCATTAAGGAGTCATTAAAGTTACAAAGGATCTATGTTAAGTTGGTACTTTTTGTTGCCTTTATTTTTCTAAAAAAAAAAATTGAATATGCATGTCCAAACTCCAAAGTCTCAATGTTAATATGCATAAAAGTCTAGGGATTAGATAGCGAACATTTCCAAACATAAATACACTTTCTGCAAATCCAATCCAACCATAATTTAAGATCAAAGAGATAATTAATTATGCATGACCTAAATTTTTTAACGAAAAAACTAACGTACTTTTTGATACTTCATTTTGCTCACAATGGGGCAAAAAGAAAGACATGCGTTTTCTTTTCGTTTACTTTCCAATTCAGTTACCTTTGTTGTTTGTATGATGTAACAAACAGGTTGCAGACATCAAAAAGCAGGCTGCAGACAACAAACATGACTCTTCTTCTCAACAGCCGAACCCAACAAAGCCTACAATTGATGCAAAGATAAATTCAATATATTTGTTTAAAATTAACATAAAAAACTATTATGGAGTAACAATGAAAACAAATTGTAAAGCTAAAATATGAAGTATCACATCATTTCTTATCATATTTCTAATCACATATAACGTTTTCTAACAGGAAAGCACAATAATTCTACTTCATTCAACATTAACTAACTCCTCCTAACCGGTTATACCCTACCAACATTAACTTTCCTTCAATATTTAACACATCACCAGTCACAACTTACATGTGCAGTAACTTTTTCTGCGGATGTTCACTATTGATATTAGCATAAATTCTAGACTTGAGTCGTTTCTCTTAAGTTTGGCTTTAGTACTACTTTCCAACGTGGTACATTGTATGCTTTCATTAAGGAGTCATTAAAGTTACGAAGGATCTATGTTAAGTTGGTACTTTTTGTTGCCTTTATTTTTCTAAAAAAAAAAAAAAAACTTTGAATATGCATGCCCAAACTTCAAAGTCTCAATGTTAATATGCATAAAAGTCTAGGGATTAGATAGTGAACATTTCCAAACATAAATACACTTTCTGCAAATCCAATCTAACCACAATTTAAGATCAAAGAGATAATTAATTATGCATGACCTAAATTTTTTAACGAAAAAACTAACGTACTTTTCGATATTTCATTTTGCTCACAATGGGGCAAAATGAAATACATGTGTTTTCTTTTCGTTTACTTTCCAATTCAGTTACCTTTGTTGTTTGTATGCTGTAACAAACAGGCTGCAGACAACAAACAGCAGGCTGCAGACAACAAACAGGCCTCTTCTTCTCATCAGCCGAACCCAAGAAGCCTACCATATTTCCAACCATGTTATTCTAATAAATTGCATATAGCAAGTTATTCTAGGATTCAAAATTGAAGGTAAAACGTGGTTCACATTGAAAATAAAACAGCTCTCGCCTTTCCATTCTATAAGGAGGTTAGTTGTGATTTCCCCATGAATACCCCACGTTCAATTTTTTTATTATATAAGACACTTATTGTCTACAACTACATTTATCACCTTCTCTAAAGTCACGTACCTCTTACACATAGGTATGTTTTTTTTTTTTTTTGTAAATTAGTGGTTCTTAAATGCTAAAAATATGTTTAATATGATTTACTTTGTCATTTGTTATATGCTACTATGCACATGGTTCTGATATCGTAATTGAATTTCCAGGTTTGTATAAAAAATGGATAAAAAAGAGCATATCTTACTCTCAAATGGTTCTCTACTTGATAATTTGTGGAAGTGTTATTGCTGCAACATTATTTGTTCCAGTGTGAATGATTACTACAAACATCTGTGGTCCAAAAAACATAATGCGATGGTTATAATCTGAAAATATTTACTTTTGTCTATTACTTATTAATATGACCGTGTCATAATTTTCTTTACTTATTATAACATTTTTGTTGGCTGGAACCTATCATTGGTAAGTTTAGATGTGGGCTTTGTGATGTGACTTGCACAAGCAATGCAAATTTAACGGCTCATTATAAAGGGAAAAAACACTACATGATGACCAAAGCGGCTGAGAGTATGGCACGTGGTAATGATGAAGGTCAAGTAGAGCTTAAACATGATCATCACATAACGGCAAATGGCAGTGATGGTGCATATGAAGTTGGAGCCGATGTAGCAAACATTGGGGGTGAAGAAGACGGTGAAGTTGATGCTGCTCGTCTTTTGTGTATCGGGTGCAAAGTTGAATGTTCGTTACCCATGTTGGTCCCATGTTGTCCTACATGTTACCATATGTTTAGCAGCGTTAATTAGTTTACCTATTTGTTCTTTTTTTAGGTATGATTTTTCATTGTACGTAAATTTAGATTATGTTATTTATTGTTTGAAGTATGTTTCTTCAAACATAGTTTGAAACATGTTAACCGACTTATTATGTTTTTAGTTTCATTTAAACAAATTCATATGTTTCTTTGATTAATTTTATTTTTATATACCGTTTAATTTTTATTATAAATGTAACAGTTGTTTGTTCTGCATTAGATACAGCAAGAGTTACCACATATTGAGATAGATGTAAACAACAAATAAATTAATGTTTTAATTCAGTGGCTGATTTGTTAAATAATATATATTAACAAAATTTTTAAATTGATATACTTTAAGATTATATAGGGCGCTTACTTAAAATAATACACATGAACCCAATCTCTATATTATACCACCCGTAGTGGGCTTGATGAGGGGCACAATCTCCCCCCCCCCCCCCCCCCCCCCCCGAGAGCTATGGGGCAAAAAAATTTGGATCGTTATGCGTATCATGCCTGCCCCATTGATGATTTTTAAATAAAAGGAACGATTGAAGAATTTTGGTAACGGTCTAATTTAATAAAAAAAATATCTAAGTATGTATATACACACACATACATCTTTTTATAAACCATTCTTCTACACCTAATCATTTTATAAATCATTTTATAAAGAAAACAATTTTTTTATTAAAAAAAAAAAAACTCACCATACCACAATGCCGTCTCCTCCGTTAGAAGATTCATTCACCGACCTATATCAAAGATATTTTTACGACGATGGCGCGGAAGTGGAAGAAGCGGTTTCGAGTGCGTGTGCGCTAGTGATTAACGCCGTGTAACATGTAAATCATCCTCCTCCACGCCCGATACTGACTAGGGAATGTATTATGCAATACTGAATAGCCGCAAATGATCGTTTAATGAAAGGTTATTTTAATCTTTCGCCGATTTACAGACTTAATGTTTTATCTTTATATCAAACATAATTTTTTTTATATAGTAAAAAACATATTAAAACAAAAAATTCCATAGTTTACTGGGTCCTACCTTAAACAGTCTTCGGAGCCATAGCCCAAACCAAAACATTTGGCCCACCCATTCATTTGGCATATAATATAATATTATATTTTCTTACCTTTACGGTTCTTTTGCCATATATAAAAATAGGTTCTTGAACTACTTTTGCATGTTTGCAACTTCCGGTTCCCACTACAGATAGTTCCTTAATTTTCGCTAACTGATACTTCGCTTCTCCCTAGCGGCCTCACAAGTTTTGAGGGAGATTAATTTGACCACAGGACAGCTACTATTCACTAAGGTATGTGTCTTTTCGTATTTCATTCCATGTATGTTGTACGTCTTTATGGTCTTAGGTGTTACTTTACTGTTGTATGTATATGTTCAACTAATTGACTATATATGAATAATCTCAACATGCTGATCAAGTATATATAAAGAACATATTTCATAATACTAAAACAATTTGTAATTGTAATGTGCCTGTTCGAGTGTTTTGTTGCATTTACCTTAGGTACTTTGAATAAGAGACTAGGGCATAGGTTGTGTACCATACTTGTGAAGGATATTTACCCTATAGGAAAAATGCACTTGTGTTTGGAAAAAATGGATGTCCTTTATTGTCAAACCGCTGTGATTCATTTAAGACACGTGTCACATCACCCACTCAAAAAACTTTGGTGCTTGGATACCGTTAGCCGTGTGACTATACCGGTGTTCAAGAGTTTTCCAATTATTGTTCGAAGTCCGAACACCATCGTTCATCTCTTATTTGATGCCAGACCATATATTTTTGTTAACATTAGCAACTCGGGATGGAATTATGTTCTTGCCTAAGGAATACTCGTGATCTAGTATTTTGGAATCCACTCACCCGTTCATACAAGAGTTATCACACTCCAAATAACAAGGTTTCTACAAAATAGCGATGTTATTGGTTTAAGTGTTGATTCTTCAAATAAATATCAGATTTTGTATATAGGATATAACGGGGGTTGAACTGTTGTTCACATATATCCCATGAGACATGGGGTTGTTAAAGATAAGCATCGAAAAAATCGACGATACAATAGCTACGACTGTAATTTGTCAAGATGTTTATGAATTAGATACGCGGATGAAGAAAATGTATGATATGTCTTTGATATTATTTATTAAGTAGTATCACATGAATGTTGTTTCTATACAGATATTTGGTGTCAATTGATGGTGTTAACAACATCCATGGTAATCGAAGCGATTATGGAATATTGTCAACTTTATCTTCTTCTACGACGTCCACATTCTGATCCGATGAAGCACCCAATAATATGAGACGTCGTGGTCATCCTCGGTTACGAGGACGACCTCCTTCTCCGAACAATGAGAACTTTCATGTACAAAGGCGTCGTTATGGTATGCTTTATTTTATAAGTTGCGTTGTTATGCATTATTACTATGTTCAGTAAGAACTAATGTAAACAATGTTCACCCTTTTAAGTCCACAAGTGATTGTCTCTTTGTGTACTGCAGTTGGTCTCAATTCAAATCAACTCCATGTTACAGCTACAACTAATAGTGGTGTAAGGATTGCATCGCAAACTTCAAATTCACAGATTATTTCGCCATCATGTTCTACCAGTTACCGCATGCCTTCCCATGCTGGTATTTACCAAGATGAAAACACACCACCAAGTACTGATTATTCAACTATCAATGTTATTTCTCTTTTAACACCTCACCAATATGATATTATTCACTTATTTGATCCTAAATCTTTGTGTACTGCAGTTAATCTCAATTCAAATCAACTCCATGGTACTGCTTCAAATTCGCATATTGTTTCACCATCATGTTCCACACGTCACCGCATACCTTCCCGTACTGGTGTTTACCAAGGTGGTGTGTAAAGAATGGCGTGACTTCCTGTCAACACCATTGTTTACCAGGATTCATTGTCATAACATATCATCAACATCGAAGCAAATTCTTTCAATCTCAAAAAACGATGGTTTACTTATTGCCGCTTCTTATCAATCACCGAACCTTTGTCTAAATACTTACATTGAGATACCATTCGAAGCCCGTCCTGATGATTTGGTGATCTTAGGGAGTTTAGATGGAATGGTATGTGTTTGTTTAAAGGACACTTGCCATATGTTCATATGGAATCCATTGACTGGGGCCAACAGGAAGTTACCCACATGCAATAACTACGGTTTTTTCGAACCAAAATATGATGTTGGGGGGTTCTATCTGGATTCTACAAATGACTACAAGGTTTTACATGTTAAACGTAGTCATTGTACCCAATCGGTTTGCATTTATAATATGCGATCAAATTCTTGGAGCACAAAAGGACTTATGCGGTTTTCTGTAATGATACCGTTAATGTTACGGTTTGATCTAACTTCAGAAATATTAACTGAGTTTTCCTCGCCATATTATTCCTATAGGGGATGTTGCCAGGGGTTATTATTTAACGTCTGTGGTCAACTTCATTTTTATGTTGCTTATGATGGTTATTCTTTCTATTGTATTGATTTGTGGAAGATGCGTTGTGAAGGGTGGACCAAGGTGTTGTCTATTTCCTATGTTGATGTTGTACCACTGTCAGCATGGTATACTATAATATATATGGAGTCAAACAATAAATGTCTAATGATCACAGACTGGGGGGTTCTTTATGAATTAGATATGGAGATGAAGGGCCGCCATTGCTTCTTTCCTACTACGGACTTCAGTGCATTAAAGGACGCAATTTAATTCGAGAGTCTTATGTCGCCAAATGCTTAATTCCATCGAGTCGTGTACTTGTCTTTTAGTTGTTTTAAGTTCGCTGCTTGTGTTTTGGCATCGAGCCGTTTACTTATGTTTTAGTTGTTTTAATTATGTTGCTTATTTTCCTTTGAATTTCTTTTGAATAGTGGAAACTCTTGATTGTCCGTTTTGAATTGTGAGTGCATTTATGATTCAAACCAAACTAAAAGGTTAATTATTTTAGCTTTATTTGAATTAGAGGGTTTAATAAGAAAATTATCTTTAACTTATTTTTAATTTAATTCAACCATGATCTAAATTTTGGTCAAACAAACAACGTAAACACTACCACTTTGTTAAATTTATCCGATTTTATAGGAATGCACAGTAGGTTGCAACTTAAATTTCATTTATTATTGTGATTTTTAATTTGTCATTTATGTCTTCTACAAAATCTTTAGACCATGTGTAATGGGCATGACTGAGTGTGATAACGCCCTTAACACCATCCCTTTGATCATTATAGGGGCATGAAGAAGGAGTGGCATTTCTAGTATAATGCCTAAAGAGGAGAAAAAATAAGGAAAGTAATGATTAAGGGGGCACTAGAAGGAATTAACGATTACACATTCTTTGAATGGGCATTATGATGATGATGTGGTGAAAATGCCCCTTAAGGGGCATTAACCATTACCCATGGTCTTATAAAAATAATGCTTCTCAAAACACATCTAGATAAGAAAAAACATTAGCTAAATAAAAATAATGTTTGTAACTTCCACATTCAAATACGGTTTCCCATTTAATAACTACCCATCTCTTCTCATTAACCTTCCATGTTGTTTGTAGTTCTTTATATATACCAACCTTCGATTCTTTTGAACATCAATTACCATGTCGGGGTTTGTTTTTGCCATACTAATGTTTGAGATCTTCCCAAAACTTGCTGTAAGAGATATAGGTCAATGCAAGGTGGTATGCAAAGCATGGTGTGACTTCCTGTCCACATCCATTGTTCGCCACAATTCACTGTCGTAACACATCATCCGACTCTAGGAAGCAAATTCTTTCGATAGCAGATCATGTAGGTGAACTTCTTAATGTTCTTTATGACTCCCCTTACTTTTATGCAAATAATAACGTTAAAATACCATTCGAAGCTAGTGCGACAGATTTGATGATCTTAGGGAGTTTGGATGGAATGCTCTGTGTTTGTGTAAAAAAAACACTTGTGATTTGTTCATTTGGAATCCACTAACATGGGACAACAGGAAATTGCCCACATATAAAAACTATGGTTTCTTCGAACATGAATATGATGGTGGCGGTTTCTATTTGGATTCTTCAAATGACTACAAGGTTTTACACGTTAAACTCAGTTGTTGTACCCAAGCGGCTTACACTTACTCTTTGAGATCGCATTCTTGGAGCAATGTAACACTTATTGAAGACTCGGTTTTTCATCATAACACTAAGATTTGGTCCTCAGGTACTTTATGTGGACATGGTTTATACTTCACAGTTGGTCAGCTTTGGCATAACTATATACCGTTAATATTGTGTTTCGATGTAAATTTAGAAACATTTGCTAGGATTACATTTCCATGTGTTTCCTACGAAGGAAGTTGTACGGGGTGTTTTGTTAACGTTTTGGGTCAACTTCATTTTTTTGTCGTTTATGGCTACTTTGGATATTCTGTTGATTTGTGGAAGATGGGTTATGAAGAGTGGACAAAGGTATTGTTTGTTCCCCATGTTGATGTTATACCACTTTCAATGTTCACTTATGTCACTTATGTGGACTCAAAAAACAAATGGCTATTGATGACAGAATGGGTCACTGTTTTTGAATTGGATATGGAGATGGAGGATCGGCAATGCTACTTTCCTTCTAACTACTTAAGTGCATTAAAAGGTGCAATTTACTCCGAGAGCCTTATGTCACCAAATGCTTAATTCCATCAAGCCGTCTAGTTATGTTTAGTTGTTTTAATTATGTTGTTCATGACTGAAGCCTGCTTCTTAGTGTTTTAATGTTGTTTTTTTTTTTATTAGTATCATTGTGTACGCGTTATGTGACCCCATCCGTTTAGATAAAATTATGTTTTCATGCCATTTGTTTTAAGTCTTATGTATGCTTTTTTTTTTCTTTAACGATGAACTATGACACTATTGTTGCATTCTACGATGGAAACTTATTACCAAATATGCAGCATGCTCTTAAGCTACCGGGAAGCAACCGTGCCCCAAACAAATTAACAACAACATATAATAAAAATTATCAAATTAACAAGTTCAAATAAGTAGACATTTATGTTTTCCTATTTGTTTTTTAAGGGTAGTTGACAATGTGCAATCATGTTTGGTTACGTGATCTCATAATCACACCGCATATTTTCGGACAATAAAATAATACATTTTCAAACAATTATAATAAAAAAATCTGAAAGAACGAGAGCTTGGTAAAAAAAAAAAAAAAAATCTAAAAGAACGAGAACCTGGTAAAAAATAGTGGGAGAGTGGGGTTGGTTGGTTTTTTTTAGGGAGAGTGGGGTTGGTTGGTTATATATTTTGGAGTGTGGGGTTGCTTGGTTTGTTTTTTAAAGTTTTCCCTTATCTTTTTCATCTTACCTATGTGTTTTGTACTAATGTTACTTTGAGTGAGTAGTGCACATGAACAATCTACATCCATCTATGGAGAAAAAACGTGCACGACACCATGAACGTAAGAGGACGTGCATTGATGATGTTCCAGTTGATATACTTGTGTCTCATATATTAATTAGGCTTTCGGCAACGTGTGTAGGTCGGTGTAGGTGTGTTTGCAAGGAATGGCTTTCTTTACTATCAACGCGCAATTTCACTTTGATGCATCGTTGCCGCAAATCAACTACCTATGACCAGAAACTCATAGTAATTGGTTCGCTATCAGCTTATGTCTTCCCTGTTACTTTTGAGCATTTAAGCCCTTCCAACAAAATGGTAATTTCACTTCCATTCGAACGTTATTCGCGTCATGTAAAGATTCTGGCAAGTCTTGATGGAATGTTATGTTTTGTTTTGGTGATACGGGTGACCTTCTTATTGGGAACCCACTAACACAGGCTTATAAAATGGTGTCTGTTTCAAATAATCGCGGTCAGATGCTATTGAATTTTATGTAAATTCATTGGATGAGTACATGCTTATACATATTAAACGTATACGTGATCGATTGGGGATTTATGTATACTCAACTATAGGCTAGACTTGTGGCGGACAATAGGGTACGTGAATGATCGTAAATGTTTTAGACGAAAACCCATTTGGTTTAATGTAACTTTCTGCAAAGGTGTTGTTTATTTTACGGGGAGCCGATATCATTTAGGCTTAAACAGTATATTAGATTTGATGTTAAGTTGGAAAATTTTCGTACTATACCTTATCCCAATGTTCCACATAATAACTTCCATGGGAATTTGTTGATTATACATAACAAGCTTCATGTATTTGTTACTCATGGATTCCCTTTTTGGTCGGTGGATTTGTGGAAGATGGATGGTGAAAGTTGGACAAAGTGTGGATTTTCCCTCCTATCCTACCCGTTTTTTTATTGCACACCATTACATACCTTATTAGTACCGGCAAGTTTCTTATTGTGGATGATAGAGGTGCCAATGAATTAGACATAACTTTGAATGGGGAAGATTGTTACTATGCTTTCTTACGGTATCTCCGTTTGCCAGCCGCGGTATTCACAAAAACTCTTGTGTCCCCTAATATATAGTTTTGTCAATTGTTTTCTTTAACTTTGTTCATGTTGCTTTTATTGAAGAGCATTATCTTTGACCTAATTTTCTCCTCCATTCCCTCCCTATGCATAACTCACCTCTCCTAATTTCAAGCTCATGATTTAAGCATCTCTTTATTTTATTTTATTTTATTTTCCCCTCATGTTTCTAGTACTATATATTTGATTGTAATCTTTTTTGATGAAATAACAAAAACATTTCACAATGTAGTCCTAAATCTCTTATTCTCTCCATGAGTTTCATATATACTTATTACATATATTGTGAGTGTTTATGAAATTTTTCATGGTATCAGAACAGTGTTTCTGATTCTTGGAACACCTTGCTCATCATCTATAACCTTTCCGCAAAAAAAAACAAAAAAAAAACAAACAAAAAAAAGGCTGATCTAATATCAACAAGAAAGAGTAAGAGAAAAAGAAAGAAGATCGGAGTAGTGCGTCAAGAGAAAGAGATAGAAGACGGTGCGCCGCTGACCAGACCGATCGTAAAGAAGGTTGCCAGGAAAGGATTGCCGGTGAAAGTAGAAAACCCGAGTGAAAAAGACTCGGCGGAGATGACGACCGGACCAGTCCTTCTTTCCCTTCCTTTTCTCTCGTCGACTCTCTTCTGCGTTTCAGTTTCTTAAAAAAAGTTGGAAATAAAGATGCATCATGAAAGCTTTGGCAAGACCTTTGACTTTTGGGAAGAGGAGCCACGATTCCTTATGGCACTGAATAATTATTGATCACAATTCACAATATAGAATGGTGGTCCTATAGTGGGGGAGGTAATGTGGAGGTGGATAAGCTTAAGGAATATTATACTCAAGTTTCGAATTTTGAAGTGACAAGAATTATTTAAAAAAAAAAAAGAGGTCGAGTTTATTAAACCCCTCAAGAAAAAGAAAAGTTGGGTTCAAATCTACGAGCCCGCAAAAAAAAAAAAGTCGGGTTTTTAAACTCGCAAAAAGAAAAGTCGGGTTTTTAAAACCCGCAAGAAGAAAAAGTCGGGCTCCTTGAGCCCGCGAGAAGAAAAGTCGAGTGCTTTGAGCTCGCAAAAGAAAAGAAAAGTCGGGCTCCTTGAGCTCGCGAGAAAAAAAAAGTCGGGTTCAAATCCTGAACCCGCAAGAAAAAGAAAAGTCGGGCTCTTTGAACCCGCAAGAAAAAAAAAAGTCGGGTTCGAATCTAGAGTCCGCAAGAAAAGAAAACACTCCAACTTGAAGTGGAGTGTTCGAAAAAAAATTACTTGGCAAGTTGGGCGTTCAAGATTTTCACGCTCCAACTTGAGGGGGAGTATTGAAGAGCATTATCTTTGACCTAATTTTCTCCTCCATTCCCTCCCTATGCATAACTCACCTCTCCTAATTTCAAGCTCATGATTTAAGCATCTCTTTATTTTATTTTCTTTTCTTTTCCCCTCATGTTTCTAGTACTATATATTTGATTGTAATCTTTTTTGATGAAATAACAAAAACATTTCACAATGTAGTCCTAAATCTCTTATTCTCTCCATGAGTTTCATATATACTTATTACATATATTGTGAGTGTTTATGAAAATTTTCTTTTGTTAAGTTATTTCGTTATGTTAGGCGTGCATTTTATTTGCAGTGAAATGTACTACTTATAAAATTATGTGTTGCTCTTTATTGTTTACCTTTTTTTAATTAATCTAATGTATTCATCTTTTCCTCAATGCTATATCAACATTAGTAATGAATCATGTATGCGCCAGCTATATAACTAAATTTGAGATATCATATACATGAATTAATAAACTTTCACGCTTTCTAATCCCAGTTGAATAAGTTATTATCAAGATCTTCAATATACACATTGTATGAATGTGTTCGAAAACCCGTCCCAACAGACAGGTACACCACTAGTTATAAATTATTTCCAAAACCTATTTTTTTTTTCTTTTTACATAAAATAACATATTTAGTTTCTAAACCTGTTTCAGTTTGTTTTATTTCCTTTTCTCGATACAATGAGGCAAATTGATGTACGAAGGCTACGCTTTTATTTCATGTTCAAAAACAATAAATTGACACAAGTACCACTCCACCTAGTTTCTACTCTTACTCTTTAATTTATACGTAAATTACATGGTTAGATTGGAATAGATTGACGCACAAGAAGCTTCCTATGATTTTTACAATTAAGACATTGTTTTTCCTTTGACTGTCGGATATATCATGTTATATAAGTATATCAAAGCCAAAAATGTCATCTTCTAATATGTTGGTTGATTTATTTGATTTGGTTGTGAAATTCATTTTCCCTTCTTATGGTTTGTGATAAGATTTAACTTTTACGGATAAATTTTGTTTTTACGTACATAAATGCAAAATATTAAAGATCATAGGAAGAGCTTGCATCTACATGAAACTGAGAGCTCTAATATTTATCACAAGTATTGCTTGAATGCTATTATCAGTTAGGTAAAATAAAGTATTTGTATAATATTTCAAGTAGCAGAGATGGGATCCTGTAAAAACTAATTATAATATAAAAACAGTAGAAACTAATTTTGTGCATCCATTTTTCTCATCTAGGATAAGATTTATGACACATCATCAAATTACATTACATTGATTACAATATTAAAAGAGATTTAAGGGCATAATTGGAATTATGTGTTGGTTTAATAAAAGACACTCCTACAAAACCGCACACCATCTCTTTAAACGGTTAGAGATAAAACAAAATCAAATTTAAAATCAAGATAAAATCTTTGAGGAAATTATATCTATAAATTAATCGGTTCGCATTTTTATTTTATTAACTTTTAATATAGGTCAAAATATCGTTTCAAAAACCCATCAGTACATTTGGTTTATACCAACACATTTGTTTTGCACTAGCACAATATAGGTTTAAATATTGTCTCTAAATATATTAGCACATTTGTTTTTTTTTTTTTTTTTTTTTTTTTTTTTTTGAAAAGAAGCACATTTGGTTTATATTAGCACATTTATTTTCTACCACCACAAGTGTTGATAATGTTTAAATATTTGGAAATTACTATTGGACAATATTTCTTAGACCAAACATCAAAATATGTAAATTTTATTTAGGATATTGGTTGTTTCAAATCAAGATAAAACTTTGAGGAAATTAGTTACACGAATGGATTTTTCCTTTTATTTTAATTTTAATGCAAATTACATATTGTCTCTAAACATAATAGCACATTTGTTTTATATCAACACAATATCTATACATATAATAAACCAAAGTCATTTTAATGACATGTCATTTAAAGATGCATTCTCTTCTTTGAGTGTGTCATGTGTCATCCCATGTGGCATTGAGATATTTTAGGAAAAAATAATTTAAAAACAAAATTGGATTTTTCACCCTCATGTTTCCTCCCATAATTTTTAAACGTTAATATCTTTAATATACGAGATTTTTTAAAGAAAAAAATTACACCAAATTAACGAGCGTTTTATTATCTTTCCAACGAGTATCATAGTGCTATATAAAAAACGGAGAAATTTTTTTGTAGGGTTTTGTTCATACAGGAAAAAAACACAAAGTGTTCAGGTAAATCATTAATCATGTATAGGCAAGTCACTAATTATGTTCAAATCAGTAAATATGAATTTTTTTTCAACCAGAGCCAAATAGGTTAATAGAGTTATACGTTGTTTTAAGTTAGGTATCAATATTAGTATGTTAGAGTTGTGCATTTGTTTAGTCTTTAGGATAGGTGTTAATATTAGAGTTACATTAAAGTTTTACATTCATTTAGGTTAGGTGTTAGCATTGGAGTTGTACATTATTAATTTGTTTTAGGTTAGATATTAATATTAGAGTTATACATCAGTCTATTTCATATGTAAAATTGATGTATCATATTAAATTTCTCAACCCGGGACGCTCCCGGGGTATAATCTAGTGTGTTAATATGTCTCTAAATTAGCACACCTCGTTTATACTAGCACGATTGTTCGATAATGTTTAAAAATTTGTTTAATGTTAGACGAATAAAGATTTCGTGGACAAGGAAGAATAGTATGTAAAAAAAGTTTCATTGTAAAAAAATATATCGATACATCAAATAGGTTTTTTTTTTAAAGTTATCGATCTTTAGTAATTTACCTTTCCAAATACAATTGCTAAAACACGTATATCACTAAAATGCAAAAACAAAATATAATATAATAAGTAATAACAATGCATCTTTATATAATTCACTTTAAATATTGACTGAAACATGCATGATTATAGGAATTTTCATTAACCAATTTTTAACATAAGTACAAGAATACCCTTTATCCAAAAATTAGAGGATGACATGTGGTAGGTTATTAGTGGTTCCTACTATTTTTATATAAAATAGACTTTGTATTTGATCCTACAAACCGTTATTCATACAATGACCTAAGTCCTAACGTATAGTTTGAAACTATAACCGTTCTCGTTATTCTATTCTAAATAGACCGAGACACATACCTACAGAAAACTAAATCTGAGATTACTTGTTCATCCTTTATAAAACCAACTGGTTTTCAACAGGCCTGATACTGTGCAACTTTAAATTATTTAGGGGTGTTTTGGTTCGTGATTTGTTGGAACTAGAAGTTGAATCCAAATGCAATGCATATTAAACAATTGACAAAATTGGTTTGTAATGTATTAGCTCAAATTACATCAAGTAAAGGAATTGAACACCCTTTCTAAAATTACGAATGAATTAAAGTAAAGGGGTAGAATCTTCCGCTTCTTCACCGCACTTAGACTATAAGGAGTGGTGGGAGAAAGAGGGGGATGAAGCGTCAGATGATACTTGTTGGACTCATGTGAGGAGGGGGGAATTGTGGGGAGTGAAAGGGGGGGAAAGAGGGGGGAAGTGACACGTGGCACTAGATATCTTTTTAAATTTTTTAAAATAAACTAAAAAAACACAAATTTAATACAAAAACATAATTAAAAATCCTTATAATTAATATTAAAAATTCTAATAATTAAAAAATCTAAAATATAAAAACCATAAAAAATAAAAACCATAAAAAACTAAACATAAAAAAATAAAAAAAAAAACTACATATTATATTTTGCCATAAGTTCGCGCTTCAGTTGTAGGGTCATCTCTAACTCCTGACCGCTTAGATGATCGGTGTTCATGGCGATACGTTTCATATATTCGTGCTTTTCTCGTTGTTCTTTCATAGTCAATTTTTTTTCAAAGGCTTCGCGAATGTTTTTTTTTTCTCCTCGAGTGGGGAGTGGAATGGAGGAAAGAGGGGGGAAGTGACACGTGGCACTAGATATCTTTTTAAAATTTTTAAAATAAAATAAAAAAACACAAATTTAATACAAAAACATAATTAAAAATCCTTATAATTAATATTAAAAATCCTAATAATTAAAAAAATCTAAAAAATAAAAACCATAAAAAAATAAAAACCATAAAAAACTAAACATAAAAAAATAAATAAAAAAACTACATATTATATTTTGCCATAAGTTCGCGCTTCAGTTGTAGGGTCATCTCTAACTCCTGACCACTTAGATGATCGGTGTTCATGGCGATAAGTTTCATATCTTCGTGCTTTTCTCGCTGTTCTTTCATAGTCAATCTTTTTTCAAAGGCTTCGCGAATGTTTTTTTTCTCCTCGAGCAATTTTTCTTGAATCGTATTGAAATGAACGATGTTGGCATTTAAATCTGCCAAGTCAGTGCTGTAAGCGCGTTTGCTTGATCCAGAACACGAACCCGAAGCCGAAGCAGGAGATTTTTGCGACCTCTTTTTTGACTTCTCTCGACCGGGTGGGCGACTCAATTCCTCCTCAAAGTCGTCATCATCCAAGTTAATGGCGTCCACGTTTTCAGGATCAATTGAACAGTTATGAGACGAATTTGTTTTCGTCCTTTTTGAGGAGTTGGTTGCATTGGGGACGTGCGCCCATTTAGAATGGGTTTTTGCGACTTCCCAACAATGAAGAAACTTGAAGTCGACCCCGGTTTCGTTGCGATACGCTAATAACGCGTTGGCGAGGGAGTCGTCGGCTGTTTCACCGCTTCTTGGATTGTTTCTTGCGTAATAAAAATACGGCTGAAACGCATTCAATGTCTTGTTTATCTCGGCCCACTTGGACGAGATACTATCGTTTGCTCGATAGAACTCTCGTTCCATCAACATATGGAAGGAATTGTTTATGTCGACCCAAAAGTCGTTTTTGTGGCGACTAGTTCCTAAAAAAAAAAGTATAATAAATATTAGAAAAAAAGTATTAGAAAAAAAATATCATGTTTAAAAAATTATTAGAAATACCCTGTTCTTTTTCGGACTCGCTTATCCACGCTTTCGTTAACGCAAGCTCTTCAGCGGGTGTCCACTTAATCGCTTGGCGATTAGCTTGTGCTAATGCTTTCTCCGTCGGTGTCTTCTTCTTGTGACTTCTTTTTAGAGCGGGTTTTTTACCTGAAGATGATCCCTCAACATTTTGTTGTTGTGTTTCGGGTACGGTTTCTTGTTGCGTTAAAGGAAGTGACAGTTGTGAAGGAACGAGAGAATCATTGAATGGGAAATTAGGATAAATTTGCCATCTAATGTAACCCGCATAACCCGCGTAGTCGGGACAGGGTGAAGGAATGAGTGGACGGTTTGGGATCGGACGAACCGGTGTTCGGGTTTGGGACAAAATTGTATGGGTTGTTCGGGTCAAAGCCTCGGTTGTATGGGTTCATTTTCGGGACAAAGCGGCGCAGCTTGTTGCTCGCTTACCCATTATCCAGATGTAACTTGGTTTATTTCGTATTAATATTAAAGTTAAAATAAATAAAAAAAAGTAGGATGAGAAATATGAAAATGTATGAAGAAGTGTAAAAAATTTTAAGAAGAAGTGTATAAAAAAGGTGAAGAAATGAGATAAAGTGGGTGTTTTGTAGTAAGAAGGGGGTAAATTAAAAAAAAATTAAAAAAAATTGGACCATTAGTTTACAACGGTTAAAAAGTTTAAATTTTTTTTAATCAAATCAACAGTCACCGCCCCACTCCGTTTGGTCTTAGTGTTGGCACAACACACCCCCATGTGTGTCTCTGCCTGTGCCACTAACTCTGGAACCAAGGAATTCTCATATTCCCATCAATAAGAGATAAAAGATTTTTTTTAACAATCAAACGGGATACTTTTATTCATACTCCAAGTTCCACCACAAATCGCCCAACGCCCATTAAGCGAGAGGACTACCTGGGCTTAAAAGTACATCATACACCAAAACAATATTACTATCTAATAGCTAAAAAACACATAAGGAATAACAGAAGCTAAAAAGAAACATCACCCCAACCCAAACAGTTTAACTATTATTGTTGTGATTATCCGTTGTCAAAAATCGAGAACTCCCACCATTTTTCCTTTTCCAGATTCGGCATCTTTCCCCTTTTTATCATCCACCAATAAGACTCTACTTTGATATCTTCAACTAACCTTGGAGTGGCAACATTAGCATCATTAAACACTTTGTCGTTTCTACTAATCCATAGCTTCCACATACCGAGCAAGATGACTGCATGAATTACATTCTTTTATGTTGAAGACCTCTGCAACATTCTGCAGACATCAATAGTTTGCTGAATAGAAGAAAATTCAGCCTCGTCCTCCATGTTTAGCCAATGTCGGACATTCCACCAAAACGCACGCGCCCAAACACAAGATATTAAGATATGATCTACAGATTCAAGTTCCAGCCGGCATCTGCAGCAAGACCCGTCTCCAAAACTGACTCCCCTAATTGCCAGAGCATCCGCTGTTGCGATCTTCTTCTCCGAGGCCCGCCACACAAAACAATTGACTTTGGGCGTGGCGATTCTATTCCAGTAGTGAGAATTCTGCTGCAGATTAGTCCCACCGTAAGCCACAAGGTCCATCCTAACTGTTTTAACATTAAACTCCTTAGCCGAATTCTGATAGGACCACATCCATTCATCGACAGATCTGCGAATTTCTTGAGCGTTGATCAGCAGCCATAAACTTTGTGCTTCGTTCAGTTCCTCAGGTGTAGACGGCTCCCTTTCCCACGGAATTTCCCACCAAATCATGTTGTTGATTCGTTTGTAGCAGTCAATGATTTTTATACCTTTCACCCGAGCAAGTTGGAATAGTAATGGGAATTTGTCTTTCAAGTAGCCTCCTGGACACCAATTCTCTTCCCAAAATCTGACTGTTTCCCCTGAACCCACTTTACATACAAATTTTGACTCAAGGTTAACCCCTCGGCTTGCAAACTGGTTTTGAATAGACGCAATTGTATGCCATGTTCCCACTGCAGACCTTTTTAGGGGTATGAACCCTGAATTTGATCGTCGACGATGAATAGCCTCCACTACCCAAGACCATAGTTGATCCGGGTTAGATTTATATCTCCACCACCACTTTGTAATGAGCCCCAAGTTAAGGTCTTCGATACTTCCAACCCCCAATCCCCCCCCCCTATTTTCTTCGGCTTTACTATCTTTTCCCAAGCGATCCATCTTATTTTTTGTTCCCTAGAGCCCCTCCCCATAGAAATCTTCTTCTTAATCCCTCCAAGACTTTAAGTACACCTGCAGGCACTTTAAATAAAGACATAAAGTAATTCGAGACAGCCCCAAGGACAGATTTTACTAGAACAGCCCTTCCAGCAAAAGAAAGGGTTCTAGCCTTCCAGGATGAAAGTTTCGATTGAAACTTATCAATTATCGGTTTCCAACTTTTAATGCGCTTCATATTATCGCCAACCGGTAGCCCCAAATAGATGAAAGGAAGTGAACCTTTTTTACAACCTAAACCCGCTGCCAAATCCTCAACCATATCATCTTGGACATTAACACCATACATACAACTTTTAACCAAATTTATTTTCAGCCCGGACGCCATTGAAAAACACCGTAGTATTCTGTTCAGGTTTGTTACATTTTCAACAGACCACTCACCAAAAAATAGTGCGTCATATGAGATAAAAGATGATGTTATTTTTTCCAATCATGATTTTATGATGGTTTTTGTGTTGTTTGCCGAATTGCCGTTGTGATAATGATGAATCACTTTGAATGTGAGTCTACGTTCGACTTTTCGGCTGTTTCTTCGTGGGTTTTAATGTTTTATATGATTATTTAGTGATAAAAGATGATGTTATTTTTTCCAATCATGATTTTATGATGGTTATGAAGAAATTTGTATCTTCCAATATATCTCCACCGACAAAACACCAACCCTTTGATAAAAACAAATTGGATTAGTCTTTCTGGTAGGTGTCCTTAATTCTCTCATCTCTTGAACCTATTGTCCTAGATCCAAAACCAAAATGACCCTCTGAATTATTCTTGGTTGTGAGACACATTCACATTCAATATAAGTCTCCAAAATCAAAATAAAGAGAAGAAAAAAAATGAAAATTAGATTATTAGATTAGAAAGGGCTTCTTGTTCTTGAAAAAATGAATATTTAATTCAAATTAATAAAAAAATTGGGCTCAATCTGAAGAGAGTCTCCGGGCCAACACTGCACAAATATGCTCCAGACATATATATCATATATGTGTGGACATATTGTGTATAAAGAACGAAACAAAAAAAAAAGCGGATATAGTCGAATGGTAAAATTTCTCTTTGCCAAGGAGAAGACGCAGGTTCGATTCCCGCTATCCGCCCAAAATCAAAATGAAGTCATTTATTTAATATCTAAAATTCTAAATTAAAATTCTAAAGGATTTGGTATAGTTAGTCGTCAGAGTGTAGTGATTCTATCCTAATTCGATGGAATTGTTTGATCTTAAAGGGGATCTTCTATAATTTCGCACGTAACGAATAGGTTCACGATGTTTGAAAACAACTAAAAACAACCAATTGACGCTACAAAATTTTGTTGATACAACCAATTTTAGTGAATAAACAGAAATAGTCACTGAACGTCTGAATGTACTGTCATGAACACTTTGTTTTCATAGCTGTCAAGAAAATATAATCGACCAGGAATAAACTACAACTTTATTAATTCTGGAAGACAATAACAAAAGAAATCAAGAACAAAGGTTTGAACAACTAAATCAAAACCCTAAACAAAGACACAGATCATTAACATATGATCTGGATCAACTCTCACTAATCTGAGATCATTAACAAATGATCTCAGTTACAAAAGGCTACCAATGATCATTAACAGATGATCAAATACAAAACCCTAATCGAGAGAGAAAGATAAACGAGTGATGATAAAACACAGACTCAACGAAACTGGTACACAATGGCCGAGACAACGTATATATAGCCAATTAGGCTCGGGAGAAAACACACCCGAGCCTATAACCACCGTTTGATTAGATGAGAAGAAACACACAATCAAAGCATCTGAGCCGTCCATGTGAGAAAGAGGATTGTCACGCTGGCAATCCTTGTATAATCATACGAGCTGCAACAAGCTGGGCCAAACTGGGCTAGACACTCCTTTTGGGCTATTAGCTGGGCCAGGCTGCTTCTCCAAGCTCTCCTTCTGGGCTAAAGAATCCGAATCAATCCATGAGCAATCCTTTGGGCCTTTAAGTAACCAGCAATATTATCCAAGACTTAAACCCTCACAAATAATCAAAACATAAGAAATAAAAGTGAATTAGTATAAAATATAACAAATACAAATATAATCAATTATACAAGTTATATTTTTAACAATAGCAATGGTGACAAACAGTTTCGATTATGGTGCATCAACTATTTGTGTTATTAGTGATGAATAGTGGTGCATCAACTTTCGTGTAAGTTGGTTGCTATTATTAGTCAATATCTTGTATTGTGGAGGTATAGTATAAGAATACAAATTGTAGTATACCACAAAAGATCATTAATCATTTAGTAAGCATACAAATTAAACGTAAAGTTTATATTCCAAATACCTCCAAAGTTTTGTTCCTCATGCATATTGCAAAAATGGTAATCATAAATTCCATTATTGAGGTTATTGGTGAGTGTTGAAGAAAGGCTATAAAATATATGTTTTTGGAACAAACATTGTAAATTTATATTCATCATTCATTTATCAACCATTATCATTTTATCGTCAAATCCTTGATGTCACATTCATCCAAGATCAAAGTTCTTAAATCTCAAAGTCTAGAACATAATCAGGCAACTATACACATTTGTTTCAATGTTATAATTCATTATTTACTAAAGGTATGTATGAGATGTATGCTCGAATCGTCAAATCCTTGATGTCAAACAGTTTGTTTTGAATCAATGTTCCACAATTTATAGCCTTTTCTTTCATAAGAATATCCTACCAAAACACATTTATTTGCATGTGTGTTAAATTTATCAGAGTTGTTTAAGACAGTACTATAACACAAGTGTCACACCCTCAAAATCCACTTGCGGAGTTTTACCGCGAGGCGCATGACAAACCAGGATCCAAACCAACGATCACAATAAACAAGTCTAACATGAACATAATGCAATTTCAAAACAATGTTTAAAATCCCCGTTTACAGCGGAAGCTTATTCAAAACAATTATTCAATAATAAACCAATGTTCAACGTTTGTAAAACCATGCAACTCTAACTAGACGCCGTGCAGACGTGTGCGCCCTAGTTCCATTGTGCTACCTTAGCGACCTGAGAAAACATGTAAAAGTTTACGTCAGCACAAAAATGCTGGTGAGTTTACAGGTTTTGTAATCCAAGTACCAAGTCCACCTGTCCATACTATAACAAATCGAAAACCAGTGTACGCTAGCTAGGCGTATGTTTGTTACTACCACGATTGGAAAACCATTACTAACACGCATACCAGATGTTGTGCCCGAAAAGTAACCTGTTGTTCCTGTTTGAGACAATATGCACTCGCCCGGCCCTCCAAGCCGACGAGCGGGGTTGGTCACTCCCAATAGCGCTATTCACATTTCCCCGTTGTGCAAACCCGCACATTCATGGTTCCCCCCGGGACTTCCAAAGATCGTGTAGTACACAATAGAAACCCATAGTATGACAGTAGTTACCAAATAATCGTTTTAACACATGTTTTCTCCCCCGAAAATGTGAAACCAGTTTAAAAGGGGGGCCGTAAACTCACCTTAAGTTGCGTTACTCCTTAACCCGAGTAAACTCAGCTGCTATGCTAGTCCCGTAAAGCGGCGACCTAACATATGACAGTTGCAAGTACTTAGACTAATAACCCGCAGGTTAATTAGTCCCTAGATGTCCAGACCATAACCAAGTTCGTTTGAAAACACCGTGACTGTTTAACTGACCCAAAGTACAAGACTCGACATCCCATTGGTGACCCGAGACTTCCCGTGTTATGTTTACGCTCTCAAACATGCAATCATGCAATCACACTTAACATACGTTAACGCACAACAAGTTATAGCACATAGTTCACGTATCACCGAATTACATCCAAACATATGTTACCAAGTTATTAGATATGTTACGGGGTTCCTAGCATGTTCCTACATGTCAAATCGGGTCTCGGAATGCTAATTTATACTTACAGCAGCAGTACACGCGATTAGGAAAAGTTAACTAGCATTTAGGTTGGTCAACTGGCATTTAGGAAGGCTAATCGCATGTAACTACTAGCAATTAGGGCTGATTGCATGTAACTACTAGCATTTAGGGCTGATTGCATGTAACTACTAGCATTTAGGGCTGATTGCATGTAAAAACTAGCATTTAGGGCTGATTGCATGTAAAAACTAGCATTTTGGGCTGATTGCATGTAAAAACTAGCGATTGGGGCCTAATCGCATGAAAGATGGGCGATTGGCCTCCTAATCACCTCTAACATAGGCGATTAGGGTTGCTAATCGCCTGTAACCTTGCTGTTCCGGTTTTTCGCGCGTTTAACGCTCCAAATCAGATCCAAAACGTGTGTAACCATCCAATATCATCCCAACAACTATTCTAAACATGTTTAAACCAAAATCCTTCGTTTTGCCTCGTATTATCAGCCCTGCATGCAATCACGTAATCCAAACACCATTCACATAGCATGCAACATCACACTAACATGCGTAACTATCACCCTAATAATCGGTTACTCAGATTTTTATCATCATAATATCATTATTATTCTGATCTAACATAATAACATGTCACTCATTCATCTAGAATCATAAAAACCCTAGATTTCTAGTCATAAACACACATAACACATGTATACTACTTAAAATCCGATTAACAACACTTATTAACGATTTTCAGAAAGCTTTTCCGTTTTAGAACAGGTCTGGACCATTAGGGATTAATTAAAAACGTTTATAAAGATTCATGGATGGAAACCAAACCTTAGATTTGTGAAAGAATGATGGATTAAGCTTGAAACCTTGTGTTTTGATCAAAAATCGCGTTCCAGAGGTTGTGTGTGTGTTGGGGCAGGTTATGGGACGACTAGGGTTTGTATAATGAAGTTTATGAGGTCAAGTATGGTATTTATAGTCGTTTTTAGTTGTCCAGCCCGTAACACGCGATTATGCAGCCCTTACACGCGATTAGGAAGCCTAATCGCATGTAAGTTCATGCAATTGGGGCCTAATCGCATGAACAGTCATGCAATTAGTCCCCTACTCGCCCCTAAGGTCCCCCACTCGCCCCTCCTATAGGCGATTGGGCTATCCAAATCGCCTATAGGGGCCTGTTCCGTGTGTTTTGCGCGTTAAACCCCGTTTTAACATATGTTAACACATATTCACATACCGACAAGTCACATAATGATTGTAAACACATAACACTTGTAAATACACATATTCACACTCGTTCACCAATTCCCGGGACTCGAGACTTGTATGTTCCGTATGCCTTGACGATCCTACAAATCGTCACCGTTTGTACACTTGGTTAAGGACTGACATCTAATGAACCTCTAGACCAACATCCAATGATCTTCTAGACTAAACCGATAGTTCCCGAACCATAACCCGACTTAACTAACCCAGTTAAGTACAATATACGCGTGACTCGCTAAGGTAGACTTTCATCTAGACAACGTTGTTAACCAGAATTTGCCGGGTGTCACATCATCCCCACGTTAAAAGAATTTTCGTCCCGAAAATTGCACAAGTACCAAAAGAACAAAAGAAATAACGAAGGGAACAAACAAAAGATAGAAACCAAGAGAGAGATTTACCCGAGTTGTCACATCATCCCCACGTTAAAAGGAATCTCGCCCCGAGATTCATTCAGCTGCAGAAGAGACATATCTCGACTCGAACGCTTCCTTAGGAAAGAGATGAGGATACTTAGACTTCATCTGATCCTCCCGCTCCCAAGTGTACTCTGGTCCCCGGTTCGAGTTCCACCGAACCTTAACGATGCGAATCTTGCTATGACGTAGGCTACGAATCTTGTAATCAAGGATCTCCACAGGTTCTTCCACTATCCGAAGACGATCATCAACCTTGATCTCTTCCAGTGGAACAATGAGAGACTCGTCAGCCAGACACTTCTTCAAGTTTGACACGTGGAAGACGTTATGTACGTTACCGAGCTCCGTCGGTAAATCAAGACGATATGCCACCGGCCCAATCCGTTCCAGGATCGTAAATGGGCCGACATACCGCGGATTGAGTTTGACACGCTTCCCAAAGCGTATGACGCCCTTCCACGGTGAGACTTTTAAAAGTACTTTGTCATTAACTTGGAATTCCAATGGTTTGCGACGCTGATCGGCATAACTCTTTTGCCGGTCCCGTGCCGCTGCCAACCGGTTACGAATCTGTACGATCTTTTCCGAAGTTTCGTACACTAGTTCAGGCCCAGTGAGTTGACTCTCACCCACTTCAGCCCAACAAAGAGGAGAACGGCATTTCGTCCGTACAGTGCCTCGAACGGAGCTGCCTTGATGCTCGTGTGATAACTGTTGTTGTATGAGAATTCTACTAACGGTAAATGAGCTTCCCAACCCTTGCCAAAATCGATCACACATGCCCGCAGCATGTCTTCTAAAGTTTGAATCGTGCGCTCACTCTGACCGTCAGTCTGTGGATGATAAGCCGTACTCATGTCTAGTTGGGTACCCAAAGCCTTGTGCAAAGACTTCCAGAAGTGAGAAGTAAAATGGGAGTCACGATCCGAGATAATAGAAACTGGCACCCCGTGCTTAGAGACAACCTCTTTCAAATAAAGGCGAGCCAAACGATCCATGGTGTCGGTCTCCTTAATAGCAAGAAAATGGGCTGATTTCGTCAACCGATCGACAATCACCCATATCTTGTCATTCCCGCTTGGTGATTTAGGAAGTTGCGTGACAAAATCCATGGTAATTCGTTCCCATTTCCATTCCGGAATTTCAGGTTGTTGCAAGAGACCCGACGGTTTCTGGTATTCCACCTTGACCTTAGCACAAGTCAAGCATTTGCTCACGTATGAGGCTATATCCGACCTCATGTTTGGCCACCAGTAAAGCACCTTCAGATCTTGGTACATCTTATCCGAACCAGGATGAATAGAATACCGGGACTTATGAGCCTCATCAAGGACAAGCTCCCGTAGTCCCCCAAATAAAGGAACCCATATGCGTTCTGCGAAGTAGTGCAGGCCATCAGGTCTTCGCTCGAGGTGCTTGTCGGCACCGTGCATAGTTTCAGCTTTAAGGTTTTCCTCCTTCAAAGCTTCTAACTGGGCAGAGCGGAGTTGATCAGGTAGGGATGAATGAATGGTGAGCTGCAACGCCCGAACGCGACGAGGTTTAGTTGATTCCTTCCTGCTCAAGGCGTCTGCTACAACATTCGCCTTGCCAGGATGGTACTTAATGGCACAATCATAGTCGTTCAGGAGTTCAATCCAACGACGCTGCCGTATGTTCAAGTGTTGTTGGTCGAAAATATGTTGGAGACTCTTGTGATCGGTGTAGATGGTGCATTTGGTACCGTACAAGTAATGTCTCCAAATTTTCAATGCGAATACCACGGCGCCCAACTCCAAGTCATGGGTGGTGTAGTTCTTCTCGTGCACCTTGAGTTGACGAGAAGCATACGCGATCACTTTCTCGCGTTGCATCAACACGCAACCGAGACCATGAATAGAAGCATCACAGTAAACAACGAAATCATCAGGGCCTTCAGGTAAAGACAAAATAGGAGCAGAACACAGTTTGGACTTCAGTTCTTCAAATGCTGACTCTTGTGATTCACCCCAGTCGAATTTTCTATCCTTCTGCGTGAGAGTGGTCAGGGGTTGAGCGATCTTCGAGAACCCCTGAATGAAACGACGATAGTAGCCCGCAAGGCCTAGGAATTGCCGCACCTCGGTTGGCGTCTTAGGTGCTCCCCAGTCCTTGATCGCTTCGATCTTAGCTGGATCGACATGAATCCCTAGTTCATTAACCACATGTCCTAGGAACTGAACTTCGTGTAACCAAAAGTCACACTTTGAAAACTTGGCGTAAAGTTGTTCCCGTCGCAAGAGTTCTAAAACTAACCGCAGATGTTCCTCGTGTTCGGTCTTGTTCTTGGAGTAGATCAGAATGTCATCAATAAACACAATGACGAACTTGTCAAGATATGGTTTGCAAACGCGGTTCATCAAATCCATGAAAACCGCCGGTGCGTTCGTGAGACCGAAAGGCATGACCAAGAATTCGAAATGGCCATAACGTGTACGAAAGGCAGTTTTTGCAACGTCAGCTTCCCTTACGCGCAACTGGTGATAACCGGACCTCAAGTCAATCTTGGAATAGTAACTAGAACCCTGGAGCTGGTCGAATAGATCATCAATACGTGGAAGAGGATAACGGTTCTTGACGGTCAATTTGTTCAGTTCTCTGTAGTCCACACACAATCGGAAACTTCCATCCTTCTTCTTAACAAATAGAATCGGGGCTCCCCAAGGGGAAGAACTTGGCCTGATGAAACCCTTGTCTAAGAGTTCCTGTAACTGACTAGACAATTCCTGCATCTCGGGAGGTGCAAGACGGTAGGGGGCCCGAGCAATAGGAGCAGCCCCTGGTACAAGATCAATACCGAACTCGACTTGACGATGGGGAGGAAGACCAGATAAATCATCAGGAAATACATCAGGAAACTCGCGTACGACAGGAATATCGTCGATCTTCTTCTCATCACCAGAGGAAATAGACAAAAGAGCCAAAACAGCTGGATAACCCTTTCGAAGACACTTAAGGGCTTTCATGCTAGAGATGATGTTTAGCGGAACACCACCCTTGATACCGTACACAGAAAGGAATTCTCCATCAGGGAGAGGAATCCGAATAACCTTATCGTAACAGACAATCTCCGCGCGATACAAAGACAACCAATCCATTCCTACCACAACGTCAAAACTACCCAATGGTACCGGCATAAGGTCGATGGGGAACGATAAACCCGACAACTCTAATTGACACTCCCGAAGGACACTAGTAGCTTCAATCATTTTCCCGTCAGCCAACTCAATAATATACTTAGTCTCTAATGGTACGGGTACTACATCTAGCAGTCGACTAACTTCCATGGATACAAAACTCTTGTCGGCACCAGAATCAAATAACACACTAACAGAACGATTATTGAGAAGGAACGTACCGGTAACTGTGTCAGGATCCTGTCTAGCCTCAGCGGCTCCAATGACGAAGGCGCGTGCATTCCTGCCACCGCCCCCGTTGTTCCCATTTCCGTTGTTTCCACCCTGCTTCAGTTTTGGGCAATCCTTCTTGTAATGCCCGGTCTCACCACAATTGTAACATCCTTGTCTTCCCGTTGTCCCTTGAGTAGTCGGAGCTGAGCTATTAGTCGGGGCCTGGGTCGATGGAAGTGTAACCCGACAATCTTTAGCATAATGCCCAGTTCGCTGGCAGCGGTGACAACGGTTACTGTCGCAGTTCCCTTGATGGTGGCGTCCACACTTGTTACATTTGGGCAGTTTCCCCGCATAACCACCCTGTTTGTTACCCGAAGAAGAAGAAGAACCCCCATTGTCGAACCTCTTATTCTGCTGTGCTGGCCCAGATCCCTTCCCGTCATTTTCCCACTTGCGCTTGTTATTCTCTGGAGCCTTAACAGTCAAACCCTTAGCAGGCAAAATACCCTCATTCACCTTTAAGTTGGTCATCCTATGAGCCGATCGGACCACCTCTGCGTATGTAGGATGATTTCCCGCAGCCACTAACCCTGCGATTTCCGGTACTAACCCTGAGACATAGTGTTCAATCCTCCTGAACTCTGGCACATGCAGATCAGGACACAGCACTGCCAATTCATTACGCCTCGCAGTATACTTCTCAATTTCAGACCCAGTCATCTTGAGGTTCCACACCTCGTGCTCTAGCTTCTGCACCTCTTCCCTCGGACAGTATTCACGCTTCAGCAGCTGCACAAAATTCTCCCAAGGCATAGCATACGCCTCCCCAATACCCATATTCTGGGTGATGTTATTCCACCAAGTCAATGCAACATCCTGGAATAACGCAGCAGCATACTTAACCCGATCTTCTGGGAGACAGTTACACATCAGAAACACTGACTCCACTTTCTCCAGCCACCTAAGCAAACTCACCGCACCCTCAGTGCCAGAGAATTCCTGGGGCTTACAGTCCCGAAACATCTTTTAGGTACACATGGGTGGGGGTGGGTTAACAGGGCCACCTGAAATGAAATGCATGAGAAACCACGAAGAATGTGAACAAGGTTCACCAATGAGGCAAAGAAAATGGATAAATCAACTTACCACCACCATTGTGCCCTAACTGGAAGGCAGCTTGGAGCAAGTTGTTCAGATCAGCCTGCGATAGGTTAATACCTCCACGACCACCAGCACCACCGCGTCCACCACCACGTCCACCATTGCGACCACCTCCACGTCCTCCTCGTACTCCAGACATGATTCTGGCAGAAAGAACGAGAAAATTTAGTTTTGCAGATAAATATAACCACTAATGTTTACCAGATCAAAGCTAGATCCAATCCAGGACTATCCCTTCAAACCCATAGCTCACTAGGGCTTCCATGCATTTCGGTTTATGATTTTGTGTGCACCCAAAATGATAAACCGCTCTACATGGTCCTCCAAGTGTTCTCCTAGTTCAAAGTTCGAATCACCGAACATAGACTCTTAGCTATACACCGTAATACTACGGTAGTTTATGGCAAGTGTTTCTATTGGAGTATGAAAGGGAGATGTCCGAGCCTTGGACAAATCTCAAGAGTATACGAGTTACCCCACTATACTACACTGCCTAGAAAGCAAGTAACCCAACCTAAGATAGAACGGATGATGTAACGTAGAAAGACCAACGATTTAGAGACACCCCGACAAGACCATACGTAAACCACCTTAATGTTTAGTACCATGTGATCGTCTAGTGTGTGCGACTCGGCTATAGACTAGACTCTACATGCAGTCCTAGTTCACTATAACCATTGGCTCTGATACCAATCTGTTACACCCTCAAAATCCACTTGCGGAGTTTTACCGCGAGGCGCATGACAAACCAGGATCCAAACCAACGATCACAATAAACAAGTCTAACATGAACATAATGCAATTTCAAAACAATGTTTAAAATCCCCGTTTACAGCGGAAGCTTATTCAAAACAATTATTCAATAATAAACCAATGTTCAACGTTTGTAAAACCATGCAACTCTAACTAGACGCCGTGCAGACGCGTGCGCCCTAGTTCCATTGTGCTACCTTAGCGACCTGAGAAAACATGTAAAAGTTTACGTCAGCACAAAAATGCTGGTGAGTTTACAGGTTTTGTAATCCAAGTACCAAGTCCACCTGTCCATACTATAACAAATCGAAAACCAGTGTACGCTAGCTAGGCGTATGTTTGTTACTACCACGATTGGAAAACCATTACTAACACGCATACCAGATGTTGTGCCCGAAAAGTAACCTGTTGTTCCTGTTTGAGACAATATGCACTCGCCCGGCCCTCCAAGCCGACGAGCGGGGTTGGTCACTCCCAATAGCGCTATTCACATTTCCCCGTTGTGCAAACCCGCACATTCATGGTTCCCCCCGGGACTTCCAAAGATCGTGTAGTACACAATAGAAACCCATAGTATGACAGTAGTTACCAAATAATCGTTTTAACACATGTTTTCTCCCCCGAAAATGTGAAACCAGTTTAAAAGGGGGGCCGTAAACTCACCTTAAGTTGCGTTACTCCTTAACCCGAGTAAACTCAGCTGCTATGCTAGTCCCGTAAAGCGGCGACCTAACATATGACAGTTGCAAGTACTTAGACTAATAACCCGCAGGTTAATTAGTCCCTAGATGTCCAGACCATAACCAAGTTCGTTTGAAAACACCGTGACTGTTTAACTGACCCAAAGTACAAGACTCGACATCCCATTGGTGACCCGAGACTTCCCGTGTTATGTTTACGCTCTCAAACATGCAATCATGCAATCACACTTAACATACGTTAACGCACAACAAGTTATAGCACATAGTTCACGTATCACCGAATTACATCCAAACATATGTTACCAAGTTATTAGATATGTTACGGGGTTCCTAGCATGTTCCTACATGTCAAATCGGGTCTCGGAATGCTAATTTATACTTACAGCAGCAGTACACGCGATTAGGAAAAGTCAACTAGCATTTAGGTTGGTCAACTGGCATTTAGGAAGGCTAATCGCATGTAACTACTAGCATTTAGGGCTGATTGCATGTAACTACTAGCATTTAGGGCTGATTGCATGTAACTACTAGCATTTAGGGCTGATTGCATGTAAAAACTAGCATTTAGGGCTGATTGCATGTAAAAACTAGCATTTTGGGCTGATTGCATGTAAAAACTAGCGATTGGGGCCTAATCGCATGAAAGATGGGCGATTGGCCTCCTAATCGCCTCTAACATAGGCGATTAGGGTTGCTAATCGCCTGTAACCTTGCTGTTCCGGTTTTTCGCGCGTTTAACGCTCCAAATCAGATCCAGAACGTGTGTAACCATCCAATATCATCCCAACAACTATTCTAAACATGTTTAAACCAAAATCCTTCGTTTTGCCTCGTATTATCAGCCCTGCATGCAATCACGTAATCCAAACACCATTCACATAGCATGCAACATCACACTAACATGCGTAACTATCACCCTAATAATCGGTTACTCAGATTTTTATCATCATAATATCATTATTATTCTGATCTAACATAATAACATGTCACTCATTCATCTAGAATCATAAAAACCCTAGCTTTCTAGTCATAAACACACATAACACATGTATACTAGTTAAAATCCGATTAACAACACTTATTAACGATTTTCAGAAAGCTTTTCCATTTTAGAACAGGTCTGGACCATTAGGGATTAATTAAAAACATTTATAAAGATTCATGGATGGAAACCAAACCTTAGATTTGTGAAAGAATGATGGATTAAGCTTGAAACCTTGTGTTTTGATCAAAAATCGCGTTCCAGAGGTTGTGTGTGTGTTGGGGCAGGTTATGGGACGACTAGGGTTTGTATAATGAAGTTTATGAGGTCAAGTATGGTATTTATAGTCGTTTTTAGTCGTCCAGCCCGTAACACGCGATTATGCAGCCCTTACACGCGATTAGGAAGCCTAATCGCATGTAAGTTCATGCAATTGGGGCCTAATCGCATGAACAGTCATGCAATTAGTCCCCTACTCGCCCCTAAGGTCCCCCACTCGCCCCTCCTATAGGCGATTGGGCTATCCAAATCGCCTATAGGGGCCTGTTCCGTGTGTTTTGCGCGTTAAACCCCGTTTTAACATATGTTAACACATATTCACATACCGACAAGTCACATAATGATTGTAAACACATAACACTTGTAAATACACATATTCACACTCGTTCACCAATTCCCGGGACTCGAGACTTGTATGTTCCGTATGCCTTGACGATCCTACAAATCGTCACCGTTTGTACACTTGGTTAAGGACTGACATCTAATGAACCTCTAGACCAACATCCAATGATCTTCTAGACTAAACCGATAGTTCCCGAACCATAACCCGACTTAACTAACCCAGTTAAGTACAATATACGCGTGACTCGCTAAGGTAGACTTTCATCTAGACAACGTTGTTAACCAGAATTTGCCGGGTGTCACATCATCCCCACGTTAAAAGAATTTTCGTCCCGAAAATTGCACAAGTACCAAAAGAACAAAAGAAATAACGAAGGGAACAAACAAAAGATAGAAACCAAGAGAGAGATTTACCCGAGTTGTCACAACAAGCAACCAAAGACCCTAAGTTTTTCATAAGAGGCTTGTAACCATACATGACTTCAAAAGGTGACCTACCCTTTAACACAGAGGATGGAGTCCTATTAATAAGATAGACAGCAGTAAGAATACACTCAGACCAGAAAGACAAAGGTATATTACTTTGGAACATTAATGCCCTAGCAACATTTAGCAGATGTCTGTGTTTCCTTTCCACTATACCATTTTGTTGAGGTGTATGCACACATGAGGTCTAATGTAGAATACCAGTTTTATTTAATAAATCCTTCATTTTAGAATTAACAAATTCAGTACCATTGTCACTTCTAAAAATTTTTACATTTCTTTTAAATTGATTGTTTACAATGGCCAAAAAAATGTTGAATATTTTCAAACACCTCATCTTTATGCCTCATAAGGTACACCCAAACAGACCTAGTATAGTCATCTACAATGGTCAGGAAATATCTGAATCCTTCTCTACTTTTCACCCTATATGGACCCCAAACATCTAAATGCACAAGTTCTCCCAAGTAAGTGGATTTATGGTCACTAATAGAGAATAGTTCTCTATGTTGTTTAGCTCTATGACAGACTTCACATGGATCATGATTATTATTATTATTAGTTAACAGACTAAGCTTAATGTTATCCTTTAAAACCTTTAACACAATGTTTGAAGGGTGACCTAACCTAGCATGCCATAAGTTTGTAAATTCAAAGCTATTACAACACATTCCAGAAAACATAGATGACTCACCACAGAAATACAACCCATCAACTTGACTACCATTCATCAGAACTCTCTTGGTTAAAGAGTCCTGTATATAGCAGTTGGATTCATTAAACAAAACAACCAACTTACTATCCTTTGCAAGTTTGTGAACAGATAACAAGTATACACAGTAATTTGGGACCACAAACGCATCACATAAAGTGACCTCATCATTAAATTTGACATCTCCTATAACAGTAACCTTAGCACTAGTTCCATTAGGATGATTAACTTTTATATTTAGGTCACTAACATCAATTTTATTAATGACACAATCATCATATATAATCATGTACTGATTTACACCAGAGTTTGTTATCAATCCTAGCTTTCTAAACACAGAGTGAACATTTGAAAAAGAGAACACAGGTTTGGACATACTAGCTGAACGGAAAAAGTTAGGATACCAAGTGTAGACCGTCTTCTTTCAACCAGAAATCCCACGATCTATCAATAACCACCTCTGGAATCCCCAAGGACACACGAATACAAGAAACCCTAAAGTGAGCGGTGTAACACCCCAACCGATGGCGGAAACATCGGGATGTCACGTATTGATGATTGTTCAGTAGCTCATGGTGAATAATAAATTTCATTGAATGATTACATACGATTGTTCTAGAATTTGTACATCAAATTGAATAAAACTATACACGTATCTTCAAGCATCAATTCAAATCTTCAAGCAAGTAAAACCTGAAACATGTTAAGTTGAAAATATTTTGGGTCAACAAAAGTTGGTGAGAATTACATAGGTTTTGATAATAGAATAAAATTGTTGTGCAATTCATGTGTCATGGCAATCTAGTCCATATGCAAAAACATACTAGAAGTAAATCGAGTGCATAATCAACCTTGTTGACTGTTGTAATTGTGGTACATCCCATACGCTCATGGTTCACTCGTTTAAATTGCAGTAACAAACACCCACGTAACCTTTGTAGGAGGCACGTATCCGGGTGGGATTGTCAGTCCAATAGATCTATCAATGTATACCGTTTGGCTGATGAATGTTTATGCTAGAATTGTGCTTACCCTAGTCATGTTCAAGACATAATGCAACATAGAAATACACATAAACACATTGATGATTGAATTGCATAAATATTGTTGTAACATGTTTCACCCCAAAAATGTTGATAAATAGAAAAGGGGCTATGTAAAACTCACCTTGGTAAAATGTTATATCTGTTGAAAATAGTGTGTTGCCCAAATGTATCAAGTATCACCCTATAATGAGGTAATAAATATGTCTAAGTCTACCAAAATCTATAGATGTATAAGTTCCTATGGCTTCGATTTGGGGATAATTGCTCGTTTGATTAATATTAAAAATATTCGCCAATTGTGAGAAATTTAGTAAATAAATAACCAAAAATCTTTTTATGAAATTTAAATTTAAAATGGTCACAATAATGTGTTTAAAGTATAAAAATAATTTTTATAAAATTATTTTCTTTAAAATAGATTATTAAATCTATTTATTAAAAGTTGCCAATATTTAACTTTAATATTTAAAAATACTAAAATTAAGGAATTATTATTTTAAAAATCATACTTCTGTTCTAAATGTTTTGAAATAAATTGTATAAAATTTTGGTGCAAAAATGATAAAAATTGAATTTATTATGATTTAATTATGATTAAATCTAACAAAAATTGATTAAAAATATAAAATAAATGATTTTTCTGAATTAAAAATCATTTTAGTAAAGTTTAACATTGTACAAACATAGGCTAATTTTTGTAGAAATTAATAAAATTGTTTTGATATTTTAATGGATTTTTATAAATATAATAGTATAAAATTGATTTAATTATTATAAATATTAAATAAATGAATTTCAAAGAAATAAAAATTGTAAATAAAACTTTAACATCAGATTTACCTAAAATAATTTTTGTGGAATTAATAAAAGAGTTTTAGTATTTAAAAACTAATTTTAAAATACTAATGATTATATATATATATATATATATATATATATATTAGTTTGCTTTGTAGAATAATAATGAAAAAAAAAGGAAAAGAACCGCCACAGACCGGGCTCGAACCCGCGTGGTTCTGTTGTTTGGAACCAGACACAACCAACTGGTCCAAGCCAGTGGTTGTGTTTGGATTTAGTTTATTAAATATAAATATCATAACAGAAATCAATGTTCTTCCCCAAATATATGCAATCGAGCCCTAGAATTTGCAATTGGTTGAATCACACAACGTTAACCCAATTAATCATGGGGTAAACGTTGTGTGTTGGCCGATCATTAAAACCCACAAAAGAAAATACACTTACAAGAAAGACTTGATCTCGAATTGCTCGGTCAAAGCCCAAGTCAAAAACACGATCGCAGATCAAGATTTGAGAGTAATTATGAAGAAACAGAGGTGGAGAAAGATGAAATGGCGAGTTGTGATGGTCCCTGAATGCTCAATTTATAGTGTCTAGGTCCAGGTTGCATAATTGGCAAGGTTGACTCGATATGAATGGTTCACGCGTAAAGGCTTAAATTTGGAATCAATTGATTGTTAATCAACGCGTATCCTAGTCATGATGGACCGATAATCACGATTTCATTCAAACTTTGGATCTATCACACGTTAATGATGATTAATTAGGTTGGTTAAAAAAAAATTAATATTCATACAGCTGCTGATGCTGTTCGTCGAAGGAAGAAAAGGGAAAAGGAGGAGTGTATGTATTTATATAAAACGAATAAGAATCAAATCACAATACGAGTGTGGCTCAGATGGTTAAGGCGCGTGTGTGGTGTGGAGGTTGTCTGGGTTCGATACCCGGCATAAGCAACCCATTTTTTTTTTATATAAAGCTGATATGGGGGGTTTGGGCTTGGTTTGGGCCGGGTATACAACTGCTGGGCTTCCAGAATTGTCAAAGGAGTGGGCTGGATGGTTAATAAAGCTGATTTTTTTAGACTAATTATTATTATTATTATTATTGTTATTATATATATATATATATATATAAGTTGTGTGGTCGGGAAATAAAACCTAGACACATTATGAATATAATATACGTATATATAAAATTTGCAAATTTTTGCGATGTTACAAGCGGAAGACGAACAGATCAGAGCCTTAAAGCTCTGATACCATGTCAAGAAAATATAATCGACCAGGAATAAACTACAACTTTATTAATTTTGGAAGACGATAACAAAAGAAATCAAGAACAAAGTTTTGAACAACTGAATCAAAACCCTAAATAAAGACACAGATCATTAACAAATGATCTTGATTAACTCTCACTAATCTGAGATCATTAACAGATGATCTCAGTTACAAAAGGCTACCAATGATCATTAACAGATGATCAAATACAAAACCCTAATCGAGAGAGAAAGATAAACGAGTGATGATAAAACTCAGACTCAACGAAACTGGTACACAATGGCCGAGACAACGTATATATAGCCAATTAGGCTCGGGAGAAAACACACCCGAGCCTATAACCACCGTTGGATTAGATGAGAAGAAACACACAATCAAAGCATCTGAGCCGTCCATGTGAGAAAGAGGATTGCCACGCTGGCAATCCTTGTATAATCATACGAGCTGCAACAAGCTGGGCCAGACTGGGCTAGACACTCCTTTTGGGCTATTAGCTGGGCCAGGCTGCTTCTCCAAGCTCTCCTTCTGGGCTAAAGAATCCGAATCAATCCATGAGCAATCCTTTGGGCCTTTAAGTAACCAGCAATATTATCCAAGACTTAAACCCTCACAAATAATAAAAACATAAGAAATAAAAGTGAATTAGTATAAAATATAACAAATACAAATATAATCAATTATACAAGTTATATTTTTAACAATAGCAATGGTGACAAACAGTTTCGATTATGGTGCATCAACTATTTGTGTTATTAGTGATGAATAGTGGTGCATCAACTTTCGTGTAAGTTGGTTGTTATTATTAGTCAATATCTTGTATTGTGGAGGTATAGTATAAGAATACAAATTGTAGTATACCACAAAAGATCATTAATCATTTAGTAAGCATACAAATTAAACGTAAAGTTTATATTCCAAATACCTCCAAAGTTTTGTTCCTCATGCATATTGCAAAAATGGTAATCATAAATTCCATTATTGAGGTTATTGGTGAGTGTTGAAGAAAGGCTATAAAATATATGTTTTTGGAACAAACATTGTAAATTTATATTCATCTTTCATTTATTAACTATTATCATTTTATCGTCAAATCCTTGATGTCACATTCATCCAAGATCAAAGTTCTTAAATCTCAAAGTCAAGAACATAATCAGGCAACTATACACATTTGTTTCAATGTTATAATTCATTATTTACTAAAGGTATGTATGAGATGTATGCTCGAATCATCAACTCCATTTTTCCTTTATTTCTTTCATATTCTCTCTATGTGTTTTCTTAATACGTGATGTGGATGGTATAAGCGGCTGATTACATTTAGTAAAATGGGTTGTTTAAATTTGTTTTTTGAAAATGCTTATTATGCTTTTGTGGATCAGTTGATAGGATTATCTATCACCCAGTTTGATAAAAGAAAGTAAGATAATTTTACATTTATCTCAACTTCTATTTGAATGTGCTTTTTTATAGCATTAACAATGCATTTTGTTTTTATGTCATTCAATTTGTATGTTGATTGTTTTTTACTTAATGTTATGGATCTGTATGTGAAAGTACATCATACAAAATGGTTAATTTGGTCTTACAGTCAGTTAAATATCCCGCCGCAATGCGCGGGTTAATGTCAACTCGTTATTGACGAATAGTAAAATGTACTCTATACAAGTCTAGAGATAAATTATAACATCCATCACTACAAGAAACAAGGCAACTTTGGCAACATTCTACGATACGCAATCTGGCCAATCAAGCAACATTGTCATTACGCAATAGGGGGCATGTTGTTTTAAGTGCTTTAGTGCGCCGCAACACGTGTGGGGTTAAAAATTAGTTATTATCCAAAAAGTATAATACAACAAAAAATAGCCGAAGACCTCTTTTACAAAGAGAAACAAAGGATATCAAACAAAGTAGATATAATATAGTAGATATATCTATAATACTATATGTAAACCATTTTGAATGGATAAGAATAGAATTTATTATTATTTTTAAGACACTTAAATTTTTATATATATTTATAATGTAATAAGTATTAATGCATAAATAAGTTGCCATTTATAATTTTATCTATCTTATTTAATACGTAAGATATTTAATATATGAAATGTAATTAATAGTAATAAGTAGTCTTATAACAAAAATAATAGTATAATTTAATATACATCAAAAATTTTAATAATACGTCAACTAAAAACATTGAAATAATATAGAATGATATAAGGGTGGATCAAGGGATATTATCCACATATATCATAGTACTCACCAATCCTGCACTCTCACATCATTTCTACCCTTCATTAGTTTACACATTTGTTAAAGTACAAAAACCTTATCTAAGCGTCAAAAGCAAGTTAAAGATATAGTTTGTTTATAGTAGAGTTGTTGAAATTTATATGATGTCATGTTTGCTGCATAGCACGACTGGAGTTCTTGAAGTATATGATCCAGAACTTAGTAGTGGTGATAGTAGTAGTGGTGGTAGCAGTAGTAGTAATGGTAGTAGTGGTAGTAGTGGTAGTGGTAGTGGTATTGGCGGTAGCAGCAGCAATAGGGAGCAGGAGGTAGGAGGCAGTAGGCAGTAGCAGTAGGCAGTAGTAGTAGCATTGAAGGATCTTTATATTCTAGGTAGCCAACCAAAGCGCTTACCTTTCATCAAAGGGGCCATAATCAGCCTCAAGATTTGAGATTCCGTAAGTAACTCAGTGAGTGCCTTTCTAAGAAAGAAGGGATCGGAAGAATAAAATGAAATACGAACAACCGCGCTGGTTGTAATAGATCGACTTTCATGCTGGTTCTTGCTCCAGCATGAAAGTTCCATTTCAGGGAAGGACGGCGTACTATGATACTAATCTTTTTTGTTTCCTTTTTGGTTTCCTTACTCGCCAAATTCTTTACTGTTTTTATTTTCTTTTTCTTTTCACTTTTCTACAACCTCAACTCATACGCTAGAATTTTATCATCTTGGTTCTTTTATTGGTTTTCTACACTTATCTTTTTAACGAGACTTTTTTGCTACGGAGGCAGACCGGGTGAGAGAGATCTCGGATCTGAATCTTCCGCTTAAAGAAACTAACCCAGAAAATCCTATTAAGTCACCCTTTATATAGAAGAACTAAAGAGAGATAAGGTGTTATGCCCTACTTTCAGAACAACCTGTATAAAGGAAAAGCTGTTGATTGAGCATGTGACCCTGCTTTTACAGGGGCAAGGAGTGCCCGAGAATGATATACGCTCGGGGGTGGATCTCCATCTAACAGACTTAATGAATGAAGAACCGGGCTTCCGGAATCAACGCCTTGCCTATATGATTAAAGCATTAGTTAATAAAGGGTAAAGGAGTTCTGTTTTTAGGAAGATTTTGAAAGACATAGTCCCATAGTTCTGGTTCAGTTTTTATGTATTCTACCCCTGTACCGCAGGATGCCGAACTCTATGAGCAGGTCTTGCAACTTTCTTTTCTATTCTCTGCAAGACTCCTCGATATAGAGTAGAGCGTAGTAGCAGTAGCAGTAGTAGTAGTGTTTAACGCATGTCGGGTTAGATTGTGCTCTCTAAAAAAGCATTGATGACATCCGTCGTATCGTGCAAGCCAACCTACTGGTATGTGTGTGTGCGCGCGCGCCACACACACGCGCGCGCGCGCGCACACACACACACACACACACATATATATATATATATATATATATATATATATAGGGAGAGAGAGATAGAGGGAGAGCGAAACCAGAAAACATGATATGGGTAAAGTAGGCAGAACAATGACGCCGAATAATAATAAGAAGAAAGGTCATCCTATCTGTTCTAGATCTCAACAAACGCGCTCTAGAACAACAACAATTTATGTTTATTTGTGCCTGTTCAATTATGTTCATTTGTGTTTTTATGTTTGTTGAATTATTTTTGCTTAAGTTTACTTGTTTATTTTCATTTACATTTATGCACAGTTTGTTTAGATTTTGAATGGAACATGAACAGACACGAACATGACTATTAAACAACATAAATAAAAAAATTGTTCGATTATATACGTGTTTGTTCGGTTAATTTACAGACCTACTAACCGAGTAGTTCCGCCGTCGACACCCTAAGAATAAACTCAAAATCTCAAAGAGGACATAAAGTAAACACACCAATACTCAAAGGACCAAAAGTGTCCACAACCTCATCCAAAATCACAACAAAACAAAAGAAAACAAAAACATAGCTAAACAAACACCTCTTCTAGAGAGAGAAGCAACAAAAGATAATCAAACTAACAAGATAGAGAGAGAGAAAAACAAAAACAAAAACACAAACACAAAACTTTGTCTTTGTTTCCATGGGTAAACAACAACAAGCAGGCGGAGGAGGAGTAGCAACTACAACCAAAAAGAAGAAGAAAGGCCGCCCTTCTCTTCTTGATCTCCAAAAACGTTCTCTTCAACAACAACAACAACAAAATATTAATAATAATAATAAACAGCAACAACAATTACAGAAAAGATCCAGTCGACGGAACCATAGCACCTCCTCCTCATCAGATGATGAAAGAAAACAAAAGAAAGTGAAGCTGGTTGTTCGTTTGCCTCAATCAGATAAAAAACAAGAAAACCCACATTCGATTAGATCTTCTTCTGTTAATTCTGCTTCTTATGGCTCTGATTCCAATGCTAATGTTGATAATCGAATACCCATTTCCGGATCTGATCTTCAGGTAAAAATATTAACTTTTTAAAAAATGTAAAATTTTATAAATCATGGAAATTTTGGGGTTTTTTTCTTGTTGATGAATTGGGTGTTAATGGTTTGGAATATATAGTGGGAATTGAGGAAAAAAGATTATTTAATATATTAAAAGTAGCAAAATTTATGGGAAATATTCTCTTAAAGATTAGGGTTTTTTTTTATTTTTTGTGTGAGTTGGTTGATGAATTGGTTTGAAATATAATATTATATATATAGGGGAAATTGAGGGAAAAAAAGTGTTGTTTAGAGGATAAAGAATAATTGAAGATTTGAAAAATAGTTAAATTTGGGGGAAAGGAAATATCTTTAGTTTTTGTGATTATTTTTTTTTCTTTGAGATTTTTTATTTGGAATTTCGCGGGTACTTGTAACAGCTTTTTGTTTTGTTTTTAGTGAACACTTCAATAACTATTTGACTATAAGATCATATTTTTTTGTTTTTTTACAGAATGATGATATTTTATTAATCTTTTGTTGATTGTAGATAATGTAACTGATGTTATTATATATAAGTATTTGTGTTTGTATTTGTATTTGTATATGTGTGAGTGTGCATACTCTGACTTAAAGGAACATTCACCTACCATCATGTCCCTGGAGAAAAGCTCAGATTTGTCCTTTCTAATTTCAATAATAACAATAATAATAATAATATTAATTATTGTTGATGTTCTCTGTTATTCTTTTACTTTGCTTGTACTTGCCATTTGATTTGTATTAGTGCATTTGTATTATTAACTGTGCTTAGTTAATGAATCTTTTATATGTATTCTGTAATGTAATTTATGCTTCTTTGTTGTAACCATTGGTGATGGATTTATGTTTGTAGGGTGAAAAGGTCTCGAAAGCGATGGACATTCTACATGGTCTTAATCATAAACCCTTTTGTGACATATATATATATATATTCTGGAATATGAGGGGGTTTTGTTATGTTTACCAATGTTTGATGTGCAGGGTCACCATTGGAGTCTGGACCCACAACACCTCTGCCAGATAGAAAGTTGTTGGTGTTCATTCTTGATAGGCTTCAAAAGTTAGTCTTTTTTTTGTTTTTGCCTTTTTTTAATCTTATTCTTGTACTGTTTCTTGATTTAGAGAGCTTTGTTTATATGTTTATGTAAACTGTTCTGTAGGAAGGACACTCATGCCGTTTTCTCTGAGCCTGTTGATCCGGATGAGGTGCGTTGTTTCGAAAGTTTGCAAGTGTCATCAGTTGTTTTGGCTGTGATATGAATGAGGTTTGTTTGTATGCAGCTCCCTGATTACCATGAAGTTATTAAGCAGCCTATGGATTTTGGTACTGTTAGGAGCAAACTTGATGGGGGACTTTATTCAAATTTGGAAGAATTGGAGGTTTGCGCTTGTCTATTATGTTTCAGTTGTCGAAAGTCTGTCTATATACATTTTCTGCTCAGTATGTTTATAAGATAATGGATCTATGTGCATGTTCATTAATGGAAATCAGTGAAAGTGGTTATGACATATTAGTTCTATCTTTTTGTGCTTTTTTTTTTTTTTTAATTTTAATTGGCCACTTTGACATGATCGTATATCGACTCTTTATAATAAACACTGCAGGATTTTGTCTTTGAATTATATAGTATAAAATTGAAGTTAGGTTCTTGCATAATAGTAAGAAGTCGGCATGTTAAGTTTACACCGTCTAATTCTTCCAATATTGTGCACACACTCTTATAGATACATATATGTATGTGCAAGGCTACTTTGTTCATTTGATATAATTTTTTTTCTTGCATATAAATTATAAATTTATAATAATATATTTTTTTAGTTTTAATTTTTTTTTTCTTGTGTTTGCAGTCCGATGTATATTTGATTTGCTCCAATGCAATGCAGTATAATTCATCCGATACTGTCTACTTCCGGCAGGTTGGATTAACTTTGTTTACACATTAATACCACATAATAATACACACATGTTTTTTGCTTTTTTTTTTATTTTTATTTTTTTAAGTGTAATTCCTTATATTTGTTTTCTCAGGCGAGGGCTATACAAGAGTTGGCAAAAAGGGACTTTGAAAATCTGAGGATAGAGGGTGAAGATGGTGAATTACAACCAAAAGTGGTGAGAAGAGGCAGGCCACCTGGCAAGCAGGTAAAGAAGACACCTGGAAGACCTCCGTTGGACCGTGTTGGTCCTGAGTCTACCTCAGGTGCCACCCTGGCAACAACCATTGAAGACAATACAAACGAGTCTACTCCTTACAACTTAAGAAAAGCACCACCCATGCTTTATAAATTTCAAGCTGATGGTTATCTCGGCTCACACCGTTCTCGCAACGGTGAACATTATTCAGAATTGATGGCAGATTGGAACGAAGAGTTTCCAGGTTTCTTTCAATTCTTATTTAAATTCTTTAGCACTTCATGCTTCATATGGTTCAGTAGAACATAGCTTAAACTAGATGCGGCAGTTTCAACAAATTTACTTGTAATTGGGTCGATTAGGTTATCCATAATCTCAAAACACGTTATTCAACTAAAAAACAAACTGGCTGAAAGTAGCGAAAGTGTATATGTAGTGCATACCACCATTTTTTAAAGTAACCTAAAACTATTCAAGGATTTAGATTATTGTAGTAATTTATTTAGTGGGTCATGTTAGAAAGTTGGCTTTGAATTTTGGGTTAACCCGCTCTGCCAAATACTAAAAAATGCACTATTTAGACATGTTACCGGACCCACTTGACCCATCGTTATTTTGATCGCATATTTTGAAGTTTTTTACTTTGAGTCAAATCCCTAAAATGTCCTCTTAGTAAAAGATATCGATACACAATTGGAAGTTTTCTGGTATAACTTGAATTTTTTTTTATTTTTATTCATCTTCAGAGCGCATTCGGAGAGCCGACATGAAGTATGGGAATAAAAATCTTATTATCGATGAGACAAGGCGTGACACCTACAAGCAATTTCATCCTTCGGCTTATGCTTACGAGTCTTCTCTTTTATCCAACTTTGGTGGGGAAAGGAAGCAATTAATGGCGGTATGCTTCTCAAAAACAAATTAGATTGTTTTTTTAAGTTATTTTTTATGCATAAAACCTTTTAAATCGATTAATTTAAAACGTTAGCACTAATTGTTTTTTTTTTTTTTTTCTGTGAATTTAGGTGGGTTTACACGCAGAGCATGGATACGCTAGAAGCCTAGCTCGCTTTGCTGCAAACCTTGGACCCGTTGTCTGGAAAATTGCTTCAAAGAAAATAGAAAAAGCTTTGCCACCCGGCACAAAGTTTGCTCCAGGAGCAGTGGGCGAGGACCCTTCTCCGCCTTCATCGTTTAACCCACCTGGAAACCCGAGACCCATACCCGGTTTGGTGCCTGACAGTATTTCAAACAAACCTCAAACTCCATCCACTTCAGGACAAGATCCTTCCACCATAAACCACTCGAAGGTCGAGATGATCGAGCCTGGTTCCGGCATTAGAACAGGCTCATCATCTAACCATGTTAGAAACGGTTTCGTGTTAGAACACGACAGAGTAGGTGAAGCAGGTGGTGGACCCGCTAAACCTACATCTTGGCAGCAGGTACCGTCATCAAACCCGTTTGCCGACATAAACGTAGGTTCACCCTTCAGAAACCTAATTTAGAACTGCAGCTTGAATTTATATACTGACATTAGTTGGGTTTTGCAGCCTAATGACAGTAATGGAGATGATCAATGACTGAAGGATTGCCGACGTACCACGTTCAAAGCGTAAAGTACTAGCGGCTGTCGAGCCGAGAATACGCTGGCGGAGGTAATTCTGTAGGATAGGAAGGATTCTGTACAGATCAAAGCATAACTATCTGTGTAACATTGGACTGGTAATTATTAATCAGATATTCAAGATTATGATGACAAATCTGGATTAGAAATAAGAAAGAAAAAAAGAGGGTTTTTTTTTTTTTTTTTTTTTGGGTTTTTGTTTTGGGTTGTAAATTTATTATTATTATTATTATTATTATTATTATTATTGGGAGAAAACAAAACTTATTAAGAAGATTTTTAAGTTTTTGGCTCATGTATTGGTTTAGCTTTAAATGTGTAAAATGATTAATTCGAATGTTGTAATTTTAATTTAATTGTTAGTGTTATTTATTATTTGGATATATAATTTGAACTCAGTTCTTGTTTTAATTTTCTTTTTGGTATATTTATATTGTTAATGTCGTGTAAAAGTGTAATCTTAGTGACTGTTAACACAGTCCTTTGTAGTGAGGGTCCTGACGGTTGTTTTAATAGGTGTTTTATTACATTTTCCTTTTCTGTTTTTTTTTTATTTATTATTATTTTTTTTTTTTTGCCCTTCCAAACCGAATTGGGTTGGGTTGAAAAACCGGTGTAGTGCCAAACCGGCTCACAAAAGGCCAAAACCTGCTGTTGGTTGGCACCGGTTTGGGCCAAACCTGTGTTTCATGAAGTACTGGTCTGGTTACGAACCGGTTTAGAAATTCAAGTAGTTTTTTTTACACATCTAATATTGACATACCGGGCTGCTAAAAGGACTATGTTCTTGGGTTGGTGAGTTAAACCAACGCATACTTGAAAATTTTACATGATTGGTGCATTCACAGTTTGACACGAATTGATTTGCTTTTGTATATTACCATTATCATTACCATTACCAATATGTTTATTGGTAATGAAATTGAATATGATATAGCAATTTCATAATTTATGTTGTTAAGGAGGGTATATGTGTCATTTTAGTGTCTCAACACATTATCACACGTGGCCATTGTGTGTTCTATACACTATACAGTGTGAATGACTTGTTCAAGGTTTAAACTATTGAGGTTATTTTATTTTATATTTTTTTTTCAAATTTTGGTCTATCAAAGCGAAAGCATTTCAATATTTCGTTAAGTGAGCAAAAAGTATTGGATTGCATAATTAAATTTAAAGATCAACTGAAAGACAACAAACATATATATCTAGGAGCAGACCTAGGCTAGCTATGTAGCCCCAAGGGAGTCGAGTAAAACCTGAGTGACGCATACTTGCTTTTTTTTTTTGGCATGTTTGTTAAGATTTACTAACGAAGAAACACGAATACTGGGTTACCGAATAGGCGCTAACCCAGTTGGTGGTTCTACTGTATTTTTATAAAGAGAGTGTGATTACAAAATATGTGAAGGTCTAAGGACAAGACCAAGGAAATAAGAGACTACCGATTAGAAGAGCCGAGCCTCTAAAGGTTAGTAAAATAAACAAAGAATTGAAGAAGATACGAAAGAGTTCGTCTACTTCTTGAGTGAAAGTATGAGAGATATTCGATGCCCATAAAAGGAGAAGGAGCTCCCCCTTTTATAGTACCTGAATATCCTACTTTCTCAGCCCATCCTCTACCCTTAACGGGGCCTGGCCCAGGTAGAGGTGTCTCCGTAATCCGGCCCAAGTCTTTAAGCCCATTTGGTGCAAGTGGGTTTTGGTAAAAAGGAGAAAGTAAAACACTAAGGGGGATGTTATCGTCCTGACGACTGTATACGTGGCGCCCAGTGAATGGACGCTGATGGGCGGTGGACACGTGGTGCCCGCCCATTGGTAGATCAAGGACGGTGGATAGCTACCCCTTTCTTGGGCGTCGAGGTGGGTTGAGAAAGTCTGCCTTGTCAGGAAGATGTCTTGGCCAGGAGGCTGCCACGTCGTCGTTCTTTCTGTTTATCAGACTGGGAGCAGTCTCTGATTGGAGAGGAACTCTGACGGGCCGCCTGCTGTGTCAGAGATATTTTGCTTGGGGCAGGGGTGAGTCCCGAGGCTGCCCAAGAAGGTATCTTCCACTTGTGTTGATATAGCTTGCTGGGGAAGCTTTGAAGTATGTTGGTAAAGCTTGCGCCTGACGTCAGACCTATCGCTGACGTAGAACGGGTGGGTGGACGCCAGATGTTTTGTCGACATAGAACGAGTGTTTAACGCTCGCGTCAGCCGGCAGATGCATCGCTGACGTAGAACGGACTAGTGGACGCCAGACGTTCCGCTGACGTAGAACGGGCGGATGGGCGCTAAACGATCCGCTGACGTAGAACGGACGGATGGGCGTTTGGCGAAGCCTGTTCTAGGTGGGCGATGATATGGTATTCGTAATGTTTTGATACCATATCCCTTCAAGTCCCCCCAGTCCAGTGCTTGCATGCACCTTTGGTAGGGGAGTGCTGGACTTGATTTCACAAGTGTACTTTGAGTGACATCCAGTCGTCACTGGGTTTTCATGTACCAAAGTGGACGTGTGATTTTTTGTATGACCTTCGTCAACTGGTGCGCGCACAGTGATCAAGCTGTGGGCGTATGACAGGATGCGCGTGTATTGTGTGACCTATGAGTTAGATAGGCGTCTGGTGCGCAGGCGTTGGGCCTAGAGAGGCGTATGGCCTGTTTGCGCGACCATAAGTTGTGAAAAAGTATTTTTCAGAATTTTCTGTCTGGTGCGTAGGCGGGGAGCCAAGATAGTCGTTGGGCCTGTTTGCGCGGTCAGCAGTTGTGAAAATAAATTTTTTTTTTCAAAATTTTCGTTCTGGCGCGCAGGCGTTGAGCCAAGATAGGCGTTGGGCCTGTTTGCGCGGCCAGAAGTTGTGAAAATAATTTTTTTCAAAATTTTCGTTCTGGCGCGCAGCCGTTGAGCCAAGATAGGCGTTGGGCTTGTTTGCGCGGCCAGAAGTTGTGAAAAGTAGTTTTTTGTCGCTGTCTGCACCTGCATTTACTCCGCATTGAATTTGTCTCTTTGGAATTTGTGTGAATTAAAGGCGGGAATGTTTTGAATTTGAAAAGACGTGTCTGACGGTTGGTACACCTGCCTTGGAGATCGTGTCTGACAGTTACTGCGACTGTTGAGTTGCTAGACCGCCACGTGTCATGCATCTGGTGAATGAAGACAGCTGTTTGTAGTGGGTCTGAACGTGGGCGTACACGTGTCGATCATCGGCATCGATTGCCAGCTGGGGTAGAACAACCGTCTCGCGAGTGAGCCACGCGCGGCGCGTGGGCCGTTTTGGCACGTGGGCTGTGCGACGTGTCTGTCTGTGATTGGACCTTTGCGCGAAAAGCCTGCCTGTCATTATTACCTGCATTAAATGCGATGGGTATAAATATCCGTCTCTAACCCTTCCTTCGTTCCATTCTCTCCTTTCTAAAGAATTTTCTAAGTTTTCCACCGGTGATTTTTATCTTTTCCGATCAAGAGTTTCGTCTTTTTCTTTCGTTCGAAGATGTCTTCGGAGGACAAAAAAGCTGAACTGGCCATGAAGGATTCCCAGATTTCTTGGTCCAAAGACAAATTTAGGTCTTTGGTCAAGAGATTCAACATTTCGAGAGACTAGGACCCGGAGCTGCCGGAGAAGGGGCAGACTCCGGTCGACTGCCCGGAGGGGAAAATATGCCTTTATGAGGCATATTTTCAAAAAGGATTGTTCCGGCTGCCGGTCTCCCAATTCTTCATCTCTGTTCTGCAAAGATATGGGGTGCATGTCTCTCAAATGAGCCCCTTTGGGGTGATGAGGGTGATGCATTTCGAGGCCACCTGCCGGTCGTTGAGGAGGCAGCCAGTGTTTGAAGACTTCAACGTGTTCTACAAGCTGGAGGTGAAGGAGTCAGGTTGGGTCTCCTTTGTGGAAAGGTCGAAGAGTGTGAGCCTGATCGTCCCGAATAGTTCTCCCAAGACTCTTCGGGATTGGAAGAGGTGCTTCTTCTTCGTGAAGAAGGAGGTGATTCTGGTGGAGATGGCGAAGCTGGAGCTTCGTGCTGGGCAAAAGGTGCCGTCCTTCGAGGTGATGAAGGATTTTCAAGAAGAGGAGTGGTTCAAGGACTTGTGCGCGCATCCTAGTCGTCTAGACGACTTGGATAAGCTGGATGAGGGGATCCTTCGGCTGCTGGGTTTGAGCTGACTGGGCGTGAGGGAAGGATACAATGTGGCACCTGCGGGTGATGGTGGGCCGCTCTCCGTTGAAGGTAAGTGTTGTTGTTGCTCCTATTCTTTATTTATATTCGTTGTTTTTGACGCTTTTTGTACCTTGAATGCAGGTGAGCTGCTGTTTGAGGTGTTTGCCTCCCGGTCCGTGAAGACCATGTATGTGGCGGTACCTGATGGGGGCGTTTCAGAGTTGGAGCTTTTGGTGGAGAACTTCCTGTTCCCCGGCCCAATGGAAGGTGCGCCTCCTAATCTTGAAGTGGGTTTTCTAATCAATCCTGAGCCGTTGTCCGTGAAAACGGCGGCTGGGGTTGATTATGTATTTTTGTCAGACGATGAGTCGAGTGGTTCGTCGTCTGGTCTAATTTGTAACACCCCAACCGATGGCGGAAACATCGGGGTGCCACGTATTGATGATTGTTTTCAGTAGCACATGGTATAATATAAATGTTAAATAATTTATTCAAACATAATATCCAAAATATGAAATGATGTCTAAGAATTCAAATACATGATATCAAATAACAAACTTCAATAACTTCAAATAAAACTTCAAGTAAAATCCTCATGCTAACTCAAGCCTCAGCTTCATTGTTACCTGAAACATGTTAATTTTGAAAGTATTTTGGGTCAACAAAAGTTGGTGAGAATTACATAGGTTTTTGATAATTGGATAAAAATGTTGTGCAATTCATGTGTCATGTCAATCTAGTCCATATGTGAGAACATACTAGAAATAAATCGAGTGCATAATCAACCCTGATGACTGTTATAATATGATACATACCATACGCTCATGGTCCAATTGAATATGTTATGCGATAACAAACACCCACGTAACCTTTGTAGGAGGCACGTATCCGGGTGGGATTGTCAGTCCAATAGATCTATCAATGTATACCGTCGGCTTGTACGGAGTTAATGATTATGCTAGAATGGTGCTTACTCTAATCATGCTCAAGACATAATGCAACATAGATAACACATAGACACATTGATGATTGAATTGCAATGATAATGTTATAACATGTTTCACCCCAAAAATGGTGATAAGTAAAAGGGGCTATGTAAAACTCACCTTAGCAAATGTTAAACTTGTTGAAAAGATGAAATAATAGTGTTGCCCAAAATGATTCCAAATATCACCCTATAATAAGGTAATATATAATAAGTCTAAGTCTAATTAACTTATAAGTGTATCCTAGGGTTTCGATTTGGGGATATCCAATTGTTGAATTTAAATTAAAATGTTAATTAACAAAGGAAAATTTGATAATTAATAAAAGAAAGTCTTTTTATAAAATTTGAATTTTGAATGTACACATTAAAGTGTTTGAAGTATAAAAATAATTTTTATAAAATTATTTCATTTAAAATAGATTTTTAAATCTATTTATTATAAATAGCCAATATTTAACTTTAATATTCAAAAATACTAAAATTAAAGAATTTCTATTTTAAAATCATATTTCTGTTCTAAATAATTAAAAATAATTTGTATAAAATTTTGGTGCAAAAATGATGAAAATTGGATTTATTATGATTTAATTATGATTAAATCTAACAAAAATTGATTAAAAATATAAAATAAATGATTTTACTGAATTAAAAATTATTTCAGTAAAGTTTAACTTTATAAAAAGTCAGGATAATTTTTGGAGAATTTAATAAAATTGTTTTGATATATAAATGGATTTTTATAAATATAATAGTATAAAAATGATTTAATTATTATAAATATTAAATAAATGAATTTTTGAAAAACAAAAATTGTAAATAAAACTTTTGACTTAGATTTAATAAATATAATTTTTTTAGAATTTATAAAATAGTTTTATTATTTAAAAACGAATTTATAAGTTTTATAAGAAATATATATATATATATAATTGTTGTTTGTAAAAAGAAAAGAAAAGAACAAAAAAAAGGAAGTCAGAGCCGGGACTCGAACCCGGGTGACTGTTGTGGCAAGCCTTGGTCACAACCACTTGGCCTAGGCCAGTGGTTGTGATACTCTCTGATTAAAATTATATAAATACACTACGCGAATCAGAGTTTATCCCCAAAATATAATCACGAACCCTAGATTTAACAATTGGACAAATCACACATCAATAGCCTGATTAACCATAGGGCTATTGATGTGTGATGGCCGATGAACATAACCCATATAAATAATCAAACTCACAGTGTTGATTCGAGTATAATTGCCGGGTCAAGATAAAAGTCAACGGCGTTCAAAAATCGTAATAACAGAGGTGTTTCAGAAGAATTGTAGGTTAAGAGAGATAAGTGAGCGAGTTGTTAAGCTTCGAAGCACATCAATTTATACTGAGGATCAATGGTGGGTTTAATTGGAAGGTTTGACCCTCGTTTATTAACAAACGCGTATAAATTTAAAATTAGTCAATGATTTGTGTTAATTGACGTGTTGTACAGATTATACTAGGCCGGTAATCACAAAAACTTGCCAACATTAGATCAATCAAGAGTTATTGCACGAGCTTGAATCATACGCGAACCCACAGTTGACTTTCCTTGTCAACTGTGAAGGTTTAAAACGCGTATAAATATAATATGTGTCTGGGTTTATTACAAGTTGAAAGCTCAGCCCAGTTGGTTGTGTGGGTGAGTGTGTGTGTGGGTTTGTCCCGGTTCGATACCCGGCATAGGCAAAGCACCCATTTTTTTTATAAGCTGATAAGGGGGGGTGTGGGCTCAGTTTTGGGCCCAATACATTGATGGGCCGGGCTGTTTGAGTAGTGGGCTTATTGTGAAGCATATGTATGAATAATTGTAGGGGTTCAAATATCACCAATAATACACTAGTCGTTTTAATTCGTAACGTATAATAAATGCGTAATGTTACAGTCTCCCCTACTTTTAGGAACTTCGTCCCGAAGTTAAAGGAAGGCACTAGGTTTACAATTAGTCGACTACCGAAAATCTTGATAAAATTTCACACTACCTTAATGTACCTGTAAATTCATGATTACGTTCCGGACCGTAATTACCAATTTACCTTACATTAGGGTTTTGTGTCCTTTTACGACTTTACCGATTGTTGAGCAGGTCTGATAGTCCCCACCAGTCGTTGAGCAGGTGGTAGGGCCTCTCCCGACTGTTGGAAAGACATGATGACCTCTCCCCATCGTTAAGTGGATTGTTTGGTAGTCAACTATTTGTACAAGTAAGCAAGTATAGATATAGCAATCAGTTCACATTCAAACAAGCATGCACACAGATGTTATAATAATACTTGAATTTATTATTTGATTCAAAAGTGGCAATACATGAAATTAAAGAGAAAGTAGATATTATTCAAATGGTAGGGTTTGCTGTTGAGTAGTTGGAGGGTCTCAAGCGGGATTATTTGGAGCATCAAGAGCGTCGGTAGCAGGGATTCGACAAGCATCTGCAAGATGCCCATACCTTTGACAATTGGTGCACTGTCGGCAGGGTACTTGAGTTGGATGGTGATACTGGCAGGTGTCACACTTAGGTAGGTTCCCATTGTATTGTTTCTTGGTGGGTGGGGCAGTGGTGTCTATTGCAAAATTCCTGACCTTGTTCTTCCCGTTGGTTGAGGCCTCAGTTTTGATATCAACGGCAGGTTGGGGAGTATCCTTTTTCTTTTCCCCTTTACGAGTCAGGGTTCCTGCCTTCACATGGTTATCTGTTAGGGTGGCAGCCAACCGCTTTGCTTCCTCCAAAGTAGCAGGGTTCCTTCCCCACACTGTGTCCTGAATCTGCATCGGTAAACCACCAATGTATTTTTCGATAGCAATGGGCAAAGGGGTGACTTTGTGGGGTAGTAATAAGCTAAGTTCGTGAAAACGTGTGTTGTAAGCAAGGTTTTCCCCACTGTCTTGAGCAAGATCATGAAATTCATCTTCCAGCTTCTTAATTTCATTACGAGGGCAGAACTCTGCCTTCATAATGTCTTTAGCTTGATCCCAATTTAAGGCTAGTGCCGCTTCAGCTCCGCGAGTGCGCTTTTCCTCATTCCACCAAGTGAGTGCTCGTTTGTGAAGAACACTCATGGCGTAACGAACCTTGAAGTTGTTGGGGCATTCACTGTTGATGAAGGTATTCTCAATACCCTCAAACCATTGGAGGAGTCCAGTAGCTCCTTCTTCACCACTAAACTTTGGAGGGTTACAAGAGTTGAAATGCTTAAGGGTGCAAGCTTGGGGTCCATTTCCATTGCCATTGCCATTCCCGTTCCCGTTGTTGTGACCATTCCCGTTGCCGTTCAATTGGATGACCTGAGCGAGTAAATTGGGAACCAGAGTTGCGATTTGCTGCGCCATTTGTTGAGAAATGATCGCAGCCAGTTGAGCATCGACCCCATTGTTGTTGTGGTTAGGAACTTGGTCGTGGTTGTGGTTGTGGTTATCACCACCTTCTTCGTGGTTCTCACCATTGCTGTTGCGAGTGCTGCGGCGGGGAGGCATGATCTGTAATAGACACAATGAAATGAATGAGAGTTTATATAAGGGATGTAATCATTTATTCATTAATTAAAACGAATAAACGAAAACGTTGACTTATCAAAGATTTAAATTCTAATAACATATGAAGACATGCTTTAGCCTATAAGTGAACACTCATCCCGAGAATTCCCAGGTAGGCATCCGGGTCCCTCGTCTGATTGGGATATATGCGCAACGCCAGCCTAGACAGAAGACTCAGAATACAGGCGTTCACCCTTCCAGATTGCACGTGTTCGTTATTAAAATCTAGAACTTTGACGAGATCTCAAGGGGGTTCAGGTTAAAACCTGAGGAATTTGTCCTATTAGTCTAAGAGTAGATCCACTGATGGAGAGCAACCTTCTTGGGGGAATGAAAGTAGGGATAAGAAGTAGGAGGGTGATAGAGAATAGCAAGCAAAAGAAGCAAGTACTGGTTAAATCCTATGGTTATAGACTAGATTATCTTTCTAATAACCTAATTCCCTATAACCATGGCTCTGATACCAATCTGTAACACCCCAACCGATGGCGGAAACATCGGGGTGCCACGTATTGATGATTGTTTTCAGTAGCACATGGTATAATATAAATTTTAAATAATTTATTCAAACATAATATCCAAAATATGAAATGATGTCTAAGAATTCAAATACATGATATCAAATAACAAACTTCAATAACTTCAAATAAAACTTCAAGTAAAATCCTCATGCTAACTCAAGCCTCAGCTTCATTGTTACCTGAAACATGTTAATTTTGAAAGTATTTTGGGTCAACAAAAGTTGGTGAGAATTACATAGGTTTTTGATAATTGGATAAAAATGTTGTGCAATTCATGTGTCATGTCAATCTAGTCCATATGTGAGAACATACTAGAAATAAATCGAGTGCATAATCAACCCTGATGACTGTTATAATATGATACATACCATACGCTCATGGTCCAATTGAATATGTTATGCGATAACAAACACCCACGTAACCTTTGTAGGAGGCACGTATCCGGGTGGGATTGTCAGTCCAATAGATCTATCAATGTATACCGTCGGCTTGTACGGAGTTAATGATTATGCTAGAATGGTGCTTACTCTAATCATGCTCAAGACATAATGCAACATAGATAACACATAGACACATTGATGATTGAATTGCAATGATAATGTTATAACATGTTTCACCCCAAAAATGGTGATAAGTAAAAGGGGCTATGTAAAACTCACCTTAGCAAATGTTAAACTTGTTGAAAAGATGAAATAATAGTGTTGCCCAAAATGATTCCAAATATCACCCTATAATAAGGTAATATATAATAAGTCTAAGTCTAATTAACTTATAAGTGTATCCTAGGGTTTCGATTTGGGGATATCCAATTGTTGAATTTAAATTAAAATGTTAATTAACAAAGGAAAATTTGATAATTAATAAAAGAAAGTCTTTTTATAAAATTTGAATTTTTAATGTACACATTAAAGTGTTTGAAGTATAAAAATAATTTTTATAAAATTATTTCATTTAAAATAGATTTTTAAATCTATTTATTATAAATAGCCAATATTTAACTTTAATATTCAAAAATACTAAAATTAAAGAATTTCTATTTTAAAATCATATTTCTGTTCTAAATAATTAAAAATAATTTGTATAAAATTTTGGTGCAAAAATGATGAAAATTGGATTTATTATGATTTAATTATGATTAAATCTAACAAAAATTGATTAAAAATATAAAATAAATGATTTTACTGAATTAAAAATTATTTCAGTAAAGTTTAACTTTATAAAAAGTCAGGATAATTTTTGGAGAATTTAATAAAATTGTTTTGATATATAAATGGATTTTTATAAATATAATAGTATAAAAATGATTTAATTATTATAAATATTAAATAAATGAATTTTTGAAAAACAAAAATTGTAAATAAAACTTTTGACTCAGATTTAATAAATATAATTTTTTTAGAATTTATAAAATAGTTTTATTATTTAAAAACGAATTTATAAGTTTTATAAGAAATATATATATATATATAATTGTTGTTTGTAAAAAGAAAAGAAAAGAACAAAAAAAAGGAAGTCAGAGCCGGGACTCGAACCCGGGTGACTGTTGTGGCAAGCCTTGGTCACAACCACTTGGCCTAGGCCAGTGGTTGTGATACTCTCTGATTAAAATTATATAAATACACTACGCGAATCAGAGTTTATCCCCAAAATATAATCACGAACCCTAGATTTAACAATTGGACAAATCACACATCAATAGCCTGATTAACCATAGGGCTATTGATGTGTGATGGCCGATGAACATAACCCATATAAATAATCAAACTCACAGTGTTGATTCGAGTATAATTGCCGGGTCAAGATAAAAGTCAACGGCGTTCAAAAATCGTAATAACAGAGGTGTTTCAGAAGAATTGTAGGTTAAGAGAGATAAGTGAGCGAGTTGTTAAGCTTCGAAGCACATCAATTTATACTGAGGATCAATGGTGGGTTTAATTGGAAGGTTTGACCCTCGTTTATTAACAAACGCGTATAAATTTAAAATTAGTCAATGATTTGTGTTAATTGACGTGTTGTACAGATTATACTAGGCCGGTAATCACAAAAACTTGCCAACATTAGATCAATCAAGAGTTATTGCACGAGCTTGAATCATACGCGAACCCACAGTTGACTTTCCTTGTCAACTGTGAAGGTTTAAAACGCGTATAAATATAATATGTGTCTGGGTTTATTACAAGTTGAAAGCTCAGCCCAGTTGGTTGTGTGGGTGAGTGTGTGTGTGGGTTTGTCCCGGTTCGATACCCGGCATAGGCAAAGCACCCATTTTTTTTATAAGCTGATAAGGGGGGGTGTGGGCTCAGTTTTGGGCCCAATACATTGATGGGCCGGGCTGTTTGAGTAGTGGGCTTATTGTGAAGCATATGTATGAATAATTGTAGGGGTTCAAATATCACCAATAATACACTAGTCGTTTTAATTCGTAACGTATAATAAATGCGTAATGTTACAGTCTCCCCTACTTTTAGGAACTTCGTCCCGAAGTTAAAGGAAGGCACTAGGTTTACAATTAGTCGACTACCGAAAATCTTGATAAAATTTCACACTACCTTAATGTACCTGTAAATTCATGATTACGTTCCGGACCGTAATTACCAATTTACCTTACATTAGGGTTTTGTGTCCTTTTACGACTTTACCGATTGTTGAGCAGGTCTGATAGTCCCCACCAGTCGTTGAGCAGGTGGTAGGGCCTCTCCCGACTGTTGGAAAGACATGATGACCTCTCCCCATCGTTAAGTGGATTGTTTGGTAGTCAACTATTTGTACAAGTAAGCAAGTATAGATATAGCAATCAGTTCACATTCAAACAAGCATGCACACAGATGTTATAATAATACTTGAATTTATTATTTGATTCAAAAGTGGCAATACATGAAATTAAAGAGAAAGTAGATATTATTCAAATGGTAGGGTTTGCTGTTGAGTAGTTGGAGGGTCTCAAGCGGGATTATTTGGAGCATCAAGAGCGTCGGTAGCAGGGATTCGACAAGCATCTGCAAGATGCCCATACCTTTGACAATTGGTGCACTGTCGGCAGGGTACTTGAGTTGGATGGTGATACTGGCAGGTGTCACACTTAGGTAGGTTCCCATTGTATTGTTTCTTGGTGGGTGGGGCAGTGGTGTCTATTGCAAAATTCCTGACCTTGTTCTTCCCGTTGGTTGAGGCCTCAGTTTTGATATCAACGGCAGGTTGGGGAGTATCCTTTTTCTTTTCCCCTTTACGAGTCAGGGTTCCTGCCTTCACATGGTTATCTGTTAGGGTGGCAGCCAACCGCTTTGCTTCCTCCAAAGTAGCAGGGTTCCTTCCCCACACTGTGTCCTGAATCTGCATCGGTAAACCACCAATGTATTTTTCGATAGCAATGGGCAAAGGGGTGACTTTGTGGGGTAGTAATAAGCTAAGTTCGTGAAAACGTGTGTTGTAAGCAAGGTTTTCCCCACTGTCTTGAGCAAGATCATGAAATTCATCTTCCAGCTTCTTAATTTCATTACGAGGGCAGAACTCTGCCTTCATAATGTCTTTAGCTTGATCCCAAGTTAAGGCTAGTGCCGCTTCAGCTCCGCGAGTGCGCTTTTCCTCATTCCACCAAGTGAGTGCTCGTTTGTGAAGAACACTCATGGCGTAACGAACCTTGAAGTTGTTGGGGCATTCACTGTTGATGAAGGTATTCTCAATACCCTCAAACCATTGGAGGAGTCCAGTAGCTCCTTCTTCACCACTAAACTTTGGAGGGTTACAAGAGTTGAAATGCTTAAGGGTGCAAGCTTGGGGTCCATTTCCATTGCCATTGCCATTCCCGTTCCCGTTGTTGTGACCATTCCCGTTGCCGTTCAATTGGATGACCTGAGCGAGTAAATTGGGAACCAGAGTTGCGATTTGCTGCGCCATTTGTTGAGAAATGATCGCAGCCAGTTGAGCATCGACCCCATTGTTGTTGTGGTTAGGAACTTGGTCGTGGTTGTGGTTGTGGTTATCACCACCTTCTTCGTGGTTCTCACCATTGCTGTTGCGAGTGCTGCGGCGGGGAGGCATGATCTGTAATAGACACAATGAAATGAATGAGAGTTTATATAAGGGATGTAATCATTTATTCATTAATTAAAACGAATAAACGAAAACGTTGACTTATCAAAGATTTAAATTCTAATAACATATGAAGACATGCTTTAGCCTATAAGTGAACACTCATCCCGAGAATTCCCAGGTAGGCATCCGGGTCCCTCGTCTGATTGGGATATATGCGCAATGCCAGCCTAGACAGAAGACTCAGAATACAGGCGTTCACCCTTCCAGATTGCACGTGTTCGTTATTAAAATCTAGAACTTTGACGAGATCTCAAGGGGGTTCAGGTTAAAACCTGAGGAATTTGTCCTATTAGTCTAAGAGTAGATCCACTGATGGAGAGCAACCTTCTTGGGGGAATGAAAGTAGGGATAAGAAGTAGGAGGGTGATAGAGAATAGCAAGCAAAAGAAGCAAGTACTGGTTAAATCCTATGGTTATAGACTAGATTATCTTTCTAATAACCTAATTCCCTATAACCATGGCTCTGATACCAATCTGTAACACCCCAACCGATGGCGGAAACATCGGGGTGCCACGTATTGATGATTGTTTTCAGTAGCACATGGTATAATATAAATTTTAAATAATTTATTCAAACATAATATCCAAAATATGAAATGATGTCTAAGAATTCAAATACATGATATCAAATAACAAACTTCAATAACTTCAAATAAAACTTCAAGTAAAATCCTCATGCTAACTCAAGCCTCAGCTTCATTGTTACCTGAAACATGTTAATTTTGAAAGTATTTTGGGTCAACAAAAGTTGGTGAGAATTACATAGGTTTTTGATAATTGGATAAAAATGTTGTGCAATTCATGTGTCATGTCAATCTAGTCCATATGTGAGAACATACTAGAAATAAATCGAGTGCATAATCAACCCTGATGACTGTTATAATATGATACATACCATACGCTCATGGTCCAATTGAATATGTTATGCGATAACAAACACCCACGTAACCTTTGTAGGAGGCACGTATCCGGGTGGGATTGTCAGTCCAATAGATCTATCAATGTATACCGTCGGCTTGTACGGAGTTAATGATTATGCTAGAATGGTGCTTACTCTAATCATGCTCAAGACATAATGCAACATAGATAACACATAGACACATTGATGATTGAATTGCAATGATAATGTTATAACATGTTTCACCCCAAAAATGGTGATAAGTAAAAGGGGCTATGTAAAACTCACCTTAGCAAATGTTAAACTTGTTGAAAAGATGAAATAATAGTGTTGCCCAAAATGATTCCAAATATCACCCTATAATAAGGTAATATATAATAAGTCTAAGTCTAATTAACTTATAAGTGTATCCTAGGGTTTCGATTTGGGGATATCCAATTGTTGAATTTAAATTAAAATGTTAATTAACAAAGGAAAATTTGATAATTAATAAAAGAAAGTCTTTTTATAAAATTTGAATTTTTAATGTACACATTAAAGTGTTTGAAGTATAAAAATAATTTTTATAAAATTATTTCATTTAAAATAGATTTTTAAATCTATTTATTATAAATAGCCAATATTTAACTTTAATATTCAAAAATACTAAAATTAAAGAATTTCTATTTTAAAATCATATTTCTGTTCTAAATAATTAAAAATAATTTGTATAAAATTTTGGTGCAAAAATGATGAAAATTGGATTTATTATGATTTAATTATGATTAAATCTAACAAAAATTGATTAAAAATATAAAATAAATGATTTTACTGAATTAAAAATTATTTCAGTAAAGTTTAACTTTATAAAAAGTCAGGATAATTTTTGGAGAATTTAATAAAATTGTTTTGATATATAAATGGATTTTTATAAATATAATAGTATAAAAATGATTTAATTATTATAAATATTAAATAAATGAATTTTTGAAAAACAAAAATTGTAAATAAAACTTTTGACTCAGATTTAATAAATATAATTTTTTTAGAATTTATAAAATAGTTTTATTATTTAAAAACGAATTTATAAGTTTTATAAGAAATATATATATATATAATTGTTGTTTGTAAAAAGAAAAGAAAAGAACAAAAAAAAGGAAGTCAGAGCCGGGACTCGAACCCGGGTGACTGTTGTGGCAAGCCTTGGTCACAACCACTTGGCCTAGGCCAGTGGTTGTGATACTCTCTGATTAAAATTATATAAATACACTACGCGAATCAGAGTTTATCCCCAAAATATAATCACGAACCCTAGATTTAACAATTGGACAAATCACACATCAATAGCCTGATTAACCATAGGGCTATTGATGTGTGATGGCCGATGAACATAACCCATATAAATAATCAAACTCACAGTGTTGATTCGAGTATAATTGCCGGGTCAAGATAAAAGTCAACGGCGTTCAAAAATCGTAATAACAGAGGTGTTTCAGAAGAATTGTAGGTTAAGAGAGATAAGTGAGCGAGTTGTTAAGCTTCGAAGCACATCAATTTATACTGAGGATCAATGGTGGGTTTAATTGGAAGGTTTGACCCTCGTTTATTAACAAACGCGTATAAATTTAAAATTAGTCAATGATTTGTGTTAATTGACGTGTTGTACAGATTATACTAGGCCGGTAATCACAAAAACTTGCCAACATTAGATCAATCAAGAGTTATTGCACGAGCTTGAATCATACGCGAACCCACAGTTGACTTTCCTTGTCAACTGTGAAGGTTTAAAACGCGTATAAATATAATATGTGTCTGGGTTTATTACAAGTTGAAAGCTCAGCCCAGTTGGTTGTGTGGGTGAGTGTGTGTGTGGGTTTGTCCCGGTTCGATACCCGGCATAGGCAAAGCACCCATTTTTTTTATAAGCTGATAAGGGGGGGGGGGTGTGGGATCAGTTTTGGGCCCAATACATTGATGGGCCGGGCTGTTTGAGTAGTGGGCTTATTGTGAAGCATATGTATGAATAATTGTAGGGGTTCAAATATCACCAATAATACACTAGTCGTTTTAATTCGTAACGTATAATAAATGCGTAATGTTACATAATTCACCGTGCGCGTCGCTCTGCAGGTGGCGGTGGACCAAGTGCGTCAGCGGCCGGGGCGCAAGGTAGTGAGAAGACTGGTGAACCCAGTGTTGCTGAGCGGGTGATTGCTGAGAGTAAGTACTCTAACTTTGTTTGTGATTTTCTCCTTTGTTGTGTTTGCTTAAAGGTTTTTTACCTTGTTTGTAGGTCACAAGCGTAAACAGCCGGAAACGGTTGAAGAAGACGTGGCTGGTGGTTCGTCTCCCAAGCGGGCGGCGCTGGGTGGTGATCAACCGCAGGATTTGGAGCTGGAGCCGCCGCCAGTACGTGAGCCTTTTTATAAGAAGGCTCTGAAGAAGCTGAGAAGTAAGTACCTTCTGACGTTTCTTCTTCTTTATTTTATTTTTGATTTTTTTGTCAAGTTGTTTATCCGCTTTTGTTTCTTTGTAGGCTCTATTCCGCCTTCTGTAAAGCAGTTTCAGGAGGAGCGGAAGAAGAAGCTGGAAGAGGAGCGCGCCCAGGCTGAGGCGGCGCGTCAGGCCGAAGTGGTCCATAAGGAGGAGGAGGAGAGGCGCGCCGCCGAGGCGGCGTTGAAGAAAGAGGAAGAGGCGCGTGTCCGCCAAGCGGAGCTAGACCGCAAGCAGGCTGAGGATGCTCGCTTGGCTGAACTGGCCGTCAAGGAGGAGGAGGAGCGCCGCCTGGTGCTGTTAAAACAGCACGAGGATATGGTGCGGATCAAGAGGGAGCAGGCCCAAGGGATGGGTGCTCAGGGTGGTGGGGGCTCGCGGACCGGGCCCTCCTTTGTGGATTTAAGTGAGAAGGACGTGTTGGAAGCGTCTTCTCCGGGTGGTGGGGTTGAAGACCCTAAATTGAAGAAACCTGAAGGCGCGTTGGCGTCTTCGAGTGGTCCTGCCTTCCGGCTGGACGCTCCGGTTTATACGCCCGGGTGGCGTATAACCGAAAGCTGCCGATTCCTCAACCCCTTTGTGGCTGAGGAATTCGTTAGCTATGCGTTGCCGCCGGCTGAGCGCGCGCATCACCGGGCCCAAGACCGGGGTACCCTCTTCTCGGAGATGTTCATGAACTTGACGCAGACTCTGGGCAACCTTTATGCCCTGCACAGAGGAGAGGGTGAGTTTCTGGATGAGCGGGCGTCGGTTTCGGGTGAAGCCGAGCGTCTGGCGAGGGAGAAGGAGGTATACGAGTCCGCTCGTATACGTCTTTTGGAGCAGGTTCGGAAGCTGGAGTCCGACCTGCGTCAAAAGGATCTTGACGCCGCCGAGAAGCAGAAGACTTGGGCGAAGTCGACGGCGGTTGTGAATACTGAGTTGGAACGTCGCCGTCAGCTCGTTCAGAAGGCTGAAGTTGCTCTGGCTGAGGAGAAGAAGGTGGCGGCGGCAAAGGCGAAGGAGTTAGATGAGATCTCCTCTAAGTATGCCATCGCGATTGGCGACCTGAAGGCGAAGGACGCCGATGTGGTGAAGATGACCAGTCGGGTGTCCGAGCTGGAGGGTCAAATTAATGTCCTTGTAAGGGAGCGGGAGACTTGGGAGTTGGAGAGGACGCTCCTGCTGGATGCGCAGAGGGCCTACTGCGAGAAATCGCTCTGGGTTATGTCTAATGGGATCTCTGCGGTAAGTTTTCCCTTTTGTGTTGCTAACTCTTTGTTTCGTCCTTCGTTTTTGACTTAGTTTAATTTCTGGTTGATGTGTAGGTGTTTGATCGCTGCTGGAATGAGCCCAAGATGGGCGAGCAGGTTGCGGAGGTTGTGGATGTTGCGCGCACAACGGGCGTTCACAGCGGGTGGCTGGAGGGTTATCTGGCCGCCAAGGATGGGGCGCCAGTCGAAGAGCAACCTTTTCAGGATGTGAATACCGACGAACTGTTGATGGAGCAGCTTCAGAAGCTTGAGAAGATGGAGTTTCCAGTGCAGCAGGTTGTGCGGAGGAGTCTGACCGCGCTGGACGAGAGCGCGCAGAGAAGGAGAAGTCAGGGGCGGGTGGTTCGGGGACGGCCCATGAGCCTCCCCAGTAGTTTGTATTTTTCCTTTTCTTTGTCTTGTAAATATTTGACTTCTTTTTGTAATGATAAGTTGGTGTTTTGGTTCCATCTTGATGTGTATGCGCGTAGTTGATTACTTTATATATGAAGAGTAGATTAACTTCATATATTGTAAGTAACCTTAGCGTCCGTTGAGTAGAGTAAATTAACTACTCAATTTTTGGGCGAAAGGTTTATTTTTTCTAAATTTATGAAGGGTAAATTAACTTCATAAGTTGGTAATGTGTCGAATCTTTATGAAGGGTAAATTAACTTCATAAGTTAGGAGTAAAGTTTGTGGGTTCCGCGCGTACATGTAGAGTAGTGTAGTGGAAAACTGAAACGTTTACAAGTAGCATGGGCGCAGCTGCGCTACGTTCCATGATCTAGGTATAGGTGTGCCGTCAAGTCTTTCTAGCGCGTATGCCCCTTTTCCTAGTACTTGCTGAATTTTGTAAGGCCCTTCCCAATTGGGTGCAAGCTTTCCAGGGCGCTCGGAATGAGAAGCATAGTTGTCTCTTAGGACGTAGTCGCCGATGTCGAATGCGCAGCTTTTGACCTTGGAGTTGTAATAGCGCTCCAACTGTTTTTTGTAGTTTGCTCCGCGTATAGCTACGATGTCACGTCTTTCGTCTAAGAGATCCAAGTTGAGGCGCAGTTCTCTGTCTTTGTCGGTTTGCGCGGTGTTGAGGACCCTTGGTGATGGGAATGTTATTTCTGCGGGTATTATGGCCTCGGAGCCGTAAGTTAGGCTAAAAGGGGTTTCGCCGGTGCTGGTCTTGGTGAGGGTGCGATGTGCCCATAGCACGTGTGGGAGTTCGTCTACCCAACCTGTGCGCTTTGACCCTAGGCGAGTCTTGATGCCTTCGACTAGTGACCTGTCGATGCGTTCTACTTGGCCATTGCCTTGGGGGTGCGCGACGGATGTGAAAATCTGGCTGACGCCTAGCTGTGTTAGCCAGGTTTGGAGCTTTTTGTTTGTGAACTGTGTTCCGTTATCCGTAACGATCTCCATGGGTAGGCCGAAGCGACAGATGATGAATTCCCAGATGAATTTTTTGGTTTGTTCGGTACTGATCGAGGCGAGCGGCTTGGCTTCTACCCATTTTGTGAAGTAGTCCACGGCGACGATGAGGTATTGTATCCTTCCGGGGGCCATTGGGAATGGGCCAACCAGATCGATGGCCCATTTCTAGAATGGCCAGGCGGCCGTAACTGGGACCAGGTCATTTTTTGGGCGCAAGGTATTTGGCGCGTGTTGCTGACAGTTGAAGCATGTGCGCAGGATCTTGACGGCGTCCTGATGCATGCTTGGCCAGTAGTATCCTGCGTTCATAATTTTGGCGACGACCATTCTTGGACCCGCATGGATCCCGCATATACCTTCATGGATTTCTTTTATGAGGGAGGTGGCTGTTCCAGTATCCATGCATTTTAGGAGTGGGCTAAGGTAGGAGCGTCGGTATAGGATCCCGTTCATGAGTTGATAGTGCTGGGATTTATATTGAATTTTTCGGGCTTCCGCCTTTTGAGGCGGTAGTGTGCCCGTTGCCAGGTATGCCTGAATCGGAGTCATCCATGACCCGGCGCCCGTTTGTGTGATATTAACCTGTCTAAACGGTACAGAAGGTTATGCTAAGGTTTCGATGCGTACCTTTTTGGCCATATGCGTCCAAGCTATGGAGGCCATCTTGCTGAGAGCGTCGGCTTCTTTATTGCCACTTCGGTTGATGTGGAGGATTGTGCAGGTTGTGAATTTTTTGGCGAGGTGCTTTGCCTGGTCGACGTATTGGGCCATGACTGGGTCCTTGGCGTCGTATACGCCGTTCATGTGGCCCGCTATGAGCATAGAGTCGACATGGGCGTTTAGGTGTTTTGCGCCCATCTTGTCGGCGAGGCGTAGTCCCCGCCAAAAATGCTTCATACTCTGCTTCATTGTTTGTGCTTGGGAACTCGAGACGAACGGCGTATGTAAATTCTGTTTTGTCGGGGCTGACCAGGCGAAGCCCTGCGCCTGCGCCCTGATCGTTGGAGGCTCCGTCCGTGTATAATGACCAGGTTAATCGGTCGTCTGGGATCGGTTTGGGGTCTTGCTCATCTTTGCAGTCTTGGATTTTATCTATTGGGATTTCTGCTATGAAGTCTGCAAGGACCTGTCCTTTGATTGCGGGTCTTGGTTTGTAGATGATGGTGTATGCGCCGAGCTCGATTGCCCATTTCGCCAAGCGTCCCGAGAGTTCTGGTTTGGAGAGCACGGTGTTGATCCTATAATCTGTTAGGACATTGATTGGATGTCCTTGGAAGTATCGCCTTAGTCGTCGTGACGCATGTACGAGTGCGAGAACGAGTTTTTCCATGGTTGAGTATCTGGTTTCTACGTCTGCCAGGGTGCGGCTGATGTAGTAGATCGATGTTTGTACATTGTTGCGTTCTACTAGTAGTACTGCACCTATTGTTGTTTCTGACGCAGATAGGTATAGTGTAAGTGGTTCTTCCGGCAGGGGTGCTGTTAGTGTCGACAAGTAAGCTAAACACTGTTTCATTTCACGAAAGGCTACTTACGCTTCTGGTGTCCAGCGGAATTGGGTTTTCTTTAGTACATTTCTTAGGGTGTGGACAAAAGGAAAAGATTTGGAAGCGTAGTTTGATAGGAATCGGTTGAGCGCGACTAGGCGTCCCATCAGTGTCTGCACGTCTTTTATTGAGCTTGGTGATGGCATGCGTTGGATTGCCTGTACTTTTTCCGGGTTTGGCTTGAAGCCGCCATTGGTAACAATGACGCCTAGGAATTTTCCTTCTTCAGCTCCGAAGGAGCATTTCCCCGGGTTGAGTTTCATTTTAATGTCGCGCAGTTGTTCGAAGGTGCGCTGGATGTCTACTAGCATGGTGTCCTCTTGAGTGCTTTTGATGACCAAGTCATCGACGTAGACTTCAAGGTTGACGCCAATCTGGTTGATGAAAGCATGGTCCATGAGGCGTTGGTAAGTTGCGCCGGCGTTTTTGAGTCCAAAGGGCATTTTGGTGTAGCAATATACCCCTCGGTCTGTTCTGAATGCCGTTCGGTCTTCGTCCTCGTGCGCCATTTGTATTTGGTGATATCCTCGATATGTGTCGAGGAAGCATTTGTATTTGAATGGCGCGAGGGAGTCTACCTTTAAGTCAATTTCTGGGAGGGGGTAGTGTAACAACCGGCAAAAATAAGGTAATTCCGTACAAATTAATTAATATATGATTAACGTAATTAAATGCAATTATGTGTGATTTAATTATCAAGGCCTTAGGAGATAGCAATTTCCAAATAGTGCATAGGAATGCATACGTTTAATGGTAAAGCATGATTGGATCATGTGCGAATAAGCTATCCGGTATGGACGTTGGCAATTACCCGGTAACAATTAAATAAACGAAAAGGATCCCGGAAACCCAGGATATAAAATAAAGGGTATTTTCATGAAATATAATAAGTTTTGGAACTCCAAAACCATAAGTGAAAACGTCTTGTACAAATCTCCCGGTAACGAATAAAATGCGCGTACCGCACCCGATACGCGTATAACTCATAATTTCACCCGGCAAAGGCCTAAATAACCAATCAACGCTTAAATTAGACTATATTTAAGGGTTATTAAAGGTATTTTTAATGTCCGGATAACGCGTGATTAAAACCCGAAAAATACCCGAACGACACCCGGACGACGAGGGATTAAACTTAACAAATATTGGGTAAATATTTGAAGTTGTGGACCCCACCTAGACCCATCAAAGGGCCGGCCTTATGGCCACAAAACATCCATGCTTTGTGTTTATAATTATAATCTAAAGATCTAGTATAAAGCATGCATGTGCATAAGACAAAAGATGTAAGAAAACATTAGTACAAAAGTAACCACCTCCTTGTCCCCCTTGGATGATTTTCGGCCCATGGCCACAAGAATCCAAGACAACACTTAGCTAATCATCACACTAGTATACACATGCATGTGTGAGGTCTTGTATAAAGATTAAGATGGATCATAAGGATTTACCAAGATTACAAGCAAAACTCTCCCTTGTCCCTTCAAAACCCACGGCCACCACCACTATTCCCACATCCATCCAAGATCATTTTTGTACTCCATAAATCTCTTGAATCTTTAGTAATAATCACAAGATCCATGGAAGATTACATGTGATAAGGCTATAAATAACATGTGTTAGAGATTTGGATATCAAAGCAAAACAACTCCTCTTCTTCTTGTTCTTTGGCCGTGAGTTTCCCACCATCCATACACATATTTCTTTCAAGTTTTTACATCTCCAAATCACTTAAAACAATCCATCATCCAAACCCCTATTGTGTGTTTCAAGCTTGGAGCTTAACCATTAAGGAAGAACACACTAAACCCCTCTCAAAATCAAAGGTTTTGTCTTCCCTAGCCTTGTGCTAGTAGTAAGCTTCTTAACCTTGTTTTTGATTATTATTATTCATGTATGTGTTCTTAGAAGCAAGTTGTACATGAAGGGTTTAGAAGGTGGTTTGAACATAATCTTTAATAGGTTTTACTTGTGTAAAATAGATGATTAAAGATATGTAAATAAAACATGGATTTGATGATGATAAAGTAATGATCTTGAAAATATATAAAGTTTACACTTAAACTAAGTAGGATGATGATTTGGTTAAGATTGTGGAATGAACTTGAATATGTTAAAAAGTAACTTTGAATCATCTTATTATGATCATCTAAGGTATAATGTATGGTGGAACATATTAGAAGTTCATGGAAAAAGAAGATGAAAAATTAAAGTTAACTTACTTAGAAGAATGATATTTTGTTAAAATGGGCAAATACATAAAACACACATACAAGTAGTCTTACATATGGAATATAAGACTAACAAAAGTGTTTTGATACAAAAATAACTTACCAATAAAAAGTTGAATCTTCAAAGTCTACTATTTTGAGTGAAAAATGTTAACTTTGGAAGTTAGAGTGGAAAAATGCAACTTTTGAAAGTTGAGGGACTAATATTGTAACTTTGAAAGTTAGAGGACTAAAATGGATATTTTAGAAACTATTAGTCCAAAAATGCAAGTATGGAAAGTTTGGTGTCAAAAGTGCAAGTCATAAACTTCTAAGGATGATTTTGGTAAATACTAGTAGATATACTTGGGTATTTTGTATAAAAGTATATTTATGAAAGTTATAAAAATATGGATTACATTAACATAAGGATTTTTATAAAATAGAGATTTTATAAAAATATTGAACAAACTTGAGAAACTTATACAAAAATGAATACTTTTATATGAATGGGAATATAAAAGTGTTGGAAACATTTTTGTAGTTAAGTTGACAAGTTGGGTTAAAAATACATAAGTATTTTAAACCTTCCAAGAAACTTGTGATAAGAGGAAGAAATATGGATAATATTTCTATAAAACACATGTTGGGAAAAACTTGGAAAAAAAAATTAACTATTCGAGCTAAGATATCGAACTAAGACGCGTTAACGAACCGTACACGGACAAATCATGAGAAAAATGCCATTGCGGCAAGATAAGAAAATATATATTTTTAAGAAGTAAAATATATACATTATGGGTGAAAACTAATAAACACTTTCCTAAGTGTTGGAAGAATTGTTCGTGGGAGAAAAACATGACATAAACAAATAAGACGTTAAACAAACGTATATACTTAACAAGAAAAATTACACATTTATATATATGTACGCTCGTCTCGGCAAAATTCTAGTATATCTACTTAATGGGAAAGTAGATATGTGGGAAGGAAAGCCGCGACGAGAAGACAAGGATATATATATGTGTATGCCGTACCGACAAGATCCTAGTATATTTATTTGAATGGGAAAATAAATATACGGTATGGTAAGTTGAATCGGGTGTTAAGAATATACAATCGAACGACAAGATCTTAGTATATTTGTTTAAATGGGAAAACAAATGTGCGGCAAAGTGAGTCGGGTCGAGTGTTGAAATATATATTATATCGAGCGATGCGACCTTAAGTATAATTATTTAAATGGGAAAATAATTATATGTTAAGTGAAGTCGAGTCGATGATAATAAGATACAAGTTAAGAAAATATTAACAAGAGTAATATATAACTTGTAACACAAAGGGTAATGTAACGCCAACGAAACCTAGGATACGCGCTTAATTAAACGGGATTTGGAATAACTTGTGGTCGGGAGTTGGGTGTACAACTTGCCAAGGCACATGCACTATAGGAATAGTGACTTATACGTCTAGGACGTTTGTAGGTGCGAGACCATCTTTGCTATCCGCCTAGTAAGCCAGACAGAGTTTCAGGTGAGTTTCACGGCCCCATTTTAAACTATTTTTACGTTTTTCGGGGGAAAGATATGTTAGGAAAAATGTATGACGGGTTTATTACTTGAGGTGTGACCGCCACTCGGGGTTGAGTCCTCGCCTCTATAATCATTTGTTCAGGGAAATGAAACCGGTGGAATATTTGAATAGTACTATTGGTGCCTGACAAGGCCCACCCCTAATCGATAGCGTCGATTATGCATTAGGTTATGCCTGGGGTGCATATATTCTGAACTTAAGTCGTGGGAAACCGAGTAACGACTTGGAGCGGGGCATAGTTATTATATACGTCTTGGTTTGATTATAGTCTCAAGTAGAGTTATAGGAATTTGCAACTCCTATATATTGTCATAACATGGTATTTCCCAAGTATTCAAGTTTTGGAAACTAAAAACCTGTGAACTCACCAATATATTTTATATTGACGAAACTTTTAAACATATCTTTCAGGTAATTAGATGAAGGAGAACCGGGCAAGCTGGGTCAAGGAATCCTCCAATGCGGCGTCAAACTTTTGCGGGGTTTCACTTTTATTTCCCAAGGCATTTGGGATATATTTGAGAAACCTCTATGATTGTCTTAAAAACAATTTACTTTTGTGTAATATTTGAACAAGATTTGACGTCATAATAAATGACCCATTTTCTTAAATTACTTGTGTTTAGCAATAACCTTGACTTTATGCTTTGAACCGTCGCGCCACGTGTTTCCGCCATTGTCGTGGTGTGACAGGTAGTGATCTTTTGGACATGCTTTGTTAAGGTTCTTGTAGTCGACGCACATGCGCCGGGACCCGTTCTTCTTAAGGACCATGACAGGGATGGCTACCCAGGTTTGGTAGTTGCATTTTCTGATGATGCCCGCTTCGAGTAGATCGTCGACTTGTTCGTTCATGGCTTTGACTCTATCGGGGCCCAGTGGCCGCTTTTTTTGGGCCACCGGGCGTGCGTCTTTGTAAGTGTTGAGGCGGTGCTCGACGATGTGTCTTGGGACGCCAATCATGTCTGATGATTGCCATGCGAAGATGTCTTTGTTCGCCACCAATAATTGCTTGAGGTGTACTCTTACTTGGGGGGAAAAGGTCCGCCCCAAAGTAATGGTTTGTTCGGGGAAGGCCGGATTGTGTAACACCCCAACCGATGGCGGAAACATCGAGGTGTCACGTAGTGACGATTGTTCAATAGCTCATGGACTAAAGTGTAAATTTTTTAATACATTGATTAAATAATTTATTACATTGAAATGAAATACAACGATTCTAACTGCCAACTAAATTGAAATACAATGAATCAAAATCTAAATATAAATCCGAAAGCTTAAAGAATGCATCTCAAAACAACCTGAAACATGTACAAAATAATTTGGTCAATACAAAAATGTATTGGTGAGCATACCCTGTTTAAATAAATATAGTAGAAAAGTGTTTAGCAATTCATGTGCGGTACCATTTGCAATTATGTAATAAGTAATATCCGTTCAAAACCAAACCTGAGAATAATGACTAACACATGACTAACCAACTGAATAATGAATTAACAAGACAATGACCAAGATTCTCTCAACAGAGTCTCAAGGGGGTATACCATAGTACTATTCATTGAAAAGCTAGGCCGCCCAGCGGTTAATGATTTTGACAAGTCATAGACACACCAATTAACATAAAGCAAACACACATGAGAATTGCATTAAGTATAAGAAATTGAAACTTGATTAATATATAGGTACATGAGTCACCCCAAAGTAGTAAAACAGTAAAAAGGGGAAAGATATACTCACAGTTTGCGAAAGCGATCAAAATCCACTTAAGCGGTCGTGAGCTAAGTAATGGGAATTCCGAGGAATTCAACCTATAATGTGTAAGAATACTAATAAGGAAAAGTCTAAGAGTCTAAAGCATCTAGGGTCCTAAGGCATTAGGGTTTGCTAAGTCGATTTGGGGAATTAGAATTTTAATGATAAGTCGCGTTAATGTAAAAGTGGTATATCACAAATAATACATGAAAGGTTGTAAATGTGGTTTAAACAATATAATTACTACCTATTAAATATTTAGATAAAAATATGTTTGAATAATTAAAACAAAATAATTTAGTTAATTACTTTAACTAAATTAAAATAAATACAATAATCATAAATGTGTAAATAAATAATTATGTGTTACATGATGATCCGACAAATAATAATTAAGACTTTCCAACACAAGAAATATTTCTATTTTATAAGAAAAGTATTTGTAAAATAGTTTCTAATTAATATAAATAAATAAATGACTAATTATATTTAATTAAACATAAATAAGATTAAAAATACAAGACATGGACCAAAAATATTATTTTTATAGGAAATGGATTCTTTCTGATGTAAATCAATGAAATTAATTTTCCCATAATTTTTATAAACTTATTTATATTTAAAACTGATTTAAAGAGATTAAATCATGTTAAAATGATTAAAAATAGGAAAATCAATAAAAATAAATATTTTCTGAACCAATAATTTTTATTTTAGTTCATGATGATGAGAAATAATTACTCAAAAAGTTTGAGATTAAAATCATTAAAAATGAATTTTTAATCAATTAATTATGATTAAAACAATTTAAATCATTAAAATTACGAAAATAATTTATTTTCCAGAAATAAAAATGTGATAATTTTATTTAGGGTGTCAAGATGTTACACCTAAATTTTCATGATTTTTGAAGCAAAAATGGATTTACTATGAATATTCTAAGTTTAAGGCACACACATATATATATATATATATATATATATATATATATGTAAATATGTAAATAAAGCAAAAAAATAAAACAATGAAAAAAAATGGGAAAGGGTCGCTGATTACAGGGATCGACCCCTAATCCTTTTGTTTGTAATCAAACATACTCAACCACTAGACCACATAGTCACATGTTGTTCCATATCTGAAATTAATTCCATTTAAGTATTATCTCTATGTTCATCTTCTTCCCCAATTCTACCTATAAACCCTAACCCTAGACTAAAATTAATAAAACTGATTAAGTGATGTTTAAGCATTAAATTTATGGGGCTTTTAATCAGAAATCTACGAAGAACAAAACGGCAATAAAAACAAGGACTCACAATATGTTTTGAGGTTTCAAAAACTCGATGTGCAGGTCCGAACTTGCGAGGCCGATTACCACGGTTCTGGAACGATTTGGAGGTTTTTTTAGAGTGGGTTAAGCTATGTAATCGTGCAGAAACGCGTTGCAAGGATCCTTTTATAGTGTTGTTCAATAATTAAGTCGTTTAAACTCGTTTTAAAACACCTGACGGTTACAACATTACACCCGCGTTTAGGGCCAAATTAACCCACGTTTAATGCTGTTTTAAAATGTTTAAATCAATTAGTATGATTGCAGAAACGTTTGGGAACCGATAGAAACTGAAACGGCCATTAATACGCGAATTTGTGGCTCGCCGGAAAAGAACTCCGGCGGCCGGAATATGGGTTCTCCGGAAAACCGAGTTGGCTGGAAAAGAAGCCTTTATCTTTGTTTAAAACTTTCAGCTTTTGACATAATTAGTCCTTATAGTTAAACCTTGTTAGTTCTTTACATTTCAGTTAGTTTTTCCCTTATAATACTTAACCAAAGTTAACTTATTTAACTTAAATATTTTTAAAACTTTATGAAACTTGAATTTTTTTTTATAGAATCCCTTTACGAATATGTTTCAACATACGCATTTGATTAAAACTTTACCCGGTCCATATTAAATATAAATGATAAATTTTTAATTCGCTCAAAAATTAAATTTGAAAACGGCGAAACTTACAAGGACTATAATGGAAATATTTGAAGGGCTATAATTGTCAATTAGATGAAAGACGAGGGTGACGGATGTCACAGATTGAGAACCCAGTTTTCATCATTCGGTGGGGTTGGCGCTCGCGCCGCTGGGTCGTTTATCGGGTCAGTTGTCATGAGGCACTCCTGGTTACCTCGGATGTATGCGACCCCGGTGGGTGTTGGAAAAACCCATGGTTTGGTGCGGAGTTGATGCGGTGGAGTTGAAGTTTGCCAGACCTTGTCTGCCCAGCAGTATATCGTATGAGGAGATGGCTGGGATGAAGTGAAAGGTGCAGACTTCTGAGCGGGTGTGGGTGCCATCATCAAGTGTAACTGTAAAATCAAACTTGCCAATGGGGTGTATTACCTCGTTGAAGAAACCAGCGATGGGTGCATCTGGTTGCAGGCGCGCTTTGTCTTCTTCGTCGAGTTGGTCGAAGCAGTGTTGGTACATGATGTCGAAGCTGCTACCGCCATCGCACATCATCTTGTATGTTTGGTAGTGCCCGAACAGTGCTGTGATGGTGAGTGGGGTTATTGAATTTGCGCCCCCTGGTATTGTAGGGAGGATAACTTGGGCCTCCCTCCAGTTTCTGTCTGTTGTGATTTCCGATTGTTGCGACGTGGCCGCTATGTCTTGGAGATTCGTTTTCCGCTTGATGTTACGCGTCATGTTGCAATGTCTGTTGTATGCGCCGTGGATGTGGTGTGTTTTGATATCTTTGATGGCCTTGGCGGGCTCGTCTTGCCGGCGTGCTCCGGCGCGGACATTCTTGACCAAGTTGGCCAGCTTCCCTGAACGTAGGGCTGCCTCAATCTCCATTTTGAGGTTGTAGCAGTTGTCAGTGTCATGGCCCACATCCTTGTGGAAATCGCAGAATCTGGTGGTGTCAACATTTTTTTTGTTTTGTTCCCATAGGTTTTGGGATCTTGAAAGTTACCTCTCCAGTTGAGAGGACTTGTGACAGCACCTGGGATGGTGTTTTTGTGAGGGGGGTCCAGTCTTGATTTCGGCGACCGCTGTTGCGCTGGTCGCGAGTTTGCTTGTTACCGATAATGTTTCTGGCGTCGCCAGAGCTTGAGTATCGGCCTTCGTCAGTGGAGCCGGAGATGCGATTCCAGACAGATGCTCGGTTATTGTCGCGGTTGCGGGTGTTGCTGGAGCTCCCTCGTTGGTTTTAGCGCATCGTTTTTTGGTTGTCCGCATATAGTTTGGAGATGCGGACGACCTCTTCCCAAGAATCTGGGACGCCATCTTTCCCTTGGAGGGTGTGTTGGAGGCCGCCATCGTTGACGTTGGCCAGGAAGGTGGTCCGAGTTGCCTCGTCCCCCGTTCCCAACTGGAGCGCTTCCTTGTTGAACCGTACGATGAAGTCTTCGAGCGGTTCAGTGTCTCTGCGTTTGCACAGAGAGATCTGGCTTTTGTCGCGCTTGTGACGATGTTGTTGGCTAAAGTGGAGTGGAAATTTTTCGATCAGCTGTTCGTAGCTGTCGATGCTTCCGATGGGGAGGTTATCAAACCAGACCCTGGCGGCCCCGGTAAGCGTCTGGGCGAACATGTGGCACCAGACGGGTAGGGTCCATCCGATGACGGCCCCGGCTTGGTTGAAGATGCCGAGGTGATCGTCCGGGTCGGTGAGACCGTCGTATATTCTGACGTTGGTCGGCAAGCGTTGGCGTGGCGGGATTGGTGCTTGGGATATGCGCCTGGTAAATTTGGACTTGTCCGCGAAGGCCGTGGGCCTGTAGGGAAGTGACAAGTTTGTGGTGGCGTCGTTGTTGTATCTGTTTAGCCGTTCCCGCCGGTAATATGGGCTATGGCGATAGTCCCTGGAGGCATCGTCTTCCCATGAACTCTTGTCATAGTCTTCCTCGTCGAACCGGTTGCGCTCTGCACGGGCCTGGTCCTCAGGAGATTGCCCTGGACCTTCCCCGTGACGGGCGGCAGCCGATGTTCGCGCGGGTGGTTTGGAAGAAGAACCCGCAATTGCTTTGCCGGTCCGTCGGCGTCGTTCTAGCTGAGCGTCTAGAATACGCCTCTAGCTCTCGTACCAGTCATTGTTCAGGGCATCGATTTCCTCCTCGGTTGGAGGTGCTGGGTCGGTGATGTGGAATTCTAGGTTTCTGGGAGTGACGAGGGTTTGCTGGTTATTGTCGTGATCCCCAGATGTTGGGTGGGATGCCGGAGTGGCGTCAGTGATGTCTTCGACGGCTCCAGATGGGGTAAATGCTCTTGGGGGTGAAGTCATTTTTGGATTTGGGTTTGATGGATATAGCTGTTAAAGCTGTTTTGTTTAGAGTATTTGTGGTAAGGCCACGGATGGCGCCAATGAAGAAACACGAATACTGGGTTACCGAATAGGTGCTAACCCAGTGGGTGGTTCTACTGTATTTTTATAAAGAGAGTGTGATTACAAAATACGTGAAGGTCTAAGGACAAAACCAAGGAATTAAGAGACTACCGATTAGAAGAGCCGAGCCTCTAAAGGTTAGTAAAATAAACAAAGGGTTGAAGAAGATACGAAAGAGTTTGTCTGCTTCTTGAGTGAAAGTATGAGAGATATTCGATGCCCATAAAAGGAGAAGGAGCTCCCCCTTTTATAGTACCTGGATATCCTACTTTCTCAGCCCATCCTCTACCCTTAACGGGGCCCGGCCCAGGTAGAGGTGTCTCCGTAATCCGGCCCAAGTCCTTAAGCCCATTTGGTGCAAGTGGGTTTTGGTAAAAAGAAGAAAGTAAAACACTAAGGGGGGATGTTACCGTCCCGACGACTGTATACGTGGCGCCCAGTGAATGGACGCTAATGGGCGGTGGACACGTGGTGCCCGCCCATTGGTAGATCAAGGACGGTGGACAGCTACCCCTTTCTTGGGCGTCGAGGTGGGTTGAGAAAGTCTGCCTTGTCAGGAAGATGTCTTGGCCAGGAGGCTGCCACGTCGTCGTTCTTTCTGTTTGTCAGACTGGGAGTAGTCTCTGATTGGAGAGGAACTCTGACGGGCCGCCTGCTGTGTCAGAGATATTTTGCTTGGGGCAGGGGTGAGTCCCGAGGCTGACCAAGAAAGTATCTTCCACTTGTGTTGATATAGCTTGCTGAGGAAGCTTTGAAGTATGTTGGTAAAGCTTGCACCTGGCGTCAGACCTATCGCTGACGTAGAACGGGTGGGTGGACGCCAGATGTTCCGTCGACATAGAACGAGTGTTTAACGCTCGCGTCAGACGGCAGATGCATCGCTGACGTAGAACGGACTAGTGGACGCCAGACGTTCCGCTGACGTAGAACGGGCGGATGGGCGCTAAACGATCCGCTGACGTAGAACGGACGGATGGGCGTCTGGCGAAGCTTGTTCTAGGTGGGCGATGATATGGTATTCGTAATGTTTTGATACCATATCCCTTCAGAAGCCAATGTTTTCATTTTTGTTTTATTTTTTAGTTATTTATTTATTATTTATTTATTTATTTATTTATTTATTTATTTATTTATTTTGCAGAGATACTATTTTTGATCCTAAATTTTCAGCTATGTGTGGTGTTTCACTTATGTGTAAAGCTAATGTACATTTAAAATACATGTTTATAACAAGGGTATATGTTCACTATGTTGTACATAAATTAATTAATAATGTGCTCGTTGACTTTTGATTTATTTTTTCAAGCTTATTAACGGTGCTTTCATTGAAAGTACTACCCACCACATAATATTTCTCTGTTGTTTTCTTGTTATTGCCTTGATTCTCTTCACTACCTGCCACATAAATATTTCTAAACGATTTTTAAAAATAAACCACTTGTAACTCACACGTAGAAATGAACATAGATTGATACGTTAAGTTATTTCGAGTATGCATTATTGTGAGTCAAACTTTTAGACTTCGAGACTGGGTCAAACTATAAGGATAACTTAGTCAGATTCTCAAGCGCCACAACGGGATTTCGCCCAGTGTCGCAACAAAAGGATAAAACCGAATAAATAGAGTCATGATATGTTCAAAAAGACATCAATATGTTTTTTACATCGGTTGAAAATCGTAAAAAATGAATGTCAATAACGTTGATGATACTGATATTGTTGGGACAATATCAGTTCGGTTCGTCATGGTGTTGGTAATACAATATCAACATTTGACACCCACTATAGCTTAACGATATAAAAAAATATACCCTATTGCAAATACAACTTCATTCTAAGGAAATATATATCGGAAACCATAAAACAAATATTGGTACCGTTACTGAAGTTGTTCGAATGGTTTCAGACCGGTATGTCACAGTAAAGAAAAAACAATTATATCAACCCAATTTTGTAACAAAACTTTTATAGAAACATAGATAAAAATAAACATCAATTTATAAAATAAATTATATACTTCGATTACTTGTATATTATACTCACAACTCCTCACAACTCGATTTCAAAACAAAGTTATACTAAGATGTAAATAAAACCATACACATCGTAATTGTATACTCAAAACTTAATATTAAATTTTTCAAATAAAAAAGTCACGTTGCTACAGTATATTCAGAATTTTATTAAGTGTTGCATTATCTTATTATAAATAACAAAAGCGTAAGTCAATTTTTAAAAATAAAACTAGGGTAGATTTGATAATATCTATCTCTGTGTTTCGATTGCTTTTACATATTTCTCACAACTTGATTTTGAAACAAAATTATATCAAGACGTAGATAAAAATAGATAACTATATTCAAGATTTTATAAAATAATATAAATATGAAATTAAAAAAATAATAAAATAATACTATTTTCGCTTCTCATGCTCATGCGTTAGCATTCTGTATATATATAGAACTTTCAAATGAATGCATTAGTTATTTTCCCAACCAATGAGATACACGTCATCCCTAAACCAAAAATGACATTGTTTTATAGCAGGCTACTAGGCGTCAGCTAACTTTGGTTAGAACAAGCTAAAAGAGCTCTTAGACCATTAGGTGTGGAGGAGGCCCATCTTTCATGCCTTGCCTCCATCTCAGCTGCCACATCAACGTGGGGTAAGAGCATTCATGAGTTGATGATCCTAGGGGTGTGGAGAGGACCATCATCATTTAATGCTTTTTTTTTGTATTAAACAATATTATCATATTAATATAAAAAGTAAAGATGTATTTAAATAAAAAACAAACACTTAAATAAATAAAAAAAACGTACAATAAAAATAAAAAAAAACATACACTTAAATAAAAAAAAGTACAATTTTTAATTAAAAAAAACACAAACTACGGATTATATTTTTTTGCGATGCTCTCCTTCATCTTGAGCAACACGGGACGGTCTTCTTCGGGGTAGTCGTTGATGTTTGTTGTCATTATTCGCCATTCTTCTATTTGCCTATCTTCGTTCTTTTGGCGAATGTTTTCCTCCACCCTCTTTTGCTTTAAGCGAAGCTTTTCTTCGACTTCGCGTTCCTTCAATTTCTTCTTCTCTGCTTGACTTTCACTAAAGGTATTTTTGAAGGATGCCAATTCAGCGACCAAACCGTCCAACATTGACCCGCTCCCACTCCCTGACGCGGCTTGTTTTTTTGCTCTGTCCCTCCCTATGGGTCGTGGCTCCTCTTGAACGGGAGTATCCTCGAACTCTGGGTCTGGGTCATCGTTTATATTTATTTGACAATGACCGGTCGACCCGCCTCCCACGTTATAATCGCCCGACTCCGAAGTTTTGGTTCGTTTGGCTGTTGCAACCGCGTTTGGAACCGGTGCCCATTTGCGAGATGTCTTCAACACCGTCCATGCTCGACATGAGGAAAAACATGGCCATACTTGTCTTCATATTTACGCATCGCCTCCTTGAAAATCATTTCTCGTTAAACCCACTTGGATGGTTCACATACAACGGATTATAAAAGGCGATGAACTTCCCGATTGTAGTAGTCATTTTCCTCCATTTAGAACTTAAAGCCTCCTGCTTGCGATAAACTCCTTGCTCCATCAATTGGTGAAATTTATCTCGTACTTCGGCATATAAACTATCTCCCGTTTGATTAGTCCCTACATTTTTAAATAAAACATATATTAGAGAATAATTTTTTTTTATTGTATACTACATGCTCAAAGATGTTATTACTAGTTTTCGGAAATAATTACATGGAGATAACGGGCAGGCGGGCAACAAGCTGCGCCGCCACCCCTTTCTGGACGGCAAACCCTAACTATGGGATCTTTCGAACTAGCCAAATACGCCTTCGCTAACGCTTCTTCTTCCAATTTCGTCCATGGGGTTTTTTTGGACGACCCTTCTTCTTTATCTTCACCTTGCTTTTTTTTCCCCTTCCCCTTCGCCTTCCCCTTCCCCTTCCCCTTCGAACGTTGGACTTGTGTTTCGGGGACAACCTCCACCTCATCATCTTCTTCATCTTCGAGTTCAAAATTGGGTTGTCGTTGTGGTTGTAGAGATGGACGGAATGGCTGAGTTTGCAAAAGTTGGGTAAAGGATTGAGGGTTATGATGCATTTGCATATGATGGAATTGGTTAAAAGTAGTGGGGTTTTGGTGCATTTGGGGATATTGGGTGAAAGGGTTGGGAGTTTGTTGGAAACCCGAAAAGTAGCCCAAGATGGATCCATTGGCATCGTGAACGGGTTTGGATTCGGGTTGTTTTGATTATGTTGTGGTGGTTGATTCGGGTTTGGGTTGTTTTGGTAGGGATCCATTGCAAAATATATAAAGTATTTTTATATAAAGGGTGGTGTTTGATATAAAAGTGGTGTTTGAAATGTGGTGAAAAATGGTAAATTGGTTTGGTTTAAATAGGTTTTTAAAAAAAAATGGTAGATTTTTTTTTTAATTAAACGGTCACAAACGTTCAAAATTGGCCCAACGTTCAAACTTCACGCGTCCCAACGAAGAAAACAGCCCCGGCATCAACAGCATTGAGATGCCTCTCTTACCCATGCCGCCCCTAGGGGGCGGTGTAGCGAGGCCCGACATCTCGATGTTGCCCCTATGCCCCCCCCCCCCACCTAATGGTCTTAGAGCATTCACACTAAATACTCTATCTCAATAATTACACTAAAAATCACTAACTTTCTTTTTCCTTTTCTATTTAATAATACTTATTCTATACTTTTATCATTACATTTTCTCTCTCATCTACTCACAACAACTTTTAAAGATATTAAAAAATTATAGAGGGTGAACAGTGTCTTCTTCAAATTTACTGATGAACGGTGTCTCCTCTATATATTTTCTCTCTCCTCTACTCACAACCACTTATACTCACTCTATATAATATAGAGGCTCCCATCACACTAATATAGAGCATCTATTGTGAATGTTCTTAGCCTTCGGCTAAACAAAAAGTACCGCATGAGACTTAGCCGTCTTAGGTATCCTTTAGGTGTCGTTTTTGAAGAGGGTGTTTGGGATTGAATTTGGAAATGCAAAAGTGCTTTTAGTCAGAAGTGCTTATTGACTTATGACTTTTTGAAAAAGAGTTTTAAAAAAAGTTGTTTGGATTAGCTTTTGGGATGAGAAACGTCAAAAAGTCAATAAATTGTCTTTTTTTATGTGTTTCGCTTAACTTATTGTGAATATTGGTTGTATGGGTGGTAGATTTGTAATTTTTTTTCAAAAGTCAAAAGCCATGATTTCTAACTTCTTAAAAACAACTTATTCACCCTTAAAAGCCAAAAGTCAAAAGTCAAAACAAAACGTGCTTTTGGGTTACACAAAAATTGGCTTTTTGGAAAAGCCAATAAGTCAATAAGTGTAACACCCCAACCGATGGCGGAAACATCGGGGTGTCACGTAGTGACGATTGTCCAAAAGCACATAGTTTTTAAAATTCAAGTTCCATTAAATAAATATTCTAATAATGGAATTTATTACGACGAAAAGGAAACAATACTAAATGTTCAACATCAAACTAAGCCAATAACCAAATAAAAATAAAACTAGACTTCAACTTCTAACGTCCAAAGCACGTAGAACTTCAAACTGCATTATTCCCTGAAACATGTTTAAGTTGGAAAATGTGGGGGTCAACTATAAATAGTTGGTGAGTAATACATTTGTGTTTTATAAAAAAAAAATTTAATTAGCAAAGTTTTGTAAGTCATGTCTATATATCAAAACAATTTGTAATAATATTAATGGGAAACCATGGTGTTGTATAGTCAACCCTATTGACAATGACGTAACTCAATGAGCTAGTAGAAAATGACGTAACTCAATGAGCTAGTATAAATTGACGTAACTCAATAAGCTAGTATAAAATGACGTAACTCAATGAGCTAGTAAAAAGCTGTGTCAATCATCCCTGAATTTATGCGGGGGATGTGCTTGTCGAACCTATAGCGCTATAATCTACTATAGTTGGCTTGATCAAAGTTAATGACTACACTGAGGCGGGTTCACCAACTAATAATAAAAACAAATGCGTAACGATATAAAAAAAAGATAAAAAGTAAACATGTTTCACCCCTAAAAATATAAAAGCATTAAGAAAGCGGGGCTATATAAAACTCACCTTAGCAAGCAAGCAAAATCCCAAATATGCAATAGCAAGTATATTGATTCCCAAGGAAATCATCCTAGATCAAGCATTATAAAGTCTAAGTACCACAAATCTAAAAAGTCTAAAATTTTTAGGTCGATCGATTAGGGTTCTCTAGTTTTGAGGAGTACACTTTAAATGTTTGATTTTGTGAAATTGAAGTCAACAAATCTATTAAAAAATTACGATAAGGTTAACGAGAGAACTGATCACCAACTAATAAGTTTAATACAATTCTAAAATTTAAAATATATTATGTAGGAATTTAGGAGTTAATTAATACAATAAAATAGAAATAAAAAGTCAGTATATAAACAGACTTTTAATGATTTAATATAAAGTTCAATAAGGTTTAAATAATAATATTTAGAATATTATAATTTTCCTCTTAAACGTATGATAAAATAATAATAATAAAAGAATCAAGTTATCTTTGAAACCACACAACCTAAACAGTTGTTTTTTTTTACCTGAAACCAAATTTAAAACCAAAGACATCTATTATCCTTCTTCCTCACATATTATTCCCAAACCAAACATGTCTCAATAAACAAACAAATTATTTTTAATAACTTTGTTGGTGGTTTTGATTTCTATAGTAAGTCGATCAATAATAATAATAATAATAATAATAATAATAATAATAATAATAATAATAATAATAATAATAATAATAATAATAATAATAATAATAATATTTATGATTCAAATCATACCAGAAGCGACGGAACAAGCGAAGAACATGTAGATGAGGATAGGTTCGATTCCGGCAAGAATGACGAACAATAACGACAACTGAATCAATGATCAGCTCGCGGCGGGTAGCAGGGCAGCAGGGATTTAGTTTTTTTTTAATCAAGTCGAGGTGCCGACTACGATAAGCAATGTTAACATATTTATAAAGGGATTGATGGTGGGTAGTTGCGTTCCACAAGGTCGGCCGATTTGTTATAAGAGATCACGTCTATAATTACAGAAGTTGAATTGGTGATGACTCCAAATTTTATGGAAGGTAAATTGGTGCTAAGTTTGAACTAGTAAAATTAGGCGAAGTCAAAATCAAGGAAATTCAAATTACTTGTGGTGAGCATACGTAAAGAAATATTGGTTTGCATAGGTCACATGGCTTCAACCAACTAGCATCGCATTATTATTATTAACAAAAAAAAAAATTTAGTTTGGGACTTTAAAGTTTGTGTATTTAGTATTTGTATATGTGACACCCGGCAATTCTGGTTAACAACGTTGTCTAGATGAAAGTCTACCTTAGCGAGTCACGCGTATATTATACTTAACTGGGATAGTTGAGTCGTGTTACAGTTCGGGAACTGTTAGTTTGGTATAGAGAATCATTAGATGTTAGTCTAGAGGTTCATTAGATGTCGGTCCTTAACCAAGTGTACAAGTGGTGACGATTCGTAGAATCGTCAGAGCATAGGGAACATACAAGTCTCGAGTCCCGGGAATTGGTGAACGAGTGTGAATGTGTTTGTTTGCAAGTGTTATGTGTTTACAATTATTATGTGACTTGTCGGTATGTGAAAATGTGTTAACATATGTTAAAACGGGGTTTAACGCGCAAAATACACGGAATCAACCCCTATAGGCGAATAGGGGGTCCTAATCGCCTATAGGGGGGCGAATAGGAGGATCAGAAGGGCGAATAGGCCCTATTCGCCTATACTGGGGGCGAATAGGATCCCTATTCGCCTGATAATGCTGCGTAATCGCCTATAACGTGCTGGACGACTAAAAACGCCTATAAATACAATACTTGACCTCCTAAACATCATATTATTAACCCTAGTCGTCCCATAACCCGCCCCAACACACACACAACCGAACACGATTTTGGATCAAAACACAAGGTTTCAAGCCTATTCCATCATTCTATCACAAATCTAAGGTGTGGTTTTCATCCATGCTACCGTAATTAACGTTTTCATTGAATCCCTAATGGTCCAGACTTGTTTATAAACGTTTGAGTCTTTTAAAAATCGTTAATAATCGTTGTTAATTGGATTTTAAATAGCATGCATGTTGTATGTGGGTTTTCAATGAAAAGATAGGGTTTTTATGATTCAAGGAGATGATTAACATGTTATTAGGATAGTTTCAGATTAATAATGATATCATGATGATGAGATCTGAGTTATTGTTAATTAGGGGTACGGTTATGCATGTTAATATGATGATTCATGCTATATGTGTTGTTTTTGGGATACATGATTGCATGCAGGGCTGATAGAACAAGGTTAAACGAAGGATTTTGATTGATATATGTTTGATATGGTCATTTGATTGATAACTGATGTTTACACACGTTCTGGATTGGATTTGGAGTGTTAAACGCGCGAAAAACCGGAACAGACGTGCTATAGGCGAATAGGAATCCTAATCCCCTATACTATAGGCGATTAGGAGCCCATTCGCCTGAAGGGGAGCCCTAATCGCCTATAGTATAGGCGAATAGGATCCTATTCCCCTTTACTTCATGCATTTACGATCCTAAATGCTAGTTAAGCCCTGAATTGCATGCTTTACGACGTAATCGCCTATAAACTCAAAAATTACATATGAGATAGCCCTAATCGCCTATAGTATAGGCGATTAGCCTTCCTAAATGCCTGTTGACCAACCTAAATGCTAGTTGACTTTTCCTAATCGCGTGTACTGCTGCTGTAAGTGTAAATTAGCATTTCGAGACCCGATTTGACACCTAGGAACATGCTAGGAACCCCGTAACATATCTAATAACTTGGTAACATATGTTCGGACTTGTTTACGTGATACTTGAACTACGTGCTGTAACTTGTTGGACGTTAACGTATGTTAAGTGTGTTTGCATGATTGTATGTTTGAGAGTGTAAGCATAACACGGGGAGTCTCGGGTCACCAATGGGATGTCGAGTCTTGTACTTTGGGTTAATTTAACAGTCACGGTGTTTTCAAACGAACTTGGTTATGGTCTGGACATCTAGGGACTAACTAACCTGCGGGTTATTAGTCTAAGTACTTGTAACTGTCATATGTTAGGTCGCCGCCTTACGGGACTAGCATAGCTTGCTGAGGTTATTCGTATTACGAAGTAACGCAACCTAAGGTGAGTTTACGGCCCCTCTTTTAACTGGTTTCACTTTTCGGGGGAGAAAACATGTGATAAAACTTATGTTTGGTAACTACTGTCATACTATGGGTTTCTATGGTTTACTATACGATCTTTGGAAGTCCCGGGGGGAACCATGAATGTGCGGGTTAGCACAACGGGGAAATGTGAATAGCGCTATTGGGAGTGACCAACCCCGCTCGTCGGCTTGGAGGGCCGGGCGAGTGCATATTGTCTCAAACAGGAACAACAGGTTTACTATTCGGGCATGACATCTGGTTTGCGAGTTAGTAATGGTTTTCCAATCGTAGTAGTAACAAAACATACGCCTAGCTAGCGTATTTTGGTTTTCGATTTGTTATAGTATGGACAGGTTGAACTTGGTACTGTGATTACAAAACCTGTAAACTCACCAGCATTTTTGTGCTGACGTATTCTCTTACATGTTTTCTCAGGTCGCTAAGGTAGCACAATGGAACTAGGGCGCACGCGTCTGTACGGCGTCTAGTTAGGATTGCATGGTTTTCAAACGTTGAACACTTGGTTTATTTTGGATTATGTTTTGAATAAGCTTCCGCTGTAATTGGGGATTTTTAAACTATGTTTTTGAAATTGCATATGTTCATTTAGACTTGTTTATTGTGATCGTTGGTTTGGATCCTGGTTTGTCATGTGCCTCGCAGTAAAACTCCGCAAGTGGATTTTGAGGGTGTGACAGATTGGTACCAGAGCCAATGGTTATAGTGAACTAGGACTGCATGTAGAGTCTAGACTATAGCCGAGTCGCACACACTAGACGATCACTTAGTACTAAACATTATGGTGGATTACGTATGGGCTTGTCGGGGTGTCTCTAGATCATCTGACCTTCCTATGTTACATCATCCGTTCTATCTTAAGTCGGGTTACTTGCTTTCTAGGCAGTGTGGTATATTGGGGTAAATCGTGTATTCTTGAGATTTGTCCAAGGCTCGGACATCTCCCTTTCATACTCCAATAGAAACACTTGCCACCAACTACCGTAGCATTACGGTGTATAGCTAAGAGTCCATGTTCGGTGATTTGAATTCTGAACTAGGAGAACACTTGGAGGACCATGTAGAGCGGTTTATCATTTTGGGTGCACACAAAATCATAAACCGAAATGCATGAAAGCCCTAGTGAGCTCTGGGTTTGAATGGATAGTCCTGAGTTGGATCTAGCTTTGATTTTGTGAATGCTAGTGGTTACCATTAGCTGTGAAACTAAATTTTTCTCGTTCTTTCTGTCAGAAATCATGTCTGGAGTACGAGGAGGACGTGGAGGTGGTCGCAATGGTGGACGTGGTGGTGGTCGCGGTGGTGGTGGTGGTCGTGGAGGTGTGAACCTAACGCAAGACGACCTGAACAACTTGCTGCAAGCTGCCTTTCAGCTAGGGCACAATGGTGGCGGTGGTCCTGTTAACCCGCCCCCACCCATGTGTACCTACAAGATGTTTCGGGACTGTAAGCCCCAGGAATTCTCTGGCGCGGAGGGTGCGGTGAGCTTGCTTAGGTGGCTGGAAAAGGTGGAGTCAGTGTTTCTGATGTGTAACTGTCTCCCAGAGGATCGAGTCAAGTATGCTGCTGCGTTATTCCAGGATGTTGCTTTGACCTGGTGGAACAATATCACCCAGAATATGGGAATAGGGGAGGCGTATGCTATGCCTTGGGAAAAATTTGTTCAACTGCTGAAGCGAGAATACTGTCCAAGGGAAGAGGTGCAGAAGTTAGAGCACGAGGTGTGGAACCTCAAGATGACTGGGTCTGAAATTGAAAAGTATACTGTAAGGCGTAATGAGTTGGCAGTGCTGTGTCTTGATCTGCATGTGCCAGAGTACAGGAGGATCGAACACTATATTTCGGTGCTAGTACCAGAGATCGCAGGGTTGGTAGCTGCGGGAAATCATCCTACATACTCAGAGGTGGTCCGATCGGCTCATAGGATGACCAACTTGAAGGTGAATGAGGGTATTTTGCCTGCTAAGGGTTCGACTGTCAAGGCCCCGGAGAATAACAAGCGTAAGTGGGAAAACGAGGGGAAAGGATCTGGGCCAGCACAGCAGGGTAAGAGGTTCGATAACGGGGGTTCTTCTTCTACTGGTAACAAACAGGGTGGTTATGCGGGGAAATTGCCTAAATGTAACAAGTGTGGGCGTCATCATCAGGGGGACTGCGACCGTAATCGTTGCCATCGCTGTCAGCGATTTGGGCATTTTGCTAAAGACTGTCGGGCGACACTTCCATCGACCCAGGCCCCAACTACTAACTCGGCTCCTACTGCTCGAGGAACTACGGGAAGACAAGGATGTTACAACTGTGGTGAGACTGGGCATTACAAGAAGGATTGCCCGAAACTGAAGCAGGGCGGGAACAACGGTAACGGGAACAACGGGGGCGGCGGCAGGAATGCACGTGCCTTCGTCATTGGAGCCGCTGAGGCTAGACAGGATCCTGACACAGTTACCGGTACGTTCCTTCTCAATAATCGCTCTGTTAGTGTTTTATTTGATTCTGGTGCCGATAAGAGTTTTATATCCGTGGAAGTTAGTCGACTGTTAGATGTAGTACCCGTACCATTAGAGGCTAAGTATATAATTGAGTTGGCTGACGGCAAAAAGATTGAAGCTACTTGTATCCTTCGGGAGTGTCAACTAGAGTTGTCGGGTTTGTCGTTCCCCATCGACCTTATGCCGGTACCTTTGGGTAGTTTTGACGTTGTGGTAGGCATGGATTGGTTGTCTTTGTATCGCGCTGAGATCATTTGTTACGACAAGATTATTCGGATTCCTCTCCCTGATGGAGAATTCCTTTCTGTGTACGGTATCAAGGGCGGTGTTCCGCTAAATATCATCTCTAGCATGAAAGCCCTTAAGTATCTTCGAAAGGGCTATTCGGCCGTTTTGGCACTTTTGTCTGTTTCCTCTACCGATGAGAAGAAAATCGACGATATTCCTGTTGTACGCGAGTTTCCTGATGTATTTCCCGATGATTTATCTGGTCTCCCTCCCCATCGTCAGGTTGAGTTCGGTATTGATCTCGTGCCAGGGGCTGCTCCTATTGCTCGGGCCCCCTACCGTCTTGCACCTCCCGAGATGCAGGAATTGTCTAGTCAGTTACAGGAACTCTTGGACAAGGGTTTCATCAGACCAAGTTCTTCCCCTTGGGGAGCCCCGATTCTATTCGTTAAGAAGAAGGATGGAAGTTTCCGATTGTGTGTGGATTACAGAGAATTGAACAAATTGACCGTCAAGAACCGTTATCCTCTTCCACGTATCGATGATCTATTCGACCAACTCCAGGGTTCTAGCTATTACTCTAAGATTGATTTGAGGTCCGGTTATCACCAGTTGCGCGTAAGGGAAGCTGACGTTGCAAAGACTGCCTTTCGTACACGTTATGGCCATTTCAAATTCTTGGTCATGCCTTTCGGTCTCACGAACGCACCGGCGGTTTTCATGGATCTGATGAACCGCGTTTGCAAACCATATCTCGACAAGTTTGTCATTGTGTTTATTGATGACATCCTGATTTACTCCAAGAACAAGACCGAACACGAGGAACACCTGCGTTTGGTTTTGGAACTTTTGCGACGGGAACAGCTTTACGCTAAGTTCTCAAAGTGTGACTTTTGGTTACGCGAAGTTCAGTTCCTAGGACATGTGGTTAATGAACTAGGAATTCATGTCGATCCAGCTAAGATCGAAGCGATCAAGGACTGGGGAGCACCAAAGACGCCAACTGAGGTGCGGCAATTTCTAGGCCTTGCGGGCTACTATCGTCGTTTCATTATGGGGTTTTCGAAGATCGCTCAACCCCTGACCACTCTTACTCAGAAGGATAGAAAATTCGACTGGGGTGAACCACAAGAGTCGGCATTTCAAGAACTGAAGTCTAAACTGTGTTCTGCTCCTATTTTGTCCTTACCTGAAGGCCCTGATGATTTCGTTGTTTACTGTGATGCTTCTATTCATGGCCTCGGCTGCGTGTTGATGCAACGCGAGAAAGTAATTGCGTATGCTTCTCGTCAACTCAAGGTGCACGAGAAGAACTACACCACCCATGACTTGGAGTTGGGTGCAGTGGTGTTCGCGTTGAAAATTTGGAGACATTACTTGTACGGTACCAAATGCACCATCTACACCGATCACAAGAGTCTTCAACATATTTTCGACCAACAACATTTGAACATACGACAATGTCGTTGGATTGAACTTCTGAATGACTATGATTGCGCCATTAAGTACCATCCTGGCAAGGCGAATGTTGTAGCAGACGCCTTGAGCAGGAAGGAATCAATTAAACCCCGTCGCGTTCGGGCGTTGCAACTCACCATTCACTCCTCGCTACCTGACCAACTCCGTTCTGCTCAGTTAGAAGCTTTGAAGGAGGAAAACCTTAAAGCTGAGACTATGCACGGTGCCGACAAACACCTCGAGCGAAGGCCTGATGGCCTGCACTACTTCGCAGAACGCATATGGGTTCCTTTATTCGGGGGACTTCGGGAGCTTGTTTTAGATGAGGCTCACAAGTCCCGGTATTCTATTCATCCTGGTTCGGATAAGATGTACCAAGATCTGAAGGTGCTTTACTGGTGGCCAAACATGAGGTCGGATATAGCCTCATACGTGAGCAAATGCTTGACCTGTGCTAAGGTCAAGGTGGAATACCAGAAACCGTCGGGTCTCTTGCAACAACCTGAAATTCCGGAGTGGAAGTGGGAGCGGATTACGATGGATTTTGTCACGCAACTTCCTAAGTCACCGAGCGGGAATGATAAGATATGGGTGATTGTTGATCGGTTGACGAAATCAGCCCATTTTCTCGCTATTAAAGAGACCGACACCATGGATCGTTTGGCTCGTCTTTATCTGAAGGAAGTTGTTTCTAAGCACGGGGTGCCGGTTTCTATTATTTCGGATCGTGACTCCCATTTTACTTCTCACTTCTGGAAATCCTTGCACAAAGCTTTGGGTACCCTGGACACGAGTACAGCTTATCACCCACAGACTGACGGTCAGAGTGAACGCACGATTCAAACCTTAGAAGACATGCTGCGAGCATGTGTGATCGATTTTGGCAAAGGTTGGGAAGCTCATCTACCGTTAGTAGAATTCTCTTACAACAACAGTTACCACACGAGTATCAAGGCAGCTCCGTTCGAGGCACTGTACGGGCGGAAATGCCGGTCTCCTCTTTGTTGGGCTGAGGTGGGTGAGAGTCAACTCACTGGGCTTGAACTAGTGTATGAAACGTCGGAAAAGATCGTACAGATTCATAACCGGTTGGCAGCGGCTCGGGATCGGCAAAAGAGTTATGCTGATCAGCGTCGCAAACCATTGGAATTCCAAGTTGATGACAAAGTACTTCTGAAATTTTCACCATGGAAGGGCGTCATACGCTTTAGGAAGCGTGGCAAACTCAACCCTCGATATGTCGGTCCATTTACGATCCTGGAACGGATTGGACTGGTGGCGTATCGTCTTGATTTACCGACGGAGCTCGGTAACGTACATAACGTCTTCCATGTGTCCAACTTAAAGAAGTGTCTGACTGACGAGTCTCTTATTGTTCCACTGGAAGAGATCAAGGTTGACGATCGTCTTCGGATTGTGGAGGAACCTGTTGAGATTCTTGACTACAAGATTCGTAGCCTACGTCATAGCAAGATTCGCATTGTAAAGGTCCGCTGGAACTCGAACCGGGGACCAGAGTACACTTGGGAACGAGAGGATCAGATGAAGTCTAAGTATCCTCATCTCTTTCCTAAGGAAGCGTTCGAATCGAGATATGTTACCACTGCTGCTGAATGAATCTCGGGGAGAGATTCCTTTTTAACGTGGGGATGATGTGACAACTCGGATAAATCTCTCTCTTGGTTTCTATCTTTTGTCTGTTTCTTTTGTGATTCCTTTTGGTACTTGTGCAATTTTCGGGACGAAAATTCTTTTAACGTGGGGATGATGTGACACCCGGCAAATTCTGGTTAACAACGTTGTCTAGATGAAAGTCTACCTTAGCGAGTCACGCGTATATTATACTTAACTGGGATAGTTGAGTTGTGTTACAGTTCGGGAACTGTTAGTTTGGTATAGAGAATCATTAGATGTTAGTCTAGAGGTTCATTAGATGTCGGTCCTTAACCAAGTGTACAAGTGGTGACGATTCGTAGAATCGTCAGAGCATAGGGAACATACAAGTCTCGAGTCCCGGGAATTGGTGAACGAGTGTGAATGTGTTTGTTTGCAAGTGTTATGTGTTTACAATTATTATGTGACTTGTCGGTATGTGAAAATGTGTTAACATATGTTAAAACGGGGTTTAACGCGCAAAATACACGGAATCAACCCCTATAGGCGAATAGGGGGTCCTAATCGCCTATAGGGGCGAATAGGAGGATCAGAAGGGCGAATAGGCCCTATTCGCCTATACTGGGGGTGAATAGGATCCCTATTCGCCTGATAATGCTGCGTAATCGCCTATAATGTGCTGGACGACTAAAAACGCCTATAAATACAATACTTGACCTCCTAAACATCATATTATTAACCCTAGTCGTCCCATAACCCGCCCCAACACACACACAACCTCTGGAACACGATTTTGGATCAAAACACAAGGTTTCAAGCCTATTCCATCTTTCTATCACAAATCTAAGGTGTGGTTTTCATCCATGCAACCTTAATTAACGTTTTCATTGAATCCCTAATGGTCCAGACCTGTTTATAAACGTTTGAGTCTTTTAAAAATCGTTAATAATCGTTGTTAATTGGATTTTAAATAGCATGCATGTTGTATGTGGGTTTTCAATGAAAAGATAGGGTTTTTATGATTCAAGGAGATGATTAACATGTTATTAGGATAGTTTCAGATTAATAATGATATCATGATGATGAGATCTGAGTTATTGTTAATTAGGGGTACGGTTATGCATGTTAATATGATGATTCATGCTATATGTGTTGTTTTTGGGATACATGATTGCATGCAGGGCTGATAGAACAAGGTTAAATGAAGGATTTTGATTGATATATGTTTGATATGGTCATTTGATTGATAACTGATGTTTACACACGTTCTGGATTGGATTTGGAGTGTTAAACGCGCGAAAAACCGGAACAGACGTGCTATAGGCGATTAGGAGCCCATTCGCCTGAAGGGGAGCCCTAATCGCCTATAGTATAGGTGAATAGGATCCTATTCCCCTTTACTTCATGCATTTACGATCCTAAATGCTAGTTAAGCCCTGAATTGCATGCTTTACGACGTAATCGCCTATAAACTCAAAAATTACATATGAGATAGCCCTAATCGCCTATAGTATAGGCGATTAGCCTTCCTAAATGCCTGTTGACCACCTAAATGCTAGTTGACTTTTCCTAATCGCGTGTACTGCTGCTGTAAGTGTAAATTAGCATTCCGAGGCCCGATTTGACACCTAGGAACATGCTAGGAACCCCGTAACATATCTAATAACTTGGTAACATATGTTCGGACTTGTTTACGTGATACTTGAACTACGTGCTGTAACTTGTTGGACGTTAACGTATGTTAAGTGTGTTTGCATGATTGTATGTTTGAGAGTGTAAGCATAACACGAGGAGTCTCGGGTCACCAATGGGATGTCGAGTCTTGTACTTTGGGTTAATTTAACAGTCACGGTGTTTTCAAACGAACTTGGTTATGGTCTGGACATCTAGGGACTAACTAACCTGCGGGTTATTAGTCTAAGTACTTGTAACTGTCATATGTTAGGTCGCCGCCTTACGGGACTAGCATAGCTTGCTGAGGTTATTCGTATTACGAAGTAACGCAACCTAAGGTGAGTTTACGGCCCCTCTTTTAACTGGTTTCACTTTTCGGGGGAGAAAACATGTGATAAAACTTATGTTTGGTAACTACTGTCATACTATGGGTTTCTATGGTTTACTATACGATCTTTGGAAGTCCCGGGGGGAACCATGAATGTGCGGGTTAGCACAACGGGGAAATGTGAATAACGCTATTGGGAGTGACCAACCCCGCTCGTCGGCTTGGAGGGCCGGGCGAGTGCATATTGTCTCAAACAGGAATAACAGGTTTACTATTCGGGCATGACATCTGGTTTGCGAGTTAGTAATGGTTTTCCAATCGTAGTAGTAACAAAACATACGCCTAGCTAGCGTATTTTGGTTTTCGATTTGTTATAGTATGGACAGGTTGAACTTGGTACTGTGATTACAAAACCTGTAAACTCACCAGCATTTTTGTGCTGACGTATTCTCTTACATGTTTTCTCAGGTCGCTAAGGTAGCACAATGGAACTAGGGCGCACGCGTCTGTACGGCGTCTAGTTAGGATTGCATGGTTTTCAAACGTTGAACACTTGGTTTATTTTGGATTATGTTTTGAATAAGCTTCCGCTGTAATTGGGGATTTTTAAACTATGTTTTTGAAATTGCATATGTTCATTTAGACTTGTTTATTGTGATCGTTGGTTTGAATCCTGGTTTGTCATGCGCCTCGCGGTAAAACTCCGCAAGTGGATTTTGAGGGTGTGACAGTATAAACTTTAAAATGTCAAAATTTCTAACATCCATGTGTTACGAAAATACTTTGACATATAAAAGTTTTTGATATAAATATAATTGTATAAAATGAATGAGTGTGTGGGACATAAAAAAATAGAACTTTTATTAATTAAAATATAGGGGGAAAATTTAAGGAGGTTACAGTAAGTTGTTTTGAAACTCAATCCCAAACACCCTCGAATTGGTCTAAACACTTTAGAAAATTGAAAAAAGTTTGTTTATGCTAAAAAAGTCTTAGGGGCTGTTTGGTTGATTAATTGCTGAATCATTAAAAGATCTGAATGGTTAAGAGGCTCTGAATGATTAAGTGCTGAATGATTCAGCTATGCACCAAATCTGCTATGCACCAAGTCTGAATGGTTCAGCTCCTAACCATTCCATTCAGAGTTTTTTTTAAGTTAAAACAAACAGTATGAATGTTGAACCATTCAGAGCTGAATGGTTCTGAGTCTCATTAAGAGACTGCCAAACAGGCCCTTAGTTAACATTGTCTATTTTGGTAACTTTCTAAAACGATTATTGATTATGAATGTAATCAAATTCGTATGAGACCATGTGTAATAGGCATTATAGGGGCATGAATAAGCATGATAATGCCCCCCAACACCATCCCTTTGGGCATTATATGGACATTATGAGGGTGGAGCATTTCTAGTATGATGCCCAAATATGATAAAAAATATGGAAAGTAATAACTAAAAAGGGCATTAAGTGGCTTTAACTATTACACATTTATTTAAAGGGCATTATAATAATGATGTGGTAGAAAATGCCCCCTAAAAGACATAAACCATTACTTATTACTTATGTTCTGATATTGATTGAAAGCTGAAACTAGGTGAAAGTAAATTTGAACCTCAATTCGTAAACAAAAAATATTTAAAGGAGGTAAGTTTCATATGTAGGCTGATTAAAATAATTTCTATTCATTTTCAAGCTTCCAGGAATGATTACGCGAAATTTAGGCAAACATTTTCAAGAATGGAATGAATCATTACTTTGTATTGTTTAGTACGTAGGAAAAGACTTAGAAATAAAACTAGCGGTGGTGACCAGTGGCAATGGCGGTTGATAGCGGATGTTGGAGACGGTGGTTGGTGGTGGCGGAGGTGGTAGTGATCGGTAGGTGGTGGCGGTCGTGGTAGCGGCAACGATGGTGGTCAATGGCGGCGGCAACGATGTGTGGTGGTGGTGGTCGGTGGGTGGGTGGCGACAGGGAGTGACAGGGACAGTGATTGGGTGGTGGAGGCGGCGGCGGTGGCGGTGATGGTTGATGCGTGTCGGTGACGGAGAGTGTCAGTGGTGGCAGTCGGTGCTTGGTGGTGGGTGGCGGTGGTGGAGGTGGCGGTTGGTGATGGGTGGTGGTAGTGGTAGTGGTAGTGGTCGGTGACAGAGAGTGTCGATGATGGCGGTCAGTGCTTGGTGGTGTGTGGCGGTGGTTGGTGGTAGTAGGCGGGGTGGACGGTGATGGCGGTGAGCGGCGGTAGTGGTCGGTGGGTGGCGGCAGTCGGTGGTCGGTGGTGGATTGGTGGCGTCAAGTGGTGGTAGCGATGGATGGTAGTGGTAGAGGTGGGTGGTGGTGGTGGTGGTCGGTGCTGAAGAAGGGTGACAAAGGGAATGGAATGGGAAAAAAAATAGGGGTGATGGATGGAATGAATTTTGGGGTTTTTAAAGGGAATGGAATGGAGGGAGTAATGGATGATTCCATTACCTTGTCCAACCAAACACTTTTTTTTTCATTCCATCGTAATGCTCCATTCCATTCCGCCTTTCATTCATGCATACCAAACGCTACCTGGGGGTGGAAAGAATGATTTTGAGGAAATGGAATGCCTTATGAAATCGATGATTCCATTCCATTGGCCAACCAAACATACAATATTTCATTACCTCGTAATGCTCAATTCCATTTCGCCTTCTATTTCAGCATGGCAAACACTACCTTAGGTTCTGTTTGGTATGGAGTAATGGAATGAGAGATGGAATGGAATGGAAGAGGTAATGGAATTAGAGGGGTAATGGAATGGATCATTACCATTCCATGTCTTGTTTGGTTATCATCTAGGAATGGAATGAATTCTTACTTTGTGTTATTTGGTATGTAAGAAAAAACGAAAATATAAAATCGATGGTGAGTGGTGGGTGGCGGCAGTGACGGTGGTTGGATGATGACAACGATGGTGGGTTGTAATAATAATAATAATAATAATAATAATAATAATAATAATAATAATAATAATAATATATTTGTTTCCATTTCTTGAAGAAATGAAAAAAAAACACCACCTTACCAATAAATGAAAATTCTTAAAATGGAAGGAATCACATTCCTTATGGATTGATCCATTCAATTACTACATGGTAACTAAACATCTTTAATTTCATTTTATGGGAATGCTTCATTCCATTCCACCTTTAATTCTTTCATACCAAACGCTACCTTCTAAATCAAATATTATGAAAGTAGGAAGAAAAAAATAATATTGTTTCTCTTGGAAAATCACCGAAGTTGACGTGTGAGTAGTAAATGCTAAGAATCTACAAAATTCTAAAAGCAAAAACAAGACAAATACGATTTTAATTGTATTTATTATTAGAAATATTTCAATATTTTATAATTTGTTAAAGTTTGAAATCCCAAAACCTAAAAGTTTGGTGATTAAATTGGAAGAAAATAAAGTTAAGCTAAAAGTTAGTGGCCAAAGTTTTAAATCCTAAAAGCTAAAAGTTTGTTCGTCTAAGTTTGGTGGTCAAATTAGAAGAAAACAAAGTTAACCTAAAAGTTAGTGACAGAAATAAAGTTAACGTAAAAGTTAGTGGCCAATATATATATATATATATATATATATATATATATATATATATATATATATATTAGGTGATCAAATTGGAAGAAAATAAAGTTAAGCTAAAAGTTAGTGGCCAAAGTTTTAAATCCTAAAGGCTAAAAGTTTGTTAGTCTAAGTTTGGTGATCAAATTAGAAGAAAATAAAGTTTACCTAAAAGTTAGTGACAGAAATAAAGTTAACGTAAAAGTTAGTGGCCAATATATATATTAAAACAAAGACACTATTGAAGTGTCTTTGTATTAATATTTATAATTTGTTAAAGTTTGAAATCCCAAAACCTAAAAGTTTGGTGATCAAATTGGAAGAAAATAAAGTTAAGCTAAAAGTTAGTGGCCAAAGTTTTAAATCCTAAACGCTAAAAGTTTGTTCGTCTAAGTTTGGTGGTCAAATTAGAAGAAAACAAAGTTAACTTAAAAGTTAGTGACAGAAATAAAGTTAACGTAAAAGTTAGTGGCCAATATATATATATTAGGTGATCAAATTGGAAGAAAATAAAGTTAAGCTAAAAGTTAGTGGCCAAAGTTTTAAATCCTAAAAGCTAAAAGTTTGTTAGTTTAAGTTTGGTGGTCAAATTAGAAGAAAATAAAGTTTACCTAAAAGTTAGTGACAGAAATAAAGTTAACGTAAAAGTTAGTGGCCAATATATATATTAAAACAAAGACACTATTGAAGTATCTTTGTATTAATATATATAGATAATATTTCAATATTTTATAATTTGTTAAAATATATTGAGTATACTCATATATGTTCAGTAGGTTTGGAAAGACTTGATCTATCAAATTACTTGATCATTCCTCATGTAAAGGGCACTTTTCCTCTCACTGCTATGGTTTTTATTGATCTCTTCACTCGCATACTCACATCCCATATTATATAGTAAAGATTAACACCAACTCTTTATATTTGATAGCTTACTATATATTACTTTTAAAATAATTGTGAGTGTATAAGACAAATAAAACAGTAAGATGCTGTTTGTTTTTTTGCTCAGAAGCACTTCTGACTTTTTTTGTCTGCGCCACGCAGACGCGCGCAGACGTTTGGGGTTTGCAGATTGTTTGTTTTTTGGAAGACCTTTCATTTAAAAATGTCTTCCTGACCTCTTCTTGGTGCAGACTTGTTCCAAAGTCTTCTAAGGTCTTCAAAGGTTTTCTCCGCTTCTCTTCTCCTCACCCACCACCACCACCACCACCATTGTCTACCACCAACCACCGTCCACCACCACGGTCCACCACCACCTACCATAATCCAACACCACAACTACCCACCACCACCACCACCACCCACCACCAACCACGGTCCACCACCACCGTCTACCACCACGGTCCACCACCACCACGGTCCATCACCACCACCATCCACCATCCACCACCACGGTCCACCACCACCACGGTCTACCACCATCCACCACCACCGTCCACCACCACCATCGTCCACCACCACCCACCACCACTGTCTACCACCACCACGGTCCACCACCACCACTGTCCACCACCACCACCACCGTCCACCACAACCTACCACCGTTCACCACCTACCACGGTCCACCACCACCCACCACCACCACTGTCCACCACCATCCACCATCCACCACCACCGTCCACCACCACCACTGTCCACCACCACCGTCTACCACCAGACTGTTGTAAAAAATCAGTTTATTTAAATTTCAGTTTATTTCAGCAGCCTGCAAACATTGACAAAACAAACAGTCTTCTTCTTGCAGACTGCAAACCTTTGGTCCACCTCTTCTCCTGCTAATGTCTGCAGATGTGGTCCGCAGACTGCAGGCCTTTTCCTGCAGAAAAAACAAACATCTAACTGTTTATAAGTAAGATGAAGTTAAAAACAGAGAATGACACGTAACATGGTGTTGAAAAATAAACAAAAGATTATTATCAAAATCGTATATTTATATATATATATTAATAATTTAAACCACGTGTATGACAAGAATAATGAAGAAACTTCATTGGATGATGGAGTTTGATCCCCATTTTTTACACCCCTGTGTGGATAGGAGGTTGAGATTCTTTAAGATCATGAGAGGCCTTACCAGTTCCTATTTAGAAGCGCCTTGCATACGCGAGTCATATCAAAACATGTCTCATGGATTCTCAAGTGCGTAAGCCGCCATTTAATCTAGTCGTTCCAAAACACTTATTTATTTTAGGGTCGTATTATTTCGACACCCAAGAAGCTTATTTTGACATTCTAAATACGCCTCATATTGGTCAATATGAGGCGTGTTGCTTTTTCAATTCTCAATAAAATTCTGATGTGTCGGATTTTGTCTGAAACAATACTTCTAGTATAGGCCTATACTGGGCACATTGATTTTTTTAAATAATTAAATACGATACAATAAGTATAAAAAACTCACTAAGTTTAGCAAAAAAAAAAAAATAATTTTCTACATTCTAATTAAATTTTCATTATATCATCATCATCATACTCAGTTAATCCCATCTATAGCAAAGCTAAGATAGGGTCTGAGGAGGGTAAGATGTAGACAACCTTACCTCTACCCCTAAGAATAGAGAGGCTGCTTCCAGTGAGACTCCCGGCTCGATGTGGTTTGGTATCAAGCCTTGGACATAAGGCATAGAACACTTAGCAATCGGGACAAACCCGATCAGTGCATGTATGTAAGTCCCGAAAGCTAGATCTTGTGATATGCAATAGATTGTTATCACTTAGAAACACCTATTAGTTAGGTGTTTTAAGTGATTAATCCAGAAAGACAAAGATACTAGATGAACATGAATAAAACCGACACACACAATGAATAACATGATGATTCCATTACTGATTTGATGATGAACACCTTGGAATACACTGACAAATACGCACCTATTCACGTGTGCTACAAAGATTATCCCCAAAACCCCAACCCTAGAGCTGTGCACACACATCCTTTATATAGGAAAGCCCCTGGGCCTGCGCACTTAACTTAAGTGCGCAGGGCCCGTGTAATTAAGTGTGCAGCAGCTAGGGTTTGGTACAAAACTATGTCTTAATTACATACTAATTCCTTCAACTATCAAACTATACAATATGCTATCAAAAGTCTCTAATCTGGTAACTGTGGTCTCAATATAACCCAACAATACTCCCCCTAGACCACAGCTACCAGTTCTTCAATCTTCAATCTATCTCGACCTCGCTTTGCTCCCCCTCAACCTGTTCAGGGGGGTCTTGCATGTACAGTGCGACTGGATCTTCTTCAACTGCTTGAGGAGCTTGAGTTGATTCTGTTGCAGTTCCTTCAGGATCGGCTACTGTTGCAGGATCTTCTGTTTCTACCTCTGAAGTAGTTTCGACTTCAGGTTGAGTAATTTCTGCACCAGCAGCAGCAGCAGTAGCTTGAGCAGCCTTCTCCCTGTCATCCTTTTCTTTATCTGCTGCATTGATCCTGTCGATTATCTCAAGCAGCTCTCTTTTCAGATTCATAGCTCTATCCACATCCCTTCTAAACAACACCGCTTCTTCAAACAACGCGTTCCCGGCACCCACATTAATCTGATTTGCAAACAGCATATTCAGATCTGACAGATTAAGTGCAAACACGTCTACTGGATCCAAAATCCTCAAAGCCTCCGAATCGTCCTGTAGTTTAATGACTGCTTCACCAGTGTTGCTGTCCTAAAACCACTTTTTAAAGTCCCTCAGCATCACTGGAAGCTCAGATCTAATAGGAACTCGTGTGACGACCTGTGGAGGGTCAATCACGTAAGTTATCATGCCACGACCGGTTGCTGGATCGATTCTTTTCTTGGAGATCCTCCTTCTTGGTTTCTGCGGCTTCAGGATTTGGAAATCAGTGTCACATTCTTTCTGGATAAACCTCTCGACCATGGCCGCCTGGGAGTCGAGGGAGTGATTGATGAATGGGGCCCTACTGAGCTCCCTGATATCCCATCGGGGGAGAGACTTCAGTTCTTTTTGACCCTTGAAATATTGTATCACCCCCCTCTTCTCTTCACAGCAAACAATCTCTTCTCTTCATCATATTTCCAGGAGATAATCTTCTCCTGGTGAGCTGACTTGGTGTGATGGATATTCTGATGCAAGGCTGGAATGGTGATGGGCCTTCTAGGAAACCAAGTTGATCTTTCAGGATCCAACTTGTGCCCATCAGACGTCTCATAAACAACTTCTTCATCCATTCCCATCTCCACAAATCTCTCTGGCATCTCATCCTCACTTACCTCATCAACCTCACTTTCCTCAGCAACTCTTTCTTTCTCCTTCTCTTCCTCCAAAAACTTTCCGAAATCGAAAGTCTCATCAAATGTAGCGCTGGGAGCACCAGTTTGCTGCTTCTTGAAATCTTGGAACATCTCAAACATCTGCATTTGAACCTGATTCTGAAACTTGATCAGGTATCTTTGATCTTTGATGATTTTCTCCATGTTCCGGTTCTTGTGTTTGAGCTTCTTTACTTTCTTTCTCAGCTCCTGGTTGTTGTACACGTCACTCTTCAGAGTGCAGATTTCCCTGGCAGCAGTTTTACCAACCTCCTTCACAAGCTTCTCATATAGTTCTTGATGCACCGGTTTGCGACGAGGTGCAGCAGGAGCTGATGAGGATGGTTCAGCTGATCGTTGGGCTGGAGCTTTAGGGGCTGGAGCAGCAGCAGTGGAAGGCCCTGGTTGATTCGGTTGTTCTGCCCCAAAGATGGATTCTAAGATCACTTGTTCCTCGATATCATCCTGAGTCACTACACGATGAATCTCTGATTCAGGTAGCTGTTCTCTTCTTTTCTTTCTCGTTGCCCTTTCAAACTCAGCAACTTCTTGTAAGGCTGCAGCAGTTTCAAGTTGCTCAGGTGTTAATGTATCTCTCCCTTCTTGTAATAAACCAGCTGGTCTTTTCCTTTTGCTGGGCTTTGATGGAGCAGGTTCAGTCGCCACTCTTTTGCCCCTTGCTTTTTCTAGAGCAATTTCTTCAGCAGTTGGCTGGGCTGAAGGAGTGGGTTCAGATGGTCCAGGTGCAGGAGCAGCTGTGGGTTGTTGTCGAGTTTCAGTAGCATCTGACCTTCTCTTCCTGATCTTGTTGTACAGCTCCATGACAAATGGATATCGCTGGGCCGCATACATATTCTCCAGCATTGGTTCCCAGTCAGGCGTGTTGCATTCTGTAAAGAATCGTGCACCTCCGGTGAAAATGTATTGATCACCGAGAGGCAGATTCTCATGTTGAGCGTTGATCATCATCTGTATGAACCTTGGGTACATAGCCCATTTGCCTGATCCAGCTTCTGCATTCTTTACCATGTAATCAAAGATCATGCCTGACAAGTTGAACGCTTCGTTCTTGCAAATCTTTATCATCGTTGTCGACCATTCAGCACTGAGTGCGTTGTAGCCTCCCTTTCAATGACATAGAGACATTATAAATACATGACTAATAAGTCTCCAGTCTCTTGTTAATTGGCTCTTCTTGATGTCGCCTCTCTTGTCGAAATCACCCTTGTAGTCGAAACTCTTGAACTGTTGGTGAATATCTGCTTTAGGCATGAATCTGACAGTTCCTGGTTGATCTTGCAGTCTCAGTACGGTTCGAACGGTGTCTTCAGTGATGACTACAGCCTTGTTTCGGACTGTAGTGTTGATTCGCTTGACTCTTGATGCAGTTTCAACTCGAGCTGACCTCCAGAAGTCTTCAATATGAGAAACATAGACTGGTATAACGTGCTGCACAGCATATCCGACTTTGTTGCGTTTTATCCAAGTCACTACATCTTTAAACTTGACATCATCAGTTTCCAGATTCATTGGCTGATTGTGCATGCCTCTCGGATCCCAGTCGAGTGCCATCTGTTTAACCAAGAGCACGAAAAGCCAATTAGATTTCCAATAACTTACCTTAGACTTAAACTTAGACGGACAACGAACTTAGACTTAGATTTTATTAATTTTTTTTTGTTTGAAATTTTAACAGTCATAGGATTAAGGTTTGATGGATTGGTGTCATCGGTGTCCATGATACGTTTGATTTTCAGTTGTAAGATCATTAAGGTCCAAGTTTAAGTACGTAGTCCGTTCAAGTGTCTCAAGGGTCAAAATGAATGTCCCATGTTGTTTAAAGTCCAAGTGCGCATGGTTATTAAGTGCGCAGTCCAGGTCATAGTCAAAAGAGTCATGTGCTCAATCAAGTGCGCACATACTTGACTGAGCACTTGGTTAGTGCGCAGGCACAAGTCAAGTGCGCAGATCAAGTCAAAACACGGGCATGGTAACCCCTTGGCAACCCAGTCAAGTCTGCGTACTAGGCAAGTACGCAGACACTTGAACCTTCGTTCAAGATTTTAAGTTCACACATGTAACCTCACGAATTTTCCCATTTATTTTGCATTAAAGTATTTCCCAATCCATGATATAAAGTTTAATTTATTTCTAAGTATTCTTATCTTTATCCGTGCTCTCTATTTTTCTAAGTTCCTTTTATCATTGTACTTGAAAAAAAAAAAATTCTTCAATCATGACATATGTCCTATCCTAATTCTATTTATAAAATCGTCATTTTATAAGACGGTGTTTTTTTTATTTTCTAATTCAAACTAATGATTTTTTTTCTTAAATAAAGCCTTGAGTCAAATAGTCAAAGTCCTAGTCAAAGTCTTAGTCAAACAGTCAAAGTCCTAGTCAAATCGTCAATTCATCATAAAACCTTACTTTATGGTGTTGACCAATTTTAATGGCTAATTGAATCTAAAACTAGTATAAAAACCCACCTATGAACCATTACACTTGCCACCTCTAAATCGATTGTTTCAATCCGATTAAACTTTCCCTCATACTTTTCTTCTATAGTTTATTACTTCTACAATTGAAGCTTTGATTATAAACTCTTGTAATTGGCAACTTTGGGGCTACACATATTTTTTTCTCAAGACTTAATACTTTGCTAAGGTGAGTTTACGTAACCATGTTTATGAAATTCTTCATACTTGCAACATTATACTTAAGCAATTCTACATGCATGTCTAGTTGTAAACTTTAATGCCTCATGAATTAGACAACAACAACAGTTTCAACGAGTTTCAACATTACATAATCATTAGCTATGGCCAAGCCGGCGATACTCAATAATAGATCTATTGGATTGACAATCCCACCCGGATACGTGTACCTCCTACATAGGTAGCGTGGGTGATTGTTATCGTTCCAACATATTATTAAGGTGAACCGTGGATGACGGGATGGACCTAAACTAGTCGGAGGTTTGATTATGTCGATTCAACATATTATGTTTATTCATGTAGACTTAAACTTACGATAGACATATATATTGCTAAACTTTTATACTTAAACTATTTGCTTGACATGGCTTATGTATTCTCACCAACTTCTAGTAACCCCCCCCCCCCCCCCATTTTTACAACTCAACAGGAAATAATGATGCTTGAAATCTAGAGAGTTAGCATGAGGAGACAAATTGAAGTTTATGCTTTATTTGGTTATTTGATGTATTAGAATTTCATTCAAGACTTATTATGTATTTTAAATTTTGGATATTTGCACTTTAATTAAATTTCAATTAAAACTTGAATACCATGTGCTACTGTATACTCATTCTTACGTGACACCTCGATGTTTCCGCCATCGGTTGGGGTGTTACAGATTGGTATCAGAGCCATGGTTATAGGGAATTAGGTTATTAGAAAAATAATCTAGTCTATAACCATAGGATTATAACCAGTACTTGCTCCTTTTACTTGCAACTCTACTTGTTTCTATTCTCTACCTCTATCCTACTTCTTATCCCTACTTTAGTCCCTACAAGATGTTTGCTCTCCATAACTGGAACAAAATTCTCAGATCCTAACCTGAAATACCTTATAAATCTCGTCGAAGCTCTATATTCTAATAACGAACACGTGCAATCTGGAAGGGTGAACGCCTGTATTCTGAGTTTTCTGTCTAGGACTGGCATTGCGCATAAATCCCAATCAGACGAGGGACCCGGATGCCTACCTGGGAATTCTCGGGATGAGTGTTCACTTATAGGCTAAAGCATGTCTTTGCTATGTTATTAGAATCTAGAAGTTTTGATAAGTCAACGTTTTCGTTTATTCGTTTTAATTAATGAATAAATGATTACACTCACTTTCCTTAAGCTAAGCTCTAAAATCTCAAAATTTTACAGCTTAAATCAATCTCATTTCATAACCATCTATGGATTTCACAATCACACTTCACCTTACCATCTTAGCCACTTTTTAAATATTCAACACCCTACCCAAATCATATTATTTCTTTTCTCCACATGTTACTTATTTAAAAAAAAAAAAAAAAAAAAAAAAAAAAAAAAAAAAAAAAAAACCTCATACCTTAGCACAAACTAAAGATTTCTAAATCTTGTTGTATTTTCATTACCTAGTAACTTTACAAAGTACATATTTTTTTGTCAAAAGATGTCCTCGAACTTAAATTCAATTTTTTTTATTTATTGACGTAACAAACGATTTTCTATATAATGCTTTAAACTATTAAAAATAACTAATAGAACCTTGATCTTCAAAACCTAATGTCATGTTTGAAATCTCTAACTAACGGTAATATTTTAATCAAAGCCTACTTAGCTTGTACTATTTAACAACTTTTGCTTTATGTACAAAACCAATTTTGAAAATAAATTTTTTTTAATCCATAGGAATAATATCTAGTCTCTAGATTCTCCATCAACACTCACTCATTTTCAACTTGTTCAAATTTTTACAATATTTGGCATATACCACAATCATGTTTTCTTATACACTTGATTATAATCTTTAATCCAAACCCCACAAGCTACACTGCTACATAATCTCCTTACTATAAAATAAACTCCTTATCAACCATCTTCACATTCACTATCTCTCGCAACCTTGATTCTGTTTCGAGATTTTTCATCATTCCCCAAGAACTAAATTCATATCCTTCACCTTCTCAAACATGAGCTAGTTACCCATGATAACCAAACTATTGAAACTTGATTGTGTGTTGCATCAAACATAATCCTTAGTTATACATGAGGATTCGACTATCTACCATATTTGAACATTTGAAACTAGAATTCATGGAATATAAACTATTTACTATAGACACACCTAGGGTCATTAACCTTGTCTAGGGCAACTCTATTACAACTCACATGCTATACTTGATACTTGATTGCTTACATGTGCATATTATCAATTTGCAATTTATGTGTGTGTGTAAATTGGTACACTTAATCAAACAACTGATAGAGGATGAAGTACTTGCTCAACAGTTAGTAGAGTACCAAATAACCTACTCAACGATTGGTAGAGGTCATCATGCCTGCTCAACAGTCGGTAGAGGCCCTACAACCTGCTCAATGACTGGTAGAGGCTATCGTACCTGCTCAACAATCGGTAGAGGTTCTTACTCACTGACTGGTAGAAGTCTTTTTCCTGCTCAACAGTTGGACTTATTTTTGGATACATTGTATACAATTTAATCACGAGGTTATTTTGCATTACTTACATGTGTGTTTAGAGTCATAGAAGGACACAAAACCCTAATGTAAGGTAAATTGGTGATTGCGGTCCGGAACGTAATCATGAATTTACAGGTACGTTAAGGTGGTGTGAAATTCTATCAAGGTTTTCAGTAGAGAAACTAATTATAAACTCTAGTTACCTGGTAGTTCATTTAGCCTTTCTATAATCCATCAACTCATGCATTTCTTTTAGGATTTCTAAAACTTAAGATTCTTATTCACCTTGCGATTCCAAGACACACCTAATCCTACCCTTAAAACTCACAGATAACAAACCTCTTATCCAAATTATTCGAAAGCAGATTATTCTATAAATTCATGTCGTGCCTTAACCCAAAATTTTCAAAACCACGGCTGCCTTAATTTCTACCCAACCATCCTCAAACCTGTGTTTTTAAATAACTTCGGGACGAAGTTTCCAAAAGTAGGGGAGACTATAACCTCACGAATTTTCCCATTTATTTTGCATTAAAGTATTTCCCAATCCATGATATAAAGTCTAATTTATTTCTAAGTATTCTTATCTTTATCCGTGCTCTCTATTTTTCTAAGTTCCTTTTATCATTGTACTTGAAAAAAAAATTCTTCAATCATGACATATGTCCTATCCTAATTCTATTTATAAAATCGTCATTTTATAAGACGGTGTTTTTTTATTTTCTAATTCAAACTAATGATTTTTTTTTTCTTAAATAAAGCCTTGAGTCAAATAGTCAAAGTCCTAGTCAAAGTCTTAGTCAAACAGTTAAAGTCCTAGTCAAATAGTCAATTCATCATAAAACCTTACTTTATGGTGTTGACCAATTTTAATGGCTAATTGAATCTAAAACTAGTATAAAAACCAACCTATGAACCATTACACTTGCCACCTCTAAATCGATTGTTTCAATCCGATTAAACTTTCCCTCATACTTTTCTTCTATTGTCTATTACTTCTACAATTGAAGCTTTGATTATAAACTCTTGTAATTGGCAACTTTGGGGCTACACATATTTTTTTCTCAAGACTTAATACTTTGCTAAGGTGAGTTTACGTAACCATGTTTATGAAATTCTTCATACTTGCAACATTATACTTAAGCAATTCTACATGCATGTCTAGTTGTAAACTTTAATGCCTCATGAATTAGACAACAACAACAGTTTCAACGAGTTTCAACATTACATAATCATTAGCTATGGCCAAGCCGGCGATACTCAATAATAGATCTATTGGATTGACAATCCCACCCGGATACGTGTACCTCCTACATAGGTAGCGTGGGTGATTGTTATCATTCCAACATATTATTAAGGTGAACCGTGGATGACGGGATGGACCTAAACTAGTCGGAGGTTTGATTATGTCGATTCAACATATTATGTTTATTCATGTAGACTTAAACTTACGATATGTAACATCGCAAAATTTTCGAATTCTAATACGTATATTATTTTCATAATGTGCCTAAGTTTGATGTTCCGACCACACAACTTATATATATATATATATATATATACATATATATATATATATAATAATAATAATAATAATAATGTAAAAAAAATAAGAAACTAGTGAGTTTAATCATTCCAGCAGCCCAAACCTTTCAGGAGCCCAAGTACACAGCCCAGCATCAAGATCTCGGCCCACCTTACCCGGCCCAAACATTCCAGCCCACACCAACAAGCCCTTCACTGTTTTAAAAAAAAAGGAAACAAAAATGGCTGCTTCTCCTGAGGCTCGAACCGGAGCCAAGCCACAACCACACACGCGTCCTCACCAATTGTGCCACAGCCCATCTTGTGAATTATCCCGATTCAAATTTTATAAATGGTCTTCTTACCCTCTGCTACTGTTCGCTGCTGTGAACCAGCGTGCGAACTGCTACCTTATTTTTTTTTATTTTTTTTATTTTTGACTTTAAATCTAACACAAATTTGGAAATAATTGTATAGATGGTTCGTGTATGGAATAATGCACGTAATCAACTCGTCAATTTACAATCAATTGATTCCAATTTCAATTATAAACGCGTCAATATTCATTCGTGGTCAACAATTACCATTTCGAGCATCCGAGCCATTATACTATAAATTGAACGTTGCTAGACCTTCACAACTCGCCATTTCATCTCTCTCAACCTCTATTTCTTCTTAATTACTCGCTGTTCTTGATCTACGATCGTGTTTTTGACTTTTGGTTTGACCTTTCAATCGTGATCAAATCTGTATTGTAAGTATAATTATTGTTGTGGGTTTTAATCTTCGGCATCCACACATCAATAACCCTAAGGTTAATTGGGTTATTGATGTGTGTATTGTTCGATTAGAATTGTTAGGGCTCGTATTTGATTTTGGGGAAGAACATGATAATCTGTTATGATATTTATTTTTTTAAAAACAAGAATTAACACAACCACTGGCTGGACCAGATGGTTGTGTCTGCTGCCTTATACACGAGCCACCCGGGTTCGAGTCCCGGCAGTGGCGAGTCTTTTTCTTTTTTCCGGTTTTTAACACATTTAATTATACATATTACATTTAATCTTATAAATTCATTTTTAATTATTAAAACTCTTTTATAAATTCTAAAATAATTATGCTTAGATAATCTGATGTTAATGTTTCACCCACAATTTTTAGTTTTCTGAAATTAATTTATTTAATATATATAATAATTAAATCAATTTTATTCTATTATATTTATAAAATTCCTTTAAAATATCAAAACAATTTTATAAATTTCCACAAAAATTATCCTGAGTTTGTACAATGATAAAATCTACTAAAATGATTTTTAATTTTGAAAAATCATTTATTTAATATTTTTAATCAATTTTTGTTAGTTTTAATCATAATTAAATCATAATAAATCCAATTTTTAATATTTTGCACCAAAATTTTATACAAATTATTTCTGAATATTTAGAACAGAAATATGAATTTTAAACTAATAATTCTTTAACTTTTGTATTTTTAAATATTAAAGTTAAAATTTGACAATTTGTAATAAATAGATTTAATAATCTATTTTAAAGAAAATAATTTTATAAAAATAATTTTTATACTTTAAACACATTCTTGTAACCATCTTAGATTTAAAATTTATAAAAAGATTTTTGGTTATTTATTTACTAAATTTCTCTCTATTGTCGAATATTTTTAATATTAATCAAACGAGCAATTATCCCCAATTCGAAGCCCTAGAACTTATACATTTGTAGACTTGGTAGACTTAGACATATTTATTACCTTATTATAGTGTGATACTTGATACATTTGGGCAACATCATTATTCAATTTTTCAACAGATATAATATTTTGCTAAGGTGAGTTTTACATAGCCCCTTTTCTATTTATCACCATTTTTGGGGTGAAACATGTTACAACATTCTATATGCAATTCAATCATCAATGTGTCTATGTGTATTTCTATGTTGCATTATGTCTTAAACATGACTAGGGTAAGCACAATTCTAGCATAAACATTCATCAGCCAAACGGTATACATTGATAGATCTATTGGACTGACAATCCCACCCGGATACGTGCCTCCTACAAAGGTTACGTGGGTGTTTGTTACCGCAATATAAACGAGTGAACCATGAGCGTATGGGATGTACCACAATACAACAGTCAACAAGGTTGATTATGCACTCGATTTACTTCTAGTATGTTTTCGCATATGGACTAGATTGCCATGACACATGAATTGCACAACAATTTTATTCAATTATCAAAACCTATCTAATTCTCACCAACTTTTGTTGACCCAAAATATTTTCAACTTAACATGTTTCAGGTTCTAGTTGCTTGAAGATTTGAATTGATGCTTGAAGATGTTTGCATAGTTTGATTCAGTTTGATGTACAAATTCTTAGAACAATTGTATGTAACTTACTTAAATTATTTAATGAAATTTATTATTCACCATGAGCTACTGAAAAATCATCAATACATGACATCCCGATGTTTCCGCCATCGGTTGGGGTGTTACACGATAGACATATGAATTGCTAAACTTTTATACTTAAACTATTTGCTTGACATGGCTTATGTATTCTCACCAACTTCTAGTTGACCCCCCCATTTTTACAACTCAACAGGAAATAATGATGCTTGAAGTCTAGAGAGTTAGCATGAGGAGACAAATTGAAGTTTATGCTTTATTTGGTTATTTGATGTATTAGAATTTCATTCAAGACTTATTATGTATTTTAAATTTTGGATATTTGCACTTTAATTAAATTTCAATTAAAACTTGAATACCATGTGCTACTGTATACTCATTCTTACGTGACACCTCGATGTTTCCGCCATCGGTTGGGGTGTTACAACACATATGTACGCATGACATTAGGGTTTCTTAGGACTTGTATGATTATGAGACAAGTGCGCAGTCTCTATGAGACAAGTACGCACTTGTTCATTATCAAGTACGCAGATCTTCAAGATTTAAAAACCATAAAGACAACCAAAACCCAAATGATGCATCTAAATCATACGTTTATACCCTGTAATCACAAGCAATAAACCATTAGTACAAAATACTACCTTAAGTAGTAGTAAGAATCAAACACGAGGAGAATATTGATACGATTTGAGGGTGTAAGTGTGTGATATGGGGTGATAATGATGATGATCAATGAAGATGAACGGTGAGATGATGAATGATGATAATAATCAGATGATGGTTAGGGTAAATTAGGGTGAATAAAACTGTTTAAAAAAAATTACAGAGTATATATACACAACAGAGGGGCCTGCGCACTTGAGTCAAGTGCGCAGGGCCCAATAAGTACGCACAGTCATAGTTTGGGCCCAATAAGAGATTTTAAAGCCCAAATCCATTTTGATAAGTGGGGTTTTACCAAGTCTCACCTTCTGCATTCAAGATCATACTAACCATACCTGCTAGAACCCGTTTCAACTTCCCGTTGGATAGCTGCAGCCTAAGAACAATTGTCGGTATGCTTGTCCACTTAAATCCATACCTTTTCTCTTTCAACATGTGTTTGGCGATGCTGTTTATCATGTTTTTCGGTAATATTGACGAAAATTTTATGGACCCCACAGTGTGCTAGGTATTGGCCTACCGATCCTCAAGGTTTATTGAAATATAATGATGAGAGCTTTAGGTCTATGTTACCATAAGCAGAGAAGATGATCATTATCTTGATCAGATGATGAGAGCTTCAGGTCTATGTTACCATAAGCAGAGAAGATGATCATCTGATCGTTTGGTGAGCTATCTAGATATGTTTGCACGTCACTAACATTGCGTGTCTTTTGCTGCCCAGTTTCAAAAATTTTGTTTTTCTTAGCCACGCATTGGTAGCTTGCACTCTTAGGTGTCTTTTGATTTACCTATGCACAAAATTTTCTGTGTCTTTTAATTTCTCAACCTATGTATGACCGGACTCAGCTTGTGCAGACCTAAAGCACAGTGGGAATCCAGCTTTCCGTGTAGATCTTCATTGTTAATCACCTAATAGCAGTTTACTTGATTCCAGGCTGAATCTACCGACACATCGTTGCTTGAGGCCACAACATCCTCTGGGTCCTATTCACATGCTGACGAGATATGATTAGTTCCTATCATTTCCTGAATTAATTTTGCATTAGGAATGGACTGGTTTACTTTCTCCCCCAAAAATCTTGTTTTTAAAAGAAAAGAAGATTTTTCTATAAAATATGCACAAGTAAAGGTTTTTTTTTTTATTCAAAATTTATCATCTCAAGCCATGTAACCAACTGATGAAACCGGGTTTTATCGAAAGCTTTTGTAAAGATATCTGCCTTTTGATCAGCAGTATCTATAGGCAACACCTGTATATATCCTTTGTCGTGAGCATCGCGAATTGAATGAATCCGAATTTCAATGTGTTTGGTTTTAGAATGATCAATTGGATTCTTCACGATGTCACGACAGGCATCATTATCAATAAAAATAGGTGTATGCATGACGTTCAAACCGTAGTCCAAAAGCTGATTTTGGATCCATAACAACTGACAACAACAACTGGATGCAGCTGTGTATTCAGCTTGAGCAGTGGAGATGGACACGGTAGTCTGCTTCTTGCTCTGCCAAGACACTAGCCTGTTACCCAGAAATTGACAACCACCAGAGACAGATTTTCTGTCAATCCTATAACCTGCATGATCATTATTAGAGTAAGCGATTAGATCAAAGTTATCACTCTTAGGATACCATAAACCAAGTTTTGGTGTTCCTTTGAGGTAGCGGAAGACTCTTTTCACTGCAGTCTCATGCGATTGCTTAGGATTGGACTGAAAACGCGCGCAGCATCCAACTGCCCACATGATATCTGGTCTGCTAGCTGTTAGATACATCATAGAGCCAATCATTGATCGATAAGTGTGAGGATTCACTGAAGGCCCTTGAAGATCTGGTACAAGTGTTGTTTGGGCCGCAAAAGGAGTATTGGACGGCTTGCAGTCGGTCATGTTGTATTTTGCCAGAATGTCTCTTGTATACTTGGCTTGGTGGATGAGAATTCCGTCTTCTTTATGCTGCACTTCCAAGCCTAAGAAAAACGATAATTCGCCCATCATGCTCATTTCAAATTGAGACTTCATGATGCTTTCAAATTCCCTGCATAAGTTTTCATCAGTGGAGCCAAAGATAATATCGTCAACATAAATTTGAACAAGGATAGAGTGTTTGTTGACTTCTTTGGTGAACAGAGTCATGTCAATCTTCCCTCTGGTGTACCCATTCTGCAGCAAGTATGAAGATAAGGTCTCATACCAAGCTCGAGGAGCTTGATGAAGTCCATAGAGAGCCTTATCCAGTTTGTAGTACTTGTTGGGATGATGAGGATCTTCAAAACCCGGGGTTTGACAAACATAGACTTCTTCTTTGATCTTCCCGTACAGGAATGCACTCTTCACATCCATTTGAAAGACTTTGAAGTTCTTGTATGAGGCATATGCCAGGAAGATACGTATGGCTTCAAGTCAAGCAACTGGAGCGAACACTTCCTCATAATCAATACCCTCCTACTGACGAAAGCCCTGAACAACCAGATGAGCCTTGTTCTTAATTACCACACCTCTTTCATCCATTTTGTTGCGAAACACCCATCTTGTTCCGATAGGATACTTTCCTTCAGGTAAATCCACAAGTTCCCAAACCTTTAGCTTTCTAAACTGATACAGCTCATCCTGCATGGCTTCAACCCAACTTGCATCTCTGACAGCATCTTCAATGCTGAAAGGTACCGTCTGAGATAAGAAGGCTGAAAGTGCAATATTAAGTTTATCTGCCTGATTTCTAGTAAGAACACCCTCAGAGATTGGTCCAATGATGTTCTCCACAAGGTGATCCTTAGAAGACTTAAATCCCATGTTTGGTTCTTCTTGAATTTGGGGAGGCAGATTAGAAAGGTGATCTACAGGAATTGATGAACTGGATGGATCATTTGCAGACTGTTGTGCTGAAGATGTTTCTTCTGAAGCTGGAGTACCTTCAGGAGATGGAGTAGTTTCAACAGCTGCATCACCATTTGTGGACTGAAGAGGAACAATTGGATCAGCTATGAGTGGAGAAAATCGGGTGGTGAAAGGTGCAGCATCGTCTTCGGAAGAGTAAAGAGTATCTTCAAGAGGAGAAGGATCGGCTACTTGATTTTCAGATGGTTGTTCTTCAATGAAGCTGAAATTGTTGAAAACAACATCCACGTCAAAGAACCAGTCAGGACCGGCTCCTGTGTTGGTAGAGTTGGATTCCTGCCAATCAACATAAAAAGACTCGAGAACCATTTTGGTTCGTTTGTTGTACACTCTATAAGCTTTTTGACTTGAAGAGTATCCAACAAAGAAGCACTCATCTCCAACTGCATCAAACTTCATTATGTTCTCGTAGTTGTTAAGCAGCGTACATGAGCATCCAAAAGGCCTGAAGTAGTCAATCAGAGGTTTTCTTTTAAAGAGCAATTCATAACCTGTTTTCCCGCGCGTCTTTACAATTAAGACTCTGTTAAGAACATAACAGGCGGTATTCACAGCTTCAGCCCAGAAAATGATCGGCAATTTAGAGTCGATAAGCATGGTTCTGGCCGCTTCAATAAGTGTACGATTTTTCCTTTCAGCAACACCATTTTGTTGAGGAGTTCTCGTAGCACTGTACTGAAGATGAATTCCTCTGTTGTTGCAGAAAGTCACGAAACTTTGATTTTTGAATTCAGTTCCGTGATCACTTCGGATTGATCTAACTTTTGTCTTTATTATGTTCTCAATGAGAGGAACAAACAGCATCAATATCTTAGCAGCTTCACTTTTGTATTCCAAGAAGTACACCCATGTAAATCGGGAAAAATCATCTGTTATCACCAAACAATAGGACTTTTTAGCTAGACTTTTAACACTAATAGGACCAAAAAGATCCATGTGCAATAATTGAAAAGGTGAGTCTATAGAGTTCACAGCTTTGGACTTATGCGATTTTTTGTGTTGTTTTCCTTTGGCACATGCTAAACATTTTTCAGAAAAAGGGAATTCCTTGGAAGGAAGACCTCTGACAAGATTTAGTTTTGAAAGCTTATTAATGTTTTTGAAGTTAACATGTCCTAATCGCCTGTGCCATAGTAGTGACTCTGACTCGGATGCTTTAGAAAGTAAGCATGTCATTTGACATTCAGACTTTGCATCTCTCATGTTTATCACATAAGTATTATTTTGTCTAGGAGCTTTAAGCATAATCATATTGGTAGGAGGTGTGAATCCTGGCTTTAGAAAGATGCACGCCATGTCATTAAATAACACTGAGATTCCTTTGTCGCAGACTTGTGATACACTCAGCAGATTGTAGCACAATTCTGGAACATAGTTCACATCTTCTAAAGTCAGTGCATCAGAAATCACGTCTCCTATCCCAACTATCTTTTCGCCCTTCTCGTTGCCGGCGAAAGCAACAAACTCTCCATCAATGAACCGATAGTTTTTGAGGAGTTCTTTTAGTCCCGTCATGTGCCTTGACGCCCCGCTATCAACATGCCATAGATATCTCATCAGGGCAATCAACCATTTCTGTAGTTTATTCTGAAAAACACATAAAACAAGATAAATATACAGATAAATATACGAGACACTATGTACAATCACGACTCAGACCATATTTTAAGTAACTTTTGGAATCCAGGTCTGTTTTAGTTTTAATCTGTCATGATTTTCACCCAAAACTGACTCTTATCTTTTCCACGTTTTTGTGACCTTAACAAAACTTCTTATAGTTTATTGAAGATCTTTAATTTGAACCGAAAAAGATTTTTGGGTCTTGGTATCACTTTGTGGTTTGGGTTTCAAATGACAATTTTTAACCACATGTCCTTCATTTCCACATCTAAAGCATTTAGAGTGTTTAGGCTTGATCTTTAAAGAAGATCTGGATGATGATGGTTGTGATGTTCTTCTCTTGTATTTGCTTGAGTTGGGGCTGTCTCTTGAACATGCTTCATCACTGTTGTTGTTGCTTGATTCTTCATTTGTGTTGCATTCTGGCTTGCTGATGTCACTTTCTGTATCACTCTGTGATTCTTCAGAAGTTGTGTTATCTGTTTCACTTAGTGATTCTTCAGAACCTGACATATCTGTTGATGATGGTGTAAACTCTGGAATTTCTTCAGTAAGAAATTTCCCAAACCTGTTTCTTTTTAGTTCTGGGACAAACGGAGATGGTCTATATACATTTTCATTATCAGAGAATGTATCATTAAGATCAACACAAACTGGCATAACATTTTCAACACAAATATCTGATCGTTTGATAGGATTCATCCTATCATTAGGGTCCACAACACCCTTGAAATCAAGTTTAGAAGTTAATGTAATACAGTCATCCGGCCTAGATAAACTATTACAGTTATCCATCCTAGATAAACTATTACAGTCATCCAAATTAGTTAAATTATTACATTCATCCGAATTCAAAGAAGTTTTTGACTTGTCATGACTCCAGATGAACCAATTCACTGTAGAGTAATTGGCACCTGGGTGACCTAACCCCATTGTTTGTCCACCACAACTTTCATCATCGTCCACCTGATCTTGTTGGGTCATATCTGCACTGCTTTTACTTATATTAGAGTTTGACTCAGATGTGACACATTCTTTTTCGAAAAGATCATTTTTTGGATGTGGTTTTGGAATGGGTATATATTCACTTTTGCTCAACGATAAAAATAGAGATTTTACAATTCCCTTTTTATCCTTATACCCAATTCCATCTTTGACGAATGATTTCCTTGAACAATCAAGGATATCTGTATGAGCATGCTTGCTTACATTCCATTTGTCCACAACAATTTGGAGATGATTTGTTTCATTTCTAGATATTTCTAGTTTTTCAGTTAAGTCATTTATTAAAAAATCTTTTCTGAGAACAAATTCTTTTAGAGTGTGCATTTCAGCTATTGTTGCATTTAACTTTCGCTGATATGCTAACTCATTTTCTTTCATTTCAGTGTTGATTTTTCGGATGTCATCCATCTCCCTTAAAATTCTCCTATTGTGGGACAAACAGTAAGCAACGGCTGTAACACACCTTGGTGAGCACAGCTTTGATTTTATTTCAAGCGGAATACTTACCAGGTCTCTCTCCTCAACCTTCTTCTGCATGCTCTGTGGTTGTTGATCAGCCTTGCTTGTGGAAGTCTTCTCAGCAACTAAAGCTTCCTCGGCAGCAGCCTCCTTTCCCTTGTCCTCACTCAACACACCTTTTAGACCAGCCTTCTCCATCCCTTCTCCTTTTGGCATCTCCGCTGATGACCCTTCCAAAGAGCTCACACCAAGTGTTGATTTTGTGCAGATCTTTGCCATCAGTGCCTTGTTCACTTCAGCCTCTGCCACAGCAACTTCCTCTCCCCAGTCAAAATCTTGAACCACCAGCGCCTTCTGCTGGTTGGCTTCCCCTCCATCTGTGATTGCCACCATTCTCATTGCCGGTTTAACTTCAGCTTGATTCAAAGTTGGACATTCATACTTGAAGTGTCCGAGAGTTTTGCAATTGTAGCACCTGATTTTTGATTTATCAAAGCCAGCCTTTCCCAATCCAACCCTTCGACCTGTTCTGTCCTGGAACCTCTTAACCCTTAGAGTAATCATGGCCATTTGCCATTTCAGGTCCATCTCTTCCATATCATCGGGATCCACTTGATACATATCTTTCGGGCTCATCATATCATTCTTCAGATCACCTGTCTTCAATGCTTCAAAGCTAGTCATGAAGGCGTTGAAGAGTTCAACGTGTTCATTAGCAAGCTTTGTTTGTTGAGGATTGAGAGTTGAGGGTTGAGAGTTCTTGCCACTGGGTTGAGAGTATGGAACGGTCTTTCCTGAACTGGAGCTACCACCAATCATTCCATCAGCATACACATGAGATGAGCTTGAACCCATGTTACCCACTGGAGTCATTAATGCCAAGTTTTTCATTGCAGTGATGGGTACTGCCTTCGGATTGGTCTGGTTCATCTCTCTCTTTGTGATGTCCATCTCAAACGACTTCAGGGTGTTGATAAGATCAGCCAAGGTAGACTGGGCATCTAGATATTCTTTCCTGATTAACATACACTGGATGCTCCATTCTTTTGGCAGTGAGTCTAGCAGCTTCTTGATTGAATTTCTGTTGTTCACGGGAATTCCCGCCTTCTTCATCTTTGTCAACATGCTCATGAACCTATCGATGTGTGAGCTCAAACTTTCCCCACGAATACTGCCAAACATGTCATATTCTTTCTGCACCATGTCTTGCTTGTACTGGCGCATCTCTTCGTTCCCTTCATAGTATTCATTCAACGCAAACCATAGATCATGTGTCGTGCCATACTCCTCAAACATGTTATAAACATCGTTTGATAAGGCCATGGTTAGAGCACCATAAGCCTTGTGATCTCTCTGGAGTAATTGTTTATCGACATCAGTGTAAGTGGTTGGATCAGGGTTAAACTCTTCTCCTGTGGCAGTGGTTCTCATGGGAATGTGTGGGCCCAACTGGATAGAATTCCATTGGGTGAAGTCTGTAACATAGAAGAATGACCTCATTCTGTTCTTCCAAGTCCCATAGTCTTCAGCACCTTTTAACTTAGGAACTCTGGTTGTGGTTCCGGTTTCAAGTTCTTATTGAGTGATAGGGTTAACTGTTGAATGGTTATCGTTACCACCCATAATTTAGATGAATTTTAGGGATTTAGTTAAACAGATTTTAGTTATCAGTCCAGAAAATGTCCAAGTGCGTAAGTACACAGCTAAGTGCGCAGATAAGTTCACAGCTAAGTTCACAGCAGTCCAGATAAGTATGCAGCAACCTGTAAGAGTGTAAACAGCCTTGTCAAGTTGTAGTCTTTGTTAAGTGCGCAGCTCGGAAGTATACGTGTGGTTGTGTTTCTTGATAAGTGCGCAGATCAGTCAGCACTTGGGCATGATAAGTGCTCAGTGTTTACTGATCAGTCTGCGTACTAAAATAAGTGCGCAGACACTTAAACTCTCGTTTAAGATTTTAAGTTCGCAGAAACCCTAGCCAAGTACTCAAGACTACACCTTCAGTAAGTGCGCACAAATCCAAGATTTCTGTTTAAGTACGCAGAAACCCTAAATAAGTGCTCAAGACAATGGAAATGGAATAAGTGCGCATAAAATTTGATTGCGTACTAAAATCTGAGATTTAAGTACTCACAGTCACAAGTATGCAATATATGAGCCAAGTACTCAAACCAAGAAACAAGTGCTCAACTTATGAAATAAGTGCGCAAATTTTGAAACAAGTGCGCAAATTGTAAGAAACAAGTGCGCAAAACAGGCTGTGAAAAACACAAAACTCAGTTGAATCCTTTCCAAAACATTTTCTAATCAAAATAACATACTCTAAACTTTTAGAAACACAATTTTCATGAAATTTCAAGCCAAACTATAAGAAAAACACCTAAATTTTAAAGTTTATAAAGAGAATAATCTTGATAATAAAAACTAACAAGATGAGGGTTTTGGTATCTTAAAGTAGATACAATCTAGAGCACAGAGGCTCTGATACCAAATTGTAAGTCCCGAAAGCTAGATCTTGTGATATGCAATAGATTGTTATCACTTAGAAACACCTATTAGTTAGGTGTTTTAAGTGATTAATCCAGAAAGACAAAGATACTAGATGAACATGAATAAAACCGACACACACAATGAATAACATGATGATTCCATTACTGATTTGATGATGAACACCTTGGAATACACTGACAAATACGCACCTATTCACGTGTGCTACAAAGATTATCCCCAAAACCCCAACCCTAGAGCTGTGCACACACATCCTTTATATAGGAAAGCCCCTGGGCCTGCGCACTTAACTTAAGTGCGCAGGGCCCGTGTAATTAAGTGCGCAGCAGCTAGGGTTTGGTACAAAACTATGTCTTAATTACATACTAAGTCCTTCAACTATAAAACTATACAATATGCTATCAAAAGTCTCTAATCTGGTAACTGTGGTCTCAATATAACCCAACAATGTACCCCTTTGCCTTTTGGCTATCAACATCACCACATGATGCATGATTAACCGTCTATCGTTTTTAACGTTATTTTCACGAAATTAGTAAAATAACATTAAAACTAGTGCAACTTTACTTTTGATACGATACAAGTTTGCAAAAAAAAAAAAAAAAACACATCAATATGTCAGTATAATGTAGTATAGGTATCGTATATGCCTTGTGTAGGCTTATATAGTATAGTATGTGTATAGTTAGGTGTAGTATAAGTATAGTGTAATATACGTGTAGTATCGTATAGTATAGTATCGTCTCGTATAGTACAATATCATATCATATGTAGTTTCGTATAGTATTGTCTCGTCTTGTATACTACACCTAGAACCATGTACAAGGCCAATACATGATCTATAAACGTATGTGAGGCATGGTGAGATTCTCACAAAACAAATTAAAAAAGATTCACAAAATTAACAAAAACATTCATATAGTATCGGTTTCGTATAGGCTTATAGGTGTAGTATAGGTGTTGTGTAGGACTGACATACGTTTATAGGTTTTGTATAGGCCTCGTATAGGTTTATAGGTGAAGTATACGATACTAAACAATACTATACGATAGTAAATACGACATGATATTGTACGAGGCCTATAAGGCACCTATACTATACTATACTATGCTATAAGCTTACACGAGGCCTATATGGCACTTATGCTATACTATACTATAAGCCTATACGAGACATATACTACACTTAACCCACAAGCTTATAATATACTATTATAGACTATAGTATACTAGTGTATAGGATATCTAACATATGTATCTATGTGTAACAAAAAATTGTAATTTGTATAAAATAATAATGGAATGAAGAAAACTATTTTTTTTTGTTAATTTTGTGAATTTTTTAAGTTATTTTATCATATTTAATTATTTAAAAATAATAAATAAGTAAAAAAAACCTAATACACCTTGTATAGCTCTATATGAGGCAGATTAGGGTTAAAATGTTCCCTATATCACCTTATCTACTACGTATCACCCTGCTACATGGCTTTTGATACGCTTCGTATTGATTAATATGAGACGTATCAAGAGTCACATATAGGTAAGGTGATATGAGGAACAAATTAACCTTAATATGCCTCGTATAGACGAGGCATTTTTTTTTTTGCAAACTTTGTATTAACAAAGTCTTATAAATATTTTATTATTTTACAAAACATTATTGGTAGTCTACACTATTATATAGACTATACGATATTACACAATATGATACGATTCATGATCTATACTACCTTATAACTTCTTCAAACTCACCAAAACAAACATCTTCAAAACCAACTAAAATAAAACCAAACAAAAGAAATTATTTTTATAAACTAATATTGGTAACAAAAAAAATGTAATTTTCATAAAACAATATAGGAATGATTATAACTTATTTTTTGTTACTTTTTGGATTTTTTAAAGTTAATTTAGTATTTTTAGTTATTTAAAAACAATAAAAATGAAAATACAAAAAGAAAAAAAAACTCTAATATGCCTCATATTGTTCTGTATGACCAATACTAGGGGAAAAAATTCCCCTATATCACTTTTCAGCTAATTATCAGGTTCAATACGTGGCTCTAATACACCTAGTATTGGTCAATACGAGACATATCAAAGCCACGTATTGGGTCTAAATATGGTTGCAAAAGTCGCTAGGCGCTCCCTAGTCGGAGTCGGGAGTACTCGGGGAGTTCTCGACCTAGTCGGAGAGTACCCGGGGAGTACTCGGCCTAGGCGTAGGGTACTCGGTCCTCGGCAACCTACCTTGTAGCGATTACTCGGGGAGTACTCGGCCTTCGAGACCTTGTTTTACAACAGAGGGTCTAATACTTAGCTAAGAAGTGATGTGAGATATGAGCTCTGATATGCCTCGTATTTATCAATATGAGACATATCAATATGAGGTTGCAACTGACAATAAGAGAATGTTAGGTTGTAGCTTTTAGGTCTCAATACGCCCTATATTGACCAATACGAGGCGTATTGGTGTCCAAATAGACAAAGCCTTGTCCAACACTTGTGGCCTATGTGACACCCGGCATGTTCGGCTTAAACATATTAGTAACATCTAAGTCTACCTTAGCGAGAAACGTCATAAACAAACTTAACTGGGTTAGTTGAGTCGGGTCAAGTTAGGATTGTCCAGGGTACAATGATCTGGACGATCATTGGGAGTCGTTTTGGTAATACACTAGTACCGGGTTCCGTTGTTGGTGACATTACATGAACTAATTAAGTATATGTGTAGATTATGGGTCGTGTGGTGGATTATATACATAGATGTGTCTAAATGACGTGTAAATGATTATCTGTGCTTTAATGTGTTAAATATAGACTAAGGATGCATGCTTATGTGTTAAGATGTGTTAGAATGCGTTAAACACGACAAACTGGAAAACTAGTGGAAAAGGGGTTCTGGTTCGACCACTTCGAGTGGTCGAAGGAGAAGAAAGTGTCTGGTTCGACCCTTGTAAGTGGCCGAACCAGGGAAGTGGAATTTAAGGAATTCCCTTCGACCAAACAGGGCTCATTCGACCCTGTGAAAGGGGCGAAGGAGACCACCTTCGACCAATGAATTGGGGCGAAGGAGAATTAGTATAAATACCAACCTTTGTCATTTTTCATCATTTCACAAACCCTAACCGTCCCAAAACGCTCTCAAACGATCTTAAACACTAAGGAAGGAGTTTTTGCTCTTCTTTTTCATAATCTAACCCATCTACAACCTCTAAACAAGAATCCAAGGTGTGTTCATAATCCTAAACCTTTTTAAAAGCATTTTAATTCGTTTTCATCTAACCCTAATTGTCCGGATCTGTTCTAAGGGTGTTTTTATGATTAAAAACCTTTTAAACATCTTTCTAAATCAAAACATGATCATTTAACATAGGTTTTCATGATGAATAACATGTGTAAATTGTGTATTATGTGGTGTTATGTATTGTTCAATGATTTGCTGCTATATCTATGATAGAAACATGATATAGGATTGTTAGTAATGTTGGAATATTGTTGTCTAGGGTTAGGATTGGATATATTGATATTTGGGGGTTTTATTGGATTAATACTTGATGTATGAATATTTATGATCAATAGAATGAATAGGAAAGATCGGATAATCGACAAACTGAGTATTTTAAGCTAAACATGAATCGATTTCAAAAGTTTCCAAATTGGGTAAATAATTCATGCATGAAAGTGATGTTTCCATAATCTTTACCATTTTGGGAAAGGGCTGAAACGGACGTATTATCGGGGGAAATCGGTGGGGTTTTGTAGGGATAAGTTATCCATGCTTGACTGCTGTGTTTGATGATGTTTCGGGTCGTTTTGAATGTGTTTGAAGCGTTTTTAGGAAAAATTATACAACAGGGGCGAACCTGGCCTCCTTCGACCAGTCGAAGGTGCGAAGGAGGGATCCAGGGTCGAACCTGGGTTTATATTGGACGAATGTGATAAAACGGGCGAAGGAAGCATCAAACGGTCGAACGAGATGTAAAACGGGTGAAGGAGACAAAAAGGTGCGAAGGAGACTTAAAACTGACTGGTTCGACCGTTCTGATGCAGAAATGAGATTTTTGATACAAACTAAGTGTTTTATGCCTAAACCTTGTGTGTAATCTATGTGTACTTGATTAGTTAGGGTAATGGGTCACCAACGGGATGTCGGGTCGGTCTAGTGTGTCGGTTAAACATTTAAACACGTTTTAAAACATACTTGGTTACGATCTGGACAATCAGGGACTAGATAACCTTATGGTTATTAGTCGGAACACTTATGTGAACATTTTGATAGATCTCCGGTAGAGGGATTATCAAGGGCTAGACATCTTTACTTATATTTGAAGAACGCTACTTAAGGTGAGTTCACGGCCCCACTTTTACTGCTTTAACTTTTGGGGGAGAAAACATGCGCTAAACGGTTTTGGTAACTTATGTCATACTATGGTTTTAACTTATATTGCTATACGATCTTTTGGAAAGTCCCGGGGGAAACCATGAATGTGCGGGGTTGCACAACGGGGGAAATATGGATAGATCTATTCGGCGTGACCTGCCCCATTCGTCGGCTTGGAGGGCCGGGCGGGTGCATATTGTCTCGAACAGGTACTTTGGTATCATGCTAAACATACGGGCTGCTTAAACATGCTGAACATTGCTAAACGTGTCTAGTAATGGTTTCCAATCGTAGTAGTAAAGAAACATACGCCTAGCTAGCGTACTTGGTAACATTGATATAGTATGGACATGGTAACGTTTTGGTAACATTTTGAACAAACCTGTGAACTCACCAGCATTATATGTTGACATCTTTTTGGCATGTTTTTCTCAGGTCGCTAAGTTAGCAATGAACGGAACTAGGCGCACGGGTCTGCATTGGCGTCTAGACTTAGTGCATGTTTTGTAATAAAAGTATTTTGAACAACTTTTGAGATGATAGCATAGTTGATTAAATGCTACTGAAACGCTTCCGCTTATTAAATTAATGGTTATGTCTGTTTACGTTTTTCATATAGAGTTGTTTATTGTGATCGTTGACTTGGATCCTGGTTTGTCATGCGCCTCGCGGTAAAACCACGCAAGTGGTAAATTGAGGGTGTGACAGATTGGTATCAGAGCCAATGGTTATAGTGAACTAGGACTGCATGTAGAGTCTGGTCTATAGCCGAGTCGCACACACTAGACGGTCACATACTTTGGGTCTATTAGTGGGATACGTACTAACGTTGTCGGGGTGTCCTTACATCATCATCATGTTTCTCCGTTACATCATCCGCTTTTATTTGGGTTCTTACCTACTCTTGTCTTCTTCTTCTGGATTGAAGGAGGAGGGGTTGATTTGTTGGTTCTAGCACACACATGCCTTCCTACACTTGCACCTATTGCCACATAGGCGACAATGTTCGGTGACTGGGGTCTAGATTAGGGGTACATCTGGAGGACCATGTAAAGCAGTTTATCATTTCGGGTGCACACGAAATAATAAACTGGAATGCATGAAAATCCCGATGGACTTCGAGTTTGGAAGTATAGTCCTGGATTGTCCCTATGTTAACTCTTGTAAATTTCTAGTGGTTGACACTGGAAGTGAATCTGAATCCCTCGTTCTCTTGATTTGTTCGATCATGTCTGGTGCTCGCGGTAGTGGACGTCGTGGTGGCGGTGGTGGCCGTGCTGGCGGCGGTGGTCGCGCTGGAGGCGGTGGTCGTGGAAACATCAACATGACCCAAGCTGAACTGAACAACTTGCTCCAGCAGCAAGTGAACATGGCTATGGCTAATTTCCAGGCTGGGATTAATGCCATGGGTGGTGAGTTGATTTTTGTCGACCTTGCCTCATTTTTGAGTTTCGTGTCCTTTCGTTTGTGTTTTACTCGTGTACCGTGTTACAGGTATTGGTGCCAATCCACCCCCACCTCAGTGCTCTTATAAGAAGTTTAGGGATTGTCAGCCCCATAACTTCGCTGGAACTAAGGGAGCGGTGGGACTGCTCCGATGGCTGGAGAAGGTGGAATCTGTGTTTGTTATGTGTAATTGTCCTGCTGGGGACCGGGTGAAGTATGCTACTGCGACATTTGAGGGGCCTGCACTGTCATGGTGGAATGCTACTACACAGAACGTGGGATTGGGAGAGGCTATTGCTATGCCTTGGGCGGAGTTTGTGCAGCTTTTGAGAGGTGAGTACTGTCCGAGGGAGGAGATACAGAAGTTGGAGCATGAGGTCTGGAGTTACAAGATAGTTAGATCTGAGATTGAGGAGTACACTGTGAGGAGGAATGAGCTGGCGGTGTTGTGTCCTGACTTACACACACCCGAATACAGGAGGATCGAGCACTATGTGTCTGGACTAGTGCCCGAGATTGCTGGGTTGGTGGCTGCTGGGAATCTTCCCACTATTGCTGAAGTTGTCCGATCAGCTCATCGGATGACTAACCTGAAGGTGGCGGAAGGCGTTTTGCCACCCAAGGGTGCTACTGTGAAGGTTGTTGAGGGAAACAAGAGGAAGTGGGAGAATGTGGGGAAGAGTGTGGTGCCAGCTCAGCCGGCGAAGAAGTTTGAGTCATCTGGGTCTTCTTCTGGGTCGAAGACGGGTGGGTATGTTGGGAAGCATCCCAAGTGTAGCAAGTGTGGTTTTCATCATTCTGGGAGTTGTGATAGGGCTCGTTGTCATCGGTGCCATCAGTTAGGGCACCATGCTAAGGATTGCAGGGTGGCACTCACCCCAACTCAAACTCCTGCGGCTACTCCTGCTCCTGCTGCTCAGGGGACTCAGGGGAGGCAGGGGTGTTATAACTGTGGTGACACGGGACATTTCAAGCGTGACTGTCCCAAACTGAAGCAGGGCGATAATGGAAGGGGCGGGAACGGTAACGGGAACAACAACGGCGGAGGCAGGACTGCACGTGCTTTCGTCATTGGATCTGCGGAGGCTAGGCAGGATCCAGACACAGTTACCGGTACGTTCCTTCTTAATGATAGCTATGTTTCTGTCTTGTTTGATTCTGGTGCCGATAAGAGTTTCGTATCTTTGGATATTAGTCGATTTCTAGATATAGTACCCACACCTTTAGAGGCTAAGTACTTAATAGAATTGGCTGATGGTAAGAAAATCGAAGCGACACACACCCTTAGGGAATGTCGCTTGGAACTGTCGGGTTTGTCTTTCCCCATTGACCTTATGCCGGTACCTCTGGGTAGTTTTGACGTCGTGGTTGGCATGGATTGGTTATCGTTGTATCGCGCGGAGATCATTTGTTTTGACAAGGTTATTCGGATTCCTCTCCCTGATGGAGAGATTCTTTCTGTTCGTGGTGAGAAAAGCGGTGCTCCGCTGAGTATCATTTCTAGCATGAAAGCCCGTAAGTATCTTCGGAAGGGCTGTTCGGCCATTTTGGCGCTTGTTAACGTTTCTACTGACGATGAGAAGAAGATCGAGGATATTCCAGTGGTTCGTGACTTTACTGATGTGTTTCCTGATGATTTACCTGGTCTTCCTCCCCATCGTCAGGTTGAGTTTGGTATTGATCTCACTCCGGGCGCAGCTCCTATTGCCCGAGCTCCGTATCGTCTTGCACCTCCCGAGATGCAAGAGTTGTCCAGCCAGTTACAGGAACTCTTGGAAAAGGGTTTCATTCGACCGAGTTCTTCCTCGTGGGGAGCTCCTATTTTGTTCGTGAAGAAGAAGGATAGAAGTCTTCGCATGTGTATCGATTATCGTGAGCTGAACAAAGTGACCATCAAGAATCGTTATCCTCTTCCTCGCATTGATGATCTCTTTGACCAGCTTCAGGGCTCTAGCTACTATTCGAAGATTGATTTGCGGTCCGGTTATCACCAGTTGCGCGTCAGGGAAGCTGACATTCAGAAGACTGCTTTTCGCACTCGTTATGGCCATTTTGAGTTCTTGGTCATGCCTTTTGGTCTCACTAACGCACCGGCGGTGTTCATGGATTTGATGAACCGCGTTTGCAAGCCTTACCTTAATAAGTTCGTCATCGTGTTCATTGACGATATTCTGATTTACTCCAAGAACAAGGCGGATCATGAGGAACATCTGCGGTTGGTCTTGGAACTTTTGAGACAGGAGCAATTGTATGCTAAGTTCTCGAAGTGTGATTTTTGGTTGCATGAAGTTTAATTCCTAGGACATGTGGTGAATGAACTGGGAATTCATGTCGATCCGGCTAAGATCGAAGCTATTAAGGACTGGGAAGCACCAAAGACGCCATCTGAGGTGCGGCAATTCCTAGGTCTTGCGGGTTATTATCGTCGTTTCATTGAGGGATTTTCGAAGATCGCTCAACCCCTCACTGCTCTTACCCAGAAGGACCGAAAGTTCGACTGGGACGAACCACAAGAATCAGCATTTCAGATGCTGAAGCTTAAACTTTGTTCTGCACCTATCTTATCCCTACCTGAGGGTACGGATGATTTCGTTGTGTACTGTGATGCTTCTATTCGTGGTCTCGGTTGCGTGTTGATGCAGCGCGGGAAGGTTATTGCTTATGCTTCTCGTCAACTCAAAGTTCATGAGAAGAACTACACTACTCATGACATGGAACTGGGTGCGGTGGTCTTTGCATTGAAAATCTGGAGACATTACTTGTACGGTACCAAATGTGAAGTATACACCGATCACAAGAGTCTTCAGCATATTTTCGACCAGAAGGTGTTGAACATGCGGCAGCATCGCTGGGTTGAACTCCTGAACGATTATGACTGTGCCATCAAATACCATCCTGGTAAGGCGAACGTTGTGGCGGACGCCTTGAGCAGGAAGGAGTCTGCGAATCCCCGCCGTGTTCGAGCCTTACAGCTCACCATTCATTCGTCGCTGCCTGACCGAATCCGTTCTGCACAGTTGGAAGCCTTGAAGGAGGGAAACCTTAAGGATGAGACTATGCACAGTGCTGACAAGCATCTTGAGCTCAGGACTGATGGCTTACACTATTTTGCGGGACGTGTTTGGGTCCCATTGTTCGGGGGATTGCGCGAGCTTGTTCTGGATGAAGCTCACAAATTCCGGTATTCTATTCACCCTGGCTCCGATAAGATGTATCAGGATTTGAAGATACTTTATTGGTGGCCGAACATGAAGGCTGATATAGCTTCTTACGTCAGCAAATGTTTGACTTGTGCTAAAGTCAAGGTAGAATATCAGAGACCGTTTGGTCTCCTGCAACAACCAGAGGTCCCAGAATGGAAGTGGGAACGAATCACGATGGATTTTGTCACCAAGCTGCCAAGGTCACCTAGTGGTTATGATATAATTTGGGTGATTGTTGACCGGCTGACAAAATCGGCACGTTTTATACCTATTAAGGAAACAGATGGACTCGAGCGGTTGGCTCGACTTTACCTTAAGGAGGTGGTTGCTCGGCACGGAGTGCCTGTTTCTATTATCTCTGATCGTGATTCTCGTTTCGCTTCGCGTTTCTGGAAGGCTCTGCAAAGGCTTTGGGTACTCAGTTGGATATGAGTACGGCTTATCATCCGCAAACTGATGGACAGAGTGAGCGGACGATTCAAACCTTGGAAGACATGCTTCGGGCATGTGTTATCGATTTTGGCAAAAGTTGGGAGATCCACCTGCCGTTAGTGGAGTTCTCCTACAACAACAGCTATCACTCTAGCATCAAGGCAGCTCCGTTCGAGGCTCTTTACGGACGGAAATGTCGATCACCACTTTGTTGGGCCGAGGTGGGCGAGAGCCAGCTCACTGGTCCGGAACTCGTGTACGAAACTTCGGAGAAAATCGTACAGATCCGTCAACGTTTGGCTGCTGCACGGGATCGTCAGAAGAGCTATGCCGATCGCCGTCGAAAACCTTTGGAGTTCCAGGTTGGGGACAAGGTACTTCTGAAAGTTTCACCATGGAAGGGCGTCATACGCTTTGGAAAGCGTGGCAAGCTTAACCCTCGTTATGTCGGACCGTTCGCAATCCTGGATAGGATTGGACCGGTGGCATACAGACTTGACTTACCGGCGGAGCTCGGTAGTGTACACAACGTCTTCCATGTGTCTAACTTGAAGAAGTGTTTGGCTGATGAATCTCTCATCGTACCACTGGAAGAGATCAAGGTTGATGATCGTCTTCGCATTGTGGAGGAACCTGTCGAGATTCTCGACTACAAGATTCGTAGCCTTCGTCGGAGTAAAATCCGCATCGTTAAAGTCCGTTGGAACTCAAACCGTGGACCGGAGTTCACATGGGAACGGGAGGATCAGATGAAATCTAAGTATCCTCATCTCTTTCCGAAGCGCGCGTTTGAATCGAGGCATGTTACTGCTGAAGCGGAATGAATCTCGGGTCGAGATTCCTTTCAACGTGGGGATGATGTGACATCCGGTAAGTTTCTTTTCGTTCTGTTCTTTTCGTTTCTTTCTTTTTGGGCTTTGCGCAATTTTCGGGACGAAAATTCTTTCAACGTGGGGATGATGTGACACCCGGCATGTTCGGCTTAAACATATTAGTAACATCTAAGTCTACCTTAGCGAGAAACGTCATAAACAAACTTAACTGGGTTAGTTGAGTCGGGTCAAGTTAGGATTGTCCAGGGTACAATGATCTGGACGATCATTGGGAGTCGTTTTGGTAATACACTAGTACCGGGTTCCGTTGTTGGTGACATTACATGAACTAATTAAGTATATGTGTAGATTATGGGTCGTGTGGTGGATTATATACATAGATGTGTCTAAATGACGTGTAAATGATTATCTGTGCTTTAATGTGTTAAATATAGACTAAGGATGCATGCTTATGTGTTAAGATGTGTTAGAATGCGTTAAACACGACAAACTGGAAAACTAGTGGAAAAGGGGTTCTGGTTCGACCACTTCGAGTGGTCGAAGGAGAAGAAAGTGTCTGGTTCGACCCTTGTAAGTGGCCGAACCAGGGAAGTGGAATTTAAGGAATTCCCTTCGACCAAACAGGGCTCATTCGACCCTGTGAAAGGGGCGAAGGAGACCACCTTCGACCAATGAATTGGGGCGAAGGAGAATTAGTATAAATACCAACCTTTGTCATTTTTCATCATTTCACAAACCCTAACCGTCCCAAAACGCTCTCAAACGATCTTAAACACTAAGGAAGGAGTTTTTGCTCTTCTTTTTCATAATCTAACCCATCTACAACCTCTAAACAAGAATCCAAGGTGTGTTCATAATCCTAAACCTTTTTAAAAGCATTTTAATTCGTTTTCATCTAACCCTAATTGTCCGGATCTGTTCTAAGGGTGTTTTTATGATTAAAAACCTTTTAAACATCTTTCTAAATCAAAACATGATCATTTAACATAGGTTTTCATGATGAATAACATGTGTAAATTGTGTATTATGTGGTGTTATGTATTGTTCAATGATTTGCTGCTATATCTATGATAGAAACATGATATAGGATTGTTAGTAATGTTGGAATATTGTTGTCTAGGGTTAGGATTGGATATATTGATATTTGGGGGTTTTATTGGATTAATACTTGATGTATGAATATTTATGATCAATAGAATGAATAGGAAAGATCGGATAATCGACAAACTGAGTATTTTAAGCTAAACATGAATCGATTTCAAAAGTTTCCAAATTGGGTAAATAATTCATGCATGAAAGTGATGTTTCCATAATCTTTACCATTTTGGGAAAGGGCTGAAACGGACGTATTATCGGGGGAAATCGGTGGGGTTTTGTAGGGATAAGTTATCCATGCTTGACTGCTGTGTTTGATGATGTTTCGGGTCGTTTTGAATGTGTTTGAAGCGTTTTTAGGAAAAATTATACAACAGGGGCGAACCTGGCCTCCTTCGACCAGTCGAAGGTGCGAAGGAGGGATCCAGGGTCGAACCTGGGTTTATATTGGACGAATGTGATAAAACGGGCGAAGGAAGCATCAAACGGTCGAACGAGATGTAAAACGGGTGAAGGAGACAAAAAGGTGCGAAGGAGACTTAAAACTGACTGGTTCGACCGTTCTGATGCAGAAATGAGATTTTTGATACAAACTAAGTGTTTTATGCCTAAACCTTGTGTGTAATCTATGTGTACTTGATTAGTTAGGGTAATGGGTCACCAACGGGATGTCGGGTCGGTCTAGTGTGTCGGTTAAACATTTAAACACGTTTTAAAACATACTTGGTTACGATCTGGACAATCAGGGACTAGATAACCTTATGGTTATTAGTCGGAACACTTATGTGAACATTTTGATAGATCTCCGGTAGAGGGATTATCAAGGGCTAGACATCTTTACTTATATTTGAAGAACGCTACTTAAGGTGAGTTCACGGCCCCACTTTTACTGCTTTAACTTTTGGGGGAGAAAACATGCGCTAAACGGTTTTGGTAACTTATGTCATACTATGGTTTTAACTTATATTGCTATACGATCTTTTGGAAAGTCCCGGGGGAAACCATGAATGTGCGGGGTTGCACAACGGGGGGAATATGGATAGATCTATTGGGCGTGACCTGCCCCATTCGTCGGCTTGGAGGGCCGGGCGGGTGCATATTGTCTCGAACAGGTACTTTGGTATCATGCTAAACATACGGGCTGCTTAAACATGCTGAACATTGCTAAACGTGTCTAGTAATGGTTTCCAATCGTAGTAGTAAAGAAACATACGCCTAGCTAGCGTACATGGTAACATTGATATAGTATGGACATGGTAACGTTTTGGTAACATTTTGAACAAACCAGTGAACTCACCAGCATTATATGTTGACATCTTTTTGGCATGTTTTTCTCAGGTCGCTAAGGTAGCAATGAACGGAACTAGGCGCACGGGTCTGCATTGGCGTCTAGACTTAGTGCATGTTTTGTAATAAAAGTATTTTGAACAACTTTTGAGATGATAGCATAGTTGATTAAATGCTACTGAAACGCTTCCGCTTATTAAATTAATGGTTATGTTTGTTTACGTTTTTCATATAGAGTTGTTTATTGTGATCGTTGACTTGGATCCTGGTTTGTCATGCGCCTCGCGGTAAAACCCCGCAATTGGTAAATTGAGGGTGTGACAGCCTAGTTGGTTGAGGGCCTAAGTTTCCTATGGGAGGCTTGGGTTCAATTCCCACTAGCTATATTTGGAGGACATTAAGAGAAATGATGGATGACTCTTAACCAATGGTCAGGAGTTCGAGTCCTGATCTCGCTCAGGTTTTACCAATTCTCCACAGCGGGTCTTCGGACGGGTGGGGGATCGGGTTTTCTCCGATTCGGAAACCTCGTGGGCAAGCCTGGCTACCCTGGCCAGCCTCTTGCATAGTCCTGGGGGGTTCTTGGGTTCGCCAGTTTAAGGGTCTCATGGGTAGTCGGGCAGAAACGTTCGTTGGCCGTTAAAAAAAAAAGACAAAGCCTTATTTTATTATTATTGGAGAAAATTGCTCGAATAGTCCCTGTGGTTTGCACAATTTTCACCTATAGTCCCCAAGTTTTTAAAATTACAGGTATAGTCCTCAATTTTTGTTGTTTTTTTAACTCGGATAGTCCTTGGAGTGGCTGTAAAATTACTAAATTACCCTTTTAATGGATGGAGGTTAAATAATCCAGTTAAATGGATGTAAAATTACTAAATTACCCTTACCCCAATAAAAATAAAAAAATCAATTAATTAATAAAATATAAAGAGGGTTCACTTAACCCCTTAACCAATTATTTTTCTCCATCTATTTTAGTGGGCCCTACCAACTTCATCTTTCTCACCCTATCACCACCACCACCAAACCATACATATCATCTCATTTACTAATCCACATCCTTTTCAATCTAAACACATTCGTTTCACATCTCTATCTCCCCACTCACTCACCCTTTCATAGCCAATTTCATCCTTAACTATGTATAAAAATTACTAGCAGAAACTAATATTATTAATAATAATGGCTAATATGGTCTCCAATTTCTCAGATCTAATCCAACGAGTCAACTCCTCCTGCTTACTCAGCCCAATCGGTGTCCCCCGTCACCACACCAATAACATTACAGGCGATTCCGATTCCAATTCCGAAGAACCCGACAACAAATCAGACAAATTCTACGACGATGAGGAAGAAGACGGTGAAGTAAGACAACAAGTGTCCGAGTCTCCAGCAGGTCTGTATAAATCAGAGAGAGATGGAGATGGAGACATTAATAACCGAAGTCTTCGAAACGGTGTCGTTTATGAAGAAGGCGGTGGTGATGGTGTACGGCAGCGTTCGCAGTGGAGCGATGGCAATGATCGATGTTGTTGTTGTTCTGTAAGGGTGATGAGTTGATATTCATTTCAGGTTGTGGTTATGGCCGGTAGGGTGAAGTCGATGGCGATGCTTGGAGATGATCGAATATGTTGTTGGCTAATGCAGTGGTGGTGTGTGTGCTGATGATGGTGGTAACGTTATAGCTCTTGTGGGTTGGCATTGGAGGATATTATAAAATTGATGTTACAGACCATTGGAAGTGGTGGGTGGTGGTGGTGATAGGGTGGGGAAGATGAAGTTGGTGGAGCCTACTAAAATAGGTGGAGAAAAATAATTGGTTAAGGGGTTAAGTGGGCCCTCTTTATATTTTATTAATTAATTAATTTTTTTATTTTTATTGGGTTAAGGGTAATTTAGTAATTTTACGTTAACTTAACTGGATTATTTAAGCTCCATCCATCAAAAGGGTAATTTAGTAATTTCACAGCCACTCCAAGGACTATCCAAGTTAAAAAACACCAAAAGTTGAGGACTATACCTGTAATTTTAAAAACTTGAGGACTATAGGTGAAAATTGTACAAACCACAGGGACTATTCGAGCAATTTTCTCTTATTATTATTTTGTTAAGTTTCCTAAAACATATTTTATTATTACTTGTACCATAAAACATATTCTCGACCATAGTAACCACTAACCACGGAGCAGAAAATTATTGTGGAGTCGGTTAAGGTTTCGTCTCATTTTATCTAATTATATATTTTCTTCATCAAAATTCTTAAAAACTTTTTTCATCAGCGTCTGTTACACTACAATATTATTATTACTGCGTTTGGGTTAGTATCACTTGTTTAATTCCACCTTCTTATTTGAATCTTTAGTTGATCAATTGTTGTTGATAGTTTTTGCACAATTTAGGTTTAATTTTGTGATTTATTAATTATTATGTTTGAATTTTGTGTTCTTTTATGGGGATTGTTGATTATTAGTTTGTGAAGTTTGAGTGGAATATGTGGTTAGTGTGGATTTGTTGTTATCTTGCTGAAACAACAAGACCTGCTAGTTTTCTTTGGTTGGTTATGTGACACCTTAGGCAAATCTTGTATCTTTGTGTTATGCTTTTGGTTACACGAGAGGTATCGCGCCATAAGAATGATGTTCTTGAATATCATCAAAGCGTTTTGGGCGTGATGGTTGTGGATGAGAGGAGAACTAAGTGTTGTTACAGTTGTCGAAGGTGCAAGGTGCACTCAGGGCGCAAAGGGTCAGCCTTGGGCCCCAATGCAAGGCGCCTACGAGGGCTAGGGGTTTTAGACATGTTTTAGGCTTCTTTAGGGTTTAAAAAATGGGTAACGCGTGCGCCTCGAGGCACGCCTCAAGGCGATTCTGTGAGAAGACGAATTTGAGGCAGCGCCTCAGGGTGTTATTTTGTACGTGCGCCTAAGGGGCGTTTCATGGAGTCATGGGTTTTTGATGTTCTAAACTTTTTGTGTCACTTTCAAACATTCCTTGTCTTTTAACTGTGTATTTTTTATGTTATTGATGAATTTGATGATGAAATTAGCTAGTATTTCATTTTTTTACAAGATGCATAATATTTATATTTATTTTTTAGTTACGCCTCGATTTGCCTTGAGGCATACGCCTCTAGGCACGATTCCGTACTTTTAGTTCTTGGGTTTAGGTTGATTTAGGGGTTGGTCTAATTGTTTTAGACTTGTTTAGACGATTTTTGGTCGGAATCTCCTTGGAACTTGGCCTGAAAAATTGCGCCCGAGGGCCTGAAAGTGGGATTTTGAGGTGGATAGAAGGCTGCGTTGGCCTGAAAAGTAGGACCTGGCGTGCGCTTGGGTGAGCCTTGATGAAATAGTAAGCTCCTCGTGGGCAAAACAGACAAAAACTGGTGATGCTAGAGGCTGAATGTTACAACTTTTTACAGATAAGGTTATAATAGTAATTTTAGAGCATGGTGTTTACTTCACTGAATTGATGTTCATTGGATGTGTTAATATAGACCAAAAGTAATCAATGTCAATATTGTTAAGCGTTTTGGTTCATACAAACAAAGCATATAGTTTATTCAATTTGTTCGCTTCGATAGAAGTATAGAACACATCAGATATGAGGCCATAATGACATGTAGAAGGTTTCTTTCTTTCCTATTGAATATGAAGCAGACCAAATAGGAAACATGTAAGCTGGTATGAATGTATCATAATAATTTCAACAGTCCATTATATGTCTAGAGGAAAGAAGAAGCAGTTTATCACGTTCCAACAAATTAGTCCATTTGAATCCGCGGAATTTACTGCGTCCTTTTTTCGGTTTACAACTTCAACCTCAACGTGTCGTGTATATATGCTCTATGATTTGAGATTTCAGCCACATGAAGTCTTGTTTGATCAATGTCCATCCCTTGGAATATTTTGTGAGCTTTTTCTCATTTTTTTGGACCTGACAATTTAAGAAATGTGCAATATCAGACCAATTAATTCTGTTTCTGTGTGCAGTAGGGCATGACATGATTTTCTGAGCAAATAAAGAACAATATAAATTGGAGCGAGAAACATGTTTGTCTCAAATCATTAATAAGTTAGGACCATGCCACAATAATTTGGTGCTTCACTTTCCTGTGGTGTGTAGTTTCTCATTTATGTGTTAAATTTCCAATTTCTTTCACATAGCAAGGATTGTGGTAGTAACATGATTTTTTTTTTCAAGCTAAACCTATTTTATTGCATGCACAAGAACAGAATTTATATGACCACTTACATATTTTTTTTTGCATAATATGAACACTATCATATCTTTTAACCTTCTTTGTTTGATCATATGATTTATGTTTTATGTTTAGAACCTCTTAACTTATCTATGTATCTTTTTCCGCCTTCCTTTACATGTTTCCTTTTCTCAGCATTTTCTATTCGTATTTTCTATTCATATGATCTTGGATGGTCTATTATTCTTCATTGAGAGTTATTAAATTACAATATCAAAAAGCTAGTATAACATTTTCTCATTGATGCTATTCGTGCTACGTGTAGGTCTTGTTCTTGCTTGATATTGCCCCAAAAATGTGAATGACTGAATTTCTACAATTTATTCAACTCTTCGTAGTGTAAAAAATCTCTATATAAGAAATGATGACAGATATGGTGAATACGTCAACACCTCTAGAAGAATCACCTAAACAAGAAGCTTTCGATGTCAAGTTTTTGGGAATGTCTCTTACTAAAATTGTTCCTTGGGCCATCAACACCGAGAAAATCAAATTGCCAACCTTTTTAAACAAAAAGCTAAAGAAACACGCACAGCAGTCTCGATTAAGGAATCTTTCTGAACCGGGGTTGAGTTATTCCACTGTTAGGTTCAGGCCCTATGTGTGTAAGGTTCCATGGCATACGGGCCCACGGGCGTTTCTTTCCCAGTTATTTCCAAGATACGGGCATTACTGTGGACCTAATTGGTCAAGTGGAAAAGATGGCGGGTCCCTACTTTGGGACAAACGGCCGATTGACTGGCTAGATTATTGCTGTTATTGTCACGACATGGGTTATGATACTCATGATCAGGCTGAACTTCTGAAGGCTGATTTGGCATTTCTTGAGTGTTTGGAGAGGCCCCATATGGCTACAAAAGGGGATGTACGGGTTGCTCATCTTTACAAGACGATGTGCATATCAGGTTTGTTTAGCCTCCCTTGCTCACTCTTTGTGTTTCAGACCCAACCATCTAAACCAAAGCAAGTCGGTATGCTTGGCCGGTTCGGGATCCAAATGGTTCAGTTTTGTTGGTCGAATGGTTCGGTTCGAAACTTGGAACCGGCCAAGTAAACTGAACTGATCGATTAACCTTTACTATATATATATATATTTCATTTCTGGAAAATGTAGTTATGTATATGTAATATAATCATGAACCTTCAATATCTTTTAAATTTTGGAATACAAACTAATGATTTAGAAAAAAAAAAATGGTTCAAACCTCCAAAACCGAACCATTAAACCACCAAACCAGTAAAATCAGCCGGTTCAGTCGACCCACCCAAACCGGATGGTTTGGTTTGTCTTTTCTAGAAACCATAGTTAGTGGTTTGCGCATAATTTTCGTCAAAAACTGCTGAACCGGACAGTGTTCAGCCAGTGAACACCCCTGGTTTCTGAGAAGGTGTCATATGTTGACTTTCTTTATTGGTCAAACTGACCATTTTGCGCATTATTAGTTAATAGCCCTCCAATAAATCATTAATTACAAATATGTTGTTGCGCTTATATTAGTAAGTATTTGAGGTGGAAACCGAGTGGGTCAGGGGGGGATGGTTAACAGGTCGAAACAGGTCTGAGAAATGTCATTCTTAACACCCAATCTAGTGCCAGATGTTTATTTGTGACAATAATAACGGCCTACTAAGTAAATAAAATGCAGGTTTAAGAAGTATACTGATACCATACAGACAGCATTTGGTGAAACTAAAGTCGGGCCAGCTGTATCTTGGGTTCGGATGGCTCAGCAATATGAAGTGGAAAGGATGGAATGCTCAAAAGTAGACCAAAATTCGAGTCGAACTAATTGTTAGAATTTTGTATAGATAGTATGCATGTAGATATTGTGATTAAAATGGTATGCTTCTTTATTTAAGGTTTAAACACTTCCACTAGATTCTTGTGAAAACATGTCTGTTTATGGTGTCATTTTTCTGTAATTGTTTGTTTGTTTGTTTTTAAGTTGTCATTTATTTGTGGCAAACGGGTAATTTTAACTCGTTTATATTAGACCATGTGTAGTGGGGGGGTTTATTTATAAAGCCCCTCTTCCTGATTGGTTCACGTGGCAGTTGAGTCAGCATGGAGAGAGAAAGTGAAAAAGTGGTGTAGTGATAGGGGCTTTATTTATAAAGCCCCTATTAATATTTTATTTTATCTTTTAAATTAAAAAAATAATAATAAAAAGATAGAGAGATGAGGTGGCAACCCATGATTGGTGGGGGGAATTTTGTTTCCAGCGTTATTTTTATCACGCCAAAATCTCTTTTTCAAATATAAAGCCTCCCGTAACGGTGTGGGGGGCTTTATTTTTAAAAATAGCGCCCACTTTTATGCCCACTACGGTGGGTCTTAGAATGGGACAATTCGTGTTTATGTTACTATTAGCGGGTCAAATGGTTAAAACAGATAAATCAACTAATAATAATATTATTGTCTTCAAACCCCCCCCCCCCCCCCCCCCCAACCCCCCCACACACACAGAGTCTAAAGTCAATGGTCAAGCACTTAGATTAGGTCCCCAACCCCCATAATGTGACGTCACATGGTGTATGAATCCCATAACCCTTTTTGTAAACCTCATGGTATTTTTTTTCTTCAGCAACTCTGAGATATTTTGCAACTAAATAAATTATCAAAGTATTAAGTGTTATATTATACACAAACAAAACAATGTATAGTGATTAGGGTAGATCTTAACCAGTCTGTCTTATGTGCAATCCTAGGCTTCTATCAAGAATCGTTACTCACTAAATGTATAGTTATCACTCCATGAATCATGTTTAGGGATTTGTAGAAATATAGCAATTGCAATACGAATGGATGGAACAAGTTATTATATTGCTTACTCGCGTGTTAGTTGCAAAGGGGAGATTGCGTTTGGGTATCGTTTTTTCTCTTTAGCTTATGGTCTCTTAGTACATATAGAAAACACACAAACCAAGTTAAAGTATATATTCTATGCAAAACCAAACCAATGCACTTTAGTATTTTACTAAATTAATTAATGTGTAATAGAGGGTATGTGAATAACTTAACTAAATTAATTTGATCAAACGATCTGTACATGGTCAACCCACACCGTAGACCATGGTCAAGACTACTTTGAAATGAATCCTTAACTTGGACGGTTCTTGCCATTTGATTTAATACACTATTTGTATTTTACAATATTGTGTATATATAAGTATGAACATATAAGTATTTGTGTTGATCAGTTCTGATTACAAGTAATGAAAAACATGATAATAATAAATAAATATTTGATTAGCCAGTGAATCCAGTAACCGCAAGAGATGGAAGACGACACTTTGTCAGTATGGTCGTGTTCCTTTTAGGGTGTATCATTATGATGGTTTTAGGTGTTCTTGAGTTATGAACAAGGTTGAGAGAAAGAGATGAAGGGGACGATTTCTTATAAGGTAATAGTGTTGTGATTTTGTCAACCCTAATCTTATAATAAGCTCTTTCTCTCTCTCTCTCTCTCTATATATATATATATATACACACATATATACCCATGGGACACTCTAATAATGTTAGTAAGGGTAATTTAGTCCATCAAGGAATCACCTATTATTAATTGGGGGGGGGGGGGGGGAGAAATGAATTTAAATACTTCCAACTATCGCCTATTGGCGGATAATACTCCCAACTTTCGCTTTGGCCATTAGCACTCTCAATTTGCAACTTATTTTGTTCCATCACCCCCAAACTAACGGCGGTCTAACCTGGTTAGTCATGTGTGGCAAAAATGTAAAAACCTAAACTTAAGGGATAATCTACATGGCAAAAATATGAAAACCTAAACTTAAGGGACCTTTTTAAAACTTATTATTATTATTATTATTATTATTATTATTATTATTATTATTATCATTATTATTATTATTATTATTATTATTATTATTATTATTATAAATTCCAAACACCTCTCTTCTTCTTCTTCTGCTGCTGCTATTGATAGACACCCCCCTTTCTTCTTCTTCTTCAGACCACCCCCAACAACCACCTCCTCCACCGTCATCCCCCACAACCACCGTTTCCCCAGTCACCCCTAACAACCACCGTCTTCCTCGCGACACCAATATAACCAATCACTACTTCCTCACTCTAACCATTACCATAAAATCAATAATACAACCTACAATTCACATCAGCAGCTATCATGGTCACTATCATCCTAACAATCCCAACACAATACTTCATGAATCTTACCTCAGATGATTGGTCTGGACTTTACCCGAAGCTTCGGACCTTAATCTCGCACAATCGACACCGTCAGCTCCGTTCTCGTCCACCATAACAACCACTGTAACCCGTAACCCTAACCATACCGGCCACTATCGTCACAATTGGAACCAACATCGAAACCCTAGTACCGCCGCCGCGGTCTTTTTTCCACCATTGGAACCGGCCGGGCGGAGGCCATGGCCAGTGTCTTTCTTCTCTTGATCTCATTTCCCTATTCTTCCGATTCTTCCTCTCTCCTCTGCATCTCTCTCTCTCTCTCTCTCCCTCCCTCTTTCTCGCGATTCTCTCTCTTTACTGTTGGGTGCAGTGGGTGTAATTAGTGGGAGTGGCTGGTGGTGGAGTTGTTTGGTGGTGGAGTGGGATATTGAGTAACCGGATCATTGTCTCCGGTGAGCATAGAGTGTAGACATCGAAGAAGAGAGAGAGTTGGGTGTTGTATTGTACAAGTTAAATAGCTTCAACGAATAGTAATAATAATAATAATAATAATAATAATAATAATAATAATAATAATCATAAGTTTTAAAAAGGTCCCTTAAGTTTAGGTTTTTACATTTTTTCCATAAAGACTAACCAAGTTAGACCTCCGTTAGTTTGGGGGTGATGGAATAAAATAAGTTACAAGTTCGAAGTGCTAATGGCGAAAGTGAAAGTTGAGAGTATTACCCGCCAATAGGCGATAGTTGAGAGTATTTAAATCTATTTCCTCATTTAGAGATATTATAGTAATTAACCAATCCTATATAAATGGTAATTATGACCACAAATAAATATAATAAACACAAATATTTAGTGTAACAATTTGTAGATAATATTTTACTCATATTTAGCACTTTAGGATGGGTGGTTATATTTAAACCCCCCCCCCCCCCACCTTCTATTTTAACCCCCTCCAAGCGCCTCGCTTAGGCCTAAGCGAGGCGCTTGGAAGGGGTAATTTATTTTGGTAGTTTTTTGATGTTTTGAGTTGTTTTTTTTTTAATTTAATAATTATAAAAAGTTAAAAAAAAATTAAAAAACAAAGTAATAACCCTCAACATTGTCATTGACTTAAACTTGACATCATCAACCACGTAAAGTCAATGAATGCGGTATGCGCGTTAAATTTCATTAAATGCGGCAACACAGGCAAGTCCTCGTCTGATAACAACTGAAAAGTAGCCGGTGCAAGTTATGTTGTAGCTTCCAAAACCAATCGGCCCCGTTGTTGCTCATATGTTATTATCTCTTCTCTTATTCTCTGTTTCTCTAGTTCTCGATGGATTATTGCTCTCATATCATGGATCAGAGAGATTCAAGCTAATTAAACTCATATCTCAAGCCGGTGCAAGTTATGTTGTAGCATCCTTGATCATCTTCTTGTTTAACACACACCAGCTTTTTCATCACAGTTTCCAACCACTAATACCAGATTGATGATACTCAATTTCGGTTGATATAGAGTATATCAGAGAAAGATTTAGTTGAAAGTGGATACAATGGATCAGAGAGATTTAAGCTGATTAAACTCATATCTCAAGCCGGTGCAAGTTATGAAATGACACATGCAGAATGTAATGTCATGCACAATGTGATTTGTATTAATGGCAAAGTGATTTGTAAGGGAAGAAGAAGAGAATGTTATATATGTTTACCTTCCCATGGAAACTCTGAAGACCTTAACGGAGGTTTGCTAGAGGGTCATTGGTCTTCAGAGTTTCCAACCCCTAATACATTCATCAAAGGATATTCATGTGAGAATGATTTCGTACAAGATTCCTATGCAAGCAAGTCAAATTCAGTTGTTAGACCGACTTGAGATATGAGTTTACAGGTAAAGAGATGAAAACCACTACTAGGGTTCTTTACAGTGAAGGCTGCGAAAAGCATGCAGCGGATGATTGCCAGTGAGATTGATAACTGGACAGGTTAGCCAAGTGTTTGTCAAAAAGGTAGAGCACACCACTAGAGCAAAAAGTTGTGTGTATGAATAGTGACCCTCTGGCAAACCTGCCATTAATCGGTTTTATTTAGCGTAAAAAGTTCATTGTACATATACCTCCTTATCTAAAAAACAAATCACATCATTGTAGAGGTGTATAGGTTACTCATTACCGTTGGACGTTGAAGGTAAACATGGACAGTGAGAAGTGAGATTGATAACTTCTCTATGGAAGTTGCTAAAATAGTTAAACAAAAGCTGAAATTGAACAGTTATTTGGCAACATACTTGAAATCAATGGGAAGATAAACAATCCTCATCCACAATGTTCTTACCTATGAGTTTAATTAGCTTGAATCTCTCTGATCCATGGTATCCACTTTCAGAATCTGAAGAGAAGCTATCATCTCAGAGAGATATCTGTCAAGTCCAAATATTTGCAAGTCCAAATCATTGTACGATGTCTTTTTCAGAGGACCTCGACTCTTGAGATGTTGCAGGTGTTTGAAAAGTTTGAACTGAAATTGAACTTTTCATGCAAGCAAGTAAAATTCAGTTGTTTTACTAATTTCATAGTCTTGATACTTTTAACAATCGGTTTCATCTTTGTTTTCTTGAGTTCAACTTTCCATGATTTACCTTTATCATCTCAGAGAGATATCTGTCAACGATGGAAGGGAACCCGAAACAATAAAAAGAAATTACAAAGAAGATGATCAAAGATGCTACAACATAACTTGCACCGGCTTGAGATATGAGTTTAATTAGCTTGAATCTCTCTGATCCATGGCATCCGGTTGTTTTCAGGTTGTCTTCATCGTTGACCGCTATCTCTCGGATAACAACTGAAAAGTTGTCTCATTAATTCCAATTCCAATTCCACCGGTGCAATTAGAATCTGAAGAGAAGCTATCATCTCAGAGAGATATCTGTCAACGATGATGGCGCAGAGGTTAGCGGTAACTTTAAATTTTGGAATGTTTCTGATCATTGTCAGAGGGTCACTATTCATACATAAAGAGCATAATCAAATAAGGGTTGTTATCGAAAAGATATCGATCAACGATGAAGGCAACCTGAAACGACATGAACATTTATAACCTTTCTGTACCTGTGGCCAAAAGAACCTGATAAAGGCTGTACACGAGTATAATCAAACAAGGGTTGCCCGGAGTTTGATTAGCTTGAATCTCTCTGATCCATGGTATCCACTAACCGTAGCGATCATTACAGTTATTTGGACTGTTGCTAAATTAGTTAAACAAAAGCTTAAATTTATATAGTTATTTGGAATATTATTGATTATTACAGTGAGATTGATAACTTTTCTATGGAAGTAACAAATTCAAAACAGAGGTAGGTTTGCCAGAGGGTCACTATTCATACATAAAGAGTATAATCGTGATGTGATGGATTTTTATATTTGCAACGTAGTTCCTTTTTACCTGGTTGCAAAGGAACTTCAGGTCAGCCAGACGTTTGTCAAAAGCAAGTGTGAAGATCAAGATCAAGAAGACTGGATACCATGGATCAAAGAGATTCAAGCTAATCAAACTCATATCTCAAGTTGGTCTAACAACTGAATTTGACTTGCTTGCATAGGAATCTTGTAGGAAATTATACAGTTATTTGGAATGTTCCTGATCATTACGGTCAACGATGAAGGTGTGTTGTATGTATAAAATTGTGAATAATTGTGAGAGTCGATATGAGAGCAATAATCCATCGAGAACTAGAGAAACAGAGAATAAGAGAAGAGATAATAACATATGAGCTACAACGATAGGCGTTTTCGATTTCTAAATGAATCAACGACTTAAACTTGACATCATCAACCACGTATAGTCAAATATTTATTCTCCATATCCATACCTTGTTTCAAGTATCTTGTAAAATTCATTTCGTCTTCAAGACTCCTATGAGTCAACAAAGGTTGACTTTTTTGAGCATTAACAATGACTATATTACATTATTATTATTATTATTTTATTATATTTGTAATTTAGTTCCTTTGTTTTATTATTATAATAATTTGTTATTATCAAGAATCGGAAATTAGTAAAACGATTTATGAAAGTATCAAGAATCGGAAATTAGTAAAACGATTTAATAAATCATTGCTCAGACGTTAGGGTTTGATAAACACAAAACTTATTATTTATAAAGCAACAAAAACACAAATCGTACCGTGAAATAAAGAGAGGCCCATTAGGAAGGCCGTGGAGGAAGATCGTCGGTTTGCTGTAGTCGATGATGGCACAGAGGTTAGCGGTAACTTTAAATTTTGAATGATCGTCGGTTTGTACAATGAATTTTACCTTCTTTGCATGAAAAGTTATTTTTTAAATGTTTGTTAATATATCTTTAAATGTTTGATCTATTAAGTATCTTGTAAAATTTAACTTAAAGTTTAATTTAACAAAAACATCAAAGTTTAATTAGCTTGAATCTCTCTGATCCATGGTATCCGGTTGTTTTCAGAAACATTCAGTTAGGTTTAGTCGGAGGACCACGTACAATGATTCATTTCTTGACATGCTTGGTAACACCTTGATCTGTAATATCTGAAAATTATCATTTCTCGAAAAGTAATTAAAAACACTTAAAAATGAATTAAAAACAATTGTTGCGAGTTAGGTTTAGTCAGAGGACCACGTACAATGATTCATCAAAGTTGTACAAAGCTGGATGTTTTTACTGGAAAACCAAAACGAGCAATTAACGAAGCGAAACGGAGAGTTATAATTTTCTTGGCTTGGAAACAACTTAAAAGAACCAAAAATGAATTAAAATTATTTTTTGGTGATTAACAGATAATTTTAAAGAATTAAAAGAAATTCAATTTTTTTAAAAAAAAAGGCCAAAGCACCTCGCTTTGGTCAAAGCGAGGCGCTGGCACTAAAGCGCCTCGCTTTGACCAAAGCGAGGTGCTTTGGCCTTTTTTTAAAAAAAAATTGAATTTCTTTTAATTCTTTAAAATTATCTGTTAATCACCAAAAAATAATTTTAATTCATTTTTGGTTCTTTTAAGTTGTTTCCAAGCCAAGAAAATTATATCTCTCCGTTTCGCTTCGTTAATTGCTCGTTTTGGTTTTCCAGTAAAAACATCCAGCTTTGTACAACTTTGATGAATCATTGTACGTGGTCCTCCGACTAAACCTAACTCGCAACAATTGTTTTTAATTCATTTTTAAGTATTTTTAATTACTTTTCGAGAAATGATAATTTTCAGATATTACAGATCAAGGTGTTACCAAGCATGTCAAGAAATGATAATTTTCAAATATTGCAGATCAAGGTGTTACCAAGCATGTCAAGAAATGATAATTTTCAAATATTGCAGATCAAGGAAAGAATGAAAATACGTGATGCACATACCGTGAGTGTAGTCCATTGATGTATTAATATATTATTTAATCGCAAGTTTCAATACTAGATAATGTACGTAACTCCCTAGGCACATTTCCCACCCTTTAAATAAGCATTAAATACTTTCACATTATATATTAAATACTTTCACATTATATATTAAATACTTCTCCAATTCCTATATAATATTCCTTAACTTTCTCTCTTCCGCTTCTCTAACCCTCCATGCAAATCATCCAAACAACATGGAACCAGATACAAAACAAGCATATATGGGAAGTCAAAACTCTATGACAAGTTGGTCAACCTATGATCCCAATTCTGTCAAAAGAAGATGTACCATTTCAAACGATTTGCCTCCTTTTGAATTCAGGTAGTACTAGTTAAGGGATTGTCAAAGATCGATCGAACATCTTTTTGTTTGTTTGTTTGCTTGAATGTCTATGGAAACAACAATGGATTTGTCAAAAGCAAGTGTGAAGATCAAGATCAAAGAAGACAGTATGTTCAACGATGAAGTTGTGTTGTATGTATAAAATAGTGAATAATTGTAGTGTGTTCGGTGCAGTTGACGAACATCATTCAAAATTTCAACTTCCCGTTCAGGTGCTTAAGTCCACTTTGAGATATGAGTTTAATTAGCTTGAATCTCTCTAATCCATGGTATCCGGTTGTTTTCAGGTTGTCTTCATCGTTGACCGCTATCTCTCGGATAACAACTGAAAAGTTGTCTCATTAATTCCAATTCCAATTCCACCGGTGCAATCAGAATCTGAAGAGAAGCTATCATCTCAGAGAGATATCTGTCAACGATGATGGCGCAGAGGTTAGCGGTAACTTTAAATTTTGAATGATCGTCGGTTTGCTCTCTATATACCAATCAACAGTAGCGATCATTACAGTTATTTGGAATGTTTCTGATCATTGTCAGAGGGTCACTATTCATACATAAAGAGATAAAGGTTGTACACGAGTATAATCAAACAAGGGTTGCCCGGAGTTTGATTAGCTTGAATCTCTCTGATCCATGGTATCCACTAACCGTAGCGATCATTACAGTTATTTGGACTGTTGCTAAATTAGTTAAACAAAAGCTTAAATTATACAGTTATTTGGAATATTCTTGATCATTACAGTGAGATATGAGTTTAATTAGCTTAAATCTCTCTGATCCATGATATGAGAGCAATAATCCATCGAGAACTTGAGAAAGAGAGAATAAGAGAAGAGATAATAACATATGAGCTACAACATAACTTGCACCGACTTGAGATATGAGTTTAATTAGCTTGAATCTCTCTGATCCATGGTATCCGGTTGTTTTCAGGTTGTCTTCATCGTTAACCGCTATCTCTCGGATAACAACTGAAAAGTTGTCTCATTAATTCCAAAACCTAAAGAGAAGATATCATCTCAGTGAGATTGATAACTTCTCTATGGAAGTTGCTACAATAGTTAAACAAAAGCTGAAATTGAACAGTTATTTGGAATGTTTCTGATCATTACAGTTATGCCTTTTTTGGTGAAATGAACTTGAAGAAATGATTTGGTGGATATATCATGAGTTAAACAAAAGCTGAAATTGGACGGTTATTTGGAATGTTCCTGATCATTACTTTTCATGCAAGCAAGTAAAATTCAGTTGTTGGACAGTGAGATTGATAACTGGACAGGTTAGCCAAACCATACGAGGGTGGCAGGAAAAAGTTGACATTTTGTTCCAAAGGAAATTCAGGTTAGCCAGACGTTTGTCAAAAGAACATTTTTTTATAATAATTATATTAAAAAAACAAAAAACTAACTCAAAAGATCAAAAAAAAAAAAATTTTGATCCGAAGAGCCTCGCTTAGGCCTAAGCGAGGCGCTTCGAATTAAAAATCAGCTTTTTCTGCCCCCTCGTACTGACCTCCTCTGAATGAATTCAAAGCGCCTCGCTTAGGCCTAAGCGAGGCACTTTGAGGGGGTGGAAATAGAAGGTGAGGGGTGGGAATAGACGGAGCCCTTTAGGATATACGCTACTTGTTTTTAGAGGTATACCTGAGAATGAGAACAACCTTCTCATGGTATAGTCAACTGATACTTCAAATACTAATAAGATTCCTAAAGATATTCTTATTTTCTAAAGATACTAGTTGTATAAAAATCACGCGCGTTGCGCGTTTTACAATCAAGATTTAGATAAGGTGTTGATCAATCAATGAATTATACAATCGAAATTTCATTTTGATTGTAAACGTTAAAGAAATAAAGAAATCTATACATAAGGTAACACATGAAATTTGTAACGAAATTACATAATATTATGTTATTTATATTAATAGTATATAATATAATAAAGTTTTTAAATAAAATAATATGAATAAAATAATAATAAAATTAATAATATAATTAATTAAATAAAATAATATTATAGTTACTATTCATTTTAGGTTACTATTCATTTAGTTTATTTATTAATAGTATATATAATTATCATGGTATAGTCAATTGATACTTCAAATACTAATAAGAGCCGTTCAAAAAAAAAATACTAATAAGATTCCTGACAAAGTTTACGGTACAAAGTTGTATAGCGTACAAAATATAAGAAGTATTTTGAACCTTTTATCAAAATAAATTAATGGATGAAATTAAAAGAGAAAAAATATACTTTGAGTTTCCAAAAGAGAAGGAGAATGACAAAATAGGTATAACCCACAATGGTTGAGTTCCACCCCCATTTTTAAAACAGTCATAACTTTTTCATACGACATTTTTTTTTTTTTAAATTACACCATAAAAACAAGTTTTTCACCCTCTTTCATTTTCATACCATATTGCTATATTTAAAAAAAAATTTGCTGGGTTGATAGTATTTGCGTCTAAATGTAAACACTTGATATTATTACTTGTGTTTAAACATGTCTGAACCAGAACAAGCCTAGTAGTAATATTTGTACTTTTATAAAAAAAAATTGTTGGGTTGATAGTACTTGCGTCTAAATGTAAACACTTGATATTATTACTTGCGTTTAAACATGTCTGAACCAGAAAAGCCTAATTGTTATTGTTGTGATAAGTAAACATCACGTATTACTAGGAATGGTGTTTGTTTGGGTCTCTTTTGATGCAACAGAACTTAAACAATTTCTTTCACTACCAACAGTAGCAAAAGACATATGAGCATTTAATGATCCATTACTTGGACGAGTATTCACTTGGGTCTCTCTTGGTGCATCTTGCCCATTGGGTGTACCTATCATAACAATATTATCTTTTTGTTGAGCAACATCTGCAGTTTTTTTTAATGGCGTCTGAGCATCCGGTTACTTAGGCCAGTTTTCATTTGGGTGTCTCTTGGCACAGCAGACCCATTGGGTACAACATTCATCACAGTCTTCTCTTTGTGGTGAACATCATATTAAATAGATACGTGAAGCATATTATTAAATGAGGGATTGCAAGTTTGCAACAGTGGAGAAATAGATGTGACACTCGGCATGTTTGGGTCAACATTTTATAAACACAAAAGTCTACCTTAGCGAGAAACGTTTATTAAACATACTTGACGGAGTCAGTCGAGTCAGAACACAGTCCGTATTGTCCAGGGTTCAATGATTTGGAGGATCATTGGGTTAGTCACACACACACACACACGTTACGAGTCCCGTTGTTGGTGAATTACATAAACTGAATTAAGTGTTATGTGTAGATTGATTCTTATATGGTGGATTATATGCAAATACGTGTTTAAACGATGTGTAGATGATCATCCATGCTTATATATATTAAACATAGATTAAGATTGCATGTTCATGTGTTAGGATGCGTTAAAATGCGTTAAACACGACAAACTGGAAAACTAGAAAAACATAGGTCCAGGTTCGACCACAGCGTGGGGGCGAACCTAGAAAATAATCTTGGTTCGACCCTTACTGAAGGAGTGAACCTAGAATGTGAAAATAATAATATTTCATTCGACCAGATAAGGTACATTCGACCCTGAGAAAGGGGCGAATGTGGGTACATTCGACCATGTAAAAAAGGCGAATGTGGACTAGTATAACTACCACACTTTGTCATTTTTTCACCATTTCACAAACCCTAAATGCCTCTAAACACTCTCTAGCAACTTTAAACATTGGGGAAGGAGTTTTTGCCCTTGTTTTATATAACCTAACCTACAAACATCTTCTAAACGAAGATCTAAGGTGTGTTCTTCATCTAAATCATTTTTAAAGCATTTCAATTCGTTTTCATTAAACCCCAAGAGTCAAGATCTGATTCAAACAATGATCTAAACAAAACCTATTCATAAACAATGAGTTTCATACAAATTAACATGTGTTAATGGTGTTTTATGTGGTGTTATGTATTGTTTGATGATTGATTGCTGTATAGATGTTATAACAATGATCTAGGACTGTTATTGATGATGATTTATGATTGAGATAGGTTACGATTGATTATTGATGATGTTTTGTTCATTTTCGGGATTTTGGGTTAGATCTAGGGCTTGTTCATGATGATAGTGATAAGGATAGGATTGGGGGTTTCTTGTTCATGATAATCTGAGTATATTAAGTTGATTATTGATTGATTTCAGAAAGTTTCCTAATTGGGTAAAGATTGCATGCGTTTGATGTGACATCTCCATAATTTACTATTTTGGGTAACTTGTAAAACGGACGGATTTCGGGATAAAATTGATAGGGTTTTGTAGCAATATGTTAATAATAGTTGACTGCTGTGATTGGTGATGTTTCGTGATGTTTTCTGACCGTTTAGATGCGTTTTGGTGCGTTTTATGAAGTTCTGCAGCAAACGGTCGAACGTGGCTCAAAAGGGTCGAACGTGGCTCAAATGGGTCGAATGTGGCACCATAGGGTTGAATGTGGGTGTCTGGGGGTCGAATCTGGGTGCTCGGGGGCAAATTAACACGTGTTAGGGTCAAATTAACATACGTTAAGGTCGAATAAACATATGTTAGGGTCAAATAAACATGTGTTAGGTCAAATGAACCTGTGAATAGGTTGAATGAACATCATGAGGGTTGAACCAAGGGTCCATGGGTCGAACCAGAAACCCTTGGGGGCGAACCAAACACAGGAAACTCCCGATTCGACCTTACGACTTCCACAAACGAAACGAAAACACCAAGTTAGGAGTGATATCCATATCTTGGTGAATAGTTTCACTCCTTACATATTTTATTTATTTATCTTGGAATATTTTCCTTTCGAGATAGGAGACGTCCAAATCTCAAGGAATCTATCCCTCCAAAAGAAACTTAAATCACTGAGCTAGGAGTGATATCCTTATCTTAGTGACCAGTTTCACTCCATCGTATTTATTTTTTTTACTTTTTAGAAGTATATCTTTGAGTTAGGAGTGAAATCCACATCTCAAGGATATATATTTCCACATCTCAAGATCCGCTAAAGTTTTGGAAAATTATTTGTGACGGGGCACGTGCAATCTGGAAGGGTGAGCGCCTGTATTCTGAGTTTTCTGTCTAGGTTGGTAATTTGCATAAATCCCAATCAGACGAGGGACCCGTTTACCTACCTGGGAATTCTCAGGATGAGCATTCACTTATAGGCTAAAGTACGCCCCCACGAGTCACTAATAATATTTCAATTTCTTTGGCTAGTCACCAGTTTCCTGAGAAACAATCCCAAATATCTCATCTTATTCATGATATTTCATTTGCTTTTATCATGATTTGATTTTCATTTATTAATCTATTGAAAATTTTCCTATATTGACTTCTAAGTTACTCTTTAATTATGCAAAATTTCTCGTATGCTATGTGTCATTGAAAATCCTGAAATTAAATCTCATAAGAGTTGCTTTATTTTTGTAGATGTCTGACCGCGAATCTCGCAAAAGAGCTTCTAAGCGTCAAGCTAAGTTGAAATCTGATCAGCGTATCGCGACCATGCTCAATGACAAGTTGGAAACCCTTGTTCCTAACATCATTAATGCTATTATTCCAAACCTTAACCCGAACGGTAGCTCGAATGGTGTAACATCGCGAAATTTTCCCCCGAATTTTTATAAACGCCCTTATATTTATTACATTTTATACAAATGTGGCAAAGTCTTTATTTTCCTCATTCACAACTTATATATATATATGTATATATATATATAAGTGTATAATAATAATAATAATAATAATAATAATTATAATTCAGTTTTTTTAAAAAAAAAAAACATATATTTAGAACACAAATCAGATTTTGTGTTTTCCAGCCCACTCCTATCTCATTTCCTTCTTTCTTTTAGGGCCCAGGTATCCGGCCCAATGACCAGCCCAGCCCACAAGCCTTGGCCCACCCTGTTGTCTGTTTTCATAATAAAAAAAAAGATTTGCCTCTGCTGGGTTTCGAACCCGAGCAGCAGGCCGGTTCGCACTAACACACACCCATAACAACCACTGGTCCATGTTACCATATGTGAACAAATCTAGGATTGATATCTATTTATCACATTTCAGTTTTGACCTGTTACTTCTTGCTTCTCTGCACGATACTGTGCACTTTCAAAACACAAGATTTTTGGTCTTAATTGATGATAATCTTGGAAACCATTGACCCTAAGATCTCGCCATCGCCAAAACACGTTCAATACACGTCAATTGCACGTCAAACATTCATTAATTCGTATCAATTACGCGTGTGATTATTAATTCGTGGTCAACCTTCCAATTAACCAAACCCATTGAACCTCAGTATAAATAGATGATCCTCGAGCCTTAACAACTCGCTCACTCATCTCTCTTAACCCCCAATTCTTCTGAAACATCTCTGCTATTACGATTTTGAACGCCGTTGACTTATATCTTTGACCCGGCAATTATCCACGAAACAAACACTGTGAGTTCTATATTTTTTGTGGGTTTCATTAATCGGCAATCAAACAACGAAAGCCCCATCATTAATCGGGCTAAAACTTTCTGAATTGTTTGATTGTAGGATCTAGGGTTCGAAGTTTTGAAATGGGGATAATCACAATTTATCATACTGTATTTATTTTAAAACAAACAAGAATAAACACAACCACAGGCCTAGGCCAAGTGGTTGTGTCTGTTGCCGGTAACCATGACTACCCGGGTTCGATTCCTGCTTGGGACACCCTTTTTCCACATTTTTTTTTCTTTTCTAAAACAAACCATTTATAATTATTTATTATACATTTAAATCTTGTAAATTCATTTTTAAATAGTAAAACTTTTTTATAAATTCTACAAAAATTATATCATGTTGATCTGAGATAAAAGTTCAACACCCAATTTTTAGTTTTCAAAAATTTATTTATTTAATATATATAATAAATAAATCAAGTTTATTCTATTTTATTTATAAAAATCTATAAAAATATCGAAACGATCTTATTAATTTCCACAAAAATTATTTTAAGTTTTTATAACATTAAACTTTACTGAAATAATTTTTAATTCAGTAAAATCATTTATTTTATATTTTTAATCAATTTTTGTTAGATTTAATCATAATTAAATCATAATAAATCCAATTTTCATCATTTTTGCACCAAAATTTTATACAAATTATTTTTAATCATTTAGAACAGAAATATGATTTTTAAACTAATAATTCTTTAATTTTAGTATTTTTGAATATTAAAGTTAAGTTTTGACAAATTGTAATAAATAGATTTAATAATCTATTTTAAAGGAAATAATTTTATAAAAATTATTTTCATACTTTAAACACATTATTATTCTAAATTTAAATTTCATAAAAAGATTTTTAGTTATTTATTTACTAAATTTCTCTCAATTGGCGAATATTTTTAATATTAATCAAACGAGCATTTATCCCCAATTCGAAGCCCTAGAACTTATACATTTGTAGACTTGATAGACTTAGACATATTTATTACCTCATTTTAGGGTGATACTTGATACATTTGGTCAACACATTTCTCAACAGATATAACATTTTACCAAGGTGAGTTTACATAGCCCCTTTTATTTATCACCATTTTTGGGGTGAAACATGTTATAACATTTTCATTGCAATTCAATCATCAATGTGTCTATGTGTTTTCTATGTTGCATTATGTCTTGAACATGATTAGAGTAAGCACCATTCTAGCATAATCATTAACATTGATCAGCCGGCGGTATACATTGATAGATCTATTGGACTGACAATCCCACCCGGATACGTGCCTCCTACAAGGGTTACGTGGGTGTTTGTTATCGTATAACATATTGGACCATGAGCGTATGGTATGTATCATTTTATAACAGTCATCAGGGTTGATTATGCACTCGATTTATTTCTAGTATGTTCTCACATATGGACTAGATTGACATGACACATGAATTGCACAACATTCTTACTCAATTATCAAAAACCTATGTAATTCTCACCAACTTTTGTTGACCCAAAACCTTTTCAACTTAACATGTTTCAGGTTCTATTTGCTTGAAGATTTGTATTGATGCTTGAAGATATGTGTATAGACTCATTCAATTTGATGTACAAATTCTAGAACTATTGTATGTAATTCATTTAAATCATTTAATGGAATCTATTATTCACCATGAGCTACTGAACAATCATCAAATACGTGACATCCCGATGTTTCCGCCATCGGTTGGGGTGTTACAAATGGGAACTCTAACGGGAATGCAGGTGGAAATGGTGGAGCTAGTGAGACTAAGTGCACTTTCAAGCACTTCAACTCTTGCCATCCCAACAAGTTTAATGGCACTGAGGGAGCCACTGGGTTACTTGAATGGTTCGAAAGTATGGAGAATACGTTCATTAATAGCGACTGTCCAGCCAACTTACGTGTTTATCATGCCACGGGTGTTCTTCAAAAAAGAGCGCTCACTTGGTGGAATAGTGAAAAACATGCTCGAGGGACGGAAGCTGCTTTAGCTATGTCTTGGGATGATTTCAAAATTGCCATGACTACTGAGTTCTGTCCCCGTGGTGAGATGAAGAAATTGGAGGATGAGTTCTATCACCTCAAACAGGATAGTAGAAACAACGTTCCCTACAACAACCGTTATCACGAGTTGAGCTTACTGATTCCACGTATGGTGACACCACTGCCCTAGCCATTGAGAAGTATATTGAGGGACTACCACCTCAGATCCATGATACAGTTATGGGGAGTAAACCTGCTACTGTAGAGGATGCCATTCGTCTTGCAGCATCTCTTACCGACAAGCATGTCAAGGATGGTACCCTGACTCGTAAAGGTACTAAGCGACCAACTGAAACCTCTTCAACCCCTGCTACTACTGAACCTCTCAAATCTACCTCTGCCTCTACCTCTACTTCTGGATCCAACAAGAAACGTAAAGGTAGGAGTCAAAATTATGCTGTTGTTGCACCTATTAATCAAATTCCCGCCACTAACCCACCTGCCGCATCTCAAGCCCAATCCGGCCCAAAACCCTATACTGGCATTTTCCCCAAGTGTTGTAAATGCAACTGGCACCACCCTACTGACCGACCTTGCTGGAAGTGTGACAATTGCAGCAAAATAGGCCATACTACCTCTCACTGCCGAGAAACTAAATCTGGGAATGCTCAAAACCAGAGGACTGGTCAACCCAGAACTTGTTATGCTTGTGGTGATCCTAACCACAGGCAAGAGAGGTGTCCTCATCTGACTGCTTTTATCCAGTCTCGCCAGCACACTCCAGCAGCCCCAGCAGTTCCAGCAATCCAAGCAGCTCCAGCTCGCGGCCGTGCTTTCAACATCAATACTAATCAAGCTCAAGCTGCCAATGATGTGGTCAACGGTACATTTCTTATTAACAATTTGTATGCTTCAATTTTGTTTGATACCGGTGCGGATAAGAGTTTTGTCTCGTTAGAATTTGAACCTTTACTTGCTCGTGATCGTTCTCGTCTTACACATCCTTTTACCGTGGAGGTTGCTGATGGAAATCCTATTGTTATAAAATCTGTGATCCGCAATTGCACGTTGAATCTAAATGACTATGATTTCTCTATTGACCTGGTACCCATGAAATTGGGTAGTTTCGATGTCATAGTAGGCATGGATTGGCTTTCTAAACACCATGCTGAGGTTGTTTGCTTTGAAAAGTATATTCGAATTCCACTTTCATCTGGTGAATCTTTATCTGTTTATGGGGGAAACGACATCGAAGGGTTTGAAACTCATGTCTTGCACTCAAGCTCAAAAATATCTTCGAAAGAAGTATATATCTTTCTTGGCTCATGTTGTGGAAAAGAAGGATAAGGGTAAGAGTATCCAAGATGTTCCAGTTGTGTGTGATTTCCCAGAGGTTTTTCCTGAGGATTTAGCTGGGTTACCTCCTGTTCGCTCTGTTGATTTTCGCATTGATCTTGTTCCTGGTGCTACTCCAGTCGCTAAAGCCCCATATCGTCTTGCACCTTCGGAAATGCAAGAACTTGCTAGCCAACTTCAGGAATTGACTGACAAAGGTTTCATTCGTCCGAGTTTCTCGCCTTGGGGAGCTCCAGTGTTGTTCGTTAAGAAGAAAGATGGGTCTTTTCGTATGTGCATCGACTATCGTGAACTTAATAAGCTTACGATAAAGAATCGATACCCGCTACCTCGCATTGATGATCTTTTTGATCAACTTCAGGGTGCAGTTTGTTTTTCGAAGATCGACCTTCGTTCTGGATATCATCAACTTCGCGTTCATGAGGATGACATTCCAAAAACCGCCTTTTGAACTCGTTACGGACACTATGAGTTCATGGTTATGCATTTCGGTCTAACCAATGCACCTGCGGTTTTCATGGATCTTATGAATCGAGTTTGCAAACCTTTCTTGGACAAATTCGTAATTGTGTTCATCGACGATATCCTCATTTACTCCAAATCCAGGACTACCCATGAACAACATCTTCGCCAAGTTTTAAGCCTTCTTCGTGATGAGCAACTGTATGCCAAGTTCTCCAAATGTGAATTTTGGCTTAAGGAAGTTCAATTCCTTGGTCACGTAATAAACGACAAAGGAATACACGTAGACCCTGCTAAGATTGAAGCCATAAAAAGCTGGATTGTACCCAAAACTCCCACTGAGGTTCGTTCGTTTCTTGGTCTTGCTGGTTACTACCGTCGTTTCATTGCCAACTTTTCAAAGATCGCGGTTCCACTTTGTAACACCCTAAAATTTCACTAAATGATTTTTTTATTTGAAGCGAACCAACCGGGTTTGTATCGGATCGATCCGTTGAGGGTTTTGTCGCGTAGAGGTTATTTAACATAATTAGAGGGACTCGTTTTGTCATTATTAAAAGATGAACTAATAACTTTGGGAACAAGCATCACCTTGCGAAAGTCTAGGGGGTGGTTGTGAAATGTTATTGGATAAATGCTTTTAAAATAATAAAAACAAACAAAAACCCTAGAGCCTAGGATGTGTGCGGCAGAATGATAGAACCAGGAACGGGTAGAGGAGAGCTCGAGGTCGGTGGTTATTCAAGGTGGTCTTCGACCGTGTGATCATCAGTTCGTAACCCGTGGTGGTCGTGGGATCATGACTACGGCTAAGCTATTGCTGAAATGATTATCCTTATGATGATGATCACGATGTTTACTCGTTAACGAGATCGAAACCGTGTGTTAGATTGAATCATTCTTTTTGGTATAAAATTTTGTAACGATCGGATATATTTCGTTGATAGCGATAGTGGAAGCATTCCACTCAATATTTCGGATCTTGGTGATGTCTCAGCCATCACACAAACAGGATTCGGGTGTTCTACTTTGTGTTCATCAAGTCCGTCGACTGGGCGTTTGTAGCGGATCTAAAAACCACGATTAGAACAGGTTACCTCTTTTTTTTTTAACCTTTGCGATGAACTAGTGAAGGTGTTGGACGGCGGTTTAAATGTTGGTAGTGTTGGAGGTTACGTAGGATGGTAAAGATGTTAAGAAATGGTGAACTTGGTTAAAGATAATATTGATGTTTACTATTGTGAATTTGGTTCAAGCTTATGCATGGAGTTATGAAGTAAGAAGGGGGGGGGGGGGGGGCACATCTTGTAGATAATATTAAGAGTATCTTCGTAGATGAGGATTGAATGGTTATATGAATTTTATGCATTAGAGCTACGTAAAGATGATGATCAGAGAGTTAATATTTAGACAATTTGGAAAAGTTGCACATTATGTGAATGAAAAGGTTCTCTAAAACTTCTAGCTTCTTGAAGTTATTTTAGAGTTCTTATCTCGGTCGCTTCTCGAGACTTTTAATCATGTAAGCGTCTCGTTAAGGTGAGTTCTTGTGCCCACTCTTTTAGTTATTATTTTTCTAAATATTTTGGGCTGACGTGCATTCTAAACCAATATGATTATTTTTGTGAAGTCACAAAATATATTTACCAAGTTATAAATATTTTTGTGTACGATCGAAATACATATTAGCTCATACATGTTTTTTTTTTGTATGAAACGTAAGTGGGCGGAATGCGCTTAATGCGTTATAATATGGTTTGAGTTATATGTGTCATTAGAAGTGGGATAGGCCTGCTCTGATTTATAGTATAGTTTTTTTTGCTATGGTTGTCACATAGTTTATGCCTAATTTATTATTATATGGCTTGAGTTATATGTGTTATTATATATATATATGAATAGACAGTTGTCTTGACTAAAGGGTGGCTTAAGTTTTTATTTAATAAGCGGAATGCGCAAGTCTTGGCCACGTATTTGAAACCTTGCTGGTTAGATCGAGACTTGCCTTGAGCTATTCTTGTTAGGTTAAATGTGTTAATATATATTTATATTTATATATTGTCTTTGACGGTTACCTGGTATTATAAATTGAGCTATGATAGTCTTACAGTATGTCTGCTCTGATTTATAGTTATGGTTTGAGTCTTTGCAGGCGATATGCGCTTATGTAGACTTGTTATAGTTTTGTGACAAATAGGCGAAATGCGCTTATTGTACATTTAAGATAGAGTCTTATGCTAAGTAGGCGGTTTGCGCTTATTGTTAACTCTGAGGTTGAGGTATTTTGTTAATTCTTAAATTGACAAACTACTTGTTTATATAAATTTAAAAAACTTGAACTCACTCAGCGTAGCTGACTTTTGTATACACGTTAGATTGATTTCAGGTATTTGAAGAATAAAAGGGATGACTTGGGATGTTGCAAGACTACTCATAGGCGGTTGACATTTCAAATAAGAAGAGACTACTTTATTGCTAGAAAACTCTTTTCTAAACTTATTGTTTTTGTTTTACAAATATGCTTTGACCCGTTGTGGGGAATTTCATGTTTGAATAATTTAAACATTTACTTTCCGCTGCGTGTTTTCTGATAATAAAATAAAACTTCGTAAGTATTAATTATGGTTTTAGTCTTTGAATGCTAACTGTTTGACCCGTCGGATTTGAGGGTCTTACACACTTACCTCTTTGACTCACAAAGATAAACCTTTCATATAGGGATCCAGTCAGGAAGAAGCTTTTCAAACTTTGAAACAAAAGCTTTGCGACGCTCCTGTTCTCTCTCTTCCTGATGGTGTTGACGATTTTGTGGTGTACTGTGATGCATCTAACCTAGGCCTTGGTTGTGTTCTCATGCAACGAGGCAAGGTCATCGCTTATGCATCGCGACAATTGAAAACATCTGAGAAAAATTACACTACCCATGATCTTGAACTTGGAGCCGTTGTGTTCGCATTGAAAATTTGGAGACACTATCTGTGTGGTACTAAATGTGTGGTCTTTACTGATCACAAAAGTCTTCAACATATTTTCAACCAAAAAGATTTAAATATGCGTCAACGTCGATGGGTTGAATTTCTAAATGATTATGATTGTGAGATTCGCTATCATCCAGGAAAAGCGAATGTTGTGGCTGACGCTCTTAGTCGCAAGGCGTATACTCAACTTAACTGCATTCAGACCCATGACCTCAAACTTCGAATTTATGAAGCCCAACATGTTTCGGTCACCGAAGGCAACATGTACAATGAAATGTCATGTGGAGCTGAAAATCTTCTGGAGACGAAACATGGATTGCTCTATCTCTCCAATCGTCTATGGATTCCTGATCGTGATAATCTTAGAACCTTTATCATGGACGAGGCTCATAAGAATCGTTACTCCATTCACCCTGGTGCTGATAAGATGTACCAGGATCTGCGTCCCATGTATTGGTGGCCAGGTATGAAAAAGGATATAGCTCACTACGTGGCTAAATGCCTTACTTGTGCCAAAGTTAAAGCGGAACATCAACGTCCATCTGGTTTGCTTGTACAACCAGAGATTCCTGTGTGGAAATGGGAGAACATTGCTATGGACTTCATTACTAAATTACCCCGCACTGCACGAGGTCATGATAGTATTTGGGTCATTGTGGATCGTTTAACCAAATCTGCACACTTTTTACCCATTCGTGAGACTTATTCGGCTGAGAAACTGGCTAATCTTTATATCGCCGAGATCATTAGTCGTCATGGAACCCCTTTGAGCATCATTTCTGATCGTGACAGCAAGTTCACCTCTCGTTTTTGGCAAACTCTTCATGACGCGTTGGGAACTAAACTAAATCTTAGCACAGCATACCATCCTCAGACAGATAATCAAACGGAGCGTACTTAATGCAATTCTCATGTGTGTTTGCCTTATGTGATTTGGTGTGTATTATGCTTAATCATTAACCGCTGGGCGGCCTAGCATTTCAATGAATAGTACTATGGTATACCCCCTTGAGACTCTGTTGAGAGGATCTTGGTCATTGTCTTGTTAATTCATTATTCAGATTGTTAGTCATGTGTTAGTCATTATTCTTAGGTTTGGTTTTGACTGATACTACTTATTACATATTTGCAAACGGTATACAACACATGAATTGCGAAACATTTTTATACTATATATATTAAACGGGTATACCCACCAATACATTATATGTGTTGACAAAATCGTTTTGTACATGTTTCAGGTCACGTTTGATTTTACATGCTTTCACGCTTAGGCTGGACCTAGTGCTTAAATAATGGATTGAATATTTATTTAACTATGTTTGAGATTTTTAACAAGACTTTTGTATTTCCTTTTGGATAATGAAAGTGTGTTGCTATTAATATTTACAATTTAGTCCATGTGCTATTGAACAATCGTCACTACGTGACACCTCGATGTTTCCGCCATCGGTTGGGGTGTTACATATATGAATTGTAAATGAAGAAAATGTATGTGTAACTGAATGTGAAAGTTTTGTATGCTTGTGCATGAATCACCCCAAAAGTGTAAAAGCGAAAAAAGGGATAAGTAATACTTACCTTAGCAAGGTGTTAAGTCTTGTGGAATTGAATAAGTGTAATCCAACGTTGCCAAGTATCACCCTATGTATATGGTAACAAATAAGTCTAAGTCTATCTAGTCTATAAGTATTTTCTAGGGTTTCGAATTGGGGATAAGTATTCGTTTGACTAATAAATTAAACGTTTAATAAATAAGAGAAATTTGATAAATAAATAAACAAAAGTCTTTTTGTAAATTTTAGATTAAAGATGGTCACATCATAAAGTTTTAAGTATGAAAATAATTTTTATAAAATTATTTTCTTAGAAATAGAATTTTAAATCTATTTATTTCAAATTGTCAAAATATAACTTTAATATTTAAAAAAATATTAAAATTAAAGAATTTTTAAATTAAAAATTGTATTTCTGTTCCAAATGAATAGAAATAATTTATATAAAATTTTGGTGCAAAAACATTGAAAAATGAATTTATTATGATTTATTTATGATTGAAACTAACATAAATTGATTAAAAATATTAAATAAATGATTTTCATAAATAAAAATCATTTCAGAAATGTTTAATGTTATGTAAACTCAGAATAATTTTTGTGGGAATTTATATAATCGTTTTGATATTTTTATAGAATTTTATAATTAAAATAGAATAAACTTGAAATATTTATTATATATATTAAACAAATAATTTTTGGAAAACTAAAAATTGTATAATAAACTCTTCTATTAAAACATCATAAAAACAATTTTTGTGGAGTTTATAGAGTTGTTTTGGTATTTTAAATGTATAATAAAAGTTAATTAGAATAGATATAAAGTTAAAAGTGTATAAAAAAATAAATCGTTGCTGCTGGGACTCGAACCTGGCTCCTGGCCGGTTCAATGGTTTATCACAAGTGTGGCTCACCACTGAGCCAAACCCTGAGAACGTTTTATAACTGAAACAAAAAATATTTATACACTAACTGTTTTGACCTTCTTCCCCAATCAATATCATTCGAACCCTAGCTTACCAATTGAAACAAATAATAAACGATAACCACATAATTGATGGGGTTATTGTTCGGCTCATATACAAGAACAGAAATAAACATTCAATTGATACTCACGTAGTCGAATTGGTGCAGAAGGCTTGAGTCAACACAAAAGTCAACTACGAGCAATGCTTGATTAACACGAAGTTTTAAGAGGAATTGAGAGTGGGGGTCTGTTTATCGGCATCTAGGGACTCTGGAAGAGGGTTCAATTTATAATAATGTTGTATCTTTGGAAGGTTTCAATCACTTGACCAAGGTCTAGTCAAAACGCGTTAATGGAGTTTAAATACGAAATGATTACGCGATATAATTGTGCTGGGTCAAAGCTTGATTGGTGTATGTCACTAATTGACGAGAAGAGTTACCTAAAATGATTGCAGGCGTGCTAATTTGAATGGATTTGCTTGGGCGGGTCTGCTGCGAAGAAGAAGGAAACAAACCTGGTTTGTTTAGGAGGTGTTTTATATAATTTATGTTGGAATCAAATCAGGAGAAGGGTGTAGCTCAGATGGTTTGGTGTTCGTGTGATGTGCTGGCTCGGCTCCAGACTCGGGTTCGAGTCCGGGCAGCAGCAACACATTTTTTTTAAACTGAGGGGAGTTATGAGATGGGCCGGCCAATGGGCCACAGTTACTGGGCTCCGAAATTCTTAAGAAGGGGGTTGTGCTTTGGGTATAAGTTTGGTTGGGCTGCTGATGGGCTTAGTCTTTGGGCTTCGAAAATTTTAAAAAAAGAATGGTTGGGTTATGTGTTGGGTCTTGTATTTGTTTGTAAAAAAAAAAAGACTAACTTATTATTATTATTATTATAAAAGAAAATAATTTTTTTTTTATTACGACAACATTTCGAGTAGGTGTAAATTCATGAAATGAGAGGGACTAAAATCGGACAAAAGATAAAATGAAAGGTGACGGATGTCACATAGACGCAAGTACTTTCAACCCAGCAAATTTTTTTTAAAGTACAGATATTACTACTTGGTTTGTTCTGGTTCAGACATGTTTAAACGCAAGTAATAATATCAAGTATTTACATTTAGACGCAAGTACTATCAACCCAGCAATTTTTTTTTTTAAAGTATAGCAATATGGTATGGAAATGAAAGAGGATGAAAAGCTTGTTTTTATGGTGTAATTTTTAAAAAAAAAAAATAATGTCGTATGAAAAAGTTATGACCGTTTTAAAAATGAGGGTCGAACTTTAATGACGCTAAGAAATTACCATCGTGCCCCTGATTATCAAATTTAATCCTACGCGCCATATTGTTTCTTACACTTTGTACAATAACTCACTCTTTAAGTTAGCCTCTTCCAAAATTCCTAAAGATATTCTTATCCTCTAAAAGAACTTAATATACCATATTAAAAAATGTGTTTATGTTTTTTTGAACTCACTATTATGTTAAAAAAGCCAACCCTTTAACCCAAATACCAAATCAAACATGTAAAAACCGTCCCAACTAGAGTGAACTAAAAACTAGAAGAATCCTAACTAAACCAACTGAACCCTTGATAATCAATCAGTTCTAGCCAAACCGAACCATGCTCACTTCTAAGACCAAACGTAGTGGAACAATTGATCCACACCCTCCACTCCAAATGGAAGAGTTTGATTGGCCCCCTCAATAATTGTGCAAACCACGCAGTGAAATTTTCGACACCAAAATCGACCAATTCAAGGCAATCCACGCCGCAGGGGGGGGGAGGGGTGACCCGTGTTATGGGGCCTTAATGCTCCCTTCCACACCCAAAATCAGCATCACTATACCCGGTCTAAGATTTTAGCTTTTAAGGACGCTCCTATCATAGTTTTCTTTTTTCTTTTTGTAACATGAAAACAACATTATCACAATAAACGTTTATGGGTGCTTGGTTAAAGTGATTTGAACATGACCTTGGAAATGTGGACCAGTGGTCCTGAATGGTGTGGACCATCGAATGAACCATCATATAATGGTCTTGTGCAACTCAATCATTAATGTCTTCCAACGAACCACCTCTCATGTGCTTTAACCTTTTCTTTAGGAAACAAAGCATTGGACATATAATATACCATTTTATAAATAATCTTATCCTTAGGATTTACTTTTAAAAAACTTCATAAGATAGACTACATCAGCGTCTACATCGGAAAACGTATGCTCCTTGGGGCGCACGATGTGAAAGTTACTTGCATGCATATGGATGAAAACCGAGGCAAGTAGAGCCAAGTCCGACCTAGGATTGTTCACGAGTTAAGCCGAACCTAACGGACCCTTGCTCGTGCTTGGCTAGTCACGAGTTGACCTTTTTAAGGACCTTAGCCTAGTCCCGTCTAGCAGTTTTTTTTTATCAGTATAACAATTACTTTAGATCTTAGTTCCCCTCAAAGAATTAAGCTTCTAAGAATTAATTCATAGTCGATATCTGCGTCCATGCTCTTCTCTAGAGAAACTTTGTCTCACAAAGCTTGTAGCCATTGTTTTTAGTCAAAATTTTCGGTGTCACTTATAGAAAAACTAAAAACAAGTAATGGAAGAACTTTGGGAAATTTTAAATTGACTAATCATGTTTCAAAGGACCCTCGTGTAGGTTGCAAACGTCGTATGTTTAAGGTAGGAAAGTTAATGTTGAACATTTACCAAAAGATGTTGCTATACACTTAAATAAACAAAGACATCTTTTAATGCTTGATTTGACTTTTTAAACATATTCTTATAAATATTTTCTTTAGAGTATAAAAAATAATTGGGAGAGGCTAACGTAAAAAGTGAGTTATTGTACAAAGTGTGAGAAACAATATGGAGCGTATGATTAAATTTGATAATCAGGGCACGATGGTAAATTCTTAGCGTCATTAAAGTTCCACCCCCATTTTTAAAACGGTCATAACTTTTTTCATACGACATTATTTTGTTAAAAAAAAAAATTACACCATAAAAGCAAGCTTTTCATCCTCTTTCATTCCATACCATATTGCTATACTTAAAAAAAAAAAAAAAATTTTTGCTGAGTTGATAGTACTTGCGTTTTATTGAGGGTATACTTGCGTTTTAGAAACGCAAGTTATACCTGATAAGATGACCTTGTAAAACGACCTGATTAAACGCAAGTTATAAATGATAAAACGCAAGTTATACATGCTAAAACACAAGTAAGTAATATCAAGTTTTACATTTAGAAGCAAGTTATTATTGTTTAAACGCAAGTATGTAATATCAAGTTTTGAGAATATGAGATTCTTGGACTGAAGGAAAGACCTGCATAACACCAACAAGTGGAGATTAAGGCAAATATGGATTCTAATTTCTAAAACTGAACGAGATCCTAGAATTGACCCATTTACAAGTAAATGGGTCAAAAAAATGCCACCTCAAGTTACCAATACAAAGCAGTGTGCATACTTACCTTTAAACGAAAGATTCACACAGAGAGCATTTGCTCTGTGTTTTTGTTAAAAGATAAAATGACAAATGTAAGAAAAGCAATCACGTATAGTAATCAAACTAGAATCTTAATTGTATCACTGGCTAGAAAAAGAATATATAAAGCAGCCTTGACCACATATCACATATGCCATTCAAAAGTAGTTCAAACACAACATGTGCATCTGTAATAACATCAGTTGTCTAAACGAACACGATAATTAAGCATCCTCAATGAAATATGGATACCACTAAAAGGTTTACTTCTTTCTAGAGTAAGAAAATTAACACCTAAATTTTGCACCAAAAACTTTGGGTTACTTAACGACTCTTATAAGATGATTTTTTATTCTACCAAGTTAACTAAGCATCATAAACATAAAAGTATAATTCATCACGTAAACCATTGTGGGTTATACCTAAAAAACAAAAAAAAAACTATTATTACATTCAGAATGTTTAAACGCAAGTAATAATATCAATTGTTTACATTTAGACGCAAGTACTATCAACCCAGCAAAAAACTATTTTTTTTAAAGTATAGCAATATGGTATGCAAATGAAAAAGGATAAAATGCTTGTTTTTATGGTGTGTTTTTTTTAAATAATGTCGTATGAAAAAGTTATGAATGTTAAAAAAATGGGGGTGGAACTCAACCATTGTGGGTTATACCTATTTTGCCCTTCTCATTTTTTAGAAACTCAACTTATACTTTTCACCTTTCAATCTCATCCATTGATTTATTTTGATCAAAGGCCCTAAATACTTCTTACACTTTGTACGTTAAACTACTTTTTACACTAAACTTTCTCAAGATAATTTTACATCATTTTAAGACGTTAAACTATGTTTCTCTTTACAAAGCTCCTAAGGCGGTCATTGACTCTATTGAGTCGATTATGAGAAGATTTTTATGGGCGGGAAGCAATGTAGAAAAGAAGATCCATTGGGTCGCATGGGATATCGTTACATTGCCCAAACAAAAAGGGGGATTGGGGATTACTAAACTTCAAGAGATTAATGATGCGTTGTTACTAAAGTGGACGTGGCGTTTTAAAAATGGTGGAAACATGTTATGGAAGAAAATTATTTTGGGTTGCCATGGGGCAAGTAGGCCTTGGACTTTGCTTCCTTGCAATGCGGCGTTGAATGGTTGTTGGAAAGACATAGTTAAAGTGGGGGAGAAGAAACTTCCAAATGGGGTAGCTCTCAACTCGTTTTTCATTGGAACTATCGGAGATGGAACATCGATTAGTTTTTGGGGAGACATTTGGTTGCGAGACGTGCCACTTCGAGTTTGCTACCCTAATATTTTCAGACTTGAAAAGAGTAAATGGATCCCCGTTTCACAACGAATTCTTCGAGTCAATAGCACTAAAGTCATGCAGTGGGAATGGAGAAAGCAACCATCCTCGGCTGAGGAAATACTGGAGTTGTTCAGCCTGCTTAACGATATACACGATATGCCTTGGCGTGATGGAGCGGATTCTTGGAAATGGAAATATGATAAAGATGGCGTCTTCTCAGCGGCTTCAGTTAAGAAGCTTATCTCACAATCAGATCTTGTGACCTCTAAATCCCCGATTCAGTGGAAGTCATGGGCTCCTTTGAAGTGTAAAGTTATGGTGTGGCGTCTTGTATTAAACCGTCTCCCTACGATCTCGAAGCTTTTAAAACGGGGAGTTTCCATTCAAGACACGGCTTGCAAGTTTTGTTCATCGGATACGGAATCGGCTTTGCATTTATACACGGGTTGTTTACTAACTCAGGAGGTATGGTATCGTATTGAATCGTGGTGTCGCCTCCCTCATACGTTTGCTTTTGATATTGGGGACATTATGCAATCTGTGGATCTTTCTACATGTACCAGAGGCTCGAGATACATCTTGCGAGGCGTTTTCTATACAACCATGTGGGTGATATGGAATGAGCGAAACAATCGGATTTTAATAATAAAAGCCGAAGACCTATAGAGATAGTAGAATGTGTTAAGTCTACTTCGTTTTTTTGGTTTTGTCATAGGTCTAGACATAAAAATATAGAATGGAAAGTGTGGTGTATGTATCCATTGGGATGACGTTTTGTAGCCTTTTTTGCTCTTTGGTCCTTGCTTTGAGGACCTTTTGAGCTTGTGTTTCTAATGAAGTTTTCTTTTAAAAAAAAAAGACGTTAAACTATGTTATATATGGTAAAATTCATAGAGTTGTATTAAGATAGCATAGATATATTAGAGTTTGCAAAGCTAAACTCTTAAACACATTTTGCCACATATCGTTTGCCTGAAAAAAAAAACATTCCTAAAGAAAACCCTTTAGGAAATGGAATGTTTAAGAAAACCTTCAACATCATATCGTTTGCCCCCTAAACATTTCAAACACATTTGTATGGGGCGTTTGGTTCACGGAATTCATTGGAATGGGAATCAGAAATAGAATTGAAATTTAAAGTTTTCCTTTGAAAATACAAAATGTGTTTGGTTGCTACATTTGCTATGGAATTGGAAGGTAACAAATTTTGGATGATCGAATGGTGAAGACTGGTGGCTGCGATGGCAGTGGCAAAAGCAGCAACGATGGCGGCAACGATCGTTGGTGGTGGTTGTGGCGGGTGACAACGTGAGTTGGTAGTGGGTGGTGGCGGCAGCAGGCGAAGGTAAGTGGAGGTGTTTGGTGGCTCGATTGGTGACGAGTGGCGGTGTGGCAGGTGGTAGTGGTCAACGACAGGTGGCGGCAGAGGTGGGTGACAATGGTTGGTGGTGGTCAGTGACTGGTGGCGGCGGTCGGTGGCGAGTAGAGGTGGTGGGTAGTAGAGGCTGGAGTTCTATGTTTTGAAAACATTCCTATGAAATCCTTTTAATGGAATTAAATTCAAATCCAATTCTTTTACTTAGCTAACTGTCACACCACGCCAATGGCGGAAACACGTGGCGCGACGGTTCAAGAGCATAAAGCCAAGATTAACGCAAATCATAAGTAATTAAGAAAGACGGAACATTTATTTAAGACGTCGAAAACATGTTTGATGTTCACACATAAACGAAAAATTGTTTGAATACATTAAAGTGGCTTCTCAAAAATATCCCGATGCCTTGGGAATTAAAGTTGAAACCCTTTTGAAACACCCGACGCCCATATGAGAGATTCTCCCGACCCAGCTTGCCACAATGTTCATCATCGATCAATTACCTGAAAGATATGTTTAAAAAGTCGTCAATATATAAATATTGGTGAGTTCACAGGTTTTAGTTTATCAAACTTTATTACTTGGGAATTTCCATGTTATGACAATTTATAGGAGTTGCAAGTTCCTACAATTCTACTTGAGCCTATAATCAAACCAAGACAAATAACAATGCCCCGCTCCAAGTCGTTACTCGGTATTCCTACGACTTGATTTCAGAATACGTGCACCCCAGGCATACGCCGATGCATAATCGACGCTATCGATTAGGGGTGGGCCTTGTCAGGCACCAATAGTACTATTCAAATATTCCTTCGGTTTCATTTTCCTGAATTAATGATCATAGTAGAGAGGTCTCAACCCCGAGTGGCGATCACAACTCAAGTATTTATCCTGTCAAACATTTCCCTAACATATCTTTCCCCCGAAAAACATAAAATAGTTTAAAATGGGGCCGTGAGACTCACCTGAATCTGTGTTTGGCTCGAAAAGGAAGATAGCAAGTTTTTGTGGTCCCGCACCTACAAACGTCCTAGGCGTATAAGTCACTACACCTATAGTGCATGTGCCTTGGCAAGTTGTACACCCAACTCCCCGACCACGTTTTGTTCCAATTCCCGTTTAATTAGACGCGTATCCTAGGTTCGTTGGCGATGGATTACCCTTCTCTTACGAGTTATGTATTATTCTCGTTAATATTCTTTGTAACTTGTATACTATTATTCTCGACACAACTCTACCTAACGTATAATTATTTTCCCATTTAAATAATTATACTTAGGATCGTATTTGTTCGATATAATGTATTCTTAATACCCGACCCGACTCACTTTGCCACATATTTATTTTCCCATTTAAATAAATATGCTAAGTTCTTGTCGTTCGGTAATATATTCTTAACGCCCGACTCAACTCACCATGCCGTACATTTATTTTCCCATTTAAATAAATATACTAGGATCTTGTCGGTATTCACACGTTCGTAGATATACTTCACCTGCTCGTCTCGGTTTTCCTTCTCGCATATCTACCTTCCCATTCAAATAGATATACTAGAATTTCGTCGAGCATGTATACATACATCAACGTGTGAATTTTCTTTGTTAAGTCCATACGTTGTTTAACGTTTTTAATTCTTTACGTTATGTTTTCTCCCACGAATATTCTCTCTAACACTTAGGAAAGTGTTACATAAGTTTCACCCATGTTATATATATTTTACTTCTTAAAATATATATTTTCATCTTGCCGCAATGGCATTCTTTTCTCGTTTGTCCGTTTGTCCGTTATCGTTAGTTCATGTAACTAAGTCCGTTAGTTAGCTTCTTCCACGTTTTCTCCCAATATGCGTTCTATGGAAATATTATTCGTACCTCCAATTCCGAACACATATTACTTGGAAAAATATACTTTTGTATTTTTAGTTCAACTTGTTATCTTGTATTCCAAAAATGTTTCCGATACTTTTATATTCCCATTTATATAAAAGTATCCATTTTTGTACAAGTTTTCTCAAGTCTTTACTTTTGTCCAATATTTTATAAAACCTTTATTTTTATAAAATCCTTAAGTTAACTTAACCTCCTATTTTTATAAAACTTCTATTTTTATAAAAATACATTTTTCAAAATATACATACGTCGGTTCCTTATGTTTACCAAAACTACACTTGGAAAACCATTATTTACGATTTTGACACCAAACTTTCCGTGAACACATTTTTGGACCAAAGTTTCTAAAATACTTATTTTAGTCCATTAACTTTCAAAGTTTCAACATTAGTCCCTTAACTTTTAAATGTTATCTTTTCCATCCTAACTTCCAAAGTTAGCATTTTTCTTCCAACTAGTGGACTTTGAAGAATCATATTTCTCATGTTTGATTATTTTTACATTATTCCACTTCTAATATTCTTTTATTTCATTATTGATGCCTTTAACATGTGTGTTTTATGTTTTTATCCAACATATCCAAATTTCACTCATCCAAGTGAGTAGACTTTGAACATGTAACTTTTTCATCCATGATCATCTAACACATTCCAACATATTTTTGACATTAGCTAGTCATTTTATGATGATTAAAACCATCTTTTATCATATTCAAGTCTTTTTCAAAGATCATGTTCTAATCATCATCCAACTCAAGTGTATGTACATATTCTTACATTTTCTTAAAATATCACATTACTAATATTAAATCCATGATTTATCCATGTTATTATTCTTCCATTTTTACTCTTGTAAGATACATTAAACTTTATGTTTCAAAACCACATTCTACCCATCAATGTACAACTTGCTCATAAGATCACATAATATAAACATTAATAATCAAAGCAAGGTTAAACTTACTACTAGCTCAAGGCTAGGGAAGACAAAAACCTTGGATTGGATGGGGTTTAGTGTGTTCTTCCAAGGGGTTAAGCTCCAAGCTCTTGAAACACACAATGGGGTTTTGAAGGATAATGATCTAGAGATGATTTGATAGTGTAAAATTTGTAAGAAAAATGTATATGGATGGGGGATATGCTACGGCCAAGAGGAAGAGAAGAAGAAGGATTTTTGGTTTTTGCTTCAAGTGTTCTTCACTAGTTTGTATATAATATCTCTTCCAAATCTCCAAAGATTACTTGAATCTCAATAGATTATGTAATATCTTGGATAGATTGTGTAAGATAATGAAAAATCTTTGGGGATATTGTTAGAGGGTGTTTGGCCGTGAGATTAGAGAGAGAAAGGAGGGGATTTGTTGAAGTTTTGGCCAATGTTAATCCATGCATTCCCATGATTAGTTATAATAATAATTGGATTATAAGAATTTGAAGGGTTAATGAGATAACACAAAAGCTTAATCATTTGGGGAGGGCCCAAGGCCGGCCCCTTGTGGGTGTTTGGGTGGGGTCCACTTTGTTAAATATTACCTATAATTATCATGTTTAATTTACTCTTGTTCGGGTACCGTCCGGGTATTTTCGGGTTTTAATCGCGTGTTATCCGAATATTAAAAATACCCTTAATATTCCTTAAACATAGTCCAGTATAAGTGTTGATAAATTATTTTGGCTTTTGCCGGGTGAAATTATATGTTACGCGCGTATCGGGTGCGGTACGCGCACTTTATTCGTTACCTGGAGGTTTGTATAACAAGCTTTCACGTATGGCTTTGGAGTTCCAAAACCCATTATTTTGTGAAATTACGTTTTATTTTATATTCCGGGTGTCCGGGATCCGTTTCGCTTATTTAATTTTTACCGGGTAATCGCCAGTGTCCATACCGGATAATTTACTCGCACATGATCCTATCATGTTTTGTCATTAAACATATGCATTCCTATGCATTATTTGGGAATTGCTATCTTTCTAAGGACTCAGTTAAATAATCAACACATAATTGCATTTAATTACGTTAATCGCGTATAGTTAATTAGTACGGAATTACCTTAATTTTGCCGGTTGTTACACTAACCAAACATGATGATAAATAATTGGAATTTAAATTCCCATTCCATTAAAATCCCATGAAATCCTCAAACCAAACAGGCCTTTAGGCTATGACGTGTGGGAAGGGGAAGGGGGTCGGGGTCCTATGTGGTGTCGGTATCGAAGGGGAATACCCCCTCCCCCCGAGTCGGTATCGGGAAAAGGGGAGGACTCCACCGAGCTCCCCGAATGATTTTTATTGTTTTTTAATGTAGAAAGTGGAGGAAAAGGGAAGGGTAAAGGGGAACACCACCGTCCTTCATAGGGTTGAAAAGGGGAAGGATGAGGTGGATAATGGTGGTTCGGGAACTACGTTCCAAACCCTTACCTCATCACCCCACTTTTACAAAAAAGAAAAACAAATACAATAATAATATGGGTGTGATTAGTTTGGAATTGTGATTGGTGGGGTCCCATATTCAAGTTTCAGACTAGTAACTAGTTTGGTTGTACGACGTCATCTTTTACAATGGTGAAATGGTTTGGAATTCGCGACGCATCAGGTTAACACCATTGTTGATGCTCTTATATATAAGAAGAGTAATTCAATAAAGTCCATTAGCTACGCTGATTTTAATTTTTCTTGATTCATAGATCGCTTCAAAACATAACCGAATAAAAAAATTGGTTTTAGTTATGGCTCAAAACTGAAATATACCATCTTATACACACTTTTAAATCACCAACCTAAGAGGGTGTTGGGGGTTGAGTTTTAAAATGGATTTTCAGATTATTGTGTTTTGAAAACGCAAATAATCAGTTTTTAGTCTTTGGGAAATGTTTATAAAAATAGATTATTTGCACTTAATAGGTTACCAAAACGCAATAATCTAAAAGCAGCTCCATTCCTACTACAAAGCGCATAATTTATTTTAAAAAAGCAATCCCAAACACCCACTAAGGCTTTGTGGTGTGGAGTCGGGAAAGCACATCGGGGTCTGATGTGAAGCTTGTCCCGATTGGGGAACACCACCCCCACCGAGTCGGGGTCGGTGTCTTTGGCAAAATCTCACCGACTCCAACGAGTTGTTTTTGGGTGTGTTTTTTACCTCTTAAAAGTTAATAAAATATTGAAAGGGGAAGAGGGAAGAAGGGGAAACCATTTCCCTGATCTAAGAACGCTGATATGAAATTTGAAGGAATCGAGGGAAATATCAAATATACACCCCGCCATAGCCCAAAGTATAGTAACAAGTAGACAGCACCCTAGTAAAACTATACGTAATAAATACTGGTAAATAAAAAAATTAATGAATAAAAACTATACAAAGTAGAAGAGGGATGAGAGAGAGAGAGAGAGAGAGTAGGGATTGCCGCTAAAAGCGGAGAAAGTGAAGCAGCAGACATTTTGCTGACACTATTTATCCGTCGCTAGATCCCAATAATATTAATATCCCATCCAATCCCTGCTGCTTTCACGCCTTCCTCAATTTGCCTTAATTATTCATTCACATTTTTACTCTATATTTTACTGTACAACATTTTCTTCAGATTCTGTAGATCTAGGGTTAGATTTTCTTATTTCTGTCTCTGATTTCCCCAATTTTCCTCTCACTTAAGATAAGATAATAATATATGAATTTTGTGAATTGAAAAGCCATGACTTGTTTTTCTTGCTTCAAATGTCACTCTGAAGAAGATGAAGATGAGAACAACTGTGATGGTGAGTTTGTTTCATTTCTAGGTTTAGTTACTGTTTTTTTCATTTCATTGGTGTGATTTGTTGTTAGGCATTGTGTTTTGAGTTTATTACTTTTTTTTATGCCATTGTAGGTCATGGAAAGGGAAGGAGGAAGACATACAACAAGGATGTTAATGTTGTTACTGGTAATATTATCATTATTTATACAAGTGTTTGGGTAAATGTACACCTTGGTAAAATAGAATTGTTCTTCGGGAAAATCGAACTGAGCCGAATAATAAACATCTCTATGTAAAAGTTGAGAGATTAAATGATCAATTTAGTATAAGAAGGGGCCAGGGGGTTTAGGGGATTTTAATGAAATAGTTGTTTTAAAATTTGAATTTTGTTTGGTGTGTAGATACTGTTAGGGGAAAAGGTGTTGCATTGTCTAATCAGAGGGCTAATGTGGCTAGGAGCTTTACTTTCCGTGAGCTTGCTGCATCCACGCAGAACTTCAGGGCTGCGAATTTGATCGGAGAAGGTGGATTTGGAAGCGTTTACAAGGGTCGTTTGGAATCGGGGAAGGTAAAACTTGTTCGTATTTACTTTTAATTTGAAAGATCTATACCGTTGATGTGCTTTTTCGAAACTTGTTCATTTGTTTGTTTGGATTGAAGAATCAAAGTAGTCGGTTGCTAAAGTTAAAGATAGTTAGGTAATGTCGCATCCAAAAGGGGCAGCACCTCAAAAAACAACCCAAAACATGACACTGACTCACCATAAAAATATTAAGGTATTAGGTTGGCTAATATAGCATGTTTATTAAATTGATCAACTCGAACATGGTCTATTTAATAAAGTGGTTAACACATTAATCCGTTTAAGTTTATTTAATAAAGTAGTTAACACATTAATCCATTTAATTTTGAGGAGGTTGTTTAAAAGTGTTGATGTTTAAAGTTTGATATTTAATTTGTAGGTTTCCTTCTACTACTCATTTTTAGAAGTTAAATTAATAATTCCTCTTGAACTCTTTCACAACTTTATTTGTTACTCCCACCTATCCATTTTCATTTCACCATTCTTTAATCCTTTCCATATGGTTCCCCTGATTTCGAGCTAAATATGTAAACCGAAGTTTGTTAAATGGGAAAGTGAGACAAGGAACAATAACAATTATAAAGACACCAACTACAAAAAGAAAATTTGTTGTTTAAATTGTTACTAAGTCATCAGGTGTTACTCATATTCACTAATGAACAATAAACGGGCTGAACCAAAACACAACGTGATTTACATGTGTGCGGGTTACTGTTGATGTCTTTCACATGAATAGATATATGGGTCGTAATTGGGTTCATTTAATCAACCCATTAGCTCTCGAACCTGGAATTCTCAAACCTACCAAGCTGACACAAATGACACCCCTGCATCCAAACACCGGTAGTGTGAAAAGTGTTTATAAATGTTTCAAATATGTTTATATATTGTTATTGACAATTGAATTTTATGAACAGCTCGTGGCTGTAAAAAAGCTCAACCTGAGTGGATCTCAAGGGAACCAAGAATTCATAGTGGAGGTTCTTATGTTAAGTCTTCTTCGCCATTCAAACCTTGTCACATTGACTGGTTACTGCACTGACGGAGACCAGAGACTTCTGGTTTATGAATATATGCCACAGGGTAGCCTGGAAAATCATCTTTTTGGTATTTTTTTATATCTATTATGCTTTCTAGTTAGTATATTTATCAAGGAATTAAAGCGATTGTTTTTTGGATATTTGCATGAAACTGCTAGGTGCTTTCTTTTTTTAAACTTTCAAGATGTTTGTGGTGTATGCATTAGTGTGTAACAAAGTAGGAATAGTTTGAAATCTTTAATAAAAAAAAGTAGTCTTTCATGTCATGTATGTTTTTAATTTTTATTTTTATTTTTATTTTAGTGAATATGGGGGGACCACATGGAAAGGATTGAAGAGTGGTGAAATGAAAATGGATAGGTGGGAGTAACAAATTTGTTATAACTTGAAATCTTGAATATGGGAAAAGTGTAAACTATGTAACAAACTAGCACGCAAATGCTTGGTAATTTAACCTTTCTGTTTAGGTTAAGAACAGAGCACCAACATCTCTTTTTGTCTATGATCAACAAGGTCTTGGCTATAGATGTATAAGGGACGGGTTGGGTTGACTTGCCGACACATTTTTTCATTTTAATATTTTTATAGATAACTAATGTATAGAATATGATAAAAACTTTTATTATAATAATGGTTCATTTTTTTACCTAAGCCATTTTAGATGTTGTAAATACACGAGTATACTTTTGAGTGTTTCTTCGGACCATTCAACCTATTTCCCTTAATCTGATTTTTATTTACGAGTTTGACCTGTTATCAGTAAAATATAACTTAAGTTGACCCGTTTCCGTTGCTGTACAGCTTACTGTTTGGCTACCTCTAAACTTATGTGGATGCATTTTTTTTCCAGATCTAGAGCCTTACAAAGAGCCGTTGGATTGGCAAACCAGACTAAAGATTGCTGTTGGTGCAGCTCGTGGTCTTGAATATCTTCACTGCACAGCAAATCCACCCGTAATTTATCGCGATTTAAAATCCTCAAACATATTATTGGACCATGACTTCAATCCAAAGCTTTCAGACTTTGGGCTTGCTAAATTGGGCCCTGTAGGTGACCACACCCATGTGTCAACTCGAGTCATGGGCACCTATGGTTACTGTGCACCCGATTATGCAATGAGCGGTAAACTTACTATAAAGTCCGATATTTACAGCTTTGGTGTTGTACTGCTTGAGCTTATTAGTGGACGTAAAGCAATTGATATGACTAAACCAGCTGGAGAACAGAATTTAGTTTCATGGGTAACTTCTCTTACTTTTATATATTTATATATATCTAACATGAGTAGGTGGCAAACTGGGCAGGTTGCTTCATGGTTAAACCAGGATTGGGCCAAAATGGGTTATGTTTTAGGACCGGACAAAAATGTTTGGGTTGGGTTGATCCACAAACATTTCTACTTCTATGTTCTCGAATTTTATAACCAATGTTTTTCAAAAGTTATATGATAATAAAACTCTTACTAATAATATTTATCCAATTCTTTAGAGAAAAGGAAAATAAGAGGTTGTAGACAATTGTGTGTAGTTTGGGTGGTATTCGTATTAGAAGTGACAATATTGTAATATTTATTGGTAAATGGGTTGATTTTGGGTTGCGTTCTATCTCTAAAGGTTAACATCATTGCATTGAGCTATGGACTATGGTGCAAACTTTTACCTTGATTCCGTGCTCATAATAAAAATGACCTGTTTCAATTCAAACCCGTTACCCAACCCACCTATGTTGCCATCTGGATGACTCATTTTGAGTGAATCCCTTGGAGCTATTGTTTTAAAACTTTTTTTGCCCACTAAACCTTCTTTGCAGTCACGCCCGTTTTTGAAGGACAGGAAGAAGTTTGTTCAGTTAGCTGATCCTTTGCTGCAAGATCGGTTCCCAGCCCGTTGTATGCACCATGTGGTTGCCATAATCGCAATGTGTCTTCAAGAGCAAGCAAATTTCCGGCCTTTAATTGGTGATATTGTTGTTGCCCTTGAGTACTTGGCATCTCAAGCTGAGTTGTCGGAAAACCCGAAGGCCTCCACCTTTGTCTCTCACCCGTCACCTTCAAAGAAAGATAATGACCATATTGCCCCTGCAAAACGAACGTAAATATCGATTGTTGAGATTTCAGCGTACAAAAGATTCATTATTTGCATATAGGATTCACACTATTTCACTGCCACAATTATGAGTTAAAGATGATGGAATGATTTCCTTACTTTGAAATCATAAGGTATGTTTTTTTTTTTTTATTTATTTTTATATCATCTTTCATATTAGGAAAGTATTGTTTATTTCCTCCAATAATTAAGGGTGTTCCTAAACTGTTGAAATCAACAAAACCACAACAAGTTGGCCGGTTTGAAATGTATGCAATTTGGTTTGATGGTTTTATGGTTCAGTTGTTTGAAATGCATACGGTTTGGTTTAATGCTTTTACGGTTTTATGGTTCGGTTTGGAACTTGGAACAGGCCGTTTAAAGTTTAAACTGAACCGGCAATTTAAATTTATTATCTCTCTTTTCTTTTTTCCTTTTAGGATTATGCAGTTATGCATTTTAAAAATTTTAGTACAATATTACCTCTTCGAAAGAGAGTGGTTTAAACCACCAAACCGTTAAAACCAGCCGGTTTGGTTTGTCGTTTTAGAAACAATAATTAGTGATTAGGTCTAGAATTTTCGTCAAAACCTTCTGAACCAAATCGTGAACACCCCTACCAGTCATGAACAAAAGTTACCAATATAACCTCAAAGAAAAGCGACAGCCGAAGCTTTTCCAGGAGACTATAGTAATTTTTCAAGTATGCTAATGCAGGTTTGATGCTTAGCTAGGATGGGTATAAAAGTGAAAGACCATGTATCTTGTAAGTATGAATATTGTTGTTTAGGTAAAAGGGAAAGGAGTGATGAAGTTGTTGATAAAGTTTTCATATTGGATGATTAGCCAGCAGGTATTATTCTCATTTGCATCTAAATATGTAATTATAGTTCAAATCTTCATTTTAGTCTGCGTGCAACCTCAATATGTTGTCCTAGGAATGTTTTTGATGTATGTATTGCATATGGGTTTTTTGTTATAGGAGAATCAAAAGTTGATATGAGTTCATGTTTTGAGTTTATGACGACCCTTCTAGAAATACAATTTTGTCATCTGATTAGTGATTAGATTTGGTTTAGCCTATGTGTAATAGTTTCGCTATAAGGTAGCGTTTGGTATGATGGAATGGAAGGGGAATGGAATGGACCATTACGAGGTAATGAAAAATAGTGTGTTTGGTTGGTTAAAGGAATGGAATCACTCATTCCACAAGGCATTTCATTCCCTCAAAAGTCAAAACCATTCCATCCACCCCCATGTTTTTTTTCATTCCATCCCTCATTCACATTTTACTAACAACACCATAACCCACCACCCACCACCACCACCACCACCCTCCACCATCATCACCACCCACCACCGCTGCCGCCACCACCCACCACCGTCATCACCACTTACCACTGTCATCGTTGTCGCTGCCACCAACCACCGCCACCACCCGCTACCATCCAGCACCGCCGCCATCCAGCACCACCCAACGCCGGCCACCACCGTCACCCACCTTCCACCGCCGCTACTGCCGCCGCCGCCACCCACCACCGTCGCTATCGCCACATATCACCACCCACCATCACCGCCACCGACCATCACCCACCACCCACTACAACCACTCACCTCCGATTTTATTCCTTCGTCTTTTTATACTTATCTAACAACACAAAGTAATGTTTTGTTTCATTCTCACATGGCAACCAAACAAGACATGGAATGGTAATGATTCATTCCATTTCCTTGTTCATTCCATTACCTCGTCCATTCCATTACCTCGTCCATTCCATTCCCCCTCCATTCCATTACCTCATACCAAACAGACGTAAAAACATAGGTGTTACATCACTATCGCGTAGGCAGGAAAGTTTTCACTATTTTTTTTGTTTCATGTATAATTATTTTACTTAATAAAATAAAGTATATAATTTTTGTATAATAATTGGAAATGGTGGAATGTAGACAAATCTTAGTTTTATTTATGGGATAAAGTAAAGCCATCATGCAAAACAAAACAATCTAGAAAATAGAATAAGAAAGCTACCAATGATACAAGAATTGGCGATATAGTAAAATAGAAACCACAAAACAGGAAGACAATCCCAAGCACAATCCATCTTATAGATGTAGAAAAGCTAAGTCCCTAAAACAAAGCTCAAACACACATATCTGTTAATTACGCTTTGGATACTATCATTAGTATCTATATAGTCATAAACTCATTTAGTCACACAAGCTTAACTAAGGTTTCTATTAACAACATTAATCAAGTCAAGTCAAGTCAAATCTCTTAGTCAACCATTGACTCTCTAACATAAATCAAGTCAAGTCAAGTCAAGTCTCCTAGTCACCATTGACTCCATTATTTTAGCCATTGTATTTATATTGTACATTATACTTAGTCAACCATTGACTCCATAATCTTAGCTAGAGTTAGTCATATGTAAGCCTATATAAAGGCCTTGATGTATTGTTGATAAACACACAACTTTCATAATACAAAAACACACAACATTGTTCATTATTTTTTATGGTATCAAAAGCCTAAAAGCTCCCTTGAGCCATCTTCGATCCCAACCTACTCGACAGACACCTTCTGTCCGCATTTTGCCTTTTTTTTCTTTCGATTCATTATGGCCAAACAAATCACCCACATTACCGCTGCCACAACCCGAAACCAAGGGCTACCACAAACTACCAATACCAACACTCGCCCGACTCGCAACAATAACACCTATTGCTACTATTGTAACATTCCCGGACATGACACTAAAGATTGTCGCAAACTTAGTCACTTCCTAAGAGAACACAATGTCTCGCCTCAAAATATCAACACCCCCGTGGTTAACTACACCACCCCTCACCCAATGGCTACAACCTCATCTTGGATGTGGGACACCGGTGCGTCCAACAACACCGCGAACAACAACCAACAATTTTCCGTTCTTTCCGAATACGGAGGACCCGATAAGATCGTGCTAGGTGATGGTAAAACTCTTCCTATAACTCATATTGCTCAAACAACTATTCCAACAAATTCTCGCCCACTTCTTTTAAATAACATTTTAATTGCTCCTAATCTTCGAAATAATCTTATTTCCGTTGCCAAAGTTTGTCGTACTAATCGTGTTTCCATTGAATTTTTTTTTTATCATTTTTTTGTAAAGGATCTACGCACGGGGGCGCGCCTCATGCGGGGAGTGAACGTAAATGATGTCTACTATGGACCAATCTCATTGTCTCCTCAAGTCAACAACACCTAAACAAACTCTCTTCTCATGTGGCGCCACATACTTGGACATCCATCGCTTCAAGTGTTCAAGTCTTTAATTTCTAGATTGGGACTTCGTTTTAATAAGGTGACCCATGAGTCTTTTCATTGTACTTCATGTTCCCTAAATAAAAGCCACAAACTACCTTTTGGCAAAAACTCTTTTGTTGCCAATCAACCTCTACAACTTCTCTACTCCGACGTATGGGGTCCCGTAAAAACGTCAATCGATGGCTTTAAATACTATGTCATTTTTGTTGATTATTTCTCCAAATACATTTGGTTATACCCAATCAAACAAAAATCCGATGTCAAAATTCTTTTTCCACAATTTAAATCTCTTGTTGAAAACTTTTTCAAAACCAACATTGTTGCGTTGTTCACTGATAATGGGGGTGAATATGTGGGTCTTTCACCTTATCTTGCCTCTCAAGGTATCTCCCATTACACGACACCACCTCACACACCGGAACAAAACGGTATTGCCGAACGACGTCACCGACACGTTGTGGAAACCGGCCTCGCATTACTCCACTACTCCCACTTACCACAACATTTTTGGTCCCATGCCTTTCAAACTGCAACCCACTTAATCAATCGTTTGCCTACACCGATCCTTAACAACAAATCTCCCTACGATATGTTGTTCAAAACCGCTCCTACTTATTCCAAACTCAAACCGTTTGGTTGTCTTTGCTACCCATGGTTACGACCCTATGCTACATCCAAACTCCACTCCCGTTCAACGGCATGCATATTTCTTGGGTACTCATCCTCGAAATCGGCATTCAAATGCTATGACCCTACTAGTCACAAACTATACCACTCTCGCCACGTTGAATTTATCCCACATATTTTTCCATCTCAAACCACCAACCCCCAACCCAAAAACATGTCATTTGACTCCTTCCTATCCACATACCAATCGGCCCAATCAACCTCCTCTTCTAACCAACCCACTCCAGACCCAAACATCTTGCATCATCCAACCCCTACTCCACAAACCCACGGCCCACCTCCTCTACCTCCTGCACACAACCCACCCTCCCACACAACAGGCCCTACACCCCAGCCCACCGAGACACCCTTACCATCCGGCCCACCGACTCCACCCGATAGCACCACCCATACCCCAACCGCTTCCCACTCCACTGACCCCAGTTCACCAATGTCTTCATCCAACACATCCGATGATCCCACGAACTCACCTCCACATAACCCTCAACCATCTCGTCGACAACCAAAACCCAACTCAAAGTATTACAACCCCAACTTTGTCAACTCTACTACCATTCACCCTTTACCCGTTTCTCTTGAACCATCCACTTATACTCAAGCCTTGAAAGATCCGGATTGGCGCCATGCTATGGATTTTGAGTATAATGCTCTCCTTCATAACAACACTTAGGAACTTGTCCCTCACACAACCCAAACTCCCATTGGTTGCAAATGGGTATTCCGAATCAAACGTAAACCCGATGGCACGATTGACAAGTACAAAGCCCGTCTAGTTGCCAAAGGGTTTCACCAACAATATGGAAAAGACTATCATGAAACATTTAGTCCTGTTGCTAAACCCGTTACCATTCGCACAGTTCTCTCTATTGCTCTTTCAAAAGGATGGTCTTTACGTCAACTAGACGTTAATAATGCGTTTCTTCATGGGACTCTTCACGAAGATGTCTTTATGGTGCAACCTCCCGGGTTCACCAATACGGAATTCCCACGTCACATTTGCAAACTCAAAAAATCCCTCTATGGTCTTAAGCAAGCACCGCGTGCTTGGTATATCGAACTAACCAACTTTCTCACTCGTTTTGGCTTTAAAAAATGCATTTCTGACCCCTCTCTCTTTGTATACAACCTCAACAACATCACTTGCTACCTCCTTGTGTACGTTGACGACATTGTCCTCACCGGCAATCATAATCCATTTATGGATTCCTTTGTTCAAGCCCTAAGCAACCAATTCTCTATCAAAGACTTAGGCCCTCTCCATCATTTTCTAGGAATTGAAGTCATTCCTACGCCTGATGGTCTATTTCTTTCCCAACATCGCCACATTCAAGATATTCTTACCACCTTTAAAATGGATGGTGCAAAAGAGGTTCTCACTCCTTTAAGCACTTCTGACTCTCTTTCTCCCTTTGACTCCACACCCCCAGTCGATCCCACTCCCTACCGCCAACTTGTAGGCACTTTGTAGTATCTTGCCTTCACACGTCCCGATATCTCCTTTGCCGTCAATAAATTATCTCAATTCATGCACTCACCTAAACAATCACACTGGCAAGCTCTCAAACGGGTACTCCGCTATTTGAAAGGAACAGTCCATCATGGGTTGTTCTTGAACCGCAATACTAACCTAAACTTGCAGGCTTTTTCGGACTCGGACTGGGGCGGTATTAATGATGGGGGACGGTCCACTACAGCATATCTCATATATCTTGGGTCCAATATCATCTCTTGGAAATCTTCTAGACAAAAAACTGTCTCTAGATCATCTACCGAAGTTGAGTACAAAGCACTTGCTAATGCTGCGGCTGAACTCTCATGGGTTAAAAATTTACTTGGTGAACTCAGGCTCCCAATTAAAAGCACCCCATCGCTTTACTGTGACAACACCGGAGCTACTTATGTATGTGCAAATCCTGTTTACCATTCCCGCATGAAACACATCGCTCTGGACTATCACTTTGTGCGGGAACAAGTCAATTCCGGGCAACTCAAAGTTCTTCATGTCAGCTCCAAGGATCAACTCGCGGATGTGCTCACCAAACCGCTTGCACGTGCATCCTTCCTATATTTTCGGTCCAAGATTGGAGTCTCCAACGGATCCTCCATCTTGCGGGAGCGTATTAACAACATTAATCAAGTCAAGTCAAGTCAAGTCAAATCTCTTAGTCAACCATTGACTCTCTAACATAAATCAAGTCAAGTCAAGTCAAGTCTCCTAGTCAACCATTGACTCCATTATTTTAGCCATTGTATTTATATTGTACATTATACTTAGTCAACCATTGACTCCATAATCTTAGCTAGAGTTAGTCATATGTAAGCCTATATAAAGGCCTTGATGTATTGTTGATAAACACACAAATTTCATAATACAAAAACACACAACATTGTTCATTATTTTATAGTTTCGATATCCGAAGCTAAGGTTTCGATATCGTGATTCAGACAAGAATTAACGATACCACGCGCATAGTCGATCTAAAGGCGGAATCAACTGATTGATTAGTTGTTAGATGTTATGGATAGTGTTAGGAAATAGGAAAATATGCACACACAAATCACAAAACACACGGGCAGCACTTCGACGTGTTATAGTAAATGAGAGTAAAAGTTACAATGTTTGAGACTAAGGACCATATTTATAGTCTTTCTGTTCTACCCCTGGAAGCTTCCAGGCGTATGACTCATGCGCCTAAGGATGTCTAGGGGTGTGACTCCCCTACGCCTGAAACTAAACATGGCAATACAAAACGACGCATAAACACAAGAAATGCCACCCGATTACACCCTAAATCTATCTAAGAGAAGTAAAACCTATATCTAAGTTATGGACATGCCGAAGGGTATACTAACAAGAACAACAAAAAAAAACTTTCTTTTTTCTTTAAAATCATGAATAACATGAATAACCAACTGCCTTCTTCCATGTTGCTACACACGCGACCATTTGTGTTAACTCACTAAACGCTGGACCGCCAGATCAACAACATGGGGGATGAAACCATTTAAATGGCGCCTCATGCGTCATCTCTTCTTCTATAGCATCGCAACGTTCAAGAACAGGAAGCCTTAAAGCGCTCCTACAAACAAATGCTCCAAGAGCAACTCCTCGCAGAGGTGACCAAAAAACTCCCCATGGAAGACACTCATGTGCAATGCATATCAGGCAATCCCTCACGCAGTGCTACTGTGCGTGAGGGAACAATGCGCACAAACACCAGGGAAGAGGATACCATAGTGGAACAAAACATGACACTACATGGAGAGAGGACACTAGTGATGAATCTGACAGTCATCATAGGCGTAACAATAGCGAGTCTCGTGCCAACACTATTGTGCGCGGACATTATTCGACCACCGAAGATGACTTCACTACACTTTCTTAGGTTTGGGTCATATATAGCGGACCCTTATAAACTTTTTTAGGTCCAAGATCTTAATGCAACTCTTGTTGTACGGAACTAGAGTGTGTGCATGCTTATTAAACGAATTAAACTTCAATTTAGGCTTACGCTTGGTTCCATCTGAGTATTTAGCAAGCCGATTGAGAGTATCTTGTGAGTGGATCTAATTGCTTACACCCCTACAAACAGACATTAAGGTGCTGTTTGTTTTTTCTGCAGGAAAAGGTCTGCAGTCTGCGGACCACATCTGCAGAAGAATAGGTGGACCAAAGGTCTGCAGTCTGCAAGAATAAGACTGTTTGTTTGTTAACGTCTGCAGGCTGCTGAAATAAACTGAAATTTAAATAAACTGATTTTTTACAACAGTCTGGTAGTGGACCGTGGTGGTGGTGGTGAACGGTAGTGGTGGTGGACCGTGGTGGTGAGCGGTAGTGGTGGTGGACTGTGGTGGTGATGGTGGATGGTGGTGGTGGTGGGTGGTGGTCGAGGACCGTTGTGGTGGTGGACTGTGGTGGTGATGGTGGATGGTGGTGGTGGTGGGTGGTGGTCGAGGACCGTTGTGGTGGTGGTGGGTGGTGGTGGACCGTGGTGGTAGACGATGGTGGTGGATGGTAGGGGTGGTGGTGGTAGGTGGGCCGTGGTGGTGGTGGACCGTCATGGTGGTGGTGAATCGTGGTGGTGGTGGAGGGTGGTGGTGGTGAACGGTGGTGGTGGTAGTGGTGGTGGATGGTGGACGGTGGTGGTGGTAGTGGGTGGTGGTGGACGGTGGTGGTGGACCGTGGTGGTGGGTGGTAGGTGGGTCGTGGTGGTGGTGGACGGTGGTAGTGGTGGACGGTGGTGGGTGGTGGTGGACGGTGGTGGTGGTGGACGGTGATGGTGGTGGTGGGTGAGGAGAAGAGAAGAGGAGAAGACGTTTGAAGACCTTAGAAGACATTGGAACAAGTCTGCACCAAGAAGAGGTCAGGAAGACATTTTTGAGTGAAAGGTCTTCCAAAAAACAAACAATCTGCAGACCCCAAACGTCTGCGCGGCGCAGACAAAAGAGACCAGAAGTGCTTCTGAGTAAAAAACAAACAACCCCTAAATGTATAGTGTTCTTTTTTTTTTTCTTAAATAATCCTTATAATAAAAATAAGAGTAACCTGCAATTTGTACCCTTATGGTTTTAACAAGAAATCAACTCAAGACCCTACCTTAATCTTGTTGGATGAGTCCTCATAGTCCAAAGCTTTAACAGCTTGCACCCCTCATGCTTAAAATGGTTTAAACTCTATTAGGTTCAGAAGGGCATTTTTGTAGTTTTGTTATCTCTCATTTTTTATTTATCTAAATTAAACAAATCCTAATACCCAATAGAAGACCAGCCATCTCTACACGATACATTAAAAAAAAAAAAAAATACTTGGGGGATAAGGATACGATAACCCTTTAGGTATGTTACGATTAATTAATGTTGTCATCTATTAATAATTCATTTTTTTTTTTATTAATCATCATCGTATACAACAAACTTTGTTTGATTATTTTTTTACAACAAACGACTTTATATATACATATAAAGGCTCAGTAAAATACTGGCTCCAAAGTACACCACAGGCCAAAAGGCTCACAACACAAAACAGAACACAAACAATTAAAACATCTCTAGAACATCAAACTGAACCCATTTCTCCCAACTAGGCGGAGCCGATTTCGAGCGTACTTTGATCCACGCGTACGCATCTTCTTTGATTTGGTCCACCGATATATTCACCGGGCAGTATACACCATCAAAAGTTTTTTGGTTTCTCGCAAGCCAAATCCTCGAAGTAGTAGCCAAAACCACCGTATAAACGATTTTCTTCCATTTCTTCGAACTCGAGTTGCATTGAATCAAGTTAAACAAATTGTTTATAGAGGTCAGTCTATGGGTGCTCAACGAATCGAATAACGAATTTTTGAATTATTTGAATAGAATTTCTCGAAGTTTTAATATTTTTACCTGAATTCGTATTCGGTTCGTATTCACTTAAAATTCAATTTATTCGATTCGAATAAGAAACTCGAATTCTAATCGAATTCGAATAAATTCGATTTAGTTCAAATTCACCATAAATAACAAATTGTTTTACTTTTAGTTTTAAAACTAATACAAACTCATTATTTTTAACATATAAAATACAAATCTACAAAATTGATAAACAACAATATTTCAAATACTGCAATAGTAAAAATAGTAGAGAGTATAGTTTGTTAGAGTTTTGTGATATATAAGGTAAATATGTAACATATGGTTATGGTAAAAGTTGTAACACTATGGGTTCTTAGAGTTTGACTAAAATTTAGTAGTTCTTTTTTTCAATGTGCATACTTGTGTATATAATAATGTGTATGTGTGTATATATATTTAAAAAATATACATGTACAATTTTTATTCGAATTTCGAATCGAATTTAAAATCATAAATTCGTATTCGATTTACTGGACCCGAATTCGAATTGAATCGAATTTGAATTCTTAATAATCGCATTGAATTCTTGGTAATCAAATCGAAATAAGTTGAATTTCGAATTTTTCGAATTCGAATCGAATTCTGAACACCTCTACAGGCCACGTTGCCTGGAGATTGGGAAACCGCATCCAAACGGGAAATGAATTTGGTCCACTTATTCAATATAGTGTTAAAAAATTAGGAAAGGAATTTCAACTTTAAAGATTTCCATTGAAAATAAATAGAGTAAAAGTGTAAAATCAATCATTGAATAGTGAAAACGGGTAACCAAAGTATATCGATTAGTTTACTATAGACCTGGCAATTTTAACCCATCTAGTTGAGTTTGGGTTGTTTTGAGTTTAAAATTTGACATTGTGGGTTAAAATGGGTTTAGTATAATTTTCAAGGGGGTTAGGATGGGTAATTTTAATTGCAGGAAATAAGTAAGTGGGTCAGGATGGGTATGTCAAAAAAACTAAATGGGTCAAGATGGGTATTTTTAGATAATCATATACAAATCTGAATTAAAACTCACTCAATGTCAAAAGTGTTGATGCCTCATAGAAATCAATGTCACTAAAAACAAAAAATTATATCTTTTGCATTTGTTGATAACCCAGTCGGTTTGAAACCGTTCGGGTCGTTAACGGACGACCATGTCGAAACAACACGAATCGTTAACGAGACCAACCTCATCGAAACGGTTCGAGTCATTAGCAGGCTTAATCGAGTCCAAACGGTCTGGGTTGTTGACCGGCCCATTCGGTTCGAAATGGTCTGGTCGTTGACAGGCCCGGTCGGGTCGAAACGGTCCAGGTTGCAAACGGGATCGGTCAGGCCAAAACGGTCCGGGTCGCTAACGGGCCCGGTCGGGTCGAAATAGTACGGGTCAGGTTGAAACGGTCTGGGTCGTTACCGGGCCCAGTCGGGTCAAAACGGTCTGGTCGCTACTGGGCCCGGCCGGGTCGAAACTGTCCGGGTCGATACGGGACGGGTCAGGTTGAAACGGTCTGCGCCGTTATAGGGCCCGGTCGGGTTGAAACTGTCTGGGTCGCTACCGGGCCCGACCGAGTCGCTACGGGACGGGTCAGGTTGAAACGGTCAGGGTCATTACCGGGGCCGGTCGGATCGAAACGGTCCGAGTCATTACCGGGCCCGGTCGGGTCGAAACGGTTCGGGTCGTTACCAGGCCCGGTTGGGTCGAAACGGTCCGGGTCGCTACCGGTCCCGCCGGGTCGAAACAGTCCCGGCCGCTACCGGGCGGGTTGAAACGGTCCGGGTTGCTACCGGGCCCGGGCGGGTCGAAACAATCCGGGTCGCTACGGGACGGGTCAGGTCGAAACGGTCTGGGTCGTTACCGGGCCCGGTCGGGTCGAAACGGTCCGGGTCGCTACCGGGCCCGGGCGGGTCGAAACGGTCCGGGTCGCTACCGGGCTCGGTCGGGTCTAAACGGTTTGGGTCGCTACCGGTCTTGTCGGGTCGAAACGGTCCTAGTTGTTACCGGGCCCGACTGGGTTGAAAAGGTCCGGGTCGCTACGGGACGGGTCAGGTCGAAACAGTTCTGGTCGCTACCCGGCCTGGCGGGTCGTAACGGTCCGGGTTGTTATCTAGCCCGATAGGGTCGAACCGGTCCGGTTCAAAATGAAATATTTCAGATCCCCTAAAATTTTATGTTTAAGTTTATTTTTGTTTTTTTAATTTAACTTTTTTTTATTTTTATTTACTTTTTAATTTTTTTTAAAATTTTTAATATATTTTAATGTGAACCTTTCTTAATCCAAACCATCCATACCCAAACCCATCATGACCCAACCCATCCTAACCCATTTTTTTAATCTACCCATCTTGACCCATACCCATCCTAACCCAAACCCATCCTGACCCAACAACCAAACCCACCCAACCTACCTATTTTGCCACCCATAGTTTACTATATAATTGTTTCATATATCTTATGGTATATCTTAATGAGTGTAAAATAAAATCACATGTAAAATAAAATTTTATGTTTTGATTCTGATGGATGGTTTGTTTTCCAACAGGTATTAGGGTTTGTTTAATTTAGATAAAAAATTGGAAGATAATAAAATTCTAAAAATATTCTTCTGAAACAAACAAAGTTTAAACAATGTTAAGCTAGAGAGGTGCAAGCTGTTAAAGATTTGGACCAAGGGAACTCATCCAACAACATTAAAAAGGTAGGGACTAAGGTTGATTTCTTATTAAAACCACAGGGATACTAATTGCAGTTTACTCTAAAAATAACATTATTAAAAAACCTTGATACACGCCAAACACACATCTTTTCATTCATTCAAGGACACAAATCACCATCTAGTCACCGCAAGTCGCATTCTCTCACTCTCATTTTCACAACGACATGTTCTAATAAGTTAGTAAGTTGCTATTGGTATTAGCTTATTCGTTCGAACAAGGGGTGTCACGAGGGTTGGGATCTTTTTCTAATAAAATGATCATTTTATCAATTTATGATTTTTATATAGTTAATGTGTTAGATACATATCTTTTTACTTAAAAAAGAGTCACAAGGATCTATTCATCTACATATATTTGTGACTAAAAGCTTTGTAGTCACCGTGAGTCACCTTCTCCCATTTATATGTTCATGACGACAAGTTCTAATAAGTTAGTTGATATTGGTATTATTTTCTAAGAAATGATCATTTATCTATATATGATGTTTAATGTTTATAGAACTTAAATATATTTCTTTTTACTTAAAGAAAGAATTAAAAGGTTTTATAAATATATATTGTGACGTAAAACTTTTCAATCCACTTCTATTTTATTCAATTTTATTAGCACAACTAATTATTAATTCCATTTAAATTGAAACTGAAAGGGTGTAATTTGTCACTCTGATTTGTATGGTCGTGAAGCATCTGGACTATTGACCAGGTATTCATCTTCTTGATGACGCCATTACTTATTACCTACTATGGTTTTGCATTTTAGCTTACAAAAGAGGACTGTATGTAGGATCGGTTTGTCAATGACTAACACATAAAAAAATGATTTAAATTACATTTTCTATATTTGATTTAGAATATATTATTACTTTTAGTATATAATATTTTCACCGATATGAGGTGCTTATATTTATCTATGATTTTTATATAAAAATGTAAATAAAACTTAAGTATTTTACATTTTATATGAGCGTTTATTTAGTTTTTCTCCCAATTATATATGTTTATAGTATTTAACATAGGGTTAGGATCAAATACACAATGAAAAAATATAGGAAGTCGTAGTAAGGGTATCAAACGGAGTCCGATTGAACTCATTAAAGCGGCATTAGAACTGTCTCATCGAACTCTACAATCTTAGTTTTTAGATTTTTAATTTTGTGGATTTTTAGCTAGTGGTTTTTAGAAATTTGCGTTATATCATTGTGTCTTTTCTTTATGTTCATCATTGTGTCATTTTTATGATTCATTGTGTCTTTTTTTCTTTTGGCATTGTGTTATATTTTTGCCATTATGTTATATTTTGTAATCTATTGTATTTTTAGTATCATTCTAACCCTTCTTATTTTTTTCTACACCGTGTAGGAAATTGCGATATGTCTCTGTATTTTTGTATAATTTTTAGCATCAATTCGGCCGCATTTAATATAAATTAGAAAAGTGTATACAACCCGATTTATAATAAGAATAACAATATAGTGAAATTTGATAAAATAAATACATAGCAATGCATTCTGATTTACATAAAACATTTCAACATTATGTACATTTATTTATATAAAACATAAATAAGTAAAACATCCATCCATAGACTATCAAAATAGATTTACACGTGTAAACAAACATTGAAGACTAAAATATTTCGGTAGACTACTATACATTAACATGTGCTAGTGTCATATCAAATGAAATTCGTGAAAGATATGTGGACCCAAGCGACCCAATCCACACGGTTGTGTTTCATTTATTCTTTAAAACCGAGGAAAATTCGGTCAGAATGCTTCCATTGGCGTTTCTTAATACTATTATGGGGCCACCAAATAAACCCGTTACCCATAGCCCACCCCATACGGTGTGGGCAAAATTGGGTGTAACCCGATTGGGACTGAAGCTACCTTCAGACACCAAAAACTAAAATTCTAACCGAACAGAATTTTAATTTTAAATTCAGTTTTTAGTTTTTTGAATTCGCGCTAAAAACATGTTAAGAGTTCAAACTTCGATCTAAATTTCAGAATTTCAGTTATATTTGTCATGTATGTGTGTATATATAAATTATTTTTATGTGTGAAATTTTATTGTGTTGTTTAAACAACTCAAATCATGTTACGAGCTTAAATTTATTCACCTAATTTGGTTTGTACAAACTAACTCGAATACGCTAGTGTAATTTTAATTCGAGTCATTTCTTCATTTACCCCCATAATTATGATTTGGGTCTGATTCACATTTGTGCCATTATCGACAACTTCAATCCTTTGATACAACCGCTGCTACTTTGATCTCTTCCTAGACAATCTCAACCTTACCCGGACCCCGGATCTCTACCTTGGCCACGTCCAAAGTCTTCACGATTTGACCCCCCATTGCACTTTACTTTAAGTTAAGCGAATTCAACCCTTCTTTGATCGTAGTTTTACCACCCTGTAGCACTCCTCCTGGATATGCCCCTGCTAATATCAACCATGAACAAAGATAACAACCACCGGTTGATCCATCCCTCTGTTGCTAAATGAATCCCTAAGCCCCTCGCACTTTCGTTTCATCCATGACATGCCTATTGGTTTTTCTGCCAAAAGAATTCGAGCCACGTGCTACGATTCTTACCCTAGGCAGGAAAGAGTCAACGAAAAAGGTCAAACGCGATCAAACCTGGATTGAAAGTTGCTAATGCGATAAAGTTCATCACCACTGAATTGATCACCGATTACCACCTCCTTGCCAAACGATACTCCCATGCAATACCAGTTGACCCGAACCACATTATTGACGTTGTTTCCCCCTTGTGAACAACATAAAATAAAGTAACCATGATCGGATATTTAAATGGAAAACTTCCCTAATCGATCTGCACCCGCTGCTTTCGATCGCCAACACGACGAGCCACCACTATTCTGTCCTTTTTGGTTGTTTAACGAACTCCCTCAGCCCCACTATTCTGTCTTCTTTGGTTGCTAATCATTAATATGTATCTAAAAAGTATGAAAATTGTATTCACCCTCCTATAAATTCTTAGCATAAACCTACTGTTAAAGTGAAGTTCAAGGATGCCACATAGTTCAAATAGGAGAATGTGAGTGTAAGATACCATTATATTATATAATTTGGTAAAATTCTTTTAACATTTTATAAACGTAGAGGGGAGAATGTTAAAGTAGATGTGTGGTCATATGTTGTGCTTCTACCCAATATTTAGGTGAAAGATGGGCTTGAACGAGAAAGTTACAACCAAATTATCGATGGTCCTACACATTTTTAACCACACTAAGTTGTTCAAATATTTGAAAAGATGAGTTTTTGCAAAACCAACGAGTTTTAAACTTTCAAAAAAAGGTTTTTAGCGAAAAACACTAAGTTTTGATATGAAAATAATCTATTTTTGAGTTGTAATGTTACTAAAACACCCGTGATATGAGCCTTGGCTCTGATACCACTTGTAGAACCGTCTTGGACAATCCGGATATCACGGGTTTGACACGTCACGAGTGCGGAATCCTCAGGAAGCGGTTTAAGCAACAATATCAATGCCACGCACACACAAACGAGTTGCCAAAGATGCCAAATATGGTTTAAAAGGTTAATCTTTATTGAAAACAAAGCACATGTGTTTTACAAGCAAGATTCAAACCCAATAAACCCTAAAAGCTGCTGGAGAATGTTGTGATGTGACAACTAATGATTAGGGCAATGATTGAACCTATTTATAGGTCCTGCTAGTCAGCCCAGGCCCACGGGGCGACTAGCTCTTCGTCACACGAGTAGCTAGGGCGATTAGCTAGCTACTCGCCCATAATCCACATGACTGGCAAGGCTAGTCGTGTATAATAATCCTAATCGTGTGTACATATTACAAAACTGCCCTTAACCATTTAAACACGTAAAAACATAAGCAAAACAACGTCTAGATACCTATACTAGGCTAGAGACATCTATACAACATATACTGACAGAGCTTGCAGCGACGACTCCCGTTTTTTCATATTCTTGAACTTGGTGGCCAAGTATTGGATGTGCTCAATTAGTTGGTAAACGAGCTACTGTAATACAATAGTAACAAAAAATACAGACACTTAACTAATATGCAACCACATAAATATATAGAATATAAGTATAAGACCATGTATAGTGGGGGGAAAAAATTTAAGGTCCCCTTCCTAATTAATCCATGTGGCAGCTGAGTTAGCATGTGACTTTAAAATGAAATGGGGTGTAGGGGGGGGGGGGGGAATATTCAAGGCCCCCCTCCTGATTGGTTGTTTATTATTATTTTTTTAAATTAATCAACTAAAAGTAAAAAAAACACAAATAATATTAAAAAAAAGTTACAAATAATATTAAAACCAGATAACTAATAATAATTAAAACCATACAACTAAAAGGCAACTTAAACAAAAAAAAGAAAAAGTACAATAGTAAATTATGAATTCAAAACGAATTCATGATGTGGAGAGTGGAGACAGATTTTTTTTTTTTTTTTTTTTTGGGGGGGGGGGGGGGGGAATATTCAAGGCCCCCCTCCTGATTGGTTGTTTATTATTATTATTTTTTTAAATTAATCAACTAAAAGTAAAAAAAACACAAATAATATTAAAAAAAAAGTTACAAATAATATTAAAACCAGATAACTAATAATAATTAAAACCATACAACTAAAAGACAACTTAAACAAAAAAAGAAAAAGTACAATAGTAAATTACGAATTCAAAACGAATTCATGATGTGGAGCGGATTTGAAGTTTGGTTGGAGATAAAGGATAAGGCTTTAATGATGATAGAAGAAGATAAACTAGTTGGTACTCGTGTTAGTAAACTGGATGTGCCAGGTTCGACCCTTATGTACAACTGGTTATCCTTATATATTTTTTAAACATAACTATATATATAATAATTATTCTTTAACCTCTTAAATGATATGTATTAATTGGTTAAAAAAATATATACGTATTGAAATAATCTAATAACACACCCTTTATGTTACAATTTATATGAGAAAACTAATTTTTGTAAATATATTTATGTTCAAATCATCAAATTTCTAACGGCAATATGATTAAAATAATAAAATTTCGAGGATAAAATTTAAATCAAAAGGAATACAAAGAGTCTTATGTGAATCAATTAGAAAATACATTAAATGAACGTTAAACAGAAAATACGCGGGGTTACACCTCCCCACCTTAACTAATTTATCGTCCGGGTGTAACGGTGTTTCCGACGCTAATTTGGTTTTCGCGCTCCGAATAACGTCCCACTACACACTCTGCAAGGGAGAGTTTAAGAAGATGACACTCCGAAACAGGAGACTTTTAGCTAAATGGAAACATTTCTTGAGAATGTTGGACAAATAAAGGGCCATGGAAGGACTCGTTCAATATAGAGAGAGAAAAAGGATAAACCTATATATAATATAAACCCCAACAAACGACATATACTAGGATCGATTGATTTATTATAGGCAAATTAATGAGTCAAAATTACTAACAGGCGGAGATATTTAAATTATTCCACATAATAATAATAATATTGTATATGTATGTTCAACTGCTTTGAAAATAAAATAATAAATAGACATACAAATTATTCCACCAGCTAGCAGCATGTGCAACTTATGTCATGAGTTCTACTCACATCGATTAGGTACTCATTGCGTGCGTTCCAAAACATGAATATGCGGGTAAATTACATGGATCGTGATCATTTCAGCCTCGTATTAGGCTGACCGGTGTAAAGATGGCGCCCACTACACCTCAGCTCGTTGGGGCTTGGGGTCGCCATTGAAGGATCGCGAGTGCATCGAAGAAGGTTAACAGAGAAGGTGGGGGCCACATGTTGTTGCTTCGATTTGTTTGCATCTCTCTCCTTTTTTTTTTTTGGGATATGTGATTTAGGGTTTTATTAGGAAGGGTATGTTTGGCAAAACTAGCTGGACGCTGGTAGCTGCAAGCTGATAGCTGGAAGCTGGTGGCTGGAAGCTTTTTAAATATATTTTGGTGTTTGACAGAGTAGCTAGAGCTTTTAATAAAATGTATAAAATTACCAAAATGGGCATAATTAAAAGCTTGTAAAGAAAGTTTTTATTTTATTTTTAAAATAGAATGAGTATTTGTGTCATTTACTACTTAAAAGCTTGTAGCTAGTAGAGTTTTTTCTTAAAAGCTACTATTAGTAGCTTTGTTGGGTCTGCTGACCTGGAGAAAAACAGATGATTGAAAAGCCAAAATATGCTAACAGTTGATTCCACAAATAAACAGTCTTTACAACATACTCTTCCCAAAAGACTGCTGACCCTAACAACTGTTCCATCCAAACAACTGCTGTGACAACTACTGATACAAAGGACTGATAGAGAACAACTGATAGAGAATAACTGCTGACCAAAGGTCTGATGAAGAAACAACTGCTGATCAAGTACTGAAGACTAAAGGTCTGTTGGAGTCAACAACACTTAGACTCCAACAGTTGTTGCAAGACCATCAGAGTTTTCCCTTAGCAGTAGTTTACTTTACAGTGTTTTGTAATATAACAGTAGATTGTATAGGGCAGATGCTTTATGTTGTTATTCTGTTAGAGGTCACTATCTTAGGTGACGTCAGCACATGTCACCAGTGGTTTAGGTTTGTCTATAAATAGAACAGTGCTTGTACTGTTCTATTACATCACACACAAACATTCTCTCAGACAAACAATCACTGTGTGATCAGGCTGAGGGGGAGTATTTGTACTGATTGTAATCTTTCAATTAATGAAAGCATTTGATCATTGAAAACATTTATTCCTGTTGTTTTGATTATAGTTTATCATTCTGTTGCACCTTCCATATATACTTATATCACTCATTTCTCATCTTATTCTAAATATATCAAAACAATCAAACTCAGATCCTAACAATTGGTATCAGAGCTTGGTCAATTAAATTCGATCTAACCAATCAATTTAATATAAACAGATCAGCTCACAATTATTGATATCGTTTGTCTGTCGGATTGAAAACAGAGTAATAGTTTAATTTCGTTTCAACAGTTTTTAAACAGACTTTGTTTTTGAAAATCAGAGAATGGCTTCAATCAATCACGATCCACATAACACTGGCACGAACAACAAGCCACCGATGCTTGTCAGATCTGAATACAATATCTGGCAACGTCGGATGAGCCATGTTCTAGCTCAACAGAACACTGGGTGTTGGAAGTCGGTTATCTTCGGACCACATGTTCCGATGGTGCCGAGTACTGAAGATCCCAAGGTTCAGGAGCCAAAGAAACTTGAAAACTACTCCGACCAGGATTTTCAGAAAATTGAGTTAGATGCTAAGGCCTTCAATATCGTGGCCATGGCTCTACCCAATGATATATATGCTGGGCTGTTACACTGTAACAGTGCAAAGGAGTTGTGGGATGCACTGAAAGAACAATTTGGTGGGACTGAAGAGGTTATTGAAAACAATCGTGAAATACTTAACCAACAATATGAAACATTCAGTCATGTCAAGGGAGAGTCATTAACTCAACAATTTGAGGGGTTTAACTGTCTCATTAGTGAACTAAAACTGGTTGGTCTAACTTACCCTCATTCAACTTTGAACCATAGGTTTTTAAGATCATTACCAGACAAACGGGACACTATTGCTATTGTTATGAGAAACTCAATTGGATTTAAGGACCTATCACTGACCCAGCTTCATGGTAAGCTCTTGACCTATGAAAGAGAGCTTAACCAGAAAAAGAAGCTCCAGGACTCTGGAAAAGTGTCTGATGATTATGTATTTGGGAATACAACACTTTTGGGTCATGATGAGGTGCCTGGAAATACTAAGGATCAGAGTTATGATCACTTTATTGACATAACTTCAGGTTTTAACTCTGATTCTTATTCACCAAACTATGCCTTCATAGCAAGTGGTGGTGATATCCAGGCATCTGATAACATATCCTTTGAGTATGATGACCTGAAATACTTTGACCCTGATGATTTAGAGGAAATGGACATTATGCATCAATTGGCCCTTCTCAGTGTAAGAACTAATAATTTTTACAAGAAAACTGGGAGAAGGTTTCCAGGGTTAACTGGCAGATCAAAGGTTAGGTTGAATAAATCAAAGATAAAGTGTTTTAAATGTCATAGACTTGGTCATTTTGCTAGGGAATGTAGGAGTCAACATGGTACACCTATAATCACCTATCCAAATCAAAGACCTTAGACCAACACTTATCAAAATTCCTATAATACCCCTGGACCAAATGTGCAAAACACTGCTCATTTTGCACAGTCCTCAAACACTGTTCCTGTCCAGTATGTCCAAACCACTGTTCCTCAGATCCACTATGTGCAAACACCTGTTGCTCAGGCACCTGTGCAAACGATTGTTGCTCCATCCTCTGCTCCTGCAGAGACCAGTCAACAGAGCTTCTTTACACAAGGCTTTGTTGATTGGAGCAGTCTACCAGATGAGTTAACAGATGAAAATTTTGCACTAGTTGCCAAAGCTGAAAATGAACCAGAAAACTTTTGTTTCATGGCTATGGTAGAAGAAGTTGAATCTGAGGAGGTGGTGACTGAATCTAAAGTTGTGACTGATGATGTTGTTGATGAAGTTGTTGCAGGTGAAAAACCTGAAGAAGAGGTTGTGAATCTCTCAGATCCCTGGGGTGCATCTGATGATTGTGAGTGCAAGTGTGATTGTGCATTGATGGCTGCTGCTAAGGTATCTCCTCAAATTCTTAAGGATTTATGTTCTGACAGATGTGTGATAGTATTTGCTAACATCAAAGAGGTGAATGAAAACCTTAGAAAGAAAATTTTAGATGATGAAGTTAAATTTGAGAAACTTTCAAAAGAATTAAAAACAAGTTTAACTGAAAAAGAATTTGAAATAAGCAGCTTAAAACATGAAGCAACCATAACCAAAGACCAGCTCCAAACTATGATAACAAAATATCAGAGTTGTAAAAGTGAGCTTGAGTCCACCCAAGTTGAATGTCAGAAATGGGTGGAATCATGTAGAGGATTTGAAATGCTACTCAACAAACAAACCAAAAGTCATGTGAAGTTTGGTTTTGGTTTTGAAACAACTGCTCCAGCTTTTGAAAACACTGACAAAAAGGATCAAAAATCTGTTGAGATAGTACCAACAAACTTGTAGGGTCAAGAGATTAAAATCACTGAACCAAATGGTAAGAAAATTGTTCTAGAAAAACCAGAAGGTTCCTCATCATTCACTGAACTTGAAAAGTATGAATTCAAACCTACTTGGTCTGATGAGTGTGGTACTCTTGAGAATTTTAAACCTGTTGATTTTAAAACTCCTGAAGGAAAGACAGCTCCTCAGGCAAAAATCATTCCCTTGAAAAACCTTCCAGCAGATGCTCAAACATCTGCTGAAAAGAAGGCTGAAAAAGGGAAGAAGAAAGAAAAGACTGTCCACTTGTTCTGTGATTTCTGTGAAAAGAAGAATCATGTCACTAAAAACTGTTTTCTTCTAAAAGCATATGACATTAATAAAGGAACAAGTGTATGTGATTCCAAAGCCACATGTTCAATATGTGGGAAAAAGAATCACAAAACCAAAGAGTGCTTGTATCTCAAAAATTTTGATGTGAAAATACAAGAGTACAAAGCTAAAACTCTTGCAAATCCTGGGGTGAGTACTTCAAAAGGAAAGCCCAAACAGACTTTCACTCCTGTCTAAACATCTGTTACTAAAAGTCTTGAAACATCTGCTCTTAGGGATGTCCAAGTAACAGATGCTCCACCCACAAGCAAGTACCCCAAGAGGATATGGACAACCACCATGTCATAGTCTGTCACATGTTTATGAGGAGCCAAAAAGACCCTCTAAACCAAGAGTGAACAGAAATCCCTATGGGTATTATCATCTGTCTGGAAGTGATCAAACAACTGTTGCCCCAAGTGTTGACATTCAAGCACTGGAAAATGGTCAACAGCAGTTGTTGAACTTGATTTAAAAATTAGTTCAAACCACTGATCATCTTCCAAAGCTTGAGTCTGAAAAGTCTGAGGACCCATCCAAAGCCAATCTGGCTTTGGACACTCACCAAAACTAATCTATTACTGATGTGCAGGGAGCTTCTGCTTGTTTAGATAGTCTTTGGTATGTAGATAGTGGAGGTTCCAGGCACATGACAGGATGTAGAGCCCTTCTTCTGGACTTCTTAGCTCATGAAGGGGGTGATATATCCTTTGGTAATGATTCAAAAGGTAAGGTGTTGGGTTCAGGGACTGTACAAGCTGGGAAACTCAAGTTTGAAAATGTCAATCTTATTGATAATCTCAAGTTTAATCTTCTGAGTGTTTCACAAATGAGTGACAAAGGTTATGGCTCATTCTTCACAAAGAAAACTTGTAAGATTATTGGGCCAGAAGTGGTGAAAAAGATTGATACCATCATTGCTGAGAGCAAAGCACAACTTGTTGCTCATAGAAATGGCAATGTGTATGTTGTTGATATGTTAAAGGACAATCCTATGGCAAATGTCTATTTGTTTTCTGCTGCCTCCACAAAGGAGACAGAATTGTGGCATAGGAGACTAGGTCATACCAACCTTAATACTATCAACACTCTCTCTAAACAAAGTCTTGTCAGAGGCTTACCATCAAAAGAATTCAAATGTGATGAGCATTGTGTTTCCTGTTTAAAAGGGAAACAACATAAAAGCTCTTACAAATCCATTGATGAGTCCAAAACCAGTCAATGTCTACAATTGTTGCACATGGACTTGTTTGGCCCTGTTAAAATCATGAGTCTAAGAAGAAAAAGATTTTGTCTTGTCATAGTTGATGATTTTTCTAGGTTTACATGGACTTACTTTTTACATTCTAAGGATGAGACTGCAGGTATTTAGAACGACTTTGTCACCAAAGTTGAAAAACAATATGACTTGCCAGTAAAAGTCTTCAGGAGTGACAATGAAACAGAGTTTAAAAATAAGGAGTTGGATGATTTCTATGTGTCAAAAGGGATTGTGAGGCAGTACAGCATCCCAAGAACACCAGAGCAAAATGGGGTGGTTGAGAGGAAAAATAGAACTCTTATAGAAGCTACAAGAACCATGCTAGCAGATTCTGGTTTGCCATTGTCCTTCTGGGCAGAAGCTGTAAACACTGCTTGCTATGTTCAAAACAGAGTTTTGATCAACCCAAGACATCAAAAAACTGCTTATGAAATTTTGTTCAAAATCAAACCATTAATTTCATTTTTCAAAATCTTTGGCTGCCCATGTTTCATCTTAAATCTCAAAGATTCCATTTCAAAATTTGCAGCCAAAGTAGATTGTGGTTATTTTCTGGGATATTCTTCTACTGCCAAGGCTTATAAAGTGTTTAACACAAAGACCAAGAAAATAGAAGAAACTCTGAATGTAAAGTTCAATGAACTTTCATCCCTAAAAATCCCAGCAAATCCTGCTGAACTGTTTGATTTAGATAAATTCAAATTTGAAGATATCACTGTTAAAACTAACAATGCAGGTATTCCACAGTCTCCACAACAAGATTACAGAACAGATGTTGTGATCCCCAGTCACTATAAAATCTATTCTGCATCAGAGGAAGCAGCTGTTCAAAACAACTGTCAAAACTCTGTCACAGCTGAGTCAACCACTGTTGGCCAGTCTTATCCTCAAACCACTGCTTCACCTCTCACAACCACTGAACAATCATCTGTTGACAAAAGTCAAACATCTGTTGACAAAAGTTAGTCCAGTTTTACACCACTTGGACCCGTTCCCCCACCTCCATTCCAAACATCTGATGGCACTACAGAAGTGCAAACAGATGTTACATCAACAGAGTCACCAAACCTCTATCCCTCACCTCAAAATGCCATCATACCATATCAGGGAGATCTTATCTACCTAAGAGCTCATCCACCAGACCAGATCATTGGCAACATCAGAGAGGGTGTGCTCACAAGAAGCCAATCCTCCAATATCTGTCTTTTTGCAGGGTTCCTATCTCTCACACAACCTGTCAAGTACCAAGAGGCACTGAAAGACAACAGTTGGGTAGAAGCTTTGCAAGAAGAGCTCCTTCAGTTCAAAAGACAACAAGTATGGGAACTTGTACCACTACCCAAGGATGTTTGTCCAATAGGTACAAAGTGGGTCTTCAAAAACAAAACTGATGAAAGGGGTATTGTTGTGAAGAATAAAGCCAGGCTTGTGGTTCAAGGCTTCAGACAAGAAGAAGGAATAGACTATGATGAAACCTTTGCTCCTGTAGCAAGGTTAGAAGCCATCAGACTCTTTCTAGCCTTTGCTGTCAACCACAACATCAAGGTGTATCAGATGGATATCAAATGTGCCTTCCTTTATGGCAAAATTCAGGAGGAAGTCTATGTATGTCAACCACCTGATTTTGAAGACACATTCCATCCTGATCATGTCTACAAGCTTAATAAAGCTTTCTATGGACTCAAACAAGCACCAAGGGCCTGGTATGAAACTCTTTCACTTTTCTCTTATCCATTGGCTTCACAAGAGGTAAAATTGATAAAACCTTATTTTTGAAATGGAAAGGGAAAGACTTAATGATTGTTCAAATATATGTGGATGACATCATCTTTGGATCCACATGTAACAAAATGTGTGAAGAGTTCAGGAAACTCATGACAACAGAGTTTGAAATGAGTGCCATGGGTGAACTTCAGTGTTTCCTTGGTCTCCAAGTGAAACAACTGCAAAATGGCACATTCATTCATCAAAATAAATATGTAAAGAATTTGCTAACTTGATTTGAGATGAATGACTGTAAGCCATGTAGTACACCCATGAGTACAGTCAAGCTACTCACTATTGATGACAAGGATGAACTGGTTGATCAAACACATTATAGATGCATGATTGGGTCTTTATTGTACTTAACTGCATCTAGGCCAGACATTATGTTTGCCACTTGTGTCTGTGCAAGATCCCAGGCTTCACCTAGAAAGTCAAACCTTATTGCTGTGAAAAGGATATTCAGATACCTAAAAGGTGCTCCCACACTTGGTATCTAGTACCGTGCTAATGGAAACATTGAGCTTTCAGGTTATTCAGATAGTGATTTTGCTGGCTGTCACACCACAAGAAAATCCACATCAGGAGGGTGCCAATTTCTAGGGAATGCCTTAGTCTCTTGGCAAAGCAAAAAGCAGGCAGCTGTTTCCACCTCAACAGCTGAGGCTGAATACATTGCTGCTGCAAGCTGTACAGCCCAACTCATGTGGCTTCAAAATCAATTGCTGGATTTTGGGATAACTGCATTACAGACTCCACTCATGTTGGATAGTCAAGCTGCTGAAAATATCATCAAAAATCCAGTCTCTCACTCCACTACCAAACACATTGACATCAGACATCATTTTGTCAGGGATAGCTATGAAAACAGTTTGATTTCTCTGCACCATGTTCCAACAGAGGATCAGTTGGCAGATGTGTTGACAAAAGCTTTAGACACATCTACCTTTACAAATCTGATTTCTAGAATTGGTATGCTAAACATGGATTAAACAACAAAATGTTTTTAATAACAGCATTAAAATGTTTTCAGAAAATCAAAATTCATCCTTAAAAATAGTTTTTTGGTTGAAAAATCTGTTCAAGATAAAAACAACCACTGTTTCATTCATTTTATCCACTGTTGGTTGAAAAATCTGTTTCAAACCTCTGATCAGATAAAACAACTGTTTTATTATCCATATCTATATATATATTTTTCATATATCTATAATAAAAAAAAGCTGTTTGCATCAGTTGTTTGCATCAGCTGTTTGCCAAAACAGCTGTCCACCACCAGATGTTTTAACCATCAGATGTTTGCCACGTCTGCTCTTACAAGCAGAGTTTTGGCCACATCAGCGGTTTCACCAGAGCCTATAAAAACCCTGTTTTATCACAACAGTCGTTACACTGTCTCATTGTATTCAAAATACTGAAACCGCCTTCTTCATTCTCAAACCCTCAATCAAATTCCACTCATTCTCAACTTCGGAATCCATTACAATGGACCTTCAAGCTAAAGCCACCCATAATTATCTTCCATATCTGGTAAAAGTAGATGAAAATATTCCATTCCATTCCACCATCGACATCATCCTAAAATCCAAATACCTGACAATCCTAACCGCTGACGCCCCTATCTATCTTGATACTCTCCAAGAATTCTGGTTGAATGCTGAGTTCTTGCTTCAAGACAAAAAGCCTACTTCCATTATCTCAAAAATTGGTGAAACAAGTATCGTCATTACCCCTCAACTGATATCCACAACCTTCTCACTTAATGACCTGTCAGGTAAAGACTCTTTCCCTAAAACAGAGCTTCACATATTGTTTCAGGAAGGGGGTATGATGCTCAGATGACTGGGTCAACACTTTTCAAAAAGTATTTCCCACCGGTCATGAAATTTTTCTTCCATACCCTTCTTCTCTGTGTCTCCGCTAAGTCCACATCCTTTAATGAAATCCCATTGAGGATTCAGTACTTGGGTTATGCTATGTTGTCAGATTCTGACTTCAATCTATCCCAAGGACTGTTTATGGACCTAGTGTCAAATGTGAAAGCCATAAAGTCTGGGTCAAATAATGCTTTTCTAATTTACCCAAGAATCTTAAGTGTAATCCTTCAAATGGTTTTACCAGAAAAAGTTTTCAAAAAGGGTGAGTCTATGCAAATGAAGAGTCTAACTGATGAAACTTTCACAAGAATGCTGGGTTCAAACACCCAAGAAAAGGTATCAAAAGTGTCCAAAGTTTCAAAAACACAAACAAAGAGGACTAAGACAACAACTGTTGTCCAAACCTCTGTTGTTGAGCCCACTGCTCCTGGTGATCATGGCACTACATCCAGTGCTGTGAAACCCACACCAGCCATTTCCAAAAGAAAACGTCCATCCACAAAAACCACCACTCCACCACAAAAGAGACTTCTGGAAGATGAGATACCAGAAGATAACTCGGTCGCAACACAAAAGCAACTAGAAACCACTGTTGTTATTTCCTCACAACAGTTGGAAATATCTCAACCTGACCAAACTCCTCATGCATCCTCACAAAAGGATCATGTTGTAAGCCAAGGGGAACCACATCATGATACATTTGAGTCACTTGGCCATATGTTCACAAGCCCCTCTCCCAGGGCTAATTCTCTTTTTACTCCACCACCTTCACCATCACATGTTCCACAAACCATGCAACCTCTGTTTGAGGCTATTGACAAAACTCAGGAAAATCCCAGTTCCTCTCTTTCACTTGTCAATGAGAGTATACCTCCACAAGTGACTGGGATTGAGGAAATTCAATCAGCCATCCCACAAACAGATGAGGAGGTTACACCCCTAGAGTTCAATGCAACTCTAGGTGAGTTTTCAAGTGGAGCAGCCACTACTGATGTAGAGACCATTGTCTCACACCAGGACAGTGGTTACATAACTAAGACTCCCTTGAAGGCAACAACTGATGAGGCCACTATAGTGTCCCCAAAATCAGTTGGAAGTCTCCAGAACCAAGAAAAAGGGGCATCTGGTTTTCATCCTTTGGATTCACCTCCTAGGACTGAATCAGTTAAAACTACCACTGGTAGGAATTCAGATGATCCTATTAACTTAGGTTATGAGTTAAAATTCCAAGAATTGACGGCCAGAGTCCAAACCATTGAAACCTCTGTAGCTGACATCAAATCTGATGTCAAGCTAATATTGGAATCCTTGGCAACTCTCTCCAACAGTCAACCCTCCACAGCTGATATTGCTAGTGAGCTATGGAAATCTGTTTCTCCCATCATCATAGCTCACAGAAAACTAGCAGATCAGAATCATGAAACCTACATGGCTGAAATCAGAAACATGGTAGATGCAAGGTACAAAGATACCCATGCAGACATTCAGGCCATCAAAGACCATTTGCTGAAGACCACTGGCTCTGCCCCTACCACCATTCTCAGGGATGAAGATGATGATGCATTCACAGCTGATGATGCCAAAAGGGGGAGAGTGGCAGAGATAGGTTACCAAAGCTAGATCCCTTTGGTTGTCCACCTTCACAAAAAGGGAAATCAAAGTCTGCCAACAAACCAGGGTCTACTCAAACAGCACTACAACAACAACAACAAACTCAAACAGCACCACAACAACAACAACAACAACAAACCAGCAAAGATAAAGCAGTGGACAACTCTGCAAATGAAGAAGCTGAAAAAGCTGCTGAAGACAAACAAAAGAGGGCTGACACCTTGGAAGCCAAAGCAGAGTTGTTGGTAAAACTGAAAAGGGAACAACAGCAGGAAGTTGAAGATGTGGGAAGATGCCTGCTAAACATGTTAGACAACCACCATCTAAACTGAAAACCACTGCTATTAAAACCTCTGTTGATAAAGCCACTGCTGACAAAACCACTGCTGCCACCCAAACCACTGATAAAACCACAACACCTGAACCTACAAACACATCTGAACCTACAACCACCAAACCTACATCTGAACCTACAACCACTAAACCTACATCTGAACCTACAATCACATCACCACCCAAATCCCAAACATCTGCTGGTCCTACTAAGGTGCCAACAGATGTTAACACAACCACTGCTTCCACACCACCATCACCAAAAATCTTGTACAAAAGGAAGAGGAAATCAACCTTTGTTGTACAGGATGAAAACATACATACATCACCACACACCACCTCAACTACACAATCTACACCTATATCAGCCATTCCACTCTCATCATTTTCACCACACACTTCACAATTCAAATCCCATAGACCACCACCAACTATTACACCATTGGCTGTTCAGTATCCCCTTGAACTTGATCTACTCAAGGGGGAAATGCAATCCTTCTATAATACTGAACAACCATCTGATAGATCTTTACCTTCTCTCCCACATTTCCCTGTTCCCCTAAACATTGATACATATCTTAAATACAAGACTGAACAGGCAGATGCCATCATAAAAGAGAAATGCAAAGGGAAGGATGATAGGACTGCTCAGGGCATCCATTCAGTAGAACTTAGCAAATTGAGAAGGATTGAAGATTTTGCTAAGACCCTGAGCAATTCCATGTCTGCCATGCCTCTCAGCAGTGACATGGAAAGGGAGGTTAGGGAATCTCTTCTTGAACAGATCTTGGCAACCATGCCTTACAAAGCAAACAAGAAACAGTTTGCAGGCTGGACCACTCATGCACTCAGAGAAGAACTCTTAAGAATAGAAGAGATGGCCAAAAATCCCCAAGCTAAAGTCTCTGCCCCTGATTTTGGTAAAGGCAGAGATTCAGCCGGAGCCTGAAGTTTAAAAGGATGAGACAAGAAATTGTGACTGTTGATTATGGGGAGATGAGGTCAGTTGCAAGATGGTCTGAGCTGAGGCTGGTTGAAACATACAAGAGGCTAGAAGAAAACAGGAAGAAAGATCCCAGCCTACCTAGAAAACCTGTCTACACTGATGAAGAGACCTCAACAGGCTTTTACTTTATACAGCTTATTGGACACTTCTGATCTATCAGCTGCTGCTAGAAGACAGTTCAAAAAGCAGAAAGAAATGTCTGAAGAAGATCAGAAGAAGTTTGCTGATACTTACATAAAAGAGGGCCTCTTCAATCAAGTGCACTTTTTCTCAGATCCCACTACTGACAGGCTCAGAGAACTCATTGGGAGACCCCCATCACCAAACTCATCAAGAATAAAAGTGCATCTCAGCAAATCCACTGACTCAAAAATTCTAAAATGGAAAGTTAATAAAGACAACCATGAATTGACTTTGCTCGGGTCAGATGGAAAAGTTCAAAAGCTAAGCATGGATGATGCATATAGCCTGTGTGCAGATGATCTCCAAACACTGCTAAACCTTGAGCTTGAAAGAGATGTAGAAGACCTATTTGCCTTGGACTTTGAACTTCAATTCAAAGGACAAATCAGAGAAAGTCTGATGAGAAATAAAGATCAATAATAAAGCTTAGTTTTGGCATCATCTGTTCTAGGGGAGATTGTTGGGTCTGCTGATCTGGAGAAGAACAGATGATTGAAAAGCCAAAATATGCTAACAGTTGATTCCACAAATAAACAGTCTTTACATCATACTCTTCCCAAAAGACTGCTGACCCTAACAACTGTTCCATCCAAACAACTGCTGTGACAACTACTGATACAAAGGACTGATAGAGAACAACTGATAGAGAACAACTGCTGACCAAAGGTCTGATGAAGAAACAACTGCTGATCAAGTACTGAAGACTAAAGGTCTGTTGGAGTCAACAGCACTTAGACTCCAACAGATGTTGCAAGACCATAAGAGTTTTCCCTTAGCAGTAGTTTACTTTACAGTGTTTTGTAATATAACAATAGATTGTATAGGGCAGATGTTTTATGTTGTTATTCTGTTAGAGGTCACTATCATAGGTGACGTCAGCACATGTCACCAGTGGTTTAGGTTTGTCTATAAATAGAACAGTGCTTGTACTGTTCTAGTACATCACACACAAACATTCTCTCAGACAAACAATCACTGTGTGATCAGGCTGAGGGGGAGTATTTGTACTGATTGTAATCTTTCAATTAATGAAAGCATTTGATCATTGAAAACATTTATTCCTGTTGTTTTGATTATAGTTTATCATTCCGCTGCACCTTCCATATATACTTATATTATTCATTTCTCATCTTATTCTAAATATATCAAAACAATCAAACTCAGATCCTAACAAGCTTTTCACTATTGAGCTTCTTCTCTAACCTAAAGCTTCCAGCCCCTTCAACCAAACAAGACTTTTTATTAAGTTGGAGCTTTTTCTTAAAAGCTTGAAGCTCCTAAAAGCTCTTAAAAGCTCCTTGCCAAACATACCCGAAGTAGGAGGAAGGGTGAAGAAGAAAGGGGTCAGTCGATTTTGGGTATATTTGGCAAAACCAGCTGGTGGCTGGTAGTTGTAAGCTTTTTAAATATATTTTGATATTTGAAAGAGTAGCTAGAGTTTTTAATAAAATGTATAAAATGATCAAAATGGGCATAATTAAAAGCTTGTAAAGAAGATTTTTATTTTATTTTTAAAATAGAATGAGTATCTGTGTCATTTACTAATTAAAAGCTTGTAGCTAGTAGATCTTTTTCTTAAACGCTAGTACTAGTATCTTTTCACTGTAGAACTTTTTCTCCTAAACTAAAAGCTTCTAGCTCTTTCAATCAAACAAGACTTTTTATTGAGTACGGTTTTTTTCTTAAAAGGTTGAAGCTTGAAGCTCCTAAAAGCTCTTAAAAAAGCTCATTGTCAAACATACCCTTTGTGGATGAGATATATGTGATTGTTTTTTATTTTTTTTATTTTAGGGTTTTTAAAAATGGATTAAGGTTTTAAATGGGTAAAAATGGGCTATTAAATGGGTTAAAAAACTTATAAATGGACAAAACTAAATTTCTAAAAACTAAATGTGTTAAAAAAATACTAATAATGTTCTCATAAACTAAAAAAAGTAAACTAAATTTTGAAAAATTAAAAAAATTATACTAAAAACAAATTAAATAAATAATTGAGTAATGATTGGTGGGGTGCTATTGTATTTCATGGACGTTATTGGAAAAAGGCAATAAAGACCACTTTAGCATGACGCTGAGGTGGCAGAATAGAGCTCCCAAGAGCTTCATTCTACAGCCTTTAGCGGTTTAGCCTTAGAAATTACGAATATTGTATTTAGCTTTTATTAGATCATATTGTATGTGATCTCTGAAATATTTGTCACATTGATTTCTGAAAAAAAAATTGTTTTTGAAGAAAAACTACCAGTCCTAATTTTTTGACGAACTTCAGACATTTACCAACAAAATTTAGTATCCACAGAAAATCGTTGAAAGTTTCCAACGACATTCCGACTCAGACGTTCATAAAGATATTACTTGATTTTTCTTTGAAACATCTAGTAAATGTGTTGGAAGATAAGACGAAAAAAGGTGCAACCCTAATAGAAGGGCCAATTCATGGCGGCAGGCTTCAAACAACCATTTCGACGACGACGATCCGGCTACAAGGACAACCTTCTACGTTACAAACTTCTCGGATAGGGTTACGGGTTTGAAGCTGAAGGAGGCTTTCAAGGATTTTATAACTGTTACGGATGCATGGGTTCCAAGGAGACGTACGATTAAAAGGAGAGTTTTCGAATTTGTTCGATGTGTGAAGATCAGGGATCCTTATTCTATTCTTTAGAGTTAGAATGAGATCGTCATCATGGACTCTCGGATTTCGGTTTTGCTGGCCATGTTTGATCGCTCTCATCGGAAGATTTCTTATGATGTGGCTGACATGGGGACGAAGACATGGGTTCCTAAAGAAAAGAATATTGTGGATGCGGAGTTTCCGCCCTTGACTACAGTCTTTGGTGGCACATCCAAGTCCAAGAAGATGTTAGAGTTGAATAAAGAGGGGGCAATATATCCCATGCATTGTGTGGGACGAGTAGTGATCGGTGTTTCGAATACTATTGCTTGACTTCATACAGTAAAAAAGATGTTGGTGGACGCAGGATATAAAGATGCGACTGTTTCGTATCTAGGAGGCCTATCGGTGCTTATTTCATTTCATGATAGTATTGAGATATCTGATTTTATGGATTCAAAAAAAGATGTGTGGGAACAGGCTTTGATTTCGGTATCTCCATGGACTGGCCAATCCTTGCCATTTGAACGAATTGTTGTCCTCAAGGTTGTTGGCATGCCGATGTCTGTTTGTGATAATGTGGTTTTTGATAAGGTTGGCACTTTGTTCGGAGAGGTGGTTTGGCCATCGGACTTTTCATGGACTGGTATTGAAAACTCGCTTGGGTTCACTCACGTTCTTACTAAGATTGCCTCTAGGATTGATGAAGAGGTCACCGTCTACTGGAAAGGTAATGGTTATACGGTTTAGGTTGTTGAAGAAAGTTCTACGTGGGTTCCAGAATTCGAAGCTGTGAATGTCGAAGATAAGGATGATGATATAGAAGAAGGTGAGATCCGAGATGTTTCGCCGGAGTCCGATGAGAAGACATTGGCTGGGAATATTCCGGTGAATAATTTGTCATTAAATGCGGCTGAAAATCAGGAGGAAAATTTGCATGTCAATGAAGACTTGCCTTCTATGGTGGATACGACTATTCCCGCTCAGCATTCAAATTGTGTGGGCCAAACAGATACTGGGCCGGTTGGTGTGGGCCAGGGACATGGGTTTCAGTCAAATGAGTTTGTTGGGAATAGTGGGATGGGTTTTAATTTGGGTTGTTTCAATTCGGTAAAGAGTAGGAAGAGGCCTCGTTTGGTGTTTAATAATTCGCCAGAGGATAATGATCTTGGTCCTTTATTTTCTAATTCTTTTTTTTTTTCAGGAAAATGAACTTAGGTGTCCGGACTTGAATACAAGGTTGTCGGAAGTATCGGTGAAGGTCACCTTGGCTCGGAGTGATCTAGTAGTTGGTGTTACAGAACCTGAACAACCGGATGTTGTTCCTTCTATCGCTCATGTGGATGTTCCTAGGTCTTCAGATCCGATTTCAAATGTCATGGTTGAGGAGGCGGTAGGTCTTAATAAGGAGGTAAATGCCATAGTTCAGATAGGGGAGTTGGTTGGTATGGATTTGAAAATTTTTTGTAGCCCGATTGTAGAGGAGATTATTTCAGAGAATGGGGTGTTGGATTGTCAATGAATTTTCTTTCATTTAATATCCGTGGGATAAGGCGCAAAGGAAAGGCAAATTGGGTTAGGGTTTGAGGATGCATCATTGTGTGAATGTCATGGCCTTGTAAGAATCGAAGATATCAAATCCTCCTCTTTGGTTGCTTTTAAGGTTTTTGGGTAACTCTGTTTATCAATTTGATTGTGTAGATTCGGAAGGGAATGCGGGGGGTTTAATTTGTTGGTGGGATCCATCTTGTTTTCGTCAATCTGGGGTTACTAAGTCTCGCCATGCTCTGGTGGTTTCGAGACTAATGGTTCACGCTAATGTTCATGCACCTAATGATCCGGCGAGTTGACGAGATTTTGGAATGAGTTGTTATTGTATAGACAATCTTTGTGTGGGTTGTGAGTTTTTTTGGGGGGACTTTAATGAGGTGCGATGTGCAGATGAAAGGTACAATTCGGAATTCTCATTACGAAATGCGCTTTATTTTAACAACTTTATTAGGGATGCGGAGCTCTTTGAGTATAATACGTGCGGGTATAAGTACACTTATATGTTCGGGCAGGGTGACAAGTTAAGTAAATTGGATAGGGTCTTGGTTTGTAATGACTTTATGGCATCTTGGTCAGGAGCGGCTGTCACGTCACTTGCTCGACATCTTTCAGATCATTTTCCGATATTGCTCTCGTTGAAAGATGCGGATTTATGCCATACTCCTTTCCGGTTTTACAACTCGTGGTTGGAGTTGCCGGGGTTTGTTGAATTTGTTAATTCTGTTGTTCTTACTTTGAGTTTTCAAGGCCTGTCGACGTTGCCTTAGAGGCAAAGTTGAAATGGTTAAAAGGTAGACTTAAATTGTGGGTGAATGCTGAACGTGGATAAAGAGATGAGCAGTATTCGGGTTCTAAGCGCAAAATTGAAGAGTTGGAGAAAATTGTTGAATCTCGAGCATTAACCGAATCTGAAATGGAGGTTGAGAACATTGGACGCGCAACAAAAATCTAGAGTTAAACAGGCTCTTGATGGGGATGAGAATTCTAAATATTATCATGGTATCATAAAGCTCAATACGGCGAATAATAGAATTCATGGGGTACGTAATAATGGTCAGTGGGTCTCGAACCCAGGTCATGTTAAGGCTATAATTGCGTCTTTTTGAGGACAAGTTTAGCGATTGTGGTAGAGCTAAGACGACGTTTATTTGTCCTGATATCATGCGGCTTTCTGTTGATGAAGTTGCTTTATTTGATAGCCCGATTTCCATTGTCGAGATTCCAAATGTTGTTTTTGATTGTGATGGGAGCAAAGCGCCGGGACCTGACGGGTTCAACTTTACTTTTATTCGTAAGTTTTGGTATATTTTAAAGCAATACTTCTTGAATATGTTTGTGGAGTTTCATGCGAATGGTTCCATTCGACTGGGATGCTTTTCGGCTTTCATTGCCCTTATTCCAAAGGGTTGTGATCAAGCTACTTTGGCGGATTATAGACCTATCAGTTTGGTCGGTGTTTTGAATAAAGTGTTGTCTAAGGTCCTTGTTCTGTGCCTGAAACAGTTATGCCACGACTTGTTTCTGAGGAACGAATCGCTTTTCTCAGTGATCGGAATATTCTTGATGGGCCTTTGATTCTTAATGAGGCTATTGAAACAGTTTATGCCACGGCTTGTTTATGAGGAACTAACCGCTTTTCTCAGTGATCGGGATATTCTTGATGGGCCTTTGATTCTTAATGAGGCTATTGCTTGGTTGAAGAGGTTGAAGCTAAAAGGTTTTTTTTTTTTTTTTTTTTTTTTTTTTTTTCTAAAGGTTGATTTAGAGAAAGCTTATGATTCTTTGAGGTGGGATTTTTTGGAAGACATCTTGGCGTAAATGAATTTTTCATCAAAGTGGCATGGTTGGGTTATGTCTATTGTTCGTAGATCCCGTGCTTCTGTCTTGGTTAATGGGTCACCGACATACGAGTTCTCATGTCCCCGTTTTTATTTATCCTTGCCATGGAGGGTCTAGCCCGGATAATAAGACGGGCTACTTACTTAGGCATTTTTGATGGAATTCGGGTGGGTGGAACGAGCCCTATGTTCTCCCATTTTATGTATACGGATGATGTGGTGTTTTGTGGGGAGTGGTCAAAGGGGAATTGGCTGAATTTAAGACGGTTATTGCGGGGCTTCTATTTGATTTCTGGCTTGAGGATTAGTTCAAGAAAGAGCCGCTTTTATGGTGTTGGTGTGAATGAGAATGAAATCGCTGAGATGGCTTTGGAATTGCGAGTGGCGTCGGGTCTTTTGCCTTTCACCCATCTTGGTGTTCCTATTGCGTCCAATATGAACCTCGTTAGAAGTTGAGATCCGGTTTTAGAAAAGGTTCTTCGAAAGAGGTTGTCTTCTTGGAAATCTAAGTGTCTTTCTTATGGGGGTAGGATAACGCTCCTTAAATCTGTTTTAAGTTCGCTCCCTTTGTATTATTTTTCTCTATTTCGGGCTCCCGTTCAAGTAATTAACGACTTGGAGAAATTATAGCGTAACTTCTTTTGGGGTGGTACGGATGAGGTGGACAAAATAAGTTGGTTGGCTTGGGATAAAGTTATCGTTCCAGTTGAATATGGGGGTATTGGGTTGGGTTCTATTCGAGACGCGAACTTGAGCTTGTTGTCAAAGTGGTGGTGGCGATTTAAAACGAGTAGCGACTCACTTTGGTGTAAGGTGGTGTGGTCTATACATGGTAGTGTCCGGGGATGGACTAGTATTCCGGTCAAGATTTCTATAGGGAGTGCTTGAAAGCAAATAGCTAGTGTACCAAGTTTGCTTCCAATTGGATCGGATAAAGCCATCAAAACTAATCTTCGGAATGGGTCGACTATTTTTTTCTGGTACGATTGGTGGCTATCGGATGACGTGTTGCATAAAAAGTTTCCTCTACTACTTGCATTGGAAAAGAATAAGGCTTGCTTGGTTTCGGATCGGTTGACAAATTCTTCACGTCACTTGATTTTTAATGGTGAATGGAGGAGATTAGATTTTTCTAATGATGAACAATATGAACTTGATAACCTGATGTTTCTTTTGATTGGTGTGACGACCTCCTTTGATATTGATACTTGGTCTTGGACGGTGGGTAGCTCAAATGAATTCTCAATAAAGAATGTTAAGAAATGTATATTTGAAGCGACAAATGTTATTCCGGCTTCTTCTTTTGAGTGGTGCAATTGGGTCCCCAAGAAGGTGGTAGTAGTTGCGTGGTGAGCTTTTCTTGATCGCCTCTCAAAGGTTGATGCATTGTCTCGGCGAAATATAGGCGTTGGTCCACAATTGTGTAGCATTTGTGAGACTAATATGGAGTCGGTTGACCATTTATTTATGGGATGCCCAATATTTATGGAGGTGTGGCAATTGGTGTTTTCTTGGTGTCAAGTTCCGCCTATCTTCGCGTTCCATGCTCGGGATTTTCTTTGTTTACACTTGACTGCTAAGAGTGGTACTCGTGCTAAAAAAGCGTTCTATGGGGTTATTTTAACAATGTTTTGGAGTATTTGGAAATCTAGGAATGATCACATTTTCAATCAAAAGGAGGTGTCGGTCAGGAGAATCATAGAAGAGATAAAGATCCTGAGCTATATGTGGATTACTAAACGCAGTAGGATGACGGACATGACTTGGGATTCTTGGGGTAGATTTGATTCATTAAAGATGTGATAGGTTTCGGGACTTGGTTTTTTTCGGCTGGGGTAGATTTGGAGGTTATGATAGTAATTTTGTGTTTTGTTTTTAGTTAAAAACTAAAATCTCATCCCCATAATACCCTTCCACCTTTCACCTTCCAAGAAATCAATGATCCATTGATGAAAAGTTATTGTTTCAATTTAATTTGATGACAACTATAAAATCATCATTTTGAATAATAATATTCACCTTTAATCCACCAACTCAAACATCTACTATCGGTTCTGAAATTCCACAAGCATTTTATGATTCTGATTGTCAATCCTAGAAATCGCAGGCCTCAAATCCATGTTGTTCAATTGAACCTTTTTAGAGGTATTTCGTGAACTCAATGAATTTGCTATTTTTTAATCATTTAGTATGTTTTTAGAGGTACTTTGTGCGTTTGTTTAATTGTTTGTGAAGTGATCATGTATGTTTTATGGAATTTTCACGTTTTGGACAGAAGATTTTTGTGAAATTAGTTGGGTTTTTCCTTCTAATTAGGGCTTAATTTAGGTGTAGGTTAATCTATAATGGTGTTTGTTGTGCTTCTTATCAGATCTTTTGATTTACAACCAAAAAATGAAAAAAAAAACATGCTTGATTAATAATGGTCAAGGCATGAGTATTTAAGATATGCTTAAAATCTTGTTTGGTTCATTTGTTGCAGAGCGATATTTGCGGATTTGTTTCACGGATACAAGAGTTGTAGAAAAAGAATTTAGAATTTGATGAAGCAAATAAAAGATTAACGTCAAAGGTTAAGAACTTTTTGATACATTCTTGTGGTTTAATCCATCTTATTAGTTTGTAATTGGTGATGTTAATATAACTTATGATCTTCTTTATTGTTAAGCTTAATTCATAATTTAATGAGTCGATCTCAACTTTTGTATTTTTTTTGTATTTCCGAGTATATACACGTTAGGCGTTCTCATGTTTATGGGTTCTTAAGGTGTGTCTCACTAAACTTGGAAAAGTTTGTGTAGACGTTTCCTTCATGCGGCATATGTTTCAACCAACTTATACCACATGCAAGCTACAAAACATATATTAAGATCCATATTCTTTTTTTTTCCAAGAAAAAATTGATTTAATATTTAGCCCTTCATTAATATTTTCCATAGGTTACATCTTTGTTGAATAATTAATTATAATTAAAGTAATTTATTGTAAATAAATTTTGAAGTCCAAATTAAATCTTTAGAGTTGCAATAATGCTCAAACGAAGAGTATCTCTTAGCCATATTGGTGTAATGAAATGCATTTACTAAATACCCGATCAACATATTAACTTCTATTTATTGTGACAGGCCAAACATTGGGCATGACTAACTTTATAAACCCAAGGGATCTTGTAACTATGAGGTAAGTATGTAGCACACGTATGTATATATTAAATTTCTTATCCTTTTCTAAACATTTGTTATCATAGTATTCATATGATTAAGCATTATGATGATGTAATTTAATGTTAATAAATTTTTCACTGAACTCATACAGAAAATAAGAGAGATGACAGAAGGTGGGGTAGACTTCAGCTTCGAGTGTTGTGGAAATCTTGATGTACTTTGTGAAGCCTTCTTATATGCTTAAAATCTTGTTTGGTTCATTTGTTGCAGAGTGATATTTGCGGATTGGTATCACGGCTACAAAGTTGTAGAAAAAGAATCTAGAACTGGATGAAGCAAATAAAAGACTGGCGTCAAAGGTTAAGAATTTTTTGATACATTCTTGTGGTCTAATCCATCTTATTAGTTTGTAATTGGTGATGTTAATATAGCTTATGATCTTCTTTATTGTTCATTCATAATTTAATGGGTTGATCTCAACTTTTGTATTTTTTGACCTAACTCATTTGAAAAACTTTTTATTTGGGGGTTATGTTTCACTTTTTAATTTAAACAAAGTAGTTAGTATAAGGTGAACTGTTAGTGTATAATCTATACTAGTGGGGTGCCCACGCGTTGCGGCGGGTAACAACATTTAGATTGATTAGGTTAAAAAATAACCAATTGATCGAAATATTTATCTTGGTGTGTGGTATAATCATTAGCGATGCTTGACTGCATTTTCGATAAAATTATGGGGGTCATATTCAAAATATAAAAAATATTTGAAATTTTTAGGTAAAAATACACTACGAACAAAACGGGGGGGGGGGGGGGGGGGGGGGGCTCGGGGTCGAAAGTTCTGCCAGTTGGCATAACTGAATTAACCGATCAAATTATACATAATGTATATAGATTTCAACTATCAGATTATTCATTTTCAAGATATTTTCTTTTCATATATATCCAAAAATCCCAGAGTTGTGAACTATGTTATAGTGTTTTTCATTAAAGAAATCAAGTTGAGAACTATGTCAGAACGTGTATCTTCTCATTCAACAACTTATTACACAAAAAAATTTCTACAAACACAAATGAAACAAAATTCTGACATTAATGAATAATATCGGCTGAGTAAGTGGTAAACAAAATTTTGAATTCAATAAATAAAAATATTTTTTTTACCCCAATCGAATCCTATGTGCTAGCAGAAGTGCAAGCACATGAATATATACATAGAAATAATTTATGTGATACACTAAGCAAAAAATTAGGGTGACTGTGAGGAAGTGAGAAGTTACATGTGTAAATGTAACTTCTCACTTTCTTTGTTTTCGTTCTGGTTATTACTTAACCCTAACATATCATTTTCTAAATTAAAAAAACTATAGCAATACTATAATCAAATTAAAGGGAACAAAATACTCATTTATACAGTGTAATAATATTAAGAAAATATTAATGTATGAAAAAGTTATGACCGTTTAAAAATAGTGGGAGTAGTTGGTTGAAATAAGAGTAAAAAGTGTAATTATTATTTAAATAAATAAAAGCTGAGTAAAGTTGATGTGACAAATGTGTAAGTATTGTATAAAAGAGACATATTACCCTAAAAAATAGTTAATATGTGCATTGTGTGATGTACTCTAACCAATTATATTTGTAAAACTTAAATTATATGAGGTATTTGGGAAATGTATCATAAGATAGTATAGATATAGAAGCTTTCGGTTTATTTTTGTTTGTTTTCGTTTCGATTATTACTTAATCTTAACATATCATTTTTAAAATTAAAAAAAAAAAACTATAACAATACCATACTCAAATTAAAGAGGAAAAAACGCTCGTTTATACGGTGTAATAATATTAAGAAGGGGAAATGGATTTAAATACTCCCAACTATCGCCTGTTGGTGGATATCACTCCCAACTTTCACTTTGGCCAGTAGCACTCCAAACTTTCAACTTATTTTCAATTATCACTCCCGGACTTAACGGCGTTAGTTTTTATCCTACGTGGCTAACAGAAGCTGATGTGGCAGTGCTTAGGTGTATCTGTGTGGCCAAAATATAAAAACCAAAACTTAAAGGGCACTTTTGAAATTTATTATTATTATTATTATTTTTTTATTATATATTTTTTAGATTCAATAAATCCCAACCCCCCTACCCTCTCTCCCTTCTGTGACAAACCCACCACCACCATCAGCCCACCACCACCACCAGCCCACCACCACCACCACCCTGCCCTCTCTCTAAAAGTCGCCACCATTTGCCACCACCCCACCACCATCAGCCACCAACCCACCTTACCGCCATCTACCACCACTAACCCATTTAAAACTCTAGATTTCTAATTGATTTAATCACCAAGCAAAAACTAGGTGATGAACTGGCTTTATCTACATAAACACCCTCTTTTTCTTCCTCTACTTTAGTTCACAGAGCATTAACCGGTCACCATCTCCGGTGACCGGCGCCGCCGTCATCTGCCTCTCCGGTAAGCCCTCTCTCCTCCAATAACACTATAACCCCTCGTCTTCACCATCGAACCACTCGTAACCATCTCCTCTGTTCCGATAAAAACCGACACCCATCCCAACCTCTCGATTAGATCTGTGGCGGTGAAGGGTGGTGGTGGTGGATGAAGGTGAAGGGTGGTGGTGGTGGTTTAGAGAGAGAAAAGGGTGGGGGTGGGCTGTTATCATAAGGAAGGAGGTGGGGGATTTATAAACTTTAAACAACAACAACAACAATAATAATAATAATAATAATAATAATAATAATAATAATAATAATAATAATAATATGGAGGTGAAGGGTGGTGGTGGTGGTGGATGAAGGTGAAGGGTTGTGGTGGTTGGAGGTGGTGATATTGGATGTTGTTGATGAAGACTGCTGCAGAAGATGGAGGAGTGGGGTAGGGTGGGGGTGGGTGTTGGGATTTATAGAATTAAAAATAATAAATTTCAAAAGTGCCCCTTAAGTTTTGGTTTTTATAATTTGGCCACACAGATACACCTAAGCACTGCCACGTCGGCTTCTGTTAGCCACGTAGGATAAAAACTAACGCCGTTAAGTCCGGGAGTGATAATGGAAAATAAGTTGAAAGTTTGGAGTGCTACTAGACAAAGTGAAAGTTGGGAGTGATATCCGCCAACAGGCGATAGTTGGGAGTATTTAAATCCATTTCCCCTATTAAGAACATATTAACGTATGAAAATGTTATGGACGTTTAAAAATCGTGAGGGGTAGTTGGTTATAATAATGGTAAAAAATGTAATTATTATTTCAATAAACAAAAGTTGAGTAAAGTTGAGGGGCAAATTTGTAAGTATTGTATAAAAGACATATTTGCCCTCAAAAGGTAGTTAATATGTGCATTGTGTGTTGTACTCTGAGCAATTATACTTGTAAAACTTAAATTTTAAGAGGTCCTTGTGAAATGTATTATAATATAGTATAGATAACATGCTCTTTTTTAATTAGAACACCATTTAGTTGTGCTATTGATCTACATCAGACTATAAAACTAAGCACCAATTAATTGTGATATTGATCTATCATCTATATTAGATTTAGGTACAAATAGTTGTTTAGTTGTTTTTGAATTTCTTCTACATCAGATTTACGCAATATGATAACTAGTAACCCCATTAACAGAAAATAAGACAAAGCATGTTTCATAAGTCATAAGATTGTTCCTTCTAACAATTAGAATTCAGCATACAAAAAGTAGTAAACAAAAGAAAACAAGAGGAAGAAGTTATAGAAAATAGATAACTCTTTCTAGCACAGTTTGAACCGAGGACATGAAATTACCCGTCGAACGGTAATTCTTTTCATGATATACGAGTGTAATGGTTTTACCTGCAGGCTAAACTTAATATCAGACTAAAGCTGAACACATACTCTTTTTAATGCTCCTCATCCTCCAAAACATCCATTAAATTTTGTAAGAAAATTTTTGTAGAAACAGAATTCGAGACTATTTGTTTGATTTTAGTAAAGTGTAAATTGATAAGTCTGAAATACTTTATAAAATCTAATTCTTTTTGAATGGTGAGAACTATTTTGACTTATGAGCGCCATCGCCAATGATGTGCCCTTGAAAATAGTCATACAAAAAAACAACTCAACAAAGAAGATGATCTTGGTATACTCAAAACTGGAGGGCACCATGCTGTCAAGCTTCTTGAATGCGAGGACACAATAGGTAATTTTCTATGCCCGGAGGCAAATTCATAGCAATTTTTGATGTTGGGTGAGTGGTTAAATGTGAATGTTTGGTCGTTCTAGAGTTAATCAGGATCTGCAAGCCTTTTTTAGGAAGTTATCATGGTTGAGGCCTAAAGCTACAAGATCAAACTCTAGGGAGATTATTTGATTTGCTACTGTCTGCTTTAGTTACTCTTTTAAAGTAATTCTCCATAGTCCATAAATTCAATTGGTTTATTGCGCTATATTATCTAGATAATGACATGTTAACTACGTAATCACAATAATTATTATACAGTTTGTCATGTTGAATGTGCATTAATTTTGTGTTTTATACATATCTAATGTGTTACATGTATTGATTTATTTTGTTTTTCTAATAAAATGTTGTTTATGATAAAGTAAATGTCTTATTACACGGACATTTGAACATCATAGTTTAGCGAAGTTCTTCTTACCATCCCCTTCCTTAATATACAACATACATATTATTTTTATCTTTTTATTTTTTCAAAAAACACAAATTTGATTTCTTTTCTTTAAGAAAACACCTGTGGATAATAGATGCTTTACGGTCCGTTCTAACGAAAAAGTTTGGCTGATAAATATGGTTTTGAATAACGGCAGCGGTAGATCACCGAATCAAGATGCTTCGGTTTGAAGCAATTTTATATTTGAAAGCCTTTTTTTAGGAAGTCATCATGGTTGATGCCTAAAGCAAATAATATGGATGACACTAGGGGTAAGCAAATTAACCGCCATAACCGATAATCTAACCATAACCGACATAATCAAACTGATTTTAACCGATAACCAACATAACCAATGGTTACGGTTATTAAATTTCTTTAACCGACTGATCGCTTATGGTTATGGTTATGAAGTTTTGGTTAACCGATATAACCGAACCGTACTTGTAATGTCAACTTTATGTTTTACATTAACTATGTAGAGGTTTTTACTATAATAAAAGTATGTTATTAACAAAATGATATTGACCTAATGCTCTTTTTGTGACGAATTAAAATTATAATCAAAGGCTAAGTATGTTTTTTGTTAATATCTTATTAAAAGGAGTCACACATTGGTAGTATAACTAGAAAATGTAGTTTGGTTGCCTTGTATAAAATAGCACAATCTAAGTACAACATTGTAGGTTTCGGTTTTCCTAGACCCATTGACTTTTATTTTTATACTTTACCCTAAAGTTAGTTTTAGTTTATTTTTTTGTTAATAACCGAAATAACTCTAACCGAATTCTTAACTGAATAATCATAGCCGAAGTTTGTTATGGATATGGTTATGATTTTTTGTAAAAACCGAACCAAGCCAAACCGACCCATGCACACCCTTAGATGACCAAAAATACCCGTAGCAACGCGCGGGCAATCCTACTAGTATGCTCTTGAAGTAGCAATGTCATTAAAATGGGGTTAAAGATTTGAAGTGACCTTATATCTATCCAAAAAGGGAATGAAGATCCATGAATGTTTTTGGATTCTATCTAATTCCCTAAAGTGAATGTGATAATATAATGATCAGTGAAAGGTCATGATCATATACATAACTAAGGAAGTTGGTTGATTCCACCATGAAAGTTTTGTGGTTATAATCCATTCCCTAAAGTGAATGCGATGCTATAATGATCTGTGTAAATTAAGTTCGTTATGGTAATTGTGTAAATTGTTATGATGTTCATGTTAATGAGATCATCTTTTTTAATAATATGATGATTAGACCATGTGTAATGGGCATTATAGGGCTATGAATAAGCATGATAATGCCCTCAACACCGTCCTCTTAGGCATTATATGGGCATGAAGAGGGAGGGGCATTTCTAGTATAATGCCCAAATAAGATAAAAAATATGGAAAGTAATAATGAGATCGATCATCATAAATGCAGTAATGATTATGTTACTAATGAGATTGACCACCACATGTGGCAAATAAAAGGAGTGATTATATAACATGATGTTTTGAACATTGAAGTTACAATACATTCTTTCATAGCATATGTTTTGTATTACACACGTGCAAGTAATACATATTCGATCATAAACTAGAAGTTTAGTTTATGGATCATAATTATTTAATTAGTTGGCATGACCTGTAAGACGACACCGAGTCGATGATGATATGAACATAATGAAGAACTTAAAGATTCTTCAATCTGATACATAGCATGTAATGTTTGCTCTTAAGCAAAATTATATATTTGCCATATAAAGTAGGGTGAGTATCACTATATATTTTGGAATTGATTTAATGATACGCATATCCTAACATGATACTATTTAGTATTTAAAATTGATGCATCGTCTAAATGGTTATCAAGTTTGCAACCTGAAGTTTGCTTGATTTATGGCTTAGCTAATAAAATAGCAAGCATATTATTCTAGATTGGCATATTTAATCAATTCCCAAGATACTAATGATCATTGGAATAAGTGTTGAACTTCATATAGCTTTAGTTCATACACGTGTTGCTTTCATTGAGATGATCACTAAACGTCTACTATTGATTGCAATGTTAATGATCATGAAAGCAAAAGTTCATGTTTATATTTGATTAAATGTGATTTTACATGCAGTAATATTTATTCACATCAAACCAATACGTGGCAATAGTTTCTCCCCATTATAGTTGGTTTTTGGTCAGGAACCAAATATCGCCCATCTAATATTTTTGTTGTGCAACATATATTGAAATTGATCCACCATGACGCACAAAGATGGGACCTCAAAAAGTGGTTGGGATATACGATGATGAATAGAGCCTTTAATGAGTTATTTATTTATGGCTAAATTAATTGTTATACATCTCAATGGATTAACATTCCCAACATCAGGGGGAGATAAAAGGCAGTTGGTAACGAAAGGAGTTGGAATGAGTTATAATTGATCCTCAAAAATGAAGTTCGAACATAATTTCAAAGCATAACTCATTTAAAACGATTAACAAATTATTTACCAGACACATTAACTGACCTAAATATGTGGACGCTAATTATGTCACACCCTCAAATTTCCACTGCGGGGTTTATACCGCGAGGCGCATGACATACCAGGATCCCATAGCAATAAGTCATATGAACGAACCCTAAATGCCCAAACCATTTAGTTCGTTTTCAAAAACCAAGTTTAGTTAAGCTACGGAAGCGTAAACCAAATTTAAACCTTTTAAAACCATGTGCAAAAAAACGCACCCAAATTAAAACTATACAAAAAAACGTAAAGCATGATATGTAATTTAGGTGTATGCCCAAGACTCAAATGCAGTGAAGTGTGTAGTGCTTTCTAATCATGGCACCTGAAGCTAACTACCTACAAAAGCATGTATATCGTGGGTCAACAAACAATGTTGGTGAGTTCACTAAGTAAAGAAAGTGAGTAAGTAAATGCGCTGGTTTTCCAAACCACGTAACCAAGTAAAAGCGTAGGTCTCCCAGACCAAAATGTTCAAGTGTTATCAGTTTAATCATGTCAGGGGTAGCTAACCCACTCATTGCAACTAAACAAGATTATTGGGACACCTTCAGTAAAATAATAAATTTCCTCAGAAACTAGTGTCTATCAACACTAGCCAACAAATGTGGTCAGAAGTTCATGCCCATGCTTCCAGCGTCGCAAACATGAGGTTGCTGCACAACCTAATAGCGCTATCAACTAATACCCTGTTCGCTCCCAGCGATTAACCCAATAATATGCAAGGACTTTTCAAGTGATAGAGTGTTTAGTTCACAAAGGACCAATAAGTTTTGAACTGATCAAAGCGCAATCCTCCCCGAGGATTCGTAACGAAAACCTGACCCACCACAGGAGTCAAAACATCTCAACCCGAGATATAACGATAGTCCCAAACCGGACTAGAAAACGTTTATCAAATTTGTCTCACCTTGAGACACATGCTTTTGAGAATAAGTAGTGAAACTCACCTTAGGTTGCACGTGAATAATCCAAATTTCTCAAATAGTAATGAGCTACCGACTCCCTATTACAAATGTCACTAGGTGAGTATATGTGCATAACCAATACACCATACAACTCGTTTGTCTAAGACTTTTTTTAAAAGTTCAAACCGTGTAGTGACACCTAATGACTCTACATGCACAAGAAAGTCCTACGAATCCCGTTGGTGATCATATTGATTATTATCAGTTTTATACCTCATACACATCTCATACAAGTGCCCATACAAGTTCATGTCAAATACATACCATATAAGACTCCAAATAGTCACATAAACATCCCTTACACAATCTGCGTTTTTAGGGCAGATTGTGCACTATGAAAAACAAATTATTTAAAATACTTAACGAACGAATTAAACTCCCAAATTTTTAATGAATATTCATTGGGATTCAGTTGATAACTCATATTTTTTTGTCTCAAAACCAAACACAAAAAGTATTAAAATTCATACAACACAACTATGTTTCAGAAAATTTCCACAGCAGGTCAGTTTAGTAGAAAAATTCTCAAAAATTGTGTATTCACCCAAACGAGGTGAATCAACTTGGAAAAACCAAATTATTCTAACATTGACCTACTATCCAAATTTCATAAATTAACTCTTTGTAAAACTCGAGTTATGACCGTTTAAAGTTGACCCAATTTATAATTCCAAAAATCTGATATGACGCTTAATCAAATAAAATTTCAAAAACCACTCAAACGATGTCCAAATCTGATGGTTTTGCCCATTATGAAAATCTAAGATCATGTAAAATACAACCATGTAAAGAAATCATCAAAACAATCACTTTAACATCACGATATAGACCCTACAAAACACCCTAACGAATCTGTCAGAAAACTGAAACTTGCTTCCCAAGTTATTAATGAACCCTAATCATGCATAAAAATCTATAACACATGCCTAATCCATATTATCATAGGCAAACCCATGTATTAACATACAAAAACCCTAATTATGATTACTAACCACAATTCTCATCATCATTCACAATAGACATTCAAGAAAACATCCAAGAATTCACAAACAACCCTATATGCGATTTATTGTTCATGTAGTTTCTAGGGTTTTTAAAACTTTTTCAAAACATTACTAATCATCATAAAACACATAAAGATTATACCCTCCAATGCAAGAATCCTTAAAGCCTAGAGATTACACCCAAACTAGCTTGAATTAGTGAAAGAGATTGGTGTTTGATTGAAACTTGAGAGAGAGTGGGGTGTGGGGCGCACGACGCAAGGGGTAGGGATTAGGGTTTCTTATTTTTTTTCTTTTGATCAATATTTATAAGAGGATTTGGCTTGTTGCCCAAGTAATTGGGTTTTAGGGCTTTTTAGTTTGCTAACCGGACTTGTTAATCATGTTTTAGCCCAATACTGGACCCGATAATATTAACCATCCCAACCTACATAAAAACTATTGTTTTTATTATCTCAATACATATTAACCATAGAGTGCACATAATTTGCATAGTTTACGTACTAACTTTCAGTTAAGCGGTAATTCACATAAACATGTTACTTCACGCTCATCATAATTCAATTGTACACATTATCATGTATGCCAGACAATTCACCAACGTTCAGGATACAGGACTCGTGTGTGCATTGTGATGATAACTTTACTTATTATAATGTAACATATGTTATTATCACATAACATGTGTTATTACCCTATAACATATAGGAAGACCTTCCTAACTAACCCTAGTCAAGTGTTTAGTCATGTATGCACATGCAAGTTAACTAGAGTTCAGTTAAAGTAGGAACCTGAAAATGCGGGGTGTCACAAATTAAGTCACATATACCAACTGCTAAAGCTCCAAATAATCTTATAAGTCTTTTGCATGCTTGAAGCGTGATAGACTGCTCGATTCCATGAATAAAATCCTCAAGAAATTGGAGCAAGTAATACAGATGGTCAAGTTGAGGTTATAGTAAAAGGGTCTCCTAAAGAGATATTAGACATGATGGTTCCAGAAGAACCTCAGGTACTTGAAAATAAAAAGATCTCGTTATATAGTATCTTGTCTACGAAATGTATGGAATCGAAATAAATCGACGTCGTTATAAATTTTATGTAATGTAGCACTTGAAATGAGGATCAAGATGTAAGATCTGCCTATTAAGGAATACAATGAAATGATTGGCCAAAATGGAAAGACGCAAATACGACAGAGTTGAATTCTCTATTGAAACGGAAAGTTTTGGGCCTGTAGTCCATACAACAAAAGTTGTAAAACATATTGATACGGAACGGTCTTTTGTGCGACTCAACATTTAAAAAAGAAAATGATATAAGGCAAAATTGGTAGCACAAGAATTACGCAAAGACCCATTATTGATTATGATGAGACACATATTCCAGTGGTGGATGCAATCACTTTCCAATATTTTATTAGTCTGATAATATAAAAAGAGAATTGTTATGCGTCTTATAAATGTTATGTATCATTTGATGCTAAAAGTTTACATGGAAGTACCTGATGAGGGATTTAACTTGTCAAAATCATGTAAAGTAAGTTCTGGAGAACATTATGATTGTTCTGAACATGTTTGGATCTGAATATTTATATGATTGAATTAAATATAATTGGAACTCCTCATGAATATCCTAAAGCATTTGAGTACTTAAAAGGTTAACTGAAACACCTTAACGATGTAATTCTTGTGTACCAATAAACAAACCCAGAAAAGTTATACCTGGTTAATTTATCTAAATAACCAATGAACATGCATGGTATAATATGCATATTAGAAATGAAGCAAGTGTTTACAACATTATTGCATATGATGTGTTCAACGAGCAAGGTTATGTACTAAAACTCTTAAAGAGTAAATGCAAGTCCTTGATGAATTGATGAAGCCTGAAGCATTGATATCAATACCTTAAGAAACATTTTGTAAAGTGTTGGGTCTGCTGACCTGGAGAAGAACAGATGATTGAAAAGCCAAAATATACTAACAGTTGATCCATTTTAATAAACAACATTTACAACATACTCCTCCCAAAAGACTGTTGACCCTAACAACTGTTCTACCCAAACAACTGCTGCTGCTAAAGGACTGTTGGATAACAGCTGATAGAGAACAACTGCTGACCAAAGGTCTGATAAAGAACAACTGCTGATCAAGTGCTGAAGACTAAAGGTCTGTTGGAGCCAACAGCACTTAGGCTCCAACAGATGATACAAGACCATCAGAGTTTTCCTCAACAGTAGTTTACCTTACAGTGTTTTGTAATATAACAATAGTTTGTATAGGGCAGATGTTTTATGTTGTTATTCTGTTAGAGGTCACTATCTTAGGTGACGTCAGCCCAGGTCACCAGTGGTTTAGATTTGTCTATAAATAGAACAGTGCTTGTACTGTTCTATTTATCACTCACAACATTCTCTCAGACAAACAATCACAGAGTGATCAGGCTGAGGGGGAGTACTTGTATAATCGTTTGTAATCATTTGATTTTATGAAAGCATTCGATTGAAAAACATTTATTCCTTTTGTTTTGATTATAGTTTATTATTCTGCTGCACTTTCCATATATATTCACTTCATTCATTTCTCATTTTACTTAAACAAATCAAAACAATCAAACTCAGATCCTAACAATTGGTATCAGAGCTTGGTCAATTAATTTTGATCTAACCAATCAATTTAATATAAACAGATCAGCTCACAATTATTGATATCGTTTGTTTGTCGGATTGAAAACAGAGTAATAGTTTATTTTCGATTCAACCGTTTCTAAACAGACTTTGTTTTCAAAAAATCAGAGAATGGCTTCGATCAATCACGATCCACACAACACTGGCATGAACAACAAGCCGCCGATGCTTGTCAGATCTGAATACAATATCTGGCAACGTCGGATGAGCCATGTTCTAGCTCAACAGAACACTGGGTGTTGGAAGTCGGTTATCTTCAGACCACATGTTCTGATGGTGCAGAGTACCGAAGATCCCAAGGTTCAGGAGCCTAAGAAACTTGAAAAATACTCCGACCAGGATTTTCAGAAAATTGAGTTAGATGCTAAGGCCTTCAGTATTGTGGCCATGGCTCTACCCAATGATATATATGTTGGGCTGTTACACTGTAACAGTGCAAAGGAGTTGTGGAATGCACTTAAAGAACAATTTGGTGGGACTGAAGAGGTTATTGAAAATAATTGTGAAAAACTTAACCAATAATATGAAACATTCAGTCACGTTAAGGGAGAGTCATTAACTCAACAATTTGAGAGGTTTAACTGTCTCATTAGTGAACTAAAACTGGTTGGTCTAACTTACCCTCATTCAACTTTGAACCATAGGTTTTTAAGATCATTACCAGATAAATGGGGCACTATTGCTATAGTTATGAGAAACTCAATTGGATTCAAGGACCTATCACTGACCCAGCTTCATGGTAAGCTCTTGACCTATGAGAGAGAGCTTAACCAGAAAAAGAAGCTCCAGGACTCTGGAAAAGTGTCTGATGACTATGTATTTGGTAATACAGCACTTCTGGGTCATGATGAGGTGCTTGGAAATAGTAAGGATCAGAGTTATGATCATTTCATTGACATAACTTCAGGTTTTAACTCAGGTTTTAACTCTGATTCTTATTCACCAAACTATGCTTTTACAGCAAGTGCTGGTGATATCCAGGCATCTGATAACATATCCTTTGAGTATGATGTCCTAAAATATTTTGACCCTGATGATTTGGAAGAAATGGACATTATGCACCAATTGGCCCTTCTCAGTGTAAGAACTAACAATTTTTTCAAAAAACTGGGAGAAGGTTTCCAGGGTTAACTGGCAGATCAAAGGTGGGGTTGGATAAATAAAAGATAAAGTGTTATAAATGTCATAGACTTGGTCATTTGGCTAGGGAATGTAGGAGTCAACATGGTACACCTATGATTACCTATCCAAATTAAAGGCCACAGACCAAAACTTATAAAAATTCCTATAATGCCCCTGGACCAAATGTGCAAAACACTGCTCATTTTGCACAGTCCTCAAACACTGTTCCTGTCAAGTTTGTCCAAACCAATGTTCCTCATATCCACTATGTGCAAACCCCTGTTGCTCAGGCACCTGTGCCAATGACTGCTGCTTCATCCTCTGCTCCTGCAGAGACCAGTCAACAGAGTTTCTTCACACAAGGCTTTGTTGATTGGAGCAGTCTACCAGATGAGTTGACAGATGAAAATTTTGCATTAGTTTCCAAAGCTGAAAATGAACCAGAAAATTTTTGTTTCATGGCTATGGTAGAAGAAGTTGAATCTGAGGAGGTGGTGACTGAATCTGTAGTTGTGACTGATGAAGTTGTTGATGAAGTAGTTGCAGGAGAAAAACCTGAAGAAGAGGTTGTGAATCTCTCAGATCCCTGGGGTGCATCTGATGATTGTGAGTGCAAGTGTGATTGTGCATTGATGGCTGCTGCTAAGCTATCTCCTCAAATCCTAAAAGATTTGTGTTCTGACAAATGTGTAATAGCATTTGCTAACATCAAAGAGGTGAATGAAAACCTTAGAAAGAAAATTTTAGATGATGAAGTTAAATTTGAAAAACTTTCAAAAGAATTAAAAGCAAATTTAACAGAAAAAGAATCTGAAATAAGCAACTCAAAACATGAAGCAACTATAACCAAAGACCAGCTCCAAACTATGATAACTAAATATCATAGTTGCAAAAGTGAGCTTGAGTCCACCCTAGTTGAATGTCAGAAATGGGTGGAATCATGTAGAGGTTTTGAGATGCTACTCAACAAACAAACCAAAGGTCATGTAAAGTTTGGTTTTGGTTTTGGAACCACTGCTCCAGCTTTTGAAAACACTGACAAAAGGGATCAAAAGTTAGTTGAGGTAGTACCAACTAATTTGAAGGGTCAAGAGATTAAAATCACTGAACCTAATGGCAAGAAAATTGTTCTTGAAAAGCCAGAAGGTTCCTCATCATTCACTGAACTTGAAAAATATGAATTTAAACCTACATGATCTGATGAGTGTGATACTCTTGAGAACTTCAAACCAGTTAATTTCAAAACTCCTGAGGGGAAGACAGCACCACAGGCAAAGGTCATTCCCTTAAAAAACCTTCCAGCAGATGCTCAAACATCTGTTGAAAAGAAGGTTGAAAAAGGAAAAAAGAAAGAAAAGTCTGTCCACTTGTTCTGTGATTTCTGTGAAAAGAAGAATCATGTTACTAAAAACTGTTTTCTTCTAAAAGCATATGATATCAACAAAGGAACAAATGTGTGTGATTCCAATGCCACATGCTCAATATGTGGCAAAAAGAATCACAAAACCAAAGAGTGTCTGTATCTCAAAAATTTTGATGTCAAAATACAAGAGTACAAGGCTAAAACTCTTACAAGTCAAGTGGTGAGTACTTCAAAAGGAAAGCCCAAACAGACTTTTACACCAGTCCAAACATCTGTTACCAAAAGTCTTGAAACATCTGCTCCCAGGGATGTCCAAGTAACAGATGCTCCATCCACAAGCAAGTACCCAAGAGGATATGGACAACCACCAGGTCATAGTCTGTCACATGTTTATGAGGAACCAAAAAGACCTTCTAAACCAAGAGTGAACAGAAATCCCTATGGGTATTATCATCTGTCAGGAAGTGATCAAACAACTGTTGCCCCAAGTGTTGACATTCAAGCACTGGCAAATGGTCAGCAACAGTTGTTGAACTTGATTCAAAAACTAGTTCAAACCACTGATCACCTTCCCAAGTTTAAGGCTGAAAAGTCTGAGGACCCATCCAAAGACAACTTGGCTTTGGACACTCACCAAAACTAATTCATTACTGATGTGCAGGGAGCTTCTGCTTGTTTAGATAGTCTTTGGTATGATAGTGGAGGCTCCAGGCACATGACAGGATGTAGAGCCCTTCTTCTGGACTTCTTAGCTCATGGAGGGGATGATATATCCTTTGGTAATGATTCAAAAGGTAAGGTATTGGGTTCAGGGACTCTTCAGGCTGGGAAACTCATGTTTGAAAATGTTAATCTTATTGATAATCTTAAATTTAATCTTCTTAGTGTTTCACAAATGAGTGACAAAGGTTATGGCTCATTCTTCACTAAGAAAACTTGTAAGATTATTAGGCCAGAAGTGGTGAAAAAGATTGACACCATCATTGCTGAGAGCAAAGCACAACTTGTTGCTCATAGGAGTGGCAGTGTGTATGTAGTTGATATGTTGAAGGACAATCCTATGACAAATGTCTGTCTGTTTTCTCCTGCCTCCACTAAGGAGACAAAATTGTGGCATAGGACGCTAGGTCATACCAACCTTCAAACTATCTAATCTCTCTCCAAACAAAGCCTTGTCAGAGGTTTACCATCAAAAGAATTCAAATGTGATGAGCATTGTGTTTCCTGCTTAAAAGGAAAACAACATAAAAGCTCTTACAAATCCATTGATGAGTCCAAAACAAGTCAATGTCTACAATTGCTGCACATGGACTTGTTTGGCCCAGTTAAAATCATGAGTCTAAGAAGAAAAAGATTTTGTCTTGTCATAGTTGATGATTTTTCTAGGTTTACATGGACTTACTTTTTACAGTCTAAGGATGAGACTGCAGGTATCTTGAAGGACTTTGTCACCAAAGTTGAAAAACAATATGACTTGCCAGTAAAAGTCTTTAGAAGTGACAATGGAACAGAGTTTAAAAATAAGGAGTTGGATGACTTCTGTGTGTCAAAAGGGATTGTGAGGCAGTACAGCATCCCAAGAACACCAGAGCAAAATGGAGTGGTTGAGAGGAAAAATAGAACTCTTATTGAAGCTGTAAACACTGCTTGCTATGTTCAAAACAGAGTTTTGATCAACCCAAGACATCAAAAGACTACTTATGAAATTTTGTTCAAAATCAAACCATTAATCTCATTTTTCAAAATCTTTGGCTGCCCATGTTTCATCTTAAATCTTAAAGATTCCATTTCAAAATTTGCAGCCAAAGTAGATTGTGGATATTTTCTGGGATATTCTTCTACTGCCAAGGCCTATAAAGTGTTTAACACAAGGACCAGGACAAAAGAAGAAACTCTGAATGTAAAGTTCAATGAACTTTCATCCCTAAAAATCCCAGCAAATCCTTCTGAGTTGTTTGATTTAGATAAATTCAAATTTGAAGATATTACTGTCAAAACTAACAATGCAGTTACTCCACAATCTCCACAACAAGATTACAGAACAGATGTTGTAATTTCAAGTCATTATAAAGTCTATTTTGCATCAGAGGAAGCAGTTGTTCAAAACAACTGTCAAAACTCTGTCACAGCTGAGTCAGCCACTGTTGGCCAGTCTTACCCTCAAACCACTGCTTCACCCTTTACATCCACTGCTCAATCATCTGTTGACATAAGTCAAACATCTATTGACAAAAGTCAGTCCAGTTTAACACCACCTGGACTCATTCCCCCACCTCCATTACAAACATCTGTTGGCATTACAGAAGTGTAAACAGATGTTACATCAACAGAGTCACCAAACCTCGGTCCTTCACCTCAAAATGCCATCATACCATATCAGGGAGATCTAATCTACCTAAGAGCTCATCCACCAGATCAAATCATTGGCAACATCAGAGAGGGTGTGCTAACAAGAAGAAAATCCTCAAATATCTGTCTTTTTGCAGGTTTTCTATCTCTCACACAACCTGTCAAGTACCAAGAGGCACTAAAAGACAATAGTTGGGTAGAAGCTATGCAGGAAGAACTCCTTCAGTTAAAAAGACAACAAGTATGGGAACTTGTACCACTTCCTAAGGATGTTTGTCCAATAGGCACAAAGTGGGTCTTCAAAAACAAATCTGATGAAAGGGGTATAGTTGTCAAGAATAAAGCCAGGCTTGTGGTTCAAGGCTTCAGACAAGAAGAAGGGATAGACTATGATGAAACCTTTGCTCCTGTAGCAAGGTTAGAAGCTATCAGACTCTTTCTAGCCTTTGCTGTCAACCACAACATCAAGGTGTATCAGATGGACATCAAATGTGCATTCCTATATGGCAAAATTTAGGAGGAGGTCTATGTATGTCAACCACCTGGTTTTGAAGACACATTCCATCCTGATCGTGTCTATAAGCTTAACAAAGCTTTGTATGGACTCAAGCAAGCACCTAGGGCCTGGTATGAAACTCTTTCCACCTTTCTCTTATCCATTGGTTTCACAAGAGGTAAAATTGATAAAACCTTATTTCTGAAATGGAGAGGGAAAGATTTAATGATTGTTCAAATATATGTGGATGACATCATTTTTGGATCCACATGTAACAAAATGTGTGAAAAGTTTAGGGAACTCATGACAGCATAGTTTGAAATGAGTGCTATGGGTGAACTTCAGTGTTTCCTTGGTCTCCAAGTGAAGCAGCTGCAAAATGGCACATTCATTCATCAAAACAAATATGTGAAAAACTTATTAACTAGATTTGAGATGAATGACTGTAAGCCATGTAGTACACCCATGAGTACAGTCAAGCTACTCACTATTGATGACAAGGATGAACTGGTTGACCAAACACATTACAGATGCATGATTGGGTCTTTATTGTACTTAACTGCATCCAGGCCAGACATTATGTTTGCCACTTGTGTTTGTGCAAGATCCCAGGCTTCACCCAGAAAGTCAAACCTTATTGCTGTGAAAAGGATATCCAGATACCTAAAAGGTGCTCCCACACTTGGTATCTGGTATCCTTCTAATGGAAACATTGAGCTTTCAGGTTATTCAGCTAGTGATTTTGCTGGCTGCCACACCACAAGGAAGTCTACATCAGGAGGGTGCCAGTTTCTAGGAAATGCCTTAGTCTCTTGGCAAAGCAAAAAGCAAGCAGTTGTTTCAACTTCAACAGCTGAGGCTGAATACATTGCTGCTGCAAGCTGTACAGCCCAACTCATGTGGCTTCAAAATCAATTGTTGGATTTTGGGATAACTGCACTAAAGACTCCACTCATGTTGGACAGTCAAGCTGCTGAAAATATCATCAAGAATCCAGTTTCTCACTCAACCACAAAGCACATAGATATCAGACATCATTTTGTCAGAGATAGCTATGAAAAAGGTTTGATTTCTCTGCACCATGTTCCAACAGAGGATCAGTTGGCAGATATGTTGACAAAAGCTTTAGACACATCTACCTTTACAAATCTGATTTCTAGAATTGGTATGCTAAACATGGATTAAACAACAAAAATGTTTTAAATAAAAACATTAAAATGTTTCAGAAAATCAAAACCCATCCTTGAAAATAGCTGTTTGGTTGAAAATTCTGTTAAGGATAAAACAACCACTGTTTCATCCACTCTATCCACTGTTAAGTTGAAAAATCTGTTTCAAACATCTGATCAGATAAAAAAACCACTGCTTGGTTGAAAAATCTGTTTCAAACCTCTGATCAGATAAAACAACTGTTTCATTATCTATATATATATACATATATACATATATACATATATCTATCTATATTAAAAAAAAGTGTTGTTAGCATTAGCACTTTGGTAAACAACAGCTGTTTGCATCAGATCTTTGGCAACAGCTGTATACCACCAGATGTTTGACCATCAGATGTTTGCCACGTCTGCTTCTAAAAGCAGAGTTTTGGCCACATCAGCGATTTCACCAGAGCCTATAAAAACCCTGTTTTACCACAACAGTCGTTACAATGTCTCATTGTATTCAAAATACTGAAACCGCCTTCTTCATCCTCAAACCCTTACTCCAATTACACTCACTCTCACACTCGGAATCCACTACAATGGATCTTCAAGCAAAAGCCACCCACAATTATCTCCCATATCTGGTAAAAACAGATGAAAATGTTCCATTCCATTCCACCATCGACCTCATCTTACAATCCAAATACCTGACAATCCTAACCGCTGATGCTCCTATCTATCTTGATACCCTCCAAGAATTTTGGTTGAATGTTGAGTTTCTTCTTCAAGACAAAAAGCCTACATCCATTATCTCAAAAATTGGAGAGACAAGTATCGTCATTACCCCTGAACTAATATCCACAACCTTCTCACTCAATGACCTGTCAGGTAACGACTATTTCCCTAAGGCAGAGCTTCACACAGAGTTTCAGGAAAGAGGTTATGATGCACAGATGACTAGGTTAACACTTTTCAAAAAGTTTTTCCCACCAGTCATGAATTTTTTCTTTCATACCCTCCTTCTCTGTGTCTCTGCTAAGTCCACTTCCTTTAATGAAATCCCCTTGAGGATTCAGTACTTGGGCTATGCTATGTTGTCAGATTCTGACTTCAATCTATCCCAGGGACTGTTTATGGACTTAGTATCAAATGTGAAAGCCATAAAGTCTAGGTCTAATAATGCTTTTCTGATTTACCCAAGAATTTTGAGTGTAATCCTTCAAAAGGTTTTACCAGAAAAAGATTTTAAAAAGGGTGAGTCAATTCAAATGAAGAGTCTAACTGATGAAACTTTCACAAGAATGCTGGGTTCAACTACCCAAGAAAAAGTATTAAAAGTGTCAAAAGTTTCCAAAACACAAACAAAGAGGACTAAGACAACAACTGTTGCCCAAACCTCTGTGGTTGAGCCCACTGCTCCTGGTGATCATGGCACTACATCAAGTGCTGTGAAACCCACACCAGCCACCTCCAAAAGAAAAGGTCCATCCACAAAAATCACCACTAAACCAAAAGGGGGACTTCTGGAAGACGAGATACCAGAAGAAAACCTTGTTGCAACACAAAAGCAACAAGAAACCACTATTGTTACTTCCTCACAACAGTTGGATATATCTCAACCTGACCATACTCCTCATGACTCCTCACAAAAGGATCATGTTGTAAGCCAAAGGGAAACACATCATGATACATATGAGTCACTTGGCCATATGTTCACAAGCCCCTCTCCCAGGGCTAATTCTCTTTTCACTCCTCCACCTTCACCAACACATGTTCCTCAAACCATGCAACCTCTGTTTGAGGCTAGTGAGAAAACTCAGGAAAATCCCAGTTCCTCTCCTTCACCCATCAATGAGAGTATACCTCCACAAGTGATTGGGACTGAGGAAAATCAATCAGCCATCCCACAAACAGAAGAGGAGGTTACACCCCTAGAGTTCAATGAAACTCTAGGTGAGTTATAAAGTGAAGCAGCCACTACTGATGTAGAGACCATTGTCTCACAACAGGACAGTGGTTACATAGCTAAGACTTCCTACCGAGACAGAATTTGTAACTGGCTATCCTCTTACCTAACAGGCAAAGATTTGCCTCCGTGGAAAGGATGTGAAGGCAACAACTGATGAGGCCACTATAGTGTCCCCAAAATCAGTCGGAAGTCCCCAGAACCAAGAAAAAGGAGCATCTGGTTCTCATTCTTTGGACTCACCTCCTAGAACTGAACCAGTTACAACTACCACTGGTAGGAATTCAGATGATCCTATTAACTTAGGTGATGGGTTAAAATACCAAGAATTGACGGCCAGAGTACAGTCCATTGAAACCTCTGTTGCTGATATCAAATCAGATATCAAGACAATATTGGGATCATTGGCTACACTCACCAAGAGTCAACCATCCACAGCTGATATTGCTAGTGAGCTATGGAAATCTATTTCTCCCATCATCATAGCTCATAGAAAACTAGCAGATCAGACTCATGAAACCTACATGGCTGAAATCAGAAAGGGAACAACAGCAGCAAGTTGAAGATTTGGGTTCCTCAAATAGGAAGAAAATGCCTGCCAAACATGTCAGAAAACCACCATCTAAACCTGTTGCTAAAACCACTGCTATCAAAACCACTGCTGCCACCAAAACCACTGATACCACCACAACATCTGAACCTATCACCACAACCACCAAACTAACATCTGAACCTATCACCACAGCCACCAAACCAACCACTGAACCTACAACCACTCCACCACCTAAATCCCAAACATCTGCTGGTTCTACAAAAGTGCCAACAGATGTTAACACAGCCACTACCTCTACACCACCATCACCAAAAATCTTGTACAGAAAGAAGAGAAAATCTACCTTTGTTGTACAGGATGAAAACATTCACACATCACCACCTATTACTTCAACCACACAATCTACACCCATATCTGCCATTCCACTTTCATCATTCTCACCACATACCTCACAATTTACATCCCATAGACCACCACCAACCATCACACCATTGGTTGTTCAGTATCCCCTTGAACTTGATCTACTCAAGGGGGAAATGCAATCCTTCTACAATACTGAACAACCATCTGAAAGATCTTTCCCATCTCTTCCACATTTTCCTGTTCCCCTAAACTTAGACAAATATCTAAAATACAAGGCTGAAAGAGCAGATGCCATCATAAAAGAGAAATGCAAAGGGAAAGATGACAGGACTACTCAGGGCATCCATTCAGCAGAGCTTAGCAAACTGAGAAGGATTGAAGATTTTGCTAAGACCCTGAGCAACTCTATGTCTACCATGCCTCTCAGCAGTGACATGGAAAGGGATGTTAGGGAATCTCTTCTTGAACAGATCTTGGCAACCATGCCTTATAAAGCAAATAAGAAACAGTTTGCAGGCTGGACCACTCATGCTCTCAGAGAAGAACTCTTAAGAATTGAAGAGATGGCCAAGAATCCCCCAGCTAAGGTCTCTGCCCCTGATTTCAGTAAAGGCAGAGATCCAGCCAGAGCATTGAAATTCAAAAGAATGAGACAAGAAATTGTGGCTGCTGACTATGGGGAGATGAGGTCTGTTGCAAGATGGTCAGAGCTGAGGTTGGTTGAAACCTACAAGAAGCTAGAAGAAAACAGGAAGATAGACCCTAACTTGCCCAGAAAACCTATCTACTCTGATGAACCCCTGATGAAGAGACCTCAACAGGCTTTTACATTAGACAGCCTACTTGATACTTCTGATCTATCAGCTGCTGCAAGAAGACAATTCAAAAAGAAGAAAGAAATGTCTGAAGAGGATTAGAAGAATTTTGCTGATACTTTTATAAAGGAGGGCCTCTACAATCAAGTACACTTTTTCTCAGATCCCACTACTGAAAGACTCAGAGAACTCATTGGGAGACCTCCATCACCAAACTCATCTAGAATAAAAATGCATCTCAGCAAATCCTCTGATTCAAAAATTCTAAAATGGAAGGTCAACAAAGACACCCATGAATTGACTTTGCTCAGATCAGATGGAGAAGCTCAAAAACTAAGCATGGATGATGCATATTGCCTGTGTGCAGATGACCTCCAAACACTGCTGAACCTTGAGCTTGAAAGAGATGCAGAAGACCTCTACTCTTTGAACTTTGAGTTACAATTCAAAGGTCAAATCAGAGAAAGTCTGATGAGGAATAAAGATCAAGAATAAAGTCTAGTTTTGGCATCATCTGTTCTAGGGGGAGATTGTTGGGTCTGCTGACCTGGAGAAGAACAGATGATTGAAAAGCCAAAATATACTAACAGTTGATCCATATTAATAAACAGCATTTCCAACATACTCCTCCCAAAAGACTGTTGACCCTAACAACTGTTTTACCCAAACAACTGCTGTGACAACTGCTGCTGCTAAAGGACTGTTGGATAACAGCTGATAGAGAACAACTGCTGACCAAAGGTCTGATAAAGAACAACTGCTGATCAAGTGCTGAAGACTAAAGGTCTGTTGGAGCCAACAGCACTTAGGCTCCAACAGATGATACAAGACCATCAGAGTTTTCCTCAACGGTAGTTTACCTTATAGTGTTTTGTAATGTAACGGTAGTTTGTATAGGGCAGATGTTTTATGTTGTTATTCTGTTAGAGGTCACTATCTTAGGTGACGTCAGCCCAGGTCACCAGTGGTTTAGATTTGTCTATAAATAGAACAGTGCTTGTAATGTTCTATTTACCACTCACAACATTCTCTCAGACAAACAATCACAGAGTGATCAGGCTGAGGGGGAGTACTTGTATAATCGTTTGTAATCATTTGAGTTTATGAAAGCATTCGATTGAAAAACATTTATTTCTTTTGTTTTGATTATAGTTTATTATTCCGCTGCACTTTCCATATATATTCACTTCATTCATTTCTCATTTTACTTAAACAAATCAAAACAATCAAACTCAGATCCTAACATAAAGTTAACAAAATATATATGGACTAAAATAGTCGGGTTGAGTATTATATAGCTCATGAGATATTCCGACAAAGAGGAATATAAGTTTGATACTATTATCCATCTTTTAGCATAAGTACTCTCTTTATAGTTTACTATAATCACAGTTTACAGTGATAATACCTAGGCATCATCGAGAGACCCTGTAGAACTTTTAAAGGGAGAATTTATTTTGAAAGACCTTGAGATAGTTTAATTATTGCTCGGCCTACAGTTCGAGTATATGTGATAATATGTTTATCAATCCATCAAAGTATATCGAGAAATGTTGGGACATTTTACAATGGATAAAGCTCATACATAAAGTACATTAAAGGTTATCCAATTAATTGCTATTGAAAACAAATTTTTCATCTCTTACCATTGTAGAGATTCTCACTCTAAATGTACCATAGTTAAATGCATATGTGCATTTATGTCTTGCTAGCATTGCATGACTATAATAGTTTTTATTTGAACTTATTGTCATGGTTTAGTATGTGTCAAGTAAAGAGGCATTGGAATGGGTTATTAGAACTACTTTGTTACATCAAAGGTATGTAAGATTTGAAATTATATTTTACTAACCTATGAAAACAAGTTTGGCTAGTTTTATAGATGCAGGGAATGTAATACAACATAGTTGTGAATATTATGGTATTTGCTCACAAGAGGAGGAACCAGAAGTCTCATATTAAGATCATACAACATTGCTTAACATAAGGGATTGCATGTCAAGGGATCAAGCAACAAATCATTGACTACAAAAGATTTGAGCAAATTCTACGGAGATCTACACCAGTCACTTAGAGAATAGATGTTCATATGAGGGGAAGCATTATACAAGTTGCACTCCTTTTCCCTTCACTAAGTTTTATCCCATTGGGTTTTCTTAGTAAGGTTTTTAATGAGGCAACATTATCAGAGGGAGACAATATGCGCTGCACTCTTTTTCCCTTAGCTATGGTTTTGTCCCACTGGGTTTTCCTGGCAAGGTTTTTAACGAGGCAACATCTCCAAGCGTATGAAGTTGATAACCAAGGGGTAGTGTTATAAATATATTATATTGTGGTTATCAATGCCTAAATTAGATTAGGCTTGTTCCCCAAGAATTCTCATTCCTATTTATACCCATTGTATCTTATTTGTAATACACACTTAATTAATAAGATTTTAGATCTTTCTCCCTATTCTTCTTCTCATATTACTTTGCTATTAGGCTAGTTTCACAACAATATAGAGTTTGAAATGTGAGTACGAGCCAATTGATCTAAACTAAACTTTGTATTGCCTACTAGGATTTCAAATGCACAACCAAATAGAAACCAAACAACCGTAAAGTCGTTCAAAACATGTAACTAAAATTGTTGTACTAGACTATGATTCCCGAAACACTTCGAATCAACAACTTTATTGTTAGTGTTGGAAATCCTTGTACCAGTTTTAATTGTATTTATAAAATCATATATATATATATATATATTAGGTTCCCGTACAAAAGACATTTTTTGTACAAAGTGTGAGAAGTCTATGTAGTCATTGTGTTTTAAATTTTAGCTATGATGTTTTTGATTCCTTTTGCATTGTATTATATAGAAACACGCCAAATGGAACAATTTAAAACACAATCAAATGTATTTTAGACAAGAAATTTAAAACACACAGATTACTTTCTTCGTATGGTGTTTTAGATTACATATCTAGAACACATTAATTAGTGTTTGAAATTGTTAATGTTTGTGTTTTTCCATATAATACTATGTCAAAAGAATATAAAACATCATGCCTGAAATTTAAAACACAATGCCTATATAGACTTCTCACACTTTGTACAAAAAATGTCCTTTGTACATGAACCCCACCATATATATATATACACATATATATTGGAAGCGTGAAACAAAACCAAACGATTTCCATCATAGAATCCAATTGCACAATACATGTAAATAATCATAACACACCATAAGATGTTTAGTTTTATATCTCAACGGAACAGCAAGTTGTAGCACGATGGATTGACAAACGGTTCCGCTAGTGTACCAAACACGAAAGCTCCCAAACCCTTGAATCAACATCTTGAATCAACAACTGCACGTAAACACAAGTGAAGACGAGAGAGTTATGTGGTGGTCGGCGGCGGCCGACCTTGAGGTGGTGACAACGAGATAGAGGGAGGGAGAGAGAAAGGAGTGAGGGAGTGGTGGTTAGGGTTTTGATTATGTTCCGAACTGTAGATTAGGTTAAAACATAATGTCTTTAAATAGGTTAACTGTTTGCAAAAGACACCCCTAATCTTTCATATTTTAATTATAATCTGTATTATAATTATTACCCTATTATTATTATTATCAAATAATAATAATTCTCCCAACATGGTATTTTATTAACTCTTTAATAAAATACAAACATTATTATTCTATAATAATAATAATATATCTTTCTCATTTTCTTATTCCAAATAATAAAACCACACTTCATGTTATAAAATATATATTCAACAATATATATTTATTCTTTGTTTGTCCTCCAAAGTGTAACTTTTTGGATCGTATCGAGATAGCAACCTTCATGTTGCATCATATAGACATCTTCAGTAAGATGTCCATTCAAAAATGTAGTTTTGACATCCATCTATCATATTTTATAGCCATAATATGCTACTATGGCAATCAATATCCTAACCGAATTAAACATTGCTAATGGCAAAAAAGTATCCTCATAATCAATTCCTTAAATCTGAGTGAAGCCTTTTTGCTACACGCCTTGCATTAAAAGTTTGCACTTTTCCATCTATGTCTATTTTCTTCTTGATTCAAGTTATTGAAATAATAATGTTTTGCTAAAACAAACCACCACCAAAATATCACATGAAGTTGTGTATCCATATTCAACCACCAACTTTGGAACAAAGCTATTCATCCAATTCAAATATTTAGCTTTTAAAATAATCAAAATACACCACCTGGAATTGCTATTTCAAAGAAGTAATTAGTAACTTCATATGCATCTTCAACCATCAAAAGCTTAATCTTTGATATTTAAGTATTATAATTATACTTTTACTTTCACTTTAACGCTATCTGACTAAGGAGCAGTGAACCACAATGCGTTATTAGGGATTGTAGTTCATCTTCGTGACAAGTTTGCCATTAACCAGATCGTCGGGTAGGGTTTTGTGATTGTAAACCAGATTACGATGAAGGGTAATGCGCTTCGTGAAATCATTGCCATGTTAGGATTTTGATGGGAGAATAAAGTGTCTATTTGTTGTTTTTGAATTTTTAAAAAATGTATTACAAAAGGGCAAAGAGGTAATTTGTTAAGAGACGAGGAATTGTGTAATTACTTTTAAGCCTTGGGTAATATGTAGTAATGCCTCTTAGCAAGGTTAAATATGTAAAAAACATCTAAAAAGGCGGGAAAAAGCAATGGAGATAACCCCTTAAAGTAACATGTGTCCCCATTTGGTTTCTTTTATTATATAGTATATAGATTCTACAATATTCATCACCATACTTATATTTTGTGTGGGGTTGATATAACAATTAAACAACCTTTGTGTAGTGCTTTCCCTCGGTGTAACCCTTGAATCTTACCATGTTGGTAGTGTTCTTGAATGTCTATACTCGGGCATATTAAACCAACATTTCTTCACTTCCTTAAACCAACTTCTCAGGTCTAGGAGTATTTAGAGTTGCAACCGCATATCTACTTGGTATGGTTCTTTGTCGATTTTCTTCAAAAGTTGTAGTGAAAAAAGGAAAAGGGGTCATAAATTTTGGGAATGTGTGGTCATCATGAGAATCAAATATGGAAGAAAAGAAAATCAATTGACTAGAACTGTATTAGGCAGTAGGCGCTGTTTGGTGGCCTCATAACAAGTCCATTAAGAAGTTGACTCTGAATCAATGAACTTAAGTATCTTTGGTTCACTGATAGCACACCTCTGAATAAGTCAATAAGCCTCTTACCCATTAAGTTTCAAAATGATCTTGAATAAAATTTTTACCCCTTTATCCATTCACATATGTTCATAACTCTCAGCCAGGAACTCATGCACCACCTCCTTACGCAGAAATTGCCAAACAACCCCTAATTTACAAACAATTCGTTGTGAGAAAAGAAGTCGCCATAATTGGAGTTGGCTTTCAAGGAATGCGGAATAAAGGGCATACTTGTCATTTTAAAAATTCTAACAAAGCGGTAGACCTGCAATACAAGAAAGGTGACCTTTAGCGACGACCACAATTGCGACAACAATAGGCAATAGCAGCAACAAACACATGTATCCCCGCTATTGCCTATTTTTGCCGCAAGTCGCTGCTAAAGCTCACAATCTATGTGATCTTGCAAGAATTGATCCTGACCCTTGATGATGAGATGATCCAACAACCCACACCATCCCCTCCTTTTCTTCTCTTATTCAAACAAACACACCACACCTCGTATCTTTTTCAACAAATACACACACACACCAAAGTCCCATCGGCCCGTCGTCAACCTCCACCACCAGAAAGTCTCCACCATCGTCAAGCTACGGTTCACGTGAACACCAGCACCTCCGTCAACACCAATGTCTCTGGCACCACCATCAACTCCAACACCACGTTAACACTATGTGACACCCGGCATATTCAGCTTAACATTTTGCAAAACATATAAGTCTACCTTAGCGAAAAACATTTATTAACATACTTAACTGGGTCAGTTGTGTCGGGTCACATTACATATTGTCCAGGGTTCACTGATCTGGAGGATCATTGGGGGTTGTTTTGTGTACACTCTAGTCTTGAGTCCCGTTGGTGAAATTACATAAATTGAATTGAGTGTTATACATAGATCGATACATACATGTGATATAATGTGCAAATACATGTTTTAACGGTGTAAACATGATGGTAAATGATTCTATATTCTTAACATATGTTAGGATTACATATTCATGTGTTAGGATGTGTTAAAACGCGTTTAAACGACAAAACTGGAAAATCTGGAAAACATGTATACTGGTTCGACCTTAAGGGGGGTCGAACCAAGGGAATGTGTCACACCCCAACCCAAAACAGGCTGACATGTCACACTTACAGATATCAAATACCAAACAAAGTCCATAAAACGTTAAATAGAAATCCAACGGAATAATGAAGTTTGTTGGGTCTACTGACTTGGAGAAGAACTAATGATTGGAAAGACAAAATATACTACTCAGTTGATCCTAGAAATAAACAACATACTTCTCCGAAAATACTGTTGACCCTAACATCTGCTGTACTCAACAACTGTTGGAAACAACTGCTGCTGCAAAGGACTGCTAGATAAACAACTGCTTGAGAACAACTGCTGACTAAAGGACTGATGAAGAACAACTGCTGACTAAAGTGCTGAAGACTAAAGGTCTGTTGGAGCCAACAACACTTAGGCTCAAACAGATGATACAAGACCATCAGATTTTTCCTCAACAGCAGGTTACCTTACAGTGTTTTACAATGTAACAGTAGTTTGTATTTAACAGATGTTTTATGTTGTTATTCTGTTAGAGGTCACTGTCTTAGGTGACGTCAGCTTAGGTCATCAATGGTTTAGATTTGTCTATAAATAGAACAGTGCTTGTACTGTTCTATTCATCACTCACAACATTCTCTTAGACAAACAATCACAGTGTGATCAGGCTGAGGGGGAGTACTTGTAATATTGTAATCTTTCAATTAATGAAAGCTTTCGATTAAAAACAATTATACTCTTGTTTTGATTTATAGTTTATCATTCCGCTGCACTTTCCATTTATATTCACTTCATTCTTCTTATCTTAACTTAAATAAATCAAAACAATCAAACTCAGATCCTAACAATTAGTATCAGAGCTTGGTCAATTAAATTCGATCTAACCAGTCAATTTAATATAAATAGATCAGCTCACAATTATTGATATCGTTTGTTTGTCGGATTGAAAACAGAGTAATAGTTTATTTTCGATTCAACCGTTTGTAAACAGACTTTGTTTTCAAAAAATCAGAGAATGGCTTCCATCAATCACGATCCACACAATACTGGCACGAACAACAAGCCACCGATGCTTGTCAGATCTGAATACAATATCTGGCAAAGTCGGATGAGCCATGTTCCAGCTCAACAGAACACTGGGTTTTGGAAGTCGGTTATCTTCGGACCACATGTTCCGATGGTGCCGAGTACGGAAGATCCCAAGGTTCAGGAGCCTAAGAAACTTGAAAACTACTCTGACCAGGATTTTCAGAAAATTGAGTTAGATGCTAAGGCCTTTAGTATTGTGGCCATGGCTCTACCCAATGATATATATGTTGGGCTGTTACACTGTAACAGTGCAAAGGAGTTGTGGGATGCACTGAAAGAACAATTTGGTGGGACTGAAGAGGTTATTGAAAACAACCGTGAAATAATTAACCAACAATATGAAACATTCAGTCATGTTAAGGGAGAGTCATTAACTCAACAATTTGAGAGGTTTAACTGTCTCATTAGTGAACTAAAACTAGTTGGTCTAACTTACCCTCATTCAACTTTGAACCATAGGTTTTTAAGATCATTACCAAATAAATGGGAAACTATTGCTATAGTTATGAAAAACTCAATTGCATTCAAGGACCTATCACTGACCCAGCTTCATGGTAAGCTCTTGACCTATGAGAGAGAGCTTAACCAGAAATAGAAGCTCCAGGACTCTGGAAAAGTGTCTGATGACTATGTATTTGGTAATACATCACTTCTGGGTCATGATGAGGTGCCTGGTAATAGTAAGGATCAGAGTTATGATCATTTCATTGACATAACTTCAGGTTTTAACTCAGGTTTTAACTCTGATTCTTATTCACCAAACTATGCTTTTACAGCAAGTGGTGGTGATATCCAGGCATCTGATAACATATCCTTTGAGTATGATGACTTAAAATACTTTGACCCTGATGATTTGGAAGAAATGGACATTATGCACCAATTGGCCCTTCTCAGTGTAAGAACTAACAATTTTTACAAGAAAACTGGGAGAAGGTTTCCAGGGTTAACTGGCAGGTCAAAAGTGGGGTTGGATAAATCAAAGATAAAGTGTTATAAATGTCATAGACTTAGTCATTTTGCTAGGGAATGTAGGAGTCAACATGGTACACCTATGATTACCTATCCAAATCAAAGGCCACAGACCAACACTTATCAAAGTTCCTATAATACCCCTGGACCAAATGTGCAAAACACTGCTCATTTTGCACAGTCCTCAAACACTGTTCCTTTCCAGTATGTCCAAACCACTGTTCCTCAGATCCATTATGTGCAAACCCGTGTTGCTAAGGCACCTGTGCCAATGACTGCTGCTCCACCCTCTGCTCCTGTAGAGACCAGTCAACAGAGTTTCTTCACACAAGGCTTTGTTGATTGGAGCAGTCTACCAGATGAGTTGACAAATGAAAATTTTGCACTAGTTGCCAAAGCTGAAAATGAACCAGAAAATTTTTGTTTCATGGCTATGGTAGAAGAGGTTGATTCTGAGAAGGTGGTAACTGAATCTGTTGTTATGACTGATGATATTGTTGATAAGGTAGTTGCTAGTGAAAAATCTGAAGAAGAGGTTGTGAGTGCAAGTGTGATTGTGCATTGATGGCTGCTGCTAAGGTATCTCCTCAAATCCTTAAAGATTTGTGTTCTAACAAATGTGTAATAGCATTTGCTAACATTAAAGAGGTAAATGAAAACCTTAGAAAGAAAATTTTAGATGATGAAGTTAAATTTGAGAAAATTTCAAAAGAGTTAAAATCAAATTTGACTGAAAAAGAATCTGAAATAAGCAGCTTAAAACATGAAGCAACTATAACCAAAGACCAGCTCCAAACTATGATAACTAAATATCATAGTTGCAAAAGTGAGCTTGAGGCCACCCAAGTTGAATGTAAAAAATGGGTGGAATCATGTAAAGGTTTTGAGATGCTCCTTAACAAACAAACCAAAAGTCATGTGAAGTTTGGGTTTGGTTTTGAAACCACTGCTCTAGCTTTTGAAAACACTGACAAAAGGGATCAAAAGTTAGTTGAGGTAGTACCAACTAATTTGAAGGGTCAAGAGATTAAAATCACAGAACCTGATGGCAAGAAAATTGTTCTTGAAAAACCAAAAGGTTCCTCATCATTCACTGAACTTGAAAAATATGAATTTAAACCTACTGGGTCTGATGAGTGTGATACTCTTGAGAACTTCAAACCAGTTGAATTCAGAAACCCTGATAGTAAGAAAGCACCACAGGCAAAGGTCATTCCCTTGAAAGATCTTCCAGCAGATGATCAAACATCTGTTGAAAAGAAGACTGAAAAGGGGAAAAAGAAAGAAAAGTTTGTTCACTTGTTCTGTGATTTCTGTGAAAAGAAGTATCATGTTACTAAAAACTGTTTTCTTCTAAAAGCATATGATATCAACAAAGGAACAAGTGTGTGTGATTCTAAGACCACATGCTCAATATGTGGTAAGAAGAATCACAAAACCAAAGAGTGCCTGTATCTCAAAAACTTTGATGTCAAAATACAAGAGTACAAGGCTAAAACTCTTGCAAACCAAGTGGTGAGTACTTCAAAATGAAAACCCAAGCAGACTTTTGCTCCAGTTCAAACATCTGTTACCAAAAACTTGGAAACATCTGCTTCCAGAGATGTTCAAGTAACAGATGCTCCAACCACCAACAAGTACCCAAGGGGATATGGACAACCACCTTGTCATAATCTGCCACATGTTTATGAAGAACCCAAGAGGCCTTCTAAACCAAGAGTGAACAGAAATCCCTATGGATACTATCATCTATCAGGAAGTGATCAAACATCTGTTGCACCAAGTGTTGACATCCAAGCACTGGCAAATGGTCAGCAACAGTTGTTGAACTTGATTCAAAAACTAGTTCAAACCACTGATCACCTTCCTAAGCTTGAGGGTGAAAAGTCTGTGGACCCATCCAAAGCCAACTTGGCTTTGGACACTCACCAAAACTAATCAATTACTGATGTGCAGGGAGCTTCTGCATGCTTAGATAGCCTTTGGTATGTAGATAGTGGAGGCTCCAGGCACATGACAGGATGTAGAGCCCTTCTTCTAGACTTCTTAGCTCATGGAGGGGGTGATATATCCTTTGGTAATGATTCAAAAGGTAAGGTGTTGGGTTCAGGGACTGTTCAGGCTGGAAAACTCAAGTTTGAAAATGTCAATCTTATGGATAATCTTAAATTTAATCTTCTTAGTGTATCACAAATGAGTGACAAAGGGTATGGCTCATTCTTCACTAAGAAAACTTGTATGATTATTGGGCCAGAATTGGTGAAAAAGATTGATACCATCATTGTTGAGAGCAAAGCACAACTTGTTGCTCATAGAAGTGGCAATGTGTATGTAGTTGATATGTTGAAGGATAATCCTATGGCAAATGTCTGTCTGTTTTCTGCTGCCTCCACTAAAGAGACAGAACTGTGGCATAGGAGACTGGGTCACGCCAACCTTCAAACTATCAACTCACTCTCTAAACAAAGCCTTGTCAGTGGTTTACCATCAAAAGAATTCAAATGTGATGAGCATTGTGTTTCTTGCTTAAAAGGAAAACAACATAAAAGCTCTTACAAATCCATTGATGAGTCCAAAACAAGTCAATGTCTACAATTGTTGCACATGGACTTGTTTGGCCCAGTTAAAATCACGAGTCTAAGAAGAAAGAGATTTTGTCTTGTCATAGTTGATGATTTTTCTAGGTTTACATGGACTTACTTTTTACACTCTAAGGATGAGACTGCAGGTATCTTGAAGGACTTTGTCACCAAAGTTGAAAAACAATATGACTTGCCAGTAAAAGTCTTTAGAAGTGACAATGGAACAGAATTTAAAAATAAGGAGTTGGATGATTTCTGTCTGTCAAAAGGGATTGTGAGGCAGTTTAGCATCCCAAGAACACCAGAGCAAAATGAGGTGGTTGAGAGAAAAAATAGAACTCTTATTGAAGCTGCATTAACCATGCTAGCAGATTCTGGTTTGCCACTTTCCGTCTGGGCAAAAGCTGTAAACACTGCTTGCTATGTTCAAAACAGAGTTTTGATCAACGCAAGACATCAAAAGACTGCTTATGAAATTTTGTTCAAAATCAAACCATTAATCTCATTTTTCAAAATCTTTGGCTGCCCATGTTTCATTCTAAATCTTAAAGATTACATTTCAAAATTTGCAGCCAAAGTAGATTGTGGATATTTTCTAGGATATTCTTCTACTGCCAAGGCCTATAAAGTGTTTAACACAAGGACCAGGACAATAGAAGAAACTCTGAATGTAAAGTTCAATGAACTTTCATCCCTAAAAATCCCAGCAAATCCTGCTGAGTTGTTTGATCTAGATAAATTCAAATTTGAAGATATTACTGTCAAAACTAACAGTGTAGGTATTCCACAATCTCCACAACAAGATTATAGAATAGATGTTGTGATTCCAAATCACTATAAAGTCTATTCTGCATCAGAGGAAGCAGCTGTTCAAAACACCTGTCAAAACTCTGTCACAACTGAGTCAGCCACTGTTGGTCAGTCTTACCCTCAAACCACTGCTTCACATATTACATCCACTTCTCAATCATCTGTTGACAAAAGTCAAACCTCTGTTGACAAAAGTCAGTCCAGTTTTACACCACTTGGACCCATTCCCCCACTTCCATTTCAAACATCTATTGGCACTACAGAAGTGCAAATAGATGTTACATCAACAGAGTCACCAAACCTCTGTCCTTCACCTCAAAATTCCATCATACCATATAAAGGAGATCTAATCTACCTAAGAGCTCATCCACCAGATCAAATCATTGGCAACATCAGAGAGGGTGTGCTCACAAGAAGCCAATCCTCAAATATCTGTCTTTTTGCAGGCTTTCTATCTCTCACACAACCTGTCAAGTACCAAGAGGCACTAAAAGACAACAAGTATGGGAACTTGTACCACTGCCTAAGGATGTTTGTCCAATTGGCACAAAGTGGGTCTTCAAAAACAAAACTAATGAAAGGGGTATAGTTGTCAAGAATAAAGCCAGGCTTATGGTTCAAGGCTTCAGACAAGAAGAAGGGATAGACTATGATGAAACCTTTGCTCCTGTAGCAAGGTTAGAAGCTATCAGACTCTTTCTAGCCTTTGCTGTCAACCACAACATTAAGGTGTATCAGATGGACATCAAATGTGCATTCCTATATGGCAAAATTTAGGAGGAGGTCTATGTATGTCAACCACCTGGTTTTGAAGACACATTCCATCCTGATCATGTCTATAAGCTTAACAAAGCTTTGTATGGACTCAAGCAAGCACCTAGGGCCTGGTATGAAACTCTTTCCACCTTTCTCTTATCCATTGGTTTCACAAGAGGTGAAATTGATAAAACCTTATTTCTGAAATGGAGAGGGAAAGATTTAATGATTGTTCAAATATATGTGGAAGACATCATTTTTGGATCCACATGTAACAAAATGTGTGAAGAGTTTAGGGAACTCATGACAGCATAGTTTGAAATGAGTGCTATGGGTGAACTTCAATGCTTCCTTGGTCTCCAAGTGAAGCAGCTGCAAACTGGCACATTCATTCATCAAAACAAATATGTGAAAAATTTGTTAACTAGATTTGAGATGAATGACTGTGAGCCATGTAGTACACCCATGAGTACAGTCAAGCTACTCACTATTGATGACAAGGATGAACTGGTTGACCAGACACATTACAGATGCATGATTGGGTCTTTATTGTACTTAACTGCATCTAGGCCAGACATTATGTTTGCCACTTTTGTTTGTGCAAGATCCCAGGCTTCACCCAGAAAGTTAAACCTTATTGTTGTGAAAAGGATATTCAGATACCTAAAAGGTGCACCCACACTTGGTGTCTGGTACCTTGCTAATGGAAACATTGAGCTTTCAGGTTATTCAGATAGTTATTTTGCTGGCTGCCACACCACAAGGAAGTCTACATCAGGAGGGTGCCAGTTTCTAGGGAATGCCTTAGTCTCTTGGCAAAGCAAAAAGCAAGCAGTTGTTTCAACTTCAACAGTTGAGGCTGAATACATTGTTGTTGCAAGCTGCACAGCCCAACTCATGTGGCTTCAAAATCAACCGCTGGATTTTGGGATAACTGCACTAAGAACTCCACTCATGTTGGACAGTCAAGCTGCTGAAAATATCATCAAAAATCCAGTTTCTCACTCAACCACAAAGCACATAGACATCAAACATTATTTTGTCAGAGATAGCTATGAAAAAGGTTTGATTTATCTGCACCATGTTCCAACAGAGGATCGGTTGGCAGATGTGTTGACAAAAGCTTTAGACACATCTACCTTCACAAATCTAATTTCTAGAATTGGTATGCTAAACATGGACTAAACAACAAAAATGTTTTAAAAAAACATTAAAATGTTTCAGAAAATCAAAATTCATCCTTAAAATAGCATTTTGGTTGAAAAATCTGTTAAGGATAAAACAACCACTGTTTCATCCACTCTATCTACTGTTAGTTGAAAAATCTGTTTCAAACATCTGATCAAATAAAACAACCACTGTTTGGTTGAAAAATCTGTTTCAAACCTCTGATCAGATAAAACAACTGTTTCATTATATATATATACATATATACATATATCTATCTATATAAAAAACAAGTGCTGTTAGCATCAGCACTTTGGTAAAACAACAGCTGTTTGCATCAGACCTTTGGCAACAACTGTATACCACCAGATGTTTGGCCATCAGATGTTTACCACGTCTGCTCCTAAAAGCAGAGTTTTGGCCACATCAGCGGTTTCACCAGAGCCTATAAAAACGCTGTTTTACCACAACAGTCATTACACTGTCTCATTGTATTCAAAATACTGAAACCGCATTCTTCATCCTCAAACCCTTACTCCAATTCCACTCACTCTCACACTCGAAATCCATTACAATGGATCTTCAAGCGAAAGCCACCCACAATTATCTCCCATATCTGGTAAAAACAGATGAAAACGTTCCATTCCATTCCACCATCGACATCATCTTAAACTCCAAATACCTGACAATCCTAACCGCTAATGCTCCTATTTACCTCGATACCCTCCAAGAATTTTGGTTGAATGCTGAATTTCTTCTCCAAGACAAAAAGCCTACATCCATTATATCAAAACTTGGAGAGACAAGTGTCGTCATTACCCCTGAACTAATATCCACAACCTTCTCACTCAATGACCTGTCAGGTAAAGACTCTTTCCCTAAGGCAGAGATTCACTCAGAGTTTTAGTAAAGAGGTTATGATGCACAAATGACTGGGTCAACACTTTTCAAAAAGTTTTTCCCACCAGTCATGAAATTTTTCTTTCATACCCTCCTTCTCTGTGTCTCTGCTAAGTCCACTTCCTTTAATGAAATCCCATTGAGGATTCAGTACTTGGGTTATGCTATGTTGTCAGACTCTGACTTCAATTTATCCCAGAGACTGTTTATGGACTTAGTATCAAATGTGAAAGCCATAAAGTCTGGGTCTAATAATGCTTTTCTGATTTACCCAAGAATTTTGAGTGTAATCCTTCAAAAGGTTTTACCAGAAAAAGATTTTAAAAAGAGTGAGTCTGTTCAAATGAAGAGTCTAACTGATGAAACTTTCACAAGAATGCTGGGTTCAACTACCCAAGAAAAAGTATTAAAAGTGTCTAAAGTTTCAAAAACACAAACAAAGAGGGCTAAGACAACAACTGTTGTCCAAACCTCTGTTGTTGAGCCCACTGCTCCTGGTGATCATGGCACTACATCCAGTGCTGTGAAACCCACACCAGCCACCTCCAAAAGAAAACGTCCATCAACAAAAACCACCACTAAACCCAAAAGGGGGTTTCTGGAAGATGAGATACCAGAGGAAAACCCTGTTGCAACACAAAAGCAACAAGAAACCACTGTTGTTACTTCCTCACAACAGATGGATATATTTCAACCTGAACAAACTCCTCATGAATCCTCACAAAAGGATCATGTTGTAAGCCAAAGGGAAACACATCATGATACATATGCGTCACTTGGCCATATGTTCACAAGCCCCTCTCCTAGGGCTAATTCTCTTTTCACTCCTCCACCTTCACCAAAACATGTCCCTCAAACCATGCAACCTCTATTTGAGGCTATTGATAAAACTCAGGAAAATCCCAGTTCCTCTCCTTCGCCCATCAATGAGAGTATACCTCCACAAGTGACTAGGACCGAGGAAAATCAATCAGCCATCCCACAAGCAGAAGAGGAGGTTACACCCCTAGAGTTCAATGAAACTCTAGGTGAGTTTTCAAGTGAAGCAACCACTACTGATGTAGAGACCATTGTCTCACAACAGGATAGTGGTTACATAGCTAAGACTTCCTTGAAGGCAACAACTGATGAGGCCACTATAGTGTCCCCAAAATCAGTTGGAAGTCCCCAAAACCAAGAAAAAGGGGCATCTGGTTCTCATCCTTTGGACTCACCTCCTAGGACTGAACCAGTTACAATTACCACTTGTAGGAATCCAGATGATCCTATTAACTTAGGTGATGGGTTAAAATACCAAGAATTGACAGCCAGAGTACATTCCATTGAAACCTCTTACCAAGAGTCAACCATCCACAGCTGATATTGCTAGTGAGCTATGGAAATCTGTTTCCCCCATCATCATAGCTCATAGAAAACTAGTTGATCAGACTCATGAAACATATATGGCTGAGATCAGAACTATGGTGGATGCTAGGTACAAAGATACTCAAGCTGACATTAAATCCATCAAAGATCATTTGCTGAAGACCACTGGCTCTGCCCCTACCACAATTCTCAGAGATGAAGATGATGATGACTTCACTGCTGATGATGCCAAAAAGGGGGAGAGTGGCAGAGATAGATTGCCAAAGCTAGATCCCTTTGGTTGTCCACCCTTACAAAAGGGAAAATCAAAGTCTGCCAACAAACCAGGGTCTACTCATAAAGCACCACAACATCAACAACAACCGAATGTTCAATCCTCTGCTGCTACTGAAACTACCAAAACCAGCAAAGCAAAGGAAGTTGATACCTCTGCCAATGAAGAAGCTGAAAAAGCTGCTGAGTAAAAGCAAAAGAGGGCTGACACTTTGCAAGTTAAGGCATAATTCTTGGTACAATTAAAGAAAGAACAGCAACAAGAAGTTGAAGATGTGGGTTCCTCTAAAAGGAAGAAAATGCCTGCCAAACATGTCAGACAACCACCATCCAAACTTGCTGCTAAAACCACTGCTACCAAAACCACTGCTGCTACCAAAATCACTGATACCACCACAATATCTGAACCTATCACTACAACTACCAAACCAACCACTGAACCTACTACCACAACCACCAATACACCATCTACAACCACTCTACCACCCAAATCCCAAACATCTGCTAGTTCTACAAAAGTGCCAACAGATGTTAACACAACCACTACTTCAACACCACCATCACCAAAAATCTTGTACAAAAGGAAGAGAAAATCTACCTTTGTGGTACAGGATGAAAATATTCACACATCACCACCTACTACTTCAACCACACAATCTACACCTATATCTGCCATTCCACTTTCATCATTCTCACCACACTCCTCACAATTTACATCCCATAGACCACCACCAACCATTACACCATTGGCTGTTCAGTATCCCCTTGAACTTGATCTACTCAATAGGGAAATGCAATCCTTCTACAATACTGAACAACCATCTGAAAGATCTTTCCCATCTCTTCCAAATTTTCATGTTCCCCTAAACATAGACCAATATCTTAAATTCAAGGCTGAACAGGCAGATGCTATCATCAAAGAGAAATGCAAAGGGAAAGATGACAGGAGTGTTCAGGGCATCCATTCAGCAGAGCTTAGAAAACTGAGAAGGATTAAAGATTTTGCTAAGACCCTGAGCAACTCCATGTCTACCATGCCTCTCAACAGTGACATGGAAAGGGAGGTTAGGGAATCTCTTCTTGAACAGATCTTGGCAACCATGCCTTATAAAGCAAATAGAAAACAATTTGCAAGTTGGACCACTCATGCTCTCAGAGAAGAACTCATAAGAATTGAGGACATGGCCAAGAATCCCCCAGCTAAGGTCTCTGCCCCAGATTTCAGTAAAGGCAGAGATCCAGTCAGAGCCTTAAAATTCAGAAGAATGAGACAAGAGATTGTGGCTGCAGACTATGGGGAGATGAAGTCTGTTGCAAGATGGTCAGAGCTGAGGCTGGTGGAAACTTACAATAAGTTGGAAGAAAACAGGAAGAAGGACCCTACCTTGCCCAGAAAACCTGTCTACTCTGATGAACCCTTGATGAAGAGACATCAACAGGCTTTTACATTAGACAGCTTACTTGACACTTCTGATCTATCTGCTGCTGCAAGAAGACAGTTCAAAAAGAAGAAAGAAATGTCTGAAGAAGATCAGAAGAAGTTTGCTGATACTTTTATAAAGGAGGGCCTCTTCAATCAAATACACTATTTCTCTGATCCCACTTCTGAAAAACTCAGAGAACTCATTGGGAGACCTCCATCACCAAACTCATCCAGAATAAAAGTGCATCTCAGCAAATCCTCTGATTCAAAAATTCTAAAATGGAAGGTCAACAAAGACACCCATGAATTGACTCCGCTCAGATCAGATGGAGAAGCTCAAAGACTAAGCATGGATGATGCACATGGCCTGTGTGTAGATGACCTCCAAACACTGCTTAACCTTGAGCTTGAAAGAGATGTTGAAGACCTCTACTCATTGAACTTTGAGTTACAATTCAAAGGTCAAATTAGAGAAAGTCTGATGAGGAATAAAGATCAAGAATAAAGCCTAGTTTTGGCATCATCTGTTCTAGGGGGAGATTGTTGGATCTGCTGACCTGGAGAAGAACAGATGATTGGAAAGCCAAAATATATTACTCAGTTGATCCTAGAAATAAACAGCATACTTCTCCCAAAAGACTGTTGGCCCTAACATCTGCTGTACTCAACAACTGTTGGAAACAACTGCTGCTGCAAAGGACTGCTAGATAAACAACTGCTAGAGAACAACTGCGGACTAAAGTTCTGATGAAGAACAACTGCTGATTAAAGTGCTGAAGACTAAAGGTCTGTTGGAGCCAACAGCACTTAGGCTCCAACAGATGATACAAGACCATCAAAGTTTTCCTCAACAGCAGTTTACCTTACAGTGTTTTACAATGTAACAGTAGTTTGTATTTAACAGATGTTTTATGTTGTTATTCTGTTAGAGGTCACTGTCTTAGGTGACGTCAGCTTAGGTCATCAGTGGTTTAGATTTGTCTATAAATAGAACAGTGCTTGTACTGTTCTATTCATCACTCACAACATTCTCTCAGACAAACAATCACAGAGTGATCAGGCTGAGGGGGAGTACTTGTAATATTGTAATCTTTCAATTAATGAAAGCTTTCGATTAAAAACAATTATTCTCTTGTTTTGATTTATAGTTTATCATTCCGCTGCACTTTCCATTTATATTCACTTCATTCTTCTCATCTTTACTTAAACAAATCAAAACAATCAAACTCAGATCCTAACAAAGTTCAAAATAGAGTTTCAAAGTTATGTCTTATTAAAACTAAAATGCAAAAGCTAAATGTCTTTTAGCACTCGAACGTCAACTCTCATCCTTGATTTCCCTGGTTTCCCCGATTACTTGTGAGACAAATAGGAAAAACAACAACGAAAACTACGGCTGAGCCAAAAAATGCTCAGTAATGGAAAGAAGAATAGTACATATAAAAGCGATTTAAAGGAACGAAATTTCAAAATGGAATACTGAAACAAAATTTTGTACAAGTCTATAACGAAACTTATTCAAAGCTTATCATATCATATCAAAGGCCTATCAGAGAGCATATACTAACTTACACGACTATAACGTAGCAATAAAACATGTCGTGTAATCGGAAGCACCCATAGCCAAAACAAAGGAGGTACATAGGTAGCTAATCCATGCACCAATGAGATAGTGAGTTTGGCGTGCACCCATTATTCCATCTCCACATACAAAAACACATACACATAACAGAGCTAAGATCGATCCATACGCCTCTAGGGGCCAAGTGTTACACTGACACAACTAGAGACGCCGTGAAAATTTATAATGCACTGACACAAACAGTACCATGCCGTTGACGCCCAAACAACATGTCAAACAGAGTGCCAGGGTGACAGAGTACAAAAAGTCGGATATCGAATAAATACTTATGAGGTCTAAGGAAGATGCAACAATGATCTCAAATTTAAGGTATATTGCATGCTATCCAAAAATCCGTACTACAAAGTAACGGGCCGAATTTATATATAAAAACAATATATATATACTATGAAGAGAAGGAAACGGAATCCGTACCTTAGTTGAGTAAAGCAAAAGCAAACACAATTTGTCTTCACCGAGTACGCGAACCTAAATCCTATTATTTTCTACATTAGTTCTTATGACACACTAACCACATTAATTTACTTATTCATTGAAGTTTGCGGCAACCAAAACCCAAATCTAATCTTATTATTATTTTCATAATTTACAAAAATGCCTAACATACCTATTTAACCCACACGTATACAAAACCATGTACACCTCACACAATGGACTTCCACACAAAAATTAAAAATTAACACACACACACACATAACACAACACATACGCACACACATTTCTATACCTACAAGCACACACACATACACATGCACTCTCATAAACAACATACACTCACACCATACCATCAACACACATCTCACTCTTACCTATTAATTCACGCTGCAAATCTATACATACACATACTCATGACTATATATATATATATATATAAACCCACACACAAATTACACAAGGAAACACATACAAACTTCTCATATAATTAGACCTACACATACATTTGATATATATATATATATATATATATATATATATATATATATATATATATATATATATATGCCATATTCATCTACTCTGATTAACAGAGGACAACCTAGCACTAGTTTAAAAAAAAAAACTCAAATGTGTAAAAACTTGAAAACAATTTTCCAACATTTTTCCTAGTTGCCGGAAACCCAAATCCAGCAAACCAAATTTTAAACTTATATATATATACGAATCGGACAAGGGTTCAACTTGGTACCTTACTCGTAAAACGGATATGACCAGAGACTAGTGCTTAGCGCTTCGGGCGGTCACACGGAACCAGATTAAGGTGAGCAACAGTGGTGGTTCACGGTGGCTGCATGAATCGTCACCGAAACAATTTACGATCACACAAGAAAAAGAAATATAATATAGAAGCATATCATAACGAATACGTAGGCTATAGTTTGGTACCTATATGGATCGAAAACAGGTTGAAACTTCAAAAGGTAGTGCAACCGCGGTTTACCACGACGGAGTGCGGTGGCGGTGCGGCGGAATAGGTAGAACGGGAAGCTATGTATCTTACGAATTTTTGATCGAAGGTTTAATAAAATTTGAATGGTTTATAAAGAGTGATAGTAAAATATATCACATCCAAAACTTTCGGATGATTAGTTCGATTTAGATAATGAGAGCAAGTAGTGGAACGACCAATTATATCGGCTAAAATTTAGTCCACTTTGAGGATTATTACCATTATTTTGAACATAAGTCAACTAAATAACCATGCCATATACACATTTAAATGACACGTACTGTTTTAACTTTGTGTTTATTTTTATTTTTCAATTTTGGATATTACATGTTTTGTTAATTTTTGTGTACCTATATAATGGCAATGAAGGAATTGTTTGAATATGTTTTGACAATAGTCTGTAATGTAAGTATATATATATATATATATATATATATATATATATATATATATATATATGATGTCAGCATACACAACCCACATAACAAAAATCATTAAACCTTAAAAAAGATTAAAACTTTACAAAATCCCAAATCGAAGGTGTAAGTATAAGTATATGATGTATGTATTTCAATTTCGGATATTACAGAATGGATCTTTGAAAATTCCATTCGACCAGCCTGAAACCCCATTTCGACCCTTGCAGGGGTCGAACCAGCTGTATGTATAAATACCATACTTTGCAATTTTTCATCATTTCACAAACCCTAGTCGCCTCTAAACACTCTCTCTCTCTCTCTCTCTCTCTCTCTCTCTCTCTCTCTCTCTCGACTTTAATCACTGGAGAAGGAGTTTTTGACCTTGTTTTACATAATCTAACCCACAAACATCTTTCATATCATAAACAAGAGAAGATCTAAGGTGTGTTCTTGATCAAAAACCCTTTTTAAACATTTTTGATTCGTTTTTATTAAACCCTAAAGGTCCAAATCTATTCTAAGATGGTTTTCATGATTAAAAACCTTTCTAACATCTTTCTAAACAAAACCCTATCATTAAACATGAGTTTTTATACAAATAAACATGTGTTAATGGTGTTTTATGTTGTTTAATGATTGAATGTTGTTTAGATGATAGAATCATGATTTAGGGCTGCTATTGGTAATGATTTATGATTGTTTTAGGTTACAATTGGATGGATGATGATGTTTTGATTATTTTGGGGATTTTTGTTAGATCTAGGGTTTGATGCATGTTGTTAATGTTAATAAAACGATTGGGGATTTTCATATACACATTAAACTGAGCATTTTGAGATGATTATGAAAGGATTTTAACAAGTTTCCAAATTGGGTAAAGTTTGCATGCATGATGTGACATTTCCATAATTTTGCCATTTTGGGAAAGTTATAAAACGGACTGATTTTGGAGTAAAATTAGTAGGGTTTTGTAGGGATAGGTTATTAATGTTGGACTGTTGTGATTCATGATGTTTCGTGATGTTTTCGGACTGTTTAGATGCATTTTGGTGCGTTTTAGAGTGTTTGCAGCAGAGTGGGTCGAACCAGAGTTCCATTCGACCCATCGTGGGGTCGAATTAAGACCTCCGGGGTCGAACCAGTGTTTGAACAGGTCGAATGAACTTTAATTTGGTCGAACGAACATGATTTAGGTCGAATTAACACGTGTTAGGGTTGAATTAACATGTGTTAAGGTCGAATGAACATGTGTATAGGTTGAACGAGTCTTATGAGGGCCGAATCAAGCTTCTGGGGTCGAACCAAACTTCCTTTTTGTACTAATTCGACCTTACAACTTCATATGTGCGATTCTTGATGCAAACTAAGTGTTTTATGCTTGAACCTTAAGTGTAATCTATGTGTACTTGATTAGTTTATGTAATGGGTCACAAACAGAATGTCAGGTCAGTCTAGTGTGTCGGTTAAACAGTTAAACACGTTTTTAAACATACTTGGTCACGATCTGAACAATCAAGGACTAGATAAACCTATGGTTATTGGTTAAAACACTTATATGAACTTTTGTGATAGATTCCCGGTAATAGGAACTATCAGGAACTGTTGATTACACTTTTAATTTGGAAGAAGCAATCTAAGGTGAGTTTCACAGCCCCACTTTTACTGGCTTTATTTTTAAGGGAGAAAACATGCGCTGAACTTATGTTTTGGAACTTATGTCATACTATGGGTTACTTTTTGGTTACTATACGATCTTCGGAAGTCCCGGGGAAAACCATGAATGTGCGGGGTTGCACAATGGGGGAAATCTGGATAGATCTATTGGGCGTGACCTGCCCCACTCGTCGACTGGAGGTCGGACGGGTGCATGTTGTCTCGACTTATGCTAAACTTGTTAAACATTATTCGGGCGGTTTAAACATGTGCTAAACTTGCTAAACGTGTCCAGTAATGGTTTTCCAATCGTAGTAGTAGCAAAACTTACGTATCTTTCATATAGTTATTGTTTATTGTGATCGTTGACTTGGATCCTGGTTTATCACGCGCCTCGCGGTAAAACCCCGCATGTGGAATTTGAAGATGTGACACACTAGCTAGCACCACCGTCAAGCTCTAGCCGATCACTAGTTAGAAATTATGTAGTTTGTAATTAGTTGAAATCATGAAATGTTATACCGATTTAATGAGAAATTTAACGTGTTTTGTTTCATTTTCGATTTCATATAAACATTCCTACAAATTAATAAGTGTCTTTTGTTGGTTTGAAATAGGGAAAACCATCTCCGTTAAGTTTTCCGGCAAAGTTTCCGCTAATGAGGACGACATGAACATTCGAGAGCTAAAACACACATTCCTTGTAGTGCTAAAGAAGTAATAAACTGTGTACTTCAAGAAAAAAAGATTTATAGCATCAGATATGAACATTCAGATGTCAAACCTGTGTCACAAAACTTGAAACACGTGTAAAACGTACTTGGTCACAAAAGCTGACACTCAACAACTAGACGTGCTTAGCAACATATATATGTTAGAAAGTCATAAAATTAGCTATACATAGCAACTCCTTTAATCAAATTTTGATGCATACGCTATTTTGAACACGTTAGAAAATAACTAACTATAAGCAATTAATATGTATCGAATCGTCATCAAAAAAGATATATCGCGACATTAACCAGTAAGTGTTGCTAGTGTAACATATTGAAATAGGGTTTGTGTCACTCAAATATCAATAAATGACTTCTAAGTAGTTAACACTCTCAGCTCAAGTATTAAGAGAATTCACCTAGGATGTCAATAGTGTGAACCCCTAAACTAAGTTCAACACAAGAAAATGTCAAAGAGGAAAAAGTCTTTTTTTCCATTTTCAATATTATAATAATAATAATAATAAATATACTATAAATTATCTACACCATATATACATGTTGTATATATACCCACAAAATTCTATTCTCTCACACAAACAAACTCATCTCTTTTCCATTCACTTTCTCTCCACTTTCCCAGAAACCCAAATTATCATATATATCAACCCTTTTTTTTTTCTTCCAAAAATACAATATGAAACCCTAATTGATTACTGGTCCAAACCTACTGTGTGTGTGTGTGATACATATACATACATACAAATATAGAGAGAAATGGGACACTGCTTTCCAAAACCTGTGAATAATTTCTCAACCACCAATAAATTTCCCACCCAAGGTATATATATTTTTCTTGAATTTTTTTGCATCTAAGTTGGATTATATATATTTTCACTAAATTCATTTCATTTCATTTTCTCTAACTTTTTGTATTTAACTTGGATTATACATTCAATAAATTCATCTAATTTAATTTGCATTAAACTTGGATTATATATTCAACAAACTCACTTTAATATTATATTTTGTTTAACCTTTTTGCATTTAACTTGGATTATATATATATGTTCAACAAATTCACTTCATTTTATTATTATTATTATTTTTTCAGCTGTTTATTATATTAATGCTGAAAAAAAGAAACAACCCATGATGGAAAAAGGTCCATCCACGGTGGTGGAAGGTGGCGGTGACGGTGGCGGACCACCACCGCCGCCGCCAAAAACAACGAAACGAACCTTAAAGTGTTACACGTTTGCCGAGCTACGGACCGCCACCCGAAACTTCCGGCCGGACACCGTGCTCGGAGAAGGCGGTTTCGGGCGGGTTTTCAAAGGATGGGTGGACGGTGAAACGTACGCGCCGTCGAAGGTCGGAATTGGGATCGCCGTCGCCGTTAAGAAATGTAATCCGGATAGTGCTCAAGGGCTTAAAGAGTGGCAGGTTTGTTTCTTTCTAACTTATAATAATAATAATAATAATCTTTTTTTTTTTTATAAAAGTTTTGGTTTTGTATTTTTGCATGTTAAACGCCATGCATGACGTGTAAAATGATTGCGTTTATTGATGACTTGTACGCTCGTACTTGAAAGTTGTATGTTTTCAATAATTCATGATTGGCTTGTTTTTTTTTTTTTTTTTTGTTATGACTGGAATTTATTTAGAATGTACAGCTTTTGTGAACAAACGTGCAGGTTAATGTAGAATTTTGGTATGGACTATACAAATTATGCTTTGAAAAATACTTGATTAGTTCAACTTAATATAGGATTTTAAATGTTTTAAGAGGTTTGACCTCTCATGTTCGAATCTAGTTAGTTTTCTGTCTTTAATCCCTTTCGAGGTCACTTGCTCATCATAAATTGTTTTCGGTGATTAGCAGGGTGGTCGGGGTGGTTTCGTGAGTTTTTCTATAACAGATTCTTAATGTTGTAAAATATGTGTGTGTGTATATGTATATATATAATATATAAGGGCAAGTTCAAATACAAAGTAATGAAAACGTGTGAAGTGTGCGAAGTGCATGATAATTACGTAATGTTTTCATAAACATACAAAAACATTACCTAATTATCATTACGTAATTTATCATGTACTAGTAGTGATTCTGTCTATGGTACGTAATTTTGATACGTGATTTTAGTTATGAACTAGTAGTGATTCTATCTATAGTACGTAATTTTGTATGTTACGTGTTTTAGGGGTATGGAAAATTGTTATGTAAAGTTTTGAATGATTATGTTTATGGTAGGTAATTTTGGTAATGGAACTATAGGGTTGGGTTATTCTACAAAGGCTACAAAAAATGAGAAGGGTGAGAAGCCACTAGAAAATGACATGTGCCCAAAGGATTAACAAGTGGGAGGGGTAATTTTGTCAAAAACATATGCACATGCTAGTCACATGCCATTTCCACCTTCATTTTTAAATGCCCGTAACTTTTTTATACGTCATCCGTTTTTAAAAAAAATTATACCATAAAATTGAGCGTCGTTTTATCTTTAATATGAGTACCATATTGCTATACTTTTGAAAAAAAAATTCAAAACCCACTTGCATAAGACACAATGGAATGTAAAACACAATGAACACCAATTAAATATAGGGTATAAAACATAATCAAGAGTCTAGTAAAACACAATGGACGACATACTAAAGACACAATGAATATAAGACTAAAACACAATGAATACTTTTGAAAAAAAAAAGTTGAAAACCCAGTTACGTAAGACACAATGGATGACATACGAAAGACACAATGAACAAAAGACTAAAATACAATGAATACTTTTGAAAAAAAAAGTTAAAAACCCAATTGTGTAAAACACAATGGACGACATAATAAAGACACAATGAACAGAAGATTAAAACACAATGAATACTTTTGGAAAAAAAGTTGAAAACCCAATTGCGTAAGACACAATGGAGATAACGTAAAACACAATGAGTACCAATTAAACATGCAATGAATAATATGGTATAAAACACAATGAACAGTCTAATAAAACACAATTGACGACATATAAAAGACACAATGAATAGAATACTAAAACATAATGAATAATAGACTTAAACACAATGAACAACATAATAAAACACAATGTACGCCTAAATACAAAACTCATTTGCGTAAAACACAATTAAAAGCATACTAAAAACACAATGGACAAAGTTAAATCATGTGTAGACTAAAAAAACATAAATAACATATTTATAAAGCACACATGCATACTATAACACAGTGAACGTGCAGAAGACACAACGGAGAAAAAAAACCCATTTAGCACGATTTTTTTTTTCAATTTTAATGTAGCAATGTGGTACTCATATTAAAGATAAAAAAACGCTCGTTAATATGGTGAAATTTTTTTGAAAAAAAAATGTCGTAAGTTATAGACGTTTTAAAATGATGGGGGAAATGACATGTGCATTGCATGTGGAGAGAGAAAGTCAACAAATGTGGTTTTCCTTTTATGCCCTTTCTCTAATTTATTATTTATTTTTTTCAAACAAACTAATCTCAACCCTTCAAATATATGATCAATGGATCACAATCCTTCTCACCCTTTCTAGAAAAAGTGTCTTGTGTATTTGATCCTAACCCTGGAACTATAATTATTTATGTATATGGTACGTAATTTTGGTAATAAAGTAGTAATAATTCTGTCTATGATACGTAATTACATATGTAACGTGACTTCACACACTTCGCACGTTTTTGTCACTTTTCACAATAACCTCCCCTATATATATTACAAATAATATATAGTTGTGAAAATAGAATATCAACTAAATTATGCACATAAAATAAGAGGCATGGTATGAACGCCTTATTAAAAAGGTTTCTATACACAAGTCATTTTTTCAACGAACTAATATTTAATTGCTATTTTTTCCTTAGAAATAATTTAACAATATTAAAGTATTTTTATTTTTATTTTTTTGAAAATTAATAATATTAAAGTATTTATTAGGGGTGGGGGACCCTAAATTTCAGGGTCAATGGGTGCCTCTACTTTAGTCCAAGGGTTGACATTTTCAGAGCAAAGTTTGGTTTGACATCTTCAAAATGCATGTACATACTATAGAGTTAATTGTGTAACAATGAACCATTTATTATTTTGATTTATTTATTTGTTAAAATAATTCAGGAAATTTGGATGCTCAACTATTTCACAGTTGACTGTGTGTTAATGTCAAACTCTTACTTCCAAAAGTCCCTACACTTGTCTTTCAGTTATTCACATAAACACTGATTGTAATGTTGCCCATATGTAACTATGTTTACTTTTATACCTTTTATACATAATAATAATATATGTCATTTACTTTTATATAATAACATATGTGTATGTAATAGTTTTTATTGCTAACATAATTATATGCAAATAAAGCTAGCTTTTAGGCTCGCAAGCCTAATCAAGCTAGGTGTATCAAAATAGGGCTTAAGCTCGAGCTCTTTTTAACACAATCTAATTCGATGTTTTTTTAACACAATCTAATTTGTTGTTTTAGTGTGATGATAACAAGGGCCTTGATTGTCTACATCCTAATTATTTAACTTTTTTTTCATAATTCTCGTTGGTAATGTTTTTTAGCTTTATTTATTTATTTTTTTTTAATTGTGTTTATGCAGGCAGAAATACAATTTTTGGGAAAATTCAGCCATCCAAATCTTGTTAAACTGGTGGGATATTGTTGGGAAGACAAAGAATTTCTTATTGTATATGAATATATGCAAAAGGGTAGTCTAGAAAATCATCTTTTTAAAAGTAAGTACTTTCATCATACCAGTTAATTATTTTTAATAGAAATTAAAGTAATTATTTAATTTGCTTTAATAATTATTGCAGAAGGTGCGGAACCACTATCATGGAGTACAAGGATTAAAATAGCCACCGGAGCAGCACAAGGGTTGGCTTTTTTGCACACAACAGAAAAAACTGTTATTTATAGGGATTTTAAATCAGCAAATATATTATTAGACGGGGTTAGTTGAAGTTATTTTCTTATAATTTAAAATAATATTAAATTTAATTTTTAGAATTAATTAAAATGATTATTTTCAGGATTTCAATGCGAAGCTCTCGGATTTCGGGCTCGCAAAGTTAGGTCCAGTAAATGGTGAATCTCATGTCTCAACAGGTGTGGTGGGTACATATGGTTATGCGGCTCCAGAATACATAGCCACAGGTGAGCCATGGTCCATACTGTTGTCAATTAGGTCATGGTCAAAAAGAGTTGTTGACGTTATTTAAATGCACAGGTCATTTATATGTTAGGAGTGACGTCTACGGCTTTGGAGTTGTGCTGCTAGAAATGATAACGGGCCTACGTGTACTAGACACTAACCGCCCAAGCTCACAACATAACTTGGTTGACTGGGCTCGACCATCGTTGCCCGACCGAAGGAAATTAAGGAAACTCATAGACCCACGGCTAGAAAATGATTACCCGCCAAAAGGGGCGAGTAAGGTTGCGGTGCTCATCTTGAGTTGTCTGGATGCGGACCCAAAAAACCGGCCTTCGATGCAAGAAGTTTTGGTTAGTTTACAAGAGATTGGTTCTATTAAAGCAAAACCAAAGGAGCCCAAGGTCCATGCAACCCAACCGAGGGGCGCACACCGTGAACGTCATTATCAATCGGCCCACCATTCTCCGCTCCACACGAAGCACGGTGGAGGTGGTCGGGCTAATCAACTTTCACCCATGAGATCATATTGATCAACAAAGTCGACAAACGTGTTTTTGAAGTGCTTGTGGGAAAAAAAAATCTGAAAGGGTTTAAATCAATTGCCAAAGAGGCCCAATTAGGTAGCCCATTTAGAGATATTGTGGCCCAAAAGAAATGAAAGGTGAAAATGTGAAATACATTGGTTGGTTTTGTATATGTTAATTGTAGTTATAAATCCAATAATACCGAAGTTTTTATTTTGTAATAAATAAAGGTAGATTAAAAAAATCTGTATTTCAAATATTGTTAAGTGTCTACATTTTTAAGTGGGATAATTTAATAATATCAAATATAGTTGTTTCTATATTGATGGTGTTCATACTCTTCGGTAAACCCTGTATTATGTAATATCAAATTTTCAAATTTTAAATACTCTTATGTTATTGTCTCTAGAAATTAAAGGTTTCACACCTTCAAATATTTGATGGGTTTTGGCAAACAGTTTTAGAGTTTCGCTTATAAGAGTTTGAAGTGAAAAGAAGCAGAGATATGCACACTAGTCATTATCATGTCAGTGTAATATCTATACTTGAGAACAATTTCACAAAATATAGTTATATGACATACAATATTTTGATTGTATACCTAACCGTAGGCGAAGCTTATTAAAGCATACTCTTCATTAAGATTAAAAATGGGTCGAAACTTGCATGCGTGCACAATCTTAATCGTACATTCATTCTACTTTCGCTATAGCATATTGCTAAATTTAGTTAGGCCTCCAAAGCCCAACAGCTAGTAATATAGTCAGGGCATCCGAGAAAGTTGCCAAACATAAAGTCTGTCTGGAGAACCAACACGACTTTGTGCCATTTGCTTTTGACACATTTGGAGGTCTAGCTCCTGAAGCAATCCGGTTCTTAAAAAGAGTACAAAAGGTGGTGCAGAATAACTCCCCAGCGACAAAACGTTTATACTAAAAGCATGACAGTGAATCACTGGATTGTAAACCGAAAAGAAGGTGCTTTGCATTAATCCTGGTAAAATACGAAAATCCAAATTTTATAAACTAGCTTAACTCATTACTTATGTATTATAAAACGTTAAACATAAACAGAAACGTAGCAATCCATATTGATTCGGTCCCAAAACGGTCCAAAACCAAACTCATTTCCGCAATTAATTAAACTTAAGTTACCGGCTCAAAGTTTGAATCCAACACGCGGCGACACAAATTGTTCTACGTTCCAATATACCATTACTTGCGGTTCTGATTCAGTTTTTGGTACCTTTGCATACCCACACTAACCAATGACCCAATGTGGTTGGTTTTGCAGGAAGCAAGCAATATCATGATACAACAATTTAGGGTTCATTAGTTAGCAAAGTTTAATGTTCATATACACTACATGCTTAAATAGATTCTTACCTAACAACCTCATAAATCTAACAAGTAGGGCCCGGTTACACACCACTTATCTCAGAAACACTTGCGGTGGACAACGGATGGTCCAGATTCATCGTAATCTGCCTTTGTTATATGTTGATTTTGAGGAAACACGACCTTGGCAAGTATGGCACCTCCCACCCATGCTGAATACATGGATAAATCCTCTGGCATGTACTCCGGTGCCTGCAATTCACCAAATTATATTAATTTATAATCCAATTTTAATATATTTCATTTTTTTCCAAACTAACTGATAACATACACAGATTTTTTTTTAACAGCGACTTACGGAGTATAACCTAACCCCTATAGATATGGAAACCTTCAACTAGGATGTGTATCCAAGGATTACCTAGCTACGGGCCAGGTTGATTACCAAAAATCCTATTTTATATATTTATAGACACACACATGCCATTCAATATAAAACCAACTTTAAGTAGGTAACTATGATATTGATAATCACATTAACACGTGTACCTTTTGCTTTAAATGTGATGCATAGCGCATTTATTTAACTACTTAACCCGCTCTCTTTCTAACTCACATTACATATGTATTATGTGGTATCTGTGGTTCTCTACTTCAAATATATTTTATATTGGACATCCGTGTATATGAGCATGTGTTTGTGTGTTAGTTTTACCTTTACTAAAGAAGGACGAACGGACGATGAGCAAAGACTAGCTTCCCTCTGGAATCGCTCTTCAAAACCTGCAGGTTAACAATACAAGACATGTTGGGAAAAACAACTCAAGAGGTTCATCCTTTCAAAAGGTTGTTAATATTTTTTGAACTGGCGGGGTCTGGTTGACCTGAGATAACTTTTGCCCATTTTTATAAGCACTTTGTGTTCCAAATGAGATTAAATAATAACACAATAATAATCAACTTCATTCAGTATCGCAATTTAGTATTTATTTATTTTTTTATTTTTTTGCTCTACAAGTACATCTTGGGCGCCTATAATAATTGTTTGACCCATAAATAATGAAATAAAACCTGATTGACACTTTTTTAAGTAAGTGGATCAGAATTGTGAGAGATATAATATTATTGTAAAAGTAGAAAGAAAAAAAAAAAAGAAAGAAGGAATAGGATCACCTGTCATGGAAACTGTTCCACCACACAGAACAGTATTCTCCAGCAGTTGGCGATGGTTTTCAGATGATACAGTTGAGATAATCCGAACAAGCTGTTCAACAAGACCGTGAGCCTCTAAGCCCAATATGGATGGTTGGAACAATGCTTCTCCTACCGTGTATCTCTCTCTTTTGATTGAAATCACCTGAAACCCCAAACATTACCAGAAGCAAAGCATATTAGCGCATCACTACACAACATAGCAAATTATAGTAACATAGCATTATCTCGCATAACCTAGCATTGGATATTAGAATGGCAAAGTCACAAAGCACAACATAACATAGCATAGCATATTAGAATAACATAGCATAGCATCGTCTGGCAACGCATCACATACTAGCATATTAGCAAAGCACATCACCTCGCCTCGCCTAGCCAGGCGTAGCATGGCAAATTAACATAGCTTAGTATAGAATAGCATATATGCATGCATACAGAAACATGTAGATGCATTCATGAGCGACAGATTAACATGTAACATGACCCACCTGACCATCTGGCAAGGTGTGTTGCTCTTCATTGCATGATTGTAGGGTTTTTTCATAAGCAAGTTCATCCTCAGCACAACAAGCATACTGCTCTTTTAGCTTCTCAACTTCTGAAATATCAAGCTTTATATGTGGATTGGACTTGGCAAGTTCTTGTGCGAACAACTTTGTCAAATCAGCACCACCTATTTCTATCCTTTTTGAAGCTATGTGCTGAACCGCACCTTCAATTACTGGAGCAATATCTGAGACAAATGACACAAAAACAAGATCAGTAAAGTAAACTTTATAGGTTTAGATACTCATACGCTATTCTATTAAGTACCTATTTTTCCATGGCCAATATCAACTGTGCACCCTGAAATGCGTCCTACTGCATACAGTGATAATACCGCTTGCTCTGAAGCATAAAAGCCTGAGACGTTAAATGTTTCAAACAGCAACTGCACCAACTGTTCCTTGACAGCCTGTAAAACAAACAAACTTGATTAAATGTGATAAAGATAAGCAATCACTACAAACTGCACCAAATGTTTCAAACGTCAACTTCAACTGAATTCAACATATACATGGAGATCGATAGCTTTGGCTAACCTTGGGAGTTAAAAGCGGATCTGCAAATAAAATCTGTCCTTCGTTACCAATTTCCCATCCTAGACCATCGTAAAGAACATGGTGCAGTAGATCCTCCATAGCATCCCAATCTTTAATAAACCCTCGTACAACGGGATCAACATTGTTAGCCTGCTGTGACGGAGAATCAGGCAAGGTAGCATCTTCATTCATGATTTTCATTTGAGTTGGAATAATCTGCACCATACATCAAACACGTTACACAACAAACTACAATAAATTACATCATTGTAAAACAACTAAAACAGATAATACAGCAGCAAATATGACGTTTAAACCTTAGACAACGCTTTATTACCATGGAAGGAGCTTGATCTGGAATTGCAAAGCCTGCTTTCAAGAGCTTGGAACCAGCATCAATCACCACTGCCTCCATTAGGCGTTTTGTTAATCTGTAATAAAGAAAAAAGTTATGACAAAATTAATTAATGAGCCCACACTCCACCTGTGTTTTAAAAAGTGCGCTTAAGCGCGAAGCGCACCTAGGCGCAGAGCTTGGCGCCTTATGTAACCCTAGGCGCACATCGTACAGAAAACGCAGAAAAAGCGCGATTTTTTGGCCAAAAAAGCCCCTGAGGCGTGCGCTGTTCGTACCGGGGGGGGGGGGGGGGGGGGTATGCTTAAAATTGTTATATATGTAGCTAAAAGGATTGTATATTTAAGTTAAATCATATATAAACCTTATTTGTATCTATATTTTGGGCAAATGATGCTAAAAACCTATAGCATATATAAAAAAAAATTATATAATCGTCTTGCGCTTCGCGTACGAAAATCCCACGGCTTTTGCGCTTTGCACTTTGCGCCTTGGTTTTGGACCTCGTCGCTTTAGTGCGCTTCGCACTTTTTAAAACCAAGCACTCCACACACACCCTTCCTGGATGTAATGCTCTCAAATTCCACGAAGCATTTCACTCCTTTACCCTTCCAACTAGTTGGGATCTAAGTTGTCAAAAGCCCTCCGGGTATGCGCCTAAGCCCTCAGGCGAGGCAAATAGAAAGAAAAACGCCTTGCTCCAGCGAATTTCAAGGCAGATTTCAGCAAGATTGCGGCCAAAGTCTCTAAATTCCAAGCATACTGGTCTGAAGCATCCAAAAAATGGCCTGGTCTGAAACCAGCCTAAACTAGCCCTGGACAAGCCTAAAACATGTCTCAAATCCTAAAAATGCTATGTTTATTCTATACACCTTGCTTAACTTAAGTCCTCAGCTTTTAAGCACCTTGCGCCTAGGCCAACGCCCACCCTTTGCGCCTTGAGTACGCCTTGCTCCTTTGACAACTATGGTTGGGAAGTTGGGATAACATCTTGGTGAATCGAGTTAAAATAGTACTTTCGATAACATCTTGTGTAACCCCATTATCATTTCAAATTTGAATTCCAGCCCTAATTAAATAATGCCTTCTTTTATTATAATAATTAATAATTAATTAAAATGAAAAAAAACCCAAAAGGGAAATTACATCGAAATAGAAGGCAAAACCGGCAACAAGCTGCACTGCATCAAAACTAAGTCTTTTAGAAACTAGGTTCATAGATCTTAGGGTCAAAACTAATCCATAATAAGCAACTCATCACATCGATATATACATTTCACTACAGAAAATGTTATACAATTTTCTTCAAATTAAAAACCCTAAACACAAACACCGGTCATAATAATTAAGCTTAAAAAACAAACCAACATAATAATATTATAGCGAACTAGAGGAGTAGAAATTGAAGCTAACCAGAACAATGTAGACACACAAGTATGAGACGGCGTCGTTTGATGTTTGGTGTTTTCTCCGGTCAAACTCAGACACACACAGATGTTAATTGTTAAGTGGGTCGACTTTAGAGGGTGTTTGGGATTGAGTTTGAAAATGCAAATCCGCTTTTGATCAAAAGTGTTTATGACTTTTTGAAAATGAGTTTTAAAAAAAGTGTTTGGATTAGCTTTTGGAATGAAAAACGTCAAAAAGTCAATAGATTGTCTTTTTTTAAAGTGTTTCGCTTAACTTATTGTGAATATTGGTTGTATGGGTAGAAGATTTGTAATTTTTTTTCCAAAAGCCAAAAGTCATGATTTCTAACTTTTCAAAAACAATTTTTTACCCTTAAAAGTCAAAAGGCAAAAGTCAAAACAGAAAGTGATTTTAGGTTGAGTTAAATGTCATTTTCGTCCCTGGGGTTTGACACATTTTGCTAGTTTCATCCAAAAGTTTATTTTTTTCTCATCTGGATCCAAAGGTTTTCAAATTCTTGCTCGTTTCATCCAACTCGTTAACACCGTTAATCAAAGTCAGTTAAGTGAGAGGCATTTTTGTCAATTCGTCTCTTTTTAATCCCAATCCTATTTAAACCATACCCAAGTCAGTAAATCACCCCTAATTCATCTTCCTCCTTTCTTATGTCAAGAAACCCTGATCAATCAAAACCCCAAATTCGACAATGGTGTTGTGCTCTTGTGGATCAGAAACTGTAATACAAACTTCGTGGACAGCTGGAAACCCTGGATAGAATATCGGAAGGATTTTATCAAGAAGGGATAGAAGATAAAAGGTTTTCTCCACACCCTTTGCAGGTTTCGATAGCAACAAGTAGCTGACAGGGCCAACAAAGATTGGAACGGTGTCAACTCTAAGCTGCATGAAAAATAATCAACGAACAGATTAAACCGAGATATCTAAATCACTTATCTAAAGGCCCTAAAGCACACATCAATAACACATACAGCCTTGGCTTCCTTGTATTCAATCACGGCCTTGTGAGAAGCATAACAAAATTTCACATCAGAGCCCAACTCTGGGACGATGAAATGGTTGTTCATAAAAAAAAACATCGTAGCAATTCTTGATCAGCATTAGAACCGAATTACGGTATAAATTGTAACACCCCAACCGATGGCGGAAACATCTAGGTGTCACGTATTGATAATTGTTCAGTAGCTCATGGCGAATAATAAACTTCATTAAATGATTTAAATAAATTACATACAATTGTTCTACAAGAATTCGTACATCAAATTGAATAAAAGTATGCACACATCTTCAAGCATTAATTCAAATCTTCAAGCAAGTAGAACCTAAAACATGTTAAGTTGAAAATATTTTGGGTCAACAAAAGTTGGTGAGAGCTACATAGGTTTTGATAATTGAATAAAAATGTTGTGCAATTCATGTGTCATGGCAAGTCTAGTCCATATGTGAAAACATACTAGAAGTAAATCGAGTGCATAATCAACCCTTGTGACTGTTGTATTGTGGTACATCCCATACGCTCATGGTTCACTCGTTTATGTTGCGATAACAAACACCCACGCTACCTTTGTAGGAGGCACGTATCCGGGTGGAATTGTCAGTCCAATAGATCTATCAATGTATACCGTCGGCTGATCAATGTTAATGATTATGCTAGAATTGTGCTTACCCTAGTCATGTTCAAGACATAATGCAACATAGAAAAACACATAGACACATTGATGTTTGAATTGCATATATAATGTTGTAACATGTTTCACCCCAAAAATGGTGATAAATAGAAAAGGGGCTATGTAAAACTCACCTTAGCAAAATGTTATACTTCTTGAAAAAATTGAATAGTGGTGTTGCCCAAATGTGTCAAGTATCACCCTATAATAAGGTAATAAATATGTCTAAGTCTATCTAGTCTACAAGTGTATATGTTCTAGGGCTTCGAATTGGGGATAAATGCTCGTTTGATTAATAATAAAAATGTTTGATAATTGAGAGAAATTTAGTAAATAAATAAACAAAAATCTTTTTATAAAATTTGAATTTAAGATGGTCACAATAATGAGTTTAAAGTATAAGAATAATTTTTATAAAATTATTTTCTTTAAAATAGAATATTAAATCTATTTATTACAAATTGTCAAAATTTAACTTTAATATTTAAAAATACTAAAATTAAAGGATTATTAGTTTAAAAATTATATTTCTATTCCAAATAATCAGAAATAATTTATATAAAATTTTGGTGCAAAAATATTAAAAATTGGATTTATTATGATTTAATTATGATTAAAACTAACAAAAATTGATTAAAAATATTAAATAAATGATTTTTCAGAAATAAAAATCATTTCAGAAAAGTTTATTGTTATAAAAACTCAGGATAATTTTTGTGGAAATTTATAAAATTTTTTTGATATTTTAATAAAATTTTATAAATATAATAAAATAAACTTGATTTATTTATTATATATATTAAATAAATAAATTTTTGAAAACTAAAAATTGTATGTTAAACTTTTTCATTAGATTAACACAAATAATTTTTGTAGAATTATTAAAAGAGTTTTAGTATTTTAAAACTAATTTTAAAATACTAGTAATAATATATATCTATATATATATATATATTAGCTTATTTGTTTTTAAAAATAAAACAAACAAAAAGAAAAAGGTTGCCACAGCCGGGGATCGAACCCGCGTGGCTTGGTCAGAGGGCACCAAACACAACCACTTGGTCCAGACCAGTGGTTGTGTTTGGTTTCAGTTTATTTAAAATAAATAACATAATTGAAATCGTGTTCTTCCCCAAATAATGCATTCGAGCCCTAGATTCTGTAATTGAACAATTCACACAACATTAACCCAATTAACCTTAGGGTTAATGTTGTGTGGATGCCGAACAATAAAACCCATAGAAGAAATCAAACTTACAAACACGAATTGATTATGATAGCTCAGTCAAAGACCCGAAGTCAAAATACGATCAAAATCAAGAACAGAGGTTTTGTTAAGAGAAATTGGGGATTGAGAAAGAATGAACGGCGAGTTGTTAAAGTCCAGAAGTGTCCAATTTATAGTGTTGGGGCTTGGATGCTCGAATTGGCATGTTTGACTTTGTTTTTAATGGTTGACGCGTCAAAACGTATAATTGGTATGAATTGGATGGTAATTGAACGTGTAATAACTTGTGATAGGCCGGCAATCACGATCCCAATCAATCCCTGATCAATTACACGCTAATTGGACTTGATTTTGGTAAGTCGTGATTCACAGTTGACTTTCTAAGTCAACTGGGAGGGTTTTGAATCCGTGATATAATAATAAAGAGCCGGGTTTAAAACAAGAATTATGGGTAGCTCAGCTGGTTTGTGTTGGTGTGTGTAATGAACCGGCTTGGGACGTGGGTTCGAGTCCCGGCCCAAGCACTATTTTTTTAACATATATCCACAATATATATATATATATATAATTAATTAATATAGTATTAGGGTTCCTAAAATGCCACAAAAATAATTAAATGCGAACGATAATAATGGGACTTGACGTTTTTATCCAAATTATACGTAACGTACAATTTATTAAACGCGAAATGTTACATAAATGAATAAGATGCAAAAGCCTTGGTATGTAATTTACTAGTTGGTGTCAAACCACTTGGTCATTTCCAATTTTCCATAGCAGGAACAGATGCATTTCCTCTGGCCATGGAACAGATGCATTTCCTCTCATTTGGGCCATACGGGGATAACCAACAATGTGAGATGTCATTGTCCTGTTTCACCACCTGTTAAAAACAACTTAACATATAAAAGCCACCTGTGATGCTAACATCAATGCATAAATGTAAAAACAAAAGTTGTATTCAGCTAAATTGTTTCCTGAATGACTAGAGACAAAGCAATAAAAGTTGAATACAGCTCTCTCACATCGACACAGTCACACACTCACACCTAGCACTTACATCAAAATCCACAGCAGCTCTCTCATTACCTACCTCTTCATTACCTAAATCATCACTTACATAAAAATCCACAGCAACACAATACCATTGTTGAATTTAGGGTTTTGATTGATTAGGGCTTCTTGACATAAGAAAGGAAGAAGATGAATTGGGGGTGATTTACTGACTTGGGTGTGGTTTAAATAGGGTTGGGATTAAAAAGCGACGAATTGACAAAACTGCCCTTCACTTAACTGACTTTGACTAACGGTGTTAACGAGTTGGATGAAACGAGCAAGAATTTGAAAACCTTTGGATCCAGATGAGAAAAAATAAACTTTTGGATGAAACTAGCAAAAAGTGTCAAACCTCAAGGACGAAAATGGCATTTAACTCTTTTAGGTTACACAAACAACTTATTGGCTTTTTGGAAAAGCTAATAAGTCAATAAGAGGGTGTTTGGGATTGCATTTTGAATCTGATTTTTAGATTATTGCGTTTTGAAAGCACAAATAAACAGTTTTTAGTGTTTGGATTGCGTTTTGAAAATGCAGATAATCATTTTTTTAGGCTACCAAAACGAAATAATCTATAAGCAGCTCCACCCCTGCTTTTCCAAAACGCATAATCTGTTTTGAATAAGCAATCCCAAACACCCCCTAAGTTATTTGAAACTCAATCCCAAACACCCTCTTAGTTAAAAATAAAAAAAAGAAGAAGAAAAATACTCGGCCCAATAGATTGTTTGAAACCGAAGTTTACTTGTGGAGTCTTTTCGGGTTATTTTTTCAGGTTTTGGGTTTTTTGGGTTGGGTTGTTTAGGGTTTTGCCGAGAAAAAGTAACTCAATTACCGAACCATTTAAAGTTTGGACTTGCCGGGTTGGGGTTCTTCCGGTTTGGGTCGTGTTGTTTGATTTCGGGTTTAGATGTAATATGAAAAATGTATTTTTTGTTTCTTTTGTAAAATTTCATAAACTTCATCACGTTACTTAAAAATATTATTAAAAGTCAAACATTATTTGATTATATGATATAATAATGTTTAAAAGTCTAAAAACTTAATGTTTAAGATACCACCAACAACAACAATCGTACCCACCAAGGGTCTGAAGAGGGTAAGATGTAGGCAAACCATACTTCTATTCCTAGCATCTATAGAGACCCCCAAATTCAAGAACAAACAAGAGACAAACAAACAGAACTAAAAAAAGGTAGAAAGCTATCAGATACCACACGTATTGATGATAAGGTAACATAGTAGACCACAAACAAAATGTATCTTAAAAGAACACATATCAACATATGCACAAGAAGACACCCTTAAGTACAGATGCCCTAAAGTGTAGGAAGGTTTAAACCCGTAAGACCTAACTAAAGCACTTCTTTGTCCTCCCCTAAAACTCCTTAACTTTAATCATATGCCTCCATGAGTTTTTATTCTAGACCATGTCCTCACAGAGATGCAACTCTATTAAATCATGCCAAATTTTCCCGTCCAAAGTCAACTTAGATCTACCTCTATTCCTCACCCCTTCCAAAGTGAGGGTTTTCACTGCTATAACCGGGGCCTTCACATTCCTCCTATTCACATGCCCAAACCATCTTAATCTCCCCTCCTTTATCTTATCCAAAATACTACTTACTCCTAATCTCTCTCTAAAACCTCATTTCTTATTCGGTCTAACCTTATGTGCCCACACATCCACCTTAACATCATCATCTCTGCTACCTTAAATAGTCGGGTTTTAAACACGTCTATAAAAAAAGGAACTTAAATGGTCGGGTTTTTATTCGGGTTTTTCGGGTCTGGTTGTTCAGGTTTTTAATTAGAAAAAAGTGACTCGATAACCGATCCATTTAAGGATCGGGTTGGTCGGGTTTGAATTATCCGGGTTTGGTTTTTTCAGATGTTTTCTAATTCAGGTTTGGGTGGCTTCAGATTCAGTTCGGGTTTCGGGTCTCAAATAAAAACTGAACAACCCTATTTACTTGGTCTAAGTATGAGTCAAAACACAGGCATTGTCCTTTAATTAATAAAATTACACTCGATGTCCTTTATGTTATTGTTTCTCATTAGGCGGTGTCCTTTTGCCCTAACACCGTTAATTTTTCCGGTTAACTTTTAACACGTGCTACTCACATAAGGGCATAATGTTCATTTTCCAAAGCCTTATCTATTTAATTGTGGGATGAAAATGCAAGAGGAAGATAGAAATTAAGTGAAAATGATGATTATGCCCTTATGTGAGTGTTAAGAGTTAACATAAAAAGTTAAATGGGTTAAGGCAAAAGAACACTGTCTGATGAGAAAAAGTAAAATACAAATCGCTACCGGAAGATGCATCATCTTTTGATGTTTCTGGACACCCGTCAGAATCAATTCCACATGCTTTCTTTTCCCAAAAGTGTCTTTGAAACTTGACAGCTACATGTATTGCCACTCCTTGGTTTTCACCTAAGTGTCAATGGTTTCTTCTCTTATATAACCATCCACTTCACAACTCTAAAAAAAGCCTATTCCAAGATCACCATTTGTGGGATTTCATGCATAGCCAAGTTACTTTTCACTTTCTTTTCTTTTCACTAGAGTAATTAGATTTCTGAAGCCCTTAAGATCTAGCGTTTACACCAAAACCACCACCAGAAAGAAGCAATGAAGCAATACTATTATCCTACAAGAAAAAAAAAGCAATCTAGTAAAAATAAATAGTAATCATAATAATAATAACCACATATAATAATGATATCTAATTAAAAAAAAAACATAAGCTTACATGGAATATTCTGCTTCTCAATACACTTTTAAAGAAATGTGTGACATTCCTTCACCCGTCGCAACAAAAAAAGAAAATCTTAAAGAGTTAAACCTTACTTATAATTAAACAATGAGTGAATGTTGAATGCAATGATAATGAAATCTTTTAACCTTCAAAGTTTTATTCTTTAAAATTCGCATACGAATATTAGGAAGAAAAAAAAGAAGTTTTTTGAAAAATCTTGTTTCTTTCATTCTTGTATTGGATTTCACCAAATGAAAACGACTCATTTAATAAATTATTACTTTTAGAACGATAAAAAAATCTTTCTAAATGTAATCCACTGTAAAGATTAGAAACAAATAAAGGAAAAATAAGTGGACCTGACCCATTGAATTATGACTATATCCGCTATTCTGATATTTAAATTCAATAGAGATGAAATTGGAACAAGTTGACCCCTTTTTATTTATTTTCATTTCTTTGGACTCCGCAAGAATATCTAGTCGCCACCGCAGCCAAAAAGGACTACCTAAATTGATTTGTTTTTGCTGATAAGCTCCAATTGCATCATTGGTATTACAAAAAAAAGGGTTCTTTTTTTTTTGTATACTTAAGCAGGAGGGCAAAAACGTAAGAATCCTCTTTTTCTAGAACATAACTTAATTGAGGTTTCTTCAGAACATTCATTCGACTCAAAGCAGACATATATGGAACAACTATAAAAAAAACTCTTTTGGGGATCTTTTATATGCCACATGAAATCATTTTACATGGGTCTCGCCTTACATAATTTTAAATTCGTTGTAAATTAATACAATAGTAATTAAACTTTTATCGATTTCTTTAGATTTTCTGAGGATGGAACATCCAGACCAGAAAAATGCAGGAGAAAACACGTCACCTTCAGCGATTAAATCTGTTCTTTTACCAAGTTTATGGCCATGGATATATGCAGACCTCACATTAAAATCCATCACTGAGTTGCACAAAGATTTAGAGATTGTATATGTTGGACAAGCTTTTCTTTCATGGGAGATGCTTCATTGGCAATACAAAAAAGTAAAAGAATTACAGCTTTATGATCCACAAGGCTACCGATCATATAACCAAATTGCTATTGAGTTTCAACAGTTCCATGTTCTTCTTAGAAGGTTCACTTAAGATAACCTATTTCACGGGCTACACCAAGCAACGTTGCAACCTTCGCGCCCTTCTTCAAGTTCCATCCGTTAGAGGTAATTTCAAGTTAAACATATAATATGAGGCGACAAACTCAGAGGGTTGGGTTGATTTGCTAACATGTCAAAATCTGTTATGGTTAAGATACGTAATTTAAGTTTCACATGAAACACCTTTTGTCAAAAAGTTTGAATTCTTCTATAATTTTTTTTTGTGTATATATATATATATATATATATATATTAATTTGACTACAATGATTAGGAGGTTTTATATAATAATGATGATGACGACGAAGATGACAATACAGAGAATGAAAATAAAAGAGGTCAAATGATAGGAATGAGCTGGGAAATCAGGCGGTATTAGTATAAATCGTCATGTAATAAGCTAGTAAGGATAGGGATCATATTTGTTATAGTTTGTTAGGCTCCTGCTTGGCAGTGAGAGGGGGCACAACCCTAGAACTCTTGTATTTCCTTTTCCCGCCAAATTCCATAATAATATTTTCCCGCCAATTCTCTTATCTTCCCTAAATCAGATCTAAACATATAATATCAGTCACAAACTCTATCATTTGTCCGACATGCCCTAGACCTGCCGTTATTCAGCTTCGATTCACCAGGGAAACTTGTACACACGCTCGACTAGATGTTCAGGATGCTCAGATCAAACAGCTTCAAAATGATGTTGCAGATATTCGGAATATGTTACAAGTGTTGGAGGATGATCGTGTTGAATCTGGTGAATTCAGGAAGGTTATTTTAGCATAGCTAAAACAGCAGGAGACGAACGGCAGTGCTGATTCATCTTCCTCGGTACTTTCTGGTGAGGTTTTCCCTTTTTCTAACCCGAACTCCAAATCAATCTCCCATAACGCTTCTGATTCTCCTTCTCCTCTTCCTTGGGCGGTGAAGAACATTCATGAATCGCCTGGTTTGGGAGGCAATTTCTGTGAAGTGTTTCCATATTCTCACTCCAGATCTGTTTCCAATATGGATTCTGGTCCCAAATCTTTTGATAGGAATTTGTCTAGTGGTCTTCCGTTTGTATTTGATCGATTGGAGGCGCTCGTTTCCAGATCTGAAACACCTTTGAAGGCTATACGTTTCAGATCTGTAGAAAACTCAATTGGCAATGGTTGTTTGATGTCGTATGGTGCTAATTGGGTCATATGGCCAGAGAAGTTGGGCTCAGCAACAGTGGTGGGCCACGGGGAGGAACATAGAAATATTAGCGGCCAGGACTCTCCGGATTTGGGCCCGTTTTGCGGAGATGTTCAACATGTAGCCCTATTTCCTACAATTATTGGTTTTCCTAAATCTGCAAAACTGATCAATATTCCATAATCCGCGGTGTTCCAGCCCTCATTGAACCCTAATGCTTTGTTACCTTCCCTTGCTGCTTCAGATGTGGATCCATTTGTTGCCTTTCCACTAGCCACAGTGGTGACTACGTTCGAAATTGGCGATAGACGCCTTGGTTGGAAGGGTGGTACAGTACCGGTACAAGCGGCTGCAAGTTCTATCATTGTGCTAATCGTTGGTTCATATCATTTGTGGGTGATGCACGGGCAGGGTCGGCCACCAGACAACGCAGTTGATCCCGGTCTTGAGGACAAGACTTTTTTGAAGGGGGGAGTAATGATAGGATTGAGCTGGGAAATCAGGGGTATAATAGGAATGTTCTAGAATATGTTAGTTGGTATTAGTATAAATCGCCATGTAATAAGCTAGTGAGGATAGGGATCATATTTATTACAGTTTGTTAGGCTCCTGCTTGGTAGTGAGTGTAACATCGCAAAATTTTCCCCAAAATTTTAATACATAAAAAGCCCTTATATATAAATTTTTTTATTACACCTTTATCATTAATATTATACAAATGTGCCTAAGTCTTTATTTATCCTAACTCACAACTTATATACATACATAAATGTATATAAATAATAATAATAATAATAATAATATGATTCTAAATTGTTTTTTTCACATACAAGATTTTTTTTTTAAATAAAGCCTTGAGTCAAATAGTCAAAGTCCTAGTCAAAGTCTTAGTCAAACAGTCAAAGTCTTAGTCAAATAGTCAATTCATCATAAAACCTTACTTTATGGTGTTGACCAATTTTAATGACTAATTGACTCCAAAACTAGTATAAAAACCCACCTATTGTAACATCGCAAAATTTTCCCCAAAATTTTAATACATAAAAAGCCCTTATATATATATATATATATATATATATATATATATATATATTATTACACCTTTATCATTAATATTATACAAATGTGCCTAAGTCTTTATTTATCCTAACTCACAACTTATATACATACATAAATGTATATAAATAATAATAATAATAATATGATTCTAAATTCTTTTTTTTTTTTCACATACAAGATTTTTTTTTTTAAATAAAGCCTTGAGTCAAATAGTCAAAGTCCTAGTCAAAGTCTTAGTCAAACAGTCAAAGTCTTAGTCAAATAGTCAATTCATCATAAAACCTTACTTTATGGTGTTGACCAATTTTAATGGCTAATTGACTCCAAAACTAGTATAAAAACCCACCTATGACCCATTATACTTTGCACCTCTAAATCGATTGTTTCAATCCGATTAAACTTTCCCTCATACCTTTCTTCTATAGTCTATTACTTCTACAATTGAAGCTTTGATTATAAGCTCTTGTAATTGGCGAATTGGAAGCTTGATATTCTTTCTTTTTCGTTTTCTTCAATTTGGACTAGCTACGTTGTTGAGTCTTTGGGATTCGCCTCGCATACATTCACAACACATTATTCTATTTTTTTTACGAGACATAACATTTTGCTAAGGTGAGTTTACATAGCCCCTTTTCCATTTCACTATTTTGGGGTGAAACATGTTACAACATTCAATTTACAATTCAATCATAAGTGTCTATGTGTTATTTTATGTTGCATTATGTCTTTAACATTACTAGGGTAAGCACATTATTCTAGCATAATCATTAACATTGATCAGCCGACGGTATACAATGATAGATCTATTGGACTGACAATCCCACCCGGATACGTGCCTCCTACAAAGGTTGCGTGGGTGTTTGTTACTGCAATATAAACGAGTGAACCATGAGCGTATGGGATGTACCACAATACAACAGTCACAATGGTTGATTACGCACTCGATTTACTTCTAGTATGTTTTCACATATGGACTAGATTGCCATGACACATGAATTGCGAATTGCACAACAATTTTATTCGATTATCAAAACCTATGTAATTCTCACCAACTTTTGTTGACCCAAAATATTTTCAACTTAACATGTTTCAGGTTCTACTTGCTTGAGGATTTGAATTAATGCTTGAAGATGTGTGCATAGTTTTATTCAATTTGATGTATGAATTATTGTAGAACAATTGTATGTAATTTATCTAAATCATATAATGAGAATTATTATTTACCATGAGCTACTGAACAATCATCAATACGTGACATCCCGATGTTTCCGCCATCGGTTGGGGTGTTACAGATTGGTATCAGAGCCATGGTTATAGGGAATTAGGTTATTAGAAAAATAATCTAGTCTATAACCATAGGATTTAACCAGTACTTGCTTCTTTTACTTGCTATTCTCTATCTCCCTCCTACTTCTTATCCCTACTTTCATCCTTACAAGAAGGTTGCTCTCCATCACTGGATCTACTCTCAGACTAATAGGACAAAATCCTCAGGTTTAACCTGAACCACCTTGAGATCTCGTCGAAGTTCTAGATTTTAATAACGAACACGTGCAATCTGGAAGGGTGAACGCCTGTATTCTGAGTCTTCTGTCTAGGCTGGCATTGCGCATATATCCCAATCAGACGAGGGACCCGGATGCCTACCTGGGAATTCTCGGGATGAGTGTTCACTTATAGGCTAAAGCATGTCTTCACTATGTTATTGGAATCTGAAATCTTTGATACGTCAACGTTTTCGTTTATTCGTTTTAATTAATGAATAAATGATTACATTCCTTATATCACCTCATTCATTTCATGCCACATTGAACCTTCATTGTGTCCCTTATAGATCATGTCTCCACGTCGCAGCACTCGCAATAACAATGGTGAAAACCAAGAGGAAAGTAACAACAACCACAACACCAACGACAACAACAACAAAAACAACAAAGGTGCTGATGCCCAACTGGCTGCGATTATTTCCCAACAAATGGCGCAACAAATCAAATCACAACCCTGGTTTCTAACTTGTTGGCTCAAGTCATCCCAATGAATGGGAACGGCAATGGAAATGAAAATGGCGATGGAAATCACATAAAGAACGGGACCTTAGGAGAGAAAACACGTATTGTGGCCGCGGTAACTACCGAGAACCAGAAGCGCAAGACCAGGGATCCTAATGTAAACCTCACTACACAAGCTTCTAACAAGAAACCCTATACAAGAAACTTTCCATTGTGTAACACATGCAAACGACATCACCCCACTGTTTCAGTGTGTCGCCTGTGCACCAATTGTGGTAGGTATGGCCATCTGGTCAACACATGTCGTGAGTCCCCAAACCCTAACACCAACCAACCCTGCTCAGGTTGCTAATCTTAATCGTCCTGGTAAATACAACTATGGTCAATGCTATGAATGTGGAAACCCAAATCATTTCCGTAACCGATGCCCTAAACTAAATCGAGATCAAGACCCTCCAGCTACTTAACAGCAAACCCCACCATTTGAATGATGTCTACTTTTTAATTCTATGTATTGACACTTTTTGATTCAAGTAATAAATTCAAGTATTATCATAACATCTGAGTGCATGCTTGTTTGAATGTGAACTAATTGCTATATCTATAATCATACTTGCTTACTTGTACAACAATTAGTTGACTACCAAACAACCTACTCAACGATTGGTAGAGGTCATCATGTCTTTCCAACAGTCGGGAGAGGCCCTACAACCTGCTCAACGACTGGTGGAGACAATCGAACCTGCTCAACAATCAGTAGAGTCATAAAAGGACGCAAACCCCTAATGTAAGGTAAATTGATAATTATGGTCCGGAACGTAATCATGAATTTACAGGTACGTTAAGCTAGTGAGAAATTTTATCAAGGTTTTCGGTAGTCGACCAATTGTATACCTGGTGTTTTTCTTTTAACTTCGGGACAAAGTTCCTAAAAGTAGGGGAGACTGTAACATCGCAAAATTTTCCCCAAAATTTTAATACATAAAAAGCCCTTATATATATATATATATATATATATATATATATATATATATATATATATATTTTTCATTACACCTTTATCATTAATATTATACAAATGTGCCTAAGTCTTTATTTATCCTAACTCACAACTTATATACATACATAAATGTATGTAAATAATAATAATAATAATAATATGATTCTAAATTCTTTTTTTTTCACATACAAGATTTTTTTTTTAAATAAAGCCTTGAGTCAAATAGTCAAAGTCCTAGTCAAAGTCTTAGTCAAACAGTCAAAGTCTTAGTCAAATAGTCAATTCATCATAAAACCTTACTTTATGGTGTTGACCAATTTTAATGGCTAATTGACTCCAAAACTAGTATAAAAACCCACCTATGACCCATTATACTTTGCACCTCTAAATCGATTTTTCAATCCGATTAAACTTTCCCTCATACCTTTCTTCTATAGTCTATTACTTCTACAATTGAAGCTTTGATTATAAGCTCTTGTAATTGGCGAATTGGAAGCTTGATATTCTTTCTTTTTCGTTTTCTTCAATTTGGACTAGCTACGTTGTTGAGTCTTTGGGATTCGCCTCGCATACATTCACAACACATTATTCTATTTTTTTTACGAGACATAACATTTTGCTAAGGTGAGTTTACATAGCCCCTTTTCCATTTCACTATTTTGGGGTGAAACATGTTACAACATTCAATTTACAATTAAATCATAAGTGTCTATGTGTTATTCTATGTTGCATTATGTCTTTAACATTACTAGGGTAAGCACATTATTCTAGCATAATCATTAACATTGATCAGCCGACGGTATACAATGATAGATCTATTGGACTGACAATCCCACCCGGATACGTGCCTCCTACAAAGGTTGCGTGGGTGTTTGTTACTGCAATATAAACGAGTGAACCATGAGCGTATGGGATGTACCACAATACAACAGTCACAATGGTTGATTACGCACTCGATTTACTTCTAGTATGTTTTCACATATGGACTAGATTGCCATGACACATGAATTGCACAACAATTTTATTCGATTATCAAAACCTATGTAATTCTCTCCAACTTTTGTTGACCCAAAATATTTTCAACTTAACATGTTTCAGGTTCTACTTGCTTGAGGATTTGAATTAATGCTTGAAGATGTGTGCATAGTTTTATTCAATTTGATGTATGAATTATTGTAGAACAATTGTATGTAATTTATCTAAATCATATAATGAGAATTATTATTTACCATGAGCTACTGAACAATCATCAATACGTGACATCCCGATGTTTCCGCCATCGGTTGGGGTGTTACACCTATGACCCATCATACTTTGCACCTCTAAATCGATTGTTTCAATCCGATTAAACTTTCCCTCATACCTTTCTTCTATAGTCTATTACTTCTACAATTGAAGCTTTGATTATAAGCTCTTGTAATTGGCGAATTGGAAGCTTGATATTCTTTCTTTTTCGTTTTCTTCAATTTGGACTAGCTACGTTGTTGAGTCTTTGGGATTTGCCTCGCATACATTCACAACACATTATTCTATTTTTTTACGAGACATAACATTTTGCTAAGGTGAGTTTACATAGCCCTTTTTCTATTTATCACCATTTTTGGGGTGAAACATGTTACAACATCATTTATGCAATTCAATCATCAATGTGTCTATGTGTTTTTCTATGTTGCATTATGTCTTGAACATGACTAGGGTAAGCACAATTCTAGCATAAACATTTATCAGCCAACGGTATACATTGATAGATCTATTGGACTGACAATCCCACCCGGATACGTGCCTCCTACAAAGGTTGCGTGGGTGTTTGTTACTGCAATATAAACGAGTGAACCATGAGCGTATGGGATGTACCACAATACAACAGTCACAATGGTTGATTATGCTCTCGATTTACTTCTAGTATGTTTTCACATATGGACTAGATTGCCATGACACATGAATTGCACAACAATTTTATTCGATTATCAAAACCTATGTAATTCTCACCAACTTTTGTTGACCCAAAATATTTTCAACTTAACATGTTTCAGGTTCTATTTGCTTGAGGATTTGAATTAATGCTTGAAGATGTGTGCATAGTTTTATTCAATTTGATGTATGAATTCTTGTAGAACAATTGTATGTAATTTATCTAAATCATATAATGAGAATTATTATTTACCATGAGCTACTGAACAATCATCAATACGTGACATCCCGATGTTTCCGCCATCGGTTGGGGTCTTACAGATTGGTATCAGAGCCATGGTTATAGGGAATTAGGTTATTAGAAAAATAATCTAGTCTATAACCATAGGATTTAACCAGTACTTGCTTCTTTTACTTGCTATTCTCTATCTCCCTCCTACTTCTTATCCCTACATTAATCCCTACGAGAAGGTTGCTCTCCATCACTGGATCCACTCTTAGACTAATAAGGCAAAACCCTCAGGTTTAACCTGATCCACCTTGAGATCTCGTCGAAGTTCTAGATTTTAATAACGAACACGTGCAATCTGGAAGGGTGAACGCCTGTATTCTGAGTCTTCTGTCTAGGCTGGCATTGCGCATATATCCCAATCAGACGAGGGACCCGGATGCCTACCTGGGAATTCTCGGGATGAGTGTTCACTTATAGGCTAAAGCATGTCTTCACTATGTTGTTGGAATCTGGAATCTTTGATACGTCAACGTTTTCGTTTATTCATTTTAATTAATGAATAAATGATTACATTCCTTATATCACCTCATTCATTTCATGCCACATTGAACCTTCATTGTGTCCCTTACAGATCATGTCTCCACATCGCAGCACTCGCAATAACAGTGGTGAAAACCAAGAGGAAAGTAACAACAACCACAACACCAACCACAACAACAACAAAAACAACAAAGGTGTTGATGCCCAACTGGCTGCGATTATTTCCCAACAAATCACAACTCTGGTTTCTAACTTGTTGGCTCAAGTCATCCCAATGAATGGGAACGGCAATGGAAATGGAAATGGCGATGGAAATCACATAAAGAACGGGACCTTAGTTCGGAAAGGCGAGAAAACAAGTATTGTGGCCGCGGTAACTACCGAGAACCAGAAGCGCAAGACCAGGGATCCTAATGTAAACCTCACTACAAAAGCTTCTAACAAGAAACCCTATACAAGAAACTCTCCATTGTGTAACACATGCAAACGACATCACCCCACTGTTTCAGTGTGTCGCCTGTGCACCAATTGTGGTAGGTATGGCCATCTGGTCAACACATGTCGTGAGTCCCTAAACCCTAACACCAACCAACCAACCCTGCTCAGGTTGCTAATCTTAATCGTCCTGGTAAATACAACTATGGTCAATGCTATGAATGTGGAAACCCAAATCATTTCCGTAACCGATGCCCTAAACTAAATCGAGATCAAGACCCTCCAGCTACTTAACAGCAAACCCCACCATTTGAATGATGTCTACTTTTTAATTCTATGTATTGACACTTTTTGATTCAAGTAATAAATTCAAGTATTATCATAACATCTGAGTGCATGCTTGTTTGAATGTGAACTAATTGCTATATCTATAATCATACTTGCTTACTTGTACAACAATTAGTTGACTACCAAACAACCTACTCAACGATTGGTAGAGGTCATCATGTCTTTCCAACAGTCGGGAGAGGCCCTACAACCTGCTCAACGACTGGTGCAGACTATCGAACCTGCTCAACAATCGGTAGAGTCATAAAAGGACGCAAAACCCTAATGTAAGGTAAATTGATAATTACGGTCCGGAACGTTATCATGAATTTACAGGTACGTTAAGGTAGTGAGAAATTTTATCAAGGTTTTCAGTAGTCAACCAATTGTATACCTGGTGTTTTTCTTTTAACTTCGGGACGAAGTTCCTAAAAGTAGGGGAGACTGTAACATCGCAAAATTTTCCCCAAAATTTTAATACATAAAAAGCCCTTATATATATATATATATATTTTATTACACCTTTACATTAATATTATACAAATGTGCCTAAGTCTTTATTTATCCTAACTCACAACTTATATACATACATAAATGTATATAAATAATAATAATAATAATATGATTCTAAATTCTTTTTTTCACATACAAGATTTTTTTTTTTTTTAAATAAAGCCTTGAGTCAAATAGTCAAAGTCCTAGTCAAAGTCTTAGTCAAACAGTCAAAGTGTTAGTCAAATAGTCAATTCATCATAAAACCTTACTTTATGGTGTTGACCAATTTTAATGGTTAATTGACTCCAAAACTAGTATAAAAACCCACCTATGACCCATCATACTTTGCACCTCTAAATCGATTGTTTCAATCCGATTAAACTTTCCCTCATACCTTTCTTCTATAGTCTTATTACTTCTACAATTGAAGCTTTGATTATAAGCTCTTGTAATTGGCGAATTGGAAGCTTGATATTCTTTCTTTTTCGTTTTCTTCAATTTGGACTAGCTACGTTGTTGAGTCTTTGGGATTCGCCTCGCATACATTCACAACACATTATTCTATTTTTTTACGAGACATAACATTTTGCTAAGGTGAGTTTTACATAGCCCCTTTTCTATTTATCACCATTTTTGGGGTGAAACATGTTACAACATCATTTATGCAATTCAATCATCAATGTGTCTATGTGTTTTTCTATGTTGCATTATGTCTTGAACATGACTAGGGTAAGCACAATTCTAGCATAAACATTTATCAGCCAACGGTATACATTGATAGATCTATTGGACTGACAATCCCACCCGGATACGTGCCTCCTACAAAGGTTGCGTGGGTGTTTGTTACTGCAATATAAACGAGTGAACCATGAGCGTATGGGATGTACCACAATACAACAGTCACAATGGTTGATTATGCACTCGATTTAATTCTAGTATGTTTTCACATATGGACTAGATTGCCATGACACATGAATTGCACAACAATTTTATTCGATTATCAAAACCTATGTAATTCTCACCAACTTTTGTTGACCCAAAATATTTTCAACTTAACTTGTTTCAGGTTCTACTTGCTTGAGGATTTGAATTAATGCTTGAAGATGTGTGCATAGTTTTATTCAATTTGATGTATAAATTCTTGTAGAACAATTGTATGTAATTTATCTAAATCATATAATGAGAATTATTATTTACCATGAGCTACTGAACAATCATCAATACGTGACATCCCGATGTTTCCGCCATCGGTTGGGGTGTTACAGTGAGAGAGGGCACAACCCTGGAACTCGTGTATTTCCTTTTCCCGCCAAATTCCACAATAATATTTTCCCGCCAATTCTCTTATCTTCTCCTAAATCAGATCTAAACCTATAATATCAGTCACAAACTCTATCATCAAACCACCAAGATAGTGAAAGTTAAGAATGAAACCACCACAAAACATAAGAAAAATGTTGCCTCAACAAAACTTAAATTGTCATTTTGAAGAAAAAACATATATGTTTGAATAAGATAATTTTTTAAAGGGATGGAACCATTTTTGAAAAACGTTTAAGGGCTAAATCGTCAAAATTGTGAAAGTTGCTTGTAACTGATAACTTCTATATGGCTATGGTTTTTCTTTTCTTCGTTTGAATAAAATGGTTTCTAAGGTCTTGTTCATTATCTTTTTTACTTGACCCACTTGACATGTCCGTATTGTATAAATAAACATTCACTTATGAATGGGTCGAAATTCACACCTTTGGTAGAACACAACACATACAACCTATGAGTTAAATTCTTTTCATTTCATCCTTAAAAATTTTAAAGAAGTGACATCAAGTTAAAAAATAAGAGCAGTAAATTTGATTCTTATGTGTCAAAAGTTGACTTTTCTTAAAAGGTTTGTTTCTTGATTCTTATTGTAGTTGAGAATTTGAAAGAAAAGAAAGCAAGGAAAAGAGAAGGAGACGCGGTGTCAATATCAACAATGGCGAAAATGATCAAAGAATCCATGATGGTATTTTGGGAATTTCTTCACACAGATAAAGATACCACCAACTTGTTCTTAACCATAATCCTTCAAGGCAGTAAAGCACATCTCCAATGCCCTGCAGATCCCGACCTTTTTATGGACATCAAAACAATGCATCAAAAGGTTTTACTCTTACATTGCTTGTACTACATATTCGTTTGTATTGCAACCCATTTGTGGATCCCGCTGCAACGCGCGGGTAAAACCACCAGTTCAAAACAAAAGGAGTAGAAATTGAAGCTAGCAAGAACAATATAGACACAAAAGTAATAAGTATGAGACGGCGTCGTTTGGGGGAGTGACTTTGGGTTTCTCATGTCCAACTCAGATTCACATACCTTTTTGAGGAAGTTAATGGGCCTTGCTTATAATTTTGATATTCAACTGGGTCAACTTTTCTTTTTTTTTTTTTTTTATATAAAACTCGGCCCAATAGAGTGTTTGAAGATTTTAAATTTCAACTTGATCCTCGCTTCTTGATTTGGACCTAATCTATATATATCTATATCTATATCTATATATCTATATCTATATCTATATCTATATCTATATCTATATCTATATCTATATATATTGCAAAGGGATTAATCCTACATGTCATACTCTTATGCAATCTCTCTTTTGAGAGATGCCACATAGGATGTGATGTGGCAACTCTAAACCAATTAAAAAAAAAGAAATAAATATGATTTAACTTAATCTATTATAATCTTTAACCTAATCCATTAAATACCTAATCTACTAAATCTAAATATTAAACCTTTATTATTTTATCTCTCGTGTTTCCTATCATAACTTTTAAACGTAAATATCTTTTATATACGAGATTTTTTAAAGAAAAAAATTACACCAAATTAACGAGCGTTTTATTATCTTTCCAACGAGTACCATAGTGCTATATAAAAATCGGAGAAAAAAATGACTATTTTTTGTAACCCGACAGGTATTGTGTCGGGTTTGGGATTAGTTTAAAAAAATTGTGGGTTTGGGTCGGGTCTGGGATTAGGTGATACCCGACTCGATTACCCGAAACAACATACCCAAATACCCGAACTACATACCCGATCATATACCCATGAATTTTTTAACGCATCACATAACCCTTAGACTAACGCGTTCGATATTTCAATAATTAACTTTTTTTTTTCTTATTCCATGTTAGTTCTTTTTAGAATGATCGATTACAAACTTCCGAATTCATTTGTAATGGCACTAGATTTATACCCCGGCGCAGAGATTCGTTTTTTTTTTATATATTTGAATATGATAACTTACGGCAGAGATTTGTTTAAAATAATAATAATAATAATAATAATAATAATAATAATAATAATAATAATATATTTTATTATTTTATATTAGATATTTCAACCCGGGACGCTCCCGGGATAAAAACTAGTATATATATATTGCAAAGGGATTAATCCTACATGTCATACTTTTATGCAATCTCTCTTTTGAGAGATGCCACATGGGATGTGATGTGGCAACTTTAAACCAATTAAAAAAAAAGAAATAAATATGATTTAACCTAATCTATTATAATCTTTAACCTAATATATTAAATATTTAATCTACTAAATCTAAATATTAAACCTTTATTATTTTATCTCTCGTGTTTCCTCCCATAACTTTTAAACGTTAATATCTTTTATATACGAGATTTTTTAAAGAAAAAAATTACACCAAATTAACGAGCGTTTTATTATCTTTCCAACGAGTACCATAGTGCTATATAAAAATCGAAGAAAAAAATGACTATTTTTTGTAACCCGACAGGTATTGTGTCGGGTATGAGATTAGTTTAAAAAAAATTGTGGGTTTGGGTCGGATCTGGTATTAGGTGATACCCGACCCGATTACCCGAAACAACATACCCAAATACCTGAACTACATACCCGATCATATACCCATGCATTTTTTAATGCATCACATAACCCTTAGACTAATGCGTTCGCTATTTCAATAATTAACTTTTTTTTTCTTATTTCATGTTAGTTATTTTTAGAATGATCGATTACAAACTTCCGAATTTATTTGTAATGGCACTAGATTTATACCCCGGCTCAGAGATTCGTTTTTTTTTTATATTTGAATATAATAACTTATGGCAGAGATTTGTTTAAAATAATAATAATAATATATTTTATTATGTTATATTAGATATTTCAACCCGGGACGCTCCCGGGATAAAAACTATTATCAACATAATGATAAGTATTTTTTTTCTTTAATGGCTTAGGTTACACCAAATCTATTTTGGCGGTCTGAAATCCTTGACCTCAAGAAGAGCAAAACCTGAATTCCAATGGCTTTGCCAACACCCACCCAATAAGTAATGAGTTACTCTTATTATTGGATGCTTACAAACATAAGTAACCGGCCGAGTCTACCATACCAAGTCAACCGGTCCGCTAACTCAATTTGTTGATGGACCTAGATTTTACAATTTAATTGGATTCATATCAAGTCGAAATGGAACTCTATTGATTGGAGAAAGTGGTGTGACTCGCCAACTCATTGCTTCTACGAGTCGGTATGTAGGGAGGTTTCATTTGATGATTTTATGTTGGGTGTGTATCTGTTTTGTGTTTGTTTTGTATATTTTATTTTTGTTCTGTACTGTTTCTTCATCTACCTGCTGATAGTTGTTAGTTTATATATATATACTAGTGGGAATGCCCGCGCGTTGCAGCGGGTATCCCGACCGATATTCGATTCAGTTACAATGTCTATATTACGAGCCACAACCCTTTCCGGACATCTGACATTTGAAACAAAAAAAATAGCCGTAAACCCTAGCATACAAATATCAAACTTGGATGGATACACCTATTTTATTTTATTGAGTTTAAAACAAAAGGTAGGTTTGAGGAACAACATAATCTGCTTGCTTAACTGTTACATCAACTAAATCTCAAATTTGACATTAAAATCTCCATTTAGTAAGATGCTTTGTGCCTGCCTTCGAGTTGAGAAAACATGGAATGTAAGCCACTGATATACCTTCAAATCTAGCATAGTTTTTCATATGGATGTAGAAAAGATTTTTAATTCTTCCCTATAAACATCATATAGGCAGGATCTTTAAAATACAGCATACTAAACATTAGAACTTAGAAAGTTGCACACATTCGGAAGGAAACACTACCTCTTTTAAGTGTTCTATGCAGTGGCGGATCCAGGATTTTATTCCTATGGGTTCCCTTTTTTAGGTAGTCAAATTTTTTATGGCCAAACGTAGGAATTTTCAGGCCGGGTCGGGTCGGGTCGGATCCAACATTTCATGGTTGAACCGGATTTATAATCAGAAAGGGCAACTCAACCATTTTGAACTGAATTTGTCATTTTACCGATTTATTTGCTAACCTCTTTGTTCTCATTTTCATCAAGTTCGTGTATTATGTCTAAAGTTTTTCTAACAAGGCTCTTTCACAATATTTCAAGAAACAAAAGGCAATGTGTTTAAGATAATAGATTTTAATAAGGTAAATATGAGATTTCACTTCTAAATTTCAATTTATTACGCACAAACTGCAAAAATTAAAATACAGATACTACGAAATATGCATCATGTTGAAATATACCTTCAAACTGTATATATCTGGTCAATCCAATGGCTGCATTTGTGACTAATTCAAAACCAATGTCATCACTTTTTTGTTCCTCCTGTAACTGCAACAAAGCATCAGCTCTTTTATTTCCAGCAAAGCATTGTAGTTAGCATAGTATTTACAGGTTTGCCTAAGCTTTCCCTAACAAACAGAAGGGTAAAATCATTGACTCAAAAATTAATATTTTTTTAACGAGATGATGTTGGCATACCTAGAAGTGAACACTGAGTTCGGAAAACCGCCGTTCATATCTGCAGCATAGACAAATCTTTTTACATTTGATGGTTTTCTATTGCAAGGATTCTGCATTCTAACAAGGAAGCCGAGATGGAACATCAGTGTAGCTTGATGTAATATGTAAATAATAAATAACAATCACCAAGAAATTAGACTCAAATCTGAAAGGAAGGTGGATCGGGCATGTACGAGAGGCGAACAGAGGTGGCTTGGGCGATGGTCGTGATTCATGAACAACAGAACGGAACGGAGGTGGAGAGGGTAGGGGAGGAGGGCTGGGGAGAGAAGAGGCGTTTGTTTCGGTGTTTAACGTTTGAATTGTTTGTTATTCACATAACCCTAACTTTGGTTTTATATATTAGAAAAATAAACAAAATAAAAAAAACGAAGAGAAAAAAAAAAGAAAAGAAGGAATGGTGCATACAAAGAGGCTCGAAACGGGTATCTCGAGGTTAAAAAGCGAGCTCAAAGCCACCTGAACACTTTACATTTTTGTTTATGGGTTCCTTCAAAATTTATTTATGGGTTCCTTCTAATTTTTTTGCATAGATTATCATTAAAATTTTCAAACCGACTGGGTTCCCGGGAACCCGCTCGTACAAAGGTAAATTCGCCCCTGGTTCTATGTCATATTTTGAAAGAGATTGCAATAAAGTGGCACCCTTAAACGATTGTTTTTGCATTTCAAATGATAATGTTTATGTTTTTCGTCCTTTTGTTGTCATCCCAAACACAAGATAGACGCTGAGATATAAGCTTGACACGCTGCTGCCAAGTGTTTCCAACACTCGTCTATTTAAAACCAGTGGTCCTAATTTACCCAAAAGTGAGCTCACCACAAAAACCTGCATTACTCAATTTGATTTTTTTAGAACAGGTAGTTTGGCAGGTTAAGAAATGGTCCGAAACATTTGCCTCGCTCATTGCGGCAAGAATAAGGTCATTATCTAATCAGTATTCAGTTGATTAATGATATGGATACAATAGCGGCACTAAATACAAAGACTGAAAGAGAAAACTTAAAAATAAAGCACTTAGATGCCAAAAATTATAAAGGCCCGTGCGATGCGACAAGGTTCAATTTGATCCGTTATGCAAAGCCGTTACTTAGCAATATCCAATTTGGTACAAATTTTGATCAAAAATCGAAGTAGCATTTGACTACTACCAATAAATACCCTTGCAAGCTGACCCATTACCAAATCATGTAAACATCATTTTGATTTTCAAACCGTTATATGTGAACGACACAATACACCTGAAATTGTTATAAACAACACGTAGGAAATCAAAGCATAACAAGAAGCATAGCACGACACACACACAAGCCCCCTACAACGTACAACCTGGATTCTATTTGCACAAAAACAAAACTTATGATAACAAAAACGACATTATTAGAATTATACTATAAATCTTTGTAGAAAACGCAATAGGTTATAGTGTGAATAGAGTTTGGTTAAGTTTCAACCTATTTGATAAAAACAAACTCATGGACCCATTCATAAGTAAATAAGTTGAAATTGCCACCTATAAATAAAAACTAATAGTTCCTAATGTTATCTCTTTCATCATTATGTAACTTTGTTGCCTGATTTAGCAGAATACTTATCACATCACCCTTTTTTCTATTCGGTTGAAGTGGGGTTTTGAAAAACTTTTGGGGGTATGCCATCTTGGTAGGGATGGCAAAATCATTTTTGAGGACCAAAGCAATGTAAAAAATCAGGGGTCGCTTTATCCAAATATCACTGATATAACAAAAATGAACTACAATTTAGAAATCAATTCTCAAATAAGCAAAAATATAGTAGTAAATTAGCATATAATTATTTTGCAAATTGATAATAAGTAGAAATAGAGTTTTGGATAGAATAAAAGGAGCGAAGCCACTTATCTATAGCTCTAAAAGTCTAGAGAAATTGGGAAATGAATGAATCACGGGATCATCTATGGTTGCTGACACGCTATTTTGATTAAGTGTTTGTCCCTTAGCAAAATTTTCTGAAGTTTAACATAATGAAGAAACAATGAGTACATGTTTTTGTAGTACCCTGTACAAACAAAAACTATCATATTCTGATCTGACTCACCATTATGGATTATGTTAACTTGCATTCTTCTTCTAAATTTTTAAGAACTTATTCACTAAGTAAATTTTTTTTAAGAAATTGAAAAGGTTACACTACACAAACAAGATTCAAGAACCCAAGAGGATTTACTATATTTTTATACATTAAGACAAATGATATAAACTCAGAGACATATGGTGAGTAACTAAAAAGCCAAAGTGATGATAAACACAACCAGGGGCTTTTTTCAAAGTATAAAAATGCGCATGGGAAATGATTGAACCCACACGCGATATGCAAAAATCTTCCAACACCATGTATCAAATAAACTATACAGACTATGTACCAATTACTGCTCCAAAAGTTAAAGCCACCATCACAGCCCTAAACATAGCAAGTAACAGCAACAATAACAGAACCATGATTCAGCAAACAAAAAAACAATTAATAACTTAAGTAATGGCCCAGATACTTGGCAAAACTGCCAAGTAATGATACAAACACCTTAAGAAAACAAACCTATCTGGCAAAAAATATTTAGATGAACAAGGTTTTGTTCAAGGACTCTTGGTATGCCATCTTAAAATAATGGTAAATTACTACTTTACCCATCTTTCACCTACTAAGCATAATCGCGTAAACGAGTTGACGGTAGGAACAACTCCAATTAGGTGGAGTATATGGTATGTATTGGTGGAAGGGCAATGTATTGGCAGGTGGTAGACAAAAATATCAGGGAAATATAAGAAACCATACATGAAATATATAGCGCAACCAATTCATATAAATGGAACACCCATACAAGACAATGCTAGACAATCATTGTTAATACTAATCATGCGTTACTCAAGTAGCAGAGGGAAGTGTTATACCTTAACCACAGCTGAACATTACTTAGATTGGTTTACAGCACCAACTTATTTATTCTACTACGATAATCGCCCTGCAATCATTTCAGAGGTAGAAAATAAAATTTATATATATATATATATTGTTGCGCATTTTCTTGGTTTGTTCATACCCTTTTTATATATGTGATGTGTCGTAAAACACATATATTCTCCTATGTATTTTGAGTTATAATTAAGTCTTTTGTATATAGTTTTTAGTAGTTTTAGGCGTGTATTCGTTTGTTCGTCTATTTGTATCATTTTATAGATTTTTTTTAGCTTTGGGTCATTTTTAGTATTTAAGTATTTATTTTTTATATTCTCCTATGTATTTTGAGTTATAATTAAGTCTTTTGTATATAGTTTTTAGTAGTTTTAGGCGTGTATTCGTTTGTTCGTCTATTTGTATCATTTTATAGATTTTTTTTAGCTTTGGGTCATTTTTAGTATTTAAGTATTTATTTTTTATTTTGTAGGTGTTCATGGACGTTGGAGCATAAACGGTAAACTTTGGTTGAGCCAAGAACACCCGATAGCGAGCCCTCAAACTGAGCACCTAATAATAATAATAATAATAATAATAATAATAATAATAAAATGAAGTTAAGGAAAAAAGAAAGAGACATTGTCTTGTTGAAATGGAAACAAGAAAAGAAAAGAAAAAAGTCAACAACCTATTTAAAAGAGAGTAGAGGCCCAGTTCGTTTAATTGGACCCAATTTGTGAGGGTTTTGGATTTCTATTGAAGGGGTGCACAATATTATAAAAGGGGAATATTATTCATTCGAAGATATATTATTCATTCGAAGATATATCATTCATACATCATGACAGCCGCTGAGGGAGATATATTTGATTCGAGAAAAAAACATTAAAAACAAAATTCAACATATCACAGAAGCCTTGAGAAGGGTGATCGACCAAGAAGGACAGTAAAGGAGAAAAGGTTTCGGGCACGTTAAAGATCAACACATCAAGGAGCTTCGGGTTTGATTTAGCTTTCATTTATATTTTTATTAGACATGAAGAACACTATTTTTATTAATTTTGTGAAGATGTTTCTAAATATTATAGGCTAAACCTTTTATTGGTGACTTGGGATGATGAACTAGATTATGGTTTTTAATTAAAGACTTATGTTTTCCGTTTTGGATGTATTGAGTTACATGATTTAATTTTTTATGTTTGATTTTGAATAGTTATGTGCTGGCGCTTTTTTATTTGATTACTTGTTTGCTGGTTTTGATGTTCTAGGCACATAGGAATATCCCCTAGATCTAAAAATCATTCTAGTTTGATTAACTTTTGTTGTCGAGCCAGTTCTTGCAGTTAGGAATGACACAAGTTTAACAGGTTTTTAAGGTCAATTAGCTAAGGTGTGCAATCCCTTCCCGAAGGTTAGGAATATAATTCGGGATTGCTAGGTTAACTAACTAGGCATTGTTTGGTAGTTTGGTTATCGCTAGGGCGAGACCGGTTACTTATTCATGTTTAGAGTTTTCCTAGGATTTCACTCGTGCTAGTTAAGTCTGCTTCACAGTTTTGGAGTTTTCGATCCAAGAGTGGTTGATTAAAGGATTACTGTGGGATTTGGTTTCGCTGGGGCGATCCACTTTCATTTTAGCATCTCAATACTTGTCCCGCCTTGAGTCTAGCCAGCTATCCTTGACAGGAGGTTTATTAGGTGAGAACAGGGTCTCCAATCGGATTACATAGGTCAGCTTTTATAACCAGAGTCTAGGGATTCTAACCAGGTTACCAGCCTTCTCCCTATTAGAGTTTCAACCCAGTTCGTCAGCTTTCATTTATTTTCAGTTTCTTAGTTTAATTACTAATTTAGTATTAATTAATTTTAATTAATTTATTTTAATTTCAGTTTAAACCCCCCAATCAACCAATCAATTTAATAATAATAATAATATTTTATCAGGCAATTCATTAAAAGTGATCTCAAAAGTGTTAGATAAAGTCCTTAGGTTCGATACCTGGTCTTGCCTACTTGCTACCTGCGATCGGTACACTTGCCGATAGTGTGTGGTTTTAGAAGAGTCTAGGATTTTAACTTGGTTATTTTATTTATATACTTATTTGCTCACATCAAGTTTTTGTCGCCGTTGCCGGGGACTTTTAATTGGCACTTTTTGATTTTACTTGCTTTGTTTTGCTTGTTTACTGCTTGCTGGATTTACCTTCGATTATCTGTGCTACTTGTGCTTTTAGTCTTAGGTTATTTGCTATCCATTAGTAACTCCAGCGTGGTTTGCACTTTCAGTGTATGCCACATACTCGTTTCCAGGGATCACCACAACTCACCAATTCTAAACCACCCACTCATTTTCCACTCACCCCCATTCCACTTCCTACCTTCGATATGGCTGATGCGAACGTCAGACGTACTGTGCACTCTCGTGGTACTGAGGGCTATACTGGGATTCGTTCTCCCATCACTCGTCCTACCATTGCTGATGCCAACAATTGGCAAATCCCATCCCATGTCATGACCACTATCATTAATGTCACTCAATTCCATGGTCTTGATGAAGAGGATGCTCATGGACATCTGTCCCGATTTGTGCGTATATGTGACACTTTCAATCTTCCCCACATCACTAAGGAAGCCATTTATCTGTGTCTGTTTCCATTTACTTTGTATGGTCGTGCCGCCACTTGGTATGAAACCCTGCCTAATAGTTCCATTGCTACCTGGGAAGACATGCTTGGAAAATTCTTAAGAAAATATCACCTAGCTTCCAAGGATTCCCGCATTAGGGAGCAGATTCACTCTTTCCGTATGGATCCTGATGAGCCATACTACATGGCTTAGGAGCATTTCCAGACCCTACTGAGCCGATGCCCTCAACATGGCCTTTCTGACTGGGCCCTTGTGGAGAAATTCTACAATGGCCTCACTTTTGAGACTTGAGTTCGTTTTAATACAACTGCACAGGGTAATTTCATGGAAAAAATGGATATTGATGCAGCTTATGAGTTGTTTGAGAGTTTTGCCTATTATGAGAGACCACCAAAGCATACTATTGGGAATTCCATTCCCATGACTAGTAACACCTCTCCTACTACCCGAGGTGTTTATCAGATTGCACCTGATACTGGTCTGGCTGCGGTGATTGAGAATTTAACTAGGCAAGTGAGAGATCTTCAGATGAGGTCAGATAGGTGTGAAATATGTAGAGGGGGTCATAACACGTCTGAGTGTCCAGTTCGAAGTCGGGAACATGTAGATTCTCTTAATTCTGGGTGGCTTGAACCACCCTATCAAAACTATAGCCCTGATTCAAACTCCAATTGGAGATATCAAAACTCCAACTGGCAAGGTGGTAACTCTTCTAGATACCAACCTCGTCAGAATCAGTTCCAAGCTCCCAACTCTGGGGGGCACTAGTCGTACTGAGTCTGACCTTACTACCATTCTACAGATGCAGTCCCAGATGCTTAGTAACATTCAGTCAAAACTTGATGAGCAGGATACTTTCAAGAAAGGTCAGCAAGCTGCTTTCCAGAACCTAGAGGCCAAAGTAGGGGAATTAGCTAATCAGGTTAGTCAAGGACCTCAGGGAGCCCTTCCTAGTAACACTGTTCCTAATCCTAAATCAAGTACTTCTACATTTAGGCATGCTCAAGTTAAGGCAGTGACTACTAGGAGTGGGTGGAATGTAGTTGGTCCATCACCGGGAGAAGATGAAGAACCGGTTGATGAGGAAATTGAGTTAGAGCCACTATCTGCTAAAGTGCAACCTAGGCTAGTCTCAGAGAGTTTAACACAACCTAGTGAGTCGAGTGAGAAGAAGAGAGAGAGTCCAGTTTGGGTCTATAAGCCTAAACCACCATTCCATGGTCGTCTAGTGCGTGCTGATGATTCTGAGTTGTATGCTAAGTTCGTGGAGATGCTGAAGAAACTCCACGTTAACCTCCCATTCATAGAGGCTCTTTTCAAAATGCCAAAATATGCCAAGTTTCTTAAAGATCTGCTGACTAATAAAAAGAAACTTGAGGAGCTCTCCACCGTTACTCTTTCTGAGGAGTGCTCTGTTGTCGTGCAGAATACACTTCCTCAGAAAATGACCGATCCAGGAAGTTTCACCATTCCCTGTTTGATCGGCCACCTCACTCCCAGAAATGCGCTAACCGACCTAGGTTCTAGCATAAACTTGATGCCCTACTCTCTATTCTTAAAGCTTAATCTTGGGGAGTTGAAGCCAACTAGGATGTGTATTCAGCTAGCTGACAAATCTGTGAAAATTCCTAGGGGCATATTGGAGAACTTGTTAGTGAAGGTGGACAAATTTGTGTTCCCAGTCGACTTTGTGGTGTTAGACATGAAAGAGGACGCCACCGTGCCGCTCATTTTGGGTCGACCTTTCTTGGCCACATCGAGAGCACTAGTCGACATGGGTGAAGGAAAACTGAGGCTGCGGGTAGGTGATGAGGAGATTGTGTTTGGAGTTCGGCATAATTCATATGAGGAGCCGAAAGAGGAGGTTAAATCTATTAATGTGCACCTAGACTATGAACGAGACAAAATCAGAACAAAAGAGGTGCGAGATCCACGAAAACGACCACAGTACGGTGTTGGTTTGGAGGCAGCTTTTGTTTGGTGGACTAGATGGGGCGGCGGTCAAAGTATAGGAGAGGTGATGGATCACACTGCTTCGAATTTAGCTTATCAGGTTGCCAAGGATTGCAAACGGGAGCCACCAGATATATTTTGAAGAGAATAGAGCGTACTTGGGATTTGCCCAAGTTGTATAGTTTGTAGATTCTTGCTTATTTTATTTTTCTTTTATGTTTTGGTTTGTGTCTAGTGTGGGGATTGTCCGTATTATTAATTGCAGGTTTGGAAGGGTCGTGCCTATACTCAATCTCCATTCAGGCGGGGTCAATCCAATAATATTTTATTTGTAAAATGGCATTCCTAATTCGTCGGTCTATTTTTATTTCACTTTACGTTTTGTCTTTTTAGTTTTTGTTTGCAAGATCTATTGCTTACAACCGCGAATGAAATGCTATACGGTTGCTTTGCACTTGGATGGGATAGCTTAGGACTCGCTTTGCGAGGATGTTACTGCAATATTACCAGGGGAGTCTGTTCCACTTTACTTGTTATATATATATATATATATATATATATATATATATATATATATATATATATATAGGATTTGGATCATTTGAGAACCACCATTTAGGGAGAGAACCAAAGAACCAGTGTGAACAGGTGGCATTTTTGTAAATATGAAGGTGTCTACAAAAACCCCTCCATTAAAAAATAAAAAAAATAAAAAAAAATTATATAACCTAAATAAATAAAAAAATAAAAAAAGTAAAAACACCAAAATGATTATTTTGCATTATTAATTCGAAAAAAAATAAAAAAATTGGCTTGTGACGTCGTATGACGTCATCCTGATGCACATGTGCATTTCGCTGTTATATATACAGAAATACACCGTATGCACATGTGCATTTCACTATTAAATCACATTTTTGAATGAATTGTCAATTACCATACTTAAATGATTATAAAATGGACGCGATACAGATATATAAAGGGTCACAAATTTTATTAAATGATCATTAAATGGACACAAAGTGAGATATAAAATACACTCGAACTCGTCAAGTGTTTAGTCATGCATATTATAACATAAATTGAAAATAAAACACGTGTATGACAATAAACATGAATAAACTTAAAACACCTCTATATAAGACCTATAAAATAAGAAACGTGTACTTTATGCACATGTGCATTTCACTAATATTGTTAGATTTTTTTAGTGGTTTAACTTTCGGGCATACATATATGCATGCATCATTCTTCAAATAACGAAGTTTTTATATCAATTTGTCTTCATCATACAACTAAATACAGTCTCTACCAAACGTATTAACTCGATAAAACAAATGATAACAAAAACACAATATCCATATTACAAACCAACTATGTTAACCACATACATACAAAAATTCTAAATATCTCACAATCTCACGTTCACCAACATAACAAAATGTTAAACCAAACATACATTACACACAATGTTATACAAACTTCTTTGTTTGTTTGACAATTTCCTTAACCCCAAACAAAGTTGACGTGGTGTAACGCGGTTGTCACACCACGACAAAGGCGGAAACACGTGGCGCGACGGTTCAAAAGCATAAAGTCAAGGTTACGGCTAAACACAAGTAATTTAAGAAAATGGGTCATTTATTGTGACGTCAAATCAGTTTCAAACATTACACAAAGGTTAATTGTTTTTGAAATAAACATAGAGGTTTCTCATATATATCCCAAATGCCTTGGGAAATAAAGGTGAAACCCCACAAAAGCTCGACGTCGCATTGGAGATTTCCCGACCCTGCTTGCCTGATCTTTCATCTTCTAGTTACCTGAAAGATATGTTTTAAAAAGTTTCGTCAATATAAATATATTGGTGAGTTCACAGGTTTTCAGTTTCTAAAACTTGAATACTTGGGAATACCATGTTATGACAATATATAGGAGTTGCAAATTCCTATAAATCTACTTGAGACTATAATCAAACCAAGACATATAATAATTGCGCCCCGCTCCAAGTCGTTACTCGGTTTCCCACGACTTAAGTTCGGAATATTTGCACCCCAGGCATAACCTAATGCATAATCGACGCTATCGATTAGGGGTGGGCCTTGTCAGGCACCAATAGTACTATTCGAATATTCCTCCGGTTTCAATTTCCTGAACAAATGATTATAGAGGCGGGGACTCAACCCCGAGTGGCGGTCACACCTCAAGTATTAAATCCGTCAAACACTATCCCTAACATATCTTTCCCCTGGAAAACGTAAAAATAGTTTAAAATGGGGCCGTGAAACTCACCTGAAACTGCGTCTGGCTCAATAAGGTGAATAGCAAGGGGTGGTCTTGCACCTACAAACGTCCTAAACGTATAAGTCACTATTCCTATAGTGCATGTGCCTTGGCAAGTTGTACACCCAACTCCCGACCACAAGTTGTTCCAATTCCCGTTTAATTAAGCGTGTATCCTAGGTTTCGTTGGCGTTACATTACCCTTTGTGTTACAAGTTATATATTACTCTTGTTAATATTTCCATAACTTGTATCTTATTATCATCGACTCGACTTCACTTAACATATAATTATTTTCCCATTTAAATAATTATACTTAAGGTCGCATCGCTCGATATAATATATATTTCAATCCTCGACCCGACTCACTTTGCCACACATTTGTTTTCCCATTTAAACAAATATGCTAAGATTTTGTCGTTCGATCGTATATTCTTAACGTCCGATTCAACTCACCACACCGTATATTTATTTTCCCATTCAAATAAATATACTAGGATTTCGTTGGTACGACATACACATATATATATCCTTGTCTTCTCGTCGCGGCTTTCCTTCCCGCATATCTACTTTCCCATTAAGTAGATATACTAGAATTTTGCCGAGACGAGCGTACAAATATATATATAAATGTGTAATTTTTCTTGTTAAGTATATACGTTTGTTTTAACGTCTTATTCGTTTGTGTCATGTGTTTCTCCCACGAATTAATCCTCCAACACTTAGGAAAGTGTTTATTTGTTTTCACCCAAAGTATATATATATTTTACCTCTTAAAATATATATTTTTCTTATCTTGCCGCAATGGCATTTTTCTCATATTTTGTCCGTGTACGGTTCGTTAACGCGTTTTAGTTCGATATCTTAACTTGATTAGTTAATTTTTCCAAGTTTTTCCCAACATGTATTTTATAGAAATATTATCCATATTTCTTCCTATTTTCACATGTTACTTGGATGGTTAAAATACTTATGTATTTTTAACCCAACTTGTCAACTTAACTACAAAAATGTTTCCAACACTTTTATATTCCCATTTATATAAAAGTATTCATTTTTGTATAAGTTTCCCAAGTTTGTTTAATATTTTTATAAAATCTCTATTTTATAAAAATCCTTATGTTAAAACCCTTTATATTTTTATAACTATCAAAAATACACTTTTATACAAAATACCCAAGTATTTTTACTAGTATTTACAAAAATCATCCTTAGACTTTATTTCTTACATTTTTGACACCAAACTTTCCATACTTGTATTTTTGGACTAATAGTTTCTAAAATGTCCATTTTAGTCCCTTAACTTTCAAAGTTACAACTTTAGTCCCTTAACTTACAAAAGTTGCATTTTTCTACTCTAACTTCCAAAGTTAGCATTTTTCACTCAAAATAGTTAACTTTGAAGATTCAACTTTTTATTGGTAAGTTATTTTTGTATCAAAACACTTATGTTAGTCTTATATTCCATATGAAAGACTAATTATGTGTGTGTTTTATGTATTTGTCCATTTCTTCAAAATATCATTCATCCAAGTGAGTTAACTTTAATTTTCCATCTTATTTATTTATGAACTTCTAACATGTTTTACCACATATTATAACTTAAATGATCATAATAAGATGAATTAAAGTTAGTTTTAACATATTCAAGTTCATTTCAAAATCTTAACTAAAACATCATCCTACTTAGTCTTATATGTAAACTTCATATATTTTCAAGACTAATACATCATCATCATCAAATCCATGGTTTATTTTCATATCTTTAACCTTCCATTTTACACATGAAAACCTATTAAAGATTATGTTCAAAACCATTTTTAAACCCTTCATGTACAACTTGCTACTAGGAACACATACATGAATAATAACAATCAAAAACAAGATTAAGAAGCTTACTACTAGCACAAGGCTAGGGAAGACAAAAACCTTGGATTTGAGAGGGGTTTAGTGTGTTCTTCCTAGTGGTTTAGCTCCAAGCTCTTGAAACACACAAAAGGGGTTTGGATGATGGATGATTTTAAGTATTTTGGAGATGTAGAAACTTGAAAGAACAATGTGTGGGTATGTATGTAAACTTACGGCCAAGAGAGGGGAGAAGAAAGAGTGTTTTGCTTTGCTTTTCAATCTTCTAACATGTGTTATTTATATCCTTATCACATGTAATCTTCCATGGATCTTGTGATTATTACTAAGGATATGAGAGATATGTATTGTACTAAAGTTGATCTTGGATGGATGTGGAAAGGGTGTTGTGGCCGTGAGTTTTGAAGAGACAAGAGAGGTGGAGTGTAAATCTTGGTTAATTGATTATAATCTTTCCTAATCTTACACTTGATTTTATACAAGACCCTTCCATGCATGCACACACTTAGGTTATGATTAGCTAGCTTTGTCTTGGCTTTTCTTGGCCTCTTGGCCGAAAATTGATCCAAGGGGGACAAGAAAGTGTTGCTTTTGTACTAAATGTTCACTTACACACTTTATCTCATGTTAAGGCATGCTTTTTCATAGGTTTTAGGTTATAATTATCAATACAAGTTGCATGGACATCCCTTGGCCTTTAGGCCGGCCCTTAGAGGGGTTTGGGTGGGGTCCACAACTCCAAATATTTACCCAATATTTGTTAAGTTTAATCCCCCGTCGTTCGGGTGTCGTTCGGGTATTTTTCGGGTTTTAATCACGCGTTATCCGGACATTAAATACACCTTTAATAATCCTTAAATATAGTCTATTTTAAGCGTTGATTGATTATTTAGGCCTTTACCGGGTGAAATTATGAGTTATACGCGTATCGGGTGCGATACGCGCACTTTATTCGTTACCGGGAGATTTGTACGAGACGTTTTCATTTATGGTTTTGGAGTTCCAAAACTCATTATATCTTATGAAAATACCCTTTATTTTATATCCTGGGTGTCCGGGATTCGTTTCGTTTATTTAATTATTACCGGGTAATTGCCAACATCCGTACCGGATAGCTTATTCGCACATGATCCAATCATGCTTTACCATTAAACGTATGCATTCCTATGCATTATTTGGAAATTGCTATTCCCTAAGGCCTTGATAATTAAATTACACATAATTGCATTTAATTACGTTAATCATATATTAATTAATTGTACGGAATTACCTTATTTTTGCCGGTTGTTACATTCTCCCCCCGTTAAGAGAATTCCGTCCCGGAATTCACTTCGAGTTCTCCGGTATCGGTGTCTTCTCGAATAGGGCGGGGTATTTTTGCTTCATCCGGTCCAGCCTTTCCCACGTGAACTCCGGTCCACGCTTGGCATTCCAGCGCACTTTGACCAATCTGATCTTGCTGCGCCTTAATTTTTGGACCTTCCAATCAGTTACCTCGATTGGTTCTTCCACAAAATGTAACTTGTCGTCAATCTGGATCTCGTCAGCAGGAATAATGAGAGTTTCGTCGGATAGGCACTTTTTCAAGTTCGACACATGAAACGTGTCGTGTATTCCACTAAGCTCTTGAGGCAACTCGAGCTTGTATGCCACTGTGCCTACCCTCGACAAGACTTTGAATGGTCCAATATATCGTGGGTTCAGCTTTCCGCGCTTCCCAAAGCGCGCGACACCTTTCCAAGGTGACACCTTCAATAGGACCCTGTCTCCGACTTGAAACTCTAAAGGCTTTCGCCTCATATCAGCATAGCTTTTCTGGCGGTCCCGGGCCGCTTTGAGGCGTTCCTTTATCAAAAAGACCTTATCCGTGGTCTCTTGAACAATTTCGGGCCCGGTGAGTTGCTTTTCCCCAACTTCCGCCCAACATAATGGCGATCGGCACTTGCGTCCATATAAAGCTTCAAATGGTGCGGCTTGAATGCTCGTATGATAACTGTTGTTATAGGAAAATTCTACCAATGGCAAGTGCGTATCCCAATTACCTCCGAAATCAATCGCGCATGCCCGTAGCATATCTTCCAAGGTCTGGATGGTTCGTTCACTTTGACCATCCGTTTGGGGGTGATATGCGGTACTCATGTCGAGGCGAGTACCGAGGGCTTCGTTCAAACTTTCCCAAAATCTGGAAGTGAAACGACTATCTCGATCAGAGATGATAGAAACAGGCACACCGTGTTTAGATACCACTTCCTTAATGTACAAACGGGTCAGTTTCTCCAACCTGTCCGTTTCGCGTATCGGGAGGAAGTGTGCAGACTTTGTCAATCGATCTACGATTACCCAGATCATGTCATGGCCGCTTGTTGTCTTAGGTAACTTGGTAATGAAGTACATGGTGATTCGTTCCCATTTCCATTCCGGTATTTCCGGTTGCTGGAGCAAACCGGAAGGTCTCTGGTGCTCAGCCTTGACCTTTGCGCAAGTCAAACATCGCGCAACATAGGCTGCTATATCCCTTTTGAAATTCGGCCACCAATAAAGTTCCTTCAAATCGTGGAACATCTTGTCTGCACCCGGGTGAACCGAATATCTAGAACTGTGAGCTTCGGCCAATACTAGCTCACGCAATCCACCATATACTGGGACCCAAATTCTATTCATGAAATACAATGTCTGGTCCGCTTTTGGTTCCAGTGAATCAACCATCTTTCGTAACCTTTCACCTTTGACATTCTCGGGTTTGAGGGCGCTCACTTGAGCTTCACGAATTCGTTCAGTCATATTCGTGTGGATAGTCAATCCCAAAGCTCGAACACGCAATGGTTTAACCCGTTCCTTGCGACTCAAGGCGTCGGCTACGACATTCGCCTTACCGGGATGGTACTTTATCTCACAATCGTAATCGTTTAATAATTCAACCCATCGCCGTTGTCGCATGTTCAAATCTTTCTGATCGAAGATGTGTTGCAAACTCTTGTGATCGGTGAAAATCGTGCACTTGGTTCCATACAAATAGTGCCTCCATATCTTGAGAGCGAACACCACTGCACCTAATTCCAAATCGTGTGTAGTGTAGTTTTTCTCATGGATTTTCAGTTGCCTGGAAGCATATGCTATTACTTTTTCTCGCTGCATCAGTACACAACCCAAACCTTGATGCGAGGCATCGCAGTAAACCACAAAATCTTCCGTACCATCTGGAAGTGACAGTATCGGAGCGCCACATAACTTGTCTTTTAACAATTGGAATGCTGCCTCTTGCTTTTCCGTCCACTCAAATTTCTTATCCTTTTGGGTTAGCATGGTTAACGCTTGTGCTATTTTTGAAAAGTTCTCGATGAACCTTCTGTAATAACCCGCGAGGCCTAGAAATTGTCGTACTTCGGTAGGAGTTCGAGGTGCTTCCCAATTTTTAATTGCCTCGATCTTGGCGGGATCAACGTGTATGCCCTTTTCGTTCACTACGTGGCCCAAAAAGTGAACTTCCCGAATCCAAAAGTCACATTTCGAGAATTTAGCATAGAGCTTCTCCTTGCGTAATACTTCAAGAATTAACCGAAGGTGATTCTCGTGGTCTTCTTTCGTGCGTGAATAGATCAAAATATCGTCGATAAAGACGATGACGAATTTATCCAGGTATGGCTTACATACGCGGTTCATTAGATCCATAAAAACCGCTGGTGCGTTGGTCAAGCCGAACGGCATCACCAAAAATTCGTAGTGTCCATACCGGGTTCTGAAGGCCGTTTTTGGTACATCTTCTTCTTGTATACGCAACTGGTGATAGCCTGACCTCAAATCGATCTTGGAGTAATAGCTGGAACCTTGGAGCTGATCAAATAAATCGTCGATCCTGGGGAGAGGATAGCGATTCTTGATGGTTAGCTTGTTCAGCTCTCGATAGTCGATGCACATGCGAAATGTGCCATCCTTCTTCTTCACAAATAAGACGGGAGCTCCCCAAGGTGAGAAACTCGGTCTTATAAAACCTTTGTCCAATAATTCTTGTAGCTGGCTGGACAGTTCCTGCATCTCTGATGGAGCTAGGCGGTATGGCGATCGTGCCACAGGAGCTGCTCCGGGAACGAGGTCGATGCGGAACTCGACTTGGCGAGGTGGCGGTAACCCCGGCAAATCTTCTGGAAATACATCTGGAAAATCTCTGGCTACTGGAATGTCTTCCAATTTTCGCTCGTCGGCCTTCTTGTCCACTACGTGTGCTAAGAATGCGACAAGCCCTTTTCTCAGACACTTACGAGCCTTCATGCTCGAAATAATCCTTAGTGGCGTCCCGTGTCTTTCCCCTTGAATTGAGAGAGTTTCACCGCTTGCGAGGGGAACTTGAATAACTTTATCGTTGCAAAACACAATGGCACGGTGCGCGGACAACCAGTCCATGCCAACAACGATGTCAAAACTTCCCAATACAACCGGTAATAGATTAATCCCAAACTCGTGCCCACAGAGTTCTAATTTACAATCTCTTGCTACCTCTCTCGTAATAGTTTTACCATTAGCCAGTTCTATAGAGTAGGGTGTATCTAGTTTGCTAGTTTTTAAACCAAGTAGTCTTTTAAACTCAATGGATACGAAGCTAAAGTCAGCACCGGTATCAAATAATACAGAGGCATAATGACCATTTAGAGGAAACGTACCAGTGACCACATTGGGGTCTTGCCGTGCGTCACCGGCTCCGATCACAAATGCCCGGCCCCGGGCCTGATTGTTGACTTTGGGGCAATCTTTCTTCCAATGGTCCAATGACCCGCAAGCAAAACAGGGTCTGGCCCCTCCGTTCTTTGGTGCTCCAGATCGGCACTCTTCAGTCTTGTGCCCGATGCGGTGGCACTTCCCGCAAGTTAATCCATTGTTTCTCCCCTGGTTTCCCTGTTTGTTATTGTTGTTGTTACCACGTCCTGTGGCGGCATAACCCTTTCCTTTCTTGTTCGAGCTACCCGACGCTCGATCCCTTTTTCCCTCATCTCTCTTTCTTTTCCCAAACCTCTGTCCGTTACCCTGATCATTAGTTACAACCGCTGAACTTGATCCCTGTTTCTTGGCCTCAACACTACTTGCTTCAGAAATTTTTAATCCGGAAACTTGGCGGATTAGGGTACCCATGCGGATAGCATCCTCAGTCAGACTTAGTGCCAGATCAATTGCCTCGCGCATGGTCGTGGGTTTGGAAGAGGTGACCATGCTGCGAATCTGTGGTGCTAACCCGAATAAGTAACGTTCCACCTTGTTCTTTTCCGGGGTAACCAGACGAGGTACTAGTCGGGCGAGATCATGAAATCTTGACGTATACCCAGTGACGTCTGCCCCTACCATGGTGAGGTTCCAGAACTCGGTTTCCAACTTCTGCACTTCGCTTGCCGGGCGGTATTCGGCAGTCATGAGTTCTTTCAGTGCCGCCCATGATAGAGCGTATGCAACATCATCTCCTAAAGACTGTACTTGGCCGTTCCACCAAGTTAGCGCTTGATCTAGGAACAGATTGGTGGCGTACATGACAGACTGTCGAGGGGTACACCCGCTGATGCGGATAACTGCCTCGGTCTTTTCGAACCATTTGACCAGGCCTATGGAACCCTCAGTGCCGCTGAAGTTTATTGGCTTACAGTCCAAGAAAGCCTTGAAAGTGCAGCCGCGCTCTCCCGAGGTTGTCCCTGTAATAGTAACATAGTATGTTATTATGGGATAGGAGTTTGTGAAATATCCTCCCATCACTTTTTCATTTATTTTTAAACCTCTTACCACTGGGGGAGGTCTCTCGTCGCTCGCTCCCTGTCCTGTCATGGGAGTGTTCCGAGCGTGCGGCTTCGTGTTCAGCGATGGCACGAGCTATGCGTTCAGATATCATAGTTTCGAGCTCGGCCGGTGTTGTGGGCAGTCCGTCTGCTCCACTATTGCTTCGGGTGGCAGGTGCCATTTTTCTTCAATAATAATTATCAAAGGTTAATTTGGCAAACATTTATACAATACAAGGCATAAATAACAAACCCAAGCATGAACACAATAATTAACACCATATCATCACACAACATACCAATACATCACACAGAAATATAAATAGAAATCAACACAACATCACCACACAAATATACAAACCACAACACATGGAGTAAGCAATAATAATCATAGACAACAACATATTTCACCATAATAATAAGATTTTTCATTAATTTCAATAATATCAGTACAATGCTTGTTCATAATACAAACTGGAGAATACATTTCTCATACAATACATTGCTTTTGAAATAATAAAACATCATATCATACGCCGTAATACCCGTACGGCTAGGCAAAATGCAGACGAGTGTCATAACCCGTGCTGTACTACCATAATGCTGCTAATATGTACATAAGCTGGTGTGTCTTCTGCGCATCCCCGATACATCCTACTGTGGCGGTGGCGGTGGATACTGGTACTGCGGCGCATACATGCTAATCGTCATGCTGATCTCTGAGATGCGCTCGTACAAAAACTGTCGATGTGCCCAGTGTGCATCCCCAGTAATCCCGCTCTGCGCATCCATGCGCAAGAGCTCCTCTGCGTAATGTGCCAAGGCATCACGAGTGTCAATCATCCTAGCCCACATCAACCTCGTCTGCTGTTCAACCTGATTCACGGTGCGCTGCACCGTGTTGACTAGAGTCTGGAAATCCTGCTCTAAAGTGATGGTCGAGGTCTGGGCTGGTCCAGAGGGGGGTGTCATCCTGGGACGGTGGGATGGTCCGGGTACATCAGGGTGTGTGGATGGGAAGGGCCCGAAGGGGAATGGTACTGGTATGTGTGGCAGCAATGGAGTGAAACCGGGTGGCCTGATGGAAAAGTAGGGTGGCATCATATACGGGTCCCCTGCACCTAGAGGGTATGGTGCAGGTGTCATGCTGGGAATGGTGGGGATGGGTATAGTCATGGCAATGGTGGGTGGTGGCATAGGCTCAGCTAGTGGGGCTACCAACGGCTCAGAGACAGTGGCCCACTCTGGAGTGGACACCACTACAGGGGGTGTGGGAGGGCTCGCAGTGGCGAAGGCCTCCATGCCTGCCCTATGTAGCTCAGAGCTACGGGCGGGACTACCCTCATGTATAAGTGCTGCGGGGGCTGGCTCCTCCTGAGGTATGGGCTCGAGAGGTGCTGGTGGGGCTATGGGGTCGGCTGGGGCATCCTCTAGCATTGGAGCCACTGGCTCCTCCTGATCAGCCTGAATCTCTGGCACCAACATGTGTCCTACCGAACCCACAGACTCGTCATCGGAGTCGTCGGATATCCATCCGTTCCTCCCATGGGGAATAGGCAGGAGTCTCATGCCTGCTGGGACATGGATATGAGGTATGGGTGCTGGCTCGTGCTCCATGTGAGCCTGCTGGTCGAATGGAGACTCTACTGTCTCCGAATGGGCTGGGATCGGCCGGGACGGTCCGGCACAGCCCTCGGGAAAATCCCTAACCGCTCGAATGGGGCGTGGAGCTAACGGTGCTGCCGGTACAACGGGTAGCGGCGCGTCCACCACAGCGGGTGCCCAATCAGGATCCTCGCTAGGATCCGTCTCATCCGAGTCGTCGTCCGAGCCTCCGTCGGCGTTCATCTCTACATCTTCGTCTTCTGCGTCCAGTACAACTAGCTCTACTGGCTCAGGCGGTGGCGCAGGAATGATCTGGATACTGCTATCAATACTAGGCGCTATACTTCCCGCGTCGGACATCCTGGCAAAAGAACCGTACATGTATATATGATTTATTTAAATTAGACAGTTATGGCGTACTCTATAGTAACCTTCCTAACTTCTAATTTTTAGGTCACAGTATAACAATACTCATGGCTGGCTTGGTCGGAATCTCCTCATGCCCAATGCTTCTTGAAAATTACTTTTATTTAAAACCGTGTACATTTTCTTTTGAAAACTTTATCTTTAGAACCAAATCCGGTTATAGTCTAGTTTTTAAAGAAAATACTCTAGTTCGCTATAACCTTGGCTCTGATACCACGTTCTGTCACACCACGACAAAGGCGGAAACACGTGGCGCGACGGTTCAAAAGCATAAAGTCAAGGTTACGGCTAAACACAAGTAATTTAAGAAAATGGGTCATTTATTGTGACGTCAAATCAGTTTCAAACATTACACAAAGGTTAATTGTTTTTGAAATAAACATAGAGGTTTCTCATATATATCCCAAATGCCTTGGGAAATAAAGGTGAAACCCCACAAAAGCTCGACGTCGCATTGGAGATTTCCCGACCCTGCTTGCCTGATCTTTCATCTTCTAGTTACCTGAAAGATATGTTTTAAAAAGTTTCGTCAATATAAATATATTGGTGAGTTCACAGGTTTTCAGTTTCTAAAACTTGAATACTTGGGAATTACCATGTTATGACAATATATAGGAGTTGCAAATTCCTATAAATCTACTTGAGACTATAATCAAACCAAGACATATAATAATTGCGCCCCGCTCCAAGTCGTTACTCGGTTTCCCACGACTTAAGTTCGGAATATTTGCACCCCAGGCATAACCTAATGCATAATCGACGCTATCGATTAGGGGTGGGCCTTGTCAGGCACCAATAGTACTATTCGAATATTCCTCCGGTTTCAATTTCCTGAACAAATGATTATAGAGGCGGGGACTCAACCCCGAGTGGCGGTCACACCTCAAGTATTAAATCCGTCAAACACTATCCCTAACATATCTTTCCCCTGGAAAACGTAAAAATAGTTTAAAATGGGGCCGTGAAACTCACCTGAAACTGCGTCTGGCTCAATAAGGTGAATAGCAAGGGGTGGTCTTGCACCTACAAACGTCCTAAACGTATAAGTCACTATTCCTATAGTGCATGTGCCTTGGCAAGTTGTACACCCAACTCCCGACCACAAGTTGTTCCAATTCCCGTTTAATTAAGCGTGTATCCTAGGTTTCGTTGGCGTTACATTACCCTTTGTGTTACAAGTTATATATTACTCTTGTTAATATTTCCATAACTTGTATCTTATTATCATCGACTCGACTTCACTTAACATATAATTATTTTCCCATTTAAATAATTATACTTAAGGTCGCATCGCTCGATATAATATATATTTCAATCCTCGACCCGACTCACTTTGCCACACATTTGTTTTCCCATTTAAACAAATATGCTAAGATTTTGTCGTTCGATCGTATATTCTTAACGTCCGATTCAACTCACCACACCGTATATTTATTTTCCCATTCAAATAAATATACTAGGATTTCGTTGGTACGACATACACATATATATATCCTTGTCTTCTCGTCGCGGCTTTCCTTCCCGCATATCTACTTTCCCATTAAGTAGATATACTAGAATTTTGCCGAGACGAGCGTACAAATATATATATAAATGTGTAATTTTTCTTGTTAAGTATATACGTTTGTTTTAACGTCTTATTCGTTTGTGTCATGTGTTTCTCCCACGAATTAATCCTCCAACACTTAGGAAAGTGTTTATTTGTTTTCACCCAAAGTATATATATATTTTACCTCTTAAAATATATATTTTTCTTATCTTGCCGCAATGGCATTTTTCTCATATTTTGTCCGTGTACGGTTCGTTAACGCGTTTTAGTTCGATATCTTAACTTGATTAGTTAATTTTTCCAAGTTTTTCCCAACATGTATTTTATAGAAATATTATCCATATTTCTTCCTATTTTCACATGTTACTTGGATGGTTAAAATACTTATGTATTTTTAACCCAACTTGTCAACTTAACTACAAAAATGTTTCCAACACTTTTATATTCCCATTTATATAAAAGTATTCATTTTTGTATAAGTTTCCCAAGTTTGTTTAATATTTTTATAAAATCTCTATTTTATAAAAATCCTTATGTTAAAACCCTTTATATTTTTATAACTATCAAAAATACACTTTTATACAAAATACCCAAGTATTTTTACTAGTATTTACAAAAATCATCCTTAGACTTTATTTCTTACATTTTTGACACCAAACTTTCCATACTTGTATTTTTGGACTAATAGTTTCTAAAATGTCCATTTTAGTCCCTTAACTTTCAAAGTTACAACTTTAGTCCCTTAACTTACAAAAGTTGCATTTTTCTACTCTAACTTCCAAAGTTAGCATTTTTCACTCAAAATAGTTAACTTTGAAGATTCAACTTTTTATTGGTAAGTTATTTTTGTATCAAAACACTTATGTTAGTCTTATATTCCATATGAAAGACTAATTATGTGTGTGTTTTATGTATTTGTCCATTTCTTCAAAATATCATTCATCCAAGTGAGTTAACTTTAATTTTCCATCTTATTTATTTATGAACTTCTAACATGTTTTACCACATATTATAACTTAAATGATCATAATAAGATGAATTAAAGTTAGTTTTAACATATTCAAGTTCATTTCAAAATCTTAACTAAAACATCATCCTACTTAGTCTTATATGTAAACTTCATATATTTTCAAGACTAATACATCATCATCATCATCAAATCCATGGTTTATTTTCATATCTTTAACCTTCCATTTTACACATGAAAACCTATTAAAGATTATGTTCAAAACCATTTTTAAACCCTTCATGTACAACTTGCTACTAGGAACACATACATGAATAATAACAATCAAAAACAAGATTAAGAAGCTTACTACTAGCACAAGGCTAGGGAAGACAAAAACCTTGGATTTGAGAGGGGTTTAGTGTGTTCTTCCTAGTGGTTTAGCTCCAAGCTCTTGAAACACACAAAAGGGGTTTGGATGATGGATGATTTTAAGTATTTTGGAGATGTAGAAACTTGAAAGAACAATGTGTGGGTATGTATGTAAACTTACGGCCAAGAGAGGGGAGAAGAAAGAGTGTTTTGCTTTGCTTTTCAATCTTCTAACATGTGTTATTTATATCCTTATCACATGTAATCTTCCATGGATCTTGTGATTATTACTAAGGATATGAGAGATATGTATTGTACTAAAGTTGATCTTGGATGGATGTGGAAAGGGTGTTGTGGCCGTGAGTTTTGAAGAGACAAGAGAGGTGGAGTGTAAATCTTGGTTAATTGATTATAATCTTTCCTAATCTTACACTTGATTTTATACAAGACCCTTCCATGCATGCACACACTTAGGTTATGATTAGCTAGCTTTGTCTTGGCTTTTCTTGGCCTCTTGGCCGAAAATTGATCCAAGGGGGACAAGAAAGTGTTGCTTTTGTACTAAATGTTCACTTACACACTTTATCTCATGTTAAGGCATGCTTTTTCATAGGTTTTAGGTTATAATTATCAATACAAGTTGCATGGACATCCCTTGGCCTTTAGGCCGGCCCTTAGAGGGGTTTGGGTGGGGTCCACAACTCCAAATATTTACCCAATATTTGTTAAGTTTAATCCCCCGTCGTTCGGGTGTCGTTCGGGTATTTTTCGGGTTTTAATCACGCGTTATCCGGACATTAAATACACCTTTAATAATCCTTAAATATAGTCTATTTTAAGCGTTGATTGATTATTTAGGCCTTTACCGGGTGAAATTATGAGTTATACGCGTATCGGGTGCGATACGCGCACTTTATTCGTTACCGGGAGATTTGTACGAGACGTTTTCATTTATGGTTTTGGAGTTCCAAAACTCATTATATCTTATGAAAATACCCTTTATTTTATATCCTGGGTGTCCGGGATTCGTTTCGTTTATTTAATTATTACCGGGTAATTGCCAACATCCGTACCGGATAGCTTATTCGCACATGATCCAATCATGCTTTACCATTAAACGTATGCATTCCTATGCATTATTTGGAAATTGCTATTCCCTAAGGCCTTGATAATTAAATTACACATAATTGCATTTAATTACGTTAATCATATATTAATTAATTGTACGGAATTACCTTATTTTTGCCGGTTGTTACAGCGGTGCGTATCGAACACCAATTTGCTTTTTTCGTAACCTTCTTTTGAGCTGACTTCGTTGCCAACGTTTTAACACGCTTTGATGTTTTTTTCTTTATTATACTTGTATCTGCACACACATTTGTCATAAAACACATTATATCACGTTCATCCATTGCGCAAATCAACATACCATCATTATTCGCCGTTTCAATATGTTTCTGCTTGCTTGACCTCGTTCTAACCTTCCTTTTTAATTCTTTATCTGCATATAGGATATTTTGTGTGCAAAAAAAATCAACATCTAATATTTCACACTAAACAATGCACATATGCACATGTGCATTCTATATAAATGAGCTAAATAAAATAATAACCTGAATCAACTTCCTGATAAACAACCGTGGCATTACAAGTTTCTGCTTCTGAGAGATAAAACGAATCTCACTTAGTTTATGCTATATATTAAATAAAGAACATAACATGGAACAAAGGAATACCAATTACATCAGCACTAGATAAATAATGCCAACCTGATTCAACTTCTGATTAACAATTGTGTCATCATCTTCACTTGCATCCGACAACTTTTTTGTTCCTTTCACCCTTGATCGTAATACAAATCTTACTTTTTTTTTTTTTTTTTTTTTGCTATTTTCCCCATCTATTAACTACAAATACTAAAGAGCACATAAGAAAACCGATATTTCAATCTGAATGCACATGTGCAACAACATTACTTTGGTAATTACAACAAAACATTTGCACATGTGCATTATTGTTACTTACTTATAACAATTTTTGATTTAACATTACTTTTAACATTATAAACTACGTTTTGCACATGTGCATTCATAACAAAACGATTGCACATGTGCATTAACCTGGTCGGCTTGTCCAATATACAATGCAAAACACAAATTATCTTCCTATATAATATATGCAAACATTTTACTAATAAACACACTTCGAATATAATTCATTGAATACAAAAACCAATTCATCAATAAAAATAACATAAAATCATGTAATCCATACCTTAATTAACTGATACCTTATATTAAACAATAAAACAAGCGAAAACACTAAACAGTGCTGATAATATAAAACATCACATAGATTTATACATATTACTTTAGACATTTACACTCTATACACGGTGAATCCAACAAATTACATTACAACAGCTAAAACCAATGTTTTCATAACTGGACCGGATATCAAACCGGACATCTTACTGGTTTACTGGTCAGACCAGTTCTACCGGATTTATGAACCAGATATAAATATTACTAAATAAAAATTATATAAACTATATAAACAAACTAAAATTAAAGGTAATTTAATTTAATATAAATATATTAATCATGTATACTATATTGGATGAGAAATTCACAACTTCCAATTAACTTTATAGCTAATAATATACCTACCAAGTTACAGAGAAATATCATATTCCTTTTTTTATTACTCAAACATAAAAAGGCCAAAGAAGATACCGTTGTCTTCTTCGTCTTCGAAACTCTTTTCAACCGTTCCACTGTCACCTTCTCTTCTCTTATTGTTGGTCTCTTGAGTTTAATTTCCCTCTAGATCCAGGCTACTCGCCTCATTCCACCCCCAATCGATCGTTTCGTGTCCGATTTCAGTCCAGATCTGTAGAGGTGCAGCCATAGTTTCAGAACCATAATGTGTAGATTGTAAGAAACTGAGGCGAAACGATGGTGGAACGATGGTTTCCGATGGTGAAACGATGGTGGAATGTGGCGGTTAGTTTATTGTATGGATCTAGGGTTTTGTTTGCATGTGTTAGTAATAGATGGACAGATGATTGGCCCGACTTCTTAACCCAAATATGATCCGACGGGTTTATTTAATTATACCACATATTTACTAAAATGCCATCTGTTCACACTGGTTCTTTGGTTCTCTCCCTAAAGTTGGTTCTCATATGATCCCTACCCTATATATATATATATATATATATATATATATATTGTTATTCTGCTTTCTTTTTAGTTCTTTTTCCCTACACATTGAGGATAATGTGCAATTTTAAGTGTGGGGATGGGAACTGCGTTTTAGTATAGTTTGAGTCTTTATTTCAAAAAAAAATTGAAAAATGAAAAAAATGTCCCTGATTTTGAAGTTTGCATTATAAAATATGGGAAATGATAGATAAAATCAAGTGTCTGGTTTTCAAATATTATATGTATTAGAAGAATAAATAATCGAAAGCATGTTGACTTGGGATGTGTGGGTAGGCCCAGCCAGTAGAAAAGTTCCCTTTGAGCTAATACACCTAAATATATTAGGATACCTTGTCGGTTCTCATCTAGAAAAAATGGGGAAGCTGAAACCGCCAATAATAGTATAAGGAATGCCGTTATAAGTTTAAAACCGTTAGAATTTCTAATCAAAAGTTGAAAAAAAAGAGCTGGATATAAAATAAGGGCAAGGCCAATGGTGTCATTTCTAGGGATAGTGACTCCGGACTCGACTCCCTCTAGGATTGTCTGAAAATAAATATCTAAAAAAGCTCATGAATTAATTAGAAATCAAAGCGAAAATGCTGAAGCTTAAGGTGCCTGGCCAGTGGGATAGCGACTTGGATTGGTCACACCTTATGAGTTAAGTATGCTGAGATGAAAATGAAAAAAAAAAACAAATAATTTTAAATTCTCTCGGTTTTCTACATAAAACGGTTAAGAGTAGTCAATTGGTTGTTCCTTTTGTTTCATAAGCTTGAGGCGGAATTAGGTGAAACTATGGCCTTTTTAGTGTGAGACCCTAGGTAGACTAAATGAACCTAAAATTAAACTAACATGATAAGGGGCTTAGAAACCGGCGGTTGGGTTTAAGAGAACAAGTATACCTGCAATCGCAGTTGGCACGTAATTAGATTTTTAAAGTAACCTATATTTTGAGGCCAGATTATTTGATTGTGATTCCATAGCATAATTCTTTTTCAGGGACGAAAAAGAGTTAAGTGTGGGGATGTTTGATGTGTCGTAAAACACATCTATTTTCCTATGTATTTTAAGTTATAATTGAGTCTTTTGTATATAGTTTTTAGTAGTTTTAGGCGTGTATTCGTTTGTTCGTCTATTTGTATCATTTTATAGATTTTTTTTTTAGCTTTGGGTAATTTTTAGTATTTAAGTATTTATTTTTTATTTTGTAGGTGTTCATGGACGTTGGAGCATAAACGAGAAACTTTGGTTGAGCCAAGAACACCCGATAGCGAGCCCTCAAACTGAGCACCTAATAATAATAATAATAATAATAATAATAATAATAATAATAATAATAATAATAATAATAATAATAATAATAATAATAATAATAATAAAATGAAGTTAAGAAAAAAAGAAAGAGACGTTGTCTTGTTGAAATGGAAACAAGAAAAGAAAAAAGTCAACAACCTATTTAAAAGAGAGTAGAGGCCCCGTTCGTTTAATTGGACCCAATTTGTGAGGGTTTTAGATTTCTATTGAAGGGGTGCACAATATTATAAAAGGGGAATAATATTCATTCGAAGATATATCATTCATACATCACGACAGCCGCTGAGGGAGATATATTTGATTCGAGAAAAAAACATTAAAAACAAAATTCAACATATCACAGAAGCCTTGAGAAGGGTGATCGACCAAGAAGTACAGTGAAGGAGAAAAGGTCCCGGGCACGTTAAAGATCAACACATCAAGGAGCTTCGGGTTTGATTTAGCTTTCATTTATATTTTATTAGACATGAAGAACACTATTTTTATTAATTTTGTGAAGATGTTTCTAAATATTATAGGCTAAACCTTTTATTGGTGACTTGGGATGATGAACTAGATTATGGTTTTTAATTAAAGACTTATGTTTTCCGTTTTGGATGTATTGAGTTACATGATTTAATTTTTTATGTTTGATTTTGAATAGTTGTGTGCTGACGCTTTTTGATTTGATTACTTGTTTGTTGGTTTTGATGTTCTAGGCACATAGGAATATCCCCTAGATCTAGAAATCATTCTAGTTTGATTAACTTTTGTTGTCGAGCCAGTTCTTGCAGTTAGGAATGGCGCAAGTTTAACAGGTTTTTAAGGTCAATTAGCTAAGGTGTGCAATCCCTTCCCGAAGGTTAGGAATATAATTCGGGACTGCTAGGTTAACTAACTAGGCATTGTTTGGTAGTTTGGTTATCGCTAGGGCGAGACCGATTACTTATTCATGTTTAGAGTTTTCCTAGGATTTCACTCGTACTAGTTAAGTCTGCTTCACAGTTTGGGAGTTTTCGATCCAAAAGTGGTTGATTAAAGGATTTCTGTGGGATTTGGATTCGCTGGGGCGATCCACTTTCATTTTAGCATCTCAATACTTGTCCCGCCTTGAGTCTAGTCAGCTATCCTTGACAGGAGTTTTATTAGGTGAGAACAGGGTCTCCAATCGGATTACATAGGTCAGCTTTTATAACCAGAGTCTAGGGATTCTAACCAGGTTACCAGTCTTCTCCCTATTAGAGTTTCAACCCAGTTCGTCAGCTTTCATTTATTTTCAGTTTCTTAGTTTAATTAGTAATTTAGTATTAATTAAAATTAATTAATTTATTTTAATTTCAGTTTAAACCCCCCAATCAACCAATCAATTTAATAATAATAATATTTTATCAGGTAATTCATTAAAAGTGATCTCAAAAGTGTTAGATAAAGTCCTTAGGTTCGATACCTGGTCTTGCCTACTTGCTACCTGCGATCGGTACACTTGCCGATAGTGTGTGGTTTTAGAAGAGTCTAGGATTTTAACTTGGTTAATTTATTTATATACTTATTTGCACACATCAATATGTATTTCAGATTTGTATTTCGGCATGCAGTGTGTATATGGAGTTACCAAACATCTATACATTCTTAATCATGCATTTTTGGGGTTCATGATATATAAGGCCAGCCGGGGTGGTCCGTGATGGCCGTGATACCACGAAACACCGGCCAGCCGAGTTTATCACGCCCGCGATCGAAGGGTAGCGTGATATACATCACGGTTGAAATGAAGAAAAGAGAATGTGATGGTGGTCCCTATCAATCAGACTTTTAATTTTCCACCACAAACTAGGTGGTGGTTGTTAAAATATCAAAATATGTTTAATTCAAATCCTGGTTATGGGCTTCTTGGGCTCGTGAGTTGTGATTATAAAAGAAAGAGGTTGGCCCAGACTTGTGGCCCAACTCATGGCCCAATATTGTTTTAAATAAAACTCGTTTGTATTTTGTGTTTTCTCTGAATGGCCAGGATCAGTCTTGGGAAGTGTTTAACGGTTGAGATTGTGGATCACACGGATTGTGGAGCTGAGCTATAAAAGGATTTCTGAAGCTTTGTTTTTATTATTGTCTTTTATTTTTCTTATTCGTTCTCTCTGTATTTTTTCTAGGGTTTCTCATCTGTCTCTTTGTAATCGTCTTCGTCTATGGTTACTTTGTTAATCACTGTAAGTGTTTGTATTCTTCAGGTTGTAACAACTGATTAATCAATCAGTTGTTATCAACAGACTTCGTATTGTTAGAGGATTCATCTATTGTTGAATTCTCAGGTATTGGGGGGGGTGTTTTTAGGGTTGGTTAATAATAGATTTTGTCACTGTTTTGTCGTTATTATTGTGTGTTCATTATTGTTCATGTTGTGTGATTGTATGAGTTGAGAGATCCTATATTTTTGACATGGTATCAGAGCCTTTAGGCTCTTGATCTTGGTCTTCTTGTTGTCTTCCGCTGTGTCTTTTGTTGTTTTTCGTTCAAGGATCTGATCTGTATTATAGATCTGGTTCTTGGTTGTTATAGATAGTAGATCTGATCTTGATTGATAGATCTGGTCTATTATTTCTTGTGTCTTCTTGTTATTGTCTGGTTGTTAGGTTGTTGTGGTCAACGAGTGTTGGCTAAGGAGCTGCTGGTGCTATTGGATTGGAGTTTATTGCTACAATTGCTCCCATAACTCAGCACCCTAAGTGAAGGTGTTGGTTGTGGGATTGGCGAAAACCTAACTTGGGTTCCCCTCTCTGTGAGATCGTTCCTTTCTCCTTGTATTGCTTGTCTTGTGTCTTGGTGTCTTGGTCGGGTTAAGGTGGACCGGTATTGACTGTGTGGTTATTTGTGGTCTTAGATCTGTCTTGTTGTGATCTGTTTTTTTACTAGCTATTATATATATATATATATATATATATATATCTAGCTAATAAAAGAACTCCTGAGTTAAGAACTGGGTGGGCACCCTTGAGTGATGAACCCACTATCTGTACACTGACTCAGCTTCGTTCTTCTAGGACTTATCTGTTCATTACTTGTCTTTTGCCTTAACTTGTATTGTCTGTCTGATTGATCTGGTTGATTTTGCTACTATGGGTGATATTGCTCTTATCCCGCCTGATCCAAATAGAGGTGGTACTGATGGGGGGTGGAACCCTTATTAGCAAATTAGACATAGGTGATCCCTTGTTCATTCATCCTAGTGACACCAGTTCCTTGTCTATCATTACACTCAAACTAAAGGGTACCGATAACTATAAAGTGTAGTCTAATGCTATGAAACTTGCTCTTGAAACTAAAAATAAGTTTGGAATTATTGATGGAACTGTGGTTAGACCTGTTGATGATGATGTCCTAGCTAAACAGTGGGATAGGTGTAACTCAATTGTCTTGTCTTGGTTATTGAATTCTATCAGTGAAGAACTATATCTAAGGCAGGTGTTTTCTAAATTTGCTAGAGATGTTTGGTTAGATCTAAGGGATACATATGATAAGGTTGATGGGTCTGTTTTCTTTAATTTGCATCAACAAATTTGTTCCATGAGTCAAAATGGAAGTTCTGTTGCTGAGTATTATCACAAATTAAATACCATGTGGAAGCAATTTGACTCAATTATTCAATTGCCTCCATGTACTTGTGAGGCTTCAAAAGAGTCTAATAATTTCAATGGTTTAATAAAACTAATGCAATTCTTAATGGGCTTAGATGAAATTTATCAACTTGTCAGAACAAATCTGTTGATGCAAGATCCACTACCTACAGTAAAACATGCTTTCTCTATTGTTTCTAGGGAAGAATCACATAGAAGGTCTAGTACTAGTAATGTAAAAGAAACTAATGTGTCATTCTTTGCTAGAACAAAAAATGGGAATACAGCTAGAAGGGTTGGTAATAGAGGATCTAATACTAATTCTAATGTCCCTTCTGGTAGTAATAGAGGACCTAATCCAAATCTTAAATGCACCCACTGCAATATGATTGGTCATACTGTGGATAGGTGCTATGAGTTGGTTGGGTATCCTCCTGGGGTTAGGAAAAGAGGGTTCAGTCAAAATCCTAGATCTAATTTGTCTACTAATACCTCAAGTGATAAACAGTCCATGTCTAGTTCTTCTGGTTTGCCTTTTTCACCTAAACAGATATCAAAGCTCATGAATCTGATTAGTGATAAAGGAGGACATGAGTCTCAAACAAATAATGCACGAGGTAAGAGTGTTGTTTTAAATGGCTTCTCCTGCATGTCTAAAATTTCTAACCTGGAAAAAATTTTCAAAAATTTTTCAAGTTGTTCTAGTTTTATAAAAGCTGCTATTAGTTATGGTTGGATCACTGATTCTGGTGCAAACCAACATATGACTAGTAGTGACAAAGACATGTTTAACTGTATTGAAGTTTCTGAGTATGATATTTTGGTAAAACACCCAAATGGAAGTAGTGCTAAGGTCACTAAAATAGGAGATATTAAACTTGCTGAGGGTGTTGTGTTATATGATGTGTTTCTTGTCCCTGATTATTGTGTTAATCTCATGTCTGTTCATAAGTTAGCTAAGGATAGTAAGCTAAGTGTCTTATTTGATGAACAAAATTGTTTCATTCAGGATTCCAAGTCCAAGAGAATCCTTGTGACTAGTAAACAGACTGATGGTCTGTATTTTGTTGGAAATAATGTAAGTGTTAATCATAGTTGTTTTAATAGCACTGATGATGCCAATTTGTGGCATAATAGACTTGGTCACCCCTCTGATCAAATTCTAGCTATATTAAGAAAGGATCTTAACCTAGGGCATAGAGACTCACAACAGCCTTGTGAGGTATGTCACAAGGCAAAACAAGTGAGCGTACCCTTTCCTATTAGTGATCATCAGACCAAACAGATAGGTGACTTAGTTCATCTTGATGTTTGGGGTCCATATAGGATCACCAGTAGGGAAGGTTACAGGTTCTTTTTAACTGTTGTTGATGATTTTAGTAGAAGTGTTTGGTGTTATATGTTGAAATCTAAAACTGAAGTATATGAAAACTTGGTCAGTTTCTATGAGTTAGTAAAGACTCAGTTTAAAAAACAAGTTAAAATTTTTAGAAGTGATAATGGAACTGAGTTTGTGAACAAACAGTTTCAGTTGTTTTGTAATAATAATGGTATCATTCACCAAACAACCTGTGCTTATACTCCTCAGCAAAATGGGATTGCTGAGAGAAAGCACAGGCATCTGCTAAACACAGCTAGAGCCTTGTTGTTTCAGAGTGGTTTACCACTTAGGTTTTGGAGTGATTGTGTTTTGACTGCTACTTATTTGATTAACATGATTCCCTCATCTGTCCTCTTAGGTAAGAGTCCTTATGAAGTTGTCTATGGGTTCCCCCAAACTCAGTCAAGTCAAAACCTTTGGATGTTTGTGTTTTAATACAGTGTTAAATAATTCTCATAAGATGTCTAGTAGGTCTGAAAAATGTGTTCTAATTGGGTACTCAAACTTTAAAAAGGGATATAAGTTGTGGTGTCTTGAGTCTAAAACTGTTGAGTACTCAAGAGATGTAAGGTTTTATGAGGAAATATTTCCTTTTAAACAAATTTCTGAAACTCAAACTAGTGATTTTGTTGACAAAAATATTAATAATCTGAATTTTTTTGACTTATTTGAGTCAACATCATCTGATGGTTTTAATTTGACTGAAAATAAAAAGTTTCCCAATGATGAAGGGGAAACCAATGTTACTCAAGGGGAATCAATTAGTCAGTAACCAGGGATGTCTCCTAGGGCTGCTGGGGGGTAGACTTAGGTCAGCAGCCTGGTAGTCCAGGTTGTAAGACATCCTCTGGCATGGCTGACCAGGATGTTGAACTTTCACATGATGAGTATAACCTATCTGAGGGAACTGTCAGGAGGTCTGAAAGAGTGTCTAGTGTTCCTAAGAGGTTTAGTGACTATGTTGTAGAGGGAAAGGTCAAATATGGTGTTGAAAGAGTAGTAAATTACTCTAATCTATCTGTTGATAATCTTTGTTTTGCTTTTAGTTTAAATAAGACATATGAACCAACTTCTTATTCAGAAGCTTCAAAAGACCCAAATTGGGTGGAAACTATGAATAAGGAGATGGAAGCACTCTATAGGAATAATACTTGGGAACTTGTTGAGTTAGCAAAAGGTAGAAAACCTATAGGGTGCAAGTGGGTCTATAAGATTAAGTATAATTATAATGGTAAGATTGAATGATATAAGGCAAGACTTATTGCCAAAGGGTACAATCAAAGAGAGGGAATAGATTTTGGTGAAACTTTTTCACCTGTGGTCAAAATGGTTACTATTAGATGTGTTTTGAGTTTAGCTGTTCAGAATAAATGGTCTATGGCAGTTAGATATTAATAATGCCTTCTTGTATGGGTCAATAACCGAACATGTTTATATGATGCCACGTGAAGGCTATCATTCCAAATCTGAAAACAAGGTGTGCAAGTTGGTTAAGTCCCTATATGGATTTAAGCAAGCACCTAGGAAGTGGAATGAGAAACTTACAAGTGTGCTAATACAATTTGGTTTTAAACAAAGTGTGTGTGATCATTCTTGTTCATTAAATCTGAAAAGGATGTGTTTGTTGTCTTACTTGTGTATGTTGATGATATCATTGTAACTGGTAATAATGATGATGAAGTTAGTAAGATAAAACAGTTTTTAAGCAAAAATTTTCTTATTAAAGACTTGGGTAAACTGAAATATTTTTTAGGCTTTGAAGTTCTTTATAATGAATCTGGAACTTTTAAATGAGTTTGGGTATTTGGGTTGTAAACCAGTTACAACCCCTATAGAATTAAGTTACATTGTGTCTAATAAAAATAATAAGAATGAGACTTTAATTGAAAATGTAACTGGTTATCAAAAGTTGATAGGTAAACTTATCTATCTTTCTTTGACTAGACCTGATATAAGTTATCCTGTTCAGTTCTTGAGTCAGTTCATGCATAAGCCTACTCATGGGCATTTGCAAACTGCTCTAAGAATTTTAAGGTACCTAAAGCTGTCACCTGGGAAAGGTATACAGTTTGTTAGGACCAATGATTTTAAACTAAGTGCTTTTGTTGATGCTGACTGGGCAAAATGTCTGGTCACTAGAAAATCTGTTACTGGTTACTGCTTGTTTCTTGGTGGGTCTTTGATATCCTAGAAAAGCAAGAAACAAAGCACAGTAGCAAGATCATCAGCTGAAGCTGAGTATCGAGCTCTGTGTTCTGGAACTTGTGAAGTCATGTGGGTCTTAAATGTTTTAAGGGAATTACATGTTAAGTGTGATCTCCCTATTTGTATTAGTAGTGATAGTAAGGCTGCCATTTCAATAGCAGCCAATCCAGTTTTTCATGAAAAAACAAAACATTTTGAAATAGACTTACATTTTGTAAGAGAAAAAATTTCTGAAGGTATTATTAAGACTGTTAAGGTTAGTTCTGAATATCAAGTTGCTGATATATTTACTAAGGGTCTTAATGGGTCACAACATGATTTGTTATGCAGCAAGCTTGGTTTGGTTGATATGTTTAAAAAGGATTTGAATTAAGGGAGAATGTTAAAATATCAAAATACGTTTAATTCAAATCATGGTTCTGGGCTTCTTGGGCTCGTGAGTTGTGATTATAAAAGAAAGAGGTTGGCCCAGACTTGTGGCCCAACTCATGGCCTAATATTGTTTTAAATAAAACTCGTTTGTATTTTGTGTTTTCTCTGAACGGCCAGGATCAGTCTTGGGAAGTGTTTAACGGTTGAGATTGTGGATCACACTGTGACACCCGGCATGTTTGGCTTAAACATATTAGTAACATCTAAGTCTACCTTAGCGAGAAACGTTTATAAACGAACTTAACTGGGTTAGTTGAGTCGGGTCAAGTCAGGATTTGTCCAAGGTACAATGATCCGGAGGATCATTGGGAGTCGTTTTGGTAATACACTAGTACCGGGTTCCGTTGTTGGTGACATTACATGAACTAATTAAGTATATGTGTAGATTATGGGTCGTGTGGTGGATTATATACATAGATGTGTTTAAGTGATGTGTAAATGATTATCTATGCTTAAATATGTTAAATATAGATTAAGGATGCATGCTTATGTGTTAAGATGTGTTAGAATGCGTTAAACACGACAAACTGGAAAACTAGTTAAAAATGAGTTCTGGTTCGACCACTTCGAATGGTCGAAGGAGAACATTGTGTTTGGTTCGACCCTTTGTAAATGGGCGAACCTGGGAAGTGGAATTGAAAGAATTCCCTTCGACCAAGACAGGGCTCATTCGACCCTGTGTAAGGGTCGAAAGAGGCCACCTTCGACCATTGAAATGGGGCGAAGGAGAAGTAGTATAAATACCAAACTTTGTCATTTTTCATCATTTCAAAAACCCTAACTGTCCCAAAACACTCTAAAACGATCTTAATCATTAAGGAAGGAGTTTTTGCTCTTCTTTTTCATAATCTAACCTATCTACAACATCTAAACAAAAATCCAAGATCTCCGGTAGAGGGATTATCAAGGGCTTAACCTCTTCATTTATAACCGAAGAACGCTATCAAAGGTGAGTTCACGGCCCCACTTTTACTGCTTTAACTTTTGGGGGAGAAAACATGCACTAAACTGTTTTGGTAACTTATGTCATACTGTGGTTTTAAACTTGTGTACTATACGATCTTTTAATGTCCCGGGGGAAACCATGAATGTGCGGGGATGCACAACGGGGGAAATGTGGATAGATCTATTGGGTTTGACAAACCCCACTCGACGGCTTGGAGGGCCGGGCGGGTGCATATTGTCTCGAACTGGTAACACTCGTAGTATGGCTACAACACATCGGGCTGAACACATGGTAACAGTCTAGTAATGGTTTTCCAATCGTAGTAGTAACAGAACATACGCCTAGCTAGCGTATTTGGTAACATGGATATAGTATGGACATGGTAACATTCTGGTAACATCTTGAAAACATTTTGAACAAACCTGTGGACTCACCAGCATTATATGTTGACATCTTTTTGGCATGTTTTTCTCAGGACGCTAAGGTAGCAACAAATGGAACTAGGCGCACGGGTCTGCATTGGCGTCTAAGCATAGTTGCACGTTTTGTAATAAAAAGTGTTTTGAATACTTTGGATGATAGCATAGCTGATTAAATGCTTCTTAAATGCTTCCGCTTATAAAATCGTTGTTTATGGTTTTACGCTTTTCATATAGAGTTGTTTATTGTGATCGTTGACTTGAATCCTGGTTTGTCATGCGCCTCGCGGTAAAACCCCGCAAGTGGTAATTTGAGGGTGTGATAGATTGGTATCAGAGCCAATGGTTATAGTGAACTAGGACTGCATGTAGAGTCTGGTCTATAGCCGAGTCGCACACACTAGACGGTCACATATTTGAGTCTATTAGTGGGATACGTAATAACGTTGTCGGGGTGTCATTACATTATCATCATGCTTCTTCGTTACATCATCCGCTTTTATTTGGGTTCTTACCTACTCTTGTCTTCTTCTTGGAGAAGGAGGGGTTGTTTTGTTGGTTCTAGCACACACATGCCTTCCTACACTTGCACCTATCGTCACACGTTATTAAGCGACGATATTCGGTGACTGGGGTCTAGATTAGGGGTACATCTGGAGGACCATGTAGAGCAGTTTATCATTTCGGGTGCACACGAAATAATAAACTGGAATGCATGAAAATCCCGATGGACTTCGAGTTTGGATGTATGGTCCTGGATTTGTCCCTAGGTCAACTCTTGTAAATTCCTAGTGGTTGACACTGGAAGTGAATCTGAAACCCTCGATTTCTTGATTTGTTAGATCATGTCTGGTGCTCGCGGTGGTGGACGTCGTGGTGGAGGCGGTGGCCGTGCTGGCGGTGGTGGTCGTGCTGGAGGCGGTGGTCGTGGAAACATCAACATGACCCAAGCTGAACTGAACAACTTGCTACAGCAGCAAGTGAACATGGCTATGGCTAATTTCCAGGCTGGGATTAATGCCATGGGTGGTGAGTTGATTTCTGTCGACCTTGCCTCATTTTTGGGTTTCATGCCCTTTCGTTTGTGTTTTACTCGTATACCGTGTTTCAGGTGTTGGTGCCAATCCACCCCCACCTCAGTGCTCTTACAAGAAGTTTAGGGACTGTCAGCCCCATAACTTCGCTGGAACTGAGGGAGCGGTGGGACTGCTCCGATGGCTGGAAAAGGTTGAGTCTGTGTTCATTATGTGTAACTGTCCTGCTGGGGACCGGGTGAAGTATGCTACTGCGACATTTGAGGGGCCTGCATTGTCATGGTGGAATGCTACCACTCAGAACATGGGATTGGGAGAGGCTATTGCTATGCCTTGGGCGGAGTTTGTGCAGCTGTTGAGAGGTGAGTACTGTCCGAGAGAGGAGATACAGAAGTTGGAACATGAGGTCTGGAGCTACAAGATGGTTGGGTCTGAGATTGAAGAATACACTGTGAGGAGGAATGAACTGGCGGTGTTGTGCCCTGATTTGCACACACCCGAGTACAGGAGGATCGAGCACTATGTGTCTGGACTAGTGCCGGAGATTGCTGGGTTGGTGGCTGCTGGGAATCTTCCCACTATTGCTGAAGTTGTCCGATCAGCCCATCAGATGACTAACCTGAAGGTGGCAGAAGGTGTTTTGCCACCCAAGGGTGCTGCTGGGAAGGTTGCTGAGGGGAATAAGAGAAAGTGGGATGGTATGGGAAAGAGTGTTGTACCGGCGCCGTCTCAGCCGGCAAAGAAGTTTGAGTCATCTGGATCGTCTTCGGGACAGAAGACAGGTGGGTATATCGGGAAGCATCCCAAATGTAACCGGTGTGGTTACCATCACTCGGGGAACTGTGATAAGGCACGTTGTCATCGGTGCAACCAGCTTGGACACTTAGCCAAGGATTGCAGGGCAACACTTCCGTTGGCCCAAGCTCGTACCCCTACTCCTGCTACTACTCCTACTGCTCAGGGGACTCAGGGGAGGCAGGGGTGTTATAACTGTGGAGACACGGGACATTTCAAGCATGACTGTCCCAAGCTGAAACAGGGCGAAAATGGGAAGAACGGGAACGGTAACGGGAACAACGGCGGCGGAGGCAAAACTGCACGTGCTTTCGTCATTGGATCTGCGGAGGCTAGGCAGGATCTAGACACAGTTACTGGTACGTTCCTTCTTAATGATCGCTATGTTTCTGTCTTATTTGATTCTGGTGCCGATAAGAGTTTCGTGTCTTTGAATGTTAGTCGATTGCTAGATATAGTACCCACACCTTTAGAGGCTAAGTACTTAATAGAATTGGCTGATGGTAAGAAAATCGAAGCGACACACACCCTTAGGGAATGTCGCTTGGAACTGTCGGGTTTGTCCTTCCCCATTGACCTTATGCCGGTGCCCCTGGGTAGTTTTGAGGTCGTGGTCGGCATGGATTGGTTATCGTTATATCGTGCGGAGATCGTTTGTTTCGATAAGGTTATTCGGATCCCTCTCCCTGATGGAGAGATTCTTTCGGTTCGTGGCGAGAAAAGCGGTGCTCCGCTGAGTATCATTTTTAGCATGAAAGCCCGTAAGTACCTTCGGAAGGGCTGTTCGGCCATTCTGGCGCTTGTTAACGTTTCTACTGACGATGAGAAGAAGATCGAGGATATTCCGGTGGTTCGTGATTTTCCTGATGTGTTTCCTGATGATTTACCTGGTCTTCCTCCCCATCGTCAGGTTAAGTTTGGCATTGATCTCACTCCGGGCGCAGCCCCTATTGCCCAAGCTCCGTATCGTCTTGCACCTCCCGAGATGCAAGAGTTGTCCAGCCAGTTACAGGAACTCTTGGAAAAGGGTTTCATCCGACCGAGTTCTTCCCCGTGGGGAGCTCCTATTTTGTTTGTGAAGAAGTACGGAAGTCTTCGCATGTGTATTGATTATCATGAGCTGAACAAAGTGACCATCAAGAATCGTTATCCTCTTCCTCGCATTGATGATCTCTTTGACCAGCTTCAGGGCTCCAGCTACTATTCGAAGATTGATTTGCGGTCCGGTTATCACCAGTTGCGCGTCAGGGAAGCTGACATTCAGAAGACTGCTTTTCGCACTCGTTATGGCCATTTTGAGTTCTTGGTCATGCCTTTTGGTCTCACTAACGCACCGGCGGTGTTCATGGATTTAATGAACCGCGTTTGCAAACCTTACCTTGATAAGTTCGTCATCGTGTTCATTGACGTCATTCTGATTTACTCCAAGAACAAGGCGGATCATGAGGAACATCTACGGTTGGTCTTGGAACTTTTGAGACAGGAGCAGTTGTATGCTAAGTTCTCAAAGTGTGATTTTTGGTTACGTGAAGTTCAATTCCTAGGACATGTGGTGAATGAACTGGGAATTCATGTCGATCCGGCTAAGATCGAAGCTATTAAGGACTGGGAAGCACCAAAGACGCCATCTGAGGTGCGGCAATTCCTAGGTCTTGCGGGTTATTATCGTCGTTTCATTGAGGGATTTTCGAAGATCGCTCAACCCCTCACTGCTCTTACCCAGAAGGACCGAAAGTTCGACTGGGATGAACCACAAGAATCAGCATTTCAGATGCTGAAGCTTAAACTTTGTTCTGCACCTATCTTATCCTTACTAGAGGGTACGGATGACTTCGTTGTGTACTGTGACGCTTCTATTCGTGATCTCGGATGCGTGTTGATGCAATACGGGAAAGTTATTGCTTATGCTTCTCGTCAACTCAAAGTTCATGAGAAGAACTACACTACTCATGACTTGGAACTGGGTGCAGTAGTCTTTGCGTTGAAAATCTGGAGACATTACTTGTACGGTACCAAGTGTGAAGTATATACCGACCACAAGAGTCTCCAGCATATTTTCGACCAGAAGGTGTTGAACATGCGGCAGCGTCGCTGGGTAGAACTCCTGAACGATTATGACTGTGCCATCAAATACCATCCTGGAAAGGCGAACGTTGTGGCGGACGCCTTGAGCAGGAAGGAGTCTACGAATCCTCGTCGTGTTCGAGCCTTACAGCTCACCATACAATCGTCGTTGCCTGACCGAATCCGTTCTGCACAGTTGGAAGCCTTGAAGGAGGAAAACCTTAAGGCTGAAACTATGCACAGTGCTGACAAGCATCTTGAGCTCAGGACCGATGGCTTACACTATTTTGCGGGACGTGTTTAGGTCCCATTGTTCGGGGGATTGCGCGAGCTTGTTTTGGATGAAGCTCACAAATCCCGGTATTCTATTCACCCTGGCTCCGATAAGATGTATCAGGATTTGAAGATACTTTATTGGTGGCCAAACATGAAAGCTGATATAGCTTCTTATGTCAACAAATGTTTGACTTGTGCTAAAGTCAAGGTGGAGTATCAGAGGCCATCTGGTCTCCTGCAACAACCAGAGGTTCCAGAATGGAAGTGGGAGCGAATCACGATGGATTTTGTCACTAAGCTACCAAGATCACCTAGTGGTTATGATATGATCTGGGTGATTGTTGACCGGCTGACAAAATCGACACGTTTTATACCTATTAAGGAAACCGATGGACTCGAGCGGTTGGCTCGACTTTACCTTAAGGAGGTGGTTGCTCGGCACGGGGTGCCTGTCTCTATTATCTCTGATCGTGATTCTCGTTTTGCTTCGCGTTTCTGGAAGGCCCTGCACAAGGCTTTGGGTACTCAGTTGGATATGAGTACAGCTTATCATCCGCAAACTGATGGACAGAGTGAGCAGACAATTCAAACCTTGGAAGACATGCTCCGGGCATGTGTTATCGATTTTGGCAAAAGTTGGGAGATCCACCTGCCGTTAGTGGAGTTCTCCTACAACAACAGCTATCACTCTAGTATCAAGGCAGCTCCGTTCGAAGCTCTTTACGGACGGAAATGTCGGTCACCACTTTGTTGGGCCGAGGTGGGCGAGAGCCAGCTCACTGGTCCGGAACTTGTGTACGAAACTTCGGAGAAAATCGTACAGATTCGTCAACGCTTGGCTGCTGCACGGGATCGTCAAAAGAGCTATGCCGATCGCCGTCGAAAACCTTTAGAGTTCCAGGTTGGGGACAAAGTACTTCTGAAAGTTTCACCATGGAAGGGCGTCATACGCTTTGGAAAGCGTGGCAAGCTTAACCCTCGTTATGTCGGACCATTCGCAATCCTGGATCGGATTGGACCGGTGGCATACAGACTTGACTTACCGGCGGAGCTCGGTAGTGTGCACAACGTCTTCCATGTGTCTAACTTGAAGAAGTTTTTGGCTGATGAATCTCTCATTGTACCACTGGAGGAGATTAAGGTTGATGATCGTCTTTGCATTGTGGAGGAACCTGTTGAGATTCTCGACTACAAGATTCGCAGCCTTCGTCGGAGTAAAATCCGCATCGTTAAAGTCCGTTGGAACTCGAACCGTGGACCGGAGTTCACATGGGAACGGGAGGATCAGATGAAAGCTAAATATCCTCATCTTTTTCCGAAACGCGCGTTTCGAGGCATGTTACTACTGAAGCGGAATGAATCTCGGGTCGAGATTCCTTTCAACGTGGGGATGATGTGACATCCGGTAATTTTCTTTTTGTTCTGTTCTTTTAATTTTCTTCTTTTGGGGCTTTGTGCAATTTTCGGGACGAAAATTCTTTCAACGTGGGGATGATGTGACACCCGGCATGTTTGGCTTAAACATATTAGTATCATCTAAGTCTACCTTAGTGAGAAACATTTATAAACGAACTTAACTGGGTTAGTTGAGTCGGGTCAAGTCAAGATTTGTCCAAGGTACAATGATCCGGAGGATCATTGGGAGTCGTTTTGGTAATACACTAGTACCGGGTTCCGTTGTTGGTGACATTACATGAACTAATTAAGTATATGTGTAGATTATGGGTCGTGTGGTGGATTATATACATAGATGTGTTTAAGTGATGTGTAAATGATTATCTATGCTTAAATATGTTAAATATAGATGAAGGATGCATGCTTATGTGTTAAGATGTGTTAGAATGCGTTAAACACGACAAACTGGAAAACTAGTTAAAAATGAGTTCTGGTTCGACCACTTCGAATGGTCGAAGGAGAACATTGTGTTTGGTTCGACCCTTTGTAAATGGGCGAACCTGGGAAGTGGAATTGAAAGAATTCCCTTCGACCAGGACAGGGCTCATTCGACCTTGTGTAAGGGTCGAAGGAGGCCACCTTCGACCATTGAAATGGGGCGAAGGAGAAGTAGTATAAATACCAAACTTTGTCATTTTTCATCATTTCAAAAACCCTAACCGTCCCAAAACACTCTAAAACGATCTTAATCATTAAGAAAGGAGTTTTTGCTCTTCTTTTTCATAATCTAACCTATCTACAACATCTAAACAAAAATCCAAGATCTCCGGTAGAGGGATTATCAAGGGCTTAACCTCTTCATTTATAACCGAAGAACGCTATCAAAGGTGAGTTCACGGCCCCACTTTTACTGCTTTAACTTTTGGGGGAGAAAACATGCACTAAACTGTTTTGGTAACTTATGTCATACTGTGGTTTTAAACTTGTGTACTATACGATCTTTTAAAGTCCCGGGGGAAACCATGAATGTGCGGGGATGCACAACGGGGGAAATGTGGATAGATCTATTGGGTTTGACAAACCCCACTCGACGGCTTGGAGGGCCGGGCGGGTGCATATTGTCTCGAACTGGTAACACTCGTAGTATGGCTACAACACATCGGGCTGAACACATGGTAACAGTCTAGTAATGGTTTTCCAATCGTAGTAGTAACAGAACATACGCCTAGCTAGCGTATTTGGTAACATGGATATAGTATGGACATGGTAACATTCTGGTAACATCTTGAAAACATTTTGAACAAACCTGTGGACTCACCAGCATTATATGTTGACATCTTTTTGGCATGTTTTTCTCAGGACGCTAAGGTAGCAACAAATGGAACTAGGCGCACGGGTCTGCATTGGCGTCTAGGCATAGTTGCACGTTTTGTAATAAAAAGTGTTTTGAATACTTTGGATGATAGCATAGCTGATTAAATGCTTCTTAAATGCTTTCGCTTATAAAATCGTTGTTTATGGTTTTACGCTTTTCATATAGAGTTGTTTATTGTGATCGTTGACTTGAATCCTGGTTTGTCATGCGCCTCGCGGTAAAACCCCGCAAGTGGTAATTTGAGGGTGTGACACACACGGATCGTGGAGCTGAGCTATAAAAGGATTTCTGAAGCTTTGTTTTTATTATTGTCTTTTATTTTTCTTATTCGTTCTCTCTATATTTTTTCTAGGGTTTCTCATATGTCTCTTTGTAATCGTCTTCGTCTATGGTTACTTTGTTAATAACTGTATGTGTTTGTATTCTTCAGGTTATAACAACTGATTAATCAATCAGTTGTTATCAACAGACTTCGTATTGTTAGAGGATTCATCTATTGTTGAATTCTCAGGTATTTGGCGGGTGTTTTTAGGGTTGGTTAATAATAGATTTTGTCACCGTTTTGTCGCTATTATTGTGTGTTCATTATTGTTTATGTTGTGTGATTGTATGAGTTGAGAGATCCTATATTTTTGACAGTGGTCCCCCACTAAAAGACAAATCTCTTTTGTTTTTTTTTTTATTAAAAAATAGTGATGGGTGTCATGGAATGAGGTGCCACAAGGTGATTGGGTGTAATAGTTTTAGTGATAATTGTAAACACCGCCGCATGGGTTTAGTGATGATTATGAAGTAACACATATTAGGACATCTTCTGTTTAATTTCATATAATAATGTTAATGTGTAATTTCACAACAAATGCGGATGATACTTTGGCTTGCTTTTTTAATGATGGTACTTAAAATTATTAGATGCTTCATTGCGGAATACATGCTCTTCATGGGAAGTGTTGAATTTCCAGATAAAAATGAGGAGGTTATTTTTGCTTTCTACTATTTGTTGGTAACTATATATGTAGATACATATATAGTACTAGATTAGAGTCTCGTGGGGACCCATGGTTCACCCGAAAGTAAAATGAAAAAAAAAACAGTAGGAAAATAAGAATTGTATTATGCAATTTGATTTGGTTAATAAATGTTTGATGATGCAATATGTATGAATTTTGATGTTAAATGTAAAATGTCATCTAACAGTTTAATGTAACGAAATGATGGATATATCGAGTAAGTAAAGTTTAATTTGACAACTGCAAACTACATAGCATACTATCACAATATCACACATTACATCATTTGGGTAATATTTATATTCTAATCATAACTAAGCTTAAGCATAGAATACTTATCATTTAGTTGGGGCTTAACGAACTTCAACCAATATTACACATTACATTATTTGGGTAATATCTATATTCTAAACATAACTAAGCTTAAGCATAGAACACTTATCAATTAGTTGGGGCTTAACGAACTTCAACCAATGGTCCATTTTCATTACTTCAATCCAAATCTTTCAAGTCTTGCTTATTGATAGCTGATTTTTCACCTTCGAAGTTGTTATCATTGTCATCACGATCCTTGGAGTGCAGCTCATTTCCAATAACTTATGAAAACCTCCACCATTGTATTCCATATTTGTGTTCTACATAAAATATAGTTGTTGTAAAGATATGGATACGGTGATAAGTAAATTAAGAAACAATCCTTAACCCACTTACTTGAATGGGTAGCTTAAATTTTACATGTTATCTCTCCAATGGTTCAAACCGCTTACATAGCTAAAAAAAACAAATAATAAGAAAATGGGTCCAATGTCACATGTTGTAATATAAATTTCCTATATTTTATTAAAAAAATAGACACCAAAAGGATCAACCCCAAACCCATTTCAACATGTAGGCAAAAGGAGCCATTGTACATACACTTTAGTCAACTTTTGACATGTTACAAAATGCCGCCAAAAAACGTCATTATTTAAACTGTGTAAATATAGTACTTAAAAATTAAAAATCTTAATAAATAACATCAAAATCATAATCAATCATTCAAATCAATGACATTAAAATAATCTGCGTCTGAAATTGCCTTACCCATTATATACAAATTATTATTGACATATTAAAATTAGCACACTTATTACAATCAAGATAATGATTATCGTTTAGTGACAATTGATTAAAGGAAAGTCGTAATATCAAAATGAAAGTCGGTCAACAATGTTAAAATGAAATTCGTAATATTAGTAACATCAATAAATACGATTAAAAATCTTAATAAATAACATCGAAATCATAATCAATCATTCAAATAAATGACATTAAAATCATCTGCGTCTCAAATTGCCTTACCCATTATATACAAATTATTATTGACATCTTTAGTATCATTATTAGTTGTGATTGAAGTAATATAATTTTTAACAGAAAATAACATTTTGAAAATTTATATTATCATTTAATTCCGTTGTTAAAATTGGTATGACGATTAAATGATTTTATTATTTGTTAAGGTTTATTTAGTATTGCTATGTCTCGAACAATTCTGCAAAATCGGAAATACTGTGCCTCGATTAACGTGATCAAGTAGGAATATTTATTTATATATTTGAATTATAAAAAATGGAAGGATTCGTAATTAACGTGAATCGGTCAACAACGCTTAAAATTAGCACAATCAAACTCAAAGACATAAAGTCAAAGAATTGACCTCCACCAAATTAACAAAAACGTAAAAAGTTTTTATTTAGATTGAGTCAACAATATTAAAATTAAGGTTGTAATATTAGTAATAGCATTGAAAATTATCTTGAATACATTATATATTTTAGGAAAATGTTAAATAGATTTAAATTATATTTATTATTAAAAGAATAATAAAAGTGTAGGAAAATAAATGTAAACTCCTATCTTCGGATTATATTTAAATTATAAACTGTTAAATAAATTTAAATAAATGTTTAAAGCAAAATCGTATATGTTTAAAAGAATATCGTTTTATGACAATTGATTAAAGGAAAGTCTTTGAATTATAAAAAATGGAAGGATTGATAATTGACGTGAATTGATCAACAACACTTGAAATTAACACAATCAAACTCAAAGACATATAGACAAAGAATTGACTTCCGTCAATTTAACAAAAACATAAAAAAAAATTACTCAGATTCGGTCAACAATATTAAAATTAAGGTCGTAATATTAGTAATAGAATTTAACATTATTTTGAATACATTATATATTTTAGGAAACTGTTAAATATATTTAAATTATATTTATTATTAAAAGAATAATAAAAGTGTAGGAAAATAAATGTACATTGTTATCTTTAGATTATATTTAAATTTAAATTATAAACTGTTAAATAGATTTAACATTTTTAAATAGATTTAAATAAATGTTTGAAAGAAAGTCGTATATGTTTAAAAGAATATTGTTTCATGACAATTGATTAAAGGAAAGTTGTAATATCAAAATTAAAGTCGGTCAACAGTATTAAAATGAATTTCGAAATATTAGTAATATCAATAAATAAGATTAAAAATCTTAAGAAATAACAACCAAATCATAATCAATCATTCAAATCAATGACATTAAAATCATCATAAATAACATTAAAACTCTTCATAAATAAAATCAAAATCATAATTTAAATTTCAAAATAAATGACATCTTGTGGTGTAGCCTTAGTAACAAACATTTTGTGCTGGATTGAACACCATTTGAAGACACAATATTCGCAAATCAGGTCATCCAATCACAGTAAACCTTTACAAAAGCATTATGTATAGAAATTTAAGAATGTGTAACTAAATATAAAATAAGAAATATTGTAAACATAAATGTTGAATATGCAACTAACAAACCTAACGACTTGAGAAACAATGTATGCACATAATATTAGTATTACTATTAGTTAGTATTAGTAATTATTAGTAATTAGTAATATATTCGTAAAAATATTAATAGAAAATTTTAATTCGGTCAATAAGATATATATGAGATTAAAATTAAAAATCTTAATATTAGTTTTAGTATTAGTAATATATTCGTAATTTAATTCGATCAATGTCACACCCTCAAATTCCACGTGCGGGGTTTTACCGCGAGGCGCGTGACACACCAGGATCTCAGTCAACGATCACAATAAACATACAACAAGCATGCATTTATATATATTTTTAAAACCAAAATATCATGCTTTGAGCCGTAAACCAGCAGCGGAAGCATTTCTTGTTTACAACCAAAAGACATATTAAAGTTTACAAAACATTGTTTAATACGTTTCAAAATACTAGACGCTGTGCGTGACTCCGTGTGCCTAGTCCATTAACTGCTACCTTAGCGACCTGAGAAAACATGCCAAAAAGATGTCAACATATAATGCTGGTGAGTTCACAGGTTTTCTTTTATAAACAAGTTTTAAAAGTTCCAAAGATCATATCCGTTACTACTTGGTTATGAGAACGTTAGCTAGACGTTAAGTGTTTTTACTACTACGGTTGGGAACCATTACTAAACACGAACAAGAAGATGAAACCAGCCCAGACTGACTGGGCTACCGATGCCTCGGTAACTCGAATGTTAAGGACAATATGCACCCGCCCGGCCCGGCCGTCGAGTGGGGCTTGTGAGGCCCAATAGATCTATGCACATTTCCCCCCGTTGTGCATCCCCGCACATTCATGGTTTCCCCCTGGGACTTTCCGAAAAAAGCCGTATAGTAATGTAAAGTAACCACAGTATAACATGATCTTTAATAAATAAGTTCATAGCATGTTTCTCCCCCGAAGGCAAAACTGTAAAAACGGGGCTGTGACACTCACCTTAGGTTGCGTTACTTGAAAATAGTTAAGTAGTTATGCTATGATAGCCCCAAATAGCGGCGACCTATCATAAGATGTATGTAAGTACCCGGACTAATAACCCGCAGGTTAACTAGTCCCCGAATGTCCAGACCATGACCATAAACGTTTGAAAACACCTTTGACTGTTAAACCGACCATACCAGACAAGACCCGACATCCCATTGGTGACCCGACATCCCACGTGTCAGGAAATACAAGACATCATGCAACATATGCAATTAAACACTTAATACGTGCAAGAGTTCGCCTAGTCTAGCACAATGTACAATTAACGCATAAACAGGTCCGAACACGTGTTACTAAGTCATTGGGTGTATCCCGGGGTTCCTATCATGTTCCTAGGTGTCAAATCATGTTCCGGGATGTCAAAATGCGTTTATGACAGTAGTACACGCGATTAGGAACTTAGCATGCAATTAGGAAAAGTCAACATGTGATTGGGGATGGTCAACAGGCGATTGTGAGGCTAATCGCCTACCTTAGCATGCGATTGAGGGGCTAATCGCATGCTAAGAGGGCTAATCGCCTACTAAGGAGGCTAATCGCCTGCAGCTGCTGCGCGACGCAATTTCGCGCGTTTAACCCTCCAAATCAGATCCGAAACATGTGTAAACACCCAAAATCAAAACTAAACTATTAACCAACCCTCTCCAAGCAAAAACCCCCAATTTATCTCTGCTCTAACGGGCTCGGTGCGATTATTTCCAAAAACGGCAAAATACTAGGTTTCATTAACTAACCTTATCTTTCCTTAAATGGAAACAATCAGATTTCATCTCCTACAAGTTTGCAAATCAACATTTCTCTGTTTTAACACCTCCCTAGTGTAAATCCTAACAACATTCCATCATTAATCATACCATAATCATCCTAGATCTCCAAGAATCATTCAAATGGGTCAAAATACACATTTTCATCAAAACACAACAACAATAGCTCAAACTCTTAGATAATCATCCTAATAACCCCTACATAACAGAAGTACAACCATTTCATGGAAACATTCATGTTATAAACACCAAGAAGATCAACATATGCATGTAAACTTCACATATAGCAAGTATTATGGTGTAGACTTGTTTTAGAACTCTTTTCAAAGGGTTTTAAAGACACAAACTTAGCAAAACAAGGTCTGGACTTTTGGGGAACCAAAACAACAACTTTACAAAGGTTAGGGATGAAGAACACACCTTGGATTTTATCAAAGAAAGGTGTGTAAGCTTGGAAATGGTGATTTTTGTAGCAAAACAAGTTCCAGAGGTGTTCTAGGGTGTGTGGGTGGCTTAGGATCAGTTAGGGTTGCTCTAAGGGTGTTTGGGGAGTTAAGGGTTCTATTTATAGGTGTTTCTAGTTGTTTAAAACACGTTAGGCGATTGTGCAGCCTTATCAGGCGATTAGGGCTGCTAATCGCCTACCCTATTGGCGATTAGGGCTCTAATCGCCTACCCAAACCTCCTAATCGCCTACCCTATAGGCGATTAGGGCTAATCACCTCCTATCAGCATGCAATTAGGGCTAATCACCTCCTATCAGCATGCAATTAGGGCTAATCACCTCCTAATATCATGCAATTAGGGCTAATCACCTATAATGTCATGCAATTGCGTGTAATCATCATTTTAACGTATGTAAACACGTATACACATACCGATAAGTCACGTAATGATTATAAACACATAATACATGAAAACAAACACGTTCACACTCGTTCACCAATTCCCGGGACTCGAGACTTGCGTGTGTGTGCTAAACCCGGTGATTCCACGAATCACCAATCCTTGTACACATGGTTATGGACCGACTCCTGATGATCCCGCGGATCATCGTAACGACTCCCGATGACTCCCTAGAATCATCATAACGACCCGACTGATCTAGTCAAGTATGTAATAAGTATGACTCGCTAAGGTAGACTTACTAGTTTAGTCAACATTACTAACCTGAGTTTGCCGGGTGTCACAATCAATTCGGTCAATAATAAATAAATGAGCTTAAAAATCGTAATATATAACATTAAATTCGGTCAATTATTATTAATGTCATTAAAACTCATAATAAATAACATTAAAAATGAATAAATCCTATTAATTGCAGGCAAAACCAATAATAATTCATAAAGATAAATTAAACATAATTTCGAATTAATATTAATATAAATAAATGAGATTAAAAAATCATAATAAATAACATTCAATTTGATCAATTATTATTAATGTCAATTAGTATTAGTAATATATTCGGTCAACAATGCGAATTTTTACGAATAGTAAAACTAAAATCGTAATATTAGTAATAATATTAGTTGGTAGTAGTAATTATTAGTAATTAGTAATATAATCATAAAAATAGTAATACAAAAATTTAATTCGGTCAATAAGATATAAATGGGATTAAAATTAAAAATCGTAATATTAGTTTTAGTATTAGTAATATATTCATAATTTAATTCGGTCAATAAGAAATAAATGAGATTAAAATTTAAAATCGTAATATTAGTATTAGTATTAGTAATATATTCGTAAATTAATTCGGTCATTTCGGTCAATAATAAATAAATGAGCTTAAAAATCGTAATATATAACATTAAATTTGGTCAATTATTATTTATGTCATTAAAACTCATAATAAATATCATTAAAAATGAATAAATTCTATTAATTGCAGGCAAGACCAATAATAATTTGAACGAATAGTAATATAAATAATATTAAATATAGTTTCATAAAGATAGATTGAACATAATTTTGTAGTAATATTAATATAAATAAATAAGATTAAAAAATCATAATAAATAATATTCAATTCAGTCAATTATTATTAATGTCAATAAATAACATTAATTCTAACATACTAAAAATACATTAAAAATGATTAAATCTTATTAAACATAAATTCGAAAAAGGTAATAATAAATAAATGATCTTAAAAATCGTAATATATAACATTAAATTCGGTCAAATATTATTAATGTCATTAAAACTCATAATAAATAACATTACAAATGAATAAATTATATTAATTGCAGGCAAGACCAATAATAATTCATAAAGATAAACTAAACATAATTTTGTAGTAATAATAAAATAAATAAATAAGATTAAAAAATCATAATAAATGACATTCATTTCGGTCAATTATTATTAATGTCAATTAGTATTAGTAACATATTCGTAAAAATAGTAATAGAAAATTTTAATTCGGTCAATAAGATATAAAAGCGATTAAAATTAAAAATCATAATATTAGTTTTAGTATTAGTACTATATTCGTAATTAAATTCAGTCAATAATAAATAAATGATCTTAAAAATCGTAATATATAACATTAAATTCGGTCAATTATTATTATTATTAATGTCATTAAAACTCATAATAAATAACATTAAAAATGAATAAATCCTATTAATTGCATGCAAGACCAATAATAATTAATAAAGACATATTAAACAAAATTTCGTAGTAATATTATTATAAATAAATGAGATTAAAAAATCGTAATAAATAACATTCAATTTGGTCAATTATTAATGTCAATTAGTATTAGTAATCTATTCGTAAAAAGAGTAATAGAAAATTTTAGTTCGGTCAATAAGCTATAAACGACATTAAATTTAAAAATCGTAATATTAGTTTACTGCTAGTAATATATTCATAATTTAATTCGGTCAATAAAAAATAATTAAGATTAAAATTAAAAATCATAATATTAGTATTAGTATTATTAATATATTTTTAAATTAATTCGGTCAGTAATAAATAAAAGAGCTTAAAAATCGAAATATATAACATTAAATTCGGTCAATTATTATTAATGTCATTAAAACTCATAATAAAATATCATTACAAATGAATAAATCCTATTAAGTGCACGCAAGACCAATAATAATTTGAACGAATAGTAATATAAATAATATTAAATATAGTTTCATAAAGATAGATTGAACATAATTTCGTAGTAATATTAATATAAATAAATGAGATTAAAAAATCGTAATAAATAACATTCAATTCGGTCTATTATTATTAATGTCAATAAATAACATTAATTATAACATACTAAAAATATATTAAAAATGATTAAATCTTATAAAACATAAATTCAAAAAAAGTAATAATAAATAAATGATCTTAAAAATCGTAAAATATAACATTAAATTCGGTCAATTATTATTAATGTCATTAAAACTCATAATAAATAACATTAAAAATGAATAATTCCTATTAACTGCAGGCAAGACCAATAATAATTCATAAAGATAGATTAAATATAATTTTGTAGTAATATTAATATAAATAAATAAGATTAAAAATCATAATAAATAACATTCAATTCGGCCAATTATTATTAATGTCAATTATTATTAGTAATATATTCGTAAAAATAGTAATAGAAAATTTTAATTCGATCAATAAGATATAAAATGGATTAAAATTAAAAATCATAATATTCGTTTTAGTATTAGTAATATATTCGTAATTTAATTCACTCAATAATAAATAAATGATCTTAAAAATCGTAATATATAATATTAAATTCGGTCAATTATTATTAATGTCATTAAAATTCATAATAAATAACATTAAAAATGAATAAATCCTATTAATTGCAGGCAAGACCAATAATAATTCATAAAGACATATTAAACAAAATTTCGTAGTAATATTATTATAAAAAAATGAGATTAAAAAATCGTAATAAATAACATTCAATTTGGTCAATTATTAATGCCAATTAGTATTAGTAATCTATTCGTAAAAAGAGTAATAGAAAATTTTAATTCAGTCAATAAGATATAAATGACATTAAATTTAAAAATCGTAATATTAGTTTTACTATAGTAAATTATTCATAATTTAATTCGTTCAATAAAAAATAAATAAGATTAAAATTAAAAATCATAATATTAGTATTAATATTAGTAATATATTCTTAAATTAATTCGGTTAATTCGGTCAATAATAAATAAATGAGCTTAAAATCGTAATATATAACGTTAAATTCGGTCAATTATTATTAATGTCATTAAAACTCATAATAAATATCATTAAAAATGAATAAATCCTATTAATTGCAGGCAAGACCAATAATAATTCGAACAAATAGTAATATAAATAATATTAAACATAATTTCATAAAGATTGGTTAAACGTAATTTCGTAGCAATATTAATATAAATAAATTAGATTAAAAAATCATAATAAATACATTCAATTCGGTCAATTATTATTAATGTCAATAAATAATATTAATTCTAACATATTAAAAATACATTAAAAATGATTAAATCTTATTAAATATAAATTCGAAAAAAGAAATATAAATATATGTGATTAAAATTTTTAATAAATAACATTAAATTCAGTCAATTATTATTAATGTCAATAAATAATATTAAACATATTAATAAATAACATTAAAAATGAATAAATCTTATTAATTGCAATCAAGACTAATCATAATTCGTATGTGGCAACTGTAACGTCACTGCATATGATGTTTTTAGATAACAAAAATTTGTTCATGCCCTTCGGCACAGTCTGGAAAGATACGTATAAAAAAATAAAAATAAAACATTTTGTAAAATGAAATAGGCATTTTTACACAAAAAAAATAACAATCATACTAACACCGTTGACGAAGGGTCATGTAAAACCTTGAAGAATTGGCCAATGATCTCCAGCTCAGCTGGTTTGAGGTAGGGTGGGTTTTCCTTTAGGGGTTCCCATCCTGGGGGGAGGTCACAGGTTCGATCCATGCACACCACAAAAAAATTCCCCGTGACGGTTTGAGCTTAGGCAAGGAGGACACCGGTGCGTGGGTAGGGATTCGAACTTGAGACCAATAGGTTAGGGTTGTATAAGGATTTCCATTGATCTAAACCTTTCAAAAAAAAAAAAAAAAAAAAAAAACCTTGAAGAATTGAGAACCTTTGTGATAAGACATAATAACGTTGGTGTGTTCGGATGAGATCCTGATTTTTAAAATAAGTAAAACATAGAATGATTAAATCAGTTTAAAGGTAAATCCGATTCACTGTATATCTATCAATACCGATTTAAAAAGTTGGTATTTCTAAAGAATAATCACAAATGAATACATCAAATTGATAAATTTCTTGAAACGATTAAATGTTAATTATCCATGTTCATTCTAAATCATCTAGATCGTATTTTATAAAAAAACCGATTAAAACTTCATTCTATATGTATCAGTGTTTAATCATTGATAATAATATTATTTAAGAATTTGATTAAATAGTCAAAGATTAAAAAAACCGATTAAATCTTCATATGGATCATATTTTATAAGAAAACCGATTAAATAGTCAAACTAATTTTTGTAAACAAAAATTAAAAAACCGATTAAATCTTCATTGCAGAATTTGATTAAATAGTCAAAGATTAAAAAACCGATTAAGTCAACCCATTTGATTAAACAAATGATAAGAGTAATTTATTCATAAGATTAACAGTAAAGCATCGAGTTTGTTAACAAAAATATCAACTGAAAAATCGTATACATAGGTTTCATCAAGATGATTAACAGTAAAGCATCGAGTTTGTTAACAAAAAATAAGTAAAACACAATAATATTAAGCAATGTTAGAAGAATAGGGATCGATGATTACCTTGAATCAGTTGTGAAGAATCAAGAAAGTATAAAAGATGAAGGAGGGGGATAGAAAGGTTTGTTATGGAGAAATGAAGAATGATTTGTGGAGAATGAAAAAAAATTCTGAAAATGGTTTATATGGACTTCAATTCGGAGCTCCATATTGTGGTTGGATCCATGAAGACCCTCTCTAAGGCCTCCATTCGACCCGAGTGTATTCATTTATTATATAGATAGAATAGATAGATTAGTATGACAACTTATTTGTCCAAGCATGGGGTTAATCGAGTGCTTACACATAAGTGGAGCATTCTTGCTACCATTTTGAAGTTAATCCATAGTTTCTCTTGGGTGCTTTGAGAAGGTATGGTCATCGACTCATTGCCTATATATTATATGCATGAGATTATTAGTTTTCGTGCAACAACAAAATAAATTATAACTATAGATTGGTAATGGAAACAATACTTTACAACCAACATTAAAGACAAAATACAATTCGGTGTTTTTTCCTTCATATGCTTACATCATCAATTGAACTAGTTAAAATTATATAATTGATTATCTAATTCAAGTATTATAAGTTTTATCATACTGTTACGTTTGGACAATATATTGTGCATTTGGACTTCTTATCGTGTGATATTCAGGTGGCCCAATAAGTGATTCAGATGGCCTGTTTGTTGAACATTGTTACGCTTATTTTGTTATTGGGCTTGGGCTAAATGACTAAATGTAAGTGATTAAGATGGCCTGATTGCCCCTCACGTGAGGGGCACATGTCTGAATTAACGGGGGCTTTTAAACAGAAGTTACCATAAAAGATATAGGGTGTAACAAATTGATAAAAGAAATAATAGGAGTGAAAATTTTACATAAAGGACATAGGATGCAATTTTACTAACAACTAAAGGACAGTTTGTGTAATTCTCTCTATTCTTTTACTAGGAAAAGTTTTTTATAAATAGCTCAAAAGTCCGTTTGGCTGACTTACACTTCTATGATTGTCATCGCATAGAGCCACAAATTATCTATCACTCACTGTTTCACCATTTAGGGTATGTTTGGCAAGGATCTTTTAAGAAAAAGCTCCCACTCAAAAAAAAAAACCTTGTTTGGTTGAAGGAGCTTGAAGTTTTTAAGTTAGGAGAAAAAACTCTATAGTGAAAAGCTACTAGTACTAGCGTTTAAGAAAAAGCTCCTACAAGCTACAAGCTTTTAATGAATAAATGACACAAATACCCATAGAATAATAATAAAAAAAAAACACATGCATGCAAGCTTTTAGTTAATAGCTATTTTGTTTATTTTATACATTTTATTAAAAGCTCAAGCTACTTTGCTAAACACCAAAATATATTTAAAAAGCTACAGCTACCAGCTTCCAGCCACCAGCTAGTTTTGCCAAACATACCCTTAATTACCATCAAGAGCAAATTATATTTCTTTTCCTTTTCCTTTTTCCTTTTATAGTTTTTAATTGTTATTCTAATAAACAATTACGAGTGGAATATGTGACCTTGCTCGTTTAATGGTGGAAATCATAATGGATCTTTTTTTCCGTTAGTTTATCGGATGTTGAAGCTAAAGTTGGTTTTACCTATTGCAACAACTACCATTGAAAGACATTTTTTCTAAAAAGATTGTCAAGACGGATTTGCGCCATCGGATGGGCGATGATTATTTGAACAATGCTCAAGTTTGTGCGGTCGAAAGAGAAACATTTGACAAGGTAACAGATAACGTTCTAATGGCTCGGTTTTAAGCTTTAAAAAAAGCCAAATGGGAGAATCCATTAGGTATATGTTTAACTTTATTATTATCGTGCTTTTTTATTTACATTGTATAAATGTATACTAAAAAAAACTGGGATACCCATAAACTTTTTTTTCTAGATCCGCCACTGATCTAGAGGATGGTGGTGGCAAGTTCCCTGTCCATTGTTTCTCTCTCTTCTCATCGTTCTCTTTATTAGCCACACACAAAAGTGCAACAAAAATTTACCCCTGAACCACATTAATATTGCAAAGATACCATCTAAAATAAGCACCATTCACTATTCTAATTTCACGTCTATTAATATACTAGTTGGTTTACTCACGCGTTGCAGCGGGATTTAAAAGCGGATTGCAATACAACATCATAATATTGTACAAAACTTGAAATTGTTGATTTAGTTGTACAAATGTTGGGCTTTTGAAAGTCCTTCTGAAATTTATACTCAAAGACTCGAAGTTGATCGGACAAACTTACCATTTATCATCTAATATGCTCATGATTTTACCTGTATTAATAAAGTAAAATCAAATGTGAAGTGTTTAATATGTAATTCTTACCATACCTTAAAGCCTACTCAAAATTATTTCATCATTCACTTACAAATAAGACAAGTTTACTGAATTTTTAGTTGCATTTAAACATATATCAGATCACCCTTTGGCCTTAGGATTAATTTTATGAATCTTTAATACGTTTTCCTTAGTTGGATATATGCTTATTTGGTTGACACTGTAAGGAACACCAATGAAATCTACATCTACATCTACACTATATAATAAAAGAAAACACATGAGAGACACATGACACTCCCTTATGAGTTCTCTAATTTTACTAATTAATATAATAAATTCAAATTTAAATTTATTAAATTGAATTTTATTAATTATATTAATAATCATAGTTACAATATTTGATCTTATATATATATATATATATATATATATATGTATATAATATCTACATCTACATCTACATCTACATCTACATCTACATCTACACTTCTACATCTACACTATATAATAAAAGAAAACACATGAGGGACACATGGCACTCCCTCATGAGTTCTCTAATTTTACTAATTAATATAATAAATTCAAATATAATTATATAATTAATTTGCAAAATCATAATATAAATACTTGTAACAGAAATCATTAAAAACGGATTTAATGATTTCTGTTATTAATATAAATACTAACCGAATTAAAATATATTTAAACGTTAGTGATTCTTTTTTATATAACATATTTATATGTTATTAACTTTAAATTTATATCATGTACCTTAAATAAACCTATTTATAAAATTTTAATCTTTTATTCAACGTTTAAAACTATGTTTGTTATGATGTTTGACAAATGATTATTAAGTTTTTTTTATTATTCTGGTCATTGTTTTAGATGTTAAATATGCTCAACAAGTACATACTAATTCTAGATGTTTAAAAGAGTTCAAAAGTCAAATAAGCAAATTAATACACAATGTAATTGGTTAAGCTTTTTTGTTAGACTTTCATATTTTTCTAAACAAATAAATAAAGTAAACCAATCAACATTAATCTATTGCTATTTATACTAATAAAAGACAGCACATGGAATACTAAGAACTCCCTCATAAAGCCTCTTATTTTCTTATTTAAAATAATACATTTATTTTTATTTGTTTCTTTATTTAAAAATAATTATTTTTAGTTTTTATTACTTACAGCTATAACTATTAATTTAATTATCAAAATTTAGTTCAATATATATATATATATAATATATATATATACTATGTCTTTGTAAATTAATTAATATGATTATATTTTAATACAAAATTAGAAATAAATTACTAGACATGATTTGAAAATGTCTATTAACTTATATAAGTAAATTATTAAAAAAAAATATTCATTTTTTTATGATAACGTATTTATATGTTATTAAATTAAAATTTAAATCGTGAACGTTAATTAACCTATTTTTTAATATGTGATCTTTCACTCTAAGTTTAAAACTATATTTCTTATAGTGTTATGAACAAACAAAATAAAACAAATCAATCCACATTAATTAAATATTTGATTAATTAAAACTAAATATGCTTAGCTATTTTCGTATTATAATAGCTTGATATATAAAATACATTTTATATATGAACAATCATTGTTTGAAGTTTTCATTGACTGTGTTGTTTCAAGTTACTTTAACAGAGAAATACAATATCTAAGTGGCAACAGTCTTTTCATTAGTAATTCGTTTTAGCTTCATTTTCACGCTATTAAATCACGAAATCCTTTTTTTATAATTACAGTCATATTGAACCAATAAATGGCATTATATTTAAGGACCTTGATGTTAGAAAAAAAATGATTATACACTCAAGGTTAGAAATATTTTGGCTTTGCAAGAAACTTGATGTCAAATCCAAATTAACGATACTCAATTGGGATGGTTTAACGGATAAGGAGATATTTTTAAATTAATTTCATTTTTTACATCTTAGCCTAAACAAATTTATCTTATTACTTTTGATTTTTTTTTTTGTACCTGCAGTCTACAAAGTAACAGCCACAATGTGAAAGATATATGTTGAAAAGTTTGGAAATAGTTTATGTGAATATGAATGTCTTTACAAGAATTTATTTAGGGGCTGATGAATATTTAATATTTTTCGGTTGTAAAGGCAATTTATTTATTTTAAATATAACATGTAATCTAATTTTTATTAATTATATTTTTACTTTTATATATAATATATATAATTTAAATTGTTCAACCCGTGTATCACACGGGTACATAACCTAGTATTTTAATAAATGAAGAACAAACATACATGTGTATGAACTTTATGTAGATCAAGAAAAACCTTGCTTTAGATTAAAAAAAACAATATTGCTTCAACATATTAACATATGGATAGTGAAAATAAAAGTAAAAAACTACAATTACATGAAATAGTGTAAATTGTACTGTCAATAGAAACCTACAAATCAAGAAAGGAGGGTTTCAAATTGCAAACAGATATGAGTGCATCCCTCAATTAAGAAAATCCATAAGCATGAAAGTCGAGCAAAGAAGGTCAAAATGCGAAGCCCAATTTAATAAACAACACTATTAGAATACGCAAACAAACTAAGCAACTGATGAATGAGTGTAATCATGAAGAACTACACATTATTTATCTGACTATGTCCATGTATCCAAATAAAACATGGTTTGATCAGTATATCATTAAAGTAATAAGACAATTAGAAACTTCCAGATCCTTAAAAACATAAGAATACCATATCAGTTTCATAGCAACTTCTTCACTACTTTGAATGTTAACACCTGCAAATAAACTAAGTAAGCAATTAAGCATTAAAACAAAAAACAAGGTAATAAAAAGATATGACAATAATAACGCAATAAACACATTATACATGTTTATAAAAAATAATCGGTTCGCTCCAAACAGGTAACTTGGATTTGCTTAGTAAAAACATTCTTATGATAACTAGCAAATGTTGAAACAATACATTATTTTAGAACAACTTTGCCTTGAGCAAAATAATATTGCTTCAATATCTCAAAGTTGTGACAGTAAGAGTAAAAGTTAAAACATATTTACATTCTACAATTTCATACAATTGAAATATCTCTACCATGACAACAAGGACCGGAACAATTTAATGCACCATTTGTCATTTTCTTGTACAATTGTCATGTGATATATTTTTGCATCCCATTAATGGATTCAAAGAGTCTTCAAATACTACATAATATATTAACATAATGAAGGAGATTAACAAACTCATATTGAACTTCAATTTATTAATTGCCTTAATGTAATGTATAACTTCATGACTCATATAAGCTTATTAACAATATAGAGAGAAGAATGAGAGAGTGGGGGAATGCTTTTCTTATTAATGTATCTTATGAAATACAAATGCCTCTTTATATATGTGACACCCGGCAAATTCTGGTTAACAACGTGTCTAGATGAAAGTCTACCTTAGCGAGTCACGCGTATATTGTACTTAACTGGGTTAGTTAAGTCGTGTTATGGTTCGGGAACTGTTAGTTCAGTATAGAGGATCATCGGATGTTAGTCTAGAGGTTCATTAGATGTCAGTCCTTAACCAAGTGTACAAGTGGTGACGATTCGTAGAATCGTCAGAGCATAGGGAACATACAAGTCTCGAGTCCCGGGAATTGGTGAACGAGTGTGAATATGTTTGTTTGCAAGTGTTATGTGTTTACAATCATTATGTGACTTGTCGGTATGTGAAAATGTGTTAACATATGTTAAAACGGGGTTTAACGCGCAAAATACACGGAACCAACCCCTATAGGCGATTAGGGGAGGCTAATCGCCTATAGGGGAGGCGATTGGGCCTCATTGGAGGCGATTAGCATGCTAATTGCATGCCTTAGGGGCGATTAGGAGCCCTAATCGCGTATAGCTGCTGCACAATCGCGTGTTACGTACTGGACGACTAAAAACGACTATAAATACAATGCTTGACCTCCTAAACTTTATAATATCAACCCTAGTCGTCCCATAACCCGCCCTAACACACACATAACCTCTGGAACGTGATTTTGGATCAAAACACAAGGTTTCAAGCTTATTTCATCAATCTATCACAATCTAAGGTGTGATTTTCATCCATGCAATCTTTACTAACGTTTTTATTAAATCCCTAACGGTCCAGACCTGTTTTAAAAGGAATAAGCTTTCTGAAAATCGCTAATAAGTATTGTTAATTGGATTTTAAATAGCATGCATGATGTATGTGGGTTTTCAATTAAAAGCTAGGGTTTTTGTGATTCAAGATGGATGATTAACATGTTATTAGGTTAGTTTCAGATTAATAATGATGGCATGATGATGAGATCTGAGTTATTGTTAATTAGGGTTACGGTTTTGCATGCTAATGTGATGTTTCATGTTATGTGTATTGTCTTTAAGATACATGATTGCATTCAGGGCTGATAGATCGAGGTTAAACGAAGGATTTTGATGGAAATATGTTTGATATAGTTGTTTGGATGATATTTGATGTTTACACACGTTTTGGGATTGATTTGGAGTGTTAAACGCGCGAAAAACCGGAACAGCCATGTTGCAGGCGAGTAGCAACCCTAATCGCCTATACTATAGGCGATTAGGAGGCTAATCGCCTGATATGGCACCCTAATCGCCTATAGTATAGGCAATTGGGGGCTAATTGCCTTCGTTGCATGTCTTATGACCTAATTGCTAGTAAATGCATGTCTTATGACCTAATTGCTAGTTAAATGCATGTCTTATGACCTAATTGCTAGTAAGTGCATGTCTTATGACCTAATTGCCTATAGTATAGGCAATTAGCATTCCTAAATGCCTGTTGACTTTCATAATCGCTAGTTGACTTTTCCTAATCGCCTGTACTGCTGCTGTAAGTATATTTTGACATATCGAGACCCGATTTGACACCTAGGAACATGCTAGGAACCCCGTAACATATCTAGTAACTTGGTAACATGTGTTCGGACTTAATCATGTGTTGCTTGAACTACGTGCTATAACTTGTTGGGCTTTAACGTATGTTAAGTTTGATTACATAATTGTATGATTGAGAGTGTAAGCATAACACGGGGAGTCTCGGGTCACCAATGGGATGTCGAGTCTTGTACATTGGGTCAGTTTAACAGTCACAGTGTTTTCAAACAAACTTGGTTATGGTCTGGACATCTAGGGACTAACTAACCTGCGGGTTATTAGTCTAAGTACTTGTAACTGTCATATGTTAGGTCGCCGCTTTACGGGACTAGCATAGCTTGCTGAGTTTATTCGTATTACGAAGTAACGCAACCTAAGGTGAGTTTACGGCCCCTCTTTTAACTGGTTTCACTTTTCGGGGGAGAAAACATGTGTTAAAACTTATGTTGGTAACTACTGTCATACTATGGGTTTCTATGGTTTACTATACGATCTTTGGAAGTCCCGGGGGGAACCATGAATGTGCGGGTTAGCACAACGGGGAAATGTGAATAGCGCTATTGGGAGTGACCAACCCCGCTCGTCGGCTTGAAGGGCCGGGCGAGTGCATATTGTCTCAAACAGGAACAACAGGTTTACTATTTGGGCACGACATCTGGTTTGCGAGTTAGTAATGGTTTTCCAATCGTAGTAGTAACAAAACATACGCCTAGGTAGCGTACTTTGGTTTTCGATTTGTTATAGTATGGACAGGTTGAACTTGGTACTGTGATTACAAAACCTGTAAACTCACCAGCATTTTTGTGCTGACGTAAACTTTTACATGTTTTCTCAGGTCGCTAAGGTAGCACAATGGAACTAGGGCGCACGCGTCTGCACGGCGTCTAGTTAGGATTGCATGGTTTTCAAACGTTGAACACTTGGTTTATTTTGGATTATGTTTTGAATAAGCTTCCGCTGTATTTGGGGATTTTTAAACTATGTTTTTGAAATTGCATATGTTCATTTAGACTTGTTTATTGTGATCGTTGGTTTGGATCCTGGTTTGTCATGCGCCTCGCGGTAAAACTCCGCAAGTGGATTTTGAGGGTGTGACAATATATGCCTTTACATAAATACAAAAGTAATAAAAATATAGGAGTTAAACATATGAAAAATCATAAGCCCTTACATAAATACAAGAGTAATACAAATATAGGCGTTAAACATATGGAGAGTCATCATATAAATGCATGTATGTGAAGAGTCACTTTGCATTACTTATTTGTATAATTGTCATCAAAAGTTGTATTATAGGGACACAAAAGGAAAAAAAGGGTAAAATATAGAGTTGCATACTTGTGCCTCTTGATATGCCATCTTCAAAGTGTGGCAAAATTACAATCCTTCCATCGAGTTTCTGTAATAAGGTATACAAATTATAGATATGGTGAACAACTTGGGTTATAATGTAATAATTAGAATTTAAATTAAGTTATGATTCATTTTAATTACATGAAGCTCTTAATCAAAATAGAATCTTTAAAGTCAAGTATGTTGTATATAATATGTTGTATTAAATTTGTTTTATCAAATAAATGAAATTACAATCTTACCCATCTAGATGCATATGAAAGTACTATTTTGTCTGTCTTTTATACACTATATAGAAGTATAGATATAGATAGTTAATTAATTGCGGCGTACCTTTACTACTATTTTTTTATTCTTAGACTAGGTTAGTTGCATGTGTAAAACATAGGTTGAATTGATATAATTTTGTAAATATAGGTTTTAAGTGAAACTACATAAAAAAAATTAAATAAAAAAACACAAAATTGTAATTAGAATTAATGAATGTATTTCAAAAAAATGTAAAAGTAATTCATAAATCTCTAAGTATTTATACGTATAAAACATTTGTTGTTTTATTTGATACACTACAATTTGAATCAAATATTAGTACTTTTACGATGTCTTTGCTTTTAATTGTTGACAACGCCACATAAAATTGTAACAATTATATTGTTGAAATGTTTTAAGAAAAATTAACAATTTTGGATATTTCTAGAAGAAAAAAAAACAATTTACTTGAATCCTTTTGGCTGCTACGAACAACCTAACCTAGTTGGTTTTTTTTTCGTTTTACAAGATCGTGTTTAATGTTTGCTGAGAATTTACATCAAAATTGGTGACTCAACTGATTAACTACATGTTGTAATTGGTTTTTTTGGCCACGGTCCTCGTTTTGAGGACGGTTTGTGTGTATGAATGAAAGCTAAAGTTAAAAAAAATCTACAAAATTAATTTGAAGCATGTGTTTAATTAACACCAACTATCATGAGGTCTTAAACGAATGACATTGATGAATTCTCCTTAACCAGTAGTGTGAGTTTAAACCCTATTATTGGTAATTAAGTGTATTTTAGGTGATGTAAAATTAGAAAGCGTGTATATCGTTATTAATGTTAAACTTTTGTAACTCTCATCTAAAAGATTATTTATTATTTACTTTATGAATAAGTGTCTAAGTGGGGAAAAAATTCATGAAATCCAAATAATGGAAGAAGGATTTTAACAAAAGATCAAGAGGTTGGATCTTAAGAAAGTAGAAGCTTGGCTTGACAATTGATAATGCAAATCACTTTTGGCATGGTTGGCAAGGATCAAGTGTGTATTGTCTAATGCCACTTAGAGTAATCATCATAGATCATGATTTTTTAGATGACTCAAATCATTATTCTTAATTTTATATCAATTTAAATCAAACTTTTATATTATAAATCGATTGTTCTTAGACGGATCTTCTAGAAAAAGTTATTATTTAAAATTCATAATTAGAAAGGTATCTACACTTCTCAACCTATAGAAAGAGACTTTAGGCTTTATTGAATAACTAGTATATTACCCGCTGCACTATGCGTGGCGCAGAAACATACAACCAATCGAATTTTTGTTAAATGAAAATGTATTATATTCGACGGTTAAAGGTTATGGAAGCAGTTTCGTAGATTAAAGTATTGAGCTTTCTTTAGTACTGGAGATATAAAATGGTTGAAGTTTACGAACGTTCACAAACTCTGGTTTTAATGGTTAAGAAGTTTAGTCTTTTTTTTTTGTTTTTTTTTTTATTGAAGGAGGTAATTAGTATGAAGTGGTTTTACATAAACCATTTAAAAAACCCATTATGAAAACAGTCAACAACCAGCCACAAAATAATAATGTTTAAACAAATGCATCGGCCACTATTTATTATTTCATAAATTATATTCCAACTAAACCTTGCCACTGTTTATTCTGATAATTACCGAATCGCCATCGTAATGAAAGCGACCTTAATTTTATTGAAGGAGGTAATTAGTATGAAGTGGTTTTACATAAACCATTTAAAAAACCCATTGTGAAAACAGTCAACAACCAGCCATAGAAAAATAATGTTTAAACAAATGCATCGGCCACTATTTATTATTTCATAAATTATATTCCGACTAAACCTTGCCACTGTCTTTTCTTTTCTGATAATTACCGAATTGCCATCGTAATGAAAGCGACCTTTTACTGTAGCGAAGCTCTCAAAATTGTTAAATATATAATAGTTTTTAATTTCAATACAATCGCATAACGGTATTTTGGTTGTTTTGTGTTAAAAACTAAGATTGTCAATTTCTTATCGAAACCTGAAATTCGTAACCGTAGGTCCGTAGTCACCTAAACAAGCAGAACCTAACCAACCCGAGCTTTAGATGAGTCAGTTAGCAATTCATTTTTTCCATACCAAAAAATCAAACAACCCGACTTAAAGACTCAACACTCAATAAAACCCAACCCGAATTAACATGTTAGCTATTGACACATTTGCAACATCGTTTTGTTGAATAACATATTAACTAGAATTTGGAAGCTTCCACACATTTGAGTACCCCACAACGACATTAATTCGTGATAATCAAGTATGGTTTAAGATTCCAAATGTTTTGAGTCCCACATTTAGTAGCATGATGATATTTTAAATGAATTTTTTTTTTCATTTAACATCTCAACCAGAAAACCGATTAAACCCAACCCGAATTAACCTAAACATGATCATCCCGAGCTTTATATAGGTCGGTTATTTTTTACCTTTTCCCAACTAAAAACCTAAACAACGTACCGACCATAAACACCCTAAACTCCAAAAAAAAAAAAAAAAAAAAAAAAAAAAAAAAAAAACCGCTGAAGAACATCCCTATTAAAATTATGTTCAATGGTCAAATGAGGGTTGATTTTCCTTCTTTTTTTACAACTACATTGATAAGCTATCAATGGCGTTTTCTTTTATCTCCAACATTGACGTTGTTGTCAATGGCGGAGACAAAAGTTTGGGAGCCCTAGATCCAGCCGAGATGCACTATTTTATAATTAGTATAAAGCCCATAAAGTGATGCAAAACATACAACAACCTTGTGCCCACCGTTGGTTTAATTAGTGTCGATTAGTACACCAATTATCCTGCTCAAATGTCCCTTTACTGTGTTTCTAAGTTTCGACTCTTTTCGAATTCCGAGTTCTAAGTCCGATCATCGGTGGTTCTTCTTCTTGATAAGTGGTCGACCACATTAACTATAAAGAAAATTAACGTGAGTCTTGATTCTTAAGTTATTCTTATTTTTAACATGAGTCACCAATGGTTCTTCTTCTTGATAAATGGTTGACCAGTAGGCTAGGCAGTAACTATCGGAAAATTAACATGAGTTATGATTTTTAATTTGTTCTTTTTTGGATAGTTTCTTAACACTAAGCCACTAATTCTTAAAAAAGAACCAAATTTTATCATTTTAAATTTTTACATGAAGCTTTTTTCAATGGTTAATGTAAGTCGTATTCTTAATTTCATTTTTTTTTATTTTTATCTTTTTGTTGAATACCTTTAATTTTATAGATATGGTTGATAATTTGATATTTGATTACTTGATTTTGTATTTTTGATACATATAAGTTGCTAATTTGGTTACATAAATACATATTTTAAATTGTGATATATTGCTTTGCGTTGGGTCGTTCGTGATTTAATTATTTTGTGTCTTTGTGAATTGTGATGTCTTCACGCAAAGTAAAACAAGGTGCACATTTTTATCTCTTGAATCTTCATAGTTGACAATTTGTTTTGTTTGTGTAAATTAATAAATTGGATTATTTTTTTCCGCCCCATTTTTAGCTAACCTGAAATGTGCCCACCCTAACAAAACATTTTGTATTCGCCAATGGTGGTGGTTGTGCTTTTTTTTTTTTCCTTTAATAACTAATGGGATGTCCATCCAAATAAATTCTGAACCACATTTCAGGTTTAAAGTTGTACAAAGGAGTGACGTGGGGGGTCTTTGATTATATGAGACGAGACTCTTCGTTCATCCTGATAACATGAATACTTCGCGCATTTCTTATATGATATGTTTGTATCAGTTTGTGATGTGAAAACCTCATGTTGATACTATCGACATTACTTATTATTCCTCAATCGGCCATGTGATCTTCATATACAACCCTAAATAGTTTACATCCTTTTCACATTGCTTGCATGTGATCATCATCATCATTCTATTGTATTGTATTAAAGTTGTTAATTCACGTTAGTCATTACTATGTAACATGTTAGCTAAGCATTACTATAGTAAATAAATGCTCAATATGTACTTGTCAAGGTTCTGTCACTTCAACTTAACCTAATGTAGCAATTTTAGATGAACTGCTTTGTAGCCTAATCCTATCCATTTTATAAAATACGCCTAGTTTGGTTCTATTTCAAAATTCAACCGTTAATTAAAATAACAAACATTTATTTACATTCTATAGTTATAGCGACTATTTTTTTTTTTGGAAAATAAATGAAATGAAAACTGGTTCGACTAGTAAATCCTCAAAGTGATCGGTTCGTTCGACTAGTCAATCAAAGATGTTGAACCTCACCCATTCAGTTTATAGAATTTAAAACTAGTTCGACTAATAAATCCTCAAAGTGATCGGTTCGAATGTTCGATGACAAAATACTCAGACTTTCGAGTATGGCTGTCAGCAGGGCCGGTCCTGAAAATTCAGGTGCCCGGGCCGAACCGGAAAATATATGCCCCTTAGTCTTAGGTCTTTTAAGCAATGTTTTCATAACCGAAGCGGACGTTGAACCGGTTTCCATACCGGTTCCCTGGTCGGGCCGGTCGAACCGGATATAAAAGTGTTGTAATAATTATAAAAATTAATATGTTTGGCTAATTGGCTCATAAAAAAACCACCATTTCTTAAAATTCCATAATAATCTGAAGGGCCATTATTTACGTCTAGACTTCAAAAGTTTTTTTAATGAAATGAATTTGACTTGAATCATGTGTACAAGCGTGAGACAATTACTTTTTTTGTAGTACTACTATATATTAAAATTTACTGCAAAGACTGCACAATTACTGTACCACAATACAAATCTCAAATAACACACTTCAACTTTTTTTTTTTAATTTTGTCATATCCTTCAAATATAGTTTTTCATGTATGACTCATCTTTTTCTTTATATACTCTTCACCTTCTTGCGTTTATAACCAGTGATGTTTAAGATAGATCTTTTTTTTGGGTTGAAAACAGAAAGAAAATACTTGCAGAAAAAATACACTCTACACTCGTCGCCGCTCAAAGTGCCCCATTAGAAATTGGGCCCGGGTCGGGTGTCCTCCCCGCACCCCCTCAGGGCCGGCCTTGGCTGTCAGACTTAGGTTTTTTGTCATCCCTAAACTCATGATACCTAGTACCCTTATTGTATCTAATCGAATGATACTGGTGCCAAATAATTTTTTGTCAACCATTTCAGTTTCGTTATTTCCTGTACCGGTACCAAATATTTTTTTAACACTCCGATGTAAACTTTTGGTATTTTTACAATAACATATTATTTTACATTACATGATTACAAATATCTGTGTTCCCTGTCACATTGCTCGAGAACCCTCTAGTATGTGTGTGTAGATAGATATATATCCGTATAATTACGCTTCATAATAACACATCATATGATAATTACATCATCATACTCAGTTAATCTCACCAATAGCAAAAGTAGGGTTTGAGGAGGGTAAGGTGTAATCAGTCTTACCTCTAGCCTGTGGAAATAGAGAGGCTGCTTCCTAGTGGCGAAGTTTCTTTCGGGCCCGAAGGGGCCACGACCCCATCGATTTTTGGCGCAGTGATGGAATTTTGTGATTTTCGTATGTAAATTGAGTCCAGCCCCCACTGATTCGAGAACCAAGCTTTGCCACTGCTGCTTCTAGTGAGACCCCCGGCTCGATAGTGGTTTTGTATCAAGCCTTGGACATAAGGCACATGAAACTTAGTAACCAGGACAAGCCCGATTGGTGCACGTACTCCCTTGTCTTTTGGTTATCAACACCACCACGTGATGCATGATTAACCGCCCGTCATGTTTAACGTTAATTTCACGAAATTAGTAAAATAACGTTATAATTAATGCTACTTTTCCACACATATATACATTATATACGCACAGCTGTAAACAGGAGTTATGATAATTACATAATATTATAAACGTGTGATCAATAAGTGAATAATTACGCCACCTTATATGTTTGATCTTACAAGCTTTTTCATATATAGTGAGAATACCCGCGTGTTGCAGCAGAGACCTAAACTACATGAATGGAAAAAACATAAAAAAAGTATAAACAAAGTATTTACAATACATGAGGCAAGTATAGAGGACATGTTTTTTATTGTCTACACAAATATGGGGTTGCTAAACGTACCCCCTTTTATTTATTTTTACTGAACATACCCCCTCTCTTAAGTTTCACTTTAATGCAATTTAAACTTTTTTATTTTTATATTGTCAATTTTTAATATTTTGGTATCAACTTAAAAAAAAAAGCTTTTTTATGTTTTATTGATATTTTTTAATGTTTTTCAAAACAATATTTTATTGTTTTAAAAAAAATTCTTTTAATTTTCCTAAGTATGTTTTTTTTCTTATTTTGATACTTTTAAATGTTTTTTAAAACGACTTTAATGTTTTTTAAACTTTTTCTTTTAATTTTCCTAAGTACGTTTTTTTTTCTTATTTCTAACAAGGAAAACACTTTTTTTCTAAACATTGATTTAAATTACATTAGAAAGCTTTCGCAAATGATTTTTAGTAAAAGTTTTTTACATTTTTTTTTATAAAAGATCTTATCTTTTATTTATTTAATGAAGTATAATGGTTAGCAAACATATAGTTTGATCAACACATTTCATTATTTTCTCAAGTGACCTTAAATGGTGCTACTAAACCAAATAAAAAACTTAGTATATACCAAGTAAAAGAGGTTGAATCCTTATAGTTTAATGATTTCAAAATAGTTGTATGATTAAAATGAACACGTTGACATTGAAAATGATTTAAAACCAATAATTATTAGGTTCTATAACTAGGGATTTATGAAGTTTTAGGGTATGTTTGGCAAAACTAGCTGGAGACTGGTAGCTGGAAGCTTTTTAAATATATTTTGGTGTTTGGCAGAGTAGCTGGAGCTTTTAATAAAATGTATAAAATGTATAAAATGACCAAAATGGTCATAATTAAAAGATTGTAAAGAAAGTTTTTATTTTATTTTTAAAATAGAATGGGTATTTGTGTCATTTACTAACTAAAAGCTTGTAGCTAGTAGGGCTTTTTCTTAAAAGCTACTACTAGTAGCTTTTCACTGTAGAGCTTTTTCTCTAACCTAAAAGATTCCAGCCCATTCTTACTTTTTAAACCCCTTTTTTTGGAGAGGGGCGGGAGAGGGGGGAACACCGCCGCCGGTAGGGGCGGGAGAGGGGCGGGGGGCGGGAGAGGCTTCACCGGCGTGGGGCAAGATGGTGTGACACGTGGCAGCTTTTTATTGGTCAGTTTTTTTTATTTTTTTTTAAACTTTAACACAATATAATATTATTTCCTTCCCCCCTTCCACTCCCCACAATTATTTTCCCTCCCTCAAGGGTCCCACAAGTGCTACATGGCGCTTCATCCCCCTCTTTCCCCTACCACTCCTTATAGTCTAATAGGGTTTCAAACTGACACGTCAATGCGTCATGTTCTTTTTTTAAAAAAAAAGTTAAGACGATATAAATGGAGACGAAATAAAACAGGTTCTACTTGAAAAAGGACTAACCCAACACTTTTAGTGTGTTCTTTATAAAAAAAATATTAGAGCATTCACAATAAACACTTTATCTCCATCTCTATAATTACACTAAAAATCACTATCTTTCTATCTCATTTTCTATTTAATAATACTCATTCTATACTTTTATCATTACTTTTTATCTCTCCTCTACTCACAACCACTTTTAAAAATATTAAAAAATTATGGAGTGTGAATAGTGTCTCCTCCAAATTTACTGATAAACAGTGTCTACTCTATATATTTTCTCTCTCCTCTACTCACAATCACTTATACACACTCTATATAATATAGAGGCCCCCTCATACTAATATGGAGCATTTACTGTGAATGCTCTTATAGATAAGAAAAAAAAATGGGTACATCAAGCTACCCCATTTAACCTGTTCAACCCAGTCACGGATCTAAAAGAAAATTTCAGATGCATCCTAAAACGTTTTTTTTAGACCTATGGGTATCTTAATATTTGGTTAGGGGTATACGATATTTGAAGAAAAAAACTTTACATTAATTTTGTACTTCGCCCACAAAGTTGAGGGGTAGCCCGGGCTACCCTAGTTACATGCTAGATCAAAAACAACAATGGGGTTGAACCCATTGTTGCTTTTTCATTAAACTCTACCTATGATGTGAACTGCCTACCGTATTGTTGCGTTAACCTTAAAAAGTAATGCTTCATGATCTTCAATTGCATCCCAACTGACATCAGATCCAGTTATGATGTCTATACGAACACCAATCCATCCTAGATTTTTTAAACTAAAAATAAAATACATGACGATGGTTTTAATTACATTTTATATAAGGAGACATTCCATTTAGAAATCTCCCAATCACATCTTGTAGTTTTATGGCGGTTTTCAAAAAAGGGTTACATATTGTTTGTAGAATTTTAGGGTTTCAACTCACAAACAACTGAACACAGAGCCAACACAAACTCTAACCAAGAACAAAAGAAAGTAGGCGACAAAACGGTGACAAAATCTTATTAACCCAAACCAAAACTTTACCCAACCAAATACCCAAAGATCTCAGCAAATACTGAGATCATATCAATGGTGTTCAACCAACAACAAGGATCTGCTGGTTATCAAGACCAGCAGATCAGAATAATACAAAGTAAAGAATGAAATACAGACTTACAACTAAACAAGAAGACGAAACCCTAGAAGACGGTACAAGACTCATAGAGAAAAAATAAGAAAATAATGTGTGTTATTATCCCAATGAGAACAGACGAAAGCTTTTATATCAGAGTCTCGAAGCTTCAACGAATATGCCAAATAGACGATCAGGATTAGAAACAATCAACGGTGAGATCAACACTTGGGATCCAGCTAATCTGCAACTAAAACAAGACAAAGATGGGCCAGGCTTGGGCCACTCGTATTTGTATCATAATGTGAGCCCAATAAAGAACTCAATAGTCAGCTGAGCCCAATACCCAATAACTTGATATTAAGTGCAACATATGTAACGTGTTAGTGTATGAATTAGATAAGGAGAATAATAATATGTCATTTTTTAACATCCCCCCTTAATTTAAACACTAAACATGTTACTTAAACCAAGTTTATTACAAAAATATTCATGTTGAGACCCATAAAGCCCCTTAGTAAATATATCAGCAACCTGCTGATCAGAAGGAACTTTCACAAGCTTAACAAAGCCTGCACTAACCCTCTCTTTCAAAAAATGCCAATCTAGATCAAAATGTTTGGTTTTGTCATGGAAAACCGGATTTTCTGCTATAGAAATAGCAGACTTACTATCACAATACAAATTTAAGGGTAACTCACTCTGAACTCCTAATTCTTTTAACAAATTAGAAATCCAGATGAGTTCACACGCAGTTGAGCACATAGCTCTGTATTCAGCTTCTGCTGAAGAACGAGCTACAGTGCTCTGTTTTTTACTCTTCCATGATACGAGACAACCACCTATAAATACACAATACCCGGTAACAGACTTTCGAGTAATCAAGCACTTAGCCCAATCAGCATCGGAATATGCTGAGAGGGTTAGACTACTCTTTTGAAACATTATGCCTTTACCAGGGGATTGCTTAAGATACCTGAGCAATCTTAGTGCAATTTTTAAGATACTTTGAGTCGGTTTATGCATAAACTGACTCAAGAATTGCACGGCATAACTAATATCAGGACGGGTCAAAGAAAGATAAATCAGTTTTCCAATGAGTTTTTGAAACCCAGTTATATCATCTAACAACTGACTATCCTTATTATTTTGGACTGTTAAGGCATAATTCTGCTCAATAGGAACAGAAACAGGCTTACAGCCAAGATAACCAAATTCTGTAAGAAGGTCAAGACAATACTTTCTCTGATTCAGACATATACCTGAATCAGTATATAAAACTTCAATGCCAAGAAAATATTTCAATCTTCCTAAGTCCTTAATTTGAAAACTTTTCTTTAACAAATTTTTTACATTACAGATTTCATCTTCATTATTACCAGTTAACACAATATCATCCACATATACAAGCAAAACAACAAACACATTATCACCAGACTTAATGAACATAGAGTAATCACATATACTCTGAACAAAACCAATGGTTTTTAACACATCCACTAACTTTTCATTCCATTTTCGTGGTGCTTGCTTCAATCCATACAAGGATTTAACAAGCTTACACACCTTAGAATTATTACCAGACGAGTACCCTTCTGGTAATTGCATATAACCATCCTCGGTAATGGCCCCGTATAAAAAGGCGTTGTTTATATCTAGCTGGAACAAAGGCCAGCCATTATAAACGGCCAAACTGAGCACACACCTGATGGTAACCATCTTGACAACCGGAGAGAACGTCTCTCCAAAGTCAAGACCCTCTCTTTGGTTGTACCCTTTAGCAACCAATCGAGCCTTATACCTATCTACTTTACCATCAGACCTATACTTAATCTTGTAAACCCATTTGCACCCTATAGCCTTTCTGCCAAGTGGCAGATCAGTAACAACCCAGGTGTTGTTTCTATATAGGGCTTCCATCTCACTATTCATAGCCTCAACCCAGTTTGGGTCTTTTGAGGCTTGAGAGTAGGATGTGGGTTCTAAAGACTTATCAATACTAGACACAAAACACAAATTTTCATGAGACAAATTAGAATAATTAACAGTTTTTTCCACACCATACCTCACCTTACCCTCTATCACATAATCACTAAATTTCTTTGGTAACATAGACTCCCTATTGGACTGCCTAATAGTATTAGGTCTACTTCCCTCAGGAGTCCTTGTGACATCACCTGATCCCTCTAACCCAGAATGATCAAGGTCTCTACCTTCAGTCATTCCAGGTTGCTGATCAGTACTTCCCTGATCTACATCTCTAGAATTACTATGGGAAACACTCGACTCATTCACAGGTGAGTGATCATTAGCACTAAAGGGTTCCCTTTCATCATCGGGAAGGTTTGAAAAAATTGTTTTTCCTTTGTCACTTATTGTTTCTTTGTTTTCAAAATCAAAAAAGTTTACATGATTCAAATTTTCATAAACAAGATCTTTGAATTCTGTTTTAAACGGAAAAATGTTTTCATAAAATCTAACATCTCTCGAAAAATCAATTTTCTTAGTTTCTAAGTCCAACAGTTTATAACCTTTTTTAACAAAAGAGTATCCAATTAAGACACTTTTATTTGCCCTGACACAAAGTTTATCAGGGTCATCAAGAAAAGTTTTAAAACATAAACACCCAAAATTTTTTAAGTGACTAAGTTCGGGGGGGAACCCATACATATACTCATAGGGACTCTTACCATTCAATACAGACGAAGGAATCCTGTTAATCAAATAAGAAGCAGTAAGAACACATTCAGACCAATACCTAAGAGGAACACTACTTTGAAACAGCAATGCTCTAGCTGTGTTCAAGAGATGCCTATGCTTTCTCTCCACAACACCATTTTGTTGTGGAGTGTAGGCACAAGATGTTTGATGTAATATACCATTTTTATTACAAAATTCACTCATTTGTCTATTAACAAACTCAGTACCATTGTCACTTCTAAATACCTTAACTCTTTTAGAAAACTGTGTAACAATTAACTCATAAAAGTTTTTCAGATTTTCAAACACCTCACTTTTTGCTTTTAGTAAGTAAACCCATACAGTTCTAGAATAGTCATCCACAACTGTAAGGAAATACCTATATCCATCCCAGCTAGTGACCTTGTAAGGACCCCATATATCAAGGTGTATAAGGTCTCCCACATTTTTAGACTTGTGTTCACTAAGTGGGAATGGAACTCTAACCTGTTTAGCCTTGTGACATACCTCACAAGGCTCTGACCCAGACTCAGAAATGTTTAAAGAATTCTTTAACACAGCTAGAACTTGGCTAGAAGGATGTCCTAGCCTGCTGTGCCAAAGACTGTGTTCTGTAGTACTATTAAAACACAGGTTATTAAAACTAACATTCTTTCCAACAAAGTACAGCCCATCCTGCTGCCTACCAGTCACCAGGATTCTCTTTGACTTGGAATCCTGGACATAACATTGGTGTTCATTAAACAACACATCTAACTTATTGTCTTTAGCTAACTTATGTATGGACACCAAATTGACACAATAATCAGGTATGTAAAACACATCATGCAACACAACACCATCAGCTAATACAATATCACCTATCTTAGTAACCTTAGCATTTGTACCATTAGGATGTTTAACCTCCATGTTATACATAGAAACATCAATAGAATTAACTAAGTGTTCATCATTACCCACCATATGTTGATTAGCCCCTGAATCCATTATCCAACCAATTAACAGGGCATATTTGACCAAACTAGAACAGTTAGAAAAATTTTTAAACAACTTAGCAATTTTGGATAACACAGACATACTAGAGAACCCATTAACTATAACAGTCTCACCTCCTACATTTGAACACTGAGGATCTCCATTTGACTTTTCACTGATCAAGTTCATAAGCTTGGAAATCTATTCTGCTGTAATAGGTGAAACAGTACTAGAAGAGGTATTTGCACACACATTGTTACTGTTGTTGGGCACACTGGTTCTCCAATTACTTTGAGTTCTATTATAGTTGTTTCTATTGTTATTAAACTGATTAGATTGATTATTATTAGACTGATTACCAGACCTTTTTTGAACTCCAGTAGGATATCCAATTAGTTCAAAACACCTATCAACAGTGTGCCCTATCATGTTACAATGTGTGCACTTAAGATTAGGATTTGGTCCTCTAGTGGACCTCTTCCTATTATCAGTAACCTGATTTGATTTAGAAACAAAGGCAACATCGTTACCCTTTGATCCACCACTTGTGCCCCTATGGGATTCCTCCCTAGAGACAACAGCAAAGGCTGTCTTTACTGAAGGCAATGGATCACTGGTTAACAGTGTTGTCCTAACAGGCTGATATACATCATCAAGCCCCATAAGAAACTGCATGAGTTTAATCAGACAACTAAACTCATTGAAGTCCTTTGCAGCTTGACATGTACAAGAAGGAAGTTGAACAATGGAATCAAAATGTTTCCACATAGTGTTTAACTTGTTGTAATACTCAGCAACAGAACTACCACTTTGTGTTAAACTATTAATTTTTTGGTGTAGATTAAACATAACACAACCATCAATTCTATCATATGTATCCCTAAGATCTAACCAGACATCTCTAGCATAGGTAGAAAATACTTGACCAACATACAACTCTTCACACACAGAGTTAATCAACCAGGACAATACAACCGAATTACACCTATCCCACTGATTTGCAAGGACATCATTATCAGTAGACTTAACACACGTTCCATCTATGAACCCTAACTTGTTTTTAGCTTTTAATGCAAGTTTCATAGATTTAGACCATACATTGTAATTTTCTGTTCCTTTTAATTTTATGTTAATGATAGACATACTAGAAGTATCACTAGGATGGAGGAACAATGGATCACTTATGTCTAGTTTACTGACCAGAGTTCCTCCAACATCTCCACCAGAATTGGTGCCACTACCATTGGGGTTAGTGACACCTCCTCCAGTAGAGTCAACAACATCACCCATGAACACAAGACAGATAATACAATCACACACACAAGGAACAGATTAGCAGAGAGCTAACCAAAGAAAACAAAGATCAATAATAGACAAACCCTAAGAGATCGAAGCTGTGTCAGGGGTCAGATAGTGGGTTCATCACTCATAGGTGCCCACCCAGATCTTAACACAGGAGATCTTTACTAACAATATACAAAGAAACGAAAACGAACCAAATAAAAAACATACCAAAGAAAACAAGAACTAAACACAATCAAACAAGTAAGACCACAAATAGTTGGCACAATACCGGTCCACCTAACCCGGTCAGTTGCCCTAGACACAACAACAATTTAAAACAGTATGAAACAATCTCACAGTGAGGGGGAACCCAAGTTAGGGTTTCGCCAAACCCACAACCAACACCTTCACTTAGGGTGTTGAGTTATGGGAGCAATTGAAGCTATTTATTTCCAACTCCAAGCACCAGTACTCCTTAGCCAACAATAGTTGACACCAGCTCATCCTGTAAATCAGAGGATACCAACAACAACACAAGAACGTAATAGACCAGATCTATAAAATCAGATCAGATCTACTATCCAACAGACTCAGTAAGGTCAAGATCTATGACACAGATCAAAACCCTAACAGACAGACCTAAAACACAAACAACAGCGGAAGACAGACACCAAGATCAAGAGCCAAAGGCTCTGATACCATGTAGAATTTTAGGGTTTCAACTCACAAACAACTGAACACAGAGCCAACACAAACTCTAACCAAGAACAAAAGAAAGTAGGCGACAAAACGGTGACAAAATCTTATTAACCCAAACCAAAAATTTACCCAACCAAATACCCAAAGATCTCAGCAAATACTGAGATCATATCAATGGTGTTCAACCAACAACAAGGATCTGCTGGTTATCAAGACCAGCAGATCAGAATAATACAAAGTAAAGAATGAAATACAGACTTACAACTAAACAAGAAGACGAAACCCTAGAAGACGATACAAGACTCAGAGAGAAAAAATAAGAAAATAATGTGTGTTATTATCCCAATGAGAACAAACGAAAGCTTTTATATCAGAGTCTCGAAGCTTCAACGAATATGCCAAATAGACGATCAGGATTAGAAACAATCAACGGTGAGATCAACACTTGGGATCCAGCTAATCTGCAACTAAAACAAGACAAAGATGGGCCAGGCTTGGGCCACTCGTATTTGTATCATAATGTGAGCCCAATAAAGAACTCAATAGTCAGCTGAGCCCAATACCCAATAACTTGATATTAAGTGCAACATATGTAACGTGTTAGTGTATGAATTAGATAAGGAGAATAATAATATGTCATTTTTTAACATTGTTATATTATTACATTTTGAAATTTATAGCACCTAGTAGAAAACCTTTGGGATATTGCGGCACTGTCCTTGTTTTACCATCTTCTAGCTTGAACTACATGTGTGTGTATATATTAACCTTAAAAATATGTTACAAATCACCATGAGGTTCTTGTAGGACCAACAAATACAAGGGAATAATATACCAGTTTTTCAACTTTAACCCAATATTATAGCCTTCATTAAGCAAGTATAGTAAAAAAGCAACATTTTTATAGGGCTTATCTTCTGCTCCCTATTGTTATGTAAAGAGTAAAAAAGTAAAAAAAAGTAGAATTTGAGAATTTGATATTAATATATGTTCCATATTGTGACTCGTATAAAAAACCGCTTCCATAAATTTATTTAAAACAAAAGGTCAGCATACCATTGCTCTTAGATGATACTTTGGTACCTTTTGAAGCTGTTCGATATGCTTTTTTAAAGCATTGGAACATGGCCCGGAGTTGTTATCTTGGTTTAAATATGTAAATCTTCATGGCATAGCAAGGACCATCCTTACTTGAACATCCCAATTTTTCCGCAAAACCTTTTGACAATAGAAAGATAATGCTTCCGAACAAATTCATGAACATGGAATAAAAGTAAATCGCTTCAGTAAGCAACAAAATTTGGCACCAAAATATAGTTTTTTTTTTCAAGGCTATTGGCATTTAAAATCAAGTTCTAATTTAGGAAGACACTTTCATATCAACTATAATGGAGTAACAGATAAACAGACCTATATTTAAAGTTTATTGTTAGATAAGGGATTTAACATTTTGCCAGCTAGTCACATTAAAGTTGTTGGATATATAGTATGTCTGATGTAATTAAAAGTCGATGTCAACGTAATCCAACCCGGTACGATCCGAAGAGTTACACGTTGGTACACGAATCAGATAAGTTCATGTGTTGGTGGATTATTATTTATGAAATAATAATAGTTTTGAATTCGAGGGACTTAATAGTAAAGTTTACACTTTGACTAGTCAAATGGTCAAGTGTATGACTTTGACTAATTAAGTGGTCAAGTGCTTTTTATCTTTATAAATAGGTGTGATAGATCAAACTCTAATCACATGTTTTTTTGACAAAAGATAAAACAACATAACCCTTGTCTCTTTTCAAGATTTGCGGCCACCCTTAGAAGCCGTTGTCCCTTTGTCCGCCGCAAACCACCATCATCACCGCCTCCTTCTTGCAAAGTGTTGTTTACGGTTGGCCAGTGCTTGCGGCCACCCTTATTTATCTTTTAAGTGACATTTATTATTTATTGATCAATTAAATATTAAGTTGGTTTAAATAAATGATGACTTAATTACCCAACCCATAACCTCCCGAACTGAATGAAATTCTTAACAAAGGTGGCACATAATCCTAAAGGCGTGCAATCCGGAGATCACTGATGCGCCCTTAGGGGAACCATCCTTTGCCAAAAATCATTCAATCATCTGGTAGGAACCAGAAATGTGTCACTCAGATCTGGTCCACTTCAGAAGCCATTGCTTAGAATCCGGTTTGGATATCAGAAACTCGAAGGATCTCTCTCACTACCGGTTTTCTTGCCTTGGATCTAGCTCGGGACTACTAAAAGCTGATTATACCTCAAGTTATTTAATTAATTAATTAAGTTAAGGTTGTTATTAAGTTAATCATCATTCAAACCTGTCACAAAGATAAAAAAAAATAAAGATTAGAAGTAGATAACACAACAAATAACAAAAAATAAACTACTACTACTAATAATAAAAGTCTACAAATCGAAGCGGATTCACGAATAATAGAAAGATACAACCATATGAATGATCAACAAAAGGATCATGGCTACTCATAGACAAGCTCTCCATCTCCAAGTGATATGTAGTCTCTCATGATCCTCACGACCCTCGATGTTTATTGCATACTACTCTACGATCCTCTTCTTGGCCAAGCTAATCAAGGTAGGTCGAAGCCTAACCATTGAGGGATGTTAGGTATGACACCTGTCGAAATAACAGGTCATATCCGTACACTTAGTTATGAGCTTACAGTGTGCATAGCATTACATGTTAACATTTGCATCATAGTTGAGCTATACAGGGTTCCAACGGGTCAATCTCAAGGCCTACAGTCCAACAGTAGACCCATTAGTTAGTTCAAGGCCTCAGTTAGTTCTATAATTCATGATAGATTTTAGGAAATCCATGCAATTAAACAAGAATCCCAACTTGTTGCCTCGACAAAAACAAACAATGTTCACCTACATGAACTATCCATATGCATTGTCCAATAAGGACAATTAAACACTAATTAGCTTGTGTACAAGGGTATTAGTTTTAATACAAATACATATGTACATCCATAGACAAGTTGATATGTAGAAAAACCAAATTATATATATGTGTATGTATATTCACGACCACACATACACACATCACCAAGATTTCCATGCTTTACACTACAATTTCCCATGGAAACACCAAAGTAGGATGAGGGACACACAATAGCTATTCCTTACACAAGTTGACTTCCTAAAACCATCTAAAACACTACGTAGGAATCAATTTACACACATGAAAATACATTGGGAATGAACAACTCCCTTGCCCACATATACATACATACATACAATTACATACACACACTCACCATACACTCACCATTCTTATCCATAACACACCACACATCCATGCCTTATACTAACATGGCAACAACACAATTCACATGGACCTCAAGACTAAGTTGACTTGCCACAAAAACTCATTTTGTCTCATTGATTTCGGCCCCCAAGAGTTCCCAAAAGAGGTGTGCACACAATCCCCTAGGACACTAGTCAACCACTTGTACTAGAGTGGCAAAACATAAAACACTTGATCATTCCCACAATGTCAACCTTGCCAAAAATATTTTGCTCCTTCCCTATGTATTTCGGCCGCAACACCACCCCTACAAGCCAAGCCAAAACCTCAAGTCAACACTTTACTCTTACAAGGTCTCTAGAAGAATGCACACCAAGAAAACAAAGAGTTGACCTTCCCCAATTGTGAACCAATGAAACTGTAACATTTCGCATTAAAATCCTTCTACGTTACGATTATTATTAATAAAACGCCAAGTTTCATCATTTATCGTCTTTTAAAAAAAAATTTCAAGACGCATTTGGACCCCTAATACTATGCTATATATATGTAAAATAATTATCAAAAATAAAAGGCCTGGGCCGGGATTCGAACCCGAGCCCATGGCCGGTTCACCACAACATCACAACACAACCAGCTGGTCTACACAACACACTTGTTTAGTTTTCAACACATTATAATTATATAACATATTGGAATCCTCACAATTGACTTGGAAAGTCAACTGTGAGGACGATTTACCATAAATCAAGCCATCCAAACGCGTTTTGATCCTGATATGGAATGATTGTGATTGCCTTGACTGTTTTCGCGCCTATTACACAATCAATTATCGTCAAAAAACATTCCAATTTGACTCAATCATCGCGTCATCATAATCATCAAGGTCAACCTTACCAATTCGTTCACCTGAGCCCTCACCCTATAAATTGAACCATCCAATTCACTCTCAACTCGCCGATCTCTCTCTCTTCACCTCCAATTTCTGGTTTAAACCATCTTTCAAAGCTTTTGATCGCGTGGTTGACTTTTCTGTTGACTGATTATTAAACACGAATTAAGCTTTGTAAGTTCTCTTTTTTTTTATGGGTTATGTTCATCGGCCATTACACAACAATAACCCTATGATCAATTGGGTTATTGTTGTGTAAATCAGAGTATTGCAAATGTTAGGGCTCGATGGTTTTGATTTGGGGAAAACGTTTCTGCAGACCACTGTATTTAATTAATTCTGAACTAAAAACATCACCAACTGATCAACAGATCAGTTGGTGTGGCCTCTCTTGTCTAACACGCGAACCGGCCTGATGGCCAGGGTTCGAGTCCCGTTTTAAAACTTCATTTTTTTTCTTATTAATTCGAAACAGTACTAGTAACATATATAATTAATATCAAACCAAGAATATTCGTTCTCAGGGTCCAGCCCAGTTGGTGACTGGGGTTGTGATAAAACCTCACCCGGTCTCAGACCCGGGTTCGAGCCTTGGCAACCACAACATTTTTTTTTAAAACCTTTACTTTTATATATTTTTTAAAAATGATTTTAAAATAGTAAAACTCCTTTATAAATTCTACAAAAATTATTTTATGTTATTTTAGTAGAAAAGTTTATCATACAATTTTTAGTTTTCCAAAAATTATTTATTTAGTATATATAATAAATATTTCAAGTTTATTCTATTTTAATTATAAAATTCTATAAAAATATCAAAACGATTATATAAATTTCCACAAAAATTATGCCGAGTTTATATAACATTAAACTTTTCTGAAATGATTTTTATTTCTGAAAAATCATTTATTTAATATTTTTAATCAATTTTTGTTAGTTTTAATCATAAATAAATCATAATAAATTCATTTTTCAATATTTTTGCATCAAAATTTTATATAAATTATTTCTGTATATTTAGAACAGAAATACAAATTTTAATTTGAAAACTCTTTAATTTTAATATTTTTAGATATTAAAGTTATATTTTGACAATTTGAAATAAATAGATTATATATTCTATTTTTAAGAAAATAATTTTATAAAAATTATTTTCATACTTAAAACCTTTTAATGTGACCATTTTTAATCTAAAATTTACACAAAGACTTTTGTTTATTAATTTATTAAATTTCTTATATTTAATAAACAATTTGATTATTAATCAAACAAATACTTATCCCCAATTCGAAACCCTAGAAAATACTTGTAGACTAGATAGACTTAGACTTATTTGTTACCTTATACATAGGGTATTACTTGGAAACTTTGGGGCTACACTTACACTTTTTCTCGAGACTTAATACTTTGCTAAGGTGAGTTTACGTAACCATGTTTATGCGATTCTTTATACTTGCAACATAATACTTAAGCAATTCTACATACATGTCTAGTTGTAAACTTTAATGCCTCATGATTTAGACAACAACAACAGTTAGACTCGCTTCAACATACATAATCATTAGCTATGGCCAAGCCGGCGATACTCAATAATAGATCTATTGGATTGACAATCCCACCTAGATTCGTTGACCATCTTTTATGGGGAGCGCGGGTGATTGTTATCGTTCCAACATAATATTAAGGTGAATCGTGGATGACGGGATAGACCTAAACTAGTCAGAGGTTTGATTATGTGCATTCAACATTTCATGTTTATTCATGTAGACTTAAACTTACGATAGACATATGAATTGCTAAACCTTTATTCTTAAACTTAATTGCTTGACATGGCTTATGTATTCTCACCAACTTCTAGTTGACCCCCCCCCCCCCCATTTTTCCAAACTCAACAGGAATTACTGATGCTTGAAGTCTAGAGCTAGCATGAGAAGATATTTGAAGTCTTAAGTTGTGTTTGATTATTGGATGTACCAGACATTTAATGTAATTCAATATTGTAATAAAGGATTATGTAAACATATGTATTACCATGAGCTACTGAACAATCATTCATACGTGACATCTCGATGTTTCCGTCATCGGTTGGGGTGTTACAGATTGGTATCAGAGCCATGGTTATAGGGAATTAGGTTATTAGAAAAATAATCTAGTCAATAACCATAGGATTATAACCAGTATTTGCTCCTTTTACTTACAACCCTACTTGTTTCTATTCTCTATCTCCTTCCTATTTCTTATCCCTACTTTAACCCCTACAAGAAGATTACTCTCCATCACTGGATCCACTCTTAGACTAATAAGACAAAATCCTCAGGCTTAGCCTGAACCACCTTGAGATCTCGTCGAAGTTCTAGATTTTAATAACGAACACGTGCAATCTGGAAGGGTGAACGCCTGTATTCTGAGTCTTCTGTCTAGGCTGGCATTGCGCATATATCCCAATCAGACGAGGGACCCGGATGCCTACCTGGGAATTCTCGGGATGAGTGTTCACTTATAGGCTAAAGCATGTCTTCACTATGTTATTAGAATCTAGAATCTTTGATAAGTCAACGTTTTCGTTTATTCGTTTTAACTAATGAATAAATGATTACATTCCTTATATTATCTCATTCATTTCATTGTGTCTCTTACAGATCATGCCTCCACGTCGCAGCACCCGCAATAACAGTGGTGAAAATCAAGAGGAAAGTAGCAACAACCATAACCACGACACTAACCACAACAACAACAATAACAACAACAATGGTGTTGATGCCCAGCTGGCTGCGATCATTTCTTAACAAATGGCGCAACAGATCGCGACTCTGGTTCCTAACTTACTGGCTCAAGTCATCCAGATGAACGGAAATGGTAATGGAAACGGAAACGGCAACAGAAACGGTAATGGAAACCACAATGGAAACGGGAATGGTCTCCCAGCTTGCACTCTTAAGCACTTTAATACCTGTAATCCCCCTAAGTTCAGTGGAGATGAAGGAGCTACGGGTCTTCTGCAATGGTTCGAGGGTATTGAGAATACCTTCATTAACAGTGAGTGTCCCGATAAATTTAAGGTCCGTTATGCCATGAGTGTTCTTCACAAACGAGCACTCACTTGGTGGAATGAGGAAAAGCGCACCCGTGGAACTGAAGTCGCACTGGCCTTAACTTGGGATCAAGCTAAAGACATTATGAAGGCAGAGTAGAGTTCTGCCCTCATAATGAAATCAAGAAGTTGGAAGACGAGTTTCACGATCTTGCCCAAGATAGTGGAGAAAACCTTGCCTACAACACTCGTTTTCACGAACTTAGTCTACTGCTACCACACAAGGTCACCCCCTTGCCTATTGCGATCGAAAAATACATTGGTGGCTTACCCATGCAGATTCAAGACACGGTGTGGGGAAGGAACCCTGCTACTCTGGAGGAAGCAAAGCGTTTGGCGGCCACCCTAACAGATAACCATGTGAAGGCAGGAACCCTGACTCAGAAAGGGGAAAAGAAAACTGTTGCAAAGGATACTCCCCAACCTGCCGTTGAAAATAAAACTGAGGCCTCAACCAATGGAAGGCGCAAGGTCAGGAATTTTGCAATAGACGCCACTGTCCCACCCAACAAGAAACAATATAATGGGAACCAACCTAAGTGTGACACCTGTCAGTATCACCACCCAACCCTAGTTCCCTGCCGTCAGTGTACCAATTGTCAAAGGTATGGGCATCTTGCGGATGCTTGTCGAATTCCTGCTGCAAATTCCCTTGCTGCTCCGAATAACCCTGCTAGGGACCCTCCAGCTACTTAACAACAAGCTCCACCGTTTGAATGTTATTTTGTATTTAAAATTCTATGTATTGACGCTTTGATTCAAGTATTGGAATTTTTGTCTTTTACATGAGTGTCATTTATCTAGTATGATCACAACACTTGGATGCATGCTTGTTTGAATGTGAACTAATTGCTATATCAATATCTAAAACCATACTCGTTATACTTGCTTACATAAACATACTATCACTAGGCAATAAATGCTACACTGATAGTGGATGAAGTACTTGTTCAACAGTTAGTTGATTATCAAATAACCTACTCAACGATTGGTAGAGGTCATCATGTCTTTTCAACAGTCGGGAGAGGCCCTACAACCTGCTCAACGACTGGTGGAGGCTATCGAACCTGCTCAACAATCGGTAGAGTCATAGAAGGACACAAAACCCTAATGTATGGTAAATTGGTGATTGCGGTCTGGAACGTAATCATGAATTTACAGGTACGTTAAGGTAGTGTGAAATTCTATCAAGGTTTTCGGTAGTTAACCAATTATAAACCTTAGTTACCTGGTAGTTCATTTAGTCATTCAACCCATTCCTTTTAGGACTCCTAAAACTTAAGATTCTTATTCTCCTTGCGATTTCAAGACACACCTAATCCTACCCTCCTATCCAAATTATTTGAAACAAGATTTTTCTATTCATGTCGTGTCCTAACACAAAACCACACTTATCCTGATTTCTACCCAATCACCTTCAACCTTGTGTTTTCAATAAACTTCGGGACGAAGTTCCTAAAAGTAGGGGAGACTGTAACATTTCGCATTAAAATCCTTGTACGTTACGATTATTATTAATAAAACGCCAAGTTTCATCATTTATCGTCTTTTAAAAAAAATATTTCATGACGCATTTGGACCCCTAATACTATGCTATATATATGTGAAATAATTATCAAAAATAAAAGGCCTGGGCCGGGATTCGAACCCGAGCCCATGGCCGGTTTCGAACCCGAGCCCATGGCCGGTTCACCACAACATCACAACACAACCAGCTGGTCTACACAACACACTTGTTTAGTTTTCAACACATTATAATTATATAACATATTGGAATCCTCACAATTGACTTGGAAAGTCAACTGTGAGGACGATTTACCATAAATCAAGCCATCCAAACGCGTTTTGATCCTGATTTGGAATGATTGTGATTGCCTTGACTGTTTTCGCGCCTATTACACAATCAATTATCGTCAAAAAACATTCCAATTTGACTCAATCATCGCGTCATCATAATCATCAAGGTCAACCTTACCAATTCGTTCACCCGAGCCCTCACCCTATAAATTGAACCATCCAATTCACTCTCAACTCGCCGATCTCTCTCTCTTCATTTCCAATTTCTGGTTTAAACCATCTTTCAAAGCTTTTGATCGCGTGGTTGACTTTTCTGTTGACTGATTATTAAACACGAATTAAGCATTGTAAGTTCTCTTTTTTTTTATGGGTTATGTTCATCGGCCATTACACAATAATAACCCTATGATCAATTGGGTTATTGTTGTGTAAATCAGAGTATTGCAAATGTTAGGGCTCGATGGTTTTGATTTGGGGAAAACGTTTCTGCAGACCACTGTATTTAATTAATTCTGAACTAAAAACATCACCAACTGATCAACAGATCAGTTGGTGTGGCCTCTCTTGTCTAACACGCGAACCGGCCTGATGGCCAGGGTTCGAGTCCCATTTTAAAACTTCATTTTTTTCTTATTAATTCGAAACAGTACTAGTAACATATATAATTAATATCCAACCAAGAATATTCGTTCTCAGGGTCCAGCCCAGTTGGTGACTGGGCTTGTGATAAAACCTCACCCGGTCTCAGACCCGGGTTCGAGCCTTGGCAACCACAACATTTTTTTTAAAACCTTTACTTTTATATATTCTTTAAAAATGATTTTAAAATAGTAAAACTCCTTTATAAATTCTACAAAAATTATTTTATGTTATTTTAGTAGAAAAGTTTATCATACAATTTTTAGTTTTCCAAAAATTATTTATTTAGTATATATAATAAATATTTCAAGTTTATTCTATTTTAATTATAAAATTCTATAAAAATATCAAAACGATTATATAAATTTCCACAAAAATTATGCCGAGTTTATATAACATTAAACTTTTCTGAAATGATTTTTATTTCTGAAAAATCATTTATTTAATATTTTTAATCAATTTTTGTTAGTTTTAATCATAAATAAATCATAATAAATTCATTTTTCAATATTTTTGCATCAAAATTTTATATAAATTATTTCTGTATATTTAGAACAGAAGTACAAATTTTAATTTGAAAACTCTTTAATTTTAATATTTTTAGATATTAAAGTTATATTTTGACAATTTGAAATAAATAGATTAAATATTCTATTTTTAAGAAAATAATTTTATAAAAATTATTTTCATACTTAAAACCTTTTAATGTGACCATTTTTAATCTAAAATTTATACAAAGACTTTTGTTTATTAATTTATTAAATTTCTTATATTTAATAAACAATTTGATTATTAATCAAACAAATACTTATCACCAATTCGAAACCCTAGAAAATACTTGTAGACTAGATAGACTTAGACTTATTTGTTACCTTATACATAGGGTATTACTTGGCAACTTTGGGGCTACACTTACACTTTTTCTCGAGACTTAATACTTTGCTAAGGTGAGTTTACGTAACCATGTTTATGCAATTCTTTATACTTGCAACATTATACTTAAGCAATTCTACATTCATGTCTAGTTGTAAACTTTAATGCCTCATGATTTAGACAACAACAACAGTTAGACTCGCTTCAACATACATAATCATTAGCTATGGCCAAGCCGGCGATACTCAATAATAGATCTATTGGATTGACAATCCCACCTAGATTCGTTGACCATCTTATGGGGAGCGCGGGTGATTGTTATCATTCCAACATAATATTAAGGTGAACCGTGGATGACGGGATGGACCTAAACTAGTCGGAGGTTTGATTATGTGTATTCAACATTTCATGTTTATTCATGTAGACTTAAACTTACGATAGACATATGAATTGCTAAACCTTTATTCTTAAACTTAATTACTTGACCTGGCTTATGTATTCTCACCAACTTCTAGTTGACCCCCCCCCCATTTTTCCAAACTCAACAGGAATTACTGATGCTTGAAGTCTAGAGCTAGCATGAGAAGATATTTGAAGTCTTAAGTTGTGTTTGATTATTGGATGTACCAGACATTTAATGTAATTCAATATTGTAATAAAGGATTATGTAAACATATGTATTACCATGAGCTACTGAACAATCATTGATACGTGACACCTGGATGTTTCCGCCATCGGTTGGGGTGTTACAGAAACCATGGCTCTCCTCCCACCAATCGGCTATATATAGTGCACGAGAGGGACATGAGGTAAATACCACAACTCCTCACAACTCATTAACACTTGAACACTCTTCCTTTTCCCTTGGTTACAATCGGCCGAGCCCCCTCAAATGACTCCTAAGGGTTTGCTAGCTTATTTTCTTTAATATCTTCGACTATATATGCGTGAGGTATAACATCCAAACCATTTTTCTTTCTTTATACACTTCGGTTACATGTGGTGGTCACCCGAGAACACACACACACTCGCACACCCTTAACAAATGATTTTGTCAAGTAAAACTAACTTGTACACTCAAGTTTTATGTTAAAAAGTTCAATGTTTAAGTTCATGTATACACACATACGTACATTGGTGCATACACCTTGAAACACACGTATATGGACATATACGAGCACACACACATACATATAGATGTATCCGTGCGTGTGTAAGGCCAAGACCCGGCTAAAGGATAATGAATTTCGCTTAATTTTACAACATACATCATGGTTATATTCATAAACGTGTGTTGAGAACACTAAAAACATGTGTTAACTAGCTTAACACAAGAGTTTTCTTGGAAACATATGGTATGCGAGTACATACCAAGGCAAAACACCTAAATGTGTTATTTTTATGCAAAACTGTCGAGAGACGTGTCCATATGCCACCCTAGACTTACTTAACTGTGACATAAGTAACACTCGGTAACATTTTGTAAGATAAAGTACATGATTTACCAAAAACAGACTAAACATAGTAACTTAAATGACAAAACGAACATTTCTGACACATACAGTGTGTGACCCACGTGGATGATGGTACAGAAGCCCCTAGTCCACGGGTGTTGCAGTCGGGTGAACAGTTGCATGACAGATAGAACAAAACATAGACTTAAGGTTGCCTTTAAATGAACTTAGGGCATCCCAGACTAGACACACAGTGACAGATTCAGTTCAGTCTAGCATTCAGACACCAAGTGAGTATTCACGACCCCTTTTCATAGTTCTTACATTTTTCCAGGGGAAAAACATGCGTACAGTTTTCAGTTACAATACATGACTATTATGTTAACATGAGACATTACAGTTCAGGATCCATTAAGCCATCGTGTCATACACCATACCATAACAATTAGCTATGGACTTAGCCATGAAACACCGAGATAGATCTATTGGGTTGACACCCCCACTCTTTATGTTGACCCATATTTCCATTAATGCATGTTTTTGACCCATATTTCCATTAATGCATATTTTTCAGGAAATTAGCATGGATAATGGAACTTGCAGGGGTCGCGTGCGAGCATTTTGGGATACCTTCTTTTGGACCGTTGTGTTGATGTCATAATACTAGACATTTACATATAATGGTTTTGAATTTTAAACAATTAAATTTATGTTGAACAAATCTAGTTGTTTAATGAAAGTTCCCGCTTTATTTTAATCAATGCTCGTGTGACCTTTGTGCTTGGAAATCTTTCAAAGTCGCACCTCGTGTTTCCACCTTGGCGGGGTGTGACATTAGGAGGACCAGAAGGCCTCCCAAGGGACCCCAAGATCTCTAGAAGAAGCTTGGTAGTCGGCCCAAGAGAGCACAAGAAGGGATGAACAAATGGTGAGGGGTAGCTTCCTATTTATAGACAACCCAGCCTGAGCATGGGCATGACATATGGTGAACCACGGGCGTGCTTTGCCTTGTTCCCCAAGTTTCGTCATTTTCCAGGTTTGCTGTGTTGTCTTCTAGCATGCAGGGCCTTCGTATAAGTGTGCGTTGGTGTGTTGGGTCACTCCTAGACTGGTTTTATCACTGTTTAAACCCCGAGATTGTTTTCAAAACATACAGTGAACATGCTGCAAGTCTCGTATCTTCAGGAATCTCCAGTTTTTGCTTGTTTTTCCCCGGAAATCCTCTGTTTCCATCTTGGAGCTCCAGTTTCCTCAGAAATACAAATAGGAACGAATTAAGCATCCAATATCAATAATATAAGCCTAATTGTATCCTATTATGAGACTATTTATGCCTGTTTTATATGTTAATAATGTGAGTTATCATCTCCCCACACTTGTAACAGGTACGGTACTCATCAAATGAGTAATTGTCATGAAGATTAGCGAATGTGTTTACCCGGTATTGATCATCAATACACTTTCGCCTTAAACTCTCAGGAGCGGACTCCTTTGAGTAAGTCGGTTCAACAAATCCATTAAACTTGTTCTTTAGTTTGACAAACTTGTGACATGAACCTTTGGTGGTTTCGAGTTATCACCATACAGTCGCTTAATCAAATCAGGCGGTATGTCATTGGTTCTTTCAGATTTTGGAAATCAAATAGTACTTTCTTGCCAAATTTTGTTAATTTTTGAAAAATTTGCGAACCGTATAGGATACTCGTCATCAGAAATTATTTTATCGGATCCTTCCAGCCGATAAAATACTTTCACCGGTTTGTCACTTGACTCATTTTTCTCAGATTGCTTAACTGATTGATTCTGCTTGTTTACAACTTTTGGAGGATGTTGAACCTTAGGTGGTGAGTTACACTCATTGGTTCGAATGTGATTTTCCAAAGGAATATCAACATTCTTCCTAGGTTCCTCATTCTCCGACTCAGACTCATCAGTTACAACAACTACTCCCTCATCACTTAATCCCAAAATTGGTATCACATCAGAATTCGGATCTCCAACACTAGAAGTGTTTGATTCGTTTTCTGATGTGGCATCCGACTTATCTGAACTCTCTGGTGTCACATAATTAAGATTGTGATTTTCAAATAACACTGGGGATGGAACAGATTTGTAGTTTGCACTGGATTGAATGTTTTCTTTGACTGGTTCCTCAACAATGTGATCTAAAACATTGGCCACATTGATGTAACTCTCCAATTTCTTGTTGACTTTTTCAGAAAAACATTTGATGTTTGCCATTTCAAGTTTGGTTTCTTCAATTTCATTTATGTAGTTGTTAATGGCAATCTGTTTGTGTGAAAGTGTTTTTGTTAATTCTGAAACGTCTTTCTTATAGTTTTCTAATGTTTTGTTTAAAGCTCACTCACCTTTTCGATAAGACTCGATGACGGTTTTAGCACTATCAAGTTCGTACTTTAAGTGCTTAACCTCATCCTCAAGTTTATCACATTTACCAAAATATTTATCGGTAGAAGATGAGTTAGAACCTACCGGTTTTGGAGCATCTGTCCTGGCCATCAAAGCGAAATGAGCTTCATTTATTGTGAAGAACATGGAGTAATCAACTTTGGTGAAAGCGTCATCCACCTTGCAAGACTTCTTTGTCATCAGAAAGTCGACTTCAGCAAGAAGTTGCCCAATATCATCATCAAGTGAGTTCACACTTGCTTCCGAATCCAATTCGCTCTCAATGTCAGAATAGACAGATTCTCAATCTTCGGAAACATCAATAATAGAATTAATAACAATTTCTGAAATTGCTTCTTCGCAAACCGGTTCCTCAACCTTCTCAGTAACAACTTCTGGTACCACCTCTTCAACAATCTCTTCGATAACCACCTTCTCATAAACCTTCTCATTTTCCAAATCCTCAACTATCACCAGCTCCTCACTTGCTACTTCTTGAGCAAAACATGCGACATTTCCACACGTGACCTCTTCAACACCCATTTGCATGTTGTTCCAATCAAACCCTTCATCCTGTTGGATTACAAATGCTTGGTTCTCATTAGTGTTTGGTGTACTCACAGGTACAATGGTTCTGTCACGGTTAGGTGTTGTTTGTGCTTGGTTGGTTATGGATGTTTGTCTTTGTGTGGTATTTTGGGTGGTGTTTTGTCGGTTTTGGTAATTGTTTTGGTTTTGATAGTTGTTGTTGTTGTTGTTGTTGTTTTGGCTTTGGAAGGTAACTTGGTTTTTTGATTAACGGTTTGGTAGTTTAAGTTGAAAGGATTTTGATTGCCTTGTTTTTTGGGTTGGGTACACTCTCGAGCAAAATGTCCTTTGGTTCCACAGTTAAATCAAGTCATTTTCGCCTTGTTGAAACCATAGGTAGTGTTTGGCGAAGTTTCAAAATCAGTTATACCAGTTTTCCCAATAAACTATATCGCCCATCTCATAACACTCGCAAACGCCCATTGAATGTCAATCAATTCCATCTCTTCCTTGTCAATCTGAGCATAATCCTCATTTATCAGATTATTATTGCAAATATGACTAGCCACAAGTCTGTTATATGAAGCAACCATTGCTGAAACCAAAGCAATGTGTTGTTGGGCTACTTCAACTGTAACATTTTTCATGTTAGATGTTTCTAACACGATCGGACTTGAGCTTGATGAGGCTTGGTTCATCACCAGTGCAACTTGTGGTTGTTGTTGTGGCATATTCACCGATGATGTTCCATTGTAGCTAGAAGCTTGCAGTGGAGGTTGAGTTGGTGTGTAAGATGGTCCAGATGACACACCATAATAGCTTGCTACACTGATCGGTTCAACTTTTGATACAAAAGCTGTTTGTGGTGCAATACTCACAACCCCTGTTGGAATACTAGTAGAAGATGAGCTAGCATAATAAAGCTTGGGATTCTGTGGAATCTTTGCTCGTTTTGCTTTTCTTATTTCCTCCAACTCCTTGTTTTCCAACTTTTGGATAAACTTATTAATCGAACAGTAAGGAAATGAATCCTTCTCTCTCAAAACCTCAAAGTGTTGTCCCCAATATGGAGGCAACGAATTAGCAAACTTCTCAACAACCTCATTCATGGGATACAGAATCTCATAGTTTGGCAACTCAGATAAAAATGAAAGAATCTTGGAGTAAGTTCCTACAGAGTCTCATTCCCAACATAGCTAAAGTTTTCAAACTCTTTCTTCAGCTCTTCTACACGAATCCTTCCAGTCTTCTCTTTCCCATCATGCCTACTCTTCAAAGCTTCCCAAGCTGTTTAGACGTAGCACATGGTCCAAATTGATGCAATAAATCTGTTGTCAATGCCTGAGATAACTGCGAGTATGCCATCTTTTTAGCTGCATACTTCTTCTCATCGTCCTTCAGGTCATCAAGTGCAATGGGTGTGTTTGAGTTTTCAATCATTGGTGCAACATAACCCTTCACGATCATCAGTCATGCTTTCCCACCATCTAAACCCATACCTTCAAGATGAATCTTGAACCTCTTTTGCGACGAGTGATACTCACTCATATCTAACATCTTTGGTGGTATGTTTCCATTCCCAGTAGATAAATCATTAACCAAAGTTGTTATGGCATTGGTGGTCTGGCTTTGAACGGCTGCTGCTGCCGCAACTCCCCAATAATATGGAATTGGTTGTGGAGGATGTCTAATAGCGGGTTGTGATGAACTCAAAGCTCCCAGTAATTCGGTATCTGTTGTGGTTGTGTGTTTCCTCTCTCAGCTGCAACGGCCCACGGGTTCATAGGTGTTTGCTGTGGTTGAGTCATAATAGGTCTCGATGTCATAGGTAATCCCCAACTGTTGTCCATGATGCATGAAATCCCAACACATAAAAAATCTGAAAATCAAAGGTTTTGGTTCGACCTATCGAATGGTCAAATGAACAAGAAATGGTTTGGTTCGACCTCAACAACAAGCTCAAATGAGTAACAAACAATCTAGAACTTGACTTGACCTAAATGAAACTCGTTCAACCTAAATGTAACTGGTTCGACCTCAACAGTAACTCGTTTGACCTCAAAAGAAATTGGTTCGACCACACGTTTACTCGAATGAACAACACACACTCGAATGAAGATCAAAAACTCTGATTCGACCTTTAAACACACTGATTCGACCAGAAATGAATTGATTCGACCCAAAATTTGACTCCTTCGACCTCAAAACAGCTCATTCGACCCAACCCATTTGCAAAATCAACTTTTCTTCAAAAATCAACAAATTTGATCTGAATTCGTCAAAAGTTTTTGAATTTCAATGAAATTATGCAGGTTTTAAATCGTATCAATAGGAGATCAAGTTTTATGAAAGAATTTTTTATTTTAACCGTAAAAACTAGTATGAATCAATCAAAACTCATGTACTTTGTAATTTTATGCAAAACAGGAAAAATTTAGGTATTTTTGATGAAAAATCTGACTGATTTGTATCAATTTGCAGTTGTGTGATTGAGCAAAGGCTCCGATACCACTTTGTAGGATCATTTTTTGACAAAACAATACAAAGATCACACAAGTATGAGCAAACTAGGTGCGGAAACCCTAATTCGCATGCAAAATGATAATAATCAAGATCAGAACACGTAAAGATCCATATTCAATCCGATTTCCATTAATAAACCTAATAAACCTTTATAATTTAGAATATTAATGAAAATACAACTTTCAAGAACTCTCTAGACACACCTTAGAACACACACTAACACACCTGACCAAATAACTAAATGTTAAGTTGGAAACCAACTTAAACATATATATAGAGTGTCCATTCGACCCTTGCAAGGTTCGAGGGACTTGGTTCGACCCTTCGAGGGCTCGAACCAACATCAACATAAACAAAACTAATACATTCAACCTATTTCAAACACATTCGACCTAGCATCATATTCATTCGACCTCCCGTTTGGTCAAATGAGCTTGATAATATTTAACATCTTCAAATCAACGACAAACTTTGTACAATCCGAAAGCGATAGCCACAATATGCATCTACAGAAATCACATAGACATGATTTGTGGTTAAAATATGATTTAGATTGTAAGTTGATTAATGACCTAACTAACAGCCAATAGCCAGACCGATACTGTTGATTTGGTTAATTACCACTTAACAATTTACCAATTATTCATAAGATTGAATGAACAAGACTTGCAAAATAATCAATGACCACCGATAACAAAACCGATATGGTTGATGAAATAAAAAACAAGCAATTCATTCAATAAACATTCAAATCAAATTGTTCATACAAAATCACAATTGAAATTCATAATAAACGATCACAAATTCAATTCAATGTTTAGACAATCGATAACCCTCAACTACGTAACTAACCATTCACCCGGAGAGGATCACCGGGTGGTTTAGCCGTTCATCTTAGTGGAATATGCGTCAATGGATTGATGGAAGATCGAAAGCATCATCATTCGGGTTGAAGGAATGGTTATGGGAAGTTATCTTCTTGTTGTTGCAGCTCAAAATCGCCCAAAAGAATGAATATTTTCGACAAAATACGTCTTAAAAACAATTAGGTTTTGAAAAATATCTTTTATACTTTCACAAACTAACTTTCCTTTTTTTTTCTCCATTCCCGTCGTAAGCTACAGTAGAGAGACAGTAGCTTACGGTCGTCGACCTCTGATCTCTTTTGTCTTCTGAACCACCGGGGCGGTTGGGTATTATTTGGTTACAGAACTCAGTTGCTGAAGTGAATCTTATTTTGCAACATAGACAAACCGTAACCTACGGCCATATTGCCGTAAGGTACGGCGTGGCCTTCACCATCATTATAATCAACTTCCAAGTTTGCAACTCGACCCGACCGACTTCCAGAGCTTCGTTCTTTCCTATCTACGACCTCTATTATCTTTGTTTCACCACGCTTAACACCCCGAACACTTCTCGATCTTTGATTCCTCATCCATGCTCGATCTACTTGCATTTTAGCCTTTAAATCCTTCAACTCCCGCCAGTTAACCTACAATCACACGAACTCGCATAGTTATCTTATTCACACAAATAACGCATTTAAAACATATTAAAAACACCCAATTACGTTCGTTAATAACCCGTTTTGACCCCTTCCATCATTGTGGCTCACCTTAAGCAATGGCTTTATCCAGCTTTTTGATTTTTATGTTTTTTATCTTGAAATGTCGTAATATAACTGTTGACCAACACGACTTCTTCCTCCACGATCCAACGTCGTACTGGGATTGGGTTTTGTGGGTGTGGGATTGAGTTTGGATTTGGGTTTTCGTTTGCCATTTAGAATTGGGTTTTAGGTAAATGATAATAGAAATGTATGTGGAGTGGTTTTGTTTAAAAAAATGAAGTGGGTGAAGTTATATATAGAGAGACCCAACTTTAAAAAGAAAATATTTGGCCGTTGTCAAATATTAACAGCTGCCAACGGTTATATTTTTAAAATCCCACACGCCAGCCTACGCGAGCCAGCTCGTTGGTGTTCGCTCGCGGGCACGTTAACATGTGGATGTTGTGGTTTTCACGAGCCACGTGGCTCGGCTACACCCTCACGCCAGCTCACTCGCGCCCCATAATGAACAACCTTATCTGATAATACATCTTTATAACACTTCATTTCAACCCAAATTCATTTGGATTAGTTTTACCTCTCGTTCATTTTGTCTATAACCCCTTTTGACCTGAACACAGTTTCACCTATCACCCCCAACATCTTGATATCTTGATGTGTAAAGGTTTTTTTTCCCCAAAAAATATACGAAATACAAAAACGTGTAGGGGCAAATGTAGCCATGAAGGTCTTGGTCAACTAGTGAGCAGTTTAGTCAACTCTTTTAATATGTTTAGTCGATGTCTAGTAAAATATGTACAACTCGATCGTCAAGTTGTTTCAGAATCTTATCAGTAATCTAAAGTGTCCAGCACACTCATATTAACTCCCTTTCTTCTTCTTTTTTTTTTATTTATATAATTTGAAATTTATTTTTATTAAACGCAAAACATAATGTTTAATTTTTTTTATAGTTTACATTAAAAACCAAGTTATTTTTATGTAACTAAAAAAAGGATCTTTTACTCTACAAAAATTCAAATTATATTTGACAGGTAAAAAAAAATAAAAACATTAGATGATAACTTTTCTTTACTATCAAACTTTTATATATCCAACAAAACTTTTTATATATGAGATTTAATATAACAAGTTTATAGAATCATTTTAGTTTTCTCATTAAGAAAATACAAAGGAAGTAAAAGAGAAAGTTGTTTTCATTAGAGAACATTTTTTATAACCATTTTAGGTATCATTACCAAATTAAATAAAAAAATTGACTTTTAACGTAAATGTATTAGTATAATGATTTTAATTTGGTGATCAAGAAAAAAACATTTTATAATTTTTTTTATAAAACAAATCATAAAGATGAATACCTAGAACATGTGTTTGGACTAAGATAGGGCAAGTAAAGAGGGTGGCACCATTCTCGAGCGTTTTAATTAAGAATTAAACAGACAGTCAGTTATAATATCTAAACACGACAATAGTCACTAGAATGGGTTGGCAGCATCCTCGAGTGTAAACTAACGATGAACGGTTGAAATCTTGTCTAAGATATAGACATACCTAGGCTATTAAGCACGCCACTAAGTCCGATTTACCAAACACCGGTCAAAAAGACAAAACAAAATGATGAATATGAAAACAACGAATTTATGGTGAAGTTATTATAAAGCCATTTAAGCCAACATTAATGAAGTTAAAAATAAATACATGAAGCAACAACTACCCTTGTTTTAGGGGCTGTTTGGTAGCCTTTTAATGAGACTTTGAACCATTCAGCGCTGAATGATTCAGCATTTAGCTCGTTTGTTTCAGCTTCTGAATGGAATGGTTAAGGCTGAATCATTAAGACTTGGGATGTAGCTTAACCGTTAAGCACTGAACTATGTTGAACCTTAATGAAGCTCTCCTACCAATGTGGGACAAGAAAACTAACCATTAAGAGGTTCAACTTAATAATTCAGCACTTAACCATTCAGACTTCTAAACCATTCAAGCCTCTTAATGATTCATCACTTAATCAACCAAACATCCCCTTAGTCTTTACTGCTTACAGTACTGTACGAAACAAAAATGGCTAGCCTATTTGGCAGAGACATATACTTTTTACAGAACAGGTCTAAAGTTCAAACGTGGATAATGGTATAATCTAAAATTATTGGGGTAATAGTAGTCATGTAAACAAACCGAACGTTCATGAACTATTCATGAACTTATTCGACGGGAAGTTCGTTTATGTTCGTGTTGGATCGGTTTTTTTTTTTGGAAGGTGATTTTCTATGTTGTGACAGAGTTTATCACAACCCCCCAGAAGGGGATCCCCTAGCCACTCTACAATGGTCAGACTATGTTGTCTTAACCGGGTCCAAGCTGATGCGAGAGTGGTCGGCCCACAAGCGAGTCGAGGCTGCGTATAAGGGGCACTAAGGTTTCCACCCAGAAAATTTTCCGCCACCTACCACTTGACAGATGTTGCACCCTCCACAAGAGGCAAGCCAAGCAAGCCTCTCTGGAGAAAATGCACGGTAGTAAAAAACCGGGGGTCCATCAGAATCGAACCTGACCCCTCCGAGGATGGTAGGCTCAACCATCACTTGGCAAAATATCCACCCATAAATGATGGCAATGGGGATCGAACCTGCATCACATAAAGTGAGTACAAGCCTTTCCACCACTCCACCATTATGAGCAGATTCGTGTTGGATCAGTTAACAACTTATCATAGATTTTTCTTATGAACACTTGTATTTAATGTATCAAAGTAAATGCACAGCAGAATGTATTAAGTGTTCTAAGTTAACAGTTCACTTTTAACAATAGTAAACCCCCCCCCCCCTCAAATATAGAACTAAAGTAGTATAATGAGAATCAAACAATTAATGAATAAAATAGTTGTAAATGCTTCAAATGATTCTCATATATTAGAAATGATTTACTGCAAAAGATGTCTAAAATAGATGGTATGAACCCATCTATTTATAGACAGAACTATATGTACATTGGAAGTATTGAAACTAATATAATAATACTACAATAGGCTGTAGTATTGAAACTTGTGCATAAAGTAACAAAACCTAATATAAAACTAAAATACTGAAGTTAAGGGCGGTGGAAGCATCTACTCTATCTGTTGAAGAACAAACAACTTCTGATGACAAGGTTGTTATGTCTGGTTCACCTTCATCACTTGGATCTTCAGTACTTGTCTTCTTCTTCTTCTTCTTCAGTAGATTCCATACTTAGCAAAATATGTAGAGAACAATTACACTAAGGTTGAGCTGGTTTGTCAATCCTGTTTGACCCAACAATCTCCCCATAGATTGATGAAGCCAAAACCTTATCTAATCTTTATTTAATATTTTCTTTTCTTCTGCAATCAAGGATTCTCCATATTTCTCTAACAATGGAGAACTTGAGCTGCTTGACTTGTTGACCACTGAGAAGTGGTCCCTGTTCTGGTTCAAGGTACTGAACATCTAAAAGATCTTCTGTTGAGAGGTTGTTCAGCTCATGTTTGTGATGTATAACCTTGTAAGAACAGTCTTCTCTTTCCAAAACAATTGCATTTGATATGTGAGTGAAGGACCATTTCACTATCTTTGATTTAGACTTATCAAAGTCTATCTTGTAGGGTACTATACTCCGTTCTTTGTTTAAACCTTATTATTCTTGTTCTTCAAGTTCAGTGATGATCAGGTTGGATCTCCTTCTATGTTCAATTTGTACAACACCAAGTGTATCACTTTGATAGAAATGTGATGTTCAGTGATCACCTTGGTTTGTTTTTGTTATGTGATGGTTTGGGTCAGTTGATAGGAAAATATAGTAGGATCCCTATGTTATGTGATCAGAGGCTTTTGTTCCCATGATATGTCTTGATCTACTATTTGATTGCCTTCAAGTCGAATCATCTTGAAATCTGTTTTGACCTGTTCCTCTAATTTTTTTTGTTTCTTGGCAGCTGGTTTAGAAGTTGGCTTTCTTGCAGGATCAAAAGATTGGGAAATTCTGGTGGTTTGAATTTTTCAGGATTAGACTTCTGCAAAGCCTTGAGCCTTTTGTAGGTTTCATGAAGATCATCATCCTTCCATATTGTCAGTTGAGCTTTTGAACCATAGTCATTTGCTGCCAGTTCATCAATGATTTGAGCGTTTTTCAACATCCTTTCTTTTTCAGCATTTTGTCTATCTGAAACTAGTCTTGCTCTATGTTCAAGTTCAGAAGTTGAAAGATGTCTAAGAGAGTATCTTTTTGTCTTGCTGTTCTTTACAATCCAACTAATCAGCTGTTGTCTCTTGTCTTCCTCATCAATTTAGAGTTGTTCCTCAGCAGCCCTTTCTTCTTCATCTAACTCTCCAAGTTTGTCTTCATAAGTTTGAAGCTTGTCATTGAAGCTCAGATCTTCCCTTTCTTTTATGGTGTTCCAAATTTCATCTTCCTTAGCTTTTCTTTTGGTTGCTAATAAACTCTTCTCCATTTCTTCTGACGAGAATGCAATTGGTGAAGGGTGTAGAACAGTTGTAGTTGTCAGTATAGCCACAGAAATTTGAATTGGAATTGGTTTAGTAGCAGTGGAAGGTTCAGTTGTTGTTGGAGTTGCAACTGCTGAAGTATTGGTCTGATTACCAACTACTGAAGGATTGTCTTTAGTACTTTTGGTTTGCTCTTCTGTAGTTGTTTCTAGGCCTTGGGAAGCTTTCAGAGATTTTTCTCTAAGGAGCCTTTCTTGTTTTTCTTGCCAATCATGTCTTTCTTTGAGGGCAATTTATTGTCTTATTTTGAAACTTTCTTTTTGGGCATCCTTGAGTTGTTGAGCTTCTCTTGCCTTTTTTGAGGCTTCAAGAGAGACTTTTTCTGGTCCCTTGCCTTTAGCTGTCATCTCCCTCTTTTTGGCTTCATCCACTTCTGGAATCCAAGGAGCAGGAGGTGCAACACCAGATAAATGCTCCAGTTATCTTCTGTTATCTTCTACTCTTTTTGACAACTCCCTCATCTTCAAGTCAATGGCATTATTTATCATCTCCAGTGGAGTTTTGTTCTTTAACTCCATAGCAGTTGTGAAAGTTTGGAGATGTGAAGAAATGAGGTGATGGGTCATCTGGTATAAAGGACCATCTGGGCTGTATAGCTAGTTCAGGTCTATGCTTGTAGCACCAGAAGATTGGGTAGGCTTTTGTGAGTGTGGATGGGGTGTTTTTGGGAGATCCCTGTCAGGTAAGACTGGGGATGCCACTTTTGGAGAATCAGGGTTTAAGTGGTCTTTAACCTAATCTTCTGTGACCAACACTTTGAGTTTGGAGACATTAGATTCAAGACCTTCATAATTAGCCATCAATTCATGTTGTGGAATGTGTGAATCATCATCCAAGTTAATGGAATCATCTGAATCCCTGATGACTTCATCAATGATGACTTCATCAATTTTATCATGAGCTAGGCCCAACCTAGTAGCCTCATGTACCCCCTTTTCTTGGTTCTGGGGATTTCCTGCCTCAGGCTCAGAGCCTTCATTAGCAGTTGCCACATTTGAGGTCTTAATTATGTTACCACTGTCCTCGGATACACCAAGGGGTGGTAAAAGAGTATTGGCAGCCTCAAATGTACCTAAAGTTTCAAAGTTGGGGCTTAGAAACCTTGGTCCCTCCTCATCTCTTGGAATAGGGCTGATAATATCCTCATCAATGGCCATTTCAGTAGTGTGTTCCCCTGTTTTATGAGGTGATTGGGGAATGCCACTATCTGATGGGATATTTTCTTTCAGCCCAAAGAGAAAGTGTGCAATTTCTACTGTTGTGTGTGAGAGTTCAGTAGATTTAGGATCAATAGTTGCAATGGGTTCAGTAGTTTTGGTCTTTTTGAGTTTCTTCCTTGAAAACTGGATAGAAATTGGTTTGGCTCTTTTGGGTGATGGTGGAGATGGATGTAACTGAGAGGAAGTTTCAGTCACACCTATCAAGTGCAGATTGCACATTAGCAGCCTCAGGCACCTTAACCTCCCGAGTTGCTTTTCTTTTTCAGTTGGAGGGTTTGAATTTTTGCTTCTTTGGCTTTTTGGTTTTTGGACAAATAGGGTTGGAAGATGTGGGTTCCATGAGGACTGTTTCTTGTTCCCCTTGATCATCTTCTAGCATGGAAGCCAGTTTGTTATGCCTGGAGAATACTTGTGAGGTTAAAGGGTTTAATTTTGAAGTGTTACCCACAAGTACCTCCTCACCAAGTTCCTTTATAATAGCATTAGGAACCTTGGGTAAAGCAAAATTTTCTTTTTATCATTTTGGTGATGCAACACCAACTCATTGAAAAAGTATGATGTTGCCCTGAAAGGAGTTTCATTCACAATGGAATGGAAAATTAGTTGTAAAGCTGAGGGCATCTGATCATAAGAACTAGTTTTGGGACTCAAACACGTGATAATATAATGAAACAAAAGTTTATATAGAGCATCAAAAAATCTTTTGTAAATTGTGGCATGTGAAAGAGTACCTTGGTAACCACACTCTGTCATGGTTAATTGGACAGTTCCAGTAGAAATATGTTATGGGGCTTAAGCATCATTCAGACCTTGTCTTATCCCCATAGTTTTAGGTGTGATTGTCATGGTCCTCCCTTTGATAATCGTCTTCAGAGAGATAACCTTGTCATCAACAGTGACAGCATCAGCGTTGGCCCAGAACTCATTGAGAGTTTTAGTGTAGATTGGTGGGTCAATGGTAAACGTCATGTAATAACTTGATTTGACGACTAAATCTATGATTTCGTCGTATTGGGACCAGGCTTTATCATTCGTGAAGTAGCCTTTTTGTTTATGTCCTTGTTTAAGAACGAGGGCCATGGAAGCTTGATAGAACAGTTACTTGTTTTTTCAAAGGGTTTAAGAGGGGGAATTTCGGTTTTTAAAACGTAATAAATGAGAAAAAGGGGTTTTTTGGAAGTTTATAACCGCCCTAGGTCAAACTTCTGAATGGGAAAAGACTGATTTGTCCTTTTGACCAAAACTTCTGATGAACAAATCTGTCCATCAGTAGTTTCCCATTCTCTATTCAGTAGTTATCAACAACGGATGAGATCATGTTTAAAACCACCCCAATATAACTTCTGATGATTTTTATCATTAGTAGTTTCTCTTTTTAGAAAATATTCCTATACTTATGTTTTGTTAATTAGTAGTTTCTCCCTCTATGGTTATCAGAGGTTTATGACAGTTCAGTAACAAAATAAATGAAAATGAAATATGTACAAAAAAATATAAACACTTACAAAATTACTCCAAATTTAGCATCCCAAGCATGGATACTAACCTCTGAAAGGTTGTTGTGTCAAGGGGTTTTGTGAAAACATCAGCTATTTGATTAGCTGTTGACACATATTTTACCTCAATTTTGCCTTTCTCATAGCAATCCCTTATGAAATGATACCTGATTTCAATGTGTTTTGTCTTTGAAAATTGGACCGGGTTTTGAATGATGCTAATGTTGAGGTACCGTCTAGGAGCAATGGTGTCTTAGTCTCTTTGATTCCATAATCAAGCAATTTATTTTGAAGTCATTCTGTGATATACAGCTTGCAGCTGCTATATATTCTTCTTCAGCAGTTGATGTTGCCACAGATGTTTATTTCTTTGATTGCCAGGACACCAGACAGTTTCCAATGAATTGACATCCACCAGATCATCATCATCATCATCATCATCATCATCATCATCATCATCATCATACTCAGTTAATCCCATCAATAGCAAAAGCTAAGGTAGGGTCTGAGGAGGGTAAGATGTAGACAACCTTACCTCTACCCCGTGGGAATAGAGAGGCTGCTTCCAGTGAGACCCCGGGCTCGATAGTGGTTTTGTATCAAGCCTTGGACATAAGGCACATAATGCTTAGCAATCGGGACAAACCCGATTGGTGCATGTACCCCCTTGTCTTTTGGCTATCAACGCCACCACATGATGCATGATTAACCGTCCGTCATTTTTAACGCTATTTTCACGAAATTAGGAATCTGGTGACATCCACCAGATGTTGATTTTTTTTTTACATTTTACACCCTGCATAGTCACTATCTGAAAAAAGCTATTAATATGGTACTGTTGATAGCAGGATACCAAATTCCTAGGTTTGGGGTTCCTTTCAGATATCGAAAAATTCTTTTGACTGCCATGAGGTGTGATTCCCTTGAAGTTGATTGATATCTAACACAAACACATGTTGAAAACATAATATCTTGTCTAAAAGCAGTTAAATAAAGAAGGGAACCTATCATACATCTATACATGGTTTGGTCAACCTGTTTTCCTTAATCATCAAGTTCAACTTGTGTGGTTAGGCTCATGGGAGTGGAACATGATTTAAAGTCTTGTAAATAAAATTTGTTCAATAATTCTTTAACATATTTTGATTGATGTATAAAAGTTCCATTTGTTTGTTATTTGATCTGCAGTCCCAAAAAGTTTTGCAGTTCACCCACGGTACTCATTTCAAATTTAGATTGCATGAGTTTCTTAAATTCTTCACAAAGTTTTGTATTTATTGAACCAAAAATGATATCATCAACATAAATTTGAACAAGGAGGATGTGATTTCCAACATGCTTTATGAAAAGTGTTTTATCAATGGAGTTTCTTATGAAGTGATTTTTCAATAAAAATGTGGAAAGTGTGTCATACCAGGCTCCTGGAGCCTGTTTTAGCCGATATAGAGCCTTGTCAAGTTTGTGCACCGAATTAGGATGAGCAGGATCCTCAAACCCATGTGGCTGACAAATACACACTTCCTCTTTTATTTTTCCATATAAAAATGCACGTTTTACATCCATTTGAAAAACTTTGATTTTGTTGAAAATAGCATAAGCCAGAAATAACAAATGGCTTCAAGCCTTGCTACTATTGCATAGGATTCATCATGCTTGTTCCTGAAAACCCATCTTATGCTAGTTGGTAGCTTGTTAGAAGGTAAGGGAGAAATTTCCCAGACCTGTTGCTTCTTGAATTGCAGCAACTCATCTTGCATAGCTTCGACCCAATTGTTGTCTTTAAGGGTTTCTTGGTATTTCTTTGGTTCTAACTAAGAAATGAACGCTGAGAAAAAGCAAAAGTTAGAAAGCCAGTTTCTTGTAAGTACTGTTGAAGCAATATCACCCAGGATTTGTTCCAATGGATGATCTCTATGTTCTATTAATTGTTCTCGTGTTGTGGGAATGGGTTCTTGAACTTCTTCAAACAAACCACTAAGGTTAATGATGTCTAATTCAGCTGTTTGGATAGTTTCAGTAGTTTTAGGAGCTGAATCAGAAGTTTGGGGTTCTGCATCAGTAGTTGTTTGGTTTGTTGAATCAGAAGTTTGATAAACTTATGAAGGTTTGGGAGTTGATTTGCAGACTGCATTTAGGGTCCATGATGGATGACCATCATCAAACCGTTGATCACCATAATAAGTGAGTTTAGATGATGTGATTGCAGTCTATTCAGGTCCAAAATTAAAGTTGTCTAGGTCAAAGAGTTTAGCAGGATGTGCTAGAATGATTGTATGTTTTGACTCATTGAACTTGACATTCAGTGTTTCTTCAACAATCTTGGTTCTAGAATTGAATACATTGTAAGCTTTCCTTGTGGGAGAATCACCAAGAAAGTAACCTGAATCAACTTTAGCAGCAAATTTTGAAATTGAGTCCTAGATGTTTAGTATAAAACATTTACATCCAAAAGCCCTGAAAAAGGATATGAGGGGCTTGATGCTATGAAGAATTTCATAAGCAGTTATGGAATGTATTTTATTGATAAGGACCCTATTTTGAACATAACAAGCTGGATTGACTGCTTCAGCCCAGAAATAAAGTGGTAGGGCTGAATCAGCTAACATTGTTCTTGCTGCTTCAATCAGTGTTCTATTCTTCCTTTCTACCACACCATTTTGTTCAGGAGTTCTGGGAATGCTAAACTGTCTAACAATCCTTTTAGACAGGCAGAATTCATCCAGAGTTTTGTTCCTGAACTCTGTCCCATTGTCACTTCTTATAACTTTAACGGAGAGAGAATATTGTTTCTCTACTTGTAGAATGAAGAATTTTATAATTTCAACTGCCTCATCCTTGGAAATAAGAAGAAGACCTATGTGAATCTTGAGTAGTCATCAATGATGACCAAGCAGTACTTCTTCTTACCAAGGCTCATGATTTTGACTGGCCCAAATAACTACATATGGAGTAGTTAAAGACATGCAGTTGTTTTTTATTCTTCAATAGACTTATAAGAGGACTTATGTTGTTTTCCCTTAAGACAGGAAACACAGTGTTCTTTACACTGGTATTCCTTCAAGGGTAGACTTCTGACCAAGCCCATTTTTGTGACTTTGTTTATGGTTTTAAAGTTCACATGGCCAAGTCTCCTAAGCTAAAGGTCTGTTTTAGAAGTTGAAGCCTTTGAAAAGAAACAGGCAGTGTTGTTCAATACTTTGTCTTTTTCAATGTCTCCACTGCATAGCGATTGCCACATCTTTTGGCAATCAACAAAGTATGATCTTCAATAATCTTCTCTATCAACTTTTGGCCTTCTGGTGAGATAATCTTGCAAGCAGTTTTGGTGAAAAAGGAAGAATATCCTTTATCACATATTTGAGAGACACTCGACAAGTTGTACTCCAAATTTTCAACCAGATTGACCTTATCAAACTGCACTTTACCAGAGGATACAATGCCATATCCAAGCACATATCCCTTGGCATTGTTCCCAAAGGACACATATCCTTCAATTTGACTTATGAAATTGTTGATCAGGTACCTGCATCCTGTCATGTGCATTGAGCCTCCACTGTCAACATACCAAATGTTGTTTCTACCTTTGGAGACCCTTTACACAAAGAGTAAATTAAGTCAGTTTTAGGAACCCAAGCAATTTTAGCTTTGGGTTTGCTCTTGAGAACTGGAAGAGTAACAGTTTGTTTTGGACCATTTTTAGAAATCCATGTCATTTTAGCCATGGATTTGCTTTTAGGATCAATGGTGGCAAACTATTGAGGTTTACCATCAACATTGGTCATCAGAACTTTGACCATTTTAATCAAATCTTTAACCTCGACTATTTGTGAAACTACTAATGGTTTGGGTCTAACTTCTGAAGTAAAATTTTGAGAAAAAGGCTGATGTTGAGATTTAGTCTTTTTTTGAGGAATGTTTTTACTTGGTTGTTGTTTGTTAGGATAAAAGGTTTTTCAAAATCCTGTTTGATTTGTTTTCCCACAACCAGTTGTAAAATTTTCTTGTTGTACTGATTTCCTTTCCTATATCTGCAAAATTCTGTTATGTGGTTAAACATACCACATACTTCACATGGTTTTGCCTTTCCTTTCATTTTAACATTTTCAGTAGTTTTGAAAGGCAAATCACTGATAATTTCAGCATTTTGAATTTGTCATCAATAGTTTTCAAGGTCTCAACTCCTTATGTAGATGAAACTACTGAGGACTTGATGTCAGTAGTTTTAACTTCTGCAAAATTTTCATTTGCATTTTAGAGAAAGTTCTGATGAAAAGATGTGCATTCTTTCATTTCAGAAGTTTTTTTTGAACTATTTCACTCCCATTATCAGTAGTTTTTGGAGTAAAATCAGTTGGTGATTCTGTGTGGTTATAACAAATGCGAAACTTAACATTCAGAGTCATTGGCTTTGTCCTGTAGATGCACATTGGTCTCTCTTATTAAAGCAAAAGCTTCTTTGCATGAATTTGAGCATAGTTTAAAGAGAGATTCTTTTGAAATCTGTGATAATGCAAAATTAGAGGAAGATCCCTCAAAAGCCATCAAGGCAAAGTTCTTTCTTCCATTATTAGGTTCGCCCCAATTGATATCAAAGACTTGGTTGTCTGCATCTAGACTGCATTCATATGTATCATAAGGAAGACTGCTCTAGTCAACACACCCTGATGAGAACAAACTTTGTTGGTTGGGTTTTGAGGTTGTGGAGGCTGAGCAGAAGATGTGGAAGGCATCTGCTGTTGGCCCTGTTGTTGAGCAGGCATCTAGACATATTGTATTTGTGGAGCTTTTGTCTGTACAAAATGTGCACTTCCCTGTGTTCCGAAATTCCTATTATAACTGAATTTTGTTTGATTTCCAGACTGTGGTTGGTTATAGCTATAGCTTCTACATTCTCTAGCAAAGTGTCCCAACTTCTGACACTTGTTACATCTAAGTTTAGATTTGTCAAAACCAACTTGTGTTTGATTATTCAGTCCTGGAAATTTTCTACCTAACCTTTTGTAAAATTTATTCGTTTTTATACTAAACATGGCCAGTTGATGCAGTATATCCATTTCTTCTAAATCATCATTACTGAAAATTTTCAAGTCATCAAGAATGAAACACATATTATCAGTAGTTTGATTTATTTATTCATTGTCATAAGTTGTATATGATCTTTCTAATGAGATCCCAGCAATTATGTCAATGTGATCAAAAGATCCAAAATCATTAGAGCAAGTTAGTGAGTCTTGTCCTAAAAGTGTTGTACTACCTGGAACATAGTCATCAGCAGTTTTTCCAGAGTTTTGTAACTTTTTCTTTTGGTTAATTTCTCTTTCAAAGGTTAGTAATCTCCCATGTAATTTTGTGAGTGAAAGGGAGTCAAAATCTGGTCCTGATCTGAGGAATATTGAATAAGTTTCCCATTTTTTAGGTAAAGACCTTAAAAATCTATGCAACATAGATGAATTTGTATAGGTCTGACCATTTAACTTTAACTTAGATATTAATAAAGAAAATCCTTCAAATTGCTGTGTCAAAGTTTCTCCATTAACATGAGTAAAGGTTTCATATTGTTGAGCCAAAATTTCTCTTATGTTGGCATAACCTTATCAGTTCCTCCAAACTATTCTTTGAGGCAATCCCACTACTCTTTGGCACTCTCACAATGTAAGAGCCCAACATAAATTTCGTTTGGGAGAGCCATTGCCAACATTGAAAAAGCCTTAGCATCTAGCTCAAGTTTTAGGAAATCTTCATTAATGTAGTATTTTGGTTCTTTTTCTTTTTCAACTTTAGTTTCAAGATCTGCAATTACTGGTTTATGGGGTCCATATATGACAGACCTCCAACAACCAGTATTTTGTTGTGATAAAGCGTGTGCCATCCTTCTTTGCTAGATGTCATATTCATTTCTGAGTAGCATGGGAGGCTTATTTGCAGATCCAATGTTACGAGGATCAGTTTTTAAGAAGATTGATTGATTAACAATTTCTTAAACTGATGGATTGTTTGATAAAGTGAACTTTTATCCTTGATTGATTATCAATAAGAGCTTGTGTCTGATTCTCAATTTGTTAGATTGATATGTTATTAGATGAACCAGAACTCTGATACCAATTGTTGGATACCAATTGTTAGATCAGTTAACAGCTTATCACATATTCTTTCTTATGAACACTTGTATTTAATGTATCAAAGTAAATGTACAGCGGAATGCATTAAGTGTTCTAAGTTAACAGTTCACTTTTAACAATAATAAATGCTCCCCCTCAAAAATAGAACTAAAGAAATATAATGAGAATCAAACAGTTGTAAATGCTTCAAATGATTCTCATATATTAGAAATGATTTACTGCAAAAGTTGTCTAAAATAGATGGTGTGAACCCATATATTTATAGACAGAACTATACGTACATTGGAAGTATTGAAACTAATATAATAATACTACAGCAGGCTGTAGTGTTGGAACTTGTACATAAAGAAACAAAAACTAATGTAAAACTAAACTACTGAAGTTCAGGGCGGTGGGAAGCTTCTACTGTATCTGCTGAAGAACAAACAACTTCTGATGACAAGGTTGTTCTTCAAGTGTTCTGTCTGGTTCACCTTTAGCACTTTGTTCTTCAGTACTTGTATCAGCTTCTTCAGTACTTGTCTTCTCCTTCTTCAGTAGATTCCATACTTAGCAAAATATGCAGAGAACAATTAGACTAAGGCTGAGTTGGCTTGTCAATCCTCTTTAACCCAACAGTTCATCTATTTAATAAACGAACAAACACGAACAAAAAAATTGTTCGTTTAGTTAAATGAACGAACTTGAACAAACGTTGTGTTCGTTCATTTATGTTCGTAAACTATAAGGACAAAAAGGATTGAAGAAACCACTTTTGCAAGCCTTAGTCTAATTCATATTCTGCCAAAAATGCTAAGTATGGAAACTGCTGAAGAACAAGATTCAAAGTGCTGAAGAAGAAAAACATCAAGTGCTGAAGAGTAATGATCAGAGGTTCTGAAGTCAAACCAGACAAGTCAACTGAAGAACTGCTGAAGACAAACTACTCATCAGTAGTTTGTCACTCATCAGATGTTTTTATAGAAGCTTCCCACCGCCTTTGAACTTCAGTAGTTTAGTTAAATATTAGTGTTCTTAGATCTTTTGTATAAGTACCAATGCTACAATCTGTTGTAGTATTTCTACTTATTATATTTCTTCAATACTTCTCTTGTACGTTTTCACTTAGTCTATAAATAGATGGGTTCATCCCACTATTTTAGACATTCCTTTTGTAGTTATTATTTCCAATATATCTGAGAATCATTGAAGCATTTACTTTTTATTCATTAACCGTTTTTAGATTCTCACTTACTACATTAGTTTCATAACTCAAAGGGGAGTATTTATTACTATTTAAAAGTACATCTTTAACTTGAATACTTAATTTATAATCCCCTGTGCAAATCACTTTGATAGTTTAAATATACAAGTGTTCATGATAAGAACCTGTTAAAAGGAAACACTGATCTAACATAAACGTCCGTTTATGTTCGTTTATTTATGTTTGTTTGTGTTCGTTTAAGTTTTATTAACTACATAAAAAGTTATATTTAAATAAATATACATATAAATTGGGGTTTAGTTACTTGTATAAGTATAATCAATTAATCATTGAGTTTTTAAAAATACAAAATCGTTTATATTTATTATCTTCGTTAACGTTCGTTTATGTTCGTTTAGGTTTTAAACGAACGAACATGAGCATGACAAATTTCTTAATGAACGAACATGAACACAAAAATCTATTCGAGTATGTATTCGTGTTCGGTTAAAGTTAAATGAACAAATAAGAATATACCTTTGTTCGAGTTCATTTTGTTCGTTTACAGGCCTAGGTAATATTATATTAGTTGTAACATTTGTCAATAAAAAAAGAAACAAAAATAAAAGTTTGTTAAAGATGAAAATAAATGGGTAGGTCCTAATTCCTAGCCTATACGTGGACCCTACCCCAAAATATCATCATCACAAGACCTCCGCAGTGAAAAGATCATTCAAAATGGTCAAGTACAAGAATGATAACATATCTTCGTTGAGTCAGGATGTAACACCCAAAAACCATTCGTTCGCCTAACTACGCCATTAGGCGTGATTAGCAAAATATTAACACGAGACTTAGAGGATAAGAATATGGGTTATATTCTAATATGGAAATAACCTAGTTAATAATATTATGTTTATAAACGAATAAAAGGTGTTTGAAACTAGCTTATGAGTTAGTTTTTTTATACGAAATTGACAGTGGGAAAACTTGAGGGACCATAGTTGCCAAAATGGTAAAGTGGGTATTATTAATAATAATAAAACACACAAAAACACACACATGAAGTGTGTGTGTCGTGTATAATGATCAGGAGATCATTTCTCATTCCTTAACCAAACCCTAAACATCAACTCTTGCTCAAATCAAAGCTAAATCAAAGGGGAAATCGATGCTTGAGCAAGAAATGAGTTATCTAAGGCCTAATGAACAACAAGGTACCATTTTATTTGATGTAATTTGATGTTAATACCCGTTTATGATTTGGTCAAAAACTAGGGGTTTGATAAAACGTAAAATTTATGGTTAAAAGAGGTTGTTCTAGTCTTGGGGAACCTCAAACATACCTAATTTAGTTACAAATCAAACTTAATATGTGTATTTGGTTTTGATCATATGATTATGTTCATGTGTAGAATTTGGGGTTTAACCTCTAGGTTGAATCCACTCATATCTAGTAACCTTTTGTGACTCTTAGAAGTTGTTGCATGAGAAATTTAGGTAAAACGGGCTTAAATAACATGTTATGATGTCAATTGGACAATCGGTTATGCTTTGGTTATACTTAGAATGTTGAAAACTAAGTATATTGGTCGATGCACACCAAATGTTTGATGAAATGCCTAGATGAGTTAATCTCAACTAGACATGTAAGAAAATGGCTATGGATTTAGCTAGAAATGATAATGAACAAAATTCCATATTATGTATTCTAATAGACAAGTTTGACTCATCCCCAAGTTAGGTACAACAAAGAGGGAGCAAACGGGTCAAACGGATAATACTTATGGAAACGAGAATGGATGCGAGGTAAGTAATACTTACTTTCACTAGATCACAAATATAACTTTTGTATTGATGTAATGATCTAAACCTTGATAAGTGATAAAGGTAGGACCCCGAGGGGTGAAACCTATTAGACGGACGATTTATGCGAATCCATGTCAAAACAAGATTTATGGTAATAAACAAATCAAGAGTGTTGATCATAGGATGGAAATCATCAATTGGGTCAATAAATAAAGCTATGTGGTAAGTCTAAACTCAAGTCTTGATAATAAAATCACTTGAATAAGAAAGCTATGCAATTTAGGTAAATGGTTTAAGTGGGATTGTCACTTCCCCCTAATTAAAAGTTGGAATTTCATAAGGTTATGAACCATGAGACTTAATGGGTCAAATGGTGATTTTCTCACCATTCGAACCCGACAATCAAAGTCAATAATCTAAGCCTTAAGAACCTTGGGGATTACGGGTCAATGGGAAATGCATCACAATTGAGTCTTGAGGGACTAATAAGGTTAATCTAGAAAGGGTGCAGGAAAACACTTGGAAATTGGGCACATGATGTCCAAGTAAACAATGAGGGTGCAAGTATGGATCAACGCCACCCGGTAAGTGGTAGTTAGATAAAAGCCTTCGGGTGAAGCAATAAGGGTACTAAAATTACCCACATGAAGTGTGGGTGCAAATCAAGTAAGTTATTTCCATAACTATGTCTAATGTGCGCTAATGCGCTTAGAATCTACTAAACAAGTGAAAACTTGAGAAATGATGAAAATCTAAGTCCGGAAGGACTTAGAGATTTTTAAACAAGTCAATGAGTCAAAAACATTGGGATTGGAACAAGAAGTTTCGCCACGAATGGCTAAATTGAAATATTTGACCATGAAGGGCATTTTGGGAATTTAAAAGATTTCTAAAGGTTAAATCTAAGAAACTAAATCATAATAAAACAAATCGGATAAACACTTTTGTTGATCAAGTGTTTAATGACTTGACAACTTAATCGGTGGTGTGGTCAAAAAGTGTCTTGTTTCATTCAAGGCCTTAACGGGTCGATATGGGTAACAATCAACAAAAACACTTAAAACTTTGAACCGGGTCATAGCATCATGAACCGGACTATAATTTCAGCCAAACAAAGGTTCATTTAGTTGGCAAGTCAATACTTAGGCTTCGGGAATCATCAAATGCGGTTGCGATATGATTCCCATGCTTAAAAATCACCAAATTTACATCAGAAGCTGTGAGCGGCCGCTCACAGAGAACAGCATGACGGCACGATCTTTAAAATTGCATATAAAATCGTAGAAAAATCGTTAGGAGGTGTTCTTTATATTCCTGGAAAGCTCTCGGAGCGTAGAACAATTATTATTTGAAAGTCAAAGTTGAATTTTGGGTTTTAGAAGGGGTAAAAGCGATCCGAACAGCTGCTACACAAAAGTTGCAGCAGTTTGCTCTCCTGATAAAGGGCCGTTTGGCCTGGTTCGTTCCGTTTCGACGTGTAATGACTATTGTACTAGTTTAAATGTATCATTGACAACCCACTAATCATTCTTTGTGCGGTGGTTCTAGGTAAACATTTGATGGACATCCCAGAGCAAGGATCAAGTCGCGAGAAGAACCGAACACTCATCAAGCTTCCGCAATAGAATTCAAGAGTCTCCCGATAAAACGCAAAATCTTATCATATGTTTTAACTATTAAAATATAAGAATTTGTGGGAATCAAATATGTATTTGATCTTAATGGTTTGTGTTTATAATAAAAATCACAGTTTTAAATCGGGAGTGGTTTAAGTAAGGTCTAAACCCGTATGATTAGGCGTTGATCGCGCGATTACGGGCTAGGGTCTTATACGGGACCTTTGCGGAGCTCAATCCTCACAAGATCACACGTGGAGTGCAATCCACCCGCGTGAGACTCTACGCCCAACTCAACGATAGTCTTCCGCGGACAAGTTGCAGCCTCACATGTGTCAGGCCTGGCCTGCCACGACGGCGCGCCAATAGAGAAGGTGAAGCCCCCTTATCCCCACTTGCTGCAAAGTTCCTCTTTGTGTCAGGAGTCACCTCAGACAACCTTGCAGAATGAGCAAACTGACACAAACTGGCGCTGCCTGACACGCTCTAACGCAGGAAGAAAAGGAAGCCTTGCAGCCACTCGCAACGTGCCACGTGGACCAATGGTAGGGCGGTACCTCTTTCTCTCTCCTGCATTTAATATATCCAGTTTGCTTTATATTTTCCCTACTTCATATCTAACTGATTGGGTAGAAAGGAAGGCAAGCTCATAACCCGGGACCAAGCCCATCGTCGAGGTTATGGGTAAATGATAATCGGCCCATGTAACCTCTATAAATAGGAGTTCTCACCTCCTTCAACAGGATTCCACTCTCTCAAGAATACACCTACACTTACCGGACCATACCACCAATTTTGTGTCTGCTATCACGAGTCTCTTGAGACTCTAGACGGTCGCCTCCTTTCATACAGCCCTTTGATTATTTACAAGTTTCGGATCCAGCCACAGTGTGGAGTAAATGATTATATCCTGCAGCAAACTTGAGTCGCCACCCCACGTACCTCTGGTGAGTTAAGTACTATACTCATTATCACTCGTTGTTTCTTCAGAAAAGTATAGGGGGTCAAAGTTAAAAATGAAAAACGTTTGGGATTAAATTGTAAACAACTGTAAAAGTATTGGTGTTAAAAGTAAAAAAACAAAAGAAAAAAAAAATAAAAGTAGTTACAACCCAATAATGCTAAGGGTCGTTGGCAACTTCTGAATGGGTAAGTGTTGACCTAGTAAGAGGTCTGAATGGTTAAGTGCTGAATCATTAAGTGATGTTTGGTTAGACATCTGAATGGTTCAATATTGTAACCCAACCTTATCTTCCCCAATTTATACACTCCCCGACCTTATCTTCCCCATCCAACCTTATCTTCCCCATCCCAAAACCATATATTTTGTAACCTTATCTTCTGAATGGGTAGAGAACTTGTATATTCTTAGGAGGAGGAGAACGAAGCTCTCTGAATGGTTTTTGGTTTCGTGCAGTGCATCAGTTTTCTTTCTTTTTGTTCCTGGTTTCCTTCATAAAGTGATCGGTCTTCGTTTTGTTCCTGGTTTTCTTCATACATGATCAGTCTTCGTTCGATAGCTCTGACCCAGTCATACATGCCTTCAAAACTGGCCCGTTAAGAGCCTATTCAGATATCTCAGGTTGTTCAGAAATGCTCGGCCAAACAACACTTGGTCTGACCGAGTCAGACCAGCGCCCCAGTCAGAGGCATTCAGCCGGAAACAAACAGGCCCTAAATGTACAAACCATTATGCACAATAAAGTTGGAATTAGTATTATAAAAATAGTATTTTTTTACAAAATAATAAAATAATAATGAGATGATAAAAATCACTGGAGTAAATTGTTATTTTTGTCTATGTGGTTTAGTGAACAACGTCACTATAGTCTAAAAAACTTTTCGTGCAATTTGCGCCCTCAACGCTTCTAAAACATGACAAATTAATCCAAAAGTTAAAAATTGTTAACTTTGGCCAAAAAGTTATTAATCCCCTTCTTTAAAAGTAAAAGTCAACGGTTAATAACTTTTTGGATTAAACTGACATGTTTTGGACACGTTGGGGACGCAAATAACAAGAAAAACAGAATGGACTAAAGTGATATTTTTCACCAAACCACAGGCACAAAAATAACAGTTTACTTAAATCATTGTGTTGTGTTATACGGATTGTGTTTCGCATGACATGGTTACGTAAACATGCACTTTCATAACCACTAGCACATACATGTTTAACAAAAGTGTTATACAACACGACACATTAAACACAATTAAATGTAACTAACTAAACAACACGAATGACACACGTGTATAACACAATTAAATATAAAATGTTCAATAAAAATAATGACCTGGCATATTTAACAGAACTATTGACACAACACTATAAACACATGAAAAACATTGTAAAGACACAAAAGAAATAATAAATCTCAAGTAATGTAACACCCACATATTCTGGTAGCAATTTTGGAAGAATAAAAGGAATTGTAAGGTTGAAATGAGTGAATTTAAGGTTTTTCGAAGGAATTAAACCATAAATACAATATCTGAGATAAAACTTGAATTTGAACAGCAGGTAGGTGATAAAGAGGATGAGGTCTACGAACCCCATTTGGATCATTGTTATTAGTTAAGAGATACAAAGAGAATTGTCGTGAAACGCCGCCCAAACCCAGAGGGTCTCAACTATTGGATTTACTATTTGGCAAATAGTCCTTAAATCGTAGAATTTCAATGAAATAAGCAACAGTAATTGAAGGGATATGGTACCAAAAACCGATAATACCATATCAAAAATCAACTCAAATAAAGTTGCGCCCATTAAACATAACGTTGGTTCTCCTGGCCGTTCTATGTCAGCGGACCACCATGCGTCCATAACCCAACGGACGCACGGTCTCCCGCCCGTTTTACATCAACGGACTACCATGCATCCATAACTTAATGGACGCATGATCTCCCGCCTGTTTTATGTCAGCGGACTCCAATGTGTCCACAGCCCAGTGGACGCACAATGAAGCTTCTTCAGCAAGATAAGTGAACCTTCGTCAACACAACTGAAAGATACTTTTCAAGGCAGCATCAAGAAACACACCCCCAGGTCAGGTCTGCCATGGACAACTGTTCCTGATGCAGCAGGCTACCCGTCAGAGTCCTCAACTAATCAAAGGTTGCGCCCAGCCTGACACCCAGAAAGGAAAATGACGTGGCAGCTCCCCAGCCAAGATATCTCTGACAGAAGACTTCCTCAACCCCCACTTGTCTCAGCTTCTCGATAAAGGATGATTACCCACCGCCCTGGAGTAGCCAACAGGCGGACACCACGTGTCCGCCACCCATCAGCGTCCACTTAGCAGACGCCATGTGTGTTATTGTTAGGACAGTAACATCCCCCCTTTTCACCTCTTTTTTACCAAACCTACTTGCACCAATTGGGCTTGAGGACTTGGCCAGAAACCAAGAGACACCTCTACCTGGGCCGAGCCCCACTAAGGGTAGAGGATGGGCTGAGGAAATCGAACGTTGATGTACTATAAAAGGAGGAGTCCCTTCTCCTTTTATCAGCATCCGATATTCACTAGAACTTCCATCGAAAAGACTACAAGCTCATCGTACTTTTCCAACCCCTTGTTTTATTGACTAACGTTTAGAGGCTCGGCTCTTCTAATCTGTGGTCTCTTAACATCCTTGGTCTTGTCCTTAGACCCACACTTTCCTAAAAACACATTTTACAAATAAACCTGTAAAAACACTACCAAGATCACCCCGAACGCTACAACAACTCAAAGGTTAAAGCATGCACTTTCGACATCGGGAACTATATACTAAGAGACAACAACACTTCACACTCCGAGCACCCAGGGAAATTAGCGCTTAGCTGGGAAGGTCCTTACAAAATTTAGCAAGTATTAGGAAAGGCGCATATGCGTTGGAACGACTCGATGGCACACCCATACCGAGATCATGGAATGTAGTGCAACTACGCCCTTGTTACTTGTAATCTATCATGTTTTTTGAAATATCACTACGCAGTTGTTCAGTAAACTACGACACACTTCCTAAGACTCTCACTACTCACAAGTATCTTTCGATATGAAGCTAATTAACTCTTCATGTTGGACGCTAATTACTAACGTTCTCTAGACTCGTCAAAAGAAGAAACACAAGATAGTTGGGTTAACTTTCACAACAATATGCAAAGATATAATCAAAAAAGCCTCATTCCATATCAAAGATAGAATATTTACAAGATGAAACAAAGATTAAAAAAACAACCTACTGGGGAGGCTCTTGCGCCGTCCCTAAACTACCTAACCTGGCCGCCTTAGTGGCCTCCTCTGCAGTGTGCTCGCCTCCCAGACAGTCAGATTCTTTCATCCAGTACTTGAACCTACCGATTGGGTATGGGTCCGCAAGGCACTTCTCGACCGTCTGAATCACCAGAAACACCATTGTCTCTAGTTTCTCCATCTGATCCAAAAGCTCCGCTTCCGTATCAATATCCTGGAATGGCTCGTCTCCACGGCAGCCCCATCCTTCGCCGCCAAGAACCCTTCCAACCAACCGGAGCGCAAACCAGCAACGTGCGCGACGTCCACAATCTCTGTCACTTGCTTCCCCATCTTAGATTTGTTCCAGATGTGATTGAAGATCTAGAAATACAGATACAAACACATAAGGCAAGCAGCTCATAAGGACGAAAAATACAAGTATGAAAGGAAACTTACACCAGTGACGTCGTCGAACATCGTCCACACAACATTCTCATCCGACGCCTTCGCCACCAACAAAGTTTCCTTCTCCGCGGCCAAAGCTTCCTTCTATTTATTAAGGGTCCCAACCTCCGCTTCCAGCTCCGAAATACGGGTGGTTGCCCTCACCACATCATCATCCTTGCTCTTCAAATCAGCAAGGGCCGTGGCATACTTTGAGGTCAAAACCTCCATCTCCTTCGCCCTCTCGGCCTCACCCTTCTCTTGGGCAGCAAGGTCCACCTCAGCCTTCTGCACCGCAAGACGACGGCGCTCAAGCTCCTTATTTACATTAGCAGAAGACTCGACCCAATCCTTCTGCTTTTCAGCAGCCTCAGCATCCTTTTGGCGGACCTTTGCCTCCAACTTCTTGATTTGTTCAACAAGACGGCACCTCGCCATCTCGAACACACCCTTCTCTCGGGCCAGCCACTCCGCCTCTTGAGCAACCATCACCTGCTCGTCAGCAAGGTCATCCTCCGCACGTCGGATGCCATATACATTACCCAATGCCAGCGTTAGTTTAGAGCACAGTTCCGAAAGCAATGGGCCTAGGTCCTGGCTACGGTGATAATGATGCTCATTAGGCGGGACCGCACAGTCAACAAATTCCTCAGCCACAAACGGACTGAGGAATTAACAACTCTCGGTGATACGCCATTTGGGGACGTATACCAGAGCATCCAGCTTAGAGATGGGGGCACTGGAAGACGCCCCACCACCTTCAACTTTCTTTAGTTGCGGCCCCATAATGCCACCATTTCCCCCCTCAACCGGCGGAGTCTCCACATTCTCCAGGTCAAAAGAACAGGCTCCTTCTGAGAGGCACCCTGACCCTGAGCAGTCAATGCCTGAGCCCGCTCCTTTTTCATCGCCACTATGGCGGCCTGCTGCCTTAGAAACTCATCATAGAGACGGGGTACTTCTGCCATATGGGCCTCTTCCTCCTTCTTTTGTGCGACCTCAGCAGCCCGCGCCTCTTCCTCCTTCTTCTTTCGCGCGGCCTCAGCGGCCCGCGCCTCCTCATCCCTAATATGCGCAGCCTTTTCTTCCAATAAACGGGCCTCGGCCTTGGCCCGTTCATCTTCCTCAGCCTTCTTCTTCCTCTCATTTTCCGCCTGTAACTGCTTAATAGCAGGCATAGTACCATAGTGCTATATAAAAAAACGATTTTTAGTGGGTTTATTATTCATGTAAAACAAAAAAACACAATGTATTGAGGTAACTAATTAATCACGTCTAGGTAAGTCCTTAATCATGTTAAGATATTATATATGTTTTTTAACCTACTATTATATATTCACAGATGTAATCAGCTTGGTAAGAATCTATTTTTTTTTTAATTTACAGCAACAACATTGATGATAGATCATTGCTAATTAAGTACGTAATGTGCATGGCTATTGGATTGTGTAATGTTTAAAAAAAAAAGCTTTAAAAGCATGTAAATATGGATACACATACATGTTTCATCAACAACATGTGTATATATGTACATCTTTCATACAAAGTGTCAACTAGAAAAATAAAAGAGTGCACACGTATATTAGAAGTAGGTTTTATACGTTATCGAGTGTTGATGGTATACAATTTTTTTCCTGAAAAATGACCTATTCCTTTTACGGTACACACATTTTATCCCTTTATATTAAATTTGTCTAACCTGGGAACCTCTAGTGGATAATCTAGTAACATATATAAATATCAAAATCTTCATAAAACCAATTCCATCCATTTCATTGACCCATTCTCTCTCCCTCTTTCTACATACATAACACCACCATTCGCTAGCCATCATCGAAATTCACCATTACCACATATTCAATTCGAAGGATTAATTTTCAAACAAAAAATATGTTCAAGGCTTGAACATTAAAGTCAACATCGAAGATCACTGACACCACCACTAACAAGACTTGACCCACACGTGACGAGTGGGTATGGGTTTTGATCGGCATCATCCATTCGTAAGAATGAGGGATATGTGTGGGTTAAACAGAGATATGTGAACAAATCTTGCCGAAATAGTGATTATGAGACTGGGTAGAGGACGACGAAGATCATGACAAAAAGAGGAGTGGTGGTGGAAAAGACGCATATAAGGAGACAGAGGGAGGGAGGGAGAGGGAGAGAGAGGGGGGAGGGGGGGTTTTTCGTAAATACTTTTTTATTTAAAAAAACAAGGACCCCACGCCCAGGACTTCCTAAATGTCATACCTATTTAAGGGTTAGACCAATGTATGTCAGCAGTTGAATACATGGCGATTCTTAAATATCGCTTAACGATCCCTATGTTCCCAGATGACGAAACTTGCCCAGTTTGTCGTAAGGTCTACCTAGATAAATATGAGGAACACGTAGCTCACTACAAGGAGTTACCAGGGTTCAAGTATCACCATGATCTTGTTCGGGATGCCTGCTCGTGTTTGGCTGGGCAGGTGAGAAACACGCTTGTGTGGACCTTACATGTGTATCTCATCTCGTTGGTTTATGAGATTATGGGTTTGTGACTGGGCAGGCGATGCAGAAAGTAGAGTCCAAGAAGGTTGAGAAGCATGCCAAAGCCTGTGAGGATAATCAGCATGTTTTTGTCCCCTTGGCCTTTGATCCTTTTGGCTCTTTGGCACCAAAAGCTATTCGTTTCCTTGCTAGAGTTTAACGGGCCATTCATAAGAATTTCTCGACCCCCCAAGGCAAGGGTTTGTCTTTACTAGGTTCAGTTTCGCTATTCAGAAAGGGTGGCGACGTAGCTTGTTGCCCGTCTGCCTTTGATTAGGTAGTTTGTCATCATGTTTTCAGTGATATAAAAACTATGAAGACATTATAAACCAAAACAAAAAGGAATAAAAAAATTAAAAAAGAGATAAAAAGCCTAAAATACCCTTCATTTAACATAAAAATAGACGAAATTAGCTAATTGAATAGGACTGACCAGAAATTTCAAACCTAAAGGTTCATATGAAAAAAAAAAAAAGGAACACACAACAAGAACACCACCCCAATGGGGACGGGGTGTGTCCTAGCTGAACCCAATGGGGGATTTTCCGGTTTACTCCAAGGTAAATCTTCTCTATTTCAAAAAGGCAAACATAAATACGTTAGTGCAATGTTTTTAAGTCCACGACCTTCTTAAAAGGGAACAAAACAAAAACTAGTAAAAAAAATTAAATAAAAACTACATTTTTTTAAGAGTAGAGGTGTTTGTGTATAATAACACTTAAATACATATATTTTTTTTTTTATTATTGTATATTCACACAGGTGATGTAGAAGTTGCATGTGGGTATTCTCTTTGACATTTCGCAGAAAGTTTTTTCTTGATAGGTTGAAGAAAGAATCCAAAAGACGAAAATATGCGGTTCTCCTATGAAAACATTGCTATTAGATAATGTGATATTTTGTCTGGTGTTTTCCAAAATTCTATGTACTATGCTTGTTGGGTTTTTTTTAAATTTTAATTATTACAATTACTTTTAAACAGCCAAAGTCATTATAGCCCAGCGGCATCTTGGTGGTGAGGTAAAACTTAGGGACCATAAGAACCTGGGTTCGAATCTCACAAAGGGGGGGGGGGGGGTTCTCATAATTATGAGTTTCCTCCTGAATTGGTGACTTGGTGGTGGAATATGATCGCGTGACAACATTGGTGGCACGATGATACTCCAGTGTTTCGTGAGTGATTCCAATTTGTTAGTCGTTCAAAAAAATAAAAACAATTACTTTTAAACACATTTTGATTTTCACTTATAACTTTTAAAATACAATATTTTATAAAATCTTGAGTATGTCATTATGAGGTGTTTTATTTTATCCTCTTTAATATATATATATTATTTAAAACAGTATTATATAAGGCTTTAAGGGGTGCTCCTTGAATTTAGTTTTCACTTAACTGATTTTAACCAATCTTGCTTTGCCACATCACTTCACTGATTTACTTCACTGAAACACCGTTTTGTAGGCAGCATTCCACTGATTCTTTTTATTCATTTTTATTTTAATTCCCAAACTTTTTTTTTACATTTTTACACGGTTTAACAATTAGTATTACTATTTCAACCGTCCCACCAAACGGTTGACCAAATTTAAGTGATTATCTTGGAAACCGTCGAGTTAATTGAATTTTGCTCACCAAACGGTCAGTTAATTAATTACACTATTCCAACCGTGCACCGTCGTTGTATATAAAGTGATCAAATGGTTGAGTTAAAAGTCACAACTTACCACGGTTTAAAAAACCAAACACACCAAAAATGAACCCGTGGACCGACGAGGAAGAGATGGCCCTTGTAGTTAGCCACAAGGATGCGTCGAACGACCCGGAGATTCAACAACTCCCTCGGGAAGAAGGGTCCAACAACCCCCCGGAGGGGTTTTGGGATCGGGTTTATAGCGACTTCCTCGAGCAAGTTGGCGGCAACACAATCAAGACCGTCCAAGACCTCCAGCTCAAGTGGGCTGACCTCAACATCAAGTGTGAGAGGTGGACCACCCTCTACGAGCAAACGGTGAGGGATGATCCGGAGCTTTATGAGGACTTGGCTATCGGCTTCACTAACTACGAGTATTAAGCGCGATACGGCAATGATTTCGACCATGTCGAAACATGGCGATTGTTGCGCCAACTTTAAATTTTTTTATCTATGTTTTAATGTATTTTTATTTTATGTTTAATATTATTTATGTTTAATTTTTATGTTTTACTGAAATGTTTTTTATTTATGTTTTTATTTTTTAAACGGTTAACATAAAACAAACGGTTAAAATAAAACAACACTAATTCTAAACCAATTTTAAATACTTAATTCTAAAAATCCATAATACACTTGTACATAAGGGATTAAAGATAACAAGAGAAAAAAGAACGATTATGTAATATTTTGTTCGTCCCTTTGAAACAAAATATAAAAACGTTTATGTTATCATTATTCATTATTGCTTACTCAAAATTGTTTATGTATCGACTAACCCTGTGTAGTATAAGTAGAAAAAGTTAATACTTTGGTTGTTGGTAAACATAAAACAGTTCTATAGAAAAAATGTTTAGTTGAAAATTAGGGTCATACCATAATGAATGGTCCACTGCATTTTAAAATGAGTGCTTAAAAACTCTTGCACTTAATAAGGTTTCACTTTCTCGTTGTTTTTGTGCTACCATTAGACTATTTGGTGTGGTGCGCTTTTCCCTCAACTCCCCCAAATGTTACATCAGCGTCACATCATTTCCCCCATTTTCTCCTCTAAAGTTTGGAAATGGTTTCCCCCAACTCCCCCATTCCCCCTTCCTTTTTAATTATTTTTCTTTTTATTTAATTATATAATTGACCAATGGGACAGCTCGGTGAGGAGGGGGAGTATTCCCTGGTTTCCCCGAAAAATAGGGGGGGGGGGGTGTTTCACTTCGGCGCCGAGCCCAGTCGTACATAGGAGAGTTGTTAGATGCATCACAAATATGTGACCTCAAATATATACAACAAATGTTATTTGTGTGCAATAGCTCTAGTATGAGACGATGACTCAACAATAAAATGTGTTTGAGTGGGGTAATTTCATGATGTGTCTCTTGGGAAGTCTATAATCGGACAGCGGAAACTAACCCCTACGATCTTTAGAAGGAAACAAACAATATTAGTTGGTATTAGTAGACAGTATGTTTCGCATTTTTTTTGTTTTGGTCAACATATATATGATTTTCCCTTTAGAATATTTCAAAAGATGCAAATTTAAATTTGCAAAACTTGTTCTAGCTAATGTTTATTTGAATGTGTATTAGAAATGATGATAGATAATAAGCTTTTCGGACATTTGGAATCAGATAAATGTTGTTGGGCATAGTCTCCTGCTTAGTGTTCACACATGTAGTGAAAGTGTGAAATGCATCTTTATATTCAAAACTAGTAAACTACCCGCCGCGCTATGCGCGGCGCCGAAACATACAACAGTTTGTATTTTTTGTTCAGTTAATTACGTTATCGGTCGCTGCTAAACTGACAAGCCGATTCCAAATCGTTGTCGCCAAGTAATCTTTGAACCACTCTGACGACCGTTATAACCGCGGATGATAACACCAACCTTACGTCGTTAGACCTGTACGCGGTAACGACATTTAGGCCGCTAATCTGGTGCTGAACTCACCTCCGTCAACCAGCTTTCGACGCTACAATGTCGACCGCCATCGAGAAACGGCGATTGTGGTGAAACTATGCACTTTAGTCGACTTATGCACTTTACTCGACAAATGGCATTTACATTGTTGCAAATAAAAGATTTGGCCAATGGCAGTTTTGTAAATAACTTGCAAGTATTGTTTATTGTTGGTTTTACAGTGGTGTGGGGTGCAATAATTTTTCCCCTTTTCCAAACCATTAAACCCACTCATAAAGAGCATTTTACCTATCCATGCCAACAAATAGATACACTGCCACGAGAGAGAGAGAGAGAGACAATAGAGGGAGATTGGATAAAGAGGAAGCAGGAAAACGGAAAACCAGCGGCGGAGCGCCACCACATGCGGCGGCGCGTGTCCTCGTTCCGGCGCGTGCGTAAGACGAACACGTTAATCGGATGACCGGAATTCTTATAATGGTGAGGTTTTACCCAATTACCCGCCTGCGAAGACCACTACACAACACCTAACCACGAGAGGCAACCACATATCTAACCAGGCGCAACCCAACGCCGTACTCCATCGATCATCTTCGTCAAAATCCGCTGCTGGCATACCAAACGCAAAGCCACCGACGATGACCTACGTCTGTTTCCGTAGATCAACAGCGACTACCAAAACCACCATACGATGGTGCTTTTAACAGAGAGAGCAGTGTTCTGGTCGGACGTTTGGCCGGATATGTTGTTGTTGGAAGAAACGAAGTGAAACAGAGCGACGGTGGTGACGACGTTAGAGGAGGTGACCTTCGGGAAAAAAAAAATTTGGCCCAATCAAGCAACTACACGTGGCCCAGTCGATTGATAAAACTGTACAACGACAACGACAGTCGCTACAGTGTTTTTGCTTCCCACAATTGTTATATATAATAATGGCAAAATGTAGTTACGTCACAACCACTTAAATGTGAAACTACTAGAAAGGTCTTGCCTAACCTACCACCACTATGATAACTTACAAAGAGAGACTCAACCCTTGTGGTGGAGTAGTATCTGGAAAGAGCGAACATAGTGGCGCCGGTTTGATTATGATGGGAGGCGATGTTCTACCGATTATTTCACTGTTGTACCTTCGAGTGGGTGAAGGTCGGGTTTCTACGCATCTAGGAGAGCCAAGGGGCTGGCAGCGGTCGAGTAGTCGACCTTGGCTACAATGTCTGGTGTCACGGTGGTTGACACGTCATTCCTTGCCGTCAAAAAACACTTACAAAGAAAGATATATACCCACATTATTTTTAAATTCGGTTTCTATGTGCTATGTATTTCGTGTGGTTTCTCTTTTTAAAACTATAATAAGTCCCTTTTTATTGCACTTGTTAGTTATTTCTCTATACGCGCTCTATAATTCTTTTTAACCGCAATGCGTATACATATTACATTGAGTTGATTGGAGTACGTTGAGACATGTGTTTTCATATGGTTGGTGTATGACACGACACTTGAACTAATTCATTCGATATATGCAATGGGTCCGATGTGCATCAGCTACGGGTCACATAACACTTTGATTAATCCGTTTGATGTTTACAAAGTAACCCATTCGATATATGTAACGCGCACATGTTTAATAATACTAGTAGAGTGCCCACGCGATGCAGCGGGAAACATAAATACTTCTAAGGGTGTGTATGGTTCCGTTAAGTTCGATTATTAGCCTCAACCGAAACTAAAAGCAAAAGTCTTCAATTAGTCTATCTTATTAAACAATTGGTTCCATGGTTTGGTTAGTATTGTTAGATTATCGGTTTTTAGTCCGATTTAGTTAATTTTGGTGAATAACAAAAACAAACTTTGGCTAAATTTTTTGCTTACAAATACATGAAATATGGGTAAAAATAGGCCTGTAAACGAACCTGTAACACCCCAACCGATGGCGGAATCATCGAGGTGTCACAGAGTGACGATTGTTCAAAAGCTCATGGTACTAAAATGTAAATATTTGATAATTGAATATCGTTTTACAACATGTGAAAATAAATACACAACAACAAAAATAGAGATAGTTGATTTATTTAATCTAAGTCCAAAGTCCTATGTGAAGCGTCAAGCAGCTTATCCTGAAACATGCACGAAAATAAATTTTGTCAACATATGATGTTGGTGAGTACTACCTAGCTTTGTACATATAGTATAAGTTTGAAAAGTGGTACAATTCATGTGTCTAGCATCACCAAGGCATTATGTAAACACATAAGTAACCAAACAAGACAAAGATCAAATGTAAAGTTGGTAAGATAAAATTGATAATGAGCACCCTAACACGTGTCAAGTCTAAAAGAGCACCATAACATAAGTTATGTCTAAATGAGCACCGTAACATAAGTTACGTCTATATGTAAAGAGCACCATAACATAAGTTATGTCTAGATGTACGATTTTGCATGTAAGCTACGTTCATGTTCAAACATAAAGCACAAAGATAAACAAGACACGTATATGAATTGTAAATGAAGAAAAATGTATGTGTAAATGAATGTGCAAATTTTGTATACTTGTGCATGAATCACCCCAAAAGTGTAAAACGAAAAAGGGGATAAGTAATACTCACCTTAGCAAGGTGTTAAGTCTTGTGGAATTGAATAAGTGTAATCCGACGTTGCCAGGTATCACCCTATGTTTAAGGTAATAAATGAGTTTAAGTCTTTCTAGTCTACAAGTATTTCTAGGGTTCCTAATTTGGGGATAGGCATTTGTTTATTTGTTAACGTAGATAAATTATTAATGAACTAGTATATAAAAGAAATTTGAAAAATAATTAAATAAAAAGACTTTTTGTAAAACTTTGGTTAAGGATTGTTGTATTATAATATACTAGATATGAAAATAATTTTTATAAAATTATTTTCTTAGTAATTGAATATATAGTATATTTATATTTATTTGTAAAAATATAATTTTAATATCTAAAAATATTAAAATAATGAAATATCAAATTAAAATTTGTATTTCTGTTCCAAATGACCAAAAATAATTTATGTAAAATTTTGGTATAAAAATATTGAAAATTGAATTTATTATGATTTATTTATGATTTAAAATAACAAAAATCAATTAAAAATATGAAACGAACGATTTTTCTGGAATAAAAATTATTTCCGAAATGCTTATTGCTATACAAGTTTAGAATAATTTTTGTGGAATTTTATAAAATCGTTTAGATATTTTTATAGAACTTTTAACTTATAAATGAATAAACTTGTAATATATTTTATATATATTAAACAAATTATTTTTGAAAAACTAAAAATTGTATGATAAACTTTACCATCAGGAGATCATACAGTAATTTTTATAGAATTTATAAACCACTTTTAGTATTTAAAAACTATTTTAAAAGATTAATATGTTAAATATATATATATATATATATATATAAAGGGTTAAAAAAATGTTGTTGGTTGTGGGAATCGAACCTGGGCCTCTGGCCGGTTCGGGATTTATCACAAGTGTGGCCACCAACTGAGCCACACCCTGAGAACAAGTAAATCTAGATTGAAATTAATTATAAAGGTTTACTGGTTAATTCAAGTTTGTTTTAGAAAATAAAAAGGGGGAGACGGGGCTCGAACCCAAGCATTCGGCCGGCCCATTTCTTAACACAAGGGGATCATACCAACTGATCTGCAGATCGTTTGATGATAAGATCCGATCTGTTTAAACTTTAAATGTTTTGTGCGATTAGTATCTTCCCCAATTCGATTAAGTATGAACCCTAGCTTTTCAATAATGTTAATTAGCAACCAATAGCCCCTGAAATATTAGGGCTATTGCTTGTATGTTTGCGACTAACATAACCCACAAAAAGAATCAGACTTACAATGTGTTAATGACCACGAACGAGGCGGTCAACGAAAACGTCAAACCAAGCTAGAATCGCAGATTTGGAGAGTTTTAAGGGTGAATTGAGTATAAGGGTTTGTTTATCGGCGTGTTTAGCTTGTGTAGATGCGATCAATTTATACAATTTCTATGAAATCATAATTTTAGAAGTTTTTGACCCACATTAAAGGGTATACGCGTATAAGGCTATAATTGGAAGGTGTTAATGGTTAATTGGCGTGGGAATAAAGCAGCCTAGGTCGGTCAGTACTTACCATAACGAATTGCTAATCAAAAACACAGATTTGGTGTTGTAATTGGAAGGTTATTACTCGTAGGTTGACTTTCAACGAGTCAAATATGCGTGAATAATGAAGGGTTAAGTTATTTAGGTTTGGTTTAGGAACACAAGAAGAGTCATAGCCTAGATGGTTGCTGTGTGTTGATGTAAACTCATGCATGCGTCTCAGACGCGGGTTCGAGTCCCGGTCTGAGATATATATATATATATATTTACAGATATGAGGGGGAAGTGTGGGCTAGCTGGGCTCAGCTTTGGTGGGCCTGATCTGGGCTCCGAAATTAGGTAGATAGAGTTGGGTTTTGTTAATGGGTCAGGATGGTTGATTTGTTTAGTATAATGTCTAAAACTAACATTATTATTTTTTTATTATTATAAAAGAAAAGAAATTTTCTCAATTATGACAACGATTCGAGTAGATGTAAATTCATGAAAGGAGAGGGACTAAAGTCGGAAAAAGATAAAATGAAAGGTGACGTGTGACACCCGGCAACTTTCGGTAACTAACTTTTGAAAACTTAGTAAGTCTACCTTAGCGAGTCGCGCATACGTTACACATAACATGGTCGGTCGAGTCGAGTCGCACATCATTAGGGTTTTAACATACGCAAGTCTCGGGTCCCGGGAATTGGTGATCGGGCGGGAACGTGTCATTTATCATGTATTATATGTTTACAATCATTATGTGACTTGTCGGTATGTGAATATGTGCTAACATGTGTTAAAACGGGGTTTAACGCGCAAAACACACCAAAACAGGGGTTACAGGCGATTAGGCCCCAATCACGCTACTGTTCACACGATTAGGAGGCTACTCGCACTACTGTTCATGCGTTTAGGCCCCAATCGCATGAATAGTCATGCGATTAGGCTCCCTAATCGCGTATAAGTCTGCATACTCGCGAGTAACGTGCTGGACGACCAAAAACGCCTATAAATACCACCCTTGACCTCCAAAACATTATTTGTGCAACCCTAGCCGTCCCATAACATAACCCAACACCCACACACCCTCTGGAACCCGTTTTTGCATCGAAATCACCATTTCCAAGCTTATTCCATCATCACCTCTTCATTTCAAGGTGTGTTCTTCAAACCCAAACCTTTAAATGATTATGTTTTGCTCCCTAAACGTCCAGACCTGACTTATAAATGTTTTTATCTTTGAAAATCCATCTAAAACCATTTTTAAACAAACCCACACCTTTACATGTGTTATATGTGTTATATATGCTTAAAGATAGGATTTTTAGGGTTGAATCATGATTGTTCTTATGTTATTTTGATGTTTATTGCTGAGATAAGTTAGTATGATGATGTCCTAGGAGTTTGGATGGTTTTGGTGGTGTATTGTTGATATTTGATATTTTGACCCATTTGAAGGATTTTAGACAATTAAGGATATTATGAGGCGTGTTGTTGATTGAATGATGTTAGGGTTTGCTCTAGGATGATGCTAGAACAGTAGGATGCTATCGGACAACGTGATTATGTGGTTAAATCTGAATATTTGCTATTTAGGGTAAGTTCTTGCATGTTGATGTGATGTTTACATGCTAAGTTGCCATTTTGGGAAAACGCTTGCATTCGGGACTGTTAGAATGATGAAAACTTAGGGGTTTTGCTGGAAATATGTTTGTTAATGTGTTAGGATGATTATTGGATGTTTTTACATGTTTCGGATCTGATCTGGAGCGTTAAACGCGCGAAATTGCATTGTACAGCTACTACAGGCGAGTAGCACCCTAATCGCATGACTGTATAGGCGATTAGGGGTGTACTCGCCAGTAGGAGAAGCCTACTCGTGTATAATACAGGCGATTAGACCCTGTAATCGCCTGTTGACCAGCCCTAATCACGTGTTGACTTTTCCTAATTGCTAGTTTGATTCCTAATCGCGTGTAATGCTGCTGTATGTATATTTTAACATCCCGGAACATGATTTGACGCCTAGGAACATGATAGGAACCCCGGGATTCACCCAATGACTTAGTAACACGTATTCGGACCTGTTTATGCGTTAAACGGATATTATGCTAGACTAGGTGAACTGTTGCGCGTATTAAATGTTTAATTGCACATGTGGCATGTTGTCTTGTATTTGCCTAACACGTGGAATGTCGGGTCACCAATGGGATGTCGAGTCTTGTCTTACGTTGTCTGGTTGTTGGTTAAACGTGCTTTTCAAACACATATGGTCATGGACTGGACTTAGGGACTAATGAACCCGATGGGTTATTAGTCTAACTTAACACATATCTTATGATAGGTCGCCAACAGTTGGGGCTATCATATCTCATAAACGGTTTACTCATATCACGCATACGGTTTACTCTTAAACGGAATACGCAACCTAAGGTGAGTTCACGGCCCCACATTTTACAGTTTTTACTTTCGGGGTGAGAAACATGCTTACAAACTCTTTTATGACTTATGACTTGTTAAACTCTTATGACTTATGACTTGTTATCACGTTATACTATGGCTTACTTATCTTACTATACGGTTCATCGAAAATCCCTTGAAACCACTAACATGGGTATATGGCGGGGGAATGTGGATAGCGCTATTGGGAACTGACAAGCCCCACTCGACGGCTGGAGGCCGTGCGGGTGCATATTGTCTCTAAACAACACAAGGTCTACCGGCGATGACGGTAGCCCATAGGAATAAGGGTAACACTCGGCTTAGTCAGCAATGGTTTCACCCGTATGAGTATCTTATTCTGCGCCTAGCTAGCGTTCTTATAAAGCATAGTAGTAATTGTGATGGAAACGATTTTTGATGGATCACTGTAAACATTTAATTAAAACCTGTGAACTCACCAGCATTATATGTTGACTCTTTTAGCATGTTTTCTCAGGTCGCTAAGGTAGCAGCATATGGATAGGCGCACGTGGTCGCACTGGAGTCGTCTCGTGTCTAGGGTCTCATCTGCACGTTTTGGGATTATGAACTTTGAACTTATGTTTATTTATGCATGACTTTTGTAAACTTTAAAATGCTTCCGCACTATTAAAAGTTGGTTTTAAACTTATGCATGGTTTTGTTTACGTATGTTTTTACATTTAGACGTCGTTTATTGTGACCGTTGACTTGGATCCTGGTATGTCACACGCCTCGCGGTAGAACTCCGCAGGTGGAAATTTGAGGGTGTGACATGACGGATGTCACAGAACCGAATGTTCATGAGTTGTTCGTGAACTTAATAGAATACTAATAAGGAAAAAGTCTAAGAGTCTAAGGTAACTAAGGTCTAAGGCATTAGGGTTTGCTAAGTCGATTTGGGGAATTAGAGTTTTTATGATAAGTCGAATTAATATAAAATAGATAGTATTTTTATAAAATGACATGATTATACAATTATGGCTCGTTTTATATGTCAACACGCACATATACAAACGTATAAATACACCCTTTTTAAAAGAAGAGATAAAATAAAATAATAATTGATAAGGACTGAAGGTTAAGCTTCAAAATAGACGAAGGACTAAAATTGACAACTTTTTAAAAGATGAGGGTGACTGATGTCACAGTCTCCCCTACTTTAGAAAATTTCGTCTCGAAATTTCTTTCAAGTGGAGGTTACTATGAAACAAGAGACGTTGTAAAAGTCAACTTGATTTTTAAAGATAATTTCATCATTTATGATTTGACAAAATTCAAAATGGTTGTCTAATATCCAAAGTAAAAGTTTCAAAATCTTTGACAGTTGACCCGAAGTTAGAATTTAGAAAGTTAAGAGTTTAAATGAGAAAGGTTATGGGAATGTGTAACTGGTGAGGGAAAAGGCACTGATGAAGGTAGTCTTCCATACTTTAGAAAGGTTTCAGCCCGAACTTTATTATAGACAAGCAACAGGATTTCAACTAACAGAGAGTGTAAGAGTATACATAGTCTAAGGGTTTCTGAAGCGGTGGTCAACAAGAAAGGCTCCAACAAAACTAATTGAAACTTATGTAAAATGTTCTTATCGGAAATGCTAGCTATAAGTTAACGATCTAATGACAAGGTAATTATAAAGTAATGGGTAGGTTCTTGGTTAGACTCCTAGTTCGTTCCCGCAGTATCGTTTATACTTATATATAGGGTGTACCGCAGCTGACCCACCACACTCCCGATACTTTGGACTCGTACTGATTATCTACCAGCAACCTAAATAGAATGTCACACCACCCTCATGCACCTATAAAATCCATGATTGCGTTCCGGACCGTAATCATCGATTTACCTTACACTAGGGTGATATGCTTTTCCATAACCCTATCCTAAGTAAAATCGGAAACAAATGCGTGCAATCAAGATATGCTAAGTAATTGATACTATAATGAAACAATGACATGGTTAGAGGTCCTTCCCTTTCGGGTTTACCTTTTAACCGTAATGAGAGTAATATGTAAGTAATAGTCATGGTTAGAGGTTCTTCCTTTTCGGGTTCACCCTTAACCGGTAACTTCTGTTCACACCATTGGTTCTAAACACTCATATTGATAGACTCTGAGGCTTACACCGTTCCCCTCGGATTGAAGAAATACTCTAATCCGAGTCGTACGTGGGCACTGCCTTAAATCTCATACGAGTTATCAACTAGTATGTTCGTCGGCCATGATGATGAACAAAATAATGTAAAGTATAACCGGGTTTTGCTCATAACAGAGAAAGAGAAAAAAAATATATGCATACCAAATATGCGTTCATGTAAGTATATAAGTATATCATAAAATTTCGATTGAAAGAATAGTATAACTTAAATCAAGTAAATCGCACAATTTGCACAAAATGAAAGTAAACGAGTTAAATTAATGCTCAAAACTAGTGTTGTAAGAATAACTACTAATAACTAGTGCGAGAATAGTTGCGAATAACGCGTGAAAATAACTACCAACAAAAGAATAATACAAAAATAATAAGATAATGTTCGGACGTAACTATAAATAGAATGGTGTAAAAAATAAATACTGAAATTTACTGTAAATGAAAGTGCGCAGAACAGACGTATAGTTTACTGGTATGAGGATAACTTTTTTGGAAACTGAAGAATGTTTTAAGTTCAAAACAGGTTCACTTGAAAAGATTTCGTATATAGGTACACATTTTCATGTGTTTACGAGAAGTCGATTTTGAAAAGTGTTATAAGGTATATTATTAGTTGCAAATTTCTCCCGAAAACATATATTGGATACGTTATATGAAAACATGCAGATTTACATTTGATTTGTAAAATATGCAATGCAAGTTTATAAAATGCAAGATGAAACCATTTCATGAAGTGTGTGTAAATCTAATGTGTTTCGAAAGACCAAGATTTAAAATGGCGTGAAGGTTGTGAATGAGCCCAGATGCCTTGACGAATTTTGGAAAATAAAATTTTCTGTATTTAAACATTTTTTTAACTTCTGGGTTGAAAAGTCAAAAATTTTTAATTGTTATGAAATGTTGAGAAAATCGAAGTGTTACCCGTTAAGAGCATGTTTGGCTCTCCTTATTTCCACCTCCTTATAACTTATAACTTTTCCAAAAAGTTAATAAGTTACAAAAAGTGTTTGGCAAAAGGAATATGACTTTTTGTTTTAACTTTTTGTAAGCCTATGATAAGTTGTTTTGGAAAAGTAAGGGAAGAGTGACTTTTTGAACCTCCTTATAACTTATTGATGGTTATTTACCCACATGCCCTTATTATATCCTTACACCTTCCCTCCTTATACCCTTTTTGATCATTTTACCTAAATAAGTTAAACCAAACACTTTTTTTACAAACTAACTTATCAACTTATTGTTTTTCCCCATCACATAAGCTAATCCAAACACTTTTTTAAAAACTCCTTTTTAAAAAGTCATAAGTTAATAAGTCCTTTTAACAAAAAGTCCTTTTTGCCTCAAATAACTTTATCCAAACATGCCCTAAGACTGGGTAAACTTGAAACCTTTTAAATTTTCAAACTTTTACGAAATTTATACATTGAAAGATTGTTTGTTTGTAAGGATCGTTAAAGCATCTCTTTGGGTTCATAGCGGCTACTTGTTTCAAGGCACAAGGTGTATATAAAGTGTGTACTAATCTGGTGAAATTGAAACTTCAAATGATAAGTAAAACATAAATATCAATCATAAACTTTGAGATTGTTTCCATAGGAAAATTTGATTAACTCAAGTATTTGAAATTTCCCAGTGACTTGTGGGGGCGTACTTTAGCCTATAAGTGAATGCTCATCCCAAGAGTTCCCAGGTAGGTATACGGGTCCCTCGTCTGATTGGGATTTATACGAAATACCAGGCCTAGACAGAAAACTCAGGATACGGGCGCTCACCCTTCCAGGTTGCACGTGCCCCATCACTAGTGAATTCCAAAACTTTAGCGAGATTAAAAACGAGATGCAGAAATAGATCCTTGAGATGTGGATTTCACTCCTAACTCAAAGATGTATTTCAAAATTGAAAACGATTATGGAATTAAACTAATCACTAAGTTAAGGATATCACTCCCAGCTTAGTGGTTAAGTTTCTTTTTGAAGGAAATACTCTTTGAGGTGTGGATGTCACTCCTATCTCAAAGATATATTCCTAAGATAAATAACATATAGAGGAGTGAAACTAATCACCAAGGTATGGATGTCACTCCTAACTTGAAATACGAGTGTATTCTTCTCCAAGCAAAATACCGAAAGAATATTGAGAAAGAATCATAGCGAAAATATCTTGAAAGAAAGTATAAGAATAAGAGTAATATACATGATAGGACTCGTGAAAGTAAACTTAGTTATAGACTAGGCTAAAAGGCATTCTAATAACCTAATTCCCTATAACCATGGCTCTGATACCAATCTGTAACACCCCAACCGATGGCGAAAACATCGAGGTGTCACGTAGTGACGATTGTTCAATAGCTCATGGACTAGAAATGTAAATTTTGATACATTGAATTTAATAATTTATTATATTGAAAGAAATACAACAATTACAACTAGCAATCTAATATTAAAATACAGTAAATCTCAGTCTAAGTCTAAGTTCCAAATGCTTAGAAGTGATCTTATAAGAACCTGAAACATGTACGAAAATAATTTGGTCAATACAAAAATGTATTGGTGAGCATACCCGTTTGATACATATAGTAAGGAGAATTTAGCAATTCATGTGTTATTTTGCAAAATGTAATAAGTGGTATCCGGGTCAAATCAACCCTATGAAAAGAAACGAAATATATATAGTATGCGCTAGTAGTAATGCAATACATAGCAATGACAAGGACTCTCAACAGAGTCATAAGGGTATATACCATTAAAATGCCAGGCCGCAACAGTTAATGATTTGACAAATCATAGATACACGAAATGACACAAGCAAACACACATAAGAGTTGCTTTTTAGTAACAAGAAATAGAAACTTGATAATAGATACATGAGTCACCCCAAAATAGTAAAACAGTAAAAAGGGGAAAGATATACTCACAGTTTGCGAAAGCGATCCAAATCCAACTTAAGCGTTCGTGAGTTAAGTAATGGGAATTCCGAGGAATTCAACCTATAACGTAATAGAATACTAATAAGGGAAAAGTCTAAGAGTCTAAGGTAACTAAGGTCTAAGACATTAGGGTTTGCTAAGTCGATTTGGGGAATTAGAGTTTTTATGATAAGTCGAATTTATATAAAATAGATAGTATTTTTGTAAAATGACATGATTATACAATTATGAATCGTTTTATATGTCAACACGCACGTATACAAAACGTAAAAATACACCCTTTTTAAAAGAAGAGATAAAATAAAATAATAATTGATAAGGACTGAAGGTTAAGCTTCAAAATAGACGAAGGACTTAAATTGACAACTTGCTAAAAGATGAGGGTGACGGATGTCACAAAAACGATAACCAATTTTAAGTTAAATCAGATGTTTTCAGTTTTCAATAGATTTTGGTTCGGTTTTGTCTATTTTTTGGTTTGGTTTCGGCGAACGGTTTAGTTATTGTTCACTCCTAGATGTCGTTAATCACGTAGTACATAAAAAAATTTAAAATAAAAAAATAGTAATACTATACTCAAATTAAAGATAATAAAATGTTCATTATTATCATGTAATTTTTTTTATAAAAATATAAATGTATGAAAAATAATATGACTATTTAAAAATCATGTCGGATGGTTTGCTTAAAATAAGGAAAAGAAGATTGACTATAATTTAAATAAGCAAAAGTTAAGTAAAGTTTAAGGGATTAAAGTGTAAGTAAGACAGGGTATTAAAATGTAAATAATGTATGAATGACTATTTTACCCTCATTTCATGGTTATTAATATAGGATAGATTATTATTAGATATTTAATAAAATATTTATAGATTGCCATAGATAGCCCTCACCAACGAAATAATAATAAAATAATAAAAAAGTAATTAAAAACTCAAACTGTAGTGAAGTGTAGTAGTAGTGGAGTAAAATTCAGAGCTATAAATTCTCATCTTCCTTCAAATTGTCTCTCCACAACTCCCAACACCCAACCCCCTAACCCTCCCGTCACCGGAATATTATTAATATTATTATTATTATTATTGTTATTCATTCACTCACCACCTCCGCTCACTACTCTACAATTCAACGGTAACGGTATCGCCGTCACCATGAATACCTCTTTCTCCTTCCTCCGTCTTTTCACGGCGTTTGCATGTTCTCAGGCATGTTTTTTTTCCTCTCTTTCAATTCATTTATTTATTTATTTATTTATTTTAAATTGTGAATTGATATCTGTATGTTCATTCGTTTTACTTAATAATTGAAGCATAATAATAATAATAATAATATGAATAAATGAACAGGATATATTAATTTTAGCGGTGTAAAAAAACCGGTTTGGAAACTGAACCGAACTGATATTAAAGTCAAACAGAGTGATTATCTTTAAAAAATCCGGTTATGACTTTTGTTGACCAAGAAACTGTAAATGTAGACTTCCTTGTAAAGTGAAGGTATAAGTGATTAGTGATCATTAACCGGTTTTTAGATTATTAGTTTGAGGAATTTGGTTATTTGAAGCAAATGCATGGCATAACTTAGCTTAGCTTGTTGTCTGTTTACCTTTCGTATGTAAATTCGTCCTTTACGATAAGTTTTCCTTTATGTTTATTATTTTTTTTTGTGGAATATTTTATCATTTTAAAATTTTTATAAAAACCAACAATTTTGGAATTTTTAGTCAGTGGTTCGGTCTAAATTTTTTGGTAATTTATTGTTTAGGATTTGTCTGCTTCTGAATTGGTCCTACTGGGTAACCTAGTTTTGTAGCAACTCAACTCACAAGGAAATAGTACATTGATATAAATTCTAATTAAGTTTTGGTTGTTATTTGTTTTTTTCCCACTGTTTTTAAGGAGACATAGGTAGGTTTTTCACGTGGTTTTAGGAGAATATGGTTTAACTTAAATGATGGTCAATGCGGTCCACCCGCGCCTCACTTGTAATTCTTGTTGATATAACTTAATTAAATATTTAACATTAAAGAAAAAAATTGTTATTTCCTCCCAATACTGGCATTGACTTTAGTTGACCAAACTGTAACTGGTTCCAACTCAAAGCGGTTTGGGCAAAGAGACCGAAATGTATATAGAGGTGTATGAATGTGTTTTTTTTTTTTTTTTTTTTTTTTGAAAAACTGGTTCGGGTTATAAACAGAATTGGGTTGGTGAATAAAAAAATATCAGTTTGTAAAAAACCAGGTCGGGTTATAAACAGGTTTAGTAGGGACAATGTTTGAACCTATCAAATCGATTGGGGTCAGGTTCAACCAGTTTGGGACAAAAAAAAAACGGTTTTTTACATGTTTTTCAAATCGGGTCGGTTCAAACCGGTTTATTTTACACCTCGTGATCATTAATTGTTAAAAGAGCTCATTTTTTTTGGAACATTTTAACATTTTTAAAGTTTTTATATAAACTAATGATTTTGAACTTTATTAAAACCGAACCGTTCTGGTTAGTTTGGCCGGTCCACCTGACTCAACCAACCCAAATCGGTTTGGTTTGTGGAATTTGGATCCGAAGTTAGTGGTTATGTCTAAAATCTGTGGTAAAGTCGGCTGAATGGACGCGAAGGTACTAAATTTGTAGGTTTGTTCTTGTGTAGACACTAAATTTGGTAATTACTATGTACTGTCTAACTGCTTTTAAATTGGTCCTACTAGATAACCTAGTTTTGTACCAATGGGGTGGTGGTCCATTGGCAAAGGCAAAGCCTTTAAAACACCTAGGTTGTGGAAGGTCTTGGGTTCAAGTCCCACAGGCTACATGATTTAAAAAAAATTAACCTTTCAAAAAAAAAAAAAGATAACCTAGTTTTGAAGGAACTGAACTCACAAGTAAACAGTAGATTGATATAAATTCTAATTAATTTTCTTGTTTTTTTCTCCCTGTTAACAAGGAGGTTTAACTGAAAAAGATAATGTAGTTTAAACAATTAATGATAGTTTATTTAATTTCAAATAATATGTACTAATGCACATATTTATGACTAAAATTATAATACCTAGGTTATCTCTTCTTATTTTACAAAATTAATTAATTTAAAGGTTTCAATTTCTTCAACTGGATAATAATTTGTGATTTTCAAAATATGATGGTGGACCTAATTCTATCATCTTCCATGTGAATGGACCATGAGTACATGATTTTTTTTTTTAATTTTCAAGTCAATATGCATTTATAACTGTACTGATAAGGTTTATTATCAAATTTGATATGCATTTAAATTTGATATAGTTGTGATTCTCGAAAAGGTTTATTATTATTATTAGGGAAATTGGATTTTAATAACCTAAGCTATTCGAAATTGGTCGTTGGCACTCCAAACTAAAAAATTGGCTATATATAACCTGTACTATTAACCTATTGGATTATGACACCCAATTTTAGTTAAGTCACTAACGCAGTTAGTGTTTTGGCTGACGTGGCACCCCCAAACTAACTGGGTTAGTGACTTAACCCAAATTGGGTGCCAGAATTCAATATGTTAATAGTACAGGTTATATATGGCCAATTTTTTAGTTTGTGGTGTCAACGGCCAATTTCGAATAGTTTAGGTTATTAAAATCCAATTCCCCTTATTATTATTTAATATTGTTGTTGTATCATCCGTCTTTTATTTTCATCACATCTTATATAACATCATCATACTCAGTTAATCCCACCAATAGCAAAGCTAAGGTAGGGTCTGAGGAGGATAAGATGTAGAGTGTAGACAGCCTCAGTGAGACCCCCGGCTCAATAGTGGTTTTGTATCAAGCCTTAAGCCTTAGACATAAGGCACATAACACTTAGCAATCGGGACAAACCCGACTGATGCATGTACCCCCTTGTCTTTTGGCTATCAACGCCACCGCCTAATGCATGATTAACCGTTAGTCATTTTTAACGTTATTTTTACGAAATTAGTAAAATAACGTTAAAATTAGTGCAACTTTACTTTTGCCCCCCGAGGGCCACACACACATATATATTATATTATATTATATGGGTACAACCGTAAGCGTGGCTAACTGTTTTTGCTCACTCCATGAATTATTGATTTATAATTAAATAAATAAAGTCAATGCTCTCATTGCAAAAAGAAATAAAAATAAAATCATGTGATGTGTTCGTGATCTACATGTCATATTGTTAAGTACATTTGGTAATCATATGAAGTGCCAGAAATATCATTAGATTGACTTGAATGCACAAATCGTTCTGTATTATGTACGTCTCATTCTGTATTTATTTATTCTGATGTGCCAGGTGAGAGTGTTGAAAACTTGTGTTCACAAAAGAAATTGTGGCCACATTTTAATTTCAGGCCTTTTGTCATTAAAAATTTTGATGAAATTTATTCTACCATGTGACACAGGGAAGATAGCACCCCAAATACTATGCAACTATTTTTTTGAATTCTTTAATTTAATTAGTGGGCCTAAAGTCCTTGCTTTTTTATTTTAAACCCTGGGTATACATTAATCATTTCTATCAGTTAATATAGTGTTCAGATAATCATGGTTTAAAAAAAAGGGTGAGGCGTGCGCCTCAAGGCGAAACGCTAAGAAAACGAGTCTAAGGCGCGCCTCATGGGGTTCAGAATGTACATACGCCTCTAATGGCTGAGGCGCTAGGAAAATGTGCGCCTCAGGTGGTTTAGGCTATTTTTGTTGTGTTTTTTTTTTCTTTTTTCTTTTTTGTGTGTTTTAGACTTTTTGGGTCAATTATTTTATTTTTGATGTGTATATTTTATGTTTTAGACTTTTCTAGGTCAATTATTTTATTTTTTTATAAGATACAAAATTTTTATATTATTTTTTGACTGCGCCTCGGTTCAAGGTTTATGCCTCATGAGGCGAACGGAAAACGCCTCGAGGCTCGTTTCCGTTCTTTTAAACTTTGCAGATAACCAAGCATATGTATACATTAATCGACTAAAATACATCCTTATGTTATAATTCATGTTATATTACAATTACAATATAGAACTCCAAGTAATTTTCTTGATTTCATTTATAATCATTTCTATCAGTTAATATAGTCTTCACATAATCAAGTTTACTTGTTAATACATACTTGCAGATCTTGTTGTTCATATCTCTAGGCAGTGCAGAAAGGTCCGAAACACGAATACTTTTGACTTCTAATGACACATTGAGGTGAAATTTTCTTCAGCTGTACATTAATTTGTTTCCCTTCTACTCATGCGTAGTTTAATGTTATATATATTTCAGTTTTCTTTTCTTTGCATATTTAATATGTAACTTGAACCGTTTGTCACATTTTTACTTTTTAATGAATCTAGTTAATTTACATTTTATTTAGGGAAAAACATGGTGAAAACTATTGTGCAATGTATGATATATGTGGATCTCGGAGTGATGGGAAAGTATTGAACTGTCCTTTTGGCTCTCCGTCTGTAAAGGTAATTAATTCTAACCATCCTTAATAAAATAAAAATAATAAAACTTGATCTCACTAGCTATCATATATTTTTGTTTGTTTTACAGCCAAACGACTTGTTATCAGCTAAGATCCAAAGTTTGTGTCCAACCATTTCTGGATCCATATGTTGTACAGAGGCTCAATTCGATACATTGCGTTCACAAGTCCAACAAGTAAAGCTGTTTTGCATGTATCAAAAGTTTTAAACATATGAATCGTTATAAGTCAACTCCTAGACTTGACGTTCGTCCAATATCTTGATATGCTGTTTTTTCTTGCAGGCCATCCCTTTTCTAGTTGGATGTCCAGCATGCTTAAGAAATTTTTTGAATCTATTTTGTGAGCTTACATGCTCTCCAAACCAGAGTCAATTCATCAATGTGACATCTATTTCTCAGGTATAGTTTTTCACTTTTTCTGTTTTGGTGACTGTGAGAACCCGTGAGTAAACCCACAGGCCCCACAAATTCCCTGCTACCCAATGGGACAAGGTAAAGCGCAGCTTATGCCGGGGAGGTGGTCTTCGGACACAATATTTCTTGACTGTGTGACAGTGGCGGATCTAGAAATTAATTTCAGTAGTAACGTTTTTCATTTTTTTCATTTTAGTAGTCAAGTTTTCCAAATATCGTAAAAAAACAAAGTTTCCACTAATTTTCCACTACGCGCACGAAGTTGAGTAGTAACGGACGCGGCACCTAGCTTCAAGCTAGGTCCGTCCCTGCTGTGTGACACATATGATGGTTCCTTTGCTTATTAAATAATTGCTTTCAGACAAAGAATAATTCGACCGTGGATGGGATTGACTACTATATAACTGACACCTTTGGAGAGGGTTTATTTGATTCCTGTAAGGATGTAAAGTTTGGTAGCGCCAATACTAAGGCTATTGATTTTGTTGGCAGTGGTGCTAAGAATTTTAAAGGTTGTTATTTGCATCTTTTCTCCATGTACTCGTGGATGCATGTAAAATTATGCATGTAATACATAATTTTATTTTGTATATATGTTTTTTTGGCAGAGTTGTTTGCTTTCCTTGGTCAAAAAGCAGCCCCTAAGTTGCCAGGTTCACCCTATAAAATAAATTTTCGGTCGGATGCTGACGTGTCAGTAGGAATGAAGCCTATGAATGTCGGTATATATTCATGTGGTGACACATCACTAGGTTGTTCTTGCGGTGATTGTCCTTCCTCTCCTGTTTGTTCCAGTTCTGCCCCTGAACCACTTCATGAAAAGGGTTCTTGCTCAGTGAGGATTGGCTCTCTTCAGGTTGACTTATAAAACATCTAGTTATCGGGTTATTACAACTTCAAATAGCTTAAGCATATCCGAGTATTGAATATCACACAATCACTTCAAAAACGCATATCCATGCGCACCCTAAAATGATATCATGAACGGCACAATCCTTCTACTATACGTTTAATGATCCAGTTTTAATTCTTTGCAGGCAAAATGCGTTGAATTTTCATTAGCATTAGTGTATATTTTGTTAGCCTCATTGTTTCTTTGGTGGGGTTTGTTTCATATAAGAAAAGAAAGGAGTCCAACTGTGAAATCTAAATCATTGATGAATATGACTAATGGTGGTCCAGTACAAAAGTCCCATGGGGAAAAAGATGAGAATGTTCCCATGCAGGTTCATACTAATTTGCAAATTTGGACAAGTATTGTCTTTTTTTTTTATTTGTGCAATAAATGATAAATCCACACGATGTTGGAGGGTATCCCACAGGTCACAAGCAGGGTTCAGCTCTCAGTCGTGCAAGAATTTATGGCGAACAAATTCAGGTCAGAGCTCATACGGTCAAGCTAAATAGATATACATTATATAAACCGTTACTATCTTGATAAATATATCAATTCTCAGGTTATATGGAACATGGGTTGCTAGACATCCAATTCTTGTATTGTGTTCATCATTGGCTGTTGTTATACTTCTTGGTTTAGGCTTAATCCGTTTCAAAGTAGAGACCCGACCCGAAAAGGTATGCACAAAGACTTGATTAAAGTCTTGCAAACTGTTTTTCACCATATTAGTTTTATAAGATTCTGCTTTTATTCATATCTTTGAACTTGTGTAGCTTTGGGTAGGCCATGGAAGCAGAGCGGCAGAAGAGAAACAATACTTTGACAGCCACCTGGCACCTTTCTACAGAATCGAGCAGGTGAGGTTCAGGTAACCTGAGACCATGATCTGAAATCTATTAATTGCTTCTTTGATAATGTTGTCTTTTTTTTTTCTTTTTTAAATTTGTTAATAGCAAAATCTGATGGCTTTTTACAGCTCATATTGGCTACTAAACCTCATGGTGCACATGAGCAATCACCAACTATTGTAACGGATGAAAACATCAACTTGCTTTTTGAAATACAAGCAAAGGTAATACCATGGATTCCTAAGGAATGTCCGACCTTAAATACCATCAACGTGTTTTGGACACATTGGTTGTGGATGAGAGAACCCCACAATTACACAAGCATGGGTGGGGTAATTCCAGGATGGTGATCCACGTAATAAAAAACAAAGCCTTCACCTCCTAGCAAGTCTCCATCCACGACAATATTGGTTGGTATGAGGGACCGGATGAAACAATTTAAGTTGCCGAAAACTTATAGTTTGATTTTGTTTTTCATGATAATAGGTAGATGGAATTCGAGCAAATTATACTGGATCATTGGTTTCTTTGACGGACATATGCATGAAGCCTCTAGGGGAGGCTTGTGCCACACAAAGTATCCTGCAGGTATTCTTATTGTAATTATAAATAAAAGCGTTAGTAGCCTTATTGTGTAGTTTTGACCAAACTTTAAGTCATGGAAGACAGTTCTCCAAAAATCTTTTGGTAATTTTCAATTATTTTCCAAGATATGCTTAATAATTATCTTCTTTTATTTATTAATACTTTAATAGTTGATTAAACTTTTAACCATATGTTCTTACTGCCTGACAATTTATTTTTCTATTTATGTTGTAGTATTTCAAAATGGACCCTAAAAACTTTGAAAACTTTGGGAAAGTTGACCATGCTGTATACTGCTTTCAGGTACAAATACACGATATATCTGTTGCTTTCCTTTGACTAAATTGACAGCCCCAAATTGCAAACTTAAAAGGATTTCATAAACTTCATGTTATAGCATAGTTGTCAAAGCGCCTAGGCGCTCTCAAGGCGCATAGGCCGAGCCTGGAGCCTAGGCGCAAGGTGCATAAAAAACGAGGACTTTTATAATTAGGCGCATAGTATAAAATACAGTTTTAGGGATTTTAGAGATGTTTTAGGCTTGTTTAGGGGTACATTAGGATGTTTTAGGGTTGTTTAGGACTTGTTCATAACTCATTTAGGATGTTTTAGAGGTTTAGGCAACTTTTAGCCTGAATTTGGCCGGAAATCAGCCTGAAAACAGCCCCGATAGTGCTCCTCAGTGCCTAGGCGCGCGCCTCACAGGGCGTAGCGCACTTGGTGCGCCTGGTTGCGCCTAGGTGCGCTTTTGACAACTATGTGTTGTACTACTATAACTATGTAACATCATTTTTTTTTTACCATTTTCTACTTGTGGTTGTAAGTTTCTTTTATTGGCATCTATCTTGAAAAATCTAAGCTCTCTGAAATTTCTCATTTGTATGATCTATGTTAGCATTACACTTCTGATGAGAATTGTTTGAGTGCGTTCAAAGGCCCGCTAGAACCAAGCACAGCATTAGGAGGTTTCTCTGGTAACAATTACTCTGAGGTAATTCTACAATCACTTTTCTTTATTATAAATGCGCATACGTTACATAGTGACTCTATAATGATGATTTAAAGACAGGCATCTGCATTTATTATAACTTATCCCGTGAACAATGCAATCGATAAGGAAAGCAATGAAACTAAGAAAGCAGTGGCTTGGGAGAAGGCCTTCATTCGGTTAGTCAAGGTTTGTCTTTTTCTTTTTCTATATTTTTATGTTAAACCATAAAGGTATTGTATATTGATAGTGTGTAATAGAGTTACATAGGGACTCTATATGTAGAGTTATAAAATTGCAGTTAAATACTTAAGTAGTCTAATATTTAGTTCAAACTGATGTTTTTTTTTACCTTTAATCTATATTTTTCCTTAAAAAACTTGAAATTGTCATATTCCTCTAAATTTATACAACATTACATCAAAATCTGACTAATTTTGGAACAGGATGAGCTTCTGCCAATGGTGAGATCCAAGAATTTGACACTATCTTATTCATCTGAAAGCTCCATTGAAGAAGAATTGAAGAGAGAAAGTAGTGCCGATGCTATAACAGTTTTGGTGAGTGCATGGTTTGTGTGTGTTTTTATGATCAACTTTAAACACCCTTAATGTATTATTTTATTATTTTATATGCACATTTTCTAATTGGTTTATCTTCTGTTAACTGTTTTTCAGATAAGCTACCTTGTGATGTTTGCTTATATATCCTTAACTTTGGGTGACACTCCTCGCTTCACATATTTTTATATTTCTTCCAAGGTATTGATATGTTTAAGATAATCACTATTATATTTTAACAGTTAGATTTTTCTATAAATTCAATTTTCTATTCCAGGTATTGCTCGGGCTTTCGGGAGTGGTACTTGTGATGCTTTCTGTTATTGCATCGGTTGGTTTTTTCAGTGCAATTGGAGTAAAATCTACACTCATCATAATGGAAGTCATCCCTTTTCTTGTTTTGGCTGTAAGTTTCTTCCTCTTGTTGCCATAATGAGGTGCCGTTGACCATTACTCTGAAAGTCAACCGTGGCAAATTGGAAACAGGTGGGGGTAGACAATATGTGCATTTTGGTACATGCGGTTAAAAGACAGCAGGCGGAATTACCTTTGGAAGGCCGGATAAGTAACGCACTTGCAGAAGTGGGACCGTCTATAACTCTAGCTAGTTTATCGGAGGTTTTGGCATTTGCTGTTGGAAGTTTTATTCCTATGCCAGCATGTCGGGTGTTTTCTATGTTTGCAGGTCAGCCATAGAATTTATGTTATTAGCTGATTGTACAGGTGGCAGTTTTGACCCGTTTTCCAAAGGGATCCTGGTTAAAAGTCATATGAAGCTATTCACATGCCAGTGATATCGTAAAACTCTCTTTAACACCTGGCAATCAGTTGATTTGTTCGCTCAAGTTATTCGATGAGTCACTCCTATGAAACTAGTTAACTTAGAGGTCCAAATATCCCGCTGTCGCCACTAGTCCATAAACTAATGTAATGGGCGGAACCTATTTTGATACTTTTTCCGTTCTAAAATGACTCATTTCAACCTAAAACCATCTTGACCAAAACCCATTTTGACCAAGCACGTTTGATATATTTTGTTTTCAAAAAGACACGTTGAGCTGAATAATTTGACCGAATCCTTTTTGACACGCTCTGCCGTTTTACCAGGCTTACACTCAGATAAAAGTTATTTAGATTATGGTTATAGTAAATTATTAATGTAATAATGTGAACACTTAAAATTGTTTTATAAATAAAAAGGAATAACAAGTGTTCTTGTTTAACTTTGGTTTATGTATATATTTCAGCACTGGCTATTCTCTTGGACTTTCTTCTGCAAGTTACTGCTTTTGTAGCCTTAATTACTTTGGATTTTCGAAGAGCCGAGGACCACAGGGTTGATTGTTTTCCGTTTATAAAAATTTCCAGTTCACTTGCTGATACTGATCAAGGTTTGTAAAGTAACAATTTTATGATAATTATTGCATTATCCTTTTTTAACTTGGTCTGCATAGTAATAAAGGTATCGGAAATCCTTGTCACTGTAGGTAGTGATAAAATAAAATCAGGATTACTTACTCGATATATGAAGGTGATAACATAATTTTCAATCATGGATTAAGTATTACTTCTTTATGTAATAATATTAATTTAAAATTTAAGCTATTTTCAGGAAGTTCATGCACCCATCCTAGGTGTATGGGGGGTCAAATTAGTAGTTGTTTCTGTGTTTGTTGCATTATCATTGGCAAGCATCGTAAGTTAGTCCATTTGAGTATTTTTTCGTCATTTGAAGAACTTTTATCTCGCATCTCTCTCTCCCTCTCTGATTTTTTAATCTATTTTTACAAGGCATTATGTACAAGGATTCAACCTGGTTTGGAACAACAAATAGTTCTGCCTCGAGACTCATATCTTCAGGTTTAAACTTTTGAAATAACTTTTTTTACAAAAGTATTAAACAATTAATCATATAAAGTATTAAACTGTCATTTCTGTTGCAGGGTTATTTCAATAACGTCTCAGAGTATCTCAGAATTGGCCCACCTCTATATTTTGTTGTAAAAAACTATAATTACAGGTATGCTGGATTTTCTTTGTTTACTATTGTTATTGTTGTTCTTGTTCTTGTTCTTGTTATTATTATTTTTATTATTTATTTATTTATTTATTTATTTATTTATTTATTTATTTTGCATACTTGTAAGTTTCATCTGTTAATTTCTGGCTGTCTTTAGTAAATTCTGATATTACCTAGTTTTTTACACCCAACATACTTGTATCCATGTACGCTTAAATGGTTCATTATATGACGTCGTTAATAAACTTAACTATATATTAATGGTGCATAATACTGCTACACAGGGACTATGGTAGTTACACTTAAATACACAACTAGTCTAATACCCTCTTTTTTCACTGTATACTTCTGTTTTTCCAGTTCAGAATCAAGTCAGACAAATCAGTTATGCTCCATCAACAATTGTGATTCAAACTCTCTTTTGAATGAGGTATGTCCGTGATTATAAGGTACTCTTAGAGACCACTGATTTGTTATCATAGGACATATAATTAGAAAATTGTGCAGATGTTGAAATAATAATTACAAAAGCGATTGAAATTATTTACATGCAGATATCAAAAGCGTCTCTGGTACCTAAATCCAGTTACATTGCAAGACCTGCTGCTTCATGGCTTGATGATTTTCTTGTTTGGGTATCTCCCGAAGCTTTTGGCTGCTGCAGGAAGTTTAATAATGGAACTTATTGTCCTCCAGATGATCAGGTTAAATTACTTCCATATCTGCAATAAATGTTTAAGTAGTAAGTAGTAACAATGTTAAAATCTTGTTATCGTATATTGTTTTTTCAGCCCCCTTGTTGTTCTTCGAGTGATGGTACCTGTAGCGTAAATGGAGTCTGCAAAGACTGTATTACGGTAACTACTACACATTTGCTACCTCGTTTGAGTTATTTTATTTTTATATTAATATGCTTAGGATCTTACATGTTACTCATATATAATCTTAGCTGTATTTTGTGCATTTTAGTGTTTTCGTCATTCAGATTTACAAAGCGATCGTCCTACTACAACACAATTCAAGAAGAAGCTTCCATGGTTCCTCAATGCTCTTCCTTCTGCTGACTGTGCAAAAGGTGGCCATGGGGCCTACACCGACAGTTTGGATCTTAACGGTTAGTTCAGCTCACATGTCGTTACTAATATAATTTTTCAGAAAGAAATTTATATCATAGGAATGGTTTTTCTAAATGCCTATTTGCTTGTGAAATTCTTAAAGGTGGCAAAATCGGCGGGTTGGGTAACAACTCAAGAGGGAAATTATTAGTACGGGACGTGTAGTTTTAGACAATTAGACCAGATGTACTCAATTGTATATAACATTTAAATAGTCTAAGGGTATTCATGTGTAATATGTCTCTCTCAATATGGAAGCCTATTGTAACCACTTCACATACACGATCAATATGGTATCAGAACTAAGTTAGTACCAAGCACTAAACCCTAGAAGCACATACAACATGGCTAAACCTGAATTTACACTTAAATGCTTGTCATCGCCATGGCGCTTTCATCACATCCGAGAAGACCTCTCACAACTCCCACTTGTTTTCCTTTACCCACACTCCAATCATGGTTATTGGAAGACCTCAATGCAAGTATACAACCCTTCCTTGTTACAGATTATCTAGTTGGACATATGTACGAATCAATCCCTTGATCATCCGAACATATACCAAAGCCACCTTTGCTCCCAATTACCAAATTTTGAAATCCAACTATGCGCGTGTATGTAGTTTATCTACACCATCTCATAAGCCTCTTTTCGTCATGTCCAAGGCGTAACTGCTTGTGATCACTAGCTTTCCCTATAACGGATAACCAATCCACCACTAAACTTAAATATCTTCTAGGGTGGTGAATTTCACAACTTGTCTCCTCACACTAGTGAGCAAAATGGCTTTGTTGAACATTGCAATCTACATGCCAATATGCCATTAAAACCAGTCTCACCCTCCTTGCTCAATCTGGTGTTAACTGTATACTTAATTAATTGCATGCCATCCCATACATGAACCACACAACCACTCTTTTTGTCATTTTTTTATAAAATCTTTATTACATGAATAATCTAAACCTTGTTTGCAGGCTTTGAGGATGGTGTTATTAGAGCATCCTCCTTCCGTACATATCACACACCCCTGAACAAGCAGGTAGCATGAAATATATTAAAAATTAAACCATGTAATTTCAGTCATATTCTTAAATGATCAGGATTTTTTTTGTTCAGGTTGATTTTGTCAACTCAATGAGGGCTGCACGAGAGTTTAGCTCAAGGGTCTCCAACTCCTTAAAGGTAATACCGTGATACATCATTTACACATGCAATGCCTCATTATCAAGTTGTCTGTATTTGGATATTTCTGCCCATTTAATATCCAAGTTGTCAATTTCGTTTGTGCTTTATCTCAAACAGATTAAATCAGAAAACTCAGGTAAAAGACGAATGTGTCAAACGTGTTGTAAATGCTCAAAGTGTTTGTAATAAATTTTGTTCAATGATTTAAATTTATTATTTGTAATAAAAATTGAATATGAAAGTATGTAATCACTGTTAACACAACACATTAATTGTTTATAAAAACTTGTCTGCGGGTCGACCCAACCCTCCCTGCCTGTTTCGGATCTCAGCCCTACCCTAGGCTGTTACCCAACCTGTCTGACCCGCTCATCTTACTATCTAACCTTTTTAATGCCATGTTTTCGTTTCTAAGAGTTACTTCGTTGTGCAGATTGAGGTTTTTCCTTATTCGGTATTTTACATGTTCTTTGAGCAATATCTTGACATATGGAAGACAGCATTGATCAGTCTTGCAGTAGCTATTTGTTAGTGATTTTACAAATTCTTTTAATTAAATGGATTCGCTTGCTTTTCAAAACCCTTAACTTACTTTACATTAATTTACAGGCGCCGTATTTGTTGTCTGCCTGATTATTACATGCAGGTAAGTTTTGGAACTCATGATCTGATTATTGTGACTTAAATCTTTGAGCATATTATCTCATATATTACAATTTGTTACATAATTTCTTAAATATTTTGAATATGCTACGTATTCAAACATATGATTATCTAATTGTTACAACTTCAAATAGTAAAGACTACTTGGTGGTTCATTTGGGACTCCTCCAATTCTTATGAAGGGTCAATTTGGTTCTACTCAAATCATACAATGCGTCACTCTTATAAAGCTTGCTAACTTAGAACGGGTCCAAATATGTCACTACCACAGTCACCACCACCTCCTAGGTGTTAAGTGTACCAGTACCATCATGATCCTCACTGCCGCCAACACCACACAACATCACCATCACCATCACCACCGGTTAACCAATATTTATACATTCTACGACGACTCATTCAAATCCGAGTCACTTTTGGTCAGACCCTGAGTTGACCAGGACCAAATTGATATTTTGTATCATATTTTATTCAAAACTTATTTTGACCCGTTACTACCTGACCAACATAATCACTTTCAAACGCACATTCAACACCCCCTACGTCTAACCTCTTCCTTAGTAGGATGCTAATTTTTCTCTGTTTTCATTTCAGCATTTGGAGCTCGGGAATTATTGTTGTTGTGTTGATGATGATTCTTGTGGATCTCCTGGTATATTTAGTTGTTGTTGCTTTCTTTTTATATTTATAGGTTTATTATTTTTTGTTGAAATGTTTATATTTTAATTTTGCAGGGAGTAATGGCTGTTCTCAACATCCAACTGAATGCTGTTTCTGTTGTTAACCTTGTAATGTCAGTGGGTATTTCTGTAGAGTTTTGTGTACATATAACACATGCTTTTTTGGTAAGTAATACTTGGCAACACATAATATCTTGCTTCTCTATGTTTTCGTCATTACGGATGACTTTTATCAAGTGTCAAATGGTCATTTCTGACTGCTACTTTACTTTGTTGGCAGGTTAGTAGTGGAGATAGAGATCAGCGGACAAAGGAGGCTTTGGGTACAATGGGTGCTTCAGTTTTCAGGTTTCCAGTTATCTTTTTTTTTTCTGCGTTTTCTTTTTCACTCGTGTGCACTTGTGGGCAGTGGCGGATCTAGAAAATAAAACAAGGGGTAACATTTTATAAAAAAATAATTTAAGGGGTAACAAAAAAATTGTTTTAGGGGTAACATTTTATAAAAATACCTTAAAAAACACCACTTCGCCAGGAAAATCAAGGGGTAACAGATATCCCCTCTGCCTTAATGTTGCATCCGCCCTTGTGCGTGGGGGGTGTTCAAAACATGAAACTATGATATTTCTTTTGGCTTTTTTTTTTTTTTTTTTTTTTTTTTTTTTTGCAGCGGAATAACATTAACAAAGCTAGTGGGAGTTATCGTCCTTTGCTTCTCAAAAACTGAAATATTTGTGGTATCACTCTACTTGTGAATATTCACCACGATTTCAACCCATTCACTTATGGGTCGATTTGAGCTGTGTATCATCTCAAATGGGCCGAAAGTTACCCAAAGTCTGTTTATAATGCATACACTCCTAAATTTTTCTTTGTTTTATTTATCAAATATTTTGTTTGTTATAAATTGTTTTTGTAAAACCATAAATAACTTAATAATTACTTAAAAAGACATATGGCATTTGTAGTCCAACCTAGTCTGTTTCAGCCCGTACTACAAATGACCCATAACCCAACCTGCCAAACCATTTTTCTATGTTTCTACAAACTTATTTATATTTTGCAGGTTTATTACTTCCAAATGTACCTGGCCTTGGTTCTCCTTGGTTTTTTGCATGGGCTGATATTCTTACCAGTAAGTTGTCATGAATACATACATAAGCTACTGTTAAACTTTTTCTAAACATGTTAACCGCAAGCTACTTAATTTCTGTTTGCAGGTGGTACTAAGCATGGTTGGGCCACCTTCGAGACGAATTCTGGTAGACCAGAAAGATGATAAGAAGTCTTCCACTTCACCATCATCATAACTTGTTAAGTGATATATTTGGCCCGAGTGCAACGATTGTTGATGTATATAGTGGTACCTCAAGTTATTGATGAACATAGGTGTAACTTGACTTGTGGTCGCGGGTTTATCTATATATCATAAACCACATGCATTTTGTAACTTGTTTATGAATTTGGTTTTCGTATCTAAGGCAGTTGAATTGGGTTGCGCCCGGTGGTGGTGTGGCTGGTAGCGGTATTCGTCTGCCCGTCAGTAGAAAAAAACATGGTGTCTTGGTTCACAAAAGTAGTGGGTTCGTAACTCTTAATGTATGAATATATATTATATATTATATATTCATTAAAAGGGGGTGGCGCCCAGGTCTGTAAACGAACCAAATGTACACGAACATATAATTGAACAAAATTTTTCCCATGCTCGTTCATTAAGAAAATGGACATGCTCGTGTTCGTTTAAAACTAAACGACCAGTTTATGAATGTAAACAAACAGCTCAAACGGGCATAACTTAATAAACGAAGACAGGCAAACATAAGGTACTGTTGTTTAATTACAATAAGTTCCAATGTAAAACCCATTTTTATTGTTCGAAAGCTCAATTACAAAATAGTTATATTTATATAAGTAGTTAGAAAATCTCTCTTTTATGTTTATATAAATATAATTACATATCATGAGTTTATTTAAATGTAAATAAACAAACATAAATGAACGAACATTTACGAACATAAATGGACGAACAAAACGTGTGTTTATGTTCGCTCGTTAATTAAATAAATGAACAATTCATGAACGTTTAGTTCGTTTAAAGGCCTAGGTGCGCCCATAAAAATTTAGGAATTTTCTTCTTGTTTTTGCTTTTATTTTTTTTTATACATATTAAAGTTATTTCCATCTACATTTGTACTCTTCTAAGGGGGTGAAAGTTTGTTTGCTTGGCCACTTGCTCCATTATCAGTAGGTACTATAGTTTAAAGCTTTCATTAGCAGTGCTCTTATATGCTTACTTATTAGGATTCCTTTAGCTATATTTTACTGCTACATGGATTGTTATCATGGAGTTGGGTTAGCCTCTCTATTCTCATATTCTACAACTATTGGGTTTCCTATTAAGGGGCATTTTTGTTATATTTGAAAAATATTAGCAGAAAAGTTGACTAATATCCACTTTAGGGACCAAACATGTTATGTTGCTACAAACTATTGTTCTAAGCATGTAATTTATAAAGTTAGGGATTAAAACCATAATTTAAACATACTACCGTTACCGTATGTATAATTTACTTAATCTTTTATGCGCATACATTTAATGGAGTTCGTTTTTTATAGTCTCTTGGTTGGTGGTTGGGATAACATATCAAATCATGTTGTATTTTCGAGTTTCATTTAACGAAAGAAAAGAAATGATTTGAAAGGATGTTTGCAAAAATCGTGTTCCGGAGTTTTTTAAGGGGGACGGGGCGTCACCAGAATTAGTCACGGGTACCCCACTACCAGCATGGTAACACCGCCGCCACCCATGCTGGTAGTGGTCCCGTAAACCAAGTTTTGGTTCTAGTTAACGGGTTGGTACCCGTGATTTCTCTCTCTTTGTCTCTATCTCTCTCATTGATTGTGGGTAAATAATAAGTGAAGTGTTGCCACCAAAAAATGTTTTAGTGAAGGAAACCAGTGAAATGACGTGACAATATATAATTGGTTGAAATCAATGAAGTTGAAAAAACTCACGGGTAATGCCCCGTCCCCTCTAAGGAGAGAAAATGAGGGAAATGGAAGGAAATTTTTGATTCATTTCCTTCATTTTTCATCCTTCCAAATTAGAGAGATTTGAAAGGAAATTATATTTTTAACATAAATTTATTACTTTTCTCTTAATTTAAATTTTCCTTTCTACTCGCTTTTTTTTTTCTCTCTTTAATTCTCTTTCTCTTCTATCCCTTCATTTGTTAAATTCGAGAAAACAACGGTTTAGGCGCTAAATGGGTAAACATGTAACCTTTTATACACTTAATGGGCCAGGTCCTTTTTCTACTATTTCAAATAGATTATGACAATAATTATAAATACTAACTAGGTTTTTATCCAGCCGTGCGTTGCGGCGGCGTCAATATAATTTAAAAATAATTAAGTGATGACATAGCGTTGCGACATTTCAAATTTCAAATCAAACCTAAATTAATTTTCATTGTGTTCGTGATATTAGTTTATCATACATAAACTTTCCACCTAAATTATTGCGTATGCTTGTGAAATTTCTGTGGTACCCTAATAATAGCATCATTTTACCAAGAATCTCCTGCGGTACGCGACACATGGTGGAGATGGCGCACGGTAGATGTGGTCGGTGATACGCGCGTTGCGTGTTTTTCACATGACGTGTTAATGCGGATTTTGGTAACCGACAAAGGCATAGAGACTAATCGTGGACAACGAGAAAATACAAAAGTGGCAGTCGCTACGCGGAGAATACCAGGAATCTCCCGCGGTCCGCGGCACATGGTGGAGATGGCGCACAGTAGATGTGGTCGGTAGCCGGCTGCGTACGTTAGAGTGAAGCAACTACTCATTTCGTGGTCGTTAAATATATAGATAATAAACGAACAAAAACCAAACCCGTGTGAAATCGGGTAAAAAAACGCATTATGTCGGGGGCCAAAATGGGAAAAAAACCTTAGTAAAAAAGTTGGTCGCCAAAACGGGAAAAAAAACTTAAACAAAAAGTAAAAAAACATTGTGTGGCGAAAATGAGAAAAAAAACTTAACAAAAAGTTTGGTGGTCAAAATGAAAAAAAATAGTTAACTAAAAAAACATTATGTGGCCAAAATGAGTAAAAAAAACTTAAATAAAAATTTGGTGGTCAAAATGGGAAAAAAAAGTTAATAAAAAAAGCAAAAAAAAAAAAAATGTGGCCAAAATTGAAAAAATGAAAACCTAACTATACTATAACTATTCCTTAGGTTCTATTATTAATATTATATAATTAAATAATTTTTTTATTTAAAAATTGTCAATACAAAGTAACATTTTTTTAATGGCTAATTACTCAGCCCTTATCACCTTTAATTATTCTTCCTTTTTATCACCTGTGGGAGGATCGAACCCTTAACCCCTTTCTTTACATAATCACTCATACACCACTCGGCCATAGCCTCAATGGCCATGTATTCATATTTTATTTTCACACTTCAACTCCTGCACACGCCATATATTCTTAGAGTCGTGACTTAACACACAATATGGTCCCATATTTGATCTTGAGTGTGACGCATCAAGCACAAAAAGGCAATTGGTCAATTATATAGTTTTTCTATTTCATTATATACCATATAAAACAAAGCCAAAAGGGTAAACTTCATCAAATACTACTTGAATTAAAAAAAAAAAAAAAAAATTCTAGAAAAACACTGTAGCTATTTAAAACTTAGTGAACTAATAACTTCGAACAAAGCTAAAATAGTAACTTCTATTTGTTTAGTTCACTTGAGTCTAATTGTTACTTGAAATTAAATTCAGTTACTTGCTAGAAAATTAGAATGAGAGTTTGATTTGAAAGGCCCGCTTACGGCTGTGCGCATATAATGTATATATGTGTGGCCCTCGGGGGCAAAAGTAAAGTTGCACTAATTTTAGCGTTATTTTACTAATTTCGTGAAAATAATGTTAAAAATGACGGACGGTTAATCATGCATCAGGTGGTGGCGTTGATAGCCAAAAGACAAAGGGGTACATGACCAGTCGGGTTTGTCCCGATTGCTAAGTGTTATGTGCCTTATGTCTAAGGCTTGATACAAAACCACCATTGAGCCGGGGGTCTCACTGGAAGCAGTCTCTCTATTCCCACGGGGTAGAGGTAAGGCTGTCTACATCTTACCCTCCTCAGACCCTACCTTAGCTTTTACTTTAGGTGGGATTAACTGAGTATGATGATAAGAGTTTGATTTGAAGATGCATTTTGGTTTTAGGGAATATGGAAACATATTTCAAAAGAAAATTATCAAACTATGAAATAAATCGTTTGACATAGATGAATTTGGTAGAATGACGGATTCACTGTTATAGTTTTATTGTGTAGTCTGACCATTATATTAAAATTCAATAACTAGTAGCAGACATCGGTACCCATAATAAAAATTACTGGATCCGTCAACGCAAATAATAAAGCGCTTATTCAATAGCTATTCGTCAATGATGTCTTGGTCCAGTGGTCTGAGATGGAGGTGGAAAGGTTTACCACCTAGTAAGTTCCTGCCCGGAGAGGGGCTTAGGTTCGAATCCCGCTTCAATCGAGCTTTGGCCATTTATAGCCCTAAACAAGATGCGGTTAAAAAAAATTGAGTATTCTTTACGTAATCTTTTAACTTTGACTATCTAAATCACTTTCACATTAATTAAACCAACAAAGCCTAAAAACGTCATTTGCAAACAATTAAAGCCCAAAATGTCCTTTCCATCATCGGACAAAGACACCTTTTATTGCAATTGCTGCCCACCATTTCAAGATTTCGTAATATTTTCCTCATAGAAATGTATATAAATCACAAATATTAATTGTTTGAAAGTAACTTCTTAATTTATTGAACAAACCTTTTGTATGCACCATATTCTTATGCCATTAACCCTCCTCAATTCTACATAGATGTCACATTACTCGGTTTTTTTTTTTTTTTTTCATGTCACTCCTCTTCACCCTTAAGGAAATGATTTAGCTTGTTAGACTAAGTTATTTAAATTAGATAAGTTTATTATTATCAAGGGTACCAAATTGTAATTAGTTTATCTATATATAGGGCCTTGTATTCCTCATTATTATTCAATCAATAAAACCTAATTACAATTACACAATTCAATTTGGTATCAGAGATAATACGCTCTGGGATTCCTAAACCCTAAATTTGCCGCCAACCTTCTTCTCCTTTATACCCTGTTTCTTCACAAACCAGGCCCTGCTCTTTATTAACCAGGGGCCCTGCTCCTTTATCAACAGTCCTGCACCAGACCCTGCTCCTTATCAACCAGGGCTCTGTTTCTTTACTGTCGATCTGCTCCTTATCTTCTGGCTGCTAACTTAACAGCCGATCACCAACCCTTCTGCCAACTTCCTGCATCGATCACCAAACCCAAGTTGATTATTATGGCTGCCATAACAACCTTTACAAATCAGGAAAAAGCTATCCATAACTCTCACAAGTTCGCTTTCACCCTAAAACCTACAAACTATGGTTACTGGAAACAAATAGTCGAACCCTTCCTTGCTTCTTATAACCTCCTCGGTTATGTGGATGGTACCATCCCTTGCCCACCACAGAATGTTACAACTGGAACAACCACCACTGTTAACCCGAGTTATGCTCCATGGATTGCCAATGATGCTCATGTCCGTATGCTTATTGTCAACACAGTTTCTGAAGAATCTTTTCAGCATGTTCAGGGACACACTTCTCGTGAGGTATGGTTATCACTTGAACGCGCTTATGCACCCGTTTCCTCTTCTCATGAATTTACTCTCAAAAGCCAACTGCTGCGAATCACCATGAAGGGTGATGAAAAACCGGCTAACTATTTGGCCCGGGCTCAAGAGTATGCCACTGCCCTTGCCAACATAGGAGAACCTATGAAGGATAAAGACTTGGTCATGTTAACAGTTACTGGCCTTCGTGAAGAATACAATGGCCTTAAGGCCAACTTATTGGCTCGTTCACCTCCTGTTACCTTTACCGAGCTACATGGGTTATTGAGTGACCATGACTACATGATCACTAAGATTCTGGCTGCAAATCAGCAGGCACCACATGCTCTATTTGCGGCTGCCACACCATCCCAGCAGCCCCTTACAGCTGCTGTACCACCCTCACAACAGCTCACAATTGATTCCATCCAGCAACAACTTCATAATCTTCAAGTCATGGCTTCTCAGTTTGGATATCAACTCAATCCTGCACCCTCATCACAACCACAAGCTTACTTTGGGTCTCGGTCTTTTAACAACAGCCGTGGCAATCGAGGCTCTCGCGGACCTTCCCGTGGTACTTCCCGTGGCAGCCCACATAACCGCAATCGGGACAACACTAGCACTCGCCAATTCTCTTGGGCTTCAACACAGAACACAGTCTATGGCCACTGTAACCGTTGTGGCATTGGTCATCTCCCATCTCAATGTCCAAATCAACTGAACCAATCACGTGCAACACCACAAGCCAACTATGCTGCTCACTCTGATGTTGCCTCCCAATCAGGATTCACTTGGAAGCCCGACACTGGATGTAATGATCATGCCACTCCAGACTTATCTAGCATTGACAACTCGGCGGCCTACTTTGGTAATGATTCTTTACTTATTGGTGACGGTAACCCACTACCTATTTTAAATATTGGCTCCTCAACCATTTACTCACCTAACAAAACCTTTAAATTATCTAATATACTTCATGTTCCTAACCTTAAACAAAACCTTTTGTCCGTTCAAAAATTTTGTGTAGATAATGATGTTTTCTTTGAATTTCACTCATCTTATTTTGTTGTGAAGGACGAGTCTACACGCACCACCCTCCTAACGGGTCCCAGTGAACAGGGTTTGTACTCCCTTCGTCTTCCTCAGCTCAAGTCTATCCCTAAAGTCGCTTTCACGGCTGTCAAAGCTTCTTCTAGCATTTGGCATCAACGCTTAGGACATCCTCATTTTCAAGTTTTTCGTTCAATTATCTCTCATTGTTCTTTACCTATTTCGGACAAGTTTTCAAATACATTATGTACTCCTTGTCAACTAGGGGTCAAAATTATCTTTATCAGACTCATCTTTTCGTAGTAAAAATTTGTTGGATCTTGTCTATTGTGATGTTTGGGGGCCTTCGCCCGTCTTGTCTGTTGATGGTTGTCGTTACTTGTCACACCCTCAAATTACCACTTGCGGGGTTTTACCGCGAGGCGCATGACAAACCAGGATCCAAGTCAACGATCACAATAAACAACTCTATATGAAAAACGTAAACAGACATAACCATTAATTTAATAAGCGGAAGCGTTTCAGTAGCATTCAATCAACTATGCTATCATCTCAAAAGCTGTTCAAATACTTTTATTACAAAACATGCACTAAGTCTAGACGCCAATGCAGACCCGTGCGCCTAGTTCCATTCATTGCTACCTTAACGACCTGAGAAAAACATGCCAAAAAGATGTCAACATATAATGCTGGTGAGTTCACAGGTTTATTCAAATGTTACCAAAACGTTACCATGTCCATACTATATCAATGTTACCAAGTACGCTAGCTAGGCGTATGTTTCATTACTACTACGATTGGAAACCATTACTAGACACGTTTAACAATGTTCAGCATGTTTAAGCAGCCCGTATGTTTAGCATGATACCAAAGTACCTGTTCGAGACAATATGCACCCGCCCGACCCTCCAAGCCGACGAATGGGGCAGGTCACGCCCAATAGATCTATCCACATTTCCCCCGTTGTGCAACCCCGCACATTCATGGTTTCCCCCGGGACTTTCCAAAAGATCGTATGGCAATATAAGTTAAAACCATAGTATGACATAAGTTACCAAAACCGTTTAGCGCATGTTTTCTCCCCCAAAGGTTAAAGCAGTAAAAGTGGGGCCGTGAATAGGGGTGTTCAGAAAAACCGCAAACCAAATAAAAACCGAAAACCGAACCGTAACCGTAACCGAAAAAACCAATCCGAACAATGAATTTGGTGATTGGTTTGGTTTTAACCGAAACCGAATTGCTTATGCGGTGTTTGGTTTGGTTTTTGGTTTTACGTTTTTTTTTATTTGGTTTATTTGGTTTATTTGGATAACCGAATAAACCGGTAAAATAATTAATTATTAAATAAAATTAATAATATTTAATAACTAATATATAATATATAAGCCCAAAATATTAAACCCAACCCAAAATAAATAAAGCCCGCCAATTTATAGAGGTAATAATCTGAGTATAAACTGGTAAACTAGGGTTCATTTTACTATTTCTAATTTTTATAATATTTTCGTTTGCGTGGTTTGATTTTTTGGTTTATATTTATTGCAAATTTTCCTTTCAAAATATTTGAAATGAGACGAAAAAGGGGGGGGGGGGGGGGGGTTAAAGACCACTCAAAAAAAAGAAAAATATTAATTTCTTAAAATCTTAATTTCTTTAAGATATTTGAGAATTATTGAACTTGAGTTATGAGTACAAATGATTTTTTTTTCAGGAAGGAAGCTAAATAAAAATGACTATGAGTTAAATTATAGACTAATTTATTTTACGGATTCCTTTACTATTTATTCTAATTTTATCCATAGACAAAACTTCGAATCATTTTTGATCGAGCCGTACGAGGAGAAAACTTCTTATACATGTTAAAACTTTCGACGGTCCGCCTCACGGTATCCAAGTTGAGAGAGATAAATTGAACAAGTATGGTCGTCCCCTGTTGGGATGTACTATTAAACCTAAATTGGGGTTATCCGCTAAAAACTACGGTAGAGCTTGTTATGAATGTCTTCGTGGTGGCCTTGACTTTATAGACATTTGGTTTATATTTATTGCAAATTTTCTTTTCGGATTTTGTAACATATAGGTATATAGGTTAGAGAAAAAAACTTCGTTTCAATTTGGTTTGTTTGGTTGAATTTGGTTAATTTGGTTTTAAACCGAAACCGAACCGAATTCAATTTGGTTGAATTTGGTTTGGTTTTCATATTTCGAATTTGGTTTGGTTTGGTTTTTGGTTTGAGGTACAAAATTTTGAAAACCGAATAAACCGAATCGAATAAACCAAATAAACCGTAAACCGAACCGATGAACACCCCTAGCCGTGAACTCACCTTAAGTAGCGTTCTTCAAATATAAGTAAAGATGTTTAGCCCTTGATAATCCCTCTACCGGAGATCTATCAAAATGTTCACATAAGTGTTCCGACTAATAACCATAAGGTTATCTAGTCCCTGATTGTCCAGATCGTAACCAAGTATGTTTTAAAACGTGTTTAAATGTTTAACCGACACACTAGACCGACCCGACATCCCGTTGGTGACCCATTACCCTAACTAATCAAGTACACATAGATTACACACAAGGTTCAAGCATAAAACACTTAGTTTGTATCAAAAATCTCATTTCTGCATCAGAAAGGTCGAACCAGTCAGTTTTAAGTCTCCTTCGCACCTTTTTGTCTCCTTCGCCCGTTTTACATCTCGTTCGACCGTTTGATGCTTCCTTCGCCCGTTTTATCACATTCTTCCAATATAAACCCAGGTTCGACCCTGGATCCCTCCTTCGCACCTTCGACTGGTCGAAGGAGGCCAGGTTCGCCCCTGTTGTATAATTTTTCCTAAAAACGCTTCAAACACATTCAAAACGACCCGAAACATCATCAAACACAGCAGTCAAGCATGGATAACTTATCCTTACAAAACCCCACCGATTTTCCCCGATAATACGTCCGTTTCAGCCCTTTCCCAAAATGGTAAAGATTATGGAAACATCTCTTTCATGCATGAATTATTTACCCAATTTGGAAACTTTTGAAATCGATTCATGTTTAGCTTAAAAATACTCAGTTTGTCGATTATCCGATCTTTCTTATTTATTCTATTGATCATAAATATTCATACATCAAGTATTAATCCAATAAAACCCCCAAATATCAATATATCCAATCCTAACCCTAGACAACAATATTCCAACATTAATAACAATCCTATATCATGTTTCTATCATAGATATAGCAGCAAATCATTGAACAATACATAACACCACATAATACACAATTTACACATGTTATTCATCATGAAAACCTATGTTAAATGATCGTGTTTTGATTTATAAAGATGTTTAAAAGGTTTTTAATCATGAAAATACCCTTAGAACAGATCCAGACAATTAGGGTTAGATGAAAACGAATTAAAATGCTTTTAAAAAGGTTTAGGATTATGAACACACCTTGGATTCTTGTTTAGAGGTTGTAGATGGGTTAGATTATGAAAAAGAAGAGCAAAAACTCCTTCCTTAGTGTTTAAGATCGTTTGAGAGCGTTTTGGGACGGTTAGGGTTTATGAAATGATGAAAAATGACAAAGGTTGGTATTTATACTAATTCTCCTTCGCCCCAATTCATTGGTCGAAGGTGGTCTCCTTCGCCCCTTTCACAGGGTCGAATGAGCCCTGTTTGGTCGAAAGGAATTCCTTAAATTCCACTTCCCTGGTTATCCCACTTACAAGGGTCGAACCAGACACTTTCTTCTCCTTCGACCACTCGAAGTGGTCGAACCAGAACCCCTTTTTAACTAGTTTTCCAGTTTGTCGTGTTTAACGCATTCTAACACATCTTAACACATGAGCATGCATCCTTAGTCTATATTTAACACATTTAAGCACAGATAATCATTTACACATCATTTAAACACATCTAAGTATATAATCCACCACACGACCCATAATCTACACATATACTTAATTAGTTCATGTAATGTCACCAACAACGGAACCCGGTACTAGTGTATTACCAAAACGACTCCCAATGATCCTCCAGATCATTGTACCCTGGACAATCCTAACTTGACCCGACTCAACTAACCCAGTTAAGTTTGTTTATAACGTTTCTCGCTAAGGTAGACTTAGATGTTACTAATATGTTTAAGCCGAACATGCCGGGTGTCACATCATCCCCACGTTGAAAGAATTTTCGTCCCGAAAATTGCGCAAAGCCCAAAAGAAAGAAACGAAAAGAACAGAACGAAAAGAAACTTACCGGATGTCACATCATCCCCACGTCGAAAGGAATCTCGACCCGAGATTCATTTCGCTTCAGCAGTAACATGCCTCGATTCAAACGCGCGCTTCGGAAAGAGATGAGGATACTTAGATTTCATCTGATCCTCCCGTTCCCATGTGAACTCCGGTCCACGGTTCGAGTTCCAACGGACTTTAACGATGCGGATTTTACTCCGACGAAGGCTACGAATCTTGTAGTCGAGAATCTCGACAGGTTCCTCCACAATGCGAAGACGATCATCAACCTTGATCTCTTCCAGTGGTACAATGAGAGATTCATCAGCCAAACACTTCTTCAAGTTAGACACATGGAAGACGTTGTGTACACTACCGAGCTCCGCCGGTAAGTCAAGTCTGTATGCCACCGGTCCAATCCTATCCAGGATTGCGAACGGTCCGACATAACGAGGGTTAAGCTTGCCACGCTTTCCAAAGCGTATGACGCCCTTCCATGGTGAAACTTTCAGAAGTACCTTGTCCCCAACCTGGAACTCCAAAGGTTTTCGACGGCGATCGGCATAGCTCTTCTGACGATCCCGTGCAGCAGCCAAACGTTGACGGATCTGTACGATTTTCTCCGAAGTTTCGTACATGAGTTCCGGACCAGTGAGCTGGCTCTCGCCCACCTCGGCCCAACAAAGTGGTGATCGACATTTCCGTCCGTAAAGAGCCTCGAACGGAGCTGCCTTGATGCTAGAGTGATAGCTGTTGTTGTAGGAGAACTCCACTAACGGCAGGTGGATCTCCCAACTTTTGCCAAAATCGATAACACATGCCCGAAGCATGTCTTCCAAGGTTTGAATCGTCCGCTCACTCTGTCCATCAGTTTGCGGATGATAAGCCGTACTCATATCCAACTGAGTACCCAAAGCCTTGTGCAGAGCCTTCCAGAAACGCGAAGCGAAACGAGAATCACGATCAGAGATAATAGAAACAGGCACTCCGTGCCGAGCATTCACCTCCTTAAGGTAAAGTCGAGCCAACCGCTCGAGTCCATCGGTTTCCTTAATTGGTATAAAACGTGCCGATTTTGTCAGCCGGTCAATAATCACCCAGATCATATCATAACCACTAGGTGACCTTGGCAGCTTGGTGACAAAATCCATCGTGGTTCGTTCCCACTTCCATTCTGGAACCTCTGGTTGTTGCAGGAGACCAGACGGCCTCTGATACTCCACCTTGACTTTAGCACAAGTCAAACATTTGCTGACGTAAGAAGCTATGTCAGCTTTCATGTTCGGCCACCAATAAAGTATCTTCAAATCCTGATACATCTTATCGGAGCCAGGGTGAATAGAATACCGGGATTTATGAGCTTCATCCAGAACAAGCTCGCGCAATCCCCCGAACAATGGGACCCAAACACGTCCCGCAAAATAGGGTAAGCCATCAGTCCTGAGCTCTAGATGCTTGTCAGCACTGTGCATCGTTTCAGCCTTAAGGTTTTCCTCCTTCAAGGCTTCCAACTGTGCAGAACGGATTCGGTCAGGCAACGACGAATGAATGGTGAGCTGTAAGGCTCGAACGCGGCGAGGGTTCGCAGACTCCTTCCTGCTCAAGGCGTCCACCACAACATTCGCCTTGCCAGGATGGTATTTGATGGCACAGTCATAATCGTTCAAGAGTTCAACCCAGCGACGCTGCCGCATGTTCAACACTTTCTGGTCGAAAATATGCTGAAGACTCTTGTGATCGGTGTATACTTCACATTTGGTACCGTACAAGTAATGTCTCCAGATTTTCAACGCAAAGACCACCGCACCCAGTTCCAAGTCATGAGTAGTGTAGTTCTTCTCATGAACTTTGAGTTGACGAGAAGCATAAGCAATAACCTTCCCGCGCTGCATCAACACGCAACCGAGACCACGAATAGAAGCATCACAGTACACAACGAAATCATCCGTACCCTCAGGTAGGGATAAGATAGGTGCGGAACAAAGTTTAAGCTTCAGCATCTGAAATGCTGATTCTTGTGGTTCATCCCAGTCGAACTTTCGGTCCTTCTGGGTAAGAGCAGTGAGGGGTTGAGCGATCTTCGAAAATCCCTCGATGAAACGACGGTAATAACCCGCAAGACCTAGGAATTGCCTCACCTCAGATGGCGTCTTTGGTGCTTCCCAGTCTTTAATAGCTTCGATCTTAGCCGGATTGACATGAATTCCCAGTTCATTCACCACATGTCCTAGGAATTGAACTTCACGCAACCAAAAATCACACTTCGAGAACTTAGCATACAACTGCTCCTGTCTCAAAAGTTCCAAGACCAACCGCAGATGTTCCTCATGATCCGCCTTGTTCTTGGAGTAAATCAGAATATCGTCAATGAACACGATGACGAACTTATCAAGGTAAGGCTTGCAAACGCGGTTCATCAAATCCATGAACACCGCCGGTGCGTTAGTGAGACCAAAAGGCATGACCAAGAACTCAAAATGGCCATAACGAGTGCGAAAAGCAGTCTTCTGATTGTCCGCTTCCCTGACGCGCAACTGGTGATAACCGGACCGCAAATCAATCTTCGAATAGTAGCTAGAGCCCTGAAGCTGGTCAAAGAGATCATCAATACGAGGAAGAGGATAACGATTCTTGATAGTCACTTTGTTCAGCTCACGATAATCAATACACATACGAAGACTTCCGTCCTTCTTCTTCACAAACAAAATAGGAGCTCCCCACGGGGAAGAACTCGGTCGAATGAAACCCTTGCCCGACATGTTCGCTTTAATGAACATGTCTTTCCATATAACAAACCCGTACCTACCCAAACCCCACCACAGCCTTCCCCACCCTATGTCTCAATTTTTCCTGACCCACCACCCGAGTTTCCAGCTGCACCCACACCACCTACTCCAACCATACCACCCACTACTACACCGCCCGAACCTACCCAATCCGACCCACCACTACAAACCGCTACTAACACCCCGCCCGAACCCTCAACCGAACCCACAATTCCCACGGCCCAACCCACCCAAACACCTAGAACTCGACCATCCAACCTTCGTCCAAACCCCAAGCCACCCACTCGTTATAATCCCGCTGCCTATACCGCCACCACTAACCCTACTTTACCCGTTGAGCCCACCTCCTTTACCGTTGCTAATAAGTCTTTAGAATGGCGCCAAGCCATGGCTGAAGAGTTGGATGCGCTACATAGGAATGGGACATGGACATTAGTTCCCCTAGCCCCTCATACTAACTTGGTTGATTGTAAGTGGGTTTACAGGTTAAAAACAGATGCAAATGGAAAAATCAGCAGGTACAAGGCACGACTTGTTGCTAAAGGTTTTCACCAGCAACATGGAGTTGATTATCATGAGACTTTCAGCCCAGTAATTAAACCTGCTACGGTTCGAACTATCTTATCCCTAGCTGTCACCAACAGATGGTCTCTTAGACAGTTAGATGTCCAGAATGCCTTTCTGCACGGTGATCTTCAGGAGACAGTTTATATGAGGCAACCTCCTGGTTTTGTTGACCCGACCAAGTGTCACACCCTCAAAATCCACTTGCGGAGTTTTACCGCGAGGCGCATGACAAACCAGGATCCAAACCAACGATCACAATAAACAAGTCTAAATGAATATAAATGCAATTTCAAAACATAGTTTAAAATCCCGTTTACAGCGGAAGCTTATTCAAAAACAGTATCTCAACAATGAAATAATAGTTCAACGTTCAAAAGACCATGCAACCCTAGTTAGACGTCGTGCAGACGCGTGCGTCCTAGTCCAGTCGTGCTACCTTAGCGACCTGAGAAAACATGTAAAAGTTTACGTCAGCACAAAAATGCTGGTGAGTTTACAGGTTGTGTATCCAAGTACCAAGTCCACCTGTCCATACTATAACAAATCGAAAACCAGTATACGCTAGCTAGGCGTACGTTTTGTTACTACCACGATTGGAAAACCATTACTAACTCGAATACCAGATGTTGTGCCCGAAAAGTACCAATTGTTCCTGTTGTTCCTGTTTGAGACAATATGCACTCGCCCGGCCCTCCAAGCCGACGAGCGGGGTTGGTCACTCCCAATAGCGCTATTCACATTTCCCCGTTGTGCAAACCCGCACATTCATGGTTCCCCCCGGGACTTCCAAAGATCGTGTAGTACGCAATAGAAACCCATAGTATGACAGTAGTTACCAAATAATCGTTTTAACACATGTTTTCTCCCCCGAAAGTATAAAACCAGTTTAAAAGAGGGGCCGTAAACTCACCTTAAGTTGCGTTACTCCTTAACCCGAGTAAACTCAGCTGCTATGCTAGTCCCGTAAAGCGGCGACCTAACATACGACAGTTACAAGTACTTAGACTAATAACCCGCAGGTTAATTAGTCCCTAGATGTCCAGACCATAACCAAGTTCGTTTGAAAACATCGTGACTGTTTAACTGACCCAAAGTACAAGACTCGACATCCCATTGGTGACCCGAGACTCCCCGTGTTATGTTTACGCTCCACAACATACAATAACGCATTCACACTTAACATACGTTAACGCACAACAAGTTATAGCACATAGTTCACGTATCACCGAATTACATCCAAATATATGTTACCAAGTTATTAGACATGTTACGGGGTTCCTAGCATGTTACTACATGTTAAATCGGGTCTCGGAATGCTAATTTACACTTACAGCAGCAGTACACGCGATTAGGAAAAGTCAACTAGCATTTAGGTTGGTCAACTAGCAATTAGGAACCCTACTCGCCTCTATTATAGGCGATTAGGAGCTAATCACCTGAACTTACTAGCAATTGGGGCTAATCACCTGAACTTACTAGCAATTGGGGCTAATCACCCCTACTGTCACACGAGTAGGCCTCTACTCGCCTGAGTTATAGGCGATTAGCACCCTACTCGCCTATAACATAGGCGATTAGGAATGCTACTCGCCTGTAACCTTGCTGTTCCGGTTTTTCGCGCGTTTAACGCTCCAAATCAGATCCAGAACGTGTGTAACCACCCAATATCATCCCAAACACTATCCTAAACATGTTTAACCCAAAATCCTTCGTTTAACCTCGTATAATCAGTCCTGCATGCAACCAAGTAATCCAAACACCATTCACATAGCATGCAACATCATACTAACACGCGTAATCATAACCCTAATATCCAATTACTGAGATTTCTATCATCATACTATCAATATCAATTCTGATCTAACATAATAACATATCAATCCATCATCATGAATCATAAAAATCCTAGCTTTCTAATCATACACACCCATAACGCATGTATATTAGTTATAATCCGATTAACAACCCTTATTAACGATTTTTAGAAAGCTTTTTCGTTTAAGAACAGGTCTGGACCATTAGGGATTGATTAAAAACGTTTATAAAGATTTATGGATGAAAACCAAACCTTAGGATTATGAAAGAATGATGATTCAAGCTTGAAACCTTGAGTTTTGATCAAAAATCGCCTTCCAGAGGTTGTTTATGTGTTGGGGCAGGTTATGGGACGACTAGGGTTTGTATAATGAAGTTTAGGAGGTTAAGTATGGTATTTATAGTCGTTTTTAGTCGTCCAGCCCGTAACTAGCGATTGTGCAGCCCTTATACGCGATTAGGACTGCTAATCGCATGAAGGTTCACACAATTAGGCCTAATCGCCTAAACCTTCACACGAGTAGGCCCTAATCGCCCTTAAAGTCCCCTACTCGCCTCCCCTATAGGTGATTAGGCTTCCTAATCGCCTATAGGGGTTAGTTTCGTGTGTTTTGCGCGTTAAACCCCATTTTAACATATGTTAACACATATTCACGTACCGACAAGTCACATAATGATTGTAAACACATAACACAAGTAAATACACATATTTACACTCGTTCACCAATTCCCGGGACTCGAGACTCGTATGTTCCGTATGCCCTGACGATCCTACAAATCGTCACCGTTTGTACACTTGGTTAAGGACTGACATCTAACGAACCTCTAGATCAACATCCAATGATTCTCTAGACTAAACCGATAGTTCCCGAACCATAACCCGACTTAACTAACCCAGTTAGTACAATATACGCGTGACTCGCTAAGGTAGACTTTTATCTAGACAACGTTGTTAACCAGAATTTGCCGGGTGTCACATCATCCCCACGTTAAAAGAATTTTCGTCCCGAAAATTACACAAGTACCAAAAGAACAAAAGAAGTAACGAAGGAAATAAACAAAAGATAGGAACCAAAAGAGAGATTTACCCGAGTTGTCACATCATCCCCACGTTAAAAGGAATCTCGACCCGAGATTCATTCAGCTGCAGAAGAGACATGTCTCGACTCGAACGCTTCCTTAGGAAAAAGATGAGGATACTTAGACTTCATCTGATCCTCCCGTTCCCACGTATATTCCGGTCCCCGGTTCGAGTTCCACCGAACCTTAACGATACGAATCTTGCTGTGACGTAGGCTACGAATCTTGTAATCAAGGATCTCCACAGGTTCTTCCACAATCCGAAGACGATCATCAACCTTGATCTCTTCTAGTGGAACGATGAGAGACTCGTCAGCCAGACACTTCTTCAAGTTTGACACGTGAAAGACGTTATGTACGTTACTGAGCTCCGTCGGTAAATCAAGACGATATGCCACCGGTCCAATCCGTTCCAGAATCGTAAATGGGCCGACATACCGCGGGTTGAGTTTGCCACGTTTCCCAAAGCGTATGACGCCCTTCCACGGTGAGACTTTTAGAAGTACCTTGTCATTGACTTGGAATTCCAATGGTTTGCGACGCTGATCGGCATAACTCTTTTGCCGGTCCCGTGCCGCTGCCAACCGGTTACGAATCTGTACGATCTTTTCCGAAGTTTCGTACACTAGTTCAGGCCCAGTGAGTTGACTCTCACCCACTTCAGCCCAACAAAGAGGAGAACGGCATTTCCGTCCGTACAGTGCTTCGAACGGAGCAGCCTTGATGCTCGTGTGATAACTGTTATTATACGAGAATTCTACTAACGGCAGATGAGCTTCCCAACCCTTTCCAAAATCGATCACACATGCCCGTAGCATGTCTTCTAAAGTTTGAATCGTGCGCTCACTCTGACCGTCAGTCTGTGGATGATAAGCCGTACTCATGTCTAGTTGGGTACCCAAAGCCTTGTGCAAAGACTTCCAGAAGTGAGAAGTAAAATGGGAGTCGCGATCCGAGATAATAGAAACTGGTACCCCGTGCTTAGAAACAACTTCTTTCAAGTAAAGACGAGCCAAACGATCCATGGTGTCGGTCTCCTTAATAGCAAGAAAATGGGCTGATTTCGTCAACCGATCGACAATCACCCATATCTTGTCATTCCCGCTTGGTGATTTAGGAAGTTGTGTGACAAAATCCATAGTAATCCGTTCCCATTTCCATTCCGGAATTTCAGGTTGTTGCAAGAGACCCGACGGTTTCTGGTATTCCACCTTGACCTTAGCACAGGTCAAGCATTTGCTTACGTATGAGGCTATGTCCGACCTCATGTTTGGCCACCAGTAAAGCACCTTCAGATCTTGGTACATCTTATCCGAACCAGGATGAATAGAATACCGGGACTTATGAGCCTCATCAAGGACAAGCTCCCGTAGTCCCCCGAATAAAGGAACCCATATACGTTCTGCGAAATAGTGTAGGCCATCAGGCCTTCGCTCTAGGTGCTTGTCGGCACCGTGCATGGTTTCAGCTTTAAGGTTTTCCTCCTTCAAAGCTTCTAACTGGGCAGAACGGAGTTGATCAGGTAAGGATGAATGAATAGTGAGCTGCAACGCCCGAACGCGACGAGGTTTAGTAGATTCCTTCCTGCTCAAGGCGTCTGCTACAACATTCGCCTTGCCAGGATGGTACTTAATAGCACAATCATAGTCGTTCAGAAGTTCAATCCAACGACGCTGCCGTATGTTCAAATGTTGTTGGTCGAAAATATGTTGGAGACTCTTGTGATCGGTGTAGATGGTGCATTTGGTACCGTACAAGTAATGTCTCCAAATTTTCAACGCGAAAACCACTGCACCCAACTCTAAATCATGAGTTGTGTAGTTCTTCTCGTGCACTTTGAGTTGACGAGAAGCATACGCAATCACTTTCTCGCGTTGCATCAACACGCAACCGAGACCATGAATAGAAGCATCACAGTAAACAACAAAATCATCAGGGCCCTCAGGTAAAGACAAAATAGGAGCAGAACACAGTTTAGACTTCAGTTCTTCAAACGCTGACTCTTGTGGTTCACCCCAGTCGAATTTCCTATCCTTCTGAGTGAGAGTGGTGAGGGGTTGAGCAATCTTCGAGAACCCCTGAATGAAACGACGATAATAGCCCGCAAGGCCTAGGAATTGCCGCACCTCAGTTGGTGTCTTTGGTGCTCCCCAGTCCTTGATCGCTTCGATTTTAGCTGGATCGACATGAATTCCTAGTTCATTAACCACATGTCCTAGGAATTGAACTTCGCGTAACCAAAAGTCACACTTTGAGAACTTGGCGTAAAGTTGTTCCCGTCGCAAGAGTTCCAAAACTAACCGCAGATGTTCCTCGTGTTCGGTCTCGTTTTTTGAGTAGATCAGAATGTCATCAATAAACACAATGACGAATTTATCCAGATATGGTTTACAGACGCGGTTCATCAAGTCCATGAAAACCGCCGGTGCGTTCGTGAGACCGAAAGGCATGACCAAGAATTCGAAATTGCCATAACGTGTTCGAAAGGCAGTCTTGGCAACGTCAGCCTCCCTGACGCGCAGCTGGTGATAACCGGACCTCAAGTCGATCTTGGAATAATAACTAGAACCCTGAAGCTGGTCGAATAGATCATCAATTCGTGGAAGAGGGTAACGGTTCTTGACGGTCAATTTGTTCAGTTCTCTGTAGTCTACACATAATCGGAAACTTCCATCCTTCTTCTTAACAAATAAAATCGGGGCTCCCCAAGGGGAAGAACTTGGTCGGATGAAACCCTTGTCCAAGAGTTCCTGTAACTGACTAGACAATTCCTGCATCTCGGGAGGTGCAAGACGGTAGGGGGCCCGAGCAACAGGAGCAGCCCCTGGTACAAGATCGATACCGAACTCGACTTGACGATGAGGAGGAAGGCCAGATAAATCATCGGGAAAAACATCAGGAAACTCGCGTACCACCGGGATGTCGTCGATCTTCTTCTCATCAACAGAGGAAACAGATAAAAGTGCCAAAACGGCTGGATAACCCTTTCGAAGACACTTAAGGGCTTTCATGCTAGAGATGATGTTTAGCGGAACACCACCCTTGATACCGTACACAGAAAGAAATTCTCCATCAGGGAGAGGAATCCGAATAACCTTATCGTAACAGACAATCTCCGCGCGATACAAAGATAACCAATCCATTCCTACCACAACGTCAAAACTACCCAATGGTACCGGCATAAGGTCGATGGGGAACGATAAACCCGACAACTCTAATTGACACTCCCGAAGGACACTAGTAGCTTCAATCGTTTTACCGTCGGCCAACTCAATAATATACTTGGTTTCTAATGGTACGGGTACTACATCTAGCAGTCGACTAACATCCATGGATACAAAACTCTTGTCGGCACCAGAATCAAATAATACGCTAACAGAACGATTATTGAAAAGAAACGTACCGGTGACTGTGTCAGGGTCCTGTCTAGCCTCAGCGGCTCCAATGACGAAGGCACGTGCATTTCTGCCGCCGCCCCCGTTGTTCCCATTACCGTTGTTTCCACCCTGCTTCAATTTTGGGCAATCCTTCTTGTAATGCCCAGTGTCACCACAGTTGTAGCATCCTTGTCTTCCTGTAGTCCCTTGAGTAGTCGGAGCTGAGCTGTTAGTCGGAGCCTGAGTCGATGGAAGTGTAACCCGACAATCTTTAGCATAATGCCCAATTCGCTGGCAGCGGTGACAACGGTTACTGTCGCAGTTCCCTTGATGATGGCGTCCACACTTGTTGCATTTGGGCAGTTTTCCCGCATAACCACCCTGCTTGTTACCCGAAGAAGAAGAAGAACCCCCATTGTCGAACCTCTTATTCTGCTGTGCTGGCCCAGATCCCTTCCCGTCATTTTCCCACTTGCGCTTGTTGTTCTCTGGGGCCTTAACAGTCGAACCCTTCGCAGGCAAAATACCCTCATTCACTTTTAAGTTGGTCATCCTATGGGCCGATCGAACTACCTCTGCATACGTAGGATGATTTCCCGCAGCCACTAACCCTGCAATTTCCGGTACTAACCCTGATACATAGTGTTCAATCCTACGGTATTCTGGCACATGCAGATCGGGACACAGCACTGCCAACTCATTCCGCCTCACAGTATACTTCTCAATTTCCGACCCAGTCATCTTGAGGTTCCACACCTCATGCTCCAGCTTCTGTACCTCTTCCCTCGAACAATACTCACGCTTCAGCAACTGCACAAAATTCTCCCATGGCATAGCATATGCCTCCCCAATACCCATATTCTGGGTGATACCATTCCACCAAGTCAATGCCACATCCTGAAATAACGCAGCAGCATACTTTACCCGATCTTCTGGGAGACAGTTACACATCAGAAATACTGACTCCACTTTCTCCAACCACCTAAGCAAGCTCACCGCACCCTCAGTGCCAGAGAATTCCTGGGGCTTACAGTCCCGGAACATCTTGTAGGTGCACATGGGTGGGGGTGGGTCAATAGGACCACCTGAAATGAAACGTATGAGAACCCACGGAATACGTAAACAAGGTTCACAAATGAGGCACAGAAAATGGATAAATCAACTTACCACCACCGTTGTGCCCTAACTGAAAGGCAGCTTGGAGCAAGTTGTTCAGATCAGCCTGCGATAGGTTAATACCTCCACCACGACCACCAGCACCACCGCGACCACCACCACGTCCACCATTGCGACCACCTCCACGTCCTCCTCGCACTCCAGACATGATTCTGGCAGAAAGAACGAGAAAATTTAGTTTCGCAGTTAAAGATAACCACTAATGTTCACAAGATCAAAGCTAGATCCAATCCAGGACTATCCCCTCAAACCCAGAGCTCACTAGGGCTTCCATGCATTTCGGTTTATGATTTTGTGTGCACCCAAAATGATAAACCGCTCTACATGGTCCTCCAAGTGTTCTCTTAGTTCAAAGTTCAAATCACCGAACATAGACTCTTAGCTACACACCGTAATACCACGGTAGTTTATGGCAAGTGTTTCTATTAGAGTAGGAAAGGGAGATGTCCGAGCCTTGGACAAATCTCAAGAGTACACGATTCACTCCAATATACTACACCGCCTAGAAACAAGTAACCCAACCTAAGATAGAACGGATGATGTAATGTAGAAAGACCAACGATTTAGAGACACCCCGACAAGACCATACGTAAACCACTATAACGTTTAGTACCATGTGATCGTCTAGTGTGTGCGACTCGGCTATAGACTAGACTTTACATGCAGCCCTAGTTCACTATAACCATTGGCTCTGATACCAATCTGTCACACCCTCAAAATCCACTTGCGGAGTTTTACCGCGAGGCGCATGACAAACCAGGATCCAAACCAACGATCACAATAAACAAGTCTAAATGAATATAAATGCAATTTCAAAACATAGTTTAAAATCCCGTTTACAGCGGAAGCTTATTCAAAAACAGTATCTCAACAATGAAATAATAGTTCAACGTTCAAAAGACCATGCAACCCTAGTTAGACGTCGTGCAGACGCGTGCGTCCTAGTCCAGTCGTGCTAGCTTAGCGACCTGAGAAAACATGTAAAAGTTTACGTCAGCACAAAAATGCTGGTGAGTTTACAGGTTTTGTATCCAAGTACCAAGTCCACCTGTCCATACTATAACAAATCGAAAACCAGTATACGCTAGCTAGGCGTACGTTTTGTTACTACCACGATTGGAAAACCATTACTAACTCGAATACCAGATGTTGTGCCCGAAAAGTACCAATTGTTCCTGTTGTTCCTGTTTGAGACAATATGCACTCGCCCGGCCCTCCAAGCCGACGAGCGGGGTTGGTCACTCCCAATAGCGCTATTCACATTTCCCCGTTGTGCAAACCCGCACATTCATGGTTCCCCCCGGGACTTCCAAAGATCGTGTAGTACGCAATAGAAACCCATAGTATGACAGTAGTTACCAAATAATCGTTTTAACACATGTTTTCTCCCCCGAAAGTATAAAACCAGTTTAAAAGAGGGGCCGTAAACTCACCTTAAGTTGCGTTACTCCTTAACCCGAGTAAACTCAGCTGCTATGCTAGTCCCGTAAAGCGGCGACCTAACATACGACAGTTACAAGTACTTAGACTAATAACCCGCAGGTTAATTAGTCCCTAGATGTCCAGACCATAACCAAGTTCGTTTGAAAACATCGTGACTGTTTAACTGACCCAAAGTACAAGACTCGACATCCCATTGGTGACCCGAGACTCCCCGTGTTATGTTTACGCTCCACAACATACAATAACGCATTCACACTTAACATACGTTAACGCACAACAAGTTATAGCACATAGTTCACGTATCACCGAATTACATCCAAATATATGTTACCAAGTTATTAGACATGTTACGGGGTTCCTAGCATGTTACTACATGTTAAATCGGGTCTCGGAATGCTAATTTACACTTACAGCAGCAGTACACGCGATTAGGAAAAGTCAACTAGCATTTAGGTTGGTCAACTAGCAATTAGGAACCCTACTCGCCTCTATTATAGGCGATTAGGAGCTAATCACCTGAACTTACTAGCAATTGGGGCTAATCACCTGAACTTACTAGCAATTGGGGCTAATCACCCCTACTGTCACACGAGTAGGCCTCTACTCGCCTGAGTTATAGGCGATTAGCACCCTACTCGCCTATAACATAGGCGATTAGGAATGCTACTCGCCTGTAACCTTGCTGTTCCGGTTTTTCGCGCGTTTAACGCTCCAAATCAGATCCAGAACGTGTGTAACCACCCAATATCATCCCAAACACTATCCTAAACATGTTTAACCCAAAATCCTTCGTTTAACCTCGTATAATCAGTCCTGCATGCAACCAAGTAATCCAAACACCATTCACATAGCATGCAACATCATACTAACACGCGTAATCATAACCCTAATATCCAATTACTGAGATTTCTATCATCATACTATCAATATCAATTCTGATCTAACATAATAACATATCAATCCATCATCATGAATCATAAAAATCCTAGCTTTCTAATCATACACACCCATAACGCATGTATATTAGTTATAATCCGATTAACAACCCTTATTAACGATTTTTAGAAAGCTTTTTCGTTTAAGAACAGGTCTGGACCATTAGGGATTGATTAAAAACGTTTATAAAGATTTATGGATGAAAACCAAACCTTAGGATTATGAAAGAATGATGATTCAAGCTTGAAACCTTGAGTTTTGATCAAAAATCGCCTTCCAGAGGTTGTTTATGTGTTGGGGCAGGTTATGGGACGACTAGGGTTTGTATAATGAAGTTTAGGAGGTTAAGTATGGTATTTATAGTCGTTTTTAGTCGTCCAGCCCGTAACTAGCGATTGTGCAGCCCTTATACGCGATTAGGACTGCTAATCGCATGAAGGTTCACACAATTAGGCCTAATCGCCTAAACCTTCACACGAGTAGGCCCTAATCGCCCTTAAAGTCCCCTACTCGCCTCCCCTATAGGTGATTAGGCTTCCTAATCGCCTATAGGGGTTAGTTTCGTGTGTTTTGCGCGTTAAACCCCATTTTAACATATGTTAACACATATTCACGTACCGACAAGTCACATAATGATTGTAAACACATAACACAAGTAAATACACATATTTACACTCGTTCACCAATTCCCGGGACTCGAGACTCGTATGTTCCGTATGCCCTGACGATCCTACAAATCGTCACCGTTTGTACACTTGGTTAAGGACTGACATCTAACGAACCTCTAGACCAACATCCAATGATTCTCTAGACTAAACCGATAGTTCCCGAACCATAACCCGACTTAACTAACCCAGTTAAGTACAATATACGCGTGACTCGCTAAGGTAGACTTTTATCTAGACAACGTTGTTAACCAGAATTTGCCGGGTGTCACATCATCCCCACGTTAAAAGAATTTTCGTCCCGAAAATTACACAAGTACCAAAAGAACAAAAGAAGTAACGAAGGAAATAAACAAAAGATAGGAACCAAAAGAGAGATTTACCCGAGTTGTCACACCAAGCCAGATCATGTGTGTTTATTACACAAGTCTTTGTATGGCCTCAAGCAAGCTCCTCGTGCCTGGTTTACAAAATTATCTACGGCTCTCTATCAATTGGGTTTTCATGGGTCCAAAACTGATCCGTCCCTATTTATTCTTAACAACAATGGTACTTTGGTTTACCTTCTTGTCTATGTAGATGATATTATCATCACAGGTAATCACTCTGGGGCTGTTAATGCTGTTATTGAACGTTTGAGCTCTATGTTTGCCATTAAAGATCTGGGTCCGTTACATTATTTTTTGGGTATTGAAGTGGTGCATCATGGTTCGGATCTGGTTCTATCTCAACGAAAATACATTCTTGATATTCTTCATCGTGCAGGCCTTGCAGACTGCAAACCCGTGATGTCCCCTATGAGTACTTCTCAGGTTTTCTTACCTGATGATAGCCCATTTCTTGATGATCCTTCTAGATACAGGCAAACGGTTGGTGCTCTTCAATATGCAACTTTAACTCGTCCGGACATTGCTTTTGCAGTTAATAAGGTTTGTCAATTCATGCATGCCCCTACCGAGAATCATTGGGCTGGTGTGAAACGCATACTGCGTTATTTGAAGGGCACGGTTGATATGGGTCTCTTATTTCGTCACAACACGGGGTCTAGGCTACAAGCCTTTTCTGACTCTCATTGGGCTACTAATCTTCGGGCGTTCTCGGATTCCGACTGGGCTGGTTGCCCTATCGATCGTCGATCCACGGGGGGATATGCTGTCTATCTGGGTTCTAATCTTATTTCTTGGTCTGCTCGAAAACAACGAACTGTCTCTCGATCTTCAACAGAATCCGAATATAAGGCTATTGCTGATACTGTAGCAGAACTGATTTGGCTTAAATCTCTTCTTCATGAACTTGGTCTAGTTAGCAAGGCACCAACACTTTGGTGTGATAATCTTGGTGCAACCTATCTCTCTGCTAATCCAGTATTTCATGCTCGTACAAAACATGTTGAAATAGACTATCACTTTGTTCGTGAACAAGTTACTCAAGGAAAACTGAATGTCAAGTTCATCTCCACTGACGATCAAATTGCTGATGTATTTACAAAGGCTTTACCTTCACAAAGATTTGAGTTTCTACGGTCCAAGTTGCAGGTCGTCACCCGCCCTCAACTTGCGGGGGAATGTTAGACTAAGTTATTTAAATTAGATAAGTTTATTATTATCAAGGGTACCAAATTGTAATTAGTTTATCTATATATAGGGCCTTGTATTCCTCATTATTATTCAATCAATAAAACCTAATTACAATTACACAATTCAATTTAGCTTCAATAAACATACCTTTTAATGGTTTTTGGTTTAAAAAAGGAAAACAAATTAATTCAGTTTCTTAACATCCCATTAACATGAACAAATAACCCCTTTAACGTCCCTTAACAAAAGGAGGGAGTGGTGTGCAACGCCGGTTAACATGTTATGTCACCTTTAACGCTCCATATGTTAATGTACACGTCATGACCTTAATTTGTTAAAGAACCGGGTCATATCAAAACTTAAACTTCACTAATTGAAAGCAAAGTTCATGTTTCCAGTTTACATCAAGTATTAACAATTACACTTATTTTGTATGTTCATCCTTTGTAATAACTATGAAAAGAAATAAGTTCATGAGGTCTTCTTTCATCCAAATGCGTACGTGTCTATGGTATATGTTTTTATCGTTTGATGATTCTAATGTTACCCTTGGTGCACAATCACATATGATTAAACACACACATATCTTGTCTAGATATGCATTGTATATATAATTTTTAGAAGAGCACGATAACTTTTTACAGTTCGTCGTTGGCCAATAGCCTTGTGAGACTACTTTAACACTTGGTCGCCGCTAATAGTCCTGTTCCTTGTAGTGCTCTTGTTTCTACAAATAGAGACCCTATGAAATATACTTAGAACCCGTTTAGTAGTCAATTTGTCCAACCGCTTTGTGTAATTTTTAACCTGATCACAACCTTATTTCAACCTGTTTGCGACTCACAAACCCATCAAAATATACGAGTCACACTATATATCCATGTTATTGATTTTAAGTGTGTATGAGTTAGGTTTAATGTTTCACACCACCAAATATACATGTGTTCTATTCATTAATTGATGATCATGGCTCTTTATCCGGCCATAATATATGTTCCTAGTATCATATTGTTAAATATTTGATTGAGCTTTGTTACAAGACGTGACAAGCTATTTTTAGTGCACACATGATCAGACTGCACGCGTATCTGTATCTAACAACGTGTCTTGTTAGATACGTGTTAACATTTATTATTTTCGAAAGAATGATAAGTTTTCACAGTTGGTTGTTGGGGTCACACTGCTATAAGTATATCGGACCCAAATAGAAACCCAAAGGCTATTTTCGTTTCATTTCTTTTTCAACAATGTACAAGTTAATTACTACATAATCAAAATAGAAAACTACATCTTCCAAGTTTAATTTGTACAACAAGCTAACATTATACCATCAAAAACATGTAGTATATTTCACCAACATTTTATTGATTTCCCCGTACGTACATGATCATCTGGCCAAACTGTAAACCAAACCGTTTGCGTTACACTAGAAAATATTGTATTGACGTATCAAGCACACCCGCTAGAATGAATAATCCTACAGGACAACCCTTCAATGCACACGTAGACATCTTGACACATAACCAGGACCTCTAAGCCGAATCCTTCATGGGTTTTACCTAAAGAACCTGTCTTGACCCACCAACCACGACCCGTCACAAATGAATGTGACTTAACCGACAAGCCGTTGAACCTTGATGAACCAGCGTCTGTCTTTTACAAGACCGCATTACTACCTACACTACCACCCAAATACTGAGGTTCAGAAAGAGCGAGTTTAATCGTCCCACTCTTACACGACCTATAGACATCGATGCATTCCTCTAAATCATCATCACAAGTTAAAAGAACCCATTCGGAATCATCATCAAAGTACTTGAGATGAAAGTCTCTGATATCGTTCACGCTAAACCTCTTAGCGATTTCTTGAAGTAACCGATCGAACCCCCAATCGCTTTGCAAGCGAAAACGTATCTTTTCTTCACCGAATGCGACTTTAACTCTAAGAATATTTTCATCTCGAGCATTCCCGCCTATCGGTGGAAGTGTTGGAACTGTTGGGAGCTCGGTGAGCGATTTATGGCTTCGCGATCTACTAAAAACCTTATGTTCTGGTTCTTGATCTTGATCATAAAGTGACACGTCAGCATCACTCCGAGCTCTTTTCAGAACATTGTTGCACGTATCTTCACCTGTAGGCGTGCGTGGATGTGGGTACGGGAGGTTCTCACTTGAACACGATTGACCAGAACTCGAAGTTTGGCTGCACGAGGGAGACAGTGATTTCGTGACACCATCACCGGCCTTTGAATCGATCATAGTGAACTTTGAAGGTGAAAGGGAGCTCGTTTTTTGATCAGATGAAGCAAGATTCGGGAAATTCGAGTAAAATGACTCGATTTGGAACGAACCTGCAGCCCCATGAACCGAATCCATCACAAGCTGGATCTTTTGTAATGAATGGCCGACTTTCTTGATCTTCCGAGACGGCCAACGTTGTATCCCGTGCTGTCGGCATATCCTTTTCAAAGTCGTCGGACAAACTACAATCACAAAAATGGTATGAACTATAAGTATGACATGTTTAACCTGTTTAATTATAATCAAACCGAAAAAAATCAAAGCTTACCCCCGAGGTTCTTAGCAGCGTCTTTCAGGCTGCCAGCAAAATACTGTCTAAGCATTTCCAAACTGATGGTTTTCTCCGTCTTCGACCCACCCCGTCGTCTCTCAGGCCGCTTACTACCATCATTGACCAAACTACCCTCACCGAAACCCGTATCATACTGTTGTTTTCTAATCAAATCCATGGGCTTTTCGTTCAAAATTTCTTCAACTTTCACTTCTACACTACCCGAAACAACCGAACCTTCTTCCAACAACTCCTTATCCGTAACAGTTCTTAAATTCCGACAAACTTTTTGTATAATAACCGACAACGAATTAAGCAGATTTGTTTGGCTTTCTTGATCTTTACATTCAACCGGTAAAAAGAACTCCAAAACATAATCAACATTACCCGTAAAAGTGCTTCTTAGACGTATTGCGACAACCCCACACAGACCAGAAACCTGAGCATGATGTGAAAGTGGGTACTCGGTTTTGGTCATCGATGTTACATCCGGAAAATAAGACGGTTGGTTCGTGGTGAAAGCTTTACCTACAGCACCTTGTCCTTTCAACAGATGATGCTCGGAACACGCTTCTTGAAAATCTTTAAAACCGGAATCATGCACGTAGCAAGCGTCGTCCACTGTTGATATACAGTGGATTAAGTTTGTGTCTGAATGTCGACACCCGTCTTTTCCTTGTTGTATGCACGGAACCCACGTTTGAGCCAAAGGCAAATTATGCGTTTCGCAAGCGGATTTTAGGATCTCGATAATCTCAGGCAATGCAGCTTGATACATACCATCCGTCACCTTGAATTTCTGCGAGTTTGAAGATTCAGAACTCCTCAGATCAACCGCCTATCAAGAAACCAAAAACATCAAAAGTTTTAATCTTTTCTCAACAAGATTATGTATCGCTCTTAACAAACGATCATTCACTTCTTTTCTAAAATAAAAAAAAGGAAAGGAAACGTAAAAGTATACCTCGAGAGCTCTACAAACGCCTTCTATCTCCGGAGTATAATTACTCTTTCGAGTAGTCATAACAAGCTCTATCACACCAAGACAACTTTGTCTATCTTGATCAAATATAGGAACTGCAACGCTCCCACGAACATCATATTGTTGAGCATGACCAACTCTCGGATATTCTTCGGTTTTAAAAAACCGAACATCTGGAGTCCATTCAGGTACTTTTCCCATAAATACCCTTCCGGGTAACCCGACAATATCCTTTGAATCATTCTCTGCTGCAAAATGATAGTTTTCAGATATGTGTCTATAGTTAGAAAGCTGAGGGCAATCCGACCCGAGTGAGAAAAGTTTATCTTCAGTACTCAAAACTTTCTTTCCTCCCCGATTTTCAGGTAGCCATATTTGAATAAGCGCGTTTTTGTGCACCGAAGAGTGTTTTATATGTTCAATCGCGTAGAGTAGTCTTTCTTTAACGCCGATATTCACACTTGGCGGGATCCACCATCTTTGGCTTGTCTGGGAACCTTCTAGAAAGTTGTCCGATTGGTTACGAAATCCAATCGAATCACTAACATTGGTTGTTGTCAAAGCCCCGTCGTTAGTTTGACTTTGACTAACCGAAAGATTATTGAGAAATGACGATTTCGCTCTCTCTAGTTGAATATCTTCCGTTATACGATCAATGTTGTTGAACTCTAAAGTCGGCCAGAGAAATGAAGGGTCGAAAACAGGACTATTATTATTATTATTGTTGTTGTTGTTTATGAATTCGGATCCGTCTGTTGCTTGTAACCAACATCCATCTACAAAGAGTTCATCCATGTAATCATATTCCATCATGGATTCAGATGGAACTCCAAACATGTTATTAGGAGTAAACACTTTGTCATCCATAGCTATAATCTTCTACTCAAAATCACAAAAATTTATCTAATTTTCGTTGATAATTCAAGAAAAAATCTGTCAAAAGTAGGGAAAATATAAAGAAAAATAACATTAATTTGCGATAAATCGAACAAAAAGTTACTGTTCAAAGCCGAATAATCTAATATGTTAATCATAATAATAATAATAATAATAATAATAGGTTAATTACAAAATCATAAAGAAAACACACCTGCTTAGCCTCTCCATGGCTCCATAACTCTGATCTTGAAATTAAAATCCCACAAATTTTTTATAAAGAGTTGAACTCTTTTGTTTATATCTCAATCAACATCTGTCAAAATTGAAAGAACACATATCAATGAGAACCGATGAATCACACGAATTTAACACCTAGAAAATCTTATTCAAACATGTTAAACACACTAGCACATCAGCTCAAATCATGAAAAAAAAATCCCACAAAAATTATTTAAAATATGTTCTTTTTGTTCTTATCTTCATCAAAATATGCTAAATTTGGGGCAAGAACACATACTAATGAGAATCGATCAACCGAACTAAGCAAACGCGTGGAAAATCTCATTCAAACATGTTAAACTCACCATCTCATAAGCTCCAATCTTGAACTAAAAGTCCCAAAAAATATATTTATAAAAGTATGAACATTTTTGTTCATGTCTCAATCAAAATATACATGCGTACATCCCGTCCTGCCCAGACCCTACCAATAGCTTTCGGCCATAAGCGGGATAAACTAGGAAAGATTGATTGATCTCAATCAAAATATGTCAAATTTGAGGAAAAGAAAGAAAGAACATTACTTTGAAGAAGATAGCTGGAATTAGAACAAAAGAATTCAACAAAAAGAAAGACAAATGCCCATATACAAACATGTTACACAACTCTAATATGTACTTCAAATGTTACAACAAAATTAAAATAAACAATAATAAAAGGCCAACCTTGCACTGAAATCCCACAAGTGTTATCCAAATCAGAGATTATATGTTCATATTTTAATCCAATCTATCAAAATAAATGGATGCAATACTGAAAAAAAGCCATGCACCTACCCTAAAGATTATATTCTTGAAAAACCAAAAGATTCTATCAACATAACTATCAAAGAGTTTATGAATATTAGTCAAAGTACAAAAAAGTCAGCTACAACCAAAATACATAGATCAATCAATATATGTAAGATTCCAAATTAAAGGTAGATTAGAAAACAAACAAACAAACAAACAGACAAAAGTTTATATTTTTTTCTACAGATTGTCAAGATTACACCATACATCCACTTGCAAACTCACCATCATACAGAAAGGATGAAACAGAATAACAAGAGTTAGTTTTATGAGCTTAAGATTCTTGAATATTCCATACAAGTGTTTACCTCATATTTTTCCAACCAAGAGAAAATTCCCAAAATACCCTTTTATATTTTTTTTTAAAAATAAATCCCAAAAAAAAAAAAAAGATTAAATCTTGAGGGGATGTTTGAGATGTAGAAGCACAAAGAACATAATTTGCTGTTTTTGATGGGACTAAAACAGAACCATATAAATCATGTGAAATCTTCTTTACCATGTAATAATAATAATATTAATATTATTATTCTTCAACTCTTTTGATTACTTTTGAAACACCATGAAAAGCCTGTGGCTTCTGTGATGTGTGTTGAAGATTCTTGTTTGCAATATCAGAAGCCCCACAATAAAACTCTCTAGGGAATCCCACAGCCTAGTCAAACACTTTGCTATATAGAGAGAGAGGTGTTTAGAAAGTAAAGATTCAATTTATAAAAGAAGTGAGATGACATAATATGGAAATAATATTATTATTATAGATTTATATCAGTTGGAGGTAAATGGCTGATGTAAGCAATTTGGAAATAAATTAATGGTTGTATGAACACTATAAAAGTAGGAGAGAAAATATAAAAATGTTGGTGTGTGGATGGTGGATCAGTATGCAATTTGCAAATGGAAAATGCAAAACTTTAGCTTTTAGTGGCACAACTATGATTTTGTGCAATATCAACCTTATAGTTCCTTTTTTTTAAAAAAGAAATTATACTTTGTAATTTAAATAAATTAAATAGTTGTGACAATTTTCTTTTAAAGGTTGATGCTATTTTGGGTGAGTAATTTATATATGGAAAGAGATAACGTACATATCAACTTTAACGTAAGAAGCGTAGAAAGCATTCTTAATCATTAGATATAGATGGTGGCATGATGGTAATTAAAAACCCTAATCATATTTGGGTTAATTTAACCAAGGGTAAATTAGGAAAAAAAAACGTTTAAATCTTTTTCAAATTGAAACAACAAAATCAATCGAAACCTGATTTTTCAACGTTTGAAATCGATTACACATTCTGAATAATTGCACAATCAAAATAACAAACAAAAAGACGATTACATTGAACGAAAACATAAGATCACTATTTGAATTTAAAAATCAAAAAACAGAGTATTATAAATTGGACGATCAATCATACGAAAACATAGTATTATGAATACAACGCTCGAACTAGTTGTTAGAAACTTTCGATTTAGATTCAAGAAGAAGAATTAAACATAAAAAATAGGTTAAAAAAATGTTGTGGACGAAGAAGACGAAGTATATGATAATAGGGGGTTTTAAACGCACGTTATATCTATGTTAATAGGTAACGTGCGTTTAAAGTACATTTGTTGGGACAAACAAAACAAACGCACATTCATATTTTTAAACGCACGTTGTAATTGTTAAACGCACTTATTGTAAGATCCAAGCGCACATGAATTACAATTACACAAAATATTTTTTTATTGTTTTCGTACATGTAATGATGAAAAATCCAAGTCGTCTAGCTTATTAATGGTAAAAAATCAACATATCTAGTTACATGAATATTTTAATGGTAAAATATTCTTGTGTTTGGATGGGTTGGGGGAGGCGTCCTGCGGATGTTCTTGTGTTTGGATGGGTTGGGGGCAAACATGCTTGTGTTGACCTGACAGGAGTTTCCCCCTTGGTAGGTTTGCGAGATAGCGACTTTGTACCGGGGCAGACAATTTTGAGGGCAAAATCTAAAAAGGTCGCTAAGCACGAAGCAGCATGTTTAGAGAATCAACATGCATTCCTACCGTTTGCTTTTGACACATTTGGATCTCTGGCCCATGAGGCGGTACATTTTCTAAAATGAGTGCAGAAGGTGGTCTACAGTGACTTGCAGAGCCCTAAGAATCAAGGGTTTGTGTTTAGCAGGATAGACTCTGCGATTCAAAAGGGGATAGCGGCGTAGCTTGTTGCCCGCTTTCCCACCATTTAAATGTAACCTGTTTTGTCTTGGAATGAAATAACATCAATCATTTTCAGGTTAAAAAAAATGGTAATGAATATAGTTAATTCTTGAAATTCAATATTCAACTACCACATATCATATGTAATTAAGTTTTTAAGTTTTTTTGGTCTATAAATAAACACTATCAATACATAAGCCTCACATACCCACTAAAAAACTCTAAAAAATGGCAGAAAACTACACAGATACAACCAACAATATTCAAGTGAAAACTCTAATCATGATGGATTCCATCTCTGAGGTAAGAGATGACATCAACTCTTCATGTGTGGTTTTAGGTGTGCAAAGTGTGGTCCTGACTCCTGAGGGAGTCTATGAAGAACATGGATCTCCATGTGAAGCTACACAATGAAGAAAAAACACCTTTCAGGGATGCAGCAATAGAGCAACTCTAGACCCAAGCAGCTTTTGATAATCTCATCTGTCAGACAATAAGAAACACAGAGAAATGCATCATGGGAATATGGTAGAAAAATAGAAGGCTAGGGACAACATCTTGGATGGCAAATGATGGATGGGTTGGGGTGGTTTTTGTGATACTGTTTTATGTTTTTAAATACTTTTTTTTTATTATGGGGGTGGTTGGATGGTGGTTGTTTTTTTATGGTAGTTTGTGATGGTGGTTGTGATGGTGGTGGTGTATGGTAGATGTTATGTAAGTTTTTGTTATGAATTGAATGATATAGACACACTATATATCTACTTTAAAAGCACTTGTCCTAATTGTCTAAACGCACCTTATATATATTCATACGCATGTACTAAAACATTTACAAAACAACTGTGTATCAAAACAAACTATAAACGCAGTTATAATGTTCAAACGCATGTGTATAAAAAATGAATCTACAAACTACTCCTGATCATCTAGATTTATTCTAATTCAACATCTTCGTTATCTTCAAAGTCATCTTCAACATTCTGATCCTCTTGTTCAACCTGTGGCTGAGTTGAACCACCATCCCTCTGATGTTTACGTCGATCGTGGCCTTTCTCTCCGCATATCTTGCACTTTCTCTTCCTTTTACCCACTCGACTAACTTGTGTTTCCTTGCTGGACTTGATACGCTTTTATTTACCATGACCTTTGTTCTTAATCCCATTAGGTAGTCGAATAGTGGGTTTGGCCTCATATTATTTCTCATAACCAAAAAGAGAAGCATATCTGTCATACTTCTTCTGGCTAGGTCTCTTAAACCTGCCCTCATCAACCTTCTTAACTATCTCTTTCAATTGATCATTAGCCAAAGTTAACTCAGATAAATCTATAATTAAAGTGTTTGCAAGATATTCACCAGCTAACACTATCTCTCATGCAATATCTCTAGCTTGTTTAGTCTTGTCATCACCAAACTCTCATGTTTCAAATGAATACTTTATTTAATTTGGAACAACATCTTTTATCCACCTCTTCAAAGTATATCTCTTCGGGAATCTATTAACTTTGATCATCCTTAGTATAAAAAAATATATGGTTACACAGCAGCCCATACTGCTCAAACCTCCTACAAGTACATTGTGAAGTAACATCTTCAACATCCTCATGAACTTCCCTCTTGAAAAGCATTTGTAAAAATATTAAAAACACATTTGCTGATTTTGGACGCACACAATATCAAATATAAACACACACAGTATGAAATATAAAAAAGCACTAAATACCTCAATAAAACCTTGACCATGTGCTTGTGGATCTTCAATATAAATCTTTAAAAAACCTTCATCGGCTTTTTGGGTGTGAACACCTATTAATCATTCATATGTGGCATATATCTCTTCTTGAATATCAAAGAAGATAGTCCTTGTAAATATTTTGGATGCCTCTTCCTTAATAGGATTTGTAGTCTAAAAATCATGAACAGTATGCCTTGAATCATGGTCATTCTTCCTACGGTTGAATCTCTAAGCTTCAAGTGAAGTTTCAAAATGGTTGAAAAACTCAACAAGAGTCAACTGAGAATTTGTAACCTGGCAAAAAAAGTGATTTTCACTCTTAGATCTTGATGTTGTCCTCATTAGGCGAGACATAAGTTCATCCCGGTAAAAACGAGGGATCAACATTGATCTCATGTTGAACATGTTGGTTAACCAATTGTTTTCAATTAGTTTGTAATCAACCATAACTACACCCCATTCGAAATCAAACGTCTTTAGGCTGATTGAGTCTGTCCATACAATTGCACAAATTCTCCTTTTAAACTCATCATCACTGCATAATGCACTACACACCTAAAAATGAAATAGATAAATATAAACGCACTTTGGTTAACTTTGAACACGCACAGAAAATAAAGCAAAATGCATGTTTCAAAACTTTGGACGCATGCACTATATCCTAAACTACTCTGCTACTCTTTAAACACACCACTAAAATAAACAAACGCACGGTTTGAATTTATACAAAATTCATACTGACCTTATCAACAACCTTCTTCATGATGTGCCACATGCACAATCTGTGTCTGCTATTTTGAAAAACCAACTAGATAACATTTTTTCATGGCAGGGTCTTGATCAGTTCAACCACTTTTGGATGCTTTCCAAAAGATTTGTAAAATGCTTGTAACAACCATGTGTATGATTCATTTGTCTTAGATGACAACAATCTTGCTCCAAGTGTCACATTTCGACAGTGGTTATCAATTCCGGTAAATGGAACAAAACCATCTTGTACCTACAAACACATTAGAAAATTTTGTAATAAACTATGAACATATAATAGTTGGATATGAAACTTTAGAAATTAAAAACATAGTTGTTGGTGTTAAATGTTGCATCAAAGGAAATCACATCTCCAAATTCCATATACTTTCTTTTGCATAACGCATCAGCCCAAAATAAACCGGTGAGTGCATTCTTTTCATCCATAGAAAACTCAAAAGAAAAATCTGGCAAGAACTTCTTCTTATCCCTAAGCCTAGACACTATCATATTAGCATCATACTCACCAATGAAAGTGCTTAATCCACCTTTAAAATTCTTGCAATCAGTAGCCGTTGCACCAACTTTCTCAAACCCTCCATACTTAGGGGCTGTTTGGTAAGCCTCTTAATGAGGCTCTAAACCATTCAGCGCTGAATGATTCGGCATTCAACGCGTTTGTTTCAGCTTCTAAATGAAATGGTTAAGGCTGAACCATTAAGATTTGAGATGTTGCTGAACCATTAAGCACTGAACTATTAAGCATTGAACTAGGCTAAACCTTAATGAGACTCTCCTACCAATTTGGAACAAGAAAAATAATTGTCAACATAAAGTGAATCAATCAAATAATCTTCCACCATGATTTCCTCCTAGTCAAAGATGTTTCATATTTCATTTTAATATGATTTGTATATTTTACTAAATGAGAAATATTCTCTCCCTCAATTTTGTAACCTTTCTAGTACTTATGCTTGTACATGTGTAATAGAAAATTATCAATGAATTACCATTGTAATATGGTATCAGCCAGATAATAAAGTCCTTTCTTTTTTTGATATTCGCTGACCATTTTCTTTCTTTGATAAAGTCCTTTTGTTCCTTGTCCATTCTGCCAATTCTTCCTATGGCCACCACCACAACTTCCTACCTCTCCTTCATACCGCTACATTCTCTAAGCCATCTAATAATCATCAAATTAAATTCCACAAACCATCTCCCATGGGAGAAACAACTCACACCGGTTCTCACATACCTCAATTTAATCGGTCATATTGATGGCTCAACCACCCCCCTCATGAAAAAATCACCACTGAGAACCAAACAACCGATAATCCTGCATTCATTTCCTTGAAAACCGCTGACCAAAAGGTCCTCCTCTTAATCAATTCCACTCTCACCGAAGAGGCGATGGCTGAGACTATTGGGTACACAGCCGCCTTTAGTGTGTGGAAGGCTTTAGCCGATGCCTATACCCATTGTTCAATCGAACGTATTCACAATCTCAAGAACACTCTGCGAACTCTTCAAAAAGGCGACTCCTCCGTGTCCGAATTTGGTCGTAAATTCAACTCTCTAACCGACCAACTCTCGACTATTGGGCATCCCATAAGTGATGAGGACAAACGCCATTGGTTTCTATGTGGACTAGGCGCCTCCTTCGAAAACTTCTCTACTTCTCAAAGAACCATTCTCCCCGCCCCTTCTTTTCGTGACCTATTAGCCAATGCCGAAAACCAAGAAATATTCGTCCAAAAAATCCATGGGTCAGAACCTCCACATGCCGCTTTTTATGCTAATCAACCCAAAAACCAATATCATCGAACCGGCTCATCACATGGAAAAGGTCGACCCTCACATAACTTTCGCGGGCGTGGAAGTTCCTATACCAAACGCCCCCTCTTTGCCAATTATGCCGAAAAGAGGGACACTATGCGACCACTTGTCAAAATCTTAGTTCTTTTGCCAAAAAAATCTCTTGATGCAAATCTAGCCGATGCCTTCTATGCTCAATGCAACGTTGTAACCGAAAACCCAGATTAGACTGTCGATTCAGGTGCTACCACACATATGCTTCCCACTAAATTTGGTCTAACTTATTCAAAACCTCAAACCAAAAATATTCGAGTCACTTTTGGTAACGGGAATTCATTACCCGTAACCCACATTGGAAAAACTAATTTGAACGATTCCATTTGTTTAAAAAATGTCCTAGTTGTTCCAAATCTCACTAAAAATCTACTTTCAATAAGTTGATTAACAAATGACTCGCCGGTTGATGTTTTGTTTTCTAATAATGATTTTCATATTCAGGTACGAAAAACAGCGGAAGTACTAGCTAGAGGCACATGTGAAAATGGCTTCTATGTCCTCACTCAAAGTCACAAGTCCCTTGTTGCCGCGCTTTCTTCTACGCACCTTCGTGCATCTTTCAATAAATGGCACAGTCGCCTTGGCCATGTTTCTTTTGATATGATTTCTACTTTAAACAAATTTGGACATGTTTTTGTCACATCATTGTTACCCAAACCGGGATTATGCAATTCTTGTGAAATGGCATACATCATAGGCTCTCATGTCCTCACACACCCGAACAAAATGGACGGGCGGAACGTAAACACCGTCACATAACCGAAACCGGGTTAGCCATGACGTGCAATGCTCATGCTCCACCAAACTTTTGGTTTGATGCCTTTACTTCCGCCACTGACATCATAAACGTCTTCCCACAACCCTCCTAGACAATAAATCACCATTTGAAATCCTTTTTCACCAACCTCCCACCTACTCAAATCTTCGTGTCTTTGGTTGTCGAGTATATCCATATCTCCGTGACTATACAAAAAACAAACTACTTCCTAGAAGTACACCTTGCATATTAATCGGCTATAGTCCACGTTGCAAAGGATTTCGATGTCTCGACCCCATAACCAGTCGAGTTTACACCATCCGACACGCAAGATTAGATGAAGATAACTTCCCGTTCCAAAACACCTCAACATCTTCGGATGTCACAACCTTACCAATGACCAACTTTGATGACCATTTACCCTCACCAACCTACCCAGTAAACAACTCCACAAAAAGCACCTCTACATTAAACACCCAAACCCATCCAGTAATGTTTGATGATTCTTTATCTTTACCACAACCTACTAGCCCAATTATTAACAACGTCCCATCACCTACTACTGGCCCACTACCCACAACCGGCCCACCACCAAATATCGACCTGACAGAAAACTCTTCACCCAATGTTTCCACCCAAAACCAAACGGCACCACCTTCACCTTTACCCTCTCCAAGTCCAAACCAAACCACTCCAAGCCCAACTCCGCCATCCTCTTCGGACTCGGGCTTCGACACCTCATCCACATCCATTGCAACTCCTCCTTATAACACTCATCCCATGATCACTCGAGCCAAAAATGGTATTTTCAAACCCAAAAATTATGAAAATCATCAATCTTTTTTCTCATCACATGTTCCCATGGGAATAAAAACGGCTCTCAAAAATCCCAAATGGGTTCAGGCCATGCATGAGGAACTACATGCTCTTCGCACCAACAACACATGGCATCCCGTTCCTCGACCGTCAAACAATAATATCATTGGCTCAAAATGGATTTATAGAATTAAATATAAGTCCGACGGGTCTCTTGATCGCTACAAAGCTCGTCTTGTAGCACAAGGTTTCACTCAAATACCGGGCCTTGATTTCTCCCACACCTTTAGTCCGGTTATCAAATCCGCCACCATCCGCGTTGTTCTAAGTCTCGCCACAATCAACAAGTGGAAATTACGACAACTAGATGTCAATAATGCTTTTCTAAATGGACATCTAACCGAAACCGTATTTATGGAAGAACCTTCCGGTTTTGAGGATCCAAACAAGCCCAACCACGTGTGCAAACTCAATGGTGCTCTCTATGGCCTAAAACAAGCACCTCGAGCTTGGTTTCAACGCCTAAGCACCTTCTTACTCAACCTTGGTTTTGAAAACAGTAGATCTGACCCTTCTTCGTTTACCTACCAACGCCATGGTACTTTACTCTATCTCCTTGTTTATGTGGACGATATTATTATAACCGGTAATAATGACAAGTTTATTACAAACTTCATAAAACGCCTTGACAAGGAGTTCAAAATTAAAGACCTTGGAACACTAAATTTTTTCCTAGACTTGGAGGTTACTCACACAAAGTCGGGTCTATTTCTAAATCAATCCAAATATGCACATGACATCTTAACCTGAACCGGCCTTCTTGAATCCAAACCAGTTGCCACTCCTCTCACATCTAAAGATGTTTTCAATTCTCAAGTTAAACCTTTTCATGATCCTACTCTTTATCGTTCTCTCGTAGGAGCTCTCCAATACCTCACTATCACTCGACCCGATATCTCATATGCTGTCAATCAAGCCAGTCAATACCTTCAACAACCCACCACCACTCATTTTCAATTGGTCAAGCGAATTCTTAGATATGTTAAAGGCACTGTATCTCATGGCTTACATTTTGATAGACCTCCTAACACTACTTTACTAAGTTTTTCAGATGCAGATTAGGCTTGGTGTATTGACACTTGAAGATCCACCTATGGCTATTGTATCTATTTAGGTGGAAATTTGGTCTCTTGGAGTGCAAAGAAGCAGCCTACCGTTTCACGGTCCAGTTGTGAATCCGAATATCGAGCCATGGCAAACACGGCAGCAGAAATTATTTGGCTCACGAATCTTCTAAGGGAACTTAAAGCATTACCACCAGGACTTCCAACATTATTGTGTGACAACAAGAATGCTTTGTTCTTAACTCAATATCTGATCTCTCACAAAAGAGCGAAGCACATCGACATAGACTACCATTTTGTTCGTGAACTTGTTGCAGTCGGTCGCCTTCACACCAAATTTATCTCCACCGACAAACAAGTAGCAGATTTCTTCACAAAAGGTCTTCCTAAACCGTTATTTGAACGCTTTCGCACAATGCTTCGTCTCGGAGAACCGCCATCTCGCATTGACGGGGGGTGTCAACATAAAGTCAATCATTCAAATCATCTTCCACCATGATTTTCTCCTAGTCAAAGATGTTTCATCTTCCACCATGATTTCCACCAAGTCAAAGATGTTTCATATTTCATTTTAATATGATTAGTATATTTTACTAAATGAGAGATATTCTCTCCCTCAATTTTGTAACCTTTCTAGTACTTATACTTGTACATGTGTAATATAAAATTATCAAGGAATTACCATTGTAATAATAACAACCATTAAGAGGTCCAACTATATGGTTCAACACTTAACCATTTAGACCTCTTAACCATTCAGACCTCTTAATGATTCAGCACTTAATCAAGCAAACAACCCCTTAGTCTTCATGATACTCAAAGCTTTGACAGGACCCATTTTCAATGAAGACAGCTGACATATCATCTCTTCTTGAGTATGTGTCGGCTTCCTATTAGCTGCTAGGAAATGAATGCCAGTTTCAGATACAAAAGCATGATTATGACCTTCCACAAAGTCATAAACCTTGAAGTCTTTCCATCCTCAGAACTTAGCTTTACATGTGCCTTACATCTGGTCTGGATAGACGGTCTTTTCTTTGTCCTAATATCTTTCTTAGAATTCTCTACACCTACTTTGACCGGCTTAAAACCCTCCTTATAGCATATAAAGTATTTGATTTGTAGAACACCTTTGTGTACATCTTGGCAACCCTTTCGAATAGAAAATCCAGCAGCCTTTGCATATTTTTGATAAAACTCATGTGCATGATCAACACTAGGAAACTCCATGTCTATTATAGGTTTGAGTGACGTAGGGACGTCCGCAATGAATGAGTTAATAGCTTGTTCTTCTATAGGAATATCAGAGGAGACACCTACAAAATAAACGCACTTGATAAAAAAACAAACGCACGTTGACATTTGATAATTTGAACTATTTAAACGCACGAATGATCATATTCAAACGCACTCATATATGTTCAGTATGTATGTTTGAAAACTTATAAATGTACTTGATAATTTAAACGCATCAAATATTAAAATACCTTAATCCTTTTGTATTTGTTGATGATGTTCAAACTATGAATATCCACATATTGGTTAGTCTCCTCTGTAATCAGGTATGAATAGTACACAAACAACTTGTTTACGAAAATCAAACTTAAAAAACCAAGTAAAAAACTAAAAAAAAACAGAGCATCATGATATATACCCTGAAATACAATATTATCGCGATCTGGAATCGAATTCTCAACGGAAATGCTCTGACCATCAACCGATAAGTTTAAATCTGATAAACAAAATCAACAATTATACACTATTCTACTGAAAATTGATTAAAAAACTACTTCTAATATGTACCGAACATTCTGCAATACTTCAATTGAATGTGATTATGAAAATTGTAATGTGTCTGAATCGTAATGTGATCGACTGGTGCTTTATAATTCAAATTTGGATTTGAAAATAAAAAACGTAATTACGAGAATCGTTACCGAAAATAGAAATGTGATTTACGTAAAACAGTTATACGTAAAATATCTTATTTGCCCATTGATTTGACTGTAATTGAGTTTAATTGGGTTAACCATAGTTGACAGGTGACAAGTTATGGTGGCTTCCTACACTTCTCACGTTAAGGATACATAGAATAATACAAGTTACATATGCATAGTGCGTAAGAGGGCAACAAGTTGCGTCGCTATCTCATTTTGAATCGCAAAGCCTATTCAGCTAAATACAAAACCTTGATTCTTAAAGCTCTGTGAGTTATTGTGAACCAACTTCTACACTTTTTTTTAGGAAACACACCGATTAATGAGTAATATTATAATGGTTAGTGTTGTCTTTAACATACTAAAAGAAAACTTCATTTTTAGACTCACATATTTATAGACCCCTTAAGTTTTTTGTTTTGTTTTTAAGGAGTATGGTTTTGGATGAGATTTATGTATAACCAGTGGCGAAGCTTGACCCGAAGGTTTGGGGGGTCGGAAGACATCGGGGGGTCGAAAACCAGTTTTGGGGGGTCGAAACCCTATATTTCCAAAATTTTCTATACGAATACTATATAATCGGAACTTCTGCGCGAAAATTCGGGGGGGTCGGCCGCCCCCTCCCGCCCCTACAATGCTACGCCCCTGTGTATAACTATTGTTAGTTTTGATTTATAGATGAGGGACAGATAAAAGAAAGCAACAAGGACCTCATAGTAGCAACAGAAAGAAGCAAAGTCCAAATTTAACCTCATTAGTCTATCTGCTTCTAATATGATGGAAAACATTGTGTTGCTCTGATGCCACCGTTTTTTGCATTTGAAAAGAAGATGTGCAACTTGAATTGTTACTCTCCTCATTTGAGTCATTAGGCAACCACTAAATAGGTATCAATCACTAAGCCTAGCTAGCTACTATGTATAATATGCATAATGATTAGTCACCATGTTGAATATATTAAATATTGGTTGTTGCACACCTAAAACTAGTTTCTAATATTATTATATGATATATGCAGGTGTAACACAACAAGCTAGACATTATGTTATCATGCTCTTAATAGACGAAAACGAAAATTCATTTTTTAGCTTTTACTTTTTTATATGTATTTATACAGGGCCGTCCCTAAGAATTCAAGTGCTCGGGTCAAGCCGCGAAATATGTGCCCTTAGTTTTAGATCTTAACGAAATAAATAACTTAAACTATATTTTTAAACGACGATTAAAGTTATATCAAAGTGATCAGTCAATTTTTCACAGTATATTTTATCCAACAATATGTTCTCGATAGCTATCATCGCCAATCCGTGAATTTTTTTTAACTTAAGTGTTTTGAGCCTAGAGTAAGCAAAAAATCCGAATCAACATTAAAATAAGAGGATAAAGGATTACTTTTAAGTTATTGTTATTGTTAATCTTAAAAAAATAGGATGACACCTTTGTAAGCGTTTTTTTCCTTTTATACATTGGCATATTCTAATGTCTATAATACCCCAATCATTTTCTTATATTTACGCTATGCCACCATCTTCCTTAAAACAACCCTTTTTATACCCTGTAACACCAACACTATACAAAAATCATTTAGATTTTTTCGATGAATTCTATTCCATTGTACGCCACTATCGCCAATCACAGTGCCCCTTGGAAAATGGGCCCAGGCCGGGAGTCCTCCCCACACCCCCTCAAAACCGGCCATGTATTTATATATTCATAATTGCAATTGAAGTTAACTATCCTATAAGTATAAGGCTAAGTACATGGTGTGAAATGAAGCCCCTAAAGACTTCATTCCGTCACCTCAACGCTACATCAAAAAAGGGCTTTATTCTATCCTTTCAATAACACACAGGAAATGAAATAAAATCCCTTCAATCATTGCCAATCATGTGTTTATTTTTTTATTATGCTTTTTGTTTTGTATTTAAATTTAACATAAAATACATAAAACAAATAAATTTACATAATATTAAAGAAAATTACATAACATAAAAAAACATTAAAAAATTACATAACATTAAAATATTAACAATCACACATAATTATTAAAGACCGGACTATTGATATTCAATGCGATGTCTCATAATTCTCCAAACAGTAATGGTTGGATAATTATCATTGTGCACGTTAGGTACTTGGTAAGGGCCGCCTCAATCGCATTGTCCTCATTTAAATCCCTTCGCCATTCAACGCACTTCTTAAGAACCTGTAAAATATTACACACTTTGTTTGGAGGGCGATATACTTTCCTGTTATGACATCTTTCCTACAATGGTCCTTACCTGTTTGTTGATGGAATCTAGTCACAACTGTGTTTCAAAACTATTCCTAATCGTCATGTGCATTTTCCTTGAGTGTGGTAACAAAACTGTTGGCCAAGGCGATTTCCTCTTCTTCAGTCCAACCTCGGTTTTGCCATTTGAATATTACATAAAAAATTTATGTAGAATGTGAAGTGGGTAAAATAGAGTGGGTGTGAATGAATGTATATATATATATATATATATATATATATAGATATATGACCGTTGTTCAATGGTAAAAACAATAAATAGTCCCCCCTTTCTCTCGTTTTCCTTCGAAAACCCTTCAATGACATCCCCTAATGGTGCTGGGGAAACGCGCGGGGGGGGGGGGGGGGGGGGACTCTACACCGTGTAGCCTAAGGATATTTAAAGTACTAAGAAAACCTTTCCTTTTATGACATCTTTGAGTGCATAGTTTGAGTCCAAGTATCCTTCCCCTCACTTGGATCCCTCAAACCAATAGCTCTGATATCACTTGTAAGACCCTAACTTGTAAACAAGTGATTAACAGTTAAACATACGAGTTTTGGCCTTAAATAAAACTCACTCCCGATTAAAACTTTGAGATTTAACAAAAATCCAAACCATTGTGATCAATACATTAGTGGATTTGACAACTGTTATATTTTAACAACCGAGACATATGCTAAGTTTGTGTTTTAAATGAGAGGTCATGTAGCGGAAGCTTTTAAGTGTTCGGGTGTGTTTGGCTTTTCTCGTGGCTTGATCCTTGCTCCGGGACTTCCAAAGAAGGTGTACCTAGAACTATTACACAGAGAATGGTTAGTGGGATTGATAATGATGCCTTTAGAATAGTGAAGTGTCGAAACATGTCGAAAACAGAACGAACTCGATCAAATGGCCAAACATCAAATTTTGGGAAGAGCCCCGCCGTAGGCTACGACCATAGGGCCGTAGCTTATGGCTAGAAGGTTCTGTCCCTTTTTCGTTTTTTAGACTTTGCCTCTTTTCCTTGTTTATTTTCCCCAATCTTTGGTTGTTTAACACCTTTTTATCATGCTTATAAGATTTCATCTCACATGATCAAGTCCCTTTTTCGGTTCTTTAAACACTTATGTCGTTTTTACCCAAATCGACCCGTTAAAGTCGTGGGTTATACAAAACACTATTTGTCCATTCAAAAAGCATAACAGTCATATTGTCATCCCATTGAACACTTGTTTAACTAAAAACATCATCCGGTTTGTTTAATTATGACCCGGTTTATAGATTTAGCCTTTAGTAAATCTTTAAAATCCCCAAAATACCCTTATAGGTCTATATTCTGTTTTAATCACCTGTGGGCGACACAACTTGGTTACCACCCATTGTTTTCGACTCGTTAACATGTTTGAAAACCTCTAAGCCCTTGCGGACTTATTTTTCACCATTTTCATAATTTTGCTATCGCTAAATCACTTTTAAGCGCCTTAGCACGCGTTACACACAACTATAAACATGACTTACCGGTTTAGCACCCACCCTTCATGCGGGTGATTTTTATCCATTTATATATCTTCGTCCGTGGCCCTATTTTATACTACGGACTAACTCGGTAGTTATGACCACATTTTATACCTTTCGAATCATCTAAATAAATCTTTGGCATCGTGTGCCCTTTTCATTCTAATTTAACAACCTATGGAAAACCTCCATTTACACATTAATATCCCGAGATCCAAATGGTGTTCCACCACCAATCGGTCCGTCTAACATTCATAATATCCCTAATGCTCAAGATTAATTCATGAGTTCTAAAGAATCTAACATCTTGATTCATTTGACCCGTCTATTTCAATACTCAAGGCTCAAGTGATATTATCCTCACTTGACCCGTTTTTGAAAATACTCCAATTATTTAATTAGGTGTCCCGACCCGAACTTAACAATTTCTTCCATTTAGACGATTCTAACCCAATACAAGCTAGAATCCCATATCCCATAGTCCCTCTTTATGAGTAAGCACCCATTCTCAATTAACTATATCAAATCCATGACTTTCAAGCATTTCCCCAATCTTTTAGTTTCTAAGAGACTTATTTAAACTAAGTCACTTACCTTGGCCTCAATTATGCATTCCTTGACTCGTTTAGTTCGTTTGATCAAATTTATTCCAAGCCACCACCTATATTGACAAGATCACTTCACTATACTCAAGATTAATTTAAGTTAGTCATCATGTCAAATAACCAATTCACACCATAAGTTTTCACATACTCAATTCATTCAAACTTATGTTTGGGTTAGTTTGACTTCTAGGAGTCAAACTAACCTTTTACATGTTTGTATTGACTACTCATAAGGCAATAGTCCTAATCATGAACTTTCCCTTTTTAACATATCATTTATTAGGTCTTGTGCACATTCCAACTTCTCACTCAACAACTTAAATGGTGAGATCTTAACATACAACTTTTTATCTATATTTCAACTAGACATTTATACAAACACTCTTGGTGTGCATCTTTTTATAAGTAGCTTTTCTAAGCTTTTTAGATTACATGACTTTACCATAACCTTATGTACAAAATCAAAGGTTGATTTCACCATCAAATCATGTTTATATATAAGAAAGCATCAACATTCATACATGATTCCCAAGTTTCTAAGTGTGGTTCTTATCGAGCACTAGAAACCACTTCTTACACATGTGAAGTTTCAATTAAATCATGTTAATCAAGCATGTACTACTTCTTTTTATCATCTTAAGTTTAACTAAGGTTGCTAAACATAGAGGTACGTAACCTTTAATTATCAAGAAATCACGTTTTTATGAAACACCTCAAAATCTCATCTTCCTAAAACAAGAGAATTAGATGAAATTAGATGAAATTAAGGGTACCTTAGGATGCATTGGACCTTAGATGACCTGTAGTAGACTCATGCACTTCAAGAACTTCCGATTTGAGCATGAATTTAGTGCTTAGGGTTTGTAGGTGGAAGGGGCTTGATGCTCTTGCTTATTTTTGACACACACATACTAAGTGTGTGTTCTTCCCGTTTTAATTTACTATATAAAACACTTGTTTGAAATATTGATAGCTATGGTCCCTCAACTACCCCCAAATGTCATTTTCTTATAAAACTAACTAGTCAAGTTAGTTTTCTTATGTTATTTGCTCATTTATATAAGGAAAATTGGATTGTAATAATCCCATCTTTGTGTTGTTGGCCAATAATAATCCCACCTAAGGTTATTCTTCCCACCAATTCCACCTTTTAATTTATTTTTCCTCATTGCACTCGCCGTTAAGTCACACTAACACCGTTAGCTGAAACTCTCAATTTTAGGTGATTGGTCACCGGATTTGAAAGAGGGAATCAAGATGATGATATTGGTATGTTGAATTGCCGAATGAGCATGGTTTGATGGTCTAATTATCGGTTCCGGTCATCCCCTCCGACAAGAACATCAACCTGAAACCCATCAAACCATGCTCGTTTCTACAATTGAACATACCAATATCATCGTCTCGATTCCCTCATTCAGATTCGGTGAACAATCGCCTAGAATTGTGAGTTTCAGCTAATGACGTTAGTGTGAGTTAACGACGAGTGCAATGAGAAAAAATAAATTAAAAGGTGGGACTGTTGGGAAGAATAAACTTAGGTGAGATTAGTATTGGCTAACAACACAAAGGTGGGATTATTACAATCCAATTTTCCTTTATATAATTAATAACATTAACTAGGTTATTTCCATATTTGAACATAAACCACATTCTTATTGTCTAAGTCTCGTTTTATTATTTTTCTAATCACGCCTAATGGCGTAATTAGGCGAAATGGGTGATTTTGGGGCGCCACACTTACCATATAACATTACATTTATTTTGGGACTTCTTAGACGATATGATGAGGCAAGTGAGTTTCTAAAATAAGTGGAGGGGTTGAATTATGTCGATAGTTGGTAACGCGATAACTTCAGTTCAGGTTAATGGGTCACCTACGTACGAGTTCGAATGTCAACGATGACTTCAGTAAGTAGATCCGCTATCTCCTCATCTTTTTATATTAGCAATGGAGGCTCTCGCTGAAATTATGAATTCGGATCTTCCTTGGCATTAGAGTAAATGGGGTTGGGCCATTATTATCGCATTTCACCTACGTGAATGATGTAGTTTTTGTTGGGAGTGGTCTGCATCTAATGCAAAAAACATAAAGTGCCTACTCCACCGTTTTTATCTTATTTCTGATCTAAGAATTAGCCTTGCCAAGAGCTGCGTGTATCGAGTGCGCATGAGTGATTATAAGATTGCTGATATAGCAAGGGTCCTCGGTTTTAAGGCTGGTCATGTCCTGTTCATGCATCTCGGTGTTCTGATTGCAGCCAACATGTACTTAGATAGGAATCGGAGCCCGATACTTGAAAATTAAACAGTTTAAACATCGACTTTCTATATGGAAGTTAAAATATCTTTCCTATGGTGGTTGTATTACTTTATTGAAATTGGTTTTCAACTCCCTACCACTATATTATTTTTCTTTATTCCGGGCACCAGGGCAAGTTATGATCAATTTACAGACACTAAGGCGGACGTTTCTTTAGGGTTGTAATGAAGAGGTGGACAAGATGAGTTGGGTTGCTTAGGAAGATGTCATTGCTCCGACTGATTATGGTGGGGTTGGGCTCGACTCTCTTAGAGATGTGAACTTGAGTTGATTGACTAAATGGCGGTGGAGGTTCAAGGTCGATCAGAACAAAATACAGAGGAGAGTTACATGGGCAATACATGGAAGTTCGCGGTCTTGGAATTATATTGTAGCTAAATTATCACTTAGCGGACAATGGAAACAAATCGCTACTGTTCCAGGAATTTTGGAGGGCTTGAACATCGATGCTAGGAACTTGCTTAAAGGGGTCATTGGTAGCGGTTTTTACATTTCGTTTTGGCAGTATTTCTGGATCAGGACAGATTCGCTCACTGCTTCTTTTCTTTTGTTGTTTGTGTTAGAGAATAAAAGGTTTTGTGTGGTTGCAGATCGGGTTGAAATGGCCCCCATGGATTCAGGTTCGGGTGGGAATGGAGGCGTAATTCATTGACTCCTGAAGAAATTGTCAAGTTATATGGTTTGGTACAAGTGCTTGGGGATCTCGTTTTGACTGGGGGCTAAGATACTAAAGATGGAAATTATTTTTTCCACTTCTAGATTTATATGTGTTATTCTTCAAGCATTATCATTGACTAATTCCTAGCCATCATATGGGCTGTCATGCATGATTTTAGGATATTTCTTTGTTAACTTAGATGTTGCCCATCCATATATATGGGGTTTTATTTCTATGTATTTGAACATCTCGATTATCAAATTCATATGATTCCAAGTATCACTTTTATACCATTACAAAATTTGATGGCATCAGAGCAGAAAAAAAGACCCGAACACCAACCCGAAACGAATCCATCGGCATGGTTGGCGACAACGCAGAAGGAAGAAACAACAATGGAGTAGTTCTAGACAATAACTCTCCATACTATCTTCATGTTCCATGAAGATGTGACTAGGGCTAAAACAAACCTATGCGAAAGGAAGGAAGACACAATACCGGAGAACCAATAGAACATTGTGATTTCTGCGAGAAGGATGGTCACAACAAACACGGATGCTTCAAACATATTGGATAGCCAGATTGGTGGTTAAGCAAAGGCAAACATGAAACACCAAAACTGAAGGCTGCTTTTGTGGAAGGAAAAATGAGTCTCATACCGGGACTGACCAAAGAGTAATATCAACAGTTTACAAGGTTTTTTAAGAAAAAAGATGTAACAACCAAGAAAAAACCTTGTTGCAAACATGACAGGTAAAGCCGATGAGGAAGGTAATTGGATCATTGACTGAAGCGCAACAGAGCATATAACTTACAAGAGTGTTTTACTTAAAAACAAAGGAAAGGCTCTTCATGAGCCACCGGTCACAATACCAAATGGTGACACTACATATGTTGAAATCTGAGGGGATTACGTCCTACCAAATGGCATGGTGATCAAAGATGTCCTTCATGTTCTTGAATTCAAATTCAACTTATAGTCAGTTAATAGATTATGTAACGATTTACAGTGTGCTGTGACATTTTTCCAAGTTTTTGTGTCACGTAGAGCTTGCGTTGAGGGTGTTGATTGGATTGGGTGATTGCAATAAGGGTATATACAAGATGGGGATGGTTGAAAACAAAATTCGGGTGACGATGGCAACCATTGATACGTGGCACAAGAGATTGGGTCACGCATCTAGCTCCAAACTTTCTCATGTTAATTTTATCAACGATGTTTCTTCAAATACCAAAAGTACTTGCGATTCTTATGTCAAAGCAACATATACAAGATCTCCTTTTCCAATTAGTATGGCCAAAAAAATGTTTGCTTTGAATTATTACACAGTGATGTGTGGGGTAAATATCGAACGCTTTTGCTCACAAAGGCAAGTTATTTTTTAACAATAGTTGATGATTTTAGTCGAGCAATGTGTCTTTTTCTCCTCAAGCACAAACATCAGGCTAGCACTTTGTTTAATTTATTTCCATAAAATGGTGGAAACTAAATTTGAGAAAAAGACTAAAAGGATAAGATGTAATAACGAGGGGGTGGGGGTTCACATCGAACCACATGCTTGATTTTTATCCAAAAAAGGGAGTCTTACTTGAAACAACTTGTCCATATACGCCACAACAAAATTGTCTAGTAGAACGGAAACACCGACGCCTTTTGGAGACGGCTCGAGCCTTGAGATTCGAAGCTAATATCCCCATCAAGTTTTGGGGTGAGTGCATTGTGACTGCCACATACATCATCAATCGACTACCATCTAGTGTGATTGAAAACAAGACGCCCTATGAGGTGTTTTACAATAAAAACCTGCAATATGATCACATGAATGTGTTTGGTTGCCTTGCATACAATAGAAGCACAGAGACGAAGGGAGAGAAGTTTGAGAGAAGGGGGAGACCAAGATTGTTCATAGGATATCCACCAAGCACCCAAGGTTACAAAATTTATGATGCACAACATAATAAAGTTATCACATCCCGAGATGTAATAAATTTAGAGGAGGTGTATCCTTCTTCCACCTTCAACATTTTAGAGAAGGGGGATGAGATATTTGAGTTTCCTAAATGTTGGTTTGAAGTCCGTGAAGAGGTCAATAAGGCTGTAGGCAATTCAAATGAAGAATCCTTTGAAACTCACGATGGGCCCAATAAAGAATATGTTGAAGCTCCATCTATTGAAAACCCATAATGAGGATGGGCAAAATGAAGAACCTATTAAAGTCCAAGAAAGTCAAGAAACTCCTTTCATTACACAAGGTGAATGGATGCAAATTGCTGACATAGTGGAACCCAGTAGGGATTTTGCTGGTTATGAAAATCCAAAACTACCAATAGAAAAAAAGAGCAGGTCTCGACCAACATATCTCAACGACTATAAAGTGAAACTACCCCATTCTATAGACCATGAGCGTTCATCTCTCACTTCCAATCACGAGCCCTAAATGGTACATCCTTTAGAACATTTTATCTCTTACAATAATTTTACTAACTCACACAAGGCTTTTTTGTTGGCCATTACCCAAGCATTTCAATCAGGTCGTGCAAGATGAAAAGTGGATAGATTCAATGAAGAAAGACATCAAAGCACATGAAGAAAATGGAACTTGGACTCTCAAAGAATTGCCAAAGAGGAAGCATGCCATTGACTCGAAATGGGCGTATAAAATAAAGTACAAGCCAAATGGATTCACTCAAATGGAAGGTGTAGATTTCCATGATACCTTTGCACCGGCGGCAAAATTAATTACCGTCCGTACTCTCTTTGTTTTAGTTATGAAAAAGGATTGGCACATGCACTAACTAGACGTAAAAACTGCCTTTTTACATGAGGAATGGCACGAGGATGTGTACATGAAAGAACTACAAGGCTTTAGGAGGCGAGATGACAACAAGGTATGCAAGCTCAAAAAGTCAGTTTATGGGCTGAAATTAGCATCACGAAATTGGTACCAATGATTCACTACTTCTTTACAAAGTATCGGATACAAGCATGTGACACTCGTCAAATCCCTAGGTCAAGATCCGTACACACTCTCACAATTATGTTATTTTTAGTTATGCATTAGGCATTGTTACAGTAACTATGTCATCCCGAGTCTAGAAAAGCCCAAGTAGATTCAGGAAATCATTACATTTTCCATTTTTCTCATGCAACACCCAATTAATCCAAAAACAATTGGCAAAGACAATCAAGCCAATCACCCGTTCAACAGAAAGCAATCAAATGTCCAATTATTACGTGCAAACATAACACACTTTCACGAGTCAACACATTGAGTTTAAATTAACCAATCCAAATTTAGAACATATGTAATGTATGCTGATACACAAACCCAACATATCTTTAAACATAAGTTGTCACATGACATTTCTATATGATTAACACCATGTTAATGTTTAATAATCGCACACATGTTATCAATGAACAACTCAACACTAGACACATATACATGTACACAATTGATCTTTATAGATATGTATAGGCTTAATGAAGTCAATCGACACAATACATACACACATCTACAGCCATATCCATATGTGTATGTAATCAAAGTAAGCCGATACCATATGGATGCATATACAATCACACGACATATGTATAGACAAAAACAAGTGTGTTGATCGGTTTTGAGATAATATATCGATACATACATGCATACATAATTATCTTATGTTGGAGTATATATGTGATTGAATCAAACAAAACCAACCTACTTGTATATATATATATATATATATATATATATATATAGGGTATGGATCATACGAGAACCAACTTTAGGGAGAGAACCAGAGAACCATTGTCAACACAAACAAAAAAAAACCTAAAAACCTCACCTTCACCCCCTAAAAACCTAAACCTACCCACCTCACTCCCTAAAAACCTAAACCCCCTATCCCCCACACCGCCCCAACCCCCCCCCCCCCCCCAATTGTGAAATGCACATGTGCAGCTAACCCCACACCCCCTAAAAACCAAAACGCTCCATCCCATCCCCCCAAAAAGATACCCCCTCTTCCACCATACCAAAAAACTAAACCCTAAAGCTAAACCCATTAAAAAACTTAACTATAATAGTGAAATGCACATGTGCATGTAGTACAATTATCTTATTTTATAGTTTTATATAGGGTTTTTTTTAAGTTTATTCACCAACAACCCTAAAAAACCTAACCCCATTTCCATCATACCTAAAAACTAAACCCTAAAGCTAAATCCATGAAAAAAAAACTAACTATAATAGTGAAATGCACTTCGCGTTTATTTAAAGATCATTGAATAAATTTTTTTCCACTTTATATATCATATCACGTCCATTTAAATGATCATTTCATTATGGCAATTGATAATTTATTCAAAAGTGTGCTCTAATAGTGAAATGCACATGTGCATACGGTATATGACGTAAAAAAGGCCATTTTTTGTTTTTTTTAATTTTTTTTGTATTTTTTATTTTTTTTCAGAAAGATTAACACTAAAAAAACATTTTGGTGTTTTTACTTTTTTTATTTTTTTAGGTTATATAATTTTTTTATTATTTTTTTTATTTTTTGGTGGAGGGGTTTTTGTGTTCACACTTGGTTCTTTGGTTCTCTCCCTAAATAGTGGTTCTCAAATGATCCAAATCCTATATATATATATATATATATATATATATATATATATATATATATATATATATATATAAACACAAGACAATACACCTTTGTAGGCACCCTAGCGTTTTTCTTTTATGTACATATGTGCATGTGTGGATTAGACAAAACAAAACTAATCTAGATATTCCAATATATATATATATATATATGGACGGCCCCACCTACATGTGTGTGTGTTTTGATTTAGACACTTCACAACATACATAAACACACATATACACCATGCGATACATATACATACACATGTAAACCTACATGTCAATCCAAATTACACATATCCAAGACTTCATCAAAATAGAACCATAGCCACCTCCCCTAAATTCATCTTCACAAGTGTTAACTTCCAAAAATGAGGAACCAAGTCCCTAGGATCGGCTCCCAAGTTCCAAGGCTAAGCATTCTCTTTTTGGTCAACTATTTATACTAAAGTAGTAACAACCTTTTTGCACACCAAGGATCCATAATGTTGACTAACTAAAACAAATCAACCACTCACATCTCTCCCTCGGACCTATAAGAGCCGAATGGCTCTTGTTCCTCTACCCTACAATCACCTAAACCTCTCCAACATCATAACACACACAATACTCCTCAACCCTCCTCTTTTTCCCTCTCGATCGAACACAAAACAGCCCTTCGGGACTGTTTTTGACCACATATCACCACCATTGACCACCACAAAGCCTCAACCATCAAAGTGCAAGGGATTTGGAAGCTACATTGTGGAACAATCAGCTTACGAACTCGACCTACAATCCTTTTTATCTCGGATCACTTGTGGTATGTTACATACTAACTGAATTCACTCTATATTCCACTTTCCATTACGATCTTGTTCACTCGGTCCTATATTATGCATAAACACACTAAACATAAAGTTAAAATATATAAACATACCATAAATTTGGAATAATACACATTATAAATGCACATGAATATTTATACATATAGATTATACACACGCACGTCTACAAGTATGTATACACTCGTGCATGATTGTGTGTGGCTGTACAAGTGCATACGAGTGTGTGTTGAGTCGAACAAGATCCATGAAAGTCATTTTTGAACCTAACATAAACATGTAGAAACCTTTTATTTATAGCTTTCCACATATGTTTGTGAGCGTTGGATTTTAACTAAAACAGGATTATATGATCATACAAGTTACAAATCTAGGTGCGGAAACCCTAGATCTGAACAAATTGATAAGATACAAATCACGACACAATCAAGATCATTTTCAATATCATTTTCATAGATTAACTTCAATCAATAAGCATTTACAAACTGTTTATGTTAATCTAGAATCACACAGATAAACTCTCAAAAACATTCTTAAACCTGAACTGAACCTGGACACAAATGACAACACTCTTACATAATCAAAAACTCAAAATCTATATATAGGCACTGCACATTCGCCCCTTACAGATGGTCGAATGTGAGCTTTTTCCACATTCGCCCACTGCAAGTGGTCGAATGTGATCTTCTGATGTAGCTCATTCTTCCTTCGTCCAGTTCATTTCTACCTTCGCCCCTTTCTGATTACCTTCGCCCATCCATATCTACCTTCGCCCATTCTGAATCACCTTCGGCTATCTACTAACATATGTTAATTATAGTATATCCAATCCTTAGTCGCAAAACGCATCAACAAACTCCCCCTCGACTATTGATTGGATAGTTTTCTCTGATAGTCCATCGTCTTGTTCATCAGTTTGATTCTGAGCTGCTTCTTCTGCTCAGAAGTCATTGGCGGCTCGAATGTTTTCTTCACAGGCTTTGACACATTAGCAATCTTCACAGTCTTGCCAAGTTTACCCTCCAAGTTGCTTCCTGCATTTATATCATATGCAAAACAAACTCCCACAACTTGAGTGTACTTTCTCGCTTGAGCAAAGTCGTTGGGTTCATAGTATATCGGATTGTAGAACAACATGATGATGTCTTCGAATGTGCAATTGATCAGCCACATAGGATCAAATACATGAACATGCTTGTATTTATCCTTTCCATCACTCAACACAATCACTGCTTCTGCCTTCCTCCAATCGTAATACCAAAATATGAAATCAACACTGAAATGCTGTGGCATTGGCATCAACGGTATCTTTCTCATCACATTAGGTGCTTTATAAATCAAAGTCACACGCTTCATATTGGTTTGAGGATCAATATATCTATGCACTTTTCTTCTGGGATATTGAGGCTGAAATCTCTTCCATCTTGTCCGACTCTCCCAAACCAATTTGTCTGCGCACCAACCGACATGCGATCCATTTACCTCGGCACCTGACATTGGGAATCTGCATAAATCTCTCACCGCCCAGTACGGTAGAGTAAGTAAATCACAGAATCTGTTGAAATACAGAATTCCGGTTTCCCATTTCGCAGCAATACACTTCAGTCTGCCTAGATAAGTCCACCCGAGAGCTCTGCCTTTGAACTTGGCATTATGAAATCGATAAAAGTTACCTTGAGCTTCAGGTTTGGGTCGGTTCTCATCCATCTCCTTCAACTTCTTCAGATAATTCTTCAACTCATCAGACTGGTTAGAAGAATCTTTCTTTTCATTACCAAACACCTTCTCAACAAACTCTTCGCTTCTTTTCTTTGCTTTCTGTTTTGCTGACTTATTTGGTATCTCTGTGAAGTCAGGAAATACTTCATTCTCATCTTCTTTTCTGAAATACTGGGGAAACTCTTCATGAGTAATATCTTCTATTTCAACTTCATTGTTCTCTGGAGTATGCACATCATCTGAATGACTTCCCATATCCTTTTCAGGAATATCAGGAATCGATTCATCCATCATAAACTCCTCAAACGTCTTTCCTACCCTCTGTGCGAGACCATCTAGTATTTCTTTCGCCACAGATGCAGGTAGTTCCCCTTCTTCAAGATCTGGATCTTCATATTCCAGCTCATATCTCAGATCATCAGTCTGGAATATTTCAGCGAAGCATCCAGTGAACTCAATGGTCCACTCCCTCTTCTCCAACATATTCTTGTATATCTGTTTAGCATCATCAGACAGAGATCTCACCTTTTCGTTCCAGAAGATACTTTCATCCGAATCTACATTCCCACCTTTCTTCTTGGAACTCGATTCTCCAGTATCTTTCTTCTTCTGCGGTGTTCTCTTCTCATAACTATACTTAGAAGTATCATCTCCTCCATCATGATCACTTCCACTGCTAAACTCATCACCTTTCTTTTTCCCTGTACCTTCAGCATCATCATCATCATCATTGTTGTCATCATCATCATCATTGTCATCATCACTTTTATCCGATCCATCATCATCCTCATCATCATCATCTTCTTTCTCAGAATCAGAATACTCATAATCAACTTTCTGTTCATCTTCTTCTTCATCTTCTTCACCCTCTTTCAACTGGGGTGCTCTGCTTAGGGCTGTGCAAAGGGTCCAGAACCGACCCGACCCGACCCGGACCCACTAGAACCGTATACCCTTTATTGTTAAAATTAAGAACCACGAACCGAACCTTAAAAGGCTATGTGGTTCCGGGTCCTAAAGGTTCAGATGGGTCGGGTAAAAGGGTCTGACCCTCTAGAAACTTTTAATATGATAGCCACTTTTAGAGGATTTACATATTCCTATTCTTTTACCATGCTCGTAAAAGAATTCCTCCATATGGTTCTAAGGCCGTCTGTTGTGGACGCGCGAGCGAACAAGCGCGAGCCACCGACGTGACTATCAAGTAATCCGGTCACTTGACCCCGTTGTGGCTGGGGGTGAGTAACGACGCGACCAAAGGTCACTTTTTCCCGTTAACCCACGCGAACACCATCGCGTGTGCTCGCGCCGGTACTGTTCGCGTGGGGCTGTTGTGGCTGGGGTGAGCACGGGCGCTGAAACCTCGTTTGCGTCGTGCTGCTTGCGCTTCCACAACGGACAGTCTAACAATAGCCCGTGAGTTTCTTTTTTAAGTCACTTTTCGTTTCTCGACTTATGTTTTCGTAACAATTTTGTCATTCTCATCACTAGAAACATTATGTGAATCTGTTACATATACATAATAAATACACGCACACACATCAGAGCGATATATATAAATATTTACTTCAAATTTGGATATAATATATATTATATAATATATCACATCTATGCATATCCATTAAGCCGAAAAATATTTCAAAAAAATACATTGTTATTATTATAAATAATATTTTTAATATTGTAATAACATTACATGAAATCGATTACAAAAAAAACATAAAAACGAATAGCGAAAAGACTAAAAAAGATTATTTTTTTATTTTTTAATTAAAATACAAACGGTTCTTGTGATTCTTATATTAGAACCGTGGGTTTGGAACCGACCCGACCCGGAACCGATAATTCACATAAATCTAGAACCGGAAACCGACCCATATATTTAAAAAGGTTCGGGTCCAAGGTTCTCGTGGGTCGGGTTCAAGGTTCCTGTGGGTCCGAACCACGAAATGCTCACCCCTAGCTCTGCTATACAGCTCTTCAATCAAACCACAAAGGCGTTTGTTTTCCTTCTTCAATTCTTTGTTGTCAGCCTTGATCAGTTTGATTTTGCTCTTGTTTCTTTCACATTTCCTCTCAAGCTTTTCATTCTTTGCTTCAATCAGCTTAATCTTATCATTTATATCATCCTGATTGGATTTTGAAGCAACTACAATTTGGAGCATCTTCTCCTCATTCTGCTTGAATTTAGTAATCTCAGCTTGTTGAGCAATCAGCATCTTCATCATGTCCTCCATCTTCTTATTAACCTGTTTCATAACATCATCATCAACAGTCACTTTCTTTGACTTTGATCTGGAGGGCTCAACTTCAACAACTTTCTCCTTTTGAGGCTTCCTAAACATATCGAGCACTTTATCCATATCGATATTGAACTGATCAATTGGTAAAGTCTCTGCCTCTTTAGCTTTCTTCTGCTTCTTGGCAACTGGTGAAGATAGCTTAGAAGGTGTTCCAGCATCAGGTAATCTTTTTCCCTTCAACAACTGAGCCAATTCTTTTTCTCTCAGTTCTTTCACACTTGATTTCTTTGCCATAGTCTTTTGTTTCTTTGTCTTCTTTGGCAAATTCACAACTACTGTATCTCCAACACTCAGCTCAGCTAGGTCAACACCTAAACCTTCATCTTCAACTGATTTCTTTCGTCTCTCAGCTTCTTCAATCGACTGATTCAAGGATTCAGACTCACCAACCATAGTGGCCTTACGTTTGGTGGTCCTCACGTTCTCGTCATCAGAATCCCACTGTTCATCAACCTCAGTCTCTTCCGAATCTACAGATTCTTCATCCACCAAACCCGATCCTTTCTTCGCCGTCGATTTCTTTCTAGCAACCTGTTGCTTGGTGCTTCCCTGATCAATAGCCTTTCCCTTGCCCTTCCCTTTGGCTCCAGGATTGACTACTTGACGTTTCCGCTTAGTGCTTGAATCAACATACACTAAGGGATCATCGTTATCTGAGTCACTCTCATCATGTCTAGCTTTGTTCTTGCCTGGATCAATGTAATCCGGACGAGCCAAAGCGCCAAACAATCTCCTGTTAGGTGGCTTCTCACTGTCAGGCACACCCTTATAACCTTTCATCCTCATCAAGGTTCTAATATTCATGTGATCTTGCCCTAGGATCATTGTCGGATCCTTCTTCAGCATTGGATACTTATAGTCAAAGATCATCATTAGAAACCTCGGATACAACATAAACTTCTTAAACTTTATACCCTTCAGCATCTCCAGCATGTGGTCAAGAATCATCCCAGACACATTAAATGGTTTGTTGAGTGTCAACGCAACCATTAATGAGCTCAAACTCCTTCTCATCACGTCATAACCACCACTCACGCAACCAAAGACATGAATCAGAACATGTGCAAAGTACTTGTACTGCACTCCCAGCTTCCCTTTATACATTGATCCGTCAGTGATTGGACCTTTGTATTTCATCCTTAAGAAGCACGCCTTCTGTTCTGTCCAAGATAACTCCCTGGGATCCTCACTATCTTCGAACTTAATCTGTAACGCCTCCCGAATGTCAGCTTCAGTCAAGAACATCTCCATCTCCTGAATCTTGCTCTTGATGATCGTCTGATTCTCCCAGTAGTCATACTTAGCGTTCTGGTAAAAATCTTCAATTATGTCTTTATAAATGATGGTTGGTGTGGCTAGAGCATGTACAATCCTGCTCCTCTTCAGAAATTCAATAATCCCTGTAAACTCCGTGTTCTTCTCAACGTCTCCTAGATACGCGCAACAGTTGTGCGATCGTTCGAAAGGCCAACTGCTCGGAGTAGATGTTTCAGCTACGGGGACTGGATCTTGAACTGTGATCTCTGCTGGAGTCTCAACATTCACTGCTGGTGATTCAATATTCTCGGGTTGTTCAGCCATCTGCACATGAAAATCAATAAAACGCGTCAAAACATAAAAACGACAAAAATATAAAAATTTTGGTCAAAGACATCTGCACATTCGCCCATTTTGAAACTGGCCGAATGTGGGAATAACTGGTCGAATGTGAAAATATATGGACGAAAGTGAATATGATTTTGATAAAAAGTCACATTCGTCCGTTTTGTTATACATTCGTCCAAACCATTCCACTTTCGCCCGTTTTAAAACAACCGAAAGTGAAAAATTTACCCCCAAAATTTGAAATTTTGCCATTATTTGTTTTAACTTGCAATTTTGATCCTAAAACGTACTAACATGTCCGACTAACATTCGTCTATTACCAATTTTATCAATTAATCATTTTACATAGGTTTTCAAGTGGAATTAGGGTTCAACAGTATTCAAACGATCAAAACTGACATCTAAACATGTTATAATCCTAATTCCTTCAATAATCTCCCCCTAAAACCTATGTTAAATGATCGGCTATCAAAAACAAACATGAAACAACATCAAAAATTCCTAGAACAGAAACCCTAGGTCCCGTTCTTTTAACAGTCAATTCTGATCTGTTTTGTTGTCCATTACCTGCAATATTGGTGTTAAAATGATGAGCAATGATCAGGGAACAAATCAAAGGAACTTAAAATGCACGAGCAACAAGGTCTGGTATGACACATATTTTTGAAAAATTTCAGAATGAAGGGTTCGAAGGTGACAGACTTATATATAGGGATCCACGTTCGCCCGTATGAAATGGTCGAATGTGGGTTAAGGCAACATTCGCCCCTAGTTAAAGACCCGAATGTGAAACTGCTCCACCTTCGCCCCTATTTAAAGACCCGAAGGTGGAATGTGTACCCGGAAGTGGAAATTACACCCGGAAGTGGAAATTCCACATTCGTCTATTTGCAAACCGGTCGAATGAAATGATTTTTCCACATTCGACCCATTTAAGGGGCGAATGTGAAATGGAAAAATCTGAAAATTTCGCCAAATCACGAATTCGAATCCCGTTCAACATTTTTCAATCCGTTAAACTTCCAAAAACTCAAATGTTCACATTTTGAATGTCACAAAGTCCAGATGGTGTTATCAAATCTCAGAAATTGACCATCAAGCATCCCCGGATATCAAAAATAAAGCAGAAATGCAAATCTTTTGGATTTTCTGAAATTTTTGTCAAAACACACCTAAAATCTTTTTAGATTTTGTAACTTTTTGACAATAAAAGTAAAATGCGACAAAGTAAAAATGCATCAAAGTAAATGAAAGCAGTAAACATTTTGTGATTTCCGGTAAGAGGATCATATCAGTTTTCTGAGAAATCTGAACACAGCGTTGATCTGGTTCAATATTATCATTAGAAACAATATGTGACACTGCAATTGCTGATATTGTGGTCCACATAAGCTCACATGCAGACAATTACGCAATGCTTTAAAATGATACGAATTAGATGTATTAGACTAACACATTGTGGTTCCCACACACACGACATACTCCCGTATCAAGAAGTAATTTGCACAAAGACTCATTGTAAAGCGTGATTATGCTTTCGTCGTCTGTAATTGTACAAGATATAATGCATAGAGGTATACAGGTCAGCAAATTAATGCAGCAAAGTAACATATGCACCATACCAGGTTGAGGACTGATATTAATCATGATTTGCATCAATGATCAATACGATATTATAGATAATCTTTGATCATCATATAACATGGAAAGTTCCTCAATTCGGTAACTTTAGGTTTTGGCATAAATCTCTTTTATAAAGACATCCTGTCTGATCTAGGTCCGTAATTACTTACAGCAGAAGATCAGATAGGCTATCCCCAGACAACTAATAACATAACGACCCTAAACCTCCGAGTTTTGTACAAACACCCTATCAAACGAAATTACAGTACTAAGACCATATGCCCATGAGGTGTTCATCCACAAACGCGTAGTTTGTTATGTTTGTATCACTAATGCACGCAATATATAGTCTACGAAGCCTATCAGCATATCACACGTAATCAACATACGTCTCATTAAAACTATACAATTCTTTAGCCTGTGTCAGATCCCCACTGATGTACTATCATTTCCTCTTTTTATCCAGGAAATCATTTTGGGTTTTTCTAATTTTTAGGTATTTTGAAAATTTTTCAATGTTTTTGGTTTTTCTGAAAAATAACTCCCCCTAAAATAAAGAACATATTTTTGGGTTTTTAATTTTTCTGAAAAACAAAACAAAACAAAATTTGAAAGAAACAATCCACTTGAAAGCATCAACTTCTTTGAGGATTAAACAACCCCCTCGAAAGCATCAACTTCTTTGAGGATTAAAATAGTAAAGAGAAATTCCCAATTAGCAAAGAGAAATTCCCAATTAGCAAAAATTTAAAACTAAAACTAAAAAAAAAAAAAATGATAAATCGAGGAGCCGATTAGTCCTGTTTTTCCTTTATATTGTTTACTTTCAAAAGATATTCAAAGCGGGATCTGTCAAAAGCTTTTGTAAACAAATCTGCACGTTGGTAGTCAGTATGGATTTTGACCATGTCAATCAATTCCTTAGCATAACAGTCACGGATAAAATGATATTTAATCCGGATATGTTTAGCTTTAGAATGATTTTCAGTATTTTTAGTTAATGCAATTGCAGCTTCGTTGTCACAGTGTATAGGGGTTTTAAGAAACTGCAAACCGTAATCGACCATCTGTTGTTGGATCCAGAGCACTTGCGAACAGCAACTCGAGGCTGAAATGTACTCGGCTTCACATGTAGACAGTGCGACGGAAGTCTGTTTCTTGCATTGCCAGGTAATTAACCTGCTCCCTAAAAACTGGCAACCGGCTGTTGTTGATTTGCTGTCTTTGTCACAGCCGCCCCAATCTGCATCACTAAAAGCAATAAAATCAAAATCATCATCATTAGGGTACCAAAGTCCTTTTGATGGACAACCCTTCAGATATCGAAGGATACGCTTGACCGCCGTCAGATGACTTTGTTTCGGCTTCGATTGATAACGCGCACAGAGACACGTTGCATACATAATATCTGGTCGAGACGCTGTCAAATACATCAGAGATCCGATGATTGCTCTGTATGTAAACGGATCTGTCAGCTCCCCCTTAGCGTCCACTCTAATCCCGTGATTGGGTTGAATCGGGGTATCCATCGGCTTAGAGTCCTCCATCTGGAATCGGCTCAAGATGTCGGCAACATATTTCGTCTGGTGAATGAAGATCCCGTCAGGTCTTTGATCCACCTGTAAGCCGAGGAAAAACTGCATTTCTCCCATAGCGCTCATTTCGAACTTCTCCTGCATAACAGTTTCAAATTCCCTGCACAAAAGTTCGTTAGTTGAACCAAATATAATATCATCAACGTAAATCTGTACTAGAAGCAAGTCATCTCCCGTCTTCTTCGTAAAGAGGGTGCAATCGACGAGGCCGCGCTTGAATCCTTTGGAGATGAGGTATGTACTTAGCTCCTCGTACCACTGTCTTGGAGCCTGGTGCAGACCATATAAAGCTTTGTTCAGCACGTAGACCTTGTCCCGGTGGATTGGGTCCTCAAAGCCTGGTGGTTGCCCTACATAAACCTCCTCCTTGACTTTACCGTACAAAAATGCGCTCTTGACGTCCATTTGATAGACTTTGAATTTCTTATACGAAGCAAACGCAAGGAACATCCGAATGGCTTCGATTCGTGCTACTGGTGCATAGATTTCGTTGTAATCAATTCCTTCGATTTGATGGAAACCCTGCACAACCAATCTGGCTTTGTTCCTTACAATAACTCCACGGTCATCCTTTTTGCACTTAAACACCCACTTAGTGCCTATTTTCTTTCTTCCCGGCAGCAAATCTGTGAGCGTCCAGACTCCCAATTTCTGGAATTGCAATAACTCTTCCTGCATTGCCTCAACCCAGGCATCTTCTTGCAAAGCGTCTTTGTATGTCCTTGGCTCTACCTGCGACACATAACATGCAAACGACCAATCATTTTGGTCACCAGATTTCTGAATTTTGGCATACAATGCTAAAGCACCAAAACTCTCTGGCGAATTAACGCTTTTAAGCTGCCCTCTGGTCATCACTCCACTACCAGGATCACCGATTACTTGCTCCAGCGGGTGAATACGATGAATCCGAGATTCCGGATTAACAGGTACAATCACTCCCGTCTGAGCAGTCAAGTTCTCTACAGCATCCTGATCATGACCCGTATTAGATGATGAAGCAACATCTGGATTTGGAGTTGGGTTCACAGTTTGCTCTTCTAAGTCTTCTGCATTTTCAAGAACAGCTTCTTCAAATTGTTCATCTTCAGATTCTGAAGTGTCTAATGAAGTTGAAGCTTCTTGAAACAACTCTTCTTCTTGTGTAGGAGCACTGGTATCACTAGAAGCTGGTGGGGGGTTTACGGTGATTGGACGCATCAATGGTGAAGTTGCCGCGTTTTCACATTCGTAAAGTAATCTGATAACAGCTTCTTCAACCAGGCTATCTAGATTGAATGATTCAAAGAAATCTTTGTAATCAAACATCCAATCAGGGCCCGTGCCTTGCAGATTTTGTGTGTAACGTTGAACTTCCACGTTAGCCCAATCCTCCACTTGACGAGTTCTCTTGTTGAATACCCGTTTGAGCGGGGTTGCATATCCAACAAAATATCCCTCTTCAGCTTTAGGACTAAACTTCTCGCTTGGATTCAACATCGTACATGGCGCCCCAAATGGTTCTAGATACTCTAAATTGGGCTTTCGTCGGTGTAACAGCTCATAAGATGTTTTTCCAAACTTCTTTACTGTCAAAACCCGATTTAATGTATAGTTTGCTGCATAAATCGCCTCGTTCCAGAACATTACTGGAAGATTTGAATCAGCGAGCATTGTTCTTGCAGCCTCAATTAGAGTCCTATTCTTTCTTTCAGCAACACCGTTCTGTTGCGGGGTATACGGAGCTGAATATTCATGATGAATCCCTTTGCTTTCACAAAGTTCATCCATCTTTGCATTTTTAAACTCCGTCCCGTTGTCACTCCTGATTCTTTTTATCTTCAAGTTGTAGATATTCTCCAGCCGAGTGAACAGAACTTGTAAGTTGGTAAAAGTGTCGCTTTTGTTCTTCAAACACATCACCCATGAGAATCGTGAATAGTCAACAGTGACAACTAAACAATAAAGCTCTCCAAGATGACTTTTGCGCTTGACCGGTCCAAATAGGTCCATGTGCAATCGCTCAAGCGGCATCTCAACAGAGTTAACCTTCTTCACTTTATGGGATTGTTTGTGTTGTTTGCCTTTCATGCAGCTCACACACTTGTCGTTCAGATGGAAATGTTTCACGTTTACTCCATCGACAAGTCCATTTCTCACTAACTGATTCATTTTCCTCAGATGAATGTGCCCCATTCTTCGGTGCCACATTATCGATTCTTTTTCGGTCGCCTTGGATAGAAAGCATGTTATCTGTCCCTGTGATGTCATCGCCTTGGACATATCAAGAATATAAAGATTGTTGACTCGAGGTGCCATCAACATAACCCACTCCTTTGGAATCTTGAAGCCCGGTTTGAGGATGTAACAGGATTTGTCATCAAAATGCACAGAAAATTGTTTATCGCATATTTGACTGACGCTCAACAGATTATAGTCTATCTGTTTGACATAAGAAATCCGCTCGAAAGTCACAATCCCGTTACTCACGCTTCCTTCCATCGTTATATAACCTCCTTTATTTCCCGCGAACGCAACATATCCTCCATTAATATTCTTCACATCGAACAGCAACGCCAAATCCCCCGTCATGTGGCCTGAAGCTCCACTATCAACAATCCAGAGACTGCTAATAGGGCCAACTGAAGCTCCCTGCACACAAAAAGTAAACAATTAGTTCTTTCGGGGGACCCAAGCCTGAGTCTTGGGCCTTTGAACTTTGGCTTTCAAAGAATCATTCTCATTGACTTTCTCAACAACTTTCTGTTTTGAATCAATCGTTTTCTGATTTTTCAAAACAGTTTCATTTTTATCACTCACCTTCGAAGTAGAAGCTCCTGGAGTACCATTAGGTGTCCAAGATTGTTCAGACCTTTTGAGAATACGGATTTGAGATTTTGGTTTCTCAATAGATTTCTGAACATTGTTACTAAAAGTAACTTTCTTAGCAACCTTATCTGGATTAACAGACTTAGGTCCAACATTTGACTTGACAATTGGTTTTTGTGGAACCTTTTGTCTATCAGCTGTTGTGTTCACCACTGGTTTTCTCCAAGATTGTTCCATTGCAATCCGATTCCTTCGATCATAATGAAATGGACGGTTGTTCCTCATTTGAAAATTGTTTTGATTATGAAAATGTTGTTGTTGAGGAACAGTCCGTCTATGCGGTGGGACATAATGATCAATCGGCTTTTTCATGGAATTCTTAACCTCAACTTCATGTCTCTTGTGCCTTACATATGGACACTGAGCAAGTAAATGCCCACGTTCTCCACATTTAAAGCATTTTCTATATTCCTCAAACACATAATGAGCATTTGGTGAAGCAAATGATCTTACAGGAAATTGATCATTATATTGTTGATTTCTTAAACTCTCAGGAAGTGGTCCTTTCGAGTAAGAAGGTTCATGAAAACCATTTGCTTTATCCTCTGGTCGAATGAACTCAGTGACATGAATTTTTGGCTCTTGAGGAACTTCTGAAAACAGTTTCTTTAAGATTTCTGGTGGAATTTCATTGGTTCTCTCATGTTTTGGAAACCATATTGTGCTTTCTTGCCAGATTTTATCAAGTTTAGAATAGTTAACGTTTTTAATTGGAAATTCCTCATCAGCAATGATTTTATCGGATCCTTCCATCCGATAAAACACCTTTACAGGTTTGTCACTTGGTTCATTCTGCTCATTCTTTTCAACCACATTCTTAACATCATTCTTTTTCTTAACATCAATCTTTTCAGACTTCTTATTACGATTAGCATTTGCCATCGGATGAACATGATCAGATGGTGACACTGGTTCAGTAGTAATGATGTGATTTTCTTTTGGAATCTCACATTCATTAACAGATTTATCACTACCAGTATCATCATTTTCTGAGTCTGAACTATCACTCTCAGCATAAACACCCTCATTGTTCAAGCCCAAAATCGGTCTCACAACGGAATATGGATCACCAATACTTGAAGTATTAGATTCCATTTCTGACGATGAGTCTGATTTTACCGAACTCTCCGGTATAACTTGGTGATAGTTATGGTTTTCAAAAAGAACCGGAGATGGTACAGACTTGTAATTGGTGGTGTTATCATCAATGATATGATCCACGACATAAGCAACATTCTTATAACTTTCCAGTTTCTTGTTAACTTTTTCAGCAAAGCATTTAATGGCAGCCATTTCCAACTTGGTGTTTTCAATTTCATTGATATAGTTATTTATGGCCAATTGTTTCAACGACAAAGTGTTTTTCAAGTCAGAAATGTCCTTTTTATAGCCATCTAATACTTTGTTAAAAGCATTTAACTCTTTGCGAGTAGATTGACAGTTTTGAATAGCACTATCACGTGAAATTCGGAGTTGTTTATTCTCCTCTGTCAATCTATCACAAGTCCCACAGTATTTATCACTCATGACATCAGTGCTAGATTCAGAACTTACAGGTTTTGGCGGTTCGGTCATGGCCATCAAAGCAAAATGAGCTTCCTTTCCAGTGAAAAACTTTGAGTAGTCGATCTTGGTGAAAGCATCATCAGCTATGCACGACTTCCTCGTCATCAAAAAGTCAGCTTCTGCCAGCAACTGGTCAATATCATCATCCAAAGAATCAACACTTCCCTCTGTGTCTGATTCGCTCTCAGAATCTGAATACACCGATCTACTCTCTTCGGGAACATCAGAAACTGAATCAATTACCATCCCAGAACTCTTCTCCTCAGCCTTAACCTCAACAGATTCTCTCTCCACTTCCATCTCAGTCTCAGAATCATCACTTTCACTCTCCTCAGTTTCTTTCTTCTCATCAACTGCCACCGACTCTTCCAAATCAACCTGATAAGCAACGCATGCCACATTCCCACCAGTAGTCACTTCCTCAACTCCTATTTGCATACCCGACCAGTCAAACCTCTCATCCTGCTGAGTCACCAAAGCTTGGTTCTGACTCGCATTCTGTTGAGTCTCATTAGGTGTAGTAATAGGTACAACTGTTCGGTTTGGGTGATTAGGAGATTGGTTTTGAATCTGGTGTTGAGTGTTTGGTTGTCTGTTTTGGTTGTTAAAGTTTCGGTTTTGGTAGTTGTTGTTATTTTGGTAAGAAACTTGGTTTTGTTGACGGTTCTGGTAATTTGCATTGAAAGGGTTTCGATTACCTTGTTTAGGTGGCTGGGTGCATTCCCTTTTGAAGTGTCCTTTCTCTCCACAATTAAAACATGTAACCTTCTCCTTGTTAAAACCATAGGTTGTGTTGGGAGAAGTTGCCAAGTCAGTCCTTCCAGTTTTCTCGATGAACTCTGTTGCTCTCCTCATTATACTCGCAAAAGCCCATTGAATGTCAATGAGTTCCATCTCTTCTTTGTCTATCTGTGCGTAGTCTTCGTTGGTTAAGTTGTTGTTCCCAATCTGACTAGCAACCAACCCATTGTAAGATGAAACCATTGCTGAGACTAATGCAATGTGCTGCTGAGCAACCTCCACAGCCACATTTCCCAAGTTTGATGTATCCAAAACCACCGGTTGTTTATGTTGAGTAACTTGGTTTGATGGTTGTTGTGTTTGGTTAGCAGTGTAAAAACTTGCTTGTTGCATTGGAGAGATTGGTGAAATGTATGAACTATATTGTGGTGGTGTGTATGATGGTTGTGAGTAGGAATTGTATTGTGGTGGTGTGTAGTTGGTGGTTGGTTTTGATGAATCCATGACATTGGAAATACATGCAACATGTGGTGCAATGCTTCCAGAGCTCGAGTTTCCAGCTGAAACTGAAGTACCTCCAAAATACAGACTTGGATTCTGAGGAATCTGTGACCTCCTAGCTTTCCTCCTATCCTCCAGCTCTTTGTTCTCCAGCTTCTCAATAAACTCTGAAATGGTCCAGAATTGATAAGCATCCTTCTCTCTGAGTACCTCCACATGCTGATCCCATTGTGGTGGTAAAGCATCTGCAAACTTATCAACCTGCTTAGTCATTGGAATCTGTACACCATAGCTAGACAATTCAGACAATAAATGCATATATCTCGGAGTTAGTTCTTTCAAAGTTTCATTATTAATGAAAGAAAAATTATCAAACTCTTTAACCAATTCCTCCATTCTCAAACTCCTGGTCTTCTCGTTACCATCATGCTTCCTCTTCAGCTTATCCCAAAGCTGCTTTGACGTAGTACATGTCCCAAACTGATGCAACAGGTCACTTGTGATTGCCTGTGTCAGTTGAGAGAACGCCTTCTTCTCCACCACGTATTTCTTCTTTTCATCCTCAGTCAAGCTCTCCAGAGGAATCAACTCACCGGTATTCTCCAGAATCGGTGCTGTATATCCTTTGACGATCATGCTCCATGCCTCAGCTCCTTCAACTCCCATGCCCTCCAGATGGATCTTGAACATGGTATGCCACTGGTTATACTCTTGCATATCCATGAGCTTCGGTGGCCGAGTTCCACTACCTGTAGACAAATCCTTAATCAAAGTAGAGATAGCGTTAGTGGTTTGAGTATTTACCGCCGCTGCAGCTACTCCCCAGTAATCTGATTGTAATGCCGGATGTGCTACATTCTGAGGCATCGTGTTCGTTGTTGTCATGTAGTTATGTGGTTGTTGTAACACCCCAACCGATGGCGGAAACATCGGGGTGCCACGTATTGATGATTGTTTTCAGTAGCACATGGTATAATATAAATTTTAAATAATTTATTCAAACATAATATCCAAAATGTGAAATAATGTCTAAGAATTCAAATACATAACATCCAAATAATAACTTCAAAAACTTCAAATAACTTCAAGATAAATCCTCATGCTAACTCAAGACTCAGCTTCATTGTTACCTGAAACATGTTAATTTTGAAAGTATTTTGGGTCAACATAAGTTGGTGAGAATTACATAGGTTTTTTTGATGATAAAATGAATAAAATGTTAAGCAATTCATGTGTCATGTTAATCTAGCCCATATGTGAGAAACATATTAGAAATAAATCGAGTGCATAATCAACCCTGCTGACTGTTATAAAATGATACATACCATACACTTATGGTCCCAATATGTTATGCGATAACAAACACCCACGTAACCTTGGTAGGAGGCACGTATCCGGGTGGGATTGTCAGTCCAATAGATCTATCAATGTATACCGTCGGCTGATCAATGTTAATGATTATGCTAGAATGTGCTTACTCTAATCATGTTCAAGACAATATGCAACATAGAAAACACATAAACACATTGATGATTGAATTGCAATGAAAAGTGTTATAACATGTTTCACCCCAAAAGTGGTGATAAAAGGGGCTATGTAAACTCACCTTAGCAAATGTTAACTTGTTGAAAAAGATATGATAATTGTGTTGCCCAAAGTGATTCCAATTATTACCCTATAATGAGGTAATATATATAATAAGTCTAAGTCTATGTAACTAATATGTGCATTCTAGGGTTTCGATTTGGGGATAATCAACTGTTAAATTTAATTTAAAAATGTTAATTAAATAAAGAAAATTGGATAATTAATGAAAAATAGTCTTTTTATAAAGTTTGAATTTTGAATGAGTACAATAAAGTGTTTGAAGCAATAAAATAATTTTTATAAAATTATTTCATTTAAAATAGATTTTTAAATCTATTTATTTGAAAATAGTCAATTATTAACTTTAATAATCAAAAATACTAAAATTAAAGAAATCTTATTTTAAAAATCATAATTCTGTTCTAAATGCTTAAAAATAATTTGTATAAAATTTTGGTGCAAAAATGATAAAAATTGGATTTATTATGAATTAAATATGATTAAATCTTACAAAAATTGATTAAAAATACTAAATAAATGATTTTACTGAATTTAAAATTATTTCAGTAAAGTTTAACTTTATAAAAAGTTAGGATAATTTTTGGAGAATTTAAATAAACTGTTTTGATATAATAATGGATTTTTATAATTATAATAGTATAAAAATGATTTAATTATTATAAATATTAAATAAAAGAATTTCTGAAAAATAAAAATTGTAAATAAATCTTTTATATCAGATTAACTAATAATAATTTTTTTAGAATTTATAAAAGAGTTTAGGTATTTTAAAAAGAATTTAAAAGATTAAAGGATTAATATATATATATATGTAATTAATGTTTGTTTAATAAAAAGAAAAGAAAAGAAAAGAAAGCACAAAAACCGGTCAGAGCCGGACTCGAACCCGGGTGACCACGATACAAGACCAGAGTCACAACCACTTGGCCTAGGCCGGTGGTTGTGATGGATCTGGATTCAAAATAAATAAATACGCGATGCAGATTCTGGTTTATCCCCAAACCACAACGACGAACCCTAGATAAATCAATTGATTGATTCAGGCAACAATAGCCCGATTAATGTTAGGGCTATTGTTGCTTGAATGCCGATGAACTAAACCCACTAAAACAATTGAACTCACAGTGCTGTGATGATGATTATGATCGGGTCAATGAGAAAAGTCAATCACGAGCAATTGAACCAAGCACAGAGAGGATTACAGAGAAATAGGGATTGAGAGAGAGGTATGAGCGAGTTTTCAAGGTCCAGGAGGTCTCAATTTATACTAATAGATTAGGGTTAGGGTTAATTGGATCGTTGACTTTCCTTATGATAATACGCGGCCAATAAAGAAGATTAGGGCAACAATGCCGTGTAATTGTTGCGTTTATGTGTTGGATTGGGCCGGATAATGCACGAGCTTGCCAAAATTATAACAATCACGCGTTAAAAACACGGATTGATCAACAAGAAATCCCACAGTTGACTTTTCTAGTCAACTGTGAGGATTTCAAATCGTGTATAAGATTAAAACGAGTCCGGGTTATAACAAGAAACTGGCCCAGCCCAGCTGGTTTGTGCATTGGTTAGTTGTGGCTCTGGCGCGGGTTCGAACCCCGGCCAGAGCAGGATTATTATATTTTTTTGTTTTATCACAATCCAACCAACATTAGCATATTATAATATATATATATCATGTTAGGGTTACATAAATGCGTCAAAAATAATAATTGCGAGGGTAAAATATGAAACTTGACGTTTTTATTAATGTTGGTGCGTAACGTACAAGAATTTAATGCGTAATGTTACAGTCTCCCCTACTTTTAGGAACTTCGTCCCGAAGTTGGAGTTGGAGAGTCTGGCGGAAAAAGATGCGGATACTTCGACTTCATCTGGTCTTTACGCTCCCAAGTGAACTCTGGGCCTCGTTTAGATTCCCAACGAACCTTAACGATCGGAATACGACTGCGCTTGAGTTTCTTGACTCCAGTGTCAACAATCTCGACGGGTTTCTCGATAATGTGCATGCTTTCATCGATTTGCACATCCTCAAGAGGAACATGAAGGTTCTCATCTGCTAAGCATTTCTTGAGGTTCGAAACATGGAAGGTCGGATGAACATTGCTTAGCTCGGGTGGAAGCTCAAGTCTGTAAGCCACTTTCCCAACTCTGTCAAGAATCTTGAAGGGACCTACGTATCGAGGAGCTAGTTTTCCCTTTCTACCGAAACGAATAACTCCTTTCCAAGGGGATACCTTAAGTAGCACAAGGTCCCCAACTTGAAATTCCAAGGGTTTACGACGTTTATCAGCATAACTCTTTTGGCGACTTCGAGCCTTGAGAAGATTATCCTGAATAAGCTGGATTTTGTCTGTGGTTTCCTGGATTAGTTCGGGTCCAGTAATACGAGCTTCACCAACCTCGGTCCAACAGACAGGAGAACGACATTTCCGACCATAGAGTGCCTCAAAAGGAGCCATGTTAATGCTGGCGTGATAACTGTTGTTGTATGAAAACTCAACCAAAGGAAGATGGGAATCCCATGCGCCACCAAAATCGATGACACACGCCCTGAGCATGTCCTCAAGTGTCTGGATGGTTCGTTCAGTCTGACCATCCGTTTGAGGGTGATAAGCAGTGCTCAGGTTCAACTTAGTACCCAAAGCTTTTTGTAGAGATTCCCAAAAGTGAGAGGTGAAACGACCATCGCGATCCGAAATAATGTCTAAAGGTATACCGTGACGACATACGATTTCACTTACGTACATCCTTGCCAACCTTTCCACAGAATACTTCTCACGAATAGGAAGGAAGTGAGCTGACTTGGTCAAACGATCGACGATTACCCAAATACTGTCAAAACCTTTGGGTGTGCGAGGGAGTTTGGTGATGAAATCCATAGCTATGCTCTCCCATTTCCAGACAGGAATCTCTGGTTGTTCAAGCATACCAGATGGTCGTTGATGTTCAGCCTTAACCTTGGAACAAGTGAGGCATTTTGCGACGAATAGAGCAATGTCTTTCTTCATACCAGGCCACCAATAAGAATAACGAAGATCTTGGTACATCTTGTCAGCTCCAGGATGAATAGAATAACGAGACTTATGAGCCTCGTTCATGAGAAAAGTACGAAGATCATCACGGTCGGGAATCCACAGTCGATTAAGAAAATAAAGGAGACCATCGGGTTTGGTTTCAAGTTGAGTCTCAGCACCACAAGACATTTCATCGTACATGTTACCTTGGGTGACTGAGGTGTGTTGAGCCTGGAGAATGCGATCTTGGAGATCGGTACGAACTCTCGCACATTGGAGTTTGACACGCTCTTTACGACTAAGTGCGTCAGCCACAACATTCGCTTTGCCAGGATGGTAGCGAATTTCGCAATCATAGTCGTTAAGTAATTCAACCCAACGTCGTTGCCTCATGTTAAGATTCTTTTGGTCGAAGACATGTTGGAGACTTTTGTGGTCCGTGAACACCACACATTTGGTCCCATAGAGATAATGTCTCCAAATCTTGAGTGCAAAGACAACAGCACCCAATTCGAGATCATGGGTGGTATAATTTTTCTCGTGAATCTTGAGTTGTCGAGACGCATAAGCGATAACTTTTCCTCGTTGCATGAGAACACAACCGAGACCTTGGTTCGATGCATCACAGTAGACCACGAAATCATCATTACCATCAGGTAGAGATAAGACAGGAGCTTCACAGAGTTTCAGCTTAAGAGTTTCAAACGCTTCCTCTTGCTTAGGTCCCCACTCATAGGGTTTACCCTTGTGAGTTAAGGTAGTGAGAGGAACAGCGATCTTGGAGAAATTGGCGATGAATCGACGATAATAACCAGCCAACCCAAGAAAAGAACGGACTTCCGTGGGAGTGGTAGGAACACTCCAATTCTTCACAGCTTCGATTTTCGCAGGATCAACATGAATTCCGTTCATATCAATGACATGTCCCAAAAATTGAACTTCTTTAAGCCAAAATTCACATTTTGAGAACTTGGCGTACAGTTGTTCTTTCTTCAGGAGACTCAAGATGGAGTGAAGATGTTGCTCGTGATCGGATTTTGATTTAGAGTAAATCAAAATATCATCGATGAAAACGATCACGAATTTGTCGAGATAGGGTCTACAAACCCGATTCATCAGATCCATAAATACCGCGGGAGCATTGGTCAAACCGAAAGGCATAACCATGAATTCATAGTGACCGTAGCGAGTGCGAAAAGCTGTCTTGGGAATATCTTCATCGTGGACTCTAAGCTGATGATAACCAGAACGAAGATCAATCTTCGAGAAGTGGGTTGCTCCTTGAAGTTGATCGAAGAGATCGTCAATCCTAGGAAGTGGATAACGATTCTTGATGGTGAGTTTGTTGAGTTCACGGTAGTCAATACACATCCGAAGAGAACCATCCTTCTTTTTAACAAATAAGACAGGGGCTCCCCATGGAGAAGAACTAGGGCGTATGAACCCTTTATCAGAGAGTTCCTGTAATTGACTAGCAAGTTCTTGCATCTCAGAGGGTGCAAGACGATAAGGAGCTTTAGCTATAGGATTAGCACCAGGAACAAGATCAATACGAAACTCCACTTGTCGAGCAGGAGGCAAACCAGGTAAATCCTCTGGAAAGACTTCAGGATAGTCACGAATAATAGGAATGTCTTGGATACTCTTGCCTTTGTCCTTCTTCTCTATCACGTTAGCTAAGAAGGCTGTATACCCCTTTCGTAAGTACTTTTGGGCAGTAGTACAAGACATAAGCTTAAGCTCACCACAGGGTTTCTCACCATAGATCTTCAAAATCTCACCAGATTCGAGAGGAATGCGTATGACTTTCTCGAAGCACAGAATTTCGGCACGATGAGTTGACAACCAGTCCATGCCTACTATAACATCAAAACTACCAAGATGCATGGGAATAAGATCGATAGGGAAGGTATGATCATTGAGATTCAACAAGCAGTTACGAATAATAGAACCGATCGAAATAGACTTCCCGTTAGCTACCTCTACCACAAAAGGGTCTTCTAGATTAGTGTGGGGTAAGTTAAGTAAAGGTTCAAACTTCAGTGACACGAATGACTTATCAGCTCCTGAATCAAATAATATGGATGCATAGTGATTATTAATGAGAAACGTACCATTCACCACTTCATTGTTGTCACGGGCCTGATTAGCGTTGAGATTGTAGGCGCGACCTCGAGCACCTTGGTTCTGATTGCGGTTCTGGTTTTGGTTTTGGTTCTGATTTTGGTTTTGGTTCTGGTTCTGGTTACGGTTACGGTTAGGGCAGTTGTTGATGTAGTGATTAGGGTTACCACACTCGTAGCATTGACCACGAGCAGGCCTGTTGTTTTGTTGGTTGGGAGCTGGGTTGTTGTTGTCTTGGGCAGCAGGAGATCGACAGACGTTCACCAGGTGACCATACCTTTGACACTTAGTACAGAATCGACATGGCACCTGTGTGGGATGGTGATACTTGCAAGTGTTGCACAAAGGGTGAGGTCCGGTGTATGGTTTCTTGGCTGGGTTTTGGGCAGCAGGTGGAGTAGCAGCAACCATATAGTTTCTAGCCTTGCGCTTCTTGTTGCTTGAGGTCTCAGGCTTGACTTCAATAGCAGGCTGTGGAGTATCTTTGGCAACAGTCTTCTTAGAGCCCTTGCGAACCAGAGTACCATTCTTCACATGATTATCAGTAAGAGTGGCCGCTAGACGTTTGGCCTCTTCCAGAGTTGCAGGATTTCTACCCCAGACAGTGTCCTGGATTTGCATGGGCAGACCACCGATGTACTTCTCGATGGCTACCGGCAGAGGAGTAACCTTGTGTGGCAACAATAAGCTAAGCTCATGAAAGCGGGTGTTGTAGGCAAGATTCTCCCCACTATCTTGAGCCAAGGTGTGAAACTCATCCTCAAGCTTTTTGACTTCATTTCGAGGACAGAACTCCTCCTTCATGATCTCTTTGACCTGGTCCCAAGTCATAGCAAGAGCAACCTCGGCCCCACGAGTACGCTTTTCTTCATTCCACCATGTGAGTGCTCGTTTATGGAGAACACTCATGGCGTAACGAACCTTGAAATTGTTGGGGCACTCACTGTTGATGAAGGTATTTTCAATACCCTCAAACCATTGGAGAAGTCCAGTAGCTCCTTCTTCACCGCTGAACTTTGGAGGGTTACAAGAGTTGAAGTGCTTGAGGGTGCAAGCTTGGGGTCCATTTCCATTACCATTGCCATTGCCATTCCCGTTCCCGTTGTTGTGACCATTCCCATTCAATTGGATGACCTGAGCAAGCAAGTTGGGAACCAGAGTTGCGATTTGCTGCGCCATTTGTTGAGAAATGATCGCAGCCAGTTGAGCATCGACCCCATTGTTGTTGTGGTTAGGAGCTTGGTCATGGTTGTGGTTATGGTTATCACTACCTTCTGCGGGGTTCTCACCATTGCTGTTGCGAGTGCTGCGACGAGGAGGCATGATCTGTAATAGACACAATGAAATGAATGAGAGTTCATATAAGGAATGTAATCATTTATTCATTAATCAAAACGAATAAACGAAAACGTTGACTTATCAAAGATTCTAAATTCTAATAACATATGAAGACATGCTTTAGCCTATAAGTGAACACTCATCCCGCGAATTCCCAGGTAGGCATCCGGGTCCCTCGTCTGATTGGGATATATGCGCAATGCCAGCCTAGACAGAAGACTCAGAATACAGGCGTTCACCCTTCCAGATTGCACGTGTTCGTTATTAAAATCTAGAACTTCGACGAGATCTCAAGGGGGTTCAGGTTAAACCTGAGGATTTTGTCCTATTAATCTAATGGTGGATCAGGATTGCAGCAGACAATTAAGAGTAGTCACAGGTAGGTTTAGGGTTATAAGGTATAGGATAAGGATAGGATTAGGGAAGCAATTAGGGTTACAAGTAGGAGAAGCAAGTACTGTTTTAGTCCCTAAGGTTATAGTCTAGATTATTTCTAATAACCTAATTCCCTATAACCAAGGCTCTGATACCAATCTGTAACACCCCAACCGATGGCGGAAACATCGGGGTGCCACGTATTGATGATTGTTTTCAGTAGCACATGGTATAATATAAATTTTAAATAATTTATTCAAACATAATATCCAAAATGTGAAATAATGTCTAAGAATTCAAATACATAACATCCAAATAATAACTTCAAAAACTTCAAATAACTTCAAGATAAATCCTCATGCTAACTCAAGACTCAGCTTCATTGTTACCTGAAACATGTTAATTTTGAAAGTATTTTGGGTCAACATAAGTTGGTGAGAATTACATAGGTTTTTTTGATGATAAAATGAATAAAATGTTAAGCAATTCATGTGTCATGTTAATCTAGCCCATATGTGAGAAACATATTAGAAATAAATCGAGTGCATAATCAACCCTGCTGACTGTTATAAAATGATACATACCATACACTTATGGTCCCAATATGTTATGCGATAACAAACACCCACGTAACCTTGGTAGGAGGCACGTATCCGGGTGGGATTGTCAGTCCAATAGATCTATCAATGTATACCGTCGGCTGATCAATGTTAATGATTATGCTAGAATGTGCTTACTCTAATCATGTTCAAGACAATATGCAACATAGAAAACACATAAACACATTGATGATTGAATTGCAATGAAAAGTGTTATAACATGTTTCACCCCAAAAGTGGTGATAAAAGGGGCTATGTAAACTCACCTTAGCAAATGTTAACTTGTTGAAAAAGATATGATAATTGTGTTGCCCAAAGTGATTCCAATTATTACCCTATAATGAGGTAATATATATAATAAGTCTAAGTCTATGTAACTAATATGTGCATTCTAGGGTTTCGATTTGGGGATAATCAACTGTTAAATTTAATTTAAAAATGTTAATTAAATAAAGAAAATTGGATAATTAATGAAAAATAGTCTTTTTATAAAGTTTGAATTTTGAATGAGTACAATAAAGTGTTTGAAGCAATAAAATAATTTTTATAAAATTATTTCATTTAAAATAGATTTTTAAATCTATTTATTTGAAAATAGTCAATTATTAACTTTAATAATCAAAAATACTAAAATTAAAGAAATCTTATTTTAAAAATCATAATTCTGTTCTAAATGCTTAAAAATAATTTGTATAAAATTTTGGTGCAAAAATGATAAAAATTGGATTTATTATGAATTAAATATGATTAAATCTTACAAAAATTGATTAAAAATACTAAATAAATGATTTTACTGAATTTAAAATTATTTCAGTAAAGTTTAACTTTATAAAAAGTTAGGATAATTTTTGGAGAATTTAAATAAACTGTTTTGATATAATAATGGATTTTTATAATTATAATAGTATAAAAATGATTTAATTATTATAAATATTAAATAAAAGAATTTCTGAAAAATAAAAATTGTAAATAAATCTTTTATATCAGATTAACTAATAATAATTTTTTTAGAATTTATAAAAGAGTTTAGGTATTTTAAAAAGAATTTAAAAGATTAAAGGATTAATATATATATATATGTAATTAATGTTTGTTTAATAAAAAGAAAAGAAAAGAAAAGAAAGCACAAAAACCGGTCAGAGCCGGACTCGAACCCGGGTGACCACGATACAAGACCAGAGTCACAACCACTTGGCCTAGGCCGGTGGTTGTGATGGATCTGGATTCAAAATAAATAAATACGCGATGCAGATTCTGGTTTATCCCCAAACCACAACGACGAACCCTAGATAAATCAATTGATTGATTCAGGCAACAATAGCCCGATTAATGTTAGGGCTATTGTTGCTTGAATGCCGATGAACTAAACCCACTAAAACAATTGAACTCACAGTGCTGTGATGATGATTATGATCGGGTCAATGAGAAAAGTCAATCACGAGCAATTGAACCAAGCACAGAGAGGATTACAGAGAAATAGGGATTGAGAGAGAGGTATGAGCGAGTTTTCAAGGTCCAGGAGGTCTCAATTTATACTAATAGATTAGGGTTAGGGTTAATTGGATCGTTGACTTTCCTTATGATAATACGCGGCCAATAAAGAAGATTAGGGCAACAATGCCGTGTAATTGTTGCGTTTATGTGTTGGATTGGGCCGGATAATGCACGAGCTTGCCAAAATTATAACAATCACGCGTTAAAAACACGGATTGATCAACAAGAAATCCCACAGTTGACTTTTCTAGTCAACTGTGAGGATTTCAAATCGTGTATAAGATTAAAACGAGTCCGGGTTATAACAAGAAACTGGCCCAGCCCAGCTGGTTTGTGCATTGGTTAGTTGTGGCTCTGGCGCGGGTTCGAACCCCGGCCAGAGCAGGATTATTATATTTTTTTGTTTTATCACAATCCAACCAACATTAGCATATTATAATATATATATATCATGTTAGGGTTACATAAATGCGTCAAAAATAATAATTGCGAGGGTAAAATATGAAACTTGACGTTTTTATTAATGTTGGTGCGTAACGTACAAGAATTTAATGCGTAATGTTACAGTTGTGAGGATTGCGTGTTCGTCTTTTGAGCTGCCACTGTCCATGGGTCCATTGTCTGCTGTTGTGGTTGTGTTGGTGCTGATCCCGAAGTAGTTTGAAAACGCCACATGATCACAATCTGAAAATCTCAACACTTAGAAAAATTTTTCAGCAAAAATCTTAGGTTCGCCCGAAAAAGAGTACTTTCGTCCAAACTATCCTTGGTTCGACCAAAATGTTACACTCTCGTCCCAAACTATCTCACTTTCGTCCCTTTGGTTCTACTTTCGTCCAAATAGTAACAACCGAAGGTGGATATAACCAGAATGTAACCACAAAATAATACTATTCCACTTTCGCCCAAGTTAGAACGGTCGAAGGTGGAATTTTCACCCGAATGTGAAAAAAAAATTCAACAAGATTTTCAGGTTCGTCCACTCAAAAACTCAGGTTCGCCCACTTTTATGCACGTTCGACCACAACTCTCAGTCCAGGTTCCAGGTTCGCCCAAAATCAGCAGATCTCATTTTTGAAAAACGGTTATTGTTTGAAAAACGGTTATTTTGATCTCAGATTTTCAAAAGTTCTTGGATTTCAATGATCTTAATCAGGTTATGTTTCGGATTTGATTTGGAACAACTTTAAGTCTTGGAAAACTTGAATTCGACTACAAATTCACCTTTAAATCGATCAAAAACTATGTTTTTAAGAGTTTTTGTAAAAACAGATGATAATTTGTCAAAAACATGTTCAAATCAGCTCTGATCTTATCAAATTTGTTGTTGTATGATCCTCTATGCTCTGATACCACTTTGTGAGCGTTGGATTTTAACTAAAACAGGATTATATGATCATACAAGTTACAAATCTAGGTGCGGAAACCCTAGATCTGAACAAATTGATAAGATACAAATCACGACACAATCAAGATCATTTTCAATATCATTTTCATAGATTAACTTCAATCAATAAGCATTTACAAACTGTTTATGTTAATCTAGAATCACACAGATAAACTCTCAAAAACACTCTTAAACCTGAACTGAACCTGGACACAAATGACAACACTCTTACATAATCAAAAACTCAAAATCTATATATAGGCACTGCACATTCGCCCCTTACAGATGGTCGAATGTGAGCTTTTTCCACATTCGCCCACTGCAAGTGGTCGAATGTGATCTTCTGATGTAGCTCATTCTTCCTTCGTCCAGTTCATTTCTACCTTCGCCCCTTTCTGATTACCTTCGCCCATCCATATCTACCTTCGCCCATTCTGAATCACCTTCGGCTATCTACTAACATATGTTAATTATAGTATATCCAATCCTTAGTCGCAAAACGCATCAACAATGTTAATTTCATAAGGGTTCTAAAACATGTGTTAAAGGCTTACCAAAGTGTGTTAATAAGACTTTTAACACAAGAACTGTGAAACGTATGTTAAGGGCTGTCAAACATGTGTTAATGAGGCTTTTTAACTCAAGAAGTACAAAACACCTGTTAACCCTCCAATTTTCATATAAATCGCTAACACGTATTAACATGAGGCATAATATGGCAACATATGGTGACTCGGGAGCCCGGTTTGACAAAGAATGATTAATTTACGGTCATAAACAACAAGAGTAACAAGAGTTTTAAAGGTACACAAGTTGAAACCATTCGTCTTTTCAAAAGTACAAACAACAATGCGTAACGATCATCACGTGTATGGACAATAAAACAGTACACATAGTCCAAAGACATACAAATCGGGTGAACAACTTGCATGGTAAATAATCAAGTACACAGACTTAAGTTGTCCTTAATAATCTAGGGCACCTTCATATAGATATTAGGACATCAGATTCAGTCCCATATTTGCAGTCAGACACAAGGTGAGTTTTCACGGCCCCTTTTTACTGTTTTCATACTTTTGGGGGGAAAACATGCGTACAAGTTCAATTACAATTTGACTATTATGTGAACATGAGACAATAAGGTTTAGAGGACTCATAACCCCACGTGTCATTCATTTCACTATAACTATTAGCTATTAACTTAGCCATGTAACACCAAAATAGATCTATTGGGTTGACACCCTCACTCTTGGTTAGTCTCTATAACCGGATTACAGTCATCAAGAGAGTGCTTGTATTTAACATTCATTCATTGTCTTAGGTATACAATGGGCGAGGCATAAAACGTCAAGGTTTGGTTACGGGTTCATGTCATGCACATATTAATCATTATCTTAGCTAGGCAATGGTTTAGTCTACCATGGTTTACACATTCATTCATCAAAACCCGTGAACTCACCAACTTTATAATTGACATAATTTACTTGCATGTTTTTCAGGCAATTAAACGTATAGCATGGAACTTGAGGAGCTGTGCACTGACAACATGGGATATTTGAACCGGTCTTTTGTTCGAATGATTTTAGAACTATATCATTTGAAATTATGGTTTTAAGACAATATTTTCTTTTGAAATGTTAATCATTCTTTTCTTTATAATATCTTTGAATTTCATAAATTTGATGCTTGCGTGATTCTTGTGCTTGAAAACCTTTTGAAGTCGCATTCTGTGTTTCTGCCTAGGCGGGGTGTAACAAAGCATTCAGTAACTGACCATTCGTTGTTTTTGATCAAGGAGAAAGATGTTTTTATTGCTGCACTTATTTATGTCAATGATGTCATCATCATTGGAAACAACTTGAACAAAATACGGGGGGCTTAAAAACTTCCTTAACAAAGAGTTTAGTATCAAAGACCTTCGTCTTTTAAAGTTCTTTCTTGGCATTGAAGTGGCTTGAACAAAACAAGGTATAGTTTTAAGCAAACTAAAATATACTTTGGATATCTTGAAAGACGCTGGAATGATGGGATGTAGGCCAAGCCCATTTCCAATTGAGCAAAATTTGAAGTTAAATAAAGACTATGAAGAACTACCGGTGGATGCAATTCAATACCGTAGATTGGTTGGCAGATGGTGTTTTGGATTTAGTAATATAAAAGATATCATTTTTCCGGTGCAACGAACTTGGTGTTTAAAACATCAAAACATTGGTTTTGGAAAAAGAGGATTGTAACTAAGCCATTACCGAGTTTTAAATTAATAAATAAACGATAATTACTTATTTAGAAACTAAAACTACCTCACAGGCAGAGAACCTGACGTGTGCAACATAGATTTCAAGGGTAAATACCTAAGTATCATATTCCAGAGAACTTTCCCCTACTTAACCTTCTATCACTTTTTCTAATTGGGTTTTGAAAAGAAAATAAAATGGAGGGGTTCAAAAAGAAAAATAGTTTTTGAAAAGGTTTTGGTTTTATAAACAAGATATAATAGTAAGCATAGAAAATGTGCTAGCCGTGGGAACCCTCCGAAAATGTTCTAAATGGGTGACATGCAAGGGAAGTGCATGAGTTCCCATAAAGGTGTCTTCGGACTGCTGGCCCGTAAGCCGGTCTTCTCCTAGTTGACAAGTGTCATGAAGCCGTTGACAAGTGTCATGAAGCCTAAAGCACACAAGTCATGTAGCTTATTGGAAAGTTTGAGTCCTGCTTTTTAGGCACCTCCCAAACCAACGCAAAACCAATCGTTTAAGCACTAGGCTTTCTAATATATCTTTTTAAATTAATGTAGAGGCGAACTCCGACTAGGATCCCTTCAACCTCTCTTAACTCTCACTTTCCGTACCGAAGGGTTTCACCTGCCATCATCATTTTGTGATGGGGAACCCTCTAAAAAGTAAACGGCTTTGTACTAATAAAAGTTAGATAAAATATCATTGTTTTGATTATCTTTATATAATATTTACTTTTCATGTCTTTTAACAATTCCAAGTCGTTTCTCTAACTTTGACGATTATTAAAGACACTACTCCATAAATACTATTGACAACTTAAATATTTAGTGATTAAGTAAATATAAGTTTGTTTTAGTGATTAAGTGACTTAAAAAAATTCAACCCTTAACAAAGGTGGAACATAATCATAAAGGTGTGCAATATGAAGATCACTGGTGCACCTGTAGGTAATCGGACCTTTACCAAGAAAACCACTCACACATCTGGTGTGATACCAGAAACTTATCACCTGGATCTGGTGTACTTCAGAGGCCTTTTTTTAGAATCCGATTTGGATATCATAAAACCGAAGGATCTGTCTCACTACCGGTTTCCTCACATTGGATATAGCTTGGAACTTCCAGAAACCATACGAACCCCATGATTGTTTTTAGGTAAGTTAAGTTTTGGTTGATTTTAAGATTGTTAAGTTAACCACTAATTGAACCTGTCACAAAAGATAAACAAACAAGAATTAGTTAAGAAGATAAACACATCAACTAACTAAAAATAAACTACTAATAATATAAAATGTTTAACGAATCAAATAGGTTTGGAGAATACTGGATGGATACAACCTTCTAAAGATGACAATATAAGAACATGGAGATCTTCCACTCATATACAAGCTTCCAACAACCTTGATCCTATGCGTATGAAGTGATTCTCACAACCCTCGACTTTATTGCATGTAAACTACTCCTCCAGTGCCATTCATGATCAAGAACCCAAGATATGAAAGCTCCTAACCTTGGTGAGGTGTTTGGTTGGCCCTAAGGCCTCCCAAGAGACCCTGAGAAGGCTCAAGAAGGGTAAAAATCGGCACACAAATGGCTGAGTTGAAGCTGCTATTTATATGCAAAGTTCAGGATGAGCACAACCGTGCTTACGGGGTGGCATGGTCGTGCTTGCTACTACATGTACGTTCTGTTGCTACAGGGAACATGCTGTTTGTATGAAGTGTTGAGCCCAGCCATGCGAAAGAGTGAGCACGGCCGTGCACCCACCCAGGTGATGTTTTCTTGTCTCCCTAGCTTTCTGCTTTTCTTCTAGTGTCAAGTCCCTTATACCAATGTGCATGGCCGTGCTTGGTCGATCCCGGGCTGATTTTATCGTCATTTTTTTCCTGGGGAAATCTTTACACATCCTTGGAAAATGCTTTACGTCTCGTGTCCTCAGGAATCTTCGTTTCTTGTTGTTTTCACCCTAGAATTGGTTCTTTTCTGTTGGAGCTCTATTTTCCTGATAAACACAAATAGGAATGATTAAGTTGCTTTTATTATCAATTTTGGCCCAATTACGTCCTATTATGAGACTATTTATGCATGTTTAATATGTGTAAATGAAGGCACATGAGTAGACTCCTTTGCTTACAAGCTACGACGTCGGATGTGGCTTATGTGGTTAATGTCCTAAGTCAATTCGTCGGTATGGAAGCTGCCAACCAAGTTTTGCTTACATATGGACAGACAACAACTAAATGCCCACACTCTCCACAGTTAAAGCATGACCTATGTTCTTCAAACTCAAAGACATTTCCCTCATCCCAATACCAGTATGGGCAATGAGCAGAAAAATGTCCAACCTCACCACACTTTAAACAATTTCTCCATTCAACAAACTCTGGAGAATACTGTGGTGAATTGCTTCCACAAAAACTTCCAAATCGAGAGGTAATTAGATTATCATAAAAGTCATTTGATCTTGATGAAAAATTTCTTGAATTTTTATGATGAGAATTTTTCATCTGATCATTACCTTTCAATTTGATTGGTTTTGGCTTTTATCTTGGAACCTTTCTTTTTGTTCCCAGACTGACTCTTTTCATTCTCATGTTGGTTAGGATTGAGTTTGAAATGCAAGTGACCAAATCGATTTCTAAATTGAGCTAACAAATAATCATTATCAATAAAAACACATTTAAGTAAAGATTGTTCGATGAGATCAAATGAAAAATCTTTATTAGAAATCAATTTGTCACCACCAACTTGTAGGATCCTTCTATTCCTTCAGGAAACTTGAATATGAGTTTCTCTTCAGATTTAGGTTCTGAAGTAGCTACCACATTTCCAGTTTTCACTCCAAGAACTGGTCTCACCTCAAAGTCAGGATCAGCAACACAAGGTGTTGTGATTTCCATCTCTGATGTGGGATTACCCTTTGAAATGGTTTTATAAAGTTCTGAAATCTATTTCTTATAAGATTTGATTTGACTTTTAAAACCTTTTTCATTCTTTTCAAATGTTTCATTTGCAGTTTGACATCTAGCCAATGCACTTACTAAGTTTTGTTTGTCCATAAGAAGTTTCAGCACTTCTATTTTCAATTTGACACACTCGAAATAGTTAGCACATTCAGATTTTTGAAAATTTTGCATTTACCTCAGCATTATGCTTCTTTTGATCATCAGCTGACTGATTGTCAATTTCAGCATCTTCTTGATCAAGTTTATGATCAATCAAATAAGCATTTCAGATGTTAAACTTACCTCAATTGCATCTGTACTAATAACATTCTTAGAATTTGTATTAACAGTTGATGAATCACTTTCTCCCGATTCACTCTGTTCCGAACTCTCATTAGAATACAAATCACTCTTTGCCAATTTACTTGAATCATCATTCCCTATTTGCTTGGCAAGACACACAACTTATCTTTCAAAACTTTCTCTGTTAACACACTCATCAACACGCACCCTTTTATTGATTGGTTGCATAGCTGGAGCTATCAAGTTACCCTACACATCAACTGTAGGTCGTGTAACATATTTTTGAATTGTAGGCACCAAAATTCTTCCCCATGGATCAACATGAGGTTTTTGTCTTTGTGATTGTTGTCGTACAGCTTCTAGTTAATCTCTTCCAATATAACATTCCCATGAATTTGCCATTTTTCTTCACTTATTATTTCAAAAATTCTCAAAATCAGGCTTAATTTTCAAATTTTTACACCTTAAAATTTGAAAAATTTAGTCTAAGTTTGAAATTTTGATCGAGGGTACGAACCAAAAGATAAACCACTTATTTGACCTCAAAGTTAGCACGAATGAAAGAAATGAACTTCGGTTCGTCCTCTCGAAGGTACGAATTAAATCTCCAAAGCACGAATGAATTTCAAAGGCTCGAATGAAATGATCTTATGTCTATTCTACCCAAAAACTAGCGCGAATGAGAAAGAAAAATGTTCATTTGACCTAACAATTTTCCGGTTCGTACCATTCATGTCTATTCATCATCTTCAAGATCAAGAACACACGAATCTGATCCGTTTTTGAAAAATTTTCACCAAATGTAATAAAAATGGATAGGTTTTGTTCAGAATTGATTTTAGACAAGTTTTTGTGAAAGAATCTTTGAAAACGACACCAAAATCAACACCAAATCAAACGAAAACCATGTTTGTGTGAAAAGTTTCAAAACCCTAGAAAATTTGAACTTTAAATCAGAATTTTGATTTGTTTTCACCAATTCAGATCTGTTTGAAATCGTGAAATCGAGCCTTAGCTCTGATACCACTTTGTGGGATCGTTTATACGAACCGAGATCTCACGAATATCAACTGTAGGGTGCGGAATCCCCTCGGGTTGTGCAAACCGAACAAGATAAAATTAGTTAAGAACGAGATGAAAACAGAATACGAAACACCGAGCAATTTTCATAACTTTACTCATGTATTAGATCAAATATAGAATGTTACAGATCAGACCTAGACCTAATATAGAGAATCTTTCAAAACTGGGGATAAGCAAAAATGATCAAAAGCTCTTAAAGTTCTAACTACCAACTAACTTATCCCCTATATATAGACATTTCCCGTATCAAAGGTCCGAACGAACTAGTTCGACCTTGTATTGGTCCGAATGAAATCATTATGTTTTCATTCAACCTCACGATGGCTCGAACCAAAACTTTTATTTGTTCCTTCGACATTTAGTACCGGATCACTAGCTGGGGACATACACGAAAGTGCACTTACAGGTCAGAATGTTGTTTGAGAAGATGTAATTGGGTACCCTGTTTTGCTAGCATCTTGCTAGTATGTTGGAATAAAAGTTTTGTTAGTCGTTAAAAAAAACATTACAATTATTTATTCCGTGTTATACACGGAATTCTAAACTAGTACTACCTCCGTCCCAATTTAAATGTCGTGGGGCCAAAAACACGCATTTTAAGAAATTTTTTATTTGTATATGGTAAAATGACAATAATATCCTCAAAAGTGGTGATTGTGTTTTGTCTTTTATGGGCAAAACTGGAAATTTGATTTCTCTTTTTAGAAATGGACATTTAATTTGGGACTCAAAAATGGAAAGATGGACATTTAAATAGGGATGGAGGGAGTAATATATTATTAATTACAACATACTATTAAAGATATAGCAATCAGGTGATCTATTAAAATAGAAATTATATCATTTTAAATAAATATGTCAAATTGTGGTTAGGTTTTATTGTCCAAAATGTCTTATTTGTGTGACACCTAAATATACGAATTATGATCTTATAGCTAAAAAGTGTCAATCTCTTATAATTCATCCACTTCTTTCTTTTTACAGTTGTAGATATCATAACACATCTATCTCTCTCTAAGACTTGTTCCATATACGTTATATTTCATATCTACAATTCTACAAGTTACACAACACTACCACCGTCGTGTTTCTCTCATTTTCAACCGAACCCTTGCCACCAACCACTGTCATGGCCCACCTATAAGGAAACGATCTCCAACCATTGTTGTGTCGTTTTCTTCGGCTTATGCCACATTTCTGAAACGACCACCGCCACCATTCGGGTAGATCATTCTGACCCAAGATTGTCGCCAACCATCTTTTTCTAGTTATTATAAGCCACTTCATGGTGTTTAGCATTTTAACAAATGTCTTATGTGATGATCAATTGGGATATATTTTGGAGGTTATTTATGGTAACTTTTCGTTAATTATTTCAAGGGAACTCATGCATGTGACTTCATTATTGTAAGGTGTGCAAACCCATAGTGGCCAAATAGCAAATAATAAAACTAAAGGTGACATTGTGTAATAGAGTAAGCTTAGTTGTCGTACTGAGATAAAATTCATGTTGTTTTTTTCAAAGATTCTTTTGGGTACCGCACACCTTTTTAATACATTTTCTAAAGATACTTTGATTTACATATCATTATTTTTTCGATTTTTAATTAATCTTGACAAAATCTTTGTCATTATTATAAGTGAAATATATATATTTTTCATAAATAACATAATCCTCCCGTGAAGTTGATAAATCTATACCGTTCGATCAATCGAAAATCTCATACTCATTTATTTGCATTGAACTCAAGTCTATTAATATATTTTTTTAGAGCAACTTTCATTAAAACGTCAAACCGACTATCATTACCAAGACGGAAATACTAGACGGAATCATAACAAAACAACTTATATTACATCAAAATTTCACCACCTATTCCACTCTACCGTGCATGCCATGCTTAAATCTATGTTTGTGCCATAAGAATCCCAACGCTTAACGTCTGTGATAATATCGGCCTCCATAGCACTCTTATTAGAGAACAAATTGTCATTCCTAGCCTTGCCTGTTTGGATGCCGCAAGCAAGATAGGCTTTAATTGGCGTCATCCAGGGCGCGTTGCCTGTTTGGATGACATTGACTTCTCTTAGCAGGACAGATGGTTTGTCCAACAGTTCGACGCAGATTTTTTTTCCCATATGCTCAAAGACCGTTGAAGCCATTTTGCTTAGTGCGTCAGCAAGCTTATTCTTGCTCCTTTTGATGTAAGTGGCGATGCAAGAAGTAAACCTGCGCATGAGCAGCCTAGCTTATTCAAGGTAGAGCGCCATGGTAGCGTCTCGCGCGTCGTATGTGCCGTTGACATGTCCTGTAACGAGCATCGAATGCACATGCGCTTCTAGATGGTGGGCTCCCATTTTATCCGTGATGTGGAGGCCTGCCAGTATAGCTTCATATTCTGCCTCGTTGTTTGTGCTTTGAAAATCTAGGCGGATTGCGTATGTGTATTCCTTGTTATCTGGCTGATAAGGCATAGTCACGCGCATGACCCATCGCTGTTTGAGGCCCCGTCAGTGTATAGGGACCATTTTTCTGTTTCGTTTTTGGGTTGCGCGGGCTCTTGTTCCGCCAAGCAGTCTTGAACTTTGTCGGCGAGTATTTTCGTTGCAAAATCGACGAGTACCTGTCCTGTTATGGCGGGTCTGGGCTTGTAATTGATGGTGTGTTCCCCCAATTCAATCGCCCACTTAGCTAGACGAACCTACAGTTCTGGTTTATAGAGTACATCGTTGATCCGATAGTCTATTAGGACATCGATAGGATGTCCTTGGAAATACCGCCGTAGTCTGCGTGACGCATGTATCAACACGAGGGCCAGCTTTTCCATCGTCGAATATCTTGTTTCCGCATCTAGTAGGGTGCGGCTGATGTAGTAGATTGGTGTCTGGATTCCCTTACGATCTACGAGGAGGATCGCGCCAATCGCCCTTTCCGTTACGGACAGGGAAAGGGTTAGTAGCTCCTTCGGTATAGGCGCTGTTAGTGTTGGGAGATTCATGAGACACCGCTTCATCTCTTGGAAAGCTTTCTCCGCGTCAGGCATCCAACAAACTTTGCTATTTTTTAAATAATTTTTCAAGGTATCCACGAATGGAAAAGACCTTGAAGCGTAATTCGAAAGGAAGCGGTTGAGGGCCACCAGGCGGCACATCAACATTTGTACTTCCTTTATTGATGTCGGGGAGGGCATTCACTCGATGGCTTGTACCTTGTCGGGGTTTGCATTGAAACCATCCCGCGTTACAATGACCCCGAGGAATTTGCCCTCCTCCACTCCAAAGGAACACTTTCCGGGGTTTAGCTTCATGCGCACCTTGCGCAACAAGTCAAAGGTCTTCTGTATATCCCCCGCATGTGTTCCTCTTCCTTGCTTTTTATAACAAGGTCATCGACATACACTTCGAGGTGCACACCGATTTCGTTGACGAAGGCATTGATCATCAGGCGTTGATATGTTGCTCCCACATTCTTCCGTCCGAACGGCATTTTCGTGTAACAAAAAGTGCCAATGTCTGTGCGGACGGCTGTTTTGTCTTCGTCTTCCTTCACCATTTGGATTTGGTGGTAGCCGTTGTATGTATCCAATAAGCACTTGAACCGGTAAGGCGCTAAGGGGTCCACCTTTAAGTTGATTTCTGGCAAAGGATAACAATCCTTAGGACAGGCCTTGTTCAAGTCTTTGTAGTCGACGCACATGCGCCATCCTCCCGTTGCTTTGCCAACCATGACTGGGTTTGCAACCCAAGTTTGGTAGCGAATGGGGCGTAAGATGCCCGCGTCGAGCATTTCTGAGACTTGTTTGTTCACGGACTTTGTTTTCTCCAGAACCATGCTGCACTTCTTCTGTACGACTGGCTCGAGATATCGGTATGTATTTAACTTGTGCTCCGCGATATCGCGTGGGACGCCGATCATGTCCGCAGGTTTCCAGGCGAATACATCAATGTTCTTCATGAGCATCTGCTTGAGATGCGCACGGATGGAGTTGGATATTGCATGGCCAATGACCACCGTTTGGTCCGGAAATTTTGGGTTAAGGACCGAGTTTCTGGCTCTGAGCGGGTTTCTATTTTGGCCATCTTTGGGGCTTTGAGGTGCCTGCATGGCAGTCTTTGTTTCCCCTGATGATAGCGACGCTTGTGGGTGTAGGGAAGCCGATCATCTGATGTGGCTTTGGGGCGTTGGCGTTAAAGCGCGCCAATCCTTCCCGACCCAGTAGAATGTCACGGTATGACGTCGCGGGTAGAATCATGATGTCGCACACTTCTGTGCGTTCATGTTTACCATCGATCAAGGTGACCGAGAACGAGATCATGCCCCGCGGCATGATGACATCATGAATAAAGTCTGATATTGCTTTAGTGATTGGAATGAGGTGGGTTTTGTCTTCATCATCCAGTTGCTGAAAACACTGATCATACATTATGTCAGTGCTGCTGCCGCCGTCTAGGAACATATACCTAGTTCGGTAATGTCCAAAGACAACGGTGATTACGAGTGGGGCCGTTGATGAAGGGCCACCGCTAACCTTGGGCATGAGGATATCCGCGTCTTTCCAGGCGACATTGTTTTCCAAGAGCGCTTGCCCTGTTTTTTATTATTAACGATCCCCTTGATCATATTGTAGTGATGGTGCGGGGGACGATGCACCATGTGGGTTTCGAGGTGGCGGATTTGCTTCCACGCGCCCTCGTCCCTATTGTCATCAGTATTGTGGCCCCGCCCACCCTTGTGAACATTCTTCACCAAGTGGCCCACCGCTAACCTTGGGCATGAGGATAGTTATGTGTGAGATGGCCATAATCGTTGTGGTAGTCGCAGAATTTTGTGGTGTGCACATTCTTCCACTTCCCGAGGGCCCTAGGTTCCTTGAATGTTATATACTCAGTCTTGAGCACTTGTGAAGGTGCTTTGTCAGCGGGGTCCAATCAGTTTTTTTCTTGGATTGTCTCCGCTGGTCCCGCGATTGCTTATTGCTAAGCGATTGGCGGGCGTCATTAGTAGACGAGTACTTGCCCTCGTATGTAGAACCTAAAATGTGCGACCAGACAAATTGTTTATTTTTGTTTTTATTATTGATTTAGTTCTGCCGGAAGCCGCGCACTTGCTTGAAGGAGTGCTCGGAGGAGGTGAATATCTTCGATGCCCTGACGACTTCATCCCAGGAATCTAGGATTCCGTCTTTGCCTTTAAGGCATTTCATTTGATCTTCACTGCGGACTTCTTGAATGATGCCCGCGCGTTTGGGTTCCTCCCCGCAGCCGATTTGTAGCGCCTCCTTGTTGTAGCGCACTATGTAGTCCTCAATGGACTCATTGTCATTGCGCTGGCATAGGAGGACATACGCTTTGTCCATCTTGTGTTTCCGCAAGTATGAAAAATGGTTTTTTAACTTCCTGATGAGATCATCGAAGTCCATAATGCTCCCCATGGGGAGGTTGCCAAACCATACTCTGGCGGCTCTAGTGAGCGTCTGGTGAATAAATGGAACTAGACCTGAACCGACCAGAGGACTGTACTACACGCACATTCAAAATCGTGCTGGTGGTCACTGGGGTAACGCAGGCCATCGTACTTGCCGATGCTGCCGGGTAGTTTATGTTTCTTTTTTATGCGGGCGTTGGTTATGCGCTCGCAGAACTTTGAGTTTTGCGCGAACGACTTTGGCCTGTAAGGTTTGTCCAAGTCGTCGTCTGCGTGTTTGTGCGGCTCATACGTGCTAGAGGTGGTGCACGATGAGCGATGGTGACTGGATTCCCAATGGTCCCCGTCACTAGTGGGTTGGTAACCATCGGATTCTTCTAATAATGTTTGGGCGTAGTCCTAGTCGGTTGTTTTGTTTCCCCGAACCCCACCACGACCCATAGATCAGTCTTTTTTTTCTTTCCCCCTCCGATGATTTCTGGGCGGAGGGGAGTCTCATCTCATGGCTCGGCCTGAAGTTCTTTGCTTTGCAAGCATGTGTTGGTACCGGGCTGTATTTTTAGTTTGTTGCCTGAAAAGCCACTCATTCGGATCGATATCCGAGTTAGGATCGCTCGCCGAGTCCGGATCCGAGTGGACAATGGTCCGGACGGGTCTACGAGACGGCGGGACAGACTGTTTGTTAACAGTCTTCGGAGTGCCTGAGGTTCCGACCAGTGGGCTAGGGACCACGTACAGTGGACGAGTTGAACACAAGGATTCCGGTTGGTTTAGGATCAGCGATGGGTGGGCTAAAAGATGTGTTTTTGAAAACTTGGTTTTCAGCCGTTATGGATGGCGCCAATGAAGAAACAACGAGTTACTATGAGTATAAGTACTTACCTCACAGGAGGTTCGTGGAGTGGCGACTCGTGTTTGCTATAGGATATAATTATTTGCTCCACACCGAGGGTTGATCCGTGACCTGTAAATAGACACGGGGCCGTACGAAAGGTGATGACCGCCTAGAGTCTGAAAAGACCCGTGATAGCAAACACAAATATGGTGGTTTGGCCCGGTAAATGTAAGTGTGTTCTCTCGAAGATCGAATCCAAATGAAGGAGGTGTGACCTCCTATTTATAGGGGTTTATGCGGGTCTAAGAACATTTACCTATAACCTTGACGGTGGGCTTGGGCTCGGGTTATGGGCTTGCCATTCTTTCAGCCCAAATAGTTAGATTTGGACTAGTAGTTACATAAAGCAAACTAGATAAGGAGAGAGAAAGGAGTACCGCCCTGCCATTGGTCCACGTGGCGAGCCGTCACTGGTTGGGAGCGGATCTTTCTGTCTGCGTCAGTGTGTCAGGCGGCTGCAATCTGCTCCTTCTGGAAGACCGAGTGAAGTGACGCCTGACACCAATGGGAAGAGTGCAGAAAGTGGGAATTCAATGGTGGGATGGCCTCACCAAGTAACATGTGTCTCTACCTCAATCATTTTATTATATATATATAGATTTTGTTACCATATAAAAAAAAATCTTAAAAGTTGTGTTATATTTATATGTTGTATAATATTTTGTGCTGGATTTTTTTGTGTTCTAATTTTTATGTATAGGATTTTCTGTGGTGGATTCTTTTGTACTAAATTTTGTGCTTAGTTTTTGTATTGGATTTCTTTTGCTGAAGTGTTTGTGTTGTATTTTGAGAAAATAAAAGGCTGAGACTTTGTGTATTAAGACCGAAATTCCTATTAAAATTATTTATAAAGAGTGTCACATGTCATCTCTATAATCATTCTTAGGTTACTTAGGCAAAACCTACTCTTTAGAGAACCACCCCCTTGTTATGTAAATCTTAAAAAGTGAAAAAGAATAGTATCTTTAAGTTATTAGAAACTTTACATTGTTATAAATATCAAACTGTTAGAAATATAGTTATGTATTTGATATTTCAAGGTTGTTTTATGTGAGTTTAAAACGAGATTTCAAGTAATGAGAACCTCAATTGGTAAACGGTTAAACATTAATCACACAAGATCATAAATAAATATGCCTCATATGCGTGAGGATATTCGTGTACTCGCCGGAAAGTGAGTAACATGTACTTGACGTGTATGAGGCATAGTTTTATAATTGGGATTGGAGCATGATTAATTACCAAAACTCGTTCCACACCCAACTACTTGCCATCCCTGTTGATAACCTAAGATTTCGTACAAATTCCAACTTTGGAGACAACTTTTAAACAAGAAGGATGTGTATGTTCCTAAGAGTATCATCCACTCATCTTCAATTCATTTGGCATTAACTAAACGGTTTCAATATGCACTCACATACTGCTATACAAGTGCAAGAGGAATATTACATTTATTCTTATAAACACCACCCTTGGTGGGTCCTTTATGACTTTCTTTAGTTGTTGAAAGCTCCTAATCCACTTCTTTCTTATCAGATGCGAGCTCATTTGAGCTCAACTAATTTCAAGCTTTTAGCGAGCTAATATCGAATAGCCACAAATGGTTTGATTCATTTACACCGTAAACAATAATATGTGACATGATTCATTCCACTTGTATAGTTTTAAAATAAAAAAAATCAACCAATCACAACATTCAACCTCATCTCCCATCCACTCTCAAACAAACCACCTAACATATCACGATCGGGCCACCACCACAAGATTGTGCCATCTCGGTGTGAAGATGGTGATGGCGGTGGTGTTTCACACGTGATGGGGGCATCGCACCACCCATCACATTAGCGCCCCACCTGTCAAACCCCACCTAGGCGGAAACAAGAGATGCAACTTCAAAAGGTTTTCAAGCACAAGAGTCATGCAAGCATCAAATTCATGAAATTCAAAGATATTATAAAGACAACTTTGTTTAACATTCAAAGAAAATATTGTCTTAAAACTGTAACTTCAAATGATATTGTTCTAAAATCATTCAAACAAACGACCAGTTCAAATATCCCATGATGCCAGTGCGTAACTCCCCCAAATTCCATGCTCTATGTTTAATTGCCTAAAAAACATGCAAATAAAATGTGTCAACAATAAATTTGGCGAGTTCACGAGTTTTAATATGTAAATATGTAAACCATGGTAGACTGAACCATTGCCTAGCTAAGACAATGATTAAAATGTGACTGACTGGAGCCCGTAACCAAACCTTGACGTGTTATGCCTCGCCCATTGTACACTAAAGAAAATGAATAAATGTGAAATACAAGCACTCGATGACTGTAATCCGGTTAGAGCGACTAACCATGAGTGGGGGTGTTAACCCAATAGATCTATTTCGATGTTTCATGGCTAAGTCCATAGCTAATTGTTACAGTGAAATGAATGACACGAGGGCTTATGAGTACTCTAAACCTTATTGTCTCAGTTCACATAATAGTCAAAATGTAACTGAACTTGTACGCATGTTTTTCCCCCAAAAGTATGAAAACAGTAAAAGGGGCCGTGAGAACTCACCTGATGTCTGACTGCAAATATGAGGCTGAATCTGGTGTGTTAATGTCCATACGAAGGTGCCCTAGATTATTAAGGACATCTTAAGTTTATGCACTTGGTTATTTACCATGCAAGTTGTTCACCCAATTTGTATATCTTTAGACTATGCGTATTATAGGGTTGTCTATACACGTGACGATTATTACAATTGTTTGTACTTTTGAAAGGATGTACGGTTTAAACTTGTGTACCTTGAAAAACTCTTCTTGTTTATAAACATAAAATAATCAGTCGTGTTGAAACTGGTGTCTTGGTTTACCACATGTTACCACATGGTACCTTGTCTTGACATATGTTAAAGATTTGTACATAACATAGTGAGTTAACATATGTTTTTAGAACTTTTGTGGTAGAAATGCAATTAACACATGTTTGCCTGGTTTTTACATATGTTTCTCAAAACTAAGAAATTATGTATGTGTATGTTTGAGTTAAAAAAAACGACGTATATGGATCTTGTTCAGCTCTAGACACACACGCATACACTCATAGATGTATTGATGAAAAACTCTTCTTATTTATAAACATAAAATAATCAGTCATGTTGAAACTGGTGTCTTGGTTTACCACATGTTACCACATGGTACCTTGTCTTGAAATATGTTAAAGATTTGTACATAACATAGTGAGTTAACATATGTTTTTAGAACTTTTGTGGTAGAAATGCAATTAACACATGTTTGGCTGGTTTTAATATATGTTTCTTAAAACTAAAATTATGTATGTGTATGTTTGAGTTAAAAAAACGACGTATATGGATCTTGTTCAGCTCTAGACACACACGCGTACACTCATAGATGTATTGATGAGTGTGTACGCGTGTTTATTTATACCTATACTTGCATAAATATATGTGTGGTATTTATGTATATGCATGTGAATATAATGAGTATTTGATACATAATCCGAGTGTTTAGTCGATTGTAATCTCTTTTATTCGTGTATATGTGTGTGATCGTGGATGATGGGTTCGGGTGCACATGTTATTAGCCGAAATAATGAATGAAAAAGATAGTGTAGTTGATTCAACATACCACGACTAGAATTGAATAAAATCGAGAGATTGAGTCGAGTTCTAGCCAACTTCTTCCACGCCAAAGCTCCTAATACCCGGATAATGCTCAATGGTGGCTAATTGTGGTGTTGTGCGATCGAAACAGGATTGGGTGTGGGTGTTTGGGTTCGGCCGAGAGTAATAGGGAAAGAATGGAGGTGTGTTGAGTGTTAGAAGGTTTATGGTAAAGTGTGGGCAAGTCTCATGTCCCTTGGTCCGGTTATATAGTCGGAGAGAGAGAGAGAGAGAGGGGGGGGAGGGAGAGAGAGAGAGAGAGGGAGGGGGAGGGAGAGAGAGAGAGAGAGAGACATAGAGAGAGAGAGGGGGGGGGAGCTATATGGCTCTTGATTGGTTAACACTTAGAGAAGGTCAAGATACATGGGTCTTGTGTGTGTAAAATTTGCCTTCCATTTTGATACAACTAGTTGACTTCAAAATGCATGTTGGGCTTGGGAAATGTGGGCCTATCCTAGGGAAAGAAAAGGGACATTTTTGGGTGGTCAAACTAGTCTAGGAATAGTAGTGTTGTTTGTCCTTATAGCCATTTGTGTGATTGATCTTAGTTAAAGTGTTTTGGATTAGAACAATGATGTATGTGTGTGTGTGTGTGTGTGTGGGTGTGTTTGTATAGTTGTGTGGGTATGTGTGTGTGCATATAGGTCATGTGTGTGTGTATATATATACGTATTGCATTGGTGTTGTTTTGATCATACACACATCCTCATATGTGTGTGTATATATATCGCATGGATAGGTGTGTGTACCATGTGGCCTTTGTTTGTCTTAATCACACATATACCTACATATATATATATATATATATATATATATATATATATATATATATATGTGATCGTGACCATGTACACATGGGTGTTTGTGTGGGAGTTTTGTCTTGTTTATATCTCCTATATGTGTAGGCCGATTATATGTAAGTGTACAAATATATGATATGTATTTTGAATTCCATCTAGTCTATACATATATAAAAACCGATTGGAATGTGTTTATGTGTATGTATTCTTGTGTTTTTGGCATTGATAACATTTGTGTGATTAGATAATAATATTAACATTATGTTAATCATACAATATGCCGTGTGTTAATTTAACTTTGAACATATGTTGGGTTGATATGTTAAATCATATTACATATGTTTTGAGATTCCAATCAATGAATGGTGAAATTATATGACTTTATGTGTTGGATATTCACAAAAATGTCTTATAACTGTTCGGTTTTTGCATGGAATTGAATAGTTTCCGATTGAGACATTGTCACGTGAAATATTGTTTGGTTTGTACGTAATAATCAGGCATTCGGTTGCTCTATGTTAAGCGTGTGATTGGCTTGATTGTTCATTGCCAATTATTCTGTATTAATCGGGTGTTGCATGCGTGAATAGAAAATGAAATGAATTCCTGAAACTACTCGGGCTTTGCTAGACTTGGGGTGACATAGTTAATGTAAAAATGTCTAATGCACGACTGAAAATGACATAATTGTGAGAGTGAGTACGGATCTTGACCTGGGGATTCGGCGGGTGTCACACCACCACCATTAATATGGCTAAATTGCAACATGTTAACGAGTCAATCCATTCAAGAATTACTGGTGATCGAGTTTCTAAAAACTAAAATCGGGTCATGTTTAAATTCGAAAAGGTTAGACCCTCTGAAGCATCAATGTCCTTGGGTAATTTTAGTATCAAAAGAAAAGGATATTGATATTTAGATAGTTAAGACCTTAGTTTATGATTATACGTGCCTTCAATCCAGAACCAACAAACACTTCACTTCAAACTTTTTCTCAAACCAACTAATGTACCAAATTGAAGAAACTTCAAACATTCATGTTTTGGCTATTAAAGAACAATTCCAAAAGAAATATCAACTTGGGATTTTAAGAATGAGAGCTTATATGGCCAAGACAAAAAGCATTAACACAACTACACGGAGAATACATGTCCCGGTATTGTCTGCTTAGAAAGTATTTGCAGGAGCTGATGCACACCAATCCTGGTACTACGGTTAGAATTGAAGTTGAGCCATGTATATATATATATATATATATGTATGTTTAGGCTCTTTGAAACACGAGTTTAAGACCACTAGGAAAGAGCTTTTGGGTCTTGATAGGGCTTTTATGAAGGGACCATTCCCTAGTTAAGCCCTCACTGCAGGTAGCATTGACCCTAACAATCGTATCTAACCCCTTCTTATGCAACTGTGGAAGCTAGGAATACGAGTTCTTGGATTTGGTTTTTGGAATGTATTGGTGATGATCTAGATTTAGATGTTGGATCTAGTTTCACTTATATCACTATTAGGAAAAAGTTAAGTCATTTTAGTTGTTTTTATGTACTTCATGAACTTGATTCACTAATTCATTGGTTGTTTTCTTAGGGTTTACAACCTGCATTGGTAAAGGTGTTCCCATGTACTAAACACTAATTTTGTCTTAGACATTTACATGAGAATATAAAGGAAGATTCCAGAGGAAAAGCTTACAAACACATGCTATGGAAAAGAGCAGCAACCACAACCATGATTAAATACAGTTGATTTGTGTTTTTTGGAACTATTTTGGTTCATGTACAGGTCCAACGGGTTCATTTAGAACATAGGCACACGATTAAATGGGTCAAAGTGGTAAGTTTTCTTAAATGAGTCAAATGTGTAATTTTTGTTAAACATGTCAAATGGGTAATTTTTGTTGGATGAAAATGTATTTTCTACAAAATTCATTATAGAATCGTATCATTGTTGCTCTTAAATTCCAATAATTAAGGAATTGTTTATAATTAATAATATTTTATAAGTGAAATATTGAGCATATAATACAAAAGTTAAAGCATACTTGTACAACAAATATAGCTACTCTTTTACCATCCAAGATATTCCTTTTTAAGTAAAAGAAAAAAAGAGAATGATACTTTTTCCCCTCACATAACTCGGTTTATACAGATTATGGGTTTGTTTGTTTCAGCTTTTAATGAGTTCTTAATGGGATAGATGTCTAAATCGTTCAGACATAATTCATTTAAACTGTTTATTTGGCAACCAGATGTCTGAATCGGTAATGCATTTGCCTCTGAATGGGTAAGCATTATGCAAAGTCTGAATGTTTTAAACCTCTTACTTATTCAAAACTTAATGGTTCAGACCTCTTATTGGTTAAGCAATTACCCATTCAGAAATTGTCGAACAACCTTAAGCCTAGCCAATATTCTTTTCTTTTCTATTTAAGTGTTATTTTTTTGTGTGTGTTTTTTGTCTTGAAGGAAAAACATATATATATATATATATATATATATATATATATATATATATATATATATAGGGGAAAGTTAATTTGAGAACACCTATATTTCGTGCGAACCGTGAGAACGGCATCTAAAACCATTCAAATTCAAAATTTCTTTTTACACTTGTCTTTATTACTAAAATACAATCTCAAAAACACAATTTACGCGTAAAAATTCAAACGTATACGGAAATAATTTGTTTTTACACATGTGTAAATTTGCTGTTTATACATGTGTAAACTGTTTCATTTACACATGTGTAAAAAGTTAATTTAAAAGTGTTTTTGCAAGAAAAGATAAATTATTTGGAAAGAAAATTTATTTATTAATGTTGTATTTTGATTATAATAGGGTTTGTATTAAAAAAATTTGATTTTGATTGATTTTTTTACTTGTTCTCACGGTTCTCACAATATTTAGCGTTCTCAAGATAACCCTCCCCTATATATATATATATATATATATATATATATATATATATATATATATATATATATATCTTAAAGAGCATGGTCGGTGGTCGGTGACCATGCTCTTTAAAAACAACCCTTCAACTTTTTTAAAATGGCAAACTTCATCCATCAAGTTTATATTCGACAAAAATCAACTTTCTAGGCTTGATAGAATTAACCCCTTTACTTTCTAACTTCATTTTAAAAGTTTGATATTTGACGTAAACTTGATATCCGTTGGTATATGATTCTGACGTAAATTTTGTTCAGAAACGAGTCGGATCAAATATAAAATGTTTTATTTCGACACTAAATATTCGAGTTACCTACATTTCTAACGTAAATTATGTTCAGAAACAAGCGAGTCGGCTCAAATATAAAATGTTTTCATTTGATGGTATAAAATCAAGTTATTGTACATTTTAATACGGTTAACGCATCACATGACGTGCCGCCACTGATAAACACAAATTCAGCCACTTTGGAGTCATACCAATTAAGTCAACTTATCACATTCTTCTTATCATATTATTTTCATATTAACATATTATCTCTTAACATGTTCAACAGAGACTCAGGCAAGAAACCAAGACTCTTGGAATAGCCATTCCAAAGAAGAACCAACTTTTGGATACCGTTTTGGATGCCTGGAAAAGTGAGCACAAAACATGACTTTTGATAAACCACGGAGGCGAACGCTCACGATACCAAAATACAGGACCAATGCATCAAATTTTGAATAGTACATCTGTCCTGTAGGCATAAAAATATGAATGCGACTCAAGACGCTATTGACATATGTAATGTATATATTAAGGCTTTCAAAATCCCACTAAGTGCTACTAAATAGTAATATATATAAGAGTATATGAATTTACTAAATGAATAATCACCATGTACATTATCCTATTTATAATACATCCATAGGCATGATCTAAGGGATTACAATTGACTAGACTAAGACATAGCTACAAGTAAATGTTGTTTGACTAGAATTATTGACTAGAATTATAATTGCTATTACACCCCTGCAGTCGAATCGGGAGGCTGATGAACGTTGAGACTGGAGCGAAAGTCATCGAACAGTATGCGTGGTAAGCCTTTGGTGAAGATATCGGCAACCTGGTAGCGAGAAGGCACGTGTAGGACTCGAACACACCCCCGTTGTACTTGCTCCCTGACAAAGTGAATATCCAGTTCAATGTGTTTCGTCCGCTGGTGTTGAACTGGGTTACCCGAAAGATAAATGGCGCTGGCATTGTCACAGTACACGAGGGTAGCTTTGAGAAGAGGCTGATTTAATTCTAGCATCAGGTTACGAAGCCAACATATTTCAGAGACAACATTGGCAACTCCTCGGTATTCGGCTTCCGCACTGGAGCGTGAGACTGTTGGTTGTCGTTTGGATGACCAGGAAAGAAGGTTGTCACCAAGGTAGACACAGTAACCGGAGGTGGACCGACGGGTGTCAGGACAGCCGGCCCAGTCGGCGTCTGTATAGGCACGCAGAGAAATATTCGGGGCAGAGGTAAGATGAAGCCCGTGGTCGGACGTGCCCTGCAAATAGCGAATGATCCTCTTGAGAGCATTCCAATGATCGTCGGTGGGTGAGTGCATATGCATGCAGATTTGTTGCACTGCATATGATATATCGGGCCGCGTGAATGTAAGGTACTGTAATGCACCTGCCAAACTGCGGTAAGTAGTGGGATCATGAAATGGTGCGGAGGAGGTTGCACCAAGCTTTGAACCGGTGTCAACTGGAGTAGCCACTGGTTTGCAGGAATCCATGGATGCTCGGTGGATGATGTCATTGGTATACGCCTGCTGAGATAAGAACATGGTGTCACCTGTATGCTTGACGGAGATGCCCAAAAAAATGAGATAGCGAGCCCAAATCTTTCATAGCAAACTCACTGGACAATGATGTCATAATACGGCGGCGAAGGGTATCCGATGATGTAGTAAGAATAATGCCATCCACATAAATAAGAAGATAAGCAGTGTCTTGACCATGATGATAAATAAATAATGAAGTGTCAGACTTGCTTTGTGTGAACCCTTGCAATAAGACAAAGTCAGTAAAACGTTGGTACCAGGCTCGTAGAGCCTGTTTCAGACCATAGAGGGACTTCTTCAATTTGCACACGTGACCAGGGAAACGGGAGTCCCGAAACCCCATGGGTTGATGCATAAAGACTGTTTCCTCCAAGTTTCCGTGAAGGAAGGCATTTGTGACATCAAGCTGGTTGATGGCCCAAGAGCGAGAGAGCGCCAAAGTAAGTATGAGCCGAATCGTTGCCGGTTTGACAACAGGGCTGAAGGTGTCTCCACAGTCAATACCCACCTGTTGACTGCGACCATCACAAACTAACCGAGCTTTGTATCGTTCCAAGCTGCCATCGGAACGAAACTTGTGTTTAAATAACCACATACACCGTATGATATTCATGTCTTGTTGCCTTGGTACTAACTCCCAAGTCTCATTTTTAATAAGTGCACTAAATTCATTTATCATGGCAGTAAGCCATTCGGGCGTGGTCAGGGCAACTTGAGGGGACTTGGGAATAGGTACAATGGTAGTGGTGTGGAGGTTAAAGTGGTGTTTTGGTTTAGATATACCGTCCATGGCGCGAGTGCGCATAGTACGAGCCGGTGGTTGTGGGTCAGAGGTGGTTGTGTGCTGGGTTGCTGGTTCAGAGGTGGTAGTGGGTTGTGGGTTTGACGGTTGGGAAGGAGGGGATGAGCTAGGTTGATGGGATTGAGTATGGGTTGGAGATGTGGGCTGGATGGGAGAAGAGGATTAGGCCAGGGGAGGCATGGTAGGAGGGTAGCTGCTAGATGGGCCAGGTGTGGGCCTAATAGGTGGTGGGGAGTTGGGCTGTGGTGGAGCCGAAGGAGTGTGTTGGGTTGGCTGGGTCATGGGTGGTGAGTCTGGTGTGGGCCGTAGGTGATCCCAAAGTAGCGGATGAGGACCGCTATCAAGGAAGTCATAGGATGTGGGTTGTGTGGGGAGAGTAGTGGAAAAAGGGAATATTGTCTCTTCGAATTGAACATGTCGAGAGACAAATGTGGAATTTGTGGTGAGGTCTAGGCATTGGTAGCCACGGTGGTTGGGTGGGTAACCAAGGAAGACACAAGGTTTGGAGCGATTGGCAAGTTTATGAATGGTGGTGGAGGGTATGAGAGGGTAGCATAGGCACCCGAACACACGAAGGTGTTCATAGGTGGGATCACACTTGTAGAGATGGGAGGTGGGAGATAGAAATTTGGTGTGTTTGTTGGGAATGATGTTGAGGAGGTACGTGGCGGTTTCAAGGGCGTGATACCAAAAGGATGGTGGCAAGGAGGATTGGGCAAGCAGAGAGCGTATCATATTATTTATTGTTCTAATTTTACGCTCCGCTTTACCATTTTGGGAAGACGTGTATGGGCAGGAGAAGCGAAAATGCATTCCCTGGAGATGACAGAAATTATGAAACAACTTATTGTCATATTCCTTGCCGTTATCACATTGAAATTGTTTTATTTTGCCACCAAACTGGGTGGTGATGTAATTGTTAAAAATAGTGAAAATGGTAAATACACTGGATTTGTTTGTTAAGGGAAAAGTCCAAAGAAAATTTGTAAAGTCATCCAAAAACAATACATAATAACGGTGACCCCCGGTGCTAGGCACGGGGGATGTCCAAAGGTCACTGTGAATTATATCAAAAGGTAAATGAGTACGATTAGATGAATCAAAAAATGGCATGCGTACACTTTTGCCAAAAACGCACACTTGACACAAAGTTTTGTCATGTTTATTACGTGTACTAGAAACAGATAAAGGTAAAGAATGCAATGTAGATGAGCTCGGGTGCCCAAGGCGTTGATGCCAACGGTCTTGAGTGACAGCGACAAAAGCAGTGGAGGTTGATTTAGTGGGAAGTGGTGCTGTCAATGGGTAGAGATCACCCGAGCTATTGCATCGAAGGAGGTGCTCCTTGGTCTTGAGATCTTTCACAGTAAAACCAAAGGGGTCAAATTCAATGGAAAATAAGTTATCAGTGGTAAGTTTTCGGACTGAAATAAGGTTTTTAACAAGTTGTGGGGCATAAAGGACATTGTTTAGTTTAAAAGGTGGGAAGGGCGGTGGAAGGGTTATGTTGCCTTGACCAATCACGGGAATAGTCATACCGTTACCCACGACAATAAACTTGTTAGTGCAAGTATTAAAAGAAGACGGGCAGTTATTACCTTGGGGGTTTTTCATGTGGCCAGAAGCCCCGGTATCCATGAATCCTTGCGGGTCCTGTTGAGAGAGGGACAAGGCATAGAGAGCCTGTTGAGTGATATCCATGAAGAAAGAAGAGGAGGTGGGTTTGAAGAAAGAAGAGGAAGGTGGCAGAATTGTGGTGGTGGCGGAATTGGTCAAGGAGCCAGGAACTCTCTTGATACCATATAAGAGTATATGAATTTACTCAATGAATAATCACCATGTACATTGTCCTATTTATAATACATCCATAGGCATGATCTAAGGGATTACAATTGACTAGCCTAAGACATAGCTACAAGTAAATGTTGTTTGACTAGAATTATAATTGCTATTAATATATGTATAAGTTAAGGCAACATATGTCCATAAACATAACTGACATCATAATTTAGCCACCGCAACGCGCGGCCAACGACAATATCCTAGTTATAATGAACATCCATGGAATGATCACATGTAATACGTTCTAACAAAATACTAAGAACTAAACTTCCAATTAATTAAAATTAGGGATGAAGCTCGAATATTCTTAAAATATAGGGATCATCTATGTAATTCTACATTAACTCTAAAAAAATATTTAAGACAGATTTTTTAAATGATTTTAAGACAAGTTAAAGGAGTTTTAACTTTTAAAATTTTAGCTTTTAGTATCACAAAAAATAAATTTCGCATGATAAAATAGTAAATGGCGATGGATGTCCTACATATCAACATCATCCAGGAAGTTAACACTTAGCAGTACTCGCGTTTGAGAGGTGTTTGGGGTTGCGTTTTGAAATCTATTTTTAGATTATTGTGTTTTGAAAACGTAACTAATCAGTTTTTAGTGTTTGGGGTTGAGTTTTGAAATGAATATTTTGCCTACCAAAACGTAATAATCTAAAAGCAGCTCCACCTCTGCTTTTTCAAAATGCAAAAACTATTTTGAAAAATCAATCCCAAACACCCTCTGAGTTTCCTTCTAGACTATGTGTAGTGGGCCGCGAGCGAGCAGGCGCGAGCGGCTAAAAGTTCCACATGGCTTGCGAACACCGCAACACACACACACACGTGAATGTGGCCGCGAGCAAAGCCACGCTACCAGACTCGCGTGGGTTAGCAGTTGAAAAAGATATGTTGCAAATCAATTTTTTAACCATTGGTCGCTGACGGTCCTTTTACTTTTAGATAAGTTTAAATTTTTTTCAAATAAAATTATCAAATTTTCACTCATCATTCTTAAATATCAACAAAAAATGGAATAGAATGATTTTTTTTTGTCCGACTCTTCGGAAGAAGACAATTTGATTATGGAAGTGGGAAGGATAACGGTTGAGGACTTGATTGCCCGGTCTCGAAGGCAAAGGCAACCCATGCTAACGAAACAACCACCATTTGATCGTGATAGAGAGGGAGCAAACGAAATTTTGATTCGACACTATTTTAGCCCAGAGCCTCTCTGCAATGAAGACCATTTTAGGCGACGTTTTCGAATGAGTAGGCGACTATTTATTCGTCTATTAAATGATTTGTCGGAGCAATATCCTTTTATTCTACAATGAGAAGACGCAAGGGGGTGACTAGGGTTCACCTATGTATAAAAATGCACAGCCGCTCTTCAGTAACTGGCATATGGGCTTTCGTCGGATGCAATGGATGAGTATATAGCAATGTCCGAAAAAGTTATGCGCGAGTCGCTTCATTTTTCTTCATATATATATTACTTACCTTTCACATATTGTTTAAACTTTTATTCTCAACATCGTTTAAACTATATATCTTTACGTAGAGATCATATCTATTTACTCACGAAGATATTTGCGTAAACCAACATTGTTTGATACCCCACGCATATACGAGGTTCATGGTGAAAAACATGGGTTTCCTGAAATGCTTGGTAGTCTCGACTGTACGCATGTTGGTTGAGCTATGTGTCCTACGGCTCGGCGAGGTCAGTTTCATCGAGGTGATCACTTTGGGCCGAGTATTATACATTAAGCGGTGGCCTCGCATGATCTTTGGTTTTGGCAAGTGTTTTTTTGAGTTGCTCGATCAAATAACGAGCTAAATGTTATCGACAAATCACCTATATTCGATGACCTCATCGACATGGTTGAGCCAGCCCAATCGTTTTATGCTAATAACGTAAATTTCAAGTACAGCTGCTACTTGGTTGATGGTATTTACAACGAATGGGTGTCAACACTTCGTCAAGCTTATTCGTCTCAACTTGAAGACAAACGTAAGTAATTTACAAAGAAACGAAAGTCGGAAAGAAAATATATTTAAAGAGTGTTTGGCGATCTTAAAAAAAGATTTCAGTTGATTGCCAACCCAATAAGGTTTTGGACATGAGAGAAAATAATGGACGTTCTCTACACTTGTTTTATTCTACATAACATGGTACCAGAGGACCAAGGCATGGCTATATATCAAAATTACCAAGGTGATGTCCCACGTGCTCAATCGACAATCATTAATCTTTAAAAACTTGACAACATAAACAATATCAAGAACCGTGAGATACACGGAAACCTTCACCATGAATTAGTCGAGCACTTATGGGCTAGACGTCTCGATCATCTTGTACTAGATTAGTTTTACTTTTTTTTATAGTTTGTGTTCTTGTTAATGTTAATCTAACATTTTCTATTAATTTTATTTTTATTAATATTACATTATACAAATTTGGAAAGCCTAAAAGGTAAAAATAAAATTAAAAATCTGGATAAAGCCACTGCTCACTTTGAGCCACAACAGGGTCAAGTGAGTTAGTTGCAGCTTTATTACCTTGCTATGTCAGCCCCCAAGTTGGCACAATATTAGAGGCTAAAGTGTGTGCTCACCTTGAGCCACAACAGACAGTCTTACAGGTGCGGGATTAGATGTAGGGTATGTTTGGTAAGCAGCTTTTAGAAGCTTCAAACTTCAAGCTTTTAAAAAAAAGCTCCTACTCAATAAAAAGCCTCGTTTGGATGAAGGAGCTTGAAGCTTTTAGAAGAAAACGCTGTATTTTGAAACGCTACTGATAACTTTGTATAATTTCCAAGATCAGTATTCATTGATAACAATGTACAATATATACACAACTAATTAACATAATAATGGAAATACAATATGTACTAATCAATGAGAAAATAAATGAGAATAAATCAAGGATATGAGAATCCTTGATTTATGTGTTGCTGTTACCCCCCGTCAATCGAACAGGTGGGGAATCGACATGTAACATGTTGCGGAACTTCTCAAAGAAGGGGCGTGAGAGACTTTTGGTGAAAATATCAGCCACCTGGAGATTGAAAGGAACAAACTTAGTGTAAAGACGCCCAGAGGACACCGATTCTCGAACAAAATTATAGTTATATCTATGTGCTTGGATCTTTTATGAGACACATGATTCTGATTAAGAAAAATAGCACTCTTGTTATCACATAACAGTGTTAGACTATACACAGGAAGAGCATGAAGTTCACGAAGTAGATTAGTGAGCAAAAAAATCTTTGTTGCAGGGTTAGCCATTGCACGATATTCAAACTCGAAGCTAGACCTAGCAACTGTAGGTTGTTTCTTAGCACTCCAAGAGACTAGGTTACCACCTAAATAAATAGAGTAGCCATATGTGCGAACGGCGTTTCTCAATGCAACGAACCCAATCAGCATTCGAGTAGCCAAGTAAAGAAGGAGTAGACTATTTCTAGAAACGTAGACCAAAGGCGAGAGTACCTTTGACATATTTGAGGATCCTCTTGACAGATTGAAAATGAGGAGTTTGTTGGCGACTGAAGATATTGACCGGCTTGATTTACAGCATAAGATAGATCTGGACGTGTAATAGTTAAATACTGAAGGGCTCCAACTAAGGACTTGTAAAGAGTCGGATCATGAAACTGTTCCCCTTTGGAATGAAAGACTTCTGATATAAACAAACGAGTAGCAACATGCTTTGCATGACAACTTTGTATAATTTCCAAGATGAGTATTCATTGATAATAATGTACAATATATACACAACTAATTGACATAATAATGGAAATAAAATATTTATTAATATGAGAAAATAAATGAGAATAGATCAAGGATATGAGAATCCTTGATTTATATCTTGCTGTTAGCTATCAGTACTAGCATTTAAGAAAAATTTTCTACTAGCTACAAGCTTCTAATGAGTAAATGACACAAATACTCATTCTATCATAAAAAAAAAACATGCATACAAGCTTTTAGTTAATGCCAATTTTGGTCATTTTATACATTTTATTAAAAATTCCAGCTATTTTGCCAAACACCAAAATATATTTAAAAAACTACAGCTATGAGCTACTAGTTATAGCCACTAGTTACCAGCTTCCAGCCACAAGCCACCAGCTAGTTTTGCCAAAAATACACGTACTTTTTTAAAATTTGCGTAATCCAGATTTTTTTAAATCTCATTTTTATTTGATACATACAAAAAAAATTATATGTTTATATACATTGAACCTTGGTTACATCCCGAGAGTTTGCCGGGATAAACAAATCTCATATGAACCGACAAAATGTGTTTTAGGATATAACATAGAAATTTAATGTACAATAATATGAGAAAACAAAAATTTTTAATCATGTGAAAAACAATGAAAATGTATATTAAATAGAGAATGCACGTTTAAATGAGTAGAAGAGGTAGAAACAACCGTTGCAAGGCGGTGATTTTGAAGGTGTGTTTTTGTTTAGAAATAACTGATTTTAACCTAATATGCTCTATATGAAAACATGAGTCACATTTATAGTTTCATTTAGTGTAAATAATTCATTAGAAACTTGTGTATCACACGGTTTATAATATTTTATTTATTTATTATTAGGTTAGAAAGTGATATTACATGAGGTTGGATCAATAAAATAATGGTTTTTAATAATCGGAAAAGAATTAGTTAAGAAAATAAATATTAAATAAAGAAGAAATAAACGTGAAATTATGATTTAATAATATTATTTCATATTAGAGACAACTGAGATAATCATATGTTTTTTATTTATTATACTGTAAAGTAATAAGAAATATAAATATAAATAGAAAGATTATAAATCTAGGAAAAAGATCATTTAGGAACCAAGGTACTAGTTAGGAACTTAGGAACCAATCTAAGCCATTCATCTTTTAATCTTGATCTAAGGGTAGGATGGTAATTGAACAATTATGTTTTATATTTTAATTAAAAAAAAGTGTTAAAGATGGAAACAAAGATCACGTACAATCAACAAAAACTCCTAATATCACTCAATTGCATTCATAACTTCCAAAATTTCTTTCTCTCGTACGCTTCATTCCACCAGGCATCAATCGATTAAAGATAACCAAGTGATAGATAATAATCATATTGAGGATCATAATACACAATAACACCCCTTTTTGAAAAATAGTGTTGAGAATCAAGGTATGTGTGTAATGTTTTTAACAGTATGATTGGTTTCTTTTTTGTTCGCAATTAGGGTTTTAGTTTTTGCCTTTGTGAAATAGGAGGTTTGTATTCTCGACACAGCAGTTATTTTTATGTATAAAAATTTTTCAGATCATAAGTACACCGATGTATAATTCAAATATAGCAGTTTTCAGATCACGTTACATTTTTTCATAAGAACGCCGATGTACACTGAACACTGATGTATATTAGTTCAATGTTTATTCATCTATACATTGATGTACACTGAACACTGATGTATATTAGTTTAATGTTTTGTCATAAGTACGCCGATGTACACTGAACACTGATGTATATTAGTTCAATGTTTATTCATCTATACATTGATGTACACTGAACACTGATGTATATTAGTTTAATGTTTTGTCATGAACACTGATGTATATTAGTTTAATGTTTATTCATCTATACACTGATGTAATATATGAGGTAGGTTCTAAAGTGCATTTGTTTATTGTAGGTTCCTCGTCCAGCAAAGTATACGAGTCTCCTGGTGGGACGAGATATTGGACTCCTGTTGTACCAGACAATGTTAAACCATTTGTAGGTGCCAAGTTTAGAACGTTGGACGAAGCTATCAGAATGTACGAAAACTATGGAGAGGCAGCCGGTTTTGGAACTCGTTTGTCTACACGAAAACAAGTAGATGGTGTGACTATAAATAGGTACATTTTGTGTTCAAATGCAAAGACAACAACATCGCTTGAAGGTGCTGAAAACGTTGAGGAAAAGGCTGAAAGATCTCGTTGATCTAATATTAAATCAACCGGATGCAATGCGTGTGTAAGAATGTCTGTGTATAACTAGTAGGCCTATACACTGATGTATAATTGTGAAGTATGAATATACACTGACGTATATTTGTTGAATATTATGGTACATTACACTGTTTTTATAGTACTAGTTGGAATATACACTGATGTATAATTGTGAAGTATAAATATACACTGATGTATATTTTTTGAATATTATGGTACATTATAATGTTGCATATACACAGGTGTAATTAAATAGTGTTTTATGTTTGATGTTTGCATCAGTTGCTATAGAATGTCTATGTATAACAAGTAGGACTATAAACTGATGTATAATTGTGAAGTATGAATATACACTGACGTATATTTGTTGAATATTATGGTACAGTACACTGTTTTTATAGTACTAGTTGGAATATACACTGATGTATAATTGTAAAAGTATGAATATACACTGATGTATATTTGTTGAATATTATGGTACATTATAATGTTGATTATCTATTAAAGATTCAAACTAAAATTGGATATGATTTTGGGGTTTCACGGGTTTCACTACTAAATTGATTCTTATTAATAATAGTTTCTGCTTTCTATAATATCAACCCATTAGCAATGCACCAATGTGTATCATGATAATATTCAACTTCAACATCATGGTGTATGCAAGAAGAAATATACGACAGTGAATAATAGCAAAAAACACATAAAGAAAAACAAACAGTACTTTTATTATTAGGTAAACTAATACATAATAAAAAAAAAATTGGACATCGTTTCAATCAAATACTAAAACCAAATTTTTTTAAAGGACAGTGTCGTGCGTCATGATATCCCAAACGACCACAGTTGGTACAATAACGTGGATTCCTATTAATGTACTCATAAACCACATTGTATGCTTCATTGCCAAAAATTACATCTCCTTCTCCAAACTCAAAAGCTCCGTGTCCTAGCATTAGAGCACATTCATTATGTAATTTACTTGTTGTCAACTTCACCTTGTAACCAAAACCTAAATAAAATACACACAAAACATATAGTTCACAATAGTGTATACTGAAGTCAAACATGCTTTTTAATCATATAGTCAATTATATACACCAATGAATACTTAATCCATACGGTAACAATGTGCGTATGTTATATACACTTGTACATTTTATATACACCAGTGTATATAAAATATACACTGATGTATATTCTATGTGTACAATTGAATATACACTGATGTACAAAAGTTTGGTGTATTCATTAGTGTCAAGTATATACACTGATGTATATTCTATGTGTACAATTGAATATACACTGATGTACAAAAGTTTGGTGTATTCATTAGTGTCAAGTATATACACTGATGTATATTCTATGTGTACAATTGAACATACACTGATGTACAAAAGTTTGGTGTATTCATTAGTGTCAAGTATATACACTGATGTATATTCTATGTGTACTATTAATGTGTGATATATAGTGGTGTATAATACGTCGCTTGTCTCGTTAACATCTGTGCATACTGTACATTAGTGTATAATCTAATACACTGATGTATGCGATATTATGTTACACTGATATTATACTCTTATATTATACACCAATGTATGTAGGTATATTCACCTTTAGGTGTGTATACACTGATGTACCTATATACATTAGTGTATACATACCTAAAGGTGAATATACCTATATACATTGGTGTATAATATAAGAGTATAATATCTGTGTAACATAATATCATACACATCAGTGTTTAATATCAGTGTATAATAATATCATATACATCAGTGTATAACCCACTATATATCACACATTATCAGTTTATTAGATTATACACTAATGTACAGTATGCACAGCAGGTTTACAAGACAAGTGACGTATTATACACCATAGTTGGATATACCTATATACATTGGTGTATAATATAAGAGTATAATATATGTGTAACATAATATTAGTGTAACATTATTCTTCCTAAGTAGAGCAATTTGGATACATCTGGGAATACAAAAGAAAAAAAAAACAAATCACTTTTATACATCAGTGTATACAAACCTACAGTTGGATATACCTATATACATTAGTGTATACACACCTAAAGGTGAATATACATTAGTGTATAATATAAGAGTATAATATCAGTGTAACATGATATCATATACATAGTGTTTTATATCAGTGTATAATAATATCATATACATCAGTGTATAACCCACTATATATCACACATTATCTGTGTATTAGATTATACACTAATGTACAGTATGTTACACATTAATAAGTGTAAATACGCTTTAATATAAACCAACGTATTAAAAACTATGTCTTACTTATCACTTTTGTTGACACAGTCTGTTATATACACCAACGTATAGTATACACAAGTGTATAATCAATTTTTACCAATAAAGCGTCTCCTACTTTTTTCACCTGGTAATCTTAATAAGGGTTTGGTCGATTACCTTTTTTATAAATATCCACCAATGTATAATATCAAACCTATATAACCTCTATTTATGAAAAGCAATTGGATCAAACAACGATTGATAAACAATAACAATGATATAAACGACGATTGATTAAGAATAACAATAAAATTTCGCACCTTCATACGTAGATGTATATGATTTGTTTATCTTCATTCGATTTCTGCACATTTTTTACGTATGTTGAAGGATACAAAATCGCTAATTGCTTTATTATTGTAGTGTTTGTCAGTTACAATGGATAATAAATAACCTATTAATAATCAAATACCAAAAGACAATATTACCCCTTGATTTAATTAAAAATTTAATTAGTGTTTAACATATTTACCATCATGCCATTGAAAATGGATGGATGAGATTAGTTCCTAAAGTTCCTAAGTAAGGGTTGGTTCTCAATTGAACCCTACCCTATAAATCTATATATATATATATATATATAGGTAGAGGTTCCTATACAAAGGGGAGTTTTTGTGAGAAGGGTAAGAAGGCTTTTGGATCATTAGATTAGAATCATTAAGGGGTGAGATTAAATGGGTGGCACTTTTGTAATATGTATTACAAATTAAGTGATTAATTTGATTGTTTAAGGGTAAATGTGTCAATTTATGGTGTATTGAATTGGTAACCACCAATTTAACATTAACTAGTTTTCTAATTTAAGAAATATTGGAATTTGGAAATTAAAAAAATGCTTAACAAGAATTTGGGTGACATTGGAAAAAGACATCCCAAAAAGTTGTCACTGTGCGTGTATACGTCAATGCCCATCGACCATCGTGAATATCAATTTGTGTTTTGGGAAAACCATTTTTTCAATCATACCACCGATTCGAAACCACCTGCTCCGATATCAAACCGTTAGTCACCAACTACCCATCTAGCTACAAAAAAAAAAAAAAAAAAAAAAAAAACCGTTAAATGACTTTCAAACAAATAATCAGGGCTTCGTTCTTCGATGGTTCCTTATGTCCTACGCTTTTTCTTTGCTTGATTGTGCTCGGGTGTTTTATCTTCATCTAGAATGATTGTATTACATTCATAACAGTGTGTTATATTTTCACGACTTTCTAACATATATTAGTATGTTATTTTTTCATGGTGGATTATTGTATTACACATATACACATACATCTAATAAAATAAACTCCCTAGGTACACTTGGCACTCCCATATTCAAAGTTCAATCATCTCACCTCCATATTGTGTCACTTGTCCCATCCATGTAATTTATAAGATTTTTAGTTTTTTTTAAATAAAAAATCATTAAATAATTAAAAGTCAAAATCGGTCAAGAATAATTAAATGAGGTCAAAATTTGATCTTCAAATTCAAATTTCAAATTTCAAATTTCAAAATTAAAGCCTGATATAAAAAAAAAGAGGTTGAGAGATAACCCAATCACTCTGTATTCTTATCCTTTCTCACTCTCTCTTTCATCCATCCAATTTAAAAAAACCTACAACTTTTCTCTAAATCTTCACACGTAATTGATTATAGATCTATTTTCTTCTTGATTATTAGTTTAATAGTTTCTTTTCATATTTAAATAATAACCATCTCTTAGTCGAATTAATAGACAATTATACAAATGGGTTGTTGAGTTAGGATGAATTCACAAGTGCTCTTAAGGATGCACATGCGCAGCGGATAAATTCCCAGGTTAATTATCATCTATTTTTTTTCCTTTTCTTAGGTTAATTGTTGAATGGACAACGATACAAATTGTGAAAAACAAATTTGTTCACTTTAGTTGATAATTTTATTTTATTTTTCTGATTTGTGTTTGTTTTTCTTTATTTGTGTTTGTTTTTCTGCTTCAAGGTATTATGCGGTACATGTGGGCAGCTTTGAGAGGCCAACGGTTTTTTATCAATTGGCTTTAATCGCCGCCACACTTTTAAAGGTTGAAAGCAGGTGTGCTCCTTCGTTTCCACATGGATTTTGTTAATTAAATCGTGACACCCGGCAAACTCCGGTTAATAACTTTCGTTAAACTAGTAAGTCTACCTTAGCGAGTCATGCACATTACGTACTTAACTGGGTCAGTCGAGTCGTTACGATGATTCTGGGAATCATCGGGAGTTGTTACGATGATCCGCGGGATCATCGGGAGTCGGTCCATAACCATGTGTACAAGGATTGGTGATTCGTGGAATCACCGGGTTTAACGCACACACGCGAGTCTCAAGTCCCGGGAATTGGTGAACGGATGTAAACGTGTTAGTTATCGTGCATTATGTGTTTGAAATCATTATGTGACTTGTCGGTATGTGAATACGTGTTTATATGTGTTAAAATAGTGTTTAACGCGCCAAAAACTCATTCTGGAACCATATAGGCGATTAGGAACCTGGAAGGCTCCTAATCGCCACTTACATAGGCGAATAGGGGATGTTTACCGGCGATTAGGGCTCTAATCGCCAGTATATAGGCGATTAGAGGCCCTACTCGCCTGATCTGATGTGCACGAGTCAAAACACCTATAAATACAATCCTTGACTCCCCAAACACCATTTGTGCAACCCTAACTGATCCTAAGCCTCCCACACACCTTGAAACATCTCTGGAACTTGTTTTGCTCCAAAACTCACCATTTCCAAGCTTACACACCTTTCTTTGATAAAATCCAAGGTGTGCTCTTCATCCCAAACCTTTGTAATGTTATTATTTTGGTTCCTCAAAAGTCCAGACCTTGTTTTGATAAGAATGTGTCTTTAAAAACCGTGGAAATGAGTTCTAAAACAAGTCTTGTTGGGTCTGCTGACCTGGAGAAGAACAGATGATTGAAAAGCCAAAACATGCTAACAGTTGATCCACACAATAAACAGTCCTTACAACATGCTTCTCCCAAAAGACTGCTGACTCTAACAACTGTTCTATCCAAACAACTGCTATGACAAATGCTGATACAAAGGACTGCTGAATAAACACTGATGAAGAACAACTGCTGATCCAAGTATTGAAGACTAAAGCACTGCTGGAGCCAAAAGCACTTAGGCTCCAGCAGAGGATACAAGACCATCAGAGTTTTCCTACAACAGTAGTTTACCTTCAGTGTATTCAATGTAACAGTAGTTTGTAATAGGCAGATGTTTTATGTTTGTTATTATGTTAGAGGTCACTGTCTTAGGTGACGTCAGCCTAGGTCATTAGTGGTGTAGGTTTGTCTATAAATAGAACAGTGCTTGTACTGTTCTATTTCATCACACACACAAACATTCTCTCAGACAAACAATCACTGTGTGATCAGGCTGAGGGGGAGTACTTGTATGATTGTAATCTTTTAGATAAATGAAAGCATTCGATAAGAAAACAATTACTCTCATGTTTTGATTAATAGTTTATTATTCCGCTGCACTTTCCATTCTATATTCATTTCACTCTTATCATTTTAGTTAAACATAATCAAAACAATCAAACTCAGATCCTAACAATTGGTATCAGAGCTTGGTCAATTAAATTCGATCTAACAAATCAATTTAATATAAACAGATCAGCTCACAATTATTGATATCGTTTGTCTGTTGGATTGAAAACAGAGTAATAGTTTAATTTCGTTTCAACCGTTTTTAAACAGACTTTGTTTTTTGAAAAAATCAGAGAATGGCTTCAACCAATCACGATCCACATAACACTGGCACGAACAACAGGCCACCGATGCTTGTCAGATCTGAATACAATATCTGGCAACGTCGGATGAGCCATGTTCTAGCTCAACAGAACACTGGGTGTTGGAAGTCGGTTATCTTCGGACCACATGTTCCGACGGTGCAGAGTACTGAAGATCCCAAGGTTCAAGAGCCAAAGAAACTTGAAAACTACTCCGATCAGGATTTTTAGAAAATTGAGTTTGATGCTAAGGCCTTCAGTATTGTGGCCATGGCTCTACCCAATGATATATATGCTGGGCTGTTACACTGTAACAGTGCAAAGGAGTTGTGGGATGCACTGAAAGAACAATTTGGTGGGACTGAGGAGGTTATTGAAAACAATCGTGAAATACTTAACCAACAATATGAAACATTCAGTCATGTCAAAGGAGAGTCATTAACTCAACAGTTTGAGAGGTTTAATTGTTTAATTAGTGAACTAAAACTGGTTGGTCTTACTTACCCTCATTCAACCCTGAACCATAGGTTTTTAAGATCATTACCAGACAAATGGGACACTATTGCTATTGTGATGAGAAACTCGATTGGATTTAAGGACCTATCACTGACCCAGCTTCATGGTAAGCTCTTGACCTATGAGAGAGAGCTTAACCAGAAAAAGAAGCTCCAGGACTCTGGAAAAGTGTCTGATGATTATGTATTTGGGAATACAGCACTTTTGGGTCATGATGAGGTGCCTGGAAATACTAAGGATCAGAGTTATGATCATTTCATTGACATAACTTCAGGTTTTAACTCAGGTTTTAACTCTGATTCTTATTCACCAAACTATGCCTTCACAGCAAGTGGTGGTGATATCCAGGCATCTGACAATATATCCTTTGAGTATGATGACCTGAAATACTTTGACCCTGATGATTTGGAAGAAATGGACATTATGCACCAATTGGCCCTTCTCAGTGTAAGAACTAACAATTTTTACAAGAAAACTGGAAGAAGGTTTCCAGGGTTAACTGGCAGATCAAAGGTGGGGTTGGATAAATCAAAGATAAAGTGTTACAAATGTCATAGACTTGGTCATTTTGCTAGGGAATGTAGGAGTCAACATGGTACACCTATAATCACCTATCCAAATCAAAGACCTCAGACCAACACTTATCAGAATTCCTATAATACCCCTGGACCAAATGTGCAAAACACTGCTCATTTTGCACAGTCCTCAAACACTGTTCCTGTCCAGTATGTCCAAACCACTGTTCCTCAGATCCACTATGTGCAAACACCTGTTACTCAAGCACCTGTGCAAACGACTGTTGCTTCATCCTCTGCTCCTGCAGAGACCAGTCAACAGAGCTTCTTTACACAAGGCTTTGTTGATTGGAGCAGTCTACCAGATGAGTTAACAGATGAAAATTTTGCATTAGTTGCCAAAGCTGAAAATGAACCAGAAAACTTTTGTTTCATGGCTATGGTTGATGAGGTTGAATCTGAGGAGGTGGTGACTGAATCTGATGTTGTGACTAATGTTGTTGTTGATGAAGTTGTTACAGGTGAAAAACCTGAAGAAGAGGTTGTGAATCTCTCAGATCCCTGGGGTGCATCTGATGATTGTGAGTGCAAGTGTGATTGTGCATTGATGGCTGCTGCTAAGGTATCTCCTCAAATTCTTAAAGAGTTGTGTTCTGACAGATGTGTAATTGCATTTGCTAACATCAAAGAGGTGAATGAAAACCTTAGAAAGAAAATTTTAGATGATGAAGTTAAATTTGAGAAACTTTCAAAAGATTTAAAAACAAGTTTAACTGAAAAGGAGTCTGAAATAAGCAGCTTAAAACATGAAGCAACCATAACCAAAGACCAGCTCCAAACTATGATAGCAAAATATCAGAGTTGTAAAAGTGAGCTTGAGTCCACCCAAGTTGACTGTGAGAAATGGGTGGAATCATGTAGAGGTTTTGAGATGCTACTCAACAAACAAACCAAAAGTCATGTGAAGTTTGGTTTTGGTTTTGAAACCACTGCTCCAGCTTTTGAAAACACTGACAAAAGGAGTCAAAAGTCTGTTGAGATAGTTCCAACAAACCTGCAGGGTCAAGAGATTAAAATCACTGAACCAAATGGTAAGAAAATTGTTCTTGAAAAACCAGAAGGTTCCTCATCTTTTACTGAACTTGAAAAGTATGAATTTAAACCTACCTGGTCTGATGAGTGTGATACTCTTGAGAATTTTAAACCTGTTGATTTTAAAACACCTGAAGGAAAGACAGCTCCTCAGGCAAAAGTCATTCCCTTGAAAAACCTTTCAGCAGATTCTCAAACATCTGCTGAAAAGAAGGCTGAAAAAGGGAAGAAGAAAGAAAAGACTGTCCACTTGTTCTGTGATTTCTGTGAGAAGAAGAATCATGTCACTAAAAACTGTTTTCTTCTAAAAGCATATGACATTAACAAAGGAACAAGTGAATGTGATTCCAAAGCCACATGTTCAATATGTGGGAAAAAGAATCACAAGACCAAAGAGTGCTTGTATCTAAAAAATTTTGATGTAAAAATACAAGAATACAAAGCTAAAACTCTTGCAAATCCTGTGGTTAGTACTTCAAAAGGAAAGCCCAAACAGACTTTCACCCCTGTCCAAACATCTGTTACTAAAAGACTTGAAACATCTGCTTCTAGGGATGTCTAAGTAACAGATGCTCCACCCACAAGCAAATACCCAAGAGGTTATGGACAACCACCATGTCATAGTCTGCCACATGTTTATGAGGTGCCAAAAAGACCCTCTAAACCAAGAGTGAACAGAAATCCATATGGGTATTATCATCTGTCTGGAAGTGATCAAACAACTGTTGTCCCAAGTGTTGACATTCAAGCACTGGCAAATGGTCAGCAGCAGTTGTTGAACTTAATTCAAAAATTAGTTCAAACCACTGATCACATTCCAAAGCTTGAGTCTGAAAGGTCTGAGGACCCATCCAAAGCCAACTTGGCTTTGGACACTCACCAAAACTAATCCATTACTGATGTGCAGGGAGCTTCTGCTTGTTTAGATAGTCTTTGGTATGTAGATAGTGGAGGCTCCAGGCACATGACAGGATGTAGAGCCCTTCTTCTGGACTTCTTGGCTCATGGAGGGGGTGATATATCCTTTGGTAATGATTCAAAAGGTAAGGTGTTGGGATCAGGGACTGTACAAGCTGGAAAACTCAAGTTTGAAAATTTCAATCTTATTGATAATCTCAAGTTTAATCTTCTGAGTGTTTCATAAATGAGTGACAAAGGTTATGGCTCATTCTTCACAAAGAAAACTTGCAAGATTATTGGGCCAGAAGTGGTGAAAAAGATTGATACCATCATTGCTGAGAGCAAAGCACAACTTGTTGCTCATAGAAGTGGCAATGTGTATGTTGTTGATATGTTAAAGGACAATCCTATGACAAATGTCTGTCTGTTTTCTGCTGCCTCCACAAAGGAGACAGAATTGTGGCATAGGAGATTGGGTCACACCAACCTTAACACTATCAACACACTCTCCAAACAAAGCCTTGTCAGAGGTTTACCATCAAAAGAATTCAAATGTGATGAGCATTGTGTTTCTTGTTTAAACGGGAAACAACATAAAAGCTCTTACAAATCCATTGATGAGTCCAAAACCAGTCAATGTCTACAATTGTTGCACATGGACTTGTTTGGCCCTGTTAAAATCATGAGTCTAAGAAGAAAAAGATTTTGTCTTGTAATAGTTGATGATTTTTCTAGGTTTGCATGGACTTACTTTTTACATTTTAAGGATGAGACTGCAGGTATATTGAAGGACTTTGTCACCAAAGTTGAAAAACAATATGACTTGCAAGTAAAAGTCTTCAGGAGTGACAATGGAACAGAGTTTAAGAATAAGGAGTTGGATGATTTCTGTGTGTCAAAAGGGATTGTGAGGCAGTACAGCATCCCAAGAACACCAGAACAAAATGGGGTGGTTGAAAGGAAAAATAGAACTCTTATAGAAGCTGCAAGAACCATGCTAGCAGATTCTGGTTTGCCACTGTCCTTCTGGGCAGAAGCTTTAAACACTGCTTGCTATGTTCAAAACAGAGTTTTGATCAACCCCAGACATCAAAAAACTGCTTATGAAATTTTGTTCAAAATCAAACCATTAATTTCATTTTTCAAAATCTTTGGCTGCCCATGTTTCATCTTAAACCTCAAAGATTCCATTTCAAAATTTGCAGCCAAAGTAGATTGTGGTTACTTTCTGGGATATTCTTCTACTGCCAAGGCTTATAAAGTGTTTAACACAAAGACCAAGACAATAGAAGAAACTCTGAATGTAAAGTTCAATGAACTTTCATCTCTAAAAATCCCTGCAAATCCTGCTGAACTATTTGATTTAGATAAATTCAAATTTGAAGATATCACTGTTAAAACTAACAATGCAGGTATTCCACAGTCTCCACAACAAGATTACAGAACAGATGTTGTGATCCCCAGTCACTACAAAATCTATTCTGCCTCAGAGGAAGCAGCTGTTCAAAACAATTGTCAAAACTCTGCCACAGCTGTGTCAACCACTGTTGGCCAGTCTTATCCTCAAACCACTGTCTCACCTCTCACAACCACTGAACAATCATCTGTTGACAAAAGTCAGTCCAGTTTCACACCACTTGGACCCATTCCTCCATTACCATTCCAAACATCTGATGGCACTACAGAAGTACCAACAGATGTTACACCAACAGAGCCACCAAACCTCTGTCCATCACCTCAAAATGCCATCATACCATATCAAGGAGATCTTATTTACTTAAGAGCTCATCCACCAGACCAGATCATTGGCAACATCAGAGAGGGTGTGCTCACAAGAAGTCAATCCTCCAATATCTGTCTTTTTGCAGGTTTCCTATCTCTCACACAACCTGTCAAGTACCAAGAGGCACTAAAAGACAACAGTTGGGTAGAAGCTATGCAAGAAGAACTCCTTCAATTTAAAAGACAATAAGTATGGGAGCTTGTACCACTACCTAAGGATGTTTGTCCTATAGGAACAAAGTGGGTCTTCAAAAACAAAACTGATGAAAGGGGTATTGTTGTCAAGAATAAAGCCAGGCTTGTGGTTCAAGGCTTCAGACAAGAAGAAGGAATAGATTATGATGAAACTTTTGCTCCTGTAGCAAGACTAGAAGCCATCAGACTATTTCTTGCCTTTGCTGTCAACCACAACATAAAGGTGTATCAGATGGACATCAAATGTGCTTTCCTTTATGGCAAAATTCAGGAGGAGGTGTATGTATGTCAGCCACCTGGTTTTGAAGACACATTCCATCCTGACTATGTCTACAAGCTCAACAAAGCTTTGTATGGTCTCAAACAAGCACCAAGGGCCTGGTATGAAACCCTTTCCACATTTCTCTTATCCATTGGTTTCACAAGAGGTAAAATAGACAAAACTTTATTTCTTAAATGGAAAGGGAAACACTTAATGATTGTTCAAATATATGTGGATGACATCATTTTTGGATCCACATGTAACCAAATGTGTGAAGAGTTCAGAAAACTCATGACAGCAGAGTTTGAGATGAGTGCCATGGGTGAGCTTCAGTGTTTCCTTGGTCTTCAAGTGAAACAACTGCAAAATGGCACATTCATTCACCAAAACAAATATGTAAAGAATTTATTAACCAGATTTGAGATGAATGATTGTAAGCCATGTAGTACACCCATGAGTACAGTCAAGCTGCTCACTATTGATGACAAGGATGAACTGGTTGATCAAACACATTATAGATGCATGATTGGGTCTTTACTGTACTTAACTGCATCTAGGCCAGACATTATGTTTGCTACCTGTGTCTGTGCAAGATCCCAGGCTTCACCCAGAAAGTCAAACCTTATTGCTGTGAAAAGGATATTCAGATACCTCAAAGGTGCTCCCACACTTGGTATTTGGTATCCTGCTAATGGAAACATTGAGCTTTCAGGTTATTCAGATAGTGACTTTGCTGGCTGTCACACCACAAGAAAGTCCACATCAGGAGGGTGCCAATTTCTAGGGAATGCCTTAGTTTCCTGGCAAAGCAAAAAGCAGGCAGCTGTTTCAACCTCAACAGCTGAAGCTGAATACATTGCTGCTGCAAGCTGTACAGCCCAACTCATGTGGCTTCAAAATCAATTACTGGATTTTGGGATAACTGCACTACAGATTCCACTCATGTTGGACAGTCAAGCTGCTAAAAATATCATCAAGAATCCAGTCTCTCATTCCACTACCAAACACATTGACATCAGACATCATTTTGTCAGAGACAACTATGAAAAAGGTTTGATTTCTCTGCACCATGTTCCAACAGAGGATCAATTGGCAGATGTGTTAACAAAAGCTTTAGACACATCTACCTTTACAAATCTGATTTCCAGAATTGGTATGTTAAACATGGATTAAACAAATAATTTTTTTAAATAATAAAATGTTTCAGAAAATTAAAATTTCTTAAAAATAGCTGTTTGGTTGAAAAATCTGTTTCCAACATCTGATCAGATAAAACAACCACTGTTTCATTCATATCCACTGTTGGTTGAAAAATCTGTTTCAAAACATTTGATCAGATAAAACAACTGTTTCGCTATATATCTATACTATATCTAAAAAAAAATCACAACAGTTGGTTCCATCAGCTGTTTGTATCAGTTGTTTACCAAAACAGCTGTTCTCCACCAGATGTTTCATCCATCAGATAATTGCCACGTCTGCTCATATAAGCAGAGGTTTGGCCACATCAGCGGTTTCTTTTGAGCCTATAAAAACCCTGTTTTACCACAACAGATGTTACACTGTCTCATTGTATTCAAAATACTGAAACCGCCTTCTCCATTCTCAAACCCTCAATCAGATTTCATTCATCTTCACTTTCGGAATCCATCAAAATGGATCTTCAAGCCAAAGCCACCCACAATTGTCTCCCATATCTGGTTAAAACAGATGATAACATATCATTCCATTCCACCATCGACATTCTTCTAAACTCCAAATACCTACCCATCTTAACCGCTGACGCCCCCATCTATATCGATACTCTCCAAGAGTTCTGGTTGAATGCTGAATTTCTATTGCAAGACAAAAAGCCTACTTCCATTATTTCCAAAATTGGAGAATCAAGTATCGTCATTACCCCTGAAATCATATCCACAACCTTCTCACTAAATGACCTGGCAGGTAAGGATTCCTTCACAAAAACAGAGCTTCACACTGAGTTCCAAGAAAGAGGGTATGATGGTCAGATGACTGGATCAACTCTTTTCAAAAAGTTTTTTCCACCAGTCATGAAATTTTTCTTCCATACCCTTCTTCTGTGTGTCTCCGCTAAGTCCACATCCTTCAATGAAATCCCATTAAGGATGCAATATCTGGGTTACGCCATGTTGTCAAACTCTGAATTCAATCTTTCCCAGGGATTGTTCATGGACTTAGTGTCAAATGTGAAAGCAATTAAGTATGGGTCTAACAATGCTTTTCTAATTTACCCAAGAATTCTTAGTGTAATCCTACAAAAGGTCTTACCAGAAAAGGTTTTCAAAAAGGGTGAGGCAATGCAAATGAAAAGCTTAACTGATGAAACTTTCACGAGAATGCTGGGTGGAAGCACCCAAGAAAAAGTGTCAAAAGTGTCCAAAGTTTCTAAAACACAAACAAAGAGGACAAAGACAACAACTGTTGTCAAAACCTCTGTTGTTGAGCCCACTGCTCCTGGTGATCATGGCACTACATCCAGTGCTGTGAAACCCACACCAGCCACTTCCAAAAAGAAACATCCATCCACAAAAACCACCACTCAACCACAAATGAGACTTCTGGATGATGAGGTACCAGAAGAAAACTCTGTTGCACCACCAAAGCAACCTGAAACCACTGTTGTTACTTCCTCACAACAGTTGGACATACCTCCACCTGACCAAACTCCTCATGAATCCTCCCAAAAGGATCATGTTGTAAGCCAAGGGGAAACACATCATGATACATTTGAGTCACTTGGCCAAATGTTCACAAGCCCCTCTCCCAGGGCTAATTCTCTTGTTACTCCTCCACCCTCACCATCACATCATGTTCCACAAACCATGTAACCTCTGTTTGAGGTAATTGAGAAATCTCAGGAAGATCCCAGTTCCTCTCTTCCACCTATCACTGAGAGCATACCCCCACAAGTGACTGGTCCTGAGAACATTCAATCTGCTATCCAACAAACAGTAGAGGAGGTTACACCACCTGAGTTCAATGCAACTCTAGGTGAGTTTTCAAGTGGAGCAGTCACTAGTGATGTAGAGACCATTGTCTCACACCAGGACAGTGATTACATTGCTAAGACTCCCTTGAAGGCAACAACTGATGAAGCCACTATAGTGTCTCCAAAATCAGTTGGAAGTCCCCAGTACCAAGAAAAAGGGGCATCTGATTCACCTATTAGGACTGAATCAGGTAGAACTACCACTGGTAGGGACTCAGATGATCCTATTAACTTAGGAGATGGGTCAAAATACCAAGAATTGACGGACAGAGTTCATGCAATTGAAACCTCTGTAGCAGACATCAAATCTGATGTCAAGCTTATACTGGGTTCCATAGCAGACCTTTCCAAAAGTCAACCATCAACAGCTGATATAGCTAGTGAGCTATGGAAATCCGTTTCCCCCATTATCATAGCCCACAGAAAACTAGCTGATCAGACACATAAAACATATATGGCTGAGATCAGAAACATGGTGGATGCAAGGTACAAAGATACACATGCAGATATTAAAGCCATCAAAGATCACCTGCTGAAGACCACTGGCTCTGCCCCTACCACCATTCTCAGGGATGAAGATGATGATGTCTTCACGGCTGATGATGCCAAAAAGGGGGAGAGTGGCAGAGATAGGCTACCAAAGCTAGATCCCTTTGGTTGTCCACCTTCTAAAAAGGGCAAAGCCAAGTCTGCCAACAAACCAGAGGCTAGTCAAACAGCACCACAACAACAACAAGCAACACCAACAGCACCACAACAAACCACTGACAAAAGCAAAGCAGTAGACAACTCTGCAAACATAGAAGCTGAAAAGGCTGCTCAGGCCAAACAAAAAAGGGCTGACACTTGGAAGCTAAAGCAGAGTTGCTGGTGAACCTCAAGAAAGAACAACAGCAGGAGATTGAAGATGTGGGATCCTCAAAAAGGATGAAAAGGCCTGCTAGACATGTCAGAAAACCACCATCCAAGCTAAACACCTCTGTTGACAAAACCACTGCTGCTGAAACCACTGCCACCCAAAACACTGCTTCCCAAACCACTGCACCTAAACCTACAAGCACATCTGAACATACAACCTACACCCAAACCTACATCACCAACCAAATCCCAAACATCTGCTGGACCTACTAAAGGGCCAACAGATGTTAATCCAACCATTGCTACCAAATCACCATCCCCTAAAATCTTGTACATAAGGAAGAGAAAATCAACCTTTGTTGTACATGATGAAAACATACACACATCACCAAACACCACCTCAACTGCACAATCCACTCCTATCACAGCTATTCCAATTTCATCATTCTCACCACACACATCCAAATTCAGTTCCCATAGACCACCACCAACCATTACACCATTGGTTGTTCAGTATCCCCTTGAACTTGATCTACTCAAGGGGGAATTACAATCCTTCTACAATACTGAACAACCATCTGACAGATCTTTCCCATCTCTCCCAAATTTCCCTGTTCCCCTATACATACCTTAAATACAAGGGTGAACAGGTAGATGCCATCATTAAGGAGAAATGCAAAGGGAAGGATGACAGGACTGCTCAGGGCATCCATTCAGCAGAGCTTAGCAAACTCAGAAGGATTGAGGACTTTGCTAAGACCCTGAGCAACTCCATGTCCTCCATGCCTCTCAGTGTTGACTTGGAAAAGGAGGTTAGGGATTCTCTTCTGGAACAGATCTTGGCAACCAAGCCATATAAAGCAACTAAAAAGCAGTTTAATGGTTGGACCACTCATGCACTAAGAGAAGAACTTCTCAGAATAGAAGAATTGGCCAAAGACCCCAAAGCTAAAGTCTCTACTCCTAATTTTGGCAAAGGTAGAGACCCAGTCAGAGCCTTAAAGTTTAAAAGAATGAGACAAGAGATAGTAGCTGCTAACTATGGGGAAATGAGGTCTGTCTCTAGATGGTCTGAGCTGAGGCTGGTTGAGACATACAAGAGTCTTGAAGAAAATGGAAAGAAGGATCCCAGCCTACCTAGAAAACCTGTCTATACTGATGAGCCACTGATGAAGAGACCCCAGCAGACTTTTACCTTGGACAGCTTACTTGAAACTTCTGATCTATCAGCTGCTGCAAGAAGACAGTTCAAGAAACAGAAGGAAATGTCAGAAGAAGATCAGAAGAAGTTTGCTGATACATTTATCAAGGAAGGGCTCTTCAATCAGATACACTTTTTCTCTGATCCCACAACAGAGAAACTCAGGGAACTCATTGGAAGACCTCCATCACCTAACTCATCCCAAATAAAAGTTCATCTCAGCAAATCCACTGACTCAAAAATTCTAAAATGGAAAGTCAACAAAGACAACCATGAATTGACTCTGCTCAGGTCAGATGGAAGGGTTCAGAAGATTAGCATGGATGATGCATACAGCCTATGTGCAGAAGATCTTCAAACATTGCTAAATCTAGAACTTAAAGAGATGAAGAAGACTTATTTGCTCTGGACTTTGAACTACAATTCAAAGGTCAAATCAGAGAAAGTCTGATGAGGAATAAAGATCAGTAAATAAAGCTGAGTTTTGGCATCATCTGTTCTAGGGGGAGATTGTTGGGTCTGCTGACCTGGAGAAGAACAGATGATTGAAAAGCCAAAACATGCTAACAGTTGATCCACACAATAAACAGTCCTTACAACATGCTTCTCCCAAAAGACTGCTGACTCTAACAACTGTTCTATCCAAACAACTGCTATGACAACTGCTGATACAAAGGACTGCTGAATAAACACTGATGAAGAACAACTGCTGACCAAAGGTCTGATGAAGAATAACTGTTGATCCAAGTATTGAAGACTAAAGCATTGCTGGAGCCAACAGCACTTAGGCTCCAGCAGAGGATACAAGACCATCAGAGTTTTCCTACAACAGTAGTTTACCTTTAGTGTTTTCAATGTAACAGTAGTTTGTAATAGGCAGATGTTTTATGTTTGTTATTCTGTTAGAGGTCACTGTCTTAGGTGACGTCAGCCTAGGTCATCAGTGGTTTAGGTTTGTCTATAAATAGAACAGTGCTTGTACTGTTCTATTGCATCACACACACAAACATTCTCTCAGACAAACAATCACTGTGTGATCAGGCTGAGGGGGAGTACTTGTATGATTGTAATCTTTTAGATAAATGAAAGCATTCGATCAGAAAACAATTACTCTCATGTTTTGATTAATAGTTTATTATTCCGCTGCACTTTCCATTCTATATTCATTTCACTATTATCATTTTAGTTAAACATAATCAAAACAATCAAACTCAGATCCTAACAAGTCTACACCATAATACTTGCTATATGTGAAGTATTGATGCATATGATGATTTTTGATGATTATAACATGAATGTTTCCATGAATTTGATGTACTTCTGATGTGTAGGAGTTGTTAGGATGCTTATCTATGAGTTTAAGCTATTGTTATAGTGTTTAGATGATGTTATAACATAGGGATGATGAATTGCAAGTTGTAGGAGGTGTAATCTGATCTTTACTACTTAAGGAAAGATTTCATAGTTAATGAAACCTAGTACTTTGCCATTTTTGGAAATAATCGCACCGAGGCCGTTAGAGCAGAGATAAATTGGGGGTTTTTGCTTGGAATGGGTTGGTAAATGGTTTAGGTTTGATGTTGGGTGTTTTTACATGTTTCAGATCTGATTTGGAGGGTTTAACGCGCGAAAACGCGCAACAGCAGTGTTAGGGGCGAATAGGACTCTACTCGCCTGATGTATCTGGCGATTACAGTCTATTCGCCTGATACATCAGGCGACTAGCATCCTACTCGCCAGTTTGACCTCCCTATTCACCAGTTGAGTTTTCCTAATTGCATGTAAATTTCCTAATCGCATGTACTGCTGTCGTAAACCTATTTTGACATCCCGGAACATGATTTGACACCTAGGAACATGATAGGAACCCCGGGATACACCCAATGACTTAGTAACACGTGTTCGGACTTGTTTATGCGTTAATTGAACATTATGCTAGACTTGGTGAACTCATGCGCGTATTAAGTGTTTAATTGCATATGTTGCATGATGTCTTGTATTTATCTAACACGTGGGATGTCGGGTCACCAATGGGATGTCGGTTCTTGTCTGGTATGGTCGGTTTAACAGTCAAAGGTGTTTTCAAACGTCTATGGTTATGGTCTGGACATTCGGGGACTAGTTAACCTGTGGGTTATTAGTTCGGATACTTACATACATCTTATGATAGGTCGCCGCTATTTGGGGCTATCATAACACACCGATTTAACTGTTTTCAAGTAACGCTATCTAAGGTGAGTTCACGGCCCCACACTTTACTAGTTTTGTTTTCGAGGTGAGAAACATGCTTATACATTTTGATCACACATTTACATGTTGTACAATTTAAACACGCGTTTCCATGTTATACTATGGCTCACACTTTATTACTATACGGTTCATCTAAGTCCCTTAGAAACCACTAATACAGGGATGTAGCGGGGAAATGTGGATAGCGCTATTGGGCCTGACAAACCCCACTCGACGGCCGGAGGCCGGGCGGGTGCATATTGTCTCAATCACACTAGGCTTACCGAAGATGAGGTAGTCTGTAAATAAGGGTATCACACAGTCAGCAATGGTTTCTCCCGTATGAGTAACACACTTGACGCCTAGCTAGCGTACGAACAAGCATAGTATAAACAGTAACAATAACAGTAACGGTAACGGTAACAATTTTTAAAGGATTAATGAAACGATTATCGAAAAAGAAAACCTGTGAACTCACCAGCATTATATGTTGACATTTTTGGCATGTTTTCTCAGGTCGCTAAGGTAGCGGTTAATGGACTAGGCGCACGGAGTCTTGCACGGCGTCTAGAAGTCTTATTGCATATTGAACAATGTTTTGTAAACTGTAACATGTCTTTTGGTTGTAAACAAGAAATGCTTCTGCTGCTGGTTTATGGCTCAAAGCATAATGTTTTGGTTGTTGCATGGAATGTCTTACATATTTTCTTACATTTAGTTGCCGTTTATTGTGACCGTTGACTTGGATCCTGGTGTGTCACGCGCCTCGCGGTAAAACCTCGCATGTGAAATTTGAGGGTGTGACATAAATCGTTTATAATATTTACTATTTTTATGGTTTGTTCGTTTATCAGTTGATGAGTATTTTTTATAACCTAGATATAGTTGTTTCTCCCAGATCTGGAATAATTGAGGTGAAGTAACGATGATGGAGATGGGACGACAACGTTTAGATGATCTAAGAATCTGTTTATCTGTATGTTTGAATTCCTTGTGTTTCTCAATGGTTTCATCAATGGTCAAATTAGAGTTATTGTTTAGACTAATACCTTTATTTTGATTGTGAAATTAAATATATTTAAAGTTTTAACTAATTAAAATAATTAATTAAAGTGAAATTTGTTTTATCAATATGTTTAGTTGTGATTTGGATTTTGGAGTAAATGATAATTAAGACTTTCATTGTAAGTCTCTTTTTTTTTCAACCAACTTTTTAGAAATTTAGAGTAAATGATAATTGAGACTTAATATCTAACATTTATATTATTATCTTCAAGTTTAATGTTAATAACTTAAATTTTGAATTTTGAATTTCAAAATTCAAATTAAAATTCAAAATATTTAAATTCGAATTATACAAAATTTCAAATTTTGGGTTTTGGTTAATAATGGTAACAAATTACACATACTAATTATCCTTTTAATTACACATTTAATAAAATTCAAAGTCTTTACATAACTAGTGTTAACTCTCTAACTAATACATTAATTGATCTTCTTAATTGTACTATATTATTCTAATATTAGTTTAGCTTATATTGGTAATCAATTAAATATCGAATTTTGAATTTCAATTTAAAATTCGAAATGTTTAAATTCGAATTTGACAAAATTAATAATATAAAAAATACATTATTTTAATTATTAATTATTATACAACTTTATGAATGAAATTGTCCATACGGAATAAATACATAAAGTTACTGATTGTCCATACCAAATAAATTGCATTATTTTCGTCAGATTTAAAAAAATAATTAAAATTAACCAATTTTTAATTTATGAACACAATAAATAAATGCCGAAAATAAACAATTAATCCGTAATAAATATATAAATAAATATAAAATTAACAAATTTAATGATTATTAAAAATACCATTCCTCATTTAATTCCTTCTTCATTGTTGTCATTTTAGAATTTAAGACTTAATGTTTTCTAACTCACTATAAGTCTCTCTTTATATCTGCTCTGTGATTTGTATCATATTCATTGAATTTATTTCGATTTAAAAATATGGATTGTTTTGATTTTTGATGTTTTTGTTTTTTTTTTTGCTGCCAACTTTTTTGTCGTAATTTGGAGTAAATGATAATTGAGACTTTCACTATAAGTCTCCTTTTTTTTCAACCAACTTTTTAGAAATTTAAAGTAAATAGTAATTGAGATTTAGTATCTAAAATTTCTATTATTATATTCAAGTTTAATGCTAATAAGTTAAATTTTGAATTTTGAATTTTAAAATTCAAATTAAAATTCAAAATATTTAAATTCGAATAATACAAAATTTCAAATTTTGAGTTTTGGTTAATAATGGTAAGAAATTACACATACTAATTATCCTTTTAATTACACATTTAATAAGATTCAAAGTCTCTACATAAGTAGTACTTTCCAATTAATACACTGATTGATCCTATTAATTGTGCTATGTTATTCTAATATTAGTTTAGATATAGTGATAATCAATTAAATATCGAATTTTGAATTTCAAATTAAAATTCAAAATGTTTAAATTCGAATTTGACAAAATCAATAATATAAAAATACATTGTTTAATTATTAATTATAATACAACTTTATGAATGAAATTGTCCATACCGAACAAATACATAAAGTTACTGATTGTCCATTCCGAATAAATTGCAATATTTTCGTCAGATTTAAATAAATAATGAAAATTAATCAATTCTTTATTTATGAACACAATAAATAATATGCCGAAAATAAACAATTAATCCGTAATAAATATATAAATAAATATAAAATTAACAAATTTAATGATTACTAAAAATATCATTCGTCATTAATTCCTTCTTCATTGTTATCATTTTAGAATTTAAAACTCAATGTTTTCTAACTCACTGTAAGTCTCTCTTTATGTCTGCTCTGTGATTTGTGTCATATTCATTAAATTTATTTAAATTTAAGAATATGGATTGTTTTGATTCTTTATGTTTTTGTTTTTTTTTTCAGTCAACTTTTTAGTTGTGATTTGGAGTAAATGATAATTGGGACTATCACTGTAAGTCTCTCTTTTTTTCAACCAACTATTTAGAAATTTAGAGTAAATGATAATTGAGACTTAATATCTAACAATCCTGAGAATCCAGTTAAAAACTGAATTCATGGATCGATTAAGCAAAAACAACTCGGTTTCAGACGGGAGATTCGAGACGAGACAGAAATACACGATAACAACGTCATCACAGATTCGTATTACTACAGAAACGGTTACAGACACTGTCATCAGTAGGATAAACGTCTATCTCGGGGCCGGGGGAGGTCGGGCATGACCTCCCCCTTGAGAGCATTCAAAGTACAAACTCAAATCACCAAATGAACAATAACACATGAGATTGCTATTTATAGTCCAAAACCCAAGTTCCACGTTCGCCCCTTTATGATGGTCGAATGTGGAGTATTTCCACATTCGCCCAGTTGATATGGTCGAATGTGGAAAACTTCCACATTCGCCCAGTGTAATATGGTCGAATGTGGAAAACTTCCACATTCGCCCAGTGTGTTTAGGTCGAACCTGGCTCAGTGTTTTGTCCTATATATTACAAATGCGTCAGATCCATAAAATGCCCTTATGGATCACCACAATCTCATGTAACAACATACAAAGACTCAACCCTAGTCTATTCGACAGTGACGTCCACAGAAAGTGCATCAACAATCTCCCCCTTGGACGTTGCTGGCGAATCCATAAATCAATTGCACATCAACACATTCTCCTCTTTGAAAATTCCTAGCATCTTCAGTCAATAATTGTTGAAGTATCAGACACATTGTTACATCAACAATCTCCCCCTAGACTGATGCTTCACCAAGTTTATCTGAGATCCCGTATGATAAATCAATCATGTTCTTGAGTAACTTCATCTGTTCAACAGAATACAAGCCGTAGACGAGTGGAACAAGCAATCAGAAGCTTTCATCAGGAACTACCAGTACTAACTGAGGACTTAAAATGCTTCAGAAACTGAAGTTTTCGGCAGGGCCAACAATATCTACCAATAGCTCTTGAAATCTACAGGACTGTGATCTTGTAACTTTCGTTGAACCTACGTGCCACATGACCCCTACTAGGATACCTCATTACTTTCAGAACATTGAAATCTCAAACTTGATTTCCTTCTTCATAACAATTCTTCAGAACAAGTTCCTTCAAACATACAGGAACTGGGTTGACTGTTCTCTTCATGCGGAATAAAATCTGTTCTGTTTTTGGCCCATAATAGTCATTTGAATCTGATTATCATACTATTGATTCTCATGACTACCCCACAATAAAACTGTTTCATCATCATCAATTCTTCAACAAGTTTGGGTAAACCTCATCACCATTCTCCCAAAAATCTTCAAAAATTGCCTTAAATTCTACATTCGCCCCTGGGAACTCCACTTTCGCCCAAAATATAGACTCGAATGTAGAATATGAATAATACTTTTCACTTTCGCCCATTTACACTCACGTTCGTCCACTTTCTATCCACCTTCGCCCGCCCGATGAACCGAAGGTGAAATAGACACCCGAAAGTGAAAATCCTCATAACAAAATTCCAGGTTCGCCCAAAACATGCTACATTCGCCCAGTAGAATTCCACATTCGCCCAGTAGAATTCCGAGTTCGCCCGCCCGACTTTATGAAGGGGCGAATGTGCAGACTGGTCATGTTCTTGTTCAATATTTTCTTCAAATCAGTCCATAATCACTCTAATTCTTTGAATTTGATGATGAAACTTGTATAGAAAGGTGCGGGAATGAAAACCTAACCTTCGATTTAACAAAAACATGGTGAAATCACATGTTTTTGGGTTCAATTAAGAATCTAAGGTTTCTAAGGTTTCAACCTTTCAATCAAAATCTGAACTTTAACGTCTGAAACCATGAAAACGAGCTGTGATTGATTCAAACGACTGTTAGATCGTTCAAATCGGTACCACGGCTCTGATACCAATTGAGAATCCAGTTAAAAACTGAATTCATGGATCGATTAAGCAAAAACAACTCGGTTTCAGACGGGAGATTCGAGACGAGACAGAAATACACGATAACAACGTCATCACAGATTCGTATTACTACAGAAACGGTTACAGACACTGTCATCAGTAGGATAAACGTCTATCTCGGGTCCGGGGGAGGTCGGGCATGACCTCCCCCTTGAGAGCATTCAAAGTACAAACTCAAATCACCAAATGAACAATAACACATGAGATTGCTATTTATAGTCCAAAACCCAAGTTCCACGTTCGCCCCTTTATGATGGTCGAATGTGGAGTATTTCCACATTCGCCCAGTTGATATGGTCGAATGTGGAAAACTTCCACATTCGCCCAGTGTAATATGGTCGAATGTGGAAAACTTCCACATTCGCCCAGTGTGTTTAGGTCGAACCTGGCTCAGTGTTTTGTCCTATATATTACAAATGCGTCAGATCCATAAAATGCCCTTATGGATCACCACAATCTCATGTAACAACATACAAAGACTCAACCCTAGTCTATTCGACAGTGACGTCCACAGAAAGTGCATCAACAAATCCTATTATTATTATCTTCAAGTTTAATGATAACAAGTTAAATTTCGAATTTTAAATTTGAAAATTCAAATTAAAATTCAAAATATTTAAATTCGAATTATACAAAATTTCAAATTTTGAGTTTTGGTTAATAATGGTAAGAAATTACAATACTAATTATTCTTTTTATTACACATTTAATAAGATTCAAAGTCTCTACATAAGTAGTGTCAACTCTCTAATTAATATATTAATTGATCCTATTAATTGTGTTATATTATTCTAATATTAGTTTAGCTTATATTTGTAATCAATTAAATATCAAATTTTGAATTTCAAATTAAAATTCGAAATGTTTAAATTCGAATTTAACAAAATTTAAAATTTTGAATTTTGGTTAATAAATTTCAAATTAAAATTGGAAATATTTAAATTCGAATTAGACAAAATTTAAAATTTAAAATTTTGTTTAATAATTGTTAGAAGTTACTTATACTAATTATCCTTTTAATTACATATTTTGAAAGACTTAATCTTTTAAAAAAATAAGTTTTTGAATTAAAGTTAATAATGGTAACCATTACACTTATTTATTATCTTTAAATTATGATTTCCTAATATATTTAAAATATTATAATTAATAATTTTGGTTATAACTTTCTCAAATTAATTACAAGTAACAATTAGAATTTTAAATAATATAATTTGAAATTATAGATTTCTTTTAAACTTTAAAAATATTTGAATACTAAATGTTTTATTTAAATATTTAGTCTCAAAAATTTGAATATAAGATTTGTGGTAACATTTAGATTTAGATTTAATTAACACATTTAAAATATTTAATTCTAATTTTTGAATGATTTGAATATTTCAAATTTTGATTACTAGAATTTGAATTGATAGATTTTAATTAAAATTTATAAATATTCAAATATTAAATGTTCTATTTAAGTATATAATTTCATATTTCGATATCTATAATTTTCATTGTCAAAAGATAAAAGCAAGGGAGGGGTGAAATTACTTATACTAGATGGTGATGGGAATGTCAAGAGTAAAACAAAAAATGTGGTGTATAAGGAAATATTTAGTGATATTTGAATAAAATCTATATTCCTTGCTTTTAAATTTTAATAAAATATTTCTACTATATTTTGTTTATAGGTTTTACCGCTCCAAATAATTGTTAGTTATTGAACCGCGTATCCACGCGGGCAATAGTATAATATATATATATATATATATATATATATATATATATATACATACATACTAGTAGGGAACCCGCGCGTTGCGGCGGCGACAGTAATTTACAATGTGTTACTCGTTTTTTGTTAGTTTTTCAATTCTCTCGTTAAATATTGTATTGTACTTCTATTAGTTTTTATGCGTAGCATCGGTTTGGTCTATGTATGCCATGAGCCTTTTAAAGTTTGGTTACATATCAGTCATAAAAATTAAACATATTAATCTAAAAAAAAAAGCAAACACATGAATAAGAAATATATAAGTCACCAAAATAGAAAATTACAAATAACAATTAACGTGTCAACTTCTTGCATTGTGATGAGATTTTTTTTTCATAAACCTTACACATCTCAATTACCTCATCAACATGGTTCGACCACCATTCTTCATCAAATATAATACTGAGAGTTTCTTATATCACTTCCTGTTTGACCAATACAACCACCGGCTAATGACTTTCTTGTATCTTCTCCTCTATTGGAGCATGTGTCGACACTAAAAAAACCAATGTTAGTCGCTTACATGTATTTAATCAAAACCGAGTATATAGATGGATAAATTAAACTACAATCTTAAATGAAATTGATACCTGACATATCTTCCGATTTCTTCTTTGTTTCGTCCATAACAAATTTCTAATTTATGTAACAGAGAAATTAAAAAGGTTTTTGTTAACAATTTATAAAGAATAATACCATGAAAATATATAATCGAAATATAAAAACTTAAGGCTCAAAATCTACTAACTTACTTTAATTTTGATTCAAATGTTGTTCATTCATGATGCAACACTTCCCGGTAGACAACATTTGAGGTATATACCCCCCGTCGCTTAAAATCTTTGGCGAGATGTACAAACACCTTCGTTGTGATACCCGGCAAACTCAGGTTAGTAACGTTGACTAAACTAGTAAGTCTACCTTAGCGAGTCATGCATATTACGTACTTAACGGGGTCAGTCGAGTCGGTATGATGATTCTGGGAATCATCGGGAGTCGGTCCATAACTATGGGTACAAGGATCGGCGATTCGTGGAATCGCCGGGTCTAACGCACACACAAGTCTCGAGTCCCGGGAATTGGTGAACGGATGTAAACGTGTTGGATATCATGCATTATATGTTTGGAATCATTATGTGACTTATCGGTATGTGAATACGTGTTTAAATATGTTAAAATAGTGTTTAACGCGCCAAAAACCCATTCCAGCACCTTATAGGCGATTAGGAGCCTGGGGGACTCCTAATCGCGTGAACAGTAAGCGATTACAAGGGGAATGGGGCGAGTAGGAGGCCTGATCGCGTGAACAGTGGCGATTAGAGCCCCTACTCGCGAGTAGGAGGCTGATCGCGTGAACAAAGAAGCGATTAGGCCCCTACTCGCCTGATCTGGGCTCCTAATCGCGTGAACAGCAGGGCTCGGGTCAAAACACCTATAAATAGAACCCTTAACTCCCCAAACACCTCTAGAACAACCCTAGCTGCTCCCAAACCACCCACACACCTTGAAACACCTCTGGAACTCTTTTTGCTACAAAAATCACCATCCCCAAGCTTACACACCTTTCTTTAACAAAATCCAAGGTGTGTTCTTCATCCCTAACCTTTGTAAAGTTGTTATTTTGAGTTCCCCAAAGTTCCAGACCTTGTTTTACCAAAATGTGTCTTTAAAAACCTTTCAAAAGAGTCCTAAACTAAGTCTACACCTTAATGCTTGTTATATGTGAAGTTTACATGCATATGTTGGTCTTCTTGGTGATTTTAACATGAATGTTTTCAAGATATGATTGTACTTCTGTTATGTAGAGGTTGTTAGGAAGGTTGTCTTAGAATCTTAGCCATTTTTGTGGTGTTTTGAAGAAAATGCATATTTTGACCCATTTGTATGTTCTTGAAGATTTAGGATGATTATGCTATGATTGTTGATGTAAAGTTGTTAGAATTAATGCTAGGAAGATGTTAGAACAGAGGTTTGATGATTTACATGTTGGTAGAGGTTGAAATCTGATTCTTTCCATTTAAGGAAAGATAAGGTTGGTAGGTGAAACCTAGTACTTTGCCATTTTAGGAAACAATTGCATAGAACATGCTAGATCAGTGATATGTTGGGGGTTTTTGCTTGAAATGGGTTGGTAAATGATTTAGGTTTGATATTGGGTGTTGTTGCATGTTTCGGATCTGATTTGGAGGGTTTAACGCGCGAAAATTCGTTGCACAGCAGCAACAGGCGATTAGGCATCCTAATCGCCTGATGCCACGCGATTATGCAGACATATGGGGCGATTAGGACCCTAATCGCCTCATACTTCATGCGATTAGGCCCTAATCGCCTGTAGGCTGATGCCTACTCGCGTGTAACCTTCCTAATCGCATGTACTGCTGTCGTGAACGCGTTTTGACATCCCGGAACACGATTTGACACCTAGGAACATGTTAGGAACCCCGGGATACACCCAATGACTTTGTAAGACGTGTTCGGACCTGTTTATGCGTTAGTCGGACATTATGCTAGACTAGGTGAACTCTTGCGCGTAATAAGTGTTTAATTGCATATGTTGCATGATGTTTTGCATTTAGCTAACACGTGGAATGTCGGGTCACCAATGGGATGTCGGGTCTTGTCTGGCACGGTCGATTTAACAGTTAAAGGTGTTTTCAAACGTTTATGGTCACGGTCTGGACATTCGGGGACTAGTTAGCCTGCGGGTTATTAGTCCAATACTTATACGCATCTTATGATAGGTCGCCGCTATCTGGGGCTATCATAACATAATTACTTAATTGTTTTCAAGTAACGCAAACCAAGGTGCGTTTCACAGCCCCACTTTTACTGTTTTGCTTTTGGGGGAGAAACATGCTTTGTACGAACTATTTAAAGGTCATGTTATACTATGGGCACTTTATGTTACTATACGGCTTTTATGGAAAGTCCCAGGGGGAAACCATGAATGTGCTGGCATGCACAACGAGGGAAATGTGGATAGATCTATTGGGCCTCACAAACCCCACTCGACGGCGGGGCCGGGCGGGTGCATATTGTCTCTACCTATCGGGTTACCGAGGCATCGGTAGCCCAGTCAATCTGGGCTGGTATCAACTTTTGGTTCATGTTTAGTAATGGGTTCCCAACCGTAGTAGTAAAAACACTTAACGTCTAGCTAACGTTCTTATGACATAGTACTAACGGAAATGATCTTTGTAAACTTGTGACAACACTTTTATAAAAGAAAACCTGTGAACTCACCAGCATTATATGTTGACATTTTTGGCATGTTTTCTCAGGTCGCTAAGGTAGCGGTTATCGGACTAGGCGCACGGAGTCATGCACAGCGTCTATCATTTTTGAAGCATATTAAACAATGTCTTTGTAAACAATGATATGTCTTTTGGTTGTAAACAAGAATGCTTCCGCTGCTGGTTTACAGCTCAAAGCATGATATTTTGGTTTTAAATATAATTATGAATGCATGATTGTTGTATGTTTATTGTGATCGTTGACTGAGATCCTGGTGTGTCACGCGCCTCGCGGTAAAACCCCGCACGTGGAATTTTAGGGTGTGACAGATTGGTATCAGAGCCAACGGTTATAGTGAACTAAGACTGCATGTAGAGTCTAGTCTATAACTGAGTCGCACACACTAGACGGTCACAATTAGTCGAGTCTTAGCAAGTGGGTAATAATATGACTTGTCGGGGTGTCGGTGTCATCATCTACTACGCTACATCATCTACTTACTCCTTATCATCCTATTTCTTGACTCGTCCTTACTATAATTCGGTGACGAACGATATACTATTGAACTTTCTTGACGGCGGTGTACATTGGGGTAGCTTCGGCGTACTCTTGAGATCTGTCCAGGGATTTGGACATCTCCCCTCTATGCCCTAATGAACACGCCCGTTCTTATGCATACTATCTTGTACTTATACTTATGATAATACCATGATTGGGCGCTAGTGTTCGGTGACTTGAACTTCAAACTTAAAGCGCGCCTGGAGGACCATGTGGAACAGTTTATCATGTCGGGTGCACACGAGATCATAAACTGTGATACATGGGATCCCTGGCGGACTTTGGGCTTGAACGGATGGACCCGAGCTGGGCTCTGTCTAGTTTCTTGAAACTCCTAATGGGTCATACCACGGGCGAGCCTAAATCTTTTGTTTCATTTTGTGACAGAAGATGTCAGGAGCTCGTGGAGGTCGCAGAGGCGGCCGTGCGGGCGGTCGTGCTGGCGGCCGTGGTGGCGGCGGTGGCCGCGGGAATATTAATATGACCCAAGCCGAATTGGATAACTTAATGCAGCAGCACGTGAATATTGCTCTGGCTGCATTCCAAGCCGCTCATAATGCTATGGGTGGTACGTCGATCCTCACCTATTCTACCTTGTTCTAGGGTACTTTACCTTTTCTTGATTCTCACCCACGTGTCTGTTCCAGGTGGTGCTGTCAATCCTCCTCCACCCCAGTGTTCTTACAAAAAGTTTATGGATTGTAAGCCCCACAACTTTAGCGGCACTGAAGGGGCAGTGGGACTGCTCCGATGGTTGGAAAAAATCGAATCTGTTTTCTCGATGTGCAACTGCCCGGAGGGCGACCGGGTGAAATATGCTTCTGCGACCCTGGAGGGTCAAGCCTTGACTTGGTGGAACTCCACCACCCAGACTATGGGCATTGGGGAAGCCCACGCTATGCCCTGGGCAGAATTCATTCAGTTGCTGAAAAATGAGTATTGCCCGAGGGATGAAATCTAGAAGCTGGAGCATGAAGTTTGGAATCATAAGATGGTGGGTTCTGAGATTGAAGCTTACACTGCTAGGCACAATGAGTTGGCGGTGTTGTGCCCCGATCTGCACGCACCCGAATACCGAAGGATTGAGCATTATGTTGCCGGGTTGGTACCGGAGATTGCCGGGTTAGTTGCTGCGGGTAATCTCACTGTTTATTCTGAGGTGGTTCGGTCGGCTCATAGGCTGACCAACATGAAAGTGGCTGAAGGGGTCTTGCCTCCTCGAGGCGCTGCTGTGAAGGCTCCTGATAGTAACAAGCAGAAGTGGGAAGCTGTGGGGAAAGGCTCGAGCTTGGCTCAGCCTCAGCAGGTGAAGAAGTCTGATACTGGGGGATCATCGTCTGAGCAAAAACCAGGGGGTTATATTGGGAAGAAGCCGAAATGTGACCAGTGTGGATTTCACCACAACGGTCGTTGCGAGGACCGGAACCGTTGTCACAGGTGCCATAAGCTTGGGCACCAGGCAAAGGATTGCAGGGTTAATCTTCAGGGTAACCGGAACCCTCCTGCTACGCCTACTCCGGCTCTTCCTGTCGCTGCTTCCCAGGGAAATCAGGGCAAACAGGGGTGCTATAATTGTGGTGAACTTGGTCACTACAAGCGGGAATGCCCCAAGTTGAAGCAGGGTGAAGCCGGGAAGAATGGGGCGGGTAATGGAAACAATGGGGGCGGAGGCAGGAATGCTCGCGCCTTCGTGATTGGTTCGAGCGGTGCTCGACAAGACCCCGACACTGTTACTGGTACGTTTCTTCTCGATAATCGCTATGCTACGGTTTTATTCGATTCTGGTGCCGATAAGAGTTTTATATCTCTTGGGTTTAGTCAATTGCTTGATAGGGTACCTACACCTTTAGAGGCTAAGTACTTGATAGAATTGGCTGATGGTAAGAAAGTTGAGGCGACGCACGTCCTTAGGGAGTGTCGCCTTGAGTTGTCGGGTTATTCCTTCCCTATTGATCTTATGCCGGTGTCCTTGGGTAGTTTCGATGTTGTCGTGGGTATGGATTGGTTGTCGCTGTATCATGCTGAGATCGTTTGCTTTGATAAAGTCATTCGACTTCCTCTCCCTGATGGAGAAATTCTGTTAGTGCACGGTGAGAAGAGCGGGGTCCCGTTGAGTATCATATCGTGTATGAAAGCCTATAAGTATCTTCGGAAGGGGTATTCTGCCATTCTGGCACTTGTTTCGGTTTCGTCTGAAGAGGAGAAGAAGATTGAAGATATTCCTGTTGTCCGCGACTTTCCCGATGTATTTCCTGAAGACTTACCTGGTCTTCCTCCATATCGCCAGGTCGAATTTGGTATTGAACTTGCTCCGGGTGCGGCCCCTATTGCTCGTGCCCCTTATCGTCTCGCACCTCCCGAGATGCAGGAGTTATCGAACCAGTTGCAGGAGCTGTTAGAGAAGGGTTTCATTCGACCTAGTTCGTCCCCGTGGGGAGCCCCTATTTTGTTTGTCAAGAAGAAGGTGTGACATTGACTGAGATCCTGGTGTGTCACGCGCCTGGTGTGTCACGCGCCTCGCGGTAAAACCCCGCACGTGGAATTTGAGGGTGTGACATTCGTGTTTTGTCTTGAAATCCCTCTTGATAATGCCACATAAAGTTGTCCATGTGAAAACAGACTCCGGAAGATAAACTCCAACGTGCGGAATTGTCTGACCTTGAGCTTTATTAATCGTCATGGAAAAGCTAAGTCGAATAGGAAACTGTTTTCTTTTTAGCTTGAATGGGAACATGTCATCTTCAGAAAGGCAGAGAGGGATTCTTGGCAAAAATACTCTTTTTCCAGCATGTTGACCGACAGCAATTTCCACATCAATTACATTGCGTTGGAAACCTTTACATATCAACCGTGTCCCGTTACATAGGCCATGTGATGGATCGATATTCCGCAACAATATTATTGGGCATCCAATTTTTAAACGGAGCTTATGAGGCGGCAAACCACTGACCGTCAGTGAGTTTAAGAACTCGATCAGATAAAAGTTGTGGTGATCGTCTTCAGCCTCGTCAAAACTATAGTAAACTTTTTCCTCCCCTTGGAAAATGTCAATCATTTGATCATTAATCTCGTCAACACTCTCATTTTTAGTGGATAATATTGCACTAGAGATTATATAATCCGAAGAATATACATTGTCTTCGATTGACGGAAAGATTGCATTGATCAATTCTTTTATATAGTTTTCTCTATTGGTGCATTGAATTGTCAAGTCATCGGGTATGCGGATAAAGTCTTCTTCGATCGATTCTTCAGTTCCATCACCGACTCTTAAAAGAAATTAAGAAAACCACGGATCCGTCAACACTCTCATATTTATGGTCAAGCGCATCTTTTTAGTCAAAGACCAAAGATGAGACATTCGTAGGCTCGAGTCTACAATCTGTGCTCGAGTGCCTCGTATAATAACAGGCAACACCTGTCTAAAGTCACCTCCCATAACCATTATCTTCCCACCAAATGGGAGACTAACGCCTATGATGTCTTGCAATGTTCGATCCACCGCCTCTATTGCCTGTCGTTTTGCCATCGACGCTTCATCCCATATGATTATTTTAGCAGACCGAATTAGTTCAGAGACCACATTGAATTATTATCAACATTAATTGGAATCTTGAATCTTGAGTGAGCCGTTCTCCCTCCCGGCATATTATTAGCGGCAGCACCTGATGAAGCTGTTGCGAGAGCAATAAGACCACGTGAACGAACTTCAGCAAGCAAGGCTTTGTACAAATATATTTTCCCCGTTCCACCTGGACCATCGATAAAGAAGACACGTGGAAGATAATTATCAACATGCATCATGATCTCATTAAACACACTTTTTTGGTCAGGATTAAGTGAATCTTTGGCACTCAAGTGTTCAGGTTCCAAAACAATCCCATACTCCTCTTCTAACTCACGATAACCTACATACTGTAAGTTAACATCATCTGTTATCTTAGGAAGATCAAAATCATTGATATTTTTACCCATAGATTGTAGAAAGACCTTAATTTCAGTAAGAACCATATTTTGAACTCGTTCGATACTTAGACAATGCAACCGATGATCTTCAGACAGTGAATCAAAGTGGTCATTCCATAACTTTCGAACATCTCCAGGTTCGCAAAATATAATTATGGTCGCGAATAACCTTCTAAGAGCATTGGGAAACTGAAATAAGGAGGCTTCTTCTAGATATTGTGATAGATATTCATCCTCCTCCTCTATTAAGCCTGCCTCAAGAGATGCTTTTCGAAATGTCTCGCACCTTTGACCATTAACTGTGCAAAGATGTTCAAAATAAGTAGGCCCTCTATTGGATAGAAGTAGGCGTAAATAGTACCTTTCTCCTTCAGCTGGATTGGCGGAAACGATACGACCTCTTTGTTGTTTACCTTTACGACGATTCCAACGACGTTTGCTTCCATTCCATGTGAAGTGTTTTGGAAAATCTTTATACAAATACACCCTTGCCGTTTCATCTTCTCTATTTTTCTCAAAAAATGCAGTCAACATGGTTCTCCTATCTCTTTCCCTATCAACAACATCAGACATTATATCGTTATCCCTAAATCTAACCATCTGATTATTAGGGAGATGAAGTTGTAGGCCAAAACAGAAGGAAAGATTTGAGAAAGGGAGAAGGAAAAAATGCGCCACATAGCCTCCAGTGGTGATACGTAGCGTGCATCTTGAAATCTCTTTATCTCATTAATAACAACCCCTTGCTCATCTTGATCAACTTGAATAACTTGTTTGTCATGTCCTTTGTAAACATATTTGAATAGATATTTCACAGATTTTATACTTGAGCAAACTTCAACATTTATGTGGCAGTTAAACATCATTAATAGCTTTGGGTTATACGGGACAACCCATCTGTTATCAAGTGTTTTCCCCGTACATCCACTTTTATTCCATTGTTTCTCCTTCTATATAATGGATATGCATCATCTCCTTGTGCCGTCTCTTCATTAAATTGCCTAGGATAGCGAAAGCGACAAATTTTAGGATCACCCTGCATACAAGGTCTGTTTGTACGCAAATTTCCGCAAGGACCGTGAATCATGTGCTTGACAACAAGCTCGTGCAATTTGGGATGCCTTAGTATGTTAGGAATTTCAGCACACACGACCTTATCATAATGGTCTGGATTATTGATTTTGTGTTGCGGGTACATGATAAGGAGAAAATATGCATGTGGCAAGCCACGCTTTTGAAACTCGATGACATAAACGTATGCCTTAACTTCCCCGAGGACATGTTTCTTGAAGAGTTGTTCCTTAAGATCTTCTAATTTAGCCCTAAACACTCTTGAAACAAGGTCTGGATGATCTTGTGCGGTTTGACCAACATTTAAATTATCACATATTTCAGGCCAATGAGGATTACACGTCATTGTAAGGAACAAATCAGGCTTGCCGTCATCTTGAACTAAAGTCATCGCATCAAGAAACCGACGTCGCATGTCGCGAGGCCCTCCGATGAATGATGCAGGCAACACAATCCGTTGTCCGACTCTGTTTGGATGAACCTCACCAGCATTGACACAATCCACAATACCTTGGTACAAATCCGCCCTTATTGTAGCCTGGTTTAGCTCATAATATTGTAAACGTGACATCTCAAGCTTTATGTAAACATCTACAACAAACTGTTGTAGCAGTCTACCACCGAACAGAAGCAAGTTCTTGGTAGATCGAATTTGAAACTTGTAACAAGAGTACTCTCACATAGCCACGGTTGTTCTACCACTTCGTTTGTCAGCCTCTCCACTTTGTGTGTTAGCCTCTGAATGATGGTCATGTTTAAAAACAAATAGTTAATTGAAAATAATACATGTTAGGTTATTTTTATGAATTTCACTTAATAAAGATAGTGAAATTGTTGGTACCTTCCATTTCTTCTTCGATGTTGTTATTGTTGTGGAGTTCATTGAATAACACTCCTTGGCGTGGTATTTTATCATGCCAACCCGACTCACCGTTAGGAAACAAATAGAGGATACGCCAATGGATTGTAACAACTATCATACGGCTGTATAGTTTGACTATATTCTGACATACCGTAAACAACAATACTTCTTTTAAACGAAGTGATATTATCATTACCTTCAACCCAAATATCAGCAACCTATATAATGATGCACTATACGTAAGTAAAATAATCAATAATACTTTTAAATAATTTAAATAAAACAATTATATATACACCTCGGATGTTGTTGGCCGATTGTACACCCTTTGGTCAAGTTCCACTGAAGCATTCAAAGTGACCCTATAGTTGTCTAGAGGTCCTAGTTCCGTAAGACTTCGAAATGTATCGACATATGGGTTTGTAGAAAGAATACGTGTCAACATCTCAGTAATACTTCGACCAAGATTTGGCCATTGGAGTCTATAATCCAGCTCAGTATCAGGATCATAAAAATACAACTGCAAGTACCTAGGAGTTCCATCCTTGGAACCAATTGGTCAATTTTGTGATATATTCCTTTATGTGCACGAAATGTATATACACCATCTCTCATATTGTTCAGTGTATTATCCAACGTCACGCCCATTGAGGCAAAAGAAAAAATTGTGTTATAAGCACGTATGTTTTGCCTAAACATTTTTCCAATTTCATCTTGTGACGTGAATAGCCGGTACAGTTCATTTGGAACTTCTGAATTTGCTAACACTGTTTTCCCACTCATACAACAAAAGGTATCAAATTCAAATCTAAATAGTTTTGCTCCACAATAACAACATGCACTCCGTTCTTTTAAAACACGATGGTCTCTAGGTATACCATCGTAAACAAAATTGTAAGGATAAATTTCTGCATTCTCATCATGGATGGAAGGGTGCCCAATAACTTCACAAAATTGAGGTAATAGTGTACGCGGTTGAATTCGACTACCTAGTAATTTATTGTATTAAGTAATCTAGGTTGTAAAATATGTCAAGTTCAATAAAAAATACATTGTTAAATAAACACAAACCTCGTGATCTATCAGGCATGACTTCATCAATTACAGAGGGGAATGTGGTTGTCGGTGTGGCATCATCGATCGGAGTTTATGTAATTTTGATACCATTTGAAATACGTTTTCCATTCTCTTTTCTTGTACCAGGGCATCCTTTGTTGTCCTCTTTTTGTTTTTCGACAGAACTACAGCTGACGCATTCTCCTTTAACATTTGTGTTATTTGACTACTATTATTTTGTAGACTTCCTAACGGTGTCCTTCCTGTTGATCTATTATTCACTAAAGATATTAATGAAGCACTTTGGGAGACATCACCACTCCCAAATTTTGATACTTTGTTATTCTCTTTCCGTGAAGCATAATATCTTCTATTATACTCTTTTCATTTTTCAGCTTTCGAAGATGCACTTGAGGTTGGAGCATCATTACTCTCTTTTGGTTGTCCATTAGTCATTGTAAAGTGATAAATACCTTACAAATTAAACAAAAGAGAGTTACATAAATGTTGAAATTCGAAAATCACCATTAAAAGATCAGTACATGACACTTAATAGACATAGATGCCAAGTACACAACACCTACGCTTAACAAGCAAGACCTTGTAATCATCATGATCTTCAACGTATAGACCAATGACATTAAGATTGTCTTCATATAATCCATGAGAATACGGGATTGATAAACGCTTGAAAGCAGTAGTGATTGGATTCCAAAGAAACAACTCAAATGTATGATTCAAGCAAACACACAATAATCCGTTCAAATGTGAAAGAATCGAGACATTATCAAATTGGTGCTTGAATGGAAAAGAAACAATAGTGGTTGGTCCATGATCACTAGATTGAAATTTTATTTGATGATCAGAGCAAGTTATGTCGTCAATTGAGAGAACTCTCAGATTAGATGAAATTAATGAGGGAGAACAATGTACCATTTAAAAGTATTGGTTGACAGTAAGGCATACCATTCCCTACATACACCCATAGAATGACCTACAACCTTCGATGGCACCCTTAATAATATCTCAAACACGATGATTTCAACCGAAAGGTCAACCATGGTGATGATGCCTTGGTTTAACACAAATACAGACTATTAAATGTACAATATGATAAAATAAAACATATAATTCAACTAAAGCTAAGTATTTCATAAGTGAAAATGCACCTATAACTAAGTTTTTACTATGAAAAAATGAAAAAGATAACGCATCATAAACACATATAAACTTAAAAAACATTAAACATATTAGTTCAATACAAAGGAAACAAAAATCATAACGCAAATCAGTAACGTTGACTTCAATATTAAACAACTATTTTATAAGAAACCTAAATTTTAACATCAACACAGATCCATAGTTTAAATATCTCGTGCCTCGAGCATATCTGGTTTGTACGTAATCTTACTCATAGCCGTAGACGACAAAATATGAACTGAAATAACAAATAAAATATAATATTAATTAAATTACATGTGCTATTAAATTTAACTAATTTTTAAAAAGTTCATGTGTAAAGCATAACATACTATCTTGTAGGTGAACCAACTTGACACGTGATACGTATATGATAGACTTTCGTGATATGGCTAGAATGGTACTTATAACATCGGTAGGCTCCAAATGATGCAAAAATATTTGTATTTCATGACCGCTGTAAATAAAGATTTTTGAGTTAAAAGTATTTTGGCAAATAATATTTGTAATTAATGAGTAATAACTTACGTCTTATCGTGAAGAGATAGTTCAAACGAGCGTTTATTTCGTTTACCATCAATTATTCTCCCAACCACATCTACAACAAAATAACCAAATTGTGTATACTATATGAGCTTTTATAATATTATAATAATTAATAAAAATATATACATACAAAGATTTTGAATATACCAACAATATATTTATGTGGCCTCCTAACTTGCTTCATTGATTCAATGGAAGGCACCAATGGATATAATGGCACACCCTTTGGAATGGTAAGAATAAGTGAAGAAAGCTTCGTGTATTCATTGATCACAATTTTTTTCTCAGAGAAAATTAAGACGTAATTTTGGTACTTTGGGAGCTCATGATAGTTGAAATTTTCAATTTGGAAATGACTCAGTGAAAAAAAACCACCAAGCAAATTTGTGTCATTATATAAGTGTATCAAATGTTGTGGGACGATCGCATCAATTTTTTGTCTCTAAAACACAAAAAAAATTAGTGGGGAAAAAATATTTACTTGTATAACACAACGCAAAGTATAAGAATGTCCTTACGTGTTGATCAAGAAAAATAACCACCAATCACTTTTCACCAACATCATGCCAAATATATTCGACCATAACAAAGATTAGATTATACCATGCTCCATCATTTTTCAATGATGAAAATTCTTCAACGGTACAGTGATCAGACATATCCTATTAAGTTTTCACTGTTAGATAACCGGAAAAAAATAAAGATTCCATGTATTTAAATTTATGTCAATTTGACTTTAAGGTTAAGTATATAATGGTGGGAGAGCCACTCTAATAAGTTTTCTTTTGTTTTAATTTAAAAATAAACTAAACATTTGAACATACGATTAAAATTTAAACTAATACATATTTATAGTTATAATTAAAACAACTAAATAGTTAAAATTTAATCTAATACATGGAAATAAGATTACTTAATAAAACATGCCATACAACACATTACTTAATAAAACATGCCATCACTATCTCCATCATTGCAGAATGGTAGGTTCCCAAACCATTTCCTCATCCAATGGTGGTTCGTATTCTGCCCCAAGGTCGGTTTCGTACCCTTCAGCCAAATCCAGAACTTCTTGTCTCTGATAGGGGTTTTCAACAGGAGGAGGGCTTGAAGGTGGAGGATAGTTTGGCATTGTAGGAGGGTTTGCCACCGGACGATGATGCTCCTCCCTAATTCGTAGTCTGTTAAACTGTAGTTCAGCAAAGGCATAATCATACGCCCAATTCCACTCTTCGTCTGTCCAAGGATCTGGATCATCATCGGCAGGGTTTGTCATCGGAGGAGGGTTTAAAGTTGGAGAAGGGTAGGAGAGTTGAAAAAGGTCAGTCACCTAAGAGTTTGAATGTGGTGGGTTGGAAAGTGGAAGGTTTGAACGGCGACCTGATGATTGTTCAGCGTTTAACGACGGTCCTTCTTGTTTAATCGGAATTGGATAACCACCCCCCATAGATTGAAATTGATATCGTATTTGATGTGAATGAAGAACTGAAAAGTGCAACTATGGGAAAAGAACCGTTGAAATAATAGCCGTTAATTAATACTCATTTAAAAAATAACCATAAGGAAAAATAGTTGTCCACAAATATAAAAGTTAACACAAACATATTAAGCAACTACAATTGTCTTGTTTGTTTATATAGGCATATGATAATAATTTTGATTTTTGTTAACATGTCGTATTTGAGTTTCACATGGTTGACTCACTTAGTAAAAAATAACCATATAGCTTAACACATTTATTCTTCTAAAAACTAACTAATTTAATTTACTTAGAAAGTGTTTTTAATAATATATTGTAGTTTTAAGCATTTTTTTTTGTATATTTTGTTAATAAACAAAAATTTTGTTAATTAATGTATTCAAGATCATTCGTTTAGAAAATGAACATGTTCGTTCATGTTTGTTGATCATTAACATTCTAAATAAACTATTGAACAGTAGCAAACATTTATTGATATTAATATTCAGGTTACTATGAAATTATCTTTTTGATATAACATTTATTTCTACGTGTAAAAATTTTATCATCACTGAAACTATTTTTCACAATATTATATATTTTTGAGAATTTTTAAAATTTTGTACACAATTTTTTATTTTTTGTTTGCCATTTAAATTTTTTTCATAAAACTATTAGCATTTTTCATTTACATTTTCAGAATTTTTAAAAACGTTTTGCCATTTTTTAAATTGTTACACACTCATAAAATATGTCAACACATTTAAAAAGAGAGCATTGTCACTAAAGACCCAAATTATATACACCTATTCTATAGATCTCCTATAATCAGTTAGACCGGAATGAATATGCCTGGTGCAAAGTACGAGTTATTGTGACACCCGGCATGTTCGGCTTAAACATAATAGTAACATCTAAGTCTACCTTAGCGAGAAACGTTTATAAACAAACTTAACTGGGTCAGTTGAGTCGGGTCAAATTAGGATTGTCCAGGGTCAATGATCTGGAGGATCATTGGGAGTCGTTTTGGGAATACATTAGTACCGGGTTCCGTCGTTGGTGACATTACATGAACTAATTAAGTATATGTGTAGATTATGGGTCGTGTGGTGAATTGTATGCTTAGACTTGCTTAAATGATGTACAAATGATTATACGTGCCTAAACATGCTAAGTATAGACTATGGATGCATGCTTATGTGTTAAGATGTGTTAGAATGCGTTAAACACGACAAACTGGAAAAAGGTTAACATGTGTTAAAAGTGCTGTTAACATGTGTTAAAAAGTGCTGATGACCTGAATGTGGAAATAATGGGCAAATGTGGAAATGGGACTTGAGAAATGGGCGAATGTGGAAACAAAGTGGGCGAATGTGGAAAGATTCCACATTCGACCATTAAAAAGGGGCGAATGTGGAAAAGTTCCACATTCGACCACATAAACTGGGCGAACCTGGACTGGGTATAAATACCATCCTTAGCCATTTTTCACCATTTCACAAACCCTAAACGCCTCCAAACACTCTCTATCAGCTATTATCATTGGGGAAGGAGTTTTTGAGCTTGTTTTTCATAACCTAACTCTCTAAATCATTACAAGTGAAGATCTAAGGTGTGTTCTTCATTACAAATCCTTTTTAAACAATTTTGACTTGTTTTAATCTAAACCCCAAGGGTCCAGATCTGATATCAACCTATTTTATGAATAAAAACCTTTCCTAACCAAAACCTATTCATAAACAATGAGTTTTTATGCAAATAAACATGTGTTAGTATGATATTATGCATTGTTTGGTGATTACTTGTTGTATAGATGATATGACAACAACCTAGGGCTGTTATTAATGATGGGTTATGATTGAAACATGTTACCTTTGATTGTTGATGGTGTTTTGGCGATTAAAGGGGTTTTTAGTTAGATTTAGGGTTTTTTTGGATGATTATGATAAGGTTATGATAGGGGTTTCTTGTTCATGATGATTCGAGTATGATGGACGGATTATTGATCGATTTCAGAAAGTTTCCTAATTGGGTAATATTTTCATGCATGGTGATGTGACATCTCCATAATTTACTATTTTAGGAAACTTGTAAAACGGATAGATTTTGGGGTAAAATTGGTAGGGTTTCGTAGGAATATATTAATGATGCTTGACTGCTGTAACTCGTGATGTTTCGTGATGTTTTCGGATGTTTTTCGACGCGTTTTTGGAAAAATCTGACATCAGGGGCGAACCTGGAATACCTTCGACCAGTCGAACGGTCGAAGGTGGGTTCCAGGGGGCGAACCTGGAAACTAAAAGGGGCGAATGAACAAAAAGGGGCGAAGGTGGGAAGAAAAGGGGCGAAGGTGGAGGTTCAAATCCACATTCGACCAGTTAAGGCCACCTTCGACCTCCCAGGACTACGTTCGACCCTACGTTAACAAAAATGAGATTTTTGATACAAACTAAGTGTTTTATGCTTGAACCTTGCATGTAATCTATGTGTACTTGATTAGTTAGGGTAATGGGTCACCAACGGGATGTCGGGTCGGTCTAGTGTGTCGGTTAAACATTTAAACACGTTTTAAAACATACTCGGTTATGATCTGGACAATCGGGGGCTAGATAACCTTATGGTTATTAGTCGGAACACTTATGTGAACATTTTGATAGATCTCCGGTAGAGGGATTATCAAGGGCTAAACATCTTTACTTATATTTGAAGAACGCTATCTAAGGTGAGTTCACGGCCCCACTTTTACTGCTTTAACTTTTGGGGGAGAAAACATGCGCTAAACAGTTTTGGTAACATATGTCATACTATGGTTTTAACTTTATATTGCTATACGATCTTTTGGAAAGTCCCGGGGGAAACCATGAATGTGCGGGTTTGCACAACGGGGGAAATGTGGATAGATCTATTGGGCGTGACCTGCCCCACTCGTCGGCTTGGAGGGCCGGGCGGGTGCATATTGTCTCGAACAGGAACATTATCGTGCTGAACATTACGGGCTGCTAAACATGCTAAACATTGCTAAACGTGTCCAGTAATGGTTTCCAATCGTAGTAGTAATAAAACATACGCCTAGCTAGCGTACTTGGTAGCATTGATATAGTATGGACATGGTAACATTTGGATAACATTTTTGAACAAACCTGTGAACTCACCAGCATTATATGTTGACGTCTTTTGGCATGTTTTTCTCAGGTCGCTAAGGTAGCAACAACTGGATCTAGGCGCACGAGTCGGCACGGGCGTCTAGGGTTTAGAGCATGGTCTTCATTAAACATTTGAACTATGTCTTTTGGGTTGTAAACATTTAAAGCTTCCGCTACAGTTTATGCTTTTATAATTATATCTTTTGGGTTTTGTGTTATGCATATAGTGTTGTTTATTGTGACCGTTGACTTGAATCCTGGTTTGTCATGCGCCTCGCGGTAAAACCCCGCAAGTGGAATTTGAGGGTGTGACAGATTGGTATCAGAGCCAATGGTTATAGTGAACTAGGACTGCATTTAGAGTCTGGTCTATAGCCGAGTCGCACACACTAGACGGTCACATACTTGAGTCGGTTTGGAACATGTACTAACTTTGTCGGGGTGTCTTTACATCATCATCGCACTTCTCTGTTACATCATCCATCCTCACTCTTGGCTTTATACACTCTTATGTTCTTCTTCGGGGTTTGAAGGAGAAGGAGTTGACTCGTTGGTTTTGCACGGCAGTGTCGTGTATTGGGGTAGTCTTGCGTACTCTCGAGGTTTGTCCAGGATTCGGACATCTCCCTTTCGTACCCCAATAGACGCACTTGCTCACACATTATCCTGTGCACTTATGCTTGTGATAGCATGATGCTAGATGCCGACATTCGGCGACTTGAGTTCAAGCTGAGGGAAAGCTTGGAGGACCATGTAGAGCAGTTTATCATTTCGGGTGCACACGAAATCATAAACTGAAATGCATGAGAATTCAAGTGGACTCTGAACTTGGATGCATAGTCCCGGATCGGGTCTAGGCATAACTTTTCTAGCTACTAGTGGTTGACACTAGCAGTGAATCTGAATCTCTCGATTTTTGAATTGTCAGATCATGTCGGGCGCACGTGGTGGTGGACGTCGTGGTGGTGGCCGTGGCGGCGGTGGCCGTGGTGGCGGTCGTGGTAACATCAACATGACCCAGGCAGAGCTGAACAACTTGCTTCAACAGCAAGTGAACATAGCCTTGGCTGCTTTCCAGGCCGGGCACAATGCTATGGGTGGTAAGTTGGTTCTTACCTGCCTTGTTTCGTTCTTGGGTGTCATGTTTCATTTGTGGTTTATCTTTGTGTCGTGTTTCAGGTGCTGCTGTCAACCCGCCTCCACCCCAGTGTTCTTACAAGAAGTTTAGGGACTGCCAGCCCCATAACTTCGCAGGGACTGAAGGGGCAGTGGGACTGCTCCGATGGTTGGAGAAGGTTGAATCTGTTTTCTTGATGTGTAACTGCCCTGCTGAGGACCGGGTCAAGTATGCCACTGCGACATTTGAGGGTCCTGCTTTGTCATGGTGGAATGCTACTACGCAGAACATGGGCTTGGGGGAAGCTCATGCTATGCTTTGGGTGGATTTTGTTCGGCTGCTGAAGAGCGAGTACTGTCCCAGGGAGGAAGTGCAGAAGTTGGAGCATGAAGTCTGGAACTACAAGATGGTGGGGTCCGAGATTGAGGAGTATACCGTGCGACGCAATGAGCTGGCGGTGTTGTGTCCTGACATGCACACACCTGAGTACCGTAGGATTGAGCATTACATCTCTGGGTTGGTGCCGGAGATTGCTGTGTTAGTAGCTGCTGGGAACCTTCCTACACTGGCTGAGGTCGTCCGTTCTGCACACAAGATGACCAACATGAAGATTTTGGAGGGTGTTTTACCTCCCAAGGGTTCGACTGTGAAGGGTTCTGAAGGCAACAAGAGGAAATGGGAGAACGTGGGTAAGAGTGCAGTGCCGGCGCCGTCTCAACCGGCCAAGAAGTTTGATGGATCTGGGACGTCTTCAGCGCAGAAGACAGGTGGATACGTTGGGAAGCATCCCAAGTGTAACAAGTGTGGCTTTCACCATTCTGGGAATTGTGATCGGGCTCGTTGTCATCGGTGCCATCAGTTGGGGCACCATGCTAAGGATTGCAAGGTGGCGCTCGCCCCAACTCAGACTCCTGCGGCTACTCCTGCTCCTGCTGCTCAGGGGACTCAGGGGAGACAGGGGTGTTACAACTGTGGTGACACGGGACATTTCAAGCGTGATTGTCCCAAGCTGAAGCAGGGCGATAATGGGAGGGGCGGAAACGGTAACGGTAACGGGAATGGCGGCGGAAGCAGGACTGCGCGTGCTTTCGTCATTGGGTCTGCGGAGGCTAGGCAGGATCCAGACACAGTTACCGGTACGTTCCCTCTCAACAATCGCTATGTTTCTGTTTTATTTGATTCTGGTGCCGATAAGAGCTTCGTATCTGTGGATGTTAGTCAGTTGCTAGATATAGTACCCACACCTTTAGAGGCTAAGTACTTGATAGAATTGGCTAATGGTAAGAACATCGAGGCGACTCATATCCTTAGGGAGTGTCACTTGGAACTGTCGGGTCTGTCATTCCCCATTGACCTTATGCCTGTACCTTTGGGTAGTTTCGATGTCGTTGTGGGCATGGATTGGTTATCGTTGTATCGTGCAGAGATTGTTTGCTTTGACAAGGTTATTCGGATCCCTCTCCCCGATGGAGAGATTCTTTCGGTTCACGGCGAGAAAAGCGGTGCTCCGCTGAGTATCATTTCCAGCATGAAAGCCCGCAAGTATCTTCGAAAGGGCTGTTCGGCCATTCTGGCACTTGTTAACGTTTCTACTGACGATGAGAAGAAGATTGAGGATATTCCGGTGGTTCGTGACTTTTCTGATGTGTTTCCTGATGATTTGCCTGGTCTTCCTCCCCATCGTCAGGTTGAGTTTGGTATTGATCTTGCTCCGGGCGCAGCTCCTATTGCCCGAGCTCCGTATCGTCTTGCACCTCCTGAGATGCAAGAGTTATCCAGCCAGTTACAGGAACTCTTGGAAAAGGGTTTCATTCGACCGAGCTCGTCCCCGTGGGGAGCTCCTATTTTGTTTGTGAAGAAGAAGGATGGGAGCCTTCGTATGTGTATTGATTACCGTGAGCTGAACAAAGTGACCATCAAGAATCGTTATCCTCTTCCTCGCATTGATGATCTCTTTGACCAGCTTCAGGGCTCCAGCTACTACTCGAAGATTGACTTGCGGTCCGGGTATCACCAGTTGCGCGTCAGGGAAGCTGACATCCAGAAGACTGCTTTTCGCACTCGTTATGGCCATTTTGAGTTCTTAGTCATGCCTTTCGGTCTCACTAACGCACCGGCGGTGTTCATGGATTTGATGAACCGCGTTTGTAAGTCGTACCTTGATAAGTTCGTCATCGTGTTCATTGACGACATTCTGATTTATTCCAAGAACAAGGCGGATCATGAGGAACATCTGCGGTTGGTCTTGGAACTTTTAAGACGGGAGCAGTTGTATGCTAAGTTCTCAAAGTGTGATTTTTGGTTACGTGAAGTTCAATTCCTAGGGCATGTGGTGAATGAACTGGGAATTCATGTCGATCCGGCTAAGATCGAAGCTATTAAAGACTGGGAAGCACCAAAGACGCCATCTGAGGTGCGGCAATTCCTAGGTCTTGCAGGTTACTATCGGCGTTTTATCGAGGGATTTTCGAAGATCGCTCAACCCCTCACTGCTCTCACCCAGAAGGACCGAAAGTTCGACTGGGACGAACCACAGGAATCAGCATTTCAGATGCTGAAGCTTAAACTTTGTTCTGCACCTATCTTATCCCTTCCTGAGGGTACGGATGATTTCGTTGTGTACTGTGATGCTTCCATTCGGGGTCTTGGTTGCGTGTTGATGCAGCGCGGGAAGGTTATTGCTTATGCTTCTCGTCAACTCAAAGTTCATGAGAAGAATTACACTACTCATGACTTAGAACTGGGTGCAGTGGTCTTTGCGTTGAAAATCTGGAGACATTACTTGTACGGTACCAAGTGTGAAGTTTACACCGATCACAAGAGTCTCCAGCATATTTTCGACCAGAAGGTGTTAAACATGCGGCAGCGTCGTTGGGTTGAACTCTTGAACGATTACGACTGTGCGATTAAGTACCATCCTGGCAAGGCAAACGTTGTGGCGGATGCCTTGAGCAGGAAGGAGTCGGCAAAGCCTCGGCGTGTCCGAGCCTTGCAGCTTACCATTCATTCCTCCTTGCCTGACCGGATCCGTTCGGCTTAGGCGGATGCCTTAAAGGAGGAAAACCTTAAGGCCGAAACGATGCACAGTGCGGACAAACACCTTGAGCTTAGGTCTGATGGCCTACACTACTTCGCTGGGCGTGTTTGGGTTCCTTTACTCGGGGGATTACGGGAGCTTGTCTTGGACGAGGCTCACAAATCCCGGTATTCTATTCATCCAGGCTCCGATAAGATGTATCAGGATCTGAAGATACTTTATTGGTGGCCGAACATGAAGGCTGATATAGCCTCCTATGTGAGCAAATGCTTGACCTGTGCTAAGGTCAAGGTGGAGTATCAGAAGCCGTCTGGTCTCCTACAGCAACCTGTGATTCCAGAATGGAAGTGGGAGCGGATCACGATGGATTTCGTCACCAAGTTACCGAGATCACCAAGTGGTTGTGACATGATTTGGGTGATCGTCGACCGGTTGACGAAATCGGCACACTTCATACCTATTAAGGAAACGGACGGACTCGAGCGGTTAGCTCGACTCTACCTTAAGGAGGTGGTCTCTCGGCACGGGGTGCCTGTTTCTATCATTTCTGATCGTGATTCCCGCTTTGCTTCGCGTTTCTGGAAGGCTCTTCATAAGGCCTTGGGTACTCAGCTGGATATGAGTACGGCTTATCATCCGCAAACTGACGGCCAGAGTGAGCGGACGATACAAACACTGGAGGACATGCTGCGGGCATGTGTCATCGATTTTGGCAAAAGTTGGGAGATTCACCTGCCGTTGGTGGAGTTCTCCTACAACAACAGCTATCACTCTAGCATCAAGGCAGCTCCGTTCGAGGCTCTTTACGGACGGAAATGCCGATCACCACTTTGTTGGGCCGAGGTGGGCGAGAGCCAGCTCACTGGTCCGGAACTCGTGTACGAAACTTCGGAGAAAATCGTACAGATCCGTCAACGTTTGGCTGCTGCACGGGATCGTCAGAAGAGCTATGCCGATCGCCGTCGCAAACCGCTAGAGTTCCAGGTTGGGGACAAGGTGCTTCTGAAAGTTTCACCATGGAAGGGCGTCATACGCTTTGGAAAGCGTGGCAAGCTTAACCCTCGTTACGTCGGACCGTTCGCAATCCTGGATCGGATTGGGCCGGTGGCATATAGACTTGACTTACCGGCGGAGCTCGGTAGTGTGCACAACGTCTTCCATGTGTCTAACTTGAAGAAGTGTTTGGCTGATGAATCTCTCATTGTACCACTGGAAGAGATAAAGGTGGATGATCGTCTTCGCATTGTGGAGGAACCTGTCGAGATTCTCGACTACAAGATTCGTAGCCTTCGTCGGAGTAAAATCCGCATCGTTAAAGTTCGTTGGAACTCGAACCGTGGACCTGAGTTCATATGGGAACGGGAGGATCAGATGAAATCTAAGTATCCTCATCTCTTTCCGAAGCGTGCGTTTGAATCAAGGCATGTTACTGCTGAAGCGGAATGAATCTCGGGTCGAGATTCCTTTCAACGTGGGGATGATGTGACATCCGGTAAGTTTCTTTTTGTCCGGTTCTTTCCGTTTCTTTCTTTTTGGGCTTTGCGCAATTTTCGGGACGAAAATTCTTTCAACGTGGGGATGATGTGACACCCGGCATGTTCGGCTTAAACATAATAGTAACATCTAAGTCTACCTTAGCGAGAAACGTTTATAAACAAACTTAACTGGGTCAGTTGAGTCGGGTCAAATTAGGATTGTCCAGGGTCAATGATCTGGAGGATCATTGGGAGTCGTTTTGGGAATACATTAGTACCGGGTTCCGTCGTTGGTGACATTACATGAACTAATTAAGTATATGTGTAGATTATGGGTCGTGTGGTGAATTGTATGCTTAGACTTGCTTAAATGATGTACAAATGATTATACGTGCCTAAACATGCTAAGTATAGACTATGGATGCATGCTTATGTGTTAAGATGTGTTAGAATGCGTTAAACACGACAAACTGGAAAAAGGTTAACATGTGTTAAAAGTGCTGTTAACATGTGTTAAAAAGTGCTGATGACCTGAATGTGGAAATAATGGGCGAATGTGGAAATGGGACTTGAGAAATGGGCGAATGTGGAAACAAAGTGGGCGAATGTGGAAAGATTCCACATTCGACCATTAAAAAGGGGCGAATGTGGAAAAGTTCCACATTCGACCACATAAACTGGGCGAACCTGGACTGGGTATAAATACCATCCTTAGCCATTTTTCACCATTTCACAAACCCTAAACGCCTCCAAACACTCTCTATCAGCTATTATCATTGGGGAAGGAGTTTTTGAGCTTGTTTTTCATAACCTAACTCTCTAAATCATTACAAGTGAAGATCTAAGGTGTGTTCTTCATTACAAATCCTTTTTAAACAATTTTGACTTGTTTTAATCTAAACCCCAAGGGTCCAGATCTGATATCAACCTATTTTATGAATAAAAACCTTTCCTAACCAAAACCTATTCATAAACAATGAGTTTTTATGCAAATAAACATGTGTTAGTATGATATTATGCATTGTTTGGTGATTACTTGTTGTATAGATGATATGACAACAACCTAGGGCTGTTATTAATGATGGGTTATGATTGAAACATGTTACCTTTGATTGTTGATGGTGTTTTGGCGATTAAAGGGGTTTTTAGTTAGATTTAGGGTTTGTTTTGGATGATTATGATAAGGTTATGATAGGGGTTTCTTGTTCATGATGATTCGAGTATGATGGACGGATTATTGATCGATTTCAGAAAGTTTCCTAATTGGGTAATATTTTCATGCATGGTGATGTGACATCTCCATAATTTACTATTTTAGGAAACTTGTAAAACGGATAGATTTTGGGGTAAAATTGGTAGGGTTTCGTAGGAATATATTAATGATGCTTGACTGCTGTAACTCGTGATGTTTCGTGATGTTTTCGGATGTTTTTCGACGCGTTTTTGGAAAAATCTGACATCAGGGGCGAACCTGGAATACCTTCGACCAGTCGAACGGTCGAAGGTGGGTTCCAGGGGGCGAACCTGGAAACTAAAAGGGGCGAATGAACAAAAAGGGGCGAAGGTGGGAAGAAAAGGGGCGAAGGTGGAGGTTCAAATCCACATTCGACCAGTTAAGGCCACCTTCGACCTCCCAGGACTACGTTCGACCCTACGTTAACAAAAATGAGATTTTTGATACAAACTAAGTGTTTTATGCTTGAACCTTGCATGTAATCTATGTGTACTTGATTAGTTAGGGTAATGGGTCACCAACGGGATGTCGGGTCGGTCTAGTGTGTCGGTTAAACATTTAAACACGTTTTAAAACATACTCGGTTATGATCTGGACAATCGGGGGCTAGATAACCTTATGGTTATTAGTCGGAACACTTATGTGAACATTTTGATAGATCTCCGGTAGAGGGATTATCAAGGGCTAAACATCTTTACTTATATTTGAAGAACGCTATCTAAGGTGAGTTCACGGCCCCACTTTTACTGCTTTAACTTTTGGGGGAGAAAACATGCGCTAAACAGTTTTGGTAACATATGTCATACTATGGTTTTAACTTTATATTGCTATACGATCTTTTGGAAAGTCCCGGGGGAAACCATGAATGTGCGGGTTTGCACAACGGGGGAAATGTGGATAGATCTATTGGGCGTGACCTGCCCCACTCGTCGGCTTGGAGGGCCGGGCGGGTGCATATTGTCTCGAACAGGAACATTATCGTGCTGAACATTACGGGCTGCTAAACATGCTAAACATTGCTAAACGTGTCCAGTAATGGTTTCCAATCGTAGTAGTAATAAAACATACGCCTAGCTAGCGTACTTGGTAGCATTGATATAGTATGGACATGGTAACATTTGGATAACATTTTTGAACAAACCTGTGAACTCACCAGCATTATATGTTGACGTCTTTTGGCATGTTTTTCTCAGGTCGCTAAGGTAGCAACAACTGGATCTAGGCGCACGAGTCGGCACGGGCGTCTAGGGTTTAGAGCATGGTCTTCATTAAACATTTGAACTATGTCTTTTGGGTTGTAAACATTTAAAGCTTCCGCTACAGTTTATGCTTTTATAATTATATCTTTTGGGTTTTGTGTTATGCATATAGTGTTGTTTATTGTGACCGTTGACTTGAATCCTGGTTTGTCATGCGCCTCGCGGTAAAACCCCGCAAGTGGAATTTGAGGGTGTGACAGTTATTTATTTATTTAGAGTGATCTTAATGGGAACCATAAACTAATATTGGGACAACATCTCTTTCTATACAGAGAGAGATAAAGAAATGTGTTGTACCAATATTAATTAACACCAATAAAAAGAAAAACTATGAATTTAGATTTTGTGATTTACACCTGCCACATTCTTTTATTAAGTCCATAAAAATATATGCCACATTCTTTTATTAAGTCCATAAAAATATGTTGTTGCAATCCAGAATATAAAGGTTCACTTTCAATGCTGTCACAGGCTTGGCCCAATCAGCTATGGTGGGCTTGGTTCAATTAGAATACCAGCCCAAAAATGGTTTAACACTTGACAGTTAAACAATAATTCGAAGTCTAACATGACACTTGACACATAAAAGCAATTTGAAGTCTAATTTCAACAACACACTTTACAGAGAAACAAAGCTTGTTAATAATTTTCGGAATCGAAATGGTAACTTACAACTATAAAGCCGATTGCACTTTGAGAAAGGGAATAGCTTCTAAAAGACCAACATCAAGTATGGCTGTGAAAATAAATAGTGGAAATATAAGTTGTTAGGATTTGAAAGTAAAGGAAGTCAAATTTTGTACTTTGAATTCAGATTACTTACCGATTTGAAGGTGTAACTGATCTATTGTAACACCCCAACCGATGGCGGAAACATCGGGATGTCACGTATTGATGATTGTTCAGTAGCTCATGGTGAATAATAAATTCCATTAAATGATTTAAATGAATTACATACAATTGTTCTAGAATTTGTACATCAAATTGAATAAAACTATACACATATCTTCAAGCATCAATTCAAATCTTCAAGCAAATAGAACCTGAAACATGTTAAGTTGAAAATGTTTAGGGTCAACAAAAGTTGGTGAGAATTACATAGGTTTTGATAATAGAATAAAATTGTTGTGCAATTCATGTGTCATGGCAATCTAGTCCATATGCGAAAACATACTAGAAGTAAATCGAGTGCATAATCAACCTTGTTGACTGTTGTAATTGTGGTACATCCCATACGCTCATGGTTCACTCGTTTAAATTGCAGTAACAAACACCCACGTAACCTTTGTAGGAGGCACGTATCCGGGTGGGATTGTCAGTCCAATAGATCTATCAATGTATACCGTTTGGCTGATGAATGTTTATGCTAGAATTGTGCTTACCCTAGTCATGTTCAAGACATAATGCAACATAGAAATACACATAGACACATTGATGATTGAATTGCATAAATATTGTTGTAACATGTTTCACCCCAAAAATGGTGATAAATAGAAAAGGGGCTATGTAAAACTCACCTTGGTAAAATGTTATCTCTTGAAAATAGTGTGTTGCCCAAATGTGTCAAGTATCACCCTATAATAAGGTAATAAATATGTCTAAGTCTATCAAGTCTACAAATGTATAAGTTTCTAGGGCTTCGAATTGGGGATAAATGCTTGTTTGATTAATATCAAAAACGTTTGATAATTGAGAGAATATTAATAAATAAATAACCAAAAATCTTTTTAGAAATTTAAAGTTAAGATGGTCACAATAATGTATTTAAAGTATAAAAATAATTTTTACAAAATTATTTTCTTTAAAATAGAATATTAATTCTATTTATAACAAATAGTCAAAATTTAATCTTAATATCTAAAAATATTAAAATTAAAGAATTATAAGTTTAAAATTTATATTTCTGTTCTAAATGATCAGAAATAATTTGTATAAAATTTTGGTGCAAAAATATTAAAAATTGGATTTATTATGATTTAATTATGATTAAAACTAACAAAAATTGATTAAAAATATTAAATAAATGATTTTTCAGAAATAAAAATCATTTCTGAAAAGCTTAATGTTATAAAAACTCAGGATAATTTTTGTGGAAATTAATAAGATCGTTTTGATATTTTTATAGATTTTTATAAATAAAAATAGAATAAACTTGATTTATTTATTATATATATTAAATAAATAAATTTTTGAAAACAAAAAAATTGTAAGTTGAACTTTTTCATCAGATTAATATAAGATAATTTTTGTAGAATTTTTTAAAATGTTTTAGTATTTTTAAATGAATTTATAAGATATAAAAATCATATATATAAAGTTGATAAAGGAACAAAAAAAAAGAATAAAAGGGGGGTGTGCAGCTGGGTTTCGAACCCACGTCTACTGGGTAATCAAGCAACAACACAACCACTTGATCTAGACCTGTGGTTGTGTTAGGATTCCGTTTGTTTAATTTATATATATTAACTGCTCTTGATGTTCTTCCCCAATTCATGTTTGCAAGCCCTAGCTTCTACAATCAGACAATCTACACAATGTTAATCTAATTAACCATAGAGCAAACATTGTGCAGATGCCGATTAACAAAACCCACAACAATAATAAAACTTACAATCACGTTTGGTGCACGATTACTTGGTCAGTCTTAAAAGTCAAACACGAAGCAAAATAACATGAACAGAGGTTTGTTGTGAAGAATTGAAGATTGGGAAAGAGATAATGGCGAGGTTAGAAGGTCCAGCAACCTTCAATTTATAGTGCTATGGTCCCAATCATTGAAATGGTAAGGGTTGACTTAGTGTTTAATGTTGACGCGTCAAAAACACATAATTGGTATGAATTAAACGCTAATTGAGCGTGTAATGATAGTTGATAGGCCGGTAATCACGAATCAATGGTCAAACCATGATTAATATGTGTTAATTAGGCTAATTATATAGGTCAAAAGAGAAGAAAAAAGAAAAAAAATAAAAATAAATGTCTGCTGCATCTGTTCGTAGAAAGGTGAAAGGGAAATAAAGGGAGACAAAAGTGTGGTTAAATATAATTAAAGTTGGGTAAAAACCAACTAAAGGGTGTGGTCCAGGTGGTGTAACGCGTGTGTGTGTGGAGGTGGTCCGGGTTCGATACCCGGCATGAACAATACACCCCTTTTTTAGAAACAGAAAGATCGGGGGGGGGGGGGGGGGGGGGGGCTAGTGGGCCGGACTACATCCCTTGGGTTGGGCTTGTTTCAGTTTGGGCCCAGGAAGTTTAAGAAGGTTTAAGGTGGGCTTGGTGTGGTTGCTTGGGTCAAGAATGTTTTTAACCAACTAATTTTATTATTTCAACATTATTATGTATTATTATTATTATTATTATTATTATTATTTATATATATATAAATATATATATATATAAATAAAATGCTACAAAATAATTAAATGTAAATTTTAATAATAGAACTTGTCGTTTAATTCAAATTATACGTAACGTATAATTATTAAATGCGAATGTTACATCTATGATGTTTAGTGTTTGTTGAGTGGTGTAGAGCTTTGATGAAGCTTTATAGAATGAAGGATATGAGGGAAAGATAGTGGAGTGCCATAGGTCTGAATGTCTGATGCTGAGCTTTGATGAAGACAGCTGTAGGGCAGACTTCCAAAGCTTGTATTGTCGCTATTGTCTGATGATGATGTAGGTCTGATGCCGAGCTTTGATGAAGATAAGCTGAGCTTCTGTAAAAGCCTGCTTATACCAAAAAGGGTAAGCATTTGACTTTGAAATGTAAAAAGTTCTATAAAAGTTTGCATGAAAATATCAAAGTGAATTAAGAGGATAGTACTTTTACAGCTGTAAAATGACAAACAGCTGGTAAAAGTCTGAAAAGAGATAATTCTTTTAGTCAAAAAGAACAATTTTCATATGAAAAATAACCTTGTTAAATGGCATATGCCAGACGAAACTTTAGAAATATTATTATGTGAGCTTTCATAATGAATCAAAAGGACCCAAGTCAACATTTTGAGTTTTCAATGGCACATTAGCCGCCAAATTTAGAATAAAGTACATATTAATGGTAGAGCATTCATCACAACAACATAATTTGAGTCTTGCTTTCAATCGGTACTTAGTTACTTAAAAAAAAAAGCATAAAGTGGACCATAACTTTGATATTTGGTTCAATATCCATCTATGGCTGAAAGAAGACATGACCCGCACGAAAACAGTGACAACCATATTCCGTTTTGACCCGTTTGAGGATAAACACAACCCAAATTAATCTGGGTAAAAAAATTACGCCTTTAATAATCATTTTCAAAACACGCATCATACACTGATATGGAGCAAATTACTTACTTTTAACCATGCGTTCCGTGAAAATACACTTTTGTTGTGATCGCGCCTATGTCGAGTCCCCGTCTACGCCCTTCGTTGTGAAATAGTACGTGACAGAATGCAGGAAACACTGCCGTCATTGTGGTACCTGAAAAGCAAAAGTAATAAAACTAAAAAACAAACACATACTAATGTCTATGAACTGTTTAGCCTATAACACAAAATGTTTTTTTTTATAAATCAAAAGCAATACAAATATTACATGCCCTCAAATAAACTTTAATATGAATGATCACCTACAATCACCCCACATGATAACTTAAACTATTCAAAATTATTCCAATTAAAAATTAAAAATCTTCATAAAGTCCCTAAATTTAATGAATTTAATCGGAACCTACCGCACAAATGAACTTCGAGGACTTGTAGTCATTCCAGTCAAGTAGGTTCTTTACCAGTTTTCTCTTTCCTGAGTTCTTTCTACAAGAATCATAATCTAATTATAATTATAAGTATATTAATTTTAAAGTGAAAAAAAATAGATAGATAGTAAATCCCAATTTTCAGAAACTAAAAGCTTACTCTTAGTTCTTCAAGAACCCTTAGATTGTGTTCCATAATCCTACAAGGTCTGAAAGCGGGTGCTCAGTATGCAATTTATAAGTGGTTCATAGTGTGGTCATGTCTTCTACCTACTCCCAGCAGTAGTAATCCGAGTCACCCTCATCTACCTGCACAAGTTTGAAAAACAAACAAGTTAATTCTTAGTGACATCGCCTACACATTCATTTTTAATAACTGAACTTGCAAATATATAACAAAATGCAACATGTGAGGATGGTAAGCTTGATGGCAACTACTGATTTACATTGTGCGTAGTCTTCTTATTATGAAACTTATTGAGCTTAGGTGCGGAAATTTGTTCAAAACCTCATACAAAATAACACATTTAGACAAAATTGAGTCACACGTATCGTCTAACGAAAACTGAATCTGAAATACCACATGAAAGGAACTGACCAGGTTGGAAAAACACCTCATTTTATTCTTTCACTTCAACCTTTTCGCTTTTCCACCTGGTCAGGATAAACAACCCTTTTTTTTATAAATCAATTTATAACTGAGAATAACATATCCAATTTTAATAAAGAAATCCATGTAAGAAAAACCATGAGGAAGAACAAGTGTGCAACACCTTGCTTGGATGACATTAGTCAAGTTTTAAGTTAGGGTTTGATCTGAATCTCTAATCCTTAATTCACCATAGACGTCTCTAATCCTTAATTCACCATAAAAGGAAAACGCAATACCTAGATAGCAAGCATACCACTTCGAGAACTTGTCTTGTATATTACACATAATGCCTAGAAACTTGGTCTAAATCATCATATTCAAAGCGATACTCATATTTATGATTTTGCTGTAGTTAGTTCCACCAAGCATACTACTTCCAGCACATGCACCACCAGACATTCCACCTGAGAACCCACCTTGCATATCTACGGCTCTTTGACATGAAGATGCTTTTTCTTCTCTGTGTCCGCATGTGCAGCCTACTGCATAACATGAAGAACGAATAAATAACATGTAACCAAAACAAATACAGAGATGATTATGTCTAATTGATTGAAAACTCGTATTGCCCAAAAACTACATTTTGTTTATTTAGTTTTTACCTTTTTATTACACGAGAGGCAAACCAACATATTCCAAAATATAATCAAAACTTAAGCTTATAGCCAAGCACATTGTTAAACAAAATATAATTGAAGTTGCTTGTACAAAAGCAACGACCATTAGTACCCTTTTACACAAAATAATCTGGCAATACCTTATTCAATGCGCCTTGCATCCATCTCTATACACTTTTGCATTGAGCACAATCCTGAAAAAGGAAGAAAAAAGTATAAACATTAATCCAAATGTAGTAAGCTTCAACATGTATATAACATGTCAGAAACAGAAAAATAAATAATAACTAATTAAATAACCTCTCAGGCAAATGGTTATTCAAGAGTAATAAATAAAATGATCATAAAAGAGCATTCTTGTATATTGGCAAATGGTTACTAAACTGAACGTTTGAAAGTTTATAAAACGATACAATTGGTTTAGTGACTGTTCTATATAAAACAACATAAATGATAGAAGTCTATAAATAACATAAGCATCATAGGAAAAACTCCATAATCCAGACTCCAACAATAATTTCATCAGGTAGAATAATTCATGTTAGTTCACCGGATCAGATCAGGCGTTACCAAGATCAACTGAAAATGTAAACATGCATATGCAGGTATACACAGAACTGTTGGTCGACCTAAACAGGTCATATGACCTGGATAGACTTTGGCGATACGGGTCGTATTGACGTTGGCATATATATTAAAATGAACACCTAAGTGTCTAATATAACAACAGCTAACACCTTAAACATGACCGCATATATAATTATTATACATCCACCCTAGCGATTATGGTTTAAAAAACAGTTGAGGCGCGCCTCAAGGCGATTCGGTATGAAATCGAGTCTGCAGGTATTTGGCACGTGCGCCTCATAAGGTTGAGGCGTTAAGGAAAGTGGCGCCTTAGAGGCGCCTCGGTTCGCCTTAAAGCGTAGGCCTTTGAAGCGAAGGGGAAACGCCTCGAGGCTCGTTTCCATTCTTTTAAACTTTGCAAGCTATGAATGTTTAGCTTAGTCTACATAGAAATTGCATACCATAGCAGTTCAATTTCCTTATTCATCTGCATCAGCTCCAACTACAAATACAGTGTACAAAGCATATCAGCTATCTCACATTCATTATTAATAATAAAATAACAACAATAATCATCATAACAACAATAATAATATTAAGTACTGCGTATAAACTACACCTGAACCAGGTATTTTAATTTTAGAAAATATATTTAAAATGCTTGACACAATGAAGCCAAACATATATTTACCATAGCACAATTCAAGTCAATGAAACTTTGTACAACTAGAGGCTAGGTCGATTGCACCAAAAGATACACAACTATGCACACCAAAATCCCAAGACTATAATATTCATCAATCAAAGGCTCAAAGTGTAAGAAAATATCTGACAGCCTATATACTGACATTGAAACCCTAACATAATGCTTACCTGCATATTCTTGAAGCAAAACGCAGAAACCATCTTCAATGGAAAATCAATCTCCAACTCAAAGAAACAACCATCATTGCTGACCTGAAAGGCTGAAACAAAGTTTGTATGCCACTATTACAGCTGCCACGTCGTTTCTTTCATGATTGGGTCTAAACCAACAACCTAAACCCTCTAGAAGCAAATGATTAAGTCGACCAATTTGAGGATGAGTGCTTGTGGTTTATGGTTCACCATGGCTGCTTTTGAGATCAAACACATTATCTGACCAGAAAAAGTAATTTCAATTTAGTAAACAGAATGTGAATTATTGTCTTATATTATTTCTATTTCAGTATTTACAAAATTATTATATATAATAGTTTCAAAAGTGCAGCTTGAACTATAAACCAAAACTAAGTCTAATTTTTTGCAATTATATAACTATTTTCATTATAAGGAAAAGACACTAAAGTCTATAAAAATATTCTTGATTCAAGTCTAATAAGTTTGTGTTTACCATGCGTGTTTGACTTATCAACCCGAGGGTTGTTCTCCAATTCGCCAGCAAACCTTTGCCTATGTACAAATTTGGAGCCAACCTTTCAATATCTGTAAGAACAAAAAACAAATAAATACATTGCAAATAATCTTGTCGCAACAGGATATAGTGTTCAATATTCGTAAGAATATATAAATTGCGGATAACATTTCAGTATCTATACTTTTATATGATAATAACAAATGGAGTATCCTTAACCCCATTATTTAGTAATCTTTTAGCAAAAAGAGGATAAAAGACATGAAGCCTCTGTATTTTTACTAAAGAAAACAACATATTTCACGTTCATCACAACAAAATAAGCCTCATTGTTGAAAAACTTCAAAAAGCATAATTGCAGACAAAATTTGTTGACAGCGTACCACCACATCAAACTACATTAAATTTGAATAGTAGACTTTTAACTTGACTACAATACATCTAGATGGACCTAACTATCTTTAGAACATCAAACCACAAACTGCATGAACATGCTGTAAATAATGATACCTATTTACCCCATTCAAGTTGTTTAACAGTGGATCCTTAAAGATTCAAAGTCAAATACATCCAGTCCAATTCTAATAAAGTCAAACAGATTAGTGCCTTTACAATTACCTCCAACTTAACAGTAGCAATGTCATGACACCAAAGCCTTATAGCTTCATTTGAATCATTCTTGTGTCGACCTTGTCCATACCCATTTCAAGACCTTTAGATACCTGTTATAATATTACTAGTGAGAAACCCGCGCGTTGCGGCGGGACAGTTAAACCGAACAAAAAATAGATGAAAAAACGTTAAATCACGTATATGCATGGCGGCGAGTTAACTTGCCATATTAAAAAAAATAAAAAGTTAAAAATCATCATAGAAAAAGCTACGTAAGTCGAAACCGTAACAAATTCACATAAAAAGGGAAATAAAAAACTAAAAAAACACTTTAAAGACTTATCCGCCTCTGCTTAGATGACTTGTACATTATGACACACAATTTTATTTTAAACGAAGCTTACATTGAAATGTATATAAAAATAGAACCAATAAAGGAAATTCTCCTTTCACTTTCTTCTAACACAAGATAATATTATCAAAAAACAATAAGTTTGACCCATTCATATAAAAGGATTTAAGGAAAAATATATAAGCACATTGTTCTATGAATAATAAAACTTTACGTTATTTAGTAGGGTAAGCTCGATAAGCTTACATTGAAATGTATATAAAAATAGAACCAATAAAGGAACTTCTCCTTTCACTTTCTTCTAACACAAGATAATATTATCAAAAAACAATAAGTTTGACCCATTCATATAAAAGGATTTAAGGAAAAATATATAAGCACATTGTTCTATTAATAATAAAACTTTACGTTATTTAGTAGGGTAAGCTCGATTTTGCTCTCAATATGCCAAGTTATTCATGAAGTAGATACTTCCTAAATGACCTAAATACCTAAAAGTTTAGTAACATTGTTATGAATAATAATAGATTAACTAACTTTTATAAAGTAACTAATTGTATACAAAAGATTATAATAAAACATATAGCATTATGAAAATTCTTTTTTACATGTTTTGTATTTAATATGTTTTGTAGAAATAAATGTCATGACCTATCATAAACATAACTCTTGATTTCATTTAGATTATTAAATATGATGCTTTAAAGACTAATTTGCCCTTAAAATTTAGTTATTATGTGCATTGTGTGTTGTATCATAAGCAAACTAACTTGTACTTCTTAAATTTTAAGAAGTCCTTGTCAAATGCTTTATAATATAGTATAGATTATTGAAGAGTTTAATAAAAAAAGTTATAAAATTATAAATTAGCATAGGAAGTAGGCAAAATAATTAGAGAAGCAAACTACATGTAAATAAAAAAAAAACCTCGGATGTCCAAAAGAGCTGCAATGACGACCATTAATATCTGATGCGGATCATCCAGTAGATATGTGAAAATCTACAAAAGGAAACTTATAAAAATTAAATCTAAAATGAAGAAAATGCCTTAAGAACAAATGGGTACTCACCAAAGGAAACTGAGGCGGTTACTACCAAACATCTACAATTGTTGTTGATCTTAGCCAAGAGATGGTGGTGGCGGTAGCGGCACTTGCTGCTGGTGCCGTGGTTGCAGATGGAGGAAGAAGAGAGAAGAAGGTAGTGAAAACACCAAAAAAGTCCTAAATTGGAACCAAGAGGTAGGAATATTCATAGATCTGGTAAAATCACCTTAATGTTCTTGAATCGCCAAGGGAAAGAGAAAGGGGCGCGGCGCAGATTAGGTTTTTGAAATGCTGGATATGATTTCTGGAAACCCTAATTTGATGTGAATGCGTGGTTTTTTTTTTTTTTGGAATAAAATGCTTGCACGTGGTGCATCATAAGTTGCACTCTTAAAATTTTAACTATGCAATGGTTTCTTGTACATAAAGCCTCAAGTATTGTACCATTGTAAAAAGACCATTTCTGCCCTTCATATATGCTTATTAATATAGTATATATATATATATATATATATATATATATATATAGGTATAGGTTCCTGTACAAAGTACAATTTTCGTACAAAGTGTGAGAAGTCTATGTAGTCATTGTGTTTTAAATTTTGGCTATGATGTTTTCGATTCCTTATGTATTGTATTATATAGCAAAACACCAAACGTAATAATTTAAAACATAATCAAATGTATTATAGACATGAAATTTAAAACACACTAATTAGTTTCTTCATACGGTGTTTTAGATTGCATGTGGAGAATACATTAATTAGTGTTTTAAATTGTTATGTTTTGTGTTTTTCTATACAATACTATGCCAATATAATATAAAACTCCATGCCTAAAATTTAAAACACAAGGTCTATATAGACTTCTCACACTTTGTACGAAAAATGCCTTTTGTAAAGGAACCTCACCCTATATAGGTGTGTGTATAAATATATATATATATATATATATATATATATATATATAATAAAGCGATTGGAGTGAGGACACATGTCTCTTGATGACACCATCCCCACCCTTGAATTCCCGTCAAACATTAGGTTATAAATAACCAAATTATTAATTTATAATGTTTATTATCTTTATTACTATCACTTTACTATATTTATCTTTATCTTTACTATTACTTTAGTATATAATAAATAAAAATCTTATAATTATCTCAATTCTTTCTCGTATGAAATAATATTATTAAATCATAGTTTCACGTTTATCTCCTATTCATTTAATATTTATTTTCTTAACTAATTCTTTTTATATTTCCGCTTATTAAAAATCATTTAATATTTAATTGATACAATCTCATGTAATATTAAATTTTTTAACCTAATAATAAATAAAAAATAAAAAATGTTATAACTCGTGTGATACACAAGTTCCTAATAATTTTTTTTTACACTAAATGACTTTAAATGGGAGTTCTGCTTTCATCCATAGAAGAATAAATCAAAACCAATCGTTTCTAAAAAACTTACACCTTTGAGACCACCGTTTTAATCATGCCCTGCAATGGTTGATTCTACCTCTTCTTCTCATCAAACATACATTTTCATTTTTATTCACATGATTAAATTTGTTGATTTCCTATATTATAGTACATTAATTTATATGCTACATCATAACATACATCTGGGATAGACAAATTTAATATGAAGTGACAGAATGTGTGTACCATAAAAGGAATAAGTCATTTTTTCAGCAACTTTTTTAAAGGATCAACACTCGATAACTCATAAAACCCACTTCTAATTTTATGTGTGAACATCTTGATCGAGTGAAGTCTCTGTACAACTTTATCACTTTATTAAGACATTTTAAAGTTGTGATGTGAACATGGAAAAAAAAGCAACTAAATTGGTATCAAATGATATGTTATGATGATAATTAATTTAAGAGGCGTGCATGGTGGGGGATTAGTTATATATCACTTATCAGCTATAGATTTACCCTGGTGTTTAAGAATCATAGGTTACATCTAACCGGTTTGGCAACCTTTGTAATCAATATTCTTAGCAACATCAATCAAAATACATAAAAAAAAATAGATTCTTACCAAACTGACTCCATCTGTGAATATATATGTAGTTAGTGGGTTCAAAAGTATATATATACTATGTTAACATTATTAGTGACTTGCCTAGACATGATTAATGAATTACCTAAACACATTGTGTTTTTTTTCTTCATAAACAAAAACCCACTAAAAATTGTGGGAGGAAGATAAGAAAAAGATAATAAAATGCTTGTTAATTTGTGTATTAAAAAAAAAAGTCGTGTATAAAAGTTACTAATCAACACCCATTCTTTTACTACTAGTAAAATATATATAGGGTAAAGATCAAATACATATAGTTTTTTTGTAAGAACTGTGAGAATCAAAGGGGGTAAAAAAAATTTATTTTTTTTTAGAATTTTTTTTTCCCATGTGCTTAAGCATTCTTTCTAGATAAATAATACAAAAAAAAATTAAATTTTTGTTTAGTGTAATTACGTCATTAAGGTAAATACATTAGTTTACACTAGAGTAATTATGTAATTACTCTAGACGTAATTACTCTACACCAATTTTTTTTTTTTTTTTTTTTTTTTTAGTTTTCAATACTATAATACATGTTTAACAATACGGGGAAAAAAATTTGAAAAAAAAATAAAAAAAAAAGACCCTCCTTTGATTCTCACAGTTATTACCAAAAAACCTATTTATACCGGATCTTTCCCCGATATATATAATCTACCAATACTTATAATACATTTACGGGTAACGAAAAAACAAAGTAAATGTTGCATGGAAATAACAAATAAGACAAGGTAAAACAAACTTTAAAAGTTTGTTCCACACCATTTTTAATTTAATCCGGTGGCTAACTACTTTTACATAAACTAACTATATTTACATTACCTTACTATAAGTAATAATATAACTCAACATCAAGTTTCCAATTTTCCAATCAAAGATATAACAAACCGTCACGCAATCATGCACTCCCCATTTTTTCTTAACCCGGCTCAGTCATGCATACATCATATATACACGTTAAAGTATGGGGTGTAAACGAGCGGATCTTAACGAGCTCAAGTCCGAGCCCAAGGCTAAAATAAGTTTGTTTAGTAAACGAGCCAAAACCCGAGCTTTGCTTATTGAGCTTCAACCGGTTCGCAAACCTAAACGCGCCCACAGTCTATATAACTTTTTTATTCGTATAATAATAATAATAATAATAATAATAATAATAATAATAATAATAATAATAATAACCATTTATAAATTATAAGATAATAACTAAATTATATATAAAATAATAAATATAACTAATATAAATTTGTTAATGAATAATAAACGAGACGAGCCTGAGCCGAGCTCAAGCTTGAAAATGTACTTACGAGTTGAGCCTTAGAAACAATGCTCGAATCGAATCGAACCGACTTTAAGCTCAAGCTTTCATAAGTTAAACGAACTCTCGTTTAACTCGACTCATTTGCACCCCCTACGTAAAAGTTAAGGAATTTTAACCATTTTGAAATCATATTTCTATTCACATTTCTCTTCATTAATTCATCATATAATAATCAAATTACATCTGGATAATGGGTAAGCGAGCAACAAGCTACGCCGCTATCCCTTTTTGAATCGCAAAGCCTATTCTACTAAATACAAATCCTTGGTTCCTCGGGCTGTGCGAGTCACTGTGGACCACCTTCTACACCGGCTCCAAAAAGCGAACTGCCTCAGAGGCTAGGGATCCAAAAGTGTCGAAGGCAAATGGACTCGTTAAGTTGTACTCAAACCTTCTTTGTTTCACTGTCTTCGCTAAACTTAAATTAGGCATTATATTGTTTTGAAAATTTTAAAAACGTTTAAAAAATTGAAGTTAAATGGCCTAGATTAAGGGGTTTATGGTTGATCTTATCTATAGAAGATCAGTAAGACTCGAGGGGGAGGTGATGACACCGGACATAGGCTAGGTAAAAGTCAACATCATCACAATGTATAGTCAATAGTCAATATTGGTCTTTGTATTAATGTATAGTCAATAGTCAATAATCAACATTCTAGTTAATAGCTAGCTTAATCTTCTCATTATGACTAGCTTTGTAATCAAGTATATAATGATAATTCAATCTCTCTAAAATTCAAGAGAGAATTCCTTGACTAATATGGTATCAGAGCTAAACCATCCTGGACCTTTCTCCTTCACTTCCTTCGTGCTCTTGCCTTCCTGTTCTATCTTTTTTTTTTCTGTCCTTTTTTTTTCCTGCGACTTCACCATGACCACCACCCCTTCCTCCTCTTCCACCACTACAACCGGAACCAAGCTTCCGATGGCCACCATCATGCACATGATAACTCTCAAACTCTCCTCCTCTAACTACCTTTATTGGCACAATCAAATGCTTCCCTTACTCTCAAACCAAGAACTCAATGGCTATGTCGATGGTTCTATCCCTTCTCCACCGAAAACCATTCTTGTCGAGTCCAAAGAACAACCCAATCCTGATTACTCGGCTTAGTTTCTCAATGATCAACAAGCCATCCTTACCCTCAATGCCTCACTTACCGAAGAGGCGGTGGACGAAATACCCGGTCTTTCCACCTCTCACCAAATCTGGGCAGCTCTCAAAGCGGCGTATAGCAACACCTCTTTAGAAAGGATGCACTTGCTTCATGATACCCTTCGCCAACTTACCATAGGGTCCTCCACCATTGCCGAATATGGGCGAAAGTTCAAATCCATTTGTGATCAACTTTTGGCCATTGGCCACCCCGTCGATGATACGGACAAAACCCATTGGTTCTTATGCGGTCTTGGATCCACTTTTGAAAGTTGGTAAACCGCTATTCGAACTACTCATTCCTCCTTGCCTTTCCGTGATTTATTGACAAAAGCGGAAAGTCAAGAACAATTCCTTGCTTCCCTTTACCCGCCCACCCCTCCACCGGTTGCCTTTGTTGCCCAAAATCGTTCTTCTGGCTCCTCACACAATCGGCCCAAATCTGGATCCTCTGGATCCGGGTCGTATACCCGAGGGAACAATCAAAACAACTCGGCCAAAGGAACCCGTAGGCCACCTCACTGTCAGTTGTGTCGCACCAATGGACATTATCCAAAACTCTCATCCTTCGTTGCATCCACTTCTGGCAACGAAGACCTTGCCTGCGCATTCCATGCTCAATGTCACGTTTCAAATGAGGACCATCTCGATTGGACCTCCGACACGGGGGCAGATCTCCACATGACTGACGAAACCGATAACCTAACCTCCTTTACTCCTTACATAGGAACCTCTTCCGTTACCTTTGGTAATGGACACTCTTTACCAATTACTCATAAAGGACGTGTAACCATTAACAAACACGTTAAACTAAATGATGTTTTGATAGTTCCTTCTTTAACTAGAAATCTCTGTCCTATTAGCAAGTTGACAAATGATTATCCCGTTGATATTCTTTTCTCTAATTCGTTTTTTGTGATCCAGGACTGGAAAACACGCCAACCTCTCGTGGATGGTCGGTGTGAAAACGGTCTTAATGTTCAAACACAACTCTCACGCAAAATAAAAGTTGCGTCTAGTTCAAACACAACTCCGATGGCGGTACGGAATTTAAAAATAAAATTGTTCAAAAACTCTTTGAAGAAAATGGCACATTTCACCGATTTTCATGTCCGTACACCGCTCCACAAAATGGACGTGTCGAAAGAAAACACCGTCACATTGTAGAAATGGGTCTCACCATGCTTTTTCACGCAAATGTTCCTATCTCTCATTGGGTCGATGCTTTTAGTTCGGCCACATACATCATCAATCGCTTGCCCACCAAGGTTCTACACCACAAATCACCTTTTGAAATGCTATTCTCCGTCACACCCAAATATACAAATTTTTGTGTCTTTGGGTGTTGTGTGTATCCATACCTACGTGACTATGCACCTCATAAACTTGCACCGCGTAGTATCCCTTGTATTTTTCTAGGCTATGCCCCGCAATACAAAGGATACAAATGCTTTGATCCTGCATCATCACGGACGTATGTAACCCGGCATGCTCGATTTGATGAAACTTGTTTCCCATTTGTGCGTGACTCGTCCTACACCAACTTAACCAAACTTTTTATTTCTACCTTCCATGAACCAACTTCCTTTTCTCCCACTCAAAGCCATAACTCTAAACCACAACCTACTCCACCATCATCATCACCCATTCCTGTTACACCTTGCACCTTGTGCAAAGACGATTCCACCACGCCCGAAAATCAACCACCATCACCCAAACCATCATCCACGGCCTTACCCAATCCCAACTCAACCAATAATACCTCTACAACAAACACCACACCATCCAACATCATCCCATCCTCTTCATCTTCTCATACCAATCACTCGGCCCATCCCCTCAGGCCGAACCCTCGGCTCAAACTCCTCTCGAACCTTCTCACCCTATGGTGACTCGTTCCAAAGTTGGAACCTTCAAACCCAATCCAAGACACACATCTTACCTTGCCAATGCCATGCATTCTTGCTTACATGCAGCCCTCCTCACCAATACCATTCCAAAAGGGTTTATAAGTGCATCAAAACATCCACATTGGATGCTTGCTATGCAAGATGAACATAAAGCTCTTCATCGGAATCAAACGTGGATCCTTGTGCCACGCCCATCCTCCACAAATGTTGTTGGTTCCAAGTGGGTGTTTCGAACTAAATACCATTCTGATGGTTCTCTTGATCGGCATAAAGCAAGACTTGTTGCTCAAGGGTTTACTTATATTCCCAGTCTGGACTTTAACCATACATTTAGTCCCGTTGTCAAAGCATCTACTATTCGCATTGTTCTCGCACTAGCAGTCATCAACAATTGGTCCTTAAACCAACTCGATGTGAACAATGGCTTTCTCAATGGGCAACTTTCTGAAACCGTATATATGGAGCAACCTCCCGGGTTTGTGGATTCTAAATTTCCTCACCATGTTTGCAAACTTAACAAGGCGCTCTATGGTCTTGAACAAGCTCCAAGAGCTTGGTTTCAACGACTTAGCTCTTTTCTCATTTCTTACGGTTTCAAATGTACTCGTGCTGATCCTTCACTCTTCATCTTTCACAGTGACAATTCCATCATGTACCTTCTTGTGTATGTAGACGACCTAATTCTTACGGGAGACAACAACTCTCTAATCGAAACCTTCACCAATCGTCTATATCAAGAATTCGCCATCAAAAACTTAGGCTCTCTTAACTACTTCCTTGGTCTAGAAGTTGTTCATGACACCAAAAGCCTTTTTCTCACACAAACTAAATATGCTCATGAAATCCTTACTTGCGCTGGGTTAACCGACGCTAAACCTGTCCCATCCCCTCTCCACATCCGATACGTTCACCAAAGATGGCACTCCTTATTCCGACCCCACTCACTATCGCTCCATCGTTGGTACGCTTCAATACCTAACCATCACTCGACCTGATTTATCGTATGCCGTTAATCAAGCTTGCCAACACCTACACTCACCCACCGAAAAACATTTCCAATTGGTTAAGCGGATACTACGTTATGTCAAGGGAACTATCTCTCACGGTTTACTATTTACGCGTCCCACGACGCCTTCAATCTTAGGTTACTCGGATGCGGATTGGGCACGATGCATTGAAACACGACGTTCAACTTATGGCTACTCAATTTTCTTAGGAGGCAACTTAGTTTCCTGGAGCGCTAAGAAACTACCAACCGCAGCACGATCAAGCCGTGAATCCGAGTACAGGGCAATGGCAAATGCGGCAGCCAAAATCGTTTGGATTACCCATCTTTTGCAGGAACTTCATGCTCTTCCACCGACCCGGCCAACACTTCTACGCGACAACAAGAGTGCATTATTTATGAGTCAAAATCCAATTTCTCACAAACGTGCTAAGCACATCGACTCGGATTATCACTTAGTACGAGAATTAGTTATGTCAGGAAAATTACACACCAAGTTTTACAAAGAGTTTGCCACGACCTCTCTTCGAGCACTTTCGAGACTTACTACGTATTCAACCACCGCCGTTTCACTTGCAGGGGGATAAAAGTCCACATCATCACAATGTATAGCCAATAGTCAATGGTCTTTGTATTAATGTATAATCAATAGTCAATAATCAATAATCAACATTCTAGTTAATAGCTAGCTTAATCTTCTCATTATGAATATCTTTGTAATCAAGTATATAATGATAATTCAATCTCTCTAAAATTCAAGAGATAATTCCTTGACTAATACTAGGACTTGGGAGAGGACTCAGAAGACTAGGAAGGACTAAAGACATGAAACTAGGGCTGCAAACGAACTGAACGAACACGAACAAAGCCTTGTTCGTGTTCATTTGTTAAGAAAATCAAGTGTTCACGAACAGTCCATGAACACTTGCCGAACGATATATTCTGTTCGTGTTCGTTCATTAAGAAAACACTTGTGTTCGTGTTCGTTTGTTAATTTTGTTCATGAACGCACACGAACATTATGAACACAAACAACTATTCATGAACACTAACGAACACAAAGAAATGTTCGTGAACAAAAATAAACATAAACAGACAGATATTAACTTTGGAATAAGATATAATTCTTAAGACATCAGCATCAGCTAGATACACCCACAATATAACTAAATTATCCAAACATACTTAGTACTTAACATAATATTGCTAACCATGATAAAGTAGTGTTTCAAAAAACTAAGTTCGCATCGGGGGTGAATGGAGGAGGGCATTGGAGTGCATGACGGAGGGCGTCAATGCTGAAAGGTAGAAACATATAATAAGTTTGGATACTAAAAGTAGGTTTATTGATCTCATGTAGTCATATATTTACCTCACACATATTATTTATTTATTGGGTAAAATAAATACATAAATGAATGGTTCATTTATTAAACAAACGAACACAAACGAACTTCCCGTTGAAAGTTCAGTTCGTTTGCAGCCCTACTTGTAACTGGAGAGATTAAAGAGAGAAGTATAAGAACATGATTTTATTTCTTTTCAATGATGCTTTACAAATAAGGGAAAATCTTTTTTTTAATAGGCCAAGGAAAGGCTATATTACATCATCCATGACATTATAGACCAATAATACATAAGTAAAATATTTGGAACATCACACAAACATGACATAATGCTTACATCAATTTAAGGGTGATTAAAGCCTAACTTATTCCTAAGCACACTATTACCACACTACCACACTTATTAATACAATATTAAACATAACGGTGCCCGTTAATTCTTCTTCGACAGATTAACAAACTCCACTATGAATTGTGGCGGGTTCTGGTGGAATGGGTCATCATCTGGTACTGGATCAAACTAATTTTCCCTTCTTGGGGCTTTTGACAGTTCTATCATAAGTGGGTGTGTAAATTGTGGAATTATTTGGAAGTAGTCTATCATAGCTCTTCCCATTCTTTTGCTTATTTGTCGTCTTCAGCCCATATGTCTACTTCATTTAAGAGATCTGGTGGAATATCTTTGATGTTTCGGGGGGTTGCTTTTGCTAACTCCATGCGAGTCTCTAACCAATCATTACGCTAATTAAGCTTGTAGTAGAATTTTGTTGGCTTTGTGTCATGCCAGGCATGAATGATCGATTGTGAGATTGAGTTTTTTCACCTGAAGGCTGGGTTTATAGACCAATACCATACAATGCTTTTGGGGGATGCCTTCGTAAGTTCCATCCACTCACCGACGGGGAGAAACCATTTTAAAAATTTAAGAGTATTTTGTTTTTCTCCTGGGAAATGTCCTAGCTCATATTCGATCGGGTAGGCGAGTAGTTTGCTGGAATGAATGGACATGGCTATGACAAAGGTTTCAGAAAGATACCATAAGAAAGCGAGTGCTTCTTTGGGTAGTTTGTAGAAGTTTTTTTTTTTTATACAAAAGACATTCAGGAAAGGGTAGTCTGGGTGGAACTTGATGCCTTCCATAAGCGAATCATAGGTTTTAAGGGCGAGGGTGAGGAATGTTTTGTTGTTTAAGAGGGACTCATCAGTGATGTCATTTTCTGTTATTTCTTCAAAAACTTCTTTAGGGAGATTGCCCTTCTTTTGGGATAGTGGGGTTGTATTAGAGGTAGTCATTATATGAAGGTTGTGTTGGGTTGTGTGGTTCATTCCAATCCTTGGGCCGCTGTTTATATAGGCATTTTCGGACATGAGTCCTGTAATAATTTGAACAATAGAGTCCAATGCTTTTGTAGCAAGGGGCATCTTGAATTGTTGCTTTCTTAAGAAGGATGGAATATGTAACAGAGAACTGTGGTTGATTTGATGGGCTTGGACTATCTCTTTTCTGTCCACCGAGCTTTCTTTGGGATAATCATGGCCTGATTTTGGATGCATGTTCTATTGATAACCACACCTGGTTTTATTTTTTGAAAGATGGTTTGATGGTGATGCCATGTCAACTGTTTCTGCAGGTGCGTTTGTTTGGCACGCCAGGCTGTTTTCTATAGGGGTAAGGATACCCTATTCAGTAGAGAATCTTTCACGCGAGCTACTGAGCCAATGCACTGTTGATTTTCCTTTTGTGACTTTACTTATTTTGGGTTTCTGAAAGTGATTCTGGTTCAAAAGGTGATATCATGTAGATTGGCTCCTGATAAGACGAAGAAAAGAAACAAGATAATATAGAATCCTAACCCAGATCCTAGTCCTAAGCATATCAACATGGTAAAAGCTCTTGCACGTAAAATAGATGTACCAACGTCAATTGTGAAGGTTCATCTACTTACTAGTACATATGCAAAGCCCATCTCATTCATGGCATTGTTCATTCATGGCATTGTTTGTTACATGATCTGCAGCAAGCCTCCTAAACCCAGCTATTCTCCCAGAAGAATACTGGAAATCCCATAGCTAACATTTTGTTGCTGTAAATGGAGAAACCTTTACGACAAACAAAATATGTGTTCCAATAGACTTATGACTCTTCCCAACTTGCACGGTCAAGCACAGATTCATAGGGTCAGATAACCATGGTAAAGCTCTTCTAATAGGATTTGATATCCTATACTGATTGGGGGATCTACGATATGGAAAATAAGGTCTAAGGTACAAGAAATTTGTCAACCCATGGAGTACTGTTAGACGGCTTTATATGATCTCACCCCTTCCTATTGAAGTTGTTAAAGCCAAAATTGTCCAAACCTCATGTGCCTCCATCCATTCTGAATTCCTCACTAAACATAAGTTTCCTTTGTGGCTAAACCCATAGTTCTAAATGAAGACATTAATCCTACAAAAACCAGTCATCCAGGAATGAATCCTGAACACACTCAACTTGCAATACAAGAATGTTCAGAATTATGTCTCAAGACCTCATTGAACCAACAACCTCCCAATGGGCATGTGAAGCGTTCTATTTCAATAAACGAAGCGAACAAGTCCAAGGAAAGCTAAGATTAGTGATTAACTACCAACCACTAACCACTTCTTGGCAGATTATAAATTCCCACTACCACAATGGTCATTATTCCAGTCTCTGGTAAATGCAAAGGTCTTGTCAAAGTTTGATCTTAAAGCCGGTTTCTGGCAACTAGGCATCAAACCAAATGATAAGCATAAGACGGCCTTTTGCATTCCCAATCATCATTACCAATGGAAGGTAATGTCCTTCGGTTTGAAAAATGCACCATCAGTCTTTCAAAAGGCGATGGTACGCGTATTTGAACCAATACTCAGTAATGCCTTGATTTACATAGACGATATTCTCATGTTCTCTGAAAATGAAGAATCCCATGTAGAACTCTTTGAAACGTTCCATTCAATAGTCCAACAATATGGAATTATGCTTTCGGAGAAAAAATAATGGAAGTTGGTGTTAGCACCATCGATTTTCTTGGGATGAAGATCGCTGATGGAAAGTACCAACCACAGCCAGACATTGCAAGAGAATCACACCAGTTCCTAGATAAGTTGACGTCACAAAAGGAAATGAAACAGTTCCTTGGATTAGTCAATTATAGGGCAGATTTTCTGCCAAAACTATCAAACCACACAGTGCACTTGTTCCCTATGCTGAAAAAGAATCCACCAGCGTGGTCTGAAAGACAAACACAAGATGTCATGGAAATAAAGCAACTTTCTGATAGGATGCCACCATTAAAGATTCCTGCACCAAAAGACAAAGGAATCCTTCAGACCAATGTTGTAAAACAAGGTCTCGAACGCCGAGTACTCCCCGAGTAATCACTATAAGGTAGGCTGTCGAGGCCCAAGTACTCTAGACCTAGGCCGAGTAGTCCCCGGGTACTCTCTGACTAGGCCGAGAACTCCCCGAGTACTCCCAACTCCGACTAGGGAACGCCTAGCGACTTTTGCAACATTGCTTCAAACAGACGAAAGTGGAGCATTGGGTAGAAGTCCTACTTGCAGAAGACAACCAATGAAGCAGAACAATTTGTGGCTACAAAAGTGGCGTGTTTAAAGAATCAGAAAGCACTGTCACTCTACTTTTAAAGAAATCCTAGCCGTTAAAAGAGGGATATAAAAATTCCAATTCCACTTGATTGGACATGACTTTCTAATAGAAATGGGCATGTCATCATTTCCAAAGATGTTACAATTCAAAACAAAGATGCTCCCGGGATCACAATTACTATTGTGGGCGAATTGGTTCTCCTAGTAGAAGTTCACTGTCAAACACATAAAAGAAAAAGAAAATATCTTTGTAAATTTCTTGTCCAGGCCAATGGCCTATAAAAGCAAGGATGCCCAAATGGTCCAACACCACCACATCCGACACCCACATATTCTCCCAACAATATTCATGTTGGACAACGCCTCATCAAGCACCATGGGAGAAGTCTTACTCTACCATGAGTTCAAAACCAAGAAGATCCCAAAAGAAATCATAAAAGAAATTGCTGATCGAACCTTTAAAGAGAAAGCCCAACTGAACTACAAGACATTCCTGACAATTACTATAAAAACCCAAGGTTTGTTCATGAAAGTTCTTGCAATACACCCTGAATACCGACTCTCAATATTTTCCACATCCATGATCTATACAACCTACCAAAAGAAGCCCTGTGTTTTTTCTGGTATCTTTTTTAATCCTACAACATTGCAATGACTTTCAACTCACCAAAATTACTCCAATAGTTAATTGATTGCCAATTTGAGGACCTCCCCAAAGAAAGGAAGCATACTCTTACATTGCTTCAATGGTTCTTACCGCTCCACCAAAGGACTGGATAACTGACATCCTCCTCTAAAAAATACTATCTTGTAATATTCCGAAAGCCATGCGGTTACATACCCCTACAGTAATCAGCAAAGGATAGTCATCCATTTTCCATGCCCCTTACTGCTTCATCCACGGTTGGTATGAAGGAAAGCCATCAAGACCTTCTTACATGAGGACCCATCCCAAAGAATGGGAAGAAATCCGCAGATGTTTGGCTCTTGCAAATGGATACTCCCCGGACGATATCCCTCAACATATCTTGTTTGGTATGATGCGCTGGCCAGCTAAGAACCCTCAAGTAAAGATATGGGAAGAAGCTGAAAAATATTATCTTAGAAGCCATCTTGAAGATTACTCAAGCCCATACTTCAACCCGTATGAAGTTGAATCCTCACACCCAGACTCTCGTTGGAAATGAAAAAGAATTAACGGGCTCCGTTATGTTTTATATCATATTAATAAGTGTGCTAGTGTGCTAATAGTGTGCTGAAGGGATATGGTACAAAACGCTGGTAAAAATCACACGCTAGTACCACCATAACACAAAATCAACTCCAACATAGCCGCCTCATGACCAAACGGACGTATGCCTACCCGCCCGTTTTACGTCAGCGGACCACTATGCGTCCATGACGAGACGGACGCATGCCAACCCGCCCGTTTTACGTCAGCAGACCACCATGCGTCCATGATGAGATGGACGCATGCTGTCCCACCCATTTTACGTCGACGTCGGACAAAGCTTCCCCAGCAAGATAAGCAAGATCCACTTGCTGAAAGATTCCTTACAGGGCAGCATCGAGACACACGCCTCGGTACAGTGCTGCCCTGGACAACTGTTCCTGACGCAACCGACTGCCCGTCAGAGTTCTCAGCCAATCAAAGGCTGCGCCCAGCCTAACGCTCATAAAGGACGATGACGTGGCAGCTCCCCAGCCAAGATATCTTTCTGACAGAAGACTTTCTCAACTCCCACTTGTCTCAGGTTCTAGACAGAGGGATGATTACCCGCCACCCAAGAGTAGCCAACAGGTGGACGCCACGTGTCCGCCGACCATCAATGTCCATTCAACGGACTCCACGTGTATCTTCCTTCGGACGGGAACATCCCCCTTTTGCCTCTTTTTTTATCAAACCCACTTACACCAATGGGTTTGAGGACTTCGGCCGGAAACCTAGAGACACCTCTACTTGGGCCGGGCCCCACAAAGGGTAGAGGATGGGCTGAGGAAGTCGAACGTCGAGGTACTATAGAAGGAGGAGTCCCTTCTACTTTTATTGGCATCCGATATTCACTTAGACTTCCATTAAAAATACTACGAGCTCCTCGTACCTTTTTCAACCCCTTGTTTATTATACTAACGATTAGAGGCTCGGCTATTCTAATCTGTAGTCTCTTAAACTCCTTGGTCTTGTCCTCAGACCTACACATTTTTATAAACACATACCTTTATAAAAACCCCGTAGAATCACTACCAAGATCAACGTCAATCCAGTGATCTAGGATTTGTGTTTCTTCATTGGAGCCATCCGTGGCCTTACCACAACAAATCTCTTATAAAACTGCTTTGATCTGCCATTCTTTCCAACAAAAAATAACAAACTCACCACCCAAGGTCCATACTCCATCCGGGGTTGTCGAAGACATCACTGACATTACTCCAGGACCATACACAACAGCGGGTGACAATGACGACAACCAAGACAACGTTGTTATCATCCCTCGAGCAATAGACTTTCAAGCTGGCGAACCAGCACCTCCCACTCAAAAGGAGATAGATGCTCTAAACAACGAATGGTACGAATGCCAAAAACAACTCCTAGACGCTCAGCTTGAACGTCACGGGATAACCTGCAAAGCCATCATGGAATCCTCCTCCAAAAGACCCACCAGAACACTGGTTGCCGCCCATCACGGGGAAGGTCAAGAAAAACCCCCTAGTGACCAGCCTGTGCAGTGCATAACCAGTTCGATGACGAAGATTATGACGAAAGTTCATGGGAGGAGGATGCATCCAAGGACTATAATCGTACTGCATACTACCGCCAGGAACGGTTAAACAGGTTCAACAACGATGCAACCACCAACCTGTCGCTCCCTTACAGGCCAACGGCCTTCGCTGACAAGTCTAAATTCCCCAGACGCATCTCGGAAGCCCCGATACCACCTAGACAGCGCCTCCCGGCCAACATCAAGCTATATGATGGTCTAACAGACCCAGATGATCATCTGGGAATATTCAATCAAGCAGGGGCCGTCATAGGCTGGACCTTACCCGAATGGTGCCATATGTTTGCACAAACACTAAAAGGCGTGGCACGGGTATGGTTCGAGGACCTCCCCACTGGAAGCATCGACAGCTACGAACAGCTGATCGAAAAGTTCTCTCTCCACTTCAGCCAACAACGTCGCCACAAACGCGACAAAACTCAAATCCATCTCTACAAACGCAAAGACACAAAACCGTTGGAAGACTTCATTGTTCGATTCAACAAAGAAGCACTCCAACTAGGAACCGGGGACGAGGCAACTCGAACCTCCTTCCTAGAAAACGTCAACAACGACAACCTACAAAACACCCTCCAGGGCAAAGATGGCATCCCAGATTCTTGGGAGGAGGTTGTCCGAATCTCCAAACTATACGTTGGAAACCAAAAAAACAATCCGTGCAAATCAGCGTGGAAACACCAGCAACTAGGGCTGCAAACGAACTGAACTTTCAGCGAACACTTCATGAACCGTTTGGCGGGAAGTTCGTTCATGTTCATTTGTTTAATAAATGAACGAACACGAAAAAAAAATTATGTTCGTTTAGTTAAACGAACAAACATGAACAGAGGTCGCGTTCGTTCGTTTATGTTCGTGAATGAACGTGTTCGTTTCTGTTCTATAGTCTAGTAAGGTTTTTAATTTTTATACTTTTTTATATTCTTTTATTTTTATTTATTTTAATGTATGTGTATTCGATGTTATTCAAAAGTTAATATATGTCCGTTTGTGTTTGGTTCTGTTCATGAACACTTCTTTGTGTTCATGAACACTCTTTGTGTTCATTAATGTCTGTTTATGTTCGTATGCGTTCATGAGCAAAGCGAACACGAATATGAGTGTTTTCTTAACAAACGAACACGAACAGAAAATCTCGTTCGGTAAGTGTTCATGAACTGTTCGTGAACACATAATTTTCTTAACAAACGAACACGAACAAGGCCTTGTTCGTGTTCGTTCGGTTCGTTTGTAGCCCTACGAGCAACAAACGCAACCGCAACAATAACCGCTCGTCCGTCTGGAACCGCATTTCTGGCTCCACCGATGAAGGAAGATACTCCACTTCGGGCGATGCTTGGAACCTCATCGGCAACAAACAAACGCGCGACCAGTGCAGCAGCGGCCGTCGCAATCAAGGTTGGACTCCCCTCACCAAGACACCATCCCACGTACTATCTCAAGTACTTACAACCGGAGAGGTAACGTTTAAACTCCCAAAACCCATGGGAAATAAACGCAAAAATGTCGATACCACCATATTTTGTGATTTTCACAAAGATGTGGGCCACGATACGGACAACTGCTACAGCCTCAAAATGGAAATAGAGGCTGCCCTTTACTCAGGCAAACTCACCAATCTCATCAAGAACATGCGCGCAGGTGCACGCAGAACTGAAGAACCTCCAAGACCAATCAAGGACATTAAAACACATCACGTCCGAGGCACCTACAGCAGACATTTCACATGGCGCGCAACAACAAACGCAAGGTAAACCCTAATAGCGTCGCCACAACATCTCACCAACCAGACGCCGCCATTTCTGCATACTGGAAGGAGACCCAAGTCATCCTCCCGACGATACCAGGAGGCGCAAATTCAACAACCCCACTCATAATCACAACATTATTTGGTCACCATCGAACATACAAAATGATGTGCGACGGTGGAAGCAGTTTCGTTATCATGTACCAACAATGCTTTGACCATCTTGACGACGAAGACAAAGCGCGTCTTCATCCAGACGCACCCAATGCAGTCTTCTTCAATGAAGTTATTCATCCCCTTAAATGTTTGATTTCACCGTCACACTTGACGATGGGACCCACACGAGTTCGGAGACTTGTACATTCCATGTCATCCTAGCCAACTCCTCATACAACATCTTGTTCGGAAGGCAAGGGTTAGCAAACTTCAATAGCACGGCATCGACCCCCCACCAGACTATGGGTTTTCCAACCACCACGGGGGTCGCATACATTAGAGGCAACCAAGAATGCCTCATGACAACTGAGTCAGCGGCTGCAACCCCACCATCCAAATCAGCTGCTGTAGAAAACGAAAAATGGGTACTCAACCCCATCTTCCCAGAACAAACCATCACTCTGGGATCAACTCTGTCCCCACAGGTACACATTCACCTGAAACAATTTCTAGTAACAAATAAATACATCTTCGCCTGGCAATCATCCGACATGATCGACGTCCCAAGAGATATAGCGGAATATCGCTTGAACACCTACAAGGACGCATGACCAGTCGCCCAGAAAAAGAGCCCATTGGGGACTAACAGAGTCAAATCCACGAACAAATAGGTTGATGACCTACTCGAAGCCGGCATCATCAAACGATGTAATCATCAAACATGGATGGCAACCCCAGTAATGGTCCTAAAAAAGAACGGATTCTGGCGCATGTGCGTCGACTACTAGGATCTTTACAAAGCATGTCCAAAGGACCACTACCCACTACCAGAGATCGACCTAAAGGTAGACTCCCTAGCGCCATTTAAATTTAAATGTTTCCTCGATGCTTATAGAGGATACCATCAAATCCAAATGGCCTATGAAGACGAAGACAGAACCGCCTTCAGGACGGACAGAGGAGTTTACTACTATACCAAAATGCCATTTGGTCTTAAAAATGCAGGCGCAACATACCAGTGCCTAATGGACCAGGCCTTTATCAACCAGATCGGCGTCAGCTTGGAAGTATACGTCGACGATCTGGTCATCAAAAGCTACGAAGAGGACACCATGCTACTGGATATACAGCGCACATTTGATCAGCTGTGCGACATCAAAAATCCAGGCATGTGTTCCTTCGGAACCGAAGAAGGGAAATTCCTGGGTGTAATCGTCACCAACGGGGGCTTGAAACCAAATCTAGAAAAAGTGCAAGCCATCCAACGCAAGCCATCCCCCAACTCAATCAAAGATGTTCAGACACTCATGGGCTGCCTAGTAGCCCTCAACCGCTTCTTGTCAAATTATGCATCTAAATCTTTCCCTTTCGTTCATACATTCCACAATGTACTAAAAAAGACATAGTTCCGCTCGACCCCAGAGGCGGAAGTGGCTTTTCGTGAAATGAAACAGTGTTTAACCTATATACCGACTCTTACAGCGCCTCTACGAAAAGAACCACTAACACTATACCTATCCGCCTCCAACACCGCGATAGGCGCAGTTCTTCTGGTCGAGCGCAACAAGGTACAAACTCCAATTTACTATATCAGCCACACACTTGCCGACGCAGAAACAAGGTACTCCACTATGGAAAAACTTGTTCTAGCACTTGTACATGCGTCCAGGCGTCTTCGATGATATTTTCAGGGACATCCAATCCATGTCCTTACAAACTATAGAATCAACACCGTTCTATCCAAACTAGAACTGTCTGGCCGCCTAGCCAAATGGGCAATCGAGCTGGGCGCCAATACCATCATTTACAAGCCAAGACCAGTAATTAAAGGGCAAGTTCTTGCAGACTTCATTACTGAAATCCCATCAGAAAACATAGAAGAATGCCAAAACGAACAAGACCCTAAACCCGTACCGGATTCCCGCGTAACATGGTCGCTTTTAACCGAAAGAGCGTCCAAAGAACAGGGCGCCAGCGCAGGTATGCGCCTGGTCAGCCCCAACAACACAGAATTCACATACGCCGTACATCTTGAATTCCTAAGTACAAATAACGAAGCTGAGTACGAAGCATTCCACGCAGGCCTTCGCCAGGCGGACAAGATGGGCGCTAGACATCTCAACACCCACGTAGACTTGTATGGGCGTAGGATCGTCTAAACAACAAAGATAATGATCAAACAAGTTCAATTCAGGTGCGGAATCCCTGAATTGATCACAAAATGATAATAAAACTAGCAAAACACAGAAATCGTCATAAACATATTCAATTCATTCACTTTGATAATCAATTACACTTGAAAATGTAGTTTATAATGATAAAACACTTTTACAGACTCAATAAGATAACCTAGGGAGAACACACACAGGGAGGGAAAACAAAATGACCAAAAGTTTCATTTCAAAAACTGATTCGACCTTATATAGACCTGCACATTCGCCTAATTGAGTTGGTCGAATGTGCAGGTTGACATGGGCGAACCAAGACATACATAAATCTAAATTCTTCCTTCGACCTCCCTGTCTACCTTCGACCCTTAGCTTCTACCTTCGACCGTTCATTCTTCATTCGACCACACAAAAAGCCACCTTCGACCATACGATTAAAAACAAAACTTTTGTAATCCGCAATCCAATAGCATTAGTCGCATTATATGCATCTACAAGACTCAATGCTGATAGCATGCCACATCAACCGTATCTATGACGCCAAGGATCCAGTAATGGCCCTATACGTTGAACAAGCCAAGCTTCTCCTAAAACGATTCACAACTTGCACGGTCGTTCACATTAACCGTAGCGGAAACAAAGAAGCAGACACTCTTAGTAAAATGGCTTCCACAACTTGGCCACACATGGCCAAAGAGGTACGCATTGAAACTCTCGCCCAACCATCGGTACCCATTAGGCAGGTCAACGTAAGACAAGTCATACCTAGCAACCGGAACCCTACCCGCCCAAAAGGAGAAAGCCAGAAAAATCCAGTACAAATCGGAGCATTACCAACTAATGAATGGTATCCTTTACCGATGCTCCTACCTAGGCCCCCCTTAAGGTGCGTAGATTCCGCAAACGCCTCTTTCCTTATCAAAGAAATCCACAAAGGAATATGCGGAATACACGTAGGCCCAAGAATGGTCGTGGCAAAAATTATGAACGTAGGGTACTATTGGCCAGGCATGCACCAGGACAAAGTCAAAATCCTGCGCACATGCTTCAACTGCCAACAACACGCCCCCAACACTCTGTGTCCAAAGAACGACCTGGTACCAGTCACAGTAGATTGGCTATTCCAAAAATAGGCCATCGACCTTGTCGGCCCATTCCCAATGGCCCCAGGAAAAATACAATATATAATAGTCAATGTCGATTGCTTCACAAAGTTGGTAGAAGCCAAGCCATTAGCAACAATTAATGCAAAGCACGTCAAGAAGTTCATCTGGGAATTCATTATCTGCCGCTTCAGATTACCCATGGAAGTTGTCACCAACAAAGGAACTCAGTTTGCTGACAAAGAAAAAAGCATGGTTAACCCAAATAGGCGTCAATCAGATCTTCACATCTGTCGGGCACCCCCAAGGGAATGGTCTGTTCGAACGCATCAACAGATCACTCGTCGAAGGAATCAAAACCCGTCTGGGCTCAAAACAGACGGGCTGGATATATGAACTCCCACACGTATTATGGACGCATCGCACCCTAATAAAGACAAGCACTGGCGAGAAGCCATTCCGCCTAACTTATGGTTTTGAAGCAGTCATCCCCACAGAGATTAGCTTTCCATCACCAAGAGTTCTCAACATGATGCAAACAGACATTCACAAGGAGCTACGCCTCAACCTAGATCTACTAGACAAAAGATGAGAAGGGGTAGCAATACGAGAAGCCAACTACAAAATGCAACTCGAGCGCTACTACAACACCAAGGCTAAGGCATGCACATTCGACATTGGGGACTACGTCCTAAGAGATACAATGCATCTCATTCTGAGCGTCCAAAAAAACTTGCGCCAAACTGGGAAGGCCCCTACTAAATTCAGCAAGTACTAGGAAAGGGCGCTACGCACTAGGAAGACTCGATGGCACACCCATACCGAGATCATGGAATGTAGCGCAACTGCGCACTTGTTACTTGTAATTTTACAAACCCTCTAAAATACTATCTACCCAGCCGTTTAAGCAAACTACAAATTCTTAAATGCCAACTGAAATATTTACATCAATAGTACAAAATAGAAAAACCTACTAAGGAGGCTCATGCGCCGTCCCCGAACTTCCTAGACCAGCCGCCTTGGCGGCCTCAGTAACCACCTTAGCCACACCCTCCTTCTATGCGCGCTCGCGCCCAATACGATCCGACTCCTACATCCAGCGTCTAAACCTGCCAATCGGATTTGGGTCACCGAGACACTGCTGGACCATTACAAGTATGGGAAATTCCATTGTATCTAGCTTCTCCAACTGGTCCAGAATGGCGGTCTCCATATCCAAATCCTGGAACGGCTTGTCTTCTATGGGGTCCCATCCTTGGCCGCCAATAACCCTTCTTGCCATCCAGCACGCAGACCGGCAACCCGTGCAGCGTCCACAATTTCCGTCACTTGGTTCCCCATTTTGGGTTCATTCCAGATACAGTCAAAGATCTACAAACATACAAACAAAGTTATAAGTAACAGCAACTTTGGGAAATAGGAAAGATCAAACACAACCACAGAAGAAGACTTGCACCAGTGACGCCTTCATTCATAATCCAGATGGCCTTATCCTCAGCGGCCTTCTGCGCAGACACCAGCGCTGCCTTCTCTGCGGCCCACGCCTCCCTCTGCTTCAAAAGGGTTCCAACCTGCGATTACAGCTCGGAAACGCGGGTGGTCGCCCTCACAACATCTTCATCCTTGGCCTTTAAGTAAGAAACGACCGTTGAATACTTGGAGGTCAGCTCCTCTAGCTCCTTCACCTTCTCAACCTCATTCTGCCTCGAAGTCTCGAGGTCAGACTCAGCTTTTAGCATCACCTAGCGACGGCGCTCGAGCTCCTTATTAATTTTGGCATACGACTCCACCCAAGACTTCTGCTTCTCAGCAGCTTCAACATCCTTCTGGCGGACGTTCACCTCTAACTTCCGGATCTGTTCAACAAGACGGCCCCTCGCCGTCTCAAACACGTCCTTCTCCCTTGCAAAGCGCTCCGACTCCTGCGCCAGCGCAGCTTGCTCATCCAAAAGGTCATCCTCAGCACGACGGATGCCATACACATTACCTAACGCAAGCGTCAGGTTAGAGCAAAGCTCCAAGACAACAGTGCCCCGGTCCTCGGTACGCTGATGATGGTGCTCAACCGGCGAGAGTGCGTAATCTACAAACTCCTCAGCAACAAAAGGGTTTAAAAACCGATAGTTCTCAGTAATACACAACTTGGGGACGTACACTTGAGCTTCCAACCTAAACATAGGGGCACTTGAGGATGCCCCCACACCTTCAGCATTCTTAGACTGGGGCTGAGTAACGCCGCTAGTCTGCTCAACACTATGTGGATTCTACACATTCTCCACATAAATCACCACAGTCTCCTTCTGCAAAGTACCTTGGCCCTTGGAAGCCAAGGCCTTAACTTCCTCACTCTTAATAGCAGCCATTTCGACATGCTTCTTCAACAACTCCTCATGAAGACGGGCATCCTACGCCTCTTTTGTTTTGGCCTAGTCTTCAACCCGAGCTTTTTCTTCCTCGGCTTTCTTCTTCAACAAACAACAAAGGAAGCATTTACCTTTATCCTTGCCCTTCACACCCTCAGCCGTCCCGGAACCACTGCTGCTGGCGCGCACACCCTGGGGCGCAGACACAGTTCTGCTCGAACCACCACCTACAGAGCAACGCGAACGAGGGATTAAGTTAGATGACGGCCTGCTAGACTCATCATCAGACAAAACAACCCAGTCAACCCCCGCCACTGTACGTGCGGACAAGGGTTCAGGATTAATAAGAAAACCAACTGTAAGAGGATTCTCGGGCGCACCTTCTATACACGCAGAGAATATAAAATTCGCCCGCATCTTCTCTACTCCAGCAACTTCTCCGGTAGGCACCGCTTTGAACATTGTGCGCAAAACCCTTTGCGCCCAGAAATCAAACAAACGCTCACCTGCAAAGAATACAAACCTCCATCAACAGATCAAACAAAAAAATAAATAACACAAACAATAAAAAAATTAATAAGGCAAGGCTACGCGCTTACCTGCTACCAAGTCCATACCTCCATCACCATACGGGAGAATGTCCATACCCTCCCTTACCCCAAGATGGCTAACACCTACTAGCATCAACATCCCCTCATCACAATGATCAAGATTATCCAACCTGGTTGGATGAGACATCAGAAGCTTGAACCAATCTTCTTCTTGGAAATTGTTAAGAACTTCAAAAGACGGTGGCTTCTTCCCAGCACGAAGCCTCAACCACGTCATCTCTACAGGAATTACCTCCTTCCTCACATAGAAAAAGCATCTTTTCCAATCACGAAGGCTCTTGGGAGAACTCTTCGTAACAACGATTGTTACAGCCTTTGACCTTTCAACAAAGGACACCCAGCCACTGTCCTTCACTTCAGGTTTCTAAAGAACATTGAACCACACAAACACATGCTCCATCCTCAACGCCCTTCACGTACATTTAAAGTGCATCACCCTCATCACTACGAACGGGCTCATCTGTGAAATATGCACACCATACTTCTTCAACACATCCATCAAAAACCGACTAGTGGGAATTCTGAACATGGATTTTAGAAAAAAGGCCTAAAAAACAGATCTTCCCCTCAGGAGCATCCATTGGGGTCTTACCCTTTGCTGGGAACTCAGGTTCCCACTCCTGGAGAATTTAATACTTCTCCAACAAAGATCTGTACTTGTCCTTCGACCAGGCGATCTGTGCCTGCACCATCACTAATTCGGGCATAGAACTCTTCTCTTCAGACATTTTAAAAGAAACAGAAGAAAAAATGGAGAAGAAACGATTATACTTCGAAAAATTCTCTCCGGAAACTGAGAGAAACTCGCCAGAAAAATAAAAGGATTGAAACTGGAAATGAAACTCAGCAGGGGGAGCCCCTATTTATGCCCATCGCATTAATTGCAATGGGCATAAGGCCAAGGATGAAAAAACGACTTTTCAGGCAGAGGTCCGATCAGCAACTGCCACGACAGATGGCCCATGTGACAGACGGCTCACGCGCCGTGCGTGGAGCCACTCGCCTGACGGTTGTAGTACCCAACAACTGTCACACTTCACCGATGGCCGACATGTGTCCATCCACTCACTATCCTCCCACGCAATCTGTCAGACACGTTTCCCAGTACAAGTGTACGAACCGTCAGACACGTCTATTCATCTCCAAACATTCCGGCTAATCAATTCACACATAATTCAAGGAGACAAATTCAATGCACAATAACTACACTTTGGCATAACTAGACAAGAAATACCTTTTTCCCCAACACCAAGATGCGCTACAAGGCTCGACGCCTCCTCAGGCTTCATGCCAGTGTCCGGAGGGAAAAATTCAGGTTTTCTTTTATTCGCATCTTTCGGATGCGCAAATAGGTCCGACACCTCCTCAGGCTTCACGCTAGAGTCCGGAGGAAAAAATTCAGGTTTTCTTTTATTCACATCTTCCGGATGCGCAACAAGGCCTAACGCCTCCTCAGGCTTCACGTCAGCGTCCCGAGGAAAAATCTCAGTTTTTCTTTTTTCGCATCTTCCGGATACGCAACAACGCCTGACACCTTTTCAGGCTAGACGCCAGCGCCCGGAAGAAACACTTCAGGCTTTGTTGTATTCACATCTTCTGGATGCGCTTTAAAGCCAGACGCCCAAGGCATCACACCTGACGCCTAAATCAGACCTCAAGCTTTACACATGAAGAAATCGGTATTCTTCATCATCATCTTGCTTGAAGCTTTACACATGATGAAATAGGTATTCTTCATCTTGCTTCAAGCTTTACACATGTAGAAATGGTATCCATCATCATCATCTCTGTTCAAAGACACATGTTCCTTCTCCGCTAGAAGAAGGCTTTCTCTCGGACAAAGGAAAAAAGGGATTTCCCTTCCCTTTACTATTACGTTGCATGCACCTATTCTAGGCCCCGCAAACAACACTTATTCCGTCATACGCCCACAGATTGATCACTGTGCGCACACCAGTTAACGATATCGTACAAATACATGTACACTTTGTTACATGAAAACCCGGTGACGACTGGATGTAACTCAAAGTACACCTATAAACTCCCCAACTCTCAGACTAAACAGAGTCCAGCACTCCCTCGTCACCTTTACAAGGCAACACGAAAGCACTGGACTGGGGGGACTTGAAGGGATATGGTACCAAACGCTGGTAAAAATCACACGCTAGTACCACTATATCACAAAATCAACTCCTACATAGCCGCGTCATGACCAAACGGACGCATGCCTACCCACCTGTTTTACGTCAGTGGACCACTATGTATCCATGATGAGACGGACGCTTTCCAACCTGCCCGTTTTACGTCAGTGGACCACCATGCGTCCATGACGAGACGGGCGCATGCTTGCCCGCCCGTTTTACGTCGACGCAGGACAAAGCTTCCCCAACAAGATAAGCAAGCCCCACTTGCTGAAAAATTCCTTTCAGGGCAGCATCGAAACACACGCCTCGGTACAGTGCTACCCTGGACAACTGTTCCTGACGCAACACACTGCTCGTCAGAGTTCTCAGCCAATCAAAGGCTGCACCCAACCTGACACTCACAAAGGACGATGACGTGGCAGCTCCCCAACCAAGATATCTTTCTGACAGAAGACTTTCTCAACTCCCACTTGCCTTAGGTTCTAGACAGAGGGATGATTACCCGCCGCCTAAGAGTAGCCAACAGGCGGACGCCACGTGTTCGCCGACTATCAACGTCCATTCAACGGACGCCACGTGTATCTTCCTCCGGACGGTAACATTCCCCTCCTTTTCCCTCTTTTTTATCTAACCCACTTGCACCAATGGGCTTGAGGACTTGGGTCGGAAACCTAGAGACACCTCTACCTAGGCCGGGCCCCACAAAGGGTAGAGGATGGGTTGAGGAAGTCGAACGTTGAGGTACTATAGAAGGAGAAGTCCCTTCTCCTTTTATTGGCATCCGATATTCACTTAGACTTCCATCAAAAAGACTACGAGCTCCTCGTACCTTTTTCAACCTCTTGTTTATTATACTAACGTTTAGAGGCTCGGCTCTTCTAATCTGTATTCTCTTAAACTCCTTGGTCTTGTCCTCATACCTACATATTTTTATAAACACATGCCTTTATAAAAACCCCGTAGAATCACTACCAAGATCAGCGTCAATCCGGTGATCTAGGATTCATGTTTCTTCATGTGCTTAAGAATAAGTTAGGCTTTAATCACTCTTAAAGTGATGAAAGCATTATGTCATGTGTGTGTTATATTCTAGATATTTTTCTTTTGTATTATTGGTCTATGATGTCATGGATGATGTAATTTAGCCTTTCCTTGGCCTATAAAAAGAAGGCTTCCCTTCCTTTGTAAATCATCATTGGAAAGAAATAAAATCTTATTCCTATACTTATCTCTCTAGCTTCTTGAGTCATATAGAGTCTTATATAACAAATCTTGAGTCCTTCCTAGTCTCCCGAGTCCTCCTGAGTCCTCGCCTATGTCCAGTGTCCTCACCTGCCCACTGAGTTTTACTGGTCTTCTATAGATCAGCCATAAACCCCCCAATCTCTGGTATCAGTTTCGTAAGTGCTCATGTTCTCCCTATCTAAGGTTCAGTTTACTATGCTTTGTGATTGATGCCTTTGACCGAATCTATCACATCAGAAAACCAACCTTACTAGGCATTTATGAACAGACTGGTCTGACACGCTAAAGCCATCGTTGAAGTCTAAAGTAGCTTGTTGAGTGAGTGGTAAGATATAAGGTTTTATTGTTGGACATGTACTTTTTCTGGGAGTTTTAGCGATGCTATCATCATATTATCATCAAAGATCTACTTGCTTAAGGATTTATCTTTAATGGCACATATATAAATCATAGTTGGTGAAGAAATAATCTATCTAACCTCCTCTCAGAATGACTAGATTACTGATCCACAAGAACGATCATTCACTGATAACTCTAGGGCTTATGGAACCTGAAACAATGGAAAGATGTTGTGGGTAGGGAGATAACTACTTTCGTAGTTGTTTATGACAAAAACTTGGTGACGTGGATACTATAATGATAGCTTTTAGGGTTAGCAAAAAGTTTTCATCCTAAGGAGGTCAAGACCTCCTTATATAGGGGTGACAAATGCAAACATCACTAAACCCTAATCGTTGTGGGCCCAAGCCCGATTAGGGGTATCTCCACTACCCTAACCCAAGTTAATATGGCAATTAGTAACAGAGTAATTAACAAGGAATTAGGAACGTGTACTACCTTAACCATGTGACACGTGTGATCTTCCTAGTAGTAGCTGGTAAGAAATGTACTTGTTGTCTCCTTGTATTGCGTGAATGGAGCTACACACATGGCATTGCCCATGCTCAATCAGAATTCGGTTTGAGCCGATCCATGTTAGGATTTGGTACCCAATCCCTTCAAGTACCCCCAGTCCAGCATTTCTTCCATGTCTATTGGAGAAAGTCGTGGGAGGGATGTTGGATTCATTAAGTTGAGCCCCTGGGTGGATGACAGCTCATCGGGATGTAAATGAAAGTTGTTTGTCGTGACAACCATGCACTTGACGTGAGTGAGTCTGTCATGAGCGATGTCATCTGTATACGAGATATGGGTGACGTTTCTTACGTTGTACATTAGATTCCCATATCCTGCAACGTGTCAAAATGTGTTCATTATTTGAGCTGGAGAATTGGACAGTGGTGTAAGGGAGTTGGAACGGTGTGGTGTGGTGTGGTGTGTCAGATGACAAACGGGACGTGTGTAGAATGACGGTTGGCGTCCCATTAGCCACATTCTCTGCCATTTTGTCAGGCGAGTGAATAGCCACGTGCGCGTGTGCTATCGCTTCAGCAGACATAGGCGACGCGGAGTTTCCTGATTTGTTGCTCCTCAGAAAAGTCGTTTCTCTCACTTACACGTTTTCTCACCCTCATTAATGCCAACAATATACATTTGAAATTTTCTCCCTTTTCTCCCTTACTTTCTCGTAACCCTATCTTCTTCTCTTCCATTGAGCTTTCTAAAATTCCAACCATTTGGTGAAATTCCATCATCTGGAGCCCTCATTTTCTTTGATAATTGACTTTGTCTGAATCATCCAACGCTGACAGAAAGTAGAAGAAAGCAAAGTAGTCTCTAAACTGATGGAGACGACTGTCATGCACCGGTCGGACGTCGGTTTTAAGGAGTTCCTCGATCAGTATGAGATAGACGAGGATTGGGAGCCCGAGTTGCCTGCAAAAGGTAAAACGGTGTAGGACGCTGGGGAAGGGAAGATGGCCTTGTATGAGACCTTCTTTATGAAGACTGGGTTCCGGTTGCCGATGACCCAGTTCGTGATAGACTCTTTGCTGACCTATGGGGTCCATCCAACTCAGATCAGCCCCTATGGCATTATTCGTTTGACCCATTTTCAAATGACGTGCCGGGTACTTGAATTGGACCCAGAGTATGATACGCTAAATGTCTTTATATCTTGGAGCAATGCACCCAACCTGGCATGTAATCTGTCACCACGGCGCATGGTGGCTCAGTTGAGCAACGAGATTCCAAAGTCCATGTATGATTGGAATAAGAATTTTTTTCATCATTAAACAGGGTGTGATCCCTACGCCCCTACAATGGATAGTCTTCGGGATGAAAGAGAAGGTCAAAGACTTCCCTGTAATGAAGGATTACAAGGAACAGTAGTGGTTCCACATGCTTGTTGGCCATGCGACTCCATTGTCCACCACCACGTGCCTAGAGAGGCTATTAGTGATGCTGAGAGTGAGAAGATTAGCCTTGGTACCCGGGTATGAGCCATGAGCTTTGGAGGAAGTTATTTCGTTGACTTTCTTCTTTTAGTTTTGTTGTTCCCTCTTTCTGAGTTATTTGTCACAGACTTGACAAAGTACCACTTGTTTTCCCAGTAGAGTGATGCCAAAATTACTTGGAGACCGGTGCTAGAGGGCTAGCTATCCATTGTGGAGAAGAAAGCTGGAAACTTTCTCATGCCCAACTTAGTGGATCCTCCAGCGCATTATGCGCGAACAGGTGGTTTTTTTGCCTTAACATTCTCATGCATCCTCAGCTTGGTTACTATTGATAGTCGTTTCCGATGAGGAGTATGATATTTTGCATTAGCGTGCTGACCATCCACACCCATCTACAGGTGCCAGGTGCGGGTATTGAACCCCGCAGGAAAGTAGTTATAGATTTAGAATCTTCGCAGGGACACAAAAAATAGCAAGTATAGACGTCGGCGTACGCCCTACACGTTATATGAATTGTTTACAAGTGACTAGGCCATGTTTTAATCCTGTTTCACTATGCACGGGTCGTGAGCCACAGCAGGCAAGCAAACTTGGCAAGAGTTCAACAAACGCCCCAACGTCCTCCGTTCCCCCAACGGGGACGAAGAGATCGAGTCTGATGAGGAGTTGCGCCAAAATCGGAAGAAGAAGGTTGAGGCTGTGACTGAGGCCGTCACAGACGATGTTGTGTAATAACATTTGGCCAACCTGGCCAAGTCACGGGTGAAGATTCCCGAACGCAATTCGAATAATTTAGAGGACGGTGATGGTTCTCCGGCTCCTATGGAGCCTTTTGTCGCAGATCCGCCTACAAAGGGTTCCACGCAGGGTAGTCTCAAGATTAAGTTGACTCCCCCGCTTGTGCGCCAACCCAACTACACCAAATCCCTCAAGATGACTACTGGTAGGCCACCCCTTTCGTCCTTTGAAGTTTCTTTATGTTTTGCTCCAATTATAGCCCTTTTTCTTTCCTTGCAACTGCACCCCCAATATTGTACCAACTTCTACCCTCGTGCTTACACCCGAGGAGCAAGCCACTATGGATCAGCGCTGTCACACCCTCAAATTTCCACTGCGGGGTTTATACCACAAGGCGCATGACATACCAGGATCTCATAGCCATAAGTCATATGAACGAACTCTAAATGCCCAAACCATTTAGTTCGTTTTCAAAAACCAAGTTTAGTTAAGCTGTGGAAGCGTAAACAAAATTTAAACCGTTTAAAACCATGCGCAAAACAACGCGCCCAAATTAAAACCATATGAAGGAAAACGTAAAAGCATAATATGTAATTTAGGTGTATGCCCAAGACCCCAAATGCAGTGAAGTGTGCAGTGCTTTCTAATCGTGGCACCGGAAGCTAACTACCTGCAAAAGCATGTAAATCGTGGGTCAACAAACAATGTTGGTGAGTTCACTAAATAAAGAAAGAGAGTAAGTAAACGCGCTGGTTTCCCAAACCACGTAACCAAGTAAAAGCATAGGTCTCCCGGACCACGTAACAACAAGTATTAAGTAACCGAAAGCGTAGGTCTCCCAGACCCAAATGTTCAAGTGTTATCAGTTTAAGCATGTCAGGGGTAACTAATCCACTCATTGCAACTAAAAAGTATTATTGGGACACCTTCAGAAATATAATAATTTGCCTCAATAACTAGTGTCTATCAACACTAGTTCTCAAATGTGGTCAGAAATTCATGTCCATGCTCCCAGCATCGCAATCATGAGGTTGCTGCACAACCTAATAGCGCTATCAACTAATACCCCGTTCGCTCCCAGCGATTAACCCAATAATATGCAAGGACTTTTCAAGTGATAGAGTGTTTAGTTCAAAAAGGACCAATAAGTTTTAAACTAATCAAAGCGCAATCCTCCCTGAGGATCCGTAATCGAAAACCCGACCCACCACAGGAGTCAAAACATGAGTAGTCCCGAACTGAACTAGAAAACGTTTACCAAAGTTGTCTCACCCTGAGACGCATGCTTTAGAGAAAAAGTAGTGAAACTCACCTTAGTATGCAAGCAAATAAATCCAAACTCCAAAGTAGGGTGTGCTACCGACTCCCTAGTACGCGTGTCACTAAGTAAGTATATGTGTAACACCATTACACCATATAACCCGTTTGTCCAAGACGTTTAAATGTTTCAAAAGCGTGTAAGTGACACCTAGTGATTCTACATGCATAAGTAAACCCTACGGACCCGTTGGTGAATATGTTGGTTACAATTAGCTTTACACTCCATATACGTCTAATACAAGTGCCCATTCAATTACATACCAAATACATACCACATAGGACTCCAATTAGTCACATAAACACAAAATACACAATCTGCGTTTTTAGGACAGATTGTGCGTCACAAAACTAATTTATTTAAAATACTAGATCAGTGAGTTAAACTCCCAAATTTTTACAGAATATTCTTTGGGATTCATTTAACAACCCATATTTGGTTTTTATCTCAAAACCAAACAGAAAAATTATTAAAATTCGTTCAACACAGCTATGTTCAGAAAACTTTCACAACATGTCAGTTTATTAGAAAAATTCCCAAAAATTATGTAGTCATCCAAACGGGATGAAACCACTTGGAAAACCCAAATTATTCCAATTTAATCTTCTGTAAAAATTTCATAACATAATTCATTATGAAACTCGAGTTATGACGGTTTAAAGTTGACTCAGTTTGTTAACCCCAAATTCGGATATGACCTATTTCAAAGGAAAATTCAAAAAATGACTCAAACGACCTCCAAATCACTCGATTTTACCCATTATGAAAAGCTAAGACCAGGTATGATTTAACCAGGCAAACAAAACATCAAAACCATCATGTTAAAGCCACGTAACAGACCCTACAATTTAACCTAAACCTTCTGTCTAGATTTTAATCATGCATAAACCTTTATTAAACGACTCCCGTGTGCGTATAATCGATCAACAATCATCAACAATCATTACAAAACATTCCTAAGACCTATTAAGATCAGAATCTATCATAATACATGCAAAAATCATAACCCTAACGATCAAAACATCAACAACTTGCGCAACAAGTAATCTATTATATCACTAATCGCCTATCATCATGTTTAACCCGTTAAATCTTCAAAACCTTCAAGTTTTAGTATTTATAAAAAGGTCTCAGACCTGGACAAACTTAGTCATAGGGTTTTCATAACATAATAATAAGATTAAAGCATAATAGATTAAGGATTATACCACAAGCTCTTCGAAACAACCAACCGAATGCTCTTGAAGATTCCCGATCGATGTTCTTGCGCCTTAGCATGTGGTTTGGGGTTAATATTTCGTAGGTAGTGCAGTAGGGCGATTAGGGTTTGACTTTAGGTGATACAAGAGGCTTAGGGTTGCTTAAAAAGGTGTTTAAGTCGGTTTGGTGGCGTCAGGCACCCACGAGCGGCCCGCTCGGTCCCTGTGAGCGGCCGCTCATAGGGCCTTGGCCCGCGTGGGTGGCCCGTTTCATCACCCGACGTGTTTTTCTTCGACGTTTTCGCTATTTCGAACCGTAATAAGTGTAACCCCATGTGTTAAGACCCCAATAATCCTAATGGTCCACCTTTAATGATTTTAATTAACGTATTCGGTTTAAGTTCACATAATCACATATGGTTTGCACATAGTTTCACCGAGTATCACAGAAGCACGTAATCGCAATCAATCCAAACCAATTATATCACAATTATTAAACTTCATTGTTCACCAACGTCCGAGGTTCACTAATCATGTATACAGTCTGGTAATTCCCCGAATTACCACTTCATGCAGTTATTAACCTATAACTATGAAACGTCTGTCCTATCTAGCTAACCCTAGTTATGTAGAATGCAAGGAATGTAACTAGGGTATAGTCAAAGTGAGAACCTGAAATTACGGGGTATCACGTCATCCCCAAGTTGAAAAGAATTTCGTCTCGAAATTCAGTAAGTAAACAGTAAAGCCAGCTAGGAAAGTGTGTGCTTGGTTCCCGGATGTCACATCATCCCCAAGTTGTAAGGAATTTCGCCCCGAAATTCACTTTGAAAGAGTTGCTTTATGTTTAGCGTTTCTTCTATGCACGGGTTCAGGTTCAGTAAAGAGGTGTGGATATTTGAGCCGCATTTGATCTCTGCGCTCCCACGTATATTCCGGTCCTGGACGGGAATTTCATCGTACCTTAACAATAGGTATAGTGTTTTGTTTAAGTTTCTTGACGCCCCGCTCAAGAATCTCCACTGGTTCTTCCATGAACCGTAGCCGTTCGTCCACCTAGATCTCCTCCAGTGGCACCATCAGTGTTGTATCCCACAGACATTTCTTTATATTTGATATGTGGAGTACATCGTGTACCCCATTAAGTTCATTAGGCAGGTTCAACCTGTGAGTTACTGGACCAATCCTTTCGACAATCTCGAATGGTCCAACGTATCGCGGGTTCAACTTTCCCCGTTTTCCAAAGCGTATCACCCCCTTCCAAGGTGACAACTTCAATAGAATCTTGTCCCCAACCTGGAACTACAAAGGTTTCCTACGCTTATCAGCGTAGCTTTTCTGTCGATCACGAGCAGTAGCCATCCGGTTTCTGATTTGCACTATCTTCTCAGAAGTTTCGTGCACGAGTTCGGGACCTGTTAGCTGGCTATCCCCCAACTTCAGTCCAGCAGATGGGAGACCTACACTTGCGTCCATAAAGTGCCTCAAAAGGCGCACACTGTATCGAAGTGTGGTAGCTGTTGTTATAAGAGAATTCAATCAAAGGCAAGTGCTTATCCCAACTGTTGCCAAAATCCACCACGCACGCTCGTAATAGATCTTCCAATGTTTGGATGGTACATTCACTCTGTCCATCCGTCTGTGGGTGATAGGCTGTGCTCATATCTAAGCGAGTTCCCAACGCGTTTTAGAGAGTAGTCCAAAAAAATGAGAAGTGAATCGCGCATCGCGATCAGATATAATAGAAGTAGGCACTCCATGCCTAGAGACTACCTCCTTGACGTAGAGATTTGCTAGCTTCTCGAGCGAGTCCGTTTCCTTTATTTCCAGAAAGTGTGCTGATTTGGTTAAACGATCCACAATAACCCAAATCATATTATGGCCCGTTTGCGTTCTAGGAAGCTTTGTAATAAAATCCATAGAAATCCCATCCCATTTCCACATAGGGATTTCTGGTTACTGGAGTAGGCCTGAAGGTTTTTAATATTCAATCTTAACCTTCGCGCAAGTCAAGCACTTACTAACATAAGTGGCTATTTCAGCTTTCATGTTTGGCCACCAGTAAAGCGTTTTAAGATCTTGGTACATCTTGTCCGAACCAGGATGTACCGAATATCGAGAGGTGTGAGCTTCATCGAGCACCAGTTGTCTGAGATCCCCAAAACCTGGTATCCAGACTCGATTCATAAAGTATCGAAGACCATCTGTCTTTAGTTTAAAGTGCTTATCAGCACCATGTAATGTTTCAAGCCCGGTGTTTTCTTCTTTTAAGGCCTCGCCCTGGGCTTCGCATATCTTATCATGAAGAATGGAATGTATGGTAAGTTGTAAAGCTCGCACACGGTGCATGTTTCATTTCCTTACGACTGAGGGCATCAGCTACTACGTAGCTTTCCCTGGATGATACTTAATGGCACAGTCATAATCATTCAGAAGCTCGACCCATCGACGTTGTCGCATGTTCAGCTCCTTTTTATCGAATATGTGTTGGAGGCTCTTGTAGTCAGTGAAGATCGTACACTTCGTCCCATAGAGATAATGCCTCCAGATCTTTAGAGCAAAAACCACTGCTCCCAGTTCTATGTCATGGGTGGTGTAATTCCTCTCATGAACCTTTAATTGACGTGAGGCATACGCGATTACCTTATCACGCTGCATCATCACACACCCCAACCCTTGGATAGACGCATCACAGTACACCACGAAGTCCTCTGTACCCTCAGGTAATGATAGTATAGGTGCACTGCAAATTTTCGACTTTAATAATTGAAAAGCAGATTCTTGGGCATCTTCGCAGTTGTAAGTAATACCCTTCTGTGTCAAGGCAGTGAGGGGTTAAGCGATCTTAGAGAATCCCTCAATGAATCTGCGATAGTATCTCGCAAGACCAAGAAACTGGCGCACCTCTGTTGGAGTCTTAGGAGCCTCCCACTTTTTAATAGCATCAATCTTGGCGGGATCAACATGTATTCCTGCCTCGTTAACCACATGCCCAAGAAATTGGACTTCTCGAATCCAAAAGTCACATTTAGAGAATTTTGCATACAACTAATCATTTCTCAATAGTTCCAAGATCAGCTGCAGGTGTTGCTCGTGCTCTTCCCTGCTCTTTGAATAAATCAGTATGTCATCTATGAACACTATAACGAATTTTTCCAAATAGGGCTTGCACACACGGTTCATCAGATCCATGAACACAGCCGGTGCATTAGTTAGCCCAAATGGCATCACCAAAAACTCATAATGTCCATAACAAGTTCGAAAGGCTGCCTTCGCCACATCCTCCTCTCGGACTCTCAGCTGATGGTATCCTGACCTCAAGTCAATCTTAGAATAGAAACTCGACCCTTGCAGCTTGTCGAACAAGTCATCAATACGAGGTAAAGGGTAGCGGTTCACAACCGTCACTTTGTTCAACTCCCGATAATCGATACACATGCGGAAACTCCCGTCATTATTCTTAACAAATAGGACTGGAGCTCCCCATGGCGAAGAACTAGGTCTAATAAAGCCCCTATCCAATAGCTCTTGGAGTTGGGTAGACAGTTCTTGAAGTTCGCCTGGTGCTAGGCGGTATGGTGCGTGTGCAACTGGAGCTGCTCCAGGCGCAAGATCGATTTGGAACTCCACTTGACGAACGGGTGGAAGTCTAGGTAATTCCTCTGGGAAAACATCTGGGAAATCTCGGACTACTGGGATGTCCTCAATCTTAGTTTTAGTTTCAGCTCAAGTGTCAGATATGTTAGCCAAAATGGCTGGAGAGCCCTTACGGATACACTTCTGGGCTTTCAAGAAGGAGATGATGCCCACCATGGCACCACCCCGATCACCCTGAATAGATAAAAGTTCACCACTAGGGAGGGGCACACGAACAATCTTCTCCTGACAGAGAATTTCAGCGTGTTGCTTAGACAACCAGTCCATGCCAACCACAATATTAAAGCTACCTCGGGTGATAAGTAGGAGGTTGATGGCAAACAATTGCCCATCCAATTTGAGCTTACGGTCATGATGTATATGGGTTACCTCAACAGGCTTCCCATCAGTCAATTCTATAGAGTACGAGGTATCAAGAAGAGTAGGAACCATCCCTAATTGTTTGCTAAGTTTCGATGACACAAAACTATAGTCCGCACCAATATCGTATAAGGTTGAAGCAAGAGTGTCGTTCAAGGAGCACGTACCCGTCACGACATTGTTATCAGTCCTAGCTTCCCCAGAGCCAATCACAAGTGCTCTTCCGCGAGCCCCATTGTTGTTGTTGCCATTGTTGTTGTTGTTGTAAGACTTGTACCTCACACTATCCCACGTTCTCTTGCTATCACCAAAAGTAAAAGATGAAGCACCATGCTTCGGAAAAGTACCTTCTCAGTAGCTTCATCAATGAGTTTGCGAGCCAGGTGAAAGATTTGTTAGATTCTGGGCAGGTGAGCTGCAGTGGCCAAGCCACGAATCCGAAGGACCTACCCCTTTTGGTATGAAATTAGATCCGCTGGTAAAGTTGGTTAGTTAGATTTGAGCACGAAGTACCTAACTCCTGTAGCTTGGTAGTGTAGGTGTCGATCTCAGACTCAACCGTCTTTATATAACAAATTTCTAGATTCCATCATAGGGTGTTACGTTCTCCATCCAAGTATCTGTAACTCATCGAGTGTGCATGAAGCATACATTACCTCATCCTACCTAGGGCAATGCACATGGCAAAGACTTATACTATCGAAGCAATCAGACGGTCTCCTTCAGTTTTGTTGGAGTATCAAGGTTTACAATCAATAAAAAGACTTGAAAATACGATGGCAGGTTGTTGTTGTGGCATGTACGTTCAAGGTATAAGAAAGTTCAAACGTGAAAGTCAGGGGAAAAGAACGATTTAGTAAAATAGATCTTTAATAGGTTGGAAAGATGCGAGGGCTTCAACCACCCTATCGTTGATCATACGAACTCAGTCTTATCTAAGTTAACAAGGGAAAAGAAAAGAAAATACAGGTAAGAAAAAGGTAAGAGCCAATCGTCGCCATGCTCTGTCTAGATAGTAGAGCCTTCATCCTCACTTTCCATATGCTCGTCCTGCTCAGGTTCCCCTTCCATCCCTTATCCTTCCTCTTTCGCGATGTCAGTGTTATATGGTTCTCATTACGTACAGTCTCCTTCTCCGGTCCTGTGTAAGTCAGCTCAATGGTTAACAGCACCATTCGTTCCTCCAATTGTGACTGTCAGTCACTGGTAGGTTTCGTCTCCCTTTGAGATGTTGCACTGCATCGCAGGCCATACATAACTCCCCAAGAGTGTGTGTAACAAGCCCCGATCTAATGTGTTCCCATGAATCTACCATATACTTATGAGTAACAGGGATATGCAGTCATACGTCCGTCCGCTCATACTAGGCGTAAGGTACTAAAGTAAGAAATAAGTTCTATATGTGTAACCCAGTCCCGTCTGAGTTTCGAATGGAAGTAAGAAAGATCAAGTAACAAGGAACATAAACTAATTGTCTCCTTGCTCAGTGAAAAAGGATAATTCTTAGTATTTGAATTTCTTCACAGTTGATTCGATTTAATGTTACCACGTCATGCGCATCGTGCAGCTTCCTGTGTACGTGCGCCACAACGCTCGCAAGGGCTCCCTCCCTTGTACTATTGTTGTTTCCTCATTCATGAGGTTTGTTAGGATACTACTCCCAGTAGTGAGTCACCTGGTGTAACCCTGGGTTCCCACCATTGACGTGTTCAGAATTAGGTCTAGCACTAGAAGATAACATATCTCCCGAAATCATATGTCGTAGATATATGTAGCTAAAAGCTAGTTGTGCATTTAAGTTGTGAGTGTACTTATGCTATAATGATTATAGACTAGACTCAACATGCAGTCCTAGTTCACTATAACCAATTGCTCTGATACCAATCTGTCACACCCTCAAATTTCCACTGCAGGGTTTATACCACGAGGCACATGACATACCAGTATCCCATAGCCATAAGTCATATGAACGAACTCTAAATGCCCAAACCATTTAGTTCGTTTTCAAAAACCAAGTTTAGTTAAGCTGCAGAAGCGTAAACCAAATTTAAACCTTTTAAAACCATGCACAAAACAACGCGCCCAAATTAAAACCATATGAAGGAAAACGTAAAAGCATAATATGTAGTTTAGGTGTATGCCCAAGACCCCAAATGCAGTGAAGTGTGCAGTGCTTTCTAATCGTGGCACCGGAAGCTAACGACCTGCAAAAGCATGTAAATCGTGGGTCAACAAACAATGTTGGTGAGTTCACTAAATAAAGAAAGCGAGTAAGTAAACGCGTTGGTTTCCCAAACCACGTAACAAAGTAAAAGCTTAGGTCTCCCAGACCACGTAACAACAAGTATTAAGTAACCGAAAGTGTAGGTCTCCCAGACCCAAATGTTGAAGTGTTATCAGTTTAAGCGTGTCAGGGGTAGCTAACCCACTTATTGCAACTAAACAGTATTATTGAGACACCTTCAGAAATATAATAATTTGCCTCAATAACTAGTGTCTATCAACACTAGTTCTCAAATGTGGTCAAAAGTTCATGTCCATGCTCCCAGCATCGCAAACATGAGTTGCTGCACAACCTAATAGCGCTATCAACTAATACCCCATTCGCTCCCAGCGATTAACCCAATAATATGCAAGGACTTTTTCAAGTGATAGAGTGCTTAGTTCACAAAGGACCAATAAGTTTTAAACTGATCAAAGCGCAATCCTCCCTGAGGATCCGTAATCGAAAACCCGACCCACCACAGGAGTCAAAACATGAGTAGTCCCGAACTGAACTAGAAAACGTTTACCAAAGTTGTCTCACCCTGAGACGCATGCTTTAGAGAAAAAGTAGTGAAACTCACCTTAGTATGCAAGCAAATAAATCCAAACTCCAAAGTAGGGTGTGCTACCGACTCCCTAGTACGCGTGTCACTAAGTAAGTATATGTGTAACACTATTACACCATATAACCCGTTTGTCCAAGACGTTTAAATGTTTCAAAAGCGTGTAAGTGACACCTAGTGATTCTACATGCATAAGTAAACCCTACGGACCCGTTGGTGAATATGTTGGTTACAATTAGCTTTACACTCCATACGCGTCTAATACAAGTGCCCATTCAATTACATACCAAATACATACCACATAGGACTCCAATTAGTCACATAAACACAAAATACACAATCTGCGTTTTTAGGACAGATTGTGCGTCACCAAAACTAATTTATTTAAAATACTAGATCAGTGAGTTAAACTCCCAAATTTTACTGAATATTCTTTGGGATTCATTTAACAACCCATATTTGTTTTTTGTCTCAAAACCAAACACAAAAATTATTAAAATTCGTTCAACACAGCTATGTTCAGAAAACTTTCACAACAGGTCAGTTTAGTAGAAAAATTCCCAAAATTTGCGTATTCATCCAAACGGGATGAAACCACTTGGAATACCCAAATTATTCCAATATTAATCTTCTGTAAATATTTCATAACTTAATTCTTTATGAAACTCGAGTTATGACGGTTTAAAGTCGACTCAGTTTGTTAACCCGAAATTCTGATATGACCTATTTCCAAGGAAAATTCCAAAAATGACTCAAACGACGTCCAAATCACTCGATTTTACCCATTATGAAAAGCTAAGACTAGGTATGATTTAACCATGCAAAGAAAACATCAAACCATCATGTTAAAGCCACGTAACATACCCTACATGTTAACCTAAACCTTCTGTCCAGATTTTAATCATGCATAAACCTTTATTTAAACGACTCCCGTGTGCGTATAATCGATCAACAATCATCAACAATCATTACAAAACATTCCTAAGACCTATTAAGATCAGAATCTATCATAATACATGCAAAAATCATAACCCTAACGATCAAAACATCAACAACTTGCGCAACAAGTAATCTATTATATCACTAATCGCCTATCATCATGTTTAACCCGTTAAATCTTCAAAACCTTCAAGTTTTAGTATTTATAAAAAGGTCTCAGACCTGGACAAACATAGCTATAGGGTTTTCATAACATAATAATAAGATTAAAGCATAATAGATTAAGGATTATACCACAAGCTCTTCGAAACAACCAACCGAATGCTCTTGAAGCTTCCCGATCGATGTTCTTGCGCCTTAGCAGGTGGTTTGGGGTTAATATTTCGTAGGTAGGGCAGTAGGGACAATTAGGGTTTGAGTTTAGGTGATACAAGAGGCTTAGGGTTGCTTAAAAAGGTGTTTAAGTCGGTTTGGTGGCGTCAGGCACCCACGAGCGGCCCGCTCGATCCCTGTGAGCGGCCGCTCACAGGGCCTTGGCCCGCGTGGGTGGCCCGTTTCGTCACCCGACGTGTTTTTCTTCGACGTTTTTGCTATTTCGAACCGTAATAAGTGTAACCCCATGTGTTAAGACCCCAATCATCCTAATGGTCCACCTTTAACGATTTTTATTAACGTATTCGGTTAAAGTTCACATAATCACATATGGTTTGCACATAGTTTCACCGAGTATCACAAAAGCACATAATCGCAATCAATCCAAACCAATTATCTCACAATTATTAAACTTCATTGTTCACTAACGTCCGAGGTTCACTAATCATGTATATAGTCTGGTAATTCCCCGAATTACCACTTCATGCAGTTATTAACCTATAACTGTGAAACGTGTGTCCTATCTAGCTAACCCTAGTTATGTAGAATGCAAGGAATGTAACTAGGGTTTAGTCAAAGTGAGAACCTGAAATTGCGGGGTATCACAAGCATGTTGCTGAGAAACTTGCTCAGGTGAGAAGGAGAAAAGGGAGCTTGAGGAAGAGAAGCGGAAGAAAGAGGAGGAGAAGGCCCAAGGATAGAAGGTCGTTGACGGAATCCTTCCAGTCACTTCAATTGAGGACAAGAATGTCCAGGGTGGCTAGGCGGGTTATATGCCCCCTAGCCCTATTTTTTTTATCCCCATCGCGCCTCTAGCGGCGGATCCTCGACCATAAGGACCGGGTTAATAGCATCAACAGCGTCTCCCTGGGTCTTGCCAGCAAGCCATCAATCTCATCGTTTGAAGCTACAGGTCCACCTATATGTCATCACCAATAATATCCACATCCTCTTACTCGGAGTCTGCGAGGTATGACGGTGTCGTCTCCACTAGATGTACCATGTATGAATCATCCTACGAGTCCGAGATGATAACCAGGAATGAAGATGAAGCCATAGTCCTGTCAAAATCCATGTGTACACACACACACACACACACACATATATATATATATATAAGCGTCAAGAACTTATATACTATATTCGCATGTATGCAAAAAGGTCATGGAACTTGGGAAGTGCATCGTGATGAAAATATTTTTCATGCAATGAAAACTTTTTCGTTTGAAAAAACATTTAAGTTATAGTTTAGACTCAAAAGAAATCTAATTCGTTATAACTGTTGGCTCTGATATCAATATGTCACGCCCCGCCAAGGCGGAATCACGAGATGCAATATGAAAGGTTTTCAAGCACATGTTTTAAGCAAACATATAAATTAAAACACAAGTTTGGATACCAAATTGTTAAGGGTTTACATCGTCCAAAATATGTTGTTTTAAACACCCAAGATTTCATACCCAAATCCCCAAAAAAAAATGGGCGTTAAACAGAAAATCCCGCAAAAGATGATATCCCATGACGCAAGCTTAACACTTCCCCAAGTTCCATCCATGAAAATTAATTACCAGAAAAATATGCATAAAATTATTCTAAACATAAAGTCGGTGAGTTCACAGGTTTAAATCATTGTAAAATGCAAAGTTAATGAAATCCGTGAATGACCAAATCATTGTAAAACAGAATGACAAATGTGTCCAACATGAGTCCATAACCAAACCTTCACAAGTTGTGCCTCGCATATCGTATAATAAAGACAATGTTTCATATATGTGAAATAGTAGCAATTTTTTGTCGTTTCTATCCGGGTTAGAGCGACTAACCAAGAGTGGGGGTGTCAACCCAATAGTTCTATTCAAGTGTTCCATGGCTAAGTCCATAGGTAATGGTTACAGTATAGGAAATAAAACAAGGGCTTTATGAGATCTCTAAACATATTGTCTCATGCACACATAAGGTCTAAAGGAAATGATTCTAAAACATGGTAAACGTACTAAATGTTACATGCTTTTCCCCAAAATATAAAAGAGTAAAAAGGGCTCGTGAAACTCACGTCTAGTCCGTGCGAAAGCTAACAAAAATGTAAGCCCATAATACTAGGAATCCAACTGACACGTCCTATTTACAATGGACATTTAAGGTCTAAACTGAGTTGTTCATTTTGTAAGTTGTGCACGTAACTTATAAACTTGTCTTAAAACGTTCTCCTTTTTAGGAAAACTCGTTAACTCGATGAGAAGCTGGTAACTTTGTATTTTAAATAAACGTATTAGGATGTATTCATTCTTAAAAAATATAGTAGAATTTATAATAATCTTTTGAAATATTATAGTTAAGTTCTCATGATCTATAACTTTTATTCATATACACGCTTGGATACATACACTTGTGACTTAACTACTCAACTTTGAACATACACTCATGCATACACCCACTCATACTTGCTTGGATATATCTATACACACACATTCCTGTATAAGACACACATATATATACATGAATATACATGCATACATATTTACTGTATACTCACACACACATGCATATCTATGCATATACAACATACGCACATATACATATTTATACATATACAAACACACGCACACATACATCTCTCTCTCTCTATATATATATATATATACAAACATGCGCACACATAAATATTTATATATATACACAAACACACGCATGCATACACTCTACACACATAATTAAGTTTAGATGTAATGTTTCATTGCATTCTAGTATTGTTGGACGTAAGTGTTTGCTTTAAAATTTTAGTAGGAAAATTATTAACTTGTGTGAACTTTACTAAATGAATGTTTGAAAATGAAAGGAAATATAGTTAGATTATATCTCTACTCCAACTAGAGTCGAGTGAGCCGAGAAAAGAAAAGAGACAAGTTCCCGCGAGTCCTATCCGAACCGGGCTTCTAGATCCTAGGAGTTGAGGGTTCTTGACTTAGAAATGAATGGTAGGGTGGGTGGGAGTGGTGTGTGCGGTGAACAAGGACAGGAGTAGGGGGAGTGTTAGAGTGTTAGTAGGTTGTAGTAGAAATGGTGGTGGTTGTATGCATATATATATATAAGGGAAGGCTAATTTGAGAACATATATATTTCGTGCGAACCGCGAGAACACTATCTAAAACCATTCAAATTCAAATTTTCTTTTTACACTTTTCTTTATTATTAAAATACAGTCTTAAAAATACAATTTACACGTAAAAATTTAAGCGTATACGAAAATAAATTGTTTTACACATGGGGTTGGGTGGCGGCTACTAGGGCCGAAAAAGAGAAGGAAAAGTGATCAAATGGGTAAGTCAACTAATCTCAATCCAAGTGATAAGAGAATATTACTAATCGTATGTTTAGTCCCTTTTTGATTAACTCTTCCTATAATGTGACTAATCCATGGATTGATTTGGACTAATGATTAAGGTTTCTTGTAAAGTGTAAATAGGATACATGGGAGGAAAAGAGGTGATGGTGATGGTGGTGTTGCATGGGGTCAAGAGAAAGGAAAAGAGATTGTCATTTAGGGTGGGAAATCTTGTATTAAACCTTGTGACTAAGAGAATCTAACTAGATTAGTGTTAAGTCTCTCTTTATGTCTTAATCTTCATGTTAAGCTTGGATGTGATTTGCTACAAAAAGTGGATGGTCTTATGTTGTCATGCAATCAAGGGACAAAAGAAGATTGTGAGATTTTTGGTTGGTGATTAGGCCAGAAAGAAAAGAGAGCGAGATGGGAGATGGGAGAGGGCGGCGGTGGTGTGGTGGAAAGGGGTGGTTATTTTGGGCAAGTATCTACTCTAAATCCTTGTGTTGATTAAAGGTTAACTCCATTTTAGTGTAAGTTCCTTCCAAGATTTGATTTTTTTATAAAATGGTGGGACAATTAGCATAAACTTGACACAAAGGAGATGTGGTTGTTCATGCTATTTTAGACTTAATATTACACTTGAATGCACACACACACACACATATATATACATACATGTTACGCATGTGTGTGTTATCATTTTATGTGTTATCCTATGAGGATAGATTTATGTCCAGATCTAGTCAATCCTTTATAATCTTTTATATATATATAGACTATTTGGTTACATGCACATAATACACGTATAGTTTTTGTATATTGTTAGCTAGTCTAGACTCATTTTTGTTGTACATAGGCATCATCCATATATTCATTGTTCTAGGTTAATAATATATATGATTAAACATTTGTTAGCAACGTTCGGGTTAATCGGGTAATTGCACAATAATGTAATTTGTCAATATGATCATTTGCAATAGTTCTAGCCTTGCTAGACTTTCGGATAACATAATCGAATAAAATAATGTCTAATGCACATAATAAAATGAAGACTCGGATGTCACAAGAGAACCATGCTAGAGTCTGCACGCGCAGTGATAGAGGATGACCTGAAGAATACCAAGCTATCGTTGGAGCAGGCATCGTCTTCTCTAGCTGTTCCGTATGTAGACATTATCTGGATGAAGAAGCCCGATCTCAATGGGGTAAGAAACTTTATCCATTGTTTCAGTCAGCCTATTTTACCCTTGTAATAATTTCCGTTTATTTTGTTATGCAGATTTTCAAGCGTGTATGGAATGAGCCCAGGTTTGGTGAGGCCATTTCTAAGATCAGCACATCTTCATTCAAGTGTGGAATACAAAATGGCTGCGTTAAAGGGTTTCATCATTGCCTTTCTGGTGAGGCCTTGGAAAAAGGGTCGTACCATGATCAACCTCTTGAGGGGGAGATAAAGTAACGACTGATGGACTTTGAACACTTGATGTTTGATGTGTTCGATTTATTTCACAAAGTGTAAAGTTGGGAGTATTAGTAGTCAAAGTGATAGTTGCGAATGATATCGATCAACGAGCAATAGTTTGAAATATTTAAATCCAATTTCCCAATCATAGTTATCATTTACTAAACTTGAAGTAGGAAGTAAAAGTGAAACTAATTACTAAATGATAATTATATTTTATAATTATTCTTATACACATTAATTTACATTCTTCAGTAGATTCATTTATTAAAAAAAAAAAATCTTAATATTGTTATTTTTTCACAAAAAAAACTTTATATAATTTTTTTCCTGATAACAAATATTACTCTATAATATTAAAGAAGAAACAGTTCTACAGTGATGTGATTCGGTTGGTCCACGTGTCCTTTAAAACATTATTTTAAATTCTTTGATGGCACACTTTATTAGGTGGCTACTACTCGGCCATATTAAGTACAACAAATGAAGCTTGGGAACCACCTGCTATTGTACCCCATACGCCACCAAAAACGCCAGATGCCGTCCACCTGCCGCCCGCCACCTTTTGGAAACCTCTACGTCATAGGAAAACGAGATGTATTCGAAACAACGTTTGTTAAGGGTGTTGGGGCTACTCAGATTATTGTCTCTTATTGGCATAAGTGGTTGTGGATGGATATGGCGGCGCATGGGTTTATGGCGGGATAAGAAAACTAAATTAGTTTTTGAATCTTTAAAGGAAGGAAGACTTAAAAATAATCTCTCTTGTGTATACGATTTATTTTTTGAGACAAAAAATTCACACAACAAAATTGACACCTTGGTATTTTGTGGGATGAATTATAACTAATGTCATTATTTGTAAATCTTTATTTGTTTTTACTAATGTGAGTCTAAGACCAAATACATAGCTTCTTAAAAATAGTAAGGTGTAGAAAAGATATCAGACAGACTCCGATTGAATACACTCTTGTGCATTAGAACCATGTCATCGAACTCTACGATCTTGAATTTTTTGTTTTCTGTGAAACCAGTCAACGATCCAGGTCAACATCCGTACGCATTTTTTACTTATTATTGTCATTTCATGTGCATAATTAGACATTTGCACACACTATCCCCCCCCCCCAGTCTGGTGAAGCACAAGTTATTGATAAAACTCAATAAATCACCTGTTTATGCATACAACACCCGAACTATACAAAAACAATTGGCGTTGAACAGTCAAACCAATCACATGCTCAACAGAGAGAAACAAGATGCCCGATTAACACAATTGTACAAAACAACAATACACGTGACAATGCCTAAGTGGAAAGATACACAATCCACCCAAGCCCGAATAATCACAAAGTATTTTATGAGGTTACCACTCACTAACACATGATAATTCCTCACTAACGTAGGTATATGGATTACAAATATTATCTTAAGCTCTCAACTAATAGAAAGCAATACATGTTGATATCGTCACCAAAAGCTAAAATTTCATTTTTGGCCTCATTACACCTCACCACATAAGTCATTATTGTGAACAATGCATGTGTAATCACCATTAACATATGCATGAACAACATGGTTTGAAACATATTATTAACTTAGGAATTGACCAAATAACACTCCAAACCTATTCTTAAGGCCTAGATAACGTATGGTTTCAATAACACATGGACATTCTCACAAACCAATGTCTATACCCACGAGCATATACACGCGCGCACACAATCACACACACACACACACATATATATATATATATATATATATATATATATATATATATATATACTCACTCACGAACCTCACCTAAAGGATACACAAGGATGATTCAACTCTAACTATCACTATCATCTAGACCTTGACAACTAAGCTCCACCCTTTGATCCATTTCGGCCGATGACACAACATACCCACACAAGACAAAGGTCCAACCCACATGATAAACATCTTATACCAAAGTAGTTATAAACGTTGACAAAACACTCCCCTGTGTAGGATTGCATTCCTAATACCTCATTGATCTCTTTTGACCCTACCTCTCGGCCAATTACCAACCATTCATCACCAAGAGTCTTGTCCAACACTTATACAAGAAAGGAAACAATACATACAACATAGAGCTTTCCAAGACAAGACACCCTTCCCCCTTTAAACATAAACAATCGACCTATGATATCATCTAACAACCATCACTATCATTCCAACTATATACATACCTATGATTGGTGAAAGCTATAGACAAAAACTCATGTACAAGGTGTAGTCACCATCACCCTTTTTCCTTCCAAAACTTTCGGCCGATACACACACACACTTGGATAAAACTTGCCTCATGACTAGTCATTATCCACCTCTTACATTTCCCTAATCGGCTAGTTCACCTACACTCACAACTAAACACTTTTGATCACTTTCCTAATTGATGTATATAACTACGACCGATCGGCCAAACAAGGAAAGGCAAAGATTGTATGATTTGGTTATCAAATTTCACTAGAATGGATAAGAAGTAAAACATGAACTCAACCCCTATGCAAAGTCAACTACCTCAAATATTTGATCATCCAAATCGGCTCACATAAGAGTGCATGCATGACACATTTGTTTGTATGTATCTTACACAAGGTCTTGCACTAATAGATGATTAAAGTCCCTAAACAATGCACCATTCTAGGATAAACCACTTACCACTTATTTATCCTTTTCACCATCCATCGGCCTATATAAAGGGCTTGATGATCACCTTCATTCCTTGCACCAACACTTCACAAACACACCTCTTCTTCCTTTGATTACACCCCTCGGCCGAACCAAGAAGCACAAGAATTAGGAGGATCTCAAACAATCGACTTTTGCATCAACATTAGTAGGTATGTCCATTAATCACCAATCCACTTCTAATTCATTTATAAATCGACTACTTACCCGACCCTCTTTGGCCCTAGATCACATAAAACCGGCTATTTATATAAGCAAGGTTTATAAACAGAGTTCACTTATTTCATATATATTAAGATCACATGATGTCAAGTTGCTACCCATATGTGTTACCAATCAACTATGATAGTGCATACACAAACACGAACAATGCTTTGACATCAAATACAACTTGGTCGATCAAAATAAGAATCGGTTTTTATAAATAAAATTCATGCTTTGTGTATACTCAAGGCTAAGGTGTAATTAGAGGTATTTACAAATCGAATTCCATCAAACACACCCTAGAACACAAGGTAGAGCTTCGATAGTGCCTTGATGGGCATAGATTGACCGATTTTGATTCACTAAACAGTCAAATTCGAGACTAATGTTGTGTGTTGTTTTCGGCCATGCCATCTTAACATATGTTAAATCGGCCGAAATATGTATTAATACTATTTTGACATTAAATGGGCATAAACATATGTTAAAATGCATATTTTCCCAAAAGTGAACCACGCATGACGAAGTGGTGTCAATTTACAAGCCATAACGACATGTGGGGTCCAACTTGTTTACAATACAAGCCATTTTACGACAAAACACCCGGGATATTCGGAACCGTACCATTCATAAGTAAATGAGTCAATTATAAGTCGTCACGTGCACAAAAACATGGCCCACATGCACAAAAACCAGGGCCCACAAGTGTCAAGTGAACAACTTGTATGATAAATGACAAGACCGTACAACTTACTATGTCCATAATGATCATAGGGTATCATTTTTCGGGATGATAGCTATTTCATTTTCCTGCTTTACTAGACAACACGTATCATTATCAGGTGATTTTCATGGCCCCATTTTACAGTTTTTCATTTTGGGGGATAAACATGCTACATACTAGTACATTTCATTTTAGTGTGTTGTTCTATCTTGACAACCATGTGGAACATGAGACATTTGGTTCATGAGATCTCATTAATCCTTGTACATACATTGCACCGTAACCATTAGCTATCAATAGCCATGGAATACTTTAATAGATCTATTGGGTTGACACCCCCACTCTTGGTTAGTCGCTCTAGCCAGTTACATACAAAAGAGTGTTAGTATTCTACTATACATACATTGTCTTTAGTGTACAATGCGCGAGGCACAACAGTCAAGAGGTTTGGTTATGGGACTCATGGTTCGCACAATAATCATTCGCTTAGCTAGCCTATGATTGGTCATACACGGATTACACGAGCACTTTCTCTATTACATTAAAACCTGTGAACTCACCAACATTATTGTTGACAAATATTTTATGCATGTTTTTCAGGTAATTGACGATGAGAAGCGGGGACTTGGGAGAGGGGTTTCAGCTGGCACCTAGTGGTACCGTCATGGATTGGGACTTGTCAGTCATGTGTTATCTCGATGATTGAGTCGTGCGTTTTCAGACAATTTACTAATTTCAGACAATGTCGTTTTGATTTCAATAATTTATGACATCATCCATCCCTAGATGGTATCTTTTTTAAATAAATCTATGTGTTGCTTGAACCTTGTGCTTGAAAACCTTTCGAAGTCATATCCCCGTGTTTCCGCCTTGGCGGGGTGTGACATTTTCTCTTTTGGATAACTTGTAGATTTTAGAATTTTTATTAAATCAATAACATTACTGCCACCCCGCGCTTCATAAACTCTTAACACAATTGTCTTCCCCGCAGCGAAGCACGGGTAACTTAAACCCTAGTTATTATTATCAAATTGTTGTTGTTTTTATCTGAATATTTGATTTTTTTTTTTTCAAAAAACTTTAAATGATTGCACTATTTTGTTTGGAATTTGGTCAATCCCCCAGACCCGGGTCCGTTTTTCAAAATTAATATAAAATCTCTATTTTATATATTATGTCAAATAATAAAACACTTTATTAATATATATTTTAGGTGAAAGTGTGTAAACAATAAAATCGGATTTAGTCCCGAAACAAATGATCCAAATACAAATCAAATCAAACAATATCAATAACCACAACCACAGGGGGTTTAGAATCGCTACCTTGACGAAAACCAAAAACCCGCACGATGGATCAACAAACGGCTTTGCTAGTTAGCCAAATCACCGAATACACCAACTTCGAGATCCAATCTTCTGAATCACCCGAAATCTAGATCCAATCTAGTAACACCAATACAAGACAACAAGCAAAACGAGGCACCTGAACAATGGAGGGATCAGTGGCATGTGGCTCAAGGAGGCGCGTGGCCTATGAGGCGGGGCACGCGTGGTTGGGTTCGAACCGAGGAGGTTGCACATGTTGGCGCGTCAGGTGGTGGTGGCCAATGTGGGGTGACACCTTGGATGGGGGTCGGCCGTGTAGGGTAGTCGCCGACGGTGGGAGGTTAAAAGACTATGGAGGTGGTGGTGTATAGTGATTTCTAGATCAACTCCTTAATCTCTATGTGGTGGCTAGCGTTTAGCTTAATTTTGATTAGTCATCTAGGGTTTGAAGAATAAGATAATTATATAACAATCTTATTTACACTCTAGACCATCAAGTCTTGACTTGTCCCTTAAGCATTTAACCTTGATTAATTAACATTTAATTAATCTTAACCCATTTCAATTATTTAATTAAATATTAATTATACATGTTTATGTTTTATTATCTTATAATAAAAAACATCATCATTTAACTATTAAACGATAACGACACCTATCCACACACGATATTTATTATCCGATAATAAATCCACGTTTATAATTATTATCCAATAATAATTATTTCAGCGTTCAACGCCTTAAACGATCTTATTATTTATTCTAATAGTTAATCCACATTCCGAATAATTATTTCTCCAAACAATTATCACCGATTATTCGAAATAATCTTTCCACTAAATATTTATTTCACAATGAATTTATTCGTGATTAATAATATTCAACTATTTGATATTATTTCTTTGTTTGCAGTCAAAAGTGTAACTCTTTAGATCGTATTTTGATAATTGCATTAAAAAATTGATAATTAGACAACTATTTCCAACAGGTTCATATCATAGACATAAATGGTTTAAGATGAACACTCTAAGTCCTTCAATTTTTTATTTTATTGTCTCATTAACATTTTAGGTTATAAACTTTCGTTTCTTTTTTATAGTTTCTCATAATTCAAACTTTATTTTTAGGACGAAGTGACTACGGTTACTACGTCAATTTTATCTGCATTTTGTTGTTCGGTATCTTCTTGTAGTTTTCACCACATGTTTCGCACATGTTGGGTCCCCGTCGCAATGTGCAGGTGGGAAAACCAACTAGTTGTTTATTTTAATGGGTTGTTTGGCAACTTCAGAATATGTAAGTGATGAACCAGTAATAGGTCAGAAACATTAAGTGTTGAATCAGTAAGAGGTCTAAGATCATTTTTGGCTCTCCATTTTTCACCTCCTTTTGACTTATGACTTCTCCAATAAGTTAATAAGTTGAGAAAAGTGTTTGGCAAACCAAAAGTCCTTTTTGTTTTAACTTTTCATTTGGTCTTTGATAAGTTGTTTTAGAAAAGTAAGGATTAGTAACTTATCAAAACTACTTATAACTTATTGATTGATATTTACTTACATGTCTTCCTTATATCCTTGTACCTACCCTCCTTATATCCTTTTTTGGTCATTTTACCTGAATAAGTTAAACCAAACACTTTTTACAAAATAACTTATTGACTTGTTGTTTTTCCGCATCGCATAAGCTAAATCAAACACTTTTATAAAAACTCCTTTCTAAAAAGTCATAAGTTAATAAGTCATTTTAACCAAAAGTCCTTTTAAACTCAAATAAGTTTATCCAAACATGCCCTAAATCATCCAAACTCAGTATAATGCTTACATATTCGGAGGTAAATGTCTAACTGATTCAGACATATGCTCACGAAACAAATAGCCTAAATGAAGTATGTCTGATCAATTCAGACATCTGTGCCAGAGCTTATTAAGAGTTGAAAAAAACGACCCTTAAGTCAAATTAACAAACAAAAAAAAAATGTCTTGAAATAACAAGGATTTAAGTCACGTAAATTTAGTATATGTATATATAATACCTAATAAAAATAAGAAAAAAACTTCATATTAACCAAGTTTCAAAACTCTTCCAATTAGGTCACTCATACATTTTTTTCTCCCAATTAGGTTACATAACATTCAAATCGAGCCTTGTCGAATTTTATATATGGCAAGAATGAACTGGGGAAAAGATGTTGGGGTTAGGATTTTTAATATATGTAATTATAAAAAAATGAAAAAATGTTATTATGTTAAAAAAATAAAAATATGCCAAAATCAACGTCATCACTCAACGTAGGCATTAAAAAATAGGAAAAATAAAAACAAAAAGCTACATCACTATGGGTTACCTATGAAATCGTTAAAAAAAGCCTAATTAATATAAAACATAAAAGTTGAGTAATCTAACTAAGATAAAAAAAATAAATAAAAAATAAAATAAAATTGAGTGACAAAATTAGAACATTTTTGAATCCTTGTAACTAATCTACAAAGTTACCCAAATAAATAAAAAATTTTAGGGACACATGTGGTATTCGGTTTAGGTAACGATAAATGATTAATTAATAACACATGATTTAAGTGATTTTTGGCTAAGTGTTATGGTCTCATAATTTTTCATTTCATGTCATTATCGCGTATGAATAAGTTCTCACTCCTTTATTTCATATTTATGTGTTATGATTTAACAAGGTATAATTCACTACCTCCTAAAAATAATAATTAAACTATTTGAAAACTAAAGAAAAATAGTAAAGTTATAAAGTGGGATGATGTGAAACTTTCTTTAGTGACCCTTCTAATTAAATGATAGCACCTTTTGTAGATTTTGGTGAGTTTGGGGGCATGAGTGGGCTAACAGCCAACCCTTTAACACCCGTTTATACTTTACATAAAGTTTTTTTTTGGGCGGTGTTGGGACTTGAAAATTCTTATGTGACAATAGGACATGAGACCATAACATAGAGAAAACACAAACCAATAAGTCCATCATAATCCACCCTAGTCTAAAGCATATCATCACCATCTCATAATCCCATATGTTGTATATTCTTACATATTTAAAAAGAATTCAAGTTTTGATGATGATTTTCACGTACCAGCTGTTATGTGCTACTGAATCTGCAAAATATCTCCGTTTTATTAATATATTTTTTTTTTGATGACTTCATTAATTTCTTTTAGTTATTGTAGTAGAATAATTTGGCTTAGGTGTGTGTTTTTGGGGAACATGTCTATCAAGACGTGTGCACTCATCAAGTTGTTAATCTAAATCAAAACAATTAATTATATCATTATTAGTTGTATTAATCCTCTAGATGAGCTACTAATCCATTTTTTATTCAACGTAACAAACGTTAAAATAATAAAAGGGTGTTTGGGGTTAAGTTTTGAAATTGATTTTTAGATTATTGTATTTTGAAAACGTAAATAATCAGTTTTAGTTGTTTGGGAAATGTTTATAAAAATAGATTATTTGCGTTTAATAAGTTAACAAAACGTAATAATCTAAAGAGAACTTCACCCCTACTGCACAAAACGAATAATCTATTTTCAAAAATAATCCCAAACACTCAAATCATGCTTCAATTTAAAATTGATCATGCAAAAAAATACGGAAAATATTGCAAAATAAAGTATTGTTAGAGCAAAATATAATGAGTATAATGCGTATCTGAATATCTGAATGTTGAAATAATCTATTGTACTTAAGAAATATTAAATATTAAAATAGGTTTAATTATTGAGATCATCATATTCAATTAGTTGTTATTAAAAATAGTTTATGTATTCAAGACAGATGATTCTAGATTCATATACTTTCGTAATCGACTGAAAATATAATTAAATCCAACTTGTAGAAAAAATAATAATTAATTTTACATGGAAATTCTACAAGTACACTTTGAATCTATCTCAAAATAAACATGCGTATGACGTCCACTTGTGAAAAGTATATCCAAACAGTTGAACCCTCAACTATGACATATTTAAATACATGTCTAGATATTTTTAAATAATTTATATTATAACAATGTACTGGATAATATAATATATAATAACATGTTGTATAATATAACTCTAAAACACAAATAGGCAAAAGCTAAGAAAAGAAAATAAAATAATTAGAAAAAAGCTAATGTATCATACACTACAAATAGAGAACTTTTTTCTTTTTATAATAGTTACGCATGAGCTCAAATTGTTCACCAATTAAAGTTATAGGGTTTGGTCCCTCATCATCCGTATAAGAGAAATTCACTAATGTCATTAGACCGAAGAACATTTGGCATTGGGTTACCATTAAAAAATAATCATATTTTATGTCTTTGCAAACCCTCCTCGTTAATTTATTTACCCGCATATTTCCTTCAGAAAGTATACAACAAATTCTTTCTGTGAAAACGATGAAGAATCAACGTATGACATAATTAGATCATGTATATCCTTTTTGGACTGAGCAAAGCTAAGAGACTAAAAGTAGATGCGAGTACAAGGGCATTTCAAACGAAATGTGAAGTTCCTCAATTGATAGAAGAAGAAGAATACAACCCAGCGCTACGACTTAGTTAGGCGGCTAAGTGCCATAAATTAATAACTACTTTGAAAATGTCATAAATTAATAAACATTTTCACAAAAAGTACTTTTGGAGTTAAATAAACAACCTCTTAGTAGTCTTTGATTATGAGACTAGTGAAAGTGAGACCATAGCCCTAAGCTCTTCTTTAATAGCTTATAGTGCACTGAACTGGAAAATAGAATGAAAGATTGATCGCCTATGGTAAGCAAGACTCTAATCTAACGCTAAAATCAAAGGCAATGCTATGGGCAAGTAAAAGGTGGCATGATATATAGTAGCACCCTACAACTGCAAACCCTCTTTGTCCATCTGCAGCTCTGCTTACCCTTACCATCTAACTACAACTGCACTTAAGCAACGATTTAGACACCTAACAATTGAGGACTAGGAATCGACAGATGAAGAACCGAGTTGGGCATATGATCACCAAGTGTTTAGCCAAACTACTGATCCTGTAGAGGAATATGTGCCACAACCAGAGGACATGTACGTCAATGAATCTAACGACTAAGTGTTTCAGGTTCCTTGAGTCATGGAAGATTAGCGGCTTAGCGCTCAACAGACTCCAATTGGCCTTATTTGATTAGATCGAACATCTTTAGTGATGCTTAATATTTTATGTGTTTTTTATCTTTAATTATGTAGGTTTTTATGTTTTATGTAATGTAGTTTTAAAATCAGGATTATTATTTAATTTTTCACAGGTTCTTATGTTTTATGTAATGTGGCTTTTAAAAATTAGTATCATGTAGGTTTTATCGTATGTTTAATATAAGTTTTTAAAAGTTTTGTAATTATTTCTGTGAATTGTTTTCTTAGCCTTATGCAAAGAATACTGAATAGGCCTCACACCTTGTCCGAAAATGGTGTCCGGAATTCGGGACATCAAACCGGACGCCACTCACATTGTAGCAAAACTTTAGTTTCAGGAAATTTGATGACTAGTTCCGTACTGGAGTTTTTTAGCACCTCGTGGGTGCTCTTTAGTGATAATTTGCTGGAGGCTAAAACCATAGCTTTTCTATATTCTAAACTGTTACTACCACTGTCCATGAATTTCCTTTGGGGATTAAATGATTAATATATAGCTAATTACAAAGAATCTTTAGCAATTAGAAAAAAAAAAAAAATTTTTCATCTTTCAATAAAGCTTATGTCATTTTTGAGATCAGGAAAAAAGAAAAAATATTATAAACTTCCAAATGAGGGTTTGGTCCCCCATCACAATTACCTCCCAACCACAAAATCAGGAAACCTATTTAAGTATCATCACATGATGCTCTCAAGAACTTTTTGAATATTTTTTGTTTAAATATTAAGAGGGAATATTCATTTACTAACCGAGTTCTATTATAATAATTGTGCTATCAAACTTATTTATTATTATTTTTGTTACAGAATATTATTCTGTTTTTTTATTATTGTTTATCATTATATATTTTCTTTTATTTTTCATACGAAATTTAGTAACTTTTTAGTGATTCTCTTATGTATAATATAAAGTTACAAGTAACTTGGTAAATCAATATGTAGTTATCACGTTTCATAATTGTTTAAAAATTCACATTTAAATGCTTTTACATTTGAGAAAAGATTGAAAATTTTCAGTAATAACGATGACTTTGTTAGTATGATACTTGAGTTAGTTGGCAAATTCCGGTTGTTTTAGTGTGTCAGGTAAGTTACAGAGTTTAAAATACGTCTGTGTCAAAAATAATAAAGGAACTTTCTAGATAACAGGGTTCGATTCTTGGTCTTTATGCCCATCTATGGAGAGAAGATTGAGATTATTTGAAATCAGGGATGCCTTACCGATTCGTACTTGGAAGCGCCCTTAGCGTAGGTGAACCGTATCGAAACCAGGTCGTGTGCGTTCTCAAGTGTGCGCACTGCCACTTGATCTAGCTATTGAACACACACACGCACACACATATAGGTAGGTAGAGGTTTGTGTATAAATAATGAGATTTGTGAAACGGGTTAGAAGGATTCTTGTGTTGACATGTGGCAATCATTGAAGTTAAATATTGAGGGTATTGAGGTAATTTAATAAAACACATCTAATACATATGATTAAAATTAAACATATACCATGACAACGAATATGATTCATATAAAACGCACTACAGTTAACCCACATAACATATTATTTAAGTGATTGTTATAAATGAACCAGACTAGTTTACTGTGTTTTATGGAACAAAACATATCCACCAAGTTTAAACGTAATTTTTTATATGCATATATGGACATATATCAATATGGTACTCATATTAAAGATAAAAACGCTCGTTATTATGATGTATTTTAAAAGAAAATAATTACTATAAAAAAGTTATTCACGTTTAAAAAAGGCGGGGTAAATTACATGTGCCTAATGATATACATTAAATTACACATATTAAATTCCCTGTTTAACTCCCGTTTTTATACGTTTTTGACCTTATGCATGAGAAATTTGTACTTATTTGGGTATCTTTACGATTTCAGGTCTTAAACGATGTCCCGGAAGCTAAACTGAAGAAAAACGAAGATTTCGGCGCGCAAACGGGACCCTGGGTCCTGTGAGCGGCCGCTCGCTCGTCTAGATATTTCTGATGACCTTCTGGAACCTCTACGTCAGCACACGAGCCACTTGTTCGACTTTTTGTAAAGTGAGCGGCCGCTCACAGAGCCCGCACGACCGTTTGCTTTTCCCAGACTTTATAAAACAGAGCATTCAGCTCACTGTTGGATTATTGGGTTTTTGGGAAGCGATTTGAGGCGATTTCTGGCGCTAACGAAGTGCTGCAAAGGCGTGGAACGAGCTCGGGAAGCCATCCGATCCATCCATCACATTTGCATTTCTATGGTACGTTTGATCTTATAATCTATTTGTGTATCAAATCTGATTTTGTATGCTATTTGTGATGTTTATTTAGTAGATTGTACACCTATGGGCAAAAACACTAGTATGTAGTACGTAGAAACAATCGTTTGTATAGTTAATCATGTCTTGTATGAATTTGGGGTCATTTATGACTTAATCTTGATGATCATAATGCAACCTTGTTTCATTGTTATTGGATTTGTGATTGTGTTTGAATGACTTTGATGATTGTCGAATGTGTTAGGCGGATACATGTTGAGAAACCGTCCGTTTAATCATCCGGTAGTAGACTAGTTAACTTGTTAATAAGTTTACACCATTAAACTGTAATCGGGTATTGGTTTGGTTAAAGTCAGTCGAATAATGATTAGAAATGCTTACCGGCACGTAAAAGGGTTTTAAAAGCTTAATAGTGTCGTTACTGATCTTTGACACGGTTAATGATCTTTGCTAGTTATTTTGGTGAAAATAGCGATCTTAGTAGATTTGTGTTCAAAGTTGGTAAAATGGAGTATGTTGTGAAATGCTCTACTTTATGCTAGTCTAGGTGGTTGTATTGTTTATTCGGTATCGCTTTCCTGGATTAGTGAGGTTAGAAAACTCTTAACAGATGACTAACTTATCTTTAGAAGATTTGCATGAGATCATATCAGTTGCTCGCTAATAAACGACTTTAAGTGGTTAACGTGTGTGTTCGTGTTAGCTTTCTGTATAGTTGTCATGTTAGGATGCCTGAAAGGGAGACAAACTGTCGGAAAATGGGAATGTTGATCACACGCCTTTATTTCATATGATATGTAGATGACATGGTAGGATTGATATATTATAGTCTATATAGTTATATTTTGTATTTGGAGTCTTACATATATTAGTTAGATATTTTAGAATTAATTTAGTTTAAACAAAACTTCCACTATCTTTTCCTACTGGTAAATTGAGGACAGAGTTTTAGTAGAATTGCTCCGCGTGCGTCCATCGATCGATATCTGGTTCTTATCAGTACTTACTACATATATGACAGGGTACACTTGCCCTATTGTGTGTGTTTTAATATTAAGGTGTAAACCATTTTTATAAATATTAAAGCAGAAACGTGTGTTATTTCATTGTAAAATTATGTGTATATTCGCACACGTCACCAAACATGTGGGTTTTATATTTAATACACGCCAAATTACTTTTATAACCCTATTTGGTTAAATCAATCAACCAAAGTTATAACACATATTACAATTTTGTTACCGATCAATCCCCATCCTCCATTTATAGATCTATTGGCCAAAAAAATTTCTTATCATTCTCACAAAAACACCTTTTGTACACTAAATCTACCCTACACACACATACACATATGGTATGGATCCAGTTGGAAAATGGGTTTTTGTGAGAAGTGTGAGAAAAATAAAAATTGATATGTATGCATTATTTTTGGACTTATTCATGATATTTTGAATTGTTTTGCCTAGAAAAACACCAAACATACCAATTAAAAACAGAAAATAATGTACTTAGGCTTAAAACTTAAAACATCACTCATTTTTCTAAGGTAAAAAAGTTGCTTTTAGATTAAACACACATTTATAAGAGTTTTTTATATACATATGTTCATACTACCAATTTTTTATTATACATATGTGTATATTGTCAAACATATATGTATATTAGAAAAAAAACATGTTTTTACCTATAATCATCCTTTATATACATGTATATGCAATTATTTCTACATATTTGCACATATATGTACACAATACTTATTTGTTAATATTAAACACGTATATGCATATATGTATAAATGAAAAAACAAATTACAGAAAAATGTGTGATGTAGAAAATAACTAAATAAATCTATAATCTATAATCTATATGTAAAGGAAAATACCTAAAGTGACATGACACTCATTTGGGCCATCCTCCCCCCCCCCCCCCCCCTAGTGTGCCACGTGGCAAATTGTGAGAATTTAAAATAAAAAATCCTATCACATATATAAACTTTCTTCTCTCACCCAAACCCTAAAAATTTCTCCCATCCCCTCCTCTGTTCCACCACTTCTCCACCTTCGTAAACCAACCAACGACATCAACACTAATCTTTCTTCTTCAATTAATATTAATACTCATCACTGTTATCCAATTTACCATACATCAATCAATTAACGAGTTCCATACATTATTAAATTCTCTGTTTTAGTTTGTTTTTACATACCTAGGGTTTTGAACTTTTGATTAACAATCGGTTATGTCTCTGAGGCCTAGCGCACGGACGGAGGTTCGATGAAACCAGTACAAGGTGCCGGTTGATGCAGATGAAGGACGACGTCGTAGCGAAGATAATATGGTTGAGATCCGTAAGAATAAGAGAGAGGAGAATTTGTTGATGAAGCATCAGTTTTTGTCGTCGTCTCAACCGTTGCCTGTTCAAACCTCTACTGTTGAGAAGAGGGTAGTTTTCGTTTTTATTTTTTTTATTTATTTTTACAACATGTGTGCACACACAGATGTATATTATTTCTTACTATAATGTGATTGTTTGTTAATTTTAGTGAGTTTGTTATGTTTTACTTACTAGGTGTCACACCCCACCTAAGGCGGAAACGCGAGGTGAAACGAACATGGTGATCACAAACATTGATTATGAGAAATACTAATGGCATTTATTTCATCAAACATGTAAGTCACATAGTCGAACACAAATTACAAATCCTAACAAATGTTTCAAACGGCTACATCAAAACCACAAAACAAGGCCTTCTTCATGCAACCCTAAACTTGGCTCCTTAACGTCCTTACTTGGTTTCCTGAAAAACATACTTACAAGTGTCAACTAAAAAGTTGGTGAGTCCGTAGGTTTTGTTGACTCGATAAAACAGTTTTGTTGCTCAGAAAGTTTCGTTGTCTGTGTCCATGCAGAATATAGTTTCGTTGTTTGTGAAGGTAAGGCCCTTTATATAGGCAAATGTTGAGGTAAGTTGTCATTGATTAGGAAGTGGTGAGCAAAGGTAGTTTCCTAATTCACATAACATGCTTGGGTGTTGATTCTTGTACTCCATATGTAGGCTGATTGTCATCAAGAAAAGAAAGAGTACATATGTCAAGTCCTTATCAAATGTGTTGGAAGGTTTTATCAAGAAAGAGGAGTGTTATCTTAGGTGGAAAAGTGAATCATTCATAGCTTCATGCCTAAATTTGTATAAGTTCTTACTTCATCATCCCCTTGGCCGATTACATCATGCATCCAAGTGTAGGTTGAAAAGCAATTTTGACATGTGGAGATAGATATGATTGGTTATGGGCGTATGGAGATGATAGGGACAAGACATGGAGACAAGGATTGATCAAGTGAAAAGGATGCTTCTATGTTTCTTCTCCCTTGGCCGATTTATATGCAAAAGAACTTAGGCACATGTCTAATGTATTTTAGGTAAATGATCATGCATGGGAATAGGTTTAGTGGCTTGTAAGGCATAGATAGGTGTAATATAGCATGAGTTGTTAGTTTGTCTAACATTGGAAGGTTCCATTTTGTCTCATCTTGTCACCAATGAATCAAATGCAAGTGTGGTGAAATGTGTGTATATATGTCGTGTATGTATGTGTATATCTAGTTATTGTGTTATCCCTTTCAAAGATGATTGTATACATGGTTGTCATCTAGTTGTCTATGCTAAGTTCTTTTCATCTAGAAGGTATTAGTTGTCATGGAAAAGGACATGTCAAAGAACAGGAATTGTGCACATGTTTAATGCTTTCTAGTGTGCATTCGTGTGTATATATATGTATGTACATAGTTTTGTCTTGTCTATAATATATATGTATATGTATGTGTGTATGAATAACATTGTTTTTAAGTTTTGATTCTACACACATGTATTTGCATAAAAAAAATATAGTTTTAGTCTCATAAAATATTATATGAAAATCCATACGCTTTTGTTGATCCTTATGACGGTCATGGTGTTCGGGTAGGGTTTATTTTCACATAACCATTCAAATAATGAGGCGCACTGACACACTTATCCTAAGCACATAGTGAAGCAAACCAGTTAATTGTACGGACTCGACTAGTGGATTTGGCATGTGTCTCACTAGGGCTATTATGTGTGATATAGAATATGTTTAAATTTAAAACACATACACTATTAGATGTATATTATATGATCTTTAAACTTTTATAGTATTATTAGCTATATTTATGAATGTAGTATGATCATGCATTATGTTATTGAATGTGAATAAGTGAAGCTGTTGTTTGTGGTATCACTTTACTTCTGTTAGTGACTATTGATGGGTTGGTTAAAAGATGTGCATTAACACGTCTTTTAAGTGAATTTTAAGGAATGTTAAGTTGTCGAATGGTATTACTTTGATGTTATTATGTTATTTCAGGTTTTGACAACTAAAGGGAGAAAATATGAAGTTTTGGAGTTGCTCGGGTGAGAAATGGAAGCCGAAACAAGCTAGGAAATCAAAATCCGAGAGTATTGTGGCTTTTGGCGTATCCTACGCCAAAAGTGGCATAGGCAATGACCAATATTTTGGCGCAGGATAGCAGGGAACAGCGCAGGCAAAACTGAACTGGCGTAACTTACACCAAAAGTGGCGTAGGATACGCCAAATGCTGATAAATCCCAATCATTTCCTTAATTAACGAAATCATGATAGGAATTACAAGCCAACACATAAAAGTCGAAAATTCTGGATCAAGAGGCATCATTCTTTCATTCCAAAACACCTCATATCATTCCCATTCATCAAGATTCATTGTAGATCCATCCTTCCATCATCTCTCAAGATCGAATGCTGAAGATTGAAGACCGAAGCTTAATGAAGAACACCATGGCCATGCTTGGCTAATTCCTTTGTATCACACTGGGGATGTAAATATCTGAAGATCTAGGGTTAACAATTGGGTATTGTTCTTAATCTATTTGATTATGTATTTGTGTGTTTGAAACATTGTGTTAAATTGTGATTAACCTTATGTTGAACTCATTCCAGTTAATTGATCTTGTGCCAATTTCTAATGTTATGAACATGGTTCCTTGCTTTAATACAAACGTAGGGTTGTATGTTCTAGGTCATGAAGTGTAGTTTATTCTATCTTTGATATTGACAAAACTTGATACCTAAGCCTATTGAGCAATCAATCCGTTAACACCATTTGCACTACCATTGTTTACCTATTTGTGAAATCCCTAGCATTCATTTGTTGAAATCCTAGTGTGGTCCTTTTAATTAAACTGTTTACAAACATCATTACTTTTCATTCCTACAATTTCAATTAAAGTTTTAGTATATTAAACAAGCCTTTCCAATCAAACTCTTAAATGTACCAAGCACAAACTTCATAAGTTTTCTAGCATCTTCATAAGTAACACTGTTTAATCAACTAAACAATATCCACTAACCACACGCTCCTTGGATTGATACCATATTTACCCAATCTACCTAGGTTAATTAGGTTTTGCATGACCCGTAACGACTGGCTCATAAGTTTAACTTTAAATACTTGATAGGGTTATTGTGCATTTATGTTTGCTATAGCATTGGTTTATTAAAAAAAGACACACAGAGACACCATTAGATGCTTGTCATTTGATGTATCTATGTGTTTGATTTGTTTCTTATGTTTCAAAATTATACAATATTAGCTTTGTTAATTATTGTAATATAATAATGTGTTATGGTTTTTAATGTGAATAAGTTGAATTGTTGTTTATTGTATCATCTTACTTCTGTTAGTGACTTTTGTTACTTTTTAATACGCACTAGGGTTAACGTGTTTGCTTCAGAATAAGTTTATTTGGAACTCTCTCTCTCTCTCTCATACACACAAAAACATAATCAAATGCATATAGTTCGACATATATCTAAGTGTTTGATTTATCTTGTATGTTCAAAGCCATACAGTATTATTAGCTCTATTCAATATTTGTTATATGATCATGCGTTATGTTATTGAATGTGTGTAAGTGGACCTGATTTTGGCGTGTACACATTTTGTTTTTTTAATTTGAAATGTAAATTGTGTTGATTGAATTGTAGTTAGAGAATCTCCCTTCTATGATTGCTAGAGTTTACATAGTACTTTTGTAATTGCAATAAATACTTTTTTTTCTAGATCTAATTAGTTCAACTTTTTTATACAGAACGGAGCCCACCAATTTAGGAAGTCATACAATCTGGGTTGTGACACGCTTTGTCGAGTTCTTGATGAGGGAAGATTTTCCACAGCTTCAGGTAATGTTGCTTCTTATGATTCCCATTTGTCTTCTTTTACTAAAGTTTTACTTTTGCAACAGTTTGAGGCTGCTTGGGCACTCACAAACATTGCCTCTGGAACCTCTAATAATACAAAGGTCGTAATTGATCACGGGGTAGTACCAGTTTTTTTAAGCTTCTAGCTTCTCAATGTGATGGTGTGCGCGAACAGGTAAACACATGGATGTAGTTCTTGTGTTGGTTTCTTCTTCAAATCTAACTACCAGCCCACCCATATCCAATTTACAAGGTTTGGTTTTTAATTCTCTAGCTTATTTGATTTTGCGTTCTTTCCTTTATAGTATATCATATAGGTTTCATCATACAATTTTATTAACAATTAACTCCAATTTATTTATTCAATTGGAGTTTGATTTGATTTATTATGTTTGTGGGTGATTGATTGCTTAGTTGCTTTAGATTCACGGTTTAATTAGTTGTTTTTATTACTGATCGTGTAATAGCAATTGTAGTTATAATTTTAATACCCCGCCTCTAATATCATCCAATATTGTCCACTTTGCCCATTACAAGCTCATGGATTTGTTTTTGGTTGCTCGAGTGAAAACTTCCCAGGAGGTCACCCATCCTAGTACTACTCCCACCTGAGCATGCTTAACTGTGGAGTTTTCATGTGCTCCATAGCCAACTAAGCCCAAAACACGTTGGTGATTGAAGAGGCAGGATATTACTTATGAACCAAGATCTCTCTTGTCCACGGCCGATGTGGGATATACCTAGGGTGTTACAATCACCCCTTCTCAGGGACTCATCGTCCTCGATGAGGTTTGCCCCACCATCCTGGATGGAACAGGAGTGGCTCTGATACCATTCTGCAACACCCCGCTTCTAATATCAGTCAATATTGTCCGCTTTGCCCACTATAAGCTCACGGATTTGTTTTTGGTTGCTCAAGTGAAAACTTCCTAGGAGGTCACCCATCCTAGTACTACTCCCACCTGAGCACGCTTAATTGTGGAGTTTTCATGTGCTCCATAGCCAACGAAGCCCAAAACGCATTGGTGATCGAAGAGGCAAGATATTACTTATGAAGCAAGATCTCTCCTGTCTGCGGACGATAAGGGATACGCCTAGGGTGTTACATAAATTTTGTTGGTGAATAATCCTAATTTTTTGGTCTTGACCTATCATTGATTATAGGGGTATTGGATTTAAATAATCCAAAGTTTGGGCCATTGGCCGATAATAATTCAAACATTAACGTTGGACCAGGATAATCCCAAGTGGATATGTGGGTATCAAAAATGAACCTCCGTTAACTCTGATCTAACTGGGTTAGTGAAAGATGATGTGGTTGTTGATGTGGCACGCTAACGTGGACCAGATGCTGATGTGGCACTTGAGTTGGCATGCTGGCGTGTTTTTTTTAATTCCACGTAAAAAAAATTAAATCCACATCAGTTTTTTAATGGGGCCCATTCATCTTCTTCATCTAAACAAAACAACAGCAGCAACAAAACAACATCATCTTCATCTATCAACATTCCCACATCATCATCTCCACCCTCCCTCTCCTCACCTGCAACACCACCACCACCAACATCTAATTCTTCGGTTTGTATTGAAATTGAATCTTTATCATCCTTCATAACCCATATCAACACCCTTTGTGCATAACCCACCCACCACCATCATCTACCCTTCCCCTTGCCACTACCAGCTACCTCCTTGACGACCACCACCATCATTTTTTCAACTTCCTCTGCCATCAATTATCTTTAAACCAACATCACAAACCTAAATAAAACCAAAATCATACTCTGTTCAACGATTGAAGACCTTAATAGCTTCTATTTAGTTACACGGATGATGGTGGTGGTTAAAGGGACGATGAATGGTGATGATGGTTTGATTGGAGCTTTGTCACCTAACCTAACTATGGCCTGATTACGTTCGATTGTGTCTTAATAATAATAATACATCTGTATCGTGGGTCCGATTGGGTTCATCGTTGTTCCAATTAGGTTAGGGTTGAACGATGACACTAGTTGTTAGGGTTAATCGATGGGACTAGAAAGGAGAGGTCGGTGGTGGTAGTGGAGGTGGAGGAGGAGGAGGTCGGTGGTGGTTGTGGTGGTGGTGGAGGTGGAGGAGGTGGTGGTGGTGGAAGGGGTTGGTGGTGGTGCGGAGGTGGTTGTGGTGGAAGGTGGTGGGAAGTGGTGGTGGAAGGCCCATCTAATGTGGCATTAAAAAAAGTCATCAAACAAGTCAGATGCCATATCATCATTTGTGTACACGTCAGCATGCCACGTCATCTGCCACATCAGCTTCCACTAATCAAGTTAGTTCATATTTAACGAATGTTCATTTTTGACACCCACATGTCCAGTTGAGATTATACTGGTCCAACGTTAAATTTTGGATTATTATTGACCAATGGGCCAAACTTTGGATTATTGAAATCTAATACCACTTGATTATATATCTTAATTATCTAAATTGTAAAATAGTTTGAAAAATCTACTATCATGTATTTAAATATATAAAGGGGAAAGTGAATATGGGGCTCTTACACATATAAACTTACATGTGAAACTTTTCAAAACTATGTAGTTTTGTTTAAATTAAGATCAAAACTACGTAGTTTTGATTATTCAACTTTAAACTAATTTCCTAAATTCACTCCATTGCTATAAATACATCAACAAATAAAAGAAATACATTTCACAAGAAGTGACGATGACGAAGAAGATGAGAAAATGTATATCACAAATTCACAATATGTTAATATATTTGATAAAACAAATAGCCTAGCTAGTAATTAATGTTTGATGTTATGCATCGCAATAAAATATATTTTATATATAATAAAAGTAATATTTTATATATAATAAAACTAACTCAACACTAAAAGATAATAATTACACATATAAGTTTACATGTGAAACTTTTCAAAACTACGTAGTTTTGTTTAAATTAAGATCAAAACTACGTAGTTTTGATTATTCAACTTTAAACTAATTTCCTAAATTCACTCAATTGCTATAAATACATCAACAAATAAAAGAAATACATTTCACAAGAAGTGACGATGACGAAGAAGACGAGAAAATGTATATCACAAATTCACAATATGTTAATATATTTGATAAAACAAAGAGCCTAGCTAGTAATTAATGTTTGATGTTATGCATCACAATAAAATATATTTTATATATAATAAAACTAATATTTTATATATAATAAAACTAACTCAACACTAAAAGATAATAATTGGATCATTGTTGGAACTGAGATTTAGATATTTAGGAATCGAATAATGAATTCAGCAAATTAAAAAAAACTACTCATCTTATTCGGTATTGTATTTAAATTTATAATGGAGTGAATTTAGGCATTAAGATTAAATATGATTATTCAAGAATATGTTGTTTTGATGTTAATTTAAACAAAACTATGCAATTTTAAAGAGTTTCATAAAACTACGTAGTTTTGATCTTAATTTAAACAAAACTACGTAGTTTTGAAAAGTTTTACATGTAAGGTTATATGTGTAATAGCCCCATATTCACTTTCCCCATATATACAGTGGCGCAGCATAGTAGGGGCGGGGAGGGGCGGCCGACCCCCCCCCCCCCGGATTTTCGCGCAGAAGTTCCGATTATATAGTATTCGTATAGAAATTTTTGAAAATATAGGGTTTCGACCCCCCGAAACTGGTTTTCGACCCCCCGAAACTAGTGACTTACGACCGCCCGAACCTTGGGGTCAAGCTTCGCCACTGCATATATAAAACCTTTAAAATGGTTGTATATAAAAAATCTTGAAGACATTAGTGTAAGGCAATTGGTGTTATTCATATAAAGAATAATATAAGAATGTTTATCGGTTACTCCGACGTTTAGTTTTATTGTGGATGGTTTTTTTAAGTAAGGCACTCAATGTGACAATTGAGGAAGTTTGTGGTGCACTTTTAGAAGGTACATTTGCTTAAATTCTACAAAAGTTTACTTTTTTATATATTTTTCATTATAGTTTTTGTTTGATTAACTGTTTTGTAATTGTGTAATTGTATAGACAATGCGGATACGCTAGGGACCGAGCTACTTGAGGGTTTGATGAAAATGGCTTCGACTAAAGAACAAGAAAGGAAGCTAAAAGAGTACAAAGATGGCACTCCTGTCAAGCTTGGTCCGGTTGAGACGTTTCTAAAGGTGGTTCTTGATGTACCGTTTTCATTTAAAAAAGTCGAGGCAATGCTTTACGTATCTCACTTTGAGTCCGATGTCAAGTACCTTAAACACTCTTTTTAAACTCTTGGGGTATGTTTTCTCGCTTTAACTTTGTTTTCACTTGGTTGGGTATTGGATTCTTTCAAAGAGTGAACTGTTGTTTCTCTTCGTTGTCGATATTGGGATGAACTAAGCTATATAGAATGCGAGTTATTTAGGGTAGTTGTAGGTGGTAAGATATTCTGCTTCTGTATTCCTATCATATCGTCACTCAATAATGGCTTCAAGTCACCTTTTCCTTACTCAATGCTTCAAATATATCCCATACACAAAAATTATTATTATTGACCTTAGTCGCTAATACGAGCTCTTGATAATTTATACTTTACCAAAATAGTTTCGTATTAATTAAGTTTTTTCAACCTACATTTTATCACGTCATATTAGATTTGTCAATCCGAGACATTCCCAGAATATAAACTAGTAAATAAAATAAAATAGAATAAAATGCATTTAAAAAACATGTAGTCTCATTTATTAATTAGAACAATGATTCTAAAGAGTTAAATCTCTCTTTTTCTTTCAACTAAATTTCTATGAAAGACGTTTATACAAAGTTAATTGTATGATACAAAGTGTTTAACGTGTGTAGATTCCTTGGTTCGAGATGGTAAGTAAGAATCTCACCCACTTAGATCAATTTGCTTGGTCGTGAATCCGTGATATAGTGACACCAAATCATTCTTTAACGTACATTGGCTAGTATGGAGCCTTTTCTAGGACTACCAATATGCTCCGTAGTGTTAGGGGATATATAGTAATAACGAATAAATAACTGGATAACGGAAATTTCTGAAGACACGTAATCGCTTTCAGATTGAATCAATTTGACGGTTTAATTGAATATTCAATCGGATACAATTAGAGATTAAGAATTTTCTATATGTTTTGATTGAGAAAAGAACCAGAGAGAATTTTGACCAAAATGATTATGAATTCGTAATGAATCAAAGGCCCATTAACTGCCTTTTAGGCAGTTATTTCTAGGGTTTACAAATTGTCAAATTTAGTCCCTCTAATTTTGAGAATTAATTTTCTAAGACATTTTTACCATAACAATTTTAATGGAAATAAGCAGCTCGACCCTAGCCAGGAGCTCTACCCCTTGGACCCTGCTCCTAGGGGCGCTGCCCTCGGACCCCCGTCCCTTAAGGGCTTCGCTCCTAAGTTCATAATAAATTCAAATAGGCGTGCACTGCGCACCACCATATCTATATGATGTCTTATTATGAAGATATTGGTCAAACAGTCAATCCAATTACACTAAAATATCCAACACGTAGTTACCAAGATGAAGCATTTGTAGTTTTTTATGCTCTGTATTAGTCAATATGCAGCGTATTGGTGTCTACGTAAGTATTGAGAATGTCTCAATAGACCGAACCTTTTTTAATGAGAAAAGGTTGTTGCTAATTACTGACAGCTTTTGCAACAAAGCAGTTTGTGATAGATTTAGCGATCAAATAATTGGCAATGGAATTAGTAATTGATAGGGCTGGCCACTGGGTTAGGGCATGCATGTAATTGTAGAGGGCATTTTTCGTTTTTAATAAACTCCTATATAGAGATAACCACTTTTGCAAACCTTAGTCTAATTCATACTTCTGCAAATATTCTAAGTATAGAACTACTGAAGAAAGAAGACTAAAGTACTGAAAAAGGATTCAACAAGTAATGAAGAAGAAGTATCAGAAGTTCTGAAGTATAACCAGACAAGTTCACTGAAGAACTACTGAAGACAAACTACTCATCAGTAGTTTGTCATTCATCAGCACTTGTACCAGAATCTTTCCACCGCCTTATGTTTCAGTAGTTTATTTGTTTAGTATTACTTTATCTTTTTGTGCAAGTAACAAGTTGCAACAAGTTGCATTCTTGGAACTTGCACAAAAAGATAAAGTAACACTAAACAAATAAACTACTGAAACATAAGGCGGTGGAAAGATCCTGGTACAAGTGCTGATGAATGACAAACTACTGATGAGTAGTTTGTCTTCAGTAGTTCTTCAGTGAACTTGTCTGGTTAGACTTCAGAACTTCTGATACTTCTTCTTCAGTACTTGTTGAATCCTTCTTCAGTACTTTAGTCTTCTTTCTTCAGTAGTTCTATACTTAGAATATTTGCAGAAGTATGAATTAGACTAAGGTTTGCAAAAGTGGTTTCCTCAATCCTTTTTGTCCTAACAATATCCCCCTGGATTGATGAAGCCAAAACCTTTTCTAATTCCTTATTGTTTTCTTCTGTCATTCACAATCTTCCATATCTCCTTGAACATGGAATTCTTCAGTTGATTCAGCTGTTCATCAGTGAGAGATCCCCTTTGAGGTTCCAAATGTTGAATTGATAGATTCTTCAGTTCATTCATGGATTTGTAGGCCTTGCTTGTAAGATCTCTTCTTGTCACCAATACTGAGTTGTCATCAGTAAAGGACCATCTGATGATCAGCACTTTAGATTTGTCAAAATCTGAAGTATAGCGAACCATGCTGGATCCCTGGGATGTTCCTGAGTGTTGGATGTTTTCTATTTCTGTGACTCTCAGGTGGGATTCACTTCTGTCTTCTGTTTGCACCACATTAGGTAATTTAAAAGTAGGTAAATGATGTTCAGTAACTACCTTTGTGTGCATCTTATCAGTTATAGTTTTCTGGATTTGGTAAGCAAATGTTGAAGGATCCCTAAATTGTGTTATCAAAGGTTTTTCTTCAATATCAAAGTCTCCTTGCACAACTGTGTTGCCTTCTAGCAACACCATCTTGAAATCAGTCTTTTTATTATCCTCTGACTTTCTCTTGGTAGCTGGTCTTTGTTTAACACCAAAAGTTCTAACTACTGAAGTTGATACTTCAGAAGTTTTGAACTTCTCTGGATTAGCAGCCTTGGCAGCCTTGTATTTCTTGTATGTGTCCAGTAGTTTGTCTTCTCTCCATTTTGACACAGAGGCTTTTGAACCATAGTCATTAGCTACCAGTTCTTCAATCATTTCTGCTCTCTTGGCTTTTCTATCTTTGTCTGTTGCAAGTTTGTCAGCAACAAGTTGAGCTCTTCTGGTTAGCTCATCCATTGAGAGCCCTTTGAGTGAATAGGCTTTTGTTTTGTTGTTCTTTGTTATAAAAGACACCAGTTGTTGTCTTTTGTCTTCTTCAGCAACTCTCTCTGTTTCAGCTTGTCTATTCAACTCTGCTTCATAAGCTTGAAGCTTTTCATTTAAGCTTAAGTCTTCCCTTGCCTCCAAGTTGTTCCAGATCTCTTCTTCCTTAGCCTTTCTTTGGGCTGCAATCAAACTTTTCTCTAGTAGTTCTTCGGACATTGAAATTGGAGAAGGGTTCAGCACAGTCATTGTTGTTGTTGTAGGCCTTGGAATAGGAGTTGGTTGTTGTTGTTCAGTTGTTTTAGAAGGCTCTTCAGCTGTTTGTATGTTGGAAGTGTTAACTGCTGAAGTGTTGACAGAAGTGTCAACTACTGAAGGATTGTCTTCAGTACTTTCAGAGTCTTCAGCAGTTTCTTCATTATGGCCTTGGGAAGTTTCAGCTTCAACTTCAGTTCCAGAAATAAGCCTTTGTTGATCTTCTTTTTGTTTTTGGACTTTTTCTAGCAGTTGTTGTTTTTGTAGAGCCACTCTTGCTTTTATCCTAGCTTCTAGTGACTCTTTAGGTTCCTTAATCTTCTCCCCCTTTTTGGCTTCATCCACTTCTGGAAGCCTGCTAGGTTGAGAAGTTCTACCAGTGAGTTTAGCAAGCTGTCTTGAGTTGTTGTCTATTTTGTTAGACAGCTCACAAAGTTTTTTGTTGATCACCTCAAATTGAGTTTTGGTTGACAACTCCAAAGCAGTTGTGAAGGATTTGAGGTGATTGGCAATGAGGGTGTTCATCAACTGGTCTAGGGGACCATCTGGGCTGCATAGTTGGTTCAAGTCTATGCTGGATGACCCAGGGAATTGGGTAAGCATTTTCAGTGAGGGGTGTGTTTTTTGGTGATCTTCATGTTGTACAGAAGATGCCACTATAGGGGAATCAGGGATCAAGTGGACTTTAACCTGATCTAGTGTGATCAGCTCTTTGAGCTTAGAGACACCAGGTGCAGGACCTTCACTAGCAGCCGTCAATTCAAGTTTGGTGGAGTGTGAATCATCATCCAAATCAATGGAATCATCTGAATACCTGCTTACTTCCTCAATGAGGACAGTATCAGTTATATCATGAGCTGGGCCCAACCCAGTTGTCTCATGTACTTCTTGTTCTTGGTTCAGAGGATTTCCTACCTCAGGCATTAAGCCTTCATCAGTAGTTGCCACAAATGAGGTCTTAGCAATGTTACTTCTTTCCTCAGATCCACCAGTGGATGGTATATGAGTAGTAGCAGCCTCAAATGTACCTAAAGTCTCTAAGTTTGGGCTTAGAAACCCTGGTTCATCATCATCTCTTGGGTTAGGGCTATGGACATCCACATCCATGTCAAGTCTGTGGGTATGTCCCCTGTTTGATGTGGTTGTTGGGGACTGACATGTTCTGATGGGATGGTCTCTTTTAGCCCAGAGAGAAGTTTGGCAATTTCTAGGGCTTCAGTTCCAAAAGTTTGTGGTATGGGTTCAGTAGTTTGGTCTAATGGTTCAGCAGTTTCAAAAGAAGAGTCAATGGGGATTGTTTTCTTAAATTTCTTTCTTTTGAATATAATTGTGATTGGTGCTCTAGTGGGGGTTTGAGATGGATGAGACTGATAGGATGTTTCAGTCACATATTTATCAAGTGCAGATTGCACATTGGCAAGTTCAGGCATCTCAACTTCCTGAACTGCCTTTCTTTTAAGGCTGGTGGGTTTTTGTTTTTGCTGTTTAGGTTTCTTGGCCTTTTTGGGTGAGGGTTTGGAAGATGAGGGTTCCATGGGGACTGTTGTGTGTTCCCCTTGGTCATCTTCTGGCCAGGCAGCCGGTTTATTGTGCCTAGAGTATGCTTGTGAGGTTAATGGGTTTAAAACAGTTGTTTTACCCACAAGCACCTCTTCTCCAAGTTCTTTTATTATTCATTGCATAATAAACCTTGGATACAACAAAAACTTCTTTTTAGAATTGAGATGATGTAACATCAACTCATTAAAGAAAAGTGTTGATGCCCTGAATTTTGTTTCATTCACAATGGAATGAAAAATAGGTTGAAAAGTAGAGGGCATCTGATCATAAGATCTAGTTTTTGGACTCAAACACATTATTATGTAATGAAACAAATGTTTATATTTTGGTTCAAAGAATTTCTTAAAAATGGTTGCATGTGAGAGAGTACCTTGGTAACCACACTCTGTCATGGTCAGATGAATTTCAGAGTTTGGAAATTGATCTGGGGCACCCACATCATCTAGACCCAGTCTAATCCCCAAAGTTGCTGGTGTGATTGTCATTCTTCTCCCTTGGATTGTTGAATTGAGGGATATCACTTGATCATTCACTATCACCATCTCCGCATTAGCCCAGAACTCATTTAGAGTTTCAGTGTGGATTGGAGGATCAATGGTGAGTGCAGTGAAGTATTGGGATTTAACGACTAAATCAATGATTTCGTCGTATTAGGACCAGGCTTCATGTTTCTGGAAGTAGCCTCTTTGATTGCGTCCCTGTTTCAGTATTAAAGCCATGTGGTTTGTGTGTTTGTAGATCGAACAGTGTTCTTGTTTGCAGGTTCAGGGTTTGAGAGTATTTTTGAGAGAGAAGGATGGAATTTTGCTTTTTGAAAGGATAAGTGTTGGAAAAGGTGTTTATCAGAAGTTTGTAACCACCCTAGGTCAAACTTCTGAAGTGGGAAATGTCTGATTTGCCCTTAATGACAAAACTGCTGATGAAGAACAATTATCATCAGTAGTTCCCATTTTATCTTCAGTAGTTTGTTAACAACTGATGAGAATGTTTATAAACACTTTATTCATAACTTCTGAAGATTATTTTATCATAAGTTACTCATTTTTCAGAAAATATTCCTATACTGATGTTTTTGTTCATCAGTAGTTTCTCTCTTTTTGTTTTTTAGAGGTTTTGGACTAAAAACAGATGTAAGTGAAAACTAAAATATGTGCAGGAAAAGTAAAAGAAACACTTACGAATTTAGCATCCCAAAAATGGATACTAACTTCTGAAATGTTGATGTGTCAAGGGGTTTAGTGAATATGTCAGCTATTTGATTAGCTGTTGTCACATGCTTCACTTCTATCTTGCCTTTTTCATAGCAATCCCATATGAAATGATACCTGATTTCAATATGTTTAGTCTTTGAGAACTGAACAGGATTTTGAATGATGCTAATGGCAGATTTGTTGTCTACAAGCAATGGTGTCTTGGTCTCTTTGATTCCATAATCAAGAAGTTGATATTGGAGCCATTGTATCTGTGATGTACAACTTGTAGCTGCAATGTATTCAGCTTCCGAAGTTGAAGTTGCAATAGATGTTTGCTTCTTTGATTGCCAGGACACTAGACAGTTTCCCAAAAATTGACAACCACCAGATGTTGATTTTCTTGACATTTTGCACCCTGCATAGTCACTATCTGAAAAAGCTGATAACTTGGTATTGCTAGAAGCAGGATACCAAATTCCAAGTGTAGCAGTTCCTTTCAGATATCTGAAGATTCTTTTGACTGCAATTAGGTGTGATTCCCTAGGAGCTGATTGATATCTAGCACAGACACATGTTGAAAACATAATATCTGGTCTAGAAGTAGTTAGATACAAAAGGGAACCTATCATACATCTATACATGGTTTGATCAACCTGTTTTCCTTGATCATCTGGTTCAACTTGTGTGGTAGGTGTCATGGGAGTGGAACATGATTTACAGTCTTGTAAAGAAAATTTGTTCAATAATTCTTTAACATATTTAGATTGATGTATAAAAGTTCCATTTGTTTGTTGTTTAATCTGTTGTCCTAAAAAGTACTGCAGTTCTCCCATTGTACTCATCTCAAATTTTGATTGCATGAGTTTCTTAAATTCATCACACAATTTTGTGTTTGTAGAACCCAATATGATATCATCAACATAAATTTGAACAAGTAAGACATGATTTCCAACATTTTATAATGAAAAGAGTTTTATCAATGGAGCCTCTTGTAAAGTTATTTTTGAGCAAAAAGTTGGAAAGTGTTTCATACCAGGCTCTTGGAGCCTGTTTTAGCCCATAAAGAGCTTTGTCAAGCTTGTACACCCACTCGGGATGAGAAGGATCCTCAAACCCAGGTGGCTGACAAACATACACTTCCTCTTTGATCTTTCCATACAAAAATGCACTCTTAACATCCATTTGAAAAACTTTTATTTTGTTGGAAATGGCATAGGCCAGAAATAACCCGATGGCCTCAAGCCTTGCAACTGGAGCAAAGGTCTCATCATAATCAATTCCCTCTTCTTGAGAGTAACCTTGTACCACCAGTCTTGCCTTGTTCTTAATGATCATGCCAGCCTCATCTTGTTTGTTCCTAAAAACCCATATTGTGCCAATTGGTAGTTTGTTTGGTGATAAGGGACAGATTTCCCAAACCTGTTGCTTCTTGAATTGAAGCAACTAATCTTGCATAGCTTCCACCCAATTGTTGTCTTTGAGGGCTTCTTGGTACTTCTTAGGTTCCAACTGAGAAATGAATGCTGAGAAGAAGAAAAAGTTGGAAAGCTGGTTTCTTGTGAGAACACCTGATGCAATATCCCCCATGATTTGTTCCAATGGATGATCTTTGTGTTCAATTAGTTGTTGTAAACCACTGATAGGTGTAGGTGGCTCTTGTACTTCATCAAACAAACCACTGAGGTTTATAATGTCTGGTTCAGCTGTTTGAACATCTTCAGTAGTTGTAGGAGCTGAAGCAGATGTTTGAGTTTGTACATCAGCAGTTGTTGAATCAGAAGTTTGTAAAACTTCTGAAGGCTTGAAAGTTTGCTTAATGACTGTTTGAGGAGTCCATGGTGTTGGATCCTCATCATCAAACCTCTGATCACCATAATAAGTAGGTTTAGATGAAGTGACAGTCTTTTCAGGTCCAAAGTGGAAGCTGTCAAGGTCAAAGAGTTTAGCAGGATGTGCTGGAATAAGAGTGTGTTTTAACTCATTGAACTTGACATTCAGTGTTTCTTCTACTATCTTGGTTCTTGAATTAAAAACCTTGTAGGCTTTTCTAGTGGAAGAATAACCAAGAAAGTAACCTGAATCAACTTTAGCAGCAAACTTTGAAATAGAGTCTTTAATGTTTAGAATGAAACATTGACATCCAAAAGCCCTGAAGAAGGAGATAAGGGGCTTTATGCCATGAAGAACTTCATAGGCAGTCTTGGAGTGTCTTTTGTTGACAAGGACTCTATTTTGAACATAACATGCAGTGTTAACTTCTTCAGCCCAGAAATACAATGGTAGGCCTGAATCAGCTAACATAGTTCTTGCTGCTTCAATTAATGTCATGTTCTTCCTTTCTACCACACCATTTTGTTCAGGAGTTCTGGGAACACTGAATTGTCTAATAATCCCTTTAGACAAACAGAATTCATCCAGAGTTTTGTTCCTGAACACTGTCCCATTATCACTTCTAATGGCTTTGACAGATAGAGAATATTGTTTCTCTACTTGTAGAATGAAGAACTTGATGATTTCAGCTGCCTCATCCTTGAAGAATAAGAAGAATACCCATGTGAATCTTGAATAGTCATCAATGATGACCAAGTAGTACTTCTTTTTACCAAGGCTCATGATTTTTACTGGCCCAAATAAGTCCATATGGAGTAGTTGAAGACATCCAGTTGTTTTTGATTCTTCAATAGACTTATAGGAGGACTTATGCTGCTTTCCCTTTAAACATGATACACAGTGTTCTTGACACTGGTATACTTTCAAGGGTAGACCTCTGACCAAGCCCATTTTTGTGACTTTATTTATGGTTTTGAAGTTCACATGGCCAAGTCTCCTGTGCGAGAGATCAGTCTCTGAAGTTGATGCCTTTGAGAAGAAACAGACAGTGTTGTTCAGTACTTTGTCCTTTTCAATGTCCACTGCATAGACATTGCCATATCTTTTGGCTATCAACAAAGTATGATCTTCAATGATCTTCTCTATCAACTTCTGGCCTTCTGGTGATATGATCTTGCATGTTGTCTTTGTGAAAATGGAAGAATATCCTTTATCACACATTTGTGACACACTCAGCAAGTTGTACTCAAGGTTTTCAACCAGATTGACCTTGTCAAACTGTATTTTTCAGAGGAGACATTGCCATGTCTCAGCACATATCCCTTGGCATTGTTCCCAAAGGATACAAATCCTTCTCTTTTACTGATAAAGTTGTTTATCAGGTATCTGCATCCTGTCATGTGCATTGAACCTCCACTGTCCACATACCAAGCCAGTTTGGCTTTGGGTTTGCTCTTGAGAACATTAACAGTTTGTTCTTGACCAGGTTAAGGAATCCATGTCTTTTTGGCAATGAATTTTTCATTAAGAGCAATGGTGGTATCCTTTTGAGGACCACCATCAACCTTGGTCATCAGTAGTTGTACCATATACATGAGATCTTTAATCTCAGCAGTTTGTGAAACTGCTGATGATGTAGGTCTAATTACTGAAAGAGAATTTTGAGAAAAAGATTTTTGTTGAGATTTCATCTTTTTCTGAGAAAAGGTGTTTGCTGGTTGTTGTTTCTTGGGAGAAAAAGTTTCTTCAAAATCATTTTTGATTTGTTTTCCCACAACCAGCTGTGAAATTTTCTTGTTGTACTGAATTCCTTTTCTATATCTACAAAATTCTGTCTTGTGGTTAAACAGACCACAGATTTCACATTCTTTTGCCTTTTCTTTTTCATTTGAAGGCAAATTTCTGACTGTTTTGATTTGTTTTAGGTCATCAGTAGTTTTCAGGTTCTCAACTCTTGATGTAGATGAAACTACTGATGGCTTAAAGTCAGATTTTATCAATACTTCTGAAGAACTTTCTTTGTGAGTTTTTAGAAAGTTTTCATGAAAAGATGTGCATTCTTTCTCTTCAGAAGTTTCACCTGAAACAATTTTTCTCCCATCTTCAGTAGTTTTGGGGGAAAAATCTGTTGGTGTTTCAGTGTGATTGTACCCTATGCCAAATCTAACATTTGAAGCACTTTGTTTGTTAAGCAGTAGTTGGAACCCTTTACAAGATTCTACCCATTTTTCACAAGTAACCTTGGTGTCAGCAAGCTCTTTTCTAACATTTCCTAGGTCATCTATCATGATTTTAAGTTGTGCTTGGGTTTCAATAGCATTGTTAGTTAATTTAGAATTTTCTTTTGCCTTTGCAGCAAGTTTTCTTTCTAAATCACATTTCATCTGAGTGAATTTTCTCTGAGTCATTTGCTTTGCCTTGTAAGTGCACATTAGTCCCTCTTATGAGAGCAAAAGATTCTTTACATGAAGTTGAACAAAGTTTTGTTAAAGATTCTTTTGATACCTGAGATAGGGCAGATATTGAGGTGCAGCCCTCAAATGCCATTAAGGCAAAATTCTTTCTGCCATTGTCAGGTTCTCCCCAGTTGATGTCACACATTTTGTTGTCCGCATTAGGATTACACTCAGTAGTGTCAAAAGGAAGACTGCTACAAGCTTTGTTGTGAGGGTTGCTGAGTCTGTGGAGGTTGTTGAGCAGCTGGAATGGGAGGGATTGATTGTTGGCTCTGCATCTGTTGAGCAGGCATCTGTACATATTGTACTTGTGGCACATATTGGATTTGTGGAGCTTGTGCCTGTACAAAATGTGCACTCCCCTGTGTTCCATTATTCCTATTATAATTAGGGTTAAACTGATTTCCAGACTGAGATTGGTTGTAGCTAGAGCTTCTACACTCTCTAGCAAAGTGTCCCAACTTCTGACACTTGTGACATCTAAGTTTAGACTTGTCAAAACCAATTTTTGTAGAACTTTTTAGTCCTGGAAATTTCCTTCCTGACCTTTTATAAAATTTGTTTGTTTTAATAGTTAACATGACCAGTTGGTGTAAGATGTCCATTTCTTCTAAGTCATCATTGCTGAAATTTTTTAAATCATCCATGATAAAACACATGTTATCAGCAGTTTGACTATATTCATTATTGTCATAACCTGGGAATGATCTTTCAGATGAGATCCCAGCAGTTATGTCAATGTGGTCAAAAGATCCAAAACTATTTGAACAAGTAGGTGAATCTTGTCCCAATAGTGCTGTACTACCTGGTAGATAGTCATCAGCAGTTTTACCAGAACTTTGCAGTTTCTTCTTTTGATCAATTTCTCTTTAAAAAGTTAGCAATCTCCCATGCAATTTTGTAAGAGTGAGGGAGCTAAAGTCTGGTGAGGATCTGAGGACTATAGAATATGTTTCCCATTTTTCAGGTAAAGACCTTAAAAATCTATGAAGCATAGATACAGTTGTGTAGGTCTGACCATTTAATTTTAGCTCAGATATTAATGAGGAGAATCTTTCAAATTGTTGAGTTAAAGTTTCCCCATTTATATGAGCAAAAGTTTCATATTGTTGAGCCAGGATTTCTCTGGTATTGGCAATCACCTCTTCAGTTCCTCCAAACTGTTCTTTTAGGCAGTCCCAAAGCTCTTTGGCACTATCACAATGTAATAGTCCAGAGTAGATTTCATTTGGGAGTGCCATTGCCAACATAGAGAAAGCTTTAGCATCAAGCTCAAGTTTTAGGTAATCATCATCTGTATAGTCCTTTGGGTCGTTTGGTATTTCTACTTTAGTTTCAAGATTAATATTTACTGGTTTGTGAGGACCATATATCACAGATTTCTAGCAACCAGTGTTGGTCTGTGATAATGTATGTGCCATTCTCCTTTGCTAGATATTGTATTCATTTCTAACTAGCATAGTAGGTTTATTGGCAGAACCAGTATTATGTGGATCCATTTTAAAGAGTGTTGATTTGTCAAATATCTCTTAAAGTGATGGATGTTGATAAAAGTGAACTTTTAATCCTTTATTGAATATCAATGAGAGCCTGTGTTTGATTCTCAATCTGTTAGATTGATATGTGATCAGATAAACCAGTGCTCTGATACCAATTGTTGGATCAGTAATGCTTTTGATGTATTGCTTGCTAGTGAACACTTATATGTTTAGCAAGCTCAATCAGATTTGCACAACGGAATGAGTAAGTAAAGTTACACTATCAATAGGAGTTATTACTCCCCCTTGATGTTTGAAAACTAAAGACAAGTTTAATGAGAATTTAAGTATTGAATGTGAATGATAATAAATACTCAAACTGATTCTCAATAAATGAAATGGAAATAACAATAATAAGCTTTGAAGAATTTCAGTTTTAATTAAAATCAATGTCTAAAACAGAGGGATGAACCCATCTATTTATAGACTTCACAAATACATGAACCTTGTCAAAAAGCAAGTCTGTAACAAGTTGCAACAAGTTGCATTCTTGGAACCTGCACAAAAAGATAAAGTAATACTAAACAAATAAACTACTGAAACATAAGGCGGTGGAAAGATTCTGGTACAAGTGCTGATGAATGACAAACTACTGATAAGTAGTTTGTCTTCAGTAGTTCTTCAGTGAACTTGTCTGGTTAGACTTCAGACTTCTGATACTTCTTCTTCAGTACTTGTTGAATCCTTCTTCAGTACTTTAGTCTTCTTTCTTCAGTAGTTATATACTTAGAATATTTGCAGAAGTATGAATTAGACTAAGGTTTGCAAAAGTGGTTTCCTCAATCCTTTTTGTCCTAACATAGAAGTATTTTTTTTAATTAGAAAACTCATTTAACACTTAAATTAGGCCTAGTAAAAGTCCATTTATAACTCAAATTTTGTTAAGTTGTTTAACACATAACACATTTATAGGGGAAAGATCCGGTACAAAGTGTTTTTTCGGTAAGAACTGTGAGAATCAAAGGAGGGTATTTTTTTTATTTTTTTTTCAAAATTTGTTTTCCCATATTGTTAAACATGTATTATAGTATTGAAAACTAAAAAAAAAAAAAATTTGGTCTAGTGTAAACTATTGTATTTACTTTAATGACGTAATTACACTTATTTTTTTTTTTTTTTTGTATAATTCATCTAAAAAGTATGTTTAAGCATATGGGGAAAAAAATCTAAAAAAAATAAAATTTTTTTACCTCCTTTGATTCTCACAGTTCTTGCCGAAAAACAGTTTGTATTTGATCTTTACTCCACATTTATAAGCTCAATACACATTCTAATGCTACGAATTTGTTAATTACTATGTTTATTGTTATACTTTTGGTTGTCGCACATAAAATTTTTGTTTAAATTATTTAATTCGTTAAAGCCTTAGGGACATATTTTTTAACGACTCGAATAAGAAACATAAATCCTTAAAAACACAGCTGGTGACCGCTATTTTGTGATGAATTTTCGATAACAAATTTGTCACTAATTAGCTGTAGAGTTAAAAAAGATATATCCTTTATAGCTTTTTTCCATGTAGTTTTTCCTATTTACAAATATATTCAAATTCTTAGAAATATTTAAAAATATAAATTAAACAAAAAAATTGTATATGCTTACAACATTATACAAATTATTATAATATAATGGAAAATTTGATTTTAATAATCCAACTTTGACATATTAACCAATAACCGTTTCAACTTTTAATATACTTACCCTTAGTAATGCCAGGGTTAGGATCAAATACACAAGACACTTTTTCTAGGAAGGATAAGAAGGATTGTGATACATTGATCATATATTTGAAGGGTTGAGATTAGTTTGTTTGAAAAAATAAATAATAAATTAGAGGAAGAGCATAAAAGGAAAACCACCTTTGTTGACTTTCTCTCTCCACTTGCAATGCACATGTCAATTCCCTCCCCCCCCCCCCCCCATCATTTTAAAACGTCTATAACTTTTTCATACGACATTTTTTTTTCAAAAAAATTTCACCATATTAACGAGCGTTTTTTTATCTTTAATATGAGTACCACATTGCAAAATTAAAATTGAAAAAAAAATCGTACTAAATGGGTTTTCTTCTCCATTGTGTCTCCTGCTCATTCATTGTGTTATAGTATGCATGCGTGCTTTATAAATATGTTATTTATGTTTTTTTAGTCTACACATGATTTAACTTTGTCCATTGTGTTTTAGTATGATTTTCATTGTGTTTTACGCAAATGAGTTTTGTATTTAGGTGTACATTGTGTTTTGTTATGTTGTTCATTGTGTTTAAGTCTATTATTCATTGTGTTTTAGTCTTCTGTTCATTGTGTCTTTAATATGTCGTCCATTGTGTTTTATTAGACTGTTCATTGTGTTTTATACCCTATTGTTCATTGTATATTTAATCGGTACTCATTATGTTTTACATTATCTCCATCGTGTCTTACGCGACTGGGTTTTCAACTTTTTTTCCAAAAGTATTCATTGTGTTTTAATTTTTTGTTCATTGTGTTCTTATTATGTCGTCCATTGTGTTTTACACAATTGGGTTTTTAACTTTTTTTTTCAAAAGTATTCATTGTGTTTTAGTCTTATGTTCATTGTGTTTTCAGTATGTCATCCATTGTGTCTTACGCAACTGGGTTTTCAAAAAAAAAATTCAAAATTATTCATTGTGTTTTAGTCTTCTATTCATTGTGTCTTTAGTATGTCGTCCATTGTGTTTTACTAGACTCTTGATTATGTTTTATACCCGATATTTAATTGGTGTTCATTGTGTTTTACACTCCATTGTGTCTTACGCAAGTGAGTTTTGAAATTTTTTTTTTTAAAGTATAACAATATGGTACTCATATTAAAGATAAAAAGACGCTCAATTTTATGGTATAATTTTTAAAAAAAAAAAAAAGATGACGTATAAAAAAGTTAGGGACATTTAAAAATGAAGGTGGAAATGGCATGTGACTTGCATGTGCATATGTTTTTGACAAAATTACCCCTCCCGCTTGTTTAATCTTTTGACACATGTCATTTTCTAATGATTTCTCACCCTTCTTATTTTTTATAGCCTTTGTAAAATAACTCAACCCAGTAATGCCATACTAACTAAAAGTTACTCAATTCTCAACTTCCACATAAGTGATACAAGTAATCAAAACCTAACTGTGTTATCTTTTTGTTAGTATAGGATTGCTAAGTGAAAAAATGTTAAAAATTGAGATTATCACAAAAGAAAAAAGAAAAAAAAAAAAAGAGGTAAAAGTTTTGCTAACTAAAGCGGTTTGTAAATAATAAAGGAGGTTTCGATTTTGTTACTGAGAGTTGGGATCATTGTGCTAGTGGCTCCAGAGAAGCAGAGTTTGAGTGCTTTTCGTAATACCGAGTTGTTCATTTGGTGGTTAGGGGTGCTTTTCGTAAATCGTTGAAACCAGCCAAACCTCTTAAACTGAAGCAAATCAGTTTGTTAACCCGGTTTGAGTATTATACGTTCCGTTGAAACCAGCAGATCTGTTTGTCTTTGGTTGGGCTGTGGAAAACATGCTTGTGTAGACCTCACAAGGGTATCTCCTTTGGCCGGTTTAAGGGACAACGGGTTTGTAGCTAGACAAGTATCAAGAAATGTGGAATCGAAAAAAATGGATAAGCACGCTAAAGCTTGTGGAGAGAACCAACATGTTTTTGTCCCCTTGGCTTTTGATACATTTGACTCCCTAACACCAGAAGCTATTCGTTTTTTGAACAGGGTCTAACGGGTTATCCACAACAATAATTCATCTCCATGGGGATATGGGTTTGTATTTAGTAGATTGGGTTTCGCAATTCAGAAAATGATGGCGGCACAGCTTGTTTCCCGTCTACCTTATGTTTTAATGTAATGTAACAAGTTTAAGAAATGAATATAATTGAAATATAATTATAATTAAAAAAATTGTAACAATGAATGCTCAGGCGTAAATTAAAAATCAAAGTTTTCAAAATATCTTTTTTTTTTTTTTTTTACAATAAATTACTTTCATTCCAGAACAAGGAAAATTACATTAAGATAACAGGCAGGTGAGCAACAAGCTGCGTCGCCACCCCTTTCTGAATAGCAAATCCTAATCTACTATAAACGTAACCCTGCTCACCCGGAGCCGAGACACTACTATGAATAACCCGTTAGACCCTGGTCAGGAAACGGGTAGCCTCCGGTGCCAATGAGCCAAAGGTATCAAAGGCCAAGGGCACAAAAACGTGTTGGTTCTCCTCACAGGCTTTAGCATGTTTTTCTACCTTCTTTGCCTCTGCTTTCCGCACCGCTTGCCCTGCTACAAAGCCACTATCCCTCAACCCAACTAGGGGAGATACACCCGTCAGGTCAACACAAGCATGCTTCCCCCCGGCCCACCCAAAGACAAGGAGATCTGCTGGTCGTAGAGTGGATCTCCCTTCTGTTGGATCCGAGAGGAAGTTCACAGGGGCCTCCTTCTTGGCTGAGATCCCAACCCGTCTTAAAATGTCACACAGAATGTCCCAAACCCAATCATGCCGATATTTGAAATCAGGTAACTCCTTACAATGAACTGCATGTTCCCCGTATTCATTCATTCATTCAGACCTTACGGCAAATCGGACATATTCCATCCTCCTGGTACATGGGGATCATCAGACGATATTTAAGAATGGCCATGTATTCAATAGCAGACATGCTTTGGCCTAGACCTTCGATCGGGATAACAGTCAGAAAATCTTGGGCGTGGGGGCTTTGCAAGCATTCAATAACTGCCCTCTGACGAGGGGATAGACTAATAACTTCACCCAGGCTTTGAGCGATTTTGCCAAAAAGGGCATTCGCCAAAATTTTCTGAGGCTTTGGGGGGGGGGGGCGGTGTCCTTGTTAGAAAAACCGCCAATATCAAAACCTGGGAGATAGTCATTTAGCTTTTCGAGGGCCTGCACGTAGTCCAAGTCTGTGCTGAAAACCCCGCTATTTTGTTGGATGTAGTCTTGAAGGTTCTAGGACTGAGCTCGCGACGCCACAAACGCATGCATGCCGACATCCTTCGCGGAGAGGAGCCCTAATCCTCCCATACGCATCGGCAAAGACGCCATCCGCCATTGTAGGTCACCAAAGAAAGGCACCCCACATACCACTATGTCTTCAATTGCTTCCCTTAGACCCTTGTTAAAACATGACACTGCTTCATCCATCATGGGGGGTTGGCAGGTCCGTAACCCAAAAAGCAACTTAGCAACCCCCATACAGGACCTGAGCAAGAGGAGTTCACTCTGGGGATCCCTAAGGCAGGCAAGAGTTTAATAAGTTCAACCGCGCGCGATACCCTTTGCCTTGCCAATTCACAGATAAATTGAGAGTCCCGGCTAACGGCCCCTCCGAGGAGCTTCACCCCTTTTTCTGGCCTACAAATCTCACTGGGAAAAAGCACATCCCGAAGTTTCACCCCATTACAAGACGGCCAAAAAACCTCTGTTTTCTTAAAATTAAGCTGAAGCCCCAAGGATGGCCCCTCCAGCCGGATAATGTCTAAGGCTTTAGCAACTTCAGTGGCCTCACCAATAATCGTCCCATCGTCCAAGTACCACGCATGAAATGGGAGTTTACAATTTTCTTGTACCCGGAGAACCATAGGGTGTAAAACAAGGGCAAAAAGGAGGGGACATAAAGGGTCCCCCTGCTGAACCCCCGTAGTAGCCCCTATACACTCATTACCAACATACAACCTAGCTGGCTGGGCATATAAGAACTGGACCCATGGATAGATAGACGGGCAATGTTGATGGACCTCTCGAAGAAGAGCAGTGCGGTCGATCATATTAAACGCGTTCGAAAAATCCACCGTGAGCATAGCCAAGGACCCGTCTGCATGGAAGGAGTTTAAGAACCTGTTCGCGCTGTGAAGCACCGCCTCTGCCCCATTGGGAGTTCCCACCCTAAATTGAAAATCCCCAAGGTACTTAGCCATTTCCTTCCCGACCTTCCTCATAGCCACTTTAGAAACTAATCTGCGCCAAATGGCCCCTACTGCAATGGGCCGAATCCCGTTATCAGGGGGTAAGAGGGGCCGGAGAAATGAATTCTACTAGAACCCTTGGGCACAAACCCCCTAGCCAAAGGTTGATAACTTCAGTAATAGCTGAGAGCAGCCCCGTGGAAGTCACTGACCCTTCTCCAGTAAGAGCATCTAGCAAATGTTGGGCCCTCAGACCGTCCCTCCCACAGGAAGCCCCTTTAAGAAAAGATCGAAGACATCCAATCACACAATCCATATCCACAATAAGGGCGGGCATGACGTCAGAGTTGGCAGGCAAGGACGGAGGAGGCATCACCGGATGTTTGTCAATAAGGGCTTTCATGGTAGATTCCCCAAAGGGAGCAACCCCACTGGAACACAACACTTTGACAGCAGCTGTGAAGTGACCGTCCCTAACTTTCCTTAGGCATTGTTTGACATTGGGGCTCTCTTCAGAAGGCTCAATCCCCCTTACATCCTGGGTAAAGAAATCACATTCCCCCGCACTATCAAAAAGGGAAGAAACCAAGTCTGCAAACCCAGAACCGTCTTTCCACAAGGAAAGCGCTTGCAGGATGCTACTACACTGCAATGATTTCCTATTCCCAGACCTCCGCTCCTGCCTAGTGGACGGTTTGACCACCTGCAGGGTACACATCGGCAATAAAAGCAGTTTGACCCAACTTTCTACAGACCCTGGAGAGGCCACCACCTTTCGTAAGGCACCTGTCAAAGCTTGGGCGAATGCCAATCGGCAGCTTGGGGGAATGCTCTTGACAGTTTGAATGGGCATAGAGAAAATCTTTTCAAGGAGGGATAAGTCCCCGACAACCCCTCCTGAAGGACCCGGTTCCATATCAAGAGTCAGATAACGAGGTTTCTGAATCCCAACAATGAAATCTTCCACATCCCCTGTATCCACAGTGAAGGATAAGACATCATCAGCTCCGTGATTACACCTTTTGCTAAGAGCATGCATCACCATGCACCTCCCACAAAGCCATTTGGCCCCATCTTGAAGGGCGCCCCCAACATCCATAGTTGTGTGCTTCATGTGTTTCGCCGTGATTATATATAAAATTTAGATAGTACAGTTTTTTTTAAACATGACCAGATTAATAGTTGTGTGCTTCATGTGTTTCGGTGTGTTAGAATTTGTAGCCCATAAAAACCTATTATACACACATTAAAGCATTTAAATTCAAAAAGATTTGGTAAAATATGTCTTAAATCAAATAGTGACGGAGTCAGAACTTTTTATACTGTCATCATGTTTTTAATACATGATAGATCATGTATCGAATACATTTATAACACATTAGATGAAAGCATACAATTATCAATTTGATATGTGTTATATAATGGTACTACAAAATAGTAGTAAAAACCGTAATAACTGTGATTTCATAGTAAAAATAATGGTAGTACAAACTATTAACAACGGAATAGTTAGCTATAGACTAAATTCGTAGTAAAATGGGCTTTCGGTACAAATCTAATAAAAATGGGTTTTCTACTAATTTAGCAGTATCAAATTATTATTTTATTTTATTAGGGCGACACCGGTGTTGCATTTGTAGATTCCACCTGATGTTTTTTTATGAGCGACTAACTGAATGGGAGAGGAGTCTCTCTAAAACAGGCATAACCCATCACCATTCCACCAACCTGAAAACGGTCCGGGGTGCCGCCACATGAGGAAGTTCCCCAGAATTCTTGTCTATTGCGAGACTTGAACCTAATAGCTTTTCCTGACCTCCAGACTAGCTTCATTGTTGTAACCAGCTTCACTAGATCATCATTGGTAGATTCCGCCCGATGTTGATTATCATTTTGACCTCAAAAAAGAAAGCTCGAGACCTCGAGTTATTATCATTAGAACTTTAATGAAGTTTGAAAAGTTTTGGTTGTCCCTCATAGCTTAGGTAGTGTTTTTGAAATCTCTTGAAGGCATTTTACTTTTAGGTTAACAGATTTTCAAACTTCAAAGACTTTATTTTTGTTTTTGATATATAAGTTTCATAGTTCATAAACAAGTTATAAATCTTTAGACTTAATAACATCTCTAATATGACTTTCTTATTTAAAAAAACTTTAGTGTATGTCTTTTAAAGCTTTCTCGTCCTCACTTCAGCGTTCTTGGCCGATGCTCTCACTAATTATATGACACCAATAACACGCCAACAACTTCAAACTAACACTAACGCCATCGTCTTTCCCATAAGCTCATTTGTTAACTTCAAACGTACATGTTCAACATTTTTCATGTCACATAAAGTTTGTTTTATGTTGTATATAACATCAACATAGGTACATCATGATGCAACTTGTTAACCATGGCAACTTTTGTGTTTTGTATCTCCAGATTTAGTTTAGGCCCATTAAACAATTAAATGTATTTGTTAAACCCACTAATCTTTTGATTTAGTTTAGGCTCATAAAATTAAACCCATTTTTTTTTTCAACTAAAACCAATTACCCAACTAAACCATTAACCCAAATATCATCTGTTGGGATGCGATTTGTGTTCATGGGTTGCAATGTTAAACCGTAAAATGATATAAATTCTAAAGCCATAATGATATTTGATATACCAATTCATGGTTGCTTCAAATGACATCCTAGGAATTATCATGTTTAGTGGTGAAACTTGAGAATTCGGACCGGGGGATCGGAAGTCGCCGGTCACGAGATGGGCAAAAAAAAATAAAAAAATAATTGGGTTGTACCTCTCAAAATGGGCCCAACGACAAAGCAAAGCAAAGCAAAACGATAAACTCGGTAGAACAACCGATATTTGGGAACCTTGTATTGTCCGATATATCATTAGTTTTGGTTTATGTAATATAAATATAACTACTTTTTAAAAAAAAAAAGGGGGGGAGTCAAAACCGTATATACCAAAAAAATTCTATACGGGTACTATATAATCGGAACTTCTAAGCGTAAATTAGGGGGGGGGGGGGGGGGGGGGGGGTCAAAAGATTTTGAATCCAAAGTTATGTTAATGACTTAATGTTATTGCTTTATCAGTTAGAGGGAACATGGTTAGCCAACAGCCGACTAGGATCTCACAAACCGGGCGAAAGTTGCGTGAAAAGTGGTCGTAACGAGATTCGGCTTTTAACTGTACATAAAGCTTATTTGGTTATACATGGAACTTTTTAAAGATGATGAACAAAGCGAAAACCAAAATCAACATAAGCAACAACATTACATACATTACATGTACAAGAAGCAGCTTAGAAGACTACACCATGACGCATGTTTTTAGATTAAGACTTAACCTGGAACACATAGCACATCAAGTGTGCTTTTATTCTAAGTCCCAGTTTCATAAAACATTACATAATTTATAACCGGGCAACAAGACCGAGGCCCTTTCATGTAACGACGTGTTGGTCAGTTTAAAAGTTAGGGCGTACGTTGAGGCGTGAAGCTATTTTCTGCCCCAGGGATTTGTCAGCCTGCAAAGAATACCACCATTTCAACTTATATACTTTGATTAGGCTTACGCTATAATTCTAACTGTCAAACAGGTATAAATTTAATATGCGTAAAAAGAGACGTCACATCTGTCGAAAGGTACCCTAAATGTATTTTTGGCTTATAAAACATAATAAATCATTTTATTGAAAAAAAGCTGGTTAATAGTGAAGTAATATAACTTTTGTAATCATAGTTGACACGCTAATTACTCATGAAATTTTTTGAAGGAAAATTTGGACATAAAGTGTTTCGTTTCAACCCAACCTGACCCGTATTGAATAAATTAAAATCTTTTGACTTAAGCTCAACTGATCAGGTTGGGTCAGAGTTGTGACCATTATAAAGTCAGCCTTTATATGATATGGACCAAAGAAGGGAAGGTGACAAACCTGAGACCAGTATGAGATCCAAATGCTGCGGAGCTCGTGGGTGACCCGTGGGTCGGACAACATCTTAACCATTCGGCAAATAAACCTTTCTTGCCTACATAAATAAGTAGATTTTAACCATTGAATCTAATTACAACATATCTTTTATATTTACTTCAATAGAAGGATAATTAGTACCTGTCTGGCGCCCATGATCGGTACCTCTCTCCCGGCTGCTTAAAATCATTGTATTTCGGGATAACAGCCTGCACGAAAAAACGAAAGTTTATGTAACCGCCACAAGTCAAGTGTATGATATCTGCTTTAACCTTTTGAGCCTCTTGCCCAAATATCTCATGATTTTTATTTAGAACAAAATCTGGACTGATTCGAATCCATTCAGTCCCACACCAGACTTAAAACATATTCTTTTTGTTATTTCTAAGCATGATGGATTAATCGGAAACATAAAAATAACTAACCCTTTGACGGGTTCCAGTCTGCTTAACAGGATTAATCGGATACTGCTGCGCATGTTGAACACGATCATACCTCGAAGGGAAGTAATCAACCTGGAACAATATAATAATAATAATTCAGTTACACCTCAGTTAAGCTTAGATGTGTTCTACACAGTTACTTTGAGACGCGTCAGTGCAGGTTGTGTTTTATCTTAAACAAGTCAATAGCTAAAAAGCAACGGGTCAAATAGATTGAAAGTCACCTAAACGTCCTAGAACTAGACTCATGTCTTCATATGTTTTTGCGGGTCAACTGAACCCAGCAGGCCCATTTTGACCCGTGGTAAGAAAAACACATTTCAACCTAAACCTATTTTGAAATGTTACCCAACCCGCATACCCGTCCATGTTCCCACCTCTAGTATAAAGATCATAAGAAAATTGGCATAATACCTCCTCATCCCTATGCATGAAATTCATATTTCCATCATAGTGATTATTATGATGAGCACACTTTGGAGCATTAACCGGTAACTGCAGATAATTTGGTCCCAAACGATGCCTTTGCGTATCAGAATATGCAAAGATCCGACCTTGAAGCATCTTATCATCAGAATAATATATTCCAGGAACAACAAGACCCGGATTAAACGCCAGCTGTTCATTTTCAGCAAAAAAGTTATCAATGTTCTTATTCAACACCATCCGACCAACTGGCTGCAACGGTATCACATCCTCAGGCCATGTCATCGTCCCATCAAGCGGGTCAAAGTCAAGCCTATCTTCATGATCAGGATCAATAACTTGAAGAAACAGCTTCCACTCAGGATAATTACCGGCTGCAATCGAGTCATATAAATCTTGTGTCGCGTGACTGTGATTATTTCCTCCAACTTTAACAGCTTCGTCTTCTAACAGACACTTCACGCCGCATGTTGGCTTCCATGTAAACTTCACATAATGCGTTTTCCCATCTTTATTGACTAAAGTGAGAGCATTTACACTCGAGCCTTCCATGTGTCTGTAATCCGATGGTATGCCTACATCATCAAGCCAGAACGTCATAGTGTTCAAACTCTCGGGATGGTGTGACAGGAAGTCGAGAATTCTCCAGTCTTCTTGAATGTGCGACTTTGGGTTCGGTTTAAACGCGTGAATCACATCAGGGAAAGCCATTGCATCACGCGTAAAGAACACGGGAAAATTGTTTCCCACAATATCAAAGTTACCCTGCAAATTTAAAAACCAAATTCACTGAAACTGTAGAGGTGGCAAGATGGACGGGTCAAAACAAATTTTCACCAATTGAAATAAGATTAACCTCTCTGGTGTAAAATTTGGTTGCAAAACCTCTTGGGTCCCTGATAGTTTCAGGGCTGCCACGCTCATGGATAACAGTCGAGAAGCGAACAATAGTAGGCGTTCGGACGCCAGGTGCACGAAGGAAATCAGCACATGTAAGGTGAGTGATGTCATGTGTAACCTCAAAAAATCCCTTAGCACTTGCACCCCTAGCGTGTACAATGCGTTCTGGGATCCGTTCACGAGTAAAATTAGCAAGTTTCTCAATTAAATGATAATCCTCTAGGAGAATTGGACCTGTCATGCACAACATTAGTTCAGATTATTATGCTTAAAACTATTTGCACTAGTTTACATTCTAACTAATAATATGTGACAGCAACATTAAAAAGTGTTACCTCTGTCTCCCAGAGTCAAAGCTGCAGTGTTGTTGTAAACGGGTGCACCAGCGTTAGTCGTCCAAAACGGAGCATTGTAAGCACTTGAAGGGCGTTGCTGCACCAAATCAAAGAAACAACCTGAATGAGAAAATGTAGCCAGTGTGCATAGGAACTTACTTACAAGGACATCATTATCACAAAAAATTTAATCAAACAAAGCCGTTTTTTCAGTTATTTACGTTCGGGGGAGGGAGTATGAGATTCGAACCCTGCACATCCACACAGAATACAGTTCAGAATCTCGAAATCGTTAAACGCCAAGAAGTGTAAACATGCCGAACCAGAGCTATCTACAGTACAAACTAGGTGTGTAACTGTAAACAAGCCAAGCCTGAGCTCGAGCCTAGTCAAGCTCCTGCCTGTCTAACTTATGAGTGCTCGAGAACGAGCTCTGCTCCTTTCGAGCACTAAATCTAATGATCGGACTCAACTCGTTTATTATTTATTAATTAATTTATATACCTTTTTAATTATTTTTGTTAGATATTTTAATTATAATTTTTATGTATAACATAATATATATTATTTATTTACTTTTATCATTAATATCACATAAATAGATATCTAATACATAAAATAAATATTATATTAACAATATTGTATATGCTTGCAAACCAGCTCAAGCCTGATATTCGAAGCTCGGGCTCGTTTATTTTAAAAGTTTATTTTTAGGCCCGAACTCTGGTGCATTTTAACGCTCAGCTCCATTTCTTGATAAAATAAAACTTATCAATTTCTTCTTCTAATTGCAGGTTCAGATCAGTGCTTTTAAACCCTAACATCATAATTGTCCCTACTTACTATCAAATAGACTGTAATAAAATAAAACATAATATTGATTTAAAAAGTAGTTTACCGGAGTGGGTGGCTTTGGCGGTGGCCGGAGAGTTTGTTTTTGCGCGCTCTCCAGCGTCTTATTTTATGTTCTTAAGACCACCCGTACTCGAGCGTTGTTTGGCGCTATATATGAAAAATGGCGCCCCCCACACCACTACGGGAGGCGCTATGTGGCAAAAACCGGGGTACCGCGTTATTTTAATGGCGCTGCACTACAAATCCACCAACCAACCATTCAAGGCCACGTGGACGAGGACCAATCAGGTTTTTTTTTTTAAAAAGATATAATAAAAGATATAATAAAATATTAATAGGGGCTTTATAAATAAAGCCCCACCACTACACCCCTTTTTCACTTTATCTCTCCATGCTGACTCAGCTGCCACGTGGACCAATCAGAAAGGGGGGCTGCATGGTCTAAGAAAATAAACCTCGCTATGTGGCGAGAATTAGGTCAGTATCAGCTTAGTTTGTTACTTAGTTTGTTACGGTAGTGACACTCGTTATTATATTCAAAAGAGAAAAACCATAAAAAAAAAGATGAGATATATGCATATATTTTACATCAATTGAAAACCACAAAAACATATACCGGTATGAGTTCCAATAATACCAATCCCGATATTGGCCGGTTGAAATCGGTTTGGTTTTAAAAAAATAGGCTGATTAAACTCTGGGGCATGACATGAATCAAACCTTAAGGAAAAACCCACCCTACCTCAAACTAGTTGGGCTGGATATCATTGGCTTCCGTGACATTTTCCTATCTTGTATTTTTCTATTCTAGTGGAAATTCCAACTTATAAATAAAATATATATAGACATAATTTTCCATTTTCTCTGTTCTCATTATATATACACACATTTTGCAAATTGACAAATTTAGTGATATGAAGATTATATATACATTCATTTAGGAAAGTATGTGCTTCAGACAAAAGTCAATATTCTCTTTATACATACTGTAAATTTTTTTAACAGTGAATGTTACGTAATCCCTACTTATGAATTACATCTAATCTACTCCATGGAGTACATACCGTATGTACATACTATCACTACATGCATTAAATAGTTGTATGTAAAATTACCAAGATAACACATGCATTAAATAGTTGTACAAACCAAGGTTAAAAGAGGTAAGTGATGAAGTGATGAGTTGTACCTTGTACGGATCCATGTTGAGGGCCAAGATAACGAGGATAAAAGATATCTTGTTGATATTGTGATTGTGAAGATGTATGGTCGCTTGCAACACTCTTGGGTTTATTTATACACAAACAATATACATACAAACTAATAGAAAATATAAATTATAATATTAAAGTAATATTTTTATATTACTATGTAATTATTATAGGTGCTCATATTTTCAAAGTTGAGGCCCATCAAATGGTAAATTGTTTGCTTTTCGAAGACAAAAATTCAACAAGGATAAAACAAGATTCAAAAGAAAACCAAGAGTTATCCTATTTATTTTAAAATAACAAGATAAATGTTAACAAATTTATTAATCCTCTATTGTATTTTTCCCTGAATATTGATATGATATTGCCAAATTTAGTACTGGTTAGTAGGTGAGGACAACAGCAGGGAAAAATAAGTCAGGCTAAAGTACAAATTACATAGTTTTGTTGATACATTTTATAAGGGGAAGGGGCCTTTCATTGAACATTTTTCAATTTCTACCAATCTTGCACTGCCACATCACTTTACTGATTCACTTCATTGAAACCGTTTTTCAAAGCCAGCACTCCACTGATTCTTTACCAACAATTAATTATTTTGCATATAAAATCAAATATGGAGTAAGAATTATAAATTACATATTGGGCTCATGGTGAACTTTTAAGGCCCAACTCATCATGTAAAGTTAGGTTTTATTTCACCTCTTCTTCATCTTCATTTTGACATTCTGCTTGTCGTTTCAGACTCAGGTGCCGGAGCAACTGTCAACAACCAAAAAAAAATAAATCCGGCCATTCCAGCTTCTCTCTTCAGTATCATCCTCCTCATCCCCCTTCAAGCAAATCGTTCCTCGATCCTCATCTTCGGTGCATCCGGTAACGGTAACAGATCCATCGTTTAGGTCTGATTCGATGTATTCGTGATGGTTGTTAACCAGAAAATCATTGAATATTTATGTGATTTGACAGAAGGATAGAGAAAATCAGGTGTTACCAGTACGGTAACTAGAACCCAAATTTGGTTCACGGGACCACTACAAGCATGGGTGGCGGCGGTGTTACCGTGTTGGTAGTGGGGTACCCGTGACCAAATCGGGTAGTGCCATGTCCCCCCTAAAAACTATAAAAGGAATTAGGTTCAGTTAATAAAATTACACAAGTTTATATCATGGTTGAATCCTAAATCATTACAATGACGCAAGTTATATCTGATAATGACACAAGTTATACCTAATAATTACGCAAGTTATACCTGATAATTACATAAGTTATCAACCCAACAATCTTTTTTTTTTTACAAAACTATAACAATAGTGTATGTAAATGAAAGATGATAAAATGGTTGTTTTTATAGTGTATTCTTTTGAAAAAAAGAATGTAGTATTAAAAAGTTATGGACGTTTAAAAATAGACTGAAACTTGAAAAAAAGTCAACAATTATAAGTTATACCCATTTTACAATTTCTCACACTTCTAATTCTCCCAAGTTTTATCTTTCAATCTCATCCATTAATTCCTTAAATCAAAGAACAAAAATTATTCCTATCCTTTTAATGTTAAGATACATTGTACCCAATACTTTTTCTTAAAAAAATTGTGGGTTTGAAAAAGATATTCAATAAAGTTCAGATATAATATTTTTTTCACTCTTATTTACCTTTAATAAAAAACAAGTAAAGAAATATATCTCAGCCGATGCTTTTCTCTTTCTAATCAGGAGACTGTTAGCATCGTGCCACTGTCAGTCACCGTTATCCCATCATGGGTTGCACTACGTCTAACTAGGCAACGCGGATTCTGTTAGGCGTTGCAAGGAGGATTCCTCATATTCTCTGAAGCAAGTGAAACTTTGTTTTCTCCCCTTAAATCTCGTGAGATTCCTTAACATAATGACACTTAAAATCCAGATAATTACGCTTACAATGCTCCAGCTAAGTACGAATTAGTACCTTCACAAAGGGCATTTTGGTCCACTAAGAAAAATTTAACAGAAAATACAAACCGAGTTAGTCGATTGGATGAAAAGAGTTAAGAAATGCAAATCATAGGGCATGTGTGGTAAAAGTTAGAATTATAGATCCAATGAGTTAAAATGGATAAAGATCAGAGTGAAACTTCACTCTCTGATCCAATTTTTTTTGAAGGGTGACTTTCTATGTAAAGGACCGAATTGGTCACCGGGTTTCGTCTAAGACGTTACCCGTTAGCTCCACCCGCGAACGCGATGTTCTATCGGCCCCCGACCGTCACGCAAACTGACCTTCGCCCGGAAACCATACTGCCTCCACACGAGAAACTCGCTGGGGTAACAGTTGGGTAAAACCGGGTTGCCCTCCGGATCAAAGCATGCCTCCATAGGAAACGATCCATCATTGGGACGTCCCACATCTTTTGCTACAACTGGGAGTCGAACCGGCGTCTCCAAGAAAAACACCGGCCCAACTGACCAACTGAGCTAGGTGGGGATTCTCAGATCCAAATTAACTCTAAAATAAATTTAACAAAAATGAGACTTAACATAAAATCAAATAATCAAATAAATTGATGTAAAAAAAGATAAATTATGGGTGAAATTTCCTTTAAGTTAAATATTACTGTATATCCCATTCTAGTTGTCCCATAAATTTTATAACGCCTGTTTTTTTTTCTTTTATGTTTGGATTAAAAAAATTATCATGTATACCCAAAGTCGTCAAGAAAGACCGCGGCACCGCACAGACCTCGAATTATGAAGTAAAAGGGAACGGTGTCGTTTTACGAAATAGAACGTGAAAACCACCTGATATTGGGCCTCCTATTGGACCCATTTCCAAACATTCACAACTACAGAGACTTAGTCATCCTTTTTTTTTTTTTTAAGTAACTAATAGAATAGCATTAAATAATTTTATTAGTAATAAACTATTTAAATTTCAAGAGATAAGGACCCGAATCCATCTAGATTGGTCCGAGTATCATATCTTTATGCTCGTATTAGGGCACACTCCAAGCACGTTAGGAATGCCGACGTTCAAAGGCTATCACCTTTTGCACGAAGGATCATCCACCAATAGGAAAAAAGGTGGCGTATGTGACGCCATCATTCTGTTGGGTTGGGTTGATTAGTAAACATTTTGTTTATCATGTTTATTTTATGTTATAAATAACTCAATATTCAATATGATTATAAAAAGTGTTATTAGAATTGTGATTTGATCAAACACAATAATTCAGAAGGTTAAAAACACTGGATTTTGAAATTTAAAAACTTGACCTCTAAGGCCTTAGCATAGAAATAAGGCCCAAATCACCCTTTTATTGGGCCTCCACAAAGGATGCTACAATAGTCCCATTTGATCCACTGGTTTAGGGTTTAGGGTTTAAGAGAACCGGTTTGAGAAAAACTAACTATATAATACGTTGAATCCAATCTAATCGGGTTCCAATCTGATCTGAACCGGTTCCGATCATTTGGGATTTTTCCCTTAAAAACTAGTTTTTAAGAACTGATCAGTGACCCGGCTTGACAAAAATACCGGTTTGTGAACCCTAAACTAAAACTATAATAGTTAGTTCAAAGAGCCCGATGTGATTTGGGCCTTATGGTTGGGCCAAAACAGCATTGCACAGACGAGGAATGAAGTTATGAAGATGATTGCTTAAACTAGTCATCTTTTTTAAACCATTATAACTTACTAGTACATTATATAATCGGATAGCCGATCGAACCAAATGTCTGACTGTTTTACTGGTTTGGTGGTTGGATCGATTTCAAAAACCAGATGATGTCATAAATAATTTAAAAGCTACGTGTGCGAGGATTTGTAATGCCCACAAACTATGACGCACAATGTAGTAAATGAATCAGTAAACGAGATTTTCAAAGGAAAAAAAAAACAAAATTTGAAATTTCAATCCAACTACCAATATAGTTTGCCGGGTTGAACCAATGGGTGACAAAATTGACCAACCCAGTTGCAGGCGGTTCAAGAGTACTCAACCATGTCAGGTGTAGAACGATTCCAAACAACCAAGATCACTTGTTACATGTACTTGCCTCTATCTTCAACTTTTGTACCGATACATTGACAACCTTTCAAGACAAGCGATTACACACGCCACTAGGCGACTTATATGATTCTTTCATGATTTAAGATTCGTTTAATTACGCTTAATAAGTTATAATTCCGTCTATATAATACTAGAATTGGAATAAGAAGCGACAGCTTGAAGGATACTTCCCAAAAAGCGGTAAAGGGTTGTAGCATGACTTATAAAAATTGTAACACCCTAGGCAAGTATCACATCTGTACATCTGTTATGAACAAGAAAGATGTAAGGTCCAAAAGAAATGTCCCGTCTCAAAAACCAACAATATCGTTTGGGCGTATTAACCGTGATAAGAGGAGAACCCATAAATTAAGCATGCTTGGGTGGGAGTAATTCCAGGATTGGTGATATTTGAATAAGTCTCCACCAAAAACAAATCTATCATCTCCTAGTTGACAAAACGAACAATATTTTTTGTAACGATTTTCTATCAGTTCTTTCTAAGAACAACAATGAGGATGAACAAAAATCCTTTTTAGTGAGGTGTTATTTATATTGCTAGTAATCAATCTACATGTTGTTACAATACTAATAACATGCTAAAACCTTATAACGCGACCGTTCAACATAACTAACACAACTGATGTCACCTTCCATTGTTATAGCTCGGGATCTGTCCGCTTTTGCTCATAAGCTGCAACATCGCGGCAGCCTTCTTTTTCCCTCGTTTCGTTCCATTATGCGAAATTTCTGATACATGCTCATACACACCATACTGAAGTGCAACCACCAGATTATTATTATTATTCTCACAAAGCTTAAGAAGGACAGACGCTGCGCATTCTTTATTCTTCGGGGTCCCTTCGTGCATAAACTTAACTAATGTTTCAATAAAACTAAGCTGTCCAAGCTCTCTCCTCCCATCAGGATGTTCTGCAAGTAATAACAGAATAGAAAGAGCCTCATCAACCAAATCTAACCCTTTGTTTTCTAGCATTGATAACAACGGTTTGATTGCGCCTGCTTCTATAGCCTTGGCTTTGTTTGACTGTGAAATGGTTAAGTTAAACAAAGCTGTGGCTGCGTCTTTTCTGCCTCGAATAGTTCCTTCTGCTAACAAAGCAATCAAGGGTGGGATCCCGTTTGATGCCCCGATTAACGCTTTGTTTTCATCAAGCATTGATAAGCTATACAATGCTGCAGCTGAGTTTTCTTTAGCACCAGTAGTTCCATATTGTAGAATTTCGATTATCGCTGGAATAGGTGCTTCTTCTGATACCTGTTTCTTGATCTTTTCGTCGATTGAGAGGTTTAGAAGCGCGGTGACAGCGTGTTCTTGGATTTTGGAATCCGGGTATGAAAGAAGTAGGACAAGGGGTGGAATGCCGCCTTTTTCGGCTATTAAAACTCTGTTTTCGGGGGATTCTCGTGAGATCATGCGGATCTTGGTGACCGCTTTTCGTTGTACTTGTAATTCGCTTGAATATAAGTTTTGAATCAAGATGATAACTTTTTCACTGTGTGCTTTCTTAGGTAGTGGAGGTGGTGCTTTTTTGGAGATTTGGTAGTTGTTGGTTCGGCACCATTGTTGTATTAACTTGTGTAACGCGACGTTTGGTGCTAACGCTGTGTGTGCTAACGTTTGTCCGGTTTTCGGGCAGCTTCGGCGGTCGGAATCTAACCATTGTTGTATGTTTGCTCTCTCATATGTCTGCAAATGGAACATGAAAATTTAAGACAAGAATTGGTTACAAAATTTTAACTTTATAAGTGTTTGTTTTAAATCAATGTTTTCATAACTAGACCAGTCATCAGACTGACTACCTTACCGATCCATTGGTCGGACTAGATTTTAAGAAGAAAAGTAAACAAAAAAATGAAAATTCGGCGTCTGGCCCATAACCGGCTGGTCCAAATAGAGGCAGCTCAAAAGTACTCAACCAGACGGTTCCTGTCCGACCGGTCTGGTTGACCAAAAAAGTCAAACTGCATAACAATGCAGCATAAGAAATGGATCATATGAACATATATATACCTGACCAGTTGCAACAATAACAGGATCCCTCATTATTTCCAGCGTGATCGGGCACAGGAACTCAAACGGGATGGCGATTGAAGTGCATTTTTGCAGCGATCTGTTACGCCGAACAGGTTCATCAAGAACATTCACTTGCTCAATGCCTGCAAATCGTTTAAATCTGTCAAGAAGATCTATGATGTTTTGAGTTCCTTGTGCATTCTGTCCTCTTCTTTCTTTCACAAGTTTTCTTATAGCCACAGTTTCAACCCTCAAATCCTCAAGAGTGTTTAAAGGCAATCTGTTTGCTAGCTTTTCAATGCTCTCGCATTCGGCTATTCGATCGCTGTCAAATGATAATACTGCCCTCATATCCATGGTTAGTTCCATGTCATGGCTGTCTATTCGCTGTTTCGCTCTCTTGAGTTGCATGCACATTAGCTCAAGCTGCAACAATTCAAGATTTTTATTCATTTATACAACATCTTCCTTCACCATCATCACCAATTGAGGGGAGTTAAATGGGTCGTGTTTGTCAACACAAACATGGACATAACACAAGTTTTTATGGGTTGACAAAAACACAACCTGTTTAACCCGAAGTTTTATTTTATTTTCTTGCCTCTGAATTACAAATATATAACAAAAATGCAAATGTATGTGAAATAATTAGAGAAAAACACTAGAAATAAACCTTAAACATCCACTAAAAGCGAGTTGCTAGGGACTTCACAGAAAACAAGGGTTGCAAGTCATGACTCATGGACAAAGAGGCTAATGTGTAGAGGCTTTCGTCATTTAGAGCTCACCTAACGCATTGTGATAGTCAAAAGGAGATCGCGTCTAAACTTTATGCGTCTAAACATGAGACGCGAATGAAAGCCTTTAAACATCAGGAGGCATCAAAGGCATGCGTCTAAATGAGATGTCGCCTAAACATGAGAGGCGTCTAAGACTTGAGTCTAAATGAGATGGTGTCTAAACATGAGAGGTGTCTAAGACTTGCGTGTAAATGAGATGGGGTCTAAACATGAGCCCTTAACAAAGGATGTGTCTAAACATGAGACGCGAATAAAAGCCTCTAAGCATCAGGTGACCTCTAAACAATTCAAGCCTCTATACATTAGTTTCTATGTTCATGTGCCATCATTTGCAAACTCTTGTTTTGTGTGAAGTGCCTAACAATTAAGTGTATGGCCAACGTTCATTCTCGTGATTTTTCCAGATTATTAAGTTTAAGTGTATTTTATATTTTTAATTTTGGTAAAAAATAGTCAAGTTTTAAATTTTTAAAAATGAACACATTTAAAAAAATATTATTATAAAAATAGGCCAACTCGCAAACCCGCACAACCCATTTCGCTAAACATGTTGGCGGACTTGACACTCTGTTGACCGGAACCTATCTAGACTAAATCCGAACCCGCTGATTTCATGTTTGGTTCGTATCGTGTCAAGAATTTACACCCCTAGACATCATCAACATTTTAGGAAGTTTAGGGGTGTTGAACAAGTCATGTTTGCGGATTGAACCTGAAAAACTAACACAAATCTAAAAACTTTATGTCAGACATATGAACCCGAACATGATACTAGTTTTTATGCGTTGACACAAACATGGCCAACTAATATGAAATCTTATTTTATTTATTTTCCGTATCAATACTCTAAAATTACAAATTCACAATATATATATATAAAAGTATACATAAAGTAATCACGTTTAAATTATAAAACTTAACTCTAATTTCCCTTTTATTAACTAATGCGTTTATTATATGTTGGCATATAATAAATAACTAATGCGTTTAAGTTATGACTATAAATGTAAACTTAATAAGGTCAAATCGTAAACTTGTCAGGTCAACCCAAACACAAACACGACCCATTTAGCTAAAAGTGTTAGGTCAGGTCACCTGTTCTTTAACTTCTTCGGAAATTCCAATTTCATCATATGGGAATCCATCCATTGCGTGACTCAGTTTATCATAAACAGTATTGAATCTGGTTATCATTGCATCAGCCTCCAATACCTAAATCAAAGATAATAACAAATCATACAACACAATATATTCACAAATTTCCAAAGTAAATTACTCAAAAACAAAGTGTACCAAGTAAAGGGTCGGTTTTGGGTTCAAACTGAACCAAAAACAGAAAATTCAGTGTTTGGGTTTTTGAAAACCGTTTTGTTTGGTTTTTTCGGTTTTCGGCTTTGCAATTTTGGGCTATTAGATTTTGGGCAAAAAATAATGATTTTTTTTTTATTTTATTTTTTTGTTGTGAATTAAGTTAATTATTACACATTTGGGTCTAAAATTTTTGGGCTTCATCATGTATGACTTTCGTAAAAGTTACGCAACATTCAAAATAAAAGTTGGTTCTAATTTTACAGGTTTGTTATTTTTTTTCTTTTTCGGTTCAGTTTCTACATGCAAAACTGAACCGTACCAGAGTCCAGTTTTCAATAAAGCATAAAACCAGACCGTCAGTTTTTTGTTGGGTTCAGTTAATTAGGTTACAGGCCGGTTACAGAATCTAACCAGATAGATTTTGCTTCCGGCTTGACAAGTTTTCAACAATTTCTTCGCGAGAGCAAACGATTTCTTCAACTTTTGCAAACACGAGATACAAATCTCCGGAATATGAGCATCTAGATCTCTAAGCTCTTCCAACAACGGCAACCAATACCTCAATCGACGATTGAGGGTTTGGCTTTCTTTCCTTTGTGTTGCGCGAAACTCTCCCGTCGATTTAGCAGCATCAATGATTCCAATTGACTCTTCGGCTAGATCTCTAATAACTCTCGAATTCGATAACACATTTTCTTCTTCCATTGTTCACCATCTGAATTTCAAATTACGTCGAAAAAAGCAACGTTTTGATTGAAAAATGTAACGTTTTCGACATGAATTTGAATAGAAATCAAGATTTTGATAGTTATTGTGATTTGGAGATTGATGATGAAGATTAGATGAATAGAGAAAACGTATTTCGTTGAAGTTTTGTGGGTTAATTTGGGAATGTTATTATAAGAATCAAACATTAATTTGTGGTGTGTTTGGGTTATTAATTATTTGAAAGTTAGTTGTATACGTGTGTAACTAACTTATAGCAACGTAAAGTATTTAAACTATCTTAAATCATGGTTGGGTTAAGTAAAATTTAAAAAATAAAAGAGAAAAAGAAAAAGAAAAAGAAAAAGAAAAAGAGAAAACCGGCCGGGTTGGTTGGATTACATACACAGGCCATATTAGTTGAATTAGATAAACCGGATGAAGAAACACTAATCCAACCAGGCGGATGGATAACGTTCAACTTGGTTTGAATCCGATCTTTAAAATCGTATTTGATTTTAAAAAATAATTTAGTATTATAATTAAAAAAACACAATGGAAGCAAAAAAATTAAACACGGATAGTCAAATAGTAAAGCATATACCATATCGTACAAATCTTAGGCTACTGATTTTCTTTAGTGTTGATTGTTCGATTGATTTCAACGGCTTGTCAACATTCGTATAAAAAGATATGCAACTTTTTTTTAACGACCAATGAAAGCCCAGCCACGAGGGTAAACCCAATGGCAAAAAGCCACCCACGCTCACGAACACAGGCGACCTTGGTGACCCAGCCCACTAGCATTCCAGAGGAAACCCACTGCCTGAAAACCCACTATGGTAAAACCTCTAACTCAACGTAGAATAAATTTGTTCTAGGTGAGACTCTAACCCATAACCTCCACATTGAAAGATTATGGGGCTGTCACTATACCATAAGGTGATTGGCAAAAAGATATGCAAGTTAATGACTCATGATATAAAGTCAAAATATATGTTAAAAGTTTTTTGGCTTAGCTTAATTAAAGAATTGATAACTTATTCTTTCTAAGAGGCTTATTAAAAACTTTAATATGCTAATTAGCTTTTTTTTTTTTTTTTTTTTTTTTTTCGAACGGCTTAGGTCGTTCCTACAAAGTTTTACAAATAACCTAACCCAAAAACTCCTTTAAGTATTTGTTCACTTTGTTTAGGTCGTTCTTACAAAATGTACCCGTCAGCAAATGACAAGAAAACTTTAAGCCATTGGTTTTTGATAGACATGTAAACTTGAACTTTCGAAAGTTTCTACTTGTATGATAGAGGTTAACCATTTTTGGTTATGTCGTTCTAGTTAACAAAGAACTTCAAGTGGTTTACCTCATATCCACACTACATATGGATTTGATTCCAAATCAAAGGAGACTATCAATTTAATTGATGCTATTGAGCATAATTTTTATTCAAAATTAAAACATACTTGTTTTTTGGGTAACTGAGACGGTATCTCGGCAAATTCTATTGATACAGAATGAAATAATACAAAACTAGGCTATATTCAGCAATTTTTTTGAAAAAATAGTGCTATAATATCAACTTTTTGTGCATTTGGTGTGTGTCAGGTTATCATTTGGGCTTTTAGAGAATCCGCAACTTGAAGTTACGGATTATGCTTACTTGGATGGTGACTAGGAGGGAAGGATGGAGCTGCACGTGGGTCGATAGATGATTAGGATAATCTGCAAGTTGAACTTGCGGATTTCCTTCTCTCCTCCTGCCATCCCCAGACCTGTATCATGTGTATATTATTGCATGTGTATATTATTGGACTGCCAGAAAGCAACGAATGGTTAATAATATTTGAAATAGTACCGCAAGTTGAACTTGCAGGTATACAATTATAAAACGTAAGAAAGATAAGAAAGATGGTATAAACATCTTATTGGCATAATCTCACGTTAGCGTATTCCATTTTCAAGAAATCTTAGAAGAAGTTTGCTTCAAACCTGCTTTCATTCCATAATCTATCTATCATTCCAAATGTGTTTTCATTATTTCACATGCAAAATAATACCATCCACGAAAATTCCAAATTATCTATCATACCATTTTCAAACACAACCGTTTATCTATTTCATTTGCCTTATAGTTGGAACAAAATGTATTTTGGAATAGCTTGGATCGATGTTACATCTGCATAAAATTAGTTGGATCGATGCTATATATGCACGTGATACAAGATGTGTATATGTAACACAGTACAAGTAATTTCAAATTTATTAATGCTGGAGGGCCCTAAAGATGTTATTAAGTCCATCCCGCCTCTTCTTGCATCCCCAGCTGGACTGTTACCCGAGGAACAGCAGTAGCGGTGGCATGCAGGGAAGATGAGCTGTAAATGTGACATTCCCAACTCCCTTTATTTTCTGCCATTGATAATGGATGCTGGTGTGTTGGCCAGGGGAGGCATGAGATAGGACTCTGGTCTCTTCGCATCGTTATGCCCACTCGGACCTGTTACGCGTGTGGTTTTTTATTCTCTACTTTGGATCGATGTTACATCTGCATTAATATTTAATTATATTGGAGAGGTGGATTGCCTCCCATAGCTACGTCATGGAGAGTTAATTAATATAGTTTGGAGATTTTGGTGAGGACGCCCTTTATTGTATTTGATAGGGTAACTTGCAAGGCCCTCCCATGACTAGTGATATTGGATATGCTGCACGTTTTAAGTTTGTTGTTACTTTTAGAAAGTTGGAGTTGGTGTTCTCGGAAATATATTGTTTTGTAACTGTCATTTGTTTAGATTATCAAGTCGGATACACGTTGTATATACTGCCATTTGTAATTACATAATAATAATATACCTTAGTATTTGAATAGTGTTTTTGCCATCTATGTAAAAGGCTGATTTATGAAGGGTATTTTAGTAACTTCTAGATGGGTACACGTGTTGTATAGATGGGTATATGTGTGTGTACAGCTCATTGTCATCTCATCTCTCTGTTAAAACCACCGCCTCTCCCTCTCTCTGTTAAACCCACCATTGTTCAAGCCAACCCATCATTCAATGGCGAACAACCTCTACGGCTTGAGCTCCTACGCATATGGCGGAGCATCCAATCCTTCAAACATCTTCACATCCAAATCCATCGTTGACCAATACGTACCATCAGACCCTTCGTACCACACCTCTTCTTCAAGGTACATGACTTCAGACACTATCTCACCGGCCTCTAATCTCCGCGACCGCATTTGAATCGATATACGCCGGGTTTGAGCGGCCGGCTTCTGAAGGTATTGATTTTTATAATTATACATATTTATTGGTATAATTGTTGTTGTTATTATTATTATTCACTGTGTATCTGATGGTAGTTAGAGTTAGGACTTTTTGTGTGTACTTATGTGTAACTTGTAGCAAGTTGTACAGGTTAGAGGCATGGTCAGATATGATGCTGGTTCGGAGGTGCTCTTCAAATGGCGACGATGATGCAGATTGGTCAAAGACGACAGTGAGGTTGTACAAATTCCAATAAGGTTTGGTGCTTTCGACCAAGCTCCGAATAGACAACGACGAGATTCTGGTAAGCTTCGATTTCTATGCATGTTCTGTTTTTTTATAGATCGGAGATTGTGGTGATGAAACAAACTATTATCGCTGTTACAGGTTCATGTGTAGATGGAATTCTGTTGAAGGGATATGTACAGATTTAGGTTGTTTGTGTGCTTTACTTTTGCTATGAAACTACTGTTGTGTGGAATTAAGTTGTTTCCTTATAAGTAGTTTGTTTCTGTTTGTTTTTGTATGTTTGTTTCTAAATGAGGTCTTATCGCTTGATTTCATTATTTCCCGGTTGCAGTCTTTTGTTATTTGTTTATGCAGGTATTTACTTACTTTTGTTTCTCGGTTCTGTGTTTTCAAACTTATTTGCATAAGCTTCTTGGTTCATCTATGTGGGTAACTTGAATTATTATTTTGGAAGGTGTGGTGCATTCATGTTGACTGTAATAGAATTTTTATGAAGGTTATAAGCACGGAGGAGCAGGTTGTCACACTAACGATTTATTATACTGAATATGGGCTATCGATAAACCCAACATTGCGCAACCACCACCAGGGTGGAAGAGGCTTTTGAGGCTAAGACGTGAAGGAAGCTCTAAATTTGTTGACGTGTATGAATCTCTTTTCAATTTCTTTAAAAAAAATTCCATTTTGTGATATATCCTTATTAGTATTACTATGTTTTGTAGATATGTTTTCATCTGCAATATCGTGTCTTTTCTGAGCCACGTAATCAAGGAAGCTGGTAAAACGTCCCTTCATTTCGTGTCTTTTCTGATTTGGGTAAATGTTGATCATGAGATTTCCAATTTACATGTTGGTTTTAGTGTCTTTTCCATCAGATGGTTTGTTGTTTGCTGTTGTTGACTGCTTATTGTCAAAAGTTATTGCGTTGATAAATGCGGCATGTTATCATAACGTTAGCACTCTTTGTTTTAATTCTTTTGTCCATGTTTGTTGTCTTTTATTTCTCTCAGCATGCTTTTTTCGTTGCAGGTTTGTTTGTAGGCTTCTTTGGCGTAACTTTGTGGTTGTATGCAGGTGCCTTTTTCCTTTATTTGTTGTTTTTATAGCTTAAATTTATAGTTTCTTGATATGTTTTATTTTAGTCTTGCAGGTACATATGCAAGCTGAGTTTTTTTACTGTTACAATAATAATTAGTTATTATAGTTAATGGCAAGAAAATCCTCAAAATGCCCTTCTACTATTGAACCAAGTAAAGTTGGTTGTGTGAAGTTATGATGGTATGTTTGACTATTTTTTTCTTGATGAATATTCATCTTTATCTTTATATCTTGACCATTTAATCATAATTGCTTTGAATGTTCTTATTACTACTTTTTTTTTGTAGCTTACTTATTTTCTTAGTAGGAGTACATTTTGGTATGGCTTGAAAATTATATGAGTTGATTCAAAATGATCTTTATTCGAGCGAGATACAAAGTCCAATCCTCACTGGAAATAAACCGCGGAATACCAACCTAACCTGCTGCCCCAGACTCGCTTTCAGGTCTGGCCTCTTGATGTCATTGGAATCATTGAACATATATTGTTTGGTTTATAACTTCACAACATCAAATATGCTTGATCCTTTTAGTATTGCTGCCTTTTTTTAACTTCACATAGGTTCATTGTTTGTGTGCCACACAATTTGTACACATTTTTTTTTTTTAAAGACACAAGACAATCTCAAATGTTTGGTTCCTTTAATCTCCGGTCTAAATTTGATTGTCATATATTACCTTCATGTATCTAGCTTGCCTCACTTAGCCAACCTTCAGGGGTGTTGTTTCTGCAAAGCTGTATTCTAATCACGCAACGCACTAGATTGATTGCATAAAGGACGCAACGCACCAGATTGACTGCATAAAGAGCGCAACACGCCTGCCTTAATACCATCAACATACTATCATGTCGCAGGGCTTGAATTTTTTTCGGGTGGTTGAAAGTCACGAGAACTCTAAAAACACGAGGGGCCAGACTCAATAATTTATATTATTGAGAAAAACGGGGGGTAGGGGCACCCCCGGCCCTTAATAAGCTCCACCCATGATACTACTCACTGGGCGGTTGGGACTGGGCAGCCGTAGGCATGGCTGTGAGGCCTGCCTCGGATCATAATCCACCGGGTTTCTCTAAGAAGCCGCTGTTAGATGGGAGCCATAAGAGCAAAAGTCTACCAAGTGAGTTTAGTAGTTCATTTTATGTTGGTTATCTTACTTAATTTATATTAATTTGGTGAACATGCATTTTTTTTAAATTTATTTGACTTTTGAGGGTCAAACTTACTGATTTACAAACTCATGTTTATAAGCATGGGTAGGGTGTTTTTTTTTTTTTAGGAATTATTGATGATGTAACTGATTTTTATAGATAGTTTTAAAGAGAAATATTTGTGCTGAATTTGTATAAAAAATGCTAGATAACTATGGAATTGAAAAGGTCATACGTTGACCTGAAAAGTCAAACTGAATGTTGGGATTTATTGGTTTCTAATTTTTTAGGAGCTGAGCGTGAAAGGGACAAGTGTTGACATTTGATGAACAACTTAGAAGCATTTATGTAAGTACAATGCTCTACTTTTAGTTAAGGGTGTGAATTATAATTGGGTTTAGTCAACGGTTGGCAATGAACACACGAACACGTTTAGCTAAACGGTCGTGTTCATGTCAACCCAATAGGTTGAGGGGTTGACCCGTTTAACCCATCTGTTAGATTGTTACAAATACTATTTGGGAATTTGTGATGCCAAATTTAATAGTTTCAAAATTAGCTTGCATAATTTACAAATAGTGGCGTAGTTTGTTACATGTGTATTGATTATAAAAATCATATAACCTGTATTTACCTTGTGTTTCACAAGTTTTTATGAATTTAACAAGTTAGGTTCTAATATGTCAATATTCAGTTGATCGGTGGTTTGCAAAAGAATCCTTAATGTGCGAGGAAGGAGACCAATGGTAAATTCGTATTAAGCAAAAGAATGGTGATGTTATTAGTCGTTTGGCAATATCATCCGCATCGCCTCACCTATGGGGGAGGAATGGAGAACGATGTCAAGGGATGTTGATACATGAAAAGTTGAAGACTACCACAAGCCCATGGACCACATCTGCCATACACTATCATGCAGCTTTTTAAAAAAACGCGGCCATACGAAAGGACAAAAGAGAGCAGAGATGGTATACATTTAAGTGCAATTTCATTAGACTTTATTTGCTTTCCGATCATTCATAAAGCATTTGATTTGGGTATAGTTACCTTATGTAAATGAGTTAACAAGCTCCCGAAAACATAGTTATATCATTATATGTCGCAATGCTATGTCATTACTTAATTATTTTCTAAACCAGATTGACGCCGCCGCAACGCGCGGCTGAATAAAAACCTAGTTATAGTGTTTTTACAATTGATGAAGTTTGAGAAGTTTGACTACTTGGAAAAAAATAGTTGGTAAAATTGTTTTTTTTTTTTTTAACATTTGTCACGTATCGAATCATGTCATCCATATATTTTTAGGACCAGATCTCCCATGGGCATTGATATATCTCCTGAGGACCACGTGTTTTGGTCCCAGGGGCCTCTTTCGGGAGCGTGATTTTATGTTTCGGGCCAGTTTTTCTCGGTCACCGGCGGCGCCAACGTTCAGTTCTTATGAGATACTTTAACCTTCCTATAAGTTTAGGCCTTAAAAAAATTGGTTCGGCATCATTCGTCACGTGACAAAACGTTGAACAGTTACTTTTTGACAGTGTTTTTATTGCACGTTAAGGAGTCGATGTGTTTTTTAATTTTTTAGGTTTATTCGAAAATGGCCTGAGGGCATCTTTCGGGCATCTTTCGGGCGTGTAATTCTATGTTCCGGGCCGGTTGTTCCCGGTCACCGACCACGCCAACGCGCAGTTAATATGAGATACTTTAACGTTTCTATAAGTTTAGTCCTTAAAAAAATTGGCTCGACATCATTCGTCACGTGACAAAACGCTGAAAAGTTACTTTTTGGCAGTGTTTTTATTGCACGTTAAGGAGTCGATGTGTTTTTTAATTTTTTAGGTTTATTTGAAAATTTCCCCGAGGCATCTTTCGGGCGTGTGATTTTATATTCCCGGCCGGTTGTTCCCGGTCACCGGCCACACCCACCAACGCGCAGTTCATAGGAGATACTTTAACGTTCCTATAAGTTTAGGCCTTAAAAATATTGGCTCGACATCATTCGTCACGTGACAAAAGGCTGAAAAGTTACTTTTTGGCAATGTTTTTATTGCACGTTAAGGAGTCGATGTGTTTTTTGATTTTTTAGGTTTATTCGAAAATGGCCCGGGGGCATCTTTCGGGCATGTGATTCTATGTTCTGGGCCGGTTGTTCCCGGTCACCGGCCAGGCCAACGCATAGTTCATAGGAGTAGGGGTGAGCAAATGTCAGTTCGGTTTGGTTTTTACATATAATCGAAACCGATTGGTTACGTCAGTTCGGTTAATTCGGTTAATATGTCGGTTATCGGTTCAGTTTCAGTTATATTCTGTTAATATCCAAACATAAAACTTGTGCAAAATTATAAACTTAAAATAGTTAGTCAAGTGTTTGGATCTTTTTCAACAATACAATATATATATATATATATATATATATATATATATATATATATATATATATATATAGGGGAAAGTTAATTTGAAAACACCTATATTTCGTGCGAACCGTGAGAACGGCATCTAAAACCATTAAAATTCAAAATTTCTTTTTACACTTGTCTTTATCACTAAAATACAATCTCAAAAACACAATTTACGCGTAAAAATTCAAATGTATACGAAAATAATTTGTTTTTACACATGTGTAAATTTACTGTTTATGCATGTGTAAACTGTTTCATTGACACATGTGTAAAAAGTTAATTTGAAAGTGTTTTTGCAAGAAAAGATGAATTATTTGGAAAGAAAATTCATTTATTAATGTTATATTTTAATTATAATTAGGTTTGTATTGAAAAAAATGATTTTGATTAGTTTTCTCACTTGTTCTCACGGTTCTCACGGTTCTCGCGATATTTAGCGTTCTCAAGATAACCCTCCCCTATATATATATATATATATATATATATATATATATATGAAAACACAAGAAAAATACATGAAATATCGAGGAAACAAATAAAAAAATGCTTCAAATATACGGATATACATGAAAAAACATTAGTTACATAAAAGATATATTTCAAATACATAGATATACATGAAAGATACATGAAATATACCGGAAATACATGAAAAATATGTTCCAAATACATGGATATCTGTATGAAAAATACTTAAGTATATAACTATCGGTTCAGTTTCGGTTATTTCGGTTACGGGAGAAGGGAAAACCGAAATCGTAACCGAACGGTTCGGTTTTGGCCATATGTTAACCATAAACGATTGGTTAATTCGGTTATTTTCAGTTCGGTTTTGGTTTTTTTTGGTTATCGGTTTTCGTATGCTCACCCCTACATAGGAGATACTTTAACGTTCCTATAAGTTTAGGCCTTAAAAACATTGGCTCGGCATCATTCGTCACGTGACAAAACGCTAAAAAGTTACTTTTCGGCAGTGTTTTTATTGCACGTTAAGGAGTCGATGTGTTTTTTTTAATTTTTTAGGTTTATTCGAAAATGGCCCGGGGGCCTCTTTCAAGCGCGTGATTCTATGTTCCGGGGCGGTTTTTCTCGATCACTGGCACCGCCAACGCATAGTTCTTAGGAGATACTTTAATCTTCCTATAAGTTTAGGCCTTAAAAAAATTGGCTCGGCATCATTCATCACATGACAAAACGCTGAAAAGTTACTTTTGGGCAGTGTTTTTATAAATATTATTCATTTTTAATTTTCTTGAAAATACGGAAAAAAGTCTTGCTAAAAAGTCACCTTTATTATTAGCCAAACAAAATACGAACAAAAAAAAAGAACCCAACTTAACAATTAGCCAAATAAATTACGAACCACGTGAGCCCTGTGTTGTATTCGCGCCCTATTTTTTCTCATCATTCCCCTTCCAGTCTGAGTAGTTAACTCACTCTGGATGACGTACAAGTCAATGACTTGAACACCATCTTGGACAAACATAGTTAATCGTGTGACGTCATTGGGAGTTATGAGTGGATGCAACCCTGTATCAAGATCACTGTTTGGTGATCTAAAATAGTACCACATGTTGTTTGTATTTTCATACCCGAGATGTGGCATAATGAGATCCATATCTGAGAGTTGGAAACCTTGAAGAGTAAGGAAGTCAACATAGGTTATCCTGCCGTCATCATATGTCCTATTTGGCATCGCCGAAAAGTGTCCGCAGTGGAAGACTTTCAACATAAAGTATTGAGGCCGACCTACATAGAGTTCATTCACCCAGTTAGCTACAAAGGAGGATCCATTTACCGATCTTATCTTCCATGTTGATGGAAAAACGAAATTTGGGTATACAAATTCGTTGTTTCCAACCTCCATTTTTAGTGGTGTGATTTTACAAAGAATTTACATGACTTTATATTGTTTGTGAAGAAAATTTTGCAAATTCGATTTTCGGATTTGAATGTCATTGGAATTGTCTAAATATGGTAAACCCGCAAGTTCAACTTTTGGATTTTAATGTTGTTGTCTGAAAATGGTAAATCCGCAATCCCGATTTGCGGATATGTATTAAATTCGTATAAAAGTACATGCATATGCATCCTCTGACGACCACCAATTCCCACCCAGAAGAGTATGGCAAGCAACAGTCATACACAAATCCTCATGGATCTTGATCAATCTAACCCCGAATTTGAGGACGTCCCTGATACACCACCGTATACGATTCGACAACAACCCCGATGGTATCGTCCAACTAGAGAGTCGAAGAAATAGTCTCCCAATGTCATTGAAGTCTACCAGAATGGGGACGCCCCTGTCTGTTGTAGTGTTTTCCTTGGCAGGATCTCGCTCGGAATGAATTTTTGGGGAACCCTCTTGGGATATGAGGGTGTTGGTCACCTCTGGCCACTTGTAAGCATTGTTTTTTATAGTTTATATATATATATATATATATATATATATATATATGTGTGTGTGTGTGTGTGTGTCGTGTAATTATGTTAACATGTGAAAACAAATAAAAATTAATATGCCATGTTAAATGTACAGTAGACAACAGGTGACCGCCGAATTCCATCCCCAGTAGGGCACCTCAAAAAGTTATGTCGAGATTTTTTGTAATGAAACAAGTGTAGCAATATGGGGAGTCCCCATTGTTGTAAAACTCTAAAACATCTGTGGATACACTCTTGGAATCTTCCTTGGAGACTATAGCGCTATCTTTTTCAGGTTCATTTTCCGCCCGCTTTTCAGTCACCATTTGCGTAGACGACCCAGCCTTCGTGGATGACGATGGCCTCTTCATACGCCTCCAAAGATCATCCGTCCACTTTGATTTCTTAGGGATTGGTTGAGAACAAAAATATCCACCGACCTCTTCATCCTTCTCCATACGATCCACCATTTCTTATACTACAATCACTGGGGTGGGATGTGTGAAAATCAAACATTAGATATCTCTTTTTATAGGTGAAAATGGTAATATTAGAAAGATACTATTCCGCAAGTTCAAGTTGCGAAATTGATAAAGATTTTAAATTTTGCATATTCAAGTTACGGATATGTCATTATTATATACTATAAAATTAATTTTATTAAATAAAAAATAGTAATATAATATGAATAATATTTAATATTCAAACGACATATAAAACATTACAAATGTAAGTCCTGAAAATAGCCTAGGGGGCCTTTTTCGAGCCTCTTTATCAACGCACTCGGCCGGTCGACATGATCACGGGGACCGTCAACGTGTAGTCCTCAGGAGATATATCAACGCCCATGGGAGATTTGGTCCTAAAAATATCTGGATGACATGATTCAATACATGACAAAGTGTTAAAATAAAACAATTTTACCAACTATTTTTTTCCAAGTAGTCAAACTTCATCAATTGTAAAAACACTACCGATTAAAAATGACATTATATACAACATATATCCGAGTTCACAATCTATACAAATGACAGTTACAAAACAATGTATTTTTGAGAACACCAACTCCAACTTTATAAGGGTAACATGAAACTCAAAACGTCTAGCATTTCGAATCACAGCAATTCCAATCTCATTGGTCATGGGAGGGCCTTACAAGTTACTCTATCAAACACAATAAAGGGCATTCTCAACCATAATCTCCAGGATACTTTAATTAACTCTCCATGACATTGATTTGGGAGGCACACCACCTCTACAATATCATTAACTCTCCATGTAGATGTAACATCGATCCAATGAGCACAAAAGTTTTCCTTTTCCGAGAACACCGGTTCCAACTTTATAAGGGTGGTCGAAGAGATGTTGGACCCTGTATCATCAATCCAACAGAACAGGACGCTTTCAGCAACACCATCAATACTGATGTTGCAGAATCATCCATCCTGCCGGATAAAAAAGAAAGACAAGTTTTTTTGGCATGAATTCCATGTGAATGTGAATGGTTACCTGATAACTCACATAATTAACATATAAAACAGGCATAAATAGTCTCGTAATAGGATACAATTAAGGTTATATTATTAATATTTGATACTTAATTCGTTCATATTTGTATTTATCAGGAAAATGGAGCTCCGAGACGGAAACAAAGGACTTCCGGGTGAAAACAGGCAAAATCGGGAGATTCCTGAAGATACGAGACCTTCAGCCAGTTCACTGTATGTTTTGAAGACAATCCCGGGACTTAACAATGCTAAAATCAGTCCCAGAGTGACCAAGCACGCCCACTTGCACGAAGGTCCTGCACGCAAGAGAAGAATGCAGCAAACTGGAGAGCAAGAAATCAGAAGCAGCAACATTGGCATGCCCGTGCCAACATCTATGTCTTGCCCGTGCATAGACATAAAGGACAGATAGAGTCCGCCATGCAGCAACAGAACGTACGTGAGACAACGAGCACACCCTTGACACTCTTGGGCACGACCGTGCTTCCCTTGGAGCTCTAAGCCAACCCCCCACCATTTGTTCATCCCTTCTTGTGTTCTCTTGGGCCGACTACCAAGCTTATTCTAGAGATCTTGGGGTCCCCTAGGAGGCCTTCTGGTCCTCCTAACATCCCTCAATGGTTAGGCTTCGACCTACCTTGATTAGCTTGGCCAAGAAGAGGATCGTAGAGTAGTATGCAATAAACATCGAGGGTCGTGAGGATCATGAGGGAATACATATCACTTGGAGATGGAGAGCTTGTCAATGAGCAGCCATGATCCTTGTGTTGTTCATTTCTATGGTTGTATCTTTCTATTATTTGCGAACCCGCTTTGATTTGTAGACTTTTATTATTATTAGTAGTAGTTTATTTTTAGTTATTTGTTGAGTTATCTTCTTATAATCTTTATTTGTTTATCTTTGTGACAGGTTTGAATGATGATTAACTTAACAACCTTAACTTAATTAATTAAAGGTATAATCAGCTTCTGGTAGTCCCGAGCTAGATCCAAGGTGAGGAAACCGGTAGTGAGACAGATCCTTCGGGCTTCTGATATCCAAACCGGATTCTAAGCAATGGCTTCTGAAGTGGACGAGATCTGAGTGACACATTTCTGGTTCATACCAGATGATTGAGTGATCTTTTTGGCAAAGGATGGTGTCACACCTTCAAAATCCACTTGCGGAGTTTTACCGCGAGGCGCATGACAAACCAGGATCCAAACCAACGATCACAATAAACAAGTCTAAATGAATATAATGCAATTTCAAAACATAGTTTAAAATCCCCGTTTACAGCGGAAGCTTATTCAAAACAGTATCTCAAAAGTAAACCCAATGTTCAACATATGAAAACCATGCGACTCTAACTAGACGCCGTGCAGACGCGTGCGCCCTAGTCCAGTAGTGCTACCTTAGCGACCTGAGAAAACATGTAAAAGTTTACGTCAGCACAAAAATGCTGGTGAGTTTACAGGTTTTGTAATCCAAGTACCAAGTCCACCTGTCCATACTATAACAAATCGAAAACCAGTGTACGCTAGCTAGGCGTATGTTTTGTTACTACCACGATTGGAAAACCATTACTAACACGCATACCAGATGTTGTGCCCGAAAAGTAAACCAGTTGTTCCTGTTGTTCCTGTCTGAGACAATATGCACTCGCCCGACCCTCCAAGCCGACGAGCGGGGTTGGTCACTCCCAATAGCGCTATTCACATTTCCCCGTTGTGCAAACCCGCACATTCATGGTTCCCCCCGGGACTTCCAAAGATCGTGTAGTACACAATAGAAACCCATAGTATGACAGTAGTTACCAAATAATCGTTTTAACACATGTTTTCTCCCCCGAAAATATGAAACCAGTTTAAAAGAGGGGCCGTAAACTCACCTTAAGTTGCGTTACTCCTTAACACGAGTAAACTCAGCTGCTATGCTAGTCCCGTAAAGCGGCGACCTAACATATGACAGTTACAAGTACTTAGACTAATAACCCGCAGGTTAATTAGTCCCTAGATGTCCAGACCATAACCAAGTTCGTTTGAAAACACCGTGACTGTTTAACTGACCCAAAGTACAAGACTCGACATCCCATTGGTGACCCGAGACTCCCCGTGTTATGTTTACGCTCTCAAACATGCAATCATGCAATCACACTTAACATACGTTAACGCACAACAAGTTATAGCACATAGTTCACGTATCACCGAATTACATCCAAACATGTGTTACCAAGTTATTAGATATGTTACGGGGTTCCTAGCATGTTCCTACATGTCAAATCGGGTCTCGGAATGCTAATTTATACTTACAGCAGCAGTACACGCGATTAGGAAAAGTCAACTAGCATTTAGGTTGGTCAACTGGCATTTAGGAAGGCTAATCGCATGTAACTACTAGCATTTAGGGCTAATTGCATGTAACTACTAGCATTTAGGGCTAATTGCATGTAACTACTAGCATTTAGGGCTAATTGCATGTAACTACTAGCATTTAGGGCTAATTGCATGTAACTACTAGCATTTAGGGCTATACCACATGTATCTACTAGCAATTAGGGCTAATCGCATGTATCAACTAGCAATTAGGCCCTAATCGCATGAAACACTGGCGATTGGCCTCCTAATCGCCTCTAACATAGGCGATTAGGATTGCTAATCGCCTGTAACCTTGCTGTTCCAGTTTTTCGCGCATTTAACGCTCCAAATCAGATCCAGAACGTGTGTAACCACCCAATATCATCCCAAACACTATCCTAAACATGTTTCAACTAAAACCCTTCGTTTTGCCTCGTATTATCAGCCCTGCATGCAATCACGTAATCCAAACACCATTCACATAGCATGCAACATCATACTAACATGCGTAACTATAACCCTAATAATCAATTCTCAGATTTTATCATCATAATATCATTATTATTCTGATCTAACATAATAACATGTCATTCATTCATCTTGAATCATAAAAACCCTAGCTTTCTAATCATAAACACCCATAACACATGTATACTAGTTAAAATCCGATTAACAACACTTATTAACGATTTTCAGAAAGCTTTTCCGTTTTAGAACAGGTCTGGACCATTAGGGATTGATTAAAAACGTTTATAAAGATTCATGGATGGAAACCAAACCTTAGATTTGTGAAAGAATGATGGATTAAGCTTGAAACCTTGTGTTTTGATCAAAAATCGCGTTCCAGAGGTTGTGTGTGTGTTGGGGCAGGTTATGGGACGACTAGGGTTTGTATAATGAAGTTTATGAGGTCAAGTATGGTATTTATAGTCGTTTTTAGTCGTCCAGCCCGTAACACGCGATTATGCAGCTTTACACGCGATTAGGGATCCTAATCGCATGAACAGTCATGCATTTGGGCCTAATCGCATGAACAGTCATGCATTTGGCCCCCTAATCGCATGAACAGTCATGCATTTGGGCCTAATCGCATGAACAGTCATGCATTTGGCCCCCTAATCGCCCATAGGGGCTAGTTTCGTGTGTTTTGCGCGTTAAACCCCGTTTTAACATATGTTAACACATATTCACATACCGACAAGTCACATAATGATTATAAACACATAACACATGTAAATACACATATTCACACTCGTTCACCAATTCCCGGGACTCGAGACTTGTATGTTCCGTATGCCCTGACGATCCTACAAATCGTCACCGTTTGTACACTTGGTTAAGGACTGACATCTAATGAACCTCTAGACCAACATCCAATGATCTTCTAGACTAACCAATAGTTCCCGAACCATAACCCGACTTAACTAACCCAGTTAAGTACAATATACGCGTGACTCGCTAAGGTAGACTTTCATCTAGACAACGTTGTTAACCAGAATTTGCCGGGTGTCACAGATGGTTTCCCTACGGGCGCACCAGTGATCTCTGGATTGCACGCCTTTAGGATTATGTGCCGCCTTTGTTAAGGATTTCATTCAGTTCGTGAGGTTATGGGTTGGGTATTTAAGTCATCATTTATTTAAACCAACTTAATATTTAATTACTCAATAAATTATAAGTGTCACTTAAAAGATAAATAAAATAAAGATTTTTATCTAGTTCTCGTCAGTACAACGCCGTTAGCCAATGGGGCTCCGACTTCCTGAGACAGTCGTAATCGAAGCTGTCAAGAATTGGAGTGCGCCAAAATCTCCTACCGAAGTTCGTTCTTTTCTAGGATTGGCTGGTTACTACCGTCGGTTCATCTCCAACTTTTCCAAAATTGCTACACCTCTCACTGTTTTGACCCAAAAGTCAAAACCTTTCATTTGGGGTCCTAAGCAAGAAGAAGCCTTTGAAACCCTCAAGTCTGTGCTTTGTAATGCTCCCATTCTAGCTCTTCCCAAGGGGAATGGTGATTTCGTGGTTTATTGTGATGCATTGAATCAAGGTCTTGGTTGTGTTCTTATGCAACGAGGCAAAGTCATCGTCTATGCATCAAGACAACTCAAAATCCACGAAAAGAATTATACCACTCATGATCTTGAACTTGGTGCTATTGTTTTCGCCTTAAAAATATGGAGACATTACCTCTATGGTACAAAATGTGTACTTTTTACCGACCACAAAAGCCTCCAACACATTTTCAATCAAAAAGATCTTAACATGCGACAACGAAGATGGGCTGAATTGTTAAACGACTACGACTGCGAGATTCGCTACCATCCTGGTAAAGCGAATGTAGTAGCCGATGCTCTTGGTCAAAAAGGTCATGCAGTTCTATGCAATATCCGAGAAACCGACCGTCTTCGCAGCTCTCAATTTCAAAATGATCTCTTCAACCGTATTCGAGACGCTTAGCACACATCGGTTAATGAAAACACTCTATATGAAGAAATGTCTTGTGGTGCCGAGTTACACATGGAATCTAAGGCAGATGGGATTCTTTATTATCTTGATCGTATTTGGGTTCCCAGTCGTAATGACCTTTGTACTCTTATAATGAATGAAGCGCATAAATCCCGATACTCCATTCATCCCGGTGCAGACAAAATGTATCAAGATCTCCGTCGCAATTATTGGTGGCCCGGTATGAAAAAGGACATTGCTCTCTTTGTGTCCAAATGTCTCACTTGCTCCAAAGTAAAAGCCGAGCACCAATGACCGTCGGGTTTGCTTGAACAGCCCGAAGTCCCAATGTGGAAATGGGAAAGCATTGCTATGGATTTCATTACCAAGCTCCCTCGAACATCGTCGGGTCATGATAGCATTTGGGTAGTCATTGATCGTTTAACCAAGTCAGCTCACTTCCTTCCCATTCGTGAAGATTACAAAGTGGAGAAGCTAGCCCATATCTACACCAAGGAAATCATTTGTCGTCATTGTATTCCTCTTGACATCATCTCAGACCGTGATGGTCGATTCACTTCCCGTCTTTGGGAAACATTTTAGGCTGCCATGGGAACTCAGCTTAATCTTAGTACAGCTTTTCATCCTGAATCTGATGGTCAAACTGAACGTACGATCCAGACTCTTGAGGACATGCTTCGATCTTGTGTAGTCGACTTTGATGGAAACTGGGATGCTCATCTACCACTGGTCGAGTTCTCGTACAATAACAGTTACCATATCAGCATCTAAATGGCTCCATTCGAAGCTCTCTATGGCCGAAAGTGTCGTTCTCCTTTGTGTTGGCACGAGATTGGTGAAGCACAAATCACCGGTCCCGAAATCATATAAGAAATGACCAACAAAATCATCCAGATCCGTGATAATCTCTTAGCTGCTCGAAGCCGTCAGAAAAGCTATGCTGACAAGCGGTGAAAGCCCCTTGAATTCAATGTTGGTGATCAAGTACTCCTCAAAGTGTCTCCTTGGAAAGGAGTAGTCAGGTTTGGAAAGAAAGGGAAGTTATCTCCACGGTATGTTGGACCATTCAAGATCATTGAGCAAATCGGAAAAGTGGCTTACAAACTCGATTTACCCCAAGAACTCAACAATGTCCATCCTACCTTTCATATTTCAAATTTGAAAAAGTGCCTAGCCGAAGGGAACATACACATTCCTCTTGATGACGTACGAATCGACGCGACTATGCATTTCGTCGAAAAACCAGTGGAGATAACGGATCGTGAAGTCAAACAACTCAAACAGAAACGTATCCCGCTAGTTAAAGTTCGTTGGGAATCGAAGAATGGTGTAAGATCGCGAATTTCCCCTAATTTTTTTTTTGATAAAAAGAATGTATTGTTTAAACAATATATGTTTTAAATACCTTAAACTAATAATTATTTGTATCTTGACACTTTTGTACGTTTTAAAAATATTTCGAGTCACTTTCGGGCTTAATAATCATATTATGAATTTATAATAATATAGTTTTAGGGAAATAATTGCCAAAAAAAGATTTGTGTGGACCGGGACTCGAACCCACGTCCACAGCCAACCAACACATAGTGACAACCAACTGAGCCAACTATCATCTTGTGTAGTATTTCAGAAGAAAATAAACTTAACACATTCCTTAAATTGATTAGTCAAAGTCTTAGTCAGATAGTCAATTCATCATAAAACCTTACTTTATGGTGTTGACCAATTTTAATGGCTAATTGAATCCAAAACTAGTATAAAAACCCACCTATGACCCATTATACTTTGCACCTCTAAATCGATTGTTTCAATCCGATTAAACTTTCCCTCATACCTTTCTTCTATAGTCTATTACTTCTACAATTGAAGCTTTGATTATAATTGTAATTGGCAACTTTGGGGCTACACATATTCTACGTCTCGAGACTTAATACTTTGCTAAGGTGAGTTTACGTAACCATGTTTATGCAATTCTTCATACTTGCAACATTATACTTAAGCAATTCTACATGCATGTCTAGTTGTAAACTTTAATGCCTCATGAATTAGACAACAACAACAGTTTCAACGAGTTTCAACATTACATAATCATTAGCTATGGCCAAGCCGGCGATACTCAATAATAGATCTATTAGATTGACAATCCCACCCGGATACGTATACCTCCTACATAGGTAGCGTGGGTGATTGTTATCGTTCCAACATATTATTAAGGTGAACCGTGGATGACGGGATGGACCTAAACTAGTCGGAGGTTTGATTATGTCGATTCAACATATTATGTTTGTTCATGTAGACTTAAATTTACGATAGACATATGAATTGCTAAACTTTTATACTTAAACTATTTGCTTGACATGGCTTATGTATTCTCACCAACTTCTAGTTGACCCCCCATTTTTACAACTCAACAGGAAATAATGATGCATGAAGACTAGAGTATTTACATGAGAAGGCAAACTGAAGTCTATGCTTGTTTGGTTTTTGTGATGTATTAGATTTCCACTTAAAACTCATTATGTATTTTCATTTTTGGATATTTGCACTTTAAATTAATTTCAATTAAAATTTGATTACCATGTGCTACTGAACAATCATTCATACGTGACACCTCGATGTTTCCGCCATCGGTTGGGGTGTTACAAATGGATCCGAATTCACTTGGGAACATGAAGAGCAAATGAAGAAAAAGTACCCACATCTTTTCAGTCAAGCCACTTGAATAAATTTCGAGACGAAATTTCCTAAAGTAGGGGAGACTGTAACATTTGTACTTTTCGTATTTTCTATTCTAGTCCTTGTATTCTTGTATCTTTCCATTTTGTACCCTTGTAATCCCGAGCTTATGATCAATGGAAAAGTATTTTATCAATTGAATTTAATCTTAATCTATTTCATTTATTCTATAAATTCTACGCGACGCAAACTTTATGTAACGTCGCGTGATTCTTAATTTTCTTGTATTATAAATTCTATATTCAACAAATTCCAAATTCGCCTTTACTCGTATCTTTTATGTTACTCCTACCAATTCTTGACGAGTCGTCAATATAATTTATCCTAATCAATTAAAAACTTATTTAGTTAAGATCTTAATATATATTTATTTTTAAAATGAAACATTTATATTTTATAATAATATTTTCGTTAAAAAAAGGAAAAAAAAAATAGTGATTCCATTCGTTGACTTTTGTTCAAATAACAAGTTAACAACAACACACAACATAACAATGTTATATTGTTGTCCATCGTTTGCTTTTTCTTTTTTTTACTCGACATCCACCAACAGAATACAACAACCTGTATTAATTAAACTTCTAACCATCACTTAATCTCCTCCCAACCACCATAATAACTCTATTTAATACCCTATCACTTTAACCCACCTATAAATACAACCCTTCCCCACTCCTTAATCCTTTGTTCATCTCTAAAACTCTTTCTAAAACTCTCTAATCTTCAAGTTTTCAAGCCAAACTTCATGTTTTGCATCAATAAGTTTCTTGGCTTAAAACTTCAACTTTCATTCTATTTTTCTTCTCTTTTCTATCCAAAAATCCTTGGAGAACCCTCTAGGATCTTCCCCATGTTTATCCACAGAAGTGTGATAACGGTAGAGCACCTAAAAGAGGTCTCAAAGGTGTTTGTTTTCTGATTTGTTTTTATGCCCTAAGAATGTTTGTTGTGAAGGAACCAACCAAGTCTACTAACAATCTAATGTTAGAGAGATTTGTGCTATGGTATTGGGTGACAAAGGAGAGTCAAGACTCATCCAAATCAGTCCCCAAACTTTACTTAAACATCTTAGCTATACTATATAATAATATAAGTATATACTTTCAAGTTTCTATCTTACTAGCTTGTTATTAATCTTTGGAAAGTTTGTGGTTACACCCTACCTTACCAACTCTCTTGACCCTTCTTGTGCTACGGATTTATCCACACTAGAAAGGGGAAATCCCGTGTCCCAAACCCACGTTTATTCCATAAGCGAAGTGGTTATGACATGAACCTATCAAATGGATTCACATTCCTAACTTTATACCATCCGAATCATCTATGATGGTTTTGTGCTTGGTCTAACTTAATCTCATGACCATCCGGATTGCCCTAAAGGCAATTTGTGCTTGGTTTGCCTAAAAGGCTTGCATGACTCTCGTGAATCTATAATCTAAAACTCGAACCTAAGACTCTAATTCTTAATTCTAGTTAATCGGAGCTAAAGCTTAAACTACCAAGACTTATCTTTGGAACTATATCAAGACACACTTGTCCCCCTTTTATTCTTTATTCTTTGGGGCTCAACATGTATCACGATCAAAACTTAAATGATTTCATAATCTTAAAACTATTATGCTCAATCTAAATGCTTATATGCTATGCCATGCTAGAATTCTAAGTCTTACATATAAATGTACGATTAGTTAACAACCCACCTTACATGTATAGCGCTATAGGTTGACACGCCGCCCCCTTTATGGGTCATTATAAGTATAAGTCTTTTGTGTTATTGAGTGTTGTTGCCGTTTGTATGGTTCTACGTGCATATGCCTATAACATGATGATTCGAGTAGACTTTTCTATACTATGTACTTAGACTCAAACTAGTATGCTCACCAATGCCTTATGTATTGACGGATATTTTATACATAATGTTTAATGCAGGTTTATCAAGAAAACTACTTAGGATTGGACTAGAAACTCGCAACTAGTTTAATTTTCTATGATTTGATGTTATACTTTCCTTTTCATGAAACAATTTGTATTTCGTTATATTTTAGACAATAATTATGCTATGAATGAAATTTTATCTTTAAATTATATTGTCACGAATTCTAGTGCCATGAAGTCTTTGAACAATCTATCCCAAGTCTCGCCCCGATGTATTCCGCCATCGGTTGGGGTGTGACAATACTTCACATGATTTTGCCTTTCCTTTCAACTTTTCAGGAATTTTGGAAGGCAAAGTACTGACAATATCAGGATTTTGAATTAGGTCATCAGCAGTTTTCAAGGTCTCAACTCCTGATGTAGATGAAATTACTGATGGCTTAATGTCAGTTGTATTAACTTCTGCAGGACTTTCTTTTTCATTTTTAAGAAAGTTCTGATGAAAAGATGTGCATACTTTCATATCAAACGTTTGAACTATTTTACTCCCATCATCAGCAGTTTTAGGAGTAAAATCAATTTGTGATTCTGTGTCGTTGTTCCCAATGCCAAACTTAACATTTGATGTAGTCTGTTTGTTAAGCAGCATTTGGTAACCCCTACATAACTCAACTCAATTTTCCCATTCAACCTTGGTGTCAGCAAGCTCTTTTCTGACATTACCTAGGTTTTCTATCATGATTTTTATTTGTGCTTGGGTTTCAATAGCATTATTTGTTAATTTAGAAATTTCTTTTGTCTTTGAAGCAAGTTTTCTTTCTAAATCACATTTCATTTGAGTAAATTTTCTTTCTGAGTCATTGGCTTTGCCTTGTAGGTGTACATTTGTTTCTCTTATTAAAGCAAAAGATTCTTGCTTGATTTTGAGCAAAGCTTCAAAAGAGATTATTGTGCTACCTGGGATAAGGCAGAATTAGAGGAGCATCCCTCAAAGGCCATTAAGGCAAAATTCTTTCTGCCATTATCAGGTTCTCCCCAATTGATGTCAAACAATTTGTTGTCTGCATCATGACTGCATTCTGTGGTGTCATAAGGAAGACTACTCTAGTCAACATATCCAGAAGTAAATTAACTTTGTTGAGTTTGTGGAGGTTGAGTAGCAGGAATGGAAGGCATCTGTTGTTGGCCCTGTTGTTGAGTAGGCATTTGCACATATTGTATTTGAGGCACATATTATAATTGAGGCACATATTGGTTTTGAGGAGCTTGTGCCTTTACAAAATGAGCACTTCCTTGGGTTCCTGTATTCCTATTATAACTGGGGTTAGCTTGGTTTCTAGACTGGGGTTGGTTATAGCTAGAGCTTCTACACTCTCTAGCAAAGTGTCCCAATTTCTGACACTTGTGACATCTCAGTTTTGATTTGTCAAAACCAACATTTGTTGAACGGTTCAATCATGGAAAATTCCTTCCTGACCTTTTATAAAATTTATTAGTTTTTATGCTTTGCATGGCCAGTTAGTGCAGTATATCCATTTCTTCTAAGTCATCACTACTGAAATTTTTAAATCATCCATTATAAAACACATGTTATCTGTAGTTTGACTGCTTTCTTCATTGTCATAACCTGGATATAACATTTCTGATGAGATCCCAGAAGTTATGTCAATGTGATCAAAAGATCCAAAATCATTTGAACAAGTTGGTGAGTCTTGTCCCAAAAGTGTTGTACTACCTGGAATAAAGTCATCAGCAGTTTTACCAGAATTTTTTAACTTTTTCTTTTGATTGATTTCTCTTTCAAAACTGAGTAATCTCCCATGTAATTTTGTGTGTGAGAGAGAGAGAGAGAGAGAGAGAGAGAGAGAGAGAGAGAGAGAAGAGTCAAAATCTGGTCCAGATCTGAGGACTATAGAGTAAGTTGCCCATTTTTCTGGTAAAAATCTTAAAAATCTATGCAACATAGATGAGTTTGTGTAGGTCTGACCATTTAATTTTAACTCAGATATTAAAGAAGAAAATCTTTCAAATTGTTGTGTCAAAGTTTCTCCATTAACATGAGTAAAAGTTTCATATTGTTGAGCAAGGATTTCTCTGGTGTTGGCAATCACCTCACCAGTTCCTCCAAACTGTTCTTTTAGGCAACCCACAACTCTTTGGCACTTTCACGGTGTAAAAGCCCAACATATATTTCATTTGGGAAAGCCATTGCCAACATAGAGAATGCCTTAGCATGCTCAAGTTTTAGGAAATCTTCTTCAGTGTAGTCATTTGGTTCTTTTGTTCTTTCTACTTTAGTCTCTGGATCAGTTATTACTGGTTTATGGGGTCCATACATGACAGACTTCCAAACATCCAGTATTTTGTTGAGATAAAGTATGTGCCATCCTCCTTTGCCAGATATTGTATTCAATTCTGACTAGTATAGGAGGTTTATTGGTAGATCCAGTATTATGAGGATTCATTTTTAAGCAATTTGATTGATCAATGATTTCTTAAAGTGATGGATGTTAAGAAAAGTGAACTGTTATCCTTTATTGAATATCAATAAGAGCCTGTGTCTGATTCTCAATTTGTTAGATTGATATATGATCAGATGAACCAGATGCTCTGATACCAATTGTTGGATCAGGGTAGTCTTTTAAACAAATTCTTATCAAGAACACTTGTTTAGATTTATCAAAGTGTTTAGCATAGCGGAATAAGTATAAGTGTTCTAAGTTAAAACTTCACTTTTAACAGGAGTTATTACTCCCCCTTAGTTTATGAACTAAAGAAGCAAATGAGAATCAAAGTAATGAATGAATAAAACAGTAAATGCTTTGAATGATTCTCAAAATATATTAGAAGTGTTACTGCAAAAAGAATGTCTAAAATAGAGGGGATGAACCCATCTATTTATAGACCAACAATACGTACATTGGAAGTATTGAAATGATTATAATAATACTACAACATGCTGTAGTATTGCAACTTGTACATAAAGCAACTTAAACTAATATAATACTAAACTGCTGATGATCAAGGGCGGTGGGAAGCTTCCAAGGAAGTACTGATGAGTGACAAACTTCTGATGAGTAATCTTCAGGAGTTTGTCTTCAGGAGTTATTCTTCAGATGTTTGTCTGGGTCATCTTCAGAACTTCTGATCTTTACTCTTCAGCACTTGTTATCAGCTTCTTCAGGACTTTGTAATCTTCTACATCAGCAACTTCTATACTTAAACAAAATATTCAGAGGATATAAGACTAAGGTTTATACTGGTTTGTCAATCCTCTTTGACCCAACATGACCGTATAACCCGAAAATATAATAGTGAGGTTCCGAACCTGGCCGACACAAACAAGTATGTCACTATTAGTGACCACCACATCAAACTTCACATTAACATCAACTGTGAGTCCCAACTGATCAACCAACGCTTGAGTTATGAAATTATGAGTACTTCCCCAATCCACCAACACTGCGACATCTTCAGTTATGACCTTTCCCAACAATCTTAAAGTTTAGGGAAGGACAGTACCCGAGGTTGCCAAAAACGAGATTTCCGCTTGAATAATATCTTCCGTCATTTTGGGTTGTTCATCTACATGTACCATATCGCCAACCTCATGGACCTCAATAATCATAGAGTTGAGGCTTGCTGCACTTGTGTCCCAATGTATAACGCTCGTCACAATAATAACATAGTCCTTTTTCACGACGTTCCCGGGCCGCTGCATTGGTTATACGACAGATTGGGTTTGGTACTGGTAGGGCCAGTGGATGTGTTGGGCATGCACCTAATACTCCAGCACTTGGCAATGTGTTTGGGGAGGGGATAAAAGTTTGAATCTCTTTTGGAGATGAAAACACATGTTGGAGGCTTAATTTTTCTTCTACTAATCGTGCAATTCCAGTTGCCTCTGGTAGGTGACGAGGCTTCTTAAGCTTGACCTCTAGACGAATCTCCTCCTTCAGACCACCGACGAAACACCCAATAAGGAATGCTTCCGGTAACCCATCAACACGGTGAGATAACCGTTCAAAAGTTTCAACATACGCAACCACGTTCTTGAGTTGTTTCAAACGGTGAAGGGACTCGGAGGGGTCTTCATAGTCTGTCGGTCTGAACCGACTCAACAAGGTAGTCGTGAACTCCGATCACGTCATCAGACCTTTTCTTTTCGTGTACCAGCGATGCCATTGGAGCGCAATCCCATCTAGGTGGAAGGAAGCCAAGTTAACTTGGTCCTCCGGTGCCACCCTCTGGAAATCAAAATATTGATCGGCTTGATAAATCCATCCCGTCGGATCATCAGCACCGAACCGGGGAAAATGAAGCTTTAAATAAGGCTTCACCTCACCACCGGTCACGGCCATCGGCCCCTTACCAGAACCCGAAGCACTGGTCGAACCTTTCTCTTTGAGGGACTAGACTTCCTTCATCAATAGCTCGAACATAGCAGTGAACTTTTGGAAGTTGTCTTGTGTTTCTTTTTGAAATTGTTCAAGAGATTTGGTACGAGTTTCCATTGGATTAGAGCTGCTCTGATACCATTGGTGTGGTTCCAACCGTTAATCGATTGGCCAAAAGAAAATAGAAAGAAACTAGATAGAAATTTAGAAAGAATATTGTGACTAATTTTTTGCATAATATTCAAGAACGTAAGGTCCTCCTTATAAGGAGATACAAGACAACATCATAGCTTAATTAAGATCCTACTTTTAGGTGGATATGAAAAGTAGTCAAACCAATCATTCCTTTATTCTAACACAAAATAAATAAGTAGTCTTGACTTGGACTAATGGCATACATGTTTCATGGGGTCTTGGTCTTCCTTTTGTTTAGCCTAGGATTTAGCAGGCACATAACAAGTTATTAGCCCAAGCGACACATTTCCTAAAAGAGTAATATTAACCACCGAAGGGGAATCTATTTTTTTTGGCATGGCAAGTGGCCTCATAAATCCAGCACAAAGAATTCTCACTTAAGCCATATACAAAACGGAATTAAATCTCAGCTCAAGTTTCCCTAAAACCCACTTAGACCACATGACACTCAAATAGGTGGATTTTGTAATTTTAGATTCTCAAGTTAGCATATATAATTCAAGGGGTGAGCGTAGTGAACCTTGGAACATTTTGTAATTTATTGTTCACACTATTTAAACAAATATTCTTGCATTTTTATCTTGTGTTGATGTTAGTCTTGTTTGTCATTGTGTTGCCACCAATCAAGATAATCAAGATCTTAGCAACATATGTTATAAAAGTAGTTGATAGAATGACTAACTTGATTGATTTTCATTCAATAGAATCAATATATACATACACAATCTTCTATTTTGGAGGAAAGATAAACATAATCTATTTCCTTTTTTGACGGTAAATTTATACTTTTTGTAAGACTTGAACCCATGACCTCATCAACTTAGGTGCTCCTAGAACGAGTGGTTGAACCCCAATGGTACATAATCTATTTACATTTAATTCTTCTTCGACTCAATTTAGATGCCTCTAGGACAACGAGTGGTTCATAAATGTTCCTCTCACGACTAGGCCTGTAAACGAACCGAACGTTCATGAACTGTTCGTGAATTGTTCGGCGGGAAGTTCGTTTATGTTCGTTTAATTAAACGAACGAACATGAACACATGTTTTATTCGTTCATTTATGTTCGTTTAATTAAACTTTACTTTATTTTTGTTATTTATTTCCCTTTTGTTAAGTAACCTTAATTCATATTATATTATATACAATATGTTTGATATGTTCTGAAATTTAATCCTAACCCTAACATTCTAAGCATATTAGCCGCTCTCCACACTTCACAGCCCCACCTCTTTTCTTCTCCATACTCTACAACCATACTAATTTAGATTTTGTTTTGGTTGCATTGTGATGTATTAGACCTGGTTGAATTGTGATGACTCATTATTAAACCTATTTTTGTTTGTGTTTATTAATATTCATTTATGTTCATTTGTGTTCGTTTATATTGATCATCTGTGTTCGTTTATGTTCATGAACTGTTCGTTTAGGTTTTAAATGAACGAACATAAACGAACACGAACACGACAAATTTCTTAATGAACGAACACAAACACAAAAATGTGTTTGATTATGTGTTCGTGTTCGGTTAAAGTTAAATGAACAAACACGAACACGCCCGTGTTCGTGTTCGTTCGGTTCGTTTACAGGCCTACTCACGACAACTCTCTTTGCAAATGCTAATAGCACATATAGGTGGGTGTCCCGTCGACACATATCTCATAATCAATCTCCCATATGACAAGGCGACTATTTTGAGCCACAATAACCATATGTCGGGCCTCAAACATATGTCATACTCACGGTGATGCATACAAAGGCTGTGCCAACAATGGTCCTAATCTCATTTCCTCTACGTCCTTCATTTTGTGTATTCCAACAACGTCTTATAAATGAGAGTCGACATGGGCCTATCAACAAAGTAAAAAAAATTGTTGAGTAATCTGGTGTCGAAATTTGTAAAAATGAATAAGGAAATTCAGGTTTTTATATATGTGTTTGTTTTCTAAAACAAGGCGACATTACTGGTCAATTACACGAAATTAATTTTTTAACGACAATTAATTAAAATTCAATAGAACTTTGACATTATACAATTCACTTAGTATTAATTATTAACCACATCAATTTAAAAAAAGAAAAAAAAAAAACGTAAAAAAGCAAGCCGTTCGTTAAAAAACAATACAAGGATCAAAACAATAAAAACCCAAAAACTTGAAGGTCCTAAATAAAACATACCCCACACAGATCAACACAAAACAGAAGATCCAACGGCTGCAAATAACTAGCCGTTATTTTCAAAAGATAATTATGTTGACAGAACAGACATAATATAATAATATATAATAAATCCGCTCTTCACAATTCGATTTCTAAAACCCTTTTTACCCAAATCCCAATCACACCCATCAACGGATCTTTATTCAAAATAAAATCAATCAATCTCTAGAGAGAGATAGAGAGAATATTATCTTGATCAGCCATGAATATTATCTGTTAATCTTTCTTTCTTTCGTCTGATTACGTTTTGGGTTTGTTTGTTGAAGGATTTGGGTTTCTTTATCGTGATACGGGTGAGTTTCTTTATGGGTTTGTGTAGTTTTGAATTAAAGATTAAGAATGCAGACTAAGTGTTTGATGAAATGTCCGAGTGAAGAAAAAGATTATAAACCCTAATACAGTTTGATATTTTCTGTCTTTTTTTGATGAATATTAAATGGGTTTTTGATGAATATTATGATGGATGCGTTCTTTATGTTTTTTTAATTATATATATTTTTATTTTGGATTGAGAGTATTTTTTTATGGGATTTGATTTGGGCAGATTGTGAGATGGCTGAATCAAAGAGGAATATGAATATCACAGATGTGTTTCGGTCTACGAAACCACAAGGTAAGAGTTTGAATAATAAAGAATGAAGAAAAAAGATTAATATTATATTTTATAAACTAATAAAGTTGTGAAATATTGATGATATGTAGGAGGAGGGTCGAAGGCTGGATATGGGAAATTGGGTGCACCAATTGGTCAGAACAGGAGGGCTTTGGGTGAGATCAACAAGAATATTATCAGTGGTCCAACAGCATACCCTTATGCTGCTAATGCTTTACCAGGGTAAATATTTAAAAACTTTACTTAATTTTCTTGTTTTTTTTTTTTTTTTTGTTTATGGGATTTTGTTGTTATGAATGTTTGTTTGTTATCTTTTTGTTTAGAAAAAATCCAATCCCTGCTAAGAAACCACTTGTTCCGGTTCGTCGACCCGTTACAAGGTCGGTAATAGGCACTTTTTGTTGTTCTTGCTACAAGAAGTTTGTGTTTGCAATGGATTTAATTGGTTTTGATCTGTTGTTTCTGCAGGGCCGTTAGTGCACATGTCAATAGCAAACCATTACTGCCTTTACCAGAGGTATATACCCCTTATCTAGCCTATTTGTTGTTAGATGTAGGAAGGTTTCGCCTATTTGTTATCAATTTTTTGACTTTTTAAATCAGTTTAATAAAATAAGTAAAAAGAAACTCATGGCTATTTTGTACAAAGATTATTAAAGATATATGAACTTCCTTTTGATAGGGAAAGAAGCCGAAAATCGAAACAATCTTTGTTGACTGTGACCATGAAGACTGCAGTATTATTGATGTTGAGGAGGATTTTAATGCACCAATGTTTGTGCAACACACAGAATCCATGCTGGAGGAAATCGATAAGATGGTAATTTAATCCTTCACAGTTATTTTAGATGATTTAAGGTATGTTGGCTAATGTTTTGAATCTGTTTGTTAGGATGAAGATGTATATGAGGAACAGATTTTGGACATTGACGATGCTGACAAGAAGGATCCACTTGCTGTAGTGGAGTATGTTGATGAAATTTATGCTTACTACAAGAAACAAGAGGTAAAGTTTGGCTGCAATTCACATAGTTTTCCATATTATGAGTTTTTATTTTAATCAATTTATAAATCTTTGTTGGCAAACGAGTCAAATTCGGGTTGGGGTTCAAATGGTAATTTAAATTGGATCAAGGGGGCTGGTCGGGCTTGGTTATAAGCGTGCGTCTAAATGCACTTTTCATTAGAGGTGGTAAAATCGGGCTTGTCCAAATAGTCATTTTGATGCTGATCGACCGGGCTGATCGGGCTTGGTTGACCCACAATCATATTTAAGAGAAGTTATAAGCATCTAAATGCACTTTTGACTAGAGGTGGTAAAATCGGGCTGGTCGGGAAGGGTTGGCTAATCAAGGAGTCTAATCGGGTCTGGATCCAAACAGTATCTATGAGGTTACCCTATTGGTTCTTGAGAGAGAAACTTGTTTAAATGTCAAGAAACTTGATAAATGATCATTTAAATCCTCATTTTCGATCATCCTAATGGAGCAATATTTCTTTTATTAAATTTCAGATGTTAAGCTGTGTTTCGCCTAGTTATATGTCACAGCAATATGACATAACCGATAGGATGAGAGCCATTCTCATTGACTGGCTAATTGAGGTACATTATTTACTTAACAACCAACTTCTATATAAAATTCAGAGTTTAAGTTTATAAAAACTTATATGATGCCATATTGAATTGAAAAACATCAGGTTCATTACAAGTTTGAACTCATGGAGGAGACTCTATATCTAACTGTGAATCTCGTTGACCGGTTCTTGGCATGCCGACCTGTTGGGAGGAAGAATCTTCAACTAGTTGGAATAACAGCAATGCTTCTCGCTTGTAAATACGAAGAAGTCTCTGTGCCTATTGTTGATGACTTTATCGTAATATCTGACAAAGCTTACACAAGAACTGAAGTTCTTGATATGGTAACTAAAAAGCAAAGATTTTATTTTTATATATATACCTGTCTATATTATTATATAATAATGATAAGCTGTTCTCATTTGATGGATTTTCAGGAGAAGGAAATGACGAATACCCTTGAATTTAACCTCTCCCTTCCAACTCCATTTGTGTTTATGAAGAGGTTTCTCAAAGCTGCAAGGTCTTACAAAGAGGTCTGCAAGATTTTAAATAAAAATAAACAAATGCCGTCGACGGTGTTTTGGGAAACAAAAATATATGTTTTTAGTATTTTTTTTTGTTTGTATAGATGGAGCAACTGTCTTTCTACTTGATTGACCTGAGTTTGGTGGAATATGATATGCTGAAGTTCCCGCCTTCATTGCTAGCGGCAGCTGCTGTGTTTACTGCCGAATCTACTCTCACTAGTTCAAGACAATGGAGCAAAACAAGTGAATTTCATTCACAATATTCACAGAATCATCTTTTGTAAGATCTTTTTCCTGGCTAAGATTGTTTCTATTTTTTGGTGATTTTGTAATAATTTGCCATTTTTCTTAACTTTGTGCAGGGAATGTGCGAAGATGATGGTTTGTTTGCACCAAAAGGCAGGCGCAGGGAAACTAGTTGCTGTGTTCAAGAAGTACTCCACATCAAAATATGGACACGTGGCCCGAACCCAACCTGCTGACTTCATCTTGGAGCCAAGGTTTCGGGGCTGATTTATGTTTTGAAAACCCTTGGTTTTTATGATGTTTCGAGGAGCAACGTATAGTTGGTTGCTTGCTTGCTGTCCTTTAAGTTTTCTTAGGATTATTACCCGTAACTGCAACTATTTAGCTCGCCTGCGAGCCCTTCTGTTTTGGTTTGGTTTGACATTGACAATGCTTTTAAGTATTGTTTTATTAATAATGGCTGGTTTTTTTGTTAAGTCTGTGCATACCTTGATATCATTACTATTATCTCCATTAAAGGAAAAGTTTAAAGATCAAAGAACATGAACAAGAAAATGCTTTGGTTCTCATGGCATTTGAAACAAATAAAAAACATTTAATCCTAAACCGACCCATATATTTATTTGTGTCGTGTCAAACCCACTTAAATTTCTGTCATGCATATATTTGTGTCGTCAAACGTTTGTGAGTGAAACTAGCTAATTAAATAAATAACAAGGTAAAGAAAGAGGCACGCACGTTGACATCGCGAAACGATGATTAACACATATCTAAATCCTGATTGCGATGCGCGCCCATTTGGATCTAAATCTATAATTATGACTTAGCTGGTTAATTGGTTGTTGTAACTTAAGTTTTAAAATGAAAATTTGATGTATTTTTTATCCCATTACTAGATTTGTCGTTCGACATAATCTTATGAAAGTGGTGCACAATTTTAATGGGATGAGTCTAGTCGTCCGAGTGGTGTGAGTCATGGATAGCACAATTTCAATCACCATATGTTGTAGTTCGTTTGACGTAGTCTACGTAATTATGTCCGAGTGGTGCACAATTTCTAGTCTACGTAATTATGAACGACAATTTCTTAATATAAAGACATAAAGTTGTCTGCGAAATGCATTCGTCACTTATTACATCTGCTTTTAAAATTCTTTGTGTGTAATGTCAATAATGATGATGATCCTCAGTCTTTTTTTTGAACGGCAAGTGGTGCAACCGGTGGAGCTTCGGCTAACACCCTGTACTAATTACCCATTCCACACGGATTGAGGATCTCCCCAGGTGGAACCCCCACATGTGGTAAATATGACTCTAAAAAAAATCGAACCCCAACTTCCACATGACCTCCACTCTAGCTCCCCCGATTTTCACCAATTGAGCTAGGCTTCATCAGCATGATCCTCGGTCTACATATATAAAGGGCCATCAAGCAGCTTAAAACCGAAAACTTAAAAAAAATACAAAACAATCTCGTAACTACAACAGGTTTTAAACATCTTCTGTAATTTCTTCCGAAAATACCCCTATTTTGCTGTCAATTTACAAAACATAACCTCACTACCACCCCCAAATTCGCCGGCAGCAGATTATCGGTGCCTAAACACACTGAACACGCAAATTTATCGAGGGTTTTTCTCTCTTCTCCTTTTTCCTTTATTATTATTATTATTATTATTTTTTATTTTTGTCGTCTGTATTTTAATTGGAATTCATTCTTGTGAAATCTGATGCTTTGAGTACCATGTTATTCTTGTTATTATATTATTGTTCATTAAAAGCATTGAAATTACTTTCTGCCCTTTTGTAGCAGCGTAGCATAGACCTTTATGTAATGCACATTAGGTGTTTGATGTTATGTCTCAGTGAAACAGGTGAGAGAAAGAGTATAAAGAAGAATACCCATCATTATTTTGTGCACATTAGGTGTTTGATGTTATGCCTCAGTCAACACATGTATGAGAATCAATCAATCAATTATACCCAGTAAGTCCTGCTTGTAGCCTAGTTACTTGTACGGTCCTGGGAGGGTGAGATGTAGGCAGACGATACCTTTATCTATAGGATGAATAGGCTGCATGTATGAGAATGTGTATATATATAGAACATTTTTGTCAATTTTGTTTTTTTATTCTTATTTTTTTTGTTTCCATGACATGAAAGCTCAATGGAACCTACTAGCTTGTTTTGGGTAGGTGGCCTTTAAGTGGTTATGACCGGAAACTAGGGAAATCGAAATTTAAACCTGAGACCTCTGCTAGACGGAATTAGGTGCTACTTCTTACCACTGCACCACCCCTTGAAGGTTAAACTGGTCATATAAATTGTAAATGGTGGTCTGGTGGGGCAACATTTGATCTAACAAAATTGTAGCATTAATAAAAAAGTGCATTAACCAAAATGTACATTACATTTTTTCCTTGGGTGGTTAAGTGTTTAGAGGCAAAGTCTTGGAGCGTATAGGGATAATGCTAAGATTTAATCTGATGTTTGCAGGTACTAGAAGAAATTTGATAGTAGTTCAAGATGGCAACAAATTTCGCTTTTAATCTCTGTCATGGTATGCACTTTTAGGTTTGATTGCTCTGAGAGTCTGAGTGGTAAAAACAAGTTTTCCACTAGCATTCATGTAATCACTATTTTTATGAGATCATGACTCTGATATTCAGTGCGGATCTAGAAAAAATATCAAGGGGTAACATTTTATAAAAATACCTTAAAAAACAAACTTTTTCCATTTCGCTAGGAAAATCGAGGGGTAACGGATGTTCCCCCTGCTTCTACTATACATCCGCCACTGCTGATATTCTTCTTTAAGTTAGATACCTTCCTCATTGTCTGTTAATGTTAATTAGTCGTATTATGTGAATTTGTAGTTTGATAAAGGGGTAACAATGTATTGCTTGGTAGGAGTGAGCATGAGTCTGTTCTGTTATGGGCGGCTATTATCTCGATTTTTGATTTCACAAATGATCGATTTCGGTTACAGTTGATTTGATTAGTTTGGCTTTTGAAAAAGGCACTTTGGTTAACCGTTGGTTTTGGGCGTGGGTCAATTCAAGCGCATTTCTTTAGTAAATCCAAATAGCTCTGGTCAAATAAAAAATCAACAAGCGTGTTAATTTAAAAGAGTTGTTACAAAACATTTTTCACATATAATATATTATTTATAAAAAAATATAAATTTTTGTTTTATTGATGATTCGGTTATTTATACACATACAACTGTAACCGAACCATATTAACTAGTTGTTGAAAAGTGTTACTTAATCCCTTTGACATCTTGAATACTTTTGCCATAGGGTAGAATACTAGCATTTGCCTGTAACGAGTGGTTGCATTTGTAACTTACTTCCTACTCTATATATGCTGTTTTTTTACACTTAAAAAGTTTTAATTTTTAAAGTCTCTTTATGTTTTTAGATTGTTTGAGAAAATTTGCATTTTCTTATTCCCTTGTCCTATTTTATGCATGAAATAAACCAAACTAGCTGGACGTTCACTGTTGCGAGGCCTCAATGGTTCTTACTCAGGAATGCTAAGATCACCACAGGAGACTACTTGTAATAGTTTATTGGCTCAGGTTTGTTTTTTTACATTGATGTGACATTTTGACCCATTTCTATGAACGGGTTAACACATGTCTCTAACAGGTAAAATAAAGAAATCTAGCAAAAAAGGTAACACGTTCCATGATTTGGATGGGTCAAATGGGTTGAAAGCCACCAAAGGGTGTTTTTGTAATTTGTATGTACAAAACCTCTTGAATCATGTTTTCTTCAAAAATTTGATTTTAACTAATATACTTTTTGCAATCCTTTTGACGGAGTTATTTATGATAAAATATATTCATTTTCGGAGAAAAAGTATTTTGTGGGTCCCAATCTGTTGGCCGTGTTACAGGGTTGACCTGCTCATTTGGTCACAGGTGCATTTTTTTTTTTATGATAATGTAATGTGAAACATATCTTTGATACGTGTAAGTTTTACAGCAAATAAGGACTTTTATACAAATGAGAACCAATCTCAAAGTGGTTGATAATTCTGGGGCAAAACGAGTAATGTGCATCCAAGCGTTGAAGGGAAAAAAAGGAGCCCGATTGGGGGACACAATAGTTGCATCAGTAAAAGAGGCGCAACCCGGGGGGAAAGTAAAGAAAGGACAGGTGGTGTATGGGGTAGTGGTCCGTGCCGCCATGCAGAAGGGCCGGTCTGATGGGAGTGAAGTCAAATTTGATGATAATGCTGTTGTGCTAGTCAACAAGCAAGGTGAACCAATTGGAACCAGAGTCTTTGGCCCAGTCCCACATGAGCTAAGGAAGAAAAAGCATGTCAAGATACTTAGTCTTGCACAGCATATTGCATAAGGTACAAGAGCTAGTCCTTTATCGTGCTTTTTTTTTTTGTGTTTGATATGAACAAGTGAGATGAAAACTATATCATATTGTTTATGTAATCCAAATAACACATAAATTAAAAAGTTTATAAATTGGACCAAAACTGTTAAGTGCTTAGTGGACTAACCTGACCTGATATGTTTTGACCTAGCACCGAGTTTGACTCTTTACTAGTGGTGTTTGACGAATTTTATTTCGAATATTCAAATTAATCGAATCAAATTATTCAAAGTGTTAAATTTAAAAAATAGGTTTGAATTGATTCAAAATTCGATTAAAGAAGTCAAATCGAATTTGATTCGAATATTGAACACATCATCATCATCATCATACTCAGTTAATCCCACCTATAGCAAAGCTAAGGTAGGGTCTGAGGAGGGTAAGATGTAGACAGCCTTACCTCTACCCCCTAAGAATAGAGAGGCTGCTTCCAGTGAGACCCCCGGCTCGATGTGGTTTGGTATCAAACCTTAGACATAAGGCACAAAACAGTTAGCAATCGGGACAAACCCGATCAGTGCATGTATCCCTTTGTCTTTTGGGCTTTGGCTATCCACGCCACCACATGATGCATGATTAACCGTCCGTCGTTTTTAATGTTATTTTCACGAAATTAGTAAAATAACGTTAAATCTAGTGCAACTTTACTTTTGCCCCCCAAGGGTCACACATATATACATTACATGTGCACACCGTAAGTGGGGCGTCGAATATTGAACACATCCAAACATAAAAAAAAAAAAAATCAAAAACTATATCTGAATCATCCATACATCCAAAATATTCAAAGTGGTAACATCAAAATTACAACTTTTAAACAAGTGGCAAGAATATCATAAAATTGACGAACAAAATGATCAACTTCAAAGTTTACGGCTACGAAATTTCAATATAGACGAACTGTCGAACAACAGATAGGCGGACTGAAATTGGCTAAGCAGTGAACCAGCAACGAAGTTTGGTGATTGGAAAGTAGCTTTGGCGATTGGAGTAGGTGTCGCCATGGAGTGAGTTAGAAATTAGAATAGCACTTAGAAGGTATGAATAAGGGGATTGATGTACATGTTTAGGACTTCAGTTTTAAAGATTCAGTTTAGATTTTAGGATGATTGGGGACTTGGGCTGGATATTAGATTAGTAGAGCCATGTGTGATTAAAACCCTTAAGAGGCCTTTATGCATGTGTATATATATTAAACAAAAATAACATGTATAATTTGAATTCTAATTGAATTTAAAAGCATAAATTCGTGCACGACTGGAACTTCAATGACTATATCGAATTCGAGTTGAATCAAATTCAAATTTGAATTTTTGAAAACCGGATTTGAACCTTCAAATTGGAACTCGGTTCGAATCGAATTTTGAGTTATTCGAATTCGATTCGATTACTCTTTACTAGGGTGTAAACAAGCCGAAATAAGCCTGAGCTCGCCTAAGCTCGAACTCGGCTCATTTAACTTAAGAGAGGTCAAGTTCGGTTCGGTTCGTGATGAGCTCATGTTCTACAGCTCGAGCTCAGCCCGTGCATAGTTTTCAAGTTTGGGCTATATGTAAAATATTTTAATTTTATATACATTTATCACTAGTTTTTACCATAATTTTATATTGAATACTTGTTACCTATATATATCATATTCAAAATAAAAGTTATTTAAATATCATGATCGTTTGGGCTCCTGAGCCTGGTCGAGCTCGTCTATTAAATGAGCACCTATAGAGGCTTGAGGTCCTTTAAGCTCGGTTCAATTTGAGCTTTTGGCGAGTAGATCACGAGTAGCTCGCAAGCACCTCATCTCGCTTACATCTCTACTCTTTAGTCAACCAACCCGACCTATCCATCTACCTATATATCCTGATGACGAAAAGTAGTTGAAAGTGGCTTTTGTTGACAAACACGAACACGTTGTTGTCAAAGAACATAATTCTGTTTTTTTGCTCGGATTGTTTATACTTCAAAATATGATTTGCTGATGGTGAAGTTGTTTGAATTTCAGGTTTGAGATGGTAAAAAAGACTATAATAGCCATGAGGTATGCAAATTGGTGCAAATCTTTATGTTTTGTAGTTTGTTAGGCTTGACTTGTAATTTGGGGCTCTCAAATTCAGATTTTTCTGACTGCATCTCTATCTTCATGATGCTGTAACATTGTTTGTTTTTATTTTATTTTCTGAATCCATAGTTTAGACTCTTATTGATAGGATAGATTAAAGAGTAAATAGTGATTAATCTGAAACCTGTTGTGAAATATAACAAAAAATATTTTCCTCAATCAACCAAAATTATAGTTCCTTTTTTACTTTTAACCAACGTTAACTTATTGTAGAATTTTTTTATTTTTTATTTTTTTGTATTTTTTTTATGGTAAAAGAGAGTGGTATTTTTATACCTCGAGGGATAGAAAGTACCAGACCAGGTTGAGAACGAACCGAGCCACGGGAGCAGGTTACCAGAAAGCTACAGGAAAGGATCGGAAGGTATAGCAATCGATAGGGTCGGAACCTTTTGGGTATTTAAAATACTCTAGTTATTTATAAGGGTTCCTCCCCTGTCCCGGAAAAGACCATTTGGCATGCACGAGTATAGAATTTGAGGATTTTTTTTCTTTCATGTAGCTTTATATAGCCCACTCGCGTCGCCTGGTTCGTTCTCAACCTGATGTGGTACCTTCTATCCTTCATGGTATAGAAATAGCACTCTCGTTAAATAGTATCACGATCATAGGGTGCTCAGTTTTATGCCTTTGATGAACACCTAAAAGATCACATGAAGGATCGACAAACGTCTCGCTAGTAGACAAGTTCATAAACACCCAAATCTGAAGCAACACTTGAAACAAAAAACAGCAGCACGGGAACTAGGTGCGGCGGTGGAGATGGAGTAGGGTGATCAGTTTTTTTAATCAAACTTGTGTAATTAGGATTTACCATTATCTTTGTTATTAAATAAATTACAACCAGGCTTCTCCTAATTTCACATCCTTATTGTGTAACTAGTATAAAACTCGTGCAATGCAGTGGCGACGACAATTTACAACGCGATACTTGTTTATAGGTGTGTTGCACTATTGCTACAATATACGCGCCACAATATTTTAGTTGTTCAATAAGAAGTGAGGCTGGGTAGAAGCTTTATGATCCTCCAACTAACATAGTTTGTCTAGTTGATAATGAATTTAAAATAAACGGTTACGGACCAGAATGCAGTAATTAATATAAAACGGGTTAAAATAGAAAAACATAAAATAAAACGGTCAAAATAACCAAAATGTTATTTAGCTTTGGCATCTAGCTTTTCATTGTTATCTCCATCCCCTCATTCTCATGTACTCATAGATCATTTAGCCTTAAGTGAAATAAATTCGTTCAAGACCACATTCTTGAAGGTTTGGCCAGAAACATCAAATTCTTGTTAAGTCAAAGCTACTATCTAACAATGGTTTGGATTATTCTCTAACCCCCATAAAAAAATCAAGATTAAATTTATACAAATTAAAATATTAATCATTAACATTTGAAAAGCAGTTATATAACCAACTACCACATCATATCTCACAAATAAGGACTGCAAGATCAAAACATGATATTAATTTAGTTACAAAGATATAAACTACATTATATAACATAGTACACCGTTGTTAGTCAGAAATAATCAAGCACATATCAACTTGGGATCATAAACAAACTAATTTGACCTACTGGTTAAAGTTTAGCAGGTGTGAAAAGCCAAACTACACAACAGTAATAGAAATCACCTTAATATAAAGTAATTGTATCTATATTATATGGTCTCAAAATTTTTATCCTCATCATAATCCTGTTTAAACATATAGCAATGTAAGTTAAATATTTGATCCAACAATGCATTAGTCGAACTTTGGCAAACAAACGACAATATCAACAATGTAATAAATACGATCTCCTTCTGCATCAAGAAGTTAAGATACCAAACCATTTGTAGCGCTTGATCTGAATCTTGTCACAATGCTTTTAAAACTTCACCTCGGAGCGCCTCACGCTTCTTAAAACCAAACCTATACCAACGAATGCTACAATAATGTCTCTCTTTTGTGACTATACCAACAAGATTGATATAGAAAACAAGATTAACATAAAAAAAAGTATTAGTGTATTACATTAATAAAAGTTATAAAATAAAGATGAGCACAAAAATTTGAATCAAATCTGAAGTTAAATTAGCACCGAAAATAATACGATATAGAATCATGAAAATTAGAGCCATACATAGTTGAGCGATATCCCAATGCAGGACTCGAATCTAAGTCCAATTCCAAGCTCTTGTAAAATTTACCATCAAAGTATTCATAGAATTCAATCTACATGGTACAAACATGAAACAACATTAAATGTCACTATCTAGATGAAAGATTGATTGAAGATACAAGTTGGAGGAAGTCTATTTGCAGTTGTTAGCATAATAAGTACAAAAATGTTAAAGGGAAAATGATCAGATGGAAAATATTCATTTTGGATAAAGAAAAGGGATGAGGAGCAAATTACAGTGTCTTTAGCTTCAAGTTCTTGTCTAACCATTCATAGTGTATGGATCATTAACAGTGATGCATATAACCGAATCAACACCTTTAGACTTGAACTTGTTGATGCTTTTCTTGTAACCTGGAACATGTTGAGTTGTACAAACTCCCGTGAATGCACCCTGTTATTGTAAAAGATTCCCAAAACCAAGATGATTTTATCAAAGATGGTGATAGATGATGGCTTATATTCTAAGTGTAACCACATAATCTTGTTCTATTTTGTGTATTATGCCACCAATTTCTTGTATATATTATATAATTCAAGTAAATAGCACATTTGCACTAAATCCAATAAAAATAGAAGTCTTGGGCTATTGCAAAGTGCAAACAACACATAATACTTAGAAGTCATAGGCTATTGCAAACAACACATATCATTTATGATTTCACACATTTTTACATTAAAAACCGTTATGTAACACTTAATTTTAAAACAACACTAATCCTAGATACACTAATTAGCTCATTTAACAGAAGAAATTAGTAACATTTGTTCATATGTCTCTTTTCCAAATTCACATTGTATTTTGAGACGATTTAAATTATCAAAAAAATGCTAAACTAAAATATTATGAACCTAAAATACAAAAAACATTATAGTAAAATATCAAGAACATAAACTAATTACGTTGATTTGGTCATGAACTTTTCTTTACTTTTGACATATAACTGTTAAAGTTAAATTCATGGAACCTGGGTATCAAAGTCGATAACATCAAATGGATTGTAAAAAAAGTTTAAAAATATATAAGAAACCATTTTTAAACTATCTTTCACCTCTAGCAAATGAAATAGAAACATTAAAATATGTCCTTTGTTGAAATATATTCCAACTATAAAACCTAGATTTCCATAAGATATAATCCGCGGTCACTATCTGTAAGAACTATGTAACTTCAACGCTCAATTCTAACTATGTATCCAATACTGATAAAGTATAAATCAATGTAACCTAATCTAGCATCAAACATGTGGATTTTTAATTACAAAACAAGTTTATATCAGAAACGGGTACCTGCTAAGCATTGGGATCGGTTTATACAAGAAACGAGTACTGTGCTAGGTGGGTTCCCCACTTTTGGTGTCAATTCAGCAATCAAATAGATTCACTACATAAATATATATAATTCAGTTGAGCACCCAAATTCGATCCATGCCGCAAAAGAAAGAAAGAAAGAACTAACAGAACAATTACAGGAATTTAGAAGGAGAAGCATGAAAGTGACAAAAAAATAAAAGAAGATAGCATACCTTATTTGTTCAACAAACGTGATAGAAGCCAATCCGTGACCATCATTGAAGGGTTGTCGTTTTATTAAGGTAGGGCAAATGAGAAAACCAAAAAGGAATTTAAGGTGGTCGTGAATGATGGAGGTGATGAGAATTGAATGGATTAATGATCGTTTTAATTGGAGAATAACTCATCAACTCCTTCATTCAATTGGATTTATTTGATCATGGTTTCTTTTTTAAACGAAGGTTTCATTATGGATTTATGTTCTCAAAGTTAACATGTACGAGTGGAATATGGTAGAATGGGAAAGTTTTTCATGACATTTGGTGTGTGAATCAACAAACCCTTGATATGCCATCTTAAAATAGAGATGAAATTACCATTAAGGCCACCTTTGGCTCTTAATAATGTAACAATAACAATATAATATAATATAGATAAAATGTTTGCCGTCTAAAGCGTAACTATATGGATCGTAGCTTGATAGCAATATTGATTGGTCATCATCGGACATTTGCTATCCAACAATCTCCCACTTGTTTTATTTATCGATGAGATTAACAGTCTCAGGGGCTGTTTGGTAGCCTCTTAATGAGGCTCTTAACCATTCAGTGCTGAATGATTCAGCATTTAGCGCATTTGTTTCAGCCTCTTAATGGAATGGTTAAGGCTGAATCATTAAGACTTGGGATGTTGCTGAACCATTAAGCACCGAATCATTAAGCACTGAACTAGGCTGAGCCTTAATGAAACTCTCATACCAATGTGGGACAAGAAAACTAACCATTAAGAGGTCCAACTTAATGATTCAGCACTTAACCATACAGATCTCTTAACCATTCAGACCTCCTAATGATTCAGCACTTAATCAACCAAACAGCTCCTCAATGTAGATAGTTTGGATGCCTAGTTGCATCTCACTTCCTCTAGCAAGGTATGACGTTTCATATTCATCAACTAATTCCTTGTTTGCAAGAAACTCTTTGCTTAAGAAAGTACTAAACCCATGGTAACCTTATCTATTCATCCTTTTTGTATAGAACATTTGTTGAGCATGGGACATGGATCACAATACATTCTCATAAGATATTCAACTATTCTTGTTCTTGTCTTGGATTTCCAGCGACCTAACAAACCATTCTTAGTTCGAGTGTGGCCACACATTTTCCACCTTTTCGAATCAACGATGGGGCTAGAATGTCTAACTCCTTTCACAGAGGAGAATATAGTTTAATTTAAATTCATTCCCAATCAAATACCCTTATTACTGTTTTTTCTTTTTCATGAACAAAGTTAGATAAGATTAAAGAACAAGCTTCGGTTAAAGTTACTTCTAATATGTGTCTTAGGTCGAAGGATCGAAATATCATACTACTTTCAAAACTTCTTATGACGAAGATCCATGAAGATAGTTTTGAAGCGAGTTACGTCTGATATCATTATCTGATTCATGTTTATAAATTTTGGTTCTCAATATCTTGAGCTTTCATCTCATAAACAACCGATAATTCATAATAGTCTTTCACTTAGATTCATCCCATGAATCCGATCGACGTCTAGGGACATTTAGAATACATTATAAAGGAAACGTAAACATACTAAAATCATATATAAAAACATTAATTTATTAAACATTCAACCGTTAAATCATAATAAATACGTAATGTTAAATCATATACTAATTACTGATCAAATCCAATGTCTAACAAATCTTAGCCCTATCTTCTCAGCATGCTCCTCATGTCTAGATAGACATAGATTTATTGAAAGGGTTTGCTTGATTCTGATCCATACACACTTTGTTTATCCCAATGTCTCCCGTCTCAATATCTCTCTAGTATAATGGAACTTCCTGAGTATGTTATTCGTGTTGTGGTGTGACCTTGGTACCTTTGCTTGAGCTATGACTCCAATGTTTTCACACATATCTCAATGGGTTTCTGAATGTTGGGTACTGTGTCGAGATTAGCAATGAACCACGCCTAGATCAACAATGAACTTCTTCATCCAACCAACCTCCTTTGCAGCAATGTATTCCGATCTTTGATGGATTGAGTGACCATGCTCTGCTTGGAACTCTTCCAAGTAATGGCTCCACCATTACTCAGAATTTGAAAATATATTAAATCATCAACTATTCAATGTATTCTAACAAGTAACTTATCTAAAAATCCTATTACCCTAATAACATTTGCTGGTCATATATTATATTACATATACCAATAAGAAAACACTTAAGTTGTTACTTAAACAATTATGAAAACGTTACCAATTCACACCATGCCTATCTTATGACCGAAACTTGTCATTTTTCGTTATACCTATGTCGTATCTATCACGTAGAACAGCTTGTGCAACTTATTTGAGAACTTTGTGTGGAATTGCAAGTAACGCTATCAGGTGAGTTTCCCATTTTTACAACTTTTCATCTTTGGGGTGAAAACACATGCATACGACTATTACAAGTTTTTTTTATACAAATCATACAACAATTTAGTGCATTAACATTTGATAAATGGGGTTACATGTTACATACAAGTTTATTTATCACACATAAGTCCGCTCAGGACAACAATTTATAAAACCATTAATTTTGGATAAGCCATCGGCAGTAGGTTGATAGATCTTTGGTTTGGCAAACCCATCTAGTTTTCCTAGGTCGAGATCTGGATGTTCGAAAGCGGAGTACAAAACAACAGTTTGAAATCCCCATGATAAGCAGTCATACCTATCTATATGCCTACCTTGTTTGTGATTTTGTACAACTACATGATTACATTTATCAAAATCTATGAACTCGCCAAGGTTTTTGTTGATGTACTTTAACATGTTTTTTGACGAGATAGAAAATAGAGGATGTATATTCTTGAATGCTCACACGTAGGATTTATGCAAGAGACCTAGATGTTTAAAAGCTGGATTCTATTTGTTTTCTTATTTAATATTTGAACAATTTGAGTTTTAATCAAAACAAGTATTTCTTTGTTCCAAGATGCTATGAAATTTGTAATGCCTGGCGTTCCGTCTTAGACTGGGGTGTGGCATATTTTGTTTCAGAGCCTTGGCTATGGAGAATTATAAGGTAATTAGCAAAAAAAATATATGACCTAGACTATGACATTGTTTGCAGTGGGGAAAAGATTGTTTAGTTGGTCTAAAATTCTATTAATGTGTTGTATTGTTTGATTGATTTTGTATCCTTTTAAAACAAAGGATTCTAGAGATTAACAGATTTGAAAATTTTAGAAAGCTAAGAACTAAAGTTGTTTTCGCTTTTCGTTCAGGCCCCTTCTATACACACACTCAAACACTAAGAGACTCACCTACTGTTAATCTATAAACTACTTGTGATTTTGAAATACTCAAATATGGAAAGCAAAGCAATGTATGTGCAAAAGAAATATGAAGAAAATCTATTTTACTCAATAAACCAATGACCTTTATTTCACTCAAGAAACTAGACCCATTCTTTACGCATGTGCTGCAACTTCCAACGTACATATCCAAAAGATTCGGTCAAAGCAATTACCAAATCAAACTAAGTATTTATTCAAAAAAAATAACATACTAATTCATTAAAACTATCTAATAAAACTAAATGTCAAGATTAAAACCCAACATTCACTCCTTTAATCTTGACCCGTTTCTTCATCAAAGCAATGTCGGCTCTTCGTCTTCAATCAAGTTGGCTTCGTTATCTTTGTCTTTGCCTTTCCACTATATGCACTCATAGCTAAAGTTTCCAAAAGCTCCATAATCATAGCACCGAATTCCACTCTTGTCGCCTCGACTCGTTCCTTTTCCTCGGCCTCTTACACCTCTTTCATAGTTCTTCCCGCGACCTCTTCCTCGTCCGCTACTTTCACCATACTTTTGTTCGGTCATCACAAGTTGCCCTTGTTCTCCCTCCTTCTCGCCATGGCTTTTGAGTCTTTCTTCATACGCCTTAAGTCTTCCAACCGCTTCATCAAAGAGCATAGAGTCCAAATCAAAGCATTGCTCAATTGATGTTACAATTTGAAGAAAGGACTTTGACATTGCATCAAGTATCCTTTGCACCATTTCTTGTTCTTCAACTTCATGCCCGAGACTCCTCAACTTTGAAACCAGTCCGCTCACCTTAGTAGCACCATCGTCAACGAGCTCCCCTTCCTTTATTCTGTAACCTTCAAGCTCTCTTCTCAATGTTGCAATCCAAGTCGTTCTCACCCGATCTACACCCAAGTATCTTATTTTTAAGCTATACCACACTTTATTTGGGTCTGTGTTACTCGATATTTTCAACACTATCTCTTCTGTATTGCTTGAAACAAGAAGGCTAGTACTTGTTTTGACTTCTTAGCATCCGGTTCTTCCCCAAGAGTCCTTGGTTCCACCGTCTCTAATAGAACATGTGCATCCAAGATGGACTTTAGCTTTGATAGCCCATATCGGATAGTTGGTAGTGGTCAAAGTCGGAACTTGGTACCACATTTCATCTCTATTATCATTATTATGATAATGTTCTGGTATTATCCTTCTCTTCAAGAACTATTTCACTTTCTTCACCAACTGCCATTAGTAATGTGGGATCCTCTTCTTCTTCTTCTTCTTCCATTAATAGGTGAGATTCTTCTTGTTTACCTCGAGGTTTAGGACACCTGGGAGCGATATGTCCTAATTTGTTGCAACTGTAACACCGTACATTGCTCATATCTTTCTTGGGCTTGTTTCTACTATTGTTGTCATGACTTGTTTTTAGTGAAACTCTTTTCACTCTTCTGATCTTGATGGCCATTTCTCACAAATCTCTTCTTCTCAAATCTTTGACTTTTATTGAACTTCCTAAAGTTCTGCTTACCTCGATTCTGATTGTAGTTCTTGAAATTGTTGTTATAAGGCCTTCTATCGTGCCTTGCAAACAAAAACTTATCTTGACCTCCTGGTCCATATGTCTTCTCCTCTCTAGACTTAAGCCTCTCTTCATATGCTTTAAGTCTCCCAATTGCTTCATCAAGCGCCATACTATCACATCTGAATACTCTTCTATAGATGCGATAATCTATTGGAACTTTCTGGTACGAAGTCCAGCAGTTTTCGTACCAAAACCGAGTCTTCAAACTTTGTTCCTAAAGCCTTTGACTTTGTGCTCATTGCACTTAACCTACCAGCAAACTGGTCTACGGTCTCTATCTCTCTCATTGATAACATCTCGAATTCTGTGCGTAACGATTGTAATCTTGCTTTCTAGACTCGGTCAATTCCAACATGTCTCGTCTTTAATGCCTTCCAGATTTCTCTTGCTGTAGTATGAGATGCCACCTGCACCACCATATCTTTTGGAATTTCCTGGGAATAGATAGGCTATTGCAGTCATATCCTTCTTTGCATCTATATTTGACATTCCTTCTTGGGGTTCCACTACTTCCCAAAGGTTATTGGCATTCAATATTACCTTTACACGAACAGCCCAAATCGTGTAGTTCGTAGATGTTAACATCGGTGTTTGGAGGCTAAACGTGAGTGTTTCCTTGATGACAATTTCTTCCTTCTTGTCATCCTTCGTCATTGTGTGTTTCACCGGTGTCTTTAGTAGACTTCTATGTTTATGTTTCTTCCCTATTTTCCAACTCTACTTGAACAATTTAAACACCACGTCTGGAACTGGTTTGACTTTCTCCTTGTCAACCTTGATATTCTTTGTAGATTTTGACGAATCCTAGTAGTTTGTAAGGCCTAATACACGCTACTTGGGGTTTCGCTAATGGGTGTAGGTTTTCTCTTAAAACCTAGAATATCAACTAATGTTCCAAAAATATCTAAAGTCAATCCCTTTTTGACTTGTATAAAAACTCCTCCAAAATAACTAAAAAAAACAAAAAACTTTTGTTTTTATAAAATCGTTACTTAAAAAATTTTGATCTTGTTGCAAGTTATCTGAATGACAACAAACAACACCGACTTCAATAAAAATCGTATCCCTCAATTAAAACGGTTATATACTTTTATGTTGACTTTTCATAAGTCAACCGTCATCTTCTTCTATTTTTCCCATGAAAAACCTACTGCCCACCAATAATTTTCGCGTCTTTCTTCTAACTTCGATCCTGGATGTCTATATCTCCACTGAATCGGTATAACACTAAGGTGCTGTTTGTTTTTTCTGCAGGAAAAAGGTCTGTAGTCTGCGGACCACATCTGCAGACATCTGCAGAAGAAGAGGTGGACCAAAGGTCTGCAGTCTGCAATAAGAAGACTGTTTGTTTGTTAATGTCTACAGGCTGCTGAAATAAACTGAAATTTAAATAAACTGATTTTTTACAGCAGTCTGGTGGTAGACGGTGGTGGTGGACCGTGGTGGTGGTGGTCGTGGTGGTGGGTGCTGGTGGACGGTGGTGGTGGACGGTGGTGGTGGATGGTGGTGGTGGGTGGTGGTGGACAATGGTGGTGGTGGACCGTGGTAGGTGGTGGACGGTGGTAGGTTGTGGTGGACCGTGGTGGTGGACCGTGGTGGTGGACTGTGGTGGTGGTAGACGTGGTGGTAGACGGTGGTGGACCGTGGTGCTGGTGGGTGGTGGTGGTGGTGGATGGTGGTGGACGGTGGTGGTGGACCGTGGTAGGTGGTGGTGGACGGTGGTGGTGGAGGACCGTGGTGGTGGTGGTGGGTGGTGGTAGACGGTGGTGGTGGGTGGTGGTGGACCGTGGTTGGTGGTGGACTGTGGTGGTGGTAGACGGTGGTGGTGGACCGTGGTGGTGGATGGTGGTGGTGGATGGTGATGGACTGTGGTGGTAGACGGTGGTGGTGGTGGTGGGTGGTGGTGGTGGTGGTGGGTGGTAGTGGACGGTGATGGTGGTGGTGGACGTGGTGGTGGATCGTGGTTGGTGGTGGTGGGTGGTGAGGAGATGAGAAGTGGAGAAGACCTTTGAAGACCTTAGAAGATTTTGGAACAAGTCTGCACCAAGAAGAGGTCAGGAAGACCTTTTTGAGTGAAAGGTCTTCCAAAAAACAAACAATCTGCAGAACTCAAACGTCTGCGCGCGTCTGCGTGACGCAGACAAAAGAGATCAGAAGTGCTTCTGAGGAAAAAACAAACAGCACCTAAGATTCGAATACTAAAACGAGTCAAACAAACTTCTATATAATCGAATATAATCTTCTTCTTCACTTCCTTGTTCGGTTCCAACCGTAACAAAGGATTTCTTAATCCAACGTTAAAAAAAAACGATTTGTGTAATCCGGTGTATGTCGGTATTGATTCCCGAAATCAACTTGATTCACAGAAATGAAATATTTCTGCAAAAAAATTTTCCTAAAATTTTTTGGCGGGAAAACAAACTGTCATGATTTTATTAAACAAGAACAAAGAATTCTTGTTTTTATTAACCGGATTTGGATTAAGAGTATATTATTCGATTATAAATAATATAAAGAGGGCAGAAAGATATGTAACGGGTGTTGTGCGTGATTTCTCTGAATTCCGATATCTGACCGAAAGTTTTCTTTCACTGGAATCTTCTTCTTCTCCGGTGAAACGGTTACAGGCTTAGTGATTATCTTCTTCTCCGATTCTGGTTGGCGTGTGGGTGTTGAAAATTTCTTGTTTTCTAGAAATTCTCAGCACTCTGTTTTTGTCCGAAAGTTTCTTCTTGTTCCGATGAACATGTCTTCCCAAGAAGACTAAGTTTGATCGGATATCTTAATAACCGCTCTGATGCCAACTGTTGGTAACACAGGATCGATATAACACTTTGAGGGTTGAGAGAAAATTTCGGTTTTCAAGATAGTTCACTAACACAAATGAAATGATACAACATGTTCGATATATATACATTTGCGAAGGGATGTGTCCCTTGCATGAAACCGATGTGACTATCAGTTTGTAACCACCATAACTAAACAATAATATTAAACTTAGGATAAGATGAAATCAAGTAATTATAATGCCTTCAAGTTTCACGATTCGAGAAATGTTAATAAAATCCTATGTTACAAGATTCTCGTATGAATTTACAATTCAAAAACTACCAGATAACACTAAAATTGAAGTTAGAAGTCAAATATAATAAGTAATGATCCAAACATGTTGGAAACACTTTGGAAACTGAACATAAGAAAACGAATACAAAAATTACTTCGAGTAAATACCAAGGTGATCAAATTTTCCTTTAATTTGACAATAGAGCTCACGTCTTCTTGCTTGCTTACCTACTCGCCAGGTTTCCTAGGCCATTCGTGTATGGCTAACCTATTCGCCCATAACAAATTACGACTATACCCTTACATCATTGAACAAGCTAAATACAACCGAAACAACATAGGAACACCTATACTAGACTAGGAACATCAATATAATCATGTGCTAACAAAAATATAATTTGGTGTATTTTTTAATACTAGAATAGCAGTAGTTGATAGCATTTTGTCCTTGTGAAAATGCAAACTTTATCAGCTATTGAAGGACTAGCAAGAGATGATGTCTGTGGAATAGATGACCTTGGTCCTTGTGGAGAACTCAAAGTAATATCCATAGAAGATAGTGAAGGTGGAGTAGACAAATGGTATTCGTTTTACCATGTGGAGAAAATACTACCATCATATTGGTGCTTAGAATCGTGGAATTCATGCATCCGATGCAGTTTGATGTGAAAATTGTTTTTTCTACACAATGATCTTGAAAAGGATATCTACATGTCACAACTAGAGGGTTTTCGTTTTTGGTAAATAAGACATGGCGTGGATACATTTGAGTTTATAAGATAAAGGAACTAACTCAAGGCTTCATGTAATCTAACGTATCCACATTAGACTATAACTAGCATACAATTAATCAATATCACTATAATCATCCTCTAAACACTAGACAATTATATAGTATTAGTTAATTGATATGTTTTTGTAATTTGATTTGCACTTAGACACCCTCACTTGTCCTTTCATGCACAAATCCATAGTTAACACATGAATTCGTGCCAACAGACTCTTTATTGTTTGAAGCGTGCCTAAGAAATGGTATATCAAGTTAATGAAAAGTCACAATAAATATATCCGTTCCATTAATGACGACAGCTACGTGCGACTGAAAATTGTCAAAATAGTCAACACAGATTGACATTATTATCAAAAACAGTCAAGAACAACAAATCTTTTTTAGAAACAAAATACAACTCAAACCTTACTACAAATAGAACTCTCAGTGCTCAAGTGATTATTCAAAGATAATAACTAAACAATACACCAAGAGTAGAAAACAGATACAAGATCAAGATGATCTTGTATAAAACCCTAATATTGTAAGAGAAAGAGACAGAAACAAGTGATATCAAAGAATCAGAGTAGCAAAAAGTAATAAATAAAAGAAATACTCAGCTATTTATAGCTGAGAATATGTGTTTCGTTAACACATCCAACGGCCAGAGATGAGCCAATCCAATGGATGAAATGAAGTGTGCTTTTATCACACGGATCGCCGCATCAGACTCAAACAAGAGCCGGGCCAATGGGCCAACAGCAAACTAAACATAACTGTGCCCTAAATCACGAACTGGGCTCCTGAGATCAACTTAACCTGGGCTCAGCAATGTAACATCCATCAACAATTCAAGGCAAAATCCAAAGCCCAATCCAAACCTGCAAAAAACCCCTTATACAATATGTTTAAGTATTTTATAAAAATAAAAAATAAAAAAAATAATAAAAATAACTAAACTTAGTGCTAAAACTAGAGTCAAATTCAAAGTCAACGAAAGTCAACTTTATTTTCAACACCCCCATCAATTTTAACACTTAAAGGGATCAAACATGGCCAAAGAATTGCAAAGTTGGACATGTTGGCCTGGATTTAACCCTAAGTTGAGGAGTGTAATCCACTAGTCGATCCGATCTCTATCCGTACATATCTCTAGATGCTCTAAACCGCAACGCTTAAAGCTCGAACCTTCTAACATGATAATCTCTATAAACATGTTTATATTTATAAGATTTAGTCACATAACTTTCTAATATAGTGATGAACTATCTGTATGGAATCCGTTAAAAATGTATAGATAGGCTCTAACGGGGGAGCGAATGCGTTCGTGATAGCTATTGTAAGGAATATTTGACAAAAACAAGAGAACTTAGTTCAAAAATTAGTAGTAAGATCTTATAAATAGCAATCCGACATTAAGGGCGGACAAGAGCTAGGACACCAAAGGAAAAGGTTACTCAGCAATTTGATCAACAGATTTAACATTATGTGTTTTGATAACACCTTTTGATACTAAGTCTCTAAGAAAGAATAGATCTAACTCAAAGTGCTTAGTTTTTTCAAAGAAAACTGGATTGGATGCAATTGCCAAAGCAGCAATGCTATCACAATATAATGAAACATGTAATTTTACCTGGATACTTAGCTCAGACAAGAGACTTATAATCCACAAAATTTCACAAGCAGCTGAACACATAGATCTGTAGTCAGCTTCAGTAGAAGATCTAGAAATAGTGGATTGTTTTTTGCTTTTCCAGGAAACAAGATTGTTCCCTAAAAAGACACAATATCCTGTAACTGATTTTCTAGTGGTAAGAAACTTAGCCCAATCAGAGTCAGAATAAGCAAAAAGATCAAAGCTATCTGACCCTTTAAAAACTATACCCTTTCCAGGAGTCCCTTTCAGATATCTTAACACCCTCATAGCTATTTTAAAATGATCCTATGTGGGTTCATGCATATGTTGACTAAGATAATGAACTGCATATGATATATTTGGCCTAGTATGAGATAGGTAGATTAACTTCCCTATCAGTTTTTGATAGCCAGTTATGTTAGCTAAAACATATGCATGTTCATTACATACGGCAGTTAAAACATGATTGGGCTCTAGAGGGTTAGTAACAGGTTTGCATCCAAGCATGCCATACTCTGTTAAAAGGTCAAGACAATACTTCTTTTGGGATAAACAAAGACCATCATCTTGTGACACAACTTCAATCCCTAGAAAGTATTTTAGTTCACCTAAATCTTTGATCTTAAAGGAATTCTTAAGACTCTCTTTTGTTCTTACAATATCTTCTACACTAGATCCAGTCAAGACAATATCATCCACATAAACCAACAAAACAGTAACATAAGAATCACACCTCTTTATGAACAAAGAATAATCACATCTGCTTTGTTTGAAACCTAAGTCTTTCAACACCCCAACAAGATTTTCATTCCACATCTTAGGGGCTTGTTTACGACCATACAAAGATTTTTTGAGTTTACATACTTTATTTTCTTTATCAGAAAAAAATCCCTCAGGAAGACTTATGTAAACTTCCTCATTCGGATCACCATATAAAAAAGCATTATTAATATCCAATTGAAATAGTTTCCAACTATTTTTAATAGCTAGAGAAATAATACACTTAACAGTAAAAAACTTAACAATAGGAGAGAAGGTTTCATCAAAATCTATCCCATCCCTTTGACTGTAACCTTTGGCAACAAGTCTAGCTTTGAATCTATCTATGTCACCATTGGACTTATACTTAATTCTATAAACCCATTTACAGCCAACAATACTCCTTCCATGAGGCAAATCAACAATATCCCAAGTATTGTTATTGTTTAAAGCCTCTATTTCATCATTCATAGCAGCAATCCAATTAGGATAAGAGGCTGCTTCCCTAAAATTTCTAGGTTCAACACTTTTATTAAGCATACATGCAAACACTTGATTGTTTGTAGACAATTTAGAATAGTTAACCACTCTTTCTATGCCATATTTAACTTTTCCTTCAATAACAAAGTCCTCTAACTTCCTAGGCAAAGTAGAACTCCTACTAGATCTCCTTACTGAAGTAGACTAAAAAACATTTTCATTTGAACCATTAGAATCATTGCCCTTAGAATTGGAATTATCTACATCGTTATATCTCACATGTTCAGCCCTGTCAACCACCTGTTCATTCTATTGTTGACTAACAACATCAGAATTATCAAGATGGGACTGTTGAATCCCATGTGTTTCTAACTCATCCTCACGTTGTACCTTCCTTCATCATTGGGCTCTTCATGTCGTTCGGGTGTTTCATAAAGATTAAAAAAATTCAAAGAGTTGATTTCATTAAGCGTGTTTTCATCATGTTTAGTGTTGGGTCAAAGAGGATTGACAAGCCGGTAAGAACCTTAGTCTTATATCCTCTTTACACATTTTGCTAAGTACAAAATCTACTGAAGAAGAAGAAGACAAAGAAAAGAAGAAGCTGATAACAAGTGCTGAGGAGTAAAGATCAGAAGTTCTGAAGATGAACCAGACAAACATCTGAAGAACAACTATTGAAGACAAACTTCTGAAGAAATACTCATTAGTAGTTTGTCACTCATCAGCAGTCCTTTACAAGTTTCCCACCGCCTACTTTAGTAGTTTAGTATTATATTAGTTTTTATAAAGTCTTTGTACAAGTTCCAATGCTATAGCCTGTTGTATTATTATTATTATTATTATTATGATTTTTAATAATCTTTTGGATACTTCACTTGTACGTATTAATGTGTCTATAAATAGATGGGTCTTTCCCACTATTTGAGACATGCTTTCATAGTTAACATTTCTAATATATTTTGAGAATCATTCAAAGCATTTACTATTGTTATATTCACTAGCTGTTTGATTCTCTCATTTATCGCTTTAGTTCATTAACTGAGGGGGCGTAATAAGTCCTGTTAAAAATGAAGCTTTAACTTAGAGCACTTATATATATATATATATATATATATATATATATATATATATATATATATATTCTGTTGTGCAAATCACTTTGATAAATCTAAACAAGTGTTCTTGATAAGAAACTGTAAAAAGCTAAGCTGATACAACAATTGGTATCAGAGCTCTGGTTCATCTGATCAAATATCAATCTAACAAATTGAGAATCAGACACAGGCTCTTATTGATATTCAATAAAGGATAAAAGTTCATTTTTTTAACATCAATCACTTTAATTAAATATTGATCAATCAAAATTCTTAAAAATGGATCCTCATAATACTAGATCTGCCAATAAACCTCCTATGCTGGTTAGAAATGAATACAATATCTGGCAAAGGAGGATGGCATATACTTTCTCTCAACAAAATACTGGCTGTTGGATGTGTGTCATGTATGGACCCCATAAACCAGTAATAACAGATCCAGAAACTAAAGTAGAAAGAACAAAAGAACCAAAAGACTACACGGATGAAGATTTCATAAAACTTCAGCTGGAAGCTAAGGAATTCTCTATGTTGGCAATGACTCTCCCAAACGAAATATATGCTGGGCTCTTACATTGTGAGAGTGCCAAAGAGCCGCGGGATTGCGTTAAAGAATAGTTTGGAGGAATTGATGAGGTGATTGCCAACACTAGATAAATCATGGCTCAACAATATGAAACTTTTACACATTTTAATGGAGAAACTTTGACACAAAAATTTGAAAGATTTTCTTCTTTAATATCTGAGTTAAAATTAAATGGTCAGACCTACACAAACTCATCCATGCTACATAGATTTTTAAGGTCTTTACCAGAAAAATGGGAAACTTATTCTATAGTCCTCAAACCTGGACCAAATTTTGAATCCCTTTCACTCACAAAATTACATGGGAGATTAATAACTTTTGAAAGAGAAATCAATCAAAAGAAAAAGTTGTAAAATTCTGGTAAAACTGCTGATGACTATATTCCAGGTAGTACAACACTTTTGGGACAAGACTCACCAACTTGTTCAAATGATTTTGGATCTTTTGATCACATTGACATAACTGTTGGGATCTCATCAGAAAAATCATATCCAACTTATGACAATGAAGAAAACAGTCAAATTATTGATAAGATGTGTTTTATAACGGATGACTTAAAAAATTTCAATAGTGATGGCTTAGAGGAAATGGACATACTACACCAACTGGCCATGTTAAGTATAAAAACAAACAAATTTTACAAAAGGTCAGGAAGAAATTTTCCAGGACTGAACAGTTCAACAAAAGCTGGTTTTGACAAATCAAAATTGAGATGTCACAAGTGTCACAAGTTGGGATACTTTGCTAGAGAGTGTAAAAGCTCTAGCTATAACCAACCTCAGTCAGAAAATCAAGCTAACCCCAGTTATAATAGGAATATAGGAACACAAGAAAGTTCTCATTTTGTACAGGCATAAGCTGTAACATCACACAATTTTATATATATATATATATATATATATATATATATAGAACTCCCTCGTTTATTCACCCGATTCATGTTTACAGTATCTTTCCCATCAATTTTGTTAATTTTTAGTTTAAATAATGACTTATAATCAATATTAACATGGATTTTATTAAAAATTCTGATTTAAAAATGTTAAAAAAATGTTTGCTTGAGCCAGGATTCGAACCCGAGTCCCTGGCGGGCTAAACCTTAACCACACCACACAAACCACTACACCATTTGGTGTTTTATGATGTTAATTAAAACCAATTAAACTTAAACCCTTTCAAGGTCCCTTAGTCAAACCTGAAAAGTCAAACATATTCTCCTAGTCAAGTCAAGTCAAAGTGTTAGTAAATATGGTCTCCTAGTCAAGTCAAAGTGTTAGTAAATATAGTCTCCTAGTCAAGTCAAAGTTGTTCCTAAATTCTAGCCTAGTCAAAGTAGTCCCTAATTACAACTCCAATTTCTATACTATAAATACAATAGCCTACCATTTATAGAGTAATAGGTAATAGAGTGAATTGGATCGAATGTACTTTTCTCATTATTCACAGAAGATTATATAGTGGCTACAACATTAATACAATGACTTGATTCTAGGAAGACTATTGACTAGACTATTGACTAAGAATATTGACTATGACTAAATAATTATAAAGGCATAAAGATAGCTCTTTGACTATGACTATTGACTGTTGACTGTTGACTGTTGACTGTTGACTATTGATTTATGCTAATACGCCCCCGCAAGATGGAGGATCCATTGGATACGCCAATCTTGGAGCGAAAGGAAAGAAACAGTGATCTTGGAAGTGGTTTGGTGAGGACATCAGCCAGTTGATCCTTTGAGCTAATGTGAAAGACCTTTAAGTGACCGGCATTGACTTGTTCACGAACAAAGTGGTAGTTGAGGGCAACATGTTTCATGCGAGAATGGTACACCGGGTTGGCACAAAGGTAGGTGGCGCCGGTGTTGTCACAGTAAAGAGATGGTGTACGTGTCGTGCGAGACCGAGTTCTTGGAGAAGATTTTTAACCCATGAGATTTCAACTGCGGCGTTTGCTAGTGCTTTGTATTCTGTTTCAGTGGATGAGCGTGAGACCGTTTTTTGTCTTGATGAACGCCAGGAGATGATGTTGGATCCAAGATATAATATATAACCTGTAGTAGATCTTCCTCCGTCATGTATGCCTCCCCAATCAGAATCTGAGAAAGCATTTAAATAAAGTGAGGACTGTTTATTTAACAATAACCCATGGTGCAATGTTCCTTTCAAATAACAGAGAACCCATTTGAGAGCTTGCCAATGTGACTGTTTTGGGTGGTGCATAAACTGGGAGAGTTTGTTGACAGCGAAAGAGATATCAGGGTGGGTGAAGGCAAGGTATTGAAGTGTGCCAACAAGTTTGCGATAAGGAGTTGGGTCAACGGGTGGAGAGGCATCCGAAGGGATTAGCGGTTCAGAGACGCTTAGAGTGGTGAGGACCTCTTTGGCACCATCCATTTTGAAAGTGGTTAAGATGTCCTGAATGTGCCTGTGTTGGGAGAGGAATAGACCATGAGGAGTTGGAATGACTTCGATTCCTAGGAAGTGATGTATAGGGCCTAAGTCTTTGATCGTAATTTTTTTGCTTAGGGCTTGAACAAAGATGTCCATGAATGGATTATTGTTTCCAGTGAGGACAATGTCGTCAACGTAGACGAGTAGGTAGCAAGTGTTACCATTTGTGTTGTAGACAAAAAGAGATGTATCAGAGAGACATTTTTTAAAACCGAAGCTAATGAGGAAGGCGGTTAATTCATTGTACCAAGCTCGCGGGGCTTGTTTAAGGCCGTAGAGAGATTTCTTGAGTTTGCAAATGTGATTAGGAAACGTCGAATTTGCAAATCCGGGTGGTTGGATCATGTACATATCCTCATGTAAGGTGCCATGAAGAAATGCATTATTGACGTCTAGTTGGCGTAACGACCACCCTTGAGAGAGTGCGATGGAAAGAACAGTACGAATGGTGACAGGTTTCGTTACCGGACTAAAGGTATCAAAATAGTCCTTACCGTACTGTTGATGACACCCTTTTGCGACTAGGCGCGCTTTAAATTTATCAATAGTTCCATAGGGTTTTCGTTTGGTTCGGAATACCCATTTGCATCCGATTGGATTTTGGGTAGTATGAGGGACAAGCTCCCACGTATGGTTTTGAAGAAGAGCGTTGTATTCAAGATCCATTGCTTGTCGCCATTGTGGATCTTTCATCGCTTGGATGTGAGTAGAGGGCTCAATGGATGTAGGAAGTGGGTGAAGTGTGGTGGAGTTGATGAAGTTGGAATTGTAATATTTTTGGTTAGGATTGCGAGACCGTTGTGGGCGAGTAGAGGTGGTAGGAGAGGGGTTAGTTGAAGGAGTTTGAGATGAGGAGGTGGTAGAGTCATTGGAAGGCTATGTAGGTGAATTAGGTTGTGTAGGAGTGGAGGATTGTGGAGATGAGGACTGTGTATGGACAGTGGAGGACTGTGTAGAGGACAAGAGTTGTGTAGGGTTAGGGGAATGTTGTGTAGGTGTAGTAGAAGGTTGTGTATGGTCAGATGAGTGTTGTGTAGTATCAGGCAATTGTTATGTAGGTGCAGCAGAAGGTTGTGTAGGGTCAGGAGAGGGGTGTGTAGGAGGTATGGGTTGGTGTGTGGGATCGATGGGAGGTTGTGTAGGGTGTGAAGGCTTTGTAGGATTTGGTATGTTGTGAAGAAATGATTCATAGGTGACAGTGGGAGATGTGGAGTTATTGGTGTGGGATGGGAAGATGTGTGGTATGAATTCAACATGGCGAGAGTGATATAGTTTGTTGGTGGCTGGATCAAAGCATTTGTATGCTGATCTGGAAGAGGAGTATCCAAGAAAGATACATGATGCGGAGCGAGATTGTAACTTGGAGGTGTTGTATGGGCGGAGCCAAGGATAGCAAAGACATCCAAACGGTTTTAGTTTGGAGTAGGTGGGAGCAACATTGAATAACATGTCATAAGGTGATTTGTTGTTCAAGATGGTGGTGGGTAGACGGTTGATGAGATAAGTTGCGACTTGAAAGGCATGTGACCAAAATTGTGATGGGAGTTGAGCATAGTGGAGGAGGGCAAGGCTCGTTTCAACAACGTGTCGATGACGACGTTCGGCCACCCCGTTTTGTTCGGGTGTATGAGGAGGTGTGGTGTAGTGAGAAATTCCATGAGTTGTGAGAAATGGTTTAAGACCAATGTATTCACCACCATTGTCGGTAAATAGAGAGATAAGAGGTGTTTGAAAGAATTTTTCCACTAGTGATTTGAATTGTGGAAAAAGGACGGAGACGTCGGATTTTCTTTTTATCGCATATAACCAAATGTATTTAGAAAAATAATCGACAAATATGGCATAGTACTTGAAGCCGTCATTGGATGTTTGGACTGGACCCCATACATCTGAGTAAACGAGTTGTAATGGTTTCTTTGCAACAAATGAGTTTTTACCAAAAGAAATTTTATGGCTTTTATTTAACGAACAAGATTTGCAATGAAAAGACTCGGGTGACACTTTATTACCATTAAGTCCTAATTTAGAAATTAAGAACTTGAAGACTTGAAATGAAGGATGTCCAAGGATATGGTGCCACGCAAGTAGAGATCTTGTTGTTGTTGCATTGATTTGAGGAGAGAGTGTGGTTGGTCCGTAGTAAACGTCATTGACGTTCACGCCCCGCATGAGATGCGCCCCCGTGCGTAGATCCTTAACCACGAAATGATATGGAAAGAATTCAACAGAAACTTGATTAGTACGACTAAGTTTTGCAACAAAAATACGATTATTACGAAGAGATGGAACGATTAAGACATCGTTTAAGAAAAGCGGTCGTGAGTTGGTGTGAAGGGTTGTTTGACCAATGTGTGTGATAGGAAGGGTTTTACCGTCACCTAAAACAATCTCATCCGGGCCACCATATTCGGAAAGAACATGCATTTGGTTGTTGTTGTTGTTAGTGTGATTGGAAGCGCATGTATCCCACATCCATGGAGTGTTTGGAACCGTAGTGTGAGAAGATGTATTGTTCACAACCGGGTATGAGTAGGAATCATGAGTAGAGACTTGATGGTTGCGTAGGAAGCGACGAAGTTTGCGACAATCTTTCGTTACATGACCGGGTATGCTGCAAAAATAACAAAAAACGTTAGCTTGGCTGTTGTGGGTCGGGTTGTTTTGAGTTTGGGTTGCGGATTTGTTTGACCACGAGGAGGGTCGGTTTTGTAATGATGGGTTTGAGGCTGAGGAACAAGGGTTCCGATTGTAGTTTTGGTTTGATTGATGAACAAAAAATGGAGCCATTGAGGCTGCAAATCAGAAAAATGAAAGGGTTGTGTGGGTTGCGGACAGAAGGCTGTCGAAAGCTGTGATGGATCGGTTGGCTCAAGGGAGCTTTAGGCTCTTGATACTATATAGAGTACTAGGTAATAGAGTGAATTGGATCGAATGTACTTTTCTCATTATTCACAAAAGATTATATAGTGGCTACAACATTAATACAATGACTTGATTCTAGGAAGACTATTGACTAGACTATTGACTAAGAATATTGACTATGACTAAATAATTATAAAGGCATAAAGATAGCTCTTTGACTATGACTATTGACTGTTGACTATTGATTTATGCTAATACCATTCAACTCTTTATACCAATCAATAAAAAAAACATTATTATCCCATCTCCCATATACTAAAGTTTTATCCATCATTATCTCCTCTAGCTAGTTCCGAGTTTTCCATGTAAGTATCATAATTCATTCAATATCGTTCCCTTAACGTTTTATTATTCCATTACTTATTCCCTCTTAAAACTAGATCTGTAATGCTTCTTAACCTGTAGTAAGATTTTCATAAACTTATTTTATCATATTTTAGAAAAACACAATTTTTAAAATATTCAAAGGTGCATATAAGTTCAACCCTTGATTTGGACAGCAAGCAAAACCGAACTTAAAACCACCATAACTCTATTTTTACAAATTTTTTTAAAGTAAACTCAGATGCTATGATCAAGATCTTCGAATTACAGTTCCGATGGTATATTATTTGTCGAAACAATCATCCGTTTTGACCTTTAACGAGTCCAAACAAAACAGGGGTTCAAATCTGGATGAGCTGTTTTGTCTTACGTTTTTGACCTATTTGTAGGGCTTAAACGAAAATATTTTCTAAATGAAAGTTATTCAGAATACTTTGATTTAGTTTTCTTTGAATTTTCAGAATTTTTCAAGGTCGTTTGGTATTTTTAAATTGTAATTTAAAACATTAGCTGCAATCTGTCCAAAACGTGATTTTAACAAATCTAACCTAACTAACACTCCACCTATTATTCTTTCGATTATCCTAACCATATAAGAACTCTAGACCCTTAATATGACCCTAAAACAACACTTCTTATTACTTTAGGGCATTATTACTAAGTGTTTGCACGCTCAAGAAAACGCACGAACTCATTAAGCACCTAAGGTGAGTTTACATAGCCATTTTTCACTATTTTGGGGTGAAACATGTTACATTTTCAATTGCAATTCAACATAAGTGTCTATGTGTTATTCTATGTTGCATTATGTCTTAAACATTACTATGGTAAGCACAATTAGACTAGCATAATCATTAACTCCGTACAAGCCAACAATATACAATGATAGATCTATTGGATTGACAACCCCACCCGGATACGTGTACCTCCAGTATGGGTAGCGTGGGTGATTGTTATCGATCAACAAAAACGAGCGAACCATATGCATATGGGATGGACAAGAATATTCTAGTCACAAGGTTTGATTATGCACACGATTTGCCTAGTAGTTTTGTTTTCACATATGGACTAGACTTGCCATGACACTCGAATTGTACAAGTTTTATTCAATACTCAAACCTATGTAATTCTCACCAACTTTTGTTGACCCAAAATATTTTCAAACTTAACATGTTTCAGGTTATAGCTTTGTTTGAAGATTAGAGTTAATGCTTGAAGATTTATATTTAGTGTTTCTCATTTGATATACAAATTCCTTTTAGAACAATTGTATGTAATTCATTAAATTAATTATTGAAACTTATTATTTACCATGAGCTACTGAACAATCATCAATACGTGACATCCCGATGTTTCCGCCATCAGTTGGGGTGTTACACAAGTTCCACAAATCCAATATGTGCCTCAAATACAATATGTTCAGATGCCTGTTCAACAACATGGCTAACAACAAATGCCTTCCATTCCTGCTGCTCAACCTCCACAAGCTCAACAACCCACTCAACAAAGTTTATTTACTTCTGGGTATGTTCACTGGAGCAGTCTTCCATATGACACCACAGAATGCAGTCCTGATGCAAACAACAAAATGTTTGACATCAATTGGGGAGAACCTGTTAATGGCAGAAAGAATTTTGCCGTATAATAGGTATCACAAGAATCTCTTTTAAAGCTTTGCTCAAAATCATGCAAAGAATCTTTTGCTTTAATAAGAGAAACCAATGTGCACCTACAAGGCAAAGCCAAAGACTCAGAGAGAAAATACACAAAAATGAAATGTGATTTAGAAAGAAAATTTTCTTTAAAGACAAAAGAAAATTTTAAATTAACAAATAATGCTATTGAAACCCAAGCACAAATAAAAAACATGATAGAAAACCTAGGTAATGTCAGAAAAGAGCTTGCTGACACCAAGGTTGACTGTGAAAATTGGGTTGAGTCATGTAGGGGTTACCAAATGCTGCTTAACAAACAAACTGCATCAAATGTTAAGTTTGGCATATGGTATAACCACACAGAACCAACAACTGATTTTACTCCCAAAACTGCTGATGATGGGAGTAAAATAGTTCAAAATCAAACTTCTGATATGAAATACTGCACATCTTTTCATTGGAACTTTCTTAAAAATGAAAAAGAAAGTCCTGCAGAAGTTAAAACAACTGACATTAAGTCATCAATAATTTCATCTATATTAGGAGTTGAGACCCTGAAAACTGCTGATGACCTAATTCAAAATACTGATACTGTCAGTACTTTGCCTTCCAAAACTCCTGAAATTTTAAAATTGAAAGGAAAGGCAAAACCATGTGAAGTATGTGGTTCGTTTAACCACATAACATAATTTTGTAGATATAGAAAAGGATTTATGTCCTTTGGGGACAATGCCAAGGGATTTGTGCTAGGCTATGGCAATGTATCCTCTGGTAAAGTGCAGTTTAATAAGGTCAATCTGGTTGAAAACTTGGAATACAACTTGCTGAGTGTCTCTCAAATGTGTGATAAAGGATATTTTTCCTTATTCACCAAAACAGTATGCAAGATTATATCACCAGAAAGCCAGAAGTTGACAGAGAAGATTATAGAAGATCATACCTTGTTAGTTGCCAAAAGATGCGGCAATGTCTTTGCAGTGGACATTGAAAAGGACAAGGTATTTAACAATACTGACTGTTTCTTCTCAAAGGCATCAACTTCAGAAATAGACCTTTGGCATAGGAGACTTGGCCATGTGAACTTTAAAACCATAAATAAGTCACTAAAATGGGCTTTGTTAGAGGTCTACCCTCAAAGGAATACCAGTGTAAAGAACACTGTGTTTCCTGTCTATTGAAGAATAAAAAACATCTGCATGTCTTCAACTACTCCATATGGACTTATTTGGGCTAGTTAAAATCACAAGCCTTGCTAAGAAGAAGTACTGCTTGGTCATCATTGATGACTACTCAAGATTCACATGTGTCTTCTTCTTATTTTCCAAGGATGAGGCAGCTGATATTATCAAATTCTTCATTCTACAAGTAGAGAAACAATATTCTCTCTTTGTCAAACTCATAAGAAGTGACAATGGGACAAAGTTTAGGAACAAAACTCTGGATGAATTATGCCTGTCTAAAGGGATTGTTAGACAGTTCAGCATTCCCAGAAATCCTGAACAAAATGGTGTGGTAGAAAGGAAGAATAGAACATTGATTGAAGCAGCAAGAACAATGCTAGCTGATTTAGGCCTACCTCTTTATTTTTAGGCTGAAGCAGTCAACACAGCTTGTTATGTTCAAAATAGAGTCATTGTCAACAAAAGATATTCCAAAACTGCTTATGAAATTCTTCATAGCATTAAGCCTTTAATCTCTTTTTTTAGGGCCTTTGGATGTCAATGCTTTATCCTAAATATCAAAGACTCTATTTTGAAATTTGCTGCAAAAGTTGATTCAAGTTACTTTCTTGGTTATTCTTCCACAAGAAAAGCCTACAAGGTTTTCAATTCCAGAACCAAGATAGTTGAAGAAACATTGAATGTTAAGTTCAATGAGTCTAAACCTACAATCATTCTAGCACATCCTGCTGAACTCTTTGATCTTGACAGTTTTAATTTCGGACCTGAGAAGACTGTCATCACTTCATCTTAACCCACTTATTATTGTGATCAACTCCCAAACCATCAGAAGTTTCATAAACTTCTGATTCAACAAACCAAACAACTGCTGATATACCCCAATCTTCTGATTCAGTTCCCAAAACTGCTGAAGCTATACAAACAGCTAAATCAGACATCATTAATCTCAGTAGTTTGTTTGAACAAGTTCAAGAGGCCACTCCCACAACACAAGAACTACAATTGATTGAACACAGAGATCATCCATTAGACCACATCATGGGTGATATTGCTACAGGGGTACTTAATAGAAACCAGCTCTCCAACTTCTGCTTTTTCTCAGCATTCATTTCACAGTTGGAACCAAATAAGTACCAGGAAGCCCTCAAAGATAACAATTGGGTTGAAGCTATGCAGGATGAGTTGCTGCAATTCAAGAAGCAACAGGTCTGGGATATCTATCCCTTGCCTCCTAACAAGCTACGAATTGGCACAAGATCGGTTTTTAGGAACAAACAAGTTGAGTCTAGTTTAATCATCAAGAACAAGGCATGACTGGTGGTCCAAGGTTTCTAACATGAAGAAGGAATTGATTATGATGAAACTTTTGCTCCAGTTGCAAGGCTTGAAGCCATCAGGTTATTCTTGGCTTATGTTATTTCCAACAAAATTAAAGTTTTTCAAATGGATGTAAAGAATGCATTTTTGTATGAAAAAATAAAAGAGGAAGTGTATGTTTGTTAACCACCTGGGTTTGAGGATCATGTTCATCCCAATTGGGTGTACAAACTTAACAAGGCTATATATGGGCTAAAACAAGCTCCTAGAGCTTGGTATGATACACTTTCAACATTTTTACTCAAAAATCACTTCACAAGAGGCTCCATTGATAAAACTCTTTTCATTAAACATTTTGGAAATCACATCCTCCTTGTTCAAATTTATGTTGATGATATCATTTTTGGTTCAACCAATACAAAACTGTGTGAAGAATTTAAGAAACTCATGCAATCTAAATTTGAGATGAGTACCATGGGAGAACTGTAGTACTTTTTAGGACTGCAGATAAAACAACAAGCAAATGGAACTTTTATACATCAATCTAAATATGTTAAAGAATTATTGAATAAATTTTCTTTACAAGATTGTAAATCATGTTCCACTCCCATGAGTCCAACCACACAAGTTGAACCAGATGATTAAGGAAAACAGGTTGACCATACCACTTATAGATGTATGATAGGTTCCCTTCTTTACCTAACTGCTTCTAGACCAGATATTATGTTTTCAACATGTGTTTGTGCTAGATATCAATCAGCTCCTAGGGAATCACACCTTATGGCAGTCAAAAGAATTTTCAGATATTTGAAAGGAACTCCTAATCTAGGAATTTGGTATCCTACTATCAACAGTACCAGAATGATAGCCTTTTTAGATAGTGACTATGCAAGGTGTAAAATGTCAAGAAAATCAACATCTGGTGGATGTCAATTCATTGGAAACTGTCTGGTGTCATGGAAATCAAAGAATCAAACATCTGTGGCAATATCAACTGCTGAAGCAGAGTATATTGCAGTTGCAAGCTGTACTCCATAGATACAATGGCTTCAAAGTCAATTACTTGATTATGGAATCAAAGAGACTAAGACACCATTGCTCCTAGACAGTACCTCAGCCATAGCATCATTCAAAACCCTGTTCAGTTTTCAAAAATAAAGCATATTGAAATCAGGTATCATTTCATCAGGGATTGATATGAAAAAGGCAAGATTGAGGTCAAATATGTGTCAACAGCCAATCAAATTGCTGACATTTATACAAAACCTCTTGACACAACAACATTTCAGTGGTTAGTATCCATGCTTGGGATGCTAAATTTGGAGTAATTTTTGTAAGTGTTTTCATTTTTCTACACATATTTCACTTTCACTTATTTTTGTTACTCAACTGTCATAATATCTCTGCTGACCAAAAGAGAGAGAAAGTACTGATGTACAAAACATCAGTATGGGGATATTTTATGAAAAGAGAAACTGTTGATGATAATCATCAGAAGTTAAATTGGGTGTTTTCAAAACAAGAACTCATTAGTTGTTCAAAACTACTTAAGAGTAAATAGGAAACTACTGATTAACAAATTGTTCATCAGAAATTTTAAACAAAAGGTCAAATCAGTCTTTTCCTATTTTAGAAGTTTGACCTAGGGCGGTTATAAAATTCTGAAAACCCCTCTTTTCATACTTATCGTTTCAAAAAAAAATTCCCTCTCTCAAAGCCTCTCTGAAACCTGTAACTGTTCTATCAAACAACCATGACTCTAGTTCTTAAATAGGGACACAATCAAAGAGGCTACTTCACAAAAGATGCAGCCTGGTCCCAATACGACGAAATCATTGATTTGGTTACCGTTAATGGTAAAGTCATTTCCTTGAAGACGACGATCAAAGGGAATATGATGGCAATCACACCTAAAACCCTGGGAATCAGACTAGGTCTAAATGATGCTGAAGCCCCGGAACAAATTCCAAGTGGAACCATTCAATTAACCATGACTGAGTGTGGTTACCAAGGTACTCTGTCACATGCTACAATTTATAAGAAAGTTTTTGATCCAAAATACAAACTTTTGTTTCATTACATGTGTGTTTGAGTCCAAAAACTGGATCATATGATCAGATGTCCTCAACATTGCAACCCATTTTCCATTCTATTGTGAATGAAATTACTTACTACCCATCATCATATTTCTTTAATGAGTTGGTGTTGCATCACCAAAATGATAAAAATAAATTTTTGTTGTATCCAAGGTTCATTATGCAATGTATTATTAAAGAACTTGGAGAAGAGGTACTTGTGGGTAAAACAACTACTTTAAACCCTTTAATCTCACCAGTATTCTCTATGCATAACAAACCGGCTACCCTTCCAGAAAATGACCAAGGGGAACAAGCCACAGTCCCCAAGGAACCCACATCTTCCAAACCCACTCCTAAAAAGCCTAAATAGCAAAAATCCAAACCCACCAAACCTAAAAGAAAGGTAGTTCAGGAGGTTGAGATTCCTGAAACTGCTGATGTGAAATCTGCACTTCCAAAAGATGTGACTGAAACTTCCTCTCAGTCACATCCATCTCTAACCCCCCCCCCCCAAGAGCAAAAATTTCTATTCAGTTTTCAAGAAAGAAACACAAAAAGACCATAACTACTGGCCCTGCTTTTGAAACTACTAAAACCTTTCCTTTTACTGAACCAAAAGTTTCACACCAAAAAGTAGAAATTGCTCAATTTCTCTCTGGGCTGAAACAAAACATCCCATCAGACAATGTTAATCCCCAATCACCATAAAAAACAGGGGAAACATCCCATCAGACAATGTCAATCCCCAATCACCACAAAAAATAGGGGATACAACCACAGAAATGGACATTGATAAGGATGTTATCAGCCTTATCCCAAGAGATGAGGAGGAACTAAGGATTCTAAGCCCAAACTTAGATTCCTAAGGTACATTTGAGGCTGCTACTACTCCTATACCACCCATTGGTGGATTTGAGGACAGTAGTAACATAGATAAGACCTCACTTGTGGCAACTGCTGATGAATGCGTTGTGCCTGAGGCAGGAAAGCCCCAGTACCAAGAAAAAGGGGTTCATGAGACAACTAGGTTGGGCCTAGCTCATGATATAACTGATGACTTCATCATTGATGATGTTGTCAGGGATTTAGATGATTCCATTAATTTGGATGATGATTCAAAGTTCAAGGAATTGACGGCTGGTTCTGAAGGTCCTGACTCTGATGTATCCAAACTCAAAGAGTTGGTCACAGATAAGCATGTTAAAGACAACTTAAACCCACATTCGCCAAAAGTGGCATCCCTAGTCTTCACTAAGGATCACCCAAAAACACACCCTTCACAACAAAAACAGCCTACACAACCATCTTCATCTGGTGCTACAAGCATAGATTTAGACAAACTATGCAGCCCAGCAGGACCTTTATACCAAATGGTTCATCAACTCCTTTCTGTTCATCTCCAAACCTTCATGACAACCATGGAACTAAAAAACAAAACCCATTTGGAGATGATAAATAATGCCATTAATCATAAACTGGGAGAGGTGTCTAGAAGAGTTAAAGACAGCTCGAACATCTATATGGTGTTGCCCCACATGCACCCTGGTTTCCAGAGGTTGATAAAGCCAAAAAGGGGGAGAAAGTGAAGGTACCTGAGAAGATTGACCTTGAACAGTCCACGAAAGCTCGTGAAGCCCAGGCCTTAAAAGAAGCCAATAAAAGGTCATAACAAGAAAGGCAAGAAAAGGCCTTAAAAGAAAGACAGTTGTACCAAGAAACTCAAGAAAGGCTTCTTATAGAACAAGCTCAGAAATTTACCAAAGGCAAAGAACCAACTGCTGATGAGGTTTTACAAAGTATTGAAGACAATCCTTTAGTAGTTTCTACTGAGAAACACCCATCAGTATTTGCAACTCAACCTAAAACACAAACATCTGCTCCATCTCACTCTCCAAAATTACAAAAACAACCTGTTCTTCTAAAACTTCAGCTGTTTTAAACCCTGAACCAATTGCCTCCAGTTCAGAGGAATTAGATAAAAGCCTATTGCTGAAAACGAAATAGGCTAAGAAAGATGAGATATGGGAGAAGGTAGATGAAATGGAAGGTGTGAGCTATGAAGACAAGTTAAAAATCTAGGAAGAACAAATCAATGAGCTAGAGAGAGAAGAAGAAGAACAACTGTTGGTTGCTGAGAATGACAAGAGACAACAAGTGATGAATTATATTGTCAAGAACAACAAGTCAAAGAAACAGTCTCTCACGGGTCTTTCAACTGCTGATCTGGAACACAGAGCAAGACTCATCTCAGAAAGACAAAATACTGAGAAGGAGAAGAAGTTGAAGAGAGCCCAGATTATTGATGAATTGGCAGCCAATGATTATGGCATAAAGGATCAGCTTTCAAAATGGAAAGAAGTTACCTTAAATGAAACATACAAGAAGTTCAAAGCCTTGCAAAAGTCTAACCTAGGAAAATTCTTACCATCAGAAGTTTCACAAACTAATGATTCTGCAAAAAAGAAGCCTGCTGCCAATACAAAGAAAGGATAAGAAGAACACATAAAGATTGACTTCAAAGTGGTTTTGATTGAAGGCAACACCATTTTTGAAAATGATTTCATCATTGAAGAGAAGCCTCTACTCACACAAGATAGGGATTCAACAACATTTGCATATCAACTGAAGCAGACTATAACAGATCAAAAGCAGACCAGGGTAATTACTGAACATCACATTCCCATTTCTAGTAATATACCTGGTACTGCACTAGTTGAACAAAGAAGGAGATAAAATTTGATCACATCTGAAGTAGAAAACCTACCAACATCAGACCTATCTTCAAACAAACAGATAGTACCATATGATGATAACTTTTTCAACACCAAATCACCAATTGTCAAGTGCTACTTCACCCACAAGTCCAATTCCATTATTCTGGAAAGAAAAGATTTCACTTTAAAGGTCCTACATCACAAGGCTGAACTGGATAAATTGTCAGATAAAGATCTTCTAGCTATTCAGTACATGCAACCAGACCAAGGACCAATCCTTACAGAACAACAAGTCAGAGAACTCAAGTATGCAATGATCAAAGAAATTTGGAGAGTTCTTGACTGCAGGAAAAGAGGATCTTTTAAATAAAGATAGACAAAGGTTTTGGCTTCATCAATCTAGGAGGAGATTGGTGGGTCAAAGAGGATTGACAAGCTAGTATGAACCTTAGTCTTATATCCTCTTTACACATTTTGCTAAGTACAAAATCTACTAAAGAAGAAGAAGACAAAGAAAAGAAGAAGCTGATAACAAGTGCTGAAGAGTAAAGATCAGAAGTTCTGAAGATGAACTAGACAAACATCTGAAGAACAACTACTGGAAACAAACTTCTGAACAAATACTTATCAGTAGTTTGTCACTCATCAGCAGTTCTTTAGAAGCTTCCCACCGCCCTTATACTTAAGTAGTTTAGTATTATGTTAGTTTTTATAAAGTCTTTGTACAAGTTCCAATGCTACAGTGTGTTGTAGTATTATTATAATCTTTTGGATACTTCACTAATACGTATTAATCTGTCTATAAATAGATGGGTCTTTCCCACTATTTGAGACAAGCTTTCGTAGTTAACATTTCTAATATATTTCGAGAATCATTCAAAGCATTTACTACTGTTATATTCATTAACTGTTTGATTCTCTCATTTACTGCTTTAGTTCATTAACTGAGGGGGAATAATAACTCCTGTTAAAAGTGAAGCTTCAACTTAGAACACTTATATATATTCCGCTGTGCAAATCACTTTGATAAATCTAAACAAGTGTTCTTGATAAGAAATCGTTAAAAGCTAATCTGATCCTACATTTAGAAAAAAACAGATTCTTCTTTAAAAGGAAATATAGTTTCATAGAATTTAACATCTCTTGAATAAAAAATGTTTTTATTTTCTAAGCTCAAAACCTTATATCCTTTTTTTCATTGGAATATCCAATGAAAACACACTTTTCAGCTCTACTATTTAATTTGTTTGAATCATTTAAAATAGTAGCAAAACACAAACACCCAAACATTTTCAAATGATTTAGGAAGGGTTTAAAACAAAAAAAATGAGTTCATAAGGAGTTCTATCATTTAGCACAGAGGAAGGAGTCCTATGATAACATAGGAAGCAGTCTATACACATTCAGTCCAATAACAAACAGGCGAATTACTTTGAAACAAAAGAGCTCTAGTAACATTCAATAAATGTCTATGCTTTCTTTCAGCTATACCATTCTGTTGAGGTGTGTAAGCACAAGAAGTTTGTTGAACAATCCCAATAGTTCTACAAAAAAAAATTCATTTGATTATTAATAAATTCAGAACCATTATCACTTCTAAAACACTTGACAATTTTGTTAAACTGTGATTTCAGAATGTTGACAAAATTTGTTATATTTTCAAACATTTCACTCTTGTGCTTCATTAAACACATCCAAACAGCCGTAGAATAGTCATCCATAATAGTAAGAAAGTATCTAAGCCCTTCCTTACTTTGGACCCTATAAGGACCCAAATATCTAAGTGAATTAGATCACCAACACTAGTGCTTTTATGTTCACCTAAAGGGAATGGCTCCCTATGTTGTTTGGCCTTGTGACAAATATCACAAGGACAATCATTAGGACTTAACTTGATTCCTATCATAGGTTCAAGTTTTTGTAAAGCAATGTCAGAGGGATGACCAAGCCTAGCATGCCATAAATCAGATAGTTTACTAGAGCTAAAACCTGCCTGATGACTAACTATGGAACCCCCACAAAAGTACAGTCCCTCATACTGATTACCAGTCACCAGGACTTTCTTGGTTAACAAGTTCTGAATATAACAATTGTTTTCATCAAAAAACAACATACAACCTATTATCTTTAACAAGTTTGTGCACAGAAATAAGGTTCACAGAATATCCAGGGACCACAAACACATCACGTAAAGTAACACCATTTCCTAACTTAAGTGTACCAATTTTAGACACAAAAGCTTTAGTACCATTAGGATGACACACATATATCATTAAATCAGAAACATCAGTGAAATCAGTCAATAGGTCTTCACTAGTAACAATTATTAGCTCCTAAATCTATAATCCATCCTATTTTAACCTTATTTCTACCAGCACTGAAACAGAAAACAGGTTTCATGAAAACATTAGCACAAAAGGGATGATCAAAGACACTACCTGAAACATTAAGACTTTGTGGTTCATCCATGTTTGTTTCTTTAACCGGGCTTAGCAGTTTAGCAAGTTGATCACTAGTCAAAGAACCAACAGAAGTATCATGCTTCTCACTAACACAACTCTTATTAACACTAGCCCTTTTTCTAGACATTCCTTTTGCTTTTGCCCAAGGAGGATACCCAATTAATTCAAAACATTTTTCAACAGTGTGAACATTTAATTGCTTGTCCAATAGTCTTATTAACCTTCTTATTTGAGTCCATAGATTGATTAGTTATAACAAAAAAAAAAAAAAAAAAAAAAAACCAACAGTGTTTTGACTCCTTTTAGAAGAATTAATTGAATTCCTATGGGACTCCTCCCTAGAGACAATAGAAAACGCCTCCTTGACAGAAGGTAGAACATCTTTGATTAACAGACTAGTCCTAACACTTTGATACACACTGTCAAGACCCATAAGAAACTGCATTAATTTGATCATATTATTAAAATTATTAAATTCTCTTGATGCATCACAATTCAGGCATGTAATTGAACAAGTTGATCTAATTGTTGCCACATGATGTTCAGTTTATGATAATACTCGAAGACAGGCATGCCATTTTGACTAAATTGATTAATCTTTTGATACAAGTCAAACATAACAGATCCATCAATTTTGTCATAGGTTTCTTTCAATTCAGTCCAAACATCACTAGCAAGCCTAAAGAACACATAACCCATATATAACTCTTCACTAATGGAATTAAGAATCCAGGTTAAGACAATAGAATTGCACGTGTCCCATTGTCTAGCAAGTACAAAATCAGTTTGAGACTTAACACATGACTTATCAATAAACCCCCATTTATAGTTAACTTGTAAAGCAAGGGTTAATGCATTAGCCCAAACAAATTAATTTTCTAAACCTTTCAGCTTAACAGTTATAATGGTCCAGTTACTTGAATCAGAAGGATGCAAGTACAAAGGATCACTAGCATCAAGTTTGCTAATAAGAGTTTCATTCACAACATTAATAAGAGGTCTAGCACCACCAACAGGGTGTCCCCTACCAGCAGCAGGATCAACATTATCACCGATGATGTAAACAAGCAATCATCAATAATAACAACAAAAACAACAAGTAACAAATACGAGCAAACAGATGCACACAAGCACAAATCAAGAATCAATCAAGAACACACTAGATAACAAACACAGATCCAAGACACATGCAAAGCTAAGCTAGTGATCCAGATCAGTGGGCTCTCATAAGGATCCCACTGCAGGTCTTAACTCAGGAGCCTCTAGACCTAGATAACAGACATAGGTACAAGCCCAGAATAGCGACTCCTTAGAACAAACCTAAAAGAATTAGAAAGATCTCACCAGAAAGGCCCAAGTTATGGTTTCTCCACAAACTCATAGTTTGTAACCTTCACTTAGGGTTACAAACCAGAGAGCAAGAAAATATGCAAACCCATCCAATAATACCAGATCCACAAGATCAGAAGCAAGCTGACCAGATCCAATCCTTGAACCACAAACCCTAACCGAAACAACAACGGAAATCTAACCGGAATCAAGAGCCTATGGCTCTGATACCATGTCAAAATAGTCGACACAGATTGACTTTATTATCAAAAACAGTCAAGAACAACAAATCTGTTTCAGAAACAAAATACAACTCAAACCTCATTACAAATAGAACTCTCAACACTCAAGTGATTATTCAAAGATAATCACTAAACAATACACTAAGAGTAGAAAACAGATACAAGATCAAGATGATCTTGTATAAAACCCTAATATTGTAAGAGAGAGACAAAACAAGTGAGATCAAAGAATCGGAGTAGCAAAAAGTAATAAACGAAAGAAATACTCAGCTATTTATAGCTGAGAATATGTGTTTCTTTAACACATCCAACGGATGAAATGAAGTGTGATTTTATCACACAGATCGCCACATCAGACTCAAACAAGAGCTGGGCCAATGGGCCAACAGCAAACTAAACATAAGTGGCCCTAAATCACGAACTGGGCTCGTGAGATCAACTCAACCTGGGCTCAGCATTGTAACATCCATCAACAATCCAAGGCAAATCCAAAGCCCAATCCAAACCTGCAAAAAACCCCTTATTCAATATGTTCAAGTATTTTATAAAAATAGTAACAAAAATAACTAACCTTAGTGTTAAAACTGAACTTAAAGTCAACGAAAGTCAACTTTATTTTCAACAAAAATGATACCTATTAGCGTACGCAGCTCCACTTGTTAGCATGCCAAATTTATCGTATCACACTTGCTCCGATTAATTTTGATTATCTTTTGGGCTAAATGAACACATTGAATTGCCACTCCCTCATGCAAACGACAATGGACCATGTAGAAGCAAACATGAATTGTTGTCATTGACCACCACACAAATTTAAACCGTCTCTCCAACATCCTCCTCTGATCTTCCACATATCTGTTCATGCCGTGCGCGATATGCAACCTCACCATCAAGCATGTGAGTGCTGAATTTGGCTTTATGGTTCTTCAGTGAAGAAAGAATCGTAGTGGGCAAGTTTGGGTGAACTGGAAGATTGAATTCACATATGTAATGCGTGCATCAAAAAATACGCTTTTGACTACTTTCACCCATTTGACCCGTTCCCCTTTTATCTAACTTTTTTACATTACCCATTTGTCTTATTGGAGATTTAACATAACTCGAATCGATCCGTAATTTCCTGAATTCAAACTGCAACAAAAAATATTGAGAAAAAAAAAACGTGATAATTTTAGAAAGGAACAATTATTAATATATAAAAATCATTCGTCTTGATGAAGCTGCTTTGATGTTCTGTTATTTAAGAATAATAACCGGAAGAAAATGGATAAATAGTATAGTTTTGTATACTTTTATATAAGTAGAATGCTATAAACCAATGTTCAAAATAAAATAGACAGAAATTTCAAATAATCTCATTCTTTCTACTCCAAGGAAGGGTAGCAGTTCGCCCCGCAAAAGCATAAAATGCATGGTGGTGTAAGTTCGCAGCATTCAAAGCATCTAAAAACTAAATTTAAAATCTTTACACTTTGTTGCTTTCAGGAAAAAAAACAACATATTTGTTTAAAAAATTAATACAAAAATTATTTTGCAGCTCGTAACCATGGTGTGGTTTAAATACAATACTTCTAGTTAGTGAAATTTGTCACCTTCTTTGCAAAATTTTTGAAGGGGTCTATCAACCTAAGTTAGTGGCAATTAATAAAGTATCATCGTTTAATCTACCTTCTTAAAACTTTGAGGCTTATTGCTCGCAAATGCTAGCCATACGATCATACTAGTAAGGTAGTAAAATGATGGTGCAAAGAGTGACATCTAAATGATAGCAATACAATTTTACTGATATCATTATTAACTAAAGAAGTTGAGACTAGGAAAGGTTTGATTAAAACTTGCACTCCATGTGTATTACCACATCATCATGGTATGATAAAAAAAGACAGCAAATGGTGACCATTACTGAAAAGGTCAAAGGGACTGTTAGTGCATGATGTCCCTAGGCTAGTATATTAGATGATTGGACGGTTTCCAGGATGTTTGGGTGTGTTTGTAAGCGTTTTGGGGTGTGATTGGTGCTATAGGCGATTACAAAATGGCTATAGGCGATTACAAACCTAATCGCCTATATTTTATGTGGGATATGGCCCTACTCGCCTGTACTGCTCTGTACGAGTAGAAGGGGTATAAAAGCATCCAATCATTACCCTAATCATCAGTTGTCACCTCACACAATCCCTAAACACCCTTCCCAAGATCTGAAGGTCTGAGATAATCTTTGTAAACACTTGTGCTCTGTTTTATTGATTAATCATACAACCTTTGACCCATTTGTGTGTGTTGATTACGCGTTCTTCATTGTTTCATTTTTGTTTCTGTTATCCAAACATATTCAGAGGATTCCGCACTCTGAATATCAAGCTCGTGATTTTCGGGTGACCCGTTAGTCGATCCTACAGGGACTTTTTCATATATATATATAATAGTTTTTTACCTATGCTTTTTCCAAGAAAAGAAAAGAAAAGATTTAGTAGCCCTTTCATATTTTCTTTTAATGCACTCTAAATAATGTTATTTCACAAAATATGACTATTATGTATAAATATATATAAATCATACCAAGAGGCAACCAACAACAAACTTTATGTATTGGCTCATGTGCGTTGCGCTCATGCCAATAAGGTAGCTCGCTAGTGACTCAAACAAATCCGGTCTCTATTTCAACTACTTCATAAACTATTCCATTGACCTTTTGCCAAGAAAGATGTTTTTGTAATAAAATGTAATTCAAGATCAGGTTAATTTCTTCAATATTACCTAAACAACACTATGTTTTTTCTACCATACGGACGGACGGAATTAACTGTAAAGAAGACAAGCGAAATCACAATGTAACCCCTTATCTCTTGATATGAGTTCATTTGAGAAAGTCAACCATGACATCAATTCTATTTTCTTTAGCCAAAAAACTAAGCAAAAGCTGGAAAAAAAGATGCATTCACACATATAAGTCATATATGATATATACAAAGTCCCATTCCATACACAACTTCAATGTCTTATATAAGACCAAAAATACCTAAAAGAACATTCAAGCTCATACACAAACATAACTCGTGTATGAATTTAAAAATCTTACGTTAGAAATAAGTGGGGGTTGTTTGGCACAATATGTTTGTACTTCTTAATGACTTCCTCCTAAGAGACGAAAATGTAATAAAAATAGTAGTTACTATATATGTGATACACTACCGCAAAATGATAGTAGTCATTTGTGACACAAAGAAGGAAAAAACCTATAAAATAACAAATCGAAACAAGCATTGTTACCAACCAAAATCCAATCCAAGTTATTACAAACATCTGGAACCATAACATAAGAAAATGAAGATAAACAACAAAGCTCATTCCATTTTTTATGTGTAAAGAACTTGGAAATTTGTAGAAAACAAACATAAAACGAGATTAAATCGTATAAAAGGAGAGATTCAATGGAGTTATGAATTGCGATTAAAAGGGGGATTGCAGGGGTTTACGAATTGATTATAGTTAACCTTCTGTCATTAAATTGGGTGTTGGTGAAACCCGAATTCATAACCTATGGAAGTTTTGATTTGGGTGTTTCATCTTCACAAGGTGTGCATTAGAGTTTTGTATAATTATCATTAGATATTGTACATAAGAGCATGAAGGAAAAAAAATGGCAAAAAAGTAGAGATTTCTAAAGAGGCCTTTGAATTCCCATTATAAAATGTAGATGATTTTACCCTTTTGCCCGTCTTTGGTACTTAATAAGGTAATATATATATATATATATATATATATATATATATATATATCTTTAGATATGAATATTTTTTAAAGATTGTGTTCTTACCGGCCATGGTGATATTAACGCCGCTACATCAACACCTATTCTTATTGATTAATCTATTCAAATAATTGAAATATTCTAGAATTTATGCTTAGTCAATACTGTTGTATTTTCCATTTATCTCCTAAATTAGCTCCTGTAAATATGGATCTTTCCCTATATGTACACTATTATATTGATGGAATGAAACATACAAAAAGCATTTCCATTAACTTGTTATGGTATTCAGATCCTCAAAATACTCCTATGAGTAATCACAGCCAATCCATTTTTCCTTCTTCCTTTCATAATTCAACAGTGCCTTCAAACACCATCATCACCATCACTGCCTCTACTCACTTCAACATCACCCTCCCCTCCCAAAAATTTTCGGTTTAGCGACGCCAGGTTCATTCAACCCTCATTGGCCTTGACCTCGACAACTTCATCACCGATGAAACTCCAGCACCACCAATGCCCATCATTGAAAAAAAACCCAGAAAAGAAAATCCAACCCAGAGTATGCATCCTAGTTTTGCCAGGATCAGATAATCTTCAGCGCAATTCTCGGATCATGTTCCGCTAAAATCCATCCTCTTATTGCATCGGCCTCCACTGCCAATGATGCTTGGGTCTGGTTAACGTCCTCCTATGGGCACCAGATCTGTTGTTTTCTCAATGAGATGCACTCCATTGCTGACAAATTGGCTCTCGTTCAAAGTCCCGTAAGTGAGGAGGATCTTATGGTTAATGTTCTTACCCAACTTAGTGATGAATATGCTTCCATTGCTGCCGCACTCAAGGTAGGGGAAACCCCATCTCCTATCCCAAATTGTTTGACAAACTTGTGGACTTTGAATGATCGTTGACTCCAGCAAAGCTCGTTACTCCTATTATTGCCAATGCAAATGCAACCCAACGCCAGCATGCTTGACACCAGTTCCGCCCTTCTAACCCTCAGAACCGAAATACTCGGTCTCAGTCACCCGCCTCACTCCAACGACCGATCCGTTCCAACATATTTCAACCGGGTCCATCTGGTCATTATACAACCCAGTTTTGCAATTTTTGTAACATCTCAGATCACGACACTCGTGAATGTCAGAAGCTCGCCAAGTTTATCAAAGATTTTCATATTTATTTTAATAACCACATGTCTAACCCTATTCCCAATGCCGTTACCTCTACCTTGAGATGTCAACGGTGGATGATGGACATTGGTGCCTCGCATCATCTCACCTCATGTTCAGCCACACTCTCCTCTGTTTCTAGGTGATGGTACGGGTCTCTCTATATCCAAAACATTCTCCTTACCCGATATTTTATGTGTTCCTAATATACGTACGAATTTAATTTCCATTGCTAAACTATGTCGTACTAATCAAGTTTCTGTTGAATTCTTCCCGTTTCATATTTTTGGGAAGGATCTCCAAACAAGGGCACCTCTCATGTGGGGGGGAGAACATCAATGATGTTTCCTAACTTAATCTCTTTCCCACATGTAAATGCAACTACATCTGCATCACTACTCCAATGGCATCATCAACTTGGACATCTGTGTTTTCGTAGTTTTAAATTACTTTGTAAAGACCTCGATCTTAATTTTAAATACTTGTTATATTCTACTTTGCATGGTCAATCGTGTGCTATCAATAAATGTCACAAGTTGCCATTTGGATCAAACTCGTTTGTTGCTGCTAAACCATTACAACTTTTGTATGGGGACTGGTTCAAAAATTTATTGATGGGTTCGCATATTATGTCGTGTTTGTGGATTATTACTCAAAAGATGTGTAGCTTTATGCCATTAAACACAAATGCAATATGTGTCCATCCTTTTTCCACAGTTCAAACTACTGGTGTAAAAGTTTCTTCATACTCAAATTATATCCCTCTTCACCGACAATGGCGGTGAATACATTGGTCTCCTTCCGTTTCTTCAATCCATGGGGATCTCACATTACACCACCCCTCCGCATACCCCTAAACAAAATGGAATCGATTTCATCGCCCCATTATTGAAACCAGTCGTGCCTTGTTACGCCATGATGGTGTACCACTTTCATTTTGGTCTCATGCGTTCCAAACTGCGGTCTATCTCATAAATCGCCTTCCGACACCAATGCATCAATCCAAATCGCCGTATCAATTGCTTGACTATGAGTCACCAAATTACGCGAAATAAAAACATTCGGATGCTTATGCTATCCATGGCTCAAAACCTACACTATATCCAAACTACAACCCCACTCCCAACCTTGCATTTTCTTAGGCTACTCTACGTCTAAGTCCGCCTATAAATGTCTTGATTCAAGAACCAACTACCTTTATCATTCTAGATATGTATTTGTTGAGGATACCTTGCATTTTCTTAGGTAAGTCCGCCTATAAATGTCTTGATTCAAGAACCAGCCGCCTTTATCATTTTAGATACGCATTTGTTGAGGATAGTTTGCATTTTCTTAGGCAAGTCCACCTATAAATGTCTTGATTCAAGAACCATCTGCCTTTATCATTCTAGATATGTATCTATTGAGGATATATTTCCGTCTAAAGGATCTTCTAAAAAATATACTCTTCCAACTACTGATGCCTTTTTATCTATTCCTCATGCTTCCCCTCCATCATTACGTATGTGAACTCCAAATTTCCCCAACTCCACTCATGCACCGCCTTTGCATATCACCTCAAAATCAAATTAACTCCACTCATGAATCCCTTTTGCATGGGTCATCTTTAAACCCAACGCACTCTCATAATGCACCTTCTCATGCATATTCTTCTTCATCCACTGCCTTATCTTCTCTGATTATTCCTCCTCCACCTCTTCTTATCACTTAGCCAATTCTAGTTCTGCTACATCGTTACCAATTCCAAATACTATCTACAACCCACCCACCCCACCAACGACTTCTTCTTCTTTGCCTCCTAGATCTCGAAAACCCAACACCAAATATTACGATTCTCATTTTGTTAACACCACCACTGTTCATCCCCTTCCTCGATTCCTTGAGATAAATACCTATCTTCAAGCATCTAGAGATCCGTTGTGGTGTAAAGCCATGGATGATGAGGACAACGCTTTAATTTGAAATCAAACATGGGAACTTGTTGCACCATCCTATAGAAAATTGATTGGATGTAAGTGGATTTTCCGAATCAAACGTTAACCCCGATGGTAGCATTGACTAATATAAGGTATGTCTTGTTGCCAAAGGCTTCTCACAAGAATATGCTAAGGACTATTTCTATACTTTTAGTCCGGTTACCAAACCCGTCAGCATAAGAAACGCACTTGCTATTTCTTTATCTTACCCTATGCTATTTTCTAGTTTATGTTTACAACATTCTCTTGACAAAAAACAACAATGAGTTCATGAATGACTTTGTTAACAGTCTTGCATATAAGTTCTCGGTAAAAGACTTAGGCTTCCCAAGTCATTTTTTTAGGAGTGTAACTCATATCTACTACACATGGTTTGTTTCTATCTCAACATAGAATATACATGATATGTTAACAATACATCACATGGATGAGGCCAAATTGGTTAACATGCCCTTATGTTCTTCTCAAATTCTAACACTTGAAGAAGGTACTCCAAAAGTTGGACCCGACACCGTATAATAAGCTTGTAGGTTCTCTTCAATATCTTTCTTTTACACGCCTTGATATTTCCTTTGTTGTCAACAAGCTCTCACAATTCATGCATCAACCAACTCAAACTCACCAGCAAGCTCTCAAACGCTTGCTTCGAACTCACAGCCTTTTCTGACTCTGATTGGGGAGGCGTCTCTACAACCGGTAGGTCTACCATGGCTTACATCATATATCTTGTAGGATCGACTAACGTGTCACCCGACAATCACGAGCTTGATATTTAGAGTGCGGAATCCTCTAAATATGTTTTAATAACAGAAACAAAGATGAAACAATGATAAACGAGTAATCACAACACACACACGGGTCAAAAGATTATAGATTAATCACTAAAACAGAGCTCGAGTGTTTACAGAGATCAAATCAGACCTTACAGACCATGGGAGGGTGTTTGGAGAGTGTGTGAGGCAAGAACTAATGATTAGGGCAATGATTGGGACTATTTATACCTCCCATACTCGTACAGACCCCTTTAGGCGAGTAGGAAGCTATCACACATGAACAACTAGCAAGTAGGGCCTATCACACTAGTATATTCAGGCGAGTAGGGCCTATCACACATGTAACTTGTAACATCCGGCAAAAATCGATGTGATTCCGTACGTAATTAGTATATGTAATTAACGGTTTAAATGCATATTTAAATTAATTGGATTAATTTAGCCTTTAGAGAATAGAAAATTCCCCATAAGATGCATAGGGATGCACATGTTTAATGTTGAATCACGACGAAATCGCGTGCGAATAAACTTGTCCGGAACGGACGTTGGTGATTACTCGGTAAAAGTTAAATAAACAAAAAGGATCCCGGACACCCAGGATATAAAATAACGGGTATTTTCATAAAATATAATGTGTTTTGGAACTCCAAAACCATAAATGAAAACTCTAAATACAAATCTCCCGGTAACGAATAAAGTGCGCGTATCGCACCCGATACGCGAATAACTTATAATTTCACCCAACGAAAGCCTAACTAACCAACCAACACTTAAACTAGGCTATGTTTAAGGGTAGTTGAAGCTTAATTAAGTGTCTTAAATATCGTGAAATCAAAACAAAACCGAACCGAACCTCGCTCAAAATAATATATAATATAACATGTGAAAAAAAAATGGTGGGACCCCAAATCCAAGCCTAAATCCTGCCACCTCATTCATCCATACCAAAATCTTATTTTTAGATTTGGATGAGTTGGAAGTATGGTTATAAGGATCTTGAGATGATTTGGTGTACTTGAAGATTTGATATAATATATGGTTGTCTTCATATTTCTATCACCAAAAATCCTTTCCTATTTCTTTTTCCTTGGCCGTAGATCCCCTACCCCCACCATAATTTTTATTTCCAAGTTTTAAGCATCAAATTGTTATATAATCAAACCTCAAATCAAACCTTTTTAGTGTGTTATCAAGCTTGGAGCTTAACCATTTGGAAGAACACACAAAAACCCCATCCAAATCAAGTGTTTTTATCTTCCCTAGCCTTGTGCTAGTTGTAAGTGTTCTTGATCTTGCTTTGGTTCTTGAAAGTTTATATTTTTATGTTTTTAAAGCAAGTTGTACATAGGGTTTGGAACATGGTTTTAAACGAAAGATATAATGGTTTTCGTTTAACAAAATGGATGTTTTAAAAAGAAAACATGGGTCGTGGGTTAGATGGTGATGATAAATTATTCTTGTAAGTTATAAAATACACACACACACACATGTTTAAATGATGATCCAAGGCATTGTTTATAAATGTGACTCAAACACACCTAAAAGTGGTTTTGATCTTCATAATATGATCATCTAAAACAAGAAATATGTTTGATCTTGTTAGAAGTTAAAAATACAAAAGTTACATATTATAAGATATGAACATAAAATCATCAAGTTGGACAAAATGGACATAATACACACAAATACACCCATCATGGTTCTTAATAAGGTTATTATGGACTATAGATGGTGTTGGATCATAAAAATAAACTAACATGACAAAAATGATCCATTAAAGTCTACTAGTTTAGTAGAAAATTGTTATTCTTGAAAGATAGAATGGAAAAATGCAACTTTTATAAGTTAAAGGACTATTTTTGTAACTTTAAAAGTTGAGGGATTAAAGATGATATTTTTAGAAACTTATAACTATGGAAAGTTTAGTGTCAAAAGTGTAAAATGATAACTTTCCAAGGTAGATTTGATAAATACTAGCAAATATACATATGTGTCTTGTATAAAACTGTATTTTTATAAAATGGAGTTTTATAAAAATATAGATTTTCTAACATATAGAGATATATAAAAACAAAGGTTTTTATAAAAATGTTAGACAAATTAAAAACTTGGAAGAACTTATATAAAAATGAACACTTTTATATAAATGGGAATATAAAAGTGTTGGAGCATTTTTATGCATAAGTTGCCAAGTCTTGTGTTAATAGCATAAAGGTATTTGAAAAACTTCCAAGTAATATGTGTAGGAAATTAAAGAAGTGAATAACTTTCCTAGAATACACATATTGGGAAACTTGGGAAAAATTAACTATATGTATATATATAAGTTAAGTAATCAGACTTGGACGTGTTAACGAACTAAGACGTAAAAACGGACGGACGAGAAAAGTATCATTACGTCAAGATGAGTATAAATATATTTTAAGGATTTACAATAGATGATTTGGGTGAAAAATACATAACACTTTCCTAAGTGTTGGAAAATATTCGTGGGAGAAAAGTAACGTAAATAATCTAACGATTGAACGTTAAACAAGTGTATGGGCATAACAAGGAAAATATATATATATATTCGACTCGACGAAATCTTAGTATATTTATTTAATGGGAAAGTAAATATACGGGGAGGTAAGTCGAGTCGAGTGCAGAAAACAATATATATATATATATAAATATATCGAATCGACGAGATCCTAGTGTGTTTACTTAATGGGAAAGTAAATATACGGTATGGTGAGTCGAGTCGAGCGTAGAAAAACACATTATTGAACGACAAGACCTTAGTATATTTATTTGAATGGGAAAATAAATATACGGTAAAGTGAGTCGTGTCGAGCGGTAAAGATATTATATCGAACGACGAGATCTTAAGTATAATTATTTAATGGGAAAATAATTATACGTTAAGTGAAGTTGAGACGAGAATAATCTTATACAAGTTAATTAATATTCATGAAAGTATAAATGTAACTTGTAACAAGGGTAATCCATCACCAACGGACCTTGGACATATGTTTAATTAAACGGGGAATTATACGTAAATGGTGGTGTTGGGAGTTGGGTGTACAACTTGCCAGAAAAACACACGCTATAGACTTAGTGACTTACACGCACTAGGACGTTCGTAGGTGCTTGACCACGGACTTGCTATTCTCTGCTATTTGATTGCACGCTATACTTCAGGTGAGTTTCACGGCCCCATTTTACTGTTTTAATTGGGGGAAAGATATGTTTTGTCAAATGTTGTCACATGTTGAAATGGTTTTCAAAGATTAAAATGTGATAAGTGGTGTGATGAGTACTTGAGCAGTGATCGCCACTCGGGGTTGAGTCCTCTCTTCTGTAACCATTAATTCAGGTAAATGAAACCGAAGGAATATTTGGATAGTACTATCGGTGCCTGACGAGGCCCACCCTTAATCGATAGCGTCGATTATGCATCGGCGTATGCCAGGGGTGCACGTATTCTGAAATTAAGTCGTTGAGTTCCGATAAACGACTTGGAGCGGGGCATTATTATTAGTCTTGGTTTGGTTATGGGGCTCAAGGAATTGCTCATCATTTGTAGGAGCTAGCTACTCCTTACAAAGGCCACAGGTTATGAAATGTCGAATCGGCAAGATCCTAGTATATTTATTTCAATGGGAAAATAAATATATGGTAAAGTGAGCCGAGTCGAGGGTTGTAAAATGAAATGTCGAATCGGCAAGATCCTAGTATATTTATTTCAATGGGAAAATAAATATATGGTAAAGTGAGCCGAGTCGAGGGTTGTAAAATGTAATGTCGAATCGGCAAGATCCTAGTATATTTATTTCAATGGGAAAATAAATATATGGTAAAGTGAGCCGAGTCGAGGGTTGAAAATGAAATATCGATCGACAAGATCCTAGTATAATTAATTAATGGGAAATTAATTATACGGTAAAGTGAGTCTAGTCGATGGTTGTGAAAATGTTGTTATTACGAAACAAAACCTGTGAACTCACCAATATTTTATATATTGACGTCTTTTTAAACATATCTTTCAGGTAACTAAGTGCTGAATAGATATGGGCTAGTGCGGTGGAATTCGGGATGTCGGATACTTGTCGGGGTTTCATCAATTGTTACCAAAGGGCCGGAACAAACGAAAATACCCCACATTGAAACTTAATGTTCGACGTTTTATGTAATATTGAGAATGTGATTCTCTGTTCCGACATCTTAATAAATTGATTCTTTTCTAATTAAATATAGTTTGTGTTAATCTTGACTTTGATATACTTTCGAGCGTTGCGCCACGTGTTTCCGCCATTGGCGTGGTGTGACAGAAGTGGTATCAGAGCCAAGGTTATAGCGAACTAGCATTTTTGTAAAATCTAGACTATAACCGGTTTGGCTCGAAAACAAAGTTTTCCAAACTAAAACACAACAAAATATTTTTAGAAAAGAATGAAATTTGTACATGGGATGTACAAGGGGAAATTCCGACCGACTAGCCATCTGTGTCAATATATGAAGTATTAGAAAATACGGATAAGAATGTCTATGTTGCATAGGAATCCGATTTTTCTAAGATTAGTTAATACATATACGTAGTACGGATATTTTGCCAGTAGGGATGGCGTGTCACGCTTCACATTAGTCCGCACTCTTGCGTCGATCACCGGTACCAGCAAGTGGGAAGGATGTTGTAGTCTACGACGATCTCACTCGCTTACCTGTAGACGGGATGATCTGAAGGACTAATCTCTATCGCGCAAATGGATGTCGCCCCATGGTTTATGATGTGGAGACGAATCTATTAAGAGTCATTTGTTATGAAATCTTTGTTTGTTGGATCAGGAAGCTCGGAACTAGCGGGCAACAAGATTACCTGGCAACGCAAATTATCATTACGGGTGCACACGTAATAATAGTTTGGGGTGCACGGTAACCTTGGTGGGCGCTAGGGCCGGGGTTGGTGATCATTCCTTGTCTTGTTGTTCTTCTTCTTTAGATTCAGTCTTGGTTTTGATTGACTAATGGGTTAAATGGGAGGTCTCATCGACGCCCTTGACTTCGGTCCTAGCTAGCCTAATGAGCTTTCTTTGACATTACCTTTAAGGTGCGAGCACGGAAGAGCTCGAACGTCTATTCATACGAATAATCTGACGCAAACCCTCGCTCTAGATAGGAACGGGAGATGAAAGCTTCCTTGTGTAGGAGTTGAATGCCTCCACCATAAAGTTCTCCCAAAGGAGCGGACTTACAAGTATACACGGCCTACCGAAGCGAGAAATGTCGAGTACGGTGCGTCCCTACAAGACCGGTGCGTTTTGGGAACGGGACCCTGTGAGGATCAGATATGAGAATCGTGGCCGTGTGCTGCTGGGTTGTTATTATAAATAAGTCATTCTCGATCCAACACATGCCCAAGTAGTCTTCCAGAGTCGGGTATTTTTCTTCTCCTTTTGGAGGACAGAATTGAGGTTGCTAAGTTAGGAAGCTTGATCATTGTTACCTGGAAGGCTCGATAGCCCTCGTCTGAATTGAAAGTATTGGTTGTGCCCATGCAGTCATGGACTGATGGTGAAATCAGTGTGCCACATTGCACACCCGCGAGTCAGAGGGCTTTGCTAAATTTCGATGATGTCAAAAATTCGGCCACTAATCACGACCGCGGCAACGATTGCCAGTGTTATGATGGTGGCGTGTAGTGGAACAACAAGCCCCAGTTGGCGTTTGGCTATGGACTCACTCGGAAGTGCATACGATTAACTCATGGGAAGCCACTGCTCGATGTATTGAGTGTTCAAGTATGGATTAACACCCGTTGCAATAGCGCTGGATCGTATTCCGGAAGATGATTTGTGATGGGCTTAGCAGATCGGTGCTTATGTCATACTACTTTCCCAAGGTGCAAAGGTTGTCGTAAGACTCCTCTATCTACCTCCTGTTTGTTTTTCAAGGATTATTGGTAATCACGCTTCAGTCGATGAACGCCAGAGTAGGTTCGATACGTGTGTTGTGCCTGAATCCGTCATAAATTCTGGGGAGTGGAACCACACTTTGGGAATCGTAATTGTAAGGGTGTGTTCCATAAATGTCAAATGTTGCAAAACGATTTTTGCTGACATTGAAGTTCCCCCCCCCCCTCAAATGAAGGACTACTGGATGTGGTCACGTTACTCTGTTAAATTAAACCTACCCATGGGACGACAATTCCATTGCTCTTGTTGCAATAACGTTCGTCACCCTCATCATGACGACGAGACTTTTTATCTATTTGGGGAGGAAATTGACGCGAAGTGTTTTCCATCAATCCCCATAGATATTGAGACGTTACGTTCCCTCGTCACGGTGGTTTATAAACTAAGGTTGCAAGATCCATTCGTTATGGACAATGTGACCTGTCAAATCTCTTGTCGTATTTCGATACTCTCACTGCGTGGCCTATCAGGAAGAAGGTCCACCGGTCTCGCTTAGGTAGCAGAAAGGCATTCCAGTTGATGGCTATCGGTGCTAGGGCCAAAATAATATGCAAGAGGACTCTAATGAGAAGGATGACTCGGCTGGGTTGCCAGAGTCGGTATCGTTTTCATTCTATCAGGGTGTCTCGATATATCGTGATCCTTCTACTTCTACTTGCTATTTTCGTAATGACCACTATCCTTGATATTGGGATAGACGGTGGTTGGTTTCTAGGTCCTATGGATACTAGTTACCCCACATATAATAACTACGACTAGTCTAAGGCTCCGGCCGAGCCTGATGTCGCTGCGGCTGTTATTGATCTATGGCTCAAGTAGATCCCGATGTTTTCAATATCGATTTGAAATGATAAAAATTCCTCTTGATTCTCTTGTGTTCAGCGAAAGAACTGCCTAAGCATACTTTTTCGGATCCAAACTTCTTTGTTCTTTCTAAGTCTTCGTCTTGCATAGAAGAACGCAACTGTTGCAAAAACGGGTCTTTCAGTAGTAGGCGGCATCCCCTCTTAGTTTTAAGTAAGCGGAACCATTTGTTGTTGTCAGTGAATCTGTAGCACTTATCGGGCTTGATGCCGTTGTTTCCATGTCTGTTGTTGAGCTTATGGTTGTTATAGTCTCTATAGTCCATGATGGGCTTGATGTTGTTTCTATGGCGCTTCTCGAGCTGATGTTGTTGATGTATTTGAAGCTCCTGCAAAGGTGAATGTCGTTAACGAAAACGCCTCTATGACCGTTGTCAAGCTACTATGACCATGTCTGTATCTCCGTAGAGTTCGTTGTTGTTACTTCCATTTTCTTCGAGGCTTTCATTGAACTACTCATTATCTTTCCTTGGGCTCCTGCCAAGACTAATATTGACGATAGTTCTCAGGCTTGGGTTGAGTCTGTCAATGTTGCAGTTGCCACTATTCGAATGACTTATATTGAGCCTACGATCATTCTCCCTAAGAACAAAATTGGTCTGACAGTCTGCTAAATTATGCGGAACCCATCGTTTCCATTCCTGTTACGACTACGGATACCTTGGTTGACTCAATCGTTCCTACCATTGAGCCTATGGAGGATAGGTTTAAGGTTGAAGGCATGGATACAAATCCCGCCCCCACAAGTGAGCTGAGACGCACTGGGATGCGTGCTCGCCATAACGGAACTTTCTGTTGATGTGGACTGGGGAATTTTCCATATTGAGTGTCATAGTGTCGTGTGCACTCATGCTGCTATGTTACCCCCATCCATTGCGCATGCTTGCAGTTGCCTTATTTTGCTAATTGTGTATCCATGTGGTTGCGCTGCATTGTCGATGATGCATTCCTGTTGCTTACTGCTCCTGCAGTAAGTAGCCTTGCTGTCGTGTTTCTCTGTGTCATGCGGTTCCTATGCGGTGTTCTCTAGTTGAGGTGCTTCGTGGATGTGTTGCTGTCATTACCGTGTTGCTTCTACTGTTGGGTTGCTCAGAGGGCGTATTGCTACAGCTGTAGGATTTACTTGATGATGTGATTACTTGTCGTTTCCTCGCTCTGGTTCCCTCGGGACAGAGACATCACCTAAACCCCTCGTTGCTTTCATTATTCTGTCTGTTTGATTGTGTAGTGCCGACATCGAATATGTGGGATTTCGGGTGTCCAATGGACTTTCTGGAAGTCATACTAAGACACTCTAGTCTGAGTGTTAGCCCATGTATTCTTTTGAGACTCGTGATTGTTTGGGTAATTGACCGAATCATGTGTCGACCTTTGATATGCTCACGTATTTTATGAGCGTTACACCTTCAGAATCTAAGGCATCAGTGACGCCTTAACCGTTTGCACGCATTTTGGTCAACTAACCACACTCAATCATGTCGGAAAGAAACCCCATGATCCACATATGACGAGGCGAGGCTCGTCTTTGTGATAAGGGATTTCGAATACATCTCGAACCTGAAGGTATCGAGTAATTGTGAGCGATATTATGATCCATACCTTGGGACTAGCAAGTGTTGAAGGGTTCAATTCATTTATTGCTCATCCCAGTGGGTTTGTTTGACGAAATACGTGCCGGCGTGTCACACTGAAGATTATGGAAATACCATGGTGGACCGACCCATGGTGCGTGCATTGGTGGAGTCCCTGATACATGATCTCGGAGGTTTTGTGAAACCCTAAATCCAGAAGGGCGTATAGCATTGTCTACTCTATAAGGGAGCTACCTTATCATTATGAGAGGGTCGATCAGCTCAGCCCTTCGATTAATATTGTTATTCCCCTGATGGTGGATTTGTCTTGTCTTGGTGTCGTTGCGTAGGTTCTTGGGATAGGGGAACCCTTTCGAGCTTGGGTCGATAGTGGTGTTCCCAGTTGTCCTTAGGAAGCATTGCTCGCGTTAGAGCAAAATCCCTTGTCTTAGACAGCCACTGTTGGGGGCACCATAGTAATGTGAGCTACCAGTTAGGGCGTATGGTACCTGACTAATCAGGATGAGCTTGAAGGCTTACGTATCGCGCCCATATATGTGACTAACTGGGTCATCGAATGGGATGCCTTATGGGAAGGCTCAGGACTATCGCTTGTGATGCGATCTCAGTCGTCGTTTGTTTTTAAGTAACGACTTGGGCGCGTGAAGCCGTCAGGCCAAATGTGAAATCTATGTCAAACGCATGCATCTATGACTCGATTTTGCCATTTACCTCGAAAGATTCCGAAGGGATGGAACCTTCGACGAGTAAGGGTTCCGGTTTCAAGACTCCTTTCACTCAGATCTCTGCCAAGGATCTAAAAGTCAATTTAAGGGCGTGTGGCCTGGATTATCCAGAATTGACTTACTAGGTTGCTAATATCGATAGGACACCAGTGCCCATGAGGCACATATAACGGAACAGGTACTAGATACCCTAGTTTTGGGTAGCTACCGGTGTTCTGTATACCGTGTCGGTGGAGACCAGCATGTCGAGATACGGTCGAGATCCTATCCCTTGTTTATTGCGGCAACCACATCGTGATAATTTATATGCATCATTTTCGTGTCGACCAATGTGACAGAGTGATGTGAGCCTCTAGTCCTATGTGTTTAAGTCGGATTTTAATTCGCGGGGATTGTGGAATCGTATGGACTGGGTGTTATATATACGTTGCTTACTGTCAGGGAGCTGAGGGGAGAAGGCGACAAAGAAACTTTGACCTCCATCAGTCCCTACTAGACGCCCTAGTACCATTAACCACAATTGCTCGGGTGGGAGGTAGCAAATCAGCACCTAGAGGATCCTACGGAAATGAAGTCCCATTTTTAATGTGGTTGTTCGGTCGACAAGAACCTAGTGTATTTATCTTAATGGGGAGATAAATATACGGTAAAGTGAGTCGAGCCGAAGGATAAATAAAATGGAATACCCGACGAGGTTTCCAAGTGGACTTTTATGATCATTATGTGGTGCGGTAAGATCACCTGTTTAACATTACCATACCACCCGAGGGGTCCCGTGGTCGGGATGTGACCTGAGCGATGATTGATTGCTGTTGCGAACCCTCTTATTTTTTTTATACTCATCCGTAGCTCCAAGATGGGGCATGTGGATAGCTACCTGTACTCTTGGAGAGTCGTGGCTAGACACTGGATTGCTGACTTCCATTACATCGGATTGTAGTAGTCACTCTATCTCAAGTTTGACAAACTATGTACCCTAGCCTGGGACACTCGATTTGAGATGGGTATGGCTTGTCATTTACGGAAAAATTGAATGTACTTGACGGGATTGTTCCGTGTTGTCACGATTGATGTCCGTGGCACATCGAGTTCGTGTGCTTCATCGCCAGAATTTCCTATGTGATAAGAATTATCATCCCAGCGTTCGGGGTGTACTGCTCAAAGCCCTTTGGAGGGCATACGTGTACATCTCTAGTACGTCGAATGACAAGCGGAGATAGGCACATAATCTGGTTTGAGTTTTTCAAGAGATGGCCAATAAATCTTGCAGATTAGAAACCGTTCGGATCAGATGCGAACCTATTAAGAAGTCATACAGACAAGGCGTAGGCCTTAAGAACTTCGAACTGATAATAGGTTTACACTGAGAGTCATACTCTGGGAGAGTGTTGGTAAGCATAGAAATTATAGTAGGCCAAATTCTTGATACTGCAGTGGCACGGAGGTATCGATCAAAATTGGTCTAGTGGCGATTAAGCTCGAATTATCGCAAGAGCTTAAATGGGGCTCTTGATGAATCCCGTAAGTCTGGCATGAGGAAGCATTGTCAATTTCCTCGACCGACGGAAGTTCGGTTGACGTTAAGCTCTACTATTTCGGGAAACCGATAAATGTATCAAAGTGGGATGCCCAAGAGCTTAGCCATAGTTGGACTGTGATACTATGATCGTTAGAGCACTAAGCGGGAACCTAGCATGAACCTGGGTTCACTTAGGGAAGAGGAGATCTTGTGAAGCGCAAACAACCCGCCCTGTTCAAGGATATTATTGTAATGGACAACTTGAACTGAATTCCAGGACGGAATTCTCTTAACGGGGGAGAATGTAACATCCGGCAAAAATCGATGTGATTCCGTACGTAATTAGTATATGTAATTAACGGTTTAAGTGCATATTTAAATTAATTGGATTAATTTAGCCATTAGAGAATAGCAAATTCCCCATAAGATGCATAGGGATGCACATGTTTAATGTTGAATCACGACGAAATCGCGTGCGAATAAACTTGTCCGGAACGGACGTTGGTGATTACTCGGTAAAAGTTAAATAAACAAAAAGGATCCCGGACACCCAGGATATAAAATAACGGGTATTTTCATAAAATATAATGTGTTTTGGAACTCCAAAACCATAAATGAAAACTCTAAATACAAATCTCCCGGTAACGAATAAAGTGCGCGTATCGCACCCGATACGCGAATAACTTATAATTTCACCCAACGAAAGCCTAACTAACCAACCAACACTTAAACTAGGCTATGTTTAAGGGTAGTTGAAGCTTAATTAAGTGTCTTAAATATCGTGAAATCAAAACAAAACCGAACCGAACCTCGCTCAAAATAATATATAATATAACATGTGAAAAAAAATGGTGGGACCCCAAATCCAAGCCTAAATCCGGCCACCTCATTCATCCATACCAAAATCTTATTTTTAGATTTGGATGAGTTGGAAGTATGGTTATAAGGATCTTGAGATGATTTGGTGTACTTGAAGATTTTATATAATATATGGTTGTCTTCATATTTCTATCACCAAAAATCCTTTCCTATTTCTTGTTCCTTGGCCGTAGATCCCCTACCCCCACCATAATTTTTATTTCCAAGTTTTAAGCATCAAATTGTTATATAATCAAACCTCAAATCAAACCTTTTTAGTGTGTTATCAAGCTTGGAGCTTAACCATTTGGAAGAACACACAAAAACCCCATCCAAATCAAGTGTTTTTATCTTCCCTAGCCTTGTGCTAGTTGTAAGTGTTCTTGATCTTGCTTTGGTTCTTGAAAGTTTATATTTTTATGTTTTTAAAGCAAGTTGTACATAGGGTTTGGAACATGGTTTTAAACAAAAGATATAATGGTTTTCTTTTAACAAAATGGATGTTTTAAAAAGAAAACATGGGTCGTGGGTTAGATGGTGATGATAAATTATTCTTGTAAGTTATAAAATACACACACACATGTTTAAATGATGATCCAAGGCATTGTTTATAAATGTGACTCAAACACACCTAAAAGTGGTTTTGATCTTCATAATATGATCATCTAAAACAAGAAATATGTTTGATCTTGTTAGAAGTTAAAAATACAAAAGTTACATATTATAAGATATGAACATAAAATCATCAAGTTGGAAAAAATGGACATAATACACACAAATACACCCATCATGGTTCTTAATAAGGTTATTATGGACTATAGATGGTGTTGGATCATAAAAATAAACTAACATGACAAAAATGATCCATTAAAGTCTACTAGTTTAGTAGAAAATTGTTATTCTTGAAAGATAGAATGGAAAAATGCAACTTTTATAAGTTAAAGGACTATTTTTGTAACTTTAAAAGTTGAGGGATTAAAGATGATATTTTTAGAAACTTATAACTATGGAAAGTTTAGTGTCAAAAGTGTAAAATGATAACTTTCCAAGGTAGATTTGATAAATACTAGCAAATATACATATGTGTCTTGTATAAAACTGTATTTTTATAAAATGGAGTTTTATAAAAATATAGATTTTCTAACATATAGAGATATATAAAAACAAAGGTTTTTATAAAAATGTTAGACAAATTAAAAACTTGGAAGAACTTATATAAAAATGAACACTTTTATATAAATGGGAATATAAAAGTGTTGGAGCATTTTTATGCATAAGTTGCCAAGTCTTGTGTTAATAGCATAAAGGTATTTGTAAAACTTCCAAGTAATATGTGTAGGAAATTAAAGAAGTGAATAACTTTCCTAGAATACACATATTGGGAAACTTGGGAAAAATTAACTATATGTATATATATAAGTTAAGTAATCGGACTTGGACGTGTTAACGAACTAAGACGTAAAAACGGACGGACGAGAAAAGTATCATTACGTCAAGATGAGTATTGGGTGAAAAATACATAACACTTTCCTAAGTGTTGGAAAATATTCGTGGGAGAAAAGTAACGTAAATAATCTAACGATTGAACGTTAAACAAGTGTATGGGCATAACAAGGAAAATATATATATATATTCGACTCGACGAAATCTTAGTATATTTATTTAATGGGAAAGTAAATATACGGGGAGGTAAGTCGAGTCGAGTGCAGAAAACAATATATATATATATATAAATATATCGAATCGACGAGATCCTAGTGTGTTTACTTAATGGGAAAGTAAATATACGGTATGGTGAGTCGAGTCGAGCGTAGAAAAACACATTATTGAACGACAAGACCTTAGTATATTTATTTGAATGGGAAAATAAATATACGGTAAAGTGAGTCGTGTCGAGCGGTAAAGATATTATATCGAACGACGAGATCTTAAGTATAATTATTTAATGGGAAAATAATTATACGTTAAGTGAAGTTGAGACGAGAATAATCTTATACAAGTTAATTAATATTCATGAAAGTATAAATGTAACTTGTAACAAGGGTAATCCATCACCAACGGACCTTGGACATATGTTTAATTAAACGGGGAATTATACGTAAATGGTGGTGTTGGGAGTTGGGTGTACAACTTGCCAGAAAAACACACGCTATAGACTTAGTGACTTACACGCACTAGGACGTTCGTAGGTGCTTGACCACGGACTTGCTATTCTCTGCTATTTGATTGCACGCTATACTTCAGGTGAGTTTCACGGCCCCATTTTACTGTTTTAATTGGGGGAAAGATATGTTTTGTCAAATGTTGTCACATGTTGAAATGGTTTTCAAAGATTAAAATGTGATAAGTGGTGTGATGAGTACTTGAGCAGTGATCGCCACTCGGGGTTGAGTCCTCTCTTCTGTAACCATTAATTCAGGTAAATGAAACCGAAGGAATATTTGGATAGTACTATCGGTGCCTGACGAGGCCCACCCTTAATCGATAGCGTCGATTATGCATCGGCGTATGCCAGGGGTGCACGTATTCTGAAATTAAGTCGTTGGGTTCCGAGAAACGACTTGGAGCGGGGCATTATTATTAGTCTTGGTTTGGTTATGGGGCTCAAGGGATTGCTCATCATTTGTAGGAGCTAGCTACTCCTTACAAAGGCCACAAGTTATGAAATGTCGAATCGGCAAGATCCTAGTATATTTATTTCAATGGGAAAATAAATATATGGTAAAGTGAGCCGAGTCGAGGGTTGTAAAATGAAATGTCGAATCGGCAAGATCCTAGTATATTTATTTCAATGGGAAAATAAATATATGGTAAAGTGAGCCGAGTCGAGGATTGTAAAATGTAATGTCGAATCGGCAAGATCCTAGTATATTTATTTCAATGGGAAAATAAATATATGGTAAAGTGAGCCGAGTCGAGGGTTGAAAATGAAATATCGATCGACAAGATCCTAGTATAATTAATTAATGGGAAATTAATTATACGGTAAAGTGAGTCGAGTCGATGGTTGTGAAAATGTTGTTATTACGAAACAAAACCTGTGAACTCACCAATATTTTATATATTGACGTCTTTTTAAACATATCTTTCAGGTAACTAAGTACTGAATAGATATGGGCTAGTGCGGTGGAATTCGGGATGTCGGATACTTGTCGGGGTTTCATCAATTGTTACCAAAGGGCCGGAACAAACGAAAATACCCCACATTGAAACTTAATGTTCGACGTTTTATGTAATATTGAGAATGTGATTCTCTGTTCCGACATCTTAATAAATTGATTCTTTTCTAATTAAATATAGTTTGTGTTAATCTTGACTTTGATATACTTTCGAGCGTTGCGCCACGTGTTTCCGCCATTGGCGTGGTGTGACATAACTATAGGCGAGTAGGGCCTATCACACATGTAACTATAGGCGAGTAGGGCTATCACACATCAAGACTGATGTGGTATAGGCCGTAAATGCCTAAAGCCACTCCGTACTCGCTTGAAGTGTCCCAAACGCCCCGAAACGCGTATCAACATCTCCAAACACCCCGTGACACGTCCAATCAACATATATACTAGCCTAGGGACATCATGCACTTACAGACTCCCCCTTGGACTAGGCTAGTATACGTACAAAAATTACATAAGACATCGTTTATAGAAACTACTAGCAACTTTACAGACTCAAAATTCAAAACATACATAGCAAACATAACATAAACAAAACATGCAGCATCTTCAGTCTTCATCAAATCGACATTGTCTCGATCCTGGAAAGTCTTGACCAGTCGCATCCCGCATGAACTTTGTTGGCGTGACAGAAACGAATCACCCGTTGAAACTTCAATGCTTGATCGGCTTCGGCCTTCAGATGTTGTATTGGATATAAGAACAATGTCTCCACGTCTTTCTCCGAGCAGTTAATCAGCCACATTGGATCCCATATTCTAATCTTCCTGCACGGTTTTGGCGAGTTGCTCAAGACTATTACGGCTTCTGTTGTCTCTGCGTCATAGTTCCAGTAATACAACTTAGAAGCGAAGTCTTGCTCAATCGGAACTAATGGAATCATCGACGCGGTTTCGGGTGGTTTGATGATGTGCTTCCAAATAGGATTCTTTGTGATGGGATGAATCTTGTTTGTCACAACGGATTTTGGGTACTGTGGTTGGAACTGGTCCCATCCATCAACACTTTCTCTTCTCATAATGTTGTAGAACCCTTGAAGCTCATAGCGAGACTCATGATACAATGGAGGCTGCAATCTAACCAAATCACGTATAGGCCAGAAGGGCAGACTGAGGACTTTCGTGTACGGTTGAAAGTAGAGAAGGCCATCCTGCCACTTTACTCCCAACATCTTAGCATGCTTAATGTAAGCCCAGCTGATCACGCTTCCTGACATCTTTACCAACTATTTCTTGAATATAGAAGCCTGTACAGGTTCCTTTTTCTTCTCAGACTCGCCTCCAGATGGAAACCACTCAGGATACTTTTGTCTGATCTTGTCATGTCGTTCTTTCACTTTGTCTGGGACAGGTGTAGGATCAGACTTTAGCTTTTCTTCAGACTGTTTAAGCATCTCCTCAGAGATCTTAGGTATCTCGCTGCTCGACTCATCAACCACATACTCAGGTGTAGTGATATTGGTTCCATCTTCCATCTCCACTTCATGATTGTCTGGATGCAGTTCTGGAGCGAAGTGGCCAGCACTGGAAGATTCTCCAGGTGCGAAGCCAAAAATCTTTTCCAGGTCCTCAGGTGTAACCTCAGGAGGTATTTCACCTTCTTCCAGATCATAATCAGAGGACACAGGAGGAACATACAGGTTGCCATCATCATCATAGTCGAAATAACTGTTTAGAGGCTCGACATTTTCAACAGGAACTATAGCTCGCTTCAGTTTGTCTTTGAGTTCCTGAATCTTGCTCTTCCTTTGATCAGACTCCCCATGAGCAGAAGAACCTGCTGCGGGATCCTTGCCTGATTTGTCGTGACTCTTCTTTGTTCGCTGAGCTCCAGATCCAGTTGATGATCCGCCACCACCTGTGGCTCCAGGATCACCACCACCACCCTTTCCAGCATCATCATCACCATCTGATTCATCATCATCGTCATCCTCATCATCATCTTCTTCATCATCATTATCCTCATCATCATCATCACCAGCACTAGCCTCTGAACTAGGACCACCGGTGAGTCTAGGTTGAGTTCCAATCAACTCGATTATCCTAGCCCTCAGCTCGGCATTTTCTTTTTCAGCCTTCGTGATTCTTCGCTCATTGTTCACATTGATTAAGCGAAGTTCGCTATTTGAGGCCTCTACACCTGCAAGTCTCTCCAAAGTACTTTGGTTCGACCGTATTAGCTGCTGATGAGATTCCATCATTAGCCTATTCGACTCTATGACCTGCTGGTTCGATAATGTGAGCGCATCTACAGTCGTTCTCAACTCTGTGTTAGACTGGATAGATTCTTCGATCAGCTCAAGCATTGCGTTATCATTTTCTTCTATGCTTGCATTCTTCGTTCGCAATTCTGCTATATCACGTGCTTGCGCAGCTACTATGGCAGTTAGCTCGCTAACTTTTCTTTGAAGCTGTTCATTTGTAGCAGAAGCAGACGAAGAGGTCTGATCGGTTAACCCGGAAGCTGTGGGTCGTACTTTCTGTCTTATGCTTCGGATCCTGTCACCAATGGTATTCGGAACAATCTGAGAGCTTGTCGCTGCCTCGGTAACTGAGACTGGCTCAGTGAAGATTACCGAAGCAGGCATTGACATGGTGACACTGGCAGGCATCGCTGCGCTAACTGAAATAGGACCCGAAGATGTCATTGCTGCTGTTGTTGTTGCTGTTGTTGTTGTTGCTGTTGTTGTAGTTGCTGTTGTTATAGTTGTTGTTGTTGCCGCTTGAGAGGATTGAGTGACTGGATCCCCAAAAGCTTCAGGAAGGGTGAATTGTCTTCTTCTTGTGGTTTTCACCGCTTGAGGTTTAACAGACATCGTCTTCTTACCTCGAACCCTGTCCTTCTTGGCAGTTGTCTTTTGTCTCTTTGCAGGAGGCGAAGAGGCAAGCTCTGCATCGATATCTGCAACAAGATCACCACTACCTGGAGAGAAAGTGGGATCTCTTGCAAGGTCTCTCGCCTCGGCTGTGAGAGCTCTATCCTCTTCTAAAGAAAGTACATCGGGTGAGTCATCTTCTGTAGCTTCAGAGTCGTCATCTGCATCAGTTATGTCAACTGGTGCGTCTTCATCAATATGTGCCTTACCTCTATCAGACTGAGAGGTATCGGGTTCTTGTGCAGCTCCCGAATGTTCAGAGAAACCTATAACTTTCGGATCAAACTCCTCATCATCACCTTCAGCAGTGTCAGAAATCCTGCCTGGGGCGTTTTCTCCCAACTCATCTGTGTTACGCCCTATATTGTCCCCTTCTTTAAACACTAACCTGTGGATACGAAGGTCATCCTCCGAATCACTATCTTCGTGTCTCCACCTGTTGCCTAGTGGTGACGCATAGTCTTCTCTCTTCAAGTGCCCATATAGTCGTCTATTCGGAGGATATTCAGACTTCGGTCACCCCTTGTAACTTCTCATCCTATTCATTTCAGCCTGAGTAATATCATCAGTCCTTATGTACTCAGCAGGATGCTTCATCAAGTCAGGTACTTGATTATCAATGATCAACTGTAAGAATCGGTGATAGACAATGAAAGATTTCTTTGTCGGCGGCAATAATATGATCTCCTTTAAGTGGTGCAGAATCATCTTGGAGAAGTTAAATGGCTTGTTGAGAGTCAGAGCGACAATCCCAGAGGCCAATGTATCCCTTATCGCATCAAAAGCACCTTTTCTCGGACCAAGGCACTTCAAGACCACATGAGTAAGATATTTAAACTCCGGCGGAAGTAATCCTTTCATCAGCATCGTCTGTTTGTCGACTTTACCCAGATACTTCATCCTAAGAAAGCCGCCACGTATCAGAATAGCGTCAAACACTATAGGATCAGCATCAGAATCTCCAAACTGTAGCACTTCTCGAATTATCTGTTCGGTGATAATAACATCTTTTCCTTGAACCGAACTAGTAATCACGATCGGATCAGCCTTGGGATCAACCTTGGCGTTTCGATAGAATTCTAGCAAGATATCCTTGTAAGCAGCGTGCTGCTTGGATATCGCATAGTGAATTCTTGATCGTTTTAAGAAGTCGATGACGCCTTGAAAAACTTTGCCTTTATCCAACGTAATCGGTCCGAGAAAAGCACAACAGTTGTGCTTTGGCGAAGTCTTCCAATTTTCCATCCTGTACACCAAAACGCGTAATAAGCATCATATGTTGATCATATATTCATAAGCAAGACATAAACGGACTAAAACGGACAAAAAACGGACAAGACTTTGACAAATTTTGGTCAGCAGCTTGTTTCAGGCGATTACATGTGGTAATCGCCCTTAACCAGTGGTGAGTAGGGTAATTTTAGGGTAACTATACACGAGTAGAAACAATTTTGGGCGATTAGAACACAAATCATATAGTTATAAGCGAGTGACTCCTAATCGCTATACTGTTCATGCGATTAGGAGTCCACCTCAGCCAATCGCCATCAGGTTCACACGAGCAGGGACTGGTATACACGATTACGACACGACTACCCTACTCGCTACTAACTTCACGCGAATAGGGAGTCAATATGTCCTACTCGCTACACATGTCATGCGAGTAGGGTTCTACTCGCATTGACAGTGTTCATCTTAAAAAAAATTGCCAAATCTTGTCGTGTCTTGTATCGAGTCCGGATATTGTCACAATGAAGTCTAACATCACCCAACAACAAAACCCCTATGAAATATTACTCATACAAAACAGAATCAAGGGATAATTGAAAGATTTGAAAATTAGGGTTCATAAGTTCAAAATTGGGGCTTTTGATTTCTTGATGTTATGGGTCAAAATTCTTGAACTAACAGACCCTATAGGTGCCGATAATCAAACCCTAACCAAGATTTATCATTATTGAACTCATTAAAGATGGAAATCAATCAAGAGACTAGCCTTAGGGTTTCGGACCTTTACACACTGATTTAGACAATCAAGACATAATGTTATGGTCTATAAATTATAGGATATCTTACCTTTGAGGTGTAGAACACTGTTCTATGATCAACAATAATCGGACAACAGGTTTTGTTAAGGGGCGATTAGAGGGAAAAAGGAAAGTCACACAGTGGAATACGGGTTTGAAATAATGAAAGAAAACGGTAAAGTGTGGAATATATATCACCTGCTATTCGCCTGACTTTAAGCACGAGTATGGTTCTACTCGCTTAAAGACACTCAAAAATCCTCCTATTCGCTATACAGACACACGATTGGGTTCAAAAATGGGTTATAGGGCAATACCGGGCCTACTCGCATATAGGTTTAAGCGATTAGAAGGTAATCGCTTATGCTAACAACACGAGTAGATGTACTCGTCTAAGACTAGGGGCGATTAGAACTCTAAATGCCTAAAGCTTTCACACAAATTACCAATTTGCCCCTGCAGCACCATTTCTCGCATTTTTGACCCGTTAAGGTTCAAAACATGCGTTTTTCATCACGTTTTAACACACGACACAGATAACGACTCATGACTTTGAAAAACTTTCATTTTTGACCCTTGTACTTGATAAAACATACGGTTTTGACCCGGCAAAAACACAAGTTTCCAATTAGTTTTCCTTTTTATTTTTTTTCGGCGTTTTATTCTTGAAGAAGTAAGATTACAATGGATTAGGATTCCAACATCGGCAATCAAGAATGATTAAATAAGCTAAACTAAGCGTAAATAAAATAAAACGGGAGATCAACTAACTGTACACTAACATATTTTTGCGAGTTTCAGCGGTTAGGGAATCATATCAGTGTACGAACATCACTAGAACCCTTATATTTTCAGTTTTCGCTTAAATTACCAATAAGCATCCTACAACAACTATCGATATTGTTGTCCACCTAAACTCAAAATCAAGATTTATCGCTAGGCACTTTAGATACGTTTAAGGTAATATTAAGGCTGAGATACAAGGTGTTCCCCGCCACGCGACACATTCCCGTATCAAGTCATGCACAAAGCTTCCTCGTAACCGGTGAGTAAGCTGTTGTCATCCGTATTTTACAAGGAGTGGACTCAGTGGTGATCAGGTCTGCAGAAACGCTGCAACAGAGAGACCAGTGAGATCCAAACCAGGGTTCAAGTCAAATACCGTATATTTGATTTTTCACGGTACGATGCTTTAGGTATATGATTTGATACCTTAGAGCGAATTCTCATTGAGAATAGGGTTTTGGCATATATGAATCTTTTTGCTCTTTTAGGATTCCCGGACGTCTCCTGATCAGAATTTATTCTATTTTTTTGTTTTTGTTTTTTTCTTTTTCAGGAAATGACATAGGGGTGTCTCAGTCGTAGGCTGCGACCCCAACGTACGTCACGTGTGCCACTCCTATTTATTCTGAGAGACGTCCAGTTCACCCCGGATGTACCAACCTCTTAAAGACCATGAAACCTCGGATTTTGGCATGCTATCAAACGAGATTTTGGTACCAAGACCATATGCCAACGCACGTTGATCCACACATGATTCAGATGATTTAGGTTTATATCACCGTGCCGAACTTGGAAATGATTTTGAGCCTACCGACACATCATTGTAGAGGCTACCTATCAGTTCCAATATTTTTAAGATGATAAGGGTCCAGACAGTCCGACTGATTGGTTAATATCATCTTCCCTTTTTCACCAAAGAAACTCATTTTTGCATATTTCAATTTTTTTTTTTGATTTTGGGATTTTCTCATTTTTTTTTTATTTTTGCATTTTCTGAATGTTTTTGTATTTTTCTGAAATTTTCTCCCCCTAAAAATCTAAAAAATTGCGAAAAGACAAAATTTTTGGATTTTTCTGATTTTTGAAAGAAAAATATTTACAAAAACGATTACCGATGAGGATCTAATCCTGCTTAACTTTAATGCCGTTTAAGATTAACAAGTACTCAAAACGAGGACCGTCAAAAGCTTTGGTGAATAAATCGGCAAGTTGGTAGTCTGTGTGGATTTTAACCATATCGATAAGTTTCTTTTCATAGCAATCGCGTATGAAATGATACTTAACCAAGATATGTTTCGCCTTGGAATGGTTAACTGAGTCTTTAGCAAGAGCTATAGCGGACTCATTATCACAGTGAATGGGAGTATTAAGAAATTTCAAACCGTAGTCTCTCATTTGTTGCTGTATCCAAAGAACCTGGGAGCAGCAGCTCGATGCTGCTACATATTCCGACTCGCAGGTGGATAAGGCGACTGAGGCTTGCTTCTTGCACTGCCACGAGACTAGTCTTGGTCCCAAAAACTGGCATCCAGCCGATGTGGATTTTAAGTCTGTCTTGCATCCGCCATAGTCAGCATCACTAAATGGGATGAGGTCAAACTTATCGTCATTAGGGTACCAAAGACCTTTGGTCGGACAACCCTTTAGATAACGTAAGATCCTCTTCACAGCAACCAGGTGGGACTGTTTCGGCCTTGACTGGTATCTTGATAGTAAGCATGTCGCGAACATTATATCAGGTCTTGATGCAGTGAGGTACTTGAGTGAGCCTATCATAGCTCGATAGAGAAAAGGATCAACGGTTTGTCCTTTCTCGTCAGGCCCAATCCCGTGATTGGTCTGAATCGGTGTGCCTACTAGAGTAGAGTCTTCCATCTGGAACCGGCTCAAGATGTCAGCAACGTATTTTGTCTGGTGGATGAAGATCCCCGACTCTTGTTGTTCTACTTGTAGACCGAGGAAGAATTGCATCTCCCCCATCGAGCTCATCTCAAATTTGTCCTGCATAAGCTTTTTGAATTCCCTGCACATGACATCATTAGTAGACCCAAAAATAATATCATCAACATAAACCTGTACCAGAAGACGATCACCACCCTTTTCCTTGGTGAATAAGGTGCAATCCACGAGTCCACGTTTGAACCCGTTGGATATAAGATAGTTGCTAAGCATTTGGTACCATTCACGCGGTGCCTGATGGAGTCCGTACAACGCTTTGTTCAATTTGTAGACTTTTTCGCGATGTAGCGGATCCTCAAAGCCCGGTGGCTGAGCAACATACACCTCTTCCTTCACGACACCATACAGAAAAGCACTTTTCACGTCCATTTGATACACCTTAAACCGTTTGTACGAAGCATAAGCTAAGAACATCCGGATAGCTTCAAGGCGCGCAACTGGAGCGTATACTTCGTTGTAATCTATTCCTTCGATTTGACGGAAGCCGAGGACAACTAATCGAGCCTTGTTTCTTATAATCACCCCGCGGTCATCCCGTTTACACTTGTAGACCCACTTTGTTCCAATCTTTTTCGAGCCTGGAGGTAAGTCAACTAAGTCCCACACTCCTAGCTTTTGGAACTGCTGAAGTTCGGCTTGCATTGCTTCAATCCATGGTTCTTCCCTCAGTGCCTCTTGCACAGTTCTTGGTTCAGTTTGAGAAACATACAAGGCGAAGGAGCAATCGTTCTGATGACCTGCTTTTCTGATTTCCGAGTAGAGTGCCAGAGTACCTGTATTGTCACTTGGACTAGCATTTCTGAGCTGACTGCGCGTCATGACTCTGCTAGTCGGATTACCAATCACATTTTGCATCGGATGAGTGTCGTGAATCCGAGATTCCGGATGTGCCGGCACTGGATCATCCGAATGCAGATTAAGGTTCTCCAAACCTTGAGATAGATTTGTCTCAGCTGCGCTTGAACTAGAGGGAGCAGCGGGTTGCATATTAAAACCGGAGAGATCGATCCGAAGACCTATCCCTGGAGCTGCTGAAGAAGAAGGACCAGCTTGATTGTTTCCTGTCGGATTAACTAGAGCTGTAGTGGTAGATTCACCATTTCTGGCTTGTTCCTCAGTGAGAGTTTCATGAGACTCTGCAAAATCGTCATCGGAAGATGAAGATTCGAGAACCTCTGCTGACGCTTCCTGAAAAACTTCCTCAACTTTTGCTGTTGCGGTTTTATCAGGGGGACCTGTGGATGCAGAGGCATCAGATGGAGCAGGCGCAGGTGCATTAACCACGATCGGACGCATTAGCGGAGAGCTAGCTGCGTTTTCACATTCGTAATACATTTGCGCTACAGCATCATCCACCAAATTCTCCACGTTGAAGGAATCAAATAGACTCTTATAGTCGAACAACCAATCAGGTCCAACACCAGGTGCATTGGCAGTATAACGCTGAACATCGACATTAAGCCACTCTTCAACGTTGTTGGTTCTTTTGTTGTACACTCTTTTGTTGGGAGTGCTGTAACCAACAAAAAAACCTTCTTCTGCCTTTGCACCAAACTTCCCATCGGGATGTATCATGGTGCATGGAGCTCCGAAAGGTTCCAGAAACTCTAAGTTCGGTTTCCTTCGGTTCAGAAGCTCGTAAGAGGTTTTCCCAAGCTTCTTTACCGTTAGAACCCTATTCAGAGTATAACACGCGCAGTGAACTGCCTCGTTCTAGAAGATCACAGGCAAGTTCGAGTCTGCGAGCATAGTTCTGGCTGCCTCAATAAGAGTCCGATTCTTTCTTTCTGCAACCCCGTTTTGCTGAGGAGTGTATGGCGCTGTGAATTCATGATGAATGCCCTTTTCTGCACATAATGCCTCCATAGCGTGATTCTTGAACTCTGTTCCGTTATCGCTTCTGATCCTACGGATCTTTAGCTGATATATATTTTCCAGTTTAGTAAACAGATTCTTCAAGTAATCAAAAGTTTCACTCTTGTGCTTCATGCACACAACCCAAGAAAACCTAGAATAATCATCCGTAACCACTAAGCAGTATGAGTCACCGTTCTTGCTCTTCCGATTGACTGGGCCAAACAGGTCCATGTGCAGTCGTTCGAGTGGTAGACTAACTGAGTTTGTCTTCTTAGGCTTGTGAGACTTTCTTTTCTGCTTCCCTTTCTTACATGAGACACAGACGTCGTTTAAATGAAAATTCTTAACAGAAACACCTTCCACCAGTTGATTCTGGACCAGATGGTTCATTTTCCTCAAGTGAATGTGCCCCATTCGTCTGTGCCACATTATCGATTCCTTCTATGTCGCCTTTGACAGAAAACAAGTGACCTGACCTTTCGCTGTCATTGCTCGGCTCATGTCCAGGACGTATAAGTTGTTGACCCTGGGAGCTGAGATCATGACCCACTCTTTCGGTATTTTGAATCCAGGCTTCAGAATGAAACATGCGTTGTCATCAAAGAACACAGTGAACTTCTTGTCACATATCTGCGAAACGCTCAGCAAGTTGTGGTCTATCTGTTTGACAAAGCTTATCCTTTCAAAGCTTACAATACCGTTGCTCATACTTCCTTCTTTAGTAATATAACCCCCTTTATTACCAGCAAAGGCAACATACCCCCCGTTGATATTCTTTATGTCAAAAAGCAAGGATAAATCGCCTGTCATGTGCCCTGAAGCTCCACTATCAACAATCCATAGGCTGCTGATAAGGCCCTGTGGAACTCCCTGCACAAACATTCAAAGTTCAGTGGTTAAGGGGGACCCAAGCCTTCACGGTCTTGGGTCTACCATCTTCATCTAACATCGGAAAGTCAACCCATCTTCCATTTAGTGTTGGCGTTGTTTCCGATGGTACAGCAGTGCTTTCTCCAGCAGATGATTCTCCTTCTTTGCTTGGTGAGTTGGGTCTCCAAATCTGTTCAGGTTTCTTTGGCTTGGGCTTCTTCTTCGCCTGTGGGCTAGAAGGTCCAGCCTTGGATTCCTTTGGAGGAACAGATTTTGGATCCACTTCAGAATTAACTGTACGTGGAGCAGCTTTGGGGTTGCCCTGCGGTTTAGCTGCAGCCTTTGCTGGTGGCTTAGGCGCTGCTTCAACCTTTGGAGGAACAGTGCTCCCCCTCAGCTGTGGACCCCTGCCATCAACTGGCTTTTGGTTCATAGCAATCTTGTTGTGGTTATCATAAACGACCTGCTTTCCCTTTTGTTTCTCTGAGAGTTTAGGGGAAACAGGTTGCTTGGATTTGCTAGAACTGGGAGAATCATCCACCTTGATCCTTTCTCGTCTCAATTCAGGGCACGCAGCAACTAAATGCCCACGTTCCCCGCACTTGTGACAGGATCTATATTCTTCAAATCTAGGAGATTCGGGTTTGGTCTCCTTTTTGTTCCTTTTGTTAGATGGGCCGGCAAATGAGTTTTTGTGTTTTAGATCCTCAAGACATCTTCTTTGCTGATCGACTTGAGGATCGTCGTTTCTTTCAGTGCCGCTCGATCTAATGAACTCAATTACATGCTTCTTCGGACTTTTTCTTTGAGCTTGATTTTGAGGATTAACGGTGTTCGACTTTTGATTTTTCTTGTTATTTTCATTGGGCTGATTACCATGATCCTTTCTACCCTTACCCTTACCCTTCTTTTTATTCCAGGTTTCCTTTTCTACGGTAATGACAGATTCTTGCCAAATTTTGGCAATAAGACCAGGGGCGATACATCTGAGAGGGACTTTCTCATCAGCATGCACCCTTTCAGATCCTTTTAATTTATAAAACACCTTAATCCTCCTACCATCCTCGGTTTGCACTTTCGGTTCCAGTTCACTCAAGGTTTCAATGGTAATGATATGATTCTCAAGAGGAACATCTTTAGTTTTGACCGGTGCATACCTAGGAGGTTCATCGAGCTCATCATCCGAAGTGTCAGTGTCATATACACTGATATCATCAGCTTTCTCACACAGATTGACAGCTTTAGCAGGAGTAGCAGCCTTAGTGACCTCAGCAGGTTTAGCTGCTTCAGTAACCTTGGCCGCCTCTGCAGCTTTTGCTGCCTCAGCTGCCACGTCCACTAGTTCCTCCTTCGGCAAGACATCAAAATTATGATTTTCGAATCTCACCGGAGGTGGACATTGAGAGTATTTGGGACTGGTGGAGAAGCCTTCCTTGTCAGAGTGTTCTACTATGTGATCAAGGACATACTTGCAGTTTAAATAACTCTCATGCTTCTTCCTGATCTTTTCATAGTCACAGTTAACAATGGTCAATTGTTTCTTAGTGTCTTCGACCTCATTGATGTAATTATTTATAGCAATTTGTTTGTTAGCCAAGGTTTTTGACAGTTCAGAAACGTCCTTTTTATAATTTTCAATTGTACTAAGAAAATTTTTCTCCTTTTGTCTCAAGGAATCAATTGACCTTTGCAACGGACCAACATCAGCTTTTAAATTCAGATTTTCTTCAGTTAATTCTTTAATCCTGAATTTTAACTGATTACACTCTACACAATATAATTTAGAATCAGAAGAAGAACTTACCTTGTTCGACGATTCAGTAATGGCCATCAATGCATAATGAGCTGCTGTCTTCTGAGCTCCAAAGAATTCGCCGAAGTTCTTCTCTGTGCAGTCAGCATCCACAAGAAACGATCTTTTACCGATCAATGCATCTGCTTCAGCTAACAGATCCTCCAAATCCTCTCCCCTATCAGAATCGCACTCCGAGTCACAGTCAGACGCCTCGGTTTCAGAAGTGATGATGTCAGACTGACTCGAAGTTTCTTCAACTTCGGCTGGTGCTTCAGACGCTTGTTGAGCAAAACAGGTTGCACCACCTTGAGGAGCTTCTTCTCCGATGATCAGATGGTTCCAGTTATAGCCTTCATCAGCTTGAATAACCATGGCTTGACCTTGATTGTTGTTTGCAGGCGGCCTCTGGTTCTGATTCTGGTTGTTGACTGGGACAATAGCACGCTCAGTATTAGGTTGAGCCTGAGCTTGCTGTCTCTGATTCTGATTAGCTCTGTTGTTGTTGAAGGGATTCTGATGTCCTTGCTGCTTAGGTCGGTCACATTCCCTTGCAAAATGCCCTTTTGTGCCACAGTTGTAGCATGTGACCTTTGTTTTGTCGAACCCAAACTTGGTGTTGTTATTGATCAAGACATCTCTCCTTCCCGTCCTGTCCATGTATTCCTTTGCCCTTCTCACCACGCTTGCGAAGTGCCATTGTATGTCTATCAGATCCATGTCGTCCTTATCAATCTGCGAGTAATCCTCCTGTGTAAGATGAGGATTCCCGATTTGTCCAGCAACCGGTCCACTATAGGAGTTTACCAAGGTCGACAGTAGAGCCATATGTTCTTGAGCTAGCTCTACAGTCACCTTTTCTAAACCCGCGGTGTTCAGCTGCTCTGGGACTGTATTGGTCCGATAGCCACCTTGATTAGAAGTAGAAGCACCTCCATATCCACCATAACTTGTAGTTGGAGCCCCGCCAAAACCTGAAGAAGAAGGTCCACTAAAGTTTGCAGTTGCCTGCGCTGGTGCTGCAAGATGAGAAAACGGGTTAACACCAAACTGGTTAGTATTAAAATTCAAAGGATACGGATTTGGTCCAAAAGGATATGTAGGAGGAGGAACATCAGCTGGGGGACCATAATTGTCGAAAGCATAAACTGGGTCCGGGTTAACCACAAAAGCAGTTTGTGGTTTGGTTCCACCCACACTGGTGTCCTAAAGAAGATTCCCATAATAGATGCTGGGATTCTGTGGAATGAGTGCCTTGTTTGCTCTCCTGATTTCCTCTATCTCCTTGTTCTCCAGCTCGGTAATGAACTCGTTGATGGAGAGAGTCTGATATGCATTGCTTGACTTTAGAATATCCAACCATTGATGCCAGTGAGGAGGTAGCGCCTCAGCAAATCTTTCTACAAGGTCCGCAGATGAATATAAGACCCCGTACTGATACATTTCAGACATCAGATGGTAGTATCTAGCAGTCAAGTCCCTCAGAGATTCGTTCCCAATAGCATTGAAGTTCTCTAACTCCTTCTTGAGTTGATCCATTTTAACCTTTCGCGTCTTCAGATTACCCTCATTTCGCTCAGCCAGTGCTAACCAAAGCATCTGTGATATTGTGCACTGAGCGAATTGATGAAGGATATCCGTGGGAAGAGCTTGCTTCAATGCCGCCATCGCCTTCTTCTCATAATTATACTTCTTCCTCTGATCTTCATTTATGTCTTCAATTGAGATCGGAGTTGTGGAGTTCTCAACCATAGGCCTACTATACCCAGTCTCTATCGCTGACCATACGAGACCATCAATACCCTCAACATAAGTTTGAAATCTGCCTTTCCAACCATGGTAGTCTGACATGTATTGCAATTTCGGCGCCCTATTCGAACTACCCGTCTCTAATTCACTCATGAGAACGGAAGACAGATGATTCGTCTGTGAGTTTGCAGCAGCCGCGAGTGCCCAAGGATTCGCGTTCATCGCTTGTTGTTGAGCCGCTAGCGCCCACGGATTGATTCCGGCAACATTCGCTTGCATCTGCGCTTGTTGCATCCGTTGCGCGTTTCGCTCGGCTGAGTATTGCCAAGGGTTTGTAGGTACGTTCGCTTGATTGTTCAATTGTTGGTTATTATGTTGCCTTGGTTGGTTTAGATGACCCCACGGGTTTGCCATATGTTAATATTTGTCAAAAGTCCGATACTTAGTCAAATTTTCAGTTTCAGGTCCTTTTAGGCGAATAGGAACTCTATATGTGTGATTATAGGCGATTAGGGTGTAAATGCTAGTGTATGGAGACCTTTCACGCGAGTAGGAGCTATACCACACCTAATTTAGGCGAGTAGGCCTCTACTCGCTAGATGTAAGGGCGATTAGAGGTTAAATGTGTCAAGGGAACTTGTAATCGCCTAAGTGATAGGCGATTAGGGTTATGATGTGTGATAGGAAGTGTATTCGCTTAAGTTATAGGCGAATACAGTCCTATTTGCTTAAACCAACTTGTACTCGCCTAAATATAGGCAATTAGGGTTTCCTAAATGCTAGAATGTCTGCGTAATCGCTAGATCTGATCTGTAACCCCACTTTTGCTCAAAAACAGCCGTTTTTGCCTCAAAATCTTATCTACAACAATGTGTTTATACCCCAAATGATTGGAAAAGTTTCCAAAACACTTTTAGAACAAAACCTAATAAAAAACACACGTTTTAATCCATAAACATACACCAAGAATTTGAAAATAAGGGTTTTTTTTATCAAAAACTCAAAGTTTCAAACTTCAAAACAGGTTTTTGCTTAAAAATCACAACTTTCCCATAAAAACCTACCTGTTTTTGCTCGTTTTTGCTATCAAAACACTCGTGATAAGAGCCTCGGCTCTGATACCACTTGTAGGATCGACTAACGTGTCACCCGACAATCACGAGCTTGATATTTAGAGTGCGGAATCCTCTAAATATGTTTTAATAACAGAAACAAAGATGAAACAATGATAAACGAGTAATCACAACACACACACGGGTCAAAAGATTATAGATTAATCACTAAAACAGAGCTCGAGTGTTTACAGAGATCAAATCAGACCTTACAGACCATGGGAGGGTGTTTGGAGAGTGTGTGAGGCAAGAACTAATGATTAGGGCAATGATTGGGACTATTTATACCTCCCATACTCGTACAGACCACTTTAGGCGAGTAGGAAGCTATCACACATGAACAACTAGCGAGTAGGGCCTATCACACTAGTATATTCAGGCGAGTAGGGCCTATCACACATGTAACTATAGGCGAGTAGGGCCTATCACACATGTAACTATAGGCGAGTAGGGCTATCACACATCAAGACTGATGTGGTATAGGCCGTAAATGCCTAAAGCCACTCCGTACTCGCTTGAAGTGTCCCAAACGCCCCGAAACGCGTATCAACATCTCCAAACACCCCGTGACACGTCCAATCAACATATATACTAGCCTAGGGACATCATGCACTTACATATCTCGGTAGCAATATCATCTTTTGGACATCGGCATGACAAAAGTCAGTTTCTCGGTCCTCTGCCGAAGCTGAATACAAAGAACTTGCAAATGCCGCCGCCGGTGTCACCCACTCTCTACTCTAACAATACTGGAGCAACGTATAACTCGCGTAGGAAACATGTTGCGTTAGATTATCATTTTGTTCGTGAGAAGGTCGCGGGCGCTACTCAAAAAGTTCTCAACATCAATTAAACTGACCAACTGGCGGATCCTCATACTAAACCCCTCTCTTGAGCTCAATTTTTAAGGTTACGGTCCCAGATCGGTGTCTCTAACGAAACCTCCATCTTGCAGGGGCATATTAAGGCCACTACATCAACACCAGTTCCAGCTGATTAATCTATTCAAATAATTGGAATATTCTAGAATTTATGCTTAGTCAATAATGTTGTATTTTCCATATAAATTTCCTAAATTAGCTCCTGTAAATATGGATCTCTCCCTATGTGTACACTGTTATATCAATGGAAGGAAACATACATAAAGCATTTCCATTAACTTGTTACCTGGGATATTATGTTTACCACTTGTACACTTACCAATGAGTACATTGCAGCAAGTGCCAATTACGATAAGCATGGAAGTGGTTGAGGCAAAAGATACACCGCCTTCCATCATCAACGTTTATACTGATGAGTTTCCCAAAGGTCTAAGGTAATTAATTTTTGAAGTGTATGTAAAATGTATATTTTCTCATTGCATTCTGGAAATAAAGTTACAGGTTGTTATGCATTGGTTTTCAGGCTTAAAACAGGAGACGTGATATTCAACTATAAATACTATAATAATATGCTGCACATGACAGAAGGTAGCTAATTTCTGTTACCGAAGATAATTTCAGTCCCCTTGTCTACTGGATATAAATTATTGTTATAATTTACTCTGCATTTAAACCTTACAATGGTGTCAACTTTTCTTGTTGAAATATGAAAACATGTTTTACATAAATATTGCAGTTACCGAAGATTATAGTTGCCCATTTTATTCACTAAAATGTTCAAGTTATAAGGTAAATATGTAATTTTTTTATTTCAGTATGCTTGTACCTATGATGAAATGTATATCTTGATCGATGTCATGTTTCAGGGACTTGCATATCACTTGCCAGCATCGCATGATCTGTTTAACTATGAGTTCTGGGTTGGTTAATTTGATAATTCCATCATGCTTTATTTTGTGCATTAAAATAGAGTACTTACGGTAGTTTACAATTCTGTTTAGGATCACGGGGATCATCAAGTTGTGATTGTATCTGCTAAGATCACCGATACCTCTTCTGAGGTAATACTTCTGTTTCTTCTCTTCTGTGGATGATGATTGCTTAAATTTCCTTTCGTTTATAACATGCTTTTCTTCTTGGATTCAGATACTTAGCAGAGAGATGTCTCCTGGATATCAGCAGCTCTTTTATTGGTATTTCACGAGCTTTTGTTTTATGTGCTTGCTTTGAGTAAAAATAAATGCATTTTTTATGTAGTTTAACTTAAATTTAACAGCCGTAAGCCCATGAGAAGAAGGCAAGCAAAGAGAAACAGTCAGGATTCAATTCATTCGGTGGTGGACTCAAATACACCAGGCTGTTGGAAGATAATCAAGAAATTTTAAGTATTTTAGAAAGTCAACTCAAAAGTCAACTGTAGAAGTTAGGCGCCAAAGTAACAGACATGTTGATTTAGATCAGTCATGTCTCTTGTTGTGTCGGTTATGTGAGGCACTTAATTAACTGCCAATTACATGTATCATTTGTAGTGTGTGGAATAATATATAATAAAATTTGTGTGTTTCACAAACTCTCTCCCACCCTCTATTTCTTAATCCGAGTCCCTGCACAATTTAGATGTGCATGCTCATGTTCATCATCCAGTAAACCAAGTCAATAATATGCCAACAGGGGCAAAAACTCAACACAGGCAAGATATATAGATCATTTGTGTATGACAAATGTTTTATTACTTTCTTCTCTAATTAAGTGTGAAATATTGGTTGTGTTTTGCTATAAATTTCAGGTGATTCGTATTGATTGTAACTTTTAATCCTATCAGATCAGAATAAGCTTCCCAATCAGTACCTGGAAGCAGATTTACACCAAACATCAATTTATGCAATAGTGATTAGCAAGTGTCGAACCAAACTAAGTAGATCTAGAGACCAAAATCCTTAAAATAAAACTTTATGCAATCGCTCATACTAGTTTCTTGTTGTTGTTGTGATAGCACTTGTTGTTGTGAAGATGTAACACTCGGTCTAATTTCATCTCTCGTTTCTTTTGTTTTGGTTTTTTCTTGTAGTTAGATTTTGATGGTTTTTAAAAATTTACATTAAAGCGGAAATTAGAATAGATCAATCGAGAAAAATTACATAAATATCATGTAAATTCCCAAATTATTAATTATATTATTTAGTATATAAATATCATGTAAATTCCCAAATTATTAATTATATTATTTAGTAGAGAAATAGTAATACATAGACTACATTACAAGTTTTGTCCTTTAGGTTTATACCCAATTGCAAAGAATGTTCTTTAACTTAAAAATTGATTGGTTTTGTACTTTATCTTTTAAAAGCTTGCACGTTATGTCCTTTATGCGTAACCTGGTTAGTTTATAAACTTTTGAACGATTATCTCGGGATATTCTTACTGCCATCCGAAGACGATAGTTTAAAGACATCATCGAGCAAGCCGAAGTGGAAGACACTAAAACATCGTCACGCATTCCTAAAATATCGTCAAACGTGATTGCATAAAAGGTAACGAAACTCTTAGGAATGATTATTTTGTTATGAACCAAAGTACAATACAATGGCGAACATTTCTGCTACCGGTTTCGTATGTCGAAACGGTTGTTTTAAAAATTGTTGGTGATGCGAAGGCACACTATCCATGGTTTAGAGAGAGGTAAAATGGGAGGTATAAATAGTTTTATGGTGACACAAAAAGTTGAATCCGTCGCGCAACTACTTGCGTCCGATAATACTCCTGATGAGAACAATGAGTATTTAGAAATGTCCAAAAGGACTTCGCGGGAATGCCTACATTTTTCCAGCAACGCCATGAATCAAGTGTACAAAAAATGAATTCTTGCGTAGGCCGACAAGCCACGATGTAGCGATTTTGTACTAACACAAAGAAAAATATTGTCTGTAAATATTAGTTATCTGCTTTAAAGATTTTAGATATTGAAAGTTTGAAAATCCAAAAACATTTTAGGTGTGTTTTGGCTTAAATTTCCGAAAAATACAAAAGAATTTAATTTTCGATTAACTGATGTTGGAATACTGAATTTTTCAATTAGAATCTCATATCTGAAGCCCAAGCACAATAAAATAAAGTCTTTCAAAATTCAAGTGTCAGAATGCAACTTTCAAAAATTAAAGGGTTTAATTTGACAAGTTTGAAAGTTCAGGGTGAAACTAAGAAGGATTCAAATGTTCAGGGGGGATGATTCGTTTCTCCAAATGGTGGTTAAAATGGACAAATCTTGAAAGTTTATCAAATGATCAACTTCAAGAATTTGATTGAGTCCGGATTTTTGTCATATATCTAATACAAGTTGTAGTTTGTGTGCAGTTTTTATTAATTTTTTCTGCAGATCGTGGTAGAGCTCCAGCAACCAAAGCTGAAGAAGATGAGAATCGAGAAATGAAAGTGCAGATGATATTGATCTATGCCTTCGTCACAAAATCGCTAATCAAAACAGTGGAGATTTCTTGATTCCCCCCAAGTCATTGAAGCTGATCGAAGACCAAAATGAGTTCTCATGGTTGGAGAGTCGCTTGAAGTGTTTATGGATGATTTCTCAATTTTTGGCACTAGTTTTGAATCTTGTCTCAATGAATTACAAAAAGTTTTAAAAAGATGTGTTGGGAAAAATTTAGTGCTTAGTTGGGAGAAAAGCCATTTCATGGTGCAAGAGGGCATTGTGTTAGCACGTGTGATTTCTCAAAGGGGTATGGAGGTGGACAACGCAAAAATTCGGGTAATATCATCATTGCCACCACCGAAAAATGTTAAAGGAGTAAGGTCATTTTTGGGACATGCGGGGTTTTATAGACGGTTCATTAAAGGTTTTAGTGTCATCACCAAGCCTTTATGTAATTTGTTATTGAAAGATGTCCCATTTGATTTTACTAATGAATGTTTGTAGGCGTTTAATGTTTTGAAGGAACACTTGTCAAGGTTCCTATCTTGCAACCGTCGGATTGGTCGAAACCGTTTGAAATCATGTGTGATGCAAGCGACACAACAATTGGTGCAGTTTTGGGTCAAAGAGTTGATAAGAAGCCGGTGGTAATTTACTACGCAAGCAAAACTTTATCCGAAGCGCAACTAAATTACACCAAAACCGAAAAGAGTTACTAGCGGTGGTGTATGCTTTGGATAAGTTTCGTTCGTATATTTGGGGGAGCAAGGTAGTTGTGTATTCGGATCATAGCACGGTTCGGTATTTAATGGAGAAAAAGGATGCAAAGCCACGCTTAATCCAGCGGGTGTTATTGTTACAAGAATTCAACTTAGAGACTCGAGATAAAAAGGGAAGTGAGAACGTAGTGGCGGATCACTTGTCTCGAATACCGGTGGGTGAAGTTGATGATGTGGGTGAAATAAATGAACGGTTTCCCGATGAGCAACTATTGGCCGTTTCCACTTGCATTGCACCATGGTATGCTTATTATGTCAATTATTTAGCGACGGGTGCCATTCCGGATCATTGTAACAAGAAGAGAAAACAACAATTTATGGTCCAAGTCAAGCAATATATTTTGGATGAACCAGACCTTTTCAAAATCAGGCCCGATCATGTCATTCGAACGCGTGTGCCCGAAACGGAGGTGTTGGAGATTCTAACTCATGCCCATTCATCCGCTTTGTGGAGGTCATTTTAGTGGGCATAAAACAGGCTATCGGGCTCTCTCATGTGGGTTTTATTGGCCCACAATTTTCAAAGATGCATGTGAATTTGCCCGAAATTGTGTAAATTGTCAAAAGATGGGAAGCATATCGAAGAGAGATGAGATGCCAATGCAACCAATCTTGATCGTGGAGATATTTGATGCATGGGGCATCGACTTTATGGGTCCCTTTCCAAACTCTAATGGGTTCCTATACATTTTGGTGGCGGTTGATTATGTCTCGAAACCGATTGAAGCTATTGCAACGAGGACAAATGACCATTCGGTTGTTTGCAAATTTGTCCAAACCAACATCTTTGCCCGTTTTGATATCCCAAGAGTCATCATAAGTGATGGTGGCTCGCATTTCAAGAATTTTAATTTTGGGAAGTTGTTGAAGAGATATAGTGTGAATCACCGGATTGCTACACCTTACCATCCACAAACGAGTGGACAAGTTGAAGTGTCCAACAGTCAAATAAAAGAAATTCTCATGAAGACGGTTCGAACGGATAGGAAGGATTGGTCGAGGAAGTTGGATGATGCATTGTGGGAACACCGAACGGCCTACAAAACTCCAATTGTGTAACATTTCGCATTTAATCCTATGTATGTTACAATTATTATTGTATAAAATGCCGAATTTTTATCATATCGTGCCCTTTTAAAAATGTATCGTGACACATTTGGACCCCTAGTACCCTATTATAAGCATATGTTATATATATATTAAAGATAAAATTGTAAAAAAAAAAATTATTGGCATGGGCCGGGGTTCGAACCCGAGCCCATGGCCGGTTCTTCCTATTACACAAAACAGCCCCACCATCTGGTCTATAGCTTCAAGTTGGGATAATACTGATTTAAATTATATTTATAACAAGTTTAGTAGTGCAGTTGACTTATGTGAAGTCAACTGCGATGAACACCCTTCAAGATTGCACGTCATGACCGCGTTTTTGAATCCAAGTATGGTAAATTATGTAAATTATTGACTAAACGCGTCCATTACACGCCAATTAACATCAAAACATTCCAGAATTGAATCCAATTACGCGTTCATGATTGAAACCCAAGTCAACTTACCAATTCACATCATTAGAGCCTTCCACTATAAATTGAACACCTCATTGCAAGCTAACCCGCCGATATATCTCTACACCTTCAATTTCTGATAAAAACACCTTTAAAACTTCAAATTTCTCGCGTGTTGACTTTCTGGTTGACCACTCCCAATCGCGTGAAAAAGCTTTGTAAGTTCTTATGTTTTTACACGGTTTTGTTCATCGGCCATCTCACAACAATAACCCTATGTTCAATCGGGTTATTGTTTGTCAAATCTGATTATTGTTAAATCTAGGGTTCGAACGAATTTGATTTGGGGAAGAAACCTTCTGCAGACCTTGTTATATAATTAAAACAGAAACAAAACAAACACAACCACTGATCTAGATCAAGTGGTTGTGTCGTCTGTTTGTGAACAAAGGTACGCGGGTTCGAGTCCCGTATACCACACCTTTTTTCCTTTCTTTTATAACAATTATAAATCAGTTTCGAGTTATACTATATAATTAATTCAAACTTAGAATAATCGTTCTCAGGGTCCAGACCAGATGGTCTGGACTTGTGATATAACACACACGAACCGGCTCAAACCCGGGTTCGATTCCTGGCATGTGCAAGCATTTTTTTTACCTTTTCAGATTTATATATATATATATATATATATATATATATTCATCAATATTTTAAAAATGGTTTTAAAATACTAAGATTGCTTTATAAATTCTACAAAAATTATTTTAGGATGTTTTAATGGAAAAGTGTATATTACAATTTTTAGTTTTCCAAAAATTATTTATTTAATATATATAATAAATATTTCAAGTTTATTCTATTATAATTATAAAATTCTATAAAAATATCAAAACGATTATATAAATTTCCACAAAAATTATTCTAAGTTTATAAAACATTAAATATTCCAGAAATGATTTTTATTTCTGAAAAATCATTTATTTAATATTTTTAATTGATTTTTGTTATTTTAATCATAAATAAATCATAATAAATTCATTTTTCAATATTTTTGCACCAAAATTTTATATAAATTATTTCTGTCCATTTAGAACAGAAATACAAATTTTAATTTAAAAATTCTTTAATTTTAATATTTTTAGATATTAAAGTTATATTTTGACAAATTGAAATAAATAGATTAAATATTCTATTTTTAAGAAAATAATTTTATAAAAATTATTTTCATACTTAAAACTTTATAATGTGACCATCTTTAATCTAAAGTTTACAAAAAGACTTTTGTTTATTTATTTATCAAATTTCTTTTATTTAATAAACAATTTAATTATTAATCAAACGAATACTTATCCCCAAATTCGAAACCCTAGAAAATACTTGTAGACTAGAAAGACTTAGACTTATTTGTTACCTTATACATAGGGTAATACTTGACAACTTTGGGCTACACATATTCTATTTCTCGAGACTTAATACTTCCCTAAGGTGAGTTTACGTAACCATGTTTATGCAATTCTTTATACTTGAAACTTTATACTTAAGCAATTCTACATACATGTCTAGTTGTAAACTTTAATGCCTCATGACTTGGACAACTATTGTTAGACGTAAACTTCAACTTACATAATCATTAGCTATGGCCAAGCCGGCGATACTCAATAACAGATCTATTGGATTGACTATCCCACCTAGATTCGAACCCGAGCCCATGGCCGGTTCTTCCTATTACACAAAACAGCCCCACCATCTGGTCTATAGCTTCAAGTTGGGATAATACTGATTTAAATTATATTTATAACAAGTTTAGTAGTGCAGTTGACTTATGTGAAGTCAACTGCGATGAACACCCTTCAAGATTGCACGTCATGACCGCGTTTTTGAATCCAAGTATGGTAAATTATGTAAATTATTGACTAAACGCGTCCATTACACGCCAATTAACATCAAAACATTCCAGAATTGAATCCAATTACGCGTTCATGATTGAAACCCAAGTCAACTTACCAATTCACATCATTAGAGCCTTCCACTATAAATTGAACACCTCATTGCAAGCTAACCCGCCGATATATCTCTCCACACCTTCAATTTCTGATAAAAACACCTTTAAAACTTCAAATTTCTCGCGTGTTGACTTTCTGGTTGACCACTCCCAATCGCGTGAAAAAGCTTTGTAAGTTCTTATGTTTTTACACGGTTTTGTTCATCGGCCATCTCACAACAATAACCCTATGTTCAATCGGGTTATTGTTTGTCAAATCTGATTATTGTTAAATCTAGGGTTCGAACGAATTTGATTTGGGGAAGAAACCTTCTGCAGACCTTGTTATATAATTAAAACAGAAACAAAACAAACACAACCACTGATCTAGATCAAGTGGTTGTGTCGTCTGTTTGTGAACAAAGGTACGCGGGTTCGAGTCCCGTATACCACACCTTTTTTCCTTTCTTTTATAACAATTATAAATCAGTTTCGAGTTATACTATATAATTAATTCAAACTTAGAATAATCGTTCTCAGGGTCCAGACCAGATGGTCTGGACTTGTGATATAACACACACGAACCGGCTCAAACCCGGGTTCGATTCCTGGCATGTGCAAGCATTTTTTTTACCTTTTCAGATTTATATATATATATATATATATATATATTCATCAATATTTTAAAAATGGTTTTAAAATACTAAGATTGCTTTATAAATTCTACAAAAATTATTTTAGGATGTTTTAATGGAAAAGTGTATATTACAATTTTTAGTTTTCCAAAAATTATTTATTTAATATATATAATAAATATTTCAAGTTTATTCTATTATAATTATAAAATTCTATAAAAATATCAAAACGATTATATAAATTTCCACAAAAATTATTCTGAGTTTATAAAACATTAAATATTCCAGAAATGATTTTTATTTCTGAAAAATCATTTATTTAATATTTTTAATTGATTTTTGTTATTTTAATCATAAATAAATCATAATAAATTCATTTTTCAATATTTTTGCACCAAAATTTTATATAAATTATTTCTGTCCATTTAGAACAGAAATACAAATTTTAATTTAAAAATTCTTTAATTTTAATATTTTTAGATATTAAAGTTATATTTTGACAAATTGAAATAAATAGATTAAATATTCTATTTTTAAGAAAATAATTTTATAAAAATTATTTTCATACTTAAAACTTTATAATGTGACCATCTTTAATCTAAAGTTTACAAAAAGACTTTTGTTTATTTATTTATCAAATTTCTTTTATTTAATAAACAATTTAATTATTAATCAAACGAATACTTATCCCCAAATTCGAAACCCTAGAAAATACTTGTAGACTAGAAAGACTTAGACTTATATGTTACCTTATACATAGGGTAATACTTGACAACTTTGGGCTACACATATTCTATTTCTCGAGACTTAATACTTCCCTAAGGTGAGTTTACGTAACCATGTTTATGCAATTCTTTATACTTGAAACTTTATACTTAAGCAATTCTACATACATGTCTAGTTGTAAACTTTAATGCCTCATGACTTGGACAACTATTGTTAGACGTAAACTTCAACTTACATAATCATTAGCTATGGCCAAGCCGGCGATACTCAATAACAGATCTATTGGATTGACAATCCCACCTAGATTCGTTGACAATCTTTTATGGGGAGCGCGGGTGATTGTTATCGTTCCAACGTGATATTAAGGTGAACCGTGGATGACGGGATGGACCTAAACTTGTCGGAGGTTTGATTATGTGCATACTATACTTCATGTTTATTCATGCAGACTTAAACTTACGATAGACATATGAATTGCTAAACTTTTATTATTCTTAAACTTAATTGCTTGACATGGCTTATGTATTCTCACCAACTTCTAGTTGACCCCCCCCCATTTTTCCAAACTCAACAGGAAATACTGATGCTTGAAGTCTAGAGCTAGCATGCGAAGATATTTGAAGTTTTAAGCTTTGTTTTGATTATTGGATGTATTAGATTTCATTCAAGACATTTAATGTGATTCAATATTGTAATGAGATAAAGGATTATTTAAACTTATGTATTACCATGAGCTACTGAACAATCATCACTACGTGACACCTCGATGTTTCCGCCATCGGTTGGGGTGTTACAGATTGGCACAACACCTTACCGGTTGGTGTATGGGAAGGGTTGTCACTTGCCAATGGAGTTAGCACACCGAGCACATTGGGCAATCACAATGGTGAATGCGGATTATGACGAAGCGGGAAGGATAAGGAAGTTGCAATTGAGCGAGATTGAAGAAATTATAGACGAAGCTTATGAATGTGCATCGGCCTACAAAGACAAGCTTAAAAAGGTTCATGATGCCAAGTTGAGGAAGAAAAGCTTTGAAGTGGATCAAAAGGTTTGGTTATACAACTCAAGGTTGAAGATGTTTGCGGGCAAGTTGAAGAGTAAATGGATGGGTCCATTTGTCATTCGGCAAGTTGGGAAATTTGGTGATGTGGATATCTATGATGAGCAAACTAACAAGCAACAAACGGTAAATGGTCATCGATTGAAGCCGTACTTAGAGGGGAACGAAATCAACAACTTGGAGCTTGACAAAGCGGGCTAGATACTATGCCCGGTGGAGGATGAACAACCATGAGAGGACCAGGTTTGGTAGTGTAAATAGTTAGTTTTTGTCTAGTTTGTTTTGTTTTGTTTGCCAATTTTTTGTTTTCGCTCGAAACCTGTGTTTGAAACAAGTGTAGGGACGTTCGGGTCACGAATAATTCTAACATTGTGTTGAGGACAACACAGGATTTTCGAAGGGGGTAGGGTAATTTTTACGTTGTTGAAACACCATATTTTCCTTTAAAATATTTCTAGTTAAAAAAATGCCCAGGGCCACCGTAGCTTACGGTGGACCTGGAAAAAATTGAAGTGATACGGTACAAGGTTACTGCCTTACGCTGGAAAAAAGGGTCTTGAAGCCACCGTATGTTACGCCCCCATCGTATCTTACGGTGGGTTCTGGGAGTTGAAGCATCGGTTTTTGCACGAAAATAAAAAAATATTTTCTTTCTAATATCACGTGAGTTATCCCTGGCCACACACTTTCACCTTCCACCTTTCATCTTCCTCACAAGATCTCATAAACCCCACAACCTTCAAACCTTCAATCTTTCATAAAATCTTCAACCCTTAACCAAATCAAGTGATTTTTGGGTCAATCCTGACTAGAATTTCACGTAGTTTCTTATTTTGTGAAATAAATTTCAAGAAAAACACATTTAGTGGGTCGAATCATAAACCCTAAATCCAAATTTTTTTGGGCTCTTTCAAGTTTTTGGTTTCTTTTGGCTTCTAGTATCATCAATCAAAGGTATGTGTTATTATTTTGTTATTTTTGATGGTGCATTATGAATAAATTAAGGTTATTGTTCTTATTGGTTCATACATACTTGCTTGTTTTTAGTTTATAGTTATGTAACATGGTTATTGATTATTATGGTAGTAGATGTAATTTTGAGATGCAAGTGTGAACATTTTGAAATGTTAACATTGTAGAGGCATCATGCCCAATTTTTAGTATGAATTTTTATTTTTTTGTTCACTAGCATCTACTACCATTTAACAAGCAAGTGTAGGGATATGTTAATAAAATAAGACTGATTTTCTCATGTTTTAGGTTGTGTTGCTTGTTGTATGCTCTGTGCAGAAAATGATAAGAACGAGTGAGCCAACGGGAGCTAGCTCATCTTCTAAAGCGAAAAGCAAGCAGCCGAAAAAGCAACTAAAAAGAAGGAACTATGTGGGCCGGGATGATGATTCTAATTCTGATATAGAAATGGTACAAGAGACTGTACAAGAGCCAGTACGGTTAGACCCGACTAACAAGCCTAAATGGGATTCGGGCCCATTGTATGAGCAACCTGAAGAATGGCAAGCTATATTGTTTCATGATCAGATGAAGGGGTTGCAAAATAGAGGCGGTGCATTTTTGTGTGAAAGAGAAGTGTGAGAGATTGAGTTCGGGCCATTCAACATGTTTACTAGGTTTCGAGCATTAGGATGGGAGGCGGCGTTGAAGTGTTATGACAAAGACAATAAAAATTTGTTCATGGATGAAATTGAAGAATGGATGGCGACATTGTAGTGTAATAGATTCGATAAGCCCTCTCAAATGAAGCTAACCGGTGAAGTAAATGGAATTAAAGTGGAGATGTCCTTTGAGACATTGAAGAAGTTAGCGAAGTATGATAGTGTGCCCAATCGTGACTACATGTTCCCTAGTTTGGATGATTTGCTAAACAAACCGGATAAACATCCTAGATAGAACGATATGTTGGCGGCTTTATTTCTACCGGGTACTTACCATGGAACTTTGCTTCGAAGAAACTTGAAAATTGAAGCAAAACTGCTACTAGCCATTTGTATTCACAATGTGATTCCTAGAAGGGCTGACAAGCAGGAAGTAAGATATCCCGAGTTACCTATTCTGTATTCATTGATCTATTGGTCTCCTCGTTTTCCAATCCGGTACTTGATTATGAACCATTTGTGGATGTTTCGGAACAAAATGGGGAGACGAATTATCCCGTATTGCCGGATTATAACGGGATTATTGAAGCAACTTAAAGCTATTACGTCAGAAGATCAAGGGAAAGCCAAAAGGCACAAGCCTTTTGAATTAAAAAAGATGGGTTTGGGTTGGAAGTATAGCCGATCAGAAAGGTATCATAAACTAAAGTCGGAAGGGCAAAGGTGGAGAGCTTTGAAGGCGGATGCGAGGATGTTGTCACCGGGTGAGCAAGATGAGCCGAAGAGTGGTAATGAACCCCCAAGTGAATAAGAGGATTATGAGGAGGAGCCGCAAGGCGAGGATGTGAATATCAGTCAAGGAGGCTCGAGTGGGGGATTCGGTAGTTCATTTTATGATTACACGGAGCGGTCATTTGAAGAAAATTGGGCTTATGAGGGTTCGATGCAACAAGTCATTGAGAATCAACGTCCGCCACCTTCAGTCTTTGATACTTGGTCGGGTGCGGATCACACTATCTTCGATCATCAAGCCATGATGAGTGTGAGTTTGGAAAGAACCTTGAAGCAAAATTTTGACCGCCAAGAATTATGGAACCAGGCACACGCCTACTCACATGAAGTGGAGGAGAATAACCGTTATGTGGATGATCAAAATAGATGAATGAATGAAGATTGGCATGCGGGGCGACCCGTAGTTATGGATCCACCTCCGGTAGATTATGTGTCTTTGCCTCCATATGATGGTAGTGTCTCATACCCGACTCCACCACTCCACCATTCCCAATGGATTGATCCAAGGCAACAACAACAAGAGGCTCTGGAACAACGTGGGAGCAGTAGCGGTGCGTTCGGATTTGGAGAAGGGAATGATTTGATGTCTTCTGTTTTCGGGTCGCCTCAACCTCGCTACTACTAGTCAGGTTGTCTTCTTTCGTGTATAATTGTAAATATGTGTTTATCTATTATGTTTTTGGTTGGGAGGTTGGGCGGTGTTAAGTGATTATGTTACGTATTGGGTTGTGCTTGTGATGGTGTGGTAAGTAAAAAAATCAAAAATCTAAAAAAAAAAAATTATAAAATGAAAAATACAAAAAGAAATTTGTGGTTTGAGTGGATGAACTTTGGATAAAGGTTCAAGAAGTTGAGCGATCGATTCCTTCCAAAACCATACATTGGGGACAATGTATCCCAAGTGTGGGGATGGGGGAAAATTTGGTTTTAAATTTTTTTTTTTAAGTAAAGCTAAAATTTTGTGAGAAATTGAACACCTTGGACTAACCCTAGGTGACACACTGGCAACCCGTAACACTCTTTTATTCTTGGTGAGAGTTGAAGCCACACTCGTACCTAAATAATATCTTTCTTTGTTGAAAGTGGCAATGGGTGGGGGCACATTAGAACTTGTGCTTTAATACAGTTTTAGTCTTTAGTTGAGCATGAGTGTAGAAATGATAAGCGCATTTAGATAGCCTCTTCTTGACAAGCGTGAGTGTGGGTTTTGGTGGGTTGGACCTCATACATTACATATATGAGCTTGGTAGCGAGAGGGGCGGGGGTTTGGACATTTAGTTGCCCAATTTGTGCTTAAAGCCTATCGTTTGTTAACCCCTTAACTAGTTCCCAAATATACACCCGACTTATCCTGGTCTTTTGTCTTTTTTAGTGTTTTTAGTGTTTAGAGTGTTTTAGTATTTTTGTTGTTTTGTTTTGACGTTGAAGATGTTGCAAGTTTGATGTTTAGTTGAGTGTGTGTTTCGTATGTTTATGTAGTGCGTATGTTTTTATATATTGAAAAAAAAAAACAAAAGAAAATAGAAAAAATGATGATAAAAAAAGGGAAAAAGAAGTGATGAAAAGAAAAGAAAAAGAAAGAAATATGTTTATGGTGTATATAGTAGTTATGTTTTGTGTTTGCGTGTGTGTGTTCATTGTGTAATAAAAAACCGGGTAAAGTCCTTCGCTACTTCATATATAGTTTATTTCCTACCCATTCACCTAGCCAAGTTACAACCTTTAAAGTCCCTTTGATTTGCACTCATGTTTAGCACGTGTAAGAGAAGGACCGATTTAGGTACAAGGATATAGTTGTGCAACCACCCATTTGCCTTATGTGTGACTAGCTCATAAATGCTAGTGCTTACTTGTTACCGAGAGGAGAGACATTTGTGAGGGGTGTGTTGTCTTGGGTGTTGAGAATGGGTTAGTAAAAGAACAACATGTTAATGCTTGACTTATTAAGATCGCTCGTAAGTTGAAAATGGTTTTCAATGGATTGCTTGAGACAAGCAATGGTTAAGTGTGGGGATGTGACGGGTGGTTCAAGGAACAACCCTTTATGATCTTAAAACATGTGTTAATCCCGCATTTAATTGTGTAATTGCTTTGAATTAGCTGACTATGACTGCTTTGGTTTCAGGCACATTATGGAGCTTAAAATGAAGAAAACGCATCTTTGGACGGATCGGAACGGGATGGACTAAGCATGGAAGGAAGGAGATGAAGAACAAAAGAAATTATGCATCAGGTCCACCGTAACTTACGGTTCAGCCTCAAAAATCCACCATTCATCAGTAGACTTTCACCGTAGCTCTTTTCAAGCCACCGTAACTTACGATAGCTATCGTAAGTTACGGTGGCCTCTGCGTGATTTTTGTAACTGCTTCATTTAAACTGTTTTGAGGGCCTTTTCACTTACATTTTGATTGGAGACGTTTCTTGGCACTTTGGGGGCGATTTTTGGCTTAGGAAATCATTGGAAACAATTACAAACACTTTGATTATGTCTTTGATTTGTATGAACTCTATCATGGATGTTATGATGATTCACCAAGTGATGTTCGCTAAACTTTTGGTGATCATTCTAGGTGAAGGTTTCTTTTAAACTCTTGTGTGTTTTTCCTATTATTTCTAGAATAATAACTTGATATCTTTGTCTTGTTGTTATGATGTTTGAACAATTGATTGTAGTGTGTTAATTAATGTTTCAATTTCTAATCTAAATCGTACGTTCTTGGTGTTGTTAACAATCGAGATATCACGGGAAGGATTGGGGTTGGATATTGATTAATTGATCATCGGGAAACAACCTCGCATTGATGGAATCCGAGTACTTTGTTCCCTTTTATCACAACAATTGTTTTTACATGGGTTATGTCTATGTAACTCTTTCTAGTTGGAATTTTTGCACAAGTGTGTTTAATAAACCGGAACCTAGGATGATCATTGCTTTCATAATTTGAAGTAACAATCCAATCTGAATCAGTAACTAGTTGATAATTTAGTTTAAAAATCAAACAATCAAAACTCTTGATCTTTAATTTTCGCATAGTAGTTTAACTGTAGTTACTTTACAAGACTATAAAATAAACACATTTTCCACAAACTCCCTGTGTTCGATACCTTGTTACTACTATCTATTGGTTGTAATTTGGATTAAATTTACATTTACCACGACAGCACGTCATGGATACAATTGATTTAATAAGATATAAAGGAACTAACTCAAGGCTTTATGTGTTATTAATCCTTGCCAATTGAATTGGTATATGTAATCTAACATATCCACATTAGACTATAACTAGCATACAATTAATCAATATCACTATAATCATCTTCTGAAACACTAGACAATTATATAGTATTAATTAATTGAATTGTTTTTGTAATTCGATTTGCATTTAGACACCTTCACATGTCCTTTTACGCACAGATTCCATAGCCAACACATGAATTCCTGCCAACCGAGTCTATAATGTTTGAAGGGTGAAAAGTCAGAATAAATTTATCCGTTATCCGTTAATGACGACAGCTACGTGTGACAGAAAATGATACGTATTAGCGTAAGTAGCTCCACTTGTTAGCATGCCAAATTTATCGTATCACACTTGCTCTAATTAATTTTGATTATCTTTTGGGTTAAATGAACACATTGAATTGCCACTCCCTCACAATGGACCATGTAGAAGCAAACAACTATTTGATTGACATGCGCTATACAGTCAAACAAAGCCGTGTGGTTTTTACGATGCACCCATTTCAAATATAATTCCTCACCATTAGACGATAAATGCTATATTTTGGACTTAAACAATCTCCTATGCCTTGTTTGTATGGCATTAAGTTCTACATGATCCAACCCAAATTTCATTAATTTGTGTGATCAAATCTCAAAAATGGAAGGTCTCCATCTCTTGCGAATTATGCTTCTCACATGACACCGTTGTATCCATAAAATCACATTCTTACCATACTTGTTTTTGCCATCAAAACAATATGGTGGCTTTCATTATATACCCCGTATCATATCGAGCATGTTATAATGGTCATATTATTAAAATTATTAAATTCTCTTGATGCATCACAATTCAGGCATGTAATTGAACAAGTTGATCTAATTGTTGCCACATGATGTTCAGTTTATGATAATACTCGAAGACAGGCATGCCATTTTAACTAAATTGATTAATCTTTTGATACAAGTCAAACATAACAGATCCATCAATTTTGTCATAGGTTTCTTTCAATTCAGTCCAAACATCACTAGCAAGCCTAAAGAACACATAACCCATATATAACTCTTCACTAATGGAATTAAGAATCCAGGTTAAGACAATAGAATTGCACCTGTCCCATTGTCTAGCAAGTACAAAATCAGTTTGAGACTTAACACATGACTTATCAATAAACCCCCATTTATTTTTAACTTGTAAAGCAAGGGTTAATGCATTAGCCCAAACAAATTAATTTTCTAAACCTTTCAGCTTAACAGTTATAATGGTCCAGTTACTTGAATCAGAAGGATGCAAGTACAAAGGATCACTAGCATCAAGTTTGCTAATAAGAGTTTCATTCACAACATTAATAAGAGGTCTAGCACCACCAACAGGGTGTCCCCTACCAGCAGCAGGATCAACATTATCACCCATGATGTAAACAAGCAATCATCAATAATAACAACAAAAACAACAAGTAACAAATACGAGCAAACAGATGCACACAAGCACAAATCAAAAACCAATCAAGAACACACTAGATAACAAACACAGATCCAAGACACATGCAAAGCTAAGCTAGTGATCCAGATCAGTGGGCACTCATAAGGATCCCACTGCAGGTCTTAACTCAGGAGCCTCTAGACCTAGATAACAGACATAGGTACAAGCCCAGAACAACGACTCCTTAGAACAAACCTAAAAGAATCAGAAAGATCTCACCAGAAAGGCCCAAGTTATGGTTTCTCCACAAACTCATAGTTTGTAACCTTCACTTAGGGTTACAAACCAGAGAGCAAGAAAATATGCAAACCCGTCCAATAATACCAGATCCACAAGATCAGAAGCAAGCTGACCAGATCCAATCCTTGAACCACAAACCCTAACCGAAACAACAACAGAAATCTAACCAGAATCAAGAGCCTATGGCTCTGATACCATGTCAAAATAGTCGACACAGATTGACATTATTATCAAAAACAGTCAAGAATAACAAATCTGTTTCAGAAACAAAATACAACTCAAACCTCATTACAAATAGAACTCTCAACACTCAAGTGATTATTCAAAGATAATCACTAAACAATACACTAAGAGTAGAAAACAGATACAAGATCAAGATGATCTTGTATAAAACCCTAATATTGTAAGAGAGAGACAAAAACAAGTGAGATCAAAGAATCAGAGTAGCAAAAAGTATTAAACGAAAGAAATACCCAGCTATTTATAGCTGAGAATATGTGTTTCTTTAACACATCCAACGGATGAAATGAAGTATGATTTTATCACACGGATCGCCACATCAGACTCAAACAAGAGCTGGGCCAATGGGCCAACAGCAAACTAAACATAAGTGGCCCTAAATCACGAACTGGGCTCGTGAGATCAACTCAACCTGGGCTCAGCATTGTAACATCCATCAACAATCCAAGGCAAATCCAAAGCCCAATCCAAACCTGCAAAAAACCCCTTATTCAATATGTTCAAATATTTTATAAAAATAATAACAAAAATAACTAACCTTAGTGTTAAAACTGAACTTAAAGTCAACGAAAGTCAACTTTATTTTCAACAAAAATGATACCTATTAGCGTAAGCAGCTCCACTTGTTAGCATACCAAAGTTGTCGGATCACACTTGCTCCGATTAATTTTAATAATCTTTTGTACTAAATGAACACATTGAATTGCAACTCCCTCATGCAAACGACAATGGGCCATGTAGAAGCAAACAACTATTTGATTGACATGCGATATACAATCAAACAAAGCCATGTGGTTTTTACGATGCACCCGCTTCGAATATAATTCTTCACCATTAAACGATAAACACTATTTTGGACTTAAACAAACTCCTATGCCTTGTTTGTATTGGCATTAAGTTGTACATGATCCAACCCAAATTTCATTAATTTGTGTGATGAAATCTCGAAATTGGAAGGTCTCTATCCCTTGCGAATTATGCTTCTCACATGACACCGTTGCATCCATAAAATCACATTCTTACCATACCTGTTTTCGCCATCAAAACAATATGGTGGCTTTCATTATATACCCCGTATCACATCGAGTATGTTTCTCTCCATGGTTGATCCTCATTATTGAGTCAATTAGTTTAAATTGACATCTATCGAACATAGATTTCCAAATTTTGAAATTCTATATAACAAAACTGTATGTCAGACGTTTAATTAATCTTAACCCATCTGTTTAATTAACTACATCCATTTTTTTCTCTAAATTTTCGTCAACTTTTATACAAGTAATATTGGGCTGAACAAACACTCAAAATAATTTAGTTGAGCCCAAGGCTAGATAATGCCTGCTAGGTTAACCTGAAACAAGCTACGTACAACCTACGCTATACAAATACTGAGTCGGTGACAAAATCCCTATAATATCGCCAGAAGTACACTTTCTAAATTACGATCAGTTCTATCACAAATCTATGGTAACCGATCTTTTTGTTTTTTAATTCTTGTTTGTTGATTTTATATAAGGTGTTAATGTCATTTTTTTTCTCACTCGATCATATAGTTGTTGATTTATAATTGTATGAATCATCTGTGATCAGATCGATCAATCAGTAATCAGGATCACACTGGTTATTACGAATCTGGTGTTTTTTTAGTTGGTTGAAATATTGACAAACATGAAAGATTTTAAAATTTTCACGTATAAAACTTTGTTTGATTTAATATTAAACTAGGGTAGGGTTTATATGTTGATAAGCTATATTCATTTCCGATTAAATAATTTTTCAACCTGAAACTAGTGTGTATTATTTCTCAATGATCTTCACCTTTCCTGCACCTAAATTTACATGGTGGTTTTAGAGAAGGGATTTATATCGCCAAGGCTAATTATTAGGTAGTCCGCAGTTTCCGCAATTAATTAATGTAAGCACTTGTTTAATCGGTTAGACCATTAGGTGTGGAGGAGGCCCAACTTCCATGCCTTGCCTCCACCTCACCTGCCACGTCAGCGTGGGGTAGGAGCATCCATGAGATGATGCTCCTAGGGGTGTGGAGGAGGCCCAACACCATATAATGCTATTTCCTTTTTTTTTCTTTTTTTATAATTAAACACTTAAATAAAAAACAAACGTACAAAAAAAAAACATACACTTAAATAAAAAAAAAGTACAATTTTTAATTAAAAAAAAACACAAACTACGGATTATATTTTTTTGCGATGCTCTCCTTCATCTTGAGCAATACGGGACGGTCTTCTTCGGGGTAGTCGTTGATGTTTGCTATCATTATTCGCCATTCTTCTATTTGCCTATCCTCGTTCTTTTGGCGAATGTTTTCCTCCGCCCTCTTTTGCTTTAAGCGAAGCTTTTCTTCTACTTCGCGTTCCTTCAATTTCTTCTTCTCTGCTTGACTTTCACAAAAGGTATTTTTGAAGGATGCCAATTCAGCGACCAAACTGTCCAACATTGACCCGCTCCCACTCCCTGACGCGGCTTGTTTTTTTGCAGCCGCTTGTTTTTTTGCTCTGTCCCTCCTGATGGGTCGTGGCTCCTCTTGAACGGGAGTATCCTCGAACTCTGGTTGTGGGTCATCGTTTATATATATTTGACAATGACCGGTCGACCCGCCTCCCACGCTATAATTGCCCGACTCTGAAGTTTTGGTTCGTTTGGCGGATGCAACCTCGTTTGGAACCGGTGCCCATTTGCGAGATGTCTTCAACACCATCCATGCTCGAACATGAGGAAAAACTTGGCCATACTTGTCTTCATATTTTCGCATCGCCTCCTTGAAAATCATTTCCTCGTTAAACCCACATGGAGGGTTCACATACAACGGATTATAAAAGGCGATGAACTTCCCGATTGTAGTAATCATTTTCCTCCATTTAGAACTTAAAGCCTCCTGCTTGCGATAAACTCCTTGCTCCATCAATTGGTGAAATTTATCTCGTACTTCGGCGTATAAACTATCTCCCGTTTGATTAGTCCCTACATTTATAAATAAAACATATATTATAGAATAAAACATATATTATATTTTTTTAATTGAATACTACTAAAAAATTAATTTTTTTTTTACCAACTATGGGATCTTTCGAACTAGCCAAATACGCCTTCGCTAACGCTTCTTCTTCCAATTTCGTCCATGGGGTTTTTTTGATCGGCTCTTCTTCTTTATCTTCACCTTGCTTTTTTTCCCCTTCCCCTTCGCCTTCGCCTTCCCCTTCCCCTTCGAACGTTGGACTTGTGTTTCGGGGACAACCTCCACCTCATCATCTTCTTCATCTTCGAGTTCAAAATTGGGTTGTCGTTGTGGTTGACGGAATGGCGGAGTTTGCAAAAGTTGGGTAAAGGATTGAGGGTTATGATGCATTTGCATATTATGGAATTGGTTAAAGGTAGTAGGGCGTTGGTGCATTTGGGGATATTGGGTGAAAGGGTTGGGAGTTTGTTGGAAACCCGCAAAAGTAGCCCAAGATGGATCCATTGGCATCGTGAACGGGTTTGGATTCGGGTTGTTTTGATTATATTGTGGTGGTTGATTCGGGTTTGGGTTGTTTTGGTAGGGATCCATTGCAAAATATATAAAGTATTTTTATATAAAAGGTGGTGTTTGATATAAAAAAGTGGTGTTTGAATTGTGGTGAAAAAAGGTAAAATGGTTTGGTTTAAATAGGTTTTTAAAAGATGGTTGATTTTTTTTTTTTTTTTTTTTTAAACGGTCCCTCTAACCCAACGGTCACATGCCCAACGGTCAACTCGCACGTTTCCCAAACCCAATCAAGAGGCCCGGCTTCAACGGCACCCTCATGCCGCCTATGCCCATGCCGGCCCTAGGGGGCGGTGTAGCGAGGCCCGGCATAGCCATGTTGCCCCTATGCCGCCCCCCACACCCAATGGTCTTATCATATATGGAATTATATATATAAAGTTCTTGACGGCTCCCATTTGGAGACTGAGTTTTTAGCGTTTTGTTGGTAATAAAGTCTATCTTTAAAAAAAAAAAATGTTCTTGACGGATCTCCTACGTTTTTTGATAAATTGTATGACTAGATTACCCGTAGCAAAGTAAAATGATAATTTCAGTTGTACAAGTATACAGTCACAAGTTTGGTCTTTTGTTGAATGTTTTCGCCACAAATCTGAAAGAAACACATCTTATTAATTAAAAATGACTCTTAAGAGAAAATTACACTCAAGTTTTCATCAATTGAGTATTGAGATGTATAACATATTACAACTGAAAAAAAGATAACCCAAAAACAAGAATAGCATAAGATCTGAACTTAACAAAATACTAAATAGGAACAGGCGATAAAGATCAAGCGAGCTTGCAAAAAAACCAAAAGATGAAGAAACATAGATTTGCAAATTGAAAAGAAGTGAAAAGTGAAGCTAAAGAACCAACAATGAGACTCCAAATCCGAATTTGAACACAAGTCAGCTCATAAACATGTGTTTTTGTTTATAGTTCTGCTAGTAGAACCGTAAGGTCCTCAAGAAACACATTTTTATTTGAGATATATCTTTTCTTTAGCGAGGACGATATTTTTTTCCGCTTTTGAGCGTTGCAGTTTCATTCTTATCTAATTTGAAATCTTATCACAACTAATTAAGGATGCAAGGGGTTATGTTGAATCTTGTACCTTTATATATAGGTTGTTAGATCGATGGCTCAAAAATCTAAATCATACATCTTAAGAGGGTAAAATATAGGGTGTTAACTATAATCAATCCTGAAAAGTTTGGAAAGGGCATTCTTAGCAAGAAATTCAGGGTACAAGTTCTTTTTATTTGGTTGATTTCCGTTGTTCGATTTGATCTACCCCTTTTCGTTCTTTCATTTATTTTTCAGTGGGTTAGGTATTTGGGGATTAGTGGATCACACTAGTAATGAGGACCACATCAGTTATGCCTATGAAATTTGGATCGATGATATTTAATTATAAAGATCTCTTTGAGACGAGTGAATAAAGTTTGTTTCATAAGGGGTCAAAATCTTTTGTTTTTCTAATGGGTCGAAAGGTAAACAAGACAAGAACATGATTTAAAAATGACATGACTTACAAAAATCATATATTAAATCGTCTTTACATCCATTTTAAAACTTAACAATGCAGATTTGCAGGATCGTGAAGTAACCTTAGAGACGTCAAACTTACGCGAAGTGCAAAAGAGATTGTGTTTGTGATTTGGCATCTATCAACAAGAATGCCTGCCCCACCTATAGTTTCTAAACAAACCCAGTATGTTTATCTTGCATTTTATGCTATCTATTATGACAAAATAGTGTCTGTTGCATGCATATTTCTATATGTTTGTATTTCTTTTTTTTTTCTTATAATATTATTATTAATTTTTATTGTTATTGTTATTTGTTGTCCAAGCAAATTGTGTCTAATGGGCAAATTATCATCGTTGCAGTTACTTTAATGACGTGGAACGTATTTTTTCTGAATTGTCTGAGGATGAAAAAGAAGCAGCCGAGGAAAGTTTCTCTGTTTATTACAGGCCTGTAGAATTTTACAGGCTTCTAAGAAGTCGGGCTTCTATAAATGTAATACATTATATAGTATTCTTCAATTTTCCATAGTTTATTAAATAAAAAGACGATTATTGTTACACATGAACATTCTATTGACTGTTGGTATGATTTTCATGCAGAGATTGTTTCTAACAAGATGTTTGAACTACAAAATAAAAGATGAACCAAAAAGACGAAGGTAATGGATGATGCTACTTGATCCCACAGCCTTTCTACTCGCCAACTATTTATTTTATCCCTTTTTACAACCCAATTCTTTTGATATCCCAATATGTTTTACTTTTTATGCAATGTTGTTTACATAACAACTCAGTTATAGATTCTTCGGTTTTTAACGTTTATGCTTTTACAAACATTTTTTTTTTTTTTTTTTCTGAAGGTGAAATGATCAGTATTTGTTGCTTTGATTGTGTTTTCTGTAGGGTGCACTTTTCTGTATCTATAAGCCAATGTGATGACGCTGGACAACAAATAATGCCCAACTTACCGTTGTATATAATGCTAGCAAAACCAGTGCCTACCCCAAATGAGGAGGTAGCTTTCTCTATATATATGTATTTGTGTTTATATTGGGTTTACTCTTTTATTTACTCTATGATTTCTTAAATTGATACGCTTTGCTAACTTCTCTAATGCCATGTGTATGATTTTATGGTCGGGTTTCTAGGCAGTGCAATCTTATAGGTTCAAACGAGCCTGCAAGTTGACTTCAACAGATGGAGCACTGACGGGGGGTTTACCAGAAGCCACATTTGTGCTTCCTGAGACTAATAAATTATCAGGATTGTTCAAATCTTGTTCTCATGATTTACTGTTTGTTAACTTTGGTATGTCAGGCTGGTTAGTTTGATTGTATTCTTAAGAAAATTGTGTTTTGGTTATTTTCATGTTTCTAACGTTGATGAATTTTACAGCTGATACGGATAATCAAACCGAGATTGACCTTACAAAGGATCATATGCTTTCTCCCTGTAAGAGTTACTTCATGATGTCAAAGCTTTTTTTTTTTTTTTCACATGCAACATCTAGTCACTCATCTATAACTTGTTTATGCTTTGCAGCAATCGATGGTTACTGTTTAATGGGGAAGTTCCCAATTTATGCTCTTCAGTTTTTAAGAAAGTATTCTCCTCAATTAAGACAAGGAGAAAAAGCTTATTCGATGTCAACTATTAGCTTAAAATCAGCTAATATGAAGGTAAACTTTTTAGCATATGTGAATCGTACTAACCTAAGAGTCACTAATAATACAATAGTACACTGTTGGCTTGATTTTGCAGTTGAGCTGTTTGAATGTGGAGAAAAGCGTATCATTTCAATTTCCTTGTATATCTAAAGTTGTGGTATGTATCATCTTAACTTAAAACTGTGGCAAGATTTTATAAATTTTTTTTTTTTTTTAAAGATTGTGTTGTTACCAGCCATGGTGATATTGAGGCTGCTACATCAACACCAATTCTCAATGATTAATCAATTCAAATAATTGAAATATTCTAGAATTTATGCTTAGTCAATACTGTTGTATTGTTCGTGTATATATATATATATATATCCTAGTCCTAAATCAGCTCCTATAAATATGGATCTCTCCCTATATGTACACTGTTATATAAATGGAATGAAACATACAAAAATCATTTCCATTAACTTGTTATGGTATTCAGATCCTCAAAACACTCCTACGAGTAATCACAACCGATACATTTTTTCCTTCTTCCTTTCATAATTCAATGGCGCCATCAAACACCATCACTTGAACATCACCCTCACCTCCCAAAAATTTTCCGTTTGGCGACGCCATGTTCATTCAACCCTAATCTTTAGTGCCATTCTCGGATCTTTTTCCGCTGAAATCCAACCGCTTATTGCATCGGCCTCCGCTGCCAATGTTGCTTGGGACCGGTTAATTCCTCAATGAGATGCACTCCATTGCTGACGAATTGGCTCTCGTTCAGAGTCTCGTAAGTGAGGAGGATCTCATGGTTCATGTTCTCACCCAACTTGATGATAAATATGCTTCCATTGCTGCCGCACTCAAGGTAGGGGAAAACCATGTCTCCAGTCTCGAATTGTTTGACAAACTTGTGGACTTTGAATGATCATTGACTCCCCGTTATTCCTATTATTGCCACTGCAAATGCAACCCAACACCAACAAGCTCAACACCAGTTTCACCCCTCTGACCCTCAGAACCGGAATACCCGGTCTCGGTCAGCCGCCTCACTCCAGCGACCATTCTGTTCCAACGTATCTCAACCGGGTCCATCTGGTATGCAATTTTTATAACATGTCGAGTCACGACACTCGTGAATGTCAGAAGCTCGCCAGGTTTATAAAAGATAATAATCTCTTTTAATAGCCACACGTCTAACCCCGTTGCCAATGCCGTCACCTCTACCCCGGGATCTCAAATGTGGATGATGGACATTGGTGCCTTGCATCATCTCACCTCATGTCTAGCCACACTATCCTCTATTTCTGAATATGGTGGTCCTGATGAAATCGTTTTGGGTGTTGGTACGGGTCTCTCTATATCTCATACGGGTTCCACTCAATTTTCTACTAAAAACAAAACATTATCCTTACCCGATATTTTATGATTTCCTAACATGCATACCAATTTAATTTCAGCTGCTAAACTATGTCGTACTAATCAAGTTTCTGTTGAATTCTTCCCATTTCATTTTTTGGAAGGATCTCAAAACAGGGGCGTCTCTCATTGGGGGTGGGGGGACCATAAATGATGTTTACTACCTCAATCGGCTAATCTCTTTCCCACAAGTAAATGCAACTACATCTGCATCACCACTCCAATGGCATCATCGACTTGGACATACGTGTTTTTGTATTTTTAAATTACTTTGTAAAGACCTCGGTCATATCTTTAAATCCTTGTCATATTCTACTTTGCATAATCGTGTGCTATCAATAAATATCTTAAGTTGCCATTTGGATCAAACTCGTTTGTTGCTACTAAACCATTACAACTTCTTTATACGGATGTATGGGACCGGTTCAAAAATCTATTGATGGGTTTGCATATTATGTCGTTTGTGGATTATTACTAAAAAGATGTGTGGCTTTAACCTATTAAACACAAATCCCATGTGTCCATCATTTTTCCACCGTTCAAACTACTATTGGAAAAGTTTTTGCAAACGCGGATTATATCCCTCTTCACCGACAATGGCGGTGAATACATGGGTCTCCTACCGTTTCTCCAATCCATGGGGATCTCACATTAAACCACCCCTCCGCATACCCCTGAACAAAATGGAATCGCTGAACATTGTCATCGCCACATTATGGAAACTGGTCGTGCCTTGTTACGCTATGACGGTTTACCTGTAGGTCCTTGGAATGGATCGATTAGTGATTACAAGATTGATCAGGTTAATCAAAGTGCAAAATCCTTTTATTAATGTTTATGCAAAAACGTTTACATAATAATCAAGATTTCAACACGAGAGATTACTATAAATACGTCTTCTATTAATTATAAACGGATTACAATCAACTCAAGACAACACACACAAACTTGGTGGCTACTAACTCTCTAGAATGACTAATTACTAACCCTAACCCCATGTATTCTATTTATACATAAGCATATTCTCTAGGCCTGGGCCTTGGACTATTAGTGAAGATAGTTATCTTCACTAATTATCCATGTTCTCCTATGACTAATTTCGCCTACCACCAAGTTCGTTAATTACGATAAAGACGATTACACGTTATACAAAATGCCTATCTACTAAGATATTCTATCTAGTAAGTTGTCACACAGAATGCACCAACATTACCACTTTCATTTTGGTCTCAAGCGTTCCAAACGGCGGTCTATCTCATAAATCGTCTTCCGACACCAATCCTACAATCCAAATCCCCGTATCAATTGCTTTACCATGAGTCACCAAATTATGCCAAATAAAAAAATTTGGAAGCTTATGCTATCCATGGCTCAAACCCTACGCTACATCCAAACTTCAACCCTACTCCCAACCTTGCATTTTCTTGGGCTACTCTACGTCCAAGTCTGCCTATAAATGTCTTTATTCAAGAACCAACCGCTTTTATCATTCTAGACATGTATTTGTCGAGGATACCTTGCATTTCTTAGGTAAGTCCTATAAATGTCTTAATTCAAGAACCAACCACCTTATTCATTCTAGACATGTATTTGTTAAGGATATATTTCCGTATGAAGGATCTTCTAAAAAATATGCTCTTGAGTTGAGAAAACCTTTGAAAACCCATGTAAAAAACCATTTTTTTTTTGAAAAAAATAACCAATGTAAAATACATGTTTTAAGCTATTTACCTATGTTTTTAGCAACTTTGTTTATATTTTTAAAAAAAAAATCCCATCGGCGCATTTTTTATTTTTTTGGCCCAAAACGCTTACAAACATGTATTTTACATTTGTTATTTTTTTCAAATAACAAAATGTTTATATTTACATGGGTTTTGAGGATTTTCTCAGCTTAAACGGGTTTTCATTTTATAATTGACACACACACACACATATATAATACGTATAAAAATACAAAAACGCCTAATTTCGCCTGGTCTCGACTAGTCCCTAAGCTGGACCTCACCGTCTGCCTAGAGCCTAGCGCCTTCTGCAACATTGCCTCAAAATCAAATTAACTCCACTCATGAATTCCCTTTTCATGGGCATCTCTAAACCCAACGCACTTTCATGATGCACCCTCTCATGCAGATTCTTCTTCATCCACTACCTTATCTTCTAATGAACCAATCACTGATTATTCCTCCTCCACCTCTTCTGATTACTTAGCTAATTCTAATTCTGCTACATCCCTACCAATTCCAAATACTACCTACAACCCATCCACCCAGCAATGACTTCTTCTCCTTTGCCTCCTAGAACTCGAAAACCCAACACCAAATATTACAATTCTCATTTTGTTAACGCTACCACTATTCATCCCATTTCTCCATCCCTCGAGTCAAATACCTATCTTCAAGCATCTAAAGATCCGTTGTGGCGCAAAGCCATGGATGATGAGTACAACAATTTCCTTTGAAATCAAACATGGGAACTTGTTGCACCACCCTATAGAAAACTAATTGGATGTAAGTGGATTTTTCGAATCAAACGTTGTCCCAATGGTAGCAATGACAAATATAAGGCATGGCTTATTGCCAAAGGCTATTTCGATAATTTTAGTCTCGTTACCAAACCCGTCACCAAAAGAACCGTACTTGCTATTGCTTTATCTTACCATATGCTATTTTCTGGTTTATGTTGACAACATTCTCTTGACAAGCAACAACAATGTGTTCATGAATGACTTTGTTAACAGTCTTGCATCTAAGTTCTCGGTAAAAGACTGAGGCTACCCAAGTCATTTTTTGGGAGTGGAACTCAGACCTACTACACATTTTTTTAATAATAATAATAATATTGTTTTATTTCATACCAAGACAATACTACACATGGTTTGTTTCTATCTCAACATACACATATACATGATGATCTGTTAACAATACATCACATGGATGGGGCCAAATCCGTTAACACAACCTTGTGTTCTTCTCAAGTTCTAACACTTGAAGATGGTACTCCAAAAGTGGACCCGACACCATATCATAAGCTTGAAGGTTCTCTTCAATATCTTGCTTTTACACGCCTGGATAATTCCTTTGCTATCAACAAGCTCTCACAGTTCATGCATCAACCAACTCAAATGCACTGGCAAGCTCTTAAATGCTTGTTTTGTTATCTCAAGGGAACAATTTATCATGGCTTGTTCCTGAATAAGAAGTCTTCCCTCGAACTCACAGCTTATTTTGACTCTGATTGGGGAGGTGTCTCTACTGCCGGTAGGTCTACCACGACTTACATCATATATCTCAGTAGCAATATCATCTCTTGTAAATCGGCATGACAAAAGTCGGTTTCCGGTCCTCCACTGAAACTTAATACAAAGCACTTGCAAATGCCGCTACCGAGCTCGCATGGGTTGAAAATATTCTCAAAGAACTTGGTCTTTCACTGTCGGTGTCACCCACTCTCTACTTAACAGTACTGGAGCAATGTACTTGTGTGCTAATCCAATTTATCCCTCGCGTATGAAACATGTTTCCTTAGATTATCTATTTTTTTCGTGCAAAGGTTGCGGCCAGTACTCAAAAAGATCTCAACATAATTCAACGGACCAACTGACGGATCCTCTTACTAAACCCCTCTCTTGAGCTCCATTTTTAAGGTTACAGTACAAGATCGGAGTCTCTGGCGAAACCTCCATCTTGCGTGGCCGTATTAAGGCCACTACATCAACACAAATTCCAGCTGATTAATCTATTCAAATAATAGGAATATTCTAGAATTTATGCTTAGTCAATATTGTTGTATTGTCTATATATATTTCCTAAATTAGCTACTGTAAATATGGATCTCTCCCTAGATGTACATTGTTATATTGATGGAATGAAACATACAAAAAGCATTTCCATTAACTTGTTAGGTGGGATATTATGTTTACCACCTCTACACTTTCCAATGAGTACATTGCAGCAAGTGCCAATTACTATAAGCATAGAAGAGGTTGAGGCAAAAGATACATCGCCCTCCAACAACAACATTTATACCGATGAGCTTCCTGAAGGTCTAAGGTAATTAATAGTTGAAGTGTATGTAAAATGTATATTTCTCATTGCATTCTGGAATTAAAGTTACAAGTTATGCATTGGTTTTTAGGCCTAAAACAGGAGACGTGCTATTCAACTTTAAATACTATGATAATATGCTGCACAAGCCACAAGGTACCTTTCTGTTACTGAAGATAATGTCATTTCTCTTGTTGACTGGATATAAATTATTGTTATAATTTAGGGGCTGTTTGGTTGATTAAGTGCTGAATTATTAAGAGGTATGAATGGTTAAGAAGCTCCGAATGATTAAGTGCTGAATGGTTCAGCTATGCACCAAGTCTTAATGATTTAGCTCTTAACCATTCCATTCAGAGCTTTTTTTAGGTTGAAACAAACAGTCCGAATGCTGAACCATTCAGAGCTGAATGGTTCAGAGCCTCATTAAGAGACTACCAAACAAGCCCTTACTCTGCATTTAAACCTTACAATGGTGTCAAGTTTTCTTGTTGAAATATGAAAACATGTTTTACGTAAATATTGCAGTTACCAAAGATTATAGTTGCCCATTTTGTGTACTAAAATGTTCAAGTTATAAGGTAAATATGTATATATTTTATTTTAGTATGCTTGAACCTTTGAATTTCCCTTAGGGTAAATGATGATATATATGTATATTTTGATGTCATGTTTCAGGGACTTGAATGTCACTTGCCAGCATCGCATGATCTGTTTAACTATGAGTTCTGGGTTGGTTAATTTGATAATTCCATCACGTTTTATTTTGTGCATTGAAATAGAGTACTTACGGTGGCTTACAATTCTGTTTAGGATCACGGGGATTATAAAGTTGTGATTGTATCTGCTAAGATCACCGATACCTCTTCTGAGGTGATACTTCTGTTTCTTCTCTTATGTGGACGACGGTTGCTTAAATTTCCTTTTGTTTATAACATGCTTTTCTTCTTGGATTCAGATAGTTAGCAGAGAGATGTCTCCTGGAGATCAGCAGTTCTTTTATTGGTATTTCACGAGCTATTGTGATATGTTAGTTAATGGGTAGTTACAAGTTAGAGGGTTAAGATTGTAATAGATAATAATACAGGGACTGAATGTGTCAAGTCTGTAACTAGTTTGAAAGGTTGTTATATGGCAGTTGAAGCTCCCGCCTTTGGGTAGCTTATTGTTTGGGATAATTCTCTCTGTCTCTAGATTCTCTATCTAAAACATTAAGCCTTATCATTGGTATCAGAGCCACCGACCCTCGTCGGAGCTCTTGTAACCGCCGCTCAACCACCACCAGCTTCGGTTAACCACCGCAATAGTCGTCTTCTCCGGCAACAATTTCCACTCTGTTTCATTTCTTTTCTGTTCTTAATTCATTTCAAACCCTAGATTAATCATTGTTGATTAATCTACTCACTGGACTTGATCGGTTTGTGATTCGGTCCATCTGAATCATTTTCTTGATTCATCTGTGTTTCTTCAATTTTGTTTCAATTCCATTATGACGACTGGTACTAGACAACAAGAATTGGAAAAGCAAATTAAAGATAATCAGATGTCCATTGGAAAAATGGAGATTATCATGCAAGATTTGCAAGCCAATTCTCAATTAATCAATGATAACATGCAAACAGCTAATCAAAACACTGAGGAAAACAAAGCAGCTGTGGCTCAGATTCAATCATTAATTGATAAGATGTAGGGATTGGAAAACAATAGAATGGTTACTGGAGGCAATCAAGAACCAAGATTAGCAAGATTGGGCCGACTAGATTTTCCAAAGTTTAATGGAGAAGATGTAGAAGGCTGGATCTATAAATGTAATCATTTCTTTGAAGTGGATCGTACTCCTGATAATCTCAAGATGAGATATGCAGTTGTTAACTTGGAAGGTAAGGCATTACAATGGCATCAGGGTTACTTGAAGAGTAATAACCTGACCATTGATACTATAAGTTGGGAAGACTATAGTAGGTCAGCCATTGCTAGGTTTTCTATGGATCTTTTAGAAGATGCCATGGAAGAATTGAAAAACTTACATCAAACAGGCACATTACAAGAATATTGTGATGCTTTTGATGCTTTGTTGAATAAAGTAACACTGTCTCAAGCATATGCTGTGACCCTGTTTGTGGGTGGATTGAAAATGGAATTGAGATGTTTGGTAAGGGCTTTTAAACCAACCAATTTAAGAGAGGCTTATGCAATTGCAAAACAACAAGAGAACCTTCATAACACCATATTTGGATCCTTTTCCAACAAGAAATACAGTTCTAGTTCTTCGTATAACCCTAAACCTTTTAACAGTCAATTGAAACCACCACCCACTATGAATGCAAATGCATTACCATTAGGTTGACAACAAAAGAGATGGCTAACAAGAGGGAGAAAGGGGAGTGTTTTTGGTGTAATGAAAAGTTTACTCCCAGCCACAACTGCAGAAATAAGCAACTATTTAATCTGGAACTCTATGATGATCAAGAAGAGGAGATTATTGTAGAAGAAACTCCTCATATTTCTTTGCATGCAATCACAAGTATTCCTTCCTTTTCTACAATGAAGATTACAGGCTCCATTGGAACCAGAACACTGTTAATTTTAACAGATTCTAGGTCAACTCACAACTTCATTGACATTAAGTTGATTATGAAGTTGAAGTTTGACTTACAAAAAGTCAAATCAATGAAGGTTACTGTGGCCAATGGTAATCAGTTGGAATGTGGATTGAGGTGTAAAAATTTTAAATGGATGATGCACGGGGTATGGTTCATGGCTGATGTTTTGGTTTTACCACTTGAGAATTATGATATGGTATTGGGGGTTCAGTGGTTGGCCACTTTAGGAGATATTGTGTGGAACTTTACTGATTTAACTATGAAGTTTACAGTTGATCAGAAAGAATATGTGTTAAAGGGGACTGAGAATAATAAAATGAAAATATGTTCCAATGAAAAGATGTCAAGCATGTTACACACCATGATAGGGGTAGTTCAGTCTCAAATTTATGGGTTGCAACTATGCCAAATGGAAGGGGAAGAAACATTTGGATCAGTTGTCTCTGATCCAATGGTAGATAACAAGTTAGAAGCAGTGCTGGAAGACTTTGATGATGTATTCAGGTACCTAAGTCCCTACCCCCTAAGAGAGATTGTGACCATCAAATAACCCTTGTTAATGAGCAGAAACCTATCAGTCTGAGATCATACAGATATCAAGCTCTTCAGAAGGATGTCATTGAAAAGATGACACAAGAATTACTTGATTCTGGGGTGATAAGGAGCAGTAAAAGCTCATTTGCTGCACATGTTGTATTGGTAAAGAAGAAGGATGGTAGCTGGAGGATGTGTATTGACTACAGACAGTTAAATGAGGCTACAATAAAGAATAGATTTCCCATTCCATTGATAGATGAATTGTTGGAAGAATTGGGAGGGGCAACTGTGTTTTCAAAACTGGATTTGAGGTCTAGATATCATTAGGTGAGAATGTTTGAGAGTGATATCCATAAGACTGCCTTCAGGACACATCAAGGATTGTTTGAATTCTTGGTGATGCCATTTGGCTTAACAAATGCACCAGCAACTTTTTAGGCTCTTATGAATCAAACTTTCAAGCAATTTCTTAGGAAGTTTGTGTTGGTGTTTTTTGATGACATTTTGGTGTACAGCAAGAATATGCACCAACATGTGGATCATTTAAGAACAGTTTTGAATACATTGAGAAGCCAACAGTTGTATGCCAAGAAGTCTAAGTGCAGCTTTGGGGGGCAGAGAGTGGAATACTTGGGCCATGTTATAACAGCTGCTGGGGTGTCTATTGATCCATCAAAGATAGAAGCAGTCTCTCAGTGGCCTATTCCAACAAATGTTAAGCAGTTGAGGGGTTTCTTAGGTCTAGCAGGGTATTATAGAAGATTTATCAGATCCTATGGGGTGATAGCTAAACCATTGACTGATATGTTAAAGAAGGATGCATTCAAATGGTCTGAACCTGCTCAGATGTCCTTTCAGCAGCTTAAGAATGCTCTAAGCACTGCTCCAGTGTTAGCTCTCCCTGATCTTCAACAAACATTTGTTGTTGAGACTGATGCCTCTTCAATGGGCATTGGTGCTGTTTTAATGCAAAACCAACACCCTTTGGCCTTTATCAGCAAAGCCTTGTCTCCTAGACAACAAGTTATGTCTGTGTATGATAAAGAGCTACTGGCCATATTGTTTGCAGTGAAACAATGGCATTACTACCTCATTGCCAATCATTTTATCATTAAAACTGACCAGAAAAGCCTCAAATACCTGATTGATCAGAAAATTACCACCCCTCTTCAGCATTCTTGGATGGTTAAGTTGATGCATTATGACTATGAGATCCAATATAAGAAAGGTGTTGACAATGTAGCTGCAGATGCCCTTTCTAGAATGCAAGGTTCATCTTTATTTACCTTGTCTATTTCTACTTTTGAACCCTTAATGATAGCAAGAATTAAACAGTCTTGGGAAAGTGATGATTCTGTTAAGGGTATTTTGGGAAATTTACTGAATGGGGGAACAAGTGATTCATTACAGCTGGGAACAAGATTTGTTGAAAAGAAAGGGCAAGCTAGTAATTGGGAATGATGTACAACTCAGAAAAGATTTGATAGACAATTGTCATGGTTCAACAGTTGGTGGTCATTCAGGGTACCATGCTACTCTTCAAAGGCTTAAAGGGTTTTTCTATTGGAAGGGTCAGTCCAAGGCGGTGAGGGAATGGGTCAGAAACTGTAATGTGTGCCAACAATCTAAATATGAGACAATAGCTTCCCCTGGTTTAATTCAGCCACTTCCTATCCCTACTTGCATTTTCTTTGATATAAGCATGGATTTCATTAGAGGTCTTCCCAAATCAAGGGGTAAAAATGTCATATTTGTAGTTGTTGATAGACTTACAAAGTATGCACATTTCATGGCCATGACTCACCCAATATCAGCAAGTTCTGTAGCCAGGATGTTTGTAGACAATGTTTATAAGTTGCATGGGTGGCCCACATCTATAGTCTCTGATAGAGACTCAATTTTTCTCAGCAGCTTCTGCAAGAGTTTACCAGAATTCAAGGAATATCTGTTAATATGTCTACCTCATACCACCCACAGACTGATGGCCAAACAGAAGTGGTTAACAGGTGTTTGGAGACCTATTTGAGATGTATGATATTGCATTATGCTGATTCTTGGGCCAACTGGTTGTCTCTTGCTGAATGGTGGTACAATACAAATTACCACACTTCAATCAAAACCACTCCTTTTCAAGCACTTTATGGCATCCCACCACCAATTCATGTTCCCTATGTTCATAGAGACACTAAGGTAGCTGCTTTGGATGAAGAAATGTGTTCAAGAGAAGAAGCTATCAGCATTTTAAGGGAAACCTTAGTGATTGCTCAGAACAGGCTTAGGCAGCAGGCAAATAAAAAGAGAAGTGATAGACAGTATCAGGAGGGATCTTGGGTTTATTTGAAACTAAGGCCTTATATACAGTCAACACTAAGGGGTGCTCAGTATAATAAGTTTTCTCCAAAGTTCTATGGACCTTATCTGATAATTGGTAAGATTGGAGAAGTGGCTTATAAGTTGGATTTGCCACCTGATTCACAGCTTCATCCTGTATTTCATGTCTCTCTTTTAAAGGCTGCAAATGGTCCTCCTACTCATGTTACTCCTATTCCACAAGTTCCCAGATTCTCGTTACAACCTGCTAAGGTGTTGGATCAACGTGTCATAAGAAAGGGTAATAAGGCAGTTTCTCAGGTGCTAGTGCAGTGGATGGGTCAGTCATTGATTGATGCCACTTGGGAAGTAAAGCATGATTTCTTGCTGAGATTTCCAGATTTTTCCATTGATTGAGTTTGATTGTACTTTTGATTTTTGTACTTCCTTGTGGACAAGGAATTTTTCATATGGGGGGGGGGGGGGGGGTATTGATATGTTAGTTAATGGGTAGTTACAAGTTAGAGGGTTCAGATTGTAATAGATAATAATACAGGGACTGAATGTGTCAAGTCTGTAACTAGATTGAAAGGTTGTTATATGGCAGTTGAAGCTCCCGCCTTTGGGTAGCTTATTGTTTGGGATAATTCTCTCTCTCTCTAGATTCTCTCTCTAAAACATTAAGCCTTATCATATTGTTTTAAGTTTTTCCTTTGAGTAAAAATAAATGCATTTTTTATGTAGTTTAATCTTAAATTTAACAGCCGTAAGCCCATGAGAAGAAGGCAAGCAAAGACAAATAGTCAGGATTCAAATCATTCGGTGGTGGACTCAAATATACCAGGCAAGATAGATCATTTGTGTTTTACAAATGTTTTATTAATTTCTTCTCTAATTAAGTCTGAAATATTGGTTTTGTTTTGCTATAAATTTCATTGATTGTAACTTTTAATCCTACCAGATCAGAATAAGCTTCCCAATGAGTACCTGGAAGCAGAATTACACCAAACATCAATTGAAGGGTACAATCTGTAATCGAGACCAAATTTCTGAAACGAGACAATAGTGATTAGCAAGTGTCGAACCAAACTAAGTAGATATAGAGATCAAAATCCTTAAAATAAAAATTTATGCAATCGCTCATACTAGTGATAGCATTTGTTGTTGTGAAGATGTAAAACTCAGTCAAATTTCATTGCTCGTTTCTTTGTTTGTGTTAACTAGAGAAATAGTAATAAATATCTGATATTAGAATGTCAAACCTTCACCATTATGGATTTTTATAAACTTTTTGAACGATTATCTCGGGATATTCTTCCTACCATCCGAAGATGATAGTTTTACAAACAAAGTAGCATAACCTTTTGAAAAGACATCATCATGCAAGCCGAAGTGGAAGACACTTAAACATCGTCACGCATTCCTAAAAATCGTCATACGTGATTGCGTAAAAGGTAACGAAACTCGTATGAATGATTATTTTGTTGATGAACCAAATTACAATGCCGAACATTTTTGTTACCGGCAATGATTTAAAAAGCGGTTTTTAGTTATACTGAATTTGGCTAAATAAATGGTTTAAACAATTGAACCGCGTTGTATCGGGCGGTTCAACCGGGTTGATTAGGTAGCTATAAATTTCATAATTACATACTAAAATATTATTAAAAAGTTAATCAATAATTAAAAAATAATCCAAAGATAATCTAAAGTTTTTAATTTTTTAAAAGTTGTTCCTTAATATAAAAATAATAATCTAAAAATAACCAAAAAAACTAACCTATGCCAGTACTGGTATAGCGGTTCAAATCGGTATACTGAATTTTACTAGCGGTATAAAATCGATACTGTTTCCCATTTTACCGGAGTGTTTTGTACGGGATTTCCATATGAAAACGGTAATACGGTATAACCGGCCGGTATTTACCGGTTTTTAAAACATTGCTTACCGGTTTCATATGTCGAAACGATTGTTTTAAAAATTGTTGGTGATGAGAAGGCACAATATCCATGGTTTAGAGAAAGGTAAAACGGGAGGTATAAAAAGACTTTTACTGTCGGATTAGGGGAGGCTGTAGGTATTGTGATGGAAGGCCTTGAAGCAGATTCAGAAACATCCATTCGGGATGAAGATGACCGCGTCTTGAATTTTGTCATATAATGTTAGGGGATTGGGGGTTGATGGGAAACTTTTATCAGTTAATGAGGTGATTAGACAGTAGAAAGCGGGTTTTGTTGCTTTACAAGAGGCTATGTTGATGGATGGGTCTTCTTTTCGTATTCATAAATTATGGGGTAAAAGGTTGGTAGACTTTTATTGGGTTAATTCAGAAGTCATGGGGGTTTGTTATGTTGTTGGGATCCAAACTTGTTCAGGAAATCAGATGTGGCTAGAAATCGAAATTTTTTGTTTATTTCGGGGACTTTAATTCAGAGTGGGGAGGTCATAAATAATGTAAATGTGTATGCACCTCAAGGTGTTATAGCTAAGAGGGCATTGTGCATATTACTATCACATGTTATGGCATCGAAAGTGGGGATATGGGTGTTTTTAGGCAACTCTAATGTGGTCAGAACAGTTGAAGAAAGGTTGAATACTGATTTTGTTCCTTCTTGTGTAGAGGCTTTCAATTTGTTTATTGATGGTAATGAGCTTGTGGGGTATCCGATGGGTGGTAGGAAATTCACTAGAGTTTCTGGAGTTGGGGATAAGTTTAGTAAAATCGATAGAGTTCTTGTGTGTAGAGGCTTTTGGAATCGGTGGCCTACTGTTTCTCTTACGGCATTTCCAAGGGTAGCGTATGATCATAGTCCGCAGATGCTTTCCACAGTAGTGCAGAATTTTGGCTCGTCCCCGTTCCGGTTCTATAATTCTTATATTGGCAAGCCGGGATTACATGATCTTGTAGCAAGTGTGGTTAACTCGGGTGGGTCTAGCGGCACTCGTGATGTGATACTAGCATATAAGTTGAAAAGAATTAAGTAGAAAATAAAGGTGTGGTAACTTCAAGAAGCGTAGAATATGAATGTGATTAAAAACGATCTTCAAGTTAAAGTGCAAGAGCGGGATGCTTGGTTGGAGGATGGTTTGGCATCGGCTGAAGTAATTGGAGAGTGAGTGCAATATAAAAAGGAATTGGATGATCTTAATGCTGACATTGCACTTGAAATAGAAAGCGCGAATAAAGTGGGCAGTTGAAGGCGATGAGAATACGTCTTTTTTTTCATGGTATGATAAATCAAAGCTTTGTAAGTAATAGGCTTTATGGGGTTCAAATAAATGGGGAATGGGTTTCGGATCCGGATAAGTTGAAATATGAAGCGCAAAAAAAAATTTCTTTCAAGTTTAGGGAACCTTTTCAAAACCGTCAGTTATTTGCTTGCCCAAATCTGAATCAGTTGAGTACCGCTAAATCGGCAACTTTGGTGGTGTCGTTTTCTATTGAAGAAGTAAAGGAGGCTATTTGGGAGTGTGGTAGAGATAAAGCGCCGGGTCTGGATGGGTTTAATTTTGGCTTTATCAGACATTTTTAGGAGCTTCTAAAGGTGGATGTAATGAATATGATGGAGTATTTCTTCAATAATTGAGTTATTAATCATGGGTGAGGGTCTTCTTTCATTGCTCTTATCCCAAAGTAAAGAATCCGCTTACATTTAATGACTATCAGCTGTTTAGTTTGATTGGAACTATATCAAACATAATATCTAAGGTGTTGGCGGTTAGAATTAAAAAAGTGGTGGGTTCGGTAGTATCAGAGTTCGAATCAGGTTTCATGGCTAATAGAAACATTTTAGATTGTCCTCTTATGTTGAATGAAATAATTGCGTGGGTTATGCAGGTGAAGGGGGCGTTTTTTTAAAGTGGATATTGAGAAAGCCTATGACTCGATTAGCTGGGAGTTTATAGATAGAGTTCTTCAGCAAATGGGCTTTCCGGATGTATGGCGCCTATGGGTGAGAGGGATATTATTTTCAGCCAAAGCTTCAGTGCTTATAAATGGGTCGCCGGCTAGAGAGTTTCAATGCTTTCGAGGAGTTAGTCAAGGGGATCCTCTTTCACCGTTTTTGTTTATTATAGCCATAGAAACGTTGACGGGTTTGTTTCCAATGCTAAGGATCTTGGTTTTATTAGTGGTATTCGGCTTCCTAATAATGGGCCAGTTCTGGAACATCTTGTGTATGTTGATGATGTGGTTTTTTTGGGTGAATGGGGTCAGGGTAATATTCAGAATATTAGTCGACTAATGGGATGTTTTTATTTTATTTCGGGGTTGAAAATAAATTTTAACAAGTAGAGTTTGGTTGGCATTGGGGTTGCGCCTCAAAGTGTGGAAGAAGCTGCAAACTCAATTAGATGTAAAGTTGGGAGTTTGCCATTTAAATATTTAGGGGTTACGGTGGGCGCAAATATGAATCGGATTCGGAATTGGGATGGAGTTATTCAATGTTTTAAAGCTAGGTTGTCCAAATGGAAAGCGAAAACATTATCGATCGAGGGAAGATTGGTTTTGTTGAAGGAGGTCTTAGATAGTTTACCTTTATATTATTTTTCTATTTTTAAAGCGCCTAAGGGAGTTATCAATGTGTTAGAAGCTCTTAGAAGACGGTTTTATTGGAGTGGTGATGAAGATAGGTCCAGGACAAATTGGGTGTGTTGGTATAGGGTGGTTGGTCCGATTGATAAAGGTGGGCTTAGGTTGGAGTCTTTAAGAGCGATGAATGTGTGAGTTTCTCAATTGATGATCATTCCATTGATTTACATAAGTATATATAGTACAAGGATACATACAGAAATAAGGAAACATACTAATTGTATTTTACTACAAATGAGATAATAGAGTCAGTAATGTAGCCGAGATATATGTGCTGACTTTGACTAACATTGTGCTGGCTTTGACCTTTGACTAACGCTGACTTTGACCTTTAACTAACATAATGAAAGTCCACTTCTAAAGTGGTGTTGGCGCTTTTAGAAAGAGGATTCGGCATTATGGCCCAAAGTGGTTGTATCTATTCATAATAGTAGCAGTGCGTGGGCTTACCTTCCTATTAAATCTGGGATTGCACGTCTTGGAGTGGGAAAACAAAGGTTGAAAAATAATTGGCAAGTGTGAGTATTAACGTGAAAGGTTTATTTAAGGGGATTATTGGTAATGGGGAGAGCATTAGATTTTGGGTAGATAAATGGTATAGTGAGGACATCTTGATGGAGCTTGAAGTAAACAAAAGTGCATCAGTAGCAACGATGACTATGGCCTGGGAATGGAAGCGACAATTAATATTTGCTAGAGTGTGAAAATATAGTTTCGGCTGTGAACATTTCGCATTCGAAGGATACATGGAAGTGGGAGGCTACGACTGATGGGGAGTTTTTGATCTCTTCATGTCGTAAATTACTTGCAGCTCGTTGTGTTCCGTATTTTCCATTTGAATGGGTGGAAGGAGTTCCAAAAAAAGTTAGCATCTTCGATGGAGGGCAGAACAAGATAGGTTACCAACGTTGACGGGGTTGAATAAGCGGAATATTCTTAATGGGTCGGTTATGTGCAGACTTTGTGGGGAAGCAGAGGAAGACGCCTGCCATATGTTTGTCTCTTGTTACGTGTGCTTAGTCGTGTGGAACAAGATTAGTGTTTGGTGTCATATTTTGCAGGTTTATGCATTCACGGTTAGAGATATTTTGTGTCATAAATCGGGTAAATGACTGTTTTGACAAACCCTTGGTACAAATGTCGGTATATTGATAATCTGCTGGGACATGAAGACGCGAATCTGTCCAATATTAACTTTCTCACGAACAAAGTGAATGTCCAGTTCCACATGTTTAGTACGTTGATGTTGGACAAGATTTTGAGAAAGATAAATAGCCAAAATATTATCACAGCAGACAATGGTAGCTTGTCTAACATGTAGTCCGAGTTCCAATAGGAGGTTACGAATCCAGCTAGTCTCAGCAGCGACGTTGGCTACACCTCGATATTCTATTTCGGCGCTAGAACGGGCAATGGTGGGTTGACGCTTGGAACTCCAAGAGATAAGGTTGTCACCCAAGAATATGCAGAAGCCAGATGTTGAGCGCCTAGAGTCAGGGCACCCGCCCCAGTCAGCATCAGAATAGGCCCTAAGAGAAGTAGACTTTGAGGGCATGAACTGAAGACCAAAATCAATATTGTCGCGAACATATCGCAAAACCCGTTTAAGGAACTGAAAATGGGTGTCCCGAGGGTCATGCATAAAAAGACAATTCTGCTTAATAGCATATGCAATATCAGGGCGTGTGATTATGAGGTATTGTAATGCACCTGCAAGGCTGCGGTATAAAGTGTCGTCAACAGCCGGAGAGTCACTAGAAGCACTAAGCTTGGAGCCAATATCAATAGGGGTTGTACAAGGTTTGCAATTTGTCATCTTAGCATGTGACAAAATATCGCTGGCATAGGTGGACTGAGACAGAAACAGGCCCCCGTTCTTTTGTTCAACTTTGAGTCCAAATAAATGATGAAGTGAACCCAGGTCTGTCATGGCAAATTCGGATTTCAGAACTTTGATAAAATGGTGAAGCAGAGTAGTCGTGGATGCAGTTAAAATAATGTCATCCACGTAAAGGAGAAGGTACGCCGTTTGACCTCCTGAATTGCAGACGAAGAGCGACGTATCACAAATGCTACTTTTGAACCCACATCGGAGTATGAAAGAGGCAAACCGTTGGTACCACGCACGGGGAGCTTGCTTCAGACCATAAAGTGACTTACTTAACCTGCAAACAAAACCTGGGTGATCTTTGTTTGAAAAACTGGGAGGTTTGTGCATATAAACTGTTTCCTTTAAGTTTCTATTAAGAAAAGCGTTTTTGACATCAGGCTGGTGACTTGGCCAAGAACGGGACAAAGCAATGCTTAACACTGTTCGGATAGTTGTGGGTTTCACCATGGGACTGAATGTTTCATCACAATCCACACTGAAGGTTTGGCTTTTGCCATTGAGAACAAGCCGGACTTTGTAGCGTTCTAACTCACCATTAGCATGAAACTTGTGCTTAAATAACCACATACACCGAATAATAGGGGTGTCACTGGGCCTCGGTACTAAATCCCACGTATGATTATCCAATAAAGCTTTATATTTAGTGTTCACGGCATCGTTCCGGTTAGGATCCTATAAGGCAGCAAGGTGGGATTTTGGAAGAGGGGACACACTGGTGGAGGTGACAGTAGAAAGGTTAAGTGGGACACGGGGCTTGGAAATACCAGCCCGTGCATGAGTTGTCATAGGGTGAGTGGAGTGAGTGACGGATGATGTAGGAGGAGACTGTTGAGGTGCGGAAGGTGGTGGAGAATTAGGTGAGCCAGGAGTGGGGTGAGATTGCCCGAAATCCAAAGGAGGAGTGGGTGGATAGGGAGGTTGATGTGGTGGGTTAGGAAGTGGGCCGAAGCCCGGGGAGGTTGGCTGTTTGGTCCTTGAGCCGAGGGGTTGTGTGGGCTAGATGGGCCAGGTGAGGTAGTGGGTGAATGAGTGTTGTTGGGCTGATTTAGGTGAGCAAACTGGAAAAAGGGTGGTGTGTCATCAGTGGGTGGAAAGTCAGGTTTGGGTTCGGTGGAGGTGGAAAGAGGGAAACAAGTTTCATCAAAGGTAACGTGATGAGAAAAGATAATCTTCTCGGATGAAAGATTGAGACACCGGTATCCGCGGTAATTAGCAGGATAACCAAGAAACACATACTTAGAGGAGTGTGTATGGAGTTTGTGGGGACGTGTGGCCGACTCATTTGGGTAACATACGCAACCGAAGTCGCGTAAGTGTTCATAAGATGGGAAACCATGATAAAGTATGGTGCAAGGAGTGTGGTTTTTGAAAGAATATTGTGGTTCAATGCTTGCCATCTCTTCTCATTCCTCATTAATTTATAATTACATCAAGGGCCTATCGTTGGCAACAAGTTAATTACAATAATTACAATATTAAATACAAAGTCAACCATAATAATGGTATTCTCTATTACACCCCCGCAGTCGAAGCCGGAGGTGATCAGAGGCTGAGACTAGAGCGAAAGTCTTCAAATAAAACCCGAGGAAGTCCCTTTGTAAAGATGTCGGCAACTTGATATCGAGACGGAACATGTAAGACTCGAACTTGTCCACACTGCACTTGTTCGTGGACGAAGTGAATGTCTAGCTCAATGTGCTTCGTGCGCTAATGTTGGACAGGATTCCCGATCAAGTATATGGTACTCACGTTATCACAATACACCAGAGTAGCTTTTGTTGGCGGGCGATGAAGCTCATGAAGAAGATTACGAAGCCAACAGATTTCAGCAACTACAATGGCGACCCCACGATATTCTACCTTAGCACTGGAGCGAGAGATCATGGGTTGGCGTTTGGAGGACCAGGAGAGAAGGTTATCACCGAAATAAACACAATATCCGCCGGTAGAGTGTCGTGTATCTGGGCAGCCGGCCCAGTCAGCATCTGTGTAGGCTATGAGCTGGGGGTCTCTGTGTGGGGATAGTGTAAGGCCGAAATAAAGAGTGCCCTGAATGTATCTGATGATGCGTTTTAGAGCATCCCAGTGACCTGTCTTAGGAGCGTGCATGTGCATGCACACTTGCTGTACGGCATAGCTGATATCAGGCCGAGTAAATGTGAGATACTGTAGAGCCCCTGCTAGGCTCCGATAGAGAGTGGGATTGTCAAAATCGACCCCAGATTGAGAGCTGAGCTTTGAGTTAGTGTCAACGGGTGTAGCAACCGGTTTACATGAGGACATCCATGCACGCTCTACTATGTCTGCGGCGTACGCTTGCTGGGATAGAAACATGGTGTCGTGCTGACGGGTGACAGAGATGCCAAGAAAGAAACTTAATGGGCCGAGGTCTTTCATGGAAAATTCCTTGGACAAGTAACCCATGAGTTCCTCGCGAAGAGAGGCGGAAGAGGTGACGAGGATGATGTCATCAACATAGAGTAGGAGAAAGGCGGTGTGACCTTGGCGGTTGAGAATAAATAAGGAGGCATCGCAACCGCTGTGAGTAAAACCCAAGGATATAACATAGTCTGTAAACCATTGATACCAGGCACGGGGAGCTTGCTTCAGGCCATATAGAGATTTCTTTAAGCGGCAGACATGTTCCGGAAATTGTTGGTTTCTAAATCTCATTGGTTGATGCATATAAACAGTTTATACCAAGTTGCCGTGAAGAAAGGCATTTGCGACATCAAGTTGGTGAACCTGCCAAGAGTTAGATAAAGCAATAGATTGAACAGTCCGTATAGTGGCCGGTTTGATGACCGGACTAAAAGTTTCACCATAGTCTATTCCCACTTGTTGAGACTGACCATCACAGACAAGCCGGGCTTTGTATCTTTCGAGGGTCCCATCGGATTTGAATTTATGCTTGAAGAGCCACATGCTCCTAATGATATTCATGCCGGGTTGTTTTGGCACTAACTCCCATGTATTATTCTTAATAAGAGAATAAAACTCGTTAGTCATAGCATTGCGCCATTCCGGTGAGGACAAGGCCAGGGTCGGGTTTTTCGGGATGGGAATTAAGGTAGTGGTGTGAAGATTGAGGGGATGTTTTGGCATAAAGATTCCTGACATGGATCGGGTTTGTATACGATTGCGGGCTTGGGCGGGTTGTGTTATGGGCTCGGAGGGGGGAGGCAGACTTTGGCTGGGCTGGTTTGGGCTGGGCGGTGAGTTGGAAGGTGAGGGAGTGGGCTGCGAGGTGGAGTGCGGGAGTTGTTGTAGTGGGAGTGTGGGTGTGGGTGTGGGCTGGAATGGGAGTTGGGCCGGGTGTGGAGTGAGATCGTTGAGCCGGAGAGGTGGTTTGGGTCGGGTGGTGATTGGGAGCAGGAGGGTTAGATGTAGGCGAAGGGTTAGGAGTCGGGTGAGGGGAGATGTGGTTCCACATGTGAGGTGGAAGAGGGTTGGTGAGGAAATCATAATCGGTGTCGGGGGAGATGCGGTGTAGGTGTTGAAAGGGGAAGGCTGTCTCGTCAAACAGAACGTGACGAGAGATGGTGATGTTTTTGGTTTTAATGTCGAAGCATTTTCAACCACGTTGTGAGGTGGGGTACCCAAGAAAAACACAAGGGTACGAACGGTGTTTGAGTTTGTTGATTGAGGTGGAGGGTATGAGAGGGTAACATAAGCAACCAAAGACCCGAAGGTGGTCATAGGTTGGTTGTTGTTTGTATAAGAGGTGAGTTGGTGTTTGGTAGTTGTGGGTTTTGGATGGGATGATATTAAGGAGGTAGGTGGTTGTTTCAAGGGTGTGTGGCCAGAAGTTTAGGGGAAGGTGAGATTGGGAGAGGAGGATTCGGGCCATGTTATTAATTGAGCGAATTTTGCGCTCGGCTTTGCGATTTTGGGAGGAGGTGTATGGGCAAGATAGACGGTAGAGGATGCCATTTTTATTAAAGAAGTTTTTAAATGATGAGTTGACGTATTCCTTACCGTTATCGCATTGAAAGGTTTTAATATGTTAAATTGGGTTTGGACAAGGTTGGCAAAATGCTCAAATATGGTGTAAACTTGGGACTTATTAGAAATAGGACAAGTCCATAGAAAATTTGTAAAGTCATCCAAAAATAACAAATAGTAGCGGTGGCTAGTCATGTACAAACCGGTTTTTTTTTAAAAACCGGTCCAGTTTGTAAACCGGTTCCATTGTAGAGGCGTCAAAAAATCGGTTTTTTTTAAAACCGGTTTAAAAACCGGTCCGGTTTTCAGACTCAGAGAGGACCAACTATCCAAACCGGTTGGAACCGGGTTGGAAACCGGTTTGTGGAAAAAACCGGTAAAAAAACCGGTAAAAAACCGGTAAAAAAACCGGTTTGGAAGCTGCTGTTTGCTCCTAAACATTAAGGGGTATTTATAGTATGATTGTGGGTCAAAAATCCCCAAAAAAACAAAAAAAAAACGGCTAGTTTTTGGCTCCCAACGGCTATATAGCCGTTTGATAACGTTCAAAAACCGGTTTTCAAACCGGTTTTTTTTTTCGGGTTTTACAAAAACCGGTTTTCAAACCGGGTGGGCATTCAAACCGGGTTCCAAACCGGTTTTCCATTCAAACCGGTTTTCAAACCAGTCTAGGATCCAGAAACCAAAACCTATACAAAACCGGGCTTTGGGGTCGGGTTGGGACCGGTTTTAAAAAAAACCGGTTTTTGTGAAACCGGTTTACTGGTTTTTTTTCCGGGCCGGGTTGAAAAACCGGTTTTTTTGACCATCTCTAGCGGTGGCCTCCCGTGCTAAGGACATGGGAGGTCCATAAATCGCTATGCACAATATCAAAAGGATGCAAAGTGGTATTATTAGATGCAAAAAATGGAAGTCTGACAATTTTCCCAAACACACATGGTTCACACAAAGATTTATTCAAAGACGGAAAAAAAATAGAACTAGAATTCTTTAAAGTTTGTAATAAAGCAGGGCCTGGATGGCCAAGTCTTTGGTGCCAGTGTTGGAGGACTGAGAAACAGTGACAGATGTGGAGAAGCAGTGGAGGTCTTTGTTGAAGGTGTAAAGATCACCGCTGCTGTTGCACCGGATTATAGGCACCTGGGTCCTGTAGTCCTTCACAAGAAAACCAAATGGGTTAAATTCGACAGAAACACAGTTATCTCTGGTGAATTGACGCACGAAAATAAGTTTTTAAATAAGTTTAGGGGCATAAAGGACACGGTTTAAGATAAAGGGTGGGAGGGGTGGTTTAAAGGTTTGTGGGCCATTTCCTAGGACTGGAATGCGCGTGCCATCACCAACAATAATATTTTCATTCATGCTAGTATTAAAAATAGTACGGAAGTTACCTGAATTAGGATCCATGCTAATGGTTGCGCCCGTGTCCATAACACCCTATGAGTAACCTGGTGGATTGAGGGACATGGTGTACAAGGCTTGCTGTATGTCCGTGGGAGAGTATTGAGCATGGTTTGCTTGAGCCGGACGTGCACCTAGAATACCTTGACCTTGGGTGGGAGCCTGCGACTGAGAGGTTGTAGGATAAGGGCATGGGGGTAATGATGGTGACCACTACGGCTAAGGTGAGGGTGATTGGGAAGGTGACCAGGAAGGATTGGGTATGGTCCATGTGTAGGTTATGGGAGAGGTCCATTGACCATAAGGTGTGGTCCCACGTCCGCGTGGCCGAGCGGCCGCGGCCGCGTGCCCTAGACCGACCGCGTCCGCGGTGGGTGTAGGATGAGGGGTCAGGGGCAGGTGGTTGTGTGGCGGTTTGAGAGGGTGGCGGTTTGGCAGCAGTGGCGGTCAAGGCGTGAGAAGCTTTTTGAGAGGCGTATAAAGAACGTTCGGCTTTTTCGTTTTCAACCCGGCAAAGTTGAGAGCGAGCCTCATAAAAGGAAGGGAGTGGTTCCTTTTGTTGGAGGATGGTAGAAATACCTTCGTACGAGTCTGTGAGACCCGCAAGAAGATGAAGAACGAGGCGTTTGTTATCAAGAGGAGCCCCGACATTGGAGAGTTGATCGGCTGGGGTTTTCATGGCTTGACAATATTCCGACATGTTCAAAAAATTCTCAAGGCGGGTGGTGGCAAACTTTTGCATGAGTTGTATGGCACGGGAGTTTTTGTTTTCATGGAAGAAACCTTCCAAGGTGGTCCACGCATCAAAGGCGGTGCTGCCTGGACAGTAAATGGTTTTGAGGAGATCTTTTGAGATGGTGCCGTAGATCCATTGTAAAACAATGGCGTCTAGGCGATCCCAAAGATTTGGGTTAGGGTTTTCGGTGGTGGTATTAGGAGGAGATAGGTGATCAAGGACTTGAAAGGCTCTACAATGGATACGAAAGAGTTCGCACCATAGGGGGTAGGGACCGGTTTCACTTTCTAGGATGATAGGGATGAAGTTTTTGATGGAGGAGACAGTAATGGCGGGGTGAAGTTTGGTTTCAGCGGTGGAAGGAGGCGGCGGGTTAGGGGCTGGGACCGAGGAGGAGTTTTGGGGTGATGCAGGGTCCATGAGGATGAGGAAGGGAATGTGAGAGGGAAGGAGGAGATAGCCGAAGATGGCTAACCAGAAGAAGTCAGCGGCGGCGGCGGCGGAAGATAGGTGGGGTGGGGATAGGTTTACAATGATACCATGAAAGAATATTGTGGTTCAATGCTTGCCATCTCTTCTCATTCTTCATTAATTTATAATTACATCAAGGGCCTATCTTTGGCAACAAGTTAATTACAATAATTACAATATTAAATACAAAGTCAACCATAATAATGGTATTCTCTATTAGTTTTGAAGAGTTTTGGATGGCAAGATGTTTTGTAGGTAGCAAGCTGTGTGGATAGCCTCTACCCAGAATTTGGAAGGCATGGACGCATGGACAATGAGAGATAACATGATGTCGTTTAAACGACGAATCATGCGCTCGGACTTCCCTTTTCGCTAGGAGGTGTGGGGACAAGAGAATCTGAATTGCATACCGTGTTGGTTTGTAAATTCTTGAAAATTATGGTTGTTAACTTCCCCACCCATGTCACATTGAAATTGTTGAATTTTTAGTTTAAATTGGGTTTGAACAAAAGCATGAAAGGCGGTGAATTTTGTAAAAGTTTCAGACTTACATTTTAATGGATAGACCCAAGTATACTGTGTGAAATCATCAACAAGCACCATATAATATTTATATCCCGAGTGGCTCAGAATGGGTGAGGTCCATAAGTCACAATGCACAATGGAAAATGGCATAGAAGTATGATTAATAGAATCATCAAAGGGGAGTCTGGTATGTTTAGCTAATTGACACGCATGGCAAACATATGTAGAATGCAGTTTATTACAATTCAAAAAATTATTCGAACTAAGAAAATCCATGATATGACGGCCTGGATGACCGAGGCGTTCATGCCAAGACTGAGGAGTGGACAAAGACACGAGTGTGGTTGCAAGAGAGTTCTTTGTAAAGGTGTAGAGGCCGCTAGAGCTATTGTGACGACTCAAGGGCATGCCATCCGTGTAATCCTTCACAAAAAAACCGAACGGGACAAACATAACAGAAACATTATTATCAGTGGTAAATTGACAAACTGAAATTAAGTTTTTGATGAAGTTGGGATTGTAGAGAACATTTTTAAGATGAAAGGTTTTATTGGGGTGTGGAGGGTGTTGTTACCGGATCCAAGGACCGGAAGGCGATTGCCATTACCCACTAATATTGACTTTATGTGACTATACAAGGATAAAGTAGAGAGGTTACCGTTGTCAAGAGTGACATGAGAAGTTGCCCCGGTATCCATGTCCCAATTATCCTCATCAGGAGACTCCATGGAAAAAAGAAAGGCAGCGGTGAAAGGTAACCGACAACAAGAAGAAAAAAGGACCGACCGTAGTCGTGACCAGCAGGTCGACCGTAGTTGAGAGGCGGCTGCAAGAGGAGAAAACTAGGGTAAAGAGCGTCTGCGCTCTGATACCATGTGAGTTTCTCAATTGATGATCATTCCATTGATTTACATAAGTATATATAGTACAAGGATACATACAGAAATAAGGAAACATACTAATTGTATTTTACTACAAATGAGATAATAGAGTCATTATGTAGCCGAGATATATGTGCTGACTTTGACTAACATTGTGCTGGCTTTGACCTTTGACTAACGCTGACTTTGACCTTTAACTAACATAATGAAAGTCCACTTCTAAAGTGGTGCTGGCGCTTTTAGAAAGAGGATTCGGCATTATGGCCCAAAGTGGTTGTATCTATTCATAATAGTAGCAGTGTGTGGGCTTACCTTCCTATTAAATCTGGGATTGCAAGTCTTGGAGTGGGAAAACAAAGGTTGAAAAAGAATTGGCAAGTGTGAGTATTAACGTGAAAGGTTTATTTAAGGGGATTATTGGTAATGGGGGGAGCATTAGATTTTGGGTAGATAAATGGTATAGTGAGGACATCTTGATGGAGCGCTACCCGTCATTATTTGCGCTTGAAGTAAACAAAAGTGCATCAGTAGCAGCGATGACTATGGCCTGGGAATGGAAGCGACAATTAATATTTGCTAGAGTGTGAAAATATAGTCTCGGCTGTGAACATTTCGCATTCGAAGGATACATGGAAGTGGGAGGCTACAACTGATGGGGAGTTTTTGATCTCTTCATGTCGTAAATTACTTGCAGCTCATTGTGTTCGGTATTTTCCATTTGAATGGGTGGAAGGAGTTCCAAAAAAAGTGAGCATCTTCGATGGAGGGCAGAACAAGATAGGTTACCAACGTTGACGGGGTTGAATAAGCGGAATATTCTTAATGGGTCGGTTATGTGCAGACTTTGTGGGGAAGCAGAGGAAGACGCCTGCCATATGTTTGTCTCTTGTTACGTGTGCTTAGTCGTGTGGAACAAGATTAGTGTTTGGTGTCATATTTTGCAGGTTTATGCATTCACGGTTAGATATATTTTGTGTCATAAGATGATAGAGGCGTCAAATAAGGAAAAAGTTATTCTTAGAATGGTGATCATTGGCGCATGCTGGATATTGTGGAAGGCTAGGAATGACGTTATTTTTGCAGAAAAACGGATTAATATTGATGCCATATTTGGGGAACTTCAGGGGTTGATGTTTATTTGGGTGAGGAAGCAGTTAAAGCAAAGTGATTTGATTTGGGAAAGATGGGTCTCTTTCAATTTATCGGTAGTTATTATGTAACTTATATGTAGGTGTTGTGCGGTGTTTTGTTTTGTCTAGTGCCTCACTAGCCAATTCGCTGTATATAGTTTTTGGTGCAATGAGATAAGTTTTGTTTGCCGATAAAAAAAAAGTTAGAGAGTGTGACTTGTCATTCAAAAATAAATAAATTAATTAATTAAATATATTGAAAAACTCTGCGATCAGTGGATGTTTGGCTATGGAAGTGTGATGATGGGAAGGTAGAGTTCATAGTTGGCAGGTCTGGTCAGATGTGGAAGTGAGGATGAATCCGGTTGTGCACCCTGATCAGTTCAATTGGAGTAAGATCGATGTCCCTATGGTAAACTGATTTGTTTGGATGGCGGTTAGTGACAAAATCCTGACGGCTTTAGCCTTGGTTTTGAGGATGTGGTTTGTGGGGATGGGCTATGTCCAGTTTGTCGCATCGATAATGAGACTATGATCACCTTCTGGTTGCATGTACGTTTCTCTCCAGTGGCCCATATGCTTTTACACTGTCATAGCTTGGATTTGGTGGCCAAAAAGAAGCTGGTTATGTATGCTGTTTTTAGGAAGACGTTGTGGCGAATCCAGAGAAATTGAAATGAGGAGGTGTATAATCAAATACCTAAGTCAGCTTATACCGTTTTATTCTTGTCTTTTACTTCTTAAGTATTTCATAACAGTCATTAATAATGAGAATTGATCTTAAAATAAATACTAATAATATATTATTCTTTGGGTCAAGGCGAGAGCAAAGTTGTCTGATGATGTAGGGTACTCAATTGGGCCAAGCCCAATAGCCCAAGAAGCCAAAATCACTAAATATAATATTGGGTCAAGCCCAAGCCCAACAAGGAAGCCCATTAGGGTTTAACCCATCCCCCCTCTATAAATAGAGGGGCAAACCACACATCTAGGGCAGATTGGTCTGAGTACAAGACCTCTCTCACTCTCTCTCTCTCTCTCTCTAAAACTCTCTCTAGAGTTATTCTCTCTAATAAGACTTTCAGCAGCAGGCTGAAGCCTTGAAGCCTTCGAGCTACTGATATGCATTCTTAACAATCTACAACCATGCTGATTCCACAACCATGCTGGCTCCAACAGCCACCCCATGTCGAATCACGCTCTGTTACTCGCAGGTCTCAGCCCTCATCAGGCTTACGTGGATGGTCCTTAGTTGTAACTTGGGATCAAGAGTTCCTCTCTTCAAGATCATACTCTTATGTTTTATCTTTTCTTAAGTTAACTCATAATAATAACATTCTAACTTTGGGTTAATCCCAAATCAGAATCATAACAACTAAAATATCAAAACTCTTGAACCTCTCATCTACGTTTACAACGTGGAGGGACACCACGACCTGCGTTTGGTGAACCGAAACCCTTTAACCCTTTTACCCCTTCTAACGAGTTCTTCCATGCTGCTGGTCCAACCCTTTAAGCAGCAGACGAGGTCAGAGGCTTGACGACCTTGGAACGTTCAGACCCTCTCCGGACACATATTTGTTGTAGCAACAAGTTGGCGCCCACCATGGGGCCGTGCTACTTAGAATAGAAACTCTTTGTAGTTCGGCTCCGTCGATCTATTTTCTATTTTTTTACGTTTGGAGGGAACGCTTTCAAGAATGTCATTTCTACACCTCCCACATATTTGCATTCACCGGATCTGTTTTCAAAATATGATTCATATACCAATAAACATATTTGAATTCTAGAACTAAAGTACACAAGCTCTATGTTACATCCCCCAACATATGTGTACTTAAAATTTTTTATTATATAAAAAAAATCCTTTTGGCTCATTTTACAATAGTTTGATTATAATATTTTATAAAGGCTAAAACCACATTTTGAGATAAACTATAACTATTTCAAAGTCAAAGTCTACAGGCCTACTTGATCTACTTTTAATAAGCCTCCATCTTTGTATAGTCACATGAAGCCCACTTTTTCTCTACACGGTACAAGCTTTTATATATATAAAGAATAAAAGTAGGTCAATGACAAGACTTATCACAAACCACATAGAGATCCTCAATATTTGTGCCAACTTTAAGCATGTAAAGTTTAAATTGTGTCAGACTCATACAAATATATGTCAAAACCTTTTTGTCTCCATCTTAGCATCTCTTAAACAATGTGCTATTAGACAAACAAAGACATATTAAAGTCTACACATTTTTTCGTATACAATCTCACCTTGCAAGAAAATGTATTTAAAACATTACCATAGGGATACAACCTAATATATATATATATACTAACCGATCTCTTTTAATATATACCGGTTATTTTGCAAACATGACAAATCACATTTGTCGGTTGCTTATTAATACATCACCAAATTCAATGTGCAAGTTTCGAAACAAGTTTTCCAACTTCTTTATTATTTATAAAATAAAACTTTGGTTGCTTTAGTGTATAGTACCACTTATTCTACATGTAGTACAACTCATGCTACACGCATGTGCTACACAATTATGCAACACACAGCGCATTATCCACAAAAATCGATATGATATTTATTTTATATACCTTTGTAAAAAAAAATAGTAAAGTATACTAGACTTTTTATATACTCTCAATATATTTTCCCAATATATTTTTATCAGACCTTTTTTTTTATATAAAAGTGATATTTGCTAGGTCTAACAATTCTGGAAGGTATATTTGCACAAAAGGACAAAATACATGCTTTTACCCAATGCTCATCGAAGCCTTCAAGCCTTTCAAGCTACTGTTCTCTAAAGCCTTCTAGGCTATTGCTCACTCAAGCTTTAAAGTCATTTTGACTACTAACCATGGAAACTTTAAAGCTTTCCAAGCTACTATTCCCTAAAGCCTTATAACCTTTTAGGCTATTCAAGCTTTAAAGCCATTTAAACCATTGTCTATTAAAAGTTTCTAATACCTTACAGCCTTCCTTCTAAAGACTTTAAGCTACATTTCATCAAAGCTTCATAGCCTTTTGGCTAAGTATACAATGAAGCGTTTAACCTTTTTAGGCTATTTTCATGAAAGATTTGTATTAGTTATGGCCACTAATTCTCGAAACTTTACAACCTTAAAAGGTCGCTACTCATAAAAGCTTTACAACCTTTTAGGCTACGGGAGTCATTAAAGCCCTATAGCTTTTCAGACCACTGTGTGTTGAAGCTTCACAACAATTTAGCTTCACAACGTTCAAATTAATCATTCGTGAAGCTTTGCTATTACCAGCTTCAACTTCTAAACAGCTTCAAAAGCTACACATGAACCATTTAAACTGACGACCAAGTCAACAAAGCAAACACATTTCCTAACCAATAGCCACAAATACATGCAAACATTGTAACATTATTTTAAGGCTGACATAAGGAAATGTCAAAATAAACATATGGTTCAAGACATCAACCTATGGATCTTTAAATCGCCAACATCGCAAGCCTTCAAACAAACTTCTATTATGTGAACGACCTATAGATCCGAAATAACAACAACTTCAATCAAGAAGTTATATCTCGCAAGCAAAAGAATCAAATAAACCAGTAAAACGCGCCTCTAGCCATGAACACCTTTTACCAAGGGCTGATATGAATAAGTTGACATGCTTAAATAAAGCAAGTAACCCCCGAAGCAAATAAGCATATCAGCTTAGAGGGTTAAAGCATAACAGGGCAAAAGGCTTCCCCTAACAGCAACCTATATAGCAACATATCTTCGAAAAAGGAATAAAGAGGTAAGATGTATAACAACACTTTGATATCAGTCAGAATCACTCATCACCACGTCATGACCACTTCTGACTGGGGGATGGTGGCTCGTGTGGACAAACCCACATTCGAAAGAAGTCAAGAATCAAAGAAACAAAACAGTTACACACGTCAACTTATTTACTCAAACGCTGAGATGCCTTCAAGCATCTTACCATAGCAAAGAAACACGATAACTCAAAACAACAACCTAGCTACTTTTCTTTCGCAGAAGTTAAGAAGCTTAAAGGCTTACTATATTGGGTCAACATTATTCAAGGAAAGGCGAACCTCTTATCAAGACTAACCTTGTGTTCAAACAACCTAACGTCTCAATGGGACACGCATGCCACCTAAAGCATATGCTTTTCTCCCCTTGAAAAGATAAACAACTCAAGGAAGAAAAAGCCTCCCCATGCCAACAATGCCACTTCAAAGGAATGAAAGAAGAGATCATTGTGTACACAAATCAATACCTCCCATAGATCCTCCTTTAACACCGCTTTAGCTACAATGAGTCAACAAAGGTAACCACTTTCTTCAATTAGTGAACAAAGTTAGAATTGTTCATCCAAAAGGCTATAAACCGCAAAGGTCATTACAAACTCTAACAAACACAAGAAGTTTTAAGCTTTATAGGTCCTCACAAACTGTAACCTCAGAAGCTTAGAAGGTTTAAACCTCACTGGTCTCCATAAGCCATGACCTCAGAAGCTTAGAAGGTTTAAGCGTCACTCGTCTCCATAAGCGATGACCTCCAATGCTTAGAAGGTTTAAGCCTTACAGGTCTTCATAAGCCATAACCTCCAATGCTTAGAAGGTTATGGACTTCAAAGGTTATCACCCCGGAAGCCAGGAAGATTATAAGCTTCACAACGTATCACCTCTTTTGACTACAAAAGCTCAACAACAAGTCAAACTCGTTACCAACTCAAGTTTTATACCTCAAGGATGACAAAAGTCAAAATACATCACATGTTCATGATAACATTGGTAGACTTGACATGATTTTTACATAAACTCCTCCGAACATGTCATTAAAAGCTTCAAATACTTAGAAGTTTCAAAAATAGTTCAGAAGCTTCAAAATAAACAAAACAAGCTTAAAAGCTTAAAAGCTTCAAAAAGACATTAAAAGAAGCTCAAAAGCTTAAATGCTTCAACTACCACATGCTTAAAAGCTTACAAGCTTCAAATACAACAATTGATGCTCCGAAATTTAGAAGTTTCATATACGAAAACTGAGGCTTACAAGCTTGAAGGCTATACAATAAGCATAGGAGGACAAATAAGCTATACATGTCATGACTTCTACTCTAAAGCTGAAACGGATACAAGCATCTTGCTAATATGCAACAACTTATCAATCCTTGAACAAAAACCACGGTCATAACAAGGCGTACGTCCGCCTCCAGTACGAACACCACTTCTCGCAATTTAAAAAGAAAAAGAATGACTTAACTAAAGGAAGAAGCTATCAAACTAGTGAAAGTGTCCTTGTAACAAACAAGTCCTATTCTAAGAGCTCCCAACTAGGTGAACCACCTATAATAATACTTGTCTTCTACTAAGGCTCTAGCATGAACAAAAAATATACCAACAAAGATTATCCAAAGCAACTTGCTCAATCGTCGAAGCTCTTGCTAAAACATCAATGCTTCTCACTCACACTAAGTGCAAACGCTTGCCCAAAAAAAATCTCCATCAAAAGAATGTTACCTAAGCTAAACATGAATACAAATTTTGAAGCTTCTAAGCCTTCAACCATCTCTAGAGATTTAGCAACTACAAAGACTACAAAGTCAAGACAAGCTAACCCAAACCAACCTGAGAAGCAAGGCTACAAAATAGCCGTAGTAAAAAGGATCAAGCCCCATAGAAGCACAAAACTAGAAACGTAGAAACATTGAAGCATCCTGCTATACATAAAAGAAGATTAAGGATGAATCAAACCGCAATGCTAAGGCGTTGAAGCTGCTGTGAGCGGCCGCTCAATCCTTCTGAGATGAATTTTTTATTTTTCGTTTGATGTGTTTTGGGTCTGGGTCCTATTCTTTTGATTACAACTGACATATTTAAGCATTTTGATGCAGATCGTGCACCGCTTTTTGAGATTTGACCCAACAAACCCGCGAGAATGCAGGTGTCTAGAGAAGTATGACGAGCTATATGCGCGGAGGGAAATGATTGCCACTCCGCGTAGGCTTTGTTGGGATACTCTAGCAGAGGTAAACCAAGAGGAGAGGCTGCGGGAATGGATGGACCAACCAATGGAGAACCTGCTTTCTATAAACGAACCGGTCTTTATGGAGATAACTATTGAATTCTTCTCCACCTTGACCTATAGAAGACCAAGAAAGCATCTAGAATCGGATTTTCAAGCAAACGGGACACATGGGTTGCAGTTTCGCCTAGGTGGAATCTGGCGCGACATCTCAGTCGCAGAGCTAGGTCACCACTTAGGAATATATACCGAGGAAGAGATCTATGATGATAGCTTCAATGAAGCTATGTATAACTTCCCCGACGACAACCAATTGCGAAACGCTTTTTGGGCTCAACTGACGGGGCTTCCACAATACAACCCCCAAGGATCAAAAGCGAGCAAAATTATTGACCCATTGCTCCGGGTATTTCAAAAGGTTCTCTGTGGCACGGTGGCTGCAAAGAAAGAAAGTTCCACCAACTGCCCCACTCCAGATTTGTTATTCTTATACGCCCTGGTAAGTGACCAACGGGTTAACTTAGCTGCATTAATAGCTTCTTTTCTTACCACAGCAGCAGGGGGGAAACCAGGCAGTATGATTTATGGTGGAGAATATGTGACTGCTCTTGCTAGATCAATGGGTGTCCTCAAGGCAGCAAAGAACACCCTTACTCGGGTTCCAGGAGGATCATATGTCGACCTGGATACACTCAGACACATGGGGATCCTACATGAGTATGACGATGGGACGTGACGGTTAAAAGGGCACCATAATGTGATCTGGAACCCACTTCCACCACCACAGCAGCAGCAGTCACCACAGCAGCAGCAGTCACCAGTACAGATGCCACATGAGCAGCAGCCACACCAGCAGGAGCCTCTACTGCCTCATCAGCAGCAGTATTACTACCAGCACCCTCAAGACTTCTATGACGAATTTGGCGCGTTCAGAACAGAAACGCGCGACACCTTATACCAGCATGGCGAGTCCCTACAGCATCAGGGCGCGACCCTCGACTACCTCGTCTCTGAATTTCACACTTGTTTCCCAAACCATTTTGGGAATCCCCCACAAAGGGGACATCCGGGGGACAAGCGGAGACGAGGTGGTGATGCAGCGGGATCAACGGGGACTCACCATGATGATGAGGATTGAGGAGTAGCTGGTAGGTTGGTACTATTTTGTTTATCTTATTCTTGTTGGTACTGTATTCGGGTGCGAGCACCCAAAACATTTGTTTTATTTCTTTCTGTACCCGTACTATTTACTTTTAAGTAGTTTCCATTTCAGTATTATTTGCGTGGTTTGAATAAGTGTGACGATGAATGGATGAATTTGATGTATTTTTGCTTTTGTCAAGAATGTTGATAGTGCAGGAACAGGCGAGCACCGATATGGATGCTCCAGGCTATCAACATGCTTTTCGGGTTATCAACAACAGGGGAGTTTTATTCTCCTTTTTCACACAAATAGTTAGCTATTTCATAAACGCTTTCTATTGTCACATTGGGGACAATGTGAGTTTCAAGTGTGGGGAGGGGATTAGGTCTTGTTTGTCCTCTTGTTTGTATATATATATAAAAAAAACCCTTAAAAAATACATATATGTATATATTTACTTATAAACATCAAGCCTAACTAATTTTTGATAAAGATAACTCGAGGCGCGACAAACAGATGAGATGCGAGCGTGTTAGATTCGTACACTTGCACCCATTTCCTTCCGGTTAAGTAAGCATTTGAACCTTAAAATAGATTTTCATTTCGTTGACATGCTTTCGAGTGAGCCGGATGTTTCGTGTAATTTAGAACTTGTCATTAGCATACTTATTTAGATCAGATACGTGTGGATTGTACGAATATGATTGAGGCATTTAGGATATCCTTTTGATTTAGCCTTTTCTTTTCGTTCTATCCGTTTCCCATCACCCAAATGTTATCCACTAGTTAACCATGTTGAACCTAATCCCGTGTTTTTTCTTATTTACCACACCATTTCACCACTAAACCAAGTAACCTTTTTCTTTTAAACCTTTTGTGTTAAAACTCAGTTTAGGTTATTGTTCTACTAGTTTATGTGTTGTAAATAGTTCGTTTTCGGGTTTATATATTTAGAGCCCGTTTGTTGATTATATAATCAGTTTCAGTCCTGTATATACATCATAGATATATATGTATGTAAAAAAATCCAGAAAAAATAGAACACCCTAAAATAGGGTGACTTAGCAGTATTCGAGCAGTTTTTAGAAATATAAAGTTAGAAATTATAAGTTAGCTCGTTTCTCAAGAAAAATCGCCTATATTAGCCTTTGTGTTGTACAGTTGTAGTAGTTACTATTAGTTAGACATAACCGCCGGGTTTTAGCCGATTTGTCACTTTAAATATCCATTCCGCACCTTTACCTTTGCCTAACATTACAACCCGTAAAAGACCTCTTGATTTGTGCTTTTTCACACGTTAGTTGGTGAAGACTAGATCTTTTGACAAGCTTATGATATTGCATGATTCATTGTCTTGGCAATGGAGCGATTTACACATACACATTACACGTATGTATCATAAATAAAACCGAGTGTGTGTGAACATTGTGAGTCGTGTACGGGTTTGCATGCTTGTAGATCGGAAGTGAGTCGTTGCCTTTTAGTTGTCTTATCACCTGTTTATATATCTTTGTCGGCTTGTCTATTATCATCTGTACAGGCTATATTTTGCCTTTGTTGCCACTTGGCGTGTATTTTGTTTATTTTCTGTTTAAGTGTTTGCTTGAGGACAAGCAAAGTTCAAGTGTGGGGAGGTTTGATATACGTTAATTTACACATATAAAAGTCCCCGTTTAACTCCCATTTTCAGACGTTTTGACCTTATACACAGGAATTGGTGCTTATTTTGGTATCTTTGCAGATTCAGGTCTTAAACGATGCCCCGGAAGCATAACTGAAGGAAAAACGCAGTTTTCGGCGCGCAAACAGGACCTCAGGTCCTGTGAGCGGCCGCTCACAGGCTTCGAGCGGCCGGTCGCTCCTCCTGATATTTCCAGAAACATTCTAGAAGGCCTACGTCAGCAATCGAGCAACTGGTCCACTTGTCTGAAAAGTGAGCGGCCGCTCACAGGCTTCGAGCGGCCGCTCACAGGCCCTGTTCTTCTATAAATTCCCCATTCAGCCCACTGATCGATTATTGGGTTTTGGAGAGGCGATTTTAGGCGATTTCTGGACCAAAGGAGCTGCTGGAAGGCCGTTTAATAAGCTCGGGAATCCATCCGATCCACCCTTCATCATCCAATCCATCTCTTTAGCATTCTTATGGTTTGATCCTTTAAGCTTTCTTAGATCCAAATCTGATTTTGTTTGCTATTTTGATGTTATTTTAGTTAATCGTACGCCTGCGGGCAAGAACATTAGTATTAGTTAGTAGTTAAAACAATCGTTTGTGTGAAATCAAGTTTTGTATAAATTTGGCGTTTTTCATGTTTGAATCTTGATGATCATAATGCAACCTTGTTTCATTGTTGATAGATTTGTAGTTGTGTTCGGATGACTTTGATGATTATCGAATGTGTTAGGCGGATTACTTGTTGAAGAAACCGTCCGTTTAATCGTCCGGTAGTAAACTAGTTAACTTGTTAATAAAGTTTACACCATGAAACTGTAACCGGGTATTGGTTTGGTTAAAGTCACTCGGATAATGATTACAAATGTTTACCAGCACGTAAAAGAGTTTAAAAAGCTTAATGGTGTTGTTACTAATCTTTGACACGGTTAATGATCTTTGTTAGTTATTTTAGTGAAAATGGCGATCTTAGTAGATTTGTGTTCAAAGTTAGTAAAATGGAATAGGTTGTGAAATGCTCTATTTTATTCTAGTCTAGGTGGTCGTATTGTGTATTCGATATTGCTTTCCTTAACTAGTGCGGTTGAGGACTCCCAAAAGGTTATACTAACCTATCTTTAAAGATTCTCATGAGATCATATCAGCTGCGCGCTAATAAACGACTTGAGGTGGTTAACGTGTGTATTCGTGTTAGCTTTCCGTATAGTTGTCATGTTAGGATGCCCGAAAGGGACACTAACTGTCGGAAAATGGGAATGTTGATCACGCCTTTATTTCTTATATAGATGACATGCTAGGATTGGCGTATTATAGTTTATATAGTTATATTTTCTATTTGGAGTCGTAGTTAAGTTATTTACATGTGTTAGAATTAATTTAGCTATAAACAACCTCAACTTATCTTTTCCTACTGGTAAATCGGGGACAGAGTTTTAGTACTATTGCTCCGCCCGCGTCCATGGATCGATATCTGGTTCTTATCTGTACGTTACTACATATATGACAGGGTACACTTGCCCTATTGTGTGTGTTTTAATATTAAGGTCTAAACCATTTTTATAAATATTAAAGCAAAACGTGTGTTATTTCATTGTAAAATTATGTGTATATTCGCACACGTCAAGTTTTTGGCGCCGTTGCTGGGGACGCGACGAGCTTTAGGAACGAACTGAGTCAACTTTTTACCGGTGTACATGCTTGTGAATACTTGTTTATACTTCTTTGATTCGTTATTTCATTCATTTATTTGCATATATGATTATTTGAATTTTTAATAAATTTATCCGTCTGTAGATATTTTGGATTAATTTTAGATTGGTTTATAGGTTGCATATAGATTCGTTCATTTATCTGCTTATAGGATTGTTTGATTTGATTTTTCGTTCATTAGGATGTTGATAGATTTAATTTATTGAATATTGGATTAATTGGTTTGTCTATGAATTTGATTTGTTCGTTATTTGATTAATTAGATTTATTTGTTCGTACTTGGACTAATTATTAATTTCATTCTTTGTATAGTTTTAGGCTTAGTCTGTTTATTTCTGTTCATTTTATTGATTCTATTAGCTTTTATTTGATTTTCTTGAATATATTTGCTTTCCGTTATTTTCGCATGAATTTATTGATTCTTTATTTCGTTTATTTATTTTTCTGTCTTTTATCGCCTTTCTGGGTTTGTCATATATTCGCCTGTTGCAACTGTATCATTCGTACATGCAGGTTGATGTCCACAAACCCTGGGTCTTCTGGTGATCTGTCTGACGAGGAGCGAACGCGCCTGAGGAGAAGCGAGAGGATTAGACTTCATAAGTTGCGTCTTGTTTCTGATATTCTAATTGCTACTCCTATAGTTGAGGTCCCAATTGACGAGGCGAGGCACGATCTGGCTGACGACGAGGGGTCGGAAGCCCACAGTGACATTATCATGGTGGACGACGACATTCCGCTGTATGATATTGGTCGTCCAGGAGGAGATGGACTCGCACCGAGTATTTTCCGGCCGGCTATTTTGGCTGACCATTTCGAGATTAAATCAAGTATCGTGAACATGATACAAAACTCGGTGCAATTCGGTGGACTGGAGCACGAGGATCCAGGCCGACATATTGCTGCATTCTTAGAGGTTTTAGCCACCTTTAAGATGACGGGCATCTCCGATGATGCTATCCGTCTCAGACTCTTCCCATTCTCATTGCGGGACAAAGCCCGGACTTGGCTTCTGTCACAACCCGCAGGGTCGATCACGACCTGGGCAGCGTTGTCCCAACAATTCATGCAGCAATACTTTCCTCCTGAAAAGACACAGAAACTGAGGAATCGCATCATGACGTTTCGTCAAGATGACGAGGAATCATTACACACCGCGTGGGAGAGATTTAAAGACCTACTCTTGAGCGTCCCGCACCATGATATCTGAAAAAGACATCTGGTGCAAATGTTCTATCAAGGACTCGAGTTTGACTCACAGGAGCGCCTAGATGTATATGCTGGGGGAGACATCGGAACAAAGTCCCCCAATGAAGCATGGGCCATTATCGAAAAGGCCTCCCAAAAGACAAAATCTCGAAAGAGTGACCGATCAAGGTCTTCATCTGCCCGATCGGGTGTACATGCCGTGGATAACTACACGACCATTTCTGCACAGATTGAGGCGCTGGGTATGAGATTTGACAGATCTCAACAAAGCATAGCCCAGGCCCAAAGTCCGTGTGATCAGTGTGGGGTGTCTCACGAGCCTGGCTCGTGTGCTCAGGGGGTTATGTATACTGGCCACGAGGATGTGGCTTACATGGGGAATCAGTCGAGACCCCAAAATAACCCCTACAGTAATACTTACAATCCGGGATGGAGGAACCACCCAAACTTCGGGTGGAGATCTGGTACTTCGAACCAGAACCCTCTCGAATTTCAGCAAAGAGCATCCGCACCACACCAATCTCACCAATCCCAGCAGTCCCAACAACAACAGCCTTACCAATCTCATGGCCAATCCTACCAACCCAGACCGAACCAGTACCAGAACCAGGGCGCCGGGGGCAGTTCCCAGCAGCACGCCCAGGGCGGTATGTCTAGGTTGGAGGAAATGATGTCTCAACTCCTCACCAACACAAAAAATTCCAACCAAATTGCTGAGCAGCGCTACCAGCAACACGAGGAGCGTTTCTCCAATTATGAGGGAGAGATGAGGGGACTAAAGGCGTCCATGCAGGCCATTGAAAACCAGGTAGGCCAGATGGCGAAGATGATGTCCGATAGACAGCAGGGCAATCTCCCGGGCAACACTGAGCCTAATCCGAGGGGGCATGTAAATGCCATCATGACAAGGAGTGGTAAAACCACGGGACCTGACACATCGGGCTCACTACCGATCACTGAGACGGTCCAGACTGAGTCTTCGGACGAGGTGCACGCTAGGCGAGTCCCAGCAAGTACAGCACAGCTGCCGAAGCCAGTCACTGACTACACTCCTCCTGTTCCATACCCTGGCATACTTAGGAAACAGAAAGACGAGGCGCAATACGGGAAATTTCTCGAGCTGTTCAAACAGCTACATATAAACATCCCGTTTGTGGAGGCCTTGGCACAGATGCCTAAGTATGCCAAATTCCTGAAGGACATCCTCACCAATAAGCAAAAACTTGAGGACCTGTCCTGTGTTCTGTTGGATCAGTAAGCTGCTCTTTTAGTTGAACTTGCTAGTTGACACTTAAGTGTTTAGCAAGTTCTTGGTGAGTGATAGCACAACGGAATGTTTATAAGTTTATAGCTACACTTATCAACAGGAGTTATTACTCCCCCTGGAATCAAGAACTAATAAATGAGAAGTGTTTATTGAGAATCTAAGTATTGAATGAGAATGAAACACTTTGACAGATTCTCAGTAAACACGAAATGGAAATAACAATAATAAGTGTTTGAAGGATTTCTTGTATTAAAATCAATGTCTAAAACAGAAGGATGAATCCTTCTATTTATAGACTTTACAAATACATGAACCTTACCAAAAAGCAAGTTCAGAAACAAGTTGCAACAAGTTGCAGTCTTGGAACTTGTACATAAAGCAAAAAGAAATACTAAAGTATTAAACTACTGATATACAAAGGCGGTGGAAAAGATCTTCTTCAAGTACTGATGAATGACAAACTACTGATGAGTAGTTTGTTTTCAGTAGTTCTTCAGTAGAAGTGTCTGGTTTGAACTTCAGAACTTCTGATGACTTTTCTTCTTCAGCACTTCTGAATCTCTTCTTCAGCAGTTTGATTCTTTGTCTTCAGCAGTTCCATACTTAGAGTATTTTGACAGAAAGTGAATTAGACTAAGGTTTGCAAAAGTGGTTTCACCAATCCCTTTTGTCCTAACAATCTCCCCCTGGATTGATGAAGCCAAAACCTTACTAATTCCTTATTGTTCTTTTCTGTCCTTCACAATTTTCCATATTCCTTTGAACATGGAATTCTTGAGCTGGTTTAGTTGATCATCAGTAAGAGACCCTTTCTTTGGTTCCAAGTGTTGGATTGTAAGCAGGTCTTTGGTTGATAGTTTCTTCAGTTCATTCATCGACCTATATTCCCTGCTTGTTTGATCTCTTCTTGTCACAAGTACTGAGTTGTTATCAGTAAAGGACCATCTGATGACTGGTACTTTAGACTTGTCAAAGTCTGCAGTGTAGGGAACCATGGTGTACCCTGGGTTTCTCCTGAGTGTTGAATGTTTTCAACTTCATTGACTCTCAGGTGGGATTCACTTCCCTCCTGTTGTTCCATCACATTAGGTATCTAAAATGTTGGCAAATGATGTTCAGTTACTACCTTGGTGTGCAGTTTGTCTGTGATGGTCTTCTGGATTTGATATGCAAAGGTGGAAGGATCCCTGAATTGTGTGAGGAGAGGCTTCTCTTCTATGTCAAAATCAGAATGTACTACTGTACTACCTTCTAGTAGTACCATTCTGAAATCAGTCTTTACTTTCTCCTCTGACTTCTTTCTTTGGGTAGCTGGTCTTCTTTGAACACCAGAAGTTCTAACTACTGAAGTTGAAGCTTCAGCAGTTTGAAACTTCTCTGGATTAGCAGCCCTTGCAGCCTTGTATTTTCTATATGTGTCCACCAATCTTTCTTTTTTCCACTTGGACACTGAGGCTTTTGAACCATAACCATTGGCTACCAGTTCTTCTATCATCTGAGCTCTCTTGGCCTTTGTGTCTTTACTTGTTGCAAGTTTATCTGCAATAAGTTGAGCTCTTCTTGTCAGCTCTTCCACAGAGAGTCTCTTCAATGTGTGGGCTTTGACTTTGCTGTTCTTCATAATGTAAGACATCAGTTGATGTCTTTTGTCTTGTTCAGCAATCTCATCTAGGCTAGCCTGCCTTTGGAGTTCAGCTTCATAAGCCTGAAGTTTTTCTTCATGGCTTAGATCTAAGTCATCCCTATCTTCCAGAGTTTTCCAAATCTGATCTTCTCTGGCCTTCTTTTGGGCTGCAACTAAACTCTTCTCAAGTAATTCTGCTGATTGAGAGATTGGAGAAGGGTTTAGCACAGTCATTGTGGTAACTGTTGTAGTAGGCCTGATAGGAGCAGAGGTTGGTTGAATAGGAGTAGTTGATCTGGAAGGGTCAGCAGTTTGAGTCTTGGAAGTGTTAACTTCTGATGGGTTGACAACTTCTGAAGGTTTGTCAACTACTGAAGGATTGTCTTCAGTACTTTCTAATTCTTCATCAGAACTTTGGCCATCAGAGGTTTCTTCATTGTGCCCTTGGGATTCATCAGCCTTTTCAGCATCTTCTATTTCTTGAATAGAGACACCAAATTGTTGTGTCAGTTTCTCTTTTCTGGCTTGATCTTTTTGATCTCTAGCTAGGATAGCCACTCTTGCCTTTCTTCTGGCTTCAAGTGTATCCATAGGCACCTTGATTTTCTCCCCCTTTTTGGCTTTATCACCTTTGGAAGTTGAAGCTTGGGAGAAATGACCTTGAGGATGAGCAATCTGTTTGCTGTTGTGATCAATCTTGTTGGACAGATCATTCATCTTCGTTTGTATCACTCCACATTGGTTCTTCATGGACAGCTCCAAGTCAGCTGTGTATGTTTGGATGTGATTCTTAATGAGGGTGTTCATCATGTGATACAAGGGACCATCTGGGCTGCATAGCTGGTTCAGGTCTATGCTTGTTTGCCCAGGGAATTGGGTAGGCATTTGTAGTGAGGGGTGTGTTTTTGGTTGATCTTCTTGTTGTATAGAAGATGCCACTCTAGGGGAATCATGGATTGAGTGGGCTTTAACCTGAGATGGTGTGACTAGCTTCTTGAGCTTAGAGACACCAGGTGCAGGACCTTCACTTATAGCCGTCAATTCAGTAGTTTTGTGTTTTGAAACATCATCCAAATTAATGGAATCATCTGAATCCCTGATTACATCCTCAATGAGGACTGTATCAGTTACATCATGAGCTGAGCCCAACTCAGTTGTCTCATGTACCTCTTGTTCTTGGTTCAGAGGATTTCCTACCTCAGGCATTAAGCCTTCATCAGTAGTTGCCACAGTTGAGGTCTTAGCTATGTTACTTCTGTCCTCAGGTCCACCACTGGGTGGTAAATGAGTAGTAGCAGCCTCAAAAGTACCAAAGGTTTCTAAGTTAGGGCTTAGAGACCCTGGTTCATCCTCATCTCTTTGGTTAGGGCTATGAGTGTCCACATCCATGTCACTGTCTGAGTCTATGTCCCCTGTTTGATGTGGTTGATGGGGACTGACATGTGTAGATGGGACTTTCTCTTTTAGCCCAGAGAGAAGTTTGGCTATTTCAATGTCTGGTTCAGAAATTTGGGGTGCTGGTTCAGTAGTTTGGGCAATGGGTTCAGCAGTTTCAAAAGAAGAGTCAATTGGAATATTTTTCTTGAGTCTTTTTCTTTTGAAAAGGATTGTTATTGGTGCTCTTGGTGGGGTTTGAGATGGATGAGACTGAGAGGATGTTTCAGTCACATCATTAACAAGTGCAGATTGCACAACAGGTTGTTCAGGCATCTCAACCTCCTGAACAGCTTTTCTTTTGGGTTTGGTGGGTTTTTGTTTTGTTATCTTGGGTTTCTTGGCCTTTGGTGGAGTAGGTTTGGAAGATGAGGGTTCCATTGGGACTGGTGCTTGTTCCCCTTGGTCATCTTCTGGCCAGGCAGCCTGTTTGTTGTGCCTTGAGTATGCTTGTGAGGTTAAGGGTTTCAAAATTTCAATTTTACCCACAAGCACCTCATTACCCAGTTCAGATATTATGCACTGCATAATGAACCTTGGATATAACAAAAACTTTTTCTTAGTGTTATTGTGATGTAACACCAACGCATTAAAGAAAAGTTTTGATGCCTTGAAATTTGTTTCATTCACAATAGAATGAAAGATTGGTTGAAAGGTTGAGGGCATCTGGTCATAAGACCCAGTTTTAGGACTCAAGCACATAATAATATAATGAAACAAAAGTTTATATTTTGGTTCAAAATACTTTTTAAAGATTGTAGCTTGTGAGAGATTACCTTGATAACCACACTCAGTCATGGTTAGGTGGATAGCAGAGTTGTCAAACTTCTCAGGGGCATTCACATCATTCAACCCCAGTCTGTTTGAGAGTATGGCCGGTGTTATGGCCATTTGTATCCCTTTAATTGTTGAGTTGAGGGAGATAACTTCATCATCCACCATCACTGTCTCAGCATTAGCCCAGAACTCATTTAGAGCTTCAGGATGTATTGGTGGGTCTATGGTGAGAGCGGTGAAATATTGGGATTTGACGACGAGATCAATGATCTCATCGTATTGGGACCAGCCTTCTTGTTTTTCTAAGTAGGCTCTGAGATTGTGTCCCTGTTTGAGAACTAAAGCCATGTGGTTTGTGTGTGTTGATGAATCGAACAGTGATTTTGTGTTGCAGGTTCAGGGGTTTGAGAGCTTTCTTGAGAGAGAAGGAGGGAATTTTTGTGTTTGAAAGGATAAGTGTTGAAAAAGGATATTTATCAGAAGTTTTTAACCGCTTGGATCTTCTTTATTAGAAGTTTTAAACCGCCTAGGTTAAAAATCTCTTTATCAGACGTTTTAAACCGACTAGGTCAAACTTCTGATGATGGGAAAAGTCAGATTTGCCCTTTTTGACCAAACTGCTGATGAAGAGTTGTCATCATCAGTAGTTCCCATTTTCTCTTCAGCAGTTTTGAACAACTGATGAGAAATTCTTTATAAATACTTTTATTCATAACTTCTGAAGGTTATTTTATCAGAAGTTAATCACTTTTCAGAAATTTTCCCGATACTGATGTTTTGTTCATCAATAGTTTCTCTCTTTTCAGAAGCTTTTCAAGTGTTTGAAAACAGATGTAAGTGAAAAATAAAAAATTTGTGCAGAAAAAAAATGAAGAGAAACACTTACAAATTTAGCATCCCTAGCATGGATACTAACTTCTGAAATGTTGATGTGTCAAGGGGTTTAGTGAAAATGTCAGCTATTTGATTAGCTGTTGCTACATGTTTCACTTCAATCTTGCCTTTTTCATAGCAGTCTCTTATGAAATGATACCTGATTTCAATGTGTTTAGTCTTTGAAAACTGAACAGGATTTTGAATGATGCTAATGGCAGATTTGCTGTCTACAAGCAATGGTGTCTTGGTCTCTTTGATTCCATAATCAAGAAGTTGATATTGGAGCCATTGTATCTGTGATGTACAACTTGCAGCTGCAATGTATTCAGCTTCAGCAGTTGAAGTTGCAACAGATGTTTGCTTCTTTGATTGCCAGGACACTAGACAGTTTCCCAAGAATTGACAACCACCAGATGTTGATTTTCTTGACATTTTACACCCTGCATAGTCACTATCTGAAAAAGCTGATAACTTGGTATTGCTTGAAGCAGGATACCAAATTCCAAGTGTGGGAGTTCCTTTCAGATATCTGAAAATTCTTTTGACTGCAATAAGGTGTGATTCCCTAGGAGCTGATTGATATCTAGCACAGACACATGTTGAAAACATTATATCTGGTCTAGAAGCAGTTAGATATAAAAGGGAACCTATCATACATCTATACATGGTTTGATCAACATGTTTTCCTTGATCATCTGGTTCAACTTGTGTGGTTGGTGTCATGGGAGTGGAACATGATTTACAGTCTTGTAAAGAAAATTTGTTTAATAATTCTTTAACATATTTTGATTGATGTATAAAAGTTCCATTTGTTTGTTGTTTAATCTGCAGTCCTAAAAAGTACTGCAGTTCTCCCATTGTACTCATCTCAAATTTTGATTGCATGAGTTTCTTAAATTCATCACACAATTTTGTGTTTGTTGAACCAAAAATGATATCATCAACATATATTTGAACAAGTAAGACATGATTTCCAACATGTTTTATAAAAAGTGTTTTATCAATGGCACCTCTTGTGAAGTTATTTTTAAGTAAAAAGGTTGAAAGTGTATCATACCAGGCTCTTGGAGCCTGTTTGAGCCCATAAAGAGCTTTATCTAGTTTGTACACCCACTCAGGATGAGAAGGATCCTCAAACCCAGGTGGCTGACAAACATACACTTCCTCTTTTATCTTTCCATACAAAAATGCACTCTTGACATCCATTTGATAAACTTTTATTTTGTTGGAAATTGCATAGGCCAGAAATAACCTGATGGCTTCAAGCCTTGCAACTGGAGCAAAGGTTTCATCATAGTCAATGCCTTCTTCTTGAGAGTAACCTTGTACTACCAGTCTTGCCTTGTTCTTTATAATAATACCAGCTTCATCTTGTTTGTTCCTGAAAACCCATCTTGTGCCAATTGGTTGCTTGTTTGGTGGTAAGGGACAGATTTCCCAAACCTGTTGCTTGTTGAATTGAAGCAATTCATCTTGCATTGCCTGCACCCAATTGTTGTCTTTGAGAGCTTCCTGGTACTTCTTTGGTTCCAACTGTGAAATAAATGCTGAGAATAGACAAAAGTTGGAAAGCTGGTTTCTTGTAAGAACACCTGATGCAATATCACCCATGATTTGATCAAGTGGATGATCTTGGGGTTCGATCAGTTGTTGTAAACCAGTGACAGGTGTTGGTGGCTCATGTTCTTCAAACAAACTACTGAGGTCTATTATATCTGGTTCAGCAGTTTCAATGTCTTCAGTAGTTGCAGGTGCTGAACCAGATGTTTGAGTTTGGTCTTCAGTATTTGTTGAATCAGAAGTTTGTGAAACTTCTGATGGTTTTGAAGTTGACTTAATGACTGTTTGAGGAGTCCATGGTGCTGGATCCTCATCATCAAACCTTTGATCACCATAATAAGTAGGTTTGGATGAAGTGACAGTCTTTTCAGGTTCAAAATGAAAGTTGTCAAGGTCAAAGAGTTCAACAGGATGTGCTGGAATGAGAGTGTGTTTTGACTCATTGAACTTGACATTCAGTGTTTCTTCTACTATCCTGGTTTTTGAGTTAAAAACCTTGTAGGCTTTTCTAGTTGATGAATAACCAAGAAAGTAACCTGAGTCAACTTTGGCAGCAAACTTTGAAATAGATTCCTTGATGTTCAAGATGAAACATTGACATCCAAAAGCCCTAAAAAAGGAGATAAGGGGCTTCATGCCATGAAGAACTTCATAGGCAGTCTTTGAATGTCTCTTGACAACAAGAACTCTATTTTGAACATAACATGATGTGTTAACTGCTTCTGCCCAGAAGTATAAAGGTAGGCCAGAATCAGCTAACATTGTTCTTGCTCCTTCTATTAAAGTTCTGTTCTTCCTTTCTACCACACCATTTTGTTCAGGAGTTCTGGCAACACTGAATTGTCTAATAATCCCTTTAGACAAACAGAAGTCATTCAGAGTTTTGTTCCTGAACTCTGTCCCATTATCACTTCTAATGGTTTTGACAGGTAGAGAGTATTGCTTCTCTACTTGTAGAATGAAGAACTTGATGATTTCAGCAGCCTCATCCTTGGAAAATAAGAAGAATACCCATGTAAATCTTGAGTAGTCATCAATGATGACTAAGTAGTACTTCTTTTTACCAAGGCTCATGATCTTTACAGGCCCAAATAAGTCCATATGGAGTAGTTGAAGACATGCAGTTGTTTTTGATTCTTCAATAGACTTATAGGAGGACTTATGCTGTTTACCCTTTAAACAGGATACATAGTGTTCTTGACACTGGTATACTTTTAATGGTAGACCTCTGACCAAGCCCATTCTTGTGACTTTATTTATGGTTTTAAAGTTCACATGGCCAAGTCTCCTGTGCCAGAGATCAGTTTCTGAAGTTGATGCCCTTGAGAAGAAACAGGCAGTGTTGTTCAGTACTTTGTCTTTTTCAATGTCCACTGCATAGACATTGCCACATCTTTTGGCAATTAACAAAGTATGATCTTCAATGATCTTCTCTATCAACTTCTGGCCTTTTGGTGATATGATCTTGCATGTTGTCTTTGTGAAAAAGGAAGAATATCCTTTATCACACATTTGTGACACACTTAGCAAGTTGTACTCAAGGTTTTCAACCAGATTGACCTTGTCAAACTGTATTTTGCCAGAGGAGACATTGCCATGTCCTAGCACATATCCCTTAGCATTGTTCCCGAAGGACACAGATCCATCTCTTTGACTGATAAAATTGTTTATCAGGTATCTGCATCCTGTCATGTGCATTGAGCCTCCACTGTCTACATACCAAATGCTATTTAAGCCTCTGGAAACTCTCTGCACAATATAGAAAATTAGTTAGATTTAGGAACCCAAGCCAGTTTGGCTTTGGGTTTGCTCTTGAGAACATTTACAGTTTGTTCTTGACCAAGTTTAGAAATCCATGTCTTTTTGGCAATGGATTTTGCATTAAGTACAATGGTGGTTTCCTTTTGAGGACCACCATCAACTTTGGTCATCAGTAGTTGTACCATATCCATAAGATCTTTAATCTCAGCAGTTTGTGAAACTGCTGTTGATTTAGGTCTAACTACTGAAAGAGAATTTTGAGAAAAAGACTTTTGTTGAGATTTTGTCTTTTTCTGAGAAAGGGTTTTTGCTGGTTGTTGTTTCTTGGGAGAAAAGGTTTTTACATAATCATTTTTTATTTGTTCCCCCACAACCAGTTGTTGATTTTTCTTATTAAACTGAATACCCTTTCTATATCTGCAAAATTCTGTTTTGTGGTTGAACAGACCACAAATTTCACATTCTTTTGTCTTTTCTTTCAAAGACAAATCTCTGACTGTTTTGATTGGTTTTAGGTCATCAGTAGTTTTCAGGTTCTCAACTCCTGATGTAGTTGAAACTGCTGATGACTTAAAGTCAGATTTAATCAATACTTCTGAAGAACTTTCTTTGTGTGATTTTAGAAAGTTTTCATGGAAAGATGTGCATTCTTCCTCTTCAGAAGTTTCACCTGAAACAATTTTTCTCCCATCTTCAGTAGTTTTGGGAGAGAAATCTGTTGGTGTTTCAGTGTGATTGTACCCTATGCCAAACCTAACATTTGAAGCACTTTGTTTGTTTAGCAATAGTTGGTACCCCTTACAAGATTCCACCCATTTTTCACATGTGACCTTGGTGTCAGCAAGCTCTTGTCTGACATTTCCTAGGTCATTAATCATTATTTTGATTTGTGCTTGGGTTTCAATAGCAGAGTTAGTCAATTTAGAAACTTCTTTTGTTTTTGCAGAAAGTTTTCTTTCTAAATCACATTTTATCTGAGTGAGTTTTCTCTCAAAATCATTAGCCTTTCCTTGTAAGTGCACATTTGTCTCTCTTATGAGAGCAAAAGATTCTTTGCATGAATTTGAACATAGTTTTGTCAAAGATTCTTTTGATACCTGTGACAAGGCAGATTTTGAGGAGCATCCCTCAAATGCCATTAAGGCAAAGTTCTTTCTGCCATTGTCAGGCTCTCCCCAGTTGATGTCAAACATTTTGTTGTCTGCATCAGGATTGCACTCTGTGGTGTCAAAAGGAAGACTGCTCCAGTCAACATACCCTGAGGTAAATAGACTTTGTTGAGAGGGTTGTTGTTGCTGTGGAGGTTGTTGAGCAGCTGGAAAGGGAGGGATTGATTGTTGACTCTGCATCTGTTGAGCAGGCATCTGTACATATTGTACTTGTGGCACATATTGGTGTTGTGGAGCTTGTGCCTGTACAAAATGTGCACTCCCTTGTGTTCCATTATTCCTGTTATAATTGGGGTTAAAATTGTTTCCAGACTGAGATTGGTTAAAGCCAGAGCTTCTACATTCTCTAGCAAAGTGTCCCAACTTTTGACACTTATGACAATTAAGTTTAGATTTGTCAAAACCAATTTTTGTAGAACTGTTAAGTCCTGGAAACTTCCTTCCTGGCCTTTTGTAAAATTTATTTGTTTTTAAACTTAACATGGCCAGTTGGTGCAAAATATCCATTTCTTCAAGGTCATCACTGCTGAAACTATTTAAGTCATCCATGATAAAACACATGTTATCAGCAGTTTGACCAAAGTCATTATTGTCATAACCTGGGAATGATCTTTCAGATGAGATCCCAGCAGTTATGTCAATGTGGTCAAAAGATCCAAAACTATTTGAACAAGTTGGTGAGTCTTGTCCCAATAGTGTTGTACTACCAAGTAGATAGTCATCAGCAGTTTTACCAGAATTTTGTAACTTTTTCTTTTGATCAATTTCTCTTTCAAAAGTAAGTAGTCTCCCATGAAGTTTTGTAAGAGTGAGGGAGCTAAAATCTGGTGAAGATCTTAAGACTATTGAGTATGTTTCCTATTTATCAGGTAAAGACCTTAAAAATCTATGAAGCATAGATACAGTTGTATAGGTCTGACCATTTAGTTTTAGCTCAGATATTAATGAGGAAAATCTTTCAAATTGCTGAGTTAAAGTTTCCCCATTAATGTGAGCAAAAGTTTCATACTGTTGAGCCAAGATTTCTCTGGTGTTGGCAATCACCTCTTCAGTTCCTCCAAACTGTTCTTTTAGACAGTCCCAAAGCTCTTTGGCACTATCACAATGTAATAGGCCAGAATAGATTTCATTTGGGAGTGCCATTGCCAACATAGAGAAAGCTTTTGCATCAAGCTCAAGTTTTAGGAAATCATCATCAGTATAGTCTTTTGGTTCTTTTGGAATCTCTTCCTTAGTTTCAAGATTTATATTTACTGGTTTATGAGGACCATGTATCACAGATCTCCAACAACCTGTGTTGGTCTGTGACAAGGTATGTGCCATTCTCTTTTGCCATATGTTATATTCATTTCTTACAAGCATGGCAGGTTTAGTGGCAGAACCAGTATTATGAGGATCCATTTTAAAGAGTATTGATTTGTCAAATATCTCTTAAAGTGATGGATGTTGATAAAAGTGAGCTTATAATCCTTTATTGAATATCAATAAGAGCCTGTGTCTGATTCTCAATTTGTTAGATTGATATGTGATCAGATAAACCAGGGCTCTGATACCAATTGTTGGATCAGTAAGCTGCTCTTTTAGTTGAACTTGCTAGTTGACACTTAAGTGTTTAGCAAGTTCTTGGTGAGTGATAGCACAGCGGAATGTTTATAAGTTTATAGCTACACTTATCAACAGGAGTTATTACTCCCCCTGGAATCAAGAACTAATAAATGAGAAGTGTTTATTGAGAGTCTAAGTATTGAATGAGAATGAAACACTTTGATAGATTCTCAGTAAACACGAAATGGAAATAACAATAATAAGTGTTTGAAGGATTTCTTGTATTAAAATCAATGTCTAAAACAGAAGGATGAATCCTTCTATTTATAGACTTTAGAAATACATGAACCTTACCAAAAAGCAAGTTCAGAAACAAGTTGCAACAAGTTGCAGTCTTGGAACTTGTACATAAAGCAAAAAGAAATACTAAAGTATTAAACTACTGATATACAAAGGCGGTGGAAAAGATCTTCTTCAAGTACTGATGAACGACAAACTACTGATGAGTAGTTTGTCTTCAGTAGTTCTTCAGTAGAAGTGTCTGGTTTGAACTTCAGAACTTCTGATGACTTTTCTTCTTCAGCACTTCTGAATCTCTTCTTCAGCAGTTTGATTCTTTGTCTTCAGCAGTTCCATACTTAGAGTATTTTGACAGAAAGTGAATTAGACTAAGGTTTGCAAAAGTGGTTTCACCAATCCTTTTTGTCCTAACATGTTCTCTTAAACGAGAACTGCTCTTCAATTCTGCAGAATAGACTGCCCATGAAGATGGGAGATCCAGGTAGTTTCACCATCCCTTGTCTGATAGGGAACATGTCTGTCAGTAATGCATTGGCAGACTTGGGTGCGAGCATTAACCTAATGCCTTATAAGGTTTTTGAGAAGCTGGATCTGGGTGAGCCTTCACCCACCAGGATGAGTATTCGTCTTGCTGATTGTTCGATCAAATATCCTCGGGGATTTGTTGAGAATATGCTTGTCAAAATTGACAAATTTGTATTCCCGGTGGATTTTGTCATCCTTGATATGGATGAGGACTCTAAACTGCCTCTGATCCTCGGACGTCCTTTCCTTAACACGGCTAGGACGATTTTTGACGTGGCTACGGGCCAAATCACACTCCGGGTGAATGATGAGCATGTGACTTTTGATGTTCACCGGTCGATGCGTCATCCCGAGAGTCAGGATGACACACTATACTATCTTGATATAGTAGACCAGTGTGTCAGTTCTCACTTTCGAGGCACGATAGAGGGGAATGTTTCGGGCACACATCTGTTGTGTGGGGACTTAGATGGCATTATGAAGGAGGGCCATAGAGATGAGCAGCCAGTCTATCAGATCGGTGATGATAGTTCCCAGAGCCCGGAGCGTTTCGTGGAGATTGAGCGAGAGGACAGCGATAAGTCGAAGCCGTCTGTTGAAGATCCGCCGTCTTTAGAGCTGAAGGAGCTTCCACCGCATCTGGAGTATGCACTCCTTGACGAGAAGGGTCGTCTGCCTGTTATCATTTCATCTTCTCTATCTGCAGTTGAAAAAAGCGAGTTGCTTCGTGTGCTTAAACTTCATAAAAAGGCAATCGCCTGGAAGATCATGGACATCAAGCGGATTAATCCCTCATTCTGTACTCATAAAATCTTGATGGAAGATGTCTATAAGCCTTGTGCGCAGCACCAGAGGCGTGTAAACCCGAACATGCAAGAAGTTGTTAAGTCCGAGGTCATTAAATTGCTTGATGCTGGATTGATATATCCGATCTCGGATTCTGTTTGGGTTAGTCCTGTGCACGTCGTGCCCAAGAAGGGTGGCATGACGGTTGTCATGAATGATAGGAATGAGTTGATTCCTACGAGGACCGTCACGGGGTGGAGAGTTTGCATTGACTACCGCAAGCTCAATGACGCCACCCGCAAGGATCACTTACCGCTTCCACTCATCGATCAGATGTTGGAACAACTATCAGGGAAGTTGTACTACTGTTTCCTTGATGGTTTCTCTGGATACTTTCAGATCCCTATCGATCCTGTGGACCAGGATAAGATGACTTTCACATGCCCTTTTGGCACATTCGCCTACAGGCGTATGCCGTTCAGGTTGTGCAATGCGCCGGCGACCTTCCAGCGTTGCATGGTTGCCATTTTTCATGACCTGATCAAGGACTCCATGGAGGTGTTCATGGATGATTTTTCCATTTTTGGGAGTTCATTCGATCAATGTTTAGGAAATCTGGAGCGGATGCTTCAGAGGTGTGAGGAGACCAGTCTTGTGCTCAACTGAGAAAAATGCCACTTCATGGTGCAGGAAGGAATAGTCCTGGGGCATAAGGTCCCCCAAAGTGGGTTAGCGGTTGACCCGGCCAAAGTATATATCATTTCTAGGCTCCCTCCACCCTCCTCTGTCAAAACGATCCGCAACTTTTTGGGTCATGCGGGATTTTACAGGCGATTCATCAAAGACTTTTCAAAAATCGCCCGTCCGATGACCCGTTTGTTGGAAAAGGATGCACCGTTTGTGTTTGGTGCAGAGTGTGTGAAAGCCTTCGGGCTTTTAAAGCTTTTGCTTGTGGAAGCCCCTATATTGGTAGCACCCGACTGGGAGCTGCCATTCGAGATTATGTGCGACCCGAGTGACTTCGCGATAGGGGCGGTCTTGGGACAGCGGAAGGACAAGCACTTCCACACGATCTACTACGCTAGCAAGACTCTTCATGATGCTCAGGAGCATTACACCACCACGGAGAAAAAGCTTCTAGCTGTAGTATTTGCATTCGACAAGTTTAGATCTTATTTGGTGTTGTCGAAGACCATTGTCTATACGGACCATGCAGCGATCCGATACCTTTTTAGCAAACAGGACGCGAAACCGCGCCTGATTAGGTGGATCCTGTTGCTGCAGGAGTTCGATATAGAGATTCAGGACAAGAAGGGTGCCCTGAATTATGCGGCTGACCATCTGTCTAGACTCGAGCATGAAGATGCCGAGAACTCCGCGTGGGATACCATTAATGACAATTTTCCCCACGAGTTCTTGATGAGTGTCGAGTCGGTGGAAGATGTATCGCCATGGTTTGCGGATTTTGCGAACTACCTTGCGTGCGGGATCCTTATCAAAGGATTGTCGCACCAGCAAAAGAGGAAGTTCTTCGCAGACCTTAAGCATTACTTCTGGGACGACCCATTTTTGTTCCGGGTCAGGGCGGATCAGCTGATTCGCCGTTGCGTGTTCGGGGTAGAGGCGGCGCAAATCTTGCGCGATTGTCACAAGGGGCCTACCGGAGGTCACCGTGGAGCGAATTACACTGCTAAGAAAGTGTTAGACTCCGGGTTTTACTGGCCCACACTCTTTCGTGACTCTCAGATATTGGTCGGTGCATGTGATTTGTGCCAGAGGGCGACGAACATATCGGCACGCGACCAAATGCCGCAGAACCCCATCCAAGTCTGTGAAGTCTTTGACATTTGGGGCATTGACTTCATGGGACCATTCCCCTCCTCACGGGGCAATCGTTATATACTCGTGGCAGTTGATTACGTATCAAAGTGGGCCGAGGCACAAGCCTTGCCCACAAATGATGCCCGAGTTGTAGTGAGGTTTGTTAGGAGCTTGTTCTCGCGGTTTGGTGCCCCAAAGGCACTGATTAGTGATCGTGGTACACATTTCTGCAATGCGCAGCTTGATCGCGCGTTAGCACGTTATGGCGTCCACCACAGGTTATCCACCCCGTATCATCCACAGACAAGTGGACAGGTGGAGGTCACTAACCGTGGATTGAAGCGAATCCTTGAGCGGTCAGTTAATCAAAACCGCAAGGATTGGGCGGACAAGCTGATGAATGACAATCTACTGATGAGTAGTTTGTCTTCAGTAGTTCTTCAGTAGAAGTGTCTGGTTTGAACTTCAGAACTTCTGATGACTTTTCTTTTTCAGCACTTCTGAATCTCTTCTTCAGCAGTTTGATTCTTTGTCTTCAGCAGTTCCATACTTAGAGTATTTTGACAGAAAGTGAATTAGACTAAGGTTTGCAAAAGTGGTTTCACCAATCCTTTTTGTCCTAACATGTTCTCTTAAACGAGAACTGCTCTGCAATTCTGCAGAATAGACTGCCCATGAAGATGGGAGATCCAGGTAGTTTCACCATCCCTTGTCTGATAGGGAACATGTCTGTCAGTAATGCATTGGCAGACTTGGGTGCGAGCATTAACCTTATGCCTTATAAGGTTTTTGAGAAGCTGGATCTGGGTGAGCCTTCACCCACCAGGATGAGTATTCGTCTTGCTGATCGTTCGATCAAATATCCTCGGGGATTTGTTGAGAATATGCTTGTCAAAATTGACAAATTTGTATTCCCGGTGGATTTTGTCATCCTTGATATGGATGAGGACTCTAAACTGCCTCTGATCCTCGGACGTCCTTTCCTTAACACGGCTAGGACGATTTTTGACGTGGCTACGGGCCAAATCACACTCCGGGTGAATGATGAGCATGAGACTTTTGATGTTCAGAGGTCGATGCGTCATCTCGAGAGTCAGGATGACACACTATACTATCTTGATATAGTAGACCAGTGTGTCAGTTCTCACTTTCGAGGCACGATAGAGGGGAATGTTTCGGGCACACATCTGTTGTGTGGGGACTTAGATGGCATTATGAAGGAGGGCCATAGAGATGAGCAGCCAGTCTATCAGATCGGTGATGATAGTTCCCAGAGCCCGGAGCGTTTCATGGAGATTGAGCGAGAGGACAGCGATAAGTCGAAGCCGTCTGTTGAAGATCCGCCGTCTTTAGAGCTGAAGGAGCTTCCACCGCATCTGGAGTATGCACTCCTTGACGAGAAGGGTCGTCTGCCTGTTATCATTTCATCTTCTCTATCTGCAGTTGAAAAAAGCGAGTTGCTTCGTGTGCTTAAACTTCATAAAAAGGCAATCGCCTGGAAGATCATGGACATCAAGGGGATTAATCCCTCATTCTGTACTCATAAAATCTTGATGGAAGATGTCTATAAGCCTTGTGCGCAGCACCAGAGGCGTCTAAACCCGAACATGCAAGAAGTTGTTAAGTCCGAGGTCATTAAATTGCTTGATGCTGGATTGATATATCCGATCTCGGATTCTGTTTGGGTTAGTCCTGTGCACGTCGTGCCCAAGAAGGGTGGCATGACGGTTGTCATGAATGATAGGAATGAGTTGATTCCTACGAGGACCGTCACGGGGTGGAGAGTTTGCATTGACTACCGCAAGCTCAATGACGCCACCCGCAAGGATCACTTACCGCTTCCACTCATCGATCAGATGTTGGAACGACTATCAGGGAAGTTGTACTACTGTTTCCTTGATGGTTTCTCTAGATACTTTCAGATCCCTATCGATCCTGTGGACCAGGATAAGATGACTTTCACATGCCCTTTTGGCACATTCGCCTACAGGCGTATGCCGTTCAGGTTGTGCAATGCGCCGGCGACCTTCCAGCGTTGCATGGTTGCCATTTTTCATGACATGATCAAGGACTCCATGGAGGTGTTCATGGATGATTTTTCCATTTTTGGGAGTTCATTCGATCAATGTCTAGGGAATCTGGAGCGGATGCTTCAGAGGTGTGAGGAGACCAGTCTTGTGCTCAACTGAGAAAAATGCCACTTCATGGTGCAGGAAGGAATAGTCCTGGGGCATAAGGTCCCCCAAAGTGGGTTAGCGGTTGACCCGGCCAAAGTATATATCATTTCTAGGCTCCCTCCACCCTCCTCTGTCAAAACGATCCGCAACTTTTTGGGTCATGCGGGATTTTACAGGCGATTCATCAAAGACTTTTCAAAAATCGCCCGTCCGATGACCCGTTTGTTGGAAAAGGATGCACCGTTTGTGTTTGGTGCAGAGTGTGTGAAAGCCTTCGGGCTTTTAAAGCTTTTGCTTGTGGAAGCCCCTATATTGGTAGCACCCGACTGGGAGCTGCCATTCGAGATTATGTGCGACCCGAGTGACTTCGCGATAGGGGCGGTCTTGGGACAGCGGAAGGACAAGCACTTCCACACGATCTACTACGCTAGCAAGACTCTTCATGATGCTCAGGAGCATTACACCACCACGGAGAAAAAGCTTCTAGCTGTAGTATTTGCATTCGACAAGTTTAGATCTTATTTGGTGTTGTCGAAGACCATTGTCTATACGGACCATGCAGCGATCCGATACCTTTTTAGCAAACAGGACGCGAAACCGCGCCTGATTAGGTGGATCCTGTTGCTGCAGGAGTTCGATATAGAGATTCAGGACAAGAAGGGTGCCCTGAATTATGCGGCTGACCATCTGTCCAGACTCGAGCATGAAGATGCCGAGAACTCCGCGTGGGATACCATTAATGACAATTTTCCCCACGAGTTCTTGATGAGTGTCGAGTCGGTGGAAGATGTATCGCCATGGTTTGCGGATTTTGCGAACTACCTTGCGTGCGGGATCCTTATCAAAGGATTGTCGCACCAGCAAAAGAGGAAGTTCTTCGCAGACCTTAAGCATTACTTCTGGGACGACCCATTTTTGTTCCGGGTCAGGGCGGATCAGCTGATTCGCCGTTGCGTGTTCGGGGTAGAGGCGGCGCAAATCTTGCGCGATTGTCACAAGGGGCCTACCGGAGGTCACCGTGGAGCGAATTACACTGCTAAGAAAGTGTTAGACTCCGGGTTTTACTGGCCCACACTCTTTCGTGACTCTCAGATATTGGTCGGTGCATGTGATTTGTGCCAGAGGGCGACGAACATATCGGCACGCGACCAAATGCCGCAGAACCCCATCCAAGTCTGTGAAGTCTTTGACATTTGGGGCATTGACTTCATGGGACCATTCCCCTCCTCACGGGGCAATCGTTATATACTCGTGGCAGTTGATTACGTATCAAAGTGGGCCGAGGCGCAAGCCTTGCCCACAAATGATGCCCGAGTTGTAGTGAGGTTTGTTAGGAGCTTGTTCTCGCGGTTTGGTGCCCCAAAGGCACTGATTAGTGATCGTGGTACACATTTCTGCAATGCGCAGCTTGATCGCGCGTTAGCACGTTATGGCGTCCACCACAGGTTATCCACCCCGTATCATCCACAGACAAGTGGACAGGTGGAGGTCACTAACCGTGGATTGAAGCGAACCCTTGAGCGGTCAGTTAATCAAAACCGCAAGGATTAGGCGGACAAGCTGGATGATGCGTTGGGGGCCTTCAGAACTGCCTACAAAACGCCTATTGGGATGACTCCCTTTAGGCTTTTCTATGGCAAAGCGTGTCATCTCCCAGTCGAGTTAGAGCATAGGGCATTCTGGGCTCTTAAAACAGCGAATTTGGATCTTAAGACCGGCGGTGAGACCCGTTTCTTGCAAATCCATGAGCTAGAAGAGCTTAGGCAACAGGCCTATGAAAGCTCGATATTGTACAAAGAGCGCACGAAGAGACTGCACGACAGTCGCCTGAAAAGCCAGAAAGATTTTCAGGTAGGCGATTTAGTCCTGCTCTACAACTCGTGCCTGCGTCTCTTTCTAGGAAAGTTGAAATCCCGATGGACAGGACCGTACACCGTTAAGGAAGTATATCCTTACGGAACTGTCATGATTGCAAATTCAGAGGGTTTGACTTTCAAAGTCAACGGTCATCGCCTTAAAGTCTATATCGACGGACCGGTTGACCAATCCGGGGAGGAAATCGACCTCTACACCCCACACACTTAATAAGTGTGGGGAAGTGAGTCTAGCTAGCGACTCGTGAATAAATATAGCACGGCGTGTATGGGCGCGCCAAATTGTATATATGTTCAAAGCCTAGAATAGTTTTTAGTTAACTTGTTTTTGTAGTTTGTTTTTAGTCTTTGCAGGTTCGATTCGCGCCTTATGAAGATGTGGAAACTCGCTTCACAACAGAGGTAGAGTACTAAGAAGCGGCTTGAAACAGGTATGTTGGTTGTTTGGGTCAAAAACGGACAAGTACAGGCGTTTTTTGGTGAAAAACTGCAACAAAAATGCACGCGCAGACACATTGAGCGGCCGCTCGGAGGCTCCGAGTGGCCCACTCCAAACGCCCAGGTCAGTCAAAAAAAAAATTAAGCGAGGCGCCGCTCCAAGGGATCGAGTGACCGCTCGAAAGGCTCTGCACAGGTTTTTAAAGGGTAAACTTGGTATTTCACATCTAAAACTCACAAACCAACCCTAGATTACTACCAAGCGGCCGCTCACTTCATATTTTGACCCAATCCTTTCAATTTTTGCTCTCAAGAACACCCACATCATAACCTTTCAATTCCACCTTCCAATCTTCAAGAACAAGGTATGAATCTTTAGTTTTATTGCAATTTTCCTTGTTCTAGTGTAGATTAGTTTAGATTCTTGCAATCTTTTCATGATTTTAGGGTCCCTTCATAATGTTTAACAAACCCGAGAATTTCTTGGATGGATTGTTTGTTTTGTTAGTATAGATTAGTGGGTGATTATTGTCCAAATCCGAAAAATTTTTTATGATTTGTGTAATTTTCTTAGTAATTTGTTTAGTGTAATTTAGCGTTAATGTAGATTAATTTCATAATAGGATTGTATGCTTGTGGTAATGTTAGTGTAATTTAGGTTTGTTCTTGGAATTTTGGGGATTCTTCATAAGTGTTTAAACATCCCCAAATTCCTCTTGTTGTAGGTTATATTTTGGTGTTAATGATCTTGTTTTGTTGGGGTTTCCTTCATAGATGTTTAACAAAACCCCAAAACTTTAAGATTATTAGTGTTTTGTGCATAAAACTTTGGGGCGTTCTTCATAATTAAACAAACGCGCCCCAGGTTCAAAGACCACTTCATAAATGTTTGGTTTCTAAACACCTTGGGTTAAATGAGTTGAATTTAAGATGGTTTTGCAAACATAGCGTTTAGATGTTAAAAATTCCAAACTTGATTGAAAACTTCATAAGTATGAGATCTCGGCCATTCAATCGCCTAAGTACAAAATTTTTCAAAAACCAAGTGCTTGAATGGCCGCTTTTAGAGTGAATTTGACTAAAACACTTAAAACCGGACAAAAGCCAGTGCAGAGGACCGAAAAACAGTGCTGCAAAACGAAAACTGGCGCGCAGGGCCCTGTGAGCGGCCGCTCCAAGGCTGTGAGCGGCCGCTCAATCCTTCTGAGATGAATTTTTTATTTTTCGTTTGACGTGTTTTGGGTCTGGGTCCTATTCCTTTGATTACAACTGACATATTTAAGCATTTTGATGTAGATGGTGCACCGCTTTTTGAGATTTGACCCGACAAACCCGCGAGAACGCGGGTGTCTAGAGAAGTATGATGAGCTATATGCGCGAAGGGAAATGATTGCCACTCCGCGTAGGCTTTGTTGGGATACTCTAGCAGAGGTAAACCAAGAGGAGAGGCTGCGGGAATGGATGGACCAACCAATGGAGAACCTGCTTTCTATAAACGAACCGGTCTTTATGGAGATAACTATTGAATTCTTCTCCACCTTGACCTATAGAAGACCAAGAAAGCATCTAGAATCGGATTTTCAAGCAAACGGGATACATGGGTTGCAGTTTCGCCTAGGTGGAATCTGGCGCGACATCTCAGTCGCAGAGCTGGGTCACCACTTAGGAATATATACCGAGGAAGAGATCTATGATGATAGCTTCAATGAAGCTATGTATAACTTCCCCAACGACAACCAATTGCGAAACGCTTTTTGGGCTCAACTGATGGGGCTTCCACAATACAACCCCCAAGGCTCAAAAGCGAGCAAAATTATTGACCCATTGCTCCGGGTATTTCAAAAGGTTCTCTGTGGCACGGTGGCTGCAAAGAAAGAAAGTTCCACCAACTGCCCCACTCCAGATTTATTATTCTTATACGCCCTAGTAAGTGACCAACGGGTTAACTTTGCTGCATTAATAGCTTCTTTTCTTACCACAGCAGCAGGGGGCTCTTGCTAGATCAATGGGTGTCCTCAAGGCAGCAAAGAACACCCTTACTCGGGTTCCAGGAGGATCTTATGTTGACCTGGATACACTCAGACACATGGGGATCCTACATGAGTATGACGATGGGACGTGCCGGTTAAAAGGGCACCATAATGTGATCTGGAACCCACTTCCACCACCACAGCAGCAGCAGTCACCACAGCAGCAGCAGTTACCAGTACAGATGCCACATGAGCAGCAGCCACATGAGCAGCAGCCACACCAGTAGGAGCCTCTACTGCCTCATCAGCAGCAGTATTACACCAGCACCCTCAAGACTTCTATGACGAATTTGGCGCGTTCAGAACAGAAACGCGCGACACCTTATACCAGCATGGCGAGTCCCTACAGCATCAGGGCGCGACCCTCGACTACCTCGTCTCTGAATTTCACGCTTGTTTCCCAAACCATTTTTGGGAATCCCCCACAAAGGGGACATCCGGGGGACAAGCGGAGACGAGGTGGTGATGCAGCGGGATCATCGGGGACTCACCATGATGATGAGGATTGAGGAGTTGCTGGTAGGTTGGTACTATTTTGTTTATCTTATTCCTGTTGGTACTGTATTCGGGTGTGAGCACCCAAAACATTTGTTTTATTTCTTTCTGTACCCGTACTATTTACTTTTAAGTAGTTTCCATTTCAGTATTATTTGCGTGGTTTGAATAAGTGTGATGATGAATGGATGAATTTGATGTATTTTTGCTTTTGTCAAGAATGTTGATAGTGCAGGAACAGGCGAGCACCGATATGGATGCTCCAGGCTATCAACATGCTTTTCGGGTTATCAACAACAGGGGAGTTTTATTCTCCTTTTTCACACAAATAGTTAGCTATTTCATAAACGCTTTCTATTGTCACATTGGGGACAATGTGAGTTTCAAGTGTGGGGAGGGGATTAGGTCTTGTTTGTCCTCTTGTTTGTATATATATATATATAAAAAACCCTTAAAAAATACATATATGTATATATTTACTTATAAACATCAAGCCTAACTAATTTTTGATAAAGATAACTCGAGGCGCGACAAACAGATGAGATGCGAGCGTGTTAGATTCATACACTTGCACCTGTTTCCTTCCGGTTACGTAAGCATTTGAGCCTTAAAATAGATTTTCATTTCGTTGACATGCTTTCGAGTGAGCCGGATGCTTCGTGTAATTTAGAACTTGTCATTAGCATACTTATTTAGATCAGATACGTGTGGATTGTACGAATATGATTGAGGCATTTAGGATACCCTTTTGATTTAGCCTTTTCTTTTCGTTCTATCCGTTTCCCATCACCCAAATGTTATCCACTAGTTAACCATGTTGAACCTAATCCTGTGTTTTTTCTTATTTACCACACCATTTCACCACTACTTTATGTGTTGTAAATAGTTCGTTTTCGGGTTTATATATTTAGAGCCCGTTTGTTGATTATATAATCAGTTTCAGTCCTGTATATATATCATAGATATATATATGTATGTAAAAAAAATCCAGAAAAATAGAACACCCTAAAATAGGGTGACTTAGCAGTATTCGAGCAGTTTATAGAACTTTAAAGTTAGAAATTATAATTTAGCTCGTTTCTCAAGAAAAATCGCCTCTATTAGCCTTTGTGTTGTACAGTTGTAGTAGTTACTATTAGTTAGACATAACCGCCGGGTTTTAGCCGATTTGTCACTTTAAATATCCATTCCGCACCTTTACCTTTGCCTAACATTACAACCCGTAAAAGACCTCTTGATTTGTGCTTTTTCACACGTTAGTTGGTGAAGACTAGATCTTTTGACAAGCTTATGATATTGCATGATTCATTGTCTTGGCAATGGAGCGATTTACACATACACATTACACGTATGTATCATAAATAAAACCGAGTGTGTGTGAACATTGTGAGTCGTGTACGGGTTTGCATGCTTGTAGATCGGAAGTGAGTCGTTGCCTTTTAGTTGTCTTATCACCTGTTTATATATCTTTGTCGGCTTGTCTATTATCATCTGTACAGGCTATATTTTGCCTTTGTTGCCACTTGGCGAGTATTTTGTTTATTTTCTGTTTAAGTGTTTGCTTGAGGACAAGCAAAGTTCAAGTGTGGGGAGGTTTGATATACGTTAATTTACACATATAAAAGTCCCCGTTTAACACCCATTTTCAGACGTTTTTGACCTTATACACAGGAATTGGTGCTTATTTTGGTATCTTTGCAGTTTCAGGTCTTAAACGATGCCCCGTAAGTATAACTGAAGGAAAAACGCAGTTTTCGGCGCGCAAACAAGACCTCAGGTCCTGTGAGCGTCCGCTCACAGGCTTCGAGCGGCCGCTCGCTCCTCCTGATATTTCCAAAAACATTCTAGAAGGCCTACGTCATCAATCGAGCAACTGGTCCACTTGTCTGAAAAGTGAGCGGCCGCTCACAGGCTTCGAGCGGCCGCTCACAGGCCCTGTTCTTCTATAAATTCCCCATTCAGCCCACTGATCGATTATTGGGTTTTGGAGAGGCGATTTTAGGCGATTTCTGGACCAAAGGAGCTGCTGGAAGGCCGTTTAACAAGCTCGGGAATCCATCCGATCCACCCTTCATCATCCAATCCAACTCTTTAGCATTCTTATGGTTTGATCCTTTAAGCTTTCTTAGATCCAAATCTGATTTTGTTTGCTATTTTGATGTTATTTTAGTTAATCGTACGCCTACGGGCAAAAACATTAGTATTAGTTAGTAGTTAAAACAATCGTTTGTGTGAAATCAAGTTTTGTATAAATTTAGCGTTTTTCATGTTTGAATCTTGATGATCATAATGCAACCTTGTTTCATTGTTGATAGATTTGTAGTTGTGTTCGGATGACTTTGATGATTATCGAATGTGTTAGGCGGATTACTTGTTGAAGAAACCGTCCATTTATAGGTCCGGTAGTAAACTAGTTAACTTGTTAATAAAGTTTACACCATGAAACTGTAACCGGGTATTGGTTTGGTTAAAGTCACTCGGATAATGATTATAAATGTTTACCGGCACGTAAAAGAGTTTAAAAAGCTTAATGGTGTTGTTACTAATCTTTGACACGGTTAATGATCTTTGTTAGTTATTTTAGTGAAAATGGCGATCTTAGTAGATTTGTGTTCAAAGTTAGTAAAATGGAATAGGTTGTGAAATGCTCTACTTTATGCTAGTCTAGGTGGTCGTATTGTGTATTCGATATTGCTTTCCTTAACTAGTGCGGTTGAGGACTCCCGAAAGGTGATACGAACCTATCTTTAAAGATTCTCATGAGATCATATCAGCTGCGCGCTAATAAACGACTTGAGGTGGTTAACGTGTGTATTCGTGTTAGCTTTCCGTATAGTTGTCATGTTAGGATGCCCGAAAGGGACATTAACTGTCGGAAAATGGGAATGTTGATCACGCCTTTATTTCTTATATAGATGACATGCTAGGATTGGCGTATTATAGTTTATATAGTTATATTTTCTATTTGGAGTCGTAGTTAAGTTATTTACATGTGTTAGAATTAATTTAGCTATAAACAAACTCAACTTATCTTTTCCTACTGGTAAATCGGGGACAAAGTTTTAGTACTATTGCTCCGCGCGCGTCCATGGATCGATATCTGGTTCTTATCTGTACGTTACTACATATATGACAGGGTACACTTGCCCTATTGTGTGTGTTTTAATATTAAGGTCTAAACCATTTTTATAAATATTAAAGCAAAACGTGTGTTATTTCATTGTAAAATTATGTGTATATTCGCACACGTCACAACACAACGATTGATACTTTACCAAAATGGTGCTAAACGTTCTCGTGTCGAACATCATCCATTATCACAAAGAAATATTGTTGCAACTAATGAAAAAAGAAACAAATCAATAGATTTGGACACTCAGTCATGTCAACAAAAGAAGCTCAACTTCATACGAACGAAGCTTATAGACATGCTCTATATATCAAGCTTTGAGCGAAGGAAGCTCATATTAATCTTCGAACAAAAGAAGCTTACAAGCATAAGTCATACGTCAAGTTTTGCATCAAATAAGCTCGCTAGCAAGGTCATACACTCAACGTCTTATAAACAAGGCTCCTGAATGAGAATAAAAAGCGAACGTTCGTAAACAAAGAAATTCGCTATTTAACCTTGTTTGCTTCCGTCTACTTGATTCCATCGCTTGTACCATAAGAAAGAATTTATCACAAAACCTTGATAGCACAAAAAATTAGGCTAGTGATGGATTTCATCCATAAGCTTAAAGGAGGAAATCCACGAGCTTTTCAGCTGTCAAACCAAGCCACTTTGCTTAAAGGATGAAATCTATATGCTTTAGTCAACAAAAACAATAACTTTGCTTAAAGCCTTCAAAGCTTAGGAGACGTACAAGCTTTTTATCAAGTCAGGTCATATAAAGTCAACCTTCAAGGAAACGTGCTTCACCTTCATGTGCAAGAGGCCTTCCTTCGTACACATGCAACTTTCCTTCTGTCATATGAAGCTCATTTGCTATCTTGCTTAGAAATCGACCATTCGGTCAATATAATTATACACTATACATCGGATTAACTTCCCGACATTTGTTCAAAAACGTGACTTGCTAAAAACCTCTGTAAGTGCACCTAGCTACAATCATTTAGTGATACTTAGCTACTTTGTTGATACTTACAAGCATTTAAACTGCCATAGTCATTTGATAAGTGAACCATCTTCTAAAGGCTTGTGCCCAAAACAAAGATATTTCCAAAAAATATTTTACAAAATTATGGGAATATCGTCCAAAGGAGCATACATGTGGGATATAGATGGTTTTAATCGCACAACTCGAGATAACTTTGCCAATACAACAAAGAAGCTTAGAAAATTAAGCTCAAAAGGCGAAAACTTAAAAGGTCAATAGCCGATATGCTGAAGCTAATACAAGCTAACAAGGAAAGAAGCAAGTAATGGAGAAATATCCAGCTCCATAGCTTCCATCCAAATAAGGGCTTAGCAAGCTGCAAAGCTTATCAGCTTAAATCCTTATAAGCTTTCAAGCTCATCAGCTGCTTCCACCAAACTAAGGGCTTATCAGCTTCAATGCCAATAAGCTTTCAAGCTCATCAGCTTAAACCCCCTAATAAGCTTTCAAGATCATCAACTTAAACAAGTTTCAAATTTTATCGGTTTAAACCCTAACACATTCCAAAACTCATTATGCTAAGGTTTGTTTGTTGATATTTATCCTACTTATACGAAGGTATCTACAAATAACAAAGGTTGGAAGAAAGCGCAAAGATAATGAATAGTTTGAGTCTAGTATAATGTACATGCATATATACATTAAACTAGCCCAAGAAGCCAAAATTACTAAATATAATATTGGGTCAAGCCCAAGCCCAACAAGGAAGCCCATTAGGGTTTAACCCATCCCCCCTCTATAAATAGAGGGGCAAACCACACATCTAGGGCATATTGGTCCGAGTACAAGACCTCTCTCACTCTCTCTCTCTCTTTCTCTCTCCAAAACTCTCTCTAGAGTTATTCTCTCTAATAAGACTTTCAGCAGCAGCAGGCTGAAGCCTTGAAGCCTTCGAGCTGCTGATATGCATTCTTAACAATCTACAACCATGCTGATTCCACAACCATGCTGGCTCCAACAGCCACCCCATGTCGAATCACGCTCTGTTACTCGTAGGTCTCAGCCCTCATCTGGCTTACGTGGATGGTCCTTAGTTGTAACTTGGGATCAAGAGTTCCTCTCTTCAAGATCATACTCTTATGTTTTATCTTTTCTTAAGTTAACTCATAATCATAACATTCTGACTTTGGGTTAATCCCAAATCAGAATCATTACAACAAAATATCAAAACTCTTGAACCTCCCATCTACGTTTACAACGTAGAGGGACACCACGACCTGCGTTTGGTGAACCGAAACCCTTTAACCCTTTTACCCCTTCTGACGAGTTCTTCCATGCTGCTGGTCCAACCCTTTAAGCAGTAGACGAGGTCAGAGGCTTGACGAGGTCAAATGGCGGGGTTTCAATTTGACGAATATCGTTTAGTTGGTTGTTTATCTTGTTTTTTGTATATGGGCGAATTGTGATGTTAATCTGTTGATGTACGCCGGGTGATATGATGCTAGTTTCCCGCTAGCCTGGGTGTTTAATAAAATTTGTTGGCCGTTCAAAAAAATATATATTATTCTTGGTTATTACATTCAAGTTCAAGGTATTCTAGTCAAACTAGTCATCCTGAAAGAGAGGATGAAGGTGATTTGGGTGTGGTGTAAATATGGCAATGTTAATGGTATTAGACGGAGTCACTGGAAAATGAAGAAAGGCGTCATAGCGTGTGGTATTGTCGAGTAGGTGTTTTTGGTCACATACAGTTGTTTGGACGTCGTAGTGGCTTGCTTCGTCAATGTTGGCAAGGCGGGAAGGTGTTCATACAAACAACTAAAACAAGAGCTAAGGTATTTGATCATTTACAAGGTTTTCAGAACCGGACCGGATGTCGAACCGGCCTGCTTGCCGGTTCACTGGTCGGGCCGGTCCGACCGGTCCGACCGGATTTAAGAACCGGACAACGTTATAAATATTATAAAAAATATATAAATGCATAAAAATTCAAAAAAAAACTATAAAAATTAAAAAAAAACCATAAAAAACACAATAAATTAAACTCTACTTTTCAAAAGTTCAAACCATATTTTTTTTAAAACAAACGTGATAAAAATTATGTCTAACAAAGTGATAATACTTAAAAAAACAAAATGATAAATAAATAAATAAATAATATATAATCAAATAATCAAATTAGAAAACTAACATCTTATACTCTAAATAAATTAATAAATAAATTAAAAAAGAAAATATGGTTTGGTTGTTTTGAATGATAAGGACAGCAGTGAGTGGTCACATCAATAAAGAAAAGCCTATACCAAACCCCAAGCCTATTCTTTAAAAAGTAAAACTAACATGAAAATAAAACATATAACGTTAGTCTTTTCTCTTTGGCTTCTCACCACAACAAAACGCTGAGCTCATTTCCGGTCACCGGAAAATTCCCTACACATCTTATTTTTACTCTTTTTTCTTCATTTTAACTACCATTGAGAGTATATCATTCATTTTAAAGGGTCAAACTACAAAGAAAAGGTTCTTGCGTTCGACATACTGATTAACATAGTCGGCCGGAGATCAACGGACCCTCCTGTGGTTCCGTCGCTGCTGAAGAAGTGTAGAACAGGGCAGGAGGTTTGTTTTGTAAAGCAGCCGGTCCGGTCCATGTTTCTAACGGTTCCCGGTCCAACCGCCCGGCCCCCGCTCCAACCGGGCGGTTCATTGCACAGCCGATCCTTTGCCTCGACCCGGGCCGTCCTCGCCTCCGGAACCCGGTCCAACCGGCCGGTCCGGTCCGGGTTTCAAAACCTTGATCATTTATACCAATCAAAAAAAAAGTTGGAAATCAATCCACATAATGGTGTCCAGTATAAGAAAGACATAATATCCACCAAAATGCCAAATAACCAAAACTAATACCAATTCATATGACTTTTAAAAAAAAATTCTTTCAAACCCGAAAGAAACCCACAAAAATGTTTGCAACCCAAATCAAAACCATGACTTCAAATATATATGAAGACCTGATCATAAACCATTTTCAGTACCCTTTTCTTGCAGTCCTTCTTAACCACAGTCTTCGTCTCCATTGATGATCTTTCAAAGCTCACTGCCACTGGTGGCTTCTTGTTCTCTTTACAACTACTTCTTAACGAATACCTCTGCGTTGTTTCTGTTACTGCTACAGCTGCTGCTGCTGACACTTGTGCCCTCTCCATCAATGGAGTTGCCATCTTCCTACCACTCTCAAATTTCTTGACTTCGGTTGTCCTCTTTGCTGACTCAATTCTTACCCCAAGATACTGTTTACTTGGAGTCGTTTTCTCAACCTGAGATTCGCCTCTCTTTCTTTTCAGCCTTTCATTCCTTCTTGCAGCGTATTCATCATATAACTTGCCCCTTTTGAATATCGGTCTCTCATCATGACCATTTGCAGACTTGTTTTTACTTGCTGACCCCATAGATTGTCTTGAACCATCTTTGTTAACTCTTTAAGTTCACATGATATTGTTTGGTATTCGGGCCGGAGTTCATGCTGTTCTTCCGAGTTGGAAGATCGCTTCGGCTGATGGGATTTTGTCACTGAAACTGTAAAATCGATACAAACAATTTGAGAATCAGTTAGGGGAAAGAGATCATGACATCAAGTTCAAACAACCAACCCAATTCATCATTCATGAACCAATGAACATATTTTATTTATATACTAAATAAAAATTCATTCTCTGCAGAAATAATTAGTAACTAATCAACTAATTATAAATAAAATCAACGAAACTATCCCGAAATATTAATTAATTAAACAACAATTTCGAAACAAAACTGATAAGAATGACCAACTTTTCATCATTATTGAAGCTAAATTGCGTACAAAACAAATGATTTCTCAGATATTTTCACAAACACCTTGAAGGGTATATAGAAATCAAAGCTTCTTTAACAAGACAAAAGAAAATAAACCTTTCACATAGACAATTTCACAAACACTTGGTAGACAAACTGTATAATACCGTAGAAACAAAATCTTGGCAAATTTCTATGTAGAAAAAAGAAAAACCAAATATGATAAACGAACTTTTAGTGTACCAAATCAAAAACCCATAAATCTTTAGAAACCCAATCAATCAAATTGTCCAAAAAATATTATATAATATTCACCTAGACATTTTAACAAACACTTGGTGGACGTAATTTTATAACTCCAAGAAATCAAGTTATGTCACAAAATTTAATAAACCAAGAAATATTAGGTAACCAATTCAATCAGACAGATTAGAATCAAGAAAAATAATATAGTAAACAGTACCTGATGAGTTCTGAATATCGTTTACAGATGACTGAACAGCGCGGCGGGGTCGAAGCCGTATCGGAGACCTCAACAATAGTGGTGGTTTACGGTCTGAACGCATCATTGTTGCCATTGTAGAGAAACAGAGACTTTAGGTTGAAGAAGATGTGACGATTGTTTGTTTTGGGATTGTAATATGTTTGGGATGATTTTAAAAAGGGGGAAGGGTTTCCCAACGGTTACATTTTTTGATCCAACGGTTGATAAGGGTTTATAACTTGTAAGGTGTAACGTCTGATTTTAAATAAATAAAATAATTTCTATTTTATATTGGATGAATCCTGATCATGTGGCCTAGTAGTAAAAGGGCTGGTTCTCTCTTTGAGGGAGCCGGGTGTAACACCCCAACCGATGGCGGAAACATCGGGATGTCACGTATTGATGATTGTTCAGTAGCTCATGGTAAATAATAAATTTCATTAAATAATTTAAGTAAGTTACATACAATTGTTCTAAGAATTTGTACATCAAATTTGAATAAAACTATACACATATCTTCAAGCATCAATTCAAATCTTCAAGCAAATAGAACCTGAAACATGTTAAGTTGAAAAGGTTTTGGGTCAACAAAAGTTGGTGAGAATTACATAGGTTTTTGATAATTGAATAAAAATGATGTGCAATTCATGTGTCATGTCAATCTAGTCCATATGTGAGAACATACTAGAAATAAATCGAGTGCATAATCAACCCTGATGACTGTTATAATATGATACATACCATACGCTCATGGTCCACTTGAATATGTTATACGATAACAAACACCCACGCTACCTTTGTAGGAGGCACGTATCCGGGTGGGATTGTCAGTCCAATAGATCTATCAATGTTTACCGCCGGCTTGTACAGAGTTAATGATTATGCTAGAATGGTGCTTACTCTAATCATGCTCAAGACATAATGCAACATAGAAAACACATAGACACATTGATGATTGAGTTGCATAAAATGATGTTGTAACATGTTTCACCCCAGAAATGGTGATAAATAGGAAAGGGGCTATGTAAAACTCACCTTGAATAAAAGCTAGCATGATTCACAAATAGTTGTAATTGTAGAAATAGTTGAGGGCATTTCAACGAACATCCTTATTTTAGCAGAGCAAGTAAAACCCACTACTCAAATCGTCTCCAATGAGTACACAAACCTATATGTTCATTATTAACTTTCAAATCACTAAGTTGGTCATTAGCTTCGTGACTCTTTGATTTTTTTTTTCCGACAACAGTGACTTTATGAGTTGCTAATAAATTATTAAAAGTTCATAATGACACCAACATTTTTTTTTGCATTTAGATAATAAAATTATGAATTCGTCTTCTGTAGTGCAAACCAAACCAAAGCTTAGTGATTGCATCAAAACAATTATAGTTTATAATAGGAAAATATCATGAATTCATCTCTAAACCTTTATATACGAAGACATCATACCTTTAGTTAAACAATGAATTATTTTACTAGAGTAAATAATAGAGTAAATAAGAGTATTAAGTTTTTATAAATATATCATGATTATTTGTAAAAGTGGGAAACGTGTAATTCAAAGTTATTTGAACATCAACATTGGTTTACTATTTCATATTCTTCATAAACTGTCATGTGGTCGGAAGCATCAAAGACAACGGCATAATTCGCATAACTACTTTTAAATCGGGTGATGGTTGGATTAGGTTACCTTGTCGACGCTCATTATTAGTTTAGTCACCAATATAAATCTCGCATGGCTGGTCATAGGCGAAACATATTGAGCAACCACAACCGTTTCGCGCCCGCAACGTTTCTTGATTTGTAATTCGAGGATAAAGGCGGTAGTGAAAGTGGCTAAAGTTTGATTGATGCTTCGCGTGGGTTGAGGTTGTCGGTAGATGGGTGACCGGTAAGAGAGAGATAGCCGAGCGGAGGACTTTTGAGTTTTGATGAAGGCGAGGCGAAAGTGTAGTGTGGTGTGATAGTTACAGTCGACGACGACCGGCGTTGCAGGTCTCCGGCAGGGTCCTAATGCCTCAAATTGTTCATGGAGGTTTGTGATAGTAAAAGTTGTTGGTTGTTTTGCCCAGAACATGTTCGACTGGCTCGTTTAATATTGTTGCTAGTTTCTCCAAAAATGGAAGGTGGCCTAAACTAAAACACAAAATTGGAAGGTGATTTAGGCCGTGATTTTTGGCTGAAATTTGGGACAATGTGTGGTGTTGGTCAAGAAGCTTAAATGACTTGTCAAAGTACATCAATATTTCTATATAATAATTATGGAAAATGAATTGTACAGGGTCTTGGTTTCTATTAGAATATGTATTGATGGATGGTGTGGGTTATATAGTTAATTTGGTATAGTCAATCGAATTGGTTTTCTAAAAAAAATACCATGCTTACTAATTAAGCGAGTGGGGTTAAACACGGAAATGTTGACCGATACGCGTTTTTTTTAAAATGGGAATGATTAGCTAATTGATTAGTGTGGTTTTAGTGTTGATTGAACGATAATGATGGGATCTTTATTAAATAGGAAGGAATTTAGATAATATCAATTTACATAATATCATCATTATGGTAAACGAATGGCGAGCTTTGACCCAGGGGGTTTGACAAGACATATGGAGTGAAAACTAAATCAAGTTTAAAAAAAAAAAATTCAACCCTTGTACTTTAAAATGGTTATTATTGAATTAAAACAATTTTTTTTTGTTTTACAAAATTAAATAATTTCCTATTTATTATAAAATCTTATTTATAAAAATATAGATTGGATATAGTTTCAACATATATCGAAATGGAGAATTTCGTAATTTATTGAATAATTTGAGATTTAGAGTTTGAAAAAAAAATGGTATGTTATCTCTTAAAAATAGCTTGGCTGTCACAATCTCCCCTACTATTAAGAACTTCGTCCCGAAGTTGATGTTGGAGAGGCTATTGGGAGTAGGTGAGGGTATTTGGTACAGGCTAAGGTGTCCGTGGTAAAAGTTTAAGAGATCAAGGTTTTGAGTGACATTGGTCTGTGATGGGGCACTAAACCTAAGTTCCAGAAATGGGAAACATGAATGCAGAATATGACCATTAAATGGGCCATTAATTAAATAGGGTTTATTATTGGGTATCTATCCAAAACCTTGATAGAATTTCACACTACCTTAACGTACATGTAAATTCATGATTACGTTCCGGACCGCAATCACCAATTTACCTTACATTAGGGTTTTGTGTCCTTCTATGACTCTAAACACACATGTAAGTAATGTAAAATAACATTGTGATTGAATCTTTGTATCAATGAGTCTAATAAATCTTTGTATTAAATTACATGTATGATGTATCCAAAAATGAGTCCAACTGTTGAGCAGGAAAAGACCTCTACCAGTCAGTGAGTAGGAACCTCTACCGATTGTTGAGCAGGTTATTAGGTACTCTACTAACTGTTGAGCAATTACTTCATCCTCTACTAGTTGTTTGATTAAATGTAACAATTGTTTTTGGCTTAACACATAAGTTGCAAACTGATAATACATACATGTAAGCAAGTTGGTAAGTGCATCAAGTATCAAGTATAGCATGCGAGCTGCAATAGAGTTGCCCTAGACAAGGTTAATGACTTTAGGTGTGTTTATAGCAAATAGTTTATTTTCCATGCTTCCAAATATCATGAATAATCAAATGTTCAGGTAGATAATCAAATCCTCATGGATACCTAAGAATCAAGTTTGATGCAACGGATAATCAAGTTTTCAATAGTTTGGTTATCATAGGGATCAAGTTCATGTTCAAGAAGGTAAAGAGTATGAATTTAGTTCTTGAGAAGATGATGAAGAACTCAAAGTATCATCAAAGTTATGAAAGATAATGCGCGTGAAAATAGTTAATAAAGGGTTTGTTTATGGGTTTTCCAAAGAGGCACAAATAGTAAGGAGATTATTTAGCAGTATGAATCGTGGGGTTTGAATCAAATATTAAAATCAATGGTATGAGGAAACATGATTGCGGTATTTGCCAAAAATTTGTAATGGTTCGAACAAGTTTAAAGTAAGTAGGTGTCAATGGAAAAATTGTAGAGTAAATTTTGTTCCTGTGGATGGAAAGATATTTATTTTCAAAATTTGGTTTTGTATGTAAAGCAAAAATCATTAAATAGTACAAGTAAATTGATCTAGATCAAAATATTTCGATGAGTCATAGGTTTTAAACACGATGTCAGATTTCAAAAATCAAGAATTTGTTCAGACGTTTTATATAATAAGGTTCGAGTAATACATAAAAGAAGTCATTCTTAATAGATTAAAACATTTTTATCGTAAATCATTTGTTACGCCAATAAATTGTTCAAAAAAAATTTGAAATTTAGCAAATAAGTTTGTGGAAATAAAAGACTCTTAAAAAAATATATATTTATTTGTGAAATTCCCAAGTGATGAAAGTTTGACAAAATTCAGTATTCTTTAGTTTTGGTGCTAAAGTATCTCTTATAAACAGGTTACGAGATGATGGTTTGAACAAGGATTTTAAAATCTTGAATATGATGAACTTTTATGGTTGATAGTATTTTCAAAGTATACATATATATACACATAAATAAAAATGTAGGGGGGAAAGTTTAAAATAAAATTGGCCAGAAACATCAAAGATAATAGATTTATGTATGATGTAAAGGGAAACATATAATTTGGGTTAGATGTTAAAAATAATTAGGCTTATGGGTAATATTATATGTTTGTAAAATAAATTAGGATTGTGAAACCCATAAATGATTCATGGAGTTTAAGCTAATAAGGGAATTATATAAGAAGAAAATATATTTGAATTGTAAAAATTTTGAGATTCAAAACTTAGATTTTATACGGGAGTGAGGGGTATAAATGAAAATGAAACACAAAGATTGTAAATATCTAACCCCGAATAAACGAAAATGTTGGCTTATCAAAACAGATCAGGTCTAAGCCCAACGAATTTGCCCTAATAATCTAGAAGTACGTTAGGATTGTAGCAAGTGAAAGAGAGTAGGCAAGACTAAGTTAGGCGAAGAATAAGGATGAGGATAGAGATAGAGATAAGGATAAGGTAGAGCTACAAGTAATGGAAGCAAGTACTGGTTAAAGTCCTAAGGTTATAGACTAGATTATTTTTCTAATAACCTAATTCCCTATAACCATGGCTCTGATACCAATCTGTAACACCCCAACCGATGGCGGAAACATCGGGATGTCACGTATTGATGATTGTTCAGTAGCTCATGGTAAATAATAAATTTCATTAAATAATTTAAGTAAGTTACATACAATTGTTCTAAGAATTTGTACATCAAATTTGAATAAAACTATACACATATCTTCAAGCATCAATTCAAATCTTCAAGCAAATAGAACCTGAAACATGTTAAGTTGAAAAGGTTTTGGGTCAACAAAAGTTGGTGAGAATTACATAGGTTTTTGATAATTGAATATAAATGATGTGCAATTCATGTGTCATGTCAATCTAGTCCATATGTGAGAACATACTAGAAATAAATCGAGTGCATAATCAACCCTGATGACTGTTATAATATGATACATACCATACGCTCATGGTCCACTTGAATATGTTATACGATAACAAACACCCACGCTACCTTTGTAGGAGGCACGTACCCGGGTGGGATTGTCAGTCCAATAGATCTATCAATGTTTACCGCCGGCTTGTACAGAGTTAATGATTATGCTAGAATGGTGCTTACTCTAATCATGCTCAAGACATAATGCAACATAGAAAACACATAGACACATTGATGATTGAATTGCAAAAAATGATGTTGTAACATGTTTCACCCCAGAAATGGTGATAAATAGGAAAGGGGCTATGTAAAACTCACCTTGAATAAAAGCTAGCATGATTCACAAATAGTTGTAATTGTAGAAATAGTTGAGGGCATTTCAACGAACATCCTTATTTTAGCAGAGCAAGTAAAACCCACTACTCAAATCGTCTCCAATGAGTACACAAACCTATATGTTCATTATTAACTTTCAAATCACTAAGTTGGTCATTAGCTTCGTGACTCTTTGATTTTTTTTTCCGACAACAGTGACTTTATGAGTTGCTAATAAATTATTAAAAGTTCATAATGACACCAACATTTTTTTTTGCATTTAGATAATAAAATTATGAATTCGTCTTCTGTAGTGCAAACCAAACCAAAGCTTAGTGATTGCATCAAAACAATTATAGTTTATAATAGGAAAATATCATGAATTCATCTCTAAACCTTTATATACGAAGACATCATACCTTTAGTTAAACAATGAATTATTTTACTAGAGTAAATAATAGAGTAAATAAGAGTATTAAGTTTTTATAAATATATCATGATTATTTGTAAAAGTGGGAAACGTGTAATTCAAAGTTATTTGAACATCAACATTGGTTTACTATTTCATATTCTTCATAAACTGTCATGTGGTCGGAAGCATCAAAGACAACGGCATAATTCGCATAACTACTTTTAAATCGGGTGATGGTTGGATTAGGTTACCTTGTCGACGCTCATTATTAGTTTAGTCACCAATATAAATCTCGCATGGCTGGTCATAGGCGAAACATATTGAGCAACCACAACCGTTTCGCGCCCGCAACGTTTCTTGATTTGTAATTCGAGGATAAAGGCGGTAGTGAAAGTGGCTAAAGTTTGATTGATGCTTCGCGTAGGTTGAGGTTGTCGGTAGATGGGTGACCGGTAAGAGAGAGATAGCCGAGCGGAGGACTTTTGAGTTTTGATGAAGGCGAGGCGAAAGTGTAGTGTGGTGTGAAAGTTACAGTCGTCGACGACCGGCGTTGCAGGTCTCCGGCAGGGTCCTAATGCCTCAAATTGTTCATGGAGGTTTGTGATAGTAAAAGTTGTTGGTTGTTTTGCCCAGAACATGTTCGACTGGCTCGTTTAATATTGTTGCTAGTTTCTCCAAAAATGGAAGGTGGCCTAAACTAAAACACCAAAATTGGAAGGTGATTTAGGCCGTGATTTTTGGCTGAAATTTGGGACAATGTGTGGTGTTGGTCAAGAAGCTTAAATGACTTGTCAAAGTACATCAATATTTCTATATAATAATTATGGAAAATGAATTGTACAGGGTCTTGGTTTCTATTAGAATATGTATTGATGGATGGTGTGGGTTATATAGTTAATTTGGTATAGTCAATCGAATTGGTTTTCTAAAAAAAATACCATGCTTACTAATTAAGCGAGTGGGGTTAAACACGGAAATGTTGACCGATACGCGTTTTTTTTTTAAAATGGGAATGATTAGCCAATTGATTAGTGTGGTTTTAGTGTTGATTGAACGATAATGATGGGATCTTTATTAAATAGGAAGGAATTTAGATAATATCAATTTACATAATATCATCATTATGGTAAACGAATGGCGAGCTTTGACCCAGGGGGTTTGACAAGACATATGGAGTGAAAACTAAATCAAGTTTAAAAAAAAAATTCAACCCTTGTACTTTAAAATGGTTATTATTGAATTAAAACAATTTTTTTTTTGTTTTACAAAATTAAATAATTTCCTATTTATTATAAAATCTTATTTATAAAAATATAGATTGGATATAGTTTCAACATATATCGAAATGGAGAATTTCGTAATTTATTGAATAATTTGAGATTTAGAGTTTGAAAAAAAAAATGGTATGTTATCTCTTAAAAATAGCTTGGTTGTCACACCGGGTTTGATACCCACGGGAGGCATGTGATGGATACCCCCAACCTTGTGGTGGGGTAGGTGGTTGGGAAGTGATGGAGAGACCCTTGACCCTTGTGGTCATGGGTTCGACTCCTGATCCCTCTAGGTTTTACCGGTTCACGATCGTCGTGCCTTCGGGCGGGTTTGTGGGCCGGGTTTTCCCTGGAACAGGAGACGGGTGGGCTGAAGAGCTCTGTCCGTACGGACTAGAGGCCGTCTGGCCCCTTTCGGCCATTGGGGGCCGCGTACAGAGTACCCGGCAATACTTTAGTTGATCGTTCAAAAAAAAAATTATATTGGATGAAAAAATTATTTTTATTAGATAAATTACTAAAATCCACTTCCTATAAAACCATAGAAGAATTATTTTTTCCAAATACATTTGCGTGTTCGCCATAAGGCGTGAGACACAAAAATAACGCCCCCACGCCGTTACGGGGGGACGTTATAGGGCAAAAAAAGGGGGCAAGCGCTATACATATAACGCCGGAGTAATTGTTTGACTACCAATTAAAATGTGACACGTGGCATTATAAATAACCCCCTACCACTATACCCCTTTTTCACTTCATTTTCTCATGCTAACTCAGCTGCCACGTAGACCAATCAAAATCAGAGGCGTTATAAATAAATCCCTCCACTACACATGCTATTAGGTACTTTTAATATATTAAAGGGTAAGAATTGGTACTGTTACCAAATTTATATAGATTTTCGAGAGTGTTTTAATGCATATTAATTTTTAATCATTTTGATACGGTTTTTGGAAAATTTGAAACGTTTTAGTTTTAGTTTCGGTGTTATGCTTTATTAATTACAAATAAATTTAATATTGAGTTTTATTTCGTATTTATAGTATTCGTATTGATTTTACCAATTTTCTATTCGTATCCTATTGGTACCCATACCAATTTTACGCTTTTTGGTACTCGTATTGTATTGGTACTCGTACTGGTTTACCTATTTGGTACACGTATGAGTGCTCAAAAAAGAATAAAAACAAGGTAGTACGAAAGCAGGTCTTGTACCGAAATACCACTACTGATAATCATACCATACCAATATGTTGGCACGACATTCACTATCTTTTTGTTCGGATTTAATATCGGTATTTTCGATACCGGTATGGATACGAGTAATGTACCAATGATATCCTTATGTGCATACAATAAACTAGGGGTGCAAACGAGTCGAGCTGCTCGTGAGCTACTCGAGCTCGAGCCGAGCTTGAGCCTAAAACAAACCTCGTTTATTTTTCGAGACCGAACTCAAGCATGGCATGTGAAGTTCGTTAGGCTCGTCGAGCCTTATCGAGCCTAGTGTAATATTAGTTTTTTATAATATTTAATAATATTTACCCATTTAAAGTTTTTCAGTAAACGAGCCCCGAGCTCGAGCGTCACTTATCGAGCTCACGAGCCTAAACGAACTATGATTTATATTATTTTTATTCAATGTATTAACTAATTGATAATAAACAAGCCGAGCTCGAGCTTTGAAAACAAAGCTCGAATCGAGCTTGAGCTTTTATATGTCAATCGAGCTTGAGCTCGAGTCTGGTCGAGCTCGGGCTCGGCTTGCTCGTTTGCACCCTACAATAAACTACAGTTTTGTCCATGTGATAGTTTAAGTTACAAGTTGGTCCCTATAAAAAGTAAATATTATAACTTACCGCTGAAAAGAATTGGCCAACATAAGACATCACATGTCACGTACAGTGGCGGAACCAGGAATTTTTTTCACTGGGTTCCTTTTTTTATGTGTTTCAATTTCATATGACTAAACATAAAAATTTCGGCTCGGTTCAAGGGTTCGGGTCGGTTTTCCGGTTCGGGTCGGATAAGGTTCATCACATAAAAAAATACGATGTAATAATGAAAAAAACATTGGCATTAGAAATTTAAAGCACATAATATAAATACGATTGTCTTTAAGGATAAAAAAAACATACCTATAGTTGTTCCTTACGAGTTTTCATCTTTTGAAAGCGTTGCATTACATTCTCGATCGTAACTTGTTGTAGTAACTCCCTTTCAATGTAACAAATGCAATTGTCGTTCAAGTAACCATCACCCATCTTATTACGCAATTCATTCTTCACATACTTCATTGAAGAAAAACATCTTTCAACACTAGCCGTTGCAACAGGTAAAACTAGTGACAATTTTATTAAACGATAGACCAACTGATAATCAATATGTTTTCTTGTTTCCACCATCCTTTTGGCAAGATCACTTACCTCGTCCAGGTTGTCAAACCGACTATCTTCTTTCACATTAGTAATGTAGTGGCTAAGCTCATACATAAGCTTGTCTTTTTCATCCAAAGTAAAATCAAACGGATACATCTCAGCCAACTTAAGTTCAATTTATTGAAGGCACTAAAATTATGACACGGGCTCAAAGAACTCATACACGTTAGCAATTCAGTGGTTACCTCATTAAAACGATCTCCAAACTCTTGAATTTGCATGTCTAGAACCGTGTTGAAATTGTTGACCATATAATGGTGACGATTGGTGATGTTGGTCTTTCTTCTTTTATTTTTCGGGTCAACATAGATGTCTTCCATGTTAATCATCTCGATATCATATTTTTCACAAAAGGTTGCAACATCTTTCAAAAGTGAGTCAAAGCCTTGAAGTCGATACCTCTGTAATTCTTCTTTGGTTGATTTAACCAACCCCACTGCATTCATAATATCCTGATTCTTTCTTTGAAGAGCGACACACAATGCGTTAGTAACTCCCAAGATATGCTTCATCAAATGTAAATAAAATACAAGCTTAAAACTTCTCATGTAAAATTGAGATCCATTTGCTTGACTTCTTTGAGCATTATCTCTTTGAGCATTATCAGATCCCTCATTTTCTATATATTCAAGCACGTCAATAACACAAGGATATAAAGCAACCAAACGAATAAGTGTTTTCTCGTGAGAACTCCACCGTGTATCTCCGGCTCTTGCAAGTGACATTTCTTGATTTTTTCCACGCCCGGTTTCAACCTCCGAATCTAATCCCAACATCTCTCTTTGACTTTCTCTTAGCAAATCTATTCGTTTGCAAGATGCACCAACAACATTTGTTAATTCTGATATTTCTGTAAAAAATTTACAAATTTCAAGATGTTTATTTGCAACAGCCACAACAACAAGCTGAAGTTGGTGAGCAAAACAATGAACAAAGTATGCCGATGAATTTTCTTTCAGAATCAAAGCTTTCAAACCATTAAACTCACCTGACATGTTGCTTGCACCATCATATCCTTGGCCTCTAACTCTACCCAAACTCAAACTGTGGCGACCAATAATTCATCAATTGCAGACTTAAGAGATAAAGCGGTTGTTTCCATAACATGAACAAGACTAATAAATCGCTCCTTCACAAATCCTAATTTATCAACATATCTCAAAACCACGGCCATTTGTTCCTTTTTAGAAACATCCCTTGATTCATCAACTAATATAGAAAAGACATCATCACCAAGTTCATCAAATATCTTCTTTAACACTTCTTCCGCAAAACAATTACAAATTTCTTTTTGTATTAATGGAGATGTCATTTGGTTATTACCTGGGGCATTACTTAATATAACCTTACCAATTTCTTCACTTATTTGTCCAAATAATTGTAAAAACTCCAAGAAATTACCTTTATATAAAGATCCTTCAGACTCATCATGACCTCGAAAAGGTATCCCACCATTCAAGAATGCTTTAGCAAGCATAACCGAAGCACTTAATCGAAGTCTATATTCTTGTTTTTGTTTTTCAGTTCTTTTTTCAAGGACTGCATTCACATGTTGAGCTTCTATAAGTAAGTCTTGCCCCTTTTTATACGCCTTGTCGTGAAAACTGTTGTGGCTACCAACATGAGCTTCTAATCTTTCTTCTTTCCTATGCCAACATTGTACCCCTTCAGTTGCAAATGCATCATTTTGTCCACTTTCTTTGAACAAGTAACAATAGAAGCAATACACTCGATCCGTTTTAAAACTATATTCCAACCAATTTCCATGACTTCCCGTGTACCATTTTGGATTAAAACGTCTCAACTTATCACCATTACCAATAAGTGTTCGTGGAAAATCTTCCTTTTTACCTTTAGGTTGACATGGACCTCTAAGTAAATACGCTCGCCTAATCTCATCTTTTTGACTAGGGTGATAAGATGAAGTTGGTTTCCTTTCGGCGGGATCCCATGGAAGATTATCCAAATCTATTTTCAAGGGTTTACTAGATGGAGATGATGATTCAATGTTTGACGATGGTCGTCTTTGAAAAAAACTTGAAATATTCGTCTGCATAGTACCTATAACATCAATAACATCAAATTAATCGCCTAATTATATTCAATAACATCAAATTTCATCACCTAATTAATCGCCTAATAACATCAATAAACTATCGCCTAATAAATGGGGCTTTGTTAAACCGAATTATAGTGGGATGTATATGCATAATTGCATAGCTAGTAGATAATATATGAGATTTTATAGGTTCTGTACATAATGTCATATATAATATCATATATAGCATCTCATTCTCATATATGTTATTGACGTGCATATATGTTATAGATAATATATATCCCACTACTATAGCTTCTGTACTGTACATAATAAACTTACAAAGGCAGCAGGCTGCAGTCTGCAGAGGTTAAGGAGCCGAGGAGGAGGGGCGGCCGGCGTGAGCAGAAGTCAAGGAGGCGGCGGCGGACTTGAGCAGAGGTCAAGGAGGCGGCGATTTTTACTAGGGTTTTGTTATTTGGAAGAGGGATTGAGAACTTTTGTTATTTGGAAGAGGGTTTTGTTATTTGGTCTGTGTGTTAGTGTTACGTGGGTTTGAAAGCAGGAAGAGGAGAAGACTATAGGGTTTTGTTATTTTAAATTGAAAAAAAAACTGGAAATAAAAAAAAATTTGCCTGGGATGGGAATCGAACCTGAATTCTCTCGTATATGTACAAGGGGGTGTTACCACTAAGCTACCTACAATATTATGTAATGGGTTCCTTTGATAATATTCTTATGGGTTCCTTTTTTTATATAAATTTACACTAAAAATTAGAAACCGAGTGGGTTCCCGGGAACCTGGCGCCATGGCTGTAGTTCCGCCCCTGGTCACGTATATTTTTTTTTACATGTTCTTTGGGTTCCTTAGTTTTGAATATATTTTATGTCAAACCAAACCCAATTCAAAATGGTCAAAACCGGATTTAACAATTGTGTTAGAGATTATGGTTCACAACCTTGCAATTCTCATTGATTGATCATTTATAAATACAAGAGTAGTATCCCTATAATTATGGAAGGAATATACATTATCATAATTACAAATAATTTACTAATAATACAAATTGACTAATTGTAATCTATTACACCCCCGCAGTCAAAGCAAGAGGAGGACGAATCTTGAGACTGGAGCGGAAGTCTTCAAAAAGAATGCGTGGTAGTCCTTTGGTGAAGATATCAGCAATCTGGAGTCGTGTAGGAGTATGCAGAACTCGAATAATGCCACGTTGAACATGTTCCCGAACAAAATGGATCTCCAATTCAATATGTTTGGTACGTTGGTGCTGGACTGGATTGTGTGATAGGTAAATGGCACTGATGTTGTCACAATATACTAGGGTGGCCTTTGATAATGGATGACGCAGCTCTAGGAGAAGATTGTGAATCCAGCAAACTTCAGCAACCACGTTGGCAACGGCCCTGTATTCAGCTTCGGCACTGGATCGAGAGATAGTGGTTTGTCGTTTGGACGACCAAGATAATAAATTTGGACCCATGTAAACACAATAGCCCGAAGTGGAGCGACGGGTATCCGGGCATCCAGCCCAATTAGCATCAGTATAAGCCCGAAGAGATAAATCTGCGCAGCCTGACAAGGTAAGTCCAAATTCAGAAGTGCCACGAATGTACCTGATGATGCGTTTCAAAGCATTCCAATGATCAAGTGTGGGGCTGTGCATGTGAATGCAAATTTGTTGGACTGCATAAGTGAGGTCAGGCCTGGTAAAAGTGAGGTATTGTAGAGCACCAGCCAGGCTACGGTATAGAGATGGGTTTTCAAATGGTGCGCCAGATGTAGCATTTAACTTTGATTTTGTGTCAACTGGTGTGGCAACTGGGTTGCAATAGTCCATACCTGTACGACTCACAATATCCAAAGCGTAGGAGCTTTGTGATAGAAACATCTTGTTACCTGTTCTAGAAACATTGATACCCAAAAAATGACTAAGTGGACCAAGATCTCTCATGGCGAATTCAGCCGCGAGGCTGCCCATGAGCTTCTTCCTGAGAGAATCTGAAGAAGTAGTGAGTATAATATCATCAACATAAATTAATAAGCTGTGTCACCCCCGTGGTGGTATGTGAAAAGAGAGTTATCACATTTGCTTTGTAAGAAGCCAATAGAAAGTACAAAGTCAGTGAATCGTTGGTACCATGCCATGGGTGCCTGTTTGAGACCATAAAGAGACTTTGTCAAGCGACAAACGTGATCGGGACAAGTTCCCAAGTCTTGTTTTTAATTAAAGCATTAAATTCGTTTCATGGCATTATGCCACTCCGGTTTAGACAAGGCATCTTTGGGATTTTTTGGTACAGGGGCGATGGTAGTGGTGGAGAGGTTAAATATTGGTTTAGGTTTGGAGATGCCAGACATGTAGCGGGTGTGAATGGTGCGGGTGGGGGGAGGCTGTGGTGGGTTCGGTATATGGGCCGGAGGTTGGGATGGAGGAGTTTGTTGGTTTCGGCCGGTGGGGGACAATGGAGGGAAGTGGGCCGGAGTGGGTAGTAGTCCAGGGGAGGCGGTCTGGGGAATTGGATAATGGGCCGGAGAGGGGATTGGGCCATGAGAGGTGGTCTGGTCAGTTTGTGTGTTGGAGAATGTGGGCTGGTTAGTTGAAGAATGTGGAGGTGGGGTTGGATAAGTATGTGTGTTGTGAGAGGTGGAAACTTGGTTTGTGGTTTGGTCAGTAAGGACATCAGGGGATTGGTTGTGGGACGTAGAGGAGTGGATATTTGGGTGGGGTTCCGAAGGGGGGTTGGGTGATGTGGGGGGATGTGCAAAGAGAGAGGGGCGAGGAGGGTCATCTAAAAAAGTGTAAGTATGAGGGGTGGTTTTGTGTGATTTGGCAAAGGGAAAGATGGTTTCGTCAAACAAGACATGACGACAAATGGTAATGGTACGGGTTTGTAGGTCAAGACATTTGTAGCCTCTATGGTTTGATGGGTAACCCAAGAACACGCATGGGTGGGATCAATAGGCTAATTTGTGGATAGTGGTGTGAGGGATGAGGGGGTAACATATGCATCCGAACACGCGAAGGTGATCGTAAGTGGGCATGCAATTGTATAGACGTTGAGTGGGAGTTTGGAAATTATGTATTTTGCTTAGGATGATGTTTAGAAGGTAAGTGGCTGTAACACCCCAACCAATGGCGGAATCATCGAGGTGCCACGTAGTGACGATTGTTCAAAAGCTCATGGTACTAAAATGTAAATGTATAATTATTGAATATTGTTTTACAACATGTGAAATTAAATACAATACAACAAAAATAAAGATAATTGATTGATTTAATCTAAGTCCAAAGTCCTATGTGAAGCGTCAAGCAGCTTATCCTGAAACATGCACGAAAATAATTTTGTCAACATATGATGTTGGTGAGTACTACTTAGTTTTGTACATATAGTATAAGTTTTTTGAAAAGTAGGACAATTCATGTGTCTAGCATCACCAATGCATTATGTAAACACGCAAGTAACCAAACAAGACAAAGTTCAATTGTAAAGTTTGTACAATGTAATTGATAATGAGCACCTCAACACGTGTGAGTCCAAAAGAGCACCATAACACAAAGTTATGTCTAAATGAGCACCGTAACATAAGTTACGTCTATGTGTAAAGAGCACCATAACATAAGTTATGTCTAGATGTATGATTTTGTATGTAAGCTACGTTCATGTTCAAACATAAGCACAAAGATAAACAAGACACGTATATGAATTGTAAATGAATAAAAATGTATGTATAAATGAATATGAAAGTTTTGTATACTTGTGCATGAATCACCCCAAAAGTTGTAAAAGTGAAAAAAGGGGATAAGTAATACTCACCTTAGCAAGGTGGTAAGTCTTGTGGAATTGAGTAAGTATAATCCAACGTTGCCAAGTATCACCCTATGTATAATGTAACAAATAAGTCTAAGTCTATCTAGTCTATAAGTATTTTCTAGGGTTTTGAATTGGGGATAAGTATTTATTTGATTAATAATCAAATTGTTTATTAAATATAAGAAATTTAATAAATAAATGAATAAAAGTCTTTTTGAAAATTTTAAGTTAAAGATGGTCACAAAATAAAGTTTTTAGTATGAAATTAATTTTTATAAAATTATTTTCTTGAAAATAGAATATTTAATCTATTTATTTCAAATTGTCAAAATATGATTTTAATATCTAAAAATATCAAAATTTAAAGAATTCTTGAATTAAAAATTGTATTTCTGTTCCAAATGAATAGAAATAATTTATGTAAAATTTTGGTACAAAAATATTGAAAAATGAATTTATTATGAATTATTTATGATTAAAAATAACAAAAATTAATTAAAAATATAAAATGAGCGGTTTTTCAGAAATAAAAATTATTTCTGAAATGTTTATTGTTGTACAAATTTAGGATAATTTTTGTGGAATTTTATAAAATCGTTTTGATATTTTTATAGAATTTCATAATTTTAATTGAATAAATTTGTAATATTCATAATATATATAAAATAAATTATTTTTGAAAAACTAAAAATTGGACAGCAAAGTTTATCATTGGAATAACATAAAATAAATTTTGTAGAATTTATAAAATAGTTTTAGTATTTTAAAACGATTTTTAAAAGTTAATAGCAAAAATGTAAAAGAAAAGGGAGTTGTCAAAAAAAAAACTGAAAATGGTTGCCCACCCTTGGGCTCGAACCTGAGACCCTTCGTTTTGTAACAGCTATGTTAACCATCTGATCTGAACAAATTGTTTGTGTTATTTTTGTTTCATAAAAATTATATACGTAGTTTCGCGTGTTCTTCCCCAATTTATAACAATCGAGCCCTAGAATTACCAATTGACAGATTCACACAACAATAACCCAATTAATCATAGGGTTATTGTTGTGTGATGGCCGAAGACTAAAACCCATAAGAGAAACGTTACTTACAAACACGGTTTCGTGATAATTTGTCAAGTCAACAGAAAGTCAAACTTCAAACGATTACTCTTATGAAGACGATTTTAACATAAATTGATAGTGAAGGTTTGTATTTCGGCGAGTAAGGATTGAGATTAGAGGTTCAATTTATAGGCTAACACTCGGATGAACGAATTGTAATTGGAAAGTTTTGACCCATTCATGACATGAACGCGGTGATTGTGTGAGATTTTGGAAGGTTTTGACCGTATTAATGTGGCCAATACGCGTAATCAGTTGCTAATTCCATATCTCGAGTCAATGGTTACCATATTCTTGTTAAATCAACAGCAAAGAAAAGGAAAAAAAAATATAAAAGTTTGCGTGGGTGTGGACAGCAGCGATTGAACAAGGAAAGGAGAAGAACTGCAGGTTTTGTGTTAATATATAATACGGGTTGTGATTTATTCAGAAGTCATGTGTAGCTCAGATGGTTGTTGCACGTGTGGTGTTGTGTTTGAGCAGGCTACCTGCCCGGGTTCGAGTCCCGGCAGGAGCCTTTTTTTTGTTTAAAATAGAAGGAGAAGGGAGAGGGGGTAGTGGGCTGGATGGTTGTTGGGCCTGGCCAGTGTTGGGCCGAAAATAAAGAAAGGGTGGGTTATGGTTTGGGTTGGTTTTGTATGGTGTTTCAAGTGAGTGTGGTTATAAATATATATCTATATATAATCTGAATTTTTTTTATTATTATTAATAATAATATTATTATTATTATTATTATTATTATAATTATTACATAAAAATAGAAAGTGACGGATGTCACAGCATCCCCTACTTTTAGGAACTTCGTCCCGAATTTATTAGAAACATAGGGCTATGGATGCTTGGGTAAAAATTAAGATAACTGTGGTTTGGAAAATTTGAGTTAAGGCACGACGTAAATTTATAGGTAACAGAGTGAATTGTTTCGAGAGATGTGAGTTAAGGATTGGATTAGGTTCGTCTCGAATAATAAGGAGAATAAGAATTTAGTAAACACTAAACTTCATGTTTTAGGAATCCTAAAACAAATGTACGAGTTGATTGACTATAGAAAGACTAAATGAACTACCAAGTAACTAGAGTTTGTTCCTGGTCCGACTTCCAGGGTCACTTTCAATGCATCATTAGTGTTTGTATACAGGGTGTACCGCAGCTAACCCACAACACCTTTGATACCTTGAAAACGTACTGGACGTCTTCCCAAAAACTCTAATAGAATTTCACACTACCCTAACGCACCTGTAAATTCATGATTTCGTTCCGGACCGGAATCATCAATTTACCTTACATTAGGGTTTTATGTCCTTCTATGATCCTAATTTAACACACATTAAAGCAAATAAGTTTCACAAGAAGATGACACAGCAAACACGTTGAGTTACAATGAGATGTTATCAATGAAATGAGGCCATGTAATAATGAGGTCAATTGCATTGGGTTGCAATGACTTGTAAGCATAACAGTATTTAAGTATGGGCTACCACTCGTCTGAGGAGCCCTTTAAATGAGATGTTTATCTGAGTTGCGTGGATAATACACACATGCAAGCAAGTTTGTAAGTACTACAACCATTAAGTGTAAGTGTTATCTTAGTGGCCTATAGAAGTAGTTTACGAGTATCGTGAATAATTAAATGTTCAATGGATAATCAAATTAAGGGAAAAATCAAGTTTCATGTAACAAACAATGATGTTTTTAGAAAAGCTCTGTAGGATCAAGTATCAAGTTTTTAGTAGTTTGATTTTCATGGAAATCAAGTTCAAATGTTTTCAAATAAATGTAAGGTAGAGTCTTTAAATCTTCTACGATTAAAATAAACATAATCAAATATGATAAATTTCCAATCTGTGTTCGTACACAATAGTATGCAAGGAAATTTCTAGATGTTATATGCTAATGAGTGCGACAAAATTGGGTACAAAATGATAATAAGATCAAGAAAATGAAAACGCATGTGTTGGATTCCCGAGTCTTAAGAAGATTCCATCCATGGCTTAGCCAGTGGAATTATCGTCATCCTGATCGTCTGCTTCGTTGACATTGATGTTGAAAGCTCGTCCATGTGCCACCAGGTTTACATTATTCAATTTAGGGCATTGGGGTCGCATGTGGTTAGGGTCTCTACAATGATAACATGCCCGACCGTTAGTAATCTGTAGTGGTTCCTGGGCAGCTGTTTGATGATTACCCTGTGTCCCAACCATTACTCGACAAGTGGTGACAAAGTGTCCAAACCTTCCACATCTAGTGCATTGACGACATGGAAGACTTGCAGGGTGATGATACTTGCAAGTGTTGCATTGAGGATGGATTCCCGTGTAGGCTTTCTTGATAGGAGGTTGAGTTACAGGATCCACAACAGCATGATTCTGATTATCGCCCATTCGTTTCTTAGAGTTCGAAGCAGTGGCGGCCTTTGCTAAAACAGTCTTAGATTGTTCGACAACATGGGTGGTTTTCTCACCAGACGTCTTGGTGCCCTTCCTAACCAAGTTTCCTTTCCTTACGTGTTTGTCTGTTAAAGTGGCTGCAAGTTGGATGGCTTCTTCTACCGTAGTGGATTTGCCTCCAGTGACAACGTCTTGAATCAGGTCAGGTAATCCCTCGATATATTTCTCGATTGCTCGTGAGACCGGGGTGACCATGTGTGGAACCAGTATGCTAAGTTCGTGATATCGAGTATTATACGCAAGATTCTCACCACTGTCTTGTTTCAACCCATGGAACTCTTCCTCTAGTTTCCTGATTTCGTTCCTAGGGCAGAATTTGGCGATCATGAGTTCCTTAACTTCAGTCCAAGACAAAGATAATGCAACACCAGCGCCCCGATTGCGCTTTTCGCCATTCCACCAGGTTAGTGCCCCTTTTTGAAGGACACTAGTAGCATAACGAACGCGGAGTTCATCAGGACATTCACTGTTCACAAAAGTACTCTCCATGCTTTCAAACCATTGGAGGAGGCCAGTAGCACCCTCCTCACCAGTGAATTTTGTGGGGTCGCAGGAGTTAAAGTGTTTGAAAGTGCACCGAAATTGAGTCGTACTTCCTGTGTTGGCACTGTTACTATTCTGGGTTAACTCATTGACAAGGTTTGGAATTACTGCAGCAATTTGCTCAGCGACTAAAGATGCAAGGCGACGATCAGAACGTTGTCCAGAAGCACGGACAGGGCGTTGGCTGGCATCACGGAGCATGCGGCGAGCAGACATCTATGAGGCAGTCAGTGAATAATCATGAGATTAGAATATGTATGTGTATAACCGTACAGATGATTATGAAAGTATGAACTTGTAAAAATCATGGAATACAAATATTGTATATGAAACGAGAGGGTGTTATTGAAAAGCTTGCATAAAATACTTGGAGTGCCCTTGTCTAGCTGTAAAGCCCAACAAGAACGTTGACTTTTCAAAGGAATTGAACCCAATGGTGATCCAAGAAGACATGCTTTAGCCTATAAGTGGACACTCACTCCAAGAATCCCCAGGTAAGCATAACAGGTCCGTTATTGGATTTATGCGCTATGCTTGCCTATGCCAGAAAAGCCAGTGTACAGGCGTCCACCCTTCCAGATTGCACGTGTTCTATCACACTCATTAAAGCTCAACAACTTTGAAGGTGCAAAAATAAGAGTAGGCATTATGTCTAAGAGTGTCTTCATGAAAGGCACTGCTCCCGTTCCATGATTGAGGTAAACTTTCCACTCCCTGTAGGACACCATCTCTATGCACCATGATGAAAGATGAGGAGGAGAAGAGAAAGATAGAAGAAGGAAAGTAGAGGGAAATGAGGGGTAGGGTAATTTAGGAATTATTATGCATGAAAGTTGAAGTTCGGTAATAGTCTAGGCCATTTTATCTAATAACCTAGTTCCCAATAACCATGGCTCTGATACCAATCTGTAACACCCCAACCGATGGCAGAATCATCGAGGTGCCACGTAGTGACGATTGTTCAAAAGCTCATGGTACTAAAATGTAAATGTATAATTATTGAATATTGTTTTACAACATGTGAAATTAAATACAAGACAACAAAAATAAAGATAATTGATTGATTTAATCTAAGTCCAAAGTCCTATGTGAAGCGTCAAGCAGCTTATCCTGAAACATGCACGAAAATAATTTTGTCAACATATGATGTTGGTGAGTACTACTTAGTTTTGTACATATAGTATAAGTTTTTTGAAAAGTAGTACAATTCATGTGTCTAGCATCACCAATGCATTATGTAAACACGCAAGTAACCAAACAAGACAAAGATCAAATGTAAAGTTTGTACAATGTAATTGATAATGAGCAGCTCAACACGTGTGAGTCTAAAAGAGCACCATAACACAAAGTTATGTCTAAATGAGCACCGTAACATAAGTTACGTCTATGTGTAAAGAGCACCATAACATAAGTTATGTCTAGATGTATGATTTTGTATGTAAGCTACGTTCATGTTCAAACATAAGCACAAAGATAAACAAGACACGTATATGAATTGTAAATGAATAAAAATGTATGTATAAATGAATATGAAAGTTTTGTATACTTGTGCATGAATCACCCCAAAAGTTGTAAAAGTGAAAAAAGGGGATAAGTAATACTCACCTTAGCAAGGTGGTAAGTCTTGTGGAATTGAGTAAGTATAATCCAACGTTGCCAAATATCACCCTATGTATAATGTAACAAATAAGTCTAAGTCTATCTAGTCTATAAGTATTTTCTAGGGTTTTGAATTGGGGATAAGTATTTATTTGATTAATAATCAAATTGTTTATTAAATATAAGAAATTTAATAAATAAATGAATAAAAGTCTTTTTGAAAATTTTAAGTTAAAGATGGTCACAAAATAAAGTTTTTAGTATGAAATTAATTTTTATAAAATTATTTTCTTGAAAATAGAATATTTAATCTATTTATTTCAAATTGTCAAAATATGATTTTAATATCTAAAAATATTAAAATTTAAAGAATTCTTGAATTAAAAAATTTATTTCTGTTCCAAATGAATAGAAATAATTTATGTAAAATTTTGGTACAATAATATTGAAAAATGAATTTATTATGAATTATTTATGATTAAAAATAACAAAAATTAATTAAAAATATAAAATGAGCGGTTTTTCAGAAATAAAAATTATTTCTGAAATGTTTATTGTTGTACAAGTTTAGGATAATTTTTGTGGAATTTTATATAATCGTTTAGATATTTTTATAGAATTTCATAATTTTAATTGAATAAACTTGTAATATTCATAATATATATAAAATAAATTATTTTTGAAAAACTAAAAATTGGACAGCAAAGTTTATCATTGGAATAACATAAAATAAATTTTGTAAAATTTATAAAATAGTTTTAGTATTTTAAAACGATTTTTAAAAGTTAATAGCAAAAATGTAAAAGAAAAGGGAGTTGTTAAAAAAAAACTGAAAATGGTTGCCCACCCTTGGGCTCGAACCTGAGACCCTTCGTTTTGTAACAGCTGTGTTAACCATCTGATCTGAACAAATTGTTTGTGTTATTTTTGTTTCATAAAAATTATATACGTAGTTTCACGTGTTCTTCCCCAATTTATAACAATCGAGCCCTAGAATTACCAATTGACAGATTCACACAACAATAACCCAATTAATCATAGGGTTATTGTTGTGTGATGGCCGAAGACTAAAACCCATAAGAGAAACATTACTTACAAACACGGTTTGGTGATAATTTGTCAAGTCAACAGAAAGTCAAACTTCAAACGATTACTCTTATGAAGACGATTTTAACGGAAATTGATAGTGAAGGTTTGTATTCCGGCGAGTAAGGATTGAGATTAGAGGTTCAATTTATAGGCTAACACTCGGATGAACGAATTGGAAAGTTTTGACCCATTCATGACATGAACGCGGTGATTGTGTGAGATTTTGGAAGGTTTTGACCGTATTAATGTGGTCAATACACGCAATCAGTTGCTAATTCCATATCTCGAGTCAATGGTTACCATATTCTTGTTAAATCAACAGCAAAGAAAAGGAAAAAAAAATATAAAAGTTTGCGTGGGTGTGGACAGCAGCGATTGAACAAGGAAAGGAGAAGAACTGCAGGTTTTGTGTTAATATATAATACGGGTTGTGATTTATTCAGAAGTCATGTGTAGCTCAGATGGTTGTTGCACGTGTGGTGTTGTGTTTGAGCCGGCTACCTGCCCGGGTTCGAGTCCCGGCAGGAGCCTTTTTTGTTTAAAATAGAAGGAGAATGGAGAGGGGTAGTGGGCTGGATGGTTGTTGGGCCTGGCAAGTGTTGGGCCGAAAATAAAGAAAGGGTGGGTTATGGTTTGGGTTGGTTTTGTATGGTGTTTCAAGTGAGTGTGGTTATAAATATTTATCTATATATAATCTGAATTTTTATTATTATTATTATTATTATTATTATTATTATTATTATTATTATCATTATTATAATTATTACATAAAAATAGAAAGTGACGGATGTCACAGTGGCGGTTTCGAGGGCATGTGACCAGTAGGTAGTGGGCATGGATGAATGGGCTAAAATGGTACGCATGAGGTTATTTATGGTTCGAATTTTACGTTCGGCTTTGCCATTTTGGGAGGAGGTGTGAGGACATGAAAAGCGAAAAAACATGCCATTTGCGGAGCAAAAATTATGAAATTTATTGTTGGCATATTCACGCCCGTTGTCACATTGGAGTTGTTTTATTTTAGTGTTAAACTGGGTTTGGACAAAATTATTAAATTTAGTAAACATGGCAAAGACATCGGATATATGGGTGATAGGATAGGTCCACAAAAAATTGGTGAAATCATCTAAGAACAATACATAATATCGATGGCCCCCATTAGAAATAATGGGTGAGGTCCAAACATCACTATGAACTAGATCAAATGGCATACGTGTACTTGTATTAGAAGTAACAAGAGGAAGTTTGGTGTGTTTACCAAAAATACAAGCACTGCATAATTTACTATTTAAAGAACCACAAGTAATAGTACTAGAAGTTTTTAAATTATTCAAAATAGCTGGGCCTGGGTGACTGAGCCGTTGATGCCAAATGTCTTGAGAAATGGCTGCATAGGTAGAAGCAGTTGTGAGATTGGTGATGTTGGAAGGGCTAAGAGTGTAGAGATCCCCCGAGCTATTGCACCGTAGGATAGGTTTCTTGGTCTGGAGGTCCTTCACAGTAAAACCATAGGGGTCAAATTCGACAGATAAATGGTTATCAGTTGTAAAACGACGAACAGATATAAGGTTTTTAACTAGGTTAGGGGCATATAGGACATTGTTTAGTTTAAAGGGTGGGAATGGTGGTGGTAAGGTAATGTTGCCTTGGCCTAAAACCGGAATGGTTTTACCATTCCCAACAATAATGTTGCGAATAATGCTAGAATTAAAAATAGACGAGAACTTATCAAATTGAGGAGACATTGTACCTGTTGCCCCGGTGTCCATGGTCCAGGATGGATCATTCTGATGAAGCGCCAAGTTGTATAGAGCCTGAGCAATATTCGTGGGAGAGTAATTAGCCGAGTAAGATTGGGCTGAGTTGGTAGTGTTGGGCTTCGGGCCCAGTAAGCCCGCTGATGAGGTAGCCCGTGACTGTTGGGCCTGTCCAGAAGGCTGTTGGGATGCAGAATTGTTTTGTGGGTACATTGGGTGGGCCGCCGTGGGGTAGTAAAAAGAGTTTTGGCGTGGGGATTATGAGGGTATTGGGCTATAGGACTAGATGGGAAAGGACATGGAGGATATGACTAGTTTGGCCACGGTGAAAAATTTTGTGGGTTTGGTGGGGTACCGGGCCAAGGGGAGGGTTGCCACACGTGTTGTTGAAAACGACCCCGACCGTATGAACCCCGACCACGACCACGACCATGACCTCGGCCACGTCCGCGATCGGAACCATCGGTTGGAGTAGAATTTCGGGTGTCATTGGATGGGTTTGGATGGGAGGATAGTGTGTTGAGTGCGGTACCGGACGATTGAGCCGCAAGAGAGGTTTGACTAATATTTTGGTCCTCGACTTGACAAAGCCTAGAACGGGTGTCATAGAAGGTGGGTAAGGGTTGTGTGTTTTGAAGTATGAGGGAGATGGTTTCGTAAGGTTCGGTTAGGCCGGTGAGGATTTGCATGACAAGTTGGTTTTCGGTGACATTGGCTCCCAGACTTATGAGTTGGTCGAAAATTAGTTTCATGTGTAGGCAATATGAGGACATGTCGGAAAAAGGTCTAGGCGGGTGTTGAAATTTTTATTTTGGAGGGCGATGATACGGGCGGCTTGGTTGTCTAAGAAAAGGATTTTCAGGCGACACTAGGCATCATAGGCGGTGGTTTTAGTGATCATGATGGTGTGTACCAAGTCTTAGGTGATAGTGCCATAAATCCATTGCAAGACTATGGCATCTATGCGCTCCCAAGATTCTTGGTGGGTGGTTTTTGGAGGTGATTCCGTGTCTTTTCCGGACGAAGAGGAGGACGTGGGGGCGGGGACACGGGGTAATAGATGGTCATAAACCTCATAAGCCTTACAATGGATGGTAAAGAGTTCAGCCCATGTATTGTAATGCTTGGTTTGGCGATCAAGAATGATGGGAATAAAATTCTTGATGTTGGTAACGGTCACAGCAGGATGAATAGAAGACATAGTGAAGGTATTTTGATGTATTGCGATGAAGAAAAGGAAGAAAAAAATGCGATTAGGGATATAATGTTGCGGCAGCAGGAAGAATTGTTTAGGGAAAATAGGGTTTTGGCTTGATACCATGTTAGAGAATATGGTTCACAACCTTGCAATTCTCATTGATTGATCATCTATAAATACAAGAGTAGTATCCCTATAATTATGGAAGGGATATACATTATCATAATTACAAATAATTTACTAATAATACAAATTGACTAATTGTAATCTATTAAATTGGTTTCTCGGTTCCAAACGTATTTTTGGTCAAACCAAACCAAATTCAAAGCGGTCAAAACCGAATTTAACAAGATACGTGTTCAATGGTTTGGTTTTGAGTTCCTCAGATTCTTCGGTTTGTTTCCTCATTATTGTAAAAGTTTGTGTTCATGGGTAGTACAAGCAAGTAAACTTAGGGGTTGTTTGTTTACCATCTGAATGATTTCATTCAGAGTCTACCTCTGAATCAGTCAGAGGTAGATGTATTTGGTTCACTACGGCGGTGCCTCTTAATCATTCTATTCAGTCTGAATGTTACAGATTTGAGAAGTCTCTGAATGAAAATCTTTACAACTTCACCCTTGCAACCCATATCACATCACAGCATTATCATCCACGAAGTTTCCCACCCTTTCTACATCCACCTGCGACCACATCAACTCGTCACCGTCGACCACCACCTAACATCCACCACCGCTTCTCGTCACCGGCGCACACCCACCACTGATCTTCCACCACCTTGCTTATCCCGTCCTTTTTGCCTATTTATAGCGTCACACAAGCACCGATGCCACCCCTCCTCCGGCCGTTGTCGTACGTCGCCCCTCATCCTCCCCTCTCACCGGAAACTGGGAAGGGTAGGTTGGGATAAAAGACTTTTGTTAAAGAAAAAAAGAGATGATCGTGAAGTGTGCAGATTCGTTAAAAAGAAACAAAGAAACTTGAAAATGAAATGAAAAGAAGAGGTCATGGGGTATTTTTTTTTTTTTTTTTTTTAAAGGTAAATTTCTTGCTCCTTGTGAGACTTGAACTCAAGACCTCACACTTTTAGTGTAATAAAAGGCTTTGCCTTGCCATTGGACCACCAACCCCAATGGTAAGAGAGGAGGTGGGTAGGTGTGCAAGAACGTGAAGTGCAGATTCTTTAAAAGAAAAAAAGAGAGAAGGTGGGGTGGGGTGGGGTGGGGTGGAATTGGGGATAAAATAGTCATTTTACATATTTATTCAGATGTTTAAACAAACAACACTTTACTGGTTCAGCACCTCCTGGTTCAGAGCCTCTTACCAATTCAGACCTTTTATTGGTTTAGCACTTACCCATTCAGAGATTGCCAAACAGCCCCTTAGGGGATGGCTTGCCTGAAAGAGGGCCCACCCAGAAACTTCCTTCATGATGCAACGAAGGGTACATATATATAAGGGCTAAACCAAAACGAAACTAAAATTTTAAGAGACGTCTCATTAGACTGAGTGGTGTGGGGCTCAGCATTGGCCTGGCAGGGAAAGCCTGGGGTGGCAACACCGCCCCTTGCCCATAGTCGTCATGACCGGCAAGTTAGAGCCGGGGTTTGCCGTGCCTCCATGTGTCCATTTTCCCATATTATGACAATTTGGCAACTGTCTTTTTACCGTTTAAAAAAAAAGTTTATTTTATCTATCTATATATATAAAAGAAAACGTATATGCTGACGTGGCGTGCAATGAAGGCCTCAACCTCCCCTTGAGAGTACCACGTGGCATCATAACTAAAAGATTTTAGTGTTTTTGAACTATTTCCTTTTTTAATTAAAAAAAATATAAACATAAAACTAGGGCTGCAAATGAACCGAACGAACACGAACATGGCTTTTTTCGTGTTCGTTTGCTAAGAAAATTATGTGTTCACGAACAGTTCATGAACACTTGCCGAACGAGATTTTCTGTCTGTGTTCGTTTGTTAAGAAAACGCTCATGTTCGTGTTTGTTTGTGTCTGTTTGTTAATTTTGTTCATGAACGCACACGAACATTAATGAACACAAACAAGTGTTCAGGAACGGAAACAAACACAAACGAACATATATTACTTTTGAATAACATCGAATTCACATACGTTAAAAAATTAGCTAGATCCACACCAAAATATATCCTAATTGTTCAAACATACTTAGTATTGGAGAAGGGTGTTGTAGGTGGAGGGCATCAAATAAAAGAATATAAATAAAAATAAAAGAATATAAAAAATGTGTAAAAATAAATAAAAATAGGTTTAGACTATATGGTGTGCCCCCTTTTTCCCCCAACTCCCCCAACCGCCACATCAGCGCCATGTCATTTCCCCCATTTTCTCCCCCAAACTTTGGAAATGGTTTCCCCCAACTCCCCCATTCCCCCTTCCTTTTTTTATTCTTTTTCCTTTTTTTTAATTATATATTTTATATTTCATAATTATTTTTTTATAAAAAATGTATAAAAAACATATAATTTATTTTTTTTAAACGGCAATAGTTAAAAAAAATAAAAAATAAAACCGAAAAAAAAAACTAAACATAAAGTTCATTAAATTAAAAAAAATTACAACCTACAATGCATGGAAATTTAAAAAATAACAAGAAAATTACATAAAAAAACCATCTAAAGCATATCTTTTCCAAGCCACTTGTTCGCGATCATGTTTCTCTTCGCCGCCCACCCCGCTCTTTCTTGCTCGGGAAGATCGTCGATATTTTTGTCCATCATCGCAAACTCCACCTTTTCTTGCTCGTACGCGAGCCGTGCCTTCTCCAACGCAAGCTTCTCCCGCTCTAGATCAAGTGCTTCTTCCTTCTCCTTCTTTCTTTCATTCCACCTTTCATTTTGCTCCGACTTAAACTCGTTAAAGTTTGAAATCAACGAATCTATTCTATCAACCACACTTAATTTCGAAGCGGTGGCCTTTCCTTTTGAGCCCGATGCGGCTTTTTTCGCGCGGTCCCTTCCAATTGGCCGCTCCAAATCGGGCGCGGGAGCATCATCTTCAAACTCGGGGTCATCATTTATATTTATAGTACAACGAGCATCGGACCCCCCGCACTATAACTTCCCGAGGTGCTCGTCTTTGTTCGTTTTGCTTGTGCCACTTCGTTTGGCACCACCCTCCATTTATCACATGCTCTCAAAATCTCATACGGCCTCATGTACGCCCACCCCCCACTAGCCTTTTTTTTGCAAAACATTCCAAGCGCATTCTTCAACACGTTCTCGTCGCTTTCACCGGTCTTTCTATTGTTCCAACATCTTTGATAAACGCCCGCAAATTCTCCACATTTTGCGTTCATCTCCCTAAACTTAGTACTAACGGCATGACCGGTTCGATAAGGCGTGCGTTGCATTAAGATGAAGAATTGTTCGCAAACCGCGTTCCAAAAGCTATCTTTGTTTCGATTCGTACCTACATGTGATAAATAAAAAAAAAAATTAAAATCATCCATAAAACCCACGGCCAAAAAAAAATAAAATAAACTTACTTCGTATCGGGTCGGTAGAAACGTTCACCCACGCTCGTGCTAAGGCCTCCAGCTCGTCTTGAGTCCATGGAACGCTATCCGCCTTAGAAGTGGCACGTTTCTTCCCCTTTGTGTCTTTTTTAGATGTTGGTTGAGTTTCGGGGATAACGTCGTCATCGACGCCTAACGATATAAAGTCGTGTTCGGCTTGAGTTTCGGGTCTAGCGGGGACGGTTGGCATTTGGTTCGGGGGTGGCATTTGCATATGAAAGTGTTGTTGGTGATGCATTTGCATTTGCCATGGATTTTGTGGTTGACTAAAACCGCCAAATCCGAATGTGTTAGGGTCGAGCGGTGTAGCGGGGAAGGGAAAGTTTGGAGCTTGTGTGGAAGGAGTAGCGGGGTTGTTCGGGTAAAAGGGTTGTGGGGTTGAACGCCTTGGATCCATGGGTGGTTTGGTTATAAAATTTGGAAGAGTAATTTATAAAATGTGGTGGTTTGGTTTAAAAATTTGAGTGAGTTTGTGAATTGTGGGGTAAATTTTATATATATATATATATATATAGTAAATGTTTGATTTTTTTTTTTTTTTTTTTTTTTTACAAACGGCTAACTTTCAAAAACAGGTGGGGCCCATTATAACGTTCCAAAAAATTGCACCAATCACAGAGCTCGGTTCAAACGGGATTATTTCCCCGTTTTCCCCGATTTTTTTTCGGGGGGGGGGGGGGCGGTGTTCCCGAACGGGATGGCTGCCAACTCAGCTCCCCGCTCCAGCTTCCCGAGTGCACACCATTCAGTCTTATTGATCTCATATAGTTATTTATGTATTTACCTTATATATATATATATATATATATAGGGTAGGGTTCCTATAGGAAAATGGTTTTGTGTAGGAAGTGTTTTCAACCATTAGATTTAAAGATGGATGGTTGAGATTAAAAGATGGGATGGTGTTTAAAATCTAATTAATATATTAAAGAATATAAGGGTATGATCGTCAATATGTGTTTTAAATGAGGGTATCAAGGTCATTTTATATCAATATTTTTAGAAACTGTTTGAATGCTTTCTATATTTATGGTATCTCCCCCCTCTCTCTCCTAATTATTATTTTCGTTAATATCATTCAAGACTCAAACATTTATTTTCATAAAACAAAATCAATTGTGCACCCATCTTCAACATTCATCTTCATTTTATGTGTAAGAAACATGTAACAGTGTTTTTATTTGTTATAAAATCGTAACATCAGAAGTGTTTTATATAAGGCTTTTGTTAGTTGATTGTTCTATATGGATAAACATATAAAGTGTTTTATAAAATGTTTATGTATATTAGGTGTAGTTGTTGTGGATTAAAACATTTCAACGGTGTTTTGTTTGTTATAAAACACCTCCAGTTATAAAACACTCTTGATGTTATACTGTTATAAAACACTTCCGATGATATTATAAAACACTCCTTATTAATGCATACTAGTTTCTCTTTCATTATAAAACACTCCTGACGTTATTATAAAACACTCCTGATGTTAACTTTCTGCCATGACTAGATTAATCGAACAAGTGATAGAGATGGGTTATATGTTTGAAGAATCGAACAGGTTTTTGGGTATTGATCAACTTATTTGATATGAATATCTTATGATTCTTATGAAAATAATGAATAATTAGTTAATTTAGGATGATTAATCTTCATAAATATCCAGATGTTGGTTTGCTAATTTAGTGGGTTTGTAATAAATAAAAGATGGATAAAAAGTCTATAATGCCCTTCATCTAAAGATTTAATCAGATTTGATCTAATGGTTGAAAATAATTCCTACACTTCCTACACAAAACAATTTTCCTACCGGATCCTCTACCTATATATATATATATATATATATATATATATATATATATATATATATATATATATATATATATATATTATTTATTGGGTAAAATAAATAAAAATAAAAGAATATAAAAAATGTGTAAAAGTTAAAAACCTTAATAAACTATCGAACACAAACGAACACGTTACCGAACGTTCACGAACATAAACGAACGAACGCGACCTTTGTTCATGTTCGTTCGTTTAACTAAACGAACGGAATTTTTTGTTCGTGTTCGTTCATTTACTAAACAAACGAACAAAAACGAACTTCCTGCCGCACGGTTCATGAACTGTTCGCTGAAAGTTCAGTTCGGTTGCAGCCCTACATAAAACCCTAAATTAAATTGAGTTATTTTAAAAAAAAAAATTTAAAAATAAATTTAAAATTTTCTCTCTCATGTTTCCTCCCATAATTTTTAAACGTTTATATCTTTTATATACGGGATTTTTTAAAGAAAAAAATTACACCAAATTAACGAGCGTTTTATTTATCTTTCCAACGAGTACCATAGTCCTATATAAAAACGGAGAAAAATCGACTATTTTTTGTGGAGTTTCGTTCATACAGGAAAAAAACACACAAAATGTTCATGTTATTCATTAATCATGTTTTTTCTTTTAAACCAGGTTCTTATCTACGATGTTGAAAATCAGCCCAATCGCCATGTTATCATTGGAATTTTACTAGGTATACTTCATCAAGAGAAGTTAGGAGAAAGAATCGCGCAACACTGCAACACATGGTGTCACCTTATAGCAAGGTTATTTTTTATTTATTTAATTACAAGAGTAATAATTATTACTATTAGTATTAGTATTATTAAAATGGTTATATTTTTCAACTCCGGGACGCTCCCGGAAAGAATTGATCGTTGCTGACGTGGCGTTCAATGGTGGCCTCAACCATCTCTTGATTATGCCACGTGGCATAATGAGATGCAATGATTACAACTTCCAACTTAAGTGTTTTTTAGTTGATTAGGTTAGGAATTATAAGAGCCATTAGAATGTGAGAAATGAGAGAAATGTGATGAGTTTTTTAATAGTTGCAGCTTACATAAGTGATTCTTTAGATGATTACTGATTAGGTTTTAGATTAGAGAATATGAGTTATTACTGATTAGAATACTATGAACATGCAATGATTGAGAGATTTTGTGGTTAGTAATTAGTTAACTTGAGCCATTGGCAATAGGTTATCACATAAAATTAGATTTTTGAACCTCGGGACCCTCCCGGGGTAATCAGCTAGTTATTATATATAAACAAACCATTTACCTCATTTTTACATCATCTTCTTTACAATCTTTATACAATCTTTTATTTTTTTATACAATCTTTTATTTTATATCATCATAGATCCCTACCAAAATAACCCGAGTCAAACCCCACAACGTAATCAAAACCCGAACCCGAACCCGTTCACGACACCGGGTTACATGATGCTAATCGATCCAACTTGGGCTACATTTTCGGGGTTCCAACAAAGTCCCAACCCTTTCACCCAATATTCCCAAATGAAAATGCACCAAAACCCCACTACTTTTAACCAATTTGGCCATATGCAAATGCACCAAAACTGTGACACCCCAGGAAAATCCCACATCGGCCGTGGCCAGAAGAGATCCTTGGTTCATAAGTAATGTCTTGCCTCTTAAATCACCAACGCGTTTTGGGGCTTAATGTTAGTGGATGAGAGGAGAACTCCACAGTTAAGCGTGCTCAGGTAGGAGAAATTCCAGGATGGGTGACCTCCTGGGAAGTCTCCACTTGGGCAACCAAAAACAAATCCGTGAGCTCTGGATGGGCAAAGCGGACAATATTGGTGGTGAGAGGGGCGGGGTGTTACAGATGGTATCAGAGCCACTCCTGTGCCGTTCGGGATGGTGAGTGCAAACCTCATCAGCGACGATGAGACTCTAACCTCATCAGGGATGATGAAACTCTAACGGGGGGTGAATGTGACACCCCAGGAAAATCCCACATCGGCCGTGGCCAGGAGAGATCCTTGGTTCATAAGTAATGTCTTGCCTCTTAAATCACCAACGCGTTTTGGAGCTTAATGTTAGTGGATGAGAGGAGAACTCCACAGTTAAGCGTGCTCAGGTGGGAGAAATTCCAGGATGGGTGACCTCCTGGGAAGTCTCCACTTGGGCAACCAAAAACAAATCCGTGAGCTCTGGATGGGCAAAGCGGACAATATTGGTGGTGAGAGGGGCGGGGTGTTACAGATGATGTGGCACCCCGCATTTTCAGGTTAACTCTTTTACTGAACTCTAGTTAATTGTCCTTGATCATATGTGGTTAAACACTTAGCTAGGGTTAGTTGAACAGGTCTTTCAGAATGTTATGTAACAATAACACATGTTAGGTGACATTAACGTACGTTATAATTAGGAAAATAATTGTCTTGACACACACACGAATCCTGTATCCCGAACGTTGGTGATTTGTTAGGCATGCATGATTATATGAACGATTGGGTGTTGATGAATGTGGAGTAACACGTGTATGTGAATTGCATGCTTATGTGAACTACTGCGTGTTAGTAAACTTGTACGTTAACGTTATGAGATATGTGCACTTATGATAAACATAATATGAATTGATAAAACAGTAGTTTTATATGAGTTAGTATGACTATTATTGTCGGGATTGATCTCGAGAGTTAGATAGGGCTAATGGGCTCATTTATCAGATAAAAATCACTAGAGCCCGAAACCTTGGCCCATGATCTTAACCCTAACATATTATTTATAAAAAAAATAAACACCTACCCTAGAAACCCCCCTTGCGCCGTGGACTAGGAACACCCCCACAACCACCTTTCAATCTCAATCTTCATCAATTTTCCACTAGTTCAAGGTAATTCGGGTGCTATCTCGAGATTTTAGGGACTCTAGCAATTCAAGGTATGTGTTTTACATGTTGTATGATGAGATTATAGGCTGGAAAAGTTGTAAAAACTCTAGGAAATATGCATGTTAAAGTCGCAAATCATTGTATGTTAGATATCTTGGATGTTTGTTGAGATTGTTGATGAATATTGTTGATAGAAATCATAACTAGAGTATTTGGTACGTAAAAACCTGAGATTAAACGTGATAATATGAATGTTATTGTGTTAATATGAGGTTATTGCATGATTATGGGGTATTGAGAATGATTAGGGTTTATAAGAGTCATGTTGATAAAATTCTGATTTTCTGACAGATTCATTGTGACGAATTGTAGGGCTGTTATAGGGTGATTAACATGTGTAATCTGATTGTTTTCTAATGCTAAAACATAACTTATGATGTTAGCTTTTCAAAAAGTCCAAAATCATGCGTTTTGAACTTGTTTTGATATATATTCATGATTTTATAAGTTTAAAGGTATAATCAGATTTTCGGATGTGAAAAATGGACCAACTTTAAAGGGCTATAACTTGCGTTTTACGAATCCGTTGATCATGAAATTTGGATAGAGTTTGAGTCTCTGAGTATAAAAGCTTTTCCAATTAGATTCATCTTGTTTGGATGAGTCTACGAATTTTAATGAATTTTTATGTAAGCTGCTGTCAACAACACTCTTTTTCTGAGGTGGCTGGACTAAATTAATTTTCATAAAATCTTGATGTGTTTTTGACGGAAAATAAAAATAGTAGAGTCACGTATAGACTTGTGAGAAGCTTCTGTAAAATTTTGGGCACTTGAAAAGTTGGTTTGATATTTTATAAAAATTGGTTTCCATAACTTAAAATCTGCCCAGAAAACGCAGATTTGCGAGAAATTGATTATGTGACGATTTGAGTATGTTAATGAGTTATTAGTTATGAAATTCTATATGAAGACATGCGTATATGTTATTTATGTGGTATAGATGCCATGATAGGTTGATGGTATGCAATGTGTGATGAGAACTAGCTATGTTAAAAGTCTTAACATGTTGCATCATTTACTAGTCACCAACGATTGACGGGTTTTGCATGGGTTATTTGTGTCAAGTACAATTATTTGAGAGGTCACTTAAGTCTTGGTGTCAAGCACACTCAAACACTTGCAACCTTGTATTTTATAGGTTATTGGTAGGCGAGTAGTCTTCCACGTTTACTATCTTTGCGGTTTATTCTTAGCACGCAACCTAAGGTGAGTTTCACTACTTTTCGCGAAAGCATGTGTCTCTGGTTGAGACAAGGTAACATAAAACTTTTCTAGTCCCGTTGGGGCTAGTTTTCCATTCCAAATTCTGGGATGCTATGACTCCTTGTGTGGGTCGGGTTTTCGATCCCTTATGTGGATCACACTCTTATCAGTTTTGTACTTTAACTGTCCCTTGTGAACTAAATACTCTATCTTGAAAGTCCTTACTATTTTATTGGGTTAATCGCTGGAGGCGAACGGGGTAGTAGTTAGTAGCGCTATTAGGTTGTGCAGCAACCTCATGCCTAAGGTGCTTGGGTCACGGGCATGAACTTCTGACCACTTTTTCTTACTGGTGTTGATAGACACTAGTGTTGAGGCACTATAACATCTGTATGTTTCCCAATAATTACTGTTTAGTTACATTGAGCGGGTTAGCTACCCCTGACAAGCTTAAAACTGATGTTTTTGATACAATTGATGAAATTACAACTGTTTCTCGTACTGTGAACTCACCAGCTTTATGTTGACACACTTAGTATGTTTTCGCAGGTCGCTAGAAAGGAGCACGTCTAGGTTCATGCATGATGTCTCATGGGATTTATAACTTATTAAACTTTGACGTATTTACTTTCATGTTGGTTTGGGCACGTTGTGTTTGCACATTATAACTTATTTTGCTTAACTGTTTTTGCTTCCGCACTCATCTAAAGATATGGTTGACGAACTTTTAAAAATAAAAGAGAATTTTATTTCAAAAGTACTAAATGGTTTGGGCATTTAGAGTCGTTCGTATAACTTATGGCTATGAGATCCTGGTGTGTCATGTGCCTCGCGGTAAAACCCCGTAGTGGAAATTTGAGGGTGTGACAGATTGGTATCAGAGCCAATGGTTATAGTGAACTAGGACATCGAGTCGAGTCTAGTCTATAACCGTCATAGCATAAGCACTGCATTAGTTACACTCATTGCACAAGTACTCGTTAACTTATTCCTTTTAGATTTACATGCTAAAACTTCTTGTTGCAGAGAATTATGTCATCTTCTTCTTCTAACCCCAATTCTAAACCTAACTCCCCCACCATGGACGACAAAATGGCAAAAGAGTGGGGATGGTATCCTGCTCTACTGAATTATACTGTGGAGAAGTACGGGGTGCCTGACAATGTCCCCACTGTCAGGGACTCATGGGAGAAGACATTTGCAGGTTACGTGAGCTATGTACAGGACAAGCTCAGTGATGTTATCGAGGCTGGCCGTCGCTTAGAGCTCATTTGGGATTTACGTAACACACTGACCACACGATACTCCGCCTTGGAGGAACGCGTCGAGACACTGACCGCTCGTCTAGTAGAGACTAGACTAATCGTCGAAGAACAACAACAACAGATACAGCTACTGGTGGCCAACCAACAACCTCCTGCAATACCACAAGAGGATCCCCTTGAAGAGGAACCGGAGGAGGACCCTGAAGAGGATCCCGAGGAGTTCGACGAGAGTGATGGCGATGACTCCTGCACCACCATGGATAGCGACTAATTTTTTTTATTTCGAATATTATTATTATTATTATGACTTGACTATCGTTTTAATAACATTGCGAACTTGGGAAACCACTTTGGATATTTACTTGAGACACTATTAGTTGTAAAATATTTTTTTATTTATTGGTTGTTTTATCCTATTCTCGCGTTTGTTTGTTATGATGTGTTCTAGTTTACTTGTACAGTGTGAACAATTATATGTGTAGCATATCATCGTTTTCTCATGGGTATAATGTAAATGTAGAATTACAATGGCGGGAAGAGGACACGGGAGAGGAAATATTAACATGACTCAAGCGGAGTTAAACGCACTTATCAACGATAGGGTGGTTGAAGCCCTCGCAGCTTTTCAAGCTGGTAACTAACTCTATTTCGCTCTATATTTTCCTCTAGACTCCAATGTTATGCTCTTTTACTCATTCGTGGTTTCTTCGCTCTTTGTACCTGGGTCAACCTGTGCATCACCCTCCAGTTTGCACCTATAAGTCCTTCATGGACTGCAAGCCGCAGAACTTTGGAGGATCTGAAGGGGCTGTCGGGCTACTGAGGTGGTTCGAAAAACTGGAATCCTGCTTCGCTATGTGCAACTGTCCATCAGCTGACAGGGTGAAATATGCCACTGCTACTCTCAAAAATTTGGCATTATCTTGGTGGAACTCTCAGGTGCAGATGCTAGGCGTTGACGTGGCTACTGCAACACCTTGGGTGGAATTCAAAGAACTAATGAAGGAGGAGTATTGTCCTCGAGATGAGATTCAAAAATTGGAGACTGAGTATCTCAATTTGAAGATGGTGGGATCGGAGATTGAAAGCTCTACCACTAGATCACATGAACTGGCGGCGATGTGCCCAAATTACTCCAACCCGCCCTACAAGAGGATCGAGTTATACATCAAGGGCTTGGTACCCCAAATTAAGAGCATGGTTACTGTTGCTAACCTCAACAGCATCCAGCGAGTCATCCGCATGGCACATCAGTTGACAGACCAGAAAGTGGAAGAGGGATTGCTACCCCCTCGTGGTGCGTCGTCTTCAGGTACTAGTGACAACAAAAGAAAATGGGAGAATGCGGCTGGTAAACACTCGGGCAGTAGTAATCAGCAACAGCAACAACAGAATAAGAGGCACAACAGTAATGGAGGGAACAACAATCGTAATCAGTCACATGGTCGTTACCAAGGAAGCCATCCCAAGTGCAACAGGTGCAATCTACACCACTCTGGACCGTGCAACAAAGTTAAGTGTGAACACTGTAGCAAGTTGGGGCATGTGGCAAAGGATTGTCGGGTTAACAGCAGTGGGGTGGTAATGGGTGTTACCAGTGTGGTAGTATGAATCACTTCAAGAGGGACTGTCCACAACTGAAAGGTAATGGCAACAACAATACTGGGGGAAACAACAATGGTGGTGGCAACAAGAATGGGAACAACAACGGCACCACTAACACAGGCAACAACAACGGGGCTCGGGGGAGAGAATTTGTGATTGGCTCGGGGGAGGCCAGGACAGATAATAATGTTGTGACGGGTACGTGCTCTTTAAACGATATTCTTGCTTCTGTTTTATATGATACTGGTGCGGATTTTTGCTTTGTGTCAATGAAACTTAGCAAACTTCTAGGGACAGCCCCTACTCTTCTAGAAACTCCACACTCTGTAGAGCTGGCTGACGGCAAGCCTGTTGAGGCGACTCATGTTCACCGCAGCTGTAAGCTCGACCTGGATGGTCACCTGTTTGACATCAACCTTATTCCCATCACACTAGGAAGCTTTGATATTGTAGTCGGCATGGATTGGTTGTCTGAGCATCATGCTGAGATTCTTTGTTTGGAGAAAATTGTTCATATTCCTCTTCCTAGTGGAGAACTTTTGTCTATTCATGGGGATCGGGGAAGTCCTATGTTAAGCATCATTTCATTCTTGAAAGCCCAGAAGTGTGTACGGAAGGGCTATCCAGCTATATTGGAAAATATCTCCGACACTCGAGTTGATGATGGATCAAACATCGAAGACATTCCAGTGGTTCGTGATTACCCGGATGTATTTCCAGAAGAACTACCGGGACTCCCACCTATTCGACACGTAGAGTTTTAAATAGACCTTACACCCGGGCGGCTACAGTCGCGCGTGCACCTTACCGCCTAGCACCAGGTGAACTACAAGAACTGTCTACCCAACTCCAGGAGTTACTGGACAGGGGTTTTATTAGACCCAGTTCTTTGCCATGGGGAGCTCCAGTACTGTTCGTTAAAAAGAAGGACGGGAGTTTCCGCATGTGCATCGACTATCGAGAACTGAATAAAGTCACTATCAAGAACCGTTACCCATTACCTCGAATTGATGACTTGTTTGACCAGCTCCAAGGGTCAAGTTTTTATTCGAAGATCGATTTGAGATCGGGTTACCACCAACTGAGAGTCCGGGAGGAGGATGTGGCCAAAACAGCCTTCCGAACTGGCTATGGACACTATGAATTTTTGGTAATGCCATTTGGGTTAACTAACGCACCCGCGGTTTTATGGATCTTATGAACCACGTGTATAAGCCCTATTTGGATAAATTTGTCATAGTGTTTATTGATGACATTCTAATTTACTCCAAAAACAGGGAAGAACATGAGCAACACCTGCATATGATCTTAGAACTTTTAAGGAGGGAGCAGTTGTACGCAAAGTTTTCCAAATGTGATTTCTGGATTCGGGAGGTTCAATTTTTAGGGCATGTTGTAAATGAGGCGGGTATACATGTTGACCCTGCCAAGATTGATGCTATTAAGCGTTGGGAGGCTCCTAAGACCCCTACAGAAGTGCGTCAATTCCTTGGTCTCGCGGGGTATTATCGCAGGTTCATCGAGGGATTTTCAAAGATCGCTCAACCCCTCACCGCCTTGACACAGAAAAGTATTACTTACCAATGGGGAGATGCCCAAGAGTCTGCTTTTCAGTTGTTAAAGACAAAACTCTGTAGTGCACCAATTCTGTCGTGACCTGAGGGCACGGATGACTTTGTGGTATATTGTGACGCCTCCATCCAAGGCTGAGGGTGTGTACTGATGCAACGTGATAACGTGATCGCGTATGCGTCGTGGCAATTGAAAGTTCATGAAAAAAATTACCCCACTCATGACTTGGAACTGGGAGCGGTGGTCTTCGCTCTCAAAATTTGGAGGCACTACCTCTATGGGACAAAGTGCAACGTCGATGGGTCGAACTTTTGAATGATTATGACTGTAACACCCCAACCGATGGCGGAAACATCGAGTGTCATGTAGTGACGATTGTTCAATAGCTCATGGACTAAATGTGTAAATATTGATACATTGATTAAATAGTTTGCTACATTGAAATGAAATACAACGATTCTAAATGCCAACTAAATAATGGATCAAAATCTAAGTATAAATCCGAAAGCTTAAAGGATGCATCTCAAAATAACCTGAAACATGTACAAAAATAATTTTGTCAATACAAAATGTATTGGTGAGCATACCCGTTTGATATATATAGTAAGGTAAAATTTAGCAATTCATATGTAACATAGTGTTTGCAAAATGTAGTAATTGGTATCCGGGTCAAATCAACCCTGTGAAAGGAAAGAAGATATATATATAGTATGCGCTAGTAGTAATGAAATACATAGCAATGACAAGGACTCTCAACAGAGTCACAAGGGTATATACCATAGATCTATTCATTGAAATGCTAGGCCGCAACGGTTAATGATTTGACAAGTCATAGATACACGTAATGACACAAAAAACACACATAAGATTTGCTATTTTAGTAAAATGAAATAGAAACTTGATAGTAAGTACATGAGTAGCCCCAAAAGTAAAATGAAAAAGGGGAAAGATATACTCACAGTTTCGCTAAGTGTAAATTCCGAGAAAGTTCGTCGTAAAGTCTTAAGAATTCCGAAGAACTCAACCTATATATATATAAAAATGCTAATGAAGGATATGTCTTAAAAGTCTAAGGTGTTAAGGTAGCAAGACACCTAGTTACACAACTTGTCGGTTTTAGGCGATACTTTGGCAATTTCTCAAAATTCCAATTCGTGTGACTTGTAAAAACATGTAGTATTTTAAACATACCTTTAATTATATGTTTTTATTTCAAAAATACACTTTTAAGACTTGTTTTAAATCAGATTTGAAATTTATACAAATTAAGCCGTTTTCGCCTTTTTACTACATAGTTTTGTACCAGACTTCGCCAAAATCTAGCTTTTGAACCAATACTCAAAGTTTTTGGTCAAAATAAGTTATTTGATGGTATTTTAGATGATTTTTAGTATGAACAATCAGACCTCATATTTTCTTTCAAAATCTCCCATTAAAGCTCATAATTTAGGCATTTTTAGGTCCAAAAATTATCCATTTTCTTATAAATCAAAATCCAATCATTTTACCTTCTAAAAATCATGTTTAGTAACTTGGATCTTGTTAATCATGGATTAGATCTTACATGCAATGATAGATCTAGAGTTAAAATTGAACATAAACATGTATATATATACATATATACATACATACGTACGGCCACACCCACACACACATCCCATTCTCTTTCATTTTTATAAAACCATTTTTATCATCTCTTTGTTGTGTGAATTATCCAAGTTTAGAAGTGAAAAGATTAAAATAAGAAGAACATTAGTTGGGGTTTTTACCTTAAAAGAAAATGTTTGAACTTGAATGAATCTTGCTTTACAAATCCTAAGAATCCTTGCTCAAATCTTCATATTTTTAAGTTTATTGGATGATAGAAATGGTGTTCTTGGGAAAACAAGAGAGAGAGGATAGGGGGAGGGGGCGGCACATGCAAGGAGGAAAGGAAAGGGTTGGAGTGTTGAAGTGGGGATGGAATGTGAATGGTTAAAGGTGTAGGTTACATATATAATAAGGAGCATGCATAATGAGTCACCACATAGACTTATGTGGCTACATGAGATAACCTCTAGGTGTGTTGGAAGCCCTCAATCTCGCCACACACATACATATAGGTAGGATGATTCATTTTTAATAATAATAATGTATTACTAAGTGGGTATTAGGTGTAGATTAGCGGGTATACTACTAGTTAACGCGGTACAGACCTTTAACCGTTAAATACCCGACAGACCAAAAAATAATATTTTTGACTCAAGACGTAATATTATACAAGCCAAGTTAATATTAGGTGCTATCTAGCGTAAAATGGCGAAATTTGATAGTATAGGCGCGCAGATTGCGCGGTATCGTGCGTTGTGACTAAAATCACAATTTTTATACTCTAAATTTATTTCTCCCTATTTTTCAACTAAATATGTTTAGAAATATCGTTTCAAGCATAAATTTTGAATTTCAGATTTAAGCGTGAGTATAAAACGTGATTTCATAATAATCAAGTTTTAAAGAAAAATAAGAACCAACATGCGAAACAAAATAAATTTACATGGACTAAACTTGCCAAAGTTTCAAAGTGTAAGGGCTACGAATGTCACAATGACTATGCTATTAAGTATCATCCAGGGAAAGCTAATGTAGTAGCGGATGCCCTTAGCCGCAAGGAGACAAAACCCAAGCGGGTGCGAGCCTTGTAACTTACCATACACTCGAACCTTCCAGGAAAAATCCACGATGCTCAAGTTGAGGCTTTGAAGGAGGAGAATATTGGACCAGAAACGTTACATGGTGCCGATAAACACTTGGAATTAAAATCGGATGGACTCCAATATTTTATGAATCGGGTTTGGATCCCACTTTTTGGGGATGTTAGACAGCTTGTGCTTGATGAAGCGCATACCTCTCGTTACTCGGTACATCCTGGCTCAGATAAAATGTACCAAGACCTCAAAACTCTTTATTGGTGGTCGAACATGAAAGCCGAAATAGCGACTTATGTTAGTAAGTGCTTAACTTGTGCTAAGGTCAAGATCGAATATCAGAAACCTTCGGGCTTGCTACAACAACCAGAAATCCCTATGTGGAAATGGGATGGAATTTCCATGGATTTTATCTCCAAACTTCCTAAGGCGTCTGGTGGCTATGACAAAATTTGGGTCATTGTAGACCGCCTAACGAAATCAGCTCATTTCTTGGCAATTAAGGAGACAGATACATTGGAACGTTTAGCTACCCTTTACATCAAGGAAGTTGTTTCTAGGCATGGGGTGCCTACTTCAATCATATCTTATCGTGATCCTCGATTCACTTCCCGATTCTGGACTACTCTTCACAAAGCGTTGGGCACTCACTTAGATATGAGCACGACTTATCACCCTCAGACAGATGGTCAGAGTGAGCGTTCCATTTAGACGTTAGAAGATCTACTACGAGCATGCGTGGTGGATTTTGGTAACAACTGGGATAAACATTTACCCCTGATTGAATTCTCGTACAACAACAGCTATCACACCTCTATACAGTGTGCGCCTTTTGAGGCACTTTATGGGCGCAAGTGTAGGTCACCAATTTGTTGGGCTGAAGTTGGGGACAGTCAGCTGACAGGCCCTGAGCTCGTGCATGAAACGTCTGAAAAGATTATCCAAATTAGAAACTGTATGGCCGCTGCTCGTGATAGGCTAAAAAGCTACGCTGATAAGTGCCGAAAACCTTTAGAGTTCCAAGTTGGGGACAAAGTACTCTTGAAGGTGTCGCCTTGGAAGGGCGTGATTCGTTTCAGGAAACGAGGAAAGTTAAACCCGCGGTATGTTGGACCATTCGAAATTGTGGAAAGAATTGGTCCGGTGGCCTATAGGTTGAACTAACCTGACGAACTCAATGGAGTGCATAACGTATTTCATGTATCGAATCTTAAGAAATGCTTGTCTGACACAACATTGGTGGTTCCACTGGAAGAAATTCAAGTGGATGATCAGTTGAGGTTCGTGGAAGAACGAGTGGAAATTCTTGAACAAGGCATTAAGAAACTTCGACAAAACACTATACCTATTGTTAAGGTACGGTGGAATTCTCTTCTAGGACCAGAATATACGTGGGAATGCAAGGATCAAATGTGACTCAAATACCCACATCTCTTTACAGAACCTGAAATTGTACATAGACCGAACGCTAAACGTAAATCAACTCACTCAAAGTGAATTTTGGGGCGAAATTCCTTTCAACTTGGGGATGATGTGACATCCGGTAACCAAGCACACCAACTTTAATGTTTACTTGCTGAATTTCGGGACGAAATTCTTTTCAACTTGGGGATGATGTGACACCCCGCATTTTCAGGTTAACTCTTTTACTGAACTCTAGTTAATTGTCCTTGATCATATGTGGTTAAACACTTAGCTAGGGTTAGTTGATAAGGTCTTTCAGAATGTTATGTAACAATAACACATGTTAGGTGACATTAATGTACGTTATAATTAGGAATATAATTGTCTTGACACACACACGAATCCTGTATCCCGAACGTTGATGATTTGTTAGGCATGTATGATTATATGAACGATTGGGTGTTGATGAATGTGGAGTAACACGTGTATGTGAATTGCATGCTTATGTGAACTACTGCGTGTTAGTAAACTTGTACGTAAATGTTATGAGATATGTGCACTTATGATAAACATAATATGAATTGATAAAATAGTAGTTTTATATGAGTTAGTATGACTATTATTGTCGGGATTGATCTCGAGAGTTAGATAGGGCTATTGGGCTCATTTATCAGATAAAAATCACTAGAGCCTGAAACCTTGGCCCATGATCTTAACCCTAGCATATTATTTATAAAAAAAAAATAAACACCAATCCTAGAAACCCCCCTTGCGCCGTGGACTAGGAACACCCCCACAACCACCTTTCAATCTCAATCTTTATCAATTTTCCACTAGTTCAAGCTATTTCGGGTGCTATCTCGAGATTTTAGGGACTCTAGCAATTCAAGGTATGTGTTTTACGTGTTGTATGATGAGATTATAGGCTGGAAAAGTTGTAAAAACTCTAGGAAATATGCATGTTAAAGTCGCAAATCATTGTATGTTAGATATCTTGGATGTTTGTTGAGATTGTTGATGAATATTGTTGATAGAAATCATATCTAGAGTATATGGTACGTAAAAACCTGAGATTAAACATGATAATATGAATGTTATTGTGTTAATATGAGGTTATTGCATGATTATGGGGTATTGAGAATGATTAGGGTTTATAAGAGTCATGTTGATAAAATTCTGATTTTCTGACAGATTCATTGTGACGAATTGTAGGGCTGTTATAGGGTGATTAACATGTGTAATCTGATTGTTTTCTAATGCTAAAACATAACTTATGATGTTAGCTTTTCAAAAAGTCCAAAATCATGCGTTTTAGACTTGTTTTGACATATATTCATGATTTTATAAGTTTAAAGATATAATCAGATTTTCGGATGTGAAAAATGTACCAACTTTAAAGGGCTATAACTTGAGTTTTACGAATCCGTTGATCATGAAATTTGGACAGCGGTTGAGTCTCTGAGTATAAAAGCTTTTCCAATTGGATTCATCTTGTTTGGATGAGTCTACGATTTTTAATGAATTTTTATGTAAGCTGCTATCAACAGCACTCTTTTTCTGAGGTGGCTGGACTAAATTAAATTTCATAAAATCTTGATGTGTTTTTGACGGAAATTAAAAATAGTAGAGTCACGTATAAACTTGTGAGAAGCTTCTGTAAAATTTTGGGCACTTGAAGAGTTGGTTTTGTATTTTATAAAAATTGGTTTCCATAACTTAAAATCTGCCCAGAAAACGCAGATTTGCGAGAAATTGATTATGTGACGATTTGAGTATGTTAATGAGTTATAAGTTATGAAATTCTATATGAAGACATGCGTATATGTTATTTATGTGGTATAGATGCCATGATAGGTTGATGGTATGCAATGTGTGATGAGAACTAGCTATGTTAAAAGTCTAAACATGTTGCATCATTTACTAATCACCAACGATTGACGGGTTTTGCATGGGTTATTTGTGTCAAGTACAATTATTTAAGAGGTCACTTAAGTCTTGGTGTCAAGCACACTCAAACACTTGCAACCTTGTATTTTATAGGTTATTGGTAGGCGAGTAGTCTTCCACGTTTACTATCTTTGCGGTTTATTCTTAGCACGCAACCTAAGGTGAGTTTCACTACTTTTCGCGAAAGCATGTGTCTCTGGTTGAGACAAGGTAACATAAAACTTTTCTAGTCCCGTTGGGGCTAGTTTTCCATTCCAAATTCTGGGATGCTATGACTCCTTGTGTGGGTCGGGTTTTCGATCCCTTATGTGGATCACACTCTTATCAGTTTTGTACTTTAACTGTCCCTTGTGAACTAAACACTCTATCTTGAAAGTCCTTACTATTTTATTGGGTTAATCGCTGGAGGAGAACGGGGTAGTAGTTAGTAGCGCTATTAGGTTGTGCAGCAACCTCATGCCTAAGGTGCTTGGGTCACAGGCATGAACTTCTGACCACTTTTTCTTACTGGTGTTGATAGACACTAGTGTTGAGGCACTATAACATCTGTATGTTTCCCAATAATTACTGTTTAGTTACATTGAGCGGGTTAGCTACCCCTGACAAGCTTAAAACTGATGTTTTTGATACAATTGATGAAATTACAACTGTTTCTCGTACTGTGAACTCACCAGCTTTATGTTGACACACTTAGTATGTTTTCGCAGGTCGCTAGAAAGGAGCACGTCTAGGTTCATGCATGATGTCTCATGGGATTTATAACTTATTAAACTTTGATGTATTTACTTTCATGTTGGTTTGGGCGCGTTGTGTTTGCGCATTATAACTTATTTTGCTAAACTGTTTTTGCTTCCGCACTCATCTAAACGTATGGTTGACGAACTTTTAAAAATAAAAGCGAATTTTATTTCAAACGAACTAAATGGTTTGCGCATTTAGAGTCGTTCGTATAACTTATGGCTATGAGATCCTGGTGTTTCATGCGCCTCGCGGTAAAACCCCGTAGTGGAAATTTGAGGGTGTGACAAAACCCCTCAATATTTCACCCAACTTTTGCGAACTCCGTCATTCCAACCGTCTCAACAACCACAACCGTCACAACAACCACAACCGTCACAACAACCACAACCACAACCACAACGACAACCGTCACTCGAACCCGAAGAAGAAGATGAGGTTGAAGAGTTCGTGCCCGAAACATAACCCCAATCTTCGAAGGGGAAAAAAGAAAAGTCAGGCTAAAGTGCGAGAAACTCCCGCGTCCAAAAGGCTATGGTCGAAAATAGAAGAAGAAGCATTAGCTAAGGCGTATATTTCTACTTCAAAAGATCCCATAGTTGGTAAAAAAAATTCTTACAATATGTGTTACAATTTTTTTTTATTTTTTTAAGTGCTATAATATACATTATATTTAAAAATGTAGGGAACAATCAAATGGGAGATAGTTTATGGCTTGAAGTAACCGATAGATTCCACGAAATAATGGAGCAACCTCTATATTGCAACTTCGAGTCGATATGTTTCAAGTGGAGGAAAATGAACTCTACAATCAATCACTTTATCAAGTATTATAATTTGTTGGTTGTCAATCCTCCAAGTGGGTGGAACGAGTAAATGATTTTCATAGAGGCGATGCGTAAATATGACGACAAGCATGGGCAAGTTTTCCCTCACATTCGTGTGTGGACGGTTTTGAAGACATCTCCCAAATGGACACCGGTTTCAAACGAGGTTGCAAGCGCCAAACGATCCAAAACTTCAGAGTCGGGCAGCTATAGCATGGGAGGCGGGTCAACCGGTCATTGTCAAATTAATATAAACGACGACCCAGAGTTTGAGGAAGATCCCATTCCAAAGAGGGCACGACCCATAGGGAGGGACAAATCTAAAAAGCAAACGACTACAAAAAAACAACCTGCATCAGGGAGCGGGTCAAAGATGGACAATTTAGTGGCTGAATTGGAATCCTTCAAACATACCTTTAGTCAAACGCAAGCAGAGAAGGTAAAACTGAAGGAACGCAAAGTTGAAGAAAAACTTCGATTGAAGCAAAAGAAAGTGGACGAAAAAATTCGCCAAAAGAATGAAGCTACCCATCTAGAAGAATGGAGAATAATGACAACCAACATCAACGACTATCCCGAAGAAGACCGTCCCGTCTTGCTCAAAATGATGGAGAATATCACCAAAAAGTATAATTCGTAGTTTTTTAGATTTAAGTGTTCATTTTTTTTATTTAAGTGTTCATTCTTTTTAGGTTTATTAATGTAATTTTAACTTTTAGTATTAATATTAGAATATTAATTAATTAAAAATATATATAAAATGAAAATGGTGATAATGCTCCTCTTCACACCCTTGGACCATCATGGTGATGATGGTCCTAGGCCATGGTGATGTGGCAGCTTAGGTGGAGGGTCATCATCCATGATGGGCCTCCTCCACACCCACTAGCCTTAACGTTTTAATGAGACGTTCAACATAACCAATAATGGTGGGTGGGTGATGACGGGAAGTAGTGGCGGTGGTGGGTGGCGACGGCGGCAGTGGTGGGTGGCGGTGGTAGTGGTAGTGGTGGGTAAAGAAAATTGTGGTGAGTGACGATGGTGGAGGCGGCGGTAGGTGGGTTATGATGGTGGGCAGCGTTGGGTGGTGTTAGATGGTGGCGGTGGTGGTGGGTAAGTGAAGGTAGTGGGTGGCGGTGGTTGTTGGCGGCGACGACGGTGGTGGGTTGTGACGGCAGTGGTGGCGACGGTGGTGGTGGCGACGGTGGTGGTGGCGACGGTGGTGGGTGGTGGTTGCAACGGTGATGGGTGGTGACGATGGTGGTGGTGGTAGTGGTAGGTTATGGTGTTGTTAGTAAAGGGTGAATGAGGAATGGAATGAAAAAAAAAAACATGAGGGGTGAATGGAATGGTTTTGAGGGAATGGAATGCCTCGTGGAATGAGTTATTCTATTCCTTTAACTAACCAAACACACTATTTTTCATTACCTTATAATAGTCCATTTAATTATCTCTTCCATTCCATCATACCAAACACTACCTAGGAATAACTTGAGCTTCATAGAAATCTTAATGATTTCAAGTGTACATTCACATAAATATATCAAAGAATAAATCCTTCGTAGATAGATCTAAAAAATTATAATTTTCTAGTTAAACGAATGAAATGGGTTGCTTTGGGTGAAAGACTACAAACCGAACCGAGTTGTTAACAATTTTAATATTCTGAACCCGGGTGTCACACCCTCAAAATCCACTGCAGGGTGTTATTACAAGGCGCATGATAAACTAGGATCCTCATTGCCATTAGTTACATAGAATGACTCTAAATGCCGAAAACCATTTAATTCGTTTAAAAACCAAGCTTACTGTTTTTACCAAAAAGTATTTAAATAATGCAAAAGCGTAAATAAAAGTAAATAGTTAAAATCATGCGCAAAACAACGCGTCCAAAACCATAGTAAACGTAAAAACCAAAATAAAGTTTAATAATTGTTTCAAATAAAATGACTCCAATGAAATGCATGCCCTAACTCGTGCATCACCTAGCAACCTGCAAAAGCATGCTAAGTGTGTTGGCTACGGACTCGATAACACGTTTTGCTTAAATACACGGACTTACACATAAGTACACATTTAAATACACGAAAGCATATAATTGCAATTAATATCAAACGAAATATTCCACACTTATTAGTTTTGTTATTTCACTATTGTCCGGGGTCATTTACTTGTATATGCGATCCGGTAATTCCCCGAATTACCATTTATGCAGTGATTAACCTACAACAATGTACCGTGCGACTCACTTAACTAACCCTAGTCAAGTAAAATGCTATAAATATATGTATAAGTTAACTATAGTTTAGTTAAATTATTTGCCTTAAAATGTGGGGTATCACACTGGACAATAACTCTAGTTGGAAAAGGGGTTGGGAATGAGATTGGCTAAGGCAAAATTTTGGCTAAGGAAAAAATGCGGCCAAAGCTAGAGTCGTGGCCTCTGACTAGGGTAAAAAGGGTGAAAATTGGTGAAATGGTCAAAAATTTGGATAAGGCAAAAATGCAGCCAAAGCTGTAAAGTTTCAGAGAAAAAGACCTCCTCGCACTACGTAAATGAGAAGCTTTCAGGCCTCACGTAGCGCGAGGCTAACTCTGACGAGCCAAAATGTTGTTTTGCTATTTGTTGCCCTATTTTCGATATGTAATAACACTTCTAATCGTTCTAATGTGTAATGGTGACAGGTAATTATCTGAAGGTTAATCCGGAACGAGGATCATGCCGCGAGGAGAATCGAACACACCCGAGCACGTTCGAACACACCGTTTCAAACTTTGACATTAATATTGGTTTTAGCATTTTGAATATGTAAATCGATGGGGAGAAATCAAATGTGTTATGCTCATTAGGTCATGTCATTATACTTAATAAAGTTTTTGAATAGTTGTAATTTTGAAGTCCTAATCTCGCGAGTTTTACGTTTAAATTGTGTGTTTACGGGTTAGGGTCTTACGACATTCAAGGCTCCTTCAATAATTCAAAATTAAGACAAAACGTTAAATTCAAATAATGTAGCTTTATGATTTGATTTGGGTTAGAGTGTTAATGATATATTTTTGATAATTTTTACACTAGTTCAATTCTTTATAAACGCGACAAGATAGTATCACTCTTTACTTCATGTGAGGGCAATTGCACATTTGCACTCATCGTTTGCACAATATTGTAAGGGTAAGATACCGAGATCATCCAAGGATATACGAGATTTTAATACCGAGTTGTTGTTGACGTCTAGCCAAACCAAAACGATAAGTTTTGTGGGGTTGATAAGATAAAATTAAAAAAAAAAAAAAAAAGCTTTGTAATCAATGTTGAGAGAATGAATGTTTCAGCTTTTTACTAACCTTTGGTGCTTGTTAACTAAGACTATGTGTTGTGGCTCAAGATGAGCAAAAATATTATCCTATCATTTCACGCTACCAAGATGCTGACATGCCAATGAATAAAGCTTGAGCACACTCACTTGACCCTGTTGTGACTCAAGGTGAGCAATGGTTTTATCCATTTTTAGCATTAATACAAAAAATAAAAAAATATTATATTACAAAATTAAAAATCAGAAAATAGTATTACTAATAACTTACAAATCTAATAAATTAAATGAAAATATTTAAAAAAAAAAAAATTGAATCCTTGACACAAAAGTAAATCAATCTTCACATCAAATATATTCAAATAAATTTGGTTTCTTCATTTTTCTAATTTCTATTCTCTTTCGTCTCTCTGATCTTTTTGAAATCGAGTAGTTGGTCGAAATTTATAGCTTGATTTTTATGTATTTTGGTCAACCTTTCTTGATTAAGGCTGAGAGTAAGAGTTTTAGTTGAAAAGAATAAGAGGAGGAAGATGGTAAGAAGGGTCGCGCCCATTCGCTCGCGCCATCGTTCGCGTGTAGGTATTGTCGTGCTTGCGAGCCACATGGATCAGCTGGCCGCTTGCGCCTGCTTGCTTGCGGCCCACAACACATTGTCTAAGCTTTATCATGGATAACAAGAGCTTTATTTTGATATGAAGTTATGTATGTTAATGCGTGCACCAGTATACTCCTTTTTAGGGGTCGTTTCACACTAAACCATATTGAGTACAATCAGTAGGGGAACCCTTCACAAGATCGGATTAAGTACAACTCGTTAATAGAATTAGCATGTAAACTATTCGCCCATTGGGAAATTTCCATATTCAAGTAGAAAAAGTAGTCATAAGTGTAACGACTAAACGAAATAAAAATTATTAGAATAATATTGGGCCACCTTAAGGTGTAGCCCAATATACTTACCCGGATATAACACCTAAAGCCCACTCAGCCCAATTAGGGCCCAACTAATATCCGGCTTGTTAATAAACCCGATGCAATGGGCCGAGTGTTTGGGCTCGAATATTGATCTTGTTAAGCTAATTTAGTGGGCCGATATAATATTATTAAGTGGGCCGATAAATACTATCTTGCTGGGCCAAGTAATTAGGTCCGATTATTAATATTGGGCCGGTGATTTAGGTGATAATAAAGCCCACAACCTTAAACTAGAAACATCAAGACCCCTTCTTAATTATATGGCCGGCCCATTAGGATGATGTAAGGGTGCCGCCATTTTTACACCTAAGCAATCCAAGATCCCTTACAAAACACCACCTATCTAATCTATATCTAGGATAATCATGGCATGCATGTAACCTATCCCCTCAAAACCAGCAACTCCTCTTCGAAACCCACACTCAACCTTTCATCTTCATCTTCAACATGCAATCTCTTAACCCTTCATCCCTATCAATCAGAAGTCATTCACCATAATAATTACCCTTTCCTTTCAATCTTTTACCATATACAAGCATATCCATCTTATAACTAACCTACGGCTACGGTGTTAAACCGGCCGCTAAGATTCATCCGGGTAAGTTCTAATCCTTAACTTGTAGAAATCACGAGTGCCAAGCTGTAATGGTCAGCTAACTAATATATATTTGTGTGTTTGTAATCGTGGTTATGTGGCAAACAGGTAGTCCGCATAGTTTCCGAGCAAGTCATCAACTTTAGAAATCAAGTGGAAGAACAACAAGTGAGTGTTTGCACCCCATAATAGCTTTTAAATGTTTTGGGGTAGATGTATGTTTGTTTGTTTTTGAAAGTCATTGATTGATCATGATCCAATAGAAATAATAGAAACCGGTCGGATAGAAACTACGTAGAGTGGATCCATTCGGTATCAAAGAGTATAGACCCGGGCCGATTAGAGGCTACGGGACCATGCATAATCGATCTATACTCAAAAATAGAATGACCGGACGATTACATGCATGTGTCTAAAAGATTGTTAAAGTCTTGGCATCACTCACTAGTTTCGACTAACGTATTTTAAACATACATTTCAGGAGATTATCATGGAACCCGAGCTCAGTTATGGTGTTAGTGAACTTATCGAGTGAAGTATGATGTTTATAAATAAAGTAGAATCATGTTGTAGTGTGACGTTTTCAAAACTAAAGGTTGTAAAAGGGCTTCAGCCGAACTATGGTTGGAAAGTGTTGGTGTAATGTATAATATAACTATGTTTTGAGTTAAAAGTGTTGTTTGTAATATGGGCACAAGAAACCGGTTTTAGAAATTGGAAGTTAAAACTATAAAACTAGTTAGGAAACTAACTACCAATCGGTAACGACTCGGTGGAAATCGGGTCGTTATAGGTTGGTATCAGAGCTCGGGTTCGGGAGGTAGTGGAATTTTTATAGAACTAACTTGAAATTTGATTGATATGATTATGTGTAATAGAATGTCGAGCACTGGAGAGCAAGTCGAAGTAGTAATGGAAATTGAAGAAGGGGAGATACCCAACCAAGAGGAAGTGATGGATAACGAGTCACAAGAATTTCCGAGTACTCAAGACTTATTAGCCGAGATTCCGGGTTTGAGGTGGACGAGTAACGGGTGGGATTTTAATTTGGAAAACTTAGGAGTAGTTGGTCCTTTACCCGAACCCGTGTTCACACCATCCGAAACAATCCACTCATACCCTCAAGTTGATCCAATACCCCACTACTATTATCCGAACCCATCTCTGAGTGAATGTTTTGGTACTTCTAGCAATATTTCAATAGAAGAATCTAGTTACAACCCGTTTACTACGGCTTATCCGATCCCTCCAACCATACCACCCATGACCCCGGCGATTGACCCATACCTTGAAGCTACTTTGATTAACCGAGCAAATGGAGCGCTATCACAATCGGAGTATGTGAGCCGGAAAGATTACTTGGAATTGGTAGAAAGTTATTATCAAATGAAATCCCAACGTGATCAAGCTCGCAACATGGTGGAGGAGCTAAGGAAGTTGGTGAGGAGGTTCGCGTACCAATCAAGACAAGTCCTTGAGGAGTCCAAGTATCCTCTAATGTTGTAGGGTGGTGGTGCATGGAAGTAAAGGTGATGGAAGGGTTGAAGTGAAGGTAGAAGACTAGTATTAAATAAAAGGTGGTAAAGTAGTAATTAAAATGTTATGTGCTGTAAAACTTATGTGGTAGTAGGTAGTATTGTGTGGTAGTATGCTAAATTATGTGATTAGTAGTAATTTGTGTATTAAACATCTAGAAATTTTCCTATGATATAAATATATCTAGATGTTTTGTTAATTAAATAGACTAAAGTAAAAAGTTATGAAATAAATTATTACTAACCAAAATGAAAATTTTTAAATATAGAAAATGCCGAGACGATCTGAAAGAAATACGGGAAAAGAACCAGAAATAGAACAAACCAAGAAAAATAAAGCTTCTTCCTCGAAACCAACTGAAACAGTTGAAGAACCCATGAATGAAGAAACCCCCGTAGAAGAAGACATTCCTGTAACAAATGATATGAGCGAACTAGAAGAGAAAATGAGGAAGTTAGTTTTAGATAGTCTTCAAGACTCGATTCCAACTATTATGACAATGTTAGAAAAACCATCAGGTTCCAAAAGTGTAGAGAAAAATCAAGACGAGGTCATAGTTAACTTAGAAGATAACACTATAAGATCTCGATACTGTGACTACAAAACCTTTATGGCCTGTAGACCTGAATCTTTCGATGGTAGTACGGGTGCAGCTGGGGCTACCCGTTGGTTAGAAGAGATGGAATCTATACTAGAAATAAGTAATTGTGCTCCTAGTGACCAGGTGAAATTTGTAACCCACTCGTTAAAAGCAGAAGCTTTAAACTGGTGGAATATGATAAGACAGGTAAGAGGTAGGGAAGTGGTAGCTACTATGACATGGCTAGAGTTTCGAACACTTATCACTGAAAAATACTGCCCCATGAATGAGATTGAAAAGATAGAAATGGAATTCCTAGGAATGGAAATGAAGGGCCTAGACTGTATAGGCTATATAAACCGATTCAATCAACTTGCCCGTCTGGTACCCCACCAAGTAAACCCTGAACCTAAAAGAATTAGAAGGTTTATCTGGGGATTAAACCCCCAAATTCAGGGAATAGTTAGAGGGGCAAAACCAGCAAAATTTGATACTGCCTGTGAATTAGCCTTAAGCTTAACTGATGACATAATAAGGCATAAAGAACGGGAGAGAATATCGGTAGGTAGTAAAATAGGGTGGAATGAAACCTTTAGAACCATAAATTTCAATACGTCTGGTAAAAGTCAAGAAAACCCAGGAGATCAGGGAAACCCTGAAAAGCGACCCTACCGTGGAAATAGCCCTTTCTGTTCAAAATGCAAATATTACCACACTGGTGAATGTCGAAGAAAATGTGATCGATGCGGCCGATTTCATCTCGGCAATTGCAAGGGACCCCATTGTCAGAATTGTAAGAAAGTAGGACATGTGGCAAGAGATTGCAGATTTGACCCAGACCGTCCCAGAACATGTTATGAATGCAAAGAACCTGGTCATTACAAAACTGACTGTCCTAAGCTGAGAAACTCGTCCAAAGGAGAACAAGGAAGAGGAAGGGCATTTGTGATCAATGCGGAGGAAGCCCGAGATGAACCCGATTTAGTCACGGGTATGTTCTATGTTAACCAATTACCCGCTTATGTCTTATTTGATACTGGAGCTAATCTTAGCTTCATTTCAAAAACCTTTATAGAAAAGATAAACATACTCCCAGAACCCATGAATAAAATATATGAAATCGAGATAGCCGATGGAAAAAATTTTAAAAGCTACCAAAGTTTTTAAAAATTTGACATTGACTATCGAAAATCAAGAATTCCTGATAAATCTCATTCCTATGAGCTTAGGAGAATTCGACGTTATAGTAGGAATGGATTGGTTAGCATCGAATCAGGTTGAAATAGTTTGCAAAGAAAAGATAATAAAAATACCACTCTTAACACGGGAGACGTTAATCGTATATGGGGAAAAACCAAAAGGAACCTTAAATTTAGTTTCCAGCTTAAAAATGATGAAATACTGGAGAAAGGGGCACCAACTCTTTTTGATACATCTGAATTCAGAAAAGGAAAGCAAGGAAGAAATAGATACAATTAAAATAGTATCTGAATTCAAAGACGTTTTCCCAGATGAATTACCAGGATTACCCCCACCTCGTCAGGTAGAATTTTCAATTGACCTAATTCCTGGAGCCGCACCAGTTGCTAGAGCTCCATATAGGTTAGCTGCAAATGAAATGAGAGAACTTACGAAGCAATTAGAAGAACTCATAAATCGAGGATTCATTAGACCAAGCACCTCCCCTTGGGGAGCACCGGTACTTTTTGTTAAGAAAAAGGATGGAACCATGAGAATGTGTATAGATTATAGGGAGCTTAATAAGCTAACTATCAAGAACAAATACCCATTACCTAGGATCGATGATCTCTTTGATCAATTGCATGGTGCCAAATATTTTTAAAAAATTGATCTTAGGTCAGGTTATCATCAGATAAGAATAAGAGATGAAGATATTTTAAAAACCGCTTTTCGAACCAGATATGGCCACTATGAATTCTTAGTCATGCCATTTGGACTAACCAACGCCCCTGCAGTATTTATGGATCTGATGAACAGAATTTGTAGACCTTACTTAGATAAGTTTGTGATCGTCTTTTTAGATGACATTTTAATTTATTCTAAGAATGAAGAAGATCATCAACAACATTTAAGAGAAATTCTGGAAACCCTTAGAAAGGAAAAGCTGTATGCAAAACTAACTAAGTGTGAATTCTGGGTGAAGGAAATTAAATTCTTAGGACATGTGATCAATGAAGAAGGAATACAAGTAGATCCTATCAAAATAGAAGCCATTCAAAAATGGGAACCGCCTAAGAGTCCTACAGAGATTAGGCAATTTTTAGGGCTAGCAGGTTATTACAGAAGATTTATTAGAAACTTTGCTAAATTAGCCCTACCCCTTACCACTCTAACTAAGAAAACTTCTAAGTTTGAATGGAAGGAGAAACAAGAACAAGCCTTTCAAAGTTTAAAGAATAAATTATGTGAAGCCCCAGTATTAACCCTACCAGAAGAAGGAAAAACATTCATAGTATACTGTGACGCTTCTGAACAAGGCTTAGGATGTGTTCTAATGCAAGAACATCAAGTAATAGCTTGTGCCTCAAGACAATTGAAGAAACACGAACAGAATTATGTTACACACGATTTAGAACTTGGGGCCATAATATTTGCTTTAAAAATATGGAGGCATTACTTATATGGAACAAAGTGTACCATCTACACTGATCATAAAGGCCTTCAACATATTTTTGACCAAAAACTTTTAAACATGCGACAAAGAAGATGGATAGAAATCTTAAGCGATTACGAGTGTGACATAAGATACCATCCAGGAAAAGCAAATATTGTAGCTGATGCCTTAAGTCGGAAAGAAAAACCTCTAGGAGCTAAAGCTTTTAAGATTACTTTAGTAAATGAATTTTTAAGCCATCTGAGAAATCATCAAAGAAGAGATTTAGAACCTACCTTAATAGAACAAGAAGATCTTAATAGAGAAGAAGAAAGACTAATAGAAGGTGCAGACGGAATTTTAAGGCACAATGCAAGAATATGGATACCTCGATATGGTGATCAAAGAGAAGTTATTTTAAAGGAAATTCATCATTCGAAATATTCCATCCATCCTGGTAATCAAAAGATGTATAAAGATCTTAGAAAGAACTTTTGGTGGCCAAGTATGAAAAGAAGTATTGGAGAATTTGTTGCAAAATGTATAACTTGTACTAAGGTGAAAGCAGAACACCAAAAACCTAGTGGGTTATTGATACAACCCGAAATTCCCGTTTGGAAATGGGATCAACTTACCATGGATTTGGTAACTAAATTACCAAGATCTACAAGCGGTAATGATGCCATTTGGGTGATAGTAGATAGGCTAACCAAATCAGCCCATTTTCTAGCCATACAAGAAAATTTTGGAGTAGAAAAATTAGCAAATATATATATATATATATATATATATATATATATACATATATATATATATATATATATATATATATACGGGAGATAGTAACAAGGCATGGAATTCCCCTCTCTATTATCTCAGATCGTGATGGCCGTTTCACTTCTAGATTTTGGGGAAAGTTCCAAGATGCCTTAGGATCTCAAATCAGGCTTAGCACTGCATATCACCCACAAACAGATGGACAAAGTGAAAGAACAATTCAAACACTAGAAGATATGTTACGAGCTTGTGTTCTGGAGTTTAGGGGAAGTTGGGACACTCATCTACCATTAATAGAATTTTCGTACAATAATAGTTATCACGCTTCTATACAAGCTGCGCCCTTTGAAGCACTATATGGTAGAAAGTGTAGATCTCCAATTTGTTGGAATGAAATTGGAGAAAACCAACTTACCGGCCCACAAATTATTCAAGAAACTACAGACAAGATAGTTCAAATCAAGAGAAAACTGGAGGAAGCCAGGAGTCGACAGAAAAGCTATGCAGATAATCGGAGAAGACCGTTAGAATTCCAGATAGGAGACTACGTCCTATTAAAAGTATCCCCATGGAAAGGTGTCATACGATTTCAAAAACGGGGAAAACTTAACCCACGCTATATAGGACCGTATCAAGTAAAGGAAAGAATTGGACAGGTAGCCTATCGTCTAGAGTTACCTCCAGAATTAGACGGGATCCATGATGTTTTTCATATCTCCAACCTCCGAAAATGTGTAGTAGATACACAAGCTATCATTCCTTTAGATGATATTCAAGTAAACCCCCAATTACGATTTACAGAGGAACCTATAGAAATTGTATCACAACAAGAAAGATGACTAAGAAGGGGAAAGATACCGATAGTACAAGTTAAGTGGAATGCTAGACGAGGTCCTGAATTCACATTTGAACGTGAGGATATGATGAGAGCAAAATACCCCCACCTATTTATGAATCAGGTACAATATAAAAACAATTTCGGGGACGAAATTTTCTAAGGGGGGCAGAATGTAACGACTAAACGAAATAAAAATTATTAGAATAATATTGGGCCACCTTAAGGTGTAGCCCAATATACTTACCCGGATATAACACCTAAAGCCCACTCAGCCCAATTAGGGCCCAACTAATATCCGGCTTGTTAATAAACCCGATGCAATGGGCCGAGTGTTTGGGCTCGAATATTGATCTTGTTAAGCTAATTTAGTGGGCCGATATAATATTATTAAGTGGGCCGATAAATACTATCTTGCTGGGCCAAGTAATTGGGTACGATTATTAATATTGGGCCGGTGATTTAGGTGATAATAAAGCCCACAACCTTAAACTAGAAACATCAAGACCCCTTCTTAATTATATGGCCGGCCCATTAGGATGATGTAAGGGTGCCGCCATTTTTACACCTAAGCAATCCAAGATCCCTTACAAAACACCACCTATCTAATCTATATCTAGGATAATCATGGCATGCATGTAACCTATCCCCTCAAAACCAGCAACTCCTCTTCGAAACCCACACTCAACCTTTCATCTTCATCTTCAACATGCAATCTCTTAACCCTTCATCCCTATCAATCGGAAGTCATTCACCATAATAATTACCCTTTCCTTTCAATCTTTTACCATATACAAGCATATCCATCTTATAACTAACCTACGGCTACGGTGTTAAACCGGCCGCTAAGATTCATCCGGGTAAGTTCTAATCCTTAACTTGTAGAAATCACGAGTGCCAAGCTGTAATGGTCAGCTAACTAATATATATTTGTGTGTTTGTAATCGTGGTTATGTGGCAAACAGGTAGTCCGCATAGTTTCCGAGCAAGTCATCAACTTTAGAAATCAAGTGGAAGAACAACAAGTGAGTGTTTGCACCCCATAATAGCTTTTAAATGTTTTGGGGTAGATGTATGTTTGTTTGTTTTTGAAAGTCATTGATTGATCATGATCCAATAGAAATAATAGAAACCGGTCGGATAGAAACTACGTAGAGTGGATCCATTCGGTATCAAAGAGTATAGACCCGGGCCGATTAGAGGCTACGGGACCATGCATAATCGATCTTTACTCAAAAATAGAATGACCGGACGATTACATGCATGTGTCTAAAAGATTGTTAAAGTCTTGGCATCACTCACTAGTTTCGACTAACGTATTTTAAACATACATTTCAGGAGATTATCATGGAACCCGAGCTCAGTTATGGTGTTAGTGAACTTATCGAGTGAAGTATGATGTTTATAAATAAAGTAGAATCATGTTGTAGTGTGACGTTTTCAAAACTAAAGGTTGTAAAAGGGCTTCGGCCGAACTATGGTTGGAAAGTGTTGGTGTAATGTATAATATAACTATGTTTTGAGTTAAAAGTGTTGTTTGTAATATGGGCACAAGAAACCGGTTTTAGAAATTGGAAGTTAAAACTATAAAACTAGTTAGGAAACTAACTACCAATCGGTAACGACTCGGTGGAAATCGGGTCGTTACAATAAGGGATCTATCTCACCCACTTTGTTGACACATTAGTAGGAAAAGCATTCAACATAGAGTTTTAGTGTGGCAATATTAGTTTAATCCTCAATAAACCAAGTCCTTTGGTCTTTTGATCCAATCTCCACACCAAGGCATGAACTATCAACCCAAAAGTCCCAAACCATAACCTCACCCCTTGTTCTTCCATAGCTTATTATAGTTAAATCCCTATCAAAAGGGTTGAATCCCCTAAACACCCACGAGACTTTAGCCACTCATAGCTTTAAAGATATATTTCGGGATAAGTCATCACAAGATTAATAAATATTTATATAGTTCTTAAAAATATTAAAATTACAAAGCTTAATATAAGGGATAGAAGTAGAGTGTATTGTAGGACGTGAGAAAAGAATTGAGCAAGTTGAAATGAGGGTGGGGCTACCCTTTTATAGAGTATGGACATAAGGCACAGCTCGTGCCTAAATTACAAGGCTTGTGCCTAAATGGGTTTCAAGCACGGGGTGTGGCACTTGAGACACGCCACGTGGTCCGCTTTGTAGGGCTCACGCGATCTCTGGATCTTCAAAATATCTTATTTTTCTTTTTATGGCCAAGGCACGGGGTGTGCCTAACCTTCGGATCAGCATGATCTTCGTTTTTCGTCCAGAATTGCTTCGTTTGTTCGTTTTCGGCCCGATTTATCCTAAAAATAAAAAAAACGAAATTAAGCTTATTTTAGACAAATTTGATGTGGCCGAGTGTGACACCAGTCAACGATCCAGGTCAACATCTGTACGCATTATGCTTATTGTTGTCATTTCATGTGCATAATTAGACATTTCTACACACATTATAAACCCCCCCCCCCCCCGTCTAGTAAAGCATGCGTTATTATAAAAATGCAATTGATTATCCGTTTATGCATACAACACCCGGACTATACAAGGCAATTGGCGTTGGACAAGAAAGCCAATCACACACTCAACAGAGAGCAATCGGATACCTGATTAGTATGAACGAAACAATAATACAATTAACAATGCCCAAGTGGAAAACTACACAATCTACTCAAACCCGAACAATCACCATGTGATTTATGAGGATAACTCTCACACAAGTCATTAAACACTCCCAAAGAACAAGCATGTGTTATCTCAAGTTGGTAATACTCAATAACACATGATAAGCCTCTCAATAACACATGTGTGTGTGTGTATATATATATATATATATATATATCTTAATGAACCACAAATATTATCATAAGTTAACATCCAATAACATGTGTTCATGGGCCCATAACTTGTGGAAAATGATACATGCTAATATCGTCATCAAGCATTTTTATAACCTAATTAAAAACCAAGTTATATTTTGGTGTGAATGGTCGATTATAACCTATGCTAACTAGTGTTCCTTCTCATCAACACTATGCCTACACCTTCATATGTATATACAATCGGACTTATATACACATATTATGGAACAAGACAAAAGCCAAATACATATGTACACACATATACACTCGGCATAGTGCACATATACATACACATGGATGGACATTAACCTATTATAATTGATTTGCTCCCATGATAATTATCTTGCACCACAAAAGGGTCTTGACATATAATCATACTAGTTCCTAGATCATGATCATAACCCAAATTGGAAAGATCTTTCATTGCTCTCCTTCCTATTCGGCCGAAACAACTAAGACAAGCCACAAGTCTCTTTCAAAAAATTCATGACACATCCTAGTTTATACCATTCTAGTAAATTACGTTATGACACTACTCATCCCAATGACAATGAACCAAGACTATGATGATTGCCTTGAAACCACACACAGCTGAACCAAACCAAACCCTATGACACACAAGTCGTTTTCATATTATATTTTCAAATCTTATATGCTTTTGGCTCAATACACTACCCCACTTACCAAGGATGATAACCTTCAACATTTAGTTTAAAACCAACATTCCTCCTTTCTCCTTTTTATCATCGGCCGAAAGTGACTCCACAAGCCCAAACCCTTATCATGCATGGTACATGGGACAAAAACCAACTAATTTACACTTAAATGGAACTTTCATAGACAACTCGCCACTCACAAGTGTTGACACAAGCCAAAAATGGATGAAGGACACCTTGTTTCTATCTCTTGGCCGAAAACAAACAAAGAACCAAGGAAATGTCACAATCACCCACAATGTCCAACTCTTACACACCTTTGGAAGGGTCAACCCACCATGACACCACCCTAGAACACTACACCTATCTTGTTTTGGAAGACAACAAATCGGCTAAGAAGGATCAACATGGCACCATCATTTTCATCAAGATCCTTCAGCATTATAGGCCTAACTTTCATCTTAAAACACACCCCAAAGTTTATTATCTACTCTACTTGAAAGATTGACCCATGTGACCCTTCAATCCATCAGCTATATAAGGATGTTGGAAACAAGCTTGGCACCACACTTAAACACACAAATTCTCTTCTTCCCTCTTGATTTCCTCTCGTCCGACCCCATCACACCACAAGCCATCACCATCTCTCACTACAAGGCTACAAGACTCAAGGTTGGAAACTCGATTGGAGGCTTTGAAGGTCCAAGCATTTGGTTACATCATCTCTCCAACTAGGTACTTCTAACTAACCCAAAACATCTAGTTTATCTTTAAACAATCGGCCCTCATTATTAACCCGACCCCCGAACTTTTAAACACCATGAACTCGACCCCACAATACACAAAAGTTAGTTATTTTAAAGGCAATATATTGTTATTATAGATTGACGTCGATTAATAAGCACACATACACACACGTACATTTGTATACATGATCGCACCTAAGCTAAACACTCACACATGAGATATAAATTGACTTAGATAATACACCCACAACATGAATAATGCTTTAAAAACAACATACGACTTTATTAATCATCAAGAAATCGATTTGGAATCAAACACACATGTATATGTATAACCGAAACTATGCCATGTTATGTGAGTAATTATGCATGAGTTCATTTAAAAACACACTAGTAACCATTCGAATATATATTGCTAAACACAAGCAACTCATTTTGGATGCATTAAATGATCAGATTTGAGGTCAATATTATTGGGAAGTTTCGGCTATACCATACTAACCTATGTTAACATAAACATATGTTAAAATGTTCATTTTTCTATAAAAACGACTACACATGTTAGGATTGGAAACAATCTATAACCCATGATGACATGTGGGGCCCATTTTGTTCACAATGGATACGGTTTTACAATAAAACGCCTAGATTTCTCGAAACCGTACATTGTACAAAGTACAAGTGAACCAAGTAATATTTGTCACGTGCACGAAATATGGCCCACATATAACTAACTTAAGGGTCCACAAGTCGGGCGAACAACTTGTATAATAAACAACAAGACCGTACAACATACTATGTCCTTGATAATTATAGGGTATCATTTGTCAGGACAGTAGCTATTCCACTTTTCTGCTTTACCGGACCTTATTTTCAGTCACCAGGTGAGTTTCACGACCCCATTTTACTGTTTTCCATTTTAGGGGATAAACATGCTACATTTTAGTACATTTCATTTCGGTGTGTTATTCTATCGTGACTACCAGGTGGAACATGAGATATTTGGTTCATGAGCTCAACAGTCCTAGTACTTACATTAAACTATAACCATTAACTATCAAAAGCCATGGAACACTTTAATAGATCTATTGGGTTGACACCCACCCTCTTGGTTAGTCGCTCTAACCGGTTACATGCAAAAGAGTGTTAGTATTTTACTATACATACGTTATTTTTATTGTACAATGCGCGAGGCACAACAGTCAAAAGGTTTAGTTATGGGACTCATGGTTTGCACAGTAATCATTCGCTTAGCTAGCCTATGATTGGTCATACACGAATTTCACGAGCGCTTTACATAGTACATTAAAACCTGTGAACTCACCGACATTATGTTGACAAATCTTTTATGCATGTTTTTCAGGTAATTGATCATGCACGGCGGAGACTTGAGATAAGGGTTTGAGCATGCACTATGTGGTACCATCATTGGTTGGGTTATGTTAGCTACGTTATGTCTTGGTATTTGAACCATGAAATTTCAGACAATATTTCGTTTTCAAACAATGTTATGTTCTTCCTTATAATTTATGGCAACGTTTACCTTTTGATGGTATCTATTTAATTTACATCTTATGTGTTGCTCGAACCTTGTGCTTGAAAACCTTTCGAATAACATCCCCGTGTTTCCACCTTGGCGGGGTGTGACACCAGGCATTCCTAAGTTTTGGCGTGTTTGGCTGGTACACCGTCGCAAGCCTAACAATAAGTCCCTTTAATATTATGACTGAGAAATATTTATATAACTCAAAAGTGAACTACAATCTCTCAAACGATTACTCGATTTTTCTATCCTAATAATGTCAAATCCTAACTTGTTAGCCAAGTCATTGATGTAATGTAATTAGAAAAATTAACTAACTATAATTGACTTGTCAACATTGATCCCCCAAAGTTCACCGACTTTTGACTTGAGGTTCGTAAATTACCAACAATCTCCCTCATAATTTCAGACTCGAAATATGTGGATCTTCAACTCCAAGCATCTCTTCAACTTGATTCTCCCAAGGCTCGTTGTAATCTCTCGTGATGTTCTTTAGGCTTCACTTAGCTTAAACACACACTTCCTTCTTGCGATCGATACACTTCCTTCGTTGGGCTTGAATCTATTTCTTAAGCTCTCTTTTAAACTGTTGAACATTCTTCTTTGGACTATGAATTTTGGGTTTGACAATTAGACTTGGATCTCTGAGAACATTTGGCTAGTACTTGGCTTATCTTCGTTCATTTCATTTCTTTGTAAATTCCAACCTTTAAAATTCTTCATTCCAATCATGCTAACTTGTGTACCTAGACATGCTATCTTGACGCCGATCGTGTACAAGCACTACTTGGTCTTTGGCACCTTCATGATAAGCTTATCAATATTGTTATGAATGGTTAGCAAATCGTGTTTCATATGTTTGTCTCCTCCACCTTCCGTTAGTTGATCAAAACTTATGATGTTGCTTTGTAAACTCGATACGTAGTATACACTGTTCAACAGTGCGTCGGTCAACAACGTTGCTCCCATTGTTCAACATCGTTGATTTTTTTTTAAATAAAACGATGGGAAAAAGGTGATTGTTAAAAATAAAACGATTTTTATCAGTATTATAAAAAAATGTTGTGATGAATGGAAAATGAAACGAAACTTCCTTGAAATGGAAAAATTACAATTAACTTATGATCTAAATTTATTTGTTTATTGACGCCCCACTTAGAAGTTTCTAACTCCGTCAGTATACCCTAACGCCATAAGTTGTTTTCAAGACTTATTAACGAACTCGCCGTGTCTCTGCCGCAACGTGCGAGACTCACTAGTTATAAAATAGTTTAAACCATTATCCACGTCGGAAATTTATACTTTGTGAGGTCAACATGTCATCAACCACCACACACGTCACCTTCATCACCACTAGAAGACACACACCACATATTAATATTAACAATAATAATCACTATAAGTACTACAAAACACACTATTAGAATCACATTTATCTTCAAAATCCTCATAAATAAAAACACCCCAACAATATCAGAATTTGGTAGTTAATGGAAGGTACGATTCGGTGTGCTGCAAATTACATTCCTCTTTCCCCGATCAGCTTCTTGGAGAGATCTTCTGTTGTTTATAGAGACAGATTATCAGTTGTGTATGGTGATCATGTTAAGTTTACATGGAAGGATACTCATGAACGATGTGTGAAACTCGCTTCTTCGATTGCTTCAGGGTTTCGAATTTCTCGTGGAGATGTTGTAAGTTTTTCATGATTTTTTGCTTAATTTGGCTGATTTAGTTATCAATTGTTTTATTGATCGGGTAATGCTCGAATAATTTGTTTTGTTGATCGATCGTGTGTTATGATGGATTAATTAGCGAATCAACCCAACATTTGCTCCTCTGTTCCAAACATTTACTTTTGACTTCTTGTAGTCAAAACAGTTTTTACACTTTCATATGATTTTGCCACTTATGAAACGAAAGTTTATTTATGGCTCTCGCCTACTTATCCTTATCCTTATCTAATTTGCCAGTTATGAAATAAGTGTTTATTTTGAACTTAAAAAAAAAATATGTTTTTGTTACCTTTGTTTATTAAAGGAATTAGAATGGCTTCAGTTGACCAAAAAAGTCAACTTTTGAGAACATTAATGATTCTTTGATCAAGTGACGTAGATGCGGACCTAATATATAATTGTGTGGGGTCGGTTTTTATTTATTTTCAGAACTAAAATATATTGTGTGGGGTCGGTTTCCGTTCAGATCCAATGTATATTGTGTAGATTCGGTTTGATTATCACAAGTAACGTACGTTTCTATTGTTTAGAACATCCATTTCACTTTAATATATAAAAAATCCATTTCACTTTAAAAAATGAGTAATATTTAATGTTGCATTTGAAAAAGTGAGTGAATTGCGAAAAAAACATGCTAAAACTTGTTAAAAAAACCAACATGTTTTCGACGCTTTTGCCATCTTTGGCTCTCTAGCATCAAAAGCTATTTGTTTTCTGATCAGGGTCCAACGAGTTATCTATAACAATATTTCAACTTCATGGGATAGGAGTTTATATTTAGTAGATAGGGTTCGCAATCTAGAAATTGGTTGCGGCGCACCTTGTTGTCTGTCTGCTGTTTTGATGTAATTTGAAAATTATGAAATTGAGAAAAAAAAGTAAGGTATAGATTTCGATCACTTCAGTGGCGTAACTTTTAAGGGGCGGGGCGGCCGGCCCCCCGAATTTTCGCTCAGAAGTTCTGTTGGATCAGTTTGCTCTTTTTGCTAAGTAAGAACTTGCTATCTTGACACTTAAGTGTTTAGCAAGTCCTTGTAAATCAGATTATAAGCACAGCGGAATGTATAAGTGAAAGCAACACTTTTTACACTAAGGAAGAGTTATTACTCCCCCTTGATGTTTGAAACTAATAAATGACAAGTATTTATTATGAATCTAAGCAGTAAATGAGAATTAGATACTTAGACAGATTCACAATAAATACAGAAATGGAATAGAACAATGATAGTGTTTGAAGGATTTTTCTATTAAAATCAATGTCTAAAATAGAAGGTTGAAGCCTCCTATTTATAGACGTTTACATGCATGTATCTTGCCCAAAAAGCAAGTAGAGAAACAACAGAAACAAGTTGCACAAGTTGCAACATTGAAACTAACAAATACAGCTAAAAGTAATAATAAACAATAAACTACTGATGCAAAAGGCGGTGGGAAATATCTGATGCTAAGTGCTGATGAAGGACAAACTACTGATGAGTAGTTTTGTCTTCAGTACTTCTGAAGTGAACTTGTCTGGTTTGGACTTCAGAACTTCTGAAGAAGAAACTTCATAAGCCTCCTATTTATAGACGTTTACATGCATGTATCTTGCCCAAAAAGCAAGTACAGAAACAACAGAAACAAGTTGCACAAGTTGCAACATTGAAACTAAAAAATACAGCTAAAAGTAATAATAAACAATAAACTACTGATGCAAAAGGCGGTGGGAAATATCTGATGCTAAGTGCTGATGAAGGACAAACTACTGATGAGTAGTTTTGTCTTCAGTACTTCTGAAGTGAACTTGTCTGGTTTGGACTTCAGAACTTCTGATGAAGTTTCTTCTTCAGCACTTCTCATATCTTCTTTTCAGCAGTTTCTTGTCTTCTCTTCAGTACTTCTATACTTAGCCAAAATGACAGAAGTGAATTAGACTAAGGTTTACAAAAGTGGTTTCACCAATCCTCTTTGTCCTAACAATCTCCCCCTGGATTGATGAAGCCAAAACCTTACTAATTCCTTATGTTTTTCTTCTGTCTTGAACAATCTTCCATATCTCTTTGTACATGGTGTTCTTGAGCTGGTTTAACTGACCATCAGATAGAGATCCTCTCTGTGGTTCCAGATGTTGAATTGTGAGCAGGTCTTGTGTTGACAGTTTCTTCAGATCACTGATCTTCTTGTAAGCCCTGCTTGAGAGGTCTCTTCTTGTCAACAATACTGAGTTGTTATCAGTAAGTGACCATCTGATGATAGGGATCTTTGACTTGTTAAAGTCAGAAGAATAGGGAACCAGACTTGTCCCTTGGGTTGATGGTCCTGAGTGCTGGATGTTTTCAGTTTCAGATAGCCTCAGGTGGGATTCTCTTCCTTGTTGTTGTTGCATATCAGGCATCTGAACAGTTGGGAGATGGTGTTCAGTCACTACTCTAGTATGCAGCTTTTCTTTGATGGTCTTTTGTATTTGATAAGCAAAAGTGGAAGGATCCCTGAATTGTGTTAACAGAGGTTTCTCCTCAATGTCAAAATCTGAATGGACTATTGAACTTCCTTCAAGTAGTACCATTTTGAAGTCAGTTTTGACATTGTCCTCTGCCTTCTTCTTCTGAGTAGCAGTTCTTCTTGATACACCAGAAGTTCTAACTACTGATCTTGAAGGATCAGCAGTTTGAAACTTCTCTGGATTTGCAGCCTTGGCAGCCAAGTATTTTCTGTAAGTATCCATCAGTCTTTCTTCTTTCCATCTGGATACTGAGGCTTTTGAACCATATCCTTCTGCTACTAACTCTTCTATTATCTGGGCTCTCTTGGCCTTTCCATCTTTGCTTGTGGCCACTTTGTCTGCAAGCAGTTGTGCTCTTCTTGTCAGTTCTTGCATAGAGAGTCCTTTGAGTGTAAAGGCTTTAGTCTTGCTGTTCTTGGTAATGTAAGACACCAGTTGTTGTCTTTTATCTTGTTCAGCAATCTCATCAAGGCTAGCCTGCCTTTGTAGTTCAGCTTCATAAGCCTGAAGTTTTTCTTCATGGCTTAAATCCAAATCATCCCTTTCTTCCAGAGATTTCCAGATCTGATCTTCTCTGGCCTTCTTGTTGGCTGCAATTAAGCTCTTCTCTAATAGTTCAGCTGATTGAGAGATAGGAGAAGGGTTTAGTACAGTCATTGTTGTAACAGTTGTAGGCCTGATGGGATCAGATGTTGGTTGAATGGGAGCAGTGGTTTTGGAAGGTTCAGTTGTTTGAGGTTTGGAAGTGTTAACCTCTGATGTGTTGACAACTGCTGATGGTTTTTCAACTACTGAAGGATTGTCTTCAGTACTTTCTGATTCTTCATCAGAAGTTTTGTCATCAGAAGTTTCTTCATTGTGCCTTAGGGATTCTTCAGATGTTTGGGTCTCATCTTCTTTCTCTGCTGCTTCAATTTCTTCTATTGAGACACCAAACTGTTTGGCCAATTTTTCTTTCCTGGCCTGATCTTTTTGATCTCTTTCAAGGATGGCTACTCTTGCCCTTATCCTGGCTTGGAATGACTCCTTAGGTTCCCTGATCTTCTCCCCCTTTTTGGATTCATCAATTTTAACCCTTGAAGCAGAGGGTTGGGAGAATTGTCCTTGAAGATGAGCAATCTGTTTGCTGTTGAAGTCTATTTTGTTGGACAGATCGTTCATCTTGGTCTTGATCACTCCAAATTGATTCTTGATGGACAGCTCCAAGTCAGCTGTATATGTTTGGAAGTGATTTCTGATGAGTGTATTCATCATGTGGTACAGGGGACCCTCTGGGCTGCATAGCTGGTTCAGGTCTATGCTTGTTTGCCCAGGGAATTGGGTAGGCATTTGTTGTGAAGGGGGTGTTTTTGGGAGATCCTCATGTTGTACAGAGGATGCCACTCTAGGGGTTTTAGGGATTGAGTGGGCTTTAACCTGTGCAGAGGTGACTGGCTTCTTGAGCCTGGATACCCCTGAAACAGGACCTTCAGAAAGTGCCGTCAATTCAGTAGTTTGAGTGTGTGAAACATCATCCAAATTAATGGAATCATCTGAATCCCTGATGTTGCCCTCAATGAGGACTGTCTCAGTTAAATCATGAGCTGAGCCCAACTCAGTTCTCTCATGAACCTCTTGTTCTTGGTACTGAGGATTTCCTACTTCAGGCATTAAGCCTTCATCAGTAGTTGCCACATCTGAGGTCTTAGCTATGTTACTTCTGTCCTCAGATCCACCACTGGGTGGTAACTGAGTAGTAGCAGCCTCAGATGCCCCAAGAGTCTCTAAAATTGGGCTTAAAGACTCTGGTCCACCCTCATCTCTTGGGATAGGGCTAGAGATGTCCACATCCATGTCTGATGTAGTAGTTATGTCCCCTGTTTGTTGTGGTTGTAGGGGACTGACATGATCAGATGGGACCTTCTCTTTTAGCCCAGAGAGAAGTTTGGCAATTTCTATTGCCTCTTGTTCAGAAATTTGTGGGGTTGGTTCAGTAGTTTGGGCAATAGGTGGTGAAAGTTGTTGTTCAGCAGTTTCAAAAGAAGAGTGTATTTCATATGTTTTTCTAAGTCTTTTAATGGTTATTGGTGCTCTTGGTGGGGTTTGAGATGGATGAGACTGAGAGGGTGTTTCAGTCTCACCTATTTGAAGAGCAGAATGCTCATGAGCATGTTCAGGCATCTCAACCTCCTGAACCGCTTTTCTTTTGGGTTGGTGGGGTGCAGTTTTTGTTGGCTCGGGCTTTTTGGCTTTTGGTGGTGTGAGTTTGGAAGATGTGGGCTTCAGGGGGACTTGTTGTTGTTCTCCCTGATCATCTTCTGGCCAGGCAGCCGGTTTGTTATGCCTTGAGTATGCTTGTGATGTTAAAGGATTTAAAGTTGAAATTTTTCCCACAAGCACCTCATTACCCAGTTCCCCTATTATGCATTGCATAATGAACCTTGGGTATAACAAAAACTTTTTCTTGGTATTATTATGATGTAACACCAACTCATTGAAAAATAGTTTGATGCCCTGAATTTAGTTTCATTCACAATGGAATGAAATATTGGTTGAAAAGTGGAGGGCATCTGGTCATAAGACCCTGTTTTTGGACTCAAACACATAATAATATAATGAAACAAAAGCTTGTATTTTGGTTCAAAATATTTTTTAAAGATTGTAGCATGGGAGAGAGTACCTTGATAACCACACTCAGTCATGGTTAGATGAATATCAGCATTAGCAACATGGTCAGGGGCAGTTACATCATCCAGACCCAGTCTTGTTGCCAGTGTGGCCGGTGTGATGGTCAGTTGTTTCCCTTTTATTCTTGAGTTGAGGGAAATGACCTCATCATCCATTGTCACCGTCTCAGCATTTGCCCAGAACTCATTCAGAGTTTCAGTGTGAATTGGTGGGTTTATTGTGAGAGCAGTAAAATATTGGGATTTTACGACAAGATCAATGATCTCATCGTATTGGGACCAGCCTTCTTGTTTTTCAAGGAAGGCCCTTTGATTGTGTCCCTGTTTTAGAACTAGAGCCATGTGGTTTGTGTTTTGATCGAACAGTGGATTTGCAGGTATAGGTTATTGAGAGAGTTTTTGAGAGAGAAGGATGGATATTTTGAGTTTGAAAGGATAAGTGTGGAGAAAATGTATTTATTAGAAGTTTTAACCGCTTGAATCTTCTTTATTAGAAGTTTTTAAACCGCCTTTGGTTAAAAATCCTTTTATCAGAGGTTTTAAACTGATTAGGTCAAACCTCTGATGATGGGAAAAGTCAGATTTGCCCTTTTGACTTAAACTGCTGATGAAGGATTACTTCATCAGTAGTTCCCATTTTCTCTTCAGTAGTTTGAACAGCTGATGAGAAATGTTTTAATAAATACTTTTATTCATAACTTTTGAAGGTTATTTTATCAGAAGTTACACACTTTTCAGAAATTATCCCCATACTGATGTTTGTTCATCAGTAGTTTCTCTCATACTGATTTTTGTTAATCAGTAGTTCTCTTTTTGTTTTTCAGAAGTTTTGTTTCAGACTTTTGTCTTTTGTAAGTGAAAACCAGAAAAAAAAGGAAAAGGTAAACAGGATGGAATCAAGGATGGAAAAAGAAAAAAAAAATTTGTGATGTCTTATGCATAACAGTAGTAGATAGAAGTGATTGATGTAGAAGTTTGATGTAGAGTTGGGTAGAATCAAGTGTTAACTTGGACTCTAACTGATATGCATATATGTTTTTAAAAAAAAATAAAAATAAAGTAAACACTTACAAATTTAGCATTCCAAGCATGGATACTAACTTCTGAAATGTTGATGTGTCAAGGGGCTTAGTGAAGATGTCAGCTATTTGATTAGCTGTTGCTACATGCTTCACCTCAATCTTGCCTTTTTCATAGCAATCTCTTATGAAATGGTACCTGATCTCAATATGTTTGGTTTTTGAGAACTGTACCGGATTTTGAATGATGCTAATGGCAGATTTGCTGTCTACAAACAAAGGTGTCATGGTCTCTTTGATTCCATAATCAAGAAGTTGATATTGGAGCCATTGTATCTGTGATGTACAACTTGCAGCTGCAATGTATTCAGCTTCAGCAGTTGAAGTTGCAACAGATGTTTGCTTCTTTGATTGCCATGACACTAGACAGTTACCCAGGAATTGACAACCACCAGATGTTGACTTTCTTGTCATCTTACACCCTGCATAGTCACTATCTGAAAATGCTGATAACTTGGTATTGCTTGAAGCAGGATACCAAATTCCCAGTGTTGGAGTTCCTTTCAGATATCTGAAAATTCTTTTGACTGCTATAAGGTGTGATTCCCTTGGTGCTGATTGATATCTAGCACAGACACATGTTGAAAACATAATATCTGGTCTAGAAGCAGTTAAGTATAAGAGGGAACCTATCATGCATCTGTACATGGTTTGATCAACCTGTTTTCCTTGATCATCAGGTTCAACTTGTGTGATTGGTGTCATGGGAGTGGAACATGATTTACAGTCATTTAAAGAAAATTTGTTCAATAATTCTTTAACATATTTTGATTGATGTATAAAAGTTTCATTTGTTTGTTGCTTGATCTGCAGTCCTAGAAAGTACTGCAGTTCTCCCATGGTACTCATCTCAAATTTTGATTGCATGAGTTTCTTAAAATCATCACACAGTTTTGTGTTTGTTGAACCAAAAATGATATCATCAACATAAATTTGAACAAGTAAGACATGATTTCCAACATGTTTAATGAAAAGAGTTTTATCAATGGCACCTCTTGTAAAGTTATTTTTGAGTAAAAAGGTGGAGAGTGTATCATACCAGGCTCTTGGAGCCTGTTTGAGCCCATAAAGAGCTTTGTCCAGTCTGTACACCCACTCAGGATGAGAAGGATCCTCAAACCCAGGTGGCTGACAGACATACACCTCCTCTTTGATTTTTCCATACAAAAATGCACTTTTCACATCCATTTGATAAACTTTAATTTTGTTGGAAATGGCATAGGCCAGAAATAACCTGATGGCCTCAAGCCTTGCAACTGGAGCAAAGGTTTCATCATAGTCAATTCCCTCTTCTTGAGAGTACCCTTGAACTACCAGTCTTGCCTTGTTCTTGATTATCATACCAGCTTCATCTTGTTTGTTCCTGAAAACCCATCTTGTACCAATTGGTTGCTTGTTTTGAGGTAAGGGACAGATTTCCCAGACCTGTTGCTTGTTGAACTGAAGCAGTTCATCTTGCATAGCTTGCACCCAATTATTGTCTTTGAGGGCTTCCTGGTACTTCTTTGGTTCCAACTGTGAAATAAAGGCTGAAAATAGGCAAAAGTTGGAGAGCTGGTTTCTGGTAAGAACACCTGAAGCTATATCACCCATGATTTGATTAAGTGGATGATCTCTGTGTTCAATCAGTTGTTGTAAACCACTGACAGGTGTAGGTGGCTCTTGTTCTTCAAACAAACTACTGAGGTCTATAATATCTGGTTCAGCAGTTTTAGCTTCTTCAGTAGTTGCAGGTGCTGAAGCAGATGTTTGAGTTTGGCCTTCAGTATTTGTTTGATCAGAAGTTTGAGAAACTTCTGATGGTGTTGTAGTTGACTTAATGACTGTTTGAGGAGTCCATGGTGTAGGATCCTCATCTTCAAACCTTTGATCACCATAATAAGTAGGTTTGGAAGAAGTAACAGTCTTTTCAGGTCCAAAGTGAAAGTTGTCAAGGTCAAAGAGTTCAGCAGGATGTGCTGGAATAAGAGTGTGTTTTGACTCATTGAACTTGACATTCAATGTTTCTTCTACTATCCTGGTGTGAGAATTAAAAACCTTGTAGGCTTTTCTAGTTGAAGAGTAACCAAGAAAGTAACCTGAGTCAACTTTGGCAGCAAACTTTGAAATAGATTCCTTTATGTTCAAGATGAAACATTGACACCCAAAAGCCCTGAAAAAGGAGATAAGGGGCTTTATGCCATGAAGAACTTCATAGGCAGTCTTGGAATGTCTCTTGACCACAAGAACTCTATTCTGAACATAACATGATGTGTTAACTGCTTCTGCCCAAAAGTACAATGGCAGTCCAGAATCAGCTAACATTGTTCTTGCTCCTTCTATCAATGTTCTGTTCTTCCTTTCTACTACACCATTTTGTTCAGGAGTTCTGGGAACATTGTATTGTCTAATAATCCCTTTAGACAAACAGAATTCATCCAGAGTTTTGTTCCTGAACTCTGTCCCATTGTCACTTCTAATGGTTTTGACAGATAGAGAATATTGTTTCTCTACTTGTAGAATGAAGAACTTGATGATTTCAGCAGCCTCATCCTTGGAAAATAAGAAGAATACCCATGTGAATCTTGAGTATTCATCAATGATGACTAAGCAGTACTTCTTTTTACCAAGGCTCATAATCTTGACAGGTCCAAATAAGTCCATATGGAGTAGTTGAAGACATGCAGTTGTTTTTGATTCTTCAATAGACTTATAGGAGGACTTATGCTGTTTTCCTTTTAAACAGGATACACAGTGTTCTTGACACTGGTATACTTTCAAAGGTAGACCTCTGACCAAGCCCATTTTTGTGACTTTATTTATGGTTTTAAAGTTCACATGGCCAAGTCTCATGTGCCAGAGATCTGTTTCTGAAGTTGATGCCCTTGAGAAGAAACAGGCAGTGTTGTTCAATACTTTGTCTTTCTCAATGTCCACTGCATAGACATTGCCACATCTTTTGGCAATCAGCAAAGTATGATCTTCTATAATCTTCTCTATCAACTTCTGGCCTTCTGGTGAGATTGTAACATCGCAAAATTTTCCCCAAAATTTTAATACATAAAAAGCCCTTATATATATATATATATATATATATATATATATATATATATATATATTTTTATTACACCTTTATCATTAATATTATACAAATGTGCCTAAGTCTTTATCCTAACTCACAACTTATATACATACATAAATGTATATAAATAATAATAATAATAATAATAATATGATTCTAAATTCTTTTTTTTTTCACATACAAGATTTTTTTTTAAATAAAGCCATGAGTCAAATAGTCAAAGTCCTAGTCAAAGTCTTAGTCAAACAGTCAAAGTCTTAGTCAAATAGTCAATTCATCATAAAACCTTAATTTATGGTGTTGACCAATTTTAATGGCTAATTGAATCCAAAACTAGTATAAAAACCCACATATGACCCATTATACTTTGCACCTCTAAATCGATTGTTTCAATCCGATTAAACTTTCCCTCATACCTTTCTTCTATAGTCTATTACTTCTACAATTGAAGCTTTGATTATAAGCTCTTGTAATTGGCAACTTTGGGGCTACACATATTCTATTTCTCGAGACTTAATACTTTACTAAAGTGAGTTTACGTAACCATGTTATGCAATTCTTTATACTTGCAACATTATACTTAAGCAATTCTACATGCATGTCTAGTTGTAAACTTTAATGCCTCATGAATTAGACAACAACAACAACAGTTTCAACGAGTTTCAACGTTACATAATCATTAGCTATGGCCAAGCCGGCGATACTCAATAATAGATCTATTGGATTGACAATCCCACCCGGATACGTGTACCTCCTACATAGGTAGCGTGGGTGATTGTTATCGTTCCAACATATTAAGGTGAACCGTGGATGACGGGATGGACCTAAACTAGTCGGAGGTTTGATTATGTCGATTCAACATATTATGTTTATTCATGTAGACTTAAACTTACGATAGACATATGAATTGCTAAACTTTTATACTTAAACTATTTGCTTGACATGGCTTATGTATTCTCACCAACTTCTAGTTGACCCCCCCCCCCCCCATTTTTTCAAACTCAACAGGAAATACTGATGCTTGAAGTCTAGAGCTAGCATGAGGAGATATTTGAAGTTTTAAGCTTTGTTTGATTATTTGATGTAGACTTTAATGTAATTCAATTTTGTAATGAAATAAAGGATTATTTAAACATATGTATTACCATGAGCTACTGAACAATCATCAATACGTGACATCCCGATGTTTCCGCCATCGGTTGGGGTGTTACAGATTGGTATCAGAGCCTTGGTTATAGGGAATTAGGTTATTAGAAAAAAAAAATAATCTAGTCTATAACCATAGGAATATAACCAGTATTTGCTCCTTTTACTTGCTATTCTCTATCTCACTCCTACTTCTTATCCCTACTTCAACCCCTACAAGAAGATTGCTCTCCATCACAAGATCTACTCTTAGACTAATAGGACAATCCTCAGGTTTAGCCTGAACCACCTTGAGATCTCGTCGAAGTTCTAGATTTTAATAACGAACACGTGCAATCTGGAAGGGTGAACGCCTGTATTCTGAGTTTTCTGTCTAGGACTGGCATTGCGCATATATCCCAATCAGACGAGGGACCCGGATGCCTACCTGGGAATTCTTGGGATGAGTGTTCACTTATAGGCTAAAGCATGTCTTCACTATGTTATTAGAATCTAGAAGTTTTGATAAGTCAACGTTTTCGTTTATTCGTTTTAATTAATGAATAAATGATTACACTCACCTTCCTTAAACTAAGCTCTAAAATCTCAAAATTTTACAGCTAAATCAATCTCATTTCATAACCATCCATGGATTTCACAATCACACTTCACCTTACCATCTTAGCCACTTTTTAAATATTCAACACCCTACCCAAATCACATAATCTCCTTACTATAAAATAAACTCTTTATCAACTATCTTCACATTCACTATCTCTCACAACTTTGATTCTGCTTCAAGAATTTTTCATCATCCTCTCAAGAACTAAATTCATATCCTTCACCTTCTCACACATGAGCTAGTTACCCATGATAACCAAACTATTGAAACTTGATTGTGTGTTGCATCAAACATAATCCTTAGTTATACATGAGGATTCGACTATTTGCCTTATTTGAACATTTGAAACTAGAATTCATGGAATATAAACTATTTACTATAGACACACCTAGAGTCATTAACCTTATCTAGGGCAACTCTATTACAACTCGTATGCTATACTTGATACTTGATTGCTTACATGTACATATTATCAATTTGCAATTCATGTGTGTAATAATTGGTACACTTAATCAAACAACTGATAGAGGATGAAGTACTTGCTCAACAGTTAGTAGAGTACAAAATAACCTACTCAACGATTGGTAGAGGTCATCATGCCTGCTCAACAGTCGGTAGAGGCCCTACAACCTGCTCAACGACTGGTAGAGGCTATCATACCTGCTCAACAATCGGTAGAGGTTCCTACTCACTGACTGGTAGAAGTCTTTTTTCCTGCTCAACAGTTGGACTCATTTTTGGATACATGGTTAATCATATTATTTTACATGTGTGACTAGAGTTATAGAAGGACACAAAACCCTAATGTAAGGTAAATTGGTGATTGCGGTCCGGAACGTAATCATGAATTTACAGGTACGTTAAGGTAGTGTGAAATTCTATCAAGGTTTTCGGTAGTTGACCAATTATAAACCTTAGTTATCTGGTAGTTCATTTAGTCTTTCAATAGTCCATCAACTCATTCCTTTTAGGACTCCTAAAACTTAAGATTCTTATTCTCCTTGCTATTTCAGATGAACCTAATCCAACCCTTAAAACTCACACATATCAAAACTCTTACCCAAATTATTCGAAACAGTTTGTTCTGTTACCTATAAATTTATGTCATGCCTTAACTCGAAACTTCCCAAACCACCCTTGTCCTAATTTCTACCCAATCACCTTCAACCCTATGTTTTCAATAAACTTCGGGACGAAGTTTCCAAAAGTAGGGGAGACTGTAACATCGCAAAATTTTCCCCAAAATTTTAATACATAAAAAGCCCTTATATATATATATATATATTTTATTACACCTTTATCATTAATATTATACAAATGTGCCTAAGTCTTTATCCTAACTCACAACTTATATACATACATAAATGTATATAAATAATAATAATAATAATATGATTCTAAATTCTTTTTTTTTTCACATACAAGATTTTTTTTTAAATAAAGCCTTGAGTCAAATAGTCAAAGTCCTAGTCAAAGTCTTAGTCAAACAGTCAAAGTCTTAGTCAAATAGTCAATTCATCATAAAACCTTAATTTATGGTGTTAACCAATTTTAATGGCTAATTGAATCCAAAACTAGTATAAAAACCCACCTATGACCCATTATACTTTGCACCTCTAAATCGATTGTTTCAATCCGATTAAACTTTCCCTCATACCTTTCTTCTATAGTCTATTACTTCTACAATTGAAGCTTTGATTATAAGCTCTTGTAATTGGCAACTTTGGGGCTACACATATTCTATTTCTCGAGACTTAATACTTTACTAAAGTGAGTTTACGTAACCATGTTATGCAATTCTTTATACTTGCAACATTATACTTAAGCAATTCTACATGCATGTCTAGTTGTAAACTTTAATGCCTCATGAATTAGACAACAACAACAACAGTTTCAACGAGTTTCAACGAGTTTCAACATTACATAATCATTAGCTATGGCCAAGCCGGCGATACTCAATAATAGATCTATTGGATTGACAATCCCACCCGGATACGTGTACCTCCTACATAGGTAGCGTGGGTGATTGTTATCGTTCCAACATATTAAGGTGAACCGTGGATGACGGGATGGACCTAAACTAGTCGGAGGTTTGATTATGTCGATTCAACATATTATGTTTATTCATGTAGACTTAAACTTACGATAGACATATGAATTGCTAAACTTTTATACTTAAACTATTTGCTTGACATGGCTTATGTATTCTCACCAACTTCTAGTTGACCCCCCCCCCCCCCCATTTTTTCAAACTCAACAGGAAATACTGATGCTTGAAGTCTAGAGCTAGCATGAGGAGATATTTGAAGTTTTAAGCTTTGTTTGATTATTTGATGTAGACTTTAATGTAATTCAATTTTGTAATGAAATAAAGGATTATTTAAACATATGTATTACCATGAGCTACTGAACAATCATCAATACGTGACATCTCGATGTTTCCGCCTTCGGTTGGGGTGTTACAGAAATGATCTTGCATGCTGTCTTTGTGAAAAAGGAAGAATATCCTTTATCACACATTTGTGACACACTCAGCAAGTTGTATTCAAGGTTTTCCACCAGATTGACCTTGTCAAACTGTATTTTGCCAGAGGAGACATTGCCATGTCCTAGCACATAACCCTTAGCATTGTTCCCAAAGGATACAGATCCTTCTCTTTGACTGATAAAGTTGTTTATCAGGTATCTGCATCCAGTCATGTGCATAGAGCCTCCACTATCAACATACCATATGCTGTTTAAGCCCCTGGAAACTCTCTGCACATAAAAGCAAATTAGTTAGATTTAGGAACCCAAGCCTGTTTGGCTTTGGGTTTGCTCTTGAGAACAGTTACAGTTTGTTCTTGACCAGGTTGAGAAATCCATGTCTTTTTGGCAATGGATTTTTCATTAAGAACCATGGTGGTATCCTTTTTAGGACCACCATCAACCTTGGTCATCAGTAGTTCTACCATGTTCATTAGATTTTGAATCTCAGCAGTTTGTGAAACTGCTGATGATTCTGGTCTAACTATTGACAAGGAATTTTGAGAAAAAGATTTTGGTTGAGATTTTATCTTTTTCTGAGAAAAGGTGTTTTCAGGTTGTTGTTTCTTGGGTTTAAAGATTCTTTCAAAATCATTTCTGATTTGATTTCCCACAACCTGTTGTTTAAATTTTTGATTGAACTGAATTCCTTTTCTGTATCTACAAAATTCAGTTTTGTGGTTGAACAGGCCACAAATTTCACATTCTTTTGCCTTTTGTTTTTGATCTAAAGGCAAATTTCTGACATTTGTGAAGAGATTTTGCTCATCAGTAGTTTTCAGGGTCTCAACTCCTGATGTAGATGAAACTACTGATGGCTTGTTGTCAGATTTTGTTAATACTTCTGAAGTACTTTCTTTAAAAATGCCAGGATTTCTGTTTAGAAAGTTTTCATGGAAAGATGTGCATTCTTTCCCTTCAGAAGTTTCATTTGAAACAATTCTTCTCCCATCTTCAGTAGTTTTGGGAGAAAAATCTGTTGGTGTTTCAACATGATGGTATCCTATGCCAAACTTAACATTTGAAGCACTTTGTTTGTTTAGCAATAATTGATACCCCTTACAAGATTCCACCCATTTTTCACAAGTGATCCTGGTGTCAGCAAGCTCTTGTCTGACATCTCCCAGGTCATTTAGCATGATTTTGATTTGTGCTTGGGTTTCAATAGCAGAGTCAGTTAATTTAGAAACTTCTTTTATTTTAGCACACAGTTTTCTTTCTAAATCACATTTTATCTGTGTGTATTTTCTTTCTAAATCATTGGCTTTACCTTGTAAGTGCAGATTTGTCTCTCTTATGAGAGCAAAAGTTTCTTTGCAAGAATTTGAGCAAAGTTTTGTCAAAGATTCTTTTGATACCTGTGACAATGCAGATTTTGAAGTACAGCCTTCAAATGCCATTAAGGCAAAGTTCTTTCTGCCATTGTCTGGTTCTCCCCAGTTGATGTCAAACACTTTGTTGTCTGCATCAGGATTGCACTCTGTGGTGTCAAAAGGGAGACTGCTCCAGTCAACATACCCTGAGGTAAAGAGACTTTGTTGAGAGGGTTGTTGAGGCTGTGGAGGAAGTTGAGCAGCTGGAAAGGGAGGGATTGATTGTTGGCTCTGCATCTGTTGAGCAGGCACTTGAACATATTGTACCTATGGCATATATTGCTGTTGAGGAGCTTGTGCCTGTACAAAATGAGCACTCCCTTGAGTTCCATTATTCCTATTATAATTGGGGTTATAGTTATTTCCAGATTGTGATTGGTTAAAGCTAGAGCTTCTACACTCTCTAGCAAAGTGTCCCAACTTCTGACACTTGTGACATCTCAGTTTAGATTTGTCAAAACCAATTTTTGTATTACTGGTCAATCCTGGAAATTTCCTTCCTGACCTTTTATAAAACTTGTTAGTTTTAATGCTTAGCATGGCCAGTTGGTGTAATATGTCCATTTCTTCTAAGTCATCACTGCTAAAGTTTTTCAAATCATCCATGATAAAACATAGATTATCAGCAGTTTGACTTTGGTCATTATTGTCATAACCTGGGAAAGATCTTTCTGATGAGATCCCAGTGGTTATGTCAATATTGTCATAAGATCCATAGGAACAAGTTGGTGAATCTTGTCCCAAAAGTGTTGTACTACCTGGTAGGTAGTCATCAGCAGTTTTACCAGATGATTGTAATTTCTTCTTTTGATCAATTTCTCTCTCAAAAGTAAGTAATCTCCCATGGAGTTTTGTAAGAGTGAGGGAGCTAAAATCTGGTGAGGATCTTAAAACAATGGAGTATGTTTCCCATTTGTCAGGTAAAGACCTTAAAAATCTATGTAGCATAGACACTGTTGTATAGGTCTGACCATTTAACTTTAGCTCAGATATTAATGAGGAGAATCTTTCAAATTGTTGAGTCAAAGTTTCCCCATTAATATAAGCAAATGTTTCATATTGTTGAGCTAAAATCTCTCTGGTGTTGGCAATCACCTCTTCAGTTCCTCCAAACTGTTCTTTAAGACAGTCCCAAAGTTCTTTGGCACTTTCACAATGTAAAAGGCCAGAGTATATCTCATTTGGGAGAGCCATTGCCAACATAGAGAATGCTTTTGCATCTAGCTCAAGTTTTAGGAAATCATCATCTGTATATTCTTTAGGGTCCTTAGGGACCTTAACATTAGTTTCAAGATTAACATTTACTGGTTTGTGAGGACCATATATCACAGATCTCCAACAACCTGTGTTGGTTTGTGACAAGGTATGTGCCATTCTCTTTTGCCATATGTTGTACTCATTTCTCACAAGCATGGCAGGTTTAGTGGCAGAACCAGTATTATGTGGATCCATTTTAAAGAGTATAGATTTGTCAGATGACTCTTTTAAGTGATGGATATTGATAAAAAGTGAACTTTTGATCTTTTTATTGAATATCAATAAGAGCTTTGTGTCTGATTCTCAATTTGTTAGATTGATATGTGATCAGATAAACCAATGCTCTGATACCAATTGTTGGATCAGTTTGCTCTTTTTGCTAAGTAAGAACTTGCTATCTTGACACTTAAGTGTTTAGCAAGTCCTTGTAAATCAGATTATAAGCACAGCGGAATGTATAAGTGAAAGCAACACTTTTTACACTAAGGAAGAGTTATTACTCCCCCTTGATGTTTGAAACTAATAAATGACAAGTATTTATTATGAATCTAAGCAGTAAATGAGAATTAGATACTTAGACAGATTCACAATAAATACAGAAATAGAATAGAACAATGATAGTGTTTGAAGGATTTTTCTATTAAAATCAATGTCTAAAATAGAAGGTTGAAGCCTCCTATTTATAGACGTTTACATGCATGTATCTTGCCCAAAAAGCAAGTACAGAAACAACAGAAACAAGTTGCACAAGTTGCAACATTGAAACTAACAAATACAGCTAAAAGTAATAATAAACAATAAACTACTGATGCAAAAGGCGGTGGGAAATATCTGATGCTAAGTGCTGATGAAGGACAAACTACTAATGAGTAGTTTTGTCTTCAGTACTTCTGAAGTGAACTTGTCTGGTTTGGACTTCAGAACTTCTGATGAAGTTTCTTCTTCAGCACTTCTCATATCTTCTTTTCAGCAGTTTCTTGTCTTCTCTTCAGTACTTCTATACTTAGCCAAAATGACAGAAGTGAATTAGACTAAGGTTTACAAAAGTGGTTTCACCAATCCTCTTTGTCCTAACAAGTTCCGATTATATAGTATTCGCATAGAAATTTTTTGGTATATACAGTTTCGGCCCTCCGAAATTGGTTTTCGACCCTCGAAACTAGTTATTTCCGACCCCCGGTGACTTCCAACCCCTGAAGTTTTGGGTCAAGCTTCGTTACTGGATCACTTGATTGTTTTATTTGAACGGATATTAATTGGTATATCACCCTTTTGCGGTCATGGACTCATGGAGTGATGGTTACCTCAAAAATCTTGATTTAGCTCTCAGGTTTACAGAAAGTAGTCATTTTATACGTGTTCTAAAATGGACTGAATATATGAAAGTTAAATTAAAGTAAATCCAAGAAAAATAAAATGCCCCAATTAAAAATATAAATAAATGTGTTACTTTTTTTTTTATAATCATAAATTCATAATAACGGTCTTGGTTATGTACTTATGTAACACATTCTTCTTTTAGTTTGTTTTATTTATTATGTTTTTTTGGTTGTTTGCATTGACGAGCAGGTTGCTGTCCTGGCTCCAAACATCCCGGCAATGTACGAGCTCCATTTCGCTGTTCCGATGGCCGGAGCTGTTCTTTGCACCCTCAACATCCGTCATGATTCAAAAATGGTCTCAACTTTGCTTAAACATTCAAATGCCAAACTCATATTCGTCGATCACCAGTTTATAGATGTTGTAAAAGGCGCAATCGAAATCATGTCGAAATCGTCAGCTAGGGTGCCTCAAATTGTCTTGATTTTGGATTCCGGTGAACTTCCGGCGCCGAACAAGTTGGAAGTTGTTGAATATGAAGCTCTTTTGGCAATGGGAAGTCTTGATTTTGAGATTAGGAGACCGATCGACGAGTGTGATCCGATCGCGCTTAATTATACGTCAGGTACGACTTCGAGTCCGAAAGGGGTGGTGTATAGTCACCGGGGCGCGTATTTGAACTCGTTAGCTGCGGTTTTACTTAATGAAATGCGGTCGATGCCAGTATACTTATGGACGGTTCCGATGTTTCATTGCAACGGTTGGTGTTTGACGTGGGCCGTGGCGGCGCAGGGCGGCACCAATGTGTGTCTACGAGCGGTGACCGCGAAGGGGATCTTCGGATCTATATCTCGACACGGGGTTACACACATGGGTGGCGCCCCCACGGTTTTGAACATGATAATTAACGCGCCAGAAACTGAGCGGGTCTCACTTCCTGGGAAGGTGACAGTGATGACGGGTGGAGCGCCTCCGCCTTCGCAGGTGGTGTTCGGTATGGAGCAGCTTGGGTTCGATGTGTGTCACGCGTATGGTCTCACGGAGACGTACGGTCCAGGAACCGTGTGTGCCCCAAAACCTGAGTGGAACACGCTACCATTGGAAAATCAAGCAAAACTTAAGTCGCGACAAGGTGTTAATCATTTAGGGTTAGAAGAAGTCGACGTTAAAGACCCTGCGACGATGAAAAGTGTTGCGTGGGACGCAAAAACAATGGGCGAGGTCATGTTCCGAGGAAACACGGTGATGAACGGGTACTTAAACGATATTAACGCGACACAAGAAGCTTTCAAAGACGGGTGGTTTCGGAGCGGGGATTTAGGCGTTCGACATTCGGATGGTTACATCGAACTCAAAGATCGGTCAAAAGATATTATAATATCCGGAGGCGAGAATATTAGTACAATCGAGGTGGAATCCGTGCTTTTTCGGCATCCATCGGTTCTCGAAGCTGCAGTCGTGGGCCGACCCGACGAGCATTGGGGAGAGACACCGTGTGCTTTTGTAGAGCTAAAACAAGGATACAAGTTGAAAGAAGATGAGCTGATAGCCTACTGCCGGAATAACTTGCCGCGATATATGGCACCGCGAACGGTGGTGTTTCGGGAGTTGCCGAAGACGTCTACGGGGAAGACGCAGAAGTTTGTGCTCCGGGAATGGGCCAAGGCTATGGGGAGTTTGTCATCAAGGGGAAAGAGCAAACTATAAGGCTTATGGTGTTAGATTTGTTTGGAGGTTTTTGGTTGCGTTGGAAGGTTGGAAGGTTGTAACATTGTATGCATTGTCTTTTGTGATATAGAAACAAATGACATTTGGTTATGGATAGAGTGGCAAGTATTTCCACCCACTGTCTTTAGAAATTTAGCTAAAAAGGAACTATCTCATGTTAAACAAGATACATAGTTACAATAATAGTTATAACTTACAACAGATGTTTTGAAACCGGACTAGTTACAAGAATACATATTATCCTATATATTATTATATATAACAATTCTTGAAGTACTTGTCTACAGTGTGTTTTTTTGTCTTTTAGTGTATGTTTATATTTTATAGATTATTTTGCAAGTGTAAATTTTTGAAACCTTTCTTGGTGGAATGGTTTGATAAGTTGTTAATTTACAAGAAGGTTATGGGTTCGACACCTTCATCTTCCTTTTAAAACAGGATTTTTTTTTTGTCTTTTTATATGAAATATAGTTTTTTTCTTGACAGTTTTGTTATTCTGTCTAAAAATGCAAAGGCTATCAATGATGTTTATGTTTTGTTTTTCACATATAAAGTTTCATATGTTGAGGTTTTCACGTTTATTTTTTCATGGTTTTGCGTTATATTATTTGGTTGCTCTAACGACACAGAACGAAACCATAACCAATCAAAGTCTCGCTACAACGCTCGTGGTTGACGCTCATATCTAAATGCATCATTGCAATGTGCTTTTATATATATATATATATTTTTTTTTGTAATACGCGACTAACGTGCTTATCTTTACATAAGTGACTTTCGATTATAGCATAGAGACATGGTTTTTTATCGCCACAAACAATGTCCCGTCGATATTCTCTAATTTTTATGTACGTTTCGAACCCGCGGCGAAGCGCGGGTGGTAACTTACTAGTTTATCCTATATATTAAAAATCAAACTTCGATGAATAGTGACTTAGTGTTGATGCAGTTTCGAAAGCAATCAAATGACTTAAAAACAAATGGTTAATCAAAACACAATAAAACCCTAAACCCTAATTTATAACTAAGGATCAAAATAGAATTAGGAAACTAAATAAAAATAAATAGGAAATTCAAAATTTAAATAGAAAAGATAATATGGATGCCCCTGCATCATACTCCTTGTTTTCGAAAAAAAACTCGTCCTCGAGTTTTGCCATCGGACCAAAGCCACCTGGATCAAAAGGAACGTCAACCCAGCTTTGAATTAGGGCTGAGCAAACTTCTGAGACCGGACCGAACCGGCTGTTACCCGACCCGACCGGAGACCGGAATACCACTAAAAACCATGACCGAGGATCGGACCTACACATTAAGTTCGGGTATCGGTTTTGTCGGGTTCGGGAACGTCGGTTTTGAGTAAAAGACCGAGACCAAGAACACAATCAGCCTACCTATTCTTCGATATGCACAAAGGAAGCAACATATTTACTATCATCTCTTAATCGATACTCCAGTCAACAGCCGTCTAAATCTTGACTTGAGTTAACAATATTGATTGATGTTGTTCGCTTGTCTCAAGTGCCTTCATTTTAAGAAAGAGACAAATTGTTGTGATGGGATTTTACTCCGGTCACTAGTGGTAACAAGAAGAGTTATTGATTTGATGAAGAAATAAGGTGAGAGAGGGAGAGGTAGAAATTAGAATGATGAAGAAATCTGAGAAAGTAGTTTTTTAAATTAATAAATGTCAAAAAGTACTTTTATCAATAAATATTCAATATGTGTTCACGATTATCTATGATTATCTATATATGTATTTACGATTTTTATATTTCATGGCTATCAAACTTAAATGTTAATACAACTTTCTCCAACTAAAAATAATATGGTCATATGTCCATATGTGATTTAAATTTTATACAAAAATTTCGATTCACAACAAAATATTAAAAGGACATAAGTGTGTCAAAGAACAAAGATGTATAAATAAAAGTTGAATTTGCCTAAAAGAAAGTTAACACTTAACAATATGAAACTGTCCAAATACTTGTAGCTCAGTTGTTGGTTGGCCTAAGTTTCTTTTGGAAGATTTAGGTTCAATCCCCATTAGCTATATTTGGAGGACATAATGAGAAATGAGGGATGACTCCTGGCCTATGGTTAGGAATTCGAGTCCTGATCTCGCCCGGGTTTTACCGGTTCTCCACAACGGGTCTTCGGACGAGTGGGGGATCGGGTTTTCCCCGGTTCAAGAACCACTATCGGGCGGGGCTCCCAGCAAGGGAAATCAATTTGCCTGAGCCCCTTTTAGGAGTCTCGCGGTTATTGTATTGGCTGTTTAAAAAAAAAAAAAAAAACTTAACAATATGAAACTGCGAAGATAAAGGGTTTATGTATTCAAATAAACGTTTTAGGTGTTTGCTTTTTTCAAGATAGTGTTTATCTTTCCAAAGTTATGTCAGTCTTTTTGTGGTACTAATATATCATCCCAACCATCAATTATCTAACCCAAATTAAATTTCCTTTTCCAACCGTTGGATTTCTCCCAGTTTAATATTTCAATCAAAAGAGATTTTCCTTTTCATATGTCCTTTTATCACGTCTTCACCAAACTCCAAAGTTAAGAAAAGAAGCAAGATGATGAAACTAGAGGACGAATTCACCATCTAATGATGATGCCGCTCAACACCAGGTTCGATCAATCTCATGGTTTCAACAACGAACTTCTGGGAATCTTCTGGAGAATTGTTTTTTGTTTGAAATATTCGGTCCAGTTTGTTTAAGTTCGGTTAACCTCGGTGCAAAACCGAGGACCGACCCGAACCCGAAATAACTGCAAAATAAGAACCGTAGAACAACCGAATTATGTGATATCGGTTCGGTTTTACGTAAATTCGGTTTTGGTTTTCGGGTCAACCCGATTTATGCTCACCCCTACTTTGAATTATTATTACCATGACCCTCTTCAAAATTCCAACTTCATGGATCATCTCTCTCGAGTAGAAACTTGTACCACCCAGGTCGAAGGGAGCTTTTGACCATCTCATGTTCACTTGTGTCGTTGATCTGTAACAAACAACTGGTTCGTAATAATTTACTCGGGCGGACCTGAACCTAGTTTGGGCACCCACATTGACAACCTTCGAAGCTTTCACACCATTATCCACATCAATATTTGTTATGTTAATTAGGCATCTTAAACGTTTGTTATTCTTCAGTCTAGTAACATTAAACATTTTAATTTGTGGCCCACCACACTTAGTAGCTCCCATTGTTGAAGTTGGCAAATGAACAATCCCATCAATCCTATCTTGTAGCGTCATGTTCATATATTAATATGGATATTAGAGCATTCACAATAAACACTTCATCTCCATCTCTATAATTACACTAAATATCACTATATTTCTCTCTCATTTTCTATTTAATAATACTTATTCTATACTTTTATCATTACCTTTTCTCCCTCCTCTACTCACAACCACTTTTAAAAATATTAAAAAATTATGAAGGGTGAACAGTGTCTCCTCCAAATTTACTGATAAACAGTGCCTCCTCTATATTTTTTCTCTCTCCTCTACCCACAACCACTTATACACTCTATATAATATAGAGACCCCCCTCACATTATTATGAAGCATCTACTGTGAATGCTCTTATTGTTTGACTTTAATAGTTTGCTAGTAACCGTTGCATGCCATCCCACATAGTCTAACCCACCGTGTTTATGTAGTATTTCAATTTATCTTTAGACTAAACGGAGTGGGCGGGGGGGGGGGGGGGGTCTTGAAAAGAGGTGGAGGGTTTTGATTGGTCAGATTTTTTAACTTTAACACAATATAATATTATTTCCTTCCCCCCCCCCCCCATTTCCACTCCTCACAATTTTCACCATTCACACACGGGTCTCACAAGTTTCACATAGCACGCCCCTCCCCCCCCCCCCCCCCCCCCCCTCCCCTCCCCTCCGGGTAAACGAGAGAAAAGAGAGGGAGTAGAAAAGAAATATTTAATTAACTAGCATGTTTCCGAGTTGGAAGAAAAGGAAAAGAAAAGTGAGGGTTTTATGTTTAAAAAAGGATTTCCTTTCAAATCTCTACAATTTGGAAGGATGAGATATGAAAGAAATTAACCAAAATTTTCCTTCCACTTCCTTTCCCTTCTCTCCTTAAAAAAACTGTGGAACACGATGTTTTCTTGACATCCTTCCAAATCCCTTCTTTTCTTTTGTTAAATGAAACTCGGGAACACCGTGTTAGAGTCCACCTGTAGAATGCTTGGGATGTATACAACGCCTAAGAAAAATAGGACTCACCTTATCTTGAGTAACCACAATATTGTTCTTTTCTTGAATATCGCTTACATTCACAACATCTTCATTATTATTTTTTTTATAAATAGTCAAAACTAGCCGTTAGCCAACGGTCGAATTCTCTTCGCTAGCACACGCGAGTATGCTAGCGTCTACTCGCTCGCGCCAGCATTCACTTATGGGTGTTGTGGTTCAATCAATCCACGTGGATTGGTTTGTGGCTCACGGCTCCTCGCTCGCGGACCAAAACACATAGTATAATTGATAATATTGATTGCAACTTACAACTAATTTAACTGAAACGCCTCGTGTAACTTAAATTACATGGTGATGATAAAAGTAAATTAGATCAATCCAACAAGCAATAATAACTATAAACTAACAAGCTCATACACTAAGCAGCTATAGGCAAGTAATCCGCATGCTATTGACATCTCAAATTCAGTCAATGTATTCAGACACTCTCAATGTAACAGTGCACATAATCATGTTTTTCTAATGAATCAATAACTTGTCCAGCTAGCAAACCAAGCCATGATCTTCGATTTTAGAACAAAACATGGTCAGCAAGCCGGTTTCCATGAAGAAATTGCATATAGAACACGCCCTTTCCATCCCTGCAACATCCAATAACCATCTTCATCGATGAGAAAATCTTTATGGTAATCAGAAGTCCCTCTATCTCTAGCCTTCTTCACGATTTCTTTATCAAACGCCACCTGGCGAAACCCTGCCCGTTGAGTCCTAACCTGCCATTGTTTATAAGTCTCGGGTCGTTCAATCCTCTCACCATCTTCACACGCTATAACATTCATCCCCTCGCGTCCCCACATTGTTTTCTCAATCAGCATTCTTCCTTCTGTCAAACGGTCAACGGTCGCATCAAGCATATCAAACAAAGACGAAAAGAAAAACAAAGCCTCCCTAAACCTTGTCAGAAAGAAAGGGACACCGTATGACCCGTTAACGATCCCATGTATAAAGATTTCTGGATTCATTTTCCTAATAAGATGCAACACTCTTTTCCTTGGACTATCCACCATAACTGTTTCATCAAGCAAGTTTCTAAACCTATAACCACAATTTACAACAAGTGTTTCATCCTTATCAAGCTCAAGATCCTCGATTTCGATTGTTTCCCATTTTTGGGCAATGGATTTGAACTTAAACCGAACACCAAACGTTTCAGCATAGTTTGCTAAGCGTTGCCCTGTCTCTTCAACCCGTTGGGTGGGTCGGAAGCCAGGACATGGGAAGTCGATCCCAGTGATTCGAAGCTCGGGTGGCCCACCGGGCCTAGTTGAAAGTTGTTGTATAAGGCAGGGCCATTGGAACCCATGAAGAATTCCAAAATCTATAATGTGCAATTTTGTTTTGTTTTTGGCTATAGACATAATAGTCTTGTTTGAAACAAAATGGGAAATTTTGGTAAAAGGGAAGCACCCTAGGAATAAATGGTATGCTTTCAACACATCAACAGCTGATGTGGGTATAGAAAGAAGGTCTTTGTAGATTCGGGTTCCAAACCCGGCCATACGGGCTTCAAGCCCGGCAGAAAAGTAATGGGCCAACCTTTGCATTCCGTCACCTGTGGGTGACGCATGCTCTCTTATCCGTTTCAGTAGATCCGTTGCACCCCTTTGGTCATTGATGGAAACCGATTGTGCACATAAGCTCAAAAGCGTCCGTAAATCCACCGTTTCATTTTGTTTCTTCGCACGGGCTTTAACCCCATTAGGTTGGCCTTTAATCGCGTACTTTTTGCAAACGAAATCACATTGAAAAGGATGAGTTTTGGGTCCACCACATAGCAACACATCATCAAACATCTTAGAACTCACAGGTGGCTCAGTATAAACTGCAGATTGCTTGAAACTCCTTCCATCCTCAACAAGATCCTCGTAAAAAAGGTTTCTTTTTCCTCTTGACACATCCCGGATGAAGCTAACTTCATTTTGCTTCTCCTTTGTTTGATCCAAGACACCTGAGCCTTTAAAATCTATGATCCTATCATTCGGACTAAACCTACTAACTTCATCGATACCATTTTGCAATTGCCTATCCGGAGAAGTTAAAATACTCACAGGCGAATAGAGGAATCCATCAAAGATATTTCTAGTACTGTTAAACAAGCCGTAAGATGGATGAAATCCAGACCGCGAATCAAAGCTGATCGATGTATTTGGTAAAAGAGAAGATTTACTAATATCACTAGACCTGCTGATGTCAAAAGAAGCTAGGAATTCTTCAGCAAGATCTTGATATTGACTATGTTTTTGAAGTTGACCATGATTTTGAGCTACAATAACATTATGTAACGATTCCACTGCAGCAGTATCTTGATCTTGATCTTGATCATTATCTTGAAGTTGACCTTGATCTTGAACATCTTGCCCTTGATCTTGAGCTACAACATGATATAATGATTCCTCCGTAGCCGTATCTTGATCTGGACCATGATTTTGAAGTTGACCATGATCTTGATCATTGACCAGAAGAAGATTATAAAAAGACATTTCAGCAGCATGAAGAGCAGAAGACTGTTGAAACGTAGTACAGTTTTTGTCTTCGATATCTTCTTCCATAAGCATCTGGTTAATATAGTTAAGAACCAAATCACTAAACTCAGAATCCTCGTTAACATCTCCTTGAGTATCAGACAACCTCGTAGTTTGTTGTTGTTGTTGTTGTACAAGATTCCAATCTGTAAACAAGTCGTCTAAACTCACTGCCTCTACAACATTTTGATCCGACAGATTGGATAATCCACTATCCATGGCTGACTATTTCCAGAAAACAACTTTTATTATTAACCAAGTGTCAAGAACATGATATCAAAACATAAAACTTCCATTTATTCACCAAATCAAATAAAATACAAGGAAATACCCTATCAACCTAAACCAACAGACACTACACTCAAACGATTACAAAACCAGACCTCACACGCACAAAAACCAACACTTATCTGTTTATACTCAACCCTAGACAAGATCTGTAATCAAGAGGGTCTGAAAGATTGATTAGATAACAAGAACAATAATAGTCTTCCCTGGATCAATATATGAAATGATGAAACCCTGATCGCCTGGAACTAAACGAAAGAAAAACAAGAGATAAGGGATATAGAGGGTTGATTTGATAACAAGAATAAAATCTCTACACCGAAATAATATCTCCTGCAATGAGGCTGTTTTATAATCGGTTGACTCAATAATAGAGAGAGAAAGGAGTTTTGTGAGGAATAATAATCTCCTCAGTCATCCGAAGACTCTAGAAACTTGATATGTTTTTTTTTTTTTGACCGGCCAAACTCCCACATCAATTCCCCGTGAATAAACATCTCAGCCAGAAATCGATCTTGCGACCTAGCTGCCCCAGGGTAGGAAACGGGCAAAGCCTTAAAACCCCCCACCTCAACCACTCCGCTGTGGCTTCATTGGCGAAACTTGATATGTTTTGTTTATATCATCTTCACCAACTAAAGCCTTTGGGCCTTGGGTGAACAACTGAACCCATAGCTGAGCCCATATATCCAACCTCCTGATGCAATAAGCCCATCTCCAGCTAATCCATCTACTGAGCCCAAATCAATCCTTATTCTCCAAGCATGCTGAGCCCAAACTCTACTCAAAACAGCATCATGAGTCCAGAGTCCATTCAGTTGCAATAGTCTAGTAAGCTTGTCCAGTCAGCTACAATCAGGCATCCACGCCGTGTCAACGAGTCCACATCCTGCACAATACTTATGCAAGATGATAAAATACGAGTCCACATCCTGCACAATACTTATGCAAGATGATAAAATACATTGTATATTATAACTAGTAATAAAATTGGAATTAGAGACCTATTATTTTCAACAAAGAATCATGTACAACAAATAAAACTTTATCTCAATATATCTAACTTATTCTGAAACCTTAAGTCAATCGAATATCCAATAAGGTAACTGTTGATGAATACGCCGCCGGAGGAGGATGGATTGTAAGATTCGGTGACTGGCTATTGGGAGGTTGTACTCTACAAAGCATTTAAGAATACTATAATACTTTGAGTTAGAGATGGACAAACCGGTTTAAGAACCGAACCGGTTCTTGGTGATGGAAATGAAATCATTTTTTTTTTCAAAAACCGGTCCAGTTTAAGAACCGGCTTCCAGTACAAAAAAACCTGTACGTCAAAACGGTTGGAACCGGTTTCAAAACCGGTTGTTTTTTTCTCAAACAGGGTGTCAAGGACCCAAATACCCATGAAATTACAGTTTTTTTACCTCAAACCATTTTTTTTCCCAAACCGGTTCTTCTCCCAAACCGGTTTTCAACCCACACCAACCATCAAAACATCAAACCGCTCCTAGGACCGACTTTCGAACCGGTTCAGACCGGTTTCAGTAAAAACCGGTTTCTTCCAAACCGGTTTACCAGTTTTTTTTTCGAATCGGGTTCAAAAACCGGTTTTTTTGTACATGTCTACTTTGAGTCCAACATTTTGATTTTTAATATAAGTTTTAGGTTTGCAACTCTTTAAGTCATGTTTTGTGATTCCGTCAATAAATTCTGTTAGCTTTTTTGTGAAAAGGCAAAATACCCTTGTAATTTATAAAACAAAATAATAATAATAATAATAATAATAATACCCCCACTATCTCTCCCTACTCAAACATCTCTTTCTTCATCCCCTTATTTTCTCTTCTTTACAGACAACAACCACTACCATCGCCTGACCAAACCAACACCACCACCGGACCAGATCATCATAACTACCACCATCGTCTCCCAACCAAAACACAACAACCGCCAGAACATAACACAACCACCCCAGATCAAACCACCCAACAGTCGGACCAGACCACAACCACCACCAGACCAAAGCACCAAAACTACCAAACAAGACCACCGTCACCGCCATTACTACTAGGGCTTCAAACAGGGAAGATGATGATGTGGCCTAAGGTTCAGGTCAGATTTGAAATCTATTTAAGGATTAGGGTTTTGATTGAGGTGGAGCAATGTGGTGGGAGGTGGGTGGCTGTCCCGGTGAAGCAAGTAGTGGTGAAAGTGGTGGTTTTATGGTGCAGTGATCGTAGGGTGAAGGAGAAATTGTGTGTGCAGGTAGTGGTGGTGAGGTGAGGTGAGGGTGGCTTGGAGGTGGGGTGGAGGTGTCATGGGGGTGGATGGTGGTGGTGAGCCAGTGGTGGAGGTGCAGTGGGGGTTGTTAGTTGAGGAAGAGAAAGAGTGTGCAGGCGTGTGAGAGAGAGAGAGAGGGAGTGAGCTTTGTGTGTGTGTTTATGTACTAAAACCTTTATGCATTAAAGATTTGTTCCTTATACCATGTGCATTAGAGAGTTGTACCTAGGTGCAAAATGACTGAAATACCCTTATATTTAACTGACTTGATTAACGACGTTACAAAATTGGACTCAGACTGTTACAGAATTAAAACATAGGTATGCTAAATGTTAAAACTGAAAACTTTGAACTCAAATAGTTAAAACCGCCATAACACAGTGACTCAAAAAGAAATTTAATCTATAATAAATAATGAAGCAAGTAATAATAAATAAATAATTCTTGCAAGTTGCAACTAGATAAATAAAAAAGAGGGAGTAAATTGTCATTTTATTACTTGTGATTCGGGTAGATTTACCACTTCAATACAAGTAGTTTTTTCTTCGTATATTTGTTAATGACGTTTCCAAATTTTTATCATTTTCATCCCATACACTAACTCAATCCAAAATATTACGTTACGTTAGGCATATTCTGGTCGGTTTATATATTTGTTTTTTAATTTCAAATTACAATTTTTTTTACTCTTTTTAATCTTAATAAAAACAATAAAAAAAATATAAAACCCAATCACCTACCCCTCATATACGCATGCGCGCGCACACACACACACACTCTCTCTCTCTCACACACACACACAAGATCAACTTCCCTCGACCCTCTCTTTGCTCAAGAATAGAATCCTTCTTTGTTACACACGTAAATTTATATATTTAGTAATATATAGAGAGAAAGAGAGAGTTAAACGAATGAAGGACTCATAGGGAGAGAGAAGTAGAGATTCCGACCTGCAGATGATGGTTTTTAGGCCGATGGTGGTCTCGGGTTTAAGACGAACTAGTAATGGGCTAGGGTTTTGGAGAACCCTTATCATCTGCTTATTCCATAAACTCTTATATCACCCACCAACATGTTCAGATCCATCTGTTTCACGAGATTCTTACAAGACTGGTGGTGATCTGGGTTTTTGGTGACCACCCAACAGTGGCGATAGCCGCTAGCATGGGTTGATTCGTTTCAAATCCATCTATTTCATCACCTATATCTCTCTAAACCGCCAGTTAGATGAATTCATAACTCGAAAAAGGGTGTTGATAGTGAATACATGTGGACGATAGTGAGGAAGAGTGAATGTTAAATGTTATGGTGGACTAGTGGTTCTTTGACGGGGTAATTGTGGTGTGTGGCGGAGGAAGGTGAGCGGTTGGTGTGTTGGAGTTAGTGGGAAGTGGCAGTTGAGAGATAAACTAGAGAGCATGAGAAAGGAGTAGAGAGGGATTAGAAAGAGAGATCGTAGTGTGGGGATTAGCTGGATTTTATATAATATAAAACAAAACAAATAAGTAAAATGACCAAAATGCCCATGACTTAATGTCAGTTAGTGGATATGATGAAAATGGCAAAAAATAACAAACGCCAGGGACACAAATAAGAAAAAAAAAGCTATTTGGACTAAGGTGGCAAATTTGTCCAAACCACATGGACTAAAATGGTAATTTCCTCTAAGAAAGTTTGGACCTAAAAATTTGGTTTATCCGTGTCTAGTAAATAATAAGTAAATAAATATTTATACTTATCGGTGTCATAAGTGAATTTTCAGGTCTACTTGATAGTTTTACATAGATTTAGCTGAAAATCGGGGACTTGATTGCAAATTTGAAGAAATGTAGACACAAGAATACCACTATAGGGATTTTCCAAGTATTCTATAGGGCAACCATTCATATTCTCAATTTCCTGATTTATTATTTGTAAAGCATATTGGTTCAAGCCATATTAACTGTATAACATCTAATGAACGTGTTGAGTTATGAGTTTCATTTGAATTATGTAACTTCTATAAAGCATAAGAGTGCGATAAAGGGAAAATATGTATCTTAAACTAACAATCATTGCATATGTAGTCAAGTCATAACCATCATATATACAACCTTAGTTGATTTGTCGAGTCATGTATCATAGGTTCTTAATATAAATATGACACAACTTAAGTTTACTACGTTGTCTTTCATTTAATTGTTAATTTTTAGAATTAACTTAGCTTCCGCCAAGAACCAATTACAAAATAACAAGTTAACCCGGTTCAAAATTGAACCGCTAGATTTTAAATGGTTCGGTGCCGAGTCTTATATTTTGAATTTAACGGTTCGTATTTGGTTCAGTCCGATTTTTCAACCATTGCACACCCCTATTATTAATTTAGGGTTTTAGTGTTCATGTGTATGTTGACATAAACGTATCAGTTATACATTTGTGCGTGTGAAACGTATGTAACATATACGTTTGTGAAAGACAAATGTATGTGTTGGTCTATATAAAGCAGACTCATACGCATGGATAGTTTACTAAACATTTGAATCAGGGCCCTCACTTTTGGATACACATGAATAGTTTACTAGCCACGATCCTCCTAGTCCAATCACCGAGGTAACTAATTCTCAATTTGATGAGGAAACTCAATTTACTGTTGAAACACATGAATATATTCAACATAATGAATCCCATACTAACACCTATGACAATCATGAATGTCCTATAAAACCAACTGTGTAGGAAGAACCAATACAGGAAGAGACAAGCAACATGTATGAACTTCCACCTAGAACCAACAGAGGAATTCCTCCGAAACGATATTCTCTAGGGAAGGAAACAAGGTCCTCTAGATATCCCATGGCAAATATTGCCAATGGAAACTTATATAGAGAAGCCAACGCCTTCACTTCCGTCCTGTACAGTGAGGAACTTCCAAACTCTGTAGAATAACCCTTAAAATAAAAAATAAAAAAAACTGGATGGATGCAATGGAGACAGAATGGAAGCCCTTGTAATGTACCCCTTCCTCCATGGAAGAATCCAGTTGGTTGCCATTGGGTTTTTACAATCAATCACAAACTAGGTGGCATCTATAAATGATATAAAGCATGGTTGCTTGCAAACTGATACACCCAAACATACGGCATAGGCTATTCAGAGACGTTCTTCTCGGTAGCTAAAATTGGCACTATACGTGTCATTTTTTTGTTGCAGCTAATGAAGAATGGCCTCTTCACCAACTCAATGTAAAGAATGCATTCCACCATGGAGAATTAAAAGAAGAGGTTTACATGGATGTCCCTCCAAGATTTACAAGAGACTTCAAAAGCCAGGAAGTCTGTCGGTTGAAGAAAACCCTCTATGGGCTTAAACAATCTCCTTGTGCATGTTCGGCAGATTTATCTTAGCCATAAAAAGATATGGCTATCATCAAAGCAACTCCGATCACACACTGTGTAACAGTACTGATTTCTGGGAGATTAACATGGACCTTTGTAAGACACCCTAGGCAAATCCCACATCGGCCGTGGCCAGGAGAGATCCTTGGTTCATAAGTAATCCAAAGCCTCTTAAATCACCAACGCGTTTTGGGCTTAATGCTAGTGGATGAGAGGAGAACTCCACAGTTAAGCGTGCTCAGGTGGGAGTAGTATCAGGATGGGTCACCTCCTGGGAAGTCTCCACCGGGGCGACCAAAAACAAATCCGTGAGCTCTGGATGGGCAACCTATCGGGACAAAGCGGACAATATTGGTGGTGAGAGGGGCCGGATGTTACACACTGTTTCTCAAAAGACGAGGTAAACTTCTAACCTACTTAATTATATATGTTAATAACATGATCATTTCAGGAATTGACGAGGAAGAAATAAAACAGTTGAAGACAAATTTGTTTAAAGAATTCGAAATGAAAGACCTAGCAAGACTTAAGTAATTTTTAGAATCGAGGTTCTAAGATTAAAGTAAGGGATCTTTATTTGTCAAAAGAAATATATCCTTGATCTCTTAACTGAAGTAAGAATAGCCGATTGCAAGGCCGTTGATACTCCGATGATTCCTAACCAAAACCTTTGCTTAGAATAAGAAGCAAAGCTAATAGATAAAAAAAGATATCAATGGTTGGTGGGTAAACTGATGTACCTCTCACATTCCCGCCCATACATTGCTTATGCAATCGGGGTAGCCAACTAATTTATGCATCAACCCTAAGTTGCTCATAAGGACATAGTATGGATGATTATGATGTATCTCAAAGGGATTGCAGGAGATGGGGTTCTCTACCAATCCAACAAACACCTAAAGATCCAAGCATACACTGATGTAGACTAGGCTTGAGATAAAAGGGATTGAAGGTCCACCTTAGGGTACTTTACCTTGGTAGGAGGAAATATAGTTACATGGAGGAGCAAAAAACAAAAGGTTGTTGCCCTATCTAGCGTAGAAGCAAACTCCTGAATGAAATCGGATTCCCTCAAACTGAAGCCATTATGATCACGTGTAACAAAGCTGCAATACAGATCCCAAAAAATCATGTCCAACATGATCGTACATGTAACACCCCAACTGGTGGTGGAATCATGAACTTGCCAGACCTATCGCGTAAGTTACCTTTACTTTATCTTGACTCATTAATTGCTATATAAACCTTTATTTATCATTTTTTTTTTTTGCAAAACCTATGTATTCAAACCTTAGTTGACCCCCCCTCCAATATTCAAACGTTTCAAACTCATCTGAAATATTTCTAGGTCCTCCAAAGAAAACGCATGATCACCCTTAGCCACCTCACAACCGCCAGCAACCACCAGTCCACTTCTGACAATCGACTTTTTACCTATCGAAATTAAGTAATTTCCGGTTATCACCTGTAGCCCAAAAATACCATTCCTCGTCTCCGTATTCATCAAACACTGGAGGAGAATCATAAATATTGTCGCTATTGGTAGGATACTCCTCATCCCCAGTGAACTCGTCCCCGACGGGTTCTTCCGGTTCCGTTTCCTTCCAAGTCAACGCTACCCCAAGATCTTGGACTTGTTTATGAAGTCTCTTGATCTCAAGATCCCGGCGGTCGGGATAGAAACCATTGCTGCCTCGGTTGGCGACTCTGCAGATAGAAAATCTATCTTTTCCACCAATACGTGAACCACTGATGTTGTTGTCGATGCCTCGGGCGGCGAAACTTCGAACAACAAAACACTCGCCTTCACGTAGAGCCATTTGAAAACCAAAGCTCTGATACCAACTGATGCAGTTTCGCATGCAATCAAATGGCTCAAGAACAATTAAGTAATCAAAGACATAAAGTGAACCAAAGGTTCCAAGAACAATGTTCTTATTAATCAAAACTCAATAAAAAACTAACTAAAGACATAAACCCTAGGCCCCCTTTTATAGGTGGAGAATCAAAGTTCAAATAGGAAACTAAATAAAAAATAAAGAAATAAAAATAGTCTTCAATTTGAACTAGGAAATAATCTTGCATCATAGGGTATCACCTGAAACCATACCTGTAAAATAAGTTTTTTCCAATCTCAAACCCGTCCCATACTCGTCAGGTATCGAGTATACACGTCCCAAATACTTTGTATTTTCGGGTATACTCGTCGAGCTTGGGTTTTTTTACCATCCCTATAGACCCTCTTCAGATCCATGTTGAGCACGAACAAGTGACATGCATTTACTTTTGTATATATAGCAAGCAATATCGTACACAAAATATTAGCTAAACACAACCTTCATTTATTATACAACACACACATAGTAGCTTAATATTACAAATCTCACATGCTTATTTTAGGGAAAACACAATATCTGGAAGTAACTTAATAAACCAAAACCACAACAAGTTGGTACGTTTTCTGTGAGATTTTTAACCACCTGATGCAATCAGGCACATACAACTTTCACATTGTTCGATTCATCTACGACACAGATGCAACCTTCACCGCACTCAAAGTATTTCGTTCCAGCATCGGGGCCCTCAGTTTTGGATACAACACAAGACCAACCTTCACCACATTCACAGAATGCTTTGGCTGCAGCTGAGATCTCCAATGGCTGCTGCACCACAGCTGTCTCACTGCAAAAGTACCATATATAGTGAGTTTCTTACTTAGATTTATAAACCATGTGTAGTGTAGGTATTATAAGAGAACATACGTAACACATGTGCAACCGCCGCCGCCACATTTTGCGAATGGTTTGCCAGTTAGGGATGGCTCGGTTTTGGTGACGGTGCATGTCCATCCTTCTGAACACTTGCAGTTTGGCTTGTTATCAATGCTGCACAAGGTACTCTGGTTAGTATGGAATTATGGATCATATTGGAATTAGTTATTAGACGTTTACAACTATTGTGAAAAGCTTAAATGAGCAAGGAAAGGAATACTAACCTGGCAGACTCCATATTATTAATGAAGTTGCTTTGTTGTGTCTTGTGGTATTTATCATCACTAAGAATTTGTCGTTTACAACTTTTTTAAAGTAAATTGAGTAGTTTATTTATCTTTATGGAATGAAAGCCAGGCTTATTTTATGTCTGAAACGTCACTAAGTGCGTCATGTTTTGATATAATATACTATTTCTTTCTAGTCACCTTTGTCCTCATGTTTCTATCTATGTGCGCTGTTAATTATCAATCATGCAAAGCAAGAGTAGCTTGGGAATAGGTTATACTTTATAGGACTCGTTAGTGATTACTATGGACTTGTGTATGGGCCTTGACAGTAAATCCGATGGTCAAGCGCAACAATAATCGGATCGGCCGAATTTCTTGTAGTGCGCGGGTTTGGATGTACACAAAATTTGCTTTGTATTTTGTAAATATTAATTACGTGATATATATTATATAGTTTTAAAACCTTAAATAAATATAAAAGCATTAAACATTACTTTAAATAATTGCTTTTTATTTTTAAAATTGTAGGAATTACAAAGACAAATGAATTGCAAATACTTTACAAAACATATGAAGTTAGATATACGAATTTTATTTTTTAATGTTAAATTGTTGTTTTTGTTCTTGCTTGGTTAATCGTCCCCTGCGGTATTGTTTCACGTTTACTAGTCACGTAGTTCTTCAGTGTAGGAGAGTTCTTTATTTCTTGATAGGATCGAAATCCTTCCGCTACCTCGTCCTCATGTATACCGGTTCTACGTTAATTTCGCCTATAAGTGAAGAAACATCGTGTATCCACGAGGGTTCGCCAAAGTTAGTAGATAACCAGCCAAAGATGGTGGAATCAGAGATTTCTTTCGTTTGAATGACAAAGTTTGTAATTAAAGAAGGTTTGCCATTCAACCCATTCGACATCCCACATTTGACAAACATGATTCAAGGTACGCTCCAACCAAGTTATCGTTACGCAAGTCATCATATCACCCTCAGACGTGATTGTTTAGATATATAGAATAAACCAAAGATGAATTTGTTAATAATCTTATTTCATAATAAAAAAAATTACAGCAGGATGACAGGCAAATAGGCAACAAGCTATGATGCATGCCCCTTTTGAATAGCAAACTCTATCCTACTGAAAACAAAATCTTGATTCCTAGTGGTCGAGAAATTGCTGTGCACGACTGTCTACACTTTATCTAGCACCCAATAGCTTTGGGAGCCAAACATATCGAAGGTAAAAAGGACAAAAGCTTGTTGATTATCAGCACAATTTTTATCATGCTTCTCAACTTTCTTCGATTACGCCTTTAGCACCGTTGTCCCGCCACGAACTCGCTTACCTTGAGGCCAACAAGGGGGGATACTCATGTGAGGTCCACGCATGCGTGTTTCCCACCCACCCAGTCGAATAAACGAATATCTGCTCCAGGCAGAGTTGACCTCCCTTCTAGAGGGTCTGTTAGAAAGTCCACGGGGCCCTCCCTTTTGCAAATATCCCCTCCCACTTGAGAACATTCCATAAGAAATTAAGGACCAAGTCACGACGGTACTTGAAACCTGCCAACTCCTTGCAATGAACCGCATGATCTCCAAACTTATCTAAGCAAGCCTTACAACTGACTAGGCAATGCTCATCGACATCGAACAAGGGAACCGTTAAGGAGTATCTAAAAACATCCCTATATTCAACCTCAAAAATATGTTGCCCGAGCCAGTCAATAAGGACAACATATATGAAGTCTTCGCCATGAGGCCTTCGTAAACATTTAACACCGCTTTTTTCCGTGGGGATAAATCAAGCTATTCTCCCAAACTCTTGACAATTCTACTATAAAGAACACTTGGCAAAGCTTTTTTTTTTGGCTTTGGGTAGACGACGTCCTTATTAGTGAAACAACCAAGATCAAAGTCAGTGAAGGAATTGCGTAGGCTTCCAAACGCCTGTTCGTTATCTGATTCCAGCCCAACAACCCGACAGTCCTACAGGATGTGGTCCTGTAACTTACATATCTTGCCCTTGAAGCCACAAAACCATATACTGAAACAATCTAGCGGAAAAGAGACTAGTGGCGGAAGTTATGGGAACCTTAAAACGGTGGAGGCCGAGTCAAAACGTATAAAATTTTCAGATGAAAACGCATAAATTTACACTATGAAGGAAAAAACGGCAGGGGCCATGGCAACCCCCAGCCTCAACTATCCTTCACCCATGATAGAGACCAAAACCCCAAGACGGATCGTTAGGGCCGCAAACCTCCATTGAAAATCTCCGAAAAGTAGGCCCCATGCACCACAATATCTTCAATTGCACTCCAACGACCTTCATGGAACAGGGACACGGCCTCCTCAACGAAAGAAGTCTTGCAGGTCTAGTATCAAGCAATACAAACAATATCATAAACAAGCATAGACTTAAATTTACATCAGTCTTCTCACTTCTTCTTTAGATTATAGTCTCTTGTTTTTTATTTTATTTTCATTTATACATATGTGTATATTTCAGTTATATATAAGTGTATATTACATTATACATATGTGTATATTGCAATTATACACATGTGTAGATTGAAAAAAAAAACTATTCATGTAACAAAAGCAGCGATTAAAGCAATTTTTTTTACCTTAGATAAATTTGTGATCCAGAATGATTCTTTCATTTCTCAATTTGACCAAATGTTCTCATTTGAATAATTCCTATGAATATATATCAAAAGTATACAAGGATAAAGATAAAAGTGTATTATTATTTAGTTTATAAAACAAAACTGTGAGGTAAGGGAGGTAAGGGAGCGGATACATGAAACTAAGAAAAAGAAAAAAATATTTGTATTAAAATGTACTGCGCCACGCGCTAGCCCTCCTTATATGCTAGGTCCGCTCCTGACTGAGTTTGAATCACACATGTAGCAAGAATAATGAATGAACTTCTTGGGACGGCGGGGTTCGATCCACAGTCTCTTTGCCCTTTTAGAGAGGAGGCTGAGATTATTTGGAATAATGGAACGCCTAACCAACTCCTACTCGGAAACGCCTTGGTGTAGGAGAGTCGTACTGAACCCAGGTCTTGTGAGTTCTCAAGTATACGCATTGCCACTTGATATAGCCATTAAAAAATAAAAATAAAACTTAAATTATATCCCAAATATATAAAGATTACATAAACCCAGCTTCTATTATTGATGGCAATTATCACGGTTCAATATAATTAAATCCAATGAAATCAAATCTTAGTTTATCAAATGGAAGAAAAACTAATTACAAATAATCCTATAAAAGGGCATTTAGAGGACATATCTAATATTGCAATTACCATCTGTTATAGAGCTATTCCATAGCATATTAATCTGCCATTTAAGCTATGGATGTTGAAATCATATCCAAAGAAAGCTAATCCATCATCCCCAACACCAAACCACTTGGAATCGTCAATCTTTCTATCCTAGATCAGCTTACTATTACTCCTTACGTTCCTAATAGGTCAGTGGTTTTAAAGAAATCATTATCTGAAACCTTGACTCAGTTTTATCCACTTGCCGGAACCATAAGCAGCAATCTTTCAATCGATTGTAACGATGTTGGTGCTAACTATGTCTTAGCTTTGGTTCATGGTCGTCTTGATGGCTTTTTGCATGATCCTAACCAGTGACGGAACCAGACATTTATAATTGGAGGGTCGTAATGTAACTTTCACATATGTAAACGTATATTAATTAATTTTTTTTTTGTGCTCAATGTACTACGACCCCTATAACGATTTTAACTTGCTAACATTAAGTTAGATACTTTCACCGATAAATATTTATTATGAATTTTTTTAAGTTTATTAGAAAAAGTACTTAAAAAACAAAAAAAAATACCATTTATTTAAACAAAATACATCTTTACATCACTAAATTCGGGGTTAAATAGAAACGTTAATTAAATAATTAGATAACAAAAATAATTAAAAAACAAAATCCTAGTTGCGGTGGTAATAGAAAAATAGCTATGTATTAGGTTATTATTAAATTATTAAATTATTAAATAATTAATGAATTTTCATTTTTCAAGTAGTCTTGGACAAAGCCCAAACAACATTTCCGTAGTAACATTTTTATTTTGTTTCAAGTGGGCCGTTAAACTAAATATTAAATAGCCCATTAATTAAAAGAAATTAGGGCATTTATCTTTATAGTTGTTTCATGTTCATTATCCAAGCCAGCACCCACTGACCTCTGTAACTCCATTCACGCCGGAGAAATGGTTTATGGTGGTTTTACTTTTGGCTTCAATTTTTCTGTCAACTAGGAAGATTATTGAAGGGTCAAAATATTAAGAACAGTCATTTTTAAGTTTTGGTTTAGTCTGAAACTTGATCGGTCGGAGGGTCGCCGGAGGGTCAACGGACCCTCCTGACCCCCCTGTGGTTCCGCCGATGATCCTAACCATGGACTGATCAACAAGTTCTTGCCATTTGAACCTAGTTTTGATGAATCTAGTGCGGCTGCTCGTGTAACAAATGTTCAAGTGAACATTTTCAAATGTGGTGGAATCGCGGTCGGGTTGTGTGTTTCACACAAGATCCTTGATGGGGCTGCTCTCCACACTTTTCTAAAAGGATGGGCTAACATGGCTTGTGGAGTTAAAGAAGTCACATATCCAAACTTAACTGCTCCATCAATTTTTCCTGCCACAAGCTTGTGGCTTAAAGACATATTGATGGTTCTTTCTCAAGCCGTGTTGAAGATTCATGTTTGGTTCAAATGCCATTGCCACTTTAAAAACCAAGGCAAGTGGAAAATGGGTGCAATAACCAACGCGAGTTGAAGTGGTGTCTGCATTAATATGAAAGTGTGCAACCATGGCATCTAAAGAAGCATATGGTGTCGTGAAAACTTCGCAGTTAACCCACTTTGTTAATCCTCGGAGAAAACTTGGACCAAAGATGTCAAATTAAAGACTCCATTTGTAACCTGATTTGGATCTCAAATGCAGTGTGCAAAGATAGCGACGAGACAACGTTACATGGTTTGGTGAATAAGGTGCACGAAAGCATTGCGAAAATCAACAATGACTTTGTTAACAAAGCACTGTTGGTTAAGGCCCCTAATATCAAGCACACAACTCACTGCACAAGTTTACTTTTTAAACCTTCTTTATTGAAATTGATAAGGAGTACAAAATTAGAACCTATCTACTGCCATATTTATAGACTAAACAAACAAATAAACCACATATATAATGAGTCACGTCTCCTATTTTCCAACAACAAACTTCCAACAAATCTTCTCTTTACCATTCACCTCCAGCAGACTTGTTCGTCTCCAACTGACCTAGTCTTCAATCACCAACTATCTCTCAAACCCATTTGACCCATTATATTCGATCCAATTCTAGTCTGACCCGTGAACCTGTGACCCGATCAAGATTATTTCCAACAAGCACAAGGTGATGAACGGCATGTTGCATTACAAAAGTCACTTCAACAAATGGGAGAAACTGGTTAAATTGGGCCAATAGATAACTATAACTTTACAAGTTGGTGTAACATGAGCTTCTATGATATTGATTTTGGTTGGGGAAAGCCCAGTTGGGTGTCTGGTTTTGTAGGTGATGGGGTTAGTGTTTATGAATGTTGTGACTCTAATGGATACAAAAGGTGGTGATGGTATTGAAGCATGGGTGAACTTGGAAGAAGAAGAAATGAAGATTCTAGAGTGCAACCCTGAGCTGTTAGCATATGCTTCACTGGATCCAAGTCCACTATCAAGTGATTGTTGAAGTTGCTACACTATATGTGTAATAACTGGGAGTTTAAACTTATGTGAATGTCGAATGAGGCATAAGGCTAAAATCATTTATGGGTTATCAATGGTTGTAACCTGCTTTGAATTGAAATGAACCCTTTTTTCTTCAATCATCATGGTGGCTGTCGTTGGACTAAACCATTTTGCTAAAAATACTAGCACGGAACCCATGCGTTGTGGCGGAGTCAACAATACAAGGCGGAAACGTAATTCAAATCTTAAAACGATTAAAAGAATTAATATGTAAGGTGCATGTTTGTGTGTGTAAGCACATGTGCTTCGTAGTGGGGTAATTTTTTAATGGCTACAAGGAGACATGATAGTATGCTACGCTCTATATACCATATGCAATTTGACTCGCATGTCGATAAAAAAAATTTGAAGTAGCGGTATGACTCATTAGCAACTATTATTATATTAATAGTCCTACTCAATATGTTGAAAGTGCCAAATCTCGATAGATTGCCGAGAAGAAAAAATCATAAGGATCTTTATAAGATCCACATTAAGAGGGAGGAGGTTGGAATGGTTCATATTGTTGGAGATGTTGCCTTCAGCCCACCTATAGGCCCAGTCGTTTTGAAGCCAGTATGATTAACTTGTTGAGCAAGATTAACATAGGGTTTAACCCTAATTTGTGCCTATAAATAATCTCTTGTACTTGTAATCTTTGTATCACTCAATAAAAGAATACCCCAGTTGCCCTCGTGGACGTAGGTCAGTTTAGACCGAACCACGTAAATACTTGTATTCGTGTGCGTGTGTGTTCTACGATCCTAACAACTGGTATCAGAGCTTAGGCTCTAGATCTAAAAGAATACATACCAGACAACTTTCACCCGCCACCCACCAACCACCTCAGCCGCCGCCACCCTAGACCACCGTCTAGGGTTCCGCAGCCGCAGCACCCTCTCCAATCGATCCCGCCTTCTGCTCTTCTGTCATCGGCCGCCAACCCAGATCTAGGGTTCCGCCTCACCTGTCCTTCTCCTAGTTGCAACCTCTTCCGGTTGATACTCTACTCCAGACGGTACCCACCCTACACCACCACTCCTATCAACCGATTTAGGTTTTGCTAAACCTTACTCGGCTGCCGCTACTGACCATAGACCCGACTAGGGTTTCGTTTAACCCATCAGCTGCCATCATCAACTCAGAAATTTTTGTTTTGGTGTTTGTCTGGTTGGTCTAAGAAAGTCACATATTTGAAGCAGGTCTAGTGAAAGTGTCTTTTACTTGGCTCTTTTGTTGGTGGTCATAAATTAGGTTTGATAAAAAAGAAAGAAAGTCATTCTTTACGGTTTTTTTTATCAAAGGAGTTTGTTTTTTTGTGGGATTATTAAGAAAACAAAAAGCAAAGGAAGTGGTATTTTATTTGGCTAGTTTCCTAGATATTTAGACAAGAGATCATGTCTGAAGAAGGAAAAGTCAAGGTTGAAAAGTTTGATGGGAAGAATTTTGGATGGTGGAAGATGCAAATCAAGAATTTGCTTATACAGAAGGAGTTAGATGTTGCACTAGACCCTCCCCCTGCGACCATAACAAAAGAATGGATGAATCTTGACAAGAAAGCACAATCAACGATTAGGCTTGCTCTCTCCATGAATCTAGCTTACAACATTCTGGAACAAACCACAGCGCGTGGGATTATGGAAGCTTTGTCCGACATGTACGAGAAGCCGTCTCCTGCGAACAAAGTGTTTCTGATTCGGGAGTTAGTCAATATTCGTATGAAAGAGGGAAGTTCTGTTACTAAGCATATTAATTTATTTAAATTACATTTGACATGTTTGTCTTCTATGAACTTTAAGATAGATGATGAATTGCAGGCTTGTCTATTGTTATCCTCATTACCTGACAGCTGATCAGGCACAATCACAGCAGTCACAGGGTCAGTTGAGAGTCTCAGTTTTAGAAGAGTTCGTGATTTGTTATTGAATGAGGATTCCAGAAGAAGGAACAATGGAGAATCAAGCTCGTTGCTCAGTACTGAAGGAAGAGGGAGAAGTAATAACATAGGAGGAAATAAGGGTAGGTCAAATTCAAAACGCAGGAGTAAATCAAGACCTGGAAAGCCAAGGAAAGACATACAGTGTTGGAATTGTAAGGAGTTTGGGCATTTCAGAAGTCAGTGTTCTGAACCTGCGAGAGAGAAAAGGGAGGTGAATGCTACTACATCCTCAGATTCAGAGGATGCTCTTATTTGCTGTATCGAGAGTTCTGTTGAAGACTGGATTATGGATTCAGGAGCATCTTTCCATGCTACTTTTAGCACGAAGAAGATGAAGAATCTGCGAAAATGTAACTTTGGTAAAGTTCGTTTGGCTAATAATTAGAGTCTTGACATTACAGGAATTGGAGACATAGACCTTAAAACTCTATTGGAACCATTTGGACCTCGAAGAATGTTCGGGTCATTCCTGGTTTGAAGAGGATGCTTATATCCATTGGTCAGCTTGATGATTAGGGATATGATGTTCACTTTGGTAGTGGACAATGGAGAGTTGTTAAGGGCAGTATGGTAGTTTCTAGAGGCAAGACGAGAGGTAGTTTGTACATGGTTGAAGCATTAGCTGATGTAGTGAACGCAATATCGAGTGACCAGAGTCAGACAAAGTTATGGCATCAAAGACTCAGGCACATGAGTGAAAAGGGGATGAAGATGCTTGTTGCCAGGGGAAAACTTCCAAAGTTGAAGAAGGCCGAGTCAGAATTTTGTGAACCGTGCATCCTAGGCAAGAAAAAGAAGGTGACTTTTGTGAAGACTGGGAGAGCACCGAAAGCTCAGAAATTGGAGCTTATTCACTCAGATGTATATGGACTGACATCAGTACCTTCACTTGGAGGATCTCGCTACTTTGTGACCTTCATAGATGATTCAACACGCAAGGTATCGGTTTACTTTCTTAAACATAAATCTGAAGTTTTCGATACTTTTAAGTAATGGAAATCTGCTGTTGAACTTGAAACTGATTTGAAGGTGAAATGCTTGAAGTCGGATAACGGTGGTGAATATATCAGCAAGGAGATTACAGATTATTGTGCTGATAGAGGGATCAAGATGGTAAATACAGTTCCAGGAACTCCGCAGCAGAATGGAGTTGCAGAGAGGATAAATAGAACATTATGTGAAAGGGCCAGGAGCATGAGATTGAATGCAGGGCTCCCAAAGATGTTCTGGGCTGATGATTTAACACAGCAACGCATCTTATCAACCGTGGACCCTCAGTACCGTTAGGATTCAAGCTTCCTCAAAAAGAATGGAAGGGTAAAGTAGTTGAGTATGATCACCTGAGAATCTTCGGGTGTAGTGCTTATGATATCAACCCAGAAGGTGACAAGTTGGATGCAAAAGCAAAGAAGTATATCTTCATTGGATATAGGGGTGATCAAATGGGCTACAGGCTTTGGGATTCTGAAAGCAGAAAGGTAGTCAGAAGCAAGCATGCTAAGTTCAATGAAGAAGAATTGTACAAGGATAGAAACTTGGATAAGTCAAAGGTTCAGAAAGAAACAGTCGAGTTTAGTGTTAAGATTCAGAAGAAAGAATCTGTCACAGGGCCCGTAACAGAATCTGAAGATGACACAGAACCTGAGACTGAAGATGGTGAGAATGAAGAGTCAGTGGGAGTTTCTGACAGTGGGAGTTCAGAGTCTGAAGACGAACAGTCTCCACAGCAGCCTGACCAGTCTGATACTTCGGTCAGGATATCCACCAGAGTTTCTAAAGCGTCGGACAGATACAGTCCCAGTCGCACCGGCCCCTCAGTTAATTGTATTCTCTTGATAGAAAATGGTGAACCAGAGAGCTACTCTGAAGCAGTCAAGATGAAGGACTCGTTCCAGTGGGAGCGAGCAATGAAAGAAGAAATGAGTTCACTAGACAAGAACAAGACTTGGGTTCTTGTAAAGCTTCCGCGAGACAAGAAAGCTCTTCAGAATAAATGGGTCTTCAGGGTCAAAGATGAGAATGATGGTTCTAAACGGTATAAAGCCCGTTTTGTAGTCAAGGGATTTCAGCAGAAGAAGGGAGTTGATTATGATGAGATCTTCTCTCCAGTGGTGAAGATGACCACCATCATGTTAGTTCTGAGTATTGTAACAACAGAGAATTTGCATCTAGAGCAGCTAGATGTGAAAACAACATTTCTACATGGTGACCTTGATGAAGATATTTACATGGCACAGCCCGAGGGATTCCAGGTTATTGGAAAGGAAAATTGGGTGTGCAAGTTGAAGAAGAGTCTGTATGGTCTGAAACAAGCGCCAAGGCAGTGGTACTTGAAGTTTGATAATTTCATGGTGAAGACCGGTTACAAGAGATGTGAAGCCGATCACTGTTGTTATCTGAAGAAGTTCAAGAGTTTGTATATCATTCTACTTCTGTATGTAGATGATATGTTGATTGCAGGATTGGATATGAATGAGATCAGCAAGTTGAAGAAGCAAATGTCTAAAGAATTCGAGATGAAGGATTTGGGTGCAGCCAAACAGATACTTGGGATGAGTATCACCAGGAACAAGAAAGATGGTTCTCTGACACTGTCCCAGGAAAAGTACATCGGGAAAGTGTTAGAGAAATTCGGTATTAACAGTGAGAAGACCAAGCCTAGAAACACGCCCTTGGGGAGTCACCTCAAGCTTACCAAATATCAGTGTCCCAGAACTGAAGAAGAAAAAACTGATATGGCTAGAGTTTCGTATGCATCTCCAGTAGGTAGTTTAATGTACGCTATGGTGTGTACAAGACCTGACATAGCACACGCAGTCGGAGTTGTCAGTCGGTTTATGTCAAATCTGGGAAGAGAACAGTGGGAAGCAATTAAATGGGTGCTTTGTTATTTGAAAGGAACGTCAAAGATGGGGTTATGTTTCAAAGGGAAGGATTCAGTTCTCAGAGGTTATACTGATGCTGACCTGGGTGGCTGCAGAGAGACATTTAAAAGCACCACAAGTTTCGTGTTCACAGTAGGAAGAACTGCAGTCAGTTGGATGTCCAGACTTTAGAAAAGCGTGGCTTTGTCCACAACAGAGGCAGAATATGTAACGTTACGCATTAATACTTGTACGTTACTATCATTTTGAATAAAAACGTCAAGTTTCATTATTATTATTCGCTTTTAATTATTATTGAGACGCATTTGGAACCCTAATACTATATTATTTATATATAATATACATATATATATATAATAAAATTGTCAAAAAATTTAGTGCTTGGGCCGGGAATCGAACCCGCGCCCAAGCCGGGTCACAAACACAAACAACATCACCATCTGGTCTACACACATCTTGTTTTAATTCCAGCATACAATTATTATATCACGAGTATGGTTCTTCACAGTTGACTAGGAAAGTCAACTGTGACACCAATCTACCTTAATTACCCAAATCAAACGCGTTTATATCCAAATTAGGAATGATTGGTGACTGATTTGTTGATTGCGCGTCCCTTACACGCTAGCTTGATGGCCAAATCATGCCAATTATACCCAATTACGCGTCATCACATTCAGTACAAGGTCAAACTTACCAATTCCATCAACCCAACCCTCTCCCTATAAATTGGACCTCCCAATCCCTTCTACACTCGCCGAAATATCCCTCTCAACCTCTAATTTCTGTTATTAAATCATCATTCGAAGCAATCGAGTTTGAGTTGACTTTTTCTGTTGACCGAGCAATTCACACGATTCGTTTCTGTAAGTATATCTTTTTTTTATGGGTTTTATTCTTCGGCCTATACACAACAATAATCCTAAGTTCGATTGGGTTATTGTTGTGTAATTTGTATAATTGATAAACTAGGGCTCGACAACTTGGATTGGGGATAATCACGTCTGTAGAACTGTGTATTTGTTTAAAACATAACATAAACTAACACCAACTGATCAGTCGATCAGTTGGTTGGCTCCTTATTCGTAAAACACGAACCGGCCGGGTGGCCAGGGTTCGATTCTTGCAACACGCGTTTAATTCTTTTCGTTTTATTAGGATTATAAATCATTTCTCAAGTCATAATATATATATATATATATATATATATATATATATATTAAGCCAAGATTAAACGTTCTCAGGGCCCAGACCAGTTGGTCTGGGCTTGTGATTTAAAACCAACGAATCGGCCAAGGCCCCGGGTTCGATCCATGGCATCAACAAAACATTTCTTTTTATTTAAACTTATATATATATATATATATATATATATATATATTCCCTTGTATTTTTAAAATTCATTTTAAAATACAAAAACTATTTTATAAATTCTACAAAAATTATTTTATGTTATTCTAGTGGAAAAGTTTAACATACAATTTTTAGTTTTTAAAAATTTATTTATTTACTATATATAATAAATAATTCAAGTTTATTCTATTTTATTTATAAAATTCTATAAAAATATCAAAACAATTATATAAATTTCCACAAAAAATATTCTGAGTTTATATAACAATAAACCTTTCTGAAATGATTTTTATTTTTGAAAAATCATTTATTTAATATTTTTAATCAATTTTTGTTAGTTTTAATCATAAATAAATCATAATAAATTCATTTTTCAATATTTTTGCACCAAAATTTTATATAAATTATTTCTATTTATTTGGAACAGAAATACAATTTTTAATTTAATAATTCTTTAACTTTTGTATTTTTAAATATTAAAGTTATATTTTAACAATTTAAAATAAATAGATTTAATATTCTATTTTTAAGGAAATAATTTTATAAAAATTATTTTCATACTTAAAACTTATTATTGTGACCATCTTTAATTTAAAAATTTACAAAAAGAATTTTGTTTATTTATTTATCAAATTTCTCTTATTTATTTAAACATTTTATTTATTAATCAAACGAGCACTTATCCCCAATTCGAAACCCTAGAATATATTTGTAGAATAGAAAGACTTAGACATATTTATTACCTTAATTATAGGGTAATACTTGGCATTGTTGGGCAACACATATTCTATTTTCACGAGACATAACATTTTGCTAAGGTGAGTTTTACATAGCCCCTTTTCTATTTTTCATTATTTTTGGGGTGAAACATGTTACAACATTCTATATGCAATTCAATCATAAAGTGTCTATGTGTTTTTCTATATTGCATTATGTCTTAAACATGACTAGGGTAAGCACAATATTCTAGCATAATCATTAACATTGATCAGCCGACGGTATACAATGATAGATCTATTGGACTGACAATCCCACTCGGATACGTGCCTCCTACATAGGTAGCGTGGGTGATTGTTATCGCATAACATAATCGAGTGAACCATGAGCGTATGGGATGGACCACAATATAACAGTCACAAGGGTTGATTATGCACTCGATTTACTTCTAGTATGTTTTCACATATGGACTAGACTTGCCATGACACTTGAATTGTACAAGGTTTATTCGATTATCAAAACCTATGTAATTCTCACCAACTTTTGTTGACCCAAAAATAATTTCAAAATTAACATGTTTCAGGTAACAATGAAGCTGAGGCTTAGAGTATGCATGAGGAATATTTTGAAGTTTATTTTGAAGTTATTTGAAGTTATTGCTTTATTTGATATCATGTATTTAGGATTTCTAGACATCATTTCAATTTGAATATTTATGTTATGAATAAATTATTTAAAATTCAATTTATACCATGTGCTACTGAAACAATCATCAATACGTGACATCCCGATGTTTCCGCCATCGGTTGGGGTGTTACAGAATACATGGTTATAGCTGAAGCCAGTAAGGAGCTAGTATGGTTGATATCTTTTCTGGAAGAGTTAGGGAAGAAGCAGACTGAGTATTTGCTACACTGTGACAATGAAAGTGCAGTGAAACTTGCTAAGAATCCTATATATCACAAGAAGACGAAGCACATCGGGACAAGGTATCACTTCGTGAGAGGATTGGTTGCTGATGGCACAATCAACTTGAAGAATATCTCAGGTGCTAAGAATCCAGCAGACATGTTTACTAAATGTGTGACGTTGGATAAGCTGAAGCTGTGTGGAGCTTCAGCTGGTCTCCAGGAATAGTGTTGAGGAGATCGGGGTAACTGGAGGTGCATTGAAGATCTAGGGGAGATCTTATTTACAGAAGTACAGAAGAGATGGTGCAGTTTGTGGTCCAAAGACACCAAGTGGGAGATTGTTGGAGATGTTGCCTTCAGCCCACCTATAGGCCCAGTCGTTTTGAAGCCCAGTATGATTAACTTGTTGAGCAAGTTTAACATAGGGTTTAACCCTAATTTGTGTCTATAAATAATCTCTTGTACTTGTAATCTTTGTTTCACTCAATAAAAGAATACCCTAGTTGCCCCCGTGGACGTAGGTCAGATTAGACCGAACCATGTAAATACTTGTGTTCGTGTGCGTGTGTGTTCTACGATCCTAAAACATATGTAATCAACTTGCAAAGAAGCATACCCATAACTTTTTCTACATGACAAAAGCAATGCAATACAACTGCTAATCAAGTGCACCATAAATTTCTATCAATGGCATCGAAAAGTGAAATTAGAAGTTAAGTTAGTTAAAAATATTCCACATAAGGCATCTCAACCTTAGAACTTTATAGACGTGCACATATCGGTTTTTTTCTAGGAACCGAACTGGTTCCAAACCGGTTTGTGTTTGGTGCTGGTTCGTGTCCAAACCGGTTTCGGTTCGGTTTGACCTGTTTTGCTGGTTTGAAACACCAGTTTCCATTTGGTTCGGTTTGGGTTCATGAACCAATTCATGCGCACACATTTTTTTTAAAGAAAAGGCATCACAAAATTATTATTTATACTTAAAGTTCAACTTTTATTGATTCTTAAAATCTTTTTAAGGTGTATAGGTATATATTTGTATGTGTAGAAACATTTTTGTATAGTTTTCTTATATATAAATTTTTTATATAAAATTGCAATTTTTTTTAATAAAATGTAGTAATTACTTATTTTTGTTTGATACCTTTCTCAAATGCTTTATAATATAATATAGATTATAGATATAGATTAATGGTAATGGTAATTGGAGGTTATGATAAAAGAATGTGTACAATTAGGTTTTGCATGAAGGGTAGAAAGTAAAAAAATTACGTGACATTTGGTGATGGTGAAAACATGTGGACGACAGTGAGCAAGAGTGAAGATTGAAGGTTATCGTGGTTTGGTGGTTCTTTGACGGGGTGGTTGTGGTGGGTGGTGGAGGTAGGTGAGCGGTTGATGGGGTGGAGGTCGGTGGGAAGTGGTAGTTGAGAGATCAACCAGAGAGCAAGAGAAGAGAGCATAGAAAGATTAGAAAGAGTGAGTGATGTAGGGGTTATGTCACACCCCGATTTTCCACATTGGTTGTGAACATTTGGTACATTTGCTATGCAGAGGAATGATACATCTAAGACCTTATTAATTCTGAACATTTGGTACATTTGCTACGCCTTTACGTAAAGTATGGGTTTACTTTCTTAAACATAAGTCTGATGTTTTCGATACTTTTAAGAAATGGAAATCTGTTGTTGAACTTGAAACTGATTTGAAGGTGAAAGACTTGAATTTGGATAACGGTGGCGAATACAACAGCAAGGAGTTTACAGATTATTGTGTTGATAGAGGGATCAAGATGATAAATAAAGTTCCAGGAACTCCGTAACAGAATGGAGTTGCATAGAGGATGAACAGAACATCATGTGAAAGAGCCAAGAGTATGAGATTGAATGCAGGACTTGCAAAGATGTTTTGGGATGCAGTTAACACAACAGCCTATCTTATCAACCGTGGAGCCTCAGTACCGTTGGGATTCAAGTTTCCTTAAGAAGAATGAAAGGGTAATGCAGTTATGATCACCTGAGAATCTTCGGGTGTAGTACTTATGATATCAACCCTGAAGGTGACAAGTTGGATGCTAAAGCATATAAATATATCTTCATTTGATATGGGGGATGATAAAATGGGCTATAGGCTTTGGGATTTTGAAAGCAGAAAGGTAGTCAGAAGCAAGCATGCTAAGTTCAATGAAGAAGAATTGTACAAGGATAGAAACTTGGAAAAGTCAAAGGTTCAGAAAGAAACATTTGAGTTTAGTGTTGAGAATTAGAGTAAGAAGTCTGCTGCAGATCTAGTAACAGAATCTGGAGATGACACAGAACCAGAGACTGAAGATGGTGATAATGAAGAGACAGTGGGATTTTCTAACAGTGGGAGTTCAGAGTCTGAAGACCAACAGTCTCCATAACAGCCTGGCCAGTCTGATACTTCGGTTAGGAGATCCACCAGAGTTTCTAGAGCACCGAAAAGGTACAGTCCCTGTCATACCGGCCCTCAGCTAATTATATTCTTTTGATAGAAAATGGTGAACTAGAGAGATACTCTGAAGCAGTCAAGATGAAGGACTCATTCCAATGGGAGCAAGCAATGAAAAAAGAAATGAGTTCGTTAGACAAGAACAAGACTTGGGTTTTTGTAAAGCTTCCTCTAGATATGAAAACTCTTTAGAATAAATGGGTCTTCAGGGTCAAAGATGAGCCTGATTGTTCTAAACAGTAAAAAGACCATTTAGTGGTTAAGGGATTTCAGCAGAAGAATGGAGTTGATTATGATGAGATCTTCTCTCCAGTGGTTGAGATGACCACCATCAGGTTCATTATAAGTATTGTAGTAGCAGAGAATTTTCATACAGAGTATCTAGATGTGAAAATAACATTTCTACATGGTAACCTTGATGAAAAAATTTACACGACACAACTTGAGGGATTTCAGGTTATTGGAAAAGAAAATTGGGTGTGTGGTGAGAACAGGTTACAAGAGATGTGAAGCTGATAATTGCTATTATCTGAAGAAGTTCAAGGGTTCGTATATCATTATACTTTTGTATGTAGATGATATGTTGATTGCAGGATCAAACATGAATGAGATCAGCAAGTTGAAAAGGCAAATGTCCAAAGAATTCGAGAAGAAAGATTCGGGTGCAACTAGGTAGATACTCGGGATGAGTATCACCAGGAGCAAGAAAGATGGATCTTTTACACTATCCCAGGAGAAGTATATCAGGAAAGTGTTAGAGAAATTCCTTATTAACAGTGAGAAGACCAAGCCGAGAAATGCACCCTTAGGGAGTCACCTTAAGCTCACCAAAGATCAATTTCCCAGAACAGAAGAAGAAAACGCCGATATGGCTCAAGTTCCATATGCATCTGCAGTATGTATTCTTATGTATGCTATTGTGTGCACAAGACCTGACATAGCACACACAATTAGAGTTGTCAGTCAGTTTATTTCAAATCCGGGAAGAGGACATTGGGAAGAAGTTAACCGGATGCTTTGCTATTTGAAGGGAACATAAAAAATGGGGTTATGTTTCAAAGGGAACGATTCAGTTCTCAGAGGTTATTCAGACACTGGCCTGGGTAGCTGCAAAGAGACATTTAAAAGCACCATAGGTTTTGTTTTTACAGTGGGAGGAACTGCAGTCTCAGTTGGATGTCCAGACTCCAGAAGAGTGTGGCTTTATCCACATCAGAGGCATGATACATGGCTATAGCTAAAGCCAGTAAGGAGCTAGCATGGTTGAAAGATTTTCTGAAAGAGTTAGGGAAGAAACAGACTGAGTACTTGTTGCACTGTGATAATGAAAGTGCAGAACTAGCAAAGAATCTTGTGTATCACAAGAAGACGAAGCACATAGCGATAAGGTATCACTTCGTGAGGTGATTGGTTGCTGATTACACAATTAACTTGAAGAATATCTCAGGTTCTAAGAATCAAGCAGACATGTTCACTAAATGTGTAAAGTTGGATAAGCTGAAGATGTGCGGAGCTTTAGCTGGTCTCTAGGAATAGTGTTGAGGAGATCGGGGTAACCAGAGGTGCATTGGAGATCAGATGGGAGATCTTATTTACCGAAGTATAGAAGAGATGGTGCAGTTTGTGGATCGAAGACACCAAGTGGATTCAACCCACATATAGGTCCGACCCAGTATGATTAACTTGGTGATTAAGGAGTTGTTTGGTTGATTAAGGTCTGAATCATTAAGAAGTCTGAATGGTTAAGAGGATCTGAATGGTTAAGTGCTGAATCATTAAGTGATGTTTTGTTAGACCTTTAAATGGTTAGTCTTCTTGTCCCACATTGGTAGGTGAAGTAAACATGGATTCATTCATTGCTTAATGGTTCAGCAATATCTCAAGTCTTAATGGTTCAGCCCTGACCATTCAATTCAGCTGCTGAAACAAACGCGCTGAATGAACTGAATGCTGAATCATTCAACGTTGAATGATTAAGTGGCTCATTAAGAGCCTTACCAAACAACCCCTAAGTTTAGTATAGGGCTTAACCTAATGAGTGCCTATAAATATATCTCTTGTACTTGTGATATTGTATCACTCAATAATAAGAAAACCCCAATTACCCATGTGGACGTATGTCAGCTTAGACCGAACCACGTAAATCTCGTGTTTGTGTGCGTGTGTGTTCTCAGATCCTAACATATAGTTGACATGTTATTTAGAATTGTGTCAGATGACCGGGGGAGGGGGGACACGCCATAGGCTTTACACAAAGCTTTTTTTTTTTTTTCAATGTGTGGTTGTCTCATTAGGTAGGGCATATGCCTTTTAGAAAGGAGTTCCTGTTGCCCAGGGATGGTTATCGATTAGAGGATAAATATTATGATGATGAACATGTTTGTTCGAGTATGCACAAACTGTTGTGCAGGGACTCGGTTAAAACAGAGGATGAGGAAGGAACAAATATACACACACACACTATATTATTATTCCCACATAATAAATCTGATACATAAGAGGGGTTAATATACCCATACAATATTGACGGTTATTTAACCGTTTTATAACTAATCGAAAAAACAAACGAACCAACAAAACTAACAAACCGACACAACGATTGATATTTGGTGCTTTTTCTGCACCTTTGACTTTTGGTTTGACTTTCTAAACTTCTTGATTATAACTTCTAACAATCACGCCCCTAATTAAGAAGTTTTTATTTTGGTTTACTCTGTTCATGTTTTTCTGTATTTATGCAGTCCCTTTTCTCCTTCTCCGGTTGATATCTAATTTTCAATTTTGACTTTGACTCTCCAGATACATTGATCAAGATTAAGCGGTGTTAACGCCATCTCTGTCGATTGAAACTGATATGTTCTTGCTGTGAAGGAATCATGCCTTGATAATTATCAACCGGTATCTGATTTGAACGTACGTTGGTTCAATCTTGTTCGGCCCTTTGATAAATAATCATCAATTCATCTTTCGTTTTCCTTATTGAATTCTGATCACCTTGCAAAACCTTCGTATCTTTCATGTTCAATTGCCCTTTAAACGTTCGGTGGATGATCCTCCTGATCATCGGACTTACTGCGTCTCTTTCTCGCCACTCTGCGTAAGACAATTCTGGAACGTACACTCTTGCAATAACATGATCTTCTTTCTGATTTGCTTTTAAACTTTCTGGTTTTCCATTCTTTTCGCTTCTGCCTGAAAACGGGATCATTCTTCTGTGATCCTGTCATGCTTTGTTTTTTTGGGTCTTCTTCTTCGAAGGCGATCAATTCTGGACTACTTCTGATTGATCCTTTCTGGCATGGCTCTAATACCACTGTTGCCCAGGGATGGTTGTCGATTAGAGGATCAATGTTATGATGATGAACATGTTTGTTCGAGTATGCACAAACTGTTGTGCAAGGACTCGGTTAAAACAGAGGATGGGGAAGGAACAAAGATACACACTATAATATTATTCCCACATAATAAATCTGATACATAAGAGGGGTTTATATACCCATACAATATTGACGGTTATTTAACCGTTTTATAACTAATCGACACAACAAACAAACCGACACAACTATTGATATTTGGTGCCTTTTCTGCACCTTTGACTTTCGGTTTGACTTTCTAAACTTCTTGATTATAACTTCTAACACTTCATGAGTAATTTCGAATTATTTGTGTAAAAATAAATTAGATTTAACAATTCCTTGTTTAGAAAAATATAGAAATTAAATCAAAGCTCATTAAATTCGCCTATGCACAATTGATAACTATGCTTTATGCATCTGTGTACCGATGAATATATGCAGACTGCAGATCCATGTAGAGCATCAACAAGTGATAGCCATTTACTTTTGCATATATACTAAGTAATATCGTGCACAAAATATTAGCTAAACACAAACTTCATTTATTATACGACACACACACACATAGTAGCTTATTACAAATCTCACATGCTTATTTTAGGCAAAACACAATATCTTAAAGTAACTTAATAACACAAACCACCGAACAAGTTGATACGTTTTCTGTGAGATTTTTAACCACCTGATGCAACTCATGCACATACAACTTTCACATTGTTTGATTCATCTACGACACAGATGCAACCTTCACCGCACTCAAAGTATTTCGTGCCAGCATCGGGGCCCTCAGTTTTGGATACAACACAAGACCAACCTTCACCACATTCACAGAATGCGTTGGCTGCAGCAGAGATCTCCAATGGCTTCTCACTACAACAGTACCATATAGAGTGAGTTTCATAGTTTGATTCGTAAACCAAATGTAATGTAGGTATTATAAGAAAACATACGTGACACATGTGCAACCGCCACCACCACATTTTGCGAATGGTTTGCCGATCTGGGATGGCTCAGTTTTTGTGAGAGTGCATGTCCATCCTTCTGAGCACTTGCAGTTTGGCTTGCTTTCAGTGCTGCACAAGGTACTGGTAATTAGTATGGATATTATAATGAGTTATTAGAAGTTTACTACTAATGTGAAAAGCTTAAATGAACAAGGAATGCTAAAAACCTGGCAGACTCCATACTTGGCGAGATGTACTAATAAAGTTGCTGGTTGTGTCTTGTGGTATTTATCATCACTAAGAATTTGTCTTTTTCGACCTTTTTTTTAAAGTAAATTAATTTATTTTATATTTTTGAATAAAAGCTAGCCAGACTTATTTTATGTCTGAAACGTCACTAAGTGCGTCATGTTTTTGATAGAATATACTTTTTCTTTCTAGCCACCTTTGTCCTCGTGATTATATGTATGTGCTGTAATCAAATTTTGCAAGAGTAGTGATATAGTGGGTATGGGCATAGGTTAGTGAATAGTGATTAATCTGGACTTATGTATGGGCCTTGAGAGTAAACCCGATGGTCACAAACTTTGCTTTGTATTTTGTAAATATTAATATTAATTACGTGATATATCTATCTATATCTATATATCTATATCTATCTATATCTATATCTATGTTCTATATCTATATCTATATTTTTCTATATATATATATATATATATATATATATATATATTTGAAAAGGGTTAATCCTACATGACACTCATACATGCATTCTCCCCCTTAAGAGTGTCATGTAAGATGGCATGTGACATTGAGTTATTTAAGAAAAAAAAATCATAAATTTTAAACGTTAATATCTTTTATATGCGAGATTTTTTAAAGAAAAATTTACACCAAATTAACGAGTGTTTTATTATCTTTCTAACAACTACCATAGTGCTATATAAAAAACGGAGAAAAAAACCGACTATTTTTTGTGGGGTTTTGTGACACCCCAGGAAAATCCCACCTCGGGACCAGGAGAGATCGTTGGTTCATATGTAATCCAATACCTCTTAAATCCCCAACACGTTTTGGGGCTTAATGTTAATGGATGAGAGAAAAACTCCACAGTTAAGCGTGCTCAGGTGGGAGCAGTACCAGGATGGGGACCTCCTGGGAAGTCTTCACCGGGGCAACCAAAAACAAATCCGTGAGCTCTGGATGGGCGACACATCGGGGCAAAGAGGACAATATTGGTGGTGAGATACATTGTTAATTGTTTTAGGTTAGGTGCTAGCCGAAACATAAAGTGTTCAGGTTATTTATTAATCATATATAGGCAAGTCATTAATTATGTTCAAACCAGTAAATATGAATTCTATAATATTAGAGTTATACATTGTTTAAAGTTAGGCGTTAACATTGGAGATACATTGTTAATTGTTTTAGGTTAGGTGCTAGCCGAAACTTTCCTTCATGTAACTGTAAAGCGCATCAGTCTATTTCGTATGTAAAATTGATATGTCATATTAGATTTCTCAACCCCAAAACGCTCCCGGGATATAAATCTAGTGTATATATTTGAGATGGTGTTGTTTAACATGGCATGCATACATGCACTCTCTCTTTTGAAAATGCCATATAGGAGTGGGCCAATTAAAAAAAAAAAAGTTATTGAGTTATTTTAGAAAAAAAAAAGAATTTAAAAACAAAATTAAATTTTCTCTCTCATGTTTCCTCCTATAACTTTTAAACGTTAATATCTTTTATATACGAGATTTTTTAAAGAAAAAAATTACACCAAATTAACGAGTGCTTTATTATCTTTCCAACGAGTATCATAGTGCTATATAAAAAACGGAGAAAAGAAACGACTATTTTTTTATAGGGTTTTGTTTTCAAATATATTTTACTCTACTAATAAATCACTACTTAAGGTTTTTATATTTGAATAAGAAACCATAAACATAATTTCATAGGCAGAGATTCGTTTTTTTTTAATATATATATTTGAATATGATAACTTATGGCAGAGATTTGTTTAAAATAATAATAATAATATAATAATAATAATATTATTATTATTATTATTATTATTGTTATTATTATTATTATTATTATTATCCATTAATCATGTATTGTCAAGTCATTAATTATGTTGTCATATTAGATATTTTATTATGTCATATTAGATACTTCAACCCCGGGACGCTCATGGGATAAAAGCTAGTATATATATATATATATATATATATATATATATATATATATATATATATTTGAAAATGGTTAATCCTACATGACACTCATACATGTATAGTGTCATGTAAAATGACATGTGGCAATGAATGATTTTAGGAAAAAAACAAATTTAAAAACAAAATTGGATTTTTTTTCTTTTATGTTTCCTCCGATTATATTTAAACGTTAATATCTTTTACATACGAGATTATTTAAAGAAAAAAATTACACCAAATTAACGAGCGTTTTATTATCTTTCCAACAAGTACCACGGTGCTATATATAAAACGGAGGAAAAAACGACTATTTTTTGTGAGGTTTTGTTCATACAGGAAAAAAAACACAAAGTCTTCAGGTTATTCATTAATCATATATAGGCAAGTCGTTAATTATGTTCAAACCAAAAGTTGTTAGCATTTGAGTTGTACATTGTTTTAGGTTAGGTTTTAATATTAGATTTAAACATTGTTTAAGGTTAGGCGTTAACATTGGAGATACATTGTTAATTATTTTAGGTTATGTGCTACCCGAAGCTTTCCTACATGTAACTGTAAAGCGCATCAGTCTATTTCGCATGTAAAATTAATAATATCGTATTAGATTTCTCAACCCCGGGACGCTCCCGAGATATAAATCTAGTATTAAATAATTTTAAAAAAAAAATATACAAGCATTAAATATTACTTTAAATATTTGATTTTTGTTTTTTAAATTGTAGGAATTACTAAGACACTTGGATTGCAAATACTTTACAAAACATATAAAGTTACATGTGAATTTTATTTTTTGTTGTTTAATTGTTGTTTTTTTTCTTGCTTGGTTAATTGTCCATCGTGATGTGGCTTTGTGTTTACTAATCGCATAGTTCTTCACCGTAGGCAAGTTTTATATTTCTTGGTAGGATCGACAATCTGTCTGCTACTTCATCCTCATTTATATCAGTTCTACACTAATTTCGCCTACGAATGAAGAAACATTGTGAATCCGTTAGGCCACGTCTAGGTGTTCTTTCACATAGATGCACATTTTCATTGATTTAGGAGTGATTCTTGTTCATCTAAAAGAGATAATCCTGCCACTAACTTAAAATAAGGATTTCGAAGTTACAGTAGAATCTTGATCACTTAGTATATCACCCAACATATTAGCTGGAATCAAAGATTTCTTTCCTTTCTACCAATCCATAAGATAAGGACCTAATTTGTGATTATCAAATAAAAGTGATCGCATGAGGTGATGCGACTACTTTAGAAGTGAGAACACAAGGTAATGCGCAATCTTAGAATAGCACCCACGTGGAGGTCAAGTGGCCCCTTTACAAGTGATCGCATGGAAAAATAGGCACTAAGATTACCAACCCTAGGGGAGCTCACCTAAGGTTGGCCTGGGGCACAATTATATAGATGTATACTCTTTCGGTTATAATTGTGATGATTGTATCAATTAAATAAACACATCAAATGTAATCCCCTAATCGATGGCAGGATTATTGAGGCGTCATGTGCTGACGATTGTTCAAAATCTCATGGTACTAAAATGTAAATATCTTATTCAATACTTCAAGTTACAGTTACTAATATTATCAAATACAAATACAATTCCACAAGTTGTCTGTATTAAGTCTTTACTAAGTCCAAATGTCCTACATGAAGTATCTCAACAATCAACCTGAAACATGTAGGAAAATAATTTTGCCAACATAAACAATGTTGGTGAGCATACTCGGTTTATATACATATTATAAGTTTAAAGAAAATGATTTACATTTCATGTGTCATGATTCATTCAAGACAATATGGTAAAATGTAAGCACAAAATGCGGGTCAAAATCAAACCTTTATGATGAAAAAGGCTAGGAATTAACAATGACCTAAGACTTCCCACACACATAGGTGTTTTCCACTAGGCGGGTTGTCAATCCCAAAAGTGTGTGTATATATATATATATGTTTATGTTTATGTTTATCTTCATGAGTATGTAATGATTGCAAGTACAATATGTTTATGTTTAATCACAAAACACAAGAATTCAAAGCATAACACATATATGAATTGTATGTAGAAACGTTTATGACTATGTGCAAGTGTAAGTTTCATAGGTGTACATGTTTCACCCCAAAAGTGTAAGAAAACAAAAGGGGAGATAAGTATACTCACAGTTTGTGTAGGCGATCACAACCAATTAAGCGTTTAGGAGCTAAAGAATGGGATCCTGAAGAATTCTACGTATAACATATAAGAATATTAATAAATGGAATGTCTTAAAAGTCTAAGGTATTTAGGGTCTACTAAGTCGATTTGCGGAATTAGGGATTTTGTGATAAATTGAATTAATATTAAATTCGCTTCTCAAAATAATTTGGTTAAAGTTTATAAACATGATTAGGTAATCTAATTATTACTAAGTGAATTTGTAATTAAAATATTCCAAATAATTAGGACAAACGAATTTAGTTAATTACGTTAACTAAAATTGTAAATAGTTATAATAATTATAAATATTTGAACAAATAATTATAAGTTACATAAATGAGTCAAACATGTCACACCCTCAAATTCCACTTGCGAGGTTTTACCGCGAGATGCGTGACACACCAGAATCCAACTCAACTGTCACAACAAATGACAACTATATTTAAAAGATACGTAACAAACCATGCAGAGTGTTAACCAAAATACAAGCATAATAAGTTTGCAATCCCCTAAAATAGTAAACGTATTAGTTTAAAAGATGTTCAAAAGTCATGTACATGAAACCTAGATGTCGTGAGACTTCGTGCACTACTTCCTTTTAGGTCTCCATAGGTTGTTTGTGGTGACCATTGGGATCTCTCCTCCGATTCTACCATTATAAAATGGTCACCGTCTACATGTGCAATTGTAATTATTCTTTCCTGTGGGAATCGGTCAAGACCTTTCAAAAGCAAGAAGCATGTTGAACTGTTTCCCACTCGTTCAGATAAAAAAAAAAAGAACAATTACCTTATACTTGTTCGCAATCAGGAACCCTGCCTCTAGCATAAACATCCAATGTTTTTTTTTTGCACAAAACCCGATCGACCCCGACCAACACAAGGATGTAAAGACATCATTGAATGAACCACAAAAGGCTTTCGCATACTCATTTCTAAACTCCGAAAGCTCTTCTAATAGTTTGCTTCGGACTAATGCCCATTGATCCTCACCGTACCCGAGAGCAAAAGTTATCGCCTGAAACCCACAATTTTCATCACCCAACACATTATGTATATGTCTAACATACAGATGAAAAAGTTTTGGAAGTTGATTCATATATCCTGCATCACCCAACACATCTGTAACACTCCCTTGGGTGGCAAAGAAATCATACCCCGACGTGCTTGAAGGGTTGGTGAAACTCTCTTGGGTGCCAAAGAAATCAAATTCGGAGTGCCTGTAGGGTTGGTGAAAAAACTTGGTCCCGCACTGTCAAGATTCAACCTATGAAAAAATTCTGGTGGTTTGTAGCACTCTCTTGGGTGCCAAAGAAATCATAAGTCGGTATGCTTGTAGGGTTGGTGAAAATACTTGGTCCAGCACTGTCCCCGTGATTCACCTCTACAAAAACACTCTCTTGAGTGCCAAGGAAATCAAAGTTTGAAGTGCTTATAGGGTTAGTGAAACTACATGGCCTGGCACTATGTGACACTCGCCGTTTAGGGATCGTTATCCGTACTGTAATTAACGCACTAATGGTAAATTTATAATAAGATTTTATTTTGTTAAATTGAAGTCTTATTAAGGCTAGCAAGTTATTATGATGCAAGGGTTTGCATTGGGTAATTTTTAGAAATTACCGTATCGCATTGCGATAATTAACCGAAATGAGTGTTGGTGACGACCCGGTAATCCTTAAAAATCCAGAAATGGACCCATATGCTTGGAATAGCATAAAATGATATTTTATAAGTGAAAATTTGGTCAAAAGAAGTAAAAATGCTTCTTTGGAGTTTTTGTTGCGCAGTGTCTGGTACAGCACGAATGCACGCTTTTAACCGACAAATTCGATCCAAATAAGCGTCCAGCACCTAAAATAAATATCATACAGTAAAAATTATCAGATTTAGTGGGTATTAATAATCCATAATTTATTGGGTTAAAATAAATTATTTTAGGGTGTATTTTTATTATTTTTATACCCCTAAAACACCTAAAATACCCCTTAATTATCAAAATTTACACAACTCATTAAAACCCACCCTTTACTCACGGTTTTAAACAAAATATCCAGCCACAACTCTGATTCATGGGGACACTTATCACTTTATTAATAAAACAAGTGTATAACCTATCCTTCTACAATCATTAGGAAGCCTCTTTAAGACGTGCAAATTCACAAATTCCAACACACTCAAGTCCCTCTTTCCTCTCTCTAAAGTAACCGTTCCCAAGCTCCCAACTCTTCTACTTCACTCATTCAAACTCCTAACACTAAGATTTCTAGTATAACATCATCCTTTGGAAGCTAGTTTAAGATTTTGGTGGAATTTTGAAGCATCATCAAGCATTGTATTTGTAGGAAGCTGGAACAAAAAAACCATCTTCTTTTCCTTTCAAAAACTCAAATTCATCTAGGATATGAACTCCATTTAAATCCTTGCTCTTTGATTTTTAACCTTTGCTTCAAGTGTGTTTTTGTAAGAATGTTCACCAACATTTTTAATCTTTTTGGAAAGAGGTTTAAAAATCAACATTTTTGGTGGAATTTTGAAGCATCATCAAGCATTATAAGAAGCTTGAACAAGAAATCCATCTTCTTTTCCTTTCAAAAACTCAAGTTCATCTAGGGTATGAACTCCATTTAAATCCTTGCTCTTTAATTTTTAACATTTGCTTCAAGTGTGTTTTTGTAAGAATGTTCACCAACATCTTTAATCTTTTTGGAAGGAGGTTTAAAAATCAACATTTTTGGTGGAATTTTGAAGCATTGTCAAGCATTGTAAGAAGCTTGAACAAGAAATCCATCTTCTTTTCCTTTCAAAAACTCAAGTTCATCTAGGGTATGAACTCCATTTAAATCCTTGCTCTTTGATTTTTAACCTTTGCTTCAAGTGTGTTTTTGTAAGATTGTTTACCAACATCTTTAATCTTTTTTAATAGATACTACGTAATTATCGGCTCCATTCTCTGAACTTTGAATTGTATAGTCAAAGTCAGCAGTCAAACATATTCATTGTAATCATTGTATAGGCCTTGTATTGTAACTATATAAGAGACTGAAATGAGAATGAGAAAGACAAGTTGACATTCATACCTTTCTACATGGTATCAGAGCATTCTTGCTCCAACGAGTACCGATCCCCCTCTCTTCTTGAAACAATGTCTTATTTTTCTTAATCTAAGTCATAACTTCCATGCCAACTTTCAACCATTGTTGATCCTCACTCTCGGCCGCCCACTGCAGTCGTTCACCACCCTTCTGCCGCTTTCACATCCTTCTTACCCTCTGTTCACATCTCTTTACCTTTGATAAATGGATCCTAAACTCCTTCATCCTGAGCAGGCACTCTACTCATTGGCTCTCAACTCACCAGACCATGGCTTGATGGATAATGGAGCATCCTCTCACTCTGCCAATGCGCAAGGTATTTACTCTCCGTCTAATTTTAATAAATGCACTAATAAAATTATAATAGTTGGTAATGGCATGACCATCCCGGTTTTGGCACAAGGCAACCAAGTCCTCCCACCACCTTTCCCCCCACTTAAACTTAACAATGTCTTATTTGCCCCAAACATTATTAAAAACCTAATCTCGGTCCGTCGCCTTACCACTGATAACTTACTCTCTATTGAGTTTGATCCATTTGGTTTTCTTGTGAAAGATCTCAAAACCCGTGCTCCTATCCTACGATGCAATAGCACAGGTGATCTTTATCCTCTGACTGCACCACTCCCACTTCCACAAAACCAACCCTCCGCCTTTACTGTTGTTCCTCAAGATCGCTGGCATCAACGTTTTGGTCATCGTGGCAATAATTTGTTTCAGTCTTTGAAAATGTCTTCTTTAGTTGATTATGGAAAATTTAATAAAACACTTTGTCAATCTTGCATTTTTGGTAAAAGTGTTAAATTGCCATTTTATGATTCGCTTAATTGTACTCGTGCGCCCTTTGATATTGTTCACAGTGACCTTTGGACCTCACCCGTACTCAGTACGGGTGGCCGCAAATATTACATCCTCTTTTTGGATGACTTTACAAATTTCTAGTGGACATTTCCCATTGCCAATAAATCACAAGTCTTCGCCATTTTTACCACCCTTGACCTTCCACAACCTAATCTACACCCGATTTGAGCGCAGAATTAAACAATTCCAATGTGACAATGGCAAAGAATATGCTAATCAAAATTTTTACAATTTTTGCAATCAAAATGGCATGCAATTTCGATTCTCGTGTCCCTACACATCCTCCCAAAATGGCAAAGCAGAACGCAAAATCCGCACCATCAATAACATGGTTCACACCCTCCTTGCCCAAGCCTCCCTACCACCTAACATGTGGCACCATGCCCTCGAAACCGCCACATACCTTCTTAACATCCTACCTAACAAAACGTACAACTTTAAATCCCCTACCACTTTGCTCTACAATTGCACCCCGGAATATGAACATCTTCGTGTTTTCGGGCGCCTATGCTACATTCTCACCCCTTCTACAACCATCAACAAACTAAACCATCGATCCCACCCATGTGTCTTCCTTGGTTATCCACCAAACCATCGTGGATACAAGTGTCTTGATTTAACTTCACATCAACTTATTATATCTAGACCGTCCAATTCGAAGAATCCATTTTTCCCTATTCCATACAATCACCTACACAACCACCCTCCTACGAATTCTTAAATCCCACCATCAACCCATTGGTCTGGGACTACTTACAAACCTCCAAAACAAACTGCCAACCCCCTTACAAACCACGATCTCCCTCCCATACCCATATCGTCCCGCTACCCCAACAGCCTACTCCACAATCTCCTAACAGCTCACCCTCACAGCCCGTTTCACATACTGGCCCAATCCCTACCACCCCTGGCCCACTTAACCAAACAACCACCTCCCCTACTTCGGTCCACTCACATCCGTCCACCTCGCCGGCCTCTAACCAAGCTACTATAGCGTCTCGACGCCCATCCACCATGTACCGCCTCCCCCACCCCCTTATCCCACTACTCGCATCATTCACAGCCGCTCTATGAGTGGTATTGTCAAACTCAAACAACTCTTTAACCTACACACCTCATCTGTCGTACCTATCCCCAAGTCCCCACAGGTTGCCTTGTCCTCACCAGAGTGGTATAATGCCATTTCCAATGAATTTAGTGCACTTATTAAAAATAAGACCTGGGAGCTTGTACCTAGGACACCTAATATGAACATTATACGTAGCATGTGGTTATTCAAACATAAGTTCAGGTCTGACGGCAGTTTGGAGCGTTATAAAGCACGTTTGGTTTGTGATGGTCGTAAGCAACAACCAGGCATTGACTGTGGCAAAACTTTTAGCCCAGTTGTTAAGCCGGCTACTATCCGCCTGGTACTTTCTCTTGCCTTGTCTAAGTCTTGGCCTATTCACCAGTTGGATGTCACTAATGCTTTTCTACACGGTAATTTGGAGGAAACCGTGTATATGCATCAACCCATGGGGTTTCGCCACAGAGACTTCCCTGATCATGTTTGTCAACTCAGGAAGTCCTTATATGGCCTCAAGCAGGCCCCTCGTGCCTGGTACCAGCGGTTCACAGACTTTGTTACATTGCAGGGGTTTCAACAAAGCAAGTCTGACAACTATCTGTTTATTTACCATCACGGTAGGGATATTGCCTATCTTCTCATCTACGCGGATGACATCATTCTCACCACATCCAAAGTGGCTCTTCGTAACCGTCTCTTACAAACACTGTCTGGTGAGTTCGCCATGCAAGATTTGGGTCCACTTTCTTATTTTCTGGGTATCCAGGTCATCAGGGACGGCAACACAATGTTTCTCTCTCAACAGGCGTATGTTAAGGATATTCTTCACCGGGCATCGATGGACTCGTGCAAACCGGTAGCTACTCCGGTCGACACCCAGTCTAAGCTTTCTGCTGACTCGGGTCCTCTACACGATGACCCCTCCACATACTGCAGTTTGGCGGGCGCCCTCTAGTATCTTACGTTCACTCGCCCAGACATATCCTACGCAGTTCAGCAGATCTGTATGTATATGCATGCTCCCCGGCTTGATCATTGGAACGCTTTGAAGCGCATCATTCGGTATCTTCAGTGTACAGCAGACTATGGTCTTCATCTAGGACCCGTACCCATTCTCTCCTTACACGCCTACACAGATGCTGACTAGGGCGGTTGCCCTGACACTCGTCGCTCCACATCAGGGTATTGTGTATATCTCAACAACAACCTCATCTCGTGGTCCTCAAAACGCCAATCAACAATTTCTCGATCCAGTGCCGAGGCAGAATATCGCGACGTTGCCAAGTTGTGGCAGAAATTTGTTGGTTACGGAATCTCTTCCTTGAGCTACACCGTTCTTTATCTCATGCTACACTGGTATATTGTGATAACGTGAGCACCATCTACTTATCAGGTAATCCCGTTCAGCATCACCGCACAAAGCACATTGAACTAGACATTCATTTTGTCCGCGAGCATGTTCAGAAAGGACTGGTTCGGGTTTTACATGTGACCTCTCGTTACCAGATAGCCGACATTTTTACCAAAGGACTGCCATGGATTCTCTTTGAAGACTTTCGTTCCAGTCTAAGCATTCGTTTTCCTCCCGCTTCGACTGCGGGGGTGTAATAGATACTACATAGTTATCGGCTCCATTCTCTGAACTTTGAATTGTATAGTCAAAGTCAGCAGTCAAACATATTCATTGTATAGTCAAAGTCAGCAGTCAAACATATTCATTGTACATTCAAAGTCAGCAGTCAAACATATTCATTGTAATCATTGTATAAGCCTTGTATTGTAACTATATAAGAGACTGAAATGAGAATGAGAAAGACAAGTTGACATTCATACCTTTCTACATTTTTGGAAGGAGGTTTAAAAATCAACATTTTGTTAAACAAAAATGGATGAGGATGCTATAAATTATGTGTATATATGTGATGTGTGTGTGTGTGTTAGTATGTGTGTTGTGTGTTCTTGAAAGTTTGATGTTTGTATGTAACTATTTGTTAAAAATTAGAGGTTTTATAAATGTTTTTCAATAATCTAAATATGAAAATAAATATGATGTAAAAATATAAATATGATTATAAACTTAAAATGTTATGAATGTTATGTTTTTAGGCTTGCATGTAGGTTTATATGTTGTATTTAAGCTTAAGAATGCAAAGTGTGAAGTAGATGATCTATGTGTTTACATGCATGTTTAAATCTGATGTGTTTACTTGAAAAATGATATATGTTGTTATGAACATTATGTTATCCTATATATTAAAAAACAAAGTTTATGAACAGTTGTAGATGGTAGTTTAGTAATTTTGGTGTTTTATGTTGGGGGCTATTTTGGTATTCTCTCGGTTCATTATGCACTTATGCACATGGATTGAGACATAGATCCAGAGAGAGAGAGAGAGAGAGAGAGAGAGAGAGAGAGAGAGAGAGAGAGAGAGAGAGAGAGAGAGAGAGAGAGAGAGAGAGAGAGAGAGAGAGAGAGAGAGAGAGAGAGAGCAAAGCTAGAGATAAGAGATAGACTAATGGTTCTATGGCAGCAAGCCCGCCACTTCTAGCTTGTGAAGCGGTTCCAGCTCGTAATATGATGGAGCGGAAGCCACTGATAGTGTAGGTTCGTGCATTGACCCACAATGATTGGGTCCAAGTGTCTAGGGTTCCGATAAAGTTCCGGTAAGCGTTTTCCTCTTGCATGTTTGTTTTTTTTTTGTTATATTGACTCTCTATGAACCTTAACTGACGAGTGCGATGAGGTTTATGTGCATGGCGACTAGTTTTGGTTCTGAAAACTAGTAGCTATATAAAAAGAATATATTTAAATTATAAAAAGTTACTTTTACGGTAGATTTTTTAACACGAAATATACAAACAATTCAATTAATGAATAGAAAGGAGAAAAAAATGTTTTTTTTAATGGCGAATTTCATTAAAAAACCAAGACCGGGGGATAAGACAGAAAACCCCACAAGCCAAACATTACATTATATCAAAAGAAAAAAAAAAGAAAAAAGAGAAAGTTTAGTATAAAAAGTAGTTTAATGTACAAAGTGTAAAAAGTATTTTGGGCCTTAGATCAAAATAAATCAATCGATTAGATTGAAAAGGGAAAAGTATCCGTTGAGTTTCTAAAAAAGGAAGAGAAGGGCAAAATAGGTATAACCCACAATGGATGAGTTCCACCCCCATTTTTTTAACGTCCATAACTTTTTCATACGATATTATTTTTAAAAAAAAACACACCATAAAAACAAGCATTTTATCCTATTTCATTTGCATACCATATTGCTTTACTTTTAATTTTTTTTTGCTGGGTTGATAGTACTTGCATCTAAATGTAAACAGTTAATATTATTATTTGCGTTTAAACATTCTGAATGTAATAATAGCTTTCTTTTTGTTTTTTTAGTTTGTTTCTAATATCATGGGAAAGTTAGACGATGCTGAACTCCAAGAGTGTCATATTTCTTTTCTTCTTTTCTTCATTGTTTTACGTGATGAATTATACTTTTAAGTTCTTTTGAAAGCGTCGACGATGGTTGTGGATAATCTTGTTAACAATACGTGGGTCTGTATTTCTTTCCAATATAATGTTTCTAATATTTGAAGTGTTTGCTGTCTTTCTTTCATTATTTCCAACTACATTGTTTGAATGCATTTTCTTTTTTTAACAGCTTCTTGAAAGCAAGATACAAGAGGCCAAGTCAAAGAAACTTTGAATACATATTTGCCTTCATCTCTACTTGTTGGTGTTATGCAGGTCTTTCCTTCAGTTCAAGAATCTCATATTCTCAAAACTTGATATTACATACTTGCGTTTAAACAATAATAACTTGCGTCTAAACGTAAAAACGTGATATTACTTACTTGCATTTTAGCATGTATAATTTGCGTTTAATCTGGTCATTTTACCAGGTCGTCTTATCAGGTACAACTTGCGTTTCTAAAACGCAAGTATACCCTCAATAAAACGCAAGAACTATCAACCTAGCAAATTTTTTTTTATTTTTTTAAAAGTATAGCAATATGGTATGGAAATGAAAGAGGATGAAAAACTTGTTTTTATGGTATAATTTTTTTAAAAAAATAATATTGTATGAAAAAGTTATGACCGTTTTAAAAATAATGGTAGATGGTTGAACTTTAATTACGCTAAAAATTACAATCGTTAATCGTGTCACTGATTAGGCTATGGGGTGTGGAGACATGAGAAAGGTCATGTCTCCATGCCACATAGGATGCCACCTCAACAAAGTTATGTCTCCATATGCTTGAGACATGGGTGGGGTGTGGAGACATGAGAAACCCATGTCTCAAGCATTTATTACTATTATTTTTTTATAAATATTAATTTTTACTGCTTTTATAAAACTAACAAATAAACAAAATAAAATTCAAATAAATAGTAGATTTAAAATAAAAATTACAAATCATCCTAAAAATTAAAAAAAAATAACAAACCATCCTAAAATTAAGTAGTAAAATACTAATCGTCGATTCCGTTGTTCCATATATATTCGATCAAGTCGGCTTGTAGATGATGATGGATGTGTTCGTTACGTAACGCGAAATCGTTTAACTCTTGTTGCGCTTCGTCATCCGGAATAGTATTCTCCTCCACCGCATTTTCATCGAACTCACAAATAGCTCGGCCTTCGTCTTCGATGATCATGTTATGCAACAAGATACAAGCGTACATACAATAACGAAGTTTTTTTGGTGTGAAAGCACGTGCCGGGTTTGCGATGATGTGCCATTTCGCTTGTAGAACCCCATAAGTTCGTTCGATATCCTTTCGCGCCGCTTCTTGAAACTTTGCAAATTTCTTTCTTTTTTCGTCGTGAGGGTGCTTAATACTTTTAACAAGTGTAGAATAGGTTGGGTATATTACATCCGCAAGATAATACCCGTGCTTGTACTCCACCCCCGAAACTGTGAACTTTGTATCCGGACCGGTTCCCTTTCTCACATCATCAAACACCAATGATTGGTTAAGAACATTAAGGTCGTTATTGGAACCGGGAACACCAAAAAAGGCATGCCAAATCCACAAGTCTTGTGACGCGGCAGCCTCTAAGATAATAGTCGGGTGACCCTGATCGCTCGATAAAACATGCCACGCCACGCATTAGGGCAATTTTTCCACGGCCAATGCATGCAATCGATGCTTCCAAGCATCCTTGGAAAACCATGCCTTTCGTGATGGAACTGATACAATTTCTGGATATCGTTCGAGTTTGGTTTTCTCAAATATTTTTTGCTGTAGATCTTGACAACGCGCTTGGAAAACTTATACAAGAAATCACGTGCCGTTCTTTCGGACATCTGTACTCACCCCACGAGTCGGATGCCGTCCCGTAAGCTAGTTGCCGCAATGCCGCCGTGCATTTTTGATAAGTTGTGAACCCTCGCTTGTCTCTAGCATCGTGCCGTAATGTAAAATACGGGTCACAACTCGCCAAATCATCGGCAATACGTACGAACAATCGACGGCTCATCCGGAACCGCCGCCTAAACATCTCGTCCGTATACACCGGTTGGTCGGCAAAGTAATCACTGATTAATCGCTCGTGTGCACCTACATATATATTTGAAGAAAAATTATACTTTATAAAAAATAAAGTATCTGTTGTGAAACTAGCCTAATAGCAAAGTAATATGAGAAGAAGAATAGGGAGAGAGATCTAGGATTTCATTAATCAAGTGTGTGTTACAAGTGAGATACAATGGGTATAAATAGGAATGGGAATTCTTGGGGAACAAGCCTAATCTAATTTAGGCATTGATAACCACAATATAATATATTTATAACACTCCCCCTTGGTTATCAACTTCATACGCTTGGAGATGCTGCCTCGTTAAAAACCTTGCCAGGAAAACCCAGTGGGACAAAACCATAGCTAAGGGAAAAAGAGTGCAGCGCGTATTGTCTCCCCCTGATAATGTTGCCTCATTAAAAACCTTACTAAGAAAACCTAATGGGATAAAACTTAGTGAAGGGAAAAAGAGTGCAACTTGTATAATGCTCCCCCTCATATGAACATCTATTCTCTAAGTGACTGGTGTAGATCTACGTAGAATTTTCTCAAATCTTTTGTAGTCAATTATTTGCGTCTTGATCACTTGGCGTGAAACTCTTTAATTCGAACATTGATGTATGATATTCATTCCAAACTTTTAGTCCCTACTCTCGTAAGTGCAATTCTTCAAGTTGAACTCTGTTTGTAAAACTAATGTCTCCTCTTCTCATGAATAAATGTCACAAGATCAACAAATGTGATGTGTTATATTCCCTGCATCTACAAGACTAACCAAACTTGTTTTCATGGGTTAGTGAAATATAATCAAATATCGCTCATACCTGAAATATTTGTTTTAACTCATTCTGGTGTCTTCCCGCTTGACATAGGCTATATATTATGATAATAACTTCATACGGAAGATATAATAATCATGAATACCTAGTAAGACACTAATGCCCATGTGCATTTAACTATGGTACTTCTAGAATGAAAATCTCTACTTTGGTAGTAGATTAAATCAATAAGTTTCCATATCAAGTAATTGGACAACCTTTAATGCACTTTAAGTATGAGCTATGTTCACTGTAAAATGTCCCACCATCTTTTCAAGATATACTTTGATGGATTGGTAAACATATCATTACACATATACTCGAATTGTAGGTCAAGCAACAAGTGCACTATGTCAAGGACTTTCAAAAAATTCACTCTTTAAAAGTTCTACAGAGTCTCTCGATGATGCCTAGGCATTATCACTGTAAACTGCGATTATAGTGAACTTTTAAGAGAGAACTTATGTCAAAAGATAGATAATATTATAAGCCTATATTCCTATTTGTCGGAATATCTCATGAGTTGTAAAACATTTAACCCGACTACTTTAGTCCATATGTATTTTGTCAACTTTACACAATACTTCTAAAGGTATTGATATCAATGCTTAAGGCATCTTCAATCCATCAATGACTTTTTCCATCTTGACCAATTACGCAAGTGCATTCACTCTTCAATTGGAAAATCATTAACATCTATTTGTCCAATCTATATTGTACCATTCTTATACATTGAGGTATTAATCATCAAGTTCAATTTATTCTCTGCGTGTGTGTTGGTGCACAAGAATTACATCCTACGATGTTTCATATTACCTTTTAAGCACTCAAATGCTTTAGGACACTCATGAGGAGTTCCACCTATATTCAATTATATAACAAACATAACATATTCAGAATTGAATCTATTTATTCTGATCATAACGTTCTCGAGAACTTACGTTACAAGATTTTGACACATTAAATCCTTCATCATGTATTTTCATGTAAACTTTCAGTGTCAAGTGAATCATTATATTTATTAGACGCATTTCAAACATCTCTTTGCATTACCAGACTAATAACATAATGAAAAATCATTGTATCCACCACCGGAGAATGCGTCTCCTCATAATCAATTATGGGTCTTTGCGAAATTCTTGTGCCACCAATTTTACCGTATATCATTTTCTTTTCAAATGTTGATTCGCACAAAAGACCTTTTCATATATATATGTTTTACAACTTTTGTTGTATGGACTACTGGTCCAAAACTTTCCTTTTCAATAGAGAATTCAACTCTGCCGTATTTGCGTCTTTCCATTTTGGCCAATCATTTCTATGTATTCATTCATAGGCAGATCTTAAATCTTGATCCTCATTTCAAGCGCTACATTGCATAAAATTTATAACGACGTCGATTTTATTTCGATTCCATACATTTCGTAGACATGATACTATATAACGAGATCTCTTTATTTTCAGGTACCTGAGATTCTTCTGGAACCATCATGTCTAATGTCTCTTCCGGAGACCTTTTTACTATAACCTCGACTTGACCATCTTTCTTACTTGCTCCAATTTCTCGAGGATTTTTATTCTTTGGAATCGACTAGTCTACCATGCTTTAGGCATGTAGTAGGCTTATTGCCAATATACGATTGTCCTTCCTGGACACTCATCTTAAATGGAGCATTAGCAGTTGGTATATGTGACTTGATTAGCTATTCATCATATTTATGTCAGTTAATGTGTCTGGTAATTAATTCGCTAATCTCTGTGAATGAATTATCCTTTGAACTTTTGGTTCACATTGTTTAGTACGAGGATCAATGATATTTCATTCTAACTCATTTCTATTTCCAACTGCCGTTTATCTCCCCTTGATATTGGGAATGTTAATCCATTGAGATGGATATCAATTAATTGAGATGTAAATAAATTTCTTGTTAAAGGCTCTATAAATCACCATATATTCCCAATCACCTTTTCAGGCCCCATATCCGTGCGTCGTGGTGGATCAATTTCAATATATGTCGCACAACAAAAATCTTAGATGGGCAATATTTGGTTCCTGACAAAAAACCAACTATAATGGGGAGAAACTATTACCACGTATTGGCTTGATATGAATAAATGTTACTGCATGTAAAATCAAATATAAACATGAACTTTTGCTCTCATGATCCTTGACGTTGCAATAAATAGTAGACGTTTTAGTAATCATTTCAATGAAAGCAATACGTGTATGAACATAAGCTACTAGTATTTCAATATTTAGGAATTGAATTCACCAAATATGTCATTTTTGAATAATGTGCTTGATATCTTATTAGCTACGCGATATCACACAGACTTTAGGTTGCACACTTGATAACCATTTAGACGATGCATCGATTTTAAATACTAAATGGTATCATGTTAGGATATGCGTATCCTTTAATCAATTCCAAAATATATAGTGATACTCACCCTACTTTATATTGCAAATATTTAACTTCGCTTTAGAGCAAACATTACATGCATGTATCAGATTGAAGAATCTTTAAGTTATTCATTATGTTCACATCATCATCGACTCGGTGTGGTCATACCGGTCATGCCAACTAATTAAATAATTATGATCCATAAACTAAATTTCTAGTTCATGATCGAATATGTATTACTTGCACGTATGTAATACAAAACATATGATATGAAAGAATGTATTGTAACTTCAATGTTCAAACCATCATGTTATATAATCACTCCTTTTATTTGCCACATGTGGTGGTCAATCTCATTAGTAACATGATCATTATTGCATTTTTTATGATCGATCTCATTATCAACTTGGCTATCATTATAGTCATTGATGGTTGATCACATCATGACCATCATTATAACTTCAGATGGTCGATCTCATTATTAACATAACCATCACTACAATTTTCTCAATTATCTCCATGATCATGACAATTTCAATTATTGTTATATAATCTCACTCACTTCAAGAAATAGAATAAAACAAACCAAGCTTTATTTTTTTTTGGACATAAGAATATAAAGTCATTTCAAACTTTTCATACCCTTTTAATGGTATTGCTACTTCAGGAACGTATTTGAGGTATGATAAGTAAAATTCGCCCTATCTAATTTTCCCATATAAAATTGAGAAGTAATTATATTTCCTCAATTACCATGATCATGGACTTTACACTGATCTAATATCATCACATTCACTTCAGGGAATCATTACAACTTCCTTAGTTATGTACATGATCTTTAACCTTTATACTGATCATTTTCATCACATTCACTTCAGGGAATGGATGAGAACTACACCACTTTCACGGTGGTCATTTCAAACCTTATATATTCTTTAATAATCTTGCTACTTCATGAGCATATTTTAAGGTTTGACAATGAAAATTGTTTTATTCAACATGTATAAATAATCTTCTCATCACATGATATAAATCGAGAAGTAGTTGTATAACCAAGTCGTTATCTATTGGTCTAAATCCATACAAGCTTTTCCATAGATTTATAATAAGCTTTGGGGAGTTTGACAATTTGAGTGTCATATTATAAATGAATATTGATCACATTTAAATTGAGTTAATAACATGTGATCATGTACCAAAACTATGGTCATTTTGATGATCTTTTCAAAACTGATAATATATGAAACACACTATATACATAAAGTTAGATTATACAATACATGACTTTATAACATGTCACATTAATAAAACCAGTATAAATATGACCTATGAAATAAAATTTTCCTCACTTATAAGAAAATATATAATTTACGTATTAGCTTATAACCAATCACAAGTTTACCATATATAAAAATAGTTACCATGACATTCGGTTAACATACGACACATAACATATATCTTTTGTTGTATACATGTTAACTTATGATTGTCGTATATATCACTAATAGAAATATAGCAACAACGTACACTATAACCCACAAACAAACACATATATTTTCTTTTAGGTATCAAATCTAAACATACTTCAATTCAATTTGGAAAAACAATTTTTTATACTCTTAATCACATTAAAAATGTTATAGATTGTATAGTCATATCCCTAACCATATCATCAAATTTCATAAGTTGTTTATCAGTAAACGTACTTATCTAAAAACAATATAATACTCTGTTGTCATATTAGATCAATCACGAGCATCACTAACGCATCCTTATAATCCCAAAAAGGTGCAAGTTGTCAAAACTTACGAGGTGAGATCTTGTTACCAAAAGACTACACGACTAACCTACTAACTAATGAGATCAAATACAAAACAAGCACCGGTCAATCACCTCTTTAAAAAAAACTGTGTCCTCTTTTAATAAGAAAAAAAAATTGTGTCGCCTAAAATATATTCCCACAATATCAAATTGAAATTCATGCCATGATTTTAATAATCACCTACCTAAATATTACCCATAAATCAATTTAATTGGAGAGTATGACATGATTACCTTTTTTTTTGTAGAATAAGCAAATTAGTCTGCCACGATGTTTCCAACGACTACCGTATTTTGTATGGCTTGAGGAATAAATAAGTTGTAAGTAAGAACTTCAATCATCATGAATGGAAATAGCTTCGTGCTGATAACGTGTTGTGAAACTAGCCTAATAGCAAAGTAATATGAGAAGAAGAACAGGGAGAGAGATCTAGGATTTCATTAATCAAGTGTGTGTTACAAGTGAGATACAATGGGTATAAATAGGAATGGGAATTCTTGGGGAACAAGCCTAATCTAATTTAGGCATTGATAACCACAATATAATATATTTATAACAGTATCTAAATATATATATTTGAAGAAAAATTATACTTTCTAAAAAATAAAGTATCTAAATATATATATTTGAAGATAAAATATAAACTTACCCTCCTGGTCTCTGTTTATGGCCGCTTGCCTAGGTCGCGGTTGCGAGCTCACCTCGTCTTCCTCCGCCATGATTAGTTGTGCCAATTCTCAAACCGCGTTCACAAAAACCCGGTTTTCTTCGCTCGACGAAGATGAGGAATCAATCATTAGTAGGTATGACATTGTTGTATATTTTTTTTAAAGAAAAGTAGAAGAGTTTTATGTTGGTTTTGGTTGATTTATGTGGGTTTATTTAGATGGTTGTGTTTATATATTTGGTTTTGGGGTAAAAGAATTTAAAAAAAAAATAGCCGTTATATATATAGCCGTTGGAATTAAAAAAAAAAAAAAGAAAATCACCCATTAGCCAGGCCTTTATGCCCGCAGAGGGACGTGGAGGACGGGGGCAAGGGGCGGTGTGTGGGTGGAGGACGGGGCAAAAAGCAGGGACGGAGGCGGGGACGTCTCCACACCGGTAAGCCTTATCAGATTCCCAAGAAAAAAAATGGTTATACGGATGTACCCGCAAACACGTGAGTTAAGTAAAGGATTTATGTTGTTCAGATATATGTGTTCTTAAACCCTAATTATTTTATTTTATTTTTGTGTTTGATTATATATCGATCTGTTTGATAGAATAGAATGGCGTTGAAGCAAACAGCAGTGGTGTATCATTATCCATGTCCTGATGGTGCTTTTGCTGCTTTGGCTGCTCATATCTTCTTCTCTGCTTCATCTCTTCCTGCTCTCTTCTTCCCCAACACTGTTTATTCTCCAATCAAGTAATCTTTATTTCTTTTTATATGATATGAATGCCAATTAATATAATAGCAAACAGTTAACCAGTTTTGTTACAAAGTCTAAGCATGATCAAACTGTGAAAGCAATTTAGAAAAACTTTGATTTTCTCAGAAGCTTAAAGATTTATTTTAGGTTGTTATAGATGTGCCATAGGGGATGTTAAATTCATGGTGTTCACGGGTTGGCGGGTCAAACTGGACACTGTATGGACAATTGTGAGACACATGAATCCGAACACAACCGTTCAAAATTACATTATTCATTTTTTTTTTTGCTTGCAATTTATAGTCTTTAAATTTACACAGTTGCATCCAAAAGAAATATAAACAGGTATAGAAATTTACATTTAAAATTACAAAACTTAATGATATAATTTTTTACTATCTTTTTAATCTTTTGGCATAAGATATCCAACTAGTTTATGTTATGACATAAAACACTTTGTGTTTTTGAATTATTAAGCAAAATTGCTCAACCTGCAATCCCATTAGGTTGGCCTGAACACGGCCCGTTAGCTAAACGTGTTCTCAGGCTCGTCAAGACTCTGTTTAGACTAAACCGAAATCTGCAAATTTCATATTAGTTAAATATTTGTTTTCTTGCATTCTTTATATCTAATGAGGTTAGGACCAAGGATAAGAATGGTAGCCAATCATCCATATTTCACTAGATTGAACTCTTTTGCAAAGTTATGCAATTTCTTAATGATTTTTGCAGAGTTGAAGACCTTCCTGTAGATCAAATTGGCGATGCTTATCTCCTTGATTTTGTTGGACCCCCCGGTTTTGTTCAGCAGCTCTCGCTCAAAGTTGACCGGTTTGTTCTTCTTTATCCTTCATTCCCGTCATCCCATCGTTTTACTTTAGACTGTTTCAAGAATCTTCTTGAAAGCCACGCTAGAATCGCTCAAATAGTAATCTGTTTTTGTTTTTGTTTTGATTTGTGCAGTGTGATAATATTAGATCATCATAAAACTGCTGTCAAAATGCTTGAAGATGGTGAGTTCGGTAGTGAGAATGTGACTAAGGTGATAGATATGGGAAGGAGTGGGGCCACAATCGCGTATGATTATTTTAAGGAAAAAATCTTAGCTCTTGCAAATGGAAACAATATGAGTGGTCTTCATAAGTTTGAACGCTCGCGTAGGTTGTTTGAGTATATTGAGGATGCAGATTTATGGCGGTGGCGTCTTCACAACAGCAAGGCTTTCAGCAGCGGTTTAAAAGATTTAAATCTTGAATTCAGTGCGACTTTGAATCCCTTATTATTTCAGCAGGTAAATCTTCTTGGTCTTATAATATGTGTTTTTATAATAAAACACCGAAGTAACGATATTCTGCAGTTGCTATCTTTAGATGTTGAACATGTGATCAATCAAGGCCTGAACAGCTTATCACAGAAGCAGACTTTGATAAATGAGGTTCTTGACCAGTCATATAAGATTGTGCTCGATGATGGATCATATTGTCTGGTAAATTTTTACTTTCATGTTTCAAATTCACTGCTTATTCTTAAGGGGGAGATAAACAGTTGATTATAATCTGTTACTAGTTCTAATATTGTTCCGGTCTTATTAGGCTGTCGATGCTGATTCTGTGTCTGATCTGAGGAGTGAGCTTGGCCACCAATTGGCAGAAAAAAGCCGCAGTCATAATTTGAGGTTTGGATTTCTTGCAACCTTGTGGTGTTTGTAATTAAGGGTGTAATCATGTAAACGAGCCGAGCCCGAGCTCACCTAAGCTGGAGCTCAGCTTGTTTAGCTTATGAGAGTTGAGGCTTGGCTTGTTGATAAAAAACATCCTAGCATAGCCCCTGGCTTGGGTTGTTTATTATTTAAAATATTTGTCTGTTTTTTCATAATTTTATATTTAATATGTAAGTATATATTTATATTTATCATATATAACAAAGAAAGATACCCAATAAAGTCCAACATGTATATTTATTGTATAAAATAAAATTTTGTATTTATATTTATACAAATAACAAGCTCGTTCGTGAGCCTAGTCAAGCTTGGTGTGCGAAGCTCGGCTCATTTAAGCTCGGCTTATTTCGAGCTTTTAGTGAGATGATCTTCACCAACTCATGAGCGGCTCAGGGCTTGACTTGTTTACACTTCCAAATTTTTTTCATTGCTCTGGAGTCATGGAGGGATCTTTGTAACAAATGTATTTCATCCCATTATTATAGGAGCTAGAGTTGCTGGGTTGTGTAACGGGTCAAAACGTGTTGTGCCTGATATGGGCTGGGCCAGGCCGAACCACCACCAACACTTTTTTTCTCACGGTTTAGAATCTTGTTAGCATTTGAAATTTTGAATACACTTTGGTTGGATTTAGACCCCTTTGACCCATTTTATATATTAGCTCAGTTCCAAATTGTAGCCAATGAAGACCCAAATTAACAGATTTTTTAATAAACAGATTTAAAATATATATATATATATATATATATATATATATATATATATATATATATATATATATATATATATATATATATCTACATGAATAGATCATTTGGTGGCTACAGGCAGTTGTCATATGACAAAGAGCATATGATGAACGATTTTTACCTGATATTATTTTGATATAGGGGCATAGGCGCGGTAGTCTACAGAGTACCTGAGCTGAACGATGACCAAATGTTAAAAATAAGCCTCAGAAGTATAGACAACGAAGATACGACTTCCATATCACAGGTCTTGTTCTTCTTCAATCACTCACATTATTTGTAAATCATGCAGCTTTTATAACATGTTCCAATAATTACAGAAACATGGAGGTGGCGGCCATCGAAATGCGAGTTCTTTCATGCTGACTTGTCAGGAATTTGAGCAATGGAAAGTATGTTGTGCTTGAGAATGCCATCTTTATCTGTTATTGTAATATTATCATTGTTTTCATAAGGGGAACGGGTATGGTACCAACCGTATTACCGGACCACTTGATGTGGTAAATTAGTTGAATTTTCATAATTATAAACTAATTTAAAAAATCTGAAATTATTTTATTTTGGTGTTGATTTAAAATGTTAATAAAATATTTAGCATTCGGTAAATGATATTTTAGACAGAATTTTTTTTTTTTTTTTTTTTTTTTTGGAAATCCAATCTCTGATTTAGTGGCTCTACTGGTCTGGTCTGGCATGTTCATAGGTACTGTAAATAAATAAAAAAATACTTCTTAATACAATCAAAATCTGTTTTTAATTTTTATTACAAAAGAGGTTTATAAATACTTGTGAAATGATCTAGCTAACTATTAGTGCGTCCTGAAGTGGTAGCGGTCCTAACAATCTTCTATCATTGTCACTCTGCTAGGAATTTGCTCAGGTTCCCGTTGCGCCTGTGATTTTCACAATTGAATTTCGTGTGTTAAAAATTCTCTACAGTACGTATGGCGTGTAAATGAATCGAACTGAATGAATCGAACTGAACTGAATGAAGCCTTGCTCATGTTCGTTAATTAATCAAACAAAACAAATAAATAAATGATTTACAACCCTACTCTCCATAGATGATCCCTTTTGTAACATGGTTAATTCTTTACCTACATCATGTTACATTGTTTTGAATAATTTCTTTTGTTGTAATTCTAAAATTCAAACCATAATTTAAGTTGCGACATTTAACGTATCCACATGTAACCAACAAATATTTTATAATTTATTTAGGTTATATTAATATCAAACCATAATTAAACAATAAGATTCAGTGTAACATAACAAGCAATACAACCATAACTAGGGTCGGCTAAAAAATTGAGACCTTAAGCGGATTACAAATATGGAGCCATTTTCGTAATAAAAAATTGCTTTAGATCCTATGATTGATATCATCGTTTTGTATTCATAATGATAGTTCATAAAACTCAATGTCATCAATCTATTAACAACATAAAAACCAACGATTTCTAAATGAATGTCATTATTTTTCACAGAATTTAAAGTTCTTGACTTACCGGATTAAATAATTGTGATTTTTTCATAAAAAAAATTAAAAGCTCTTGACTTACCATATTGGACGAGAGCACTGGCTATATTGATTTGCAAGTGGTTATACTCGATTATATGACTATGCTCGTATCCGCAAGGTGAGGAGTATAAATTAGATTGTTTATAATAATATGAGCATGGTTAAGTTTTATATGATTACATATATTCACATATTCACAATACCATGTATTCGACACGTTTGTGACAAGCAAAAAGCTATTATGTTGACCGATATAGCACACATTAGTGGGTTGGTTGCAGCTGGGGTCATCCTATATCCTTTTGATTATGCCGATCGACCCACAAGTTACTCCGTGGCCCACATGGTGCCATGATTTTCTTTAGAAATTAAAGGACTGAAAGAAGTTAACAAACAAGGCGAAGAGGTGCATTTCTCTAGATAAATGGTTGCTAATTTCGGATTATATACTGATCATACACTCGTTATTCTCCAAGGTGTTCTATGATTATGAAGATATAATCAACCAAGCCGTCTTTCCTGGACTTCAAGGAGGCCGACACAATCACACAGTTACTCGATTGAAACAGGTTTGCTGCTTTCAAAAAGTTAGATGAACTTTTTGATATTGCCCGATCTGCCCTTTCTATCTCGCCCTTACATGCAGATTACACGCAACAACACTAGAATACAAGGTGTAACAAGAACAAGTCATGAGTAACAGTGCCAAGTTTATAGATGTATGGTAAATTAAGCCGCATCAGCATATAATGTCTGAAAAATTTGTTGGTTCAGGCCCCCTCTACTAACACACACTACACGTAAGTGAATATGAAGAGAATTGAAAAAATACAAACTTCCTATATTAATATTGTGAACATGAAAGGCTTATATAGCCATACATAAAAAGAACGTGAAAAGATCTACAACAAATGAGCACACTGATACTCCTAAAGAACCGGACATACTTATGACCCACTCTTCTAACCGTATAGCACATCCAACGTACACTTCCTTGAGACAAGGTCAAACTAATAATACTAACTAAAGAATAAATATCTTCAACTTTCCAATAATATAGTACGTAAATACTTGAAGCTATCCTTATTCCAATGCAATATTAAATACTAACTCATAACCCGGTTTAGAACTCGCGACCTGTGACCCGTGAACAAACCCAATTAACCCAACAAAATTCGTGTAAATGTCTTCAAATTCAAAGCCAACACAAATCACATATATCTTTTTATCCAGACCCTTGTTAAGCATGGATACGAACTTAACGCAATCTCAAAGACAAAATAATCTTACATATAATATTTTCTAGAATTTGGGGCCCTATAAGGGGTGGGGGGTTGTGCTAAAGCTCTTGACTTATCGGATTAAATAAATGTGACTTTTTTACATAAGAAATTAAAGTTCTTGACTTATCGGACTAAATAAATGTGACTTTTTTCATAAGAAATTAAGATATTGACTTAAGGGATTAAATAAATGTGATTTTTTTTCATAAGAAATTAAAATTCTAGACTTACAGGACTAGACTAGTTACTCAGCATTGAATTCTTGTGTTATATGACATACACTTGGTCACTTGCCCACCTACCATCTTATCTTGTTTCAGATATCCTGCAATTATTTTTTCTTTCCTTACAATTCAGTAATCTTACAAAGAAGAAGTAAGATCTATCCAATCCAAATACATTCAAAGGTTTTGAGGTATTTTCTTAGTCTATTTCCTGTCTTGTCTTGCCTTTTTACTATGCATGCATGCAATCCATGGTTTAAGCAAAATCATGTAAACTTTTTGTTAAAATATGGGTCAAATATTATCCTTTGTGATGCAAGTCCATTACTAAGACATGTTCGTTTTATTGTGATAATTGTATGTTTGGATCTATGGTGCTGTGCTGCTGACTTGGAAGCTGCTGGCTGATGCTGATGCTGACTTGGAAGCACTGGTGTTGACGTGGAAGCTGACTAAGACTAAGCTGACTTGTTGCTACGTTAATGGGCTAAAGTTCTGATGAAACACGTTAAAATTATCATTGGGCTTCTCATTATCTGATCAGCCCAATTCTATCACATGAAGCCCATGTCTCTTTAGAAGCCCATGCTACTTACACGTCTTTCAAGCCACTATATAAACGTGCATTGGGATCAGTCGTTCATTACACACCACATTTTATTTCTCTTTGTTTCTCTCTGGTTGAGAGTTGTTCCAGAGAGTTCGTCACAACTCTCTAGGGTTTGAGTCTCTTTGATCTTTGTTTTAGATCTGTTCTTGAGTCTCTTTGTTTTCAGGTCGTAGATAGTTATCTTGATCTTCTTTGTATTGGTTGGTCTTGTCTCAGATCATCCATTTGTGTTCTGTGAGTTAGTCACAGTTCTTGTTCAGGTCGTAAAGTGTCTGAAGTTGTATTTTGTTATTTTGTTCTTTATTTGTGTCAATAGTTCATAATAAAGTTTAGAGTATCATTTTCTGACATGGTATCAGAGCCTTAGCTCTGATTCTGTTGTTGTTCTTTGTAGATCTGTTGATCTTCTTGTTTCCGCTGTGGTCTTTGTTGTTCAGGAACTGGTTAAGTTGTTTTAACAAGTTCTTGAGTCATTTGATAATAATATAGGTCAGATCTGTTGATTTGTGGTCCAGATCTATATTATTTGTTGTTATAAACAGTAGATCTGATCTTTTTAGTAGATCTTGTCTACTGTTTGGTTGTAGCTAAAGGCTTGTTGTTTGTGGTATTGAGATCTGGTGACTGTTGGACTCTGGCAAGAAGATAAGCTAGGAAGGAGGCTTGGAGTGGAGTAATTTTTTATTTGCTTCAATTGCAACTCACAGTACTGTACCCTAAGTGAAGGACAGGCTGTGAGTTTAGGCGAACCCTAACTTGGGTCCCCCTCTCGGTGAGAACGTTCCATTTATTGCTTATTTTAATTTTTTGTCGGGTCTAGGCGTCTGGTACCGGGTTAGTTGGACTGGCAATTGATTCAGTCGTGTCTGTCTTGAAGTTTTTGGAGTCTAGGTCTAGGAGACTCCTGCGTTAAGACCTGCACAGGCACCTTGAGTGATGAACCTGTGATCTGGATCACTGACGTAGCTTCGCCGTTTTTTGTTTCTTGTTGTGTTGTTTCTAGGGTTTGTTTAGAATCTGTGGTTAATATTTGCTTTGATTGTGTGACTACTTGTGATTTTTGATTTGCTGTTATAATGGATGATGTTAATAATGATGTTATTGTTAACGATGGTGATAATAATAACGTTAATAACAACGGTGCAACTTTGATAAGTAAAATTGATGCTGGAGATCCACTTTACTTGCATGCTAGTGATTCTACTGGTTTAACTGTTGTTAATATAAAGTTAAAAGGAACAGAGAATTATACTGTGTGGTCAAATGCTATGATGCTAGCTTTAAGAGTTAAAAATAAAACTGGATTTGTTGATGGTACTTGTATAAAACCTGTTGATAATGAAGTACTAAGTAGACAATGGGAACGATGTAATTCAGTAGTGTTAACATGGATACTTAACTCTGTGTCAGAAGAATTATATCTAGGACAAGTTTATTCTAAACTAGCATCTGAAGTATGGAAAGAATTAAATGAAACCTATGATAAAATTGATGGATCTGTTGTGTTTGAATTATATCAGAAAATTAATTCATTTACACAAAATGGTTTGTCTGTGTCTGAATATTATCATAGGTTGAATGGTATGTGGAAACATCTTGATGAAATTTTACAATTACCTAGTTGTACATGTAATGCATCTAAGCAATTCAATGATTTTAGTTGCATGATTAAGTTGATGCAATTTCTAATGGGTCTTGATAGTGTGTATCAGTCAGTGAGAACTAATCTTTTAACTAAGGACCCTATTCCTACTGTGAAAGAAGCTTTTTCAATTGTTTCAAGAGAGGAGTCACATAGGAATGCAAATGTAACTAAAACTAGTAGTAATGTTGGTTTCTTTGCTAAAACAGGGCAAAATCTTGATAACAAGAAAAAACCTGCTAGGACTTTGAATCAAAATTTGAAATGTTCTCACTGTAATAAAGTTGGTCACACTATCGATAAATGTTATGAAATTGTGGGTTATCCTCCATGGATGAAGTCTAAAAACATAACTGGGAAAAATGTTAAGGTTAACAGTAGTACTTTAGTTGATGATACTACTCCTGCTATGTCTTTAAACTCTTTAACTAGTGAACAGGCGTCCAAGTTGTTAAAACTGATTAATGGTCCTGCAAATGATGTTCCACAAAGTAGTAACTTTTCAGGTGGGACTTTTACATCTTTTTGTTCAAACAGTTTTGTTAATTATAGTACCAACTGTGATTATTTGAAACGTGTTTTCTGTTTTAACTCACTTGTTGGAATACTAAAGAAAATGGGTTGGATAATGGACTCGGGGGCTAATCAACACATGGTAATGACTGATGAAGGGTTAATTAATGTGATTGATGTGTCTGAGTTTAATATATGGGTAAGACACCCTAATGGTACTAGTGCCGTAGTAACTAAAATTGGGAATATTAAACTAAGTGAAAGAGTCACTTTGTATGATGTTTTTGTTGTTCCTGGTTACTGTGTCAATCTGATCTCTGTGTATAAACTTGCTAGAGATAGTAAAATGGTTGTGTGTTTTGATGAGAATCATTGTTATATTCAGGATTCTGTAACAAACAATGTCCAGGTGACTGGTAGTCAACATGATGGACTGTATTTTTGTGGCAACTCTTCTGTGTCTGTAGAGGTGTGTAATACTGTATGTGATTATGGTTTATGGCATGCTAGGTTAGGACATCCATCTGAACCTGTACTAAATGTTTTAAAAGACACACTAAAGTTAAAAAAGGATAAGGAAATAGATCCTTGTGAGGTTTGCCATCGGGCTAAACAGCACAGAGAACCATTTCCTATTAGTGATCATAAGTCTAAGGAATTGGGTGAGTTAATTCACTTAGATGTATGGGGTCCATATAGGATAAAGAGTAGAGAAGGGTATAGATTTTTCTTAACTGTTGTGGATGATTATACCAGGTCAGTGTGGGTGTATCTCATGAAATATAAAGATGAAGTGTTTGTAAACTTAGAACATTTTTATAATTTGGTTAAAACTCAGTTTAAAAAATCTGTGAAAGTTTTTAGAAGTGATAATGGTTCTGAGTTTATAAATAATCAAATGGCTAAGTTTTGTCATGATAATGGTATTTTACATCAAACTTCGTGTGTATACACTCCACAACAAAATGGTATAGTGGAAAGGAAACATAGGCATTTGCTAAATGTTGCTAGGTCTGTGTTGTTTCAAAGTAAAGTTCCTTTAAGGTTTTGGTCAGACTGTATCCTAACTGCTGTTTACTTAATTAACAGGATTCCGTCGTCTGTTTTAAAAGGTAAATCTCCGTATGAAGTTGTGTATGGTTTCAAGCCTGAGTTAGGTCATTTAAGGGTTGTTGGTTGTCTATGTTTTAGTACCGTATTAAATAATAGTGACAAATTTGATAGTCATGCTGAAAAATGTGTTTTAATTGGCTATTCAAATGAGAAAAAGGGTTATAAACTTTGGAGTCTTGATAGAAAACTTGTTTTGTTTTCTAGGGATGTTAAGTTTTTTGAAAATGTTTTTCCCTTTAATGATAAACAATATTTTTCTGACCAAGATTATATTAGTGATATTACAATTACTAATAGTAATTTTTTTGATATAAATGAAGACAACCAAGACTTAGAAAATGGCCTAACTCCTCCCGATGATGATCATACACACGAAAAAGATTCTGGTCATGGGTCTCAGCAGTCAATTCTAGTTCCTAGTACTAGTTATAGGATGGCTGAGTCACAGCAACCAGATAGTGTAGGATCTAGTGTTGATAGGGTTGAGCATGTATCAGAAACTGATAGAAATACTGTTTCTGAGGGAGAACCTGTTCAAAGCTTGGAACCATCCACTGCTCTTAGGAGATCTACTAGAAATGTAACATTTCCAACTAGGCTAAATGACTACATAGTAGAAGGAAAGGTTAAGTTTGGTCTAGAAAAAGTGGTGAACTATTCTTTGTTGTCCTCTGATAACTATTGTTTTGCTTCTGCTCTAAACAAAAGTAGTGAACCCAAACATTTTTATGAAGCTGTTAATGATAAAAATTGGGTAGCTGCTATGAATACTGAGTTAGAAGCATTGCATAGGAACCAGACTTGGGACATAGTTGACTTACCCTTAGGTAGAAAGCCCATTGGGTGTAAATGGGTGTATAAGATAAAATACAAGTCTAATGGGGAAATAGAAAGATATAAAGCTAGGCTTGTTGCCAAAGGCTTCAATCAAAAAGAAGGGGTAGATTTCTATGAAACTTTTTCACCTGTGGTAAAAATGGTAACTGTTCGGTGTGTGTTAGCATTAGCGGTTCAAAATGGTTGGAGTCTTTACCAATTAGATATAAATAATGCTTTTTTATATGGTGATCTACATGAAGAGGTGTATATGTGTTTGCCTGATGGTTATGATTCTAGTTTAAAAAATAAAGTTTGTAAACTGAATAAGTCCTTATATGGGCTTAAACAAGCTCCTAGGATGTGGAATGAAAAGTTAGTTACAACTTTAGTTGATATTGGTTTTGAAAAAAGTAAGTGTGATCACTCATTATTTGTAAAAAAGAGTGAAAATGTGTTTATTATCTTGTTAGTATATGTGGATGATATTGTGATAACTGGTAGTGATGATAGTGAAGTTTTAAAAGTTAAAAATCTGTTAAAAACAAAGTTTATGATAAAGGATTTAGGTGATTTAAAATACTTTCTAGGTATAGAGGTAATAAAATCTGATAAAGGTTTGTGTTTAACTCAAAGAAAGTATTGTTTAGATTTGCTTGCTGAGTATGGTCTTACTGGTTGTAAACCTGTTAATACTCCTATTGAACCTAATTATGTTTTAATGAAACTTTGTAAACAGGACAATAATGTTTTAACTGATATAACTAGTTATCAGAAACTGATTGGTAAATTAATTTATCTTTCACATACTAGACCGGATATTGCATATTCTGTACACTTCTTGAGCCAATATATGCACAAACCTACTCAAGGTTTGTTTAAAATTGCGTTAAGGCTGTTAAAGTATTTAAAAAGTTCTCCAGGCAAAGGTATTTTGTTTAAAAAATCAGATACATTTCAGTTGAAAGTGTATACTGACTCGGATTGGGCAAAATGCCTGGAAACTAGGAAGTCTATAACTGGTTTTTGTGTGTTTCTTGGGAATTCAATTGTTTCCTGGAAAAGTAAAAAACAAAGTACCATTTCCAGGTCCTCTGCTGAGGCAGAGTATCGGGCGATGTGTGCTGGAACTTGTGAAGTAATATGGTTAAAAAATATTTTGCAAGAATTAGATGTTAATGTTGAAATCCCAATTCCGTTGTTTTGTGATAGTAGTTCAGCTTTGGCCATTGCTGAAAATCCGGTTTTTCATGATAGAGTTAAGCACTTTGAAATCGATTTATTTTTTCTTAGAGAAAAGGTTGCAAATGGTGTTATCAAATTGGTTTCTATTGAGTCAAAATCTCAGTTAGCAGATGTGTTTACTAAAGGTTTACCCGTTAATCAGCATCTTCAGGTATGTTTGTTACTTGGTTTATTTGATGAATTTAGTAATAGACTTGAGGGGGGGTGTTAAAATATGGGTCAAATATTATCCTTTGTGATGCAAGTCCATTACTAAGACATGTTCGTTTTATTGTGATAATTGTATGTTTGGATCTATGGTGCTGTGCTGCTGACTTGGAAGCTGCTGGCTGATGCTGATGCTGACTTGGAAGCACTGGTGTTGACGTGGAAGCTGACTAAGACTAAGCTGACTTGTTGCTACGTTAATGGGCTAAAGTTCTGATGAAACACGTTAAAATTATCATTGGGCTTCTCATTATCTGATCAGCCCAATTCTATCACATGAAGCCCATGTCTCTTTAGAAGCCCATGCTACTTACACGTCTTTCAAGCCACTATATAAACGTGCATTGGGATCAGTCGTTCATTACACACCACATTTTATTTCTCTTTGTTTCTCTCTGGTTGAGAGTTGTTCCAGAGAGTTCGTCACAACTCTCTAGGGTTTGAGTCTCTTTGATCTTTGTTTTAGATCTGTTCTTGAGTCTCTTTGTTTTCAGGTCGTAGATAGTTATCTTGATCTTCTTTGTATTGGTTGGTCTTGTCTCAGATCATCCATTTGTGTTCTGTGAGTTAGTCACAGTTCTTGTTCAGGTTGTAAAGTGTCTGAAGTTGTATTTTGTTATTTTGTTCTTTATTTGTGTCAATAGTTCATAATAAAGTTTAGAGTATCATTTTCTGACATGGTATCAGAGCCTTAGCTCTGATTCTGTTGTTGTTCTTTGTAGATCTGTTGATCTTCTTGTTTCCGCTGTGGTCTTTGTTGTTCAGGAACTGGTTAAGTTGTTTTAACAAGTTCTTGAGTCATTTGATAATAATATAGGTCAGATCTGTTGATTTGTGGTCCAGATCTATATTATTTGTTGTTATAAACAGTAGATCTGATCTTTTTAGTAGATCTTGTCTACTGTTTGGTTGTAGCTAAAGGCTTGTTGTTTGTGGTATTGAGATCTGGTGACTGTTGGACTCTGGCAAGAAGATAAGCTAGGAAGGAGGCTTGGAGTGGAGTAATTTTTTATTTGCTTCAATTGCAACTCACAGTACTGTACCCTAAGTGAAGGACAGGCTGTGAGTTTAGGCGAACCCTAACTTGGGTCCCCCTCTCGGTGAGAACGTTCCATTTATTGCTTATTTTAATTTTTTGTCGGGTCTAGGCGTCTGGTACCGGGTTAGTTGGACCGGCAATTGATTCAGTCGTGTCTGTCTTGAAGTTTTTGGAGTCTAGGTCCAGGAGGCTCCTGCGTTAAGACCTGCACAGGCACCTTGAGTGATGAACCTGTGATCTGGATCACTGACGTAGCTTCGCCGTTTTTTGTTTCTTGTTGTGTTGTTTCTAGGGTTTGTTTAGAATCTGTGGTTAATATTTGCTTTGATTGTGTGACTACTTGTGATTTTTGATTTGCTGTTATAATGGATGATGTTAATAATGATGTTGTTGTTAACGATGGTGATAATAATAACGTTAATAACAACGGTGCAACTTTGATAAGTAAAATTGATGCTGGAGATCCACTTTACTTGCATGCTAGTGATTCTACTGCTTTAACTGTTGTTAATATAAAGTTAAAAGGAACAGAGAATTATACTGTGTGGTCAAATGCTATGATGCTAGCTTTAAGAGTTAAAAATAAAATTGGATTTGTTGATGGTACTTGTATAAAACCTGTTGATAATGAAGTACTAAGTAGACAATGGGAACGATGTAATTCAGTAGTGTTAACATGGATACTTAACTCTGTGTCAGAAGAATTATATCTAGGACAAGTTTATTCTAAACTAGCATCTGAAGTATGGAAAGAATTAAATGAAACCTATGATAAAATTGATGGATCTGTTGTGTTTGAATTATATCAGAAAATTAATTCATTTACACAAAATGGTTTGTCTGTGTCTGAATATTATCATAGGTTGAATGGTATGTGGAAACATCTTGATGAAATTTTACAATTACCTAGTTGTACATGTAATGCATCTAAGCAATTCAATGATTTTAGTTGCATGATTAAGTTGATGCAATTTCTAATGGGTCTTGATAGTGTGTATCAGTCAGTGAGAACTAATCTTTTAACTAAGGACCCTATTCCTACTGTGAAAGAAGCTTTTTCAATTGTTTCAAGAGAGGAGTCACATAGGAATGCAAATGTAACTAAAACTAGTAGTAATGTTGGTTTCTTTGCTAAAACAGGGCAAAATCTTGATAACAAGAAAAAACCTGCTAGGACTTTGAATCAAAATTTGAAATGTTCTCACTGTAATAAAGTTGGTCACACTATCGATAAATGTTATGAAATTGTGGGTTATCCTCCATGGATGAAGTCTAAAAACATAACTGGGAAAAATGTTAAGGTTAACAGTAGTACTTTAGTTGATGATACTACTCCTGCTATGTCTTTAAACTCTTTAACTAGTGAACAGGCGTCCAAGTTGTTAAAACTGATTAATGGTCCTGCAAATGATGTTCCACAAAGTAGTAACTTTTCAGGTGGGACTTTTACATCTTTTTGTTCAAACAGTTTTGTTAATTATAGTACCAACTGTGATTATTTGAAACGTGTTTTCTGTTTTAACTCACTTGTTGGAATACTAAAGAAAATGGGTTGGATAATGGACTCGGGGGCTAATCAACACATGGTAATGACTGATGAAGGGTTAATTAATGTGATTGATGTGTCTGAGTTTAATATATGGGTAAGACACCCTAATGGTACTAGTGACGTAGTAACTAAAATTGGGAATATTAAACTAAGTGAAAGAGTCACTTTGTATGATGTTTTTGTTGTTCCTGGTTACTGTGTCAATCTGATCTCTGTGTATAAACTTGCTAGAGATAGTAAAATGGTTGTGTGTTTTGATGAGAATCATTGTTATATTCAGGATTCTGTAACAAACAATGTCCAGGTGACTGGTAGTCAACATGATGGACTGTATTTTTGTGGCAACTCTTCTGTGTCTGTAGAGGTGTGTAATACTGTATGTGATTATGGTTTATGGCATGCTAGGTTAGGACATCCATCTGAACCTGTACTAAATGTTTTAAAAGACACACTAAAGTTAAAAAAGGATAAGGAAATAGATCCTTGTGAGGTTTGCCATCGGGCTAAGCAGCATAGAGAACCATTTCCTATTAGTGATCATAAGTCTAAGGAATTGGGTGAGTTAATTCACTTAGATGTATGGGGTCCATATAGGATAAAGAGTAGAGAAGGGTATAGATTTTTCTTAACTGTTGTGGATGATTATACCAGGTCAGTGTGGGTGTATCTCATGAAATATAAAGATGAAGTGTTTGTAAACTTAGAACATTTTTATAATTTGGTTAAAACTCAGTTTAAAAAATCTGTGAAAGTTTTTAGAAGTGATAATGGTTCTGAGTTTATAAATAATCAAATGGCTAAGTTTTGTCATGATAATGGTATTTTACATCAAACTTCGTGTGTATACACTCCACAACAAAATGGTATAGTGGAAAGGAAACATAGGCATTTGCTAAATGTTGCTAGGTCTGTGTTGTTTCAAAGTAAAGTTCCTTTAAGGTTTTGGTCAGACTGTATCCTAACTGCTGTTTACTTAATTAACAGGATTCCGTCGTCTGTTTTAAAAGGTAAATCTCCGTATGAAGTTGTGTATGGTTTCAAGCCTGAGTTAGGTCATTTAAGGGTTGTTGGTTGTCTATGTTTTAGTACCGTATTAAATAATAGTGACAAATTTGATAGTCATGCTGAAAAATGTGTTTTAATTGGCTATTCAAATGAGAAAAAGGGTTATAAACTTTGGAGTCTTGATAGAAAACTTGTTTTGTTTTCTAGGGATGTTAAGTTTTTTGAAAATGTTTTTCCCTTTAATGATAAACAATATTTTTCTGACCAAGATTATATTAGTGATATTACAATTACTAATAGTAATTTTTTTGATATAAATGAAGACAACCAAGACTTAGAAAATGGCCTAACTCCTCCCGATGATGATCATACACACGAAAAAGATTCTGGTCATGGGTCTCAGCAGTCAATTCTAGTTCCTAGTACTAGTTATAGGATGGCTGAGTCACAGCAACCAGATAGTGTAGGATCTAGTGTTGATAGGGTTGAGCATGTATCAGAAACTGATAGAAATACTGTTTCTGAGGGAGAACCTGTTCAAAGCTTGGAACCATCCACTGCTCTTAGGAGATCTACTAGAAATGTAACATTTCCAACTAGGCTAAATGACTACATAGTAGAAGGAAAGGTTAAGTTTGGTCTAGAAAAAGTGGTGAACTATTCTTTGTTGTCCTCTGATAACTATTGTTTTGCTTCTGCTCTAAACAAAAGTAGTGAACCCAAACATTTTTATGAAGCTGTTAATGATAAAAATTGGGTAGCTGCTATGAATACTGAGTTAGAAGCATTGCATAGGAACCAGACTTGGGACATAGTTGACTTACCCTTAGGTAGAAAGCCCATTGGGTGTAAATGGGTGTATAAGATAAAATACAAGTCTAATGGGGAAATAGAAAGATATAAAGCTAGGCTTGTTGCCAAAGGCTTCAATAAAAAAGAAGGGGTAGATTTCTATGAAACTTTTTCACCTGTGGTAAAAATGGTAACTGTTCGGTGTGTGTTAGCATTAGCGGTTCAAAATGGTTGGAGTCTTTACCAATTAGATATAAATAATGCTTTTTTATATGGTGATCTACATGAAGAGGTGTATATGTGTTTGCCTGATGGTTATGATTCTAGTTTAAAAAATAAAGTTTGTAAACTGAATAAGTCCTTATATGGGCTTAAACAAGCTCCTAGGATGTGGAATGAAAAGTTAGTTACAACTTTAGTTGATATTGGTTTTGAAAAAAGTAAGTGTGATCACTCATTATTTGTAAAAAAGAGTGAAAATGTGTTTATTATCTTGTTAGTATATGTGGATGATATTGTGATAACTGGTAGTGATGATAGTGAAGTTTTAAAAGTTAAAAATCTGTTAAAAACAAAGTTTATGATAAAGGATTTAGGTGATTTAAAATACTTTCTAGGTATAGAGGTAATAAAATCTGATAAAGGTTTGTGTTTAACTCAAAGAAAGTATTGTTTAGATTTGCTTGCTGAGTATGGTCTTACTGGTTGTAAACCTGTTAATACTCCTATTGAACCTAATTATGTTTTAATGAAACTTTGTAAACAGGACAATAATGTTTTAACTGATATAACTAGTTATCAGAAACTGATTGGTAAATTAATTTATCTTTCACATACTAGACCGGATATTGCATATTCTGTACACTTCTTGAGCCAATATATGCACAAACCTACTCAAGGTTTGTTTAAAATTGCGTTAAGGCTGTTAAAGTATTTAAAAAGTTCTCCAGGCAAAGGTATTTTGTTTAAAAAATCAGATACATTTCAGTTGAAAGTGTATACTGACTCGGATTGGGCAAAATGCCTGGAAACTAGGAAGTCTATAACTGGTTTTTGTGTGTTTCTTGGGAATTCAATTGTTTCCTGGAAAAGTAAAAAACAAAGTACCATTTCCAGGTCCTCTGCTGAGGCAGAGTATCGGGCGATGTGTGCTGGAACTTGTGAAGTAATATGGTTAAAAAATATTTTGCAAGAATTAGATGTTAATGTTGAAATCCCAATTCCGTTGTTTTGTGATAGTAGTTCAGCTTTGGCCATTGCTGAAAATCCGGTTTTTCATGATAGAGTTAAGCACTTTGAAATCGATTTATTTTTTCTTAGAGAAAAGGTTGCAAATGGTGTTATCAAATTGGTTTCTATTGAGTCAAAATCTCAGTTAGCAGATGTGTTTACTAAAGGTTTACCCGTTAATCAGCATCTTCAGGTATGTTTGTTACTTGGTTTATTTGATGAATTTAGTAATAGACTTGAGGGGGGGTGTTAAAATATGGGTCAAATATTATCCTTTGTGATGCAAGTCCATTACTAAGACATGTTCGTTTTATTGTGATAATTGTATGTTTGGATCTATGGTGCTGTGCTGCTGACTTGGAAGCTGCTGGCTGATGCTGATGCTGACTTGGAAGCACTGGTGTTGACGTGGAAGCTGACTAAGACTAAGCTGACTTGTTGCTACGTTAATGGGCTAAAGTTCTGATGAAACACGTTAAAATTATCATTGGGCTTCTCATTATCTGATCAGCCCAATTCTATCACATGAAGCCCATGTCTCTTTAGAAGCCCATGCTACTTACACGTCTTTCAAGCCACTATATAAACGTGCATTGGGATCAGTCGTTCATTACACACCACATTTTATTTCTCTTTGTTTCTCTCTGGTTGAGAGTTGTTCCAGAGAGTTCGTCACAACTCTCTAGGGTTTGAGTCTCTTTGATCTTTGTTTTAGATCTGTTCTTGAGTCTCTTTGTTTTCAGGTCGTAGATAGTTATCTTGATCTTCTTTGTATTGGTTGGTCTTGTCTCAGATCATCCATTTGTGTTCTGTGAGTTAGTCACAGTTCTTGTTCAGGTTGTAAAGTGTCTGAAGTTGTATTTTGTTATTTTGTTCTTTATTTGTGTCAATAGTTCATAATAAAGTTTAGAGTATCATTTTCTGACATGGTATCAGAGCCTTAGCTCTGATTCTGTTGTTGTTCTTTGTAGATCTGTTGATCTTCTTGTTTCCGCTGTGGTCTTTGTTGTTCAGGAACTGGTTAAGTTGTTTTAACAAGTTCTTGAGTCATTTGATAATAATATAGGTCAGATCTGTTGATTTGTGGTCCAGATCTATATTATTTGTTGTTATAAACAGTAGATCTGATCTTTTTAGTAGATCTTGTCTACTGTTTGGTTGTAGCTAAAGGCTTGTTGTTTGTGGTATTGAGATCTGGTGACTGTTGGACTCTGGCAAGAAGATAAGCTAGGAAGGAGGCTTGGAGTGGAGTAATTTTTTATTTGCTTCAATTGCAACTCACAGTACTGTACCCTAAGTGAAGGACAGGCTGTGAGTTTAGGCGAACCCTAACTTGGGTCCCCCTCTCGGTGAGAACGTTCCATTTATTGCTTATTTTAATTTTTTGTCGGGTCTAGGCGTCTGGTACCGGGTTAGTTGGACCGGCAATTGATTCAGTCGTGTCTGTCTTGAAGTTTTTGGAGTCTAGGTCCAGGAGGCTCCTGCGTTAAGACCTGCACAGGCACCTTGAGTGATGAACCTGTGATCTGGATCACTGACGTAGCTTCGCCGTTTTTTGTTTCTTGTTGTGTTGTTTCTAGGGTTTGTTTAGAATCTGTGGTTAATATTTGCTTTGATTGTGTGACTACTTGTGATTTTTGATTTGCTGTTATAATGGATGATGTTAATAATGATGTTGTTGTTAACGATGGTGATAATAATAACGTTAATAACAACGGTGCAACTTTGATAAGTAAAATTGATGCTGGAGATCCACTTTACTTGCATGCTAGTGATTCTACTGCTTTAACTGTTGTTAATATAAAGTTAAAAGGAACAGAGAATTATACTGTGTGGTCAAATGCTATGATGCTAGCTTTAAGAGTTAAAAATAAAATTGGATTTGTTGATGGTACTTGTATAAAACCTGTTGATAATGAAGTACTAAGTAGACAATGGGAACGATGTAATTCAGTAGTGTTAACATGGATACTTAACTCTGTGTCAGAAGAATTATATCTAGGACAAGTTTATTCTAAACTAGCATCTGAAGTATGGAAAGAATTAAATGAAACCTATGATAAAATTGATGGATCTGTTGTGTTTGAATTATATCAGAAAATTAATTCATTTACACAAAATGGTTTGTCTGTGTCTGAATATTATCATAGGTTGAATGGTATGTGGAAACATCTTGATGAAATTTTACAATTACCTAGTTGTACATGTAATGCATCTAAGCAATTCAATGATTTTAGTTGCATGATTAAGTTGATGCAATTTCTAATGGGTCTTGATAGTGTGTATCAGTCAGTGAGAACTAATCTTTTAACTAAGGACCCTATTCCTACTGTGAAAGAAGCTTTTTCAATTGTTTCAAGAGAGGAGTCACATAGGAATGCAAATGTAACTAAAACTAGTAGTAATGTTGGTTTCTTTGCTAAAACAGGGCAAAATCTTGATAACAAGAAAAAACCTGCTAGGACTTTGAATCAAAATTTGAAATGTTCTCACTGTAATAAAGTTGGTCACACTATCGATAAATGTTATGAAATTGTGGGTTATCCTCCATGGATGAAGTCTAAAAACATAACTGGGAAAAATGTTAAGGTTAACAGTAGTACTTTAGTTGATGATACTACTCCTGCTATGTCTTTAAACTCTTTAACTAGTGAACAGGCGTCCAAGTTGTTAAAACTGATTAATGGTCCTGCAAATGATGTTCCACAAAGTAGTAACTTTTCAGGTGGGACTTTTACATCTTTTTGTTCAAACAGTTTTGTTAATTATAGTACCAACTGTGATTATTTGAAACGTGTTTTCTGTTTTAACTCACTTGTTGGAATACTAAAGAAAATGGGTTGGATAATGGACTCGGGGGCTAATCAACACATGGTAATGACTGATGAAGGGTTAATTAATGTGATTGATGTGTCTGAGTTTAATATAAGGGTAAGACACCCTAATGGTACTAGTGCCGTAGTAACTAAAATTGGGAATATTAAACTAAGTGAAAGAGTCACTTTGTATGATGTTTTTGTTGTTCCTGGTTACTGTGTCAATCTGATCTCTGTGTATAAACTTGCTAGAGATAGTAAAATGGTTGTGTGTTTTGATGAGAATCATTGTTATATTCAGGATTCTGTAACAAAGAATGTCCAGGTGACTGGTAGTCAACATGATGGACTGTATTTTTGTGGCAACTCTTCTGTGTCTGTAGAGGTGTGTAATACTGTATGTGATTATGGTTTATGGCATGCTAGGTTAGGACATCCATCTGAACCTGTACTAAATGTTTTAAAAGACACACTAAAGTTAAAAAAGGATAAGGAAATAGATCCTTGTGAGGTTTGCCATTGGGCTAAACAGCACAGAGAACCATTTCCTATTAGTGATCATAAGTCTAAGGAATTGGGTGAGTTAATTCACTTAGATGTATGGGGTCCATATAGGATAAAGAGTAGAGAAGGGTATAGATTTTTCTTAACTGTTGTGGATGATTATACCAGGTCAGTGTGGGTGTATCTCATGAAATATAAAGATGAAGTGTTTGTAAACTTAGAACATTTTTATAATTTGGTTAAAACTCAGTTTAAAAAATCTGTGAAAGTTTTTAGAAGTGATAATGGTTCTGAGTTTATAAATAATCAAATGGCTAAGTTTTGTCATGATAATGGTATTTTACATCAAACTTCGTGTGTATACACTCCACAACAAAATGGTATAGTGGAAAGGAAACATAGGCATTTGCTAAATGTTGCTAGGTCTGTGTTGTTTCAAAGTAAAGTTCCTTTAAGGTTTTGGTCAGACTGTATCCTAACTGCTGTTTACTTAATTAACAGGATTCCGTCGTCTGTTTTAAAAGGTAAATCTCCGTATGAAGTTGTGTATGGTTTCAAGCCTGAGTTAGGTCATTTAAGGGTTGTTGGTTGTCTATGTTTTAGTACCGTATTAAATAATAGTGACAAATTTGATAGTCATGCTGAAAAATGTGTTTTAATTGGCTATTCAAATGAGAAAAAGGGTTATAAACTTTGGAGTCTTGATAGAAAACTTGTTTTGTTTTCTAGGGATGTTAAGTTTTTTGAAAATGTTTTTCCCTTTAATGATAAACAATATTTTTCTGACCAAGATTATATTAGTGATATTACAATTACTAATAGTAATTTTTTTGATATAAATGAAGACAACCAAGACTTAGAAAATGGCCTAACTCCTCCCGATGATGATCTTACACACGAAAAAGATTCTGGTCATGGGTCTCAGCAGTCAATTCTAGTTCCTAGTACTAGTTATAGGATGGCTGAGTCACAGCAACCAGATAGTGTAGGATCTAGTGTTGATAGGGTTGAGCATGTATCAGAAACTGATAGAAATACTGTTTCTGAGGGAGAACCTGTTCAAAGCTTGGAACCATCCACTGCTCTTAGGAGATCTACTAGAAATGTAACATTTCCAACTAGGCTAAATGACTACATAGTAGAAGGAAAGGTTAAGTTTGGTCTAGAAAAAGTGGTGAACTATTCTTTGTTGTCCTCTGATAACTATTGTTTTGCTTCTGCTCTAAACAAAAGTAGTGAACCCAAACATTTTTATGAAGCTGTTAATGATAAAAATTGGGTAGCTGCTATGAATACTGAGTTAGAAGCATTGCATAGGAACCAGACTTGGGACATAGTTGACTTACCCTTAGGTAGAAAGCCCATTGGGTGTAAATGGGTGTATAAGATAAAATACAAGTCTAATGGGGAAATAGAAAGATATAAAGCTAGGCTTGTTGCCAAAGGCTTCAATCAAAAAGAAGGGGTAGATTTCTATGAAACTTTTTCACCTGTGGTAAAAATGGTAACTGTTCGGTGTGTGTTAGCATTAGCGGTTCAAAATGGTTGGAGTCTTTACCAATTAGATATAAATAATGCTTTTTTATATGGTGATCTACATGAAGAGGTGTATATGTGTTTGCCTGATGGTTATGATTCTAGTTTAAAAAATAAAGTTTGTAAACTGAATAAGTCCTTATATGGGCTTAAACAAGCTCCTAGGATGTGGAATGAAAAGTTAGTTACAACTTTAGTTGATATTGGTTTTGAAAAAAGTAAGTGTGATCACTCATTATTTGTAAAAAAGAGTGAAAATGTGTTTATTATCTTGTTAGTATATGTGGATGATATTGTGATAACTGGTAGTGATGATAGTGAAGTTTTAAAAGTTAAAAATCTGTTAAAAACAAAGTTTATGATAAAGGATTTAGGTGATTTAAAATACTTTCTAGGTATAGAGGTAATAAAATCTGATAAAGGTTTGTGTTTAACTCAAAGAAAGTATTGTTTAGATTTGCTTGCTGAGTATGGTCTTACTGGTTGTAAACCTGTTAATACTCCTATTGAACCTAATTATGTTTTAATGAAACTTTGTAAACAGGACAATAATGTTTTAACTGATATAACTAGTTATCAGAAACTGATTGGTAAATTAATTTATCTTTCACATACTAGACCGGATATTGCATATTCTGTACACTTCTTGAGCCAATATATGCACAAACCTACTCAAGGTTTGTTTAAAATTGCGTTAAGGCTGTTAAAGTATTTAAAAAGTTCTCCAGGCAAAGGTATTTTGTTTAAAAAATCAGATACATTTCAGTTGAAAGTGTATACTGACTCGGATTGGGCAAAATGCCTGGAAACTAGGAAGTCTATAACTGGTTTTTGTGTGTTTCTTGGGAATTCAATTGTTTCCTGGAAAAGTAAAAAACAAAGTACCATTTCCAGGTCCTCTGCTGAGGCAGAGTATCGGGCGATGTGTGCTGGAACTTGTGAAGTAATATGGTTAAAAAATATTTTGCAAGAATTAGATGTTAATGTTGAAATCCCAATTCCGTTGTTTTGTGATAGTAGTTCAGCTTTGGCCATTGCTGAAAATCCGGTTTTTCATGATAGAGTTAAGCACTTTGAAATCGATTTATTTTTTCTTAGAGAAAAGGTTGCAAATGGTGTTATCAAATTGGTTTCTATTGAGTCAAAATCTCAGTTAGCAGATGTGTTTACTAAAGGTTTACCCGTTAATCAGCATCTTCAGGTATGTTTGTTACTTGGTTTATTTGATGAATTTAGTAATAGACTTGAGGGGGGGTGTTAAAATATGGGTCAAATATTATCCTTTGTGATGCAAGTCCATTACTAAGACATGTTCGTTTTATTGTGATAATTGTATGTTTGGATCTATGGTGCTGTGCTGCTGACTTGGAAGCTGCTGGCTGATGCTGATGCTGACTTGGAAGCACTGGTGTTGACGTGGAAGCTGACTAAGACTAAGCTGACTTGTTGCTACGTTAATGGGCTAAAGTTCTGATGAAACACGTTAAAATTATCATTGGGCTTCTCATTATCTGATCAGCCCAATTCTATCACATGAAGCCCATGTCTCTTTAGAAGCCCATGCTACTTACACGTCTTTCAAGCCACTATATAAACGTGCATTGGGATCAGTCGTTCATTACACACCACATTTTATTTCTCTTTGTTTCTCTCTGGTTGAGAGTTGTTCCAGAGAGTTCGTCACAACTCTCTAGGGTTTGAGTCTCTTTGATCTTTGTTTTAGATCTGTTCTTGAGTCTCTTTGTTTTCAGGTCGTAGATAGTTATCTTGATCTTCTTTGTATTGGTTGGTCTTGTCTCAGATCATCCATTTGTGTTCTGTGAGTTAGTCACAGTTCTTGTTCAGGTTGTAAAGTGTCTGAAGTTGTATTTTGTTATTTTGTTCTTTATTTGTGTCAATAGTTCATAATAAAGTTTAGAGTATCATTTTCTGACACTTTTCACTATTCATAAATATTCGTTAAATGATTTTATGTTTGTGTAAGATTATTATAAGATCAAAATTGGCCGGGTTTAAACTTTAAACCAAATATAGTCTTCTTTTTTCTTTGCAAACATTTAGGTCTCTTCTTGAATATGGTCACATGTCATACAGCTTGCTATGTAAACAATTAGATCTATTAAAAAACACTTGAATATGGTTGAGAATCACGCAAATTTCTTTGCAAAATTTCGAATATATGTGTTCTTGAATATGGTTGATGAAAATCACATATAGGAAGTAAAGTACATGACTTACTAAATTACATGATGCGACTTGTAATTTGCTTGTTTTAGATGCACCGTTGTGATGATTTGGATGCATCATCATTATTCATTAGTACGACTAGACAAAATTGGACACACCGTTTTAAGGTTAAACACCCACTTATAAGTGGTTTAGACGCGTAAATTGTTTAGGCGTACCCTTGTTAGTTATCAGTTTTGCCACTTGTAAATTCCTACTGTTTAAATGATGTATCACCGATTAATTATTAACCATTGAACCACACCATTTGTACGCTTAGCACAAAAATTTTGCTTTATATTTGATCTGAACCACAAATATGGTTCATGATCATAAATGGGTGTCTTATATATATCCTTACAAATTCCTCTTTTAGATATTGCTGGAGGATATCAGTCAATAAATAGTGCAAATGGAAAACATGGATGTGGAACGCGGAGATGTAAATATCGTTCATAAAACTGTCCAAAGACTTCTTGATTGTGTTGGAGAAAATCAAAATGTATCACCATCTATATACATGGCTCCTAGTACCCTCCGAAATCTCAGCCCATATTCTTTCATGCCACGGGTTGTCTCTATTGGACCACTGCACAGAAAAGATGAAAATCTGCAACGATTTGAAGTGCGGAAAGCTGCTTTTGTGCATGATCTACTGTCTCATTCAGAATCGTCATCAACACAACTTTTAACAAAATGTGTCCAGAAGGTAACTTCAGTAATAGAGAAGATTAGGGGATGTTATGCTGACATGAAGTCTTATGATGACGTCGAACTTGCAAAAATGATGGTTATGGATGCTTGTTTCATACTTGAATTCATTCACAAGATTTCAACAGGTTCCAACTTAAGGTTGCAGGACCAGTACATACCTTATGACTTGGTGCTACTTGAGAACCAAATCCCCTTTTTTGTTCTCGAAGTCATATACGAGTGTGTTATTTATAACTTTGAAGAACGTCTATCTCTTACCGCATTTATCCATCCACTTCTGAAATATATAAACCTCTTCCAAGGAAGAATAGAAGTAGGCGGTAGTCGCTCTTATAACAATCATGATCATATTCTTGGCTATATGCATCATTGTTACCAGCCTAGAAATGATATATCATCAGGTTTTCCAAGCTCAACAATCCACTCGGCTGTAGAACTTGACCGTGCTGGAGTAACCTTTACGCCTAACCAAGATGCAAAATGGCCTATGGCAATGGAAGTTCAAATGTACCGTTCAACCTTTTTATGGTTTTCGTCTAAGCCTACTCTCACAATGCCAACATTGCGTATTGATGACTTCACTGAGTTGATTTTAAGGAACCTCATTGCGTACGAGCAGTCATATGTAGTCAATCCTTACGTCACATCATATGCCAGGGCCATGGATATGCTAATCGATACTCATGAGGACATTGCCCAGTTGGTGACATCAAAAGTTATTGTCAACCATAAAGGCTCAAATGAAGAGGCTGCGAATATGATAAACAGAATATGCAAAGAAGTTTTCCCGGAACATTTCTTTTACACTGAACAATGGGAACAACTCGATATCCATTTTAATAGTTACTGGCCCAGAAAGGTTGTGAAGTTAAAGCGTACTTATTTTAGTAGTCCATGGAGTATCATTGCTCTATTCGCTGGAATCATTCTTTTTGTTCTTACTGTGGTTCAAACGATCTTTACCATTATGTCTGTATGAAGCAAATAACAAGGACTAAACCATTCAAATAACATATGTTGTACAAGAATTTTAGTTTTAATGTTAAGCCTAATTAGTATAAGAGTAGACTTTTATGTTGACTTTATATATTCTGTTGAGCATTGGTCTGTAACACACCAAATTACACATTCCTTGACAACTGAAGGCTGTAGGGTGTTGGTTCAGGCCCCAAGCTAACACACACTCAAGCTATCTAATATGTAAATAAGAAACTGTATGACAAGAAACAAATGAAAGTTCATATTATTCACGTAACAAAATATGCCTTAAATAGACTACAACCCAAACAACAATACCTATTCTAAAGGAAAACCAAAAGAACCGTTCCATATCCATCTAGTTCGGTCAAACCTATGACTTGGACTAATATTTATAACTAAATAAAACAAACTAAAATAACAATCAATAAAAACCAAATAATAATACTTAAGTCAACATTAACTCCAACAATCACCCCCTTAATCTTGACTATCAGTTCTTGCTACTTGTTGTTTCTCGGCCGCATTCGTTCTTGATCTTCTTGCTACGAACCACATAGGTTCCGGTCTTGCTACTTACTATGAGCCACACGTGACTCGATTCTTACTCTTTCTAAACGAACCGCACGGGTCCGATTTCTCTTTCTTTTTCTCGGTCTCATGTGAACCCCTTCGGTCTCAGTCATTGGTTCACAATCTCGGTCTTTCGGTCTAAACTTTTCAATAAAAGCTTCTTTCGATCAACGGTCTTTCTTGGTCTATCTTGGTGTGAGCTTTCGGTCATTATCCACATTCTTCAATCTATTTCCTTATGTTATGCATGTGTAATGTGTTGTTATGAGGCTCGCAACACACACATGGCTACTTTTGTTAACTAAAATCATTATTATTATTATTGATCAACATTTACATTTTAAATAGAGTAAACTGCCAAAATCGTCACTATGGTTTGGTGAAAAACGCCACTTGCGTACAAACTTTTGGTTTTTTTTTGTCATAATCGTACAATGGTTTCAATTATTTGTCATTCTCGTCTCTGGCACTAACTCCATCTAGTTAGTGTCAGTTAAGCAATGGATAATTTTGTCCATTCACGTTTTAAAGTTTAATTGCCGAAACGTCCCTCATCCAAAACTAAAAATAAAAAATTTAAAACATAAAAGAAATATAAATAAAAACTAAAATTAAAATTTTAAGTCGGTCCCCCCTACCCCACCCATTTCATCTTCTCTACTCTTACCCATCTACCACCCATCTCCACCCTTCACCACCACCACTCATCTCCGCCGACATCCACCAACAACCACAACTACCTAATAGGTCACAGTTATATGTTTATATATGCTTCCCATTTAGCAGTGTCAATAATCACCATAATTTTTTATAGTTTTATGATATTTTCTTCAGTTTAAATGACATTTGCAATGGTGGTGGTCGCTATGGTACCTAGCACACAGCCCATCGCTTAACTTAGCTCATTATCAGCTATAAAACCAAGGTAACGATGTAATAACAAGAGTAGTGATGAAATGCAAGTAGGTTACAGAGGTGAAGATTACGATAACCGGTGTAAGGACAAAAAGGATTGAAGAATCCACTTTTGGATGCCTTAGTCTAATTCCTGTTTCTGCAAATAAAGCTAAGTATAGAAACTTCTGAAGAAGAAGATTGAAAGCAATGAAGAAGAAGATATCAAGTGCTGAATGGTAATGATCAGAAGTTCTGAAGTCTAACCAGACAAGTCAACTGAAGAAATACTGAAGACAAACTACTTATCAGTAGTTTGTCACTCATCAGCTGTTTTGATAGAAGCTTCCCACCGCCCTAGTACTTCAGTAGTTTAATATTATATTATTTTATTAAAGTCTTTACTGAAATCCTTCAAAGTCTTCTTAATAGAAAAACCATTTCATATATGAGAATCTTTCACAACATTTATTGTTATATGCTTTAAATTTTTTAGATTCTCATTAACTGCTTTAGTTCATTAAATCCAGGGGGAGTATAACTCCGGTTAAAAGTGAAACTTTAACTTGAACACTTTACTTATTCCGCTGTGCAAATCTGCTTTGATATATTTACAACACACAAGTGTTCATGAATAAGAACTGTTAAAAGAACATTGATCCAATAATTGGTATCAGAGCTCTAGTTTATCTGATCAAATATCAATCTAACAAATTGAGAATCAGACACAGGCTCTTATTGATATTCAATAAAGGATAAAAGTTCACTTTTCAAAACATCCATCACTTTAAGAAAAACTTGACAAATCAAAACTCTCAAAAATGGATCCTCATAATACTGGATCTACCAATAAGCCTCCTATGCTTGTTCGTTCTGAATATAACATATGGCAAAAGAGGATGGCACATACTATTTCACGGAAAAATACTGGCTGTTAGAGGTTTATCATGTATGGACCCATAAACCAGTAAATATTAATTTAGAAACTAAAGTTGAAATACCAAAGGAACCAAGAGATTACACTGATGAAGATTTCTTAAAACTTGAGCTTGATGCTAAGGCATTTTCTATGTTGGCAATGGCTCTCCCAAATGAAATCTACTCTGGACTTTTACATTGTGAAAGTGCCAAAGAACTTTGGGATTGCTTAAAAGAATAGTTTGGAGGAACTGATGAGGTGATTGCCAACACCAGAGAAATTCTTGCTCAGCAATATGAAACATTTACTCACATTAATAGGGAAACTTTGACACAACAATTTGAAATATTCTTCTCATTAATCTCTGAGTTAAAGTTAAATGGTCAGACCTACACAAATGTATCTATGCTTCATAGATTTTTAAGGTCTCTACCAGAAAAATGGAAAACTTACTCTATAGTTCTCAGATCTGGACCAGATTTTAACTCCCTCACTCTTACAAAATTACATGGGAGATTGTTGACTTTTGATAGAGAAATTAATCAAAAGAAAAAGTTGAAAAATTCTGGCAAAACAACTGATGACTATGTTCCAGGTAGCACAACACTTTTAGGACAAGACTCACCTTCTTGTTCAAATGATTTTGGATCCTTTGATCACATTGATATAACTGCTGGGATCTCATCAAAAAGGTCATATCCAGCTTGTGACAATGATGAAAATAGTCAAACTGCTGATAACATGTGTTTTATAATGGATGATTTAAAAAATTTCAGTAGTGATGACTTGGAAGAAATGGACATTTTACACCAACTGTCCATGTTAAGCATAAAAACTAACAAATTTTATAAAAGGCCAGGAAGGAAATTTCCAGGACTGAACAACTCAACAAAAGTTATTTTTGACAAATCTAAACTTAGATGTCACAAGCACACGGAAGTGCACACAGGCACAAGCTCCAAAAATCCAATATGTGCCCCAGATACAATATGTTCAAATGCCTGCCCAACAACAACAGGGCCAACAACAGACGCATTCTATTCCAGCTAAGCACACGGAAGTGCACACAGGCACAAGCTCCACAAATCCAATATGTGCCCCAGATACAATATGTTCAAATGCCTGTCCAACACAACAGGGCCAACAACAGACGCATTCTATTCCAGCTGCTCAACAACCTCCACAAACTCAACAACCCTCTCAACAAAGTCTTTTCACTTCAGGGTATGTTGATTGGAGCAGTCTTCCTTTTGACACATATGAAAGCAGTCTAGATGCAGACAATAAAGTCTATGATATCCAATGCGAAGAACCTGATAATGGCAGAAAGAATTTTGCCTTAATGGCCTTTGAGGGTTGCACCTCTAAATTTGCCTTATCTTAGGTATCAAAAGAATCTTTGTTAAAACTTTGTTCAACTTCATGCAAAGAATCTTTTGCTCTCATAAGAGAGACCAATGTGCACCTACAAGGCAAAGCCAATGACTCTGAGAGAAAATATACTCAAATAACAGAGACCAATGTGCACCTACAAGGCAAAACCAAAGTTGATGGTGGTCCTCAAAAGGATACCACCATTGCTCTCGAAGATAAATCCGTTGCCAAAAAGACATGGATTTCTAAAATTGGTCCAGAACAAACTGTTCCTATTCTCAAGAGCAAACCCAAAGCCAAATTGTCTTGGGTTCCTAAATCTAACTAATTTGCTATTTTGTACAGAGGGTCTCTAGAGGTTTAAATAGCATTTGGTATGTTGATAGTGGAAGCTCAATGCACATGACAGGTTGCAGATACCTGATAAACAATTTTATCAGTCAAAGAGAAGGATCTGTGTCCTTTGGGAACAATGCCAAGGGATATGTGCTAGGACATAGCAATGTATCCTCTGGTAAAATACAGTTTGACAAGGTTAATCTGGTTGAAAATTTGGAGTACAACTTGCTGAGTGTCTCTCAAATGTGTGATAAAGGATATTTTTCCTTTTTCACCAAAACAGCTTACAAGATTATCTCAACAGAAGGCAAAAAGTTGATAGAGAAGATAATTGAAGATCATACTTTGCTGATAGCCAAAAGATGTAGCAATGTCTATGCAATGGACATTGAGAAAGACAAAGTACTAAACAATACTACGTGCTTCTTCTCAAGAGCATCAACTTCTGAAACTGATCTATGGCATAAGAGACTTGGCCATGTAAACTTTAAAACCATAAATAAAGTCACAAAAATAGGCTTGGTCAGAGGTCTACCTTTGAAGGAATACCGCTGTAAAGAACACTGTGTATCTTGTCTCAAGGGTAAACAGCATAAGTCCTCCTATAAGTCTATTGAAGAATAAAAAACAACTGCATGTCTTCAACTACTCCATATGGACTTATTTAGACCAGTCAAAATCATGAGCCTTGGTAAGAAGAAGTACTGCTTAGTCATCATTGATGACTATTCAAGATTCACTTGGGTCTTCTTCTTATATTCCTAGAATGAGGCATCTGATATCATCAAATTATTCATTCTTTCCATTTTTCCGGTGCAATCTTTCCATCCATATCGCCCATCCCGGGTGGGGTACGTATGATGTAGACCCCTCGGAAACGTGTGCTCCCACCACCGGCTCCTATCGCTCCAGCTAAGGCTCCTACCCAGGATGACCCTGAGCCTCCAGCACTAGCTAATCCACAACCCTCAGCTCCAGAGCCACCCAGGAAGAAGCTACTTCGGAGATCTGAAGCTCGCAAGAGGACTTATCTGCCGACTGTTGATGGATTCTTAGCCTATTCTAACCAGGATACCGACGACGAGGCTCCCTCTATCTTTGAGACTGGTGGTCCATCCCAGCCGCCCTCAGACACCTCACTACCCACCGACTTCAAGCCATCTCCTGTGCGCCACACCCGCTACTCTATTCGGGACATGATTGGGCGTCACGATACAGAGATAGGGGTGTTGCATGGGAGGGTCCAAGGGATTGAGGATTACCTGTATCTGACAGGTAATACCAGGTATCCTATTCTCTATCGATTGGATATGTTGGGTACACGTGTGCATGAGGCGGAGCAGGGACGTGCCACAACGGAGGAGAGTGTTGCAGAGCTAGAGGCTAGAGTTTATGATCTTGAGGCAAGGATGACTGCAGCTGTTGCAGTCTTGTTTGCTGCTTTCCCACCCCGTCCCCGTAGGATATCTTATGTTGTACTTGTAATAGTAGTTTAAAAACTTGCATGGCGGTATGCCATTTTATTTTGTATGCAGAAATAAAATCATATCAAGTCTATTAAACTTCCTATGAAAGTTCGATATTTTGATTGCTATATTGTTGTTGTGTTGTACCATGCATTTGTGATCTTGTTTGTCGTTTGTGTTGATTGTATAGTTGTTTGATTGGTGCATATGTTGACAATATTATACAATGATTGTATAGTTGTTTGATTTGAGCCAACTCCTGTGCGCAACACCCACTACTCCATTCGGGACATGATTAGGCGTCACGACACGGAGATAGGGGTGTTGTGTGGGAGGGTCCAGGGGATCGAGGACGACTTGTATCTGGCCGGTAGTACCAGGGATCTGATTCTCTACCGACTGGCTGAGTTGGGTACGCGTGTGCATGAGGCTTAGCACGGACGTCTCGCGGCAGAGGTGCGTGTTGCCGAGTTAGAGGCTAGAGTTGATGATCTTGAGGCGAGGATGGTTGCTACCGTTGTAGTCTTATCAGTTGCTTTCCCACCCCCGTCCCCAAAGGATATCTTATGTTGTACTTTGATGTAGTAGTTTAAAACTTGTAAGGCGGTACGCCATCTTATTTTCTATGCAGAAACAAAATTTTATCAAGTATGTTAAACTTGCTATGAAAATTTTGGTATTTTGATTCCTATATGGTTGTTGTGTTTGTCCCATGCATTTGTGATCGTGTTTTGTCGTGTGTGTTGATTGTATAGTTGTTTGATTGGTGCATATGTTGATAATATTATACAGTGATATGTGTCTCATTCTTTTAATCTTGTGTATTAGAAGAACATGCCTCCCAAAAGTACTAATCGATTGACTTCTGAGGAAGAAGCTTTTCCAACCACCTCAGCGGACCTAGCCAGGGTAATTGCACAGGCTATCGCGCAACATGAAGTGAACCACGCTGATTCAAGTGGCGGTTTGGGCACAGCAGGCCGACGCAGAACCCAGGATCCCGAGACTGGTAAAGCTCTAGCATATTCCTTCCTAGTCTTGATCGTATCTTATGCCGATCCTTTCGTTGATAATCCGTTCTTTCTGACACCGCAGAAGTAGAGAATACCATGCGTGGGTGTTCCTACAAGACCTTCATGGCATTCAAGCCCTGGAACTTTCGTGGGTTAAAAGGAGAAATTGGTATTGTCTGATGGATTGAGAAAACTAAGTCAATGCTCGATATCAATGGTTGCTCAGAAGATCAGAAGATAAAGTACGTCACTTGTACCTTCCAAGATGAGGCGCGGACATGGTGGAACTTACAAGTGCAGACCTTGGGTCGTGAATCTGCCTACAATCTTTCATGGGCTGAGTTGAAGTCAATGCTAATGGACATGTATTACCCGCGGAGTGAGCTGCAGAAGTTGGAGATAGAATTCTAGAATCTGTCCATGAACGGATAAGATATCACAGCCTATACCACCTGATTTCACGAACTTTCTCGCTTAGTTCCACACATGGTTACCCCTGAGTACAAGTGGGTAGAGAGATACATCTAGGGACTTTCTCCTAAAATCCGTAGCATGGTCACCACTGCTGCTCCAGCTTCCGTTCAGCATGCTGTCACCCTTGCTCACAGCCTCACCGATGATGCGGTACGCATGGGTGCTTTGTCACAGAAGGAATCCGACAAGGGTGAAAGTTCTGGAAATAAGCGTATGTGGTCCAACTTCAAAAAGGGGAGAAACACAGAGAGTAATTCCAACAAGAAGCCCGAAACCATCAAAGCCTTTGTCGCCACCGCTACTGACACTCGCAAGCCATTCAACGGGCCCCACCACTTTGCAATAAATGCAACTACCATCACGTGGGGACATGAGATAGTATCAAATGCGAAAAGCGCAAGCGGGTGGGACATCCCACAGTGCAGTGCCGGGCTAAAGCAGTTGGAAATTCTGATGGAAAACCGGGATGTTTTGAGTGTGGAGCTACCGATCATTTCAAGAAAGACTTCCCCAAGCTGAAGGGTCAAACTCATGGCAGGGCTTTTGTCATGGGTGTAGATGACGCATGCGAGGATCCTAACGTTGTCACTGGTACGTTCCTCATTAAAAATGATACTACTTCTTTACTTTTTGATACTGGTGTCGATCTAAGCTTTGTGTCAACCGACTTTAAACAGGACCTCGGTTTAGAGTCAAATAAGTTGCACACACACTATTCGATAGAATTGGCCAATGGTAAGACAATTAAGTCCGAAGAAGTAATTAAGAATAGTCCGTTGAAGTTGGGAGATCATGAGTTCCGTATTGACCTCATACCGATCGAATTAGTAAGTTTCGAAGTTGTGGTTGGCATGGATTGGTTGTCTAAGAACCGTGCTGAAGTTATCTATTTCGCAATAGTGGTTCGAGTTTCATTGCCCAATGGAGAGGTTCTGTCCATACAGGGGGAGTGTAGGAAGACTCTGTTTCGATTCATATCTTGCATGAAGGCCCAGAAGTGTTTGCGAAAAGGTTATTTTGCATTCTTAGCACATGTGAACGAGAAGAAACCAGAAGAGAGAAGAATCGAAGACATCCCTGTCGTGAGAGATTTTCCAGAAGTCTTTCTCGAAAACCTGCCAGGATTGCCACCCCCGTGGCAAGTTGAGTTTCGTATCGACCTCATCCTCGAAGACGCTCCCGTAGCCCGTTCACCTTACCGCTTGGCCCCGTCTGAGATGCAAGAACTGTCCAACCAGCTGCAAGAATTGCTTGACAAAGGATTCATTTGACTAAGCTCTTCACCCTAGGGAGCTCCAGTTCTGTTCGTCAAGAAGAAGGATGGATCGCTTCGCATGTGCATCGACTACAGATAATTGAACAAGCTGAGTGTGAAGAACCATTACCCTCTTCCCAGAATTGATGACCTGTTCGACCAGTTGCAAGGTTCCGGTTTCTACTCTAAGATCGATCTGTGGTCAGGCTATCACCAGTTGCGCATTCATGAAAAGGACATCCCCAAGAATGCCTTCAGGACGCGGTATAGCCATTATGAGTTTATGGTTATTCCATTTGTCTTGACAAACGCGCCCACCAGCAGTGTTCATGGATCTGATGAACAGGGTGTGTAATCCTTACCTTGACAAGTTCGTGAATGTGTTCATTGACGACATTCTGATCTATTCACGAACCAAATAGGAGCATGAGCAGCATTTGAGGGTGATCCTAAATCTTCTTATAGGTGAAAAACTGTATGCCAAACTATCCAAATGTGAATTATGGATTCATGAAGTTCATTTCCTTGGTCATGTTGTGAACGAGAAAGGTATACATGTTGATCCAGCCAAGGTAGAGGCGATAAAAAATTGGGCTAGGCCCAATACCCCAACCGAAGTTCGACAATTCCAAGGGTTAGCTGGCTATTACCGACGATTCATTGAGAATTTTTCTAAGATAGCCAAGTCCCTAACAGTCTTGACCCAGAAAGACAAGAAATTCAAATGGGGAGATCTTTAAGAATCAGCTTTTCAGCTTTTGAAGCTCAAGCTATGCAGCACACCGATTCTCTCACTGTTGGATGGAACGAAGAGTTTGTAGTCTATTGCGATGCATCTCACCAAGGTCTCAGTTGTGTCTTAATGTAGAGAGACAAGGTCATTGCCTATGCCTCTCGTTAACTCAAGGTGCACGAACGGAACTACGCAATCCATGATTTGGAATTGGGTGCAGTAATGTCCGCACTTAAGATTTGGAGACACTACCTGTATGGGACTAAGTGTAATGTCTTTACTGATCACAAGAGCTTACAACATATATTTGACCAGAAGGATATGAAGACGATGGGTTGAGCTGCTCAATGATTACGACTGTGAGATTAAATACCATTCAGGGAAGGCAAATGTTGTAGCATACGCATTAAGCCGAAAGGAACGTGTCAAGTCGTTGCGTGTTCGTGCGTTAGGCATGACCATTCATACTGATCTCACTACTCGTATTCGCGAAGCTCAGCAGGAAGCTCTTAAGGACAGTAACATTGGGAAAGAAGCTCTATATAGTCAGGATGGTCAGTTGGAAACAAAGCCTGACATGACAAAGTATTTCTTGAATAGAATATGGGCTCCCTTGTGTGGAGGATTGCGTGATTTGGTTTTAAATGAAGCTCACAAGTCCAAATACTCAATACACCCTGGTGCAGATAAGATGTATAAGGACCTCAAAGAGTTTTATATATGGCCTAACATCAAGGGTTGTATTGCGGCCTATTTCAGACGTTTCTTAACATTTTAAAAGGTCAAGGCAGAGTACCAGAAGCCGTCAGGTATGCTTCACCGAGCAGAGATTTTCGTGTGGAAATGGGAGCAAATCTCCACGGACTTCATCACCAAGTTACCGAAGACATCTCGTGGTCATGATGCGATTTGGGTAATTGTCGACCATTTAACAAAGTCTGCACATTTCTTGCCAATTAAAGAAACGGACAAAACGAAGAAACTATCCAGATTATACATCAATGAAATCGTTACAAGGCATGGTGTGCCTACTTGCATAATCTCCGATCGAGATAGTCACTTTACTTCGAGATTTTGGCAGTCGTTACAAGAAGCCCTTGGTTCCCGATTGGACATGAGCATCGCTTACCATCCCCAGGGAGATGGACAAAGCGAAAGAACCATCCAGACACTGGGATATATGCTTCGTGCATGTATGATTGAATTTGGAGGAAATTGGGATACACATTTGCCGTTGATCGAATTCTCCTACAATAACAGCCACACCAGCATCAAAGCTGCCCCTTTCGAAGTGTTGTATGGACGCAAGTGTCGACCGCCCATGTGTTGGGCTGAAGTAGGGGACAAGCATCTGACAGGTCCTGAGCTCATTCAGGAAACAACCGACAAGATCTTCCGGATCAGGGACGGACTGAAAGATGTCAGGGACAGGCAGAAAAGTTATGTTGACAAAAGGCATAAAACCTTAGAGTTCCGAGTGGGCGACAGAGTTTTGCTCAAAGTATCTCCATGGAAAGGAGTGGCCAGGTTTGGGAAACGTGGGAAGCTCAATCCAAGATACATATGTCCCTTTGAAATTCTTGCACGAATTGGACCAGTTGCATACAAACTCAAGCTGCCCTAAGAACTCAGTGGTGTTCACGACACGTTCCATGTTTCGAATCTCAAGAAGTGTCTTGCTGATGAGTCATTGATTATCCCTCCAGAAGAAATCCACATTGACAAACTGGAAGGTTCAGAAACTTCACCGCAATCACATCAAACTAGTCAAAGTGCATTGGAATTCCAAACGCGGACCCGAGTTCACGTGGTAGCGTGAAGATCAGATGAAACGCAAGTACCCACATCTCTTCCAGGAGACCACCAGTTCAGATGACCAACACCGAAAATTTCGCGGACGAAATTCCTCTAACAGGGGGAGAATGTGACACCCGTCGAAATCACAGGTCATATCCGTACACTTAGCTACACGTATACATTATGCATGACATTACATTTTGCATGATTCATTTCAATTGGGCAATACAAGGTTCCAAAAAGTCAATCTCGATGCTTATAGTGTAACATTACATACACTAGTTGATACAATTTTGTAGCTAGTCAAATAGTTTACCAGGAACTATAGGAAACCAATACAAACTAGTTAAAAAGCATAACACTACAATTGTGATCCAATCAAGAACAAAAAAAACAATGTCCATACACGAGAATTGCCCGAACACAATGCTCATAGAGGACTAGTAATACAACTAGTTAAAAAGCAAATGATGTACACACAATAACATATTATTTTGACTAACATAGGCATGTACAAGAACCCCAAATAACATTTAGATACCATGTGTAATAAAAAAGGTGATACAAGACAAGTAATAACATGTTAAAAAAAGTGATACACAATCCTATACATATACACACACGGTTACTTACACACACACTCACTACAATGCAAGCCTAGAACACAAACTTTCATGCCTTATACAAACAAGGAAACCCACACATTCATAAAAGGCTATGTTGGCTAACCAAAAATCACAATTCTCTTCCCCATAATCGGCTATAAGCCGCCCTACAACACCAAACACACCAACACACTCCAATAATCTCAAAAACCCATCTGTTTCACCAACTAGAAACCTTGTCATCCCATCCCATGGATCTAGACAACTTTGACTTCCCAAATTATCCACCCATCACCCTATAATATGACCCATACATTCCCAAGGCAAGAACAAGTGTGACTTTGGACATATTACTAGCTTACACTATACGCACACTACATATACGTACATACATACGAATATATACACTTACATACCACTCACCATTATCTAGGCCTTATACCAACATGGTAACAATATAAAAGACATGAACATCCAAGCATTGTTGAGTTGCCAAAACTTCCTTGCCCTTTCCCCATAATAATCGGCCGAAACCCCCCTACAGGAGCGAATTAGATGCCAAGGTCAAGCAATTATACTAACAAGGTTATCACCTTTTTGTACACCATGAAATGTGAAGGTTGACTTGCCATAATTGTGAACCAATGATGCATTGCCTTCATCTCAGCCTCTCAGCTATATATAGAGCACAAGAGATCACGAGGATTGCACGACAACACATTCACAATATCACTAACACTTGAAAATTCCTTTCTTCCTTGGAAACCCCTCGGCAGACCCTAAATCACCTCACCCGAACCCCATTTCGAACCAACAACACATAACAGCCTCTACGCGGTAACATTTGGAGGATTGAAGGTCGTGGAGAGGAGAAATCGTCTCTAGATCAATCACCTTCTAGTCCCAACACTCCTTATAGTGGTATGTTCACAAAAACCATCTTATAATACTTGTTACATATGATTCGACCCATGATAAGTGTCACCCGACCTCCCACCCACACTCGCACACCTACACCGAGTCACACGGACATAAAATAATCGATCAAAGCCCACTTTAATTATAGAAACTTGTAAAATAATACACTTGTATGTACACTCACATAAAGTATAGGTCTACGCGTATAAATACCCATGAATGGACACATGAACCCCCACGCATACACGCAAGTGTTGGCGTGTGTGTCTAGACAATATTAGAGATGGAAATAATTGTTTTTAGAACACTAAATCGATACATATACAAAGGGTGATTTTATAAACATGTGTTAGGAAGTCATGAACATGTGTTAACTAACCTTAACACTAGATTTTGTATTAAGATATGTGTTAAATGTATAAGTCTATGTGCTGACAAGAACAAAATGCATAAAAATGGCATTTTTATATACCCTAGCCGAAACTTGTATCAATATTTCCACTCTTGGGTACAAATATATAACAAATGTGCAATACGATAAGCCAAAGATAAACCAAAGCATTAGCTTGCCATAAAGGGGTAATAATAGCTACACATAGTGACAAATGAACATTCCCCAAAACTTACAATGTGGGAAACACATGGATTGTGGCACTAAAACACACAGTCCATAAGAGTTCAAGTCGGGTGAACAAACGCATGGTAGATAGTGCAACCATAGTCTTAAGTTTGATTAAACAAATTTAGGGCATCCCAGCCTAGACAATACCAAGTCAGACACAATCCAGTTTAGCATACAGACATCAGGTGAGTTTTTCACGGCCCCTTTTCACTGTTTTTCTTTACATTTTTCCGGGGGAAAAATGTGCGTACAGTTTTCAATTACAATCATGACTATTATGTGAACATGAGATATTAAGGTTCAGGATCCATTAAGCCCTCGTGTCATACATCATACCATAACCATTAGCTATGGACTAAGCCATGAAACACCGGAATAGATCTATTGGGTTGACACCCCGACTCTTGGTCAGTCGCTTTGACCGGATGATAGATATCAAAAGAGTGCTTGTATTTCACATTATTTCATTGTCTTTAGTGTACAATGGCAACATGTCAAGGTTTGGTTATGGGTTCATGTCAAATCACATATTAATTATTGCCCTAGCTAGGCGGTAATTTAGTCGGTTTTTTATTACACGTCCATCATATACAAACCCGTGAACTCACCAACTTTATGTTAACCTTTATTTTACATGCATGTTTTTTTTAGGAAATTAGCATGGATCATGGAACTTGGGAAGGTCGCGTGCGAGCATTTATGGGATACCTTTTTTTGAACCATTATTGTGTCATTTTAACCCTAAACATTTTTATACAATGGTTTTGAATTTGAACAATTAACGTTATGTTTGTAAAACTTGGTTGTTTAATGGAAGTTCCTGTTTTATTCTAATTAATGCTCGTGTGACCTTTGTGCTTGGAAATCCTTCAAAGTCGCACCTTGCGTTTCTGCCTTGGCGGGGTGTGACAGGTATAACTCAGCCAACTCTACCCAAGTCGTGATCGAACCTGCGGGTTGTGACAGAAGCCAACTATTGGCTTTGTCCCGCAATGAGAATGGGAAGAGTCTTAAATGAATAGCATCATCTGAGACATTCTGCATCTTGAAGGTCGCTAAGACCTCAAGAAAAGAAAAAATGTGCCAACCTAGATCCTCGTGCACCAGTCCGACAAACTGCACTGAGTTCTGCAACATGTTAATAATGCAAGATTTGATTTCAAAGTTCGCTGCCACGATCGTGGGTCGGGCAATACTCGGCGCCATCCCGTCGCTTCCTCGACAACCGCTGTCATTTAGCGGAATGACGTCATCCTCCATGATTAATACTCCATCTCCCTCTGACCCCACGTGGTCAGACAGATCCACCGGTTGCTCCTATATAGCAGCTGTTTTATCAAGTATCTCAGAAACAAGACGCCAATTATGAAGTCTAATTCTTTCGCTCTTTCTCAAAATACGAGCCTCCTCTTCAGACAGATCACCAGAGGGACTGGGGTTTGAGGACATCAACCTGCAATCAAAGAATGATACAATTGCAGCACGCGAATAGATGACAAACCCAAAAAGCAATTAAATAAAGAATAATTAGAAATTAATCCCATAAATACATTCAAATATATAGGAAAACTATATACTCATAAAAATCATATAAACGCGAATAGAATAGATAAAATGAACAAAAATCAATAAACAAAGAATTTAACAATCCAAATCTAAAAATTTATAATTAGTTCAAATTTGAACAAATCAATCAAATAACGAATCAATAAAATTTATACACAAACCTATGAATCCAATAATCAATCAATCAAATCTATCAACATCTAAATGAACAAATAATGAATCAAACAATCCTAAAAGCAAATACATGAACAAATAAAGAATCAACATAGTATAAACAAGTATTCACAAGCATGTACACTAGTAAAAGGTTGACTCGGTTCGTTCATATAGCTTACCGTGTTCCCCGGAAAAGGCGCCAAAAACTTAACGTGTGCGTGTATATATATATATATATATATAGGGTAGGGTTCCTGCGAGAAAATTGATTTTTGTAGGAAGGGTAGGAAGTGTTTTAAACCGTTAGATCTTGGAAACAATGGCTTAGATTAAAAATGTAGATTTAATTAATTATTATGTAATTTTACTAATAGCTAGGGGTAAAAGGGTCCTATAAGTGTTTTATTTGAGGGTATTAACGTACTTGTCATCCTTTTAAATTTAGAAATCATTCATCTTTCCTAGATATATGCGCCCCACCTTCTCTCTCTTGGTATAACTTCTTTTAATTTCCTCCTGTAACAAAAAAAATCCTCATTCATAAGGTTCTTCACAAAGAAAAACCCTAAGGTTCTTCACAAAGCCATTGCTCAGACCTCTCAATCGGAGCTTAAACAACCACTAAATCACCGAATCATCTCTCAATCGGAGCTTTTCCACAAGGCATATTCTGTTTATGTGTTTTATTTTGTTTCGATTTATATAGATTATTGGTTCTTATCAGTTCTGATTTATAAAGTTTTAGATATTTTTTTTCTTACAGTTCATGTAAAGGTTATTCGGTTTGTGGGTGGTTTTTTTTGTTCTTATCAAATATTTAGTTCGATTTATAATGTTATAACAACTATGCATTTTTTTAATGTGTTTTTAACTCAGCTGATATAAAACACTCCTTAGGTTAAGCCTCTGATAACTGATGTAAACAAAGCTGTTATAAGACACTCCTGTAATAAAACACGACTGAATAAGACACTCCTGTGATAGAACAAATCTGTTATAAAACACAGTTGTTATCAAACTCAACTATTAATGTACTGTAATGAACTGTCTTTAGGACACGTATATTATAAAACACGCATGATGTTAAAAACACTCTTGGTGTACAAGTAACTTTTTAAAACACTATTGACATTATAACACACCTTGAAACACCCCTGATGTTATAAAACACTCTTGGCATTATAACACACTTTGTAAAAATTTGATCGAATACCAAAACTAACAGCAAGCCAAACTTTTGTGGCAAATAATTATTATGGATAATGATATTGACATTTTGATTTAATATAAAATATAATAACTAAAAATAAAATGCATTGATTTAATCTAAATAAAAAAGAAATTGACAGTTATTGAAATTGGGAGGTTTGGATAATCTGCACATTAATTACGAAATCAAAATAGAGAAAAACATGGGATCATCCAAAATTGAAAATAGAGGGAAAAGTCTATAATGCCCTTGATCTTGATTTTTAATCCAATGGTCAAGATCCTTTCCTACACTTCCTACACAAAACAATTTTCCTACCGGATCCTCTACCTATATATATATATATATATATATATATATATATATATATATATATAATTTTTCAATGTATTTAACACATGACTAGTTTTAATATTTATAAAAATGGTTTATACTTTAACATAAAAACATACTAAAAAAGGTAAGTGTACCCTATCGTATATGTAGTAAATGATATGGATCCATGGACGCGGGCGGATGCAATAGTACTGAAACTTTGTCCCTAATTTACCAGTAAAAGATAGTTGGAAGTTGTTTGAACTAAATTAATCTAAAATGCTACATTAACATATGTAAGACTCCAAATACAAAAAATATATGTAAATATACTATAAAAACAACTTAAGCATGGCAACTACAAAAATATATTAAAAAGGCGCGAGATCAACATTCCCATTTTCAGACAATTAGTATCCCTTTTGGGAATCCTAACATGACAACCGTTTGAAAAGCTAACACGATAAACACATGTTAACCACCTATAATTGTTCATTAGCGAGCTATTGATATAATATCATGCAAATCTTCTACAGATAAGTTAGTCATATGTTATGTGTTTTCTAACCTCACTAATAAAGGAAAGCAATACCGAAGACACAATACAACCACCGAGACTAGCATAAAGTAGAGCATATCACAAACTATTTCATTTTACCAACTTTGAACATAAATCTACTAAGATCACCATTTTCACCAAGAAGTTTGCTTGCACGAGCTCGTGCATTAGCAGTTCACTCCCTGGTTATCGAGTCAAGTGAATGAGCACGACCGTGCACATGGGTTGCATAGCCGTGTACTTTGATCAGTAACTTTTGAATGTGCAGGAAATATCCGTTTCGTCCAGTTTTTGCCCGTTTTCTTCAACTTCGTCTTTGGGGCGCTGATTAAGACCTGCAAAAACAATAGAAAGCGGTCAAGTACCAAATCTATGCAATTAACGTCGAAACGCACAATTTGGGAGTTTAATCGGGGAATTATATATGTATATTTTAATGTATATCATCAGCGTAAAGCATGCACAAAGAAATTGACTCTTGAATCGATTTTCAAGGACAACCGCAAAAAGATAAGGGCTCAACGCGAACCTTTGATGGATGCCTACCTCCATAGGAAGAAGTCAGTATCTCCTACGGCGGGCACTCACAAACACACACATACATACACTTGTTTTAGTCCTAGCATGCATATATCTAATTGACTCTATATACTTCCCCAAGACCGCTCTACTTTCCAAACCATCTGAATCAGCCTGCATCTGTCGTAAACCTTTTCAAGATCAATAAAAACCATACGCAAATCTTTCTTCTTCTCCCTATACTTTTCCGAAAATCACCTAAGGATATGTATGGGTTTTGTAGTTGATCGTCCTTGCTTGAAACCAAATTGATTAACCATAATTTGAGTATCATGTGAGCTAATAATACATTCTAACTTTAGGTCTTGATTGAGCCTGGATTGTATCAGTCACTCATCTCAAGGGCCCATGGGTTTGAGTTCAAGTATTTACCTCCTTGTAGTTGATTTCTCTCAACCATGGGCTCTGATACTGATGTGTCGTAAAACACATCTATTCTCCTATGTATTTTGAGTTATAATTGAGTCTTTTGTATATAGTTTTTAGTAGTTTTAGGCGTGTATTCGTTTGTTGGCCTATTTTTATCATTGTATAGTTTTTGAGTCATTTTTAGTACTTATTTATTTATTTTATATTTTGGTAGGTGTTCGTGTGGACGTTGGAGCGTAAATGATGAACTTTGGTCGAGCCAAGAACACCCGAGACAAGAGCACGGAGTTATACCACTATATAATAATAATAATAATAATAATAATAATAATAATAATAATAATAATAATAATAATAATAATAATTATAATAATAAAATAAAATCAAGTCAAACATGACTTTTGTGAATTCTCAAAAGGGCTACGGCACAAACAAAAATAAATATAAAAATAGGGCACATCATTGGATGGTAAAAAAAAAAAAAAGGTCGGTGCAAACATTATTTTGTGGATTCATTCCACATATAATCGCACGTTTCTTGAGGAGGAATTAACAATATATATCCATACATTCATTCGATTGGAGACGGAAGTAAAACAAAGCAGAGCAACAATCGACTAGAGTTTTTTTTTGGAGGTGACTTTGGAGGGTAGAAGGTCCGGGTGCACTAAAGATTAATTATTTGAAGACCCGGTGGTTTGTTTACTTCGTTTTAATTATTTAGAGACATGTTTATTATTGTTTTTCGAAACTCTATGACTATGTTTTTAATTATAATTATGAACTAGACTTTCATGGTTGCTTAGGTTTATGAACTAGACACGTAATTTGCAGTTTTTAATGATTCTTGGTTTTTAATTTTGATGTGTAGGATTACATGATTTTAATTTTATTGTTGGATTTGATATATGTGTGTTGGTGTTATTTTTATTTGAAGTTTGTTTATTGGTTTTGTGGAGCTAGGCATGTAGAGATACCCCCTAGGTCTTGAAATCAATCTAGTTCGTCAACTTAGGTTAGCGTGCTAGTATTTGGAGTTGGAGTACGACACAAGTATAACAAACTAATATAATAAATTAACTAAGGCGTGCAGTCCATTCTTGAGGGTGAGAAATCTAACTCGAGTTTGCTAGGTAACTAACTAGGCATTGTTCGGTAGTTGGCAAGCGCTAGGGCGGGAGTCGCTACTTGTCCGTGTTTAGAGTTTTCCTAGGTTTTCTTCAGTAGAGTTTAAGTCTGCTTCATAGTTTGAGGATTTTAATCCAGGAGAGGTTTTAATCTGATTTTTGTGGGATTTTGGTACGCTAGGGCGATCCAGATCCATCTTAGCATTTCTACACTTGTCCCGCCTTAAGTCTAGTGAGCTATCCTTGACAGGAGGTTTATTAGGTAAGAATAGGGTCTCAAGTTAATTACCAGATTCAGGATTTATTGCTAGTGTCTAGGGATTTTACCTAAGTAACCAACCTTCTTCCTATCCGATTTCTCCAAGTTCCTTGTTCCTATAAGCAACTAAAGTTATTTTATTTATATTTAGTTTCTTTTAAGTTTATAATTAGTAGTTTAAAATACCCCCCATATAAGTATATATTTATTTAGGCTAGTATTCAGTAGAGGTTGTGATCTAGAGTTGCATTCGCGTCTTTGGGTTCGATACTCGGTCTTATCTGTTTACTACTTTGCGACCGGTACACTTGCCGTGCGTGTGTAGTTTTTAGGTGAGTCGTTTTAATTAAAGCTTGTGTTATTTTTATATATACATTTACACACATCAGATACCAACTAGCAATACCTCAAACCAATTTAAGGAAAACAATTTTCAATGAAAACTACTTAACATACTTGATAAGGTTTACAAACATTTTGGGGGCAATGTTTTAAAAACTGGTTAATTGTACCTAGTTAAGCTCAGAAACAGTTCAATCGGTTGAACCAGGTTATACTAGGAAGTAACACCAGATTGACAACCAACCATATAATTCCACAAAAAATACATTTTCAACTCAAAAAAAATCCAAAATTACATAATCAAAAATCAATTTTCCATGAACGATCATAAAATGCAAGAACTACAACTCAGCAACTTTGAAAAGTCAGTTATAAAGAAAGTCAAACTTTCCATACTTTCGGTTTCTATGTTAATGGGCCATTAACTTATATATATATATATATATATATATATATATATATGCATGTATAAGTTTTTTTGAACGGCTAATTTCCTCCCCCATTTTTACACCCCTTATTTCATTTCTTTTTAAATACACCCTTTTTATGCATCTTATGAGGCTTGAACTCCCAACCTCCCATTTGAAACCTCAGCATCGTTACCACCACACCACAAGAGATGGATTTGATTGCATTAAGTGACCCAATATGACATTATAGGTGGCGGATGACATCATAGTGGGCTTTACTTGTTAAATCTCAAAATCGAAGAGTTCTAAATACTGGTTCACTAGTATGAGTTGCTTAAACCGGTCGCATCGACGGTTTAAAATGCGTATCGGTGAATTTGAATAATGTTTAACATTACGGTTTAAATATTGTCTAAAATTTGTGAGTTAATATTTCACAATACATGGGCGTGATATAATGATTTTACGTCTATTTTTTTGTTAGGTTTAACAATCCCGTCTCAACGCACGGGTTCCAACAGTTGGTCTACAAATAAGTGTTGTTTGTTTTACTATTAAAGTTACCGAAACAACAGTCATTGAGTAGACTAAGCATTGAATTAGGGTCTTCGTATCTACACACCCTCCAAAAGTATCTAACATATGACACCATACGCCCCATATGGCTATGTCTGGGTTTTTTTTGGTGTAACTATGGTATTCTTTGGTTGGTACATTTATTTTTTACTATTTTTAAACGTTCAGTATAGACACGCGGTATAGGTTCTTTTTTTGGCATAGACATGTTAAAAGTTATACTTTGTTAAAAACGTTACGAATTATTTCTTTAACGGCATACACATGTTTTTTTTATTTTAAACATTTTACAAACAACTTATACGAATTATTTTGTCTTAATAGTTTTCTAACTTATAATCGATAGTTATCCGTTTTGTAATGTTTAACTTACTAAATAACAAGTCATTATATGTGACACCCCGCATTTTCAGGTTAAATACTTTTACTGAACTCTAGTTAACTTACATGTTCATACATGGCTAGATACTTAACTAGGGTTAGTTAAGTAGGTTTAACATATGTTAGAAGATGCTAACATATGTTATACGTAGGAAGATCCTTGTTAAACACACACATGAGTTCTGTATCCCAAACGTTGGTGAATTATGTGACATACATAACAATAATATATACAAGTGAATTTTGGTGAACATGAAGTACGTGCTTATGTGAATTACATGTTTTTGTGAATGATCGCCTAACTGAAAGGTAATGCGTAGATTATGCAAATTACGTGCACAACATGAATGATATGCTATGTGATAATAAAAATAATGGTTTTTATATAATTTAGCATGGTTAATAATATTGGGTTCGGTATTGGGCTAGAACATGGTTAACGGGTTAAGTTAATGGACTAGAAGGGCCCTAATACCAATTGCTTGGGGAACAAGCAAAGCCCTTTTACAATTAGGAGGCAAGGAAAAAGATAAAAACCCTAACCCTTGCCCCCCTTGGTGCCGTGCGAAACCCCCCACCCCCCTCTCTCTTTGTTTTCAAGCAATCAAGCAATCTTTCACTAATCAAGCTAGTTCGGGTTTGATTTCAAGGCTCTAGGGAGTTTAATCTTTCACAAGGTATACGTTCTTACGATTCTTGATAAATTATAATGATTGAAAAACTTTAAAAACCCTAAAAATAATATATACAAAATCGCATACATGCATGTGTAGGAGTTCTTGAATGTTCTTGATGATTTGATGATGATGATTGTTATTAGCAGCCATGATTAGGGTTTTCACATGATAATATATGTGTTTTGCTATGATTAATATGGTGTTTAATCAGTACTATAGGTGTTATACATGTATTAGGGATGTTTATGAAGAATTAGGGTTTATAGATTACTTGGGATGCAAGTTTCAGATTCTGACAGATTTGTTTGAACGTGTTGAAGGGGCTGTAACGGGTTGGTAAATCGATTGTTTTGATGATTTCATTGCATGATTATAATGTACAAGGTCTTAGCTTTTCATAATGGGCAAAACCATCGATTTTGAACACCGTATGAGTCGTTTTTGGAATTTTAATTGATTAGGGGTCATATCAGATTTTCGGATTTGTAAATTGGGCTAACTTTAAATGGTCATAACTTGAGATTTACAAGGAGTTAGGTTATGAAATTTTTACAGTAGGTCAATACTGGAAAAATAGAGCTTTTCCAAGTGAATTCATCCCGTTTGGATGAATAGACAATTTTTAAGAATTTTCCTACTAAATTGACCTGTTGAGGAAATTTTCTGGACACTGCTGTGTTGTACGAATTTTTATAATTTTTGTGTTTGGAATTATGTGACTATTTGGAGTTCTATGTGGTGTGTAATTGACATGTACTTGTGTGGAAACTTGTATGAGATGTATTTGATGCATTAAACTGATAATAATTGCTATGATCACCAACGGGATACGTAGGACATACTTGAGCATGTAGAGTCATTAGGTGTCACTACACGGTTTTGAACTTTTAAAAGTCTTGGATAAACGAGTTACATGGTGTGTTGGTTACGCACGTATACTCACCTAGTGACATTTGTAATAGGGAGTCGGTAGCACGTTACTATTCGTGGAATTTGGATTTTTCACTTGGGACCTAAGGTGAGTTTCACTACTCTTTTTCTCAAAAGCATGCGTCTCAGGTATGAGACACTTTACTTAACATTATCTAGTCCGGTTTGGGACTACTTACACATTCCGGGTTGGGATGCCATGGATCCTTATGAGGGTCGGTCACTTTGCTAATTCGCAATTGTGTCCTTGATAAACTGAACCATTTCTATCATTTTGTAAGTCCTCACGTACCGAATGAGTTGCCAGGGTTAGCAAGCGGGTTATTAGTTGATAGCGCTATTAGGTCTTACAAACTTCACACCAGCTCGGGGAGCGCGGGCGTGAAGTATAACTACGAAACATTATCATTGCGGATAGACAATGATGTTAGGCATACGGCACACTTATGTGGCTACACGTACATAGCAGTTCGGTATAATCGGTTAGTTATCATGAATGGGTTAGCTACCCTTGGCATGCGATGAATTAGTGGTTACACGGTGCGGGGCACCAGCATAACTTACTTACTTACGTGGTTTTGAAAACCAGCGCTTTTACATATCAAATTACTTTACTTTGTGAACTCACCAACTTTATGTTGACACACGATAACATGCTTTTGTAGGTCCCTAGGTACGGAGCACGATAGGACATGCATCACTGTGTCATGGGTTGTGAACATTATTTAAATTTATACTTTACTTTGCATTTAACGGTTTTATTTTGGGCGCGTTGTTTTGCGCATAAACTTAAATGGTTATGTTTGAATTACGCTTCCGCAACTTAACTGAACTTTTTGGTAAACACTAAACGTGAATTTTCATTAACGAACTAAATAGTTTGGGAATTTAGAGTCGTTCTTATGACTTATGGCTATGGGATCCTGGTATGTCACGCGCCTCGCGGTATAAACCCCGCAGTGGAAATTTGAGGGTGTGACAGATTGGTATTAGAGCCATTGGTTATAGTGAACTAGGATTTGCATCTAGACTATAACCATCATAGCATAAGTATTAGTACACTCACTATTCGCAGCACACTACTAGTTATTTCTTGGATACATATGCTGATCTAACGTATTGCAGGAAAACATGACTAACCCCGCTCACCGAAATTATTCTTCTTATCACCCTCTTGGGAGTTCACAGAACACGTCATTGAACCCGTATGAACAGCCAGCTCAGACGGGGAGCTCGGAGGAGAATACAAATCGCTGGGTGTGGTTTGCAAATATGTTACATTCGTGGGTAGTAGGGTACGGAGTGCCAGATCAGGTCCCTCCCATCATTGACTCACTGGAGAGGTCTCTGGCAGGGATGGTTAGACATGTACACACCGAGCTAGAAAATGTCTATAATGCAGTAAGGCAATTTTAGTCATGGAGGCAGAACGCCGATGGATCGATTAAGCGCATGGAAAGAGAGATCGACCACCTGTTTGGGGAACTGGAAAAGACTAACAGTAAATTGGCAAAGGTTAGTAGTAAATTGGAGAGGGTTGAAAGGGAAGCTGCAGAAGACAGGCATGAGAGATCGATTGCTATTTAGGAGACAGCCTTATTGAGGGAAGAGTTAACCCTGGTCAGTAATAAGCTTGAGGAAGCTCTAGCTCAGAATGGTGCGGATCCAGAGGAGGATCCAGAGGAGGATCCGGAAGAGGATCCCGATGAGGAGCCTGTAATTGGGGGATTTGATGACCCCGAGGCAGCATTGGATGCGGCGCTCGAGGAAGAGTTTGAGCCTGAGGAGGAGGAGCCATTGGAGATAGAGATTGAGGATGAGAGCGAGGATGAGGGCTCATGCATCTCCATGGATCACGACGACGACTGATTCCTTATTTTTTTTTTTTTAGGATTCGTATATTAGTATTATGACTTTTGTTCATTCCTAACGTTGTGAGACTTGAGGACTCCTTGTTTTGTGGTTGGATTCTTAATTACTACTATCACTTAAAAATTTCTTATTCTATTCTCGCGCATGTTTTATATATTCTAGTTTACTTGTACTGTGTGAATAATTGTATGTGGGACATATTATTGTTTTCTCATGAGTATAGTGTAAATGTAGAATCACGATGGCGGGAAGAGGACACGGGAGAGGCAACATTAACATGACACAAGCAGAGCTGAATGCCCTTATCAATGACAGGATAGTAGAGGCATTCGCAGCTTTTCAAGCTGGTAACTTTACCTTGCTCTAAACTTTCCTCTATGCTCCAACGTTACGCTCTTTTATTCATTCGTGATTCCTTCGCTATTACTCTCAGGACAACCTGGACATCACCCTCCAGCCTGCACCTACAAGTCCTTCATGGACTGCAAGCCTCATAACTTTGGTGGATCTGAAGGGGCTGTCGGACTACTGCTATGGTTTGAGAAACTGGAATCTTGCTTTGCAATGTGTAACTGTCCACCAGCTGACAGGGTGAAGTACGCCACTGCTACTCTCGAGAGCTTGGCATTAACCTGGTGGAACTCTCAAGTGCAGATGCTAGGTGTGGAAGTGGCTAACGCAACACCTTGGGCAGATTTTAAGGAACTGATGAAGGAGGAATACTGTCCTCGAGACGAAATCCAGAAGTTAGAAACTGAGTATCTCAATCTAAAGATGGTGGGATCGGAGATTGAGAAGTACACCACCAGATCGCATGAACTGGCAGCTATGTGCCTGAATTACTCCAACCCGCCCTACAAGAGGATTGAGCTGTATGTCAAGGGCTTGGTGCCCCAGATTAAGAGCATGGTCACTGCTGCTAATCTCAATACCATCCAGCAGGTTATTAGGATGGCTCATCAACTGACTGACCAGAAGGTGGAAGAGGGAGTGTTACCTCCTCGTTGCACCTCATCTTCTGGCACTACTGATAACAAGAGGAAAGGGAGAATGCATCTGGCAAACCCCCAGGAAATGGAAGTCAACAGCAGCAACAGAATAAGAAACATGACAGCCATGGTAGTAATAACAATCGCAACAACAACCAGGGAGGTTATCATGGAAACTTACCCAAGTGCAATAAGTGTTACAGGCATCACACTGGGGCATGTAACTACAACAAATGTGATCGCTGTGGTCGGATGGGACATCTGGCTAGGGAATGTAGGAGTAACCCTCGTGGAAACCAGCCAACAGCTCAGCAGGGACAGCAGCAGGGCAATGGTTAGGGTTGTTTTCAGTGTGGGAGTGAGAATCATTTCAAGAAAGACTGTCCACAGCTGAATGGTCAGGGGAATGGTAATGGAAACGGCAACAACAGGGGTAACAACAACAATGGTGGTGGTAACAGGGCAGGAAACAACAACGCCACCAATGCTGGGAACAACAACGGGAACAACAATGGGGCTCGTGGTAGAGCATTCGTGATTGGCTCTGGGGAGGCTAGGACCGATAACAACGTCGTGACGGGTACGTGTTCCTTGACCGACACTCTTGCTTCTGTTTTATATGATACTGGTGCGGACTATAGTTTTGTTTCATCAAAACTTAGTAAACAATTAGGGATGGTTCCTACTCTTCTAGATACCCCATACTCTATTGAACTGGCCGATGGGAAGCCTGTCGAGGTAACCCATATACATCGTGACTGTAAGCTCGAGTTGAACAAACAATTGTTTGCCATCAACCTCTTACCTATCACCCTAGGTAGCTTTGATCTCGTGGTTGGCATGGACTGGTTGTCCAAGCAACACGCGGAAATTCTCTGTCAGGAGAAAATTGTTCGCATTCCTCTCCCAAGTGGAGAACTATTATCCATACAGGGTGATCGAGGTGGTGCCATGGTGGGTATCATCTCCTATATGAAGGCCCAGAAGTGTATTCGCAAGGGCTGTCCGGCCATTTTGGCTAACATATCTGATACTCGAGCCGAAACCAAAACTAGAATTGAGGACATCCCAGTGGTCCGAGACTTCCAAGATGTCTTCCCAGAGGAACTACCTGGACTCCCACCCGTTCGTCAAGTGGAGTTTCAGATTGACCTTGCACTTGGAGCAGCGCCAGTTGCGCGCGCACCATACCGTTTGGCACCAGGGGAACTTCAAGAACTGTCTACCCAACTCCAAGAGCTATTGGATAGGGGTTTCATTAGACCCAGTTCTTCGCCATGGGGAGCTCCAGTTCTGTTTGTTAAGAAGAAAGATGGGAGCTTTCGTATGTGCATAGATTATCGGGAGTTGAACAAGGTAACGATTAAGAACCGATATCCTTTACCTCGTATTGATGATTTGTTCGACCAACTGCAAGGGTCGAGCTTCTACTCTAAGATTGATTTGAGGTCGGGGTACCATCAGCTGAGAGTCCGAGAAGAGGATGTGGCGAAAACGGCGTTTTGAACCCGTTATGGACATTATGAGTTTTTGGTTATGCCATTTGGGCTAACTAATGCACCTGCGGTGTTCATGGATCTAATGAACCGTGTGTGCAAGCCTTACTTGGACAAATTCGTCATAGTGTTCATAGATGACATATTGATCTATTCCAAGAGCAGGGAGGAACACGAGCAGCACTTGCAGTTAATCTTGGAACTACTGAGGGATGAGCAGCTGTATGCAAAGTTTTCTAAATGCGATTTTTGGATTCAGGAAGTCCAATTCCTTGGGCATGTGGTCAACGAGGCAGGAATACATGTGGACCCAGCCAAGATTGACGCTATCAAAAAGTGGGAGGCTCCTAAGACCCCTACTGAAGTGCGCCAATTTCTTGGTCTCGCGGGATATTATCGCAGGTTTATTGAGGGATTTTCTAAGATCGCTCAACCTCTCACCGCCCTAACGCAGAAAGGTATTACGTATAAGTGGGGAGATGCCCAAGAATCTGCCTTTCAGCTACTAAAGTCCAAACTTTGCAGTGCACCGATATTATCGTTGCCTGCGGGTACAGAGGACTTTGTAGTATATTGTGATGCGTCTATCCAAGGCTTAGGGTGTGTACTGATGCAACGTGATAAGGTGATTGCATATGCATCGCGACAACTGAAGGTCCATGAGAAGAACTACCCCACTCATGATTTGGAACTGGGAGCGGTAGTTTTCGCTCTCAAAATCTGGAGGCACTACCTCTATGGAACCAAGTGCACAATTTTCACTGACCACAAGAGCCTTCAGCATATATTTGACCAGAAGGTACTAAACATACGGCAACGTCGTTGGGTTGAACTTTTGAACGATTATGACTGTGCCATCAAGTATCATCCAGGGAAAGCTAACGTAGTAGCTGATGCCCTCAGCCGAAAGGAAACGAAACCCAAAAGAGTGCGAGCTTTACAACTCACCATTCACTCTAACCTTCCTGATAAGATACGTGAAGCCCAGAGTGAGGCATTGAAGGAAGAGAACATCGGGCTTGAGACCCTACATGGTGCAGATAAGCACTTAGAACTGAGAACAGACGGTCTGCAGTACTTCATGAATCGAGTCTGGATACCACGATTTGGGGATTTCAGACAACTGGTGCTCGATGAAGCACATACCTCTCGCTATTCGGTACATCCTGGTTCGGACAAGATGTATCAAGATCTTAAGACTCTATACTGGTGGCCAAACATGAAAGCCGAGATAGCCACTTATGTTAGTAAGTGCTTGACTTGTGCGAAGGTTAAGATTGAATATCAAAAACCTTCAGGCCTACTCCAACAACCAGAGATTCCAATGTGGAAATGGGATGGAATTTTCATGGACTTCATTACAAAGCTTCCTAGAACGCCAACGGGCCAGAACATGATTTGGGTTATCGTGGACCGTTTAACCAAATCGGCCCACTTCCTGGCAATAAAAGAAACGGATTCGTTAGAAAAGCTGGCGAACCTATACATCAAGGAGATAGTCTCTAGGCATGGGGTGCCTACTTCCATTATATCTGATCGCGATGGGCGATTCACTTCTCGTTTCTGGACTACCCTCCAAGATGCTTTAGGAACTCGTCTTGATATGAGCACAGCCTATCACCCACAGACGGATGGACAAAGTGAACGCACCATCCAAACATTAGAGGATCTGCTACGAGCATGTGTGGTGGACTTTGGTAATAACTGGGATAAGCACTTGCCTTTAATCGAATTCTCTTACAACAACAGTTACCACACTTCGATACAGTGTGCGCCTTTCGAGGCACTTTACGGGCGCAAGTGTAGGTCTCCTATTTGTTGGACTGAGGTTGGTGATAGCCAACTAACAGGTCCCGAACTCGTGCACGAAACTTCTGAGAAGATAGTGCAAATTAGAAACCGGATGGCTGCTGCTCGGGACCGACAGAAAAGTTATGCTGACAAACGTCGAAAACCTTTGGAGTTCCAGGTTGGGGATAAGGTTTTGTTAAAGGTGTCACCATGGAAAGGAGTGATACGCTTTGGGAAACGAGGGAAGTTAAATCCCAGATACGTCGGACCTTTCGAGATCGTTAAAAGGATTGGTCCAGTAGCTTACCAGCTAAATCTACCAGATGAACTCAGTGGAGTACACAACGTATTCCACGTCTCAAACTTGAAGAAATGCTTATCTGATACGACACTGGTAGTACCACTGGAGGAGATCCAGGTGGATGATCAGCTGCGGTTCGTGGAAGAACCAGTGGAGATTCTTGAGCAGGGCGTCAAGAAACTCAGACAAAGTACTATACCTATTGTTAAAGTACGGTGGAATTCCCGTCTAGGACCGGAATACACGTGGGAGCGCAAAGATCAGATGCGGCTCAAATACCCACACCTCTTTACTGAACCTGAAATCGTACATAGATCCAACGCGGAACATAAAGCAACTCTTTCAAAGTGAATTTCGGGGCGAAATTCCTTTCAACTTGGGGATGATGTGACATCCGGGAACCAAGCACACATTTTTATAGCTGTCTTTACTGTTTACTTGCTGAATTTCGGGACGAAATTCTTTTCAACTTGGGGATGATGTGACACCCCGCATTTTCAAGTTAAATACTTTTACTGAACTCTAGTTAACATACATGTTCATACATGGCTAGATACTTAACTAGGGTTAGTTAAGTAGGTTTAACATATGTTAGAAGATGCTAACATATGTTATACGTAGGAAGATCCTTGTTAAACACACACATGAGTCCTGTATCCCAAACGTTGGTGAATTATGTGACATACATAGCAATAATATATACAAGTGAATTTTGGTGAACATGAAGTACGTGCTTATGTGAATTTCATGTTTTTGTGAATGATCGCCTAACTGAAAGGTAATGCGTAGATTATGCAAATTACGTGCACAACATGAATGATATGCTATGTGATAATAAAAATAATGGTTTTTATATAATTTAGCATGGTTAATAATATTGGGTTCGGTATTGGGCTAGAACATGGTTAACGGGTTAAGTTAATGGACTAGAAGGGCCCTAATACCAATTGCTTGGGGAACAAGCAAAGCCCTTTTACAATTAGGAGGCAAGGAAAAAGATAAAAACCCTAACCCTTGCCCCCCTTGGTGCCGTGCGAAACCCCCCACCCCCCTCTCTCTTTGTTTTCAAGCAATCAAGCAATCTTTCACTAATCGATTGTTTTGATGATTTCTTTGCATGATTGTAATGTACAAGGTCTTAGCTTTTCATAATGGGCAAAACCATCGATTTTGAACACCGTATGAGTCGTTTTTGAAATTTTAATTGATTAGGGGTCATATCAGATTTTCGGATTTGTAAATTGGGCTAACTTTAAATGGTCATAACTTGAGATTTACAAGGAGTTAGGTTATGAAATTTTTACAGTAGGTCAATACTGGAAAAATAGAGCTTTTCCAAGTGAATTCATCCCGTTTGGATGAATAGACAATTTTTAATAATTTTCCTACTAAACTGACCTGTTGAGGAAATTTTCTGGACACTGCTGTGTTGTACGAATTTTTATAATTTTTGTGTTTGGAATTAAGACAAAACAAAAATAGGTATTATCGAGTGAATCCCAAATAAAATTCAGTAAAAATTTGGGACTCTAGTTCATTCGTTAAGTATTTTAAATAAATTGTTTTTCACAGCGCACAATCTGTCCTAAAAACACAGATTGTGTACGGGGTCTTTAAGTGACTATTTGGAGTTCTATGTGGTGTGTAATTGACTTGTACTTGTGTGGAAACTTGTATGAGATGTATTTGATGCATTAAACTGATAATAATTGCTATGATCACCAACGGGATACGTAGGACATACTTGAGCATGTAGAGTCATTAGGTGTCACTACACGGTTTTGAACTTTTAAAAGTCTTGGATAAACGAGTTACATGGTGTGTTGGTTACGCACGTATACTCACCTAGTGACATTTGTAATAGGGAGTCGGTAGCACGTTACTATTCGTGGAATTTGGATTTTTCACTTGCGACCTAAGGTGAGTTTCACTACTCTTTTTCTCAAAAGCATGCGTCTCAGGTATGAGACACTTTACTTAACATTATCTAGTCCGGTTTGGGACTACTTACACATCCCGGGTTGGGATGCCATGGATCCTTATGAGGGTCGGTCACTTTGCTAATTCGCAATTGTGTCCTTGATAAACTGAACCATTTCTATCATTTTGTAAGTCCTCACGTACCGAATGAGTTGTCAGGGTTGGCAAGCGGGTTATTAGTTGATAGCGCTATTAGGTCTTACAAACCTCACACCGGCTCGGGGAGCGCGGGCGTGAACTATAACTACGAAACATTATCATTGCGGATAGACAATGATGTTAGGCATACGGCACACTTATGTGGCTACACGTACATAGCAGTTCGGTATAATCGGTTAGTTATCATGAATGGGTTAGCTACCCTTGGCATGCGATGAATTAGTGGTTACACGGTGCGGGGCACCAGCATAACTTACTTACTTACGTGGTTTTGAAAACCAGCGCTTTTACATATCAAATTACTTTACTTTGTGAACTCACCAACTTTATGTTGACACACGATAGCATGCTTTTGCAGGTCCCTAGGTATGGAGCACGATAGGACATGCATCACTGTGTCATGGGCTGTGAACATTATTTAAATTTATACTTTACTTTGCATTTAACGGTTTTATTTTGGGCGCGTTGTTTTGCGCATAAACTTAAATGGTTATGTTTGAATTACGCTTCCGCAACTTAACTGAACTTTTTGGTAAACACTAAACGTGAATTTTCATTAACGAACTAAATGGTTTGGGAATTTAGAGTCGTTCTTATGACTTATGGCTATGGGATCCTGGTATGTCACGCGCCTCGCGGTATAAACCCCGCAGTGGAAATTTGAGGGTGTGTCATTTTAGATATTTGTTGTTCATTATTAACAAGTTTTGTAGGATCGGCTTTCGGGTCACCCGACAATCACGAGCTTGACTATTCAGAGTGCGAAATCCTCTGAAAAGATTCGTATAACAGAAACGACAATGAAACAAACACAAAAGAGGTATCAATGCACACAAAATAAGGTCATAGGTTGTATTGATTAATCAAAAACAGAGCTCAGATGTTTACAATGATTATCTCAGACCTTCAGACCTTGGGAAGGCTGTTTGCGGGCTGTGTGATGTGACAACTAATGATTAGGGCAATGATTGGATGCCTTTATACCCCTTCTACTCGTGCGGAATAGGACAGACTATTAGGAATCCTATGCCATATGCAATAATAGGCGAGTAGGGCTATGCCACATGATAAACAGGCAATTAGCAAGCTATCCCATATATACTAAACGGAATTAGTAAGATATCCCATATGTACTAAACAGAATTAGCAAGCTATCCCATATGCAATATAGGAAATTAGCAAAGCTAATTGCCCCTAACAAAAGTTACTCGCCATCAGCAATCCAAACACCCCAAATCACTTCCAAACACACCCAAACACCCTAAATGCTATCCAAACATCACCTATACTAGGCTAAGGACATCATATACTTATAGACTCCCCCTTGGACCTAGCTAGTATGATTACGAGCCATAAACCACTCGATAAACCTAGCCGACGACCTATAGGTATCTATCACTAGCTAGGGACATTCAAATAATGTACTTACAGACTCCCCCTTGGACCTAGGTAGTGATTTACAGACTCATCCTATCACCTAGCTAGGGACACACACTAAGTGTATTTACAGACTCCCCCTTGGACCTAGCTGGTGATATATGGTCTTCGAGTCTTCAAGTCTTCATATCCGGCATTCTTCAACTTAGTGTAACACCGCAGTGTATGACCTCTGAAGACTTCAATATATCAAATGATTTGAGCTTTAGTCGTGGCTTCATAAGATCTCGTCTTGGTCGTCGATCAGCTTCGATAACTTCGGAGGAATCAAGAAATCTCCGCTTTTATGTTTGATGATTCTATGACTTGGACGAAGATCAACATCATCTTCACTTTCATTTCTTGATTCTCATCTTCTTCAGCTTCGATTGCTGGAGCTCTACCACGATCTGGTTTCTGTGTAGATGAAATATTGGGTTCTTGTTGTTTAGGATGATTTTGTTATTCAGGCTCGGGCCTTGTTCAGCTTCCAGTCTAGTTGTTTGAATCATGATATGAACAGTCGTTGTGTTTGATCCTGCAGAAAAAATTATTAAAAATAGCACACAAACTACAACTTGTATTAGATACGACAAATAATCCGGACTCAATCAAATTCTTGAAGTTTATCATTTGATGGACTTTCAAGATTTGTCCATTGTGACCACGAATTTGAGAAACGAATCATTCTCCCCCTGAACATTTAGATCTTTTCAAATTTCACCCTGAACTCTCACGATTGACAATTTGTGACCCTGAAAGTGATATTTGAGCCTTGAATTTTGTAAAATTTTGATTTTATTTATGTTTCGGCTTCGGACCTGAGATTCCAATTGAAGAATACTTGTATTCCAACATCGGTCAATAAAAAATGAAGAAGACATAAAATCTAAGCAGAAATTAAACTAGAACTGGAAATCAACTAACTGTACACTAACATATTTTTGCAAGTTTCATCAGTTAGGGAATCATATCAGTGTACTGACTATACTAGAACCCTTATATGTTCAGTTTAAGTTTAAATTACTAGTAAGCATCCTACAACAACTGCCAGTATTGTTGTCCACCTAAACTCAAAATCAAGTTTTATCGCTAGGCACTTTAGATACGTTAAGGTAATATTAAGACTGATGTACAAGGTGTTCCCCGCCACACGACACATTTCCCTATCAAGGCATGCACAAAGCTTACTCCTAACCAGTGAATAATCTGTTGTCATTCGTATTTACAAGGAATCACTCAGTGGTGATCAAGTCTGCATGAACGCTGCAACAAAGAGACCAGTGCGATCCAGACCAGGGTTCAAGTCAAATACTGTTAATTGATTTGTCGGTACGATGCTTTAGGTATATGATTTGATACCTTAGAGCGAATTCTCAATGAGAATTAGGGTTTGGCATTTCGAATCTTTTTGCTCTTTTAGGATTCCCAGACGTCTCCAGATCAGAATTTATTCTATTTTTTATGTTTTTCATTTTATTTTTCTAGGAAATGACATAGAGGTGCCTCAGTTGTAGGCTTCGAACCCAACGTACGACACATGTGCCATTCCTCTTATACTGAGAGACGTCCAGATCACCCCGGATGTACCAACCTCTTAAAGACCATGAAACCTCGGATTTTGGCATTCTATCAAGTGAGATTTAGGTACCAAGACCATATGCCAACACATATTGATCTACACATGTTTCAGTTGATTTAGGTTTATATCACCGTGTCGAACATGGAAATGATTTTGAGCCTACAGACACATCATTGTAGAGGCTACTTATCAGTTCCAATTCTTTTATAATTTTAATGGATTAAGATAGTCCACTTATGAGTTGATATCATTTTCCCTTTTTCACCAAAAGAACACTCGATTTTTTTCTTTTCTCATTTTTTTTAATTTTTGAAATTTTCTGATGTTTTTGTATTTTTCTGATTTTCTCCCCCTAAAAATCTAAAAGATTGCAAAAAGACAATATTTTTAGGTTTTTCTGATTTTTGAATAATTTTTTTTTACAAAAACTGATTTTCCGATGTGGTTTACTCAGATTTTCCAAAAATGCCTTTTACCTTTCAAAGATAGTCAAATTTAAATTTGTCAAATGATTTAGTAAATTTTTTGGCTATTCGGTAGTCAGTGTGGACATAAATAATCACTGGATCCTTAGTGATTGTTATGGAAGTTACACAATCAATAAGAAGACGGAGGTGATAAGAGAATGCAAGCCGTAGTCAGGCATGTGTGTTGATGTATCCAAAGACAAACCTAGAAATAGCAGCTCGATGCAGCTACCTAATTCGGCTTCTCAGGTTGCAGGAAACACATGTGACGACCTCCCTAGAACTGATATCCACCAGTTGCAGATCCAGCTTCAATATTGTAACCACCATTGATAAATTCACTAAAGTCAACGAGATCCGGCTTATCGCCATTAGGATACCACAGACCTTTGGTCGGTAACCCTTTAGATATTGAAGGAACCGTTCTGCAGCAATCACCTAGTCCACTCTTATTCATTACTGACATCCGTTGTTAAGTCGAACCACTGGGTCTTGAATTATTCTAATCGAGCTTTTTCTCTTCTTTCTTCTTCTTTGATAACAAATCCCCTCCTTGATTGTCTAAGGTATATCATCCAAAGATATTCTGATCAATTTACCGGAGAGATATGACACCTATTTTGTGCTAAGATGCCCCACTGTCAACAATCAAATGACTGCTGATAGTTCCTCCTGGAACACCCTGCACACTTGTTCAAAGATTAGTTCTGGAGGGGGACCCAGGCCTTGACCATCTCTGGTCGGCCTAGGTCATCAATCATAGGTAGCTCCATCCATCTACCATGAGGTGTAGGTGTTTTCTCATTTACAACAGTTGATCTAGATGGTTCTAATGAAGCAGATAAACTCCCAGATGGTGCTTCAGCTACTTTTGGCTTCCAAATCTGGTCATGCTTAGCCTTTACAGGTCTTTGCTTGACAGATTTGGGTGGTACCTGAGACTTCAACTTGGGTTCAGCGGTGTCTTTGCCCTTTGGTTAGTCTTTGGACCTGCTTTTGGGCCTCCCTTGGGTTTTGCAACCTTATGTGGAGCCTTTGAACTTGATGCCTGGTCTGCTTTAGGGTTTGCACCATCAACAACAACCTTCTGTTCCTTTTTCACATTCTTTGGTGTCACATGAACATTCTGTTTAACTTGTTGTTTAGGTGACCCGTATCTTTGGTTGTTGTATCTTGGGGGTTCAAATCCTTTGCCCTTTAATTTTCTCAGATAGGGACAGTTAGCAATCAAGTGTCCAACCTCGTTACATTCATAGCATGACCTCCGCTCCTTATAGTATTGAGGTTCATACCATGATTGTCTCGAGCTAATATGAGAATATCTAGGGCTACAGCTTCTTTGAGAACTTTCAAATCGAGAGGTACTTGGATATGAATCATGTTCAGATGATCTTGGTGAAAAATTTCTTTGATGACTTTGATAATAATTTCTCATCTGATCAGTACCTTTCGATTTAACAGGCTTAATTTCTTTGATCTTGGGACCCTTTTGGTTTTTCCCAGACCAATTCTTTTGTTTCACATGTTTGGTGGGTTTGTGTTCAACATGTTTCTTCTGATCAACGAGTTTTCTAATTTGATCTTTGGTAACTGGTATTTCCTCAAAAACATGCTTGATTAAGGATTGATCAACATTTTTAATGGGAAACTCTTTATCAGAAAACAATTTGTCAGATCCCACCAACATGTACAGCCCTTCCGTGCCTTCAGGAAACTGAAAATGCTTCTTTTCAGTTTCCTAGGATTCTTTATTAGAATCCTCAAGGTCTACCTCTGGTACAGTCTTTGGTTTCAAATTCACTTTCTGTCTATTTACAGAAGGTGTATTATAATCAAGTCCCTGATTTTCCTTTTGTAGAGGCTGGTTCTTACGATCAATATCATTTTTATCCAACACAAACTTTGCCAATTTAAAACCATCTAGCTTATTTTTGGCTTTTTCATAATCAGATCTTGCTTGCGTTAATTCTTTTTTTATTTCCTCAAGAGTTTTAGAAAGCTCAGAAATTTCTTTCATTAAAATTTCATTTAAGTTTTTAAATTCCATTTCATTTACTCTCAAAACTTCATTGATGGTTATGCAATTAGCAAGATCGCAAGTAAGGGTCTGTTGTTTTTCAGATAGCCTTTCAATCGTACTTTGGAGTTTGGCACAGTTAGAAAAAACATACCTGGAAGATCTATTTGTAATAGAGTAACTTTCGTGCATGACTTGAACTCCAGCTTCTTGATTTTGAACATCAACAGCTTTCTCTTCTAATTCACTCCTTCCAGAAGTTGAACAATTTGCATCAGCTTTGTTGGTTTCTTCAGAGTTTTGTTCAAGGTCTTGTTCACTTGCTGATACATCACTATCTGCATTTGTACTCTCTTATGAGGTTTGACCACTCTCTAACGCTTCTCCCGATTCCACAGTCTTTATTCGTTGAGCAAATCACGCAATTTCCCCGTTATCACCTACCATGGTTTGTGTCTTCTGGTCAAAACCTTTCTCAGTATGCATAGTAAATATACTCGCAGCATCCGTGTTTGCTGGGGCAGAGAGAATTGCAGGAGCAACCGAAACCACAAATGTTTCTTGATTGTTTTGAATATTGTTGAGTTGTCTGGTTTGTTTTGGTTGACTTTGACTAGCATCTGACATTGATTTCCTCTCCAGATGGGCCCACGGATTACATCCAGAACTCTCCTATTGTTATCGTTGTTGAATCGGTTGGGTGTTCATTGAAGACGCAAAAGCCCATGGTTTGGTTGCATTTGCCATTATGAAAGCATTGTTAAAAAGTCAACTCTTGGTCAACAAAAGTCAAACTTCGGTCAAAGATGGTTAACACGAATTTTTTTTGAAAGTCAAACTTGGTCAACGAAAGTCAACTCTGGTCAACGCGAGTAAAACTTAGGTCAATTTTAGGTTCAGCAGACTTAGACACGATTAGCTTTCCTAATTGCTAGTAAACAGGTGATTACAAAGCTAATTGTGTGTTTTGGAGGCAATTACAAAGCTAATTGTGTGAACAGTAGCATGAGTAGCAATTTTAGGCAATTAGGATTACAAGAGGCAATTAGAAAGCTATCCCATATATACTACAGGCAATTTGCAAGCTATCCCATATGTATAATAGGCAATTAGCAAGCTATCCTATATGTACAATAGGCAATTAGCAAGCTATTCCATATGCAATATAGGCAATTAGCAAAGCTAATTGCCCCTAACAAAAGCAAGCTATCCCATATGTACTACAGGCAATTTGCAAACTATGTGATATGACAACTAATGATTAAGGCAATGATTGGATGCTTTTATACCTCTTCTACTCGTGCAGAATAGGACAGGCGATTAGGAATCCTATGCCATATGCAATAACAGGCGAGTAGGGCTATGCCACATGATAAACAGGCAATTAGCAAGTTATCCCATATGTACTACAGGCAATTTGCAAGCTATCCCATATGTACAACAGACAATTAGCAAGATATCTCATATGCAATATAGGCAATTAGCAAAGCTAATTGCCCCTAACAAAAGCTGCTCGCCCTCAGCAATCCAAACACCCCAAATCACTTCCAAATACACCCAAACACCCTAAACGCTATCCAAACATCACCTATACTAAGCTAGGGACATCATGTACTTACAAGTTTAACAAAATTTAAAGCAACAAACCAAATCACACCAAACCAAACCATACTTCTATATGCCTCGTATGGGATCATATGAGGCGTATAGACCACCATATGGGGAGTATGATGTCATACAACCTATATAGACCCTTTTTGAACACCACATAATTCAGAGTTTGACTGCATTTAATATGAAATTTTGAACCATATGGGGCATATGATGTCCTACTTCCAATATAAAGGGGTGTGTAATTAATTGAATGGGTGTGTAGTTACCATGATCCTTGAATTATCATATATGCCTTACACTTGGTCACCTACCGTGTACCATCTTATCTTAATTCTTATATATATATCAATTATAAACACTACCGCACATCCTATTTTTTTCGTTTCCTTTAGAATTCAGTCTACAGAAGAAGTAATTAAGATCGATCCATTGCAAATTCAAGCAAAGATTAATAGGTATTTTCCTGTCTACTTACTGTCTCGGTCTTATCTGGTGTGTTTAGGTTATTGTTTCTACTACTATGCATGCATGCATTACACGGTTCAAGCAAAACCCAGTAACCCTTGACGATTCATAATTACTAGTTCAAGCTAGGCCTGTAAACGAACCGAACGAACAGGAACACAGGCGCGTTCGTGTTTGTTCATTTAACTTTAACCGACCACGAACACGAACACATAATCGAACACATTTTTGTGTTCGTGTTCGTTCATTAAGAAATTTGTCGTGTTTGTGTTCGTGTTCGTTTATGTTCGTTCATTTAAAACTTAAACGAAATGTTCATGAACATAAACGAACACAAGTGATCAACATAAATGAACACAAATGAACATAAACGAACAAAAACAAAAACAAAAACAAAAACAAATTAATAATGATTAATCACAATGCAACCAAAACCAAATGACGGAGATGAGAAATACAGCGGCGCTATGGTCTGTGGAGACGGGGATGAGGGAGATGGCGACGCTGTTGAGGCTGGAGGCCGGAGAGTGGAGGCGGGGCTATGGAGGTGGTCGACCGGAAGTAGAAGAAGGTAGGGATGTGGAGTGTGGAGAAGAAGTGAGGTGTGGCTGTGAAGTATGGATAGGTCTGATAAGTGATATGGTTAGAATATTAGGTTTAGGGTTAAAATTTTAGAACATATGAATTAAGATACTTAACAAAAGGAAATAAATAATAAAAATAAAAAGTTAAGTGATATGGTTATAATATTAGGTTTAGGGTTAAATTTTTAGAACATATGAATCAAGATACTTAACAAAATGAAATAAATAATAAAAATAAAGTTAAGTTTTATTAAGCGAACATAAACGAACAAAAATAAACGAACGAACATAAACGAACATAAATGAATGAACATAAATGAATGAACAAAGCGTGTGTTCATGTTCGTTCGTTTAATTAAACGAAAAAAATTGTGTTCGTGTTCGTTTATTTATTTAAATAAACGAACACAAACGAACTTTCCACCGACCAGTTCACGAACAGATCATGAGCGTTCGGCTCGTTTACAGGCCTAGTTCAAGCAAGCTAGGTGAGTCCCCTATTCAAGTTTCTTTTATTATTGTTACTGTGTTTTGTTTTTTTTAATTAATGAAAGTATCTGTTTTTATTTAAATATTTAGTTTTTGTAATTTAAAAAGAATCGTGGGCTTACGCATCTAATTGTGACACCAGATGCAATAAGTTATATATCAGCTATAGATGATTACTGAAAAAATAGTATAAAGGAGTGATAGAATTACTTTTTAGCATAATTATGGTTTTAGTATTCTTTTCAAATTTCAATTTATTTGACTTGGCCGGAGACTCCCATCCTTTGGGGATCACTCATGTAGAAATTAAATGGGGGAGCCCCCACTCCACTGTTCAAAAATGACACAATAATAGATCAATCAACTATCAACCCCACACTTAAAAGTTGAAAAGATTTGAGAGACACGAGAATCTATCAACGGCCCACATTAAATATTTTGTTCAAAAGTATTTTGTTATGTTTTAGGGGACGGGCGTCATCAGAATTGGGCACGGATACCTTACTATCAGCACGGTAACACTGTCGTCACCAGTGCTGGTAGGGGTCCCGTGAACTAATTTCTGGTTCTAATTAACGGGCTGGTTCTATCTAAACGGTCATATGTTTTGGCCAAATAATTATACTTACCCACGTTTGACCGTTATTTTTTTTTTACCTTTTATATTTTGACCGTTTATAAATTTAATTTTACCCTATATAAACACTATATCTACTCATACAATTTTATACAACTACATGTTTGAATATGGGTGGTGACAATATGTTTCCGAATACGTATCGTCGTCGACGACGACGATCATCCCGCGCTACACAACAATCAACTAAACACCCACCGACTACACTACACACCCACCAACTAACTACACAACCACCGACTACACAGCCTCCCCCAACATTTGAATATTACAAGCCACAACTTCCTGACGATTTGTCCACGGAAGAAGTGATGTACGCACATGATTACATAATGACTCTACTACAACTAGGGGCAATACGGGGTGGAGATCTTGTAAGAGTGTCGGAGCGTGTCAATCCTCCTATGATGCAAAACCCACCGTTTACGGTGCAAAACCCCCCGGACGAAGGTTATGAAACTAATTCCGGGGCCGAATACGTAATTTATTCGGCTGAATAAATGTCTTGCCCGACCCGAAAGTGAGGGATATCGATACGATATGTTGGACGGGCGTGATAGTGATCGTGACGTTTCTTCGCCCGAGTCAATTGTGTATTCTTTCTTTTTTAGCTTTGTTTAAGTAATATTTTAATTAGATTTATATGTAATCAATGTTTTAATTAGGTTAATTATGTTTTTATTTTGATTGTTAATTTTTAATTTTGATTTTTTTTCTTTTAGCGGTTACTTTATTAAACATTAAAACTTATCGCGCAACAATTGCCATGCCGCAACATTGCAAAAGTTACTCCCATGTGCATTCACATAGTCAGCCCGCGTTACTAGGATTGCAATGTCTTCTTGAAGATTAGGGTGTCGCTCAATCGTGGCTTCAAAGTTGGCGTTCCATCGGCTACAATTGGCGAAGAGATTTGACCACTTACTAACGAGCGAATCCTTGTTGCGGTCATTTGTGTCGGTTATTCGATTGAATTCCACCGGCACATTGTTCCAAACGAATCTCTCCGTAAACCGCGAGGATGATTTGTGCGTCTCACTTCCAAATACGCCCTCACTAATGCGATCTCCTTATTTACTTTCCACGGAACCATTTTTATGATATGATTAAAATATGATAACCGGTTTTAGTGTAATTTTGATATTAGAATTTATGGGGTTTTTATAGGTGTAAAAAAATGTAGCCGTTAAGGTTGCAACGGTTAGAAAATTAATTACCGTTTGAAAATTAGAAAAAAACAGTTACTTTTTGAATTTAAATGAAAATAAATAAAAGAATCAGTGGAGTGTTGCCTCCAAAAAAGTGTATCAGTGATGTAATGTGGCAGTGCATAATTGGTTAAAATCAGTTAAGTGAAAAAACCTTTCTACAGGCGCCCCTTCCCCCTTAGTGCTCAAGCTAAGCAAAAATATTATCCTATCATTTCAAGCCACCTGGATGTTGACAAGGTAATTGATGAAGCTTGAGTTCAATCACTTGACCCTGTTGTGGCTCAAGGTGAGCCTGCTCGCTCGCGCCGTTGTTCCCACCTACAACTCTTCCTTTGATTTCCTCGCTAGCCCATGCGAGCAGGCTCCCGTCTGCTCTCTCGCGAAACCATCAGCGTCACGTCATTTCCATCTTCCCGTCCTCCAAATAGGGGAAATGGTTCCCCCTTCTCCTTCCATTTTTTTAGTATTTTATTTAAAAGGAAAAGAGGAAAAAGACAAGAGAACAAGCTCGGGGACGGAGGGGAAGTTTCCCCGTTCTCATCGAAATCAAAACGGAGGCGGTGTTACAGACGGTGGCACTCACTCCATCATCTTAGTTGTATAAATTTAAATTCCCAACACTAATAATTCGCAAACACTAAATTTTTGTATTGTAAACAATGTATTCTATATATATGTACACACATTTTACATTGCGTGAATAGTTCTAATTTCGCATTGGTCTTCTTGGGCGGTTATGCCACTTGCCCATATCTCACTGGATGCTAAGGTCTTGCTTCTAATTTACCTTCACACACAAACTCAACCTGCTCCCTTCTCTCTGTTTCTCTTTCTCTAACACACAAAAACACACACCGCTTACACATTTGAATGAGAACTAAAATCTTGCAGTTGCCACCGGAAAACCGATTATAAGACTACAATTTCATTTGTTACCCGACGAACAGTAGAAGATAGACCCGTAACGGTCGTGGTGTGGTTGTGTTGCGACGGTGTATGACTATCGATTCTTCAAATCGGGTAGGACGCAAAGAATTAAAGTTCCCTATGGGCTACGTCATCATAGGAGGCTTTATGTCCATAACGACGGAAGATGGTGGTATTACAAGTTCCCACTGCGTTCAAGAAAGCAACACAAAGAGTTTAGGGAGAGAGACGTTGGTGGTAGCGAGATCAAACATTGGCCACATCCTTTAGGTTAGGGTTTTTAGAGAGAAAAGGATGGCGGTGTGGATGGTGTTGGTGGTGATAGTGAGGATGGTGTTGGTGGAAGTATAGATAGATATTAGATTGTAGGATCGAAAATAATTGAATATCGTGCGCGTAACGGTTCAAAGGCCGAATCAATGATTCGGTTAGTTGCTATAGGTGTTTGATAAAGGGTTAGAAAGATTTGGAAATGATAGAGAGCACATGCACAATATCACACACTAAAATGGGCAGCACCTTGTTAGAATATGCAAAAGTTACAAATGAGAAACAACTTGGGGGTATTTATAGCCTCATGGTCATACGCCTACAATGCCATTCGTATATGCCTAAGGCTATTCTTTAATTCCCAAAATACCCTCAAACACTATAAATGCTACCCGAACACCTCTAGAACATACATACATGATCCAAATACTATATCTAAGCTAGGGAGATAGTTGTAAGGTGTACTAACAGACTCCTCCTTGGACCTAGCTAGATATCTTCAAAACTTCCAACATCAACACCAAAACAGCAAGCTTCCAACAGCAACTCTTCAAGCTTCGATAATCGGCAACATCTACCAGTCACATCTTGAGTGAATATTCTTTGCCACATAGTACCTGACCATCTTCTAGAAGCGCATAGGTTGATCCGCATCTTGATCTTGGAAATAAATCTGATTCTTGTTCAATGTCTTCATGTCAGCTTTAGACAAATTCATTAGCCACATCCGATCAAAGACTCTGAGCTTGCGGCTGATCTTTGATTCATTCTTCAACACAATCACAGCTTAAGTAGTCAGATAGTCATAATACGATAATATAAACTTGTCCAAGAAATCCTATTCCATCGGCATAAGCGGATCTTGTTTAGAATCTCAGGTGGGGTGATGTTGTGTTTCCAGATCAGCTTTCCAGTGATATGATGAATCTCCATCGACTGGTAGCCTTTCGGATATTGCGGTGTAACGTATACTCACCTGGTGTTGCTCTCTTTCCCGATTAAGCTTTTGAACATATCCAACATGTTGTTCGACTTTACCGAGTTCAATCTAGAAAGATCACAAACAAACCAATATACAGTGACTTGATCTTGTAAACACTTTAAAATTATAGAATGCCGCTTTTGAACCCTATAGGGTTTGCCTGAGCCACAAACATCCAACTTACCAGACATGAGATTCCATTTCTGGCTTACCTTATTCGCTTGGACATGCTCAGGCTTTCTTCTCGATTACCATGCCTCTCATGCTGCTTGAACTCGTTTCTTTCTTTCCTGATTTGTTTCTTGTTTATCTTCAAGCGGCTACAACTTCAACCATCTGTCTATTACATCAAAATCTTCGTGTGTCGCCACTGGGATCTCAACACGTATTTGTTCTTCTTCTTGAACGTAATTAGGGTATTCTTCTTAATTGATGTATTCAATCTCATTGTCGTCCAACCGATCATCTTCATTAAACTTCTCATAACTATTAGTTGGGATGACCTGTTCATATGTTGGACCGAAGATATAGGAAACCTATTCTCTAGATGGTTCTAGAGGTATTTCATGAGATCCATATACGGTTTGGTCACTAGATTCACATCATCATTTGTGAAGAACATGTTATAAAATTGTTCGGTCCATTCCAGTGGCACCTCTTTAGAAGCTACAACTTCCCTGAATATGCTCAAGTCTTATTCTGTTGAACTTGGTTGTAAGGAAGATTCTCCGGCACCAGGCTCACCACCCTCATCCTAATCTCTCTTTGCTCGTCTCTCCCTGGACTGTGTATCGGCTGTTTTGGTCTTTCTAGCCTTAGCACTACCATCACTACACTAATCTTCATCATCATCCCCAGTTCGGTCTTTCCCAGACTCATGATCATCCTCATCTTCATCATAATCTTCTTCTTCATCACTGTCATCACCACCATCTGCATCACCAGACGTGAGTCTCTTATGTTTGTTGAAATATCGATCAACCCTTTTCTTCAGCTTCTGATTCTCAGATTCTACAATGGAAGGACGATTCCTTGTGTCATCACGAGATTCGGTCAACTGCCGAATCTCTTGCTCATTGTTAGTTAGCTTGATGTAAAGATCCAAATTCAATAAATGCGTTATATCTTAAATAATACTTCGGGCCTAAGGTTTAATCTTATAAAACTAACAAATCTTAAAAACCCTTTACAAAAACAACTAGAGGGGCTAATTTTTCCAAGAGGTCAAAGTTGTGTGTTATATTAGTAAACCATTAGGGAACCCATTCTTCCCAGGCTCATCCTCACGTAAAACACACAGACACACACACACACACCATACACAAGAGAGACCTAAGTCACATTCTAGTCCAATTCAACCATGGATCAAGCAATTAGCCCCTACATGTATGAAATTCCAATCATCTAAGGCCTATTAATCATCTAGGTAACCTTTTATTTCATTCAAATTTGGTAATTTGTAGGTTTTTGTAAAATGTTGGATTCCATGAACTTGTATTTTTGATATATTGCTAGTTAATAAATGTGTCTCTAGTGCAAGAGAGCCTCAAATAACAATAAAATTGGGAATATCATGAAAACATAGGCCTAGATGGGAATTCATGGGGGTTCATGTTGTGAACTTGGTGGGTTTGTGGGTTGTATGTCAAACCTTTAATACTTGGCAATTTTGTGTGTGTTTGAAATCTATGGGTTACATTAGATGATGATTTTGTTGTTAATTGAGTAATGCAAGCCTTAGTAATTGGGTTGGATATACTCCTTATGGCTTAGAAGAAAATTGATGTTAATTGTAAGATGTCGCCCCTTAGGTGTTTGATGAAATGCCGTAATGAGTGTCCTTTATGCAAAAACTTGTTATACGAATATGATTCTTTGAAATTGATAAAGGGTTAAATGATCATATTCACATTTATCCAAGGTAGTTTCTAATAGCCTATATGATCAACTCAACCTCTAGGTATCAAAGGTGAAACCTCGGACGGTCAAGGATCAAGGCAAGTTCGTGGGAAAGAGCACGCTTAACGGTAAGTCCATCTAGGACTCAAAACTCGTACTGATACCCTTGCGATATTAACTTGTTAGAAAACCACTCCCCAAGTGATAAGTGACCGGTGAATCTATTATACCAATAGGCAATGTGGACCGGGTGCTTGAAATTGCGCATAAATGGCCCACGGGGACATAGACACTAAGGTAGCGCCACACCGGCGTATTGCCCAAGGGGTAATCTTGAAAACTACCTCTATTGATGAGGGATTAATCAAAATCATGTCATGAATCGATTGGGGAGAGAGTTTGGATGAATGGGGATACTAAAAGGTAACTAGGACAAGTCCTCGATAAAACCCATGTGTCCAAGCTTAGTCCAAACCTGCCATTGGTAAGTGTTAGGTAAGCTAGAACTGGATAGTTAGCTAATATCCTAGGTGTGAACCTTGACTATGTCTTTAGATGAGCATATGTCCAGCTTTGGTCTTGGTTTTAGGCGAATATTTCTAAACGGGTCGATTAGGGTAAAAACAACATAAGCATGTAAAAAACCGAAAAGGGAACTTGATCCTGATAAATGACATCTTATAAGCATGATATAATGGTGTTAAATAAGTCCCTAAGTGTCCTTAGGAATGGCCTTGAACATGGGTTCAAAAGTATCCAAATCCTCTTTAAAAACTAGCCAAGATGCAAGTTTCACATTTTTATTTTGTGCAACAGCATGCGCCAAGGACGCCCATACATGCGCCTAGGACGCCCAACTGATGGACTCCAGATGCCCAAGACCCTCTGGAGACGCCCATCAGGATGCTGGGCAGCATCATGGATGCCCAGAAGTGCGTCTAGGACGCTCAGCCTATTTTTGTTTGATTTTTCTCTGTTTTTGGGCCGTAAGCCATGACCGGTTTTTTCCTTCCCCTTTTGTTTGTTATTTTGTTCAATTGCTTGACTAATCTAACACACATTCATGGGTTTGTGTTTCGTATTCGACCCTAGGTACATAACTCAGAGTATGGACGATGATCAAGCTCATTTTGTGAAGAACCGAACGTTGCATCTTGTTAGCTTCTGCATAGACTCTTGATTTCGGGAGCAAAACTTAAGCCTTTCGAGTTGAAATCATTGTGAATAACCTAGTACATATGTCAAGTCTTTTAAAGTTGTGCTTTGTACATATTAGTTAATGTATTAACGTGGTTTTTGGTAATGGTGTCACATGTTCAACCCTTATTTTATTCGTTAAACGCACGAGAACGGATTAGGGTGTTACACTTGAGAATTGCCGCATCTAATGTAGTAAATAATATTCAGTTCTTTGACCTTGTTTCGATGACAATGGTCAAGAACTGGCGATATCTATACTCCAACTCAGGTAACCTACACTAGTTCTTCTTGAAGGTCTATCTTCCTCTAGTTCAACATCCAACTCATCAATACTCACAATATACTCTAGATCTGTACGTTCTTGTCATTCTTTCTGAAGCATCTCAAACTCTTGTAGGGTCACAAGCGCGTGAATCTGCCTCAATCTCTCTTCCTCTAAGATCAATCTGCTTAACTACAGGACCTTTTGAATTTAACTGATTTCAGTTTCTTCTTCAGTCTCTTCACTATCAGGTCCATCACCTCTAGCGGGTACATACTTAGTACCTGGGACATCTTCAGTTATTTCTTTGCCAATATCACATCTCCTTGAAGATTCAGCTTCAGATGTTGGTTCCCCAAATACTGGCACACAGATTCCTGACCCAGTAGTTGCAGACGTAGTAGATGTGTCAATCGGTTCCTCATGGGTCGGTGTTGGTCTAGGGAGATTCCCCTAAAAACCTTCACCATCCTCATTACCCCCTTCATTATCATTATCATCATCACTATCTCCTTCATCCGAAACAGGATCCCCCTCTTCAACATCTAAGTGACTATCGACATTTCTCCAATTGTTATTTGGTGGTTCTGGATAGTCGACTCTTGCAATGCGTCCAATCATTCTCTTAAATGGCGGTTCTTTGCCTTTCCTGTATGATTTCATCCATGACATACCCACATCGTTCATATGATCCTACTTTATCACATCATTTTCAGCGTCTGGGAAATCTAGAACTTGAGCATCGAAGATCATTTGAAGAAACCTTGGGTACATAAGTGATCTCTTCGTCTTGAATTTGGTTGTCACATTTTCCTTCATATGGTGGAAGATCATACCCGAGAAATTGAACGGTTTTTTTCAAAATCAAGTCTACTATTGCTAAACAAATTGTCACCCTGGCTTTATCGAAACTGATGATTCTGGTACTGATGCAATATATAAGAATATGCATGAAATACCGATATTATCGACATAATCCGGACTTTATTATCATAGAATCTTTGACATCATTATTGTACTTCAGACTCTTGAAGAATCCTCTAATCAAGTACTTTGGTAACTATATCGGATAGTCGTCTTTGTTGTCCAAATGAAGGGCTTCCTAAAGACATTGTTGCGAAATTACCACTTCAAGTCCATCAATTCTTCCCACGAGCACAATTGGATTACGACTGCAATCCAACACCTTTGTGTCCTTAAATTAGCGTTGATGACTTAAGTATGGAACATAAGGAGTGGAAATGGCATAAAAGATCCTTGAACGCCAAAAGAAGTTGATAACATTTACATACGCCGTCGCGTTCTTTAATTTTGGGTCAAGATGCGCGCATATGTTGTGCTTGAGGCTCGAAACTAGATCCATATCTACAAATACTCATACATACAACATAAGAACATTGAAAACGGCTTTAAAATGATCAAAATGACAATATCTCCAAAAATTTTTATGTTCAGGCGTATGGCCTGTCATGTGTGGTAGGTTCACATGTATGAGACTCATACGTGTGACCTTTGGTCAGGCGTATGACACTTTACCCATATGACATATTCAAATTCTCAAAATGTTTGTTTGATCAATTTAGGTGCTCATTTTTGGTAAATAAGCTCAAAGATGGCCAATTAACAAACCCCAATAAACATTTTTGATTAACAATGTTGTTTCAATGGTGTATTGAAGGTTTTATATTCGGTTGTTGAAGAACACCTATAATATATCATAACAGGAGATTTACTGGATGAAAACGTATGATTCTTGGCACAATCGACTCACCTTTTGGTTATGGTTAATTGAGAAACAATAAAAAACACAGGGTGTAACTCTATTGCAAAGTCAAAAGGTCAAAATAACAGGGTTTTTCAGAAAAGGCGTATGACAGATGAAGGGGTTGGGAGAAGAACCGTTGCTTTTATACCCAATTCCTCATACGTGTGAACTTATCCTCATGTATGATTAATTTCAGACGTAGGACAAAATGACCCTTGAACCTTTCAGAAATGAGAACAACGGTACCTGTATGAGCACTTCATACACTTGGGACTACATACGGGTAAGTTCATATACATATGAGGTTCATATGTGTACAATCCAATCAGGCGTGTGACCCTTTAAAGTTTTCAGAAAATTTACCATTTTGCCCCTAGATACTCTTTGCCCCTGAATTCTCAAAACATAGATTTAATACACGAACACTCGGTTTCAAGGTCGGCAATTGATTTTACACATTCATAAAGGACAGAATTACCCTTGAAACCCGTGAACGTGAGGATCTATCATCCCTCGACACATTCTCCCATGAACTCACATTTAGTCAAACTTTGACTAAATCGTTAGTTTCACCGATTGATGATTAGATACTCACGCACAACTAGAACCAATAGTCGTATTGAATTCTGATATTTCACACCACAACTTACCTGCGCCAACGTCTGCCTTATACTACTGACCTCAGGTTTTAAAAATTTGTCAGTATTAGTATAAATCTGTTAGTTTGACCGGTTGAATTTCAAAACTCTACTTAGCTGTTCGTTTGACTCTGATGTTTTTGAAAGGGAGATAAAACAATACGTTTTAAGCTTATCCTACATCGGTTCTTAAAAAACAAAGCAAAAATGGAAAATCTTTTTGCAATTATTGATATTTTGATGAAAAAGAAAATAATTCAAACAAAGATACGGAATGAAATATTCACAAGTAATATTTTTGTGAGTTTGTCGGGTAGAGAATCATATAAGTTTACGAACCTATCATGATAGCCTTTGTTTAGTTAAATTCAGATTAAAATAACCAGTAAACAAGAGATTAGGGTAATAACCAATATAAGGGTCCACTTAAACCTAAAAATCAGGATTACTCACCGAGACTTTAGATACGATTAGGGTAAGATTTATACTTGCAGTCAATGGTCCCCACGCACACAATATATTCCCTTATCAGGCATTGCGCAAAGCTTCGTCGTAACAGGTGAGTAAGCCATGACCATCCGTTTACAAGACACGAGATTGAATAAATCTCGGTCAAGGTAGAGGCAGATACCAGAAATCGTTTTTTTATGTGATACTTTCCTTAGAGGGCGTGTACAATCGGAGTCACTATCCCAGTGCACAGTTGCCATAAGTTCCATATTTATTTGATTATAGTATGTGTGACTGATTTAAAAGACTTGGCTAAGCTGGTGTGTTCAATCCAGGTCACTATTACAGTGAACAATCACCTTAAGCTTTAGAATTGGATATAGTACACTACGCAATGCACAATGGTTTACGGGTATGAGTAGCTGGAGACGAAAGGTGCTCGCACTCCTCAGCTAGAATTCTCTTATTTTTGTATGAGAAATAGGGTTTGGCTTATGATGGATCTTTCAACACATTTTAAGAACACCTGATTGATTCAATCGGATTTGCAGTAAATCCGAGATTCGGTCAGTTGTTACCTGATGAATAACAGGCTTAATGACCTGAAACCTCAAATTTTGGCAACCCGTCAATCGAGATTTTGCTACTAAGACCATATGCCAATGAGGCGGGAAACCACTCCACTTTAAGTCGTTAATGTTTATATCACGTTGCCAAATTTGAAATGATTTTCAGGCCTACCGGTATATCACTTGTAAGACTTATTGTCATTTGCAATTTAGGTTTTGGGAAATTAGACAATCCACTAATGTACTACCATATTCTCTTATCCACACAGCAAAAAACTCAATTTTTGATTTTCTAGTGTTTTTGTATTTTTGTGATTTTTCATAGTTTTTGGCTTGAGATCCTTATCATGGATCTTCTTTAATGATCTGATCATTGTTTTATGTTCTAAAGTTGTTTTATCATAAGGAATTTAAGCCAAAAACTATGAAGAACACATGTTTGACGTTTTTCCCAAAATTCTCAGATCGGATCCGTTTTGATGTAAATTTGATTGGGATATTTCCAAAAATAGTTTCTAAACACAATTTCATAATCAAATAAACAATCAAAACATCAAAATCACTCAAACATCCCCAAAAACCATGTTTTAGCTCAAAATGGGTGAAAAATGGGATTTCAATTGAACAATTGCAAAACCACTACAGATCTGATGCTACTCACTATAACAACACGCGTGATATGAGCCTCAGCTCTGATACCACTTCTAGGATCGACAAGAATTGAATATCATGCGCGTAATAGATCATAGGAGGAATCAATGATCTAGTTAGTTGTTATAGGTGCTTGATAAAGATTTAGAATGATTTGGAAATGATAGAGAGCACACACACAATATCACACACTACAATGGGCAACAACTTGTTAACATATGCAAAAATTACAAATGAGAAACAACTTGGGGGTATTTATAGCCTCATGGTCATAGACCTGGGCTGTTCCAAGCGTATGACCTTCATACGCCTACAATGTTAGGCGTATGACTCGGTTATACGCCAAAGGCTATTCTTTAATTCCCAAAATACCCCCAAACACTATAAATGCTACCCAAACACCTCTAAACATACATACATGATCCAAATACTATATCTAAGCAAGGGACATAGCCGTATGATCTACTAACATAGATAAATATTTACCCTTTCCACATCTGCAACTTAATATCAAAATTTGTACACATGTATTTATTCGTTTTTTTCAGTTATGGTATTTTTCACTCTTAATAACGAAGAATATATACAGAGTTAAGACGATATTGAGTCCGCCCCCAACAATTTAAAAAAAATTGGGTCTCGTAACTTTCGGTCCCTACCATCTTAAAGTTCAAGTTCTGTCACTGCTTCGGTGTGGAGTGTGGACTAAGGTATATTTGTGAAGCAAATGTTTAATTATCTTTAGAAAAAACAACAAAAGTATATAACATGGAAAAAACGATTGTCTTTGTGACGTAAAGTAATACGTTTGATGTAATTATTAGGGAAAATTACACGTTTTGTCATTTATGTTAACCTTAAATTGCACCATGTATCCTTTATCTTTAAAAATTACACTGTGTGTCCTTTATTTCAAACGTTTGCACACCACATGTCCTTTACACTAACCCCATCCAATATATTAGTTATCTTCTCTAACCTCATCCAATATCTTGGTTATCTTTAACCATATATTATTCATTTAATGGTTCTAATAATTATTTAAAATATATTAACAACCCTAAAAATTCTATAAATTTTATAGAAGCTTATTTACATAACAAATTTCATTATTTGTCTTTTTTACTTTTGGAAATTATGCTTTTAAATATATGTAACATATTCAACCGATTTGAGTGATTTAAAAGCCCAAAATTTTTAGAAATTTTTTTAAACATATTTAACCCCTGTAAAATTATTATTTAAGAATATACAATATAGTAATATTTTTAAGAAATTTAAAACAAGTAATTCATTATCAAGGAAAATAAATTTGTTTGATTATAAATGAAAATGGAAAAAGCTTTAAAAAACATGTTCCGACTTCATACATCAATATATGGGTAAACTTTAACATTTTTTATTTAGTTATTATAAATATGTAATTTATACATCAGTAACAATTAGTTTCAATTAAAATTATATTTTAAAATTTTACAGTGATTAAATCAAAATTTACCATTTATCCATATACTGATATTTAAAGTTGGAAAATAATTTTCTAGAGTACTTTCTGTTTTCATTTAATATAAAACAAATTTCTTTTCCTTAATAATGAATAACTTGAAAGGAAAAATTTTAAACAAATTTTGGGCTTTTGAATAACTAAAATTGGATTTATATTTAATTAATTATGAATTAAGAAAGAAAATATATTACATATATTTAAAGCATATTTTTCAAAAGTAAAAAATACAAATAATAAAATTTGGGATGTAAATAAGCTTCTATAAAATTTATAGAATTTTTGGAGTTGTAAATATATTTTAAACTAAATTATACCCCGGGAGCGTCCCGGGGTTGATAAATCTAATATGACATATCAATTTTACATATGAAATAGAATGATGTGCTTTACAGTTACATGCATGAAACCTTTGGGTAGAACCTAACCTAAAACAATTAACAATGTATCTCCAATGTTAACGCCTAACCTTAAACAATGTATAACTTTAATATTAATACCTAACCTAAAACAATATACAACTCTAATGCTAACACATGTTGAAAATAGAATTCATGTTTACTGGTTTGAACATAGTTAGTGATTAGTCTATACATGATTAATAAATTACATGAACACTTTGTGTTTTTTTTCTTGTATGAACAAAACCCCACAAAAAATAGTCGTTTTTTCCTCCGTTTTTTATATAGCACTATGGTACTCATTGGACAGATAATAAAACGCTCGTTAATTTGGTGTAATTTGTTTTCTTTAAAATATCTCGTATATTAAGGATATTAACGTTTAAAAATTATGAGAGGAAACGTGAGAGATAAAAATCTAATTTTGTTTTTAAATTTGTTCCCCCTAAAATCACCTAATGCCACATGGCATGTCACATGAAACACCCAAGGAGAAGGTTGACCTCTTTGAGTGTCATGTGAGATTTACTGCTTTCAATTATTATAATACATAGATAGATAATTATTAGAACCATTAAATGAATAATATATCGTTAAAGATAACCAAGATATCGGATGAGGTTAGAGAAAATAACCAAAATATTGGATGGGGTTAGAGAAGATAACTAAGATATTGGATGGGTTTAGTGTAAGGTGAGTTAAACTTAAAAGACAAAACGTGTAATTCTCCCTAATTATTATGTAATCCTAATATATCTGTTTTAATTTTAAAAAGAATATATTTTGTTTTATGGTAGTAATATACATAAGTAAATAGGGGTATTGGATTTATATAATGTAAAGTTTGGCCCATTGGGCAATAATAATCTGAACTTTAACGTTGGACCAGGATGATCTTAACTGGACTTGTGGGTGTCAAAAATGAACCTCCGTTAACTCAAAACTAACCGAGTTAATGAAAGCTGATGTGGCAGTTGAGGTGGCATGCTGACGTGGCAGTTGAGGTGGCATGTTGACGTGGCATCTAAGGTGTCATGCTGACTTGGTTTTTTTTTTTTAACCTCCATCGTCATAGCCTTAAAAAGAAGCACATTATTAATTAAACTTCATCTATCAACATTCCCACATCATCATCTTCTTCTTCATCTATCAACTTTCAAGCGTGAAAGTTCAAATTATTATTGGCAAATAGGCCAAACTTTGGATTATTTAAATCCAATGCCCCTTAGTAAATATATTTAAGTCTTAGTTTTGGTTATTGTCATTAAACTAAAACTAATTGCTTGTCAAGTCAAGGTTAGTTCCTTATTCCTCGATAAACCTCCCTGTATTTGTTATCTGTACCATTATATACTTACAAATTCCTCTTTCAAAATGATTGAAGGTAATCAATCGATCAAATATATACTACAAACGGTAAACCATGAATGTGGAGCGTAGAGATGTAAAAGTTGATGTTAATATCATCGTCAATAGTCTTCGTAATCGTGTTGGAGAACAGAATGCCAACAAGAAATTCCAAGCATATATACGCAAAGCTCCCAGTACTCTCCGAAAACACAGCGAAAGTTCTTTCACGCCACGGGTGGTCTCTATTGGACCACTGCACAGAAAAGATAAAAAATTGCTACGATTTGAAGTGCGGAAAGCTGCTTATGTGCATGATGTATTGTGTCCTTCAGTATCTTTATCAGAACAAACTCTAACAGCATGTGTGGAGAAGGTGGCTTATATAATAGAGCATATCAGGTCATGTTATGATGCCCTGAATGATTATAATGACAACGAACTTGCTGAAATGATGGTTATGGATGCTTGTTTCATACTTAACTTCATTCACAAGAATTCAACAGGTTCCATCTTAAAGTTGAAGGGCCAGGAGCAGTACATACCTTATGACCTGGTGCTACTTGAGAACCAAATCCCCTTTTTTGTTCTTATAGCCATATATGATTGCGTTAATTACCAATTTAAAGAAACTTCGCTACAAATTACTGAATTTCTCCTTCCACTTCTTAAATACGTCAACCTCTTTCAAGGACGAGTAAAAGTAAGCAGTGATATTCGCTCATATACTAAATATGAACATATTCTTAGCTATTTGCATCACTGTTATCGGCCTAGAAAAGACGTTCCTTCAGTTTTTCCAGGTTCAACAATTCACTCGGCTGTAGAACTTGATAGGGCAGGAGTAAACTTTAAGCCTAAGGATGATCCAGAGTGGCCAATGGCCATGAAAGTTACGAAGAAACATTCAAGAATTTTCTGGTTTTTGCGTAAGTGTACTCTCACAATGCCGGCTTTGGTTATAGATGATTTCACTGAGTTGGTCTTTAGGAACCTCATTGCATACGAGCTGTCATACGTGACCAATCCTTACGTCACATCATATGCCAGAGCCATGAATATGCTAATTGACACTGATGAGGACGTTGCAAAGTTGGTGAGATCAAAAGTTATCATCAATCATATAGGTTCACATGAAGAGGCGGCAAATATGATTAACGGGATATGCAAAGAAGTTGTCCCAAAACATTTCTATTACACTCAGCAATGGAGAAACCTGGACAAAAATTTCGAAGGTTACTGGCCCAAGAAAATTGTGAAGTTAAAGCGTACTTATTTCCATAGTCCATGGAGTATCATTGGTCTATTTGCTGGAATCGTCCTTTTTGTTCTTGCTTTGCTTCAGACCATCTTTACCATTAAGTCTTCATGAAGCAATCAACAAAGGCTAAATCATTCTTAGATATGTTCTATGAGATGATTACTTCAATTTTAGGCATGATCACTTGTGTCACGTATAATAACAATTGCTATCCTTATGCATCAGTTTGTGTTTCCATTAGTATGATATGGTGAGCTATGAGTGGAATTGAAACTAAGAATGTATTTTATGATCTAAGGCTGCAATATGTATTTCTTATTCAACTTTGTTTGATTTTTTTCCCCGGGGCGGGGCGGGGCGGGGCATGGGGAGGGGGCCTTAAAACGGTGGCCGAACTCAATACATATAAAATTTTCGGACGAAAACACATAAATTTTAACTACGGTGCAAACAACGGCGGGGCCACCCCCTGTCCCCAACTATCATTCGCCCTTGGCTATAATATATTTGGGGGTCTTCATAGCATTATGGGGAGTTGGTCTGGTAGTTTGTAGATATTGTTGCGTGGATGAGTACCTTGTTGGTAAAACAAATTTGGTGTTCAGTAAATTAGAACAGAAACAGAATAGATGGAGTAACAGATTTTGAGCAATAAGAACAATATATGATAACTCTGTATGTTTGTCTTCGGTTTGGACAGGAAACAGAAATAAGGACATAAAACTTTTCGAAACAAATGGATTGTATTATGATTAACAATCTTGGTAACTAACAAATGTACAAGGAAGTTTAATATATACAAATGAAGAGGCATGTCCCAAAGTCAGTTATTATCGAACAGGTGCCAAGTTCCCGCCAAATAATTAGTTTAACTGTAGGGGGTATATTAGTCATTTCATTTTGAGTCGCGCTTCTTGTTTCTTAGTTTTGCTGCAGCCTTCTGTTTTGTTTGTCTGACCCATTTGCAGCCGTGATTTTGATCATCTTCCTTGTTAACTTAACATACTACAATCCTAAGTATTTACAAACAACTACAATCAAACATATATTTACAAATAAATCTAAAGTTTAGTTTATAAATCAACACCCTCCCTTAAACTAAAATTGTTTTGTTCTTTGGTAGGGTCTTGTGTGCTTCATTGAGTGCCTCGGCCACTTTGCTAAAGTCATACTTCCTTTTCTTGATAAGTCGTTTTGCTGCATTCCAATCTCCACCCATAAATAGTGCATAATCATCTTCAAACGAGTGTGCATCTTTGTAGAGTGCCGGTATGCCTTTAGCCTTGATATTTTCCATTGATCTTGCATTCCTTTCCCATCCAACTTGGTTGCATCCTTCTTGATTTTCCATCCCATTTTGGGCAGCCAACTTTGCCACTTTAGTGACTTTATATTGCCATTCAAGAACATCAAGGTATAAAGCATAAAGTATTCTTATGTGATCTTTATCTTCATACTCTAAACCAAGTTCTTTGGCAATCTAAGTCCATAAATTATAATTCGTCACCCTCCTATGTCCACCTTCTTTCTTAACAATCGAATAAAGATCATATAATTCAACTTGAATCCTTCTTATCTTCTTAGGAGGAATAGGCCTATTTGGTAATTGTAAAAAGAAATTCACAAACCAAGACACCATCCTAAGAAAAGGATCCTTCATTTCATTTCTATAAGCCCAAGGATATTCTATCTCATCAATCATTCTCATAAATTCCATACAATCCTCAAGATAGTGAAACTCTATATTTTCAATTCTTTCATTGATTTCTTTTCCTTTCATATCACTATCAAGTGATAAACTTTCAAAATATTCATTTAGATATTCTTCCTTCCTTTTTTTCAAATAAAGTTTTACCACCCAATTCATTTAACAAATCCTTCTTTGAAACACAACTTTCCCTCAAATTCCTATCCATCATCACATCTACATTGAACATGTTTTGTTAGTACAACAATGTCTATCTAATTTAACCACATATCCTTGTAACTTTAATTGATGTAAACTTAGTATGTTATCATCAATATCCGGAGAGCAAAAAATATTATGTATCGACAATTGGTGTAACCGATGGCGGAATCATCGAGGTGTCACGTAGTGACGATTGTTTAAAAGCACATGGTACTAAAATGTAAATATTATTGAATAAACCAAAATTGTCTTACATGGAAATGGAAAATACAATGTATAAATGAAATGTAAATATTGAAATAACTAATTAAATTAAAGCACTAAAAGTCCCTTGCTAAAGCACTAGATCAAACTGCACCTGAAACATGTACAAAAATAGGTTTGGTCAACATATGAAATGTTGGTGAGCATTCCCAGTTTTAATATATATAGTAAATTGAAAAGATATACAATTCAAGTGCAAGCTACAGTGCAAATATGTAAACTATGTATCATACAAATGAGTGAAATCAATCATGTGACTGTATAATGTACTAAATGAACGGCGGCGTACTTATCCAATAAATGGATAATAACTTAACAATGGCCACGGATTCTCCGATGAAAAAGGGGGAGAATCAATCAAGGCGGGTTGTCAATCCAAATAGCGCTATCCAATGTTAAGGTCGGCTTGTACCATGTTAATGATTTCACTAAGTACAAATGTATTCCACATGTATTGTCTAAGCATAAAGCACGTTGTAAGCAATGCACATAGTACTAGAATTGTATTGTGAAAATGTAAACTTGTATTTGAAATTTGTAATAGTGTACATGTAACACCCCAAAAATGAATAAAAGCAAAAAGGGGATAGGAAGTACTCACTGTTCACGTAATAGCTTCAAATTCAACTGAACAACGAAATTTGAGTTGGAATATCCCAGAGAATTAACCTAAAGAATTTGATAATGTGTAAGGGAAATAATTCTAGGATACATGTATTTCTAGGGTTTCGAATTGGGGATAAGCATTTATTTGATTAAATATCAAATTGTTTATTAAATATAAGAAATTTAATAAATAAATAAACAAAGTCTTTTTGTAAATTTTTAAGTTGAATATAGTCACCACATAAGGTTTTAAGTATGAAAATAATTTTTATAAAATTATTTTCTTGAAAATAGAATATTTAATCTATTTATTTCAAATTGTCTAAATATAACTTTAATATCTAAAAATATTAAAATTAAAGAATTCCTGAATTAAAAATTGTATTTCAGTTCTAGATAATTAGAAATAATTTATATAAAATTTGGTGCAAAAATATTGAAAAATGAATTTATTATGATTTATTTATGATTAAAACTAACAAAAATTAATTAAAAATATAAAATGAACGGTTTTTCTGAAATAAAAATTATTTTTGAAATATTTATTGCTATACAAGTTTAGAATAATTTTTGTGGGATTTATTAAAGTCGTTTAGATATTTTTATTAAATTTTACAATTATCAATGAATAAACTTGTAATATTTATAATATATATTAAATAAATTATTTTTGAAAAATTAAAAATTATACAATGAACCTTATCATTAGAAGGTCATACAGTAATTTTTGTAGGATTTATAAACCACTATTAATATTTAAAAACTATTTTAAAAGATTTAATATATTAAGTATATATATATAAATGGCAAAAAAAAATGTTTGTTGGTTATGGGAGTCGAACCCGGGCCTCTGGCCGGTTCGAGTTTTATCACAAGCGTGGCCACCAACTGAGCCACACCCTGAGAACGAATTAAACTGGATTTAAATTAATTATATAGGTTAATTGGATTAATTGATTTGTTTTTAGAAAAATAAAAAGTTGGACACGGGGCTCGAACCCTTGGCTGTGGCCGGCCCGCGTTCCTCAACAAGGTGGGTAAACCAACTGATCTAGATCAGTTGGTTGTTTATTTTCTGTTTTCAAATAACTATATATGTTATCTGTATTACGTGTTCTTCCCCAATTTCACCCAATTGAGCCCTAGATTTTCCAATCACCACAATTATTGATCAATAGCCCCTGAATCTTTGGGGCTATTGATCGCATGATGCCGATGAGTAAACCCCACCAAAAATTTAGAACTTACAATGATGTATTCGGGTAACAAGCTTCGGTCAACAGAAAAGTCAACACGATCACAAAAAGCTTCGAAATCAGGTTGTTAACAGAAATTGAAGGTGGAGAGATGTTTATCGGCGAGTGAGGATTGAAGAGAGGGGTTCAATTTATAGGGGAAAGCTTAGATGAACGAAATGGAATGTTTTGACTCGTTGGTGATGATGACGCGGCTAATTGGCCTCAAATTGGAAGGTGTTAATGATAATTGCTGGGTAATCGTACACGTGCAGGTCAAAGGTATCAATTACCTCCCATAATTGGATCAATTAACACGTAAGGATTATTGATGATGGTCGATGCATACAGTTGACTTTGGTAGTCAAACTGTTCGATTTTTAGTGATGTTTTATAATTATTATGGTGGGTTTCAAAACAGATAGAATGATGTAGCCCAGTTGGTTGGAACGTGTGTGTGTGTGAACCGGTTTGGGACGCGGGTTCGAACCCCGTCCCAAGCATTTATTTTTTATACAATTATTCGTTGCCATTTGAGTTGTTATAAACTTATAGTATGATTCTATAAACCCGAATATGTAATAGGATTTTTTTTTTGAACGTACGAAAATGATAAAAAAACGCAACGTTGTATTTATTGGGGTTTTAACGTACATAGAAATATTAAAAATACAAAGAAAAGTGACGGATGTCACAATTGGTGACCATCAACATTGAATCCGATTACACCCACTCCCCTTATAAACAAAAATTCTTTCTTCTATCTTGATTCTATCCCAAATGATGTTTTAATTTTCAAAAAATAATATAAATTTCCACAAATATGATTTTGGAGTTTAGTACTTATATACCAAACATTGTTCCAAGAACCAAGTTCGGTTCCTTTAACAATGTAATTTTCGCCTTCTTCTGTTGGGTTAATCGGATTGTTTAAGGGTCGCGGTCCAACACACGGGTCACGAGTGATGGTTATGAATAATATTACTTGGTCTTGGTTGACCAGGAAACTAGGAGGTTGTTGCTGAATAACAAAGAGTGGTGAAATGTATGTTTGACGTAATCTTGAGAATATGTACTATGTAAAGCTTTGCAATTTGGAGAAAGAATAGGTGATCTTTAGTCCGGATCAATAGGAGATTTAGTTATTTTATTGTTTTTTAATGTTCCTTCGTACTAGCTATATATATATATATATATATATATATATATATATATATATATATATATATATATATATAGCTTGTTGTTTTATGAATAAATATATCCTTCTAATTCATTTTAATAAAGAAACCTTTTCATTCATATAGCAAGCCTTATCCTACTTTACATACATACAGTATACTAACAAGAGTGTGTTGTGTGTGTTTGGGGCCTAAACCAACATTTGGTGTCAGAGCCTAACGCTCGAGAAGCGTTGGAGGTAGCCTCTACCGGCGGGTGTCGGGTCGGCGGAGAGCAGGCGTAAAACAAGCGTTCAAGACTGTTATACAACACAAGGCGGGGACCGGACAGGTGTTTGTGTCAATCTTTGTCGCGGGTGAAGTACCGATTAGGTTGACAGGGGTGACGGGTGAACACCGGGGTGTCTTGTGGATGTTAGTGGTGATCGGGCGAGAGGAAAAATGGGTTGTTTTGGTACAACGGTTCTCGCGTGAAAATCAATGGTTGGTTGTTTGCTGGTGGTTGTTTTGATAGAACATTCAAGGCTGTTCGGTTGTTATTGCGGGTTTGTGCAGATGACATACAACTGATGAAAACATAAGGTGACAAGTGACAACGGGTACCTTGATCTGGTTGTTCGTGATAAGAGGAGACCCGCGTACGCGTGAAAAACGGGCAGGAAGAGTCCGTCAAAGTAGGTGGTTTTAAATTCGCTTCATTTAGTGGTTGAAAGAAAACGGTAGAAGCGGGTGGCTTTGTTTTCTTTGTCGGTGGAGAGTCTCTTGAACAAAGGTGATCGGAAAAAGGTAATGATTTGGAGAAACTACACAGTGTAATATTATTGCGTTGGAGTTCAAATCAGGTGGCTTTGGATTTGGTCGGGGAGGTCATCAATCCGTGATAAGTCGTGATGTTAGTGAACGTTTTACAACATGATGCCATGGGATATGTTACAAGTGTGGCAGTTTGATTCGTTTTGAACCAAGAAGACTTTGGACGTGACCGAGGTGAAGGTTGGGTGTCCGAGAAAAGTCTAAGTGGTTCAAGAAGGTGACTAAATGCTTGTTGTGAGTGAAGTGGTGTAAACAACCGATTAAGGGGGTGATTGTTGGGTTAATCGGTTCGTTTAAGGGTCACGGGTCCAACACATGGGTCACGAGTGATGGTTATGAATAATATTACTTGGTCTTGGTTGACCAGGAAACTAGGAGGTTGTTGCTGAATAACAAAGAGTGGGTGAAATTTATGTTTGACATAATCTTGAGAATATGTACTATGCAAAGTTTTGCAAGTTGGAGAAAAAATAGGTGATCTTTAGTTCGGGTCTCTAGGAGATTTAGTTACTTTATTGTTTTTGAATGTTCCTACGTATTGGATATATATATATATATATATATATATATATATAGCTTGTTTCTTATTGAATAAATATATCCTTCTTCATTTTAATAAAGAAACCCCATTCATATAGCAAGCCTTCTCCTACTTTACATACATACAATATACTAACGAGAGTGTGTTGTGTTAGATATTAATTCTTATTTCCACATTATATCATTTGTATCCTAAGTATATATTATATCCTAAGTTAGTGAATAGGTATGTTAGTTAAATCCAATCGGCACGTCGGTTATAGTCAAGGGGACACACCCCTTCATCATGTATAAATAGGGGACACATTGTTTCATTTGAATATATGTATTGAATCTTAGTTTTCACATATTCTCTCTCAATCATAATCCCTCATCCAATCCTGCAATCGATCCTGCGATATACATTTGGCATCAGAGCGATAGGTTTATTATTTGATTCCATCGGTTACTAAGTATACGAAGAAGAAGGCGAAGAAGATTGATCCCCTGTTTCTTGTTTCAAAACAGATACATACGAAACAGATCATCAAACGTTGGAACAAATAATTAAAGGCCAAACAGGATTATTAGAAGATCAATACAGAAGTGTATAATCGTTTAAAGATAGAATCAGAACCGAAGAAGAAGTCTCCGGCCAAATTCAATCTTTCCGGCAAGTCACCGAAATCAAGAAACATATTGATTAAACGCATCAAAGACGGTTATATCTATCCCTGCCCTATTATATTATCATAATCAAATACAAAACCTTAATCCAAATCAAAAGAATCTATACAAAAATCATACTCTGTTTTTTTTATCGTTCGAAGATCTTTCCCGCCAATTTTTTTTTAAAAACCAAAACAAGTTTCTTTACACTTTAAAACTTATCTTCAAACAATCACGATACAAAATAGATTCGTTTACAAAGAAAATTATCAAAAAAAACATCAAGGATTAAGTTTTTTTTTTTTTTTTTTTTTTTTTTTTGAAATAAGAACCGAAAACTTTTTTTTTCAAAAAAAAAAAAAATCGTATTCGATCAGTAGATTCTGTAAAAGGAGTTCAGAATCATTCATTGTGGAACATATACTGTGATTGTTCCATAAGTTTTTTATCAAAACACAAAAGGTGGTGTGTTTTGTTTTTGGGCAGTTGAAAAATTAGTGAAAGGAAGAAAGTTGACTTTTGAAGTCAACATACACAAAATATTATAAAATACTTGAGGGATAGTTTTAAGAAGATTGTAAGCAGTGTTCGGGTTTTATCTCTGATTCGAAGAATATTATTTTGAAGTCAGAAATATTATTAAACAAACAAGGGGTTTGTTTATATAGAAGGGTGTTTTAAAGATTGAGTGTTATTTGAAGAACACTAGTCAAATTGTTGGAGGATTATCAAGTCAAAAGGATTGACTTTAGAATGTTAGTTAGAGGAACATTATTGATACACAAAAATATTATAACAAACATCTTGATACTTTGTTAAGGCGCCTACGAAATATCAAAACCTTTGTTAACCGACTAATATTTTAAGTATATCAATTTAAGTTTGACAATAGTGGTTGAACAAAGTTCCTAAAGAAGCGTGGGTAGTCCATATTAAATTTGGACAATAGGGAAGAAAAATAAGAACAAAAGTCCGCAGAAGACGCCCGCTAAACCCACAATGACGAAAGGGGAGACAATCACAAAGGAGACTCTCACTTTCAGCCTCCAAACACCGATGTTAACATCTACAAATTACACGATTTGGGTTGTTCGTGTAATGGCAATATTGCATGTCAATAACCTTTGGGAAGTAGTGGAACCCGCAGAAGGTATGTCGATGGTAGATGTAAAGAAGGATAGGACATCGATTGCCTATCTATTCCATGCAATTCCAGAAGATATGGTGATGCACGTGGCGTCACATTTTGCAGCAAGAGAAATTTGGGAAGCATTAAAGACAAGATTTATTGGAATTGACCGAGTCCAGAAAGTAAGACTTCAATCATTACACACAGAATTTGAAATGATCACAATGAGAGAGACAGAAACCATAGACCAGTTTGCTAGTAGGTTAAGTGCGATTAGTACCAAGTCAAAAACCCTAGGAACGAAAATTGAAGAGTCAGTCTTGATACGAAAATTACTGGACTCCGTACCAGAAAGGTTCCTACAGATTATTGCATCCATAGAGCAGTATTCAGATATAGATTCCATGACGCAAGACGAAGCGCTTGGAAGACTTAAAGCTTGTGAGGAACACCTTAAGTCACGAGATGAGAAGAAATATGGACCATCGGATCAAGAGAAGCTGTTATTTACAAGGCAAGAGAGATGACCTTACAGCAATTACAAGAACTACAATCAGAATCGAGGTAGACAAAACTTTAGGAAGTTCAATAAGAGTCAAAGATATGAGAAGAAGAACTTTGACAGAAATGGCCATCAAGATCAGAGAAGTGATAGAAATTCCACTAAAAGTCGTCATGACAACAACAGTTACAAGCTCAAGAAAGATACAAGCAATGTAAGATGTTACAATTGCAATGAATTAGGACATATAGCTCCAAGATGTCCTAAACCTCGAAATAAGCAAGAAGAATCCCACCTAGTAATAGAAGAAGAGGATCCCACATTACTTATGGCAGTTGGTGGAGAAAGAAATGTAGTTCTAGAAGAAAAGAAGATAATACCAAAACGCTATCACAATGAAGAAAATGGGAATGAAGTATGGTATTTAGACAATGGAGCAAGAAATCATAAGACAGGAAGACGGTCATATTTCACAGAGTAAGATGAAAAGATAGCAGGAAGTGTAAATTTTGGAGATGGATCGTGTGTCAACATCAAAGGTAAAGGCTCAATATTATTGGAATGTAACAATGGAGAACAAAGACTAGTCACAGAAGTATACTACATTCCAACACTTCAAAGCAACATCTTAAGCCTCAGGCAAGTTACGGGAATCAGGATGTAAAGTAATTATGGAGAATGAACATCTATGGATTTATGACGCCTACAACAACCTATTGATGAAAGTCCCAAGAGCTAAAAATAGACTCTACAAAGTAAAGCTCAGAATAACAAGTCCAATTTGTTTACAAGTTAAAATAGATACACCTGCATGGCTATGGCATGCACGTATGGGACATGTGAATTTTGATTCACTAAGACAATTGACCACAAAAGGAATGGCATGTGGAATGCCAACAATTCAGCACCCATCTCAAGTATGTGATGCATGTATTATGGGAAAACAAAGCAGACTTCCGTTTCCCTCTCAAGCAAATTTTAGAGCTACGAGACCTCTAGAATTAGTACATGCAGACTTATGTGGACCGATTACGCCCACATCATTAGCAGGCAACAACTATTTCTTCTTGATAGTTGACGATTATTCAAGATATATGTGGATCTACATGCTTAAGTCAAAAGATCAAGTTTATGAAAATTTCAAGAAGTTTCTAAGCGAAGCTCAGACAGAGACAAGTCACAAGCTCAAAAGATTAAGAACGGATTGTGGAAGAGAGTTTACTTCTAAAGCACTTACCACGTATTGTGAGGATAAAGGAATCCTTAAACAGCTTACAGCACCTTACACGCCTCAGCAAAATGGTGTAGTAGAAAGAAAGAACCGTTCAAGAATGAGTATGAAAAGAAGCATGCTAAAGGCTATGAACGTACCACAGAACTTATGGGCAGAAGCAACAAGACAAGCAATTTACATCCAGAATAGGTTACCTACCAAAGCATTAAAGGGAAATGACATCCTACGAAGCAATAAATGGCAAAGCGCCCAATATCAAGCATATTAGAGTATTTGGATGCACAGCAAATGCAAAGGTAACAATGCCCTATTTGAAGAAATTAGACGACAGAAGCAAGAAAATGGTACATCTAGGAAATGAAAATGGTTCAAAAGCCTATAGATTATATGATCCCGTAGAAGAAAAGATACATATTAGTAGAGATTTCCAATTCATAGAAAATGAACCATGGGACTGGAACAACTATTTGAAAGAAGGAAGCAACGACGAACCATCTTGGACAAGATTCGAAGTTTATGGAGATCACGAAAGTGAAGCTGTACAAGAGCAAAGTAATAAGGACAATGAAGATCAAGAGAGTGAAAGTGATAATGAATTTTTTAGCAGTCCAATCACACCTACACGAACTCCAATAACAGTTCAAGAAACATCGACAAGTGATCCAGTAGTTGAATCATGCACTCAAGAGTTAGAAGACTCACCAGGCTCCCAGCATAGACAAGTACGAGCCCTTAGATCACTTAATGACATCTACGCATCCACACAACCTCTTAGACCAGAAGAGTATGAACATCTATATTTAGCATACGATGAAGAACCTACAAATTACAAAGAAGCAGCAGAATACTAACAATGGATAGAAGCAATGGAAAGCGAAATAGACTTAATAGAAAAGAACAACACTTGGACACTAACTACACTCCCCTCAAGTCAGAAACCAATAGGTCTAAAATGGGTATTCAAGGTCAAGAGAGACGCAAGTGGTCAGATCACCAAACATAAGGCTAGATTAGTAGCAAAAGGATACGTACAACAAGAAGGTATAGACTACAATGAAGTTTTTGCACCCGTTGCAAGAATGGAAACAATCAGACTACTATTAGCATTGGCAACATAGAAAGGATGCCAAGTACATCACTTAGATGTAAAATCAGCATTCTTACATGGTGAATTAAAAGAAGATGTCTACGTTTCACAACCAAATGGATTTGTAAAGAAAGGAAAAGAGAATCTAGTCTACAAGCTATAGAAAGCTCTATATGGTTTAAAGCAAGCACCAAGAGCATGGAAAATAAGGCTGAATAACATCCTAAAGGAAATAGGATTTATAAGATGTTCACAAGAGCAAGCAGTATACAAGAGAACTTCAAAGCAGTCAACAATAATTATTGGAGTTTATGTCGATGACATAATAGTGACAGGAAGTTCAATCAAGGACATATCAAGCTTCAAAAGAGAAATGCAAGGCAAATTTGAAATGAGTGATTTAGGACCACTCACTTACTATCTAGGGATAGAAGTATGTCAAACACAAGGAAAGATACAATTGAAGCAATTAGCCTACGCAAAGAAAGTTATAAAAGAAGCCAGACTAGAAGACTGCAATCCAACAAAATATGCAATGGAATCAGGTCTAAAGCTCACTAAAGAAGATGAAAGTGAACCAGTCAATGAGACAGAATATAGAAAGCTAATTGGAAGCTTAAGGTATCTTACACATACCAGACCAGATATCACCTACGTAGTTGGATACGTCAGCAGATTTATAGAAAAGCCAAAAACAACTCACATGAAGGCAGTTAAGCACTTAATAAGATACATCAACGGAACATTGAATTATGGAATTCAATACAGCAGAGGAAAAGAAGATGAAATCATTGGATACAGCGACGACAGTTATGGAGATCAAGATGATGGAAAAGGAACAACAGGAACAATATTCTACTACAGAGATTCACCTATAACATGGACAAGACAGAAACAAAGTACAGTAGCACTATCATCATGTGAATCAGAATTTATGGCAGCTACATCAACAGCATGTCAAGCAATATGGCTACAAGGAGTACTCAGCGAACTCACAGGTGAACAACCAAAGAAGATAACAATACTAGTAGACAACAAGTCAACAATACAACTTATGAAGAATCCAGTGTTTCATGGAAGATCAAAGAATATCAACATAAGGTATCACTTTATCAGAGAATGCATAGAGAACGAGCAGATACAAGTTGATCATATCAGTGGAGAGATGCAGAAAGCAGATATACTCACCAAGGCACTAGCATGAATAAAATTTCTCGAGATGCGAAGTCTCATAGGAGTTAAAGACCTTGGGGAAATCAAGAATTAGGGGGGAGAATGTTAGACATTGATTCTTATTTCCACATTATATCATTTATATCCTAAGTATATATTATATCCTAAGTTAGTGAATAGGTATGCTAGTTAAATCCAACCGACACGTCGGCTACAGTCAAGGGGACACATTGTTTCATTTGTATATATGTATTGAATCTTAGTTTTCACATATTCTCTCTCAATCATAATCCCTTATCCAATACTGCGATCCACATGTTGTGTGTGTTTGGGGCCTAAACCAACATCTTCTAGATTTTTTCCGGATAATATGAAATTCCTGTTTCAATTGCATCTTTGATAAGTTGTGAAGTCTCATGAATCCCTCTCACGAATGCTACACACCCCTATAAGATGTCCCGGTTTCTTGCAAAAAAAAAAAAAAAAAAAAAAACATTTTCGCCTATCCATTCTTCTTATCTTATTCCTTCTTGTTTGTTCCTGTAGCATTTTCTTTCTCTCGGTGACAAGTGAATCAAAAACAGGACAGGAGTATGCTGATTCCGATTGTTGTGATAATCCGGACATAGACATAGTGATCGAATAAAGGACTTTTAACGATTTGGTTTGACAAGTGAGTGATCGATCGAATGGCTCTGGTACTAGTTTTGTTGGCAAAATAAATCTTGTCTGAAGCGAATTAGAACAGAAACAGAATAGATGGAGTAACAGATTTTGAACAATAAGAACAATATATGATAACTCTGTATGTTTGTCTTCGGTTTGGACAGGAAACAGAAATAAGGACAGAAAACTTTTCGAAACAAATGGATTGTATTATGATTAAAAATCTTGGTAACTAACAAATGTTCAAGGAAGTTTAATATATACAAATGAAGAGGCATGTCCCAAAGTCAGTTATTATCGAACAGGTGTCAACTTCATGCCAAATAATTAGTTTAATTGACAGGGGTATATTAGTCATTTCATTGTGAGTCACGCCTCTTGTATTTCAGTTTTGCTGCAGCCTTCTGTTTTGTTTGTCTGACCCATTTGCAGCTATGATTTTGATCATCTTGCTTGTTAACTTAACATACTACAATCCTAAGTATTTACAAATAACTACATTGTTCTAGACACAAATACAATCAAACATATATTTACAAATAATAATCTATAGTTTAGTTTATAAATCAACATACCTGGGTTCGAGTCCATTTTTTTAAAATTTTGGTCTGGTTTGTGATGTAATGATTTCAGCTCCAATTTTAACCTGCCCCATCCAAAGACAAATTTTATCATATTTGAGCCACTAAAGTCCATCATATTTGAATCAAAATAAATTTTAATTGTATATGGAGTATTCGAATAATCTAATTTCTTCAAGGATCTGAGATTTATCACCTCTTTAGGTTATCTGGTTTAGTAATGTCGATCACTTCAAAATTCTTGACAGCTGTTGGTAATCAGAAAAAAAAAAATACAATAAAGATCAAGATATTGAAGGCAAATGATTCACTTTTTATTCAATTGAAAGGTGCACCAAATGCACTGAATTACAAGGCTTTAAATAAGAAAGGAACATAACTACCAAAGCTAACAACATGATGAAAAACTGGATCTGTAATAGCATTATTTGAATTCGAAAATATTCCACGTGCATGAAAGAAGAAAACTGCCGCCCAAAAGATTTGCACATGCATGTGATTATCTTAGTTTGAGTTATTTCCAATACTCACCCATAACTCAAACTCTTGTACTCTCAGCCTCAACTTGAACATCTTAAACTTATCATTTGGAAGTGATTTGGTTAACACATCTGCTGCTTGATCATGAGTACTACAGAACTGTGAGTAAATCAAATTGAGCGATATTATCATTACACAAGCTCCCTATTTATAGTTACAGATGTACAAGCGATTAGGAAATTACAATAACTATTGTTGACTACTATTGTTGACTATACAATAACTATTGTTGACTATTCTCGTTGACTAACATGGTTGACTATTCTCGTTGACTAACAGTCCCCCGCAGTTTGAGTCGTAGCCTGTCGAAGGCATAAAATGGAGCGGAAACGAGTGAACAATTGCTTCGAGAGGCCTTTGGTAAAGATGTCAGCATACTAAAAATCTGTCGGGACATGAAGAACGCGTACATCCCCTACACGAACCTTTTCACAAACAAAATGTATGTCCAATTCCACATGTTTTGTTCGTTGATGTTGAACTGGGTTTTGGGATAAGTAGACAGCCGAAACATTATCACAATAGACAATGGTTGCTTGCGTAACACGCACCCCAAGCTCCAAAAGTAAGTTTCGAATCCAACTTGTTTCGGCCACCGCATTAGCGACGCCTCAATATTCAGCTTTGGCGCTCGAACAGGCAATCGTGGCTTGCCGCTTTGATCTCCATGAGATAAGATTGCCGCCTAAGTAAATATAAAACCCGGATGTAGATCGCCTGGAATCGGGGCACCCGCCCCAGTCTGCATCAGAATAAGCAGTTAGAGATGAGGACTTTGATGATGAAATCTTAATACTGTAGTCGGTTGTGCCGCGTATATAGCGCAGTATTCGTTTCAAAAACTGTAAATGGGCTTCACGTGGATCATGCATGAAGAGACACACTTGTTAAACAGCGTAAGCAATGTCTGGACGAGTGATAGTCAGATACTGTAATGCTCCTGCCAGACTGCGATAAAGAGTCCCGTCAACCGTCAGAGATTCAGAGGAAGCGCTCAGCTTCGACCCTACATCGACCGGTGTTGTGCAAGGCTTGCAAGCGGACATATTGGCATGTCTGAGGATGTCATTAGCATAGGATGATTGAGATAAGAAGAGTCCCCCATTCTTATATTCAACATTAATGTTGAGAAAATGGTGTAGCCGACCAAGATCAGTCATAGCAAACTCTTTCTTCAGAACCGCAATAAAGTGATTGAGGAGAGCTAAAGATGAGGCTGTCAAGATAATATCATCAACATATGTAACAAATAAGATGTTTGACCACCGCTATTAAAGACGAATAGAGAAGTATCCCATATACTGCTTCGAAATCCACACCGTGTAATGAATGCTGAAAATCGTTGATACCAAGCGCGTGGTAGATAGATTGAAATCCACTCCTTCTTCATGGCATCGTTCCAGTTGGGGTCTTGAAGGGTAGTGAGTTAGGATTTTGGTAAAGGGGAAATAGCGGATGTAACGGTAGATAGATTGAAATGGACACGAGGCTTGGTAATACCGGCACGGGACCGAGTTAGCATCGGATGTGGTATGGGCTGGGAGGTGGTGGATAATGGGCGGGAGGAGAGGTGGTTTGAGTCGGGCTATGGGGGGAGTGTGGGGTGTAGGTGTGGGCTAGAAGTGGAATGAGGAGATGGGCCGGATGGAGATAGTGGGCTACTAGGCATTTGAGGAGGTGGGCCGGTTTGAGGGTGGATTTGGTTGTGGGTAACAGGAGGTTAGGAGGAAGTGGGGAGGTTGTAGGAAAAAAGAGGAGATGGGTCATCATCACAAAAAAGTGTAGCCGGATTTAGGTTCGTTTGAAAACGCCAAAGGGAAAACAGACTCGGCGAAAGTGACATGCCGAGAAAAGATAACCTTACCTGTGGACAAGTCTAGTCACCGGTACCCACGGTAGTTAGCTGGATATCCCAAAAATACACATCGAGAGGATCGATTGTCAAGTTTGTGGGGTCGGGTATCGGACTCATTTGGGTAGCATGCACACCCGAACACTCATAGGTGTTCATAGGACGGGTGGCGAAGGTACAAGACGGGGCATGGTGTGAAGTTGTGAATGGTTTTGGATGGTAAAATATTGTGAAGGTATGAGGTTGTGTGGATGGCTTCAACCCAATATTTGGAGGGGAGAGAAGCATGGATGAGAAGGGAAAGCATGATGTCATTCAATCGTCGAATCATGTGTTCGGACTTGCCATTTTGTTGGGACGTGTGAGGACACGAAAAACGAAAGTGCATACCATTTTTAGTTGCCAAATCAAGGAAGTTGTGGTTATTAAATTCACCCTCCATGTCGCATTGGAATGCTGAAATTTCATTTTGAATTAGGTTTGCACAAAGGCATGAAAATTAGTAAATTTAGTGAACGTTTCAGATTTGAATTTTAATGGAAAAACCCAAGTAAATTGTGTGAAATCAGCAACAAGTACCGTGTAATATTTATAGCCCGAGGTGCTCACAACGAGTGAGGTCCACAAATCACAAAAATTGATAGCTATGGGTAAAGACGTGGATGTAAGGGAATCAACAAAAGGCAATTATTTATGTTTAGCTAATTAACAAGCATGACAAACGTTTGAAGCATCAATCTTATTGCAAGGTAAAAAACAATGAGAACTAAGATAGTCTGTAACGTGACGTCCTGGATGACCCAGGCGTTCATGCCAAGACTGTGGTATGTGATAGAAACAAAAGCAGTGGAAAGGGAATTCTTGGTGAAGGAGTAGAGGTCGCTTGAACTATTGTGGTGGCTAAGGGGCGTACCATCATGAAAATCCTTCACAGAAAAACCGAATGGGCCAAATTAAACAGATACATTGTTGTTAGTGGTACACTGACGAATAGAAATAAGGTTTTTAATAAAGGACGGGTTATAAAGGACATAATTTAGGTTATAGGATTGGGATGGTGTTTTTAAGGATGCATGGCCCGAGGCAAGGACTAGTAAACGATTGCCATTTCCAACTAAAATAGACTTTATATGAGAATACGGGGAAAGTGTAGAAAGCTTACCTTGGTCGAATGTAACATGCAAACTTGCCCCGGCATCCATGTCCCAATTCTCATCTTCCAGGTCCACAGAGACAGCTTGAAAAGCCTACGCATGCTGAGACGGGTCCAAAGCGCCCAACGAAGTGTAATGGGCCTATGCATCCGAACTTGTATTGGGCTGTGATTGCTGCTGATTTCGGGCTAGTTGATGTGATTGCTGGTTGTTGGGCCAGGAGCCATATGGTGTCCAAGGAGAGACCCAATCACCTGTGGTGGGGTACGGGTAGGGAGGTGGAGCCCAGTAAGGAGGCGGGGCCCAATAAGGGTATGGCATGGGTGTAGTGTGCCTGTTGACAGGAGGGTTCTGAGGAGTAAAACGCTGTCCTGAACCACGGCCCCTTTCACGTCTAGAAGCAGAGTTACGATGGCGTGTAGGGGCAACAGCAACAGCAGGGTCACGGGGTTGTGGTTCGGATGGTGGTGGGTTGGATGCAGGAGCGGCGACAACAGTAGCCACAAAAGATCGACCATTCAGCAATTCACGAGCTTACCTGCGATGCTGATCACCGAGAAGCATCTCACGCGCTTCATCCCAATCCGGTATTTTATTGTTGATAAGAGAACCCATGGTGTCGATTTTTGGTGGAAGCCCGCGTACCATCTGAAGAACAAGGCGCTCATTATTAATGGGCGTTGATAAGAGTTTGTTCAGTTGGTCTGCTAGCTCCCGAAGCTTCTGGAAATAAGTCTCCAGATTTGGCTATGATTTGAGTGTGAGGGTAACAAACTCGTGTTCAAGAGCAGTGATCCAAGCTCCTTTATTATTGGGAAACTGTTTCTGAAGTCTAGTCCAGGCTTCGAATGCTATGGTGGCATCATTGATGATGCGAGACAGCAAATCATCCGAAACAGTATTGAAAATCCATTGCAACACAATGGAATCAATTTCAACCCATAAGTCATATGTGGGATCCGTCTTCTCCGGTGGCGGCGTACCGTTAATCTGAGAGAGGACCCGGTAACAACGGGCATGAAGAGTAAAGAGATGAACCCAAGAAGAGTAGGTTACCTTAACACCGTCGAGCGTCCGAACCTTCTACTGAATATTTGTGATGGAGTACACTGGGTGAAGAAGGGTGTTCTTGGGTTGGTCGGAATTTTGTGCATGTTCAGAACCTGCATCTATGTCGGCCATGGGTTTGGCAGCGAAGGACAAAGAGAACAGATGTGAAAGGGAACAAGTATGAAGGAGCCGACCGTAGTTGTGGGTGAGTCGATCGTAATCAATGGCAGAAAAAAATAAAGGCAAGTGGTTATTATCGGTAGAGAGCACCAAGCTCTGATACCATGTGAGTAAATCAAATTGAGCGATGTTATCATTACACAAGCTCCCTATTTATAGTTACAGATGTTCAAGAGATTTGGAAATTCCAATAACTATTGCTGACTATTAATGTTGACTATACAATAACTATTGTTGATTATTCTCGTTGACTAACATGGTTGACTATTCTCGTTGACTAACAGAACACCATTCTCATCTCTTCTTCATTCGCCAAATCTCGGATAAATGAAACCTTAACTCAATGTGTTTAGACCGGCTATGCAAATAGGATTCTTTGTGAGACATATTGTTGAGTGATTATCACAATGAATAATTGTGGCCTCAATTTGATTCAACTCCAAATCAGCAAGCATCCTCCTCAACCAGACTGCTCAATAAGCAGCATCAGTATCAGCTACTTATTCAGCTTCGGACTAGATAGGGCCACTATATGTTGCTTCTTACAACTCCAAGTTACAGCTCCACTTCTAATATTGAAATGTGAGCTGAAACACTCTACCTATCATCAATGGAACTTGCTCAGTCACTATAAGAATAACCAACTAAAACCACTCCAGCTTTCTTTGTATTTCTTCCATACCATACTCCAAAATTAGTATATCCTACCACATATTTCAAACACTCTCTTGACAGCTCCTAAATGAAGAACATAAGGCTTTTGCATGAATCTTGCAAGTACACTTACAACAAAGAGAATATCAGGCCTTGAATGACACAAATAGAACAGTCCTCCAATAAGGCTTTCTATACATAAAGCCATCAACTGCTTTTGACCCATCTTCCAGTTGTAACTTCTCATATGATTTCATAGGAGTTTCTTTAACATTACATCCCTGCATCCCAAGTTTTTGAAAAAGATTAACAACATACCTTTCTTGGCCCTAGAAAATACCATCTTTGATTTGATGAACCTCCAATCCCAAGAACAAAGTAAGAAGGCCCAAATCTATCATTTCAAACATACTGATTATCATAGTCTTAAAATCTTCCATCAACCTGATCAGACTAGAACTTGTATAGATGATATCATCAACATACAAGCAAACACAAATAAGATCTGCTCCAACTTTCTTTACATAAAAAGAAGGTTCATTTGTGCTTTTCTTGTAACCTTGATCTCTATCTTAGCATACTAGGCCCTGGGAGTCTGTTTCAAACCATAAAGAGCTTTATGAAGCTTGTACACCATATGTTCTTGACCACAACTTACATATCCTTCGACAAACATAAATTTCTTCTTTTAAATGACCATTCAAGAAAGAAAACTTAACATCTAATTGATGTATAGTTTATAATTCTATGGAATTGATCGAGTATTATTGATAATTGCAAGTGTATAAATACACATTTACAAGCAATGAATAAGGAAACAAGATCTTTTTAAAACAAGGAAATATAACAAACATAAATACAATAAATACAAAAGATATGGTCCGTTAATAGACCCCCGCAGTCGAAGTAGTAGCCGACGGAATGCAAAGATAGGATTTGAAACGATCAAAGAGAATGCACGGTAGGCCTTTAGTGAGGATATCTGCATATTGGTATTCAGTACGGACATGTAAAACACGCACAACACCAAGCTTAGCTTATTCGCGAACAAAATGAATGTTGATTTCTATGTGCTTGGTGCGTTGATGTGGAACAGGATTCTGAGACAAGTACATTGCAGAGATATTGTCACAATAAATGATATATGCTTGTCGAACTGGAACCTGTAGTTCAAGAAAGAGAATGCGAATCTAAGAAAGCTCAAATGTAGTATTGGCCACACCCCGATATTCGGCCTCAACACTCGAGCGTGAGATCGTGGGGCCAAGAAAGACACCATAACCGGATGTGGACCGGCGCGTATCTGGCCCCCAGTATCTGAGTAGGCAGTGAGTTAAGCCGATTTAGAGGGGTATAAGTGTAAGCAGGATACGCTTGAGAAACTTTAAATGAGGTTCCCTAGGAGCATGCATAAATAGACAGACCTGTTGTAACGCATAAGATATGTCGGGTCATGTAATGGTGAGGTATTGTAAAGCACCTGCGAGAGTCCGGTACGAAGTACCATCTGGGAGTAAGTTGCATACTGCAGCACTGAGCTTGGAGTTCGTGTCAGTAAGGGTGTGGCAGGGCTTGTAATTTTCCACTTTAGCATGAGCCAAGATATCATTAATGTAAGAATGCTGAGAAAGAAAAGTCTGCCATTTTTATGCTGCACTTCAATGCTCATGAAGTGATGTAACCTACCAAGATCAGTCATAGAGAATTCCCTAGACATAGCTCAAATGAAATGTTGTAAAAGAGCTTCTGAAGAAGCTATAAGAATGATGTCATCCACGTACAGTAGCAAGTAGGCCATGTCATTACCACATTTAAATATAAATAAAGGGCTATCAGAGGTGGAAGTTCAAAAACCACACTTGATAATATACGTGGCAAACCTATGATACCAAGCCTGTGGAGCCTGCTTAAGACTATATGGAGATTTCTTCAATTTGACAAAAATTTGGGATTATGTTTGTCCACAAAGCCCGGTAGTTGAAACATAGACACCGTTTCATGTAAATACCTAAGTAGAAATGTGTTTTTTACATCAAGCTGATTAATAGACCACAACCTAGACAAAGCCAAACTGAGGACAGTGCGAATTGTGGTTGGTTTAACCATAGGACTGAATTTCTCATCACAATTTATACCAACCTGCTGAGATTTGCCATTACCCACGAGACGGGCTTTGTACCATTCAAGAGTACCATCTGCATGAAATTTTTGGCGAAACAACCACATACACCGAATAATATATGCATTGGCTGGCCGCGGCATGAGATCCCACGTGTTATTATCTATTAAAATAGTGCATTCAGTTTTCATAGCATTGGACTAGTGAGGATCGGACTGGGTAGCAAGGTGGGATTTGCGTAAGGGTGAGATAGTGTCCACATTGAGGTTAAAGTGAGTTTTGGGTTTAGATGTCCCATCACGAGACCTAGTGATCATGTGGTGTCTCGGTGGGGCAGGTTGTGTTTGGGACGTAGGTGGGTGTTAGATAGGTAGGCCATAGGGTTGGGTTGGGAAAGAGCCGTAGTGGTGGGTTGGTTGTAGGTTGTTGAGTGGACTGCAATGTTGGGCCGAGTTGGTCTTCTTGAGTAGGTGAATAATGGCTTGGATGGTGAGGCAGGGGAGTGATGCTGGGCCGAAGGAGAGATTGGGCTGGTGAGGGAGATGGTGATGCAGGTGAGTGATAGTGGACCGTAGGGGGTGAATGGGCCGGTAAGGGAGAGTTCGGCGTGGGCGGGGGTAGATGGGGTATGGGACAGATTTGTTGGGTTGAATGGTGGTGTTGCGGAAGTGGTGGGAGATGGTTCAGTTGTTACGGGTTGTTGGATGAGTAAGGAAGATGGGTCGGAGTCAAGGAAGGTGTAAGAGGATGAGTCTGGTTTATAAGTTTTGGAGAAGGGAAATCAAGTTTATTAAAGGCTACATGTCGGGATAAGATAATTTTCTTAGAAGAGATATCAAGGCACCGATACCCGCGGTGATCAGCTAGGTATCCAAGGAAACACATGGTGTAGACCTTGGAGAAATTTGTGAGGGCGAGTATCGGACTGATTTGGGAAACATGCACAACCAAACACTCGAAGGGGTTCGTAGTCCGGGTGTTTGAGGTAAAGGGCAGTAGTGGGTGTGCCCAAGCCAATGGGCTTGGTGGGAAGAATGTTGTGTAGGTAAACAGAGGTATGATGAGCTTCTACTCAAGAATACGATGGAAGGGAGGCATGGGTGATAAGAGGCAACATAATTTCATTAAGACGACGAATCATGCGCTCGGCGGTTCCATTTTGTTGGGCTGTGTGTGGGAAGGAAAATCAAAATTACAATCCATGTGTGGAAGCAAACTATTTAAACTAATGATTGTTGAATTCTGTGCCCATATCACACCGGAAGGTTTTAATATTAATGTGAAATCGGGCAGAAATATATTTATGAAACTTGGTAAATTTGGTGTAGGTTTCAGATTTAAATTTTAGTGGGAAGACCCATGTGAAGTGGGTGTAATCAACAATGATAACAAGATAATATTTATACCCAATTTTCCTACGCACAGGAAAAGTCCATAAATCACAGTGGACAGTATGAAAGGTACACACAGTGCAATATTTGGATAAATGAAAAGGTAAACGTTTGTTCTTGGCAATATAGCAAGAAGCACAAAAAACATCACAAGTTTGTTTATTACATGAAATATACTTAATGGAATTTAAAAAATCTAGAACATGTAAGTACAACCTTCGGATATATCCCTAGCATAGATATCGGGTTAGGATTGTATTTAGCTCATTTTGTAGTTGTTTTGGGTGTTTTGTAGTGATTGGGTGTATAATAGTCAATTGTAATGAAGTCCAAGCGTACCTTCATACGCCTGGTGCCTAGACATGTATGAGCCTCATACGCGTAGGACATTACATGAATATGAGGCTTGGGCTATAAATACCCCCATGACTTGACAATTTTGTAACTTTTACCATTTATTAACAAGTACAACCCATTTGTGTGTGTACTCTCCATATTATTATTTGAAACAAGACATAAAGTATTTGAAACTGAATCGGAAAATGGCAATCATTTATGGACAATTAGCAAGCATGACAAAGAGACGAAGTTTTATGTTTATTACATGAAATAAAATGATACAAATGAAGAAACTCCATCACAGATTGGCCTGGGTGGCCAAGCCGGTTATGCCAAAAAGGGGAAGCTTGAGTGGAAGCAAAGCAAGCAGTAGCGGAAGCATTGGAACTGAGCGGGTACAGATTAGCCAAACTGTTGTGATGACTCGGGATCGTGCCATCCTTGAAATCCTTCACAGAAAATCCAAATGGGTCAAATTCAGTAGAAGTATAATTATCAACATTGAATTGACGAATAGATATAAGGTTTTTAACAATGTTGGGGTTTAAAAGGATATTTTTAAGGTATAGGGGCTTGGAGGCAAAGTTAAAGGTTGAGTTTCCCGAGCCCAAAACTGGAAGTTTATTACCATTACCAACAATTATGGACGCTATTGGTGCAAACGTAGAAAACTTATCAATATTATTTTTATCAAATGATATATGGGAAGATGCACCTGTATCCAAATTCCATTGATCATCGCCATCACTTGAATCCACAGAGAGAGCATGAACCGCATCAACAATTTGTGTTGTTCTGGTGGGTCTACCTCTGCCGGATTTGCTTATGCGGACCTTTAAGTTGAACGGTTGGTATTTGAGGGATGTAGCTGCCACGGTTGGGTCCAACTTTGGGTGGGGTAAGGGCAAGGTGGAGGGGTCCAGTATGGTGGGGCCCAAAAAGGCAGGTAGTATTGTTGCTGGGAAGGTTGAGTTGGGTAGGGAGGGGTGGTTGGAAGGTAAGGTTATAGTTGTTTTGAGAAGGTGCAATATAGTTTCAGTGGTAGTGATTTGAATTGGGTGGGCCACAGTTTTGTGAGTTTTTGGGCTAGTTATAGGAGTGAGTGTGCCTATTATCATTTGGTGGAAGTTGTGTGATGAAGTGCTACGGTTGGAGGGATGATGGGCAGGAGGTGATTAGGGTTCGCTTGTGGGGTTATTGGAAGGTGGGATGGAAGCAGCAATGGTGTCTCGATTGGTGACCGTATCTCAGGTTTTAATGTGACCCAATTTGAAAATGAGTTGTTCTATGGCGTCCTCCCTCAATGGAAGTGATTTGTTTAGGATTTAGGATATGGTGTCATATTCACGTGGGAGGCCTTTAACAAGATGAAGGATACGGTCTTGGTCATTCATGGTGAAACTGAGAACATGAAGTTGGTCCGTAAGGTTATGTATTTTTGGCAATAGGCTTCGAGATTTGGCATTGAGGCAAGGGTAAGATTGGTTAACTCATGTTGTAGCGCTTGAGAACATGGTCCTTTGTTATTAGTAAAGTGTCGTTTGACCCATTCTCAAGCCTCATATGCGGTGGATTCATTGGCTAAAATTTGGACAACTAGATCATCTGATAAAGTCTCGTAAATCCATTGTAACACAATGGAATCAGTGTTCTCCCAAACGGCAAATTCTGGAGATTCTTGGGCAGGCGGCGGCATACCGTCAATGTGCGATATAATGTTATAGCCTTTCGCATGGAGCGTAAAGAGTTTGACCCAATATGCGTAGGAGACTTTTGTACCATCAAGAACATGGACTTTGTATTGTATCTTGCTTACCGTATAGACGGGATGAAGCGGTTTAGTTGGAGTATCAGTAGCGGTCGAGGCCTGAGGTTTCTCAGCCATGGGAAACGATCGGCTGGGAAGAAGGGAAAAAAATGTGAAAGGTGAAAGAATATAACTAATCGAGATCAATAGGTTTGGATAGCAGGGACTAGGTTCGAAAACCTAGATGTGGAAGATGATACCATGTAAAGTTTGTAATCCTCTTAAATAATACAATACATTGGAGAGGAACTTACGGAATGGAAATATTACAACATGAATTACAATGAATGTACAATTTTTTCGGCTAACGGTTGTTTGGTGCTTCCAAAACAACTTTGTAATATCTACACTAAGAAAAGGCAGTTCAGGAGATTGAGATGCCTGAAACTGCTGATGTGCAATCTGCACTTCCTATAGATGTGACTGAAACTTCCTCTCAGTTACATCCATCTCAATCACCCAAAAGAGCATCAATATCAATTCAGTTTTCAAGAAAGAAACAAAAAAAGACTATAACTACTGACCCTATTTTTGAAACTACTGAAACCCTTCCTTCTACTGAACCAGAAGTTTAACATCAAACAGTAGAAATTGCTCAATTTCTCTCTGGGTTGAAACAAAACATCCCATCAGACAACGTCAATCCCCAATCACTACATAAAACAGGGGATAAAACCACCGAAATGGACATTGATGAGGATGTTATTAGCGTTATCCCAAGAGGTGAGGAGGAACCAAGGTTTCTAAGCCTAAACTTGGATTCTTTAGGTACATTTAAGGCTGCTACTACTCCTATACCACCCAGTGGTGGTTTTGAGGACAGTAGTAACATAGATAAGACCTCACATGTGGCAACTGTTGATGAAGGCCTTGTGTCTGAGGCAGGAAAACCCCAGTACCAAGAAAAAGGGGTTCATGAGACAACTAGTTTGGGCCTAGCTCATGATATAATTGATGACTTCATCATTGATGATGTTGTCAGGGATTCAGATGATTCCGTTAATTTTGATGATGATTCAAAGTTCAAGGAATTGACGTCTGGTTCTGAAGGTCCTGACTCTGATGTATCCCAACTCAAAGAGTTGGTCACAGATGAGCAGGTTAAAGACCACGTAAACCCATATTCCCCAAAAGTGGCATCCCTAGTCTTCACTAAGGATCACCCAAAAACACACCCTTCACAACAAAAACAGCCTACCCAACCATCTTTATCTAGTGCTACAAGCATAGATTTAAACCAACTATGCAGCCCAGCAGGACCTTTATACCAAATGGTTCATCAACTCCTTTCTGCTCCTCTCTAAACTTTCATGACAACCATGGAACTCAAAAACAAGACACAATTGGAGATGATTAACAATGCTATTGACCACAAACTGAGAGAGGTGTTTAAAAAAGTTGAAGACAATAGAAGACTGCTCAAACATCTATTTGGTGTTGCCCCACCTGCACCCTGGTTTCCAGAGGTTGATAAAGCTAAAAAGGGGGAGAAAGAGAAGGTACCAGAGAAGATTGACCTTTAACAATCTAAGAAAGCTCGTGAAGCCCAGAGGATAAATGAAGCCAATAAAAGTTCAAAACAAGAAAAACAATAAAAGGCCTTAAAAGAAAGACAGTTGTACCAAGAAAATCAAGAAAGGCTTCTAAGAGAACAAGCTCAACAATCTACCAAAGGCAAAGAACCAACTGCTGATGAGGTCTTACAAAGTACTGAAGACAATCCTTCAGTAGTTTCTGTTGAGAAACACCCATTAGTAGTTGCAACTTAAGCTATACGACAAACATTTGCTCCAACCAAATCTCCAAAATCACAAACACAACTTGCCCCTTCTAAACCTTCAGCTATTTTAAACCCTGAACCAATTGCCTTCAGTTCAGGGGAATTAGAGAAAAGCCTATTGCTGAAAAATAAATAGGCTAAGGAAGATGAGATATGGGAGAAGGTAGATGAAATGGAAGGTGTGAGCTATGAAGACAAGTTAAAAATCTGGGAAGAACAAATCAATGAGCTAGAGAGAGCTGAAGTAGAACAACTACTGGTTGCTGAGAATGATAAGAGACAACAAATGATGAATTATATTATCAAGAATAGCAAATGAATGAAACAGTCTCTCAAGGGTCTCTCAACTGCTGAACTAGAACACAGAGCAAGACTCATCTCAGAAAGACAAACTACTGAGAAGAAAGAAGAAGTTGAAGAAAGCGCAGATTATAGATGAATTGGCAGCAAATGATTATGGCACAAAGGCTCAGCTTTCAAAATGGAAAGAAGTAACCTTAAATGAAACATACAAGAAATTCAAAGCCTTGCAGAAGTCTAACCTAAAAAAATTCTTACCATCAGAAGTTTATGGCACAAAGGCTCAGCTTTCAAAATGGAAAGAAGTAACCTTAAATGAAACATACAAGAAATTCAAAGCTTTGCATAAGTCTAACCAAAAAAAATTCTTACCATCAGAAGTTTCACAAACTTCTGATTCTGATAGAAAGAAGCCTGCTACCAAGACAAAGAAAGGATCAGAGGAACATATTAAGACAGAATTCAAAATGGTTTTGATTGAAGGCACCACCATTGTTGAAGATGATTTCAATATTGAAGAGAAGCCTCTTCTCACACAAGATAGGGATCCAACAACATTTGCATATCAACTGAAGCAGACTATAATAGATCAAAAGCAGACTAAGGTAATTACAGAACATCACATTCCTATTTCTAGTAATATACTTGGTACTGCACTAGTTGAACAAAGAAGGGGATCAAATCTGATCACAACTGAAGTAGAAAACCAATCAACATCAGACCTATCTTCAACCAAACAGATAGTACCATATAATTATAACTTTTTCAACTCCAAATCACCAATTGTCAAATGGTACTTCACCCACAAGTCCAATTCCATTGTTCTGGAAAGAAAAGACTTCACTTCCAAGGTCCTACATCACAAGGCTGAACTGGATAAACTGCCAGATAAAGATCTTCTCACCATTCAGTACATGCAACCAAACCAAGGACCAATCCTTACAGAACAACAAGTCAGAGAACTCATATATGCAATGATCAAAGAAATTTGGAGAGTTCTTGACTGCAGGAAAAGAGGATCTTATAAATAAAGATAGACAAAGGTTTTGGCTTCATCAATCCAGAGGGTTGTTGGATCAAAGAGGATTGACAAGCCAGTATGAACCTTAGTCTTATATCCTCTTTACACATTTTGCTAAGTACAGAATCTCCTGAAGAAGAAGACAAAGAAATGAAGAAGCTGATACAAGTGCTGAAGAGTAAAGATCAGAAGTTCTGAATATGAACCAGACAAACATCTGAAGAACAACTACTAAAGACCAAACTTATGTAGAATACTCATCAAAAGTTTGTCACTCATCAACAGTTCTTTAGAAGCTTCCCACCGCCCTTATACTTTAGTAGTTTAGTATTATATTAGTTTTTATAAAGTGTTTGTACAAGTTCCAATGCTACAGCCTTTTGTAGTATTATTATAATCTTTTAGATACTTCACTTGTATGTATTAATCTGTCTATAAATAGATGGGTCTTTCCCAATAGTTTAGACAAGCTTTTGTAGTATCATTTCTAATAAATTTTGAGAATCATTTGAAGCATTTACTGTTATATTCATTAACTGTTTGATTCTCTCATTTACTGCTTTAGTTCATTAACTGAGGGGGAGTAATAACTCTTGTTAAAAGTGAAGTTTTATCTTAGAACACTTACTTATTCCGCTGTGCAACTTACTTTTATAAATCTAAACAAGTGTTCTTGATAAGAAACTGTTAAAGGAAACTGATCCAACATAACATCCTCCTTCCTTGCTGACCGGTGATCAGAACCATCAACAGAAACCTCAACAGCCTCTTGCTCGCATACATCGTCTTTCTCATCAAACTCCAGCAAGCAGTCCGGAATCCATTCACCGGCTTCCTCTTCCACTAATACCATAAGACTAGTATCCTTCCAATTCAACTTGCATTTGCTATGTATTCTATCCACTGAATCAGTAAGAACACCCACACACGCATAAGAAATATCACCCTCCTCCTCAGGAAACTGAGTCGTTCGAATCATCGATCCAAATTTCCGAGCAATATCATTAAAAACCTTATTACAAGAGAGACTTAATGGAACCCCATGGACTTTAAGCCAAGCAATCCGATCCACCACCAATAATTGTCCCTTCCACAACTCAATAGAATCAAAACAAGAGTTCCACATCTCACTATTTTCAGAAAACATAATCTTCTCTATGGCACTATAAAAAACGAGTAGAGCATGCAAACCACTGACATACTTAATAAACACATTAACCTTTGTAATTGCCTTAACTCTTTTCCTTAGTTTAGTAAGAACCCCGAGATCTTTAGCCCTTGAAATCAGACCACCTTCATAGAACTCACTAAACGCCTGAATATTCGGATCCACGTCAATCTCTGGCACAGAATCCACCACTTCCTTATTGATAAGAGTATCTTTAAAAGATCTCTGGGCAGACACAATAGTCTGCAGATTATCCACTACCATGTTTACAACCCTGGCATCGAACTGTTCAGATCCTCCTTTATGTTGAACCTCACCGGCTGCCAAACTTTATCTTCCATACTCATAATCCTTTACGTATTGACAAACCTTGCTAAGACAATGAACAACTTGTAACTGCTAATCCACGCGTCTTTCAACTTAGTTTCCATCTCATTAGGATTCCTCACATTTCTAAACGTAGCGAAACCAAACCTCTTTCCCAAACCGGTCATACTTTCTGGCGATGTATGTACCCAGAATGTCACTGAAATCCTTCAAAACCTTTTTCAAATCAGCCGATGAACACCTCTGGCAGATTAGAGATAAAGAATTTAGTTCCTGAATCCTTGTTCGTCGATCTTTGTTGGCCGTATACACCCCTTCCTTTCTTTATCGGAACATTATACCAAATGTTGACCTTGGATGGATCCCAACCCGCCATTTACGGAGGATTCCTTTTATGCAAGAGGGAAACTTATCTAGGTCATGATTATTGCAATTGCTATTAAAATCAACTTTTTGCTAGAAAGTCAGTGCCTTGTCCCACTACAAATAGGATGGTAGTTTTTATTATATTGTTTAATGATTAGGTGATTACATTTGTTTGGAGTTGTATGTGCAACATGTATGCAACAAGATATTATATGTACGCGACTCTTAAATAGGTATGAATGCTTTAAAATCTCTTAAATGTTGTCCTTTACTAGTCAATGTTATGAGTTGTGTTATTTTATGTTGTGTTTTAGTTTGTCCCATTCTTTATGTTACACTACTCTCCCTAGATTCGTTATAATTGTGACAAACTTGTTTAAAATTTTCATAACCTATATATATAAGTTTCAAACTTAATAACATGTATTTATGACTCGCACCTTACTACTATGTTGTTGCTTCCTACTTCATTCACGTCACCATAATGAATCACCCCGAAACACCATACGCTCGCCACAAACCCCAATAAAAACTACTAGGCGACAAAACAGATGCACCCCGCAGCAATGCACGGGCATTCCTGCTAGTAGTTCTTAACAAACAACATAAGCCAGGTGGAAATATTCATCCTCGCTTTGGACCAAAATCATGGATGATGTCGTCTTTGACAAAAATAGAAGAACAAAATCGACTAAAACACACCAAAATCGAACAAAATCAACAACCTGGAATAAAATCATTGGGACCAAAGCCGACCAAACGAATGATGGATGAAAATGAACTATTGAAGCCAGACTTCAAAGTTAAAACCTGAAATTGACTCGATAAGTAATATGGAGATCGGTGGACAGTGAAAAGATTAACAACATAAAGAAAACTAACCTAAAATTCATATAAATTCGAATTCCTACAAAAAGACTTTCCACAAACCAAAGATGAAGGGTTGCTTGAAAAGCAAACTGTTATTAGATAAATGTTATTCTTTTCTTAAATAAAGTTACTAAGCATATCTCACTTCACAAGTCATTCTGTAACAGAACCATACAAATCATATTCCTTTAGTTTCTTAACACTTCAGTCTTTCAAAGAATAAGGAAGATTGATCGAATGCAAGTAAAAGCAAAGGTTAATTAAGAGGTATTTTCTAAATCTACTTATTGTCATAACTTTTCTTTTTAGGTTGTTACTGTTTCTATTACTATGCATTCCTTGGTTAATCCCAACCGAAGTAAAAGCTTCACCATTCATAGATATTGATTAAAGGATGTTATATTTGTGTAAGATACTAAGATCAATGGTCGTGTTTAAACCATGCATGTCCTCTTTTTTTTTTTTATTTAAGTAAACCAAGACATTATGTCCCAGTCCCAAGGGGCAGGGGTTTGTGTTTAGTAAATTAGGATTTGTTATCCCGATAGGGGTGGCAGCGCAGCTTGTTGCCCGCTTGCCTGCTATCTTGATTTAATTCTTGCAGTTATGAAATATATGAAAATAGTAGTTGACTAAAAAAAAGTAATAGATCTTTCAGATTTCTTTGCAAATTAACATTCAGATCTGTTCCTGAATATGTTTGCAAATCATCGAACCTGGATTGTTTATAACTCCAATTTCTAAAACTTGGGCATCGTTTATAGCCCAATTCCCAAATCTAGAGCGATTGGTTGGTGGTACATAAAAATATAAGCAGATTTATAAGAGCATTCACATTGGAGCCTCTAAAATTCATTGCTATATAAATATAAAGGAAAAATAGAGAAACAACCAAAACATCCATCCATTGAAATCTCTGTAATATGTAATAGTAACAAACACTTTTATAAGCCTAGTGTATATATAGCATATATGTTATATCTTATCTGTGCAAAGTCCTCTTTTCAGAGATTATTGGAGGTAATCAATACACAAATGGAAAACATGATCGTGCAGCTCGGAGATGTAAATATCAATGAAACCGTCGGGAGACTTCTTGATTTTGTTGGAGAAAAAAGGAGTGTCACCATCAACAATTCACCATTTATATACATGGCTCCTTGTACGCTCCGAGATCTCAGCCCAAGATCTTTCCAGCCACAGGTAGTCTCTATTGGACCACTGCACAGAAGAGATGAAAATCTGCAACGATTTGAAGTGCCGAAAGCTGCTTTGGTGCATGATCTCTTGTATCGTGTCTCAGTTCCTTCACCAACAGAAACGTTAACAGCATGTGTGCAGAAGGTGGCTTCCATGATAGACAAAATCAGGGGATGTTATGCTGACATAAAGTCTTGGGATGACATCGAACTCACAATAATGATGGTTATGGATGCTTGTTTCATACTTGAGTTCGTTTACAACATGTCACGTTATCCCCAGTTAAGGTTTCGGGACCAGCAAATACCTTATGACCTGCTGCTGCTGGAGAATCAAATCCCATTTTTCGTTCTTCACGACGTATATTTGTGCCTCGCTTATTATTATTATGATAAAGATCAACCACTTACTGAATTTATCCATCCACTTCTGGAATCTACTAACATCTTCCAAGGAAGAATCAAAGTAGGTGGCAGTCACTTAGATACCAATCAATATCATGATCACATTCTTGGCTATTTGCATCATTGTTACCAGCCAAAATATGATCTTTTATCTGGTTTTCCACAATCAACAAGCCACTCGGTTGTAGAACTCAACCGGGTAGGAGTAAAATTTACGCCTAACCATGATGCAGAATGGCCAATGGCCATAGAAGTGAAAATGTCTAGATACTGTTCAAACATTTTCTGTACTCTCAAAATGCCTATACTGCGTATCGATGATTTCACTGAGTTAGTTTTAAGGAACCTCAATGCATACGAGGTGACATACATGCGTTATCCTTATTTCACATCATATGTTTGGGCCATGGATATGCTGGTACATACGCATGACGACATTGCCAAGTTGGTGAAGTCAAAAGTTACGGTTAATCATATTGGTTCAAATGAAGCGGCTGCGTATATGATAAAGAGGTTATCCAAAGAACTTGTACCGGAACATTTTTACTACGCTCAAGAGTGGAAACAACTGGATAGCCATTGCAAAAGATACTTGCCCATAAAGATTGCCAAGTTAAAGCGTGATTGTTTACAGTTAAAGCGTACTTATTTCAGTAGTCCGTGGAGTACTATTGCTCTATTAGCTGGAATCATCATTTTTGTTCTTACATGGCTTCAAACCATCTTTACCGTTAAGTCTTCTGTTTGATTAACAAAGAAAGACTACATAATAGACTAGTAGTCATCACATTCTGTTTTCATGAGGTATAGTATTGTAATAAAGGGAAAATTGATGTAAAATTACTAAATCAGCATGTTTAATTTTTAAATTATACTTTTTTTTTTTTTTTTTTTTGCCAAGAGACAACTTTGAACACAGAAGGCAAAACAAAAACATTTCCGTTTGGTGTAAAAATTGTGCATGTCATTTAGCTAAATTCAACTCATTTGATCCATTTAAAATAAAACACGACAAATGTAGACAGAGTCCCAAGGCGATGAATTCGTATAAAGTATTTAACAAAACTTACACTGAATCAACTCCAATGTAAGACTTACCATAGCAACCTGAACTTTTGATACAAACACTAATCTTCAGATTACAAAATGAACAACTACAAGCCCCAAATCTAACCCATTTGCTAAAAACTCGTAGGTCAGAAATGTAACAACGGTGGTAAACTTAAATGTGACAGAAAATCGTCTGCATTTAACATCACCATTAGACCAACTGTGAGCAACACTTATAGGTACTCAATATAGAGATTTCACATAATATGATCTATCCAACAAGTTTTGACAAATGTATTTCAGGGTCAACCTGAACCCATGGAAAGACAATACGTGTTTTGACCCGTTTTGCAAGCTCTACCCTAAAACAAAATCATTTGCACAACATTTAACAAAAAACAGACACCATGTAAGCCTAGAAAAACCATCCAAACTTCAGGGCACTATGAGTTTTGTTGAGAAGAAAAAACAAATATATATATATATATATATATATATATATATATATATATATATATATATAATTTTCTAAGAAACAATAAATTCGTAATTTATGTTAGCACAAGTCCGTGGTTCAAATCAACATGAGACTTTGTGCTACATTTCGAGCTTATTATGCGATATTTTGGAATTTGACTAGTAATCAACACTTTGACTATACTATGTCTTTAGTCAAACATTGCATTGACTTTGAACCACATGGTGGTTTTTCCATTTTTATTAGACAAAAGTCCATACCTCATGGCACATAACCGGACCAGACATTGAACCAGTCTCTTTACCGGTCCGACCAGATGTAAGAACCGGATGATCTCGTAATGCAAACAGATCACGGAAGATAATCAATTCAGAAAGAATCACAATACAAAACCAAATACTAGCCAACCAATGAGATTAATGAAATCAAACAACTCGTATAGGAAGGTTTGCTGCTAATGTTCATACCGCACTTCAATGTTGCATTCGAGCATGTTTGGCTCTCCTTATTTCCACCTCCTAACTTGTTACTTTTTCAAAAAGTTAATAAGTTAAAAAAAATGTTTGGCAAATGAAAAGGGACTTAATGTTTTAACTTTTCATTTGCCTATAATAAGTTGTTTTAGAAAAGTAAGGAATGTGTGACTTTTTGAACATGCTTATAACTTATTGATGGATATTTACCTACAAGCACTCTTTATATCCTTATACCTACCCTCTTTATATTCTCAGGTAAAGGTTGTTTTTCTTGCAAATGAAACATAAAGGTGGAACCTGCAATTTTGGCCAAACATAAAGGTTGATTTCTGTAATTTTGTCTTTTATCATTTTGTGACGTTAATCTACCCATAATCTCTCTTCATCGTTGCTTTTCTCCTATCATTCAAAAGTGTAAAGAAGTGACTAATATATCACATAAGATAAATTAAGAGAGTGGAAATTAAGATGGTTTGGGCATACCAAGAGAAGGCACGTGATGGCCGCGGTTAGAACTGTGGAGGGGAGGCAGGGTAGAGCCAAGCCAAAAGTGACTTGGGAATAGCGAATTAGAAATGATTTGTTAGACACCTCTCTTAGAGCATTCACATTTGGTCCACCAAATGTATGTGAGTGTGTCCCTCGAATTATACGGGGTGGGTGTAAGTGGTTGTGAGTGGAGAAGAGAGAAAATATTTGGTGAAAGCACTGTTCACCCCTATATTTGAGGGGACATTGTTCACCACTGTAAATATTTTAATATTTTTGTAAGTGGCTGTAAGTGGGTAGAGATAAAATATAATGATAAAAGTATGAAAAAGTATTATTTGTTTAAGAAGGTGAGAGAATTTTATGGTGAAATTGTGATTTTTAGTGTAATTTGATGGGGGGATTTGGTGGAATTGATGAGAATGCTCTTAGTACATAGTCGAGGATAAGAGTTTGTGGACGCGTAGGATTAAGGTTAAGAATTTTTAGAGGGAGGTTACGTAGCTTAGCTTCGTAGGCTACGTGGTGGTGCATGCTTTCATTTGCCTAGTGTGTATATGATGTGTCTCTTTGTTCGTATACGTTTTCAGTAGTTTCATGTTTGGTAGCTAACCAAAATATTTTTAACATAAATTTTTTTATGTTATGTTATTTTATTATTATTGTTGTTGTTGTTGTTGTTGTTTATTTATTTTTTATTATTTGTGTGTGTGGGTGCACGTGCATATGTATGTTTTTATGATATCTCTTTGGAGTCGGGGGGTCTCACATAGGGGAAAGGTGTGCCTACATCCCACCTGTAACACCCCAACCGATGGCGGAAACATCGGGGTGCCACGTATTGATGATTGTTTCAGTAGCACATGGTATAATATAAATTTTAAATAATTTATTCAAACATAATATCCAAACATAAAATGATGTCTAAGAATTCAAATACATGATATCAAATAACAAACTTCAATAACTTCAAATAAAACTTCATGTAAAATCCTCATGCTAACTCAAGCCTCAGCTTCATTGTTACCTGAAACATGTTAATTTTGAAAGTATTTTGGGTCAACAAAAGTTGGTGAGAATTACATAGGTTTTTGATAATAAAATGAATAAAAATGTTGTGCAATTCATGTGTCATGTCAATCTAGCCCATATGTGAGAGCATACTAGAAATAAATCGAGTGCATAATCAACCCTGATGACTGTTATAATATGATACATACCATACGCTCATGGTCCAATTGAATATGTTATGCGATAACAAACACCCACGCAACCTTTGTAGGAGGCACGTATCCGGGTGGGATTGTCAGTCCAATAGATCTATCAATGTATACCGTCGGCTTGTACGGAGTTAATGATTATGCTAGAATGGTGCTTACTCTAATCATGCTCAAGACATAATGCAACATAGAAAACACATAGACACATTGATGATTGAATTGCAATGATAATGTTATAACATGTTTCACCCCAAAAATGGTGATAAGTAAAAGGGGCTATGTAAAACTCACCTTAGCAAATGTTAAACTTCTTGAAAATATGAAATGATGGTGTTGCCCAAAATAATGCCAAATATTACCCTATAATTAGGTAATAAATAATAAGTCTAAGTCTAATTAATTTATAAGTGTATCCTAGGGTTTCGATTTGGGGATAACCAATTGTTGAATTTAAAATAAAATGTTAATTAAATAAAGGGAAAATTTGATAATTAATAAAAGAAAGTCTTTTTATAAAATTTGAATTTTGAATGTACACATTAAAGTGTTTGGAGTATAAAAATAATTTTTATAAAATTATTTTATTTAAAATAGATTTTTAAATCTATTTATTACAAATTGCCAACAATTAACTTTAATATTCAAAAATACTAAAATTAAAGAATTTCTATTTTAAAAATCATATTTCTATTCTAAATATATAAAAATAAATTGTGTAAAATTTTGGTGCAAAAATAATAAAAAATGAATTTATTGTGATTTAATTATGATTAAATCTAACAAAAATTGATTAAAAATATAAAATAATTGATTTTTCTGAATTAAAAATTATTTCAGTAAAGTTTAACTTTATAAAAAGTCAGGATAATTTTTGAAGAATTTAATAAAATTGTTTTGATATATAAATGGATTTTTATAAATATAATAGTATAAAATTGATTTAATCGTTATAAATATTAAATAAATGAATTTTTGAAAAATAAAAATTGTAAATAAAACTTTTAACTCAGATTTAATAAATATAATTTTTTTAGAATTTATAAAATACTTATAATATTTAAAAATGAATTTATAAGATTAAATGGTTTAATATATATATATATATATATATTAGTTTGTTTAAAAGAATAAAAAGGAGCAAAAGGAAGGCAGTAGCCGGGACTCGAACCCGGGTACTCAGGGTTGCAGACCATGATCACAACCACTTGGCCTAGGCCAGTGGTTGTGATGTTCTCTGATTAAAACTAAATAAATACATTACGTTCAAACAGGTTTATCCCCAATTTAATTTGCACGAACCCTAGATTTTACAATCAAACAAATCAGACATATTGAACCCGATTAAAGTTAGGGTTTTTGTTGTTTGATTGCCGACTAACAAAACCCACAAAAGAACTAGAACTCACAGTGTTGTATTGTGCTCGTTTGCCTGGTCAAAGCCAAAAGTCAAACAGCGTGTAGAAGGATAATTATCAGAGTGTTTCAGAAACATTGGAGGTTGAGAGAGAGATGTGAGCGAGTTGTGAAGGTTCGTAGATGGTCAATTTATAGTGTGGATCAGTGGGTTGGGTTAATTGGTAAGTTGACCCTCAATTGAATGTCAAGCGCGTATGGGTTCAAAATTAGTCAACGATTGCAGTTAATTGACGTGTAATCAAGGTTGATTGAGGCCGGTAATCAAATGAATTTGCCATATAAGGATCAATCACGAGTTATTACCCTAGATTGAATCACACGCGAACCCACAGTTGACTTTCTTTGTCAACTGTGAAGGTTTAAAACGCGTATATAATTAAAATGTGTCCGGGTTTAATCAGGTTGAAGGCTTGGCCCAGTTGGTTGTGTGTGGTGTTGATTTGGGCTTTGGCGCGGGTTCGAACCCCGGCCAGAGCAGATTATTATTTTTTGATATTTTAAACACATGACCACCTATATAATATATATATATATAGTATTAGGGTTTCAATAATGCGACAAAAATAATAAATGCGAACGTATAAGATAAAACTTGACGTGTTTATTAATGACGAACGTGTAACGTACAAGTTTAAATGCGTAATGTTACAGTCTCCCCTACTTTTAGGAACTTCGTCCCGAAGTTGGAGTTGGAGAGTCTGGTGGGAAAAGATGTGGATACTTCGACTTCATCTAGTCTTTACGTTCCCAAGTGAACTCTGCGCCTCGTTTAGATTCCCAACGAACCTTAACGATTGGAATACGACTGCGCTTGAGTTTCTTGACTCCAGTATCAACAATCTCGACGGGTTTCTCGATAATGTGCATGCTTTCATCGATTTGCACATCCTCAAGAGGAACATGAAGGTTCTCATCCGCTAAGCATTTCTTGAGATTCGAAACATGGAAGGTCGGATGAACATTGCTTAGCTCAGGTGGAAGATCAAGTTTGTAAGCCACTTTTCCAACTCTGTCAAGAATTTTGAAGGGGCCAACGTATCGAGGAGCTAGCTTTCCCTTTCTACCGAAACGAATAACTCCTTTCCAAGGGGATACCTTAAGTAGTACAAGGTCCCCAACTTGAAATTCCAAGGGTTTACGACGTTTATCAGCATAACTCTTTTGGCGACTTCTAGCCTTGAGAAGATTATCCTGAATGAGCTGAATTTTGTCTGTGGTTTCCTGGATTAGTTCGGGTCCAGTAATACGAGCTTCACCAACCTCAGTCCAACAGACAGGTGAACGACATTTCCGACCATAGAGTGCCTCGAAAGGAGCCATGTTAATGCTGGCATGATAACTGTTGTTGTATGAAAACTCAACCAAAGGAAGTGAGAATCCCATGCGCCACCAAAATCGATGACACATGCCCTGAGCATGTCCTCAAGTGTCTGGATGGTTCGTTCAGTCTGACCATCCGTTTGAGGGTGATAAGCAGTGCTCAGGTTCAACTTGGTACCCAAAGCATCTTGTAGAGACTCCCAAAAGTGAGAGGTGAAACGCCCATCGCGATCAGAAATAATGTCTAAAGGTATACCGTGACGACATACGATTTCACTTACGTACATCTTTGCCAACTTTTCCACAGAATACTTCTCACGAATAGGTAGGAAGTGAGCTGACTTGGTCAAATGATCGACGATTACCCAAATACTGTCGAAACCTTTGGGTGTACGAGGGAGTTTGGTGATGAAATCCATAGCTATGCTCTCCCATTTCCAGACAGGAATCTCTGGTTGTTCAAGCATACCAGATGGTCGTTGATGTTCAGCCTTGACCTTGGAACAAGTGAGACATTTTGCAACGAATAGGGCAATGTCTTTCTTCATACCAGGCCACCAATAAGAATAACGAAGATCTTGGTACATCTTGTCAGCTCCAGGATGAATAGAATAACGAGACTTATGAGCCTCGTTCATGAGAAAAGTACGAAGATCATTACGGTCGGGAATCCACAGTCGATTTAGGAAATAAAGGAGACCATCGGGTTTGGTTTCAAGTTGAGTTTCAGCACCACAAGACATTTCATCGTACATGTTACCTTGGGTGACTGATGTGTGTTGAGCCTGGAGAATGCGATCTTGAAGATCAGTACGAACTCTCGCACATTGTAGTTTGACACGCTCTTTACGACTAAGTGCGTCAGCCACAACATTCGCTTTGCCAGGATGGTAGCGAATTTCGCAATCATAGTCGTTAAGTAATTCAACCCAACGTCGTTGTCTCATGTTAAGATTCTTTTGATCGAAGACATGTTGGAGACTTTTGTGGTCCGTGAACACCACACATTTGGTCCCATAAAGATAATGTCTCCAAATCTTGAGTGCAAAGACAACAGCGCCCAATTCAAGATCATGGGTGGTATAATTCTTTTCGTGAGTCTTGAGTTGTCGAGACGCATAAGCAATAACCTTTCCTCGTTGCATGAGAACACAACCAAGACCCTGGTTCGATGCATCACAGTAGACCACGAAATCATCATTACCATCGGGTAGAGACAAGATAGGAGCTTCACAAAGTTTCAGCTTAAGAGTTTCGAATGCTTCCTCTTGCTTAGGTCCCCACTCATAGGGCTTACCCTTGTGAGTTAAGGTAGTGAGAGGAACAGCGATCTTGGAGAAATTGGCGATGAATCGACGATAATAACCAGCCAAACCAAGAAAAGAACGGACTTCCGTTGGAGTGGTAGGAACACTCCAATTCTTCACAGCTTCGATCTTTGCAGGATCAACATGAATTCCGTTCATATCAATGACATGTCCCAAAAATTGAACTTCCTTAAGCCAAAATTCACATTTTGAGAACTTGGCATACAGTTGTTCTTTCTTTAGGAGATTCAAGATAGAGTGAAGATGTTGCTCGTGATCGGATTTTGATTTAGAGTAAATCAAAATATCATCGATGAAAACGATCACGAATTTGTCGAGATAGGGTCTACAAACCCGATTCATCAAATCCATAAATACTGCGGGAGCATTGGTCAACCCAAAAGGCATAACAATGAATTCATAGTGACCATAGCGTGTGCGAAAAGCTGTCTTGGGAATATCTTCATCGTGGACTCTAAGCTGATGATAACCAGAACGAAGATCAATCTTCGAGAAGTGGGTTGCTCCTTGAAGTTGATCGAAGAGATCGTCAATCCTAGGAAGTGGATAACGATTCTTGATGGTGAGTTTGTTGAGTTCACGGTAGTCAATACACATCCTAAGAGAACCATCCTTCTTTTTAACAAACAAGACAGGGGCTCCCCATGGAGAAGAACTAGGGCGAATGAACCCTTTATCAGAAAGTTCCTGTAATTGACTGGCAAGTTCTTGCATCTCAGAGGGTGCAAGACAATAAGGAGCTTTAGCGACAGGATTAGCACCAGGAACAAGATCAATACGAAATTCCACTTGTCGAGCGGGAGGCAAACCAGGTAAATCCTCTGGAAAGACTTCAGGATAATCTCGAATAATAGGGATGTCTTGGATACTTTTGCCTTTGTCCTTCTTCTCTATCACGTTAGCTAAGAAGGCTGTATACCCCTTTCGTAAGTACTTTTGGGCAGTAGTACAAGACATAAGCTTAAGCTCACCACAGGGTTTCTCACCATAGATCTTCAAAATCTCACCAGATTCGAGAGGAATGCGTATGACTTTCTCGAAGCACAGAATTTCGGCACGATGAGTTGACAACCAGTCCATGCCTACTATAACATCAAAACTACCAAGATGCATGGGGATGAGATCGATAGGGAAGGTGTGATCGTCGAGGTTCAACAAGCAGTTACGAATAATAGAGTCAATCGAAATAGACTTCCCGTTAGCTACCTCTACCACGAAAGGTTCTTCTAGATTAGTGTGGGGTAAATTAAGTAAAGGTTCAAACTTTAGTGACACGAATGACTTATTAGCTCCCGAATCAAATAATATGGATGCATAGTGATTATTAATGAGAAACGTACCATTCACCACTTCGTTGTTGTCACGAGCCTGGTTAGCGTTGAGATTGTAGGCGCGACCTCGAGCACCTTGGTTCTGGTTGCGGTTCTGGTTTTGGTTTTGGTTTTGGTTTTGGTTTTGGTTTTGGTTTCGGTTACGATTAGGGCAGTTGTTGATGTAGTGGTTAGGGTTGCCACACTCGTAGCATTGACCACGAGTAGGCCTGTTGTTTTGTTGGTTGGGAGCTGGGTTATTGTTGTCTTGGGTAGTAGGAGATCGACAGACGTTCACCAGGTGACCATATCTTTGACACTTAGTACAAAAACGACATGGCACCTGTGCTGGATGATGGTACTTGCAAGTGTTGCACAAAGGGTGAGGTCCGGTGTATGGTTTCTTGGCTGGGTTTTGGGCAGCAGGTGGAGTAGCAGCAACCATATAGTTTCTAGCCTTGCACTTTTTGTTGCTTGAGGTCTCAGGCTTGACTTCAATTGCAGGCTGTGGAGTGTCTTTGGCAACCGTCTTCTTAGTGCCTTTGCGGAAGAGAGTACCGTTCTTCACGTGATTATCAGTAAGAGTGGCCGCTAGACGTTTGGCCTCTTCCAAAGTTGCAGGATTTCTACCCCAAACGGTGTCCTGGATTTGCATAGGCAGACCACCGATGTACTTCTCGATGGCTACCGGCAGAGGAGTGACTTTGTGAGGCAACAATAAGCTAAGCTCATGAAAGCGGGTGTTGTAGGCAAGGTTTTCCCCACTATCTTGAGCTAAGGTGTGGAACTCATCCTCAAGTTTCTTAACTTCATTGCGAGGACAAAACTCTTCCTTCATGACCTCCTTGACTTGGTCCCATGTCATAGCAAGAGCAACCTCGGCCCCACGAGTACGCTTTTCTTCATTCCACCATGTGAGTGCTCGTTTATGGAGAACACTCATGGCGTAACGAACCTTGAAGTTGTTGGGGTATTCACTGTTGATGAAGGTATTCTCAATACCCTCAAACCATTGGAGGAGTCCAGTAGCTCCTTCTTCACCACTAAACTTTGGAGGGTTACAAGAGTTGAAATGCTTAAGGGTGCAGGCTTGGGGTCCATTTCCATTGCCATTGCCGTTCCCGTTCCCGTTGTTGTGACCATTCCCGTTGCCGTTCAATTGGATGACCTGAGCGAGTAAATTGGGAACCAGAGTTGCGATTTGCTGCGCCATTTGTTGAGAAAGGATCGCAGCCAGTTGAGCATCGACCCCATTGTTATTGTGGTTAGGAACTTGGTCATGGTTATGGTTATGGTTATCACCACCTTCTTCGTGGTTCTCACCATTGTTGTTGCGAGTGCTGCGACGAGGAGGCATGATCTGTAATAGACACAATGAAATGAATGAGAGTTTATATAAGGAATGTAATCATTTATTCATTAATTAAAACGAATAAACGAAAACGTTGACTTATCAAAGATTCTAAATTCTAATAACATATGAAGACATGCTTTAGCCTATAAGTGAACACTCATCCCGAGAATTCCCAGGTAGGCATCCGGGTCCCTCGTCTGATTGGGATATATGCGCAATGCCAGCCTAGACAGAAGACTCAGAATACAGGCGTTCACCCTTCCAGATTGCACGTGTTCGTTATTAAAATCAAGAACTTCGACGAGATCTCAAGGGGGTTCAGGTTAAACCTGAGGATTTTGTCCTATTAATCTAATGGTGGATCAGGATTGCAGCAGACGAATAGGAGTAGTCACATGTAGGTTTAGGGTTATATAAGGCATAGGATAAGGATAGGATTAGGGAAGCAATTAGGGTTACAAGTAGGAGAAGCAAGTACTGTTTAAGTCCCTAAGGTTATAGTCTAGATTATTTCTAATAACCTAATTCCCTATAACCAAGTCTCTGATACCAATCTGTAACACCCCAACCGATGGCGGAAACATCGGGGTGCCACGTATTGATGATTGTTTCAGTAGCACATGGTATAATATAAATTTTAAATAATTTATTCAAACATAATATCCAAACATAAAATGATGTCTAAGAATTCAAATACATGATATCAAATAACAAACTTCAATAACTTCAAATAAAACTTCATGTAAAATCCTCATGCTAACTCAAGCCTCAGCTTCATTGTTACCTGAAACATGTTAATTTTGAAAGTATTTTGGGTCAACAAAAGTTGGTGAGAATTACATAGGTTTTTGATAATAAAATGAATAAAAATGTTGTGCAATTCATGTGTCATGTCAATCTAGCCCATATGTGAGAACATACTAGAAATAAATCGAGTGCATAATCAACCCTGATGACTGTTATAATATGATACATACCATACGCTCATGGTCCAATTGAATATGTTATGCGATAACAAACACCCACGCAACCTTTGTAGGAGGCACGTATCCGGGTGGGATTGTCAGTCCAATAGATCTATCAATGTATACCGTCGGCTTGTACGGAGTTAATGATTATGCTAGAATGGTGCTTACTCTAATCATGCTCAAGACATAATGCAACATAGAATACACATAGACACATTGATGATTGAATTGCAATGATAATGTTATAACATGTTTCACCCCAAAAATGGTGATAAGTAAAAGGGGCTATGTAAAACTCACCTTAGCAAATGTTAAACTTCTTGAAAAGATGAAATGATGGTGTTGCCCAAAATAATGCCAAATATTACCCTATAATTAGGTAATAAATAATAAGTCTAAGTCTAATTAATTTATAAGTGTATCCTAGGGTTTCGATTTGGGGATAACCAATTGTTGAATTTAAAATAAAATGTTAATTAAATAAAGGGAAAATTTGATAATTAATAAAAGAAAGTCTTTTTATAAAATTTGAATTTTGAATGTACACATTAAAGTGTTTGGAGTATAAAAATAATTTTTATAAAATTATTTTATTTAAAATAGATTTTTAAATCTATTTATTACAAATTGCCAACAATTAACTTTAATATTTAAAAATACTAAAATTAAAGAATTTCTATTTTAAAAATCATATTTCTGTTCTAAATATATAAAAATAAATTGTGTAAAATTTTGGTGCAAAAATAATAAAAATTGAATTTATTGTGATTTAATTATGATTAAATCTAACAAAAATTGATTAAAAATATAAAATAATTGATTTTTCTAAATTAAAAATTATTTCAGTAAAGTTTAACTTTATAAAAAGTCAGGATAATTTTTGGAGAATTTAATAAAATTGTTTTGATATATAAATGGATTTTTATAAATATAATAGTATAAAATTGATTTAATCGTTATAAATATTAAATAAATGAATTTTTGAAAAATAAAAATTGTAAATAAAACTTTTAACTCAGATTTAATAAATATAATTTTTTTAGAATTTATAAAATAGTTATAATATTTAAAAATGAATTTATAAGATTAAAAGTTTTAATATATATATATATATATTAGTTTGTTTAAAAGAATAAAAAGGAGCAAAAGGAAGGCAGTAGCCGGGACTCGAACCCGGGTACTTAGGGTTGCAGACCATGATCACAACCACTTGGCCTAGGCCAGTGGTTGTGATGTTCTCTGATTAAAACTAAATAAATACATTACGTTCAAACAGGTTTATCCCCAATTTAATTTGCACGAACCCTAGATTTTACTATCAAACAAATCAGACATATTGAACCCGATTAAAGTTAGGGTTTTTGTTGTTTGATTGCCGACTAACAAAACCCACAAAAGAACTAGAACTCACAGTGTTGTATTGTGCTCGTTTGCCTGGTCAAAGCCAAAAGTCAAACAGCGTGTAGAAGGATAATTATCAGAGTGTTTCAGAAACAATTGGAGGTTGAGAGAGAGATGTGAGCGAGTTGTGAAGGTTCGTAGATGGTCAATTTATAGTGTGGATCAGTGGGTTGGGTTAATTGGTAAGTTGACCCTCAATTGAATGTCAAGCGCGTATGGGTTCAAAATTAGTCAACGATTGCAGTTAATTGACGTGTAATCAAGGTTGATTGAGGCCGGTAATCAAATGAATTTGCCATATAAGGATCAATCACGAGTTATTACCCTAGATTGAATCACACGCGAACCCACAGTTGACTTTCTTTGTCAACTGTGAAGGTTTAAAACGCGTATATAATTAAAATGTGTCCGGGTTTAATCAGGTTGAAGGCTTGGCCCAGTTGGTTGTGTGTGGTGTTGATTTGGGCTTTGGCGCGGGTTCGAACCCCGGCCAGAGCAGATTATTATTTTTTGATATTTTAAACACATGACCACCTATATAATATATATATATATATATAGTATTAGGGTTTCAATAATGCGACAAAAATAATAAATGCGAACGTATAAGATAAAACTTGACGTTTTTATTAATGACGAACGTGTAACGTACAAGTTTAAATGCGTAATGTTACACCACCCTCCCCACACCCTACCAATAGCTCTACAACTATGGATGAGATAAACTGGTTAAGATTGGTTGATTGATTGATTCAAAAGTGTAAAGAAGTGAAAGGAAGCTAAGGGAAAGTGAAAAATATGTGTGTTTCAGAGTTTCATTAAAGGAAATGAGGGGAATGAAGTAAAGGGAAAATCTTTCAATAAAACTTTCCTCCCAAAATGAAAGGAAGGGATAGACAAACAAATAAAAGGTTTATTATTTACTATTTTACTCTCATACTTATACTATTTTAATACACAATGGGGGTATAACTCTTCTCTTCCTTTCAACTCAGGAACACATAAAGTATTTACTTTCGTTTCCTTTCCTTCGAACTTTGAGAAAACGAAATGAAGTTATATATTTCCTTTCCCTCTCTTTCGTTTTTCTCATAAATCCATTTCTCTTCTTTTCTTTCCATTAGTTAACTCGGGAACATAGTGACTTCAGTTTCAGCTGCATTCTTTCTCTTAGACTGAAACACACACCATGATCCATCTCTTATACTCCACTAATCATCTCTTTGTTAAACCCTAAAATGGATGGTTCTTTATGCAAGATTTAGAACTGATGGAAGTCTAAGAGACATAAGTCGAGGTCGGATAAAATCACTACTCGTCTAAAGTATTTCCACTGGCTCGATTAAAATTACATCCATTCTTCATTCGATCTAAACAAGTATATTTAGTGTTTGTTTATCAGGTTCTGTTTCTTCCATTGTCGTTTCATTCGTCGTTTAGGCGCTTTGGTGTGGAGTTGGGGGAATGCCTCGGTGGGGTGACATGGCATGTCACCGAATCGGTAACACCACTCCCCCCGTGTTTTTTTCGTGGAATCTCACCATTGTCACCGAGTGGAAAAGGTGGAAGTTGATTGGTGGAGGATTTTTGAATGTTGGGGTGAACAAACAATAAAAAAAAAGGAAGGTGGAAGTGGGGGAAACCATTTCCTTGGTTTGAGGGAGGAAAGGAGGAAAATGATGTGGCGATGATGTGACATTTCTACAAAAAACATGACCATTAGAGACTAAAGTATTAGGGACTGGTATTTCAGTCTTGGATACCTAGTATCTAGGACTGATTTATCAGTTACTGTTAATATTGAGGACTGATTTTTATAGGAATTATGTTAGTCACTGATAATCAGTCACTAATATTTTCTACCTTATTTAAGACTGAATTTCAGTTACAAATATGTTTGAGTAATACAAGGCTTTTGGGAGAGCCTTTTTCATGACTGAATTTCAGTCCCAAATGTCTTCCCCATGTAATGAAAAATTGTGCAAAGGTATTGGCAACTGATCTTCAGTCACTAATATGGAAGGAACATATTAGTGAATCAAAAAAAGTTATTAATATTCCAAAAAAACCAAGAAGTTAGGGATTAAGAACTGATTTTTTTGTATCTAGCTACTTTGCACAATCTATAACTTTAAGGGAAGTATTAGAGACTGAAAGTTAGGTCCAAACATCTTGTAAGTAACTTTATTTGAAACTAAAATTCAGTCTCATGATGAACTAACTAGGGACTGATACTTAGTCTCTAATACTCGTGGTTTATTTTACCGTTCCCATTATTTATAATAAAAACTGAATCCCATTCCTAACTATTCTTGTAAGAGTCCGCATAGGGACAAGTGGTTAGTCTCGAATGCATTTGGTATAGACTATAATATGAATTTTCACATTTAACCATCGTAGACCAATATTGATCTAAATGAAAATCATCAATCCTACTTGATATTGTGATTCTTCAAAGCCGACATGATTGTTAAGCTATAAATTGCCCATTTAAGCTACCTTTTTATAACGCTATTTTTATACTTAAATATTCGTTATGTTGTATACATTTTTCTAACTTAATAAAAGTAATAAGAAATATAATATTATAATCTCTTTAACTTTATTTGTATGTAATTTTATAATCAGTACAGGGGTGTCAATCATGTCGGGTTGATGGGTTCACAGGTTGGCTAATTGAATGTGCAACCCAAAATCGACCCATATTATTATTTGTGTCAAATATTTCAACCCTAACCCTAACCCACAAAAAATTTAGTCAACCCGAACACGACCCGACTAACCAGTATTTTTAAATGAGTCATACATGTTGACGAGTTATAAGCAGGTTGATGGGTTGCAAGCGAGTTACCTATAACGTGTTTAACGGCGAGTATGAGTGTGAGAAGTAAATAATATGGTGTGTTAAAACTAACATTATTATAACTAACCTTGTCAAATGGAAATGGAAAAAACAAAACAAAAAATATAATATATTTTTTTATCTAAAGACTTAAATGGGTTAACGAGTCACCCGTTTTTTATACGTATCAACCCGAATGCGACCTTTTTTTAATACGGGTCAACCCAAACCCAGTTGTTTTTCGGTCATGTTAGTTTACCCAAACCTGTTTTTTTATGACGGGTTTGAGTTAGGTTTCGAATTGTGTCAAGAATTATTGTCCCTATATGTTATATTTTTTAAATATCTAATAACCAGAATTTCAAAATTTGATTGTTTTGGGAAAATTAAAATTTACATTCAAGAACCAAAAGTGGCTCTAAAAACTTTGGTTCCCGCTCCCTTCAAATATTTTGATTCCAAAAACACACCAAATTAAATAATCTTCTCCAACCCTAATTCATTCCCTTCACTAAAAACCAATCTAATAATATATCTTCCCCCCTCCTCCCTTCTGTATAAATCAATAATTGCAAAATCCAGCTCTAGTTGACATCGATCTTGACAATGGTTAAGGGAATTGATCCAGGGGTTGTGATGGCTGTGACAGGAACAAGGAAGTTAACCGGCGTCAATCTGTGTTTTCTTTTAAATATCCATTGTTTTAGAACAAAGACTTTCAGAGCATGGATACCAATCCCCCACTCTTCCTCATACCGTATCTCTGGTTAGAAATATGTTTTTTTTTGTTTCAATATTGGGAAAGTTGTTTACTTTTTAGGTTATTTTAATCGTTCGTAAAATCAAACAAATGAAGGTGGATAGACATGATTTATTATATAGAATATGATTTTGGGATTGTTAAGACTTACGATCATGTATAATGGTTTCCTAACTATCAGAGATCTTGGTACCATCAATTTGATTATGTTAACATGTTATTTTATACTAATATAACACTTGTGAGGAATACACATTTTGATTTTAAAATGTTGTTAACCTTACCATATGGATTCCTGAGTAAAAGTTGAAGTTGCAGTGGGTGTGTGGATGTGCATTTGTTTTTTTATATAACCAACAAAGGATACGGACTACAGAGGCACCAAAAGATGACACATGTTAGTGAAGGCAAATGACTTTTTTTTTTTTGTGATCTTAGAACTTATTCCTCTAAAATTGTTAACTTGTTTGTTTCTTTTCAAGACAGTGAAGGATTAAATGTTTCTTCATCATTCGGTTGTTGGAAGCTAAAATCCTGGTAAATTTTAGCACATCTTTTAAATTGTTTAAGTTACTTCACTCATTGACATCAGACAATAATTGCTCTAGAAAGATTTCTTTTTGTTATAGATACTTGTTTGTGTGCTGCCATTGGGGTTGGTGGCCCAATGGTAGAAGCAAACCTTCTAGGAACATATAAGGGGGAGGTCATGGGTTCAAGTCCCACAAGGAGTAGAAATTTGCCGTTCGAAAAAAAAACTTGTTTGTGTGCTAATAGATAATCTGCATTATCATTATTTTAGTTATATATAGTAGTTCTAAAAATGATCTTGTTAGTAATTGGTCTTTGTTGACTATTGGGGAAGTATTAAGCAATACTTTTTCATACGAATGCTTTTAACATTAGAAATATTAACGACAATGTATGATAGATCTAGATTTCATATTTTTCCTTATCTACTCCTCTTTCTTTTTTTATCTTTTTAATGATTTGGTAGTAATTAAATATTTGTGCACTTAGTTAGTTTATTAGTTGAGACATGTTTATATAAAAGTTGAACTGAGTCATGAGGTATTGACTTGTATTGTGTCCTTGAAGGACAGTACCTTAGCTGTGCTTATATTTGTTACAAATGAATGGGTGTCAACAAACAAATTTGATGTGCATATTATTTTTGTTATACAAAGGAGCTATCAGCTATTGATGAATCTTGATGGAGATGTATATCCAATTTCCATGGATATATTGGCACTTGTTTCTTTGTTGTCAAGGTTTATTGATTGTTACATTGCATTCTATAATTCTTTAATTTGGATACTCTGGCTTATGACTTATGAATACCCCACGACTCCAACATTAGCAGTGGCGGAGGTAATTGGTTTGGGACGTAGTCTCGGGACAACAGTCTTTTTTCAGTTGTATATATACATGTATACATAGTTTTTGGAGTGACATCAATGGTTTTTTTTATGGTGACTACATTAGACCCAACCAAATTCCAGTTAAATGAGCTCAACTCTAATTTTTTAAGTAGATAAAATATAACATTTTACAAGCCCATTCCACTATTTAGCCCATTAGGGGGAAGAAGCGCTTATAGGATTCACTTTTCACTTAACTGATTTCAACCAATCATGCACTGCCATATCACTTCACTGATACACTTTTTTGGAGACAGGATTCCACTTATTCTTTTATTTAGTTTTATTTAAATTCAAATCTTAATCTTTGTTTTTTTTAATTCACACGGTTTTACCACCAAACGGTCAGATTTCTTATAAACCGTCCTACCAACATGGTCAAAAATAATTTTGTGCATTCAAATCGGTTTCATCTAACCGTCAGAAATATTGAATTTCACATGCAATACGGTTGAGATTTTTTTGTATATAAACCATTATACCACGGTGGTGAAAACACAGTTCAACATCAACAAAACCCACACCTTCAAAATGACTCGTTGGACCGAAAATGAAGAAATGGCTCTTGTCGTGTGCGTTAAAGACGCACAAAATGACCAATCCTTGCAACGCCAACCCCGTAGGAGCTCAGGGGGCTCATAAGACCATCGAATTTATATTATATTTTTTTTTAATTTTTAATGACGATGTTTTTTTTTATTATTGTATAATATTTTTATTATGTGATCAACCTTACTTGACCCGAACCGTCAAATCGATCCACCCGAAAATATTTATGTCCGGTTCTACAAAATTAGAATGTCTAAAATAGTGACATCATTGGAAAAAAAATTTGGATCTGCCACTGAACATTAGATTGCATTTCAATGTATTGAAAGGGTTTTAGCAACCCATTTGATCTATTTTTAATCATTGTTTGACAGGATGGGCGACGTGCGTGTAAGAAACTAACGCAAGGGGCTCACAAGGCAATTTTTCAGGGCAATTTGGTTTTAAACTTCCAAAGTAACTCATGTCAAGAGATGTTGATCTTGCAAAGGGTCTTGTGCCAAACCTATGCCCAGCGTGTCCAAATCCAAAACATGTGGTGGTCAAAGTCGAATTGCTCTTTTAGTTCCGTATACTTGTAGAGTGTATACATTTTTGTAAATTTTATGAATTTGATGAATAATATTTGTAAGATCGTTTTAGTTTTTAACAATCAGTTTATGAAAAATTGGGTTCTCAGTGATGCTAAATTGTTTTGTTGTGAAACTTATTGGATACTAAAAAGAATTGTTATTAGAGACTAATTTCTAGCCTCTAAATATCATTGTCATGCTAATAATATATGATTTAAAATTAATTTTCAGTCTTTAAAAAATGTGTTGGGGACTGAAGTATTTTAGTAACGGAGACTAATTTTCAGTTATAGATTAAAGGTATCAGGGACTGAAGTGACATGGTATAGAAAGACATATTGAGTACTGAATTTTTATGTTTGGAGACTAATCGTTAGTCTTTATTGGTACCATCCAATGGGGACTGATTTTTAGTTACTAAAGTCACCATCTAGGACTAGGTATCCGAGACTGGCTAGGGACTAGTGAAATCAGTCCCTGATAACCATTAAATACTGATTAGGTAGTATCAGAGACTAATGTTTTAGTCCTAAATACCCTTATTTTTTGAGGAAGTTGGGGGAATCAAGCACCACACCATATAGCCTTACGGTTGTATCAATTTATTTTACTTTGGCCTTAGAATTTCATTGATTGTAGCCAATGATTACCGGTAGCAATTTTTTTAGACTAGTTTGCCTAGTCATGTGGTTTCTTTATATCCGTATACACCAGATCTATAACTATTAATAAAAGAATTGACTTATGATGATGTGGCATTCAATGGAGACCTCAACCCCTCATTGAATGTACCACATGACACGTTGAGGTGAGAGGTTTAATAGAATATTTATTTAAAAATAAATAAAAGAAGACATGCATATCTTCTAATTGAAAATATTTAAAACTAGCTGATTACCTCGGGAGGGTCCCGGGGTTGAAAAATGTAATTTTACGTGATAAGTGATAACCTATTGTAAATGGCTCAAGTTAACTAACCACAAAATTTTTCAATCATTGCATGTTCATAGTATTCTAATAAGTAATAACTCATATTTCCTAATCTAAAACCTAATCAGTAATCATCTAAAGAATCACTTATGTAAGCTGCAACTATTAAAAAACTCATCACATCTCTTTAATTTCTCACATTCTAATGGCTCTTATAATTCCTAACCTAATCAACTAAACAAACAATTAAGTTGGAAGTTGTAATCATTGCATCTCATTATGCCACATGGCATAATCAAGAGATGGTTGAAGCCACCATTGAACGCAACGTCAGCAACTATCAATTATTTCCGGGAGCGTCCCGGGGTTGAAAAATATAACCATTCTAATAATACTAATACTAATAGTAATAATTATTACTCTTGTAATTAAATAAATAAAAAAATAACCTTGCTATAAGGTGACACCATGTGTTGCAGTGTTGCGCGATTCTTTCTCCTAACTTCACTTGATGAAGTATACCTAGTAAAATTCCAATGATAACATGGCGATTGGGCTGATTTTCAATATCGTAGATAAGAACCTGGTTTAAAAGAAAAAACATGATTAATGAATAACATGAACACTTTGTGTGTTTTTTTCCTGTATGAACGAAACCCCACAAAAAATAGTCGATTTTTCTCCGTTTTTTATATAGGACTATGGTACTCGTTGGAAAGATAATAAAACGCTCGTTAATTTGGTGTGGTTTTTTTCTTTAAAAAATCTTGTATATAAAATATATAAACGTTTAAAATTTATGGGAGGAAATATGAGAGAAAATTTTAAATTTATTTTTAAATTCTTTTTTTTCCTATAATAACTCAATTTAATTTAGGGTTTTATGTTTATCTTTTTTTTTAATTAAAAAAGGAAATAGTTCAAAAACACTAAAATCTTTCAATTATGATGCCACGTGGCACTCTCAAGAGGAGGTTGAGGCCTCCGTTGCACGCCACGTCAGCATATACGTTTTCTTTTATATATATATAGATAGATTTAAATATTATTTTCAATATATACTATATATAAATATTGTTTTCGAATTATATTTAAGGATTAACATAAAAATTTAAATATTTATTTGTTTACAGTAAGTTTAATAAAATATTTATTTAAAAATAAATAAAAGATGATATGCATATCTTCTAATTTAAAATAGAAGATTTTATTTACAAATTAATTTAATATAAAATTATTGAGTAGCCATTATAAATATATGATTACATTAACATCAAACTATTCATTCTTAAAAAGTTTCTGAATTCTCCTTTTGTTCATCCAGAAGTAAGTGTTAAAATTTTTTAAAAGACTTTGAAGTTTTTTCTTCTTCGTTGATTATTGAAAGTGATTTATGTTTAGATTAATAAACATTTATTAATCTAAATTCATGTATTCAAAGAAAATCCGTATATGCTTTTCTTTACAAAGTCACTGTGTTGAAATAAGTTTTTTTGTTTTCAATGTGATCATGAATTCTACATCTATATAAGTCAAAGTCAAATTGTAACATATTGTAACATATGTTGAAAGTTATCCTTTTAATATTGTATTATGTTTAATATGGTTTATGCTTTTTATTTTTTTAACTTTTTAAATAAATGTTTTTTAACTAATATTGATTATGTTTAAGTTATTTACTTTTTTCGTGATTTGAGTTTTCCTCTTTTATCATTTTTTATTAAATCATATTAAATTTTTCAACCCCGAGACCTTCCCGGGGTAATCAGCTAGTCTTATATATGACATTTCCTTGTTTATCTGACTTGATATATGATATGTTCCTTTAAACAAGTTGTAGGTGTGCGGCCGGTAAGCCGTGACCGAATCAAACTATTCTTTCTATATATATTAAAAGTTCCGCTACTTGGAATAGTAATCGGCCATTTTCGTCTTTTGTCGTTTTTAGAGGGTACTTTCGTCATTTTATTTGTACATCCCACGCAAATGTCTTCTCTCTATCTTTTTTTACACACATTTTTGCTTGGTCGGCCACCATCATCACATTACAACCGTCTTCGTTTCCCTCATCGCACCTCAAACATCGTCACACCCATCACACAACAGATAAAAAGAAGAGAAAGAAAGTGTTACCACTGTCACCAGACCATCACCACCGTAACAAGCCGTCACCTAGAAGAGAGAGGCAGACGGGACCGGTTACCACCGTCACACTGGGATGACAGTCATCACCACCCCTGTCCACTACCATCACCTTAACACTAGAGAGGGAGAAAATGGACGACAGTTTTTTCGGCTTATCCGGCTACCAAGGGTTTTGGTGAAGACTCGGGCTAACCGTCTCTGTCTGCATGTCCTATTTCAGCAGATAGGTGATGGGTTGTGTTCCAGGGTCGGCCCTTAAGGGGTGCGGGGAAGACTCCTGGCCCGTGCCCAATTTCTCGGGGGCACATTGACCCTTCGACAATCCAATTTTTTATAATAGTGGTGTCATTAATTCGATGGATTTTTGTATGTTTGAGCCCCAAAATTGTTAATCTAGTATTAATCAAAATGAATGGCAGTTTATATAAAACAGAAAGTAAACTAATGTTGAGAGAGGTTAAGAATTAAACAAACGTGGTTGATAATAAACGTTTTGAGGCATCAATCGTGGTTTAGGGTTACGATTTCAGGCCATACAACAATAAACAAACGAGGTTGATAATAGATTTTATTTAACACAGTAGTTACTTTGGAATGCATAATTCGTAAGCTTCTGCAGTTCTTGATTTTTATTATAGGTCTGTTTCTTTACTAACGTCTACACTTGATCAAAATTGGTTAATGATTCTTAGTTTGACTTTATTTTCAATTCAAAGTCAAACATTTACACATACCAAGAAGTTGTAGAATCCAAATTCCACTTATAAATTGCTTCAAAATACTTTGTGTAGATAATAAAATTAAACTGGAACTTGTCTGTGCTTCCTGGGTTTCATATGGGTTTTGTTGTTATATTCCTTTTTGTGCTTTTAAAAAAATCTCATCTTTCTCACTCAAATGAAGAAAATGAACATACTGAGTTGAAGTTGTGTTTTTGCTTGTCTCCCTATATAAATCAAAATAATTATTTTTAAGCGTGGATATCCCTACAGAAGTTAAAATATTTATTTTATTCAGTTGATAATTACTCTATCTATTAATATTAGGAGGGTGTTTGGGATTGCGTTTTGAATCAGATTTTTAGATTATTGTGTTTTGAAAACGCAGATAATCAGTTTTTAGTGTTTGGATTGCGTTTTGAAAACGTAGATAATATTGAGAATGGAATATTCGGTGGCCTTATTTCTCTCCTCAAATCACTCTTCATCCATGATTGGCCAATATCTCTTGCATATTTTCCTCCCAATAATTTTGTTCACTAGTTTATTGTTTTCCTTTTTAGGATTGTTGTATTGCCTATTTAGGCTCTTCTTCTATTCTGTAAACATTGTACAGCAATACAGAAACCATTTAAACAAAACCTTTATGGTATCAGAGCAGTGATTATCACGCTCGATCCAAACCCAAAACTTTAAACCTTCTTCACCAACTCTTAGATATGGCAGAAGGTGGAGACAAACAAACCTCTCAAGTCGACGCTACTGGACTTGATCATAACTCACCGTTTTATCTCCACCCATCCGATTATCCAAGGCAAATGCATGTCAACGATGTATTAACCGACAGTAATTACCTCGATTAGGTCCAAGAAATGGAAAACTTCTTGTTTGCTAAAAACAAGATAGGTTTCATTGACGGAACGATAAAGAGGCCAGAAGCGGGAGATGCAAATTACACGGCATGGATGCGATGTGACGCGATGATCAAGGGATGGCTAACTACGGCTATGAAGAAAGAGATATGGGGAAGTGTTAAATACGCCAATTCAGCGTCGGAGATTTGGAAGGATCTCAAGGAGCGCTTTGGAAAAGAGAGTGCACCACGTGCCTACGAATTGAAACAGGCCATCTCAAACACTAAACAAGAAGGAATGACGGTCTCAGCCTATTACACGAAATTGCGTGGATTATGGGATGAGGTGCAGTCTTTCTTGCCTACTCTAGTTTGTAAGTGCAATGAGGTACTTGTGATATCGGAAAGTCGCTCCGAGAACTTAGAGAAAAGGAACAGCTTTACGAATTCTTGATGGGTCTAGATGGAGAGTTCTCTGTCATTAGAACCCAGATTCTTGCAAGCAAACCTGTTCCATCTCTAGGGACTGCTTATCATCTCGTTGCAGAGGATGAGCAGCAAAGAAATATTGCCGAAGGGAAGAAGCCGACCAATGAAACAGTGGCTTTCCAAGCCTCAACAAAGCATAGCGGTCCATCAAACCGGAACGGGCAGAAAGAGGACAAAGGAAATGCACACTGTGATCATTGTGCTCGAGATGGGCACACACGTGATGGTTGTTTCAAGTTGATCGGTTACCCAGATTGGTGGAACACAAAGAATAAACGAGAGAAAACCAAGCCGAAGGCAGCCTGTGCCGAGGCAGAACCGGGCCTGATTGCTAGTCTGACGAAGGAGCAATATGAACAGTTCCAGAAACACTTCGCTGCCGAGAACAAATCTGCACAAGGTGAATCTTCTCGCACCGCAAACATGGCAGGTAAACTTAGACATGATGACAATTGGGTAGTGGATTCCGGTTGTACGGAACACATTACTTACCAAACAGATGCACTTGAGAATCGAACCGTGTGCAGGAACGAATCACCTGTTACCATTCCCAACGGAGATAATATTCCGGTCGAAGGGAAGGGTAGCTATACCTTGCCGAATGGGATGAGAATAAGAGATGTGTTACATGTTCCAAAATTCACTTTCAATCTCTTGTTTGTAAGCAAACTCACGAAGGATTTAAATTGTGTCGTAACCTTTTTCCCGGGTTTCTTTGTTATGCAGGGCTTGCGTTCGAGGAAATTGATTGGAGCGGGTAGGTGCAAGAATGGTCTATATCAAATGGGGATGCTTGGGATAAAAAGAAGAGCTATGATGGTGACTGGTGAACTGTGGCATAAAAGACTCGGACATGCGAGTGACGAGAAGTTATCTCAATAGTTTTTCGTTTAAAGCTAATGACAATGTTTGTGATTCTTGCATGAAATCTAAGTTTACTAGATTGCCTTTTACTACTAGCACGACTAAAACTAATGCGTGTTTTGATATCATCCATTGCGACATATGGGGGAGATACCGTACACCCTCGCTTACAAAAGCCAACTATTTTTTAACAATAGTGGACGACCATAGCAGGGCGGTATGGGTCTACCTCCTCAAACACAAGTTCGAGGCAAGCATGTGTCTGATGCATTTTTTTTTAAACTGGTCAAGACACAATTTGAAAAGAATATAAAAAGGATAAGGTGCGATAATGGTGGTGAATTCATTTCAAATCAAATGATGAGTTTCTACATGGAACAAGGAACCTCCTTAGAAACAACATGTCCGCATACTCCCCAGCAAAATGGAGTCGTGGAGAGAAAACATCGACACTTGCTCGACACGGCACGTGCTCTCATGTTTGAAGCAAGTCTCCCAAAAAGGTTTTGGGGGGAATGTGTCTTGACCGCCACATACATCATAAATAGGTTACCCTCAAAAACCATTGAAGACAAAACTCCATATGAACTGTTGCATGGTGACAAACCAAGTTATGATCACATGAGGGTACTAGGTTGTTTGGCTTACTATCAAAGTATCGAAACGAATGGAGACAAGTTTGAGATAAGGGGAAGACCCGGCGTTTTCATGGGATATCCTAGTGGAACGAAGGGATATAAAATCTATGATCCAAGTAATGGTAAGATAATCACTTCAAGAGATGTGAGGTTCGCAGAGAAAGTTTTCCCTTTTGCCTCAAAAGGTGAGCAAAATAGACGCTTAGAAGAGGATATCTTTGCAATTGAAATGGAAGAGTCACCTGTAACAAGATTCGAAGACTTGAGCCCAAATCAAGAAGCCCATTTCAATGAAGAAGAGGAACAAGAAGAATTAATACAAAACAGCCCAATTAGTGTTAATGTTGGGCCCAATGGTGATGGGATGAACACTGATGCACAACCACAAACGCCACTTGAACCGGCTATTGATGAACTCCAGAACCAAAGTAATGAAAACGTGGCCCAAGGCAGGGAAAAACGAATAAGAGCAAGACCTGCACACCTCAAAGATTACGATGTACGACTCCCCCCTCTATAGACCATGCGCCTCCCACAGTATGTCCCATAGCTAACTTTGTTTCCTATGAAAAATTTTCAAAAGCTCATAAAGCGTTCCTCGCGGCCATCACCGAAAATGATGAGCCAAGAAGTTTTAAACAAGCTGTGCAGGAACAACATTGGAGAGACGCCATGCAAAGCGAGATAAAAGCCCTTGAAGAAAATGGAACTTGGACCATAGAGGATCTTCCCAATGGAAAGCGAGTTATCGACTCAAAGTGGGCATACAAAACAAAGTTTAAACCGAATGGAGAAGTGGAAAGGTATAAGGCTAGGCTCGTCGCCAAGGGATATACTCAAATGGAAGGAATTGATTACCACGACACGTTTGCACCGGTGGCCAAGTTGGTGACCATAAGATGCCTTATTGTCGTTGCCATAAAAAGGGATTGGAGCATTCACCAACTTGACGTGAATAACGCGTTTTTGCACGGGGATTTGCATGAAGAAGTGTACATGCGAATACCGCAAGGCTACGACAAAGGGGGAGGAACGAAGGTATGTAGATTGAGGAAGTCGTTATACGGATTAAAACATGCCTCAAGAAATTGGTATCAAAAATTCACAGCGGCTCTCCTACAACTTAACTATAAACAATCCGCTGCGGATCACTCACTCTTCATCTACAAAGAAGGGAAAACCTTTGTCACCGCCCTCATATATGTAGATGACGTCATCATGGCAGGAAACGATGAAGACAAAATCAAAGAAACTAAGAGGTTCCTCAACGACAAATTCAGCATCAAAGATCTCGGCCACTAAAGTATTTTCTTGGCATAGAGGCTGCTCGAACTAAAGATGGGATAGTTCTAAGTCAACGAAAGTACACCCTTGACATCCTAGAAGATAGTGGAATGTTGGGGTGCAGACCGTGCGCCTTCCCCATGGAACCAAACTTGAAGCTTGAGAAAGATGATGAAGATGTTCGGGTCGACGCTAGCAAATATAGAAGATTGGTTGGCCGGTTACTCTATCTTCAAGCGACAAGACCAGACCTTGCTTATTCTGTAAATGTCCTAAGTCAGTTTGTCTCGAACCCTCGATAGAGACACTTGGATGCCGCCATGAGAGTCCTTCGGTATCTAAAGGCAACACTGGGACGGACCTGGTTGCCTATAGTGATGCGGACTGGATGGGTTGCGCACTCACACGAAGGTCACGAACGGGATATATCCTACAGTTAGGGGGAGCTCCTATCTCTTGGAAATCAAAGAAGCAATCCGTTGTCTCTCGCTCATCAGCCGAAGCCGAGTACCGAGCAATGGCCAACGCTACTAGTGAGATTTTGTGGATGCACTGGTTATTAGAAGGGCTTGAAGTGAAGCAGCATCACTCTACACCTCTCTACTATGACAACAACGCGACCCGACACATCGCCAACAACCCAGTCTTCCACGAACAAACGAAGCACGTAGAGATGGATTGCTATTTTGGCAAAGAACGAGTCGAGTCTCATGAAATCAAACCCCTCTATGTTGATACAAAAGCACAAATCGCTGATCTACTCACGAAGGCATTAGGCTCAAAGCAACTCGAGTTCTTACTTGTCAAGATGGGCATGCGAAATCTGCACGCTCCACCTTGAGGGGGAGTATTGAGAATGGAATATTCGGTGGCCTTATTTCTCTCCTCAAATCACTCTTCATCCATGATTGGCCAATATCTCTTGCATATTTTCCTCCCAATAATTTTGTTCACTAGTTTATTGTTTTCCTTTTTCGGATTGTTGTATTGCCTATTTAGGCTCTTCTTCTATTCTGTAAACATTGTACAGCAATACAGAAACCATTTAAACAAAACCTTTAGATAATCAGTTTTTTAGGCTACCAAAACGCAATAATCTAAAAGCAGCTCCACCCCTGCTTTTCCAAAACGCATAATCTGTTTTGAATAATCAATCCCAAACACCCCCTAGATCTGTTTTGAATAGTGATCTTGATGATCTTGGCCCTCCAAATTCTTACGGTCGAAACATTTTGGTGGTGCTGCGTTTTCATTTGACTGAGCACATGGCATCCACACACTTGCTTTCATATATATTCAAGCCATATATGAACCGTCTTCACCAAAAGCGAAAGAAAGAGAGCGCAATAGAGGGTCGTTTACCTTTGGTGGTGGCTAAGGCCGTTGATAATCTGCTATCTTTTGGAGGAAATCATAGTATCGTGTCAAATATTCATAAATGGATTTTGATGTGATTGAGAATTACTTTAAAATGCTATTTAGATCCATTTTCATGTTGATGACTGAATGGTTGCGTGCTGTTGATTTTTTTAAGATGTTATTGATTGAGTTGATTTTTGTTTCAAGAGACATGTATGATTGAGATGCTACATTATTTGGTTTAACATTGTTTATTGGTTATTTCCAGTAGCATCCAAAACGCCCTGGAATGTGGTATCTAGGAAGAAAGTTGCAAATGAAACCACGTCGTTAGACAAATCATTACTACCACATTGCTTTATCTTCATACTATGTATTCTTCGTTGGATTTACCTTTTATTTAGTAATTATCGTAGCGATGGTGATGCAAGCAAGGATGAGATTCTCTAAGATCATCCTATTAATCGGCGTATGCTTCCTTTTCACTCTTTTACCATTTTTTTTTTTTTTGCTCAAGGAGAAGTCTTCACAATCTGATGGACTTCGCTTCATCTTTAAAAGTTATGTTGTTTCATTCCATTTTTAATTAGGTATCTTATTAAAATTATGAGCAAGTGGTGCATGCAGCAGTGATTTACATATGCTATTGTTATAATCTACAAAAGGTTTATATGCTAACAGAGTCTCAAGTTTCTTTTGGTTTGTTAGCAAAGGTGTTTTACGATAATAATTTTTTCTCAGATTATGTTAAATGGTCGTTTTCTAATTTGTAATTGATTGTTAGTTCACAGATGCTGGTGTGAATCAACTAACCCTCAATTGCAGCCGTTAATATTGAGTCACCACAATCAATGCACTTCTAGAAGAAATACGGATTTGAGGTACCCAAACCTTCGATGTTGTAGTGGTTAATTGAGGCATTATTGACCCATTTGCTTATGACTATGTTGAGTCGGGCATGTATTATTTGTGAAGGGTCAAATGGTAAGGTAGTTCTTGCCAAAAATTGTACTATAATAGTTAATGATGGGAGCTCTCAAGCAACTATGTATTATTTATGGAGGTTAAAACTTAAGACTACAACTTGGTTTTTTTTTTCATTTGGAATTAATTTCTATTAATCATCGGTGTGTATGTTCTTCTAACAGGCAGCTGAAGTATGAGAACCAAACGCCTTAATGAGAGAATTGCTAAATTCATAGGTGGTGTTGCTGTCATTCATGTTCGTATTGAATAAATTGAGGGGTTTTTTCATTCAGGTTCGTATTGAAAATTATATAGGTTAGGAAAAGAGCAAATATGGTTCGTTCTCATCCTTATCTTTGGGATTGAATATGATTTGATGTTGTTCTTGCAGAGTTTTAATCAATAGTCAACTTCACGGAATGATTCTTCAACAAATGCGAAACTTTAGCAAGCGAAGAAGTCAATCAAAACCTCTTAGAATATATGCTTTAGGAGGTATGGTCGCAAATTCATTCCCTGTTTTTAGTCGATTAAGTTTTCGGTTTTTCAACCCCAGGACCTTCCCGGGTAATAAGCTAGTTATATTATATATTATATGTATTTGAGTAATAAAAACCATCTTCATCTACTAATTTTATTTATACTATTTTTTAATCTTTAAATATGGATGAACAAAAACTTTGTGAAAATAGGTATGTTGTACACGTGAAAGGTTGGGTGTTGGTTTATTGTTTTCAAATTACAAAGTTAAGGTTCTTCTTCTTCTCTCTTTTTTTTTTTTTTAAAAAAACCCTATATATGATATATCCACCTTTGCTTGATATATACAAAATATTTACATTTGTGTTCAGCTTCTGGTTCTTTGTTATTTTTTTATAGTTAAATGCCAATTTCGTCCCTGAGATTTGGTTCAGTTTCCTGTTTCAGTCCAAAAAAGTTTATTTTTGCAATGAACCCCTGAAGTTTGGATTTTCTTGTTATTTTTGTCCATTTCACTAACTCATTTAAAAACTGACGTTAAGTCAAGGATATTTTAGACTTTTACATATTTTTTTGTTTTATTTAATTCTATTATTATTTTTTACTTATATATAAAAAAAACATTTGCTTGCCCCTTTTCTCTCTCATCTCTTCTTCTCTCTACTCTCTTTATCTTTACAACTTCCAAGACAAAAATTGTTAGATTACCACTAATCTCCACCACCATCGTCCACGTCCACATCCACCACCATCGTCCACATCCACCACCATCAGGCCACCAATCGTCATCCACCTCCACCACCATATGCTTGAACCCCTAAACACCCGCCAGTCTCTTTTTCAGGCATAACATCAACTATAGTGTGACACCAGTCAACGATCCAGGTCAACATTCGTACGCATTTCACTTATTATTGTCATTTCATGTGCATAATTAGACATTTTGCACACACTATAACCCCCCCCCCCCCCCCCTCTGGTGAAGCACAAGTTATTGAGAAAATCAATAAATCACTCGTTTATGCATACAACACCTGAACTATACGAAACAGTTGGTGTTGAACAATCAAGCCAATCAAATGCTCAACAGAGAGCAACCGGATACCCGTTTACCGCACAATACAAAGCAACAATACACGTGACAGTGTTCGGATGGGAAGTTATTCAATCCACTCAAACCCGGACAATCACACAAGTGTCTCAAAAGGTTACCACTCACTAACACATGGTAATTACTCACTAACACATGTATACGGATCACAAACAATATCATATGCTAACATCAGATAACATATGTTCACAACTAATGGGTATTAATACATGTTAATATCTTCATCGAGTCTTCAAACACACCATGTATCCACATGAACTCATACAATACCCAGCCATTCACAACAAAATACACTCATACGTACACATGTATAATCCACGGCCGGGGTAATTGTCTATGGCCGAACATATATATCATGAATGGACACACACATATATATATATATATACCTACACGATCACACACACACACACACTTGATTGTCTTGTCCTCTTTCCTACAATACATAGAACCTTCTCTTTGTTTTCTTTCGGCCAAAACAAGAACCCAAGAAGCTCTCATAAGTCTTTGTCAAGGAATGTCCAAGCTATTCATGAAAAGGGAAACTTCCTCATTTGTGTAAGCACCCCATCGGCCAACACCAAAGCAACAAGAGGAGTGGTGATCAAGCATAAGACAACAAGCAAAACCATTGATAGTGACATAACCATGAATGCCACATAAAAATATCCTATGCCTTAATACCTATCGGCCAAAACACCCCATGCATGACATCCAACCCTTGCCTCATCATGACCCTATCATTCTTATACCAAGAGAGGAAACAAACAAATTACCTATCATCACCCTTGCTAATGACTACCTTTCCTCTTTGGAAGATTTATATCGGCCGAAAGGGAAAAACCAAGGCAAACATTCTCATGTCAATATCGCAAGCTATCTTTCCTTCCCTCACTTGCATCGTGGCAGCCATACATCACCCTAAATCCCACATAATTTTGACAATCATCCTTGTCTTATTGCTCATGCATGTCACTAAGAGACAAACTAAGTGTCTTGCACCTATTTAGGCCTTAATCAAGCAAGCCTTCATTCCATAGGCCTAATCTTTGCCAAAAACACTATGATATGATGCAAGATGTGATCGGTCAACTCATGTATCGATGGCAACTTATCAATGAATCAAAACTTACACCAAACAAGAATCATGTACTTATTAATGGGAGTTAGGAATCAAGAGGCCATCTTACCATGTTTTACACTATATAAAGGGAGCCAAGAATCACCTCCAAGTGCCACACAAACCTCCTACACCTCACAAACCTACACCCCCTTCCCAGTCTCCAAACCGAAGCATAATCAATCCATCGAGCCACTCAAGCATCCAAGCCGAAGAAGGTCCCAAGGTCTCTAGGATTTGCACCATCTCGAACCATTCTTAGGTAAGTCATTTCGTTTCCAAAGCTCCTACTTATCAGCCCTATTATGTTCACCAACTCACCAACCCTTGGTCATAAGTAATCGACCACTCACATATATAACTTTTACACACATTGTTTCACTTATGAATAATCGCCTATCTAGTGATCACATTATCGAAATACCTCCTTTATAAGATCAATGATCGGCCCTTATACCACAATGGAAGATTGAGTAATGTTTTTTTAATCAAAACTTACTTGGTTTATGTTCACAGTTAAGGCTTAAAATGGATGTATCTATAATCGTTTTCATCACAAACCCACTAGAACACCTTGCATAGCTTCAATGGTACTTTAATAAGCCTAGATTGACCCATTTTGATTCAATAAACCATCGAAATCGAGACCTATGTTATACATTGTTTCGGCTATGATATCTAAACATATGTTAAAAAGGCCGAAACACGTGTTAATACTATTTTGACATTAAAAGGGCATAAACCTATGTTAAAACGCATATTTTTTTCCAAAAACCAACCACACTTGACGACTTGGTATCAATTTACAAACCATAATGACATGTGGGGACCACCTGGTTTACAATAAAAACCATCTTATAATAAAGTACGTGGGATTTCCAAAACCGTACCCTTTACAAGTACATATAAATCTATTATAAAACATCACGTGTACAAGAACATGGCCCACCTACACTAAAACCAAGGCCCACAAATGTCGGGTGAACAATTTGTATGATAAGCAATAAGAACATACAATTTACCTTGCTCTTAATAATCATAAGGAAACCATTGTCTGGACGGTAGCTACCTCAAATTCCAGCTTCACTAGACCACACGTGTCATTATTAGGTGAGTTTCACGGCCCCATTTTACCATTGTTACATTTTTGGGGGACAAACATGGTACAATTCTAGTCTAAATTTCATTTTGTGTGTTATTCTATCATGACTACCATGTGGAACATGAGACATTCAGTTCATGAGCTCAACAGTCCTCGTACTTACATTATACTGTAACCATTTGCTATCAAAAGCCATGGAATACTTAAATAGATCTATTGGGTTGACATCCCCACTCTTGGTTAGTCGCTCTAACCAGTTGCATATGAAAGAGTGCTAGTATTCTACTATACATACATTGTCTTTAGTGTACAATGCGCGAGGCACATCAGTCAAGAGGTTTGGTTACGGGACTCATGGTTTGCATAGTAATCATTCGCTTAGCTAGCCTTTGATTGGTCATACACGAATTACACGAGCATTTTACTTAGTACATTTAAACTTGTGAACTCACCGACATTGTTGTTGACAAATCTTTTATGCATGTTTCAGGTAATTAACGATGAGGAACAGGGACTTGGGAGAGGGGTTTGAGCTTGCACCAAGTGGTACCATCATGGATCGAGTCTTGTTATTCCCATTTACTTCAGTATTTGAGTCATGAGTCTCCGTACAATTTACTAATTTCAAACAATGTTATGTTGATTTAAATAATTTATGACATCACCCATCCTTAGATTGTATCTATTTTAAATAAATCTGTGTGTTGCTCGAACCTTGTGCTTGAAAACCTTTCGAATCACCTCCCCGTGTTTCCGCCTTGGCGGGATGTGACACATAGCCCATCTTGATATTCACAATTGAGAAAGATGAAAGTTGTATTCTCTGTATTTTTTGTTATATTACAATGAATGAAAAAGAACAATAAATAGGCTTAATACAATTACAAAAAAAAAAAAGAAAAAAAAAGGAAGGTCCTCTAATTGATCTAACGGGTATAAGCCTTGAATGAAAAAAAGGCTATCAAGGAACCCAAAAAGGAAATAATAATATTCTTTTTCTTTTTTTATCCTTATTATTTTTCCTTTCTAACACTCCCCTCACATTGAGTAGTGGGATTTTCGATGCTCAACTTGGACAAACAAGTGTTGAAGAGTCTCTCGTTGACCGCTTTCGTTAGGATGTCTGCTAGTTGATCCTCTGATCGTACGAACTGGAGTTCTATAATCTCGGCTTCAAGTTTTTCTTTAATGAAATGCCAATCTACTTCCACGTGCTTTGTGCGGTCGTGTTGAACAGGATTTTTGAAATTTGTATTGCGGCTTTATTATCACACATGATCTTACTAGACTCCGTCCGGGGAAACTCTATCTCAGTTAGAAGTTTGCGTATCTATAGAACCTTTGCTAGACCATGTGCTACGCCTCAAAATTCTGCTTCTGCACTTGATAAAGCAACAACCTTCTACTTTTTGCTTCTCCATGTAACTAAATTTCCACCAACAAGAGTAAAATATCCTGATGTTGATCTTCGGTTCCCTTTATCTCCTACCCAGTCTGCATCTGTATAGGCTGGTATTCCTAGATGTTTATTTGGTTGTAGAGAATCCCATGACTAGAAGTCCATTTGAGATACCTAATGATCCTCCATACGGCATCCATATGGCCTACTTTGGGTTGATGCATGAACTGACTCACTACGCTAACGGCATATGCAATGTCAGGACGGGTATGTGAAAGGTATATGAGTTTGCCCACCAAACATTGATATTTTCCTTTATTTGCTAATTATGCCCCTTCTTCCATATAAAGTTTCTGGTTAGTCATCATTGGAGTATCAACTGGTTTGCAATCAATCATTCCGGTTTTGGCTAGGAGGTCAAGAATGTATTTCTTTTGACATATGAAAATCCCCTCTTTAGATCTTAGAACCTCTATCCCAATACACTATGTAGGATCGACTAATGGGTCACCCGACAATCACGAGCTTGAAATTCAGAGTGCGGAATCCTCTAAATATGTTCTAATAACAGAAACGAATATGAAACAATGATATATGAGTAATTAACACACACAAATGGGTCAAAAGATTAAAGATTTATCACTAAAACAGAGCTCGAGTGTTTACAATGATCAAATCAGACCTTACAGACCAGGGGAGGGTGTTTGGAGAGTGTGTGTGGCAAGAACTGATCATTAGGGCAATGATTGGGACTATTTATACCTCCCGTACTCGTACAGACCAGTATAGGCGAGTCCGGGGCTATCCAGCATGACAAACTAGCGAGTAGGGCCGTACTCGCTAGTTGAACATGCGAATAGGGGCCTATTCGCGTGAACAGTGATACAGCATAGGCCGTAATTGCCTGTTGTTATCCCCTACTCGCCTGATGTGTCCCAAACACCCCGAAACGCGTATAAACGTCTCCAAACACCCCGAAACACGTCCAAACAACATATATACTAGCCTAGGGACATCATGCACTTACAGACTCCCCCTTGGACCAGGCTAGTATACGTACAAAGATTACATAAGATATCGTTTATAGCAACTACCAACAACTTTACAGACTCGAAATTGAAAACATACAAAACAAACATAACATAAACAAGACATGCAGCATCTTCAATCTTCATCAAATCAACATTATCCCGATCCTAGAAAGTCTTGACCAGTCGCATCCCGCGTGAACTTTGTTGGCGTGACAGAAACGAATCACCCGTTGATACTTCAATGCTTGATCGGCTTTGGCCTTCAAATGTTATATGGGATACAGGAACAATGTCTCCACGTCTTTCTCTGAGCAGTTAATCAGCCACATTGGATCCCATATCCTGATTTTCCTGCACGGTTTTGGTGAGTTGCTCAAGACTATTACGGCTTCTGTTGTCTCTGCGTCATAATGCTAGTAGTAAAACGTAGAAGAGAAGTCTTGTTCAACCGGAACCAATGGAATCTTCGAAGCGGTTTCAGGTGGCTTGATTATGTGTCTCCAGATAGGACTCTTTGTGATGGGATGAATCTTGTTCGTCACGATGGATCTAGGGTACTGTGGTTGGAACTGGTGCCATCCTTCAGCACTTTCTCTTCTCAAAATATAGTAGAAGCCTTTAAGATCACTGCGAGACTCATGATACAAAGGAAAATGCAATCTAACCGGATCACGAATATGCCAGAAAGGCAGACTGAGGACGTTCTTGTACGGTTGAAAGTAAAGTAGACCATCCTGCCATTTTACTCCCAGCATCCTAGCATGCTTTATGTAGGCCCAACTGATCACACTTCCTGACATCTTCACCAACTGCTTCTTGAATATTGATGCTTGTACTGGATCTTTCTTCTTCTCAGACTCACCTCCAGATGGAAACCAATCAGGATACTTCTGTCTGATCTTGTCATGTCGTTCTTTTACTTTGTCTGGAACAGGCGTAGGATCAGACTTAAGCTTTTCTTCTGACTGATTAAGCATCTCCTCAGAGATCTTAGGTATCCCGGTGCTCGACTCACCAACCACATACTCGGGAGTAGCGACACTGGTTCCATCTTCCATTTCTACTTCATGGTTGTCTGGATGCAGTTCTGGAGCAGAGTGGCCTGCACCGGAAGATTCTCCTGGTGACAAGCCAAAGATCTTTCTAAGTCCTCAGGTGTAACCTCATGAGGTATTTCACCTTCCTCCAAATCATAATCAGAGGACTCAGGAGGCACGTACAAGTTGCTATCATCATCATAATCAAAATAGTTGTTCAGAGGCTCGACAATCTCTACAGCAACCATTGCTCGCTTCAGTGAATCTCTGAGTTGCTGAATTTTGCTCTTCCTTGGATCAGGCTCCCCCTGAGCAGAAGAACCTGCTGCGGGATCCTTGCCTTGTTTGTCGTGGCTCTTCTTTGTTCGCTGTGATCCAGATCCAGTTGATGATCCGCCACCACCTGTGGCTCCAGGATCACCACCACCCTTACCAACATCATCATCACCATCATCTGACGCATCATCATCGTCGTCCTCATCATCATCTTCTTCATCATCATTATCTTCATCATCATCACCAGCACCAGCCTCTGCTTCTGAACTAGGACCACCGGTGAGTCTAGGTTGAGTTCCAGTCAACTCATCTATCCTAGCCCTCAGCTCGGTATTCTCTTTCTCAGTCTTTGTGATCCTTCGCTCATTGTTCACATTAATCAGGCGAACCTCGCTGTTTGAGGCCTCTACACCTGCAAGTCTCTCTAAAGTGTTTTGGTTCGGCTACATCAGCTGCTGATGAGATTCCATCAGTAGCTTGTTCGATTCTATGACCAGCTGGTTAGATAATGTGAGCGCATCAACCGTCGATCGCAGCTCTGTGTTTGACTGGATTGATTCTTCGATCAGTTCAAGCATTGCGGTCTCATTCTCTTCTATGCTTGCATTCTTCGTTCTCAACTCCGCTATATCACGTGTCTGCGCAGCAACTATGGCAGTTAACTCGCTGATCTTTCGTTGAAGTTGTTCATTTGTAGCTGAGGCTGACGAAGAGGTCTGATCGGTTGACCCGGAAGCCGTGGGTCGGACTTTCTGTCTAATACTCCGAATCCTGTCACAAATAGGATTAGAAACAATCTGTGAGCTCGTCGCTGCTTCGGTAACTGAGACTGGCTCAGTGAAGATTACCGAAGCAGGCATCGACATAGTGACTCTGGCAGGCATAGCTGCACTAACAGTAATAGGAACTGAAGATGTCGTTGTTGCTATTGTTGTTGTTGCTGTTGTTGTTGCTGTAGCTGCTATTGCCGCTTGAGAGGATTGAGTGTCTGGATCCCCAAAAGCTTCAGGAAGGGTGAATCATCTCTTTCTTGTAGCTTTCACCGCTTGAGGTTTAATAGACATCGTCTTCTTACCTCGAACACTGTCCTTCTTGGCAGTCGTCTTGTGTCTCTTTGCAGGAGGAGAAGAGGCAAGCTCTGCATTTATGTCTGCAATTTGATCCTCCTCTTCCACAACATAGGTGGGATCTTTAGCAAGATCTCTAATCGCAGCAGTCGTAGCTAAATCCTCCGCTGCCTTTCTCTTTGCTCTTTGCTGTTTTCCAGCATGAGTGTCGGGGGAATCACTTTCGGTGTCATCTGAGTCATCATCTGCATCAGTTATGTTAACTGGTGCGTCTTCATCAACATGTGCTTTACCTCTGCTAGACTGAGAGGCATCAGGTTCTTGTGCAGCACCAGAAGGTTCAGAGAAATCTATAACATTCGGATCAAACTCCTCCTCATCACCTTCAGCTGTATCAGAGGTCCTACCTGGGGCGTTCTCTCCCAATTCATCTGTTTCACGCCCTATATTATCCCCCTCTTTGAATACCAACCCATGTATATGGAAGTCATCCTCTGAATCACTATCTTCATGTCTCCACCTGTTGCCTGGTGGTGACACATAGTCTTTTTTCTTTAAATGCCCATATGCTCGTCTACTTGGAGGATATTCAGACTTCGGTCGGCCTTTGTAACTCCTCATCCAGTTCATTTCTATCTGAGTTATATCTTCAGTCACTATATACTCAGCAGGATGTTTCACCAAATCAGGTATTTGACTGTCAATGATCAACTGTAGAAACCGGTGATAAACTATGAAGGACTTCTTTGTCGGCTTCATTAATATGATCTCTTTCAAGTGATGCAGGATCATCTTGGAGAAGTTGAATGGCTTGTTGAGTGTCAAAGCGACAATCGCAGAGGCCAATGTGTCTCTAATCGCATCAAAAGCACCTTTTCTCGGACCAAGGCACTTCACGACTACATGTGTAAGATATTTGATCTCAGGCGGAAGCAACCCTTTCATGAGCATCGTCTGTTTGTTGACTTTTCCCAAATACTTCATCCTTAGAAAGCCGCCACGAATCAAAATGGCGTCAAACACTATAGGATCAGCATCAGTGTCGCCAAACTGTAATACTTCTCGAATAATCTGTTCTGTGATAATAACATCCTTTCCTTGAATTGAGCTGGTAATCACGATCGGAACAGCTTTGTAATCAACATTGGCATTACGGTAGAACTCCAGCAGGATATCCTTGCATGCAGCGTGCTGCTTGGTTATCACATAGTGGATTCTCGACCGCTTCAAGAAATCAATAACGCCTTGGAAAATCTTGCATTTATCCATAGTTACCGGTCCGAGAAAAGCACAACAGTTGTGCTTGGGCGATGTTTTCCAATTCTCCATCCTGAACACCAAAGCACGTAATAAGTATCACACGTAGATCATATATTCATAAAACGGACAAAAAAACGGACAAAAACTTGACAAAATTTGATGATCAGCTTGTATAAGGCGATTACAGGTTGTAATCGCCAATCACAAGTGGCGAGTAGGCCAAATTCAGATAATTATACACGAATAGCTTGTAATCGTTATAAGTTATACACGATTAGAAGCCAAAGTGACCATACTCGCTTACTGTTCATGCGAGTATGATTCTACTCGCATAAACAGTATTCAAGAACACCAAATTTGTCGAAATCTTGAAGCGTCTTGTTTCGAGTCCGGATTTCATCCCATTGAAGTCTACACTAGCCCAACAACAAAACCCCTAACGTTAATTATGTTTTTCAGATCAGAAACGGGTTCAATTTGGCGTTTTAAAAACTAGGGTTTATCAAGTTTAAATTTGGGGATTTCTGATTTAAGATGATTTGAATCAAAAACTTTGTATGAACAGCATCCCTATGCCCCGATTAACAAACCCCCATCAAGAAACGGCATCAACAAACACGTTTTAATGCCCAATGATCAAGAATACGATGATATAGGGTTTCGCCCAAAAAATCACTGATTTAACCCTTAAAAACAGGTTATTACGATCTTAAATTGTGTATAGATATTACCTTGATAGTGTAGAAACGTTATTCAGGATCAAAGGGGCACGGGCAAGAAGGTTTGTGATAGTCGGGTATGGAGGGACGAAGAGTAACAGTGGGTGGTTTGAAAATAATGAAGTCAAAAAGTTTCTAAGTGTCCCTTAAATACCCCCTCGTATTCGCATGATGTTGTATGCGAGTAGGAACATAATTGTTTGATGGAACACACAAGTATGGCTACTCGCTTATACATTCACACGAGTAGGATTCTAAATGCCTATACCGGATATGAATAGCTAATCGCATGAGATAGACACACGAATAGGACAAAACAAGCGAGTAGCATCCTATGCGCTTGATTTATCACGCGATTGTGGTTACTCGTGTGTTTAATCATGCGAGTACAATCCTAAATGTGTCCAAACTTCACAGTAATTACCAGTTTGCCCCTGCAACTTCAATTCTCACAATTTTGATTCGTTAATGTTTAAAACATGCGTTTTTCACCTCGTTTCAACACATGACACAGATGACGACTCATGACTTTGAAAAACTTTCATTTTCGACCCCCGTACTTAAGAGAAAGTACGGTTTTGACCCGGCAAAAACACAATTTTCAACTAGTTGATATTCGGCGTTTTATTTTTGAAGAAGTAAGATTACAATGGATTAGGATTCCATCATCGGCAATCAAGAATGATTAAATAAGCTAAACTAAGCATAAATAAAACAAAACGGGAGATCAACTAACTGTACACTATCATATTTTTGCGAGTTTCAACGGTTAGGGAATCATATCAGTGTACGGACTTTACTAGAACCCTTATATTTTCAGTTTTAGCTTAAATTACCAATAAGCATCCTACAACAACTGCCGATATTGTTGTCTACCTAAAATCAAAATCAAGTTTTATCGCTAGGCACTTTAGATACGTTAAGGTAATATTAAGACTAAGGTACAAGGTGTTCCCCGCCACGCGACACATTCCCGTATCAAGTCATGCACAAAGCTTCCTCCTAACCGGTGAGTAAGTTGTTGTCATCCGTATTTTACAAGGAGTGGACTCAGTGGCAGAAACGCTGCAACAGAGAGACCAGTGAGATCCAAACCAGGGTTCAAGTCAAATACCGTATATTTGATTTTTCACGGTACGATGCTTTAGGTATATGATTTGATACCTTAGAGCGAATTCTCATTGAGAATAGGGTTTTGGCATATATGAATCTTTTTGCTCTTTTAGGATTCCCAGACGTCCCCTGATCAGAATTTATTCTATTTTTTTTGTTTTTGTTTTTTTTTTTTTAGGAAATAGCGTAGAGGTGTCTCAGTGTAGGCTGCGACCCCAACGTACGACACGTGTGCCACTCCTATTTATTCTGAGAGACGTCCAGTTCACCCCGGATGTACCAACCTCTTAAAGACCATGAAACCTCGGATTTTGGCATGCTATCAAACGAGATTTCGGTACCAAGACCATATGCCAACGCACGTTGATCCACACATGATTCAGTTAATTTAGGTTTATATCACCGTGCCGAACTTGGAAATTATTTTGAGGCTACCGACACATCATTGTAGAGGCTACCTATCATTTCCAATATTTTTAAGATGATAAGAGTCCAGACAGTCCGACTGATTGGTTAATATCATCTTCCCATGTTCACCAAAGAAACTCATTTTTGCATTTTTTATTTTTATTTTTTTGGGATTTTCTCTTTTTTTTTTTAATTTTTGCATTTTCTGATGTTTTTGTATTTTTCTGAATTTTCTCCCCCTAAAATCTAAAAATTTGTGAAAAGACAATATTTTTGGATTTTTCTGATTTTTTAAAGAAAAATATTTACAAAAACGATTACCAATGAGGATCTAATCCTACTTAACTTTAATGCCGTTTAAGATTAACAAGTACTCAAAACGAGGACCGTCAAAAGCTTTGGTGAATAAATCGGCACGTTGGTAGTCTGTGTGGATTTTTACCATATCGATAAGTTTCTTTTCATAGCAATCGCGTATGAAATGATACTTAACCAAGATATGTTTCGCCTTGGAATGGTTAACTGAGTCTTTAGCAAGAGCTATAGCGGACTCATTGTCACAGTGAATGGGAGTATTAAGAAATTTCAAACCGTAGTCTCTCATTTGTTGCTGTATCCAAAGAACCTGGGAGCAGCAGCTCGATGCTGCTACATATTTCGACTCGCAGGTGGATAAGGCGACTGAGGCTTGCTTCTTGCATTGCCACGAGACTAGTCTTGGTCCCAAAAACTGGCATCCAGCCGATGTGGATTTTAAGTCTGTCTTGCATCCGCCATAGTCAGCATCACTAAACACGATGAGGTCAAACTTATCGTCATTAGGGTACCATAGACCTTTGGTCGGACAACCCTTTAGATAACGTAAGATCCTCTTCACAGCAACCAGGTGGGACTGTTTCGGCCTTGACTGGTATCTTGACAGTAGACATGTCGCGAACATTATATCAGGTCTTGACACAGTGAGGTACATGAGTGAGCCTATCATAGCTCGATAGAGAAAAGGATCAACGGTTTGTCCTTTCTCGTCAGGCCCAATCCCGTGATTGGTCTGAATCGGTGTGCCTACTGGAGTAGAGTCTTCCATCTGGAACCGGCTCAAGATGTCAGCAACGTATTTTGTCTGGTGGATGAAGATCCCCGACTCTTGTTGTTCTACTTGTAGACCGAGGAAGAATTGCATCTCCCCCATCGAGCTCATCTCAAATTTATCCTGCATAAGCTTTTCAAATTCCCTGCACATGACATCATTAGTAGACCCAAAAATAATATCATCTACATAAACCTGTACCAGAAGACGATCACCACCCTTTTCCTTGGTGAATAAGGTGCAGTCCACGAGTCCACGTTTGAACCCGTTGGATATCAGATAGTTGCTAAGCATTTGGTACCATTCACGCGGTGCCTGATGGAGTCCGTACAACGCTTTGTTCAATTTGTAGACTTTTTCGCGATGAAGCGGATCCTTAAAACCCGGTGGCTGAGCAACATACACCTCTTCCTTCACGACACCATACAGAAAAGCACTTTTCACGTCCATTTTATACACCTTAAACCGTTTGTACGAAGCGTAAGCTAAGAACATCCGGATAGCTTCAAGGCACGCAACTGGAGCGTATACTTCGTTGTAATCTATTCCTTCGATTTGACGGAAGCCGAGGACAACTAATCGAGCCTTGTTTCTAATAATCACCCCGCGGTCATCCCGTTTACACTTATAGACCCACTTTGTTCCAATTTTCTTCGAGCCTAGAGGTAAGTCAACTAAGTCCCACACCCCTAGCTTTTGGAACTGCTGAAGCTCGGCTTGCATTGCTTCAATCCATGGTTCTTCCCTCAGTGCCTCTTGCATAGTTCTTGGTTCAGTTTGAGAAACATATAAGGCGAAGGACCAATCATTCTGATGACCTGCTTTTCTGATTTCCGAATAAAGTGCCAGAGTACCTGTATTGTCACTTGGACTAGCATTTCTGAGCTGACTGCGCGTCATGACTCTGCTAGCCGGATCACCAATCACATTTTACATCGGATGAGTGTCGTCAATCCGAGATTCCGGTTGTGCCGGCACTGGATCATCCGAATGCAGATTAAGGTTCTCCAAACCTTGAGATAGATTTGTCTCTGCGGTGCTTGAACTAGAGGGAGCAGCGGGTTGCATATTAAAACCTGAGAGATCGATCCGAAGACCTATCCCTAGAGCTGCTGAAGAAGAAGGACCAGCTTGATTGTTTCCTGTCAGATTAACTGGAGCTGTAGTGGTAGATTCACCATTTCCAGCTTGTTCCTCAGTAAGAGTTTCATGAGACTCTGCAAAATCGTCATCTCAAGATGAAGATTCGAGAACCTCTGCTGACGATTCCTGAAAGACTTCCTCAACTTCTGCTGCTGCGGTTTTACCAGGGGGACCCGTGGATGCAGAGGCATCAAATGGATCAGGCGCAGGTGCATTCACCACGATCGGACGCATTAGCGGAGAGCTAGCTGCGTTTTCACATTCGTAATACATTTGCGCTACAGCATCATCCACCAAATTCTACACGTTGAAGGAATCAAATAGACTCTTATAGTCGAACAACCAATCAGGTCCAACACCAGGTACATTGGCAGTATAACGTTGAACATCGACATTAAGCCAATCTTCAACGTTGTTGGTTCTTTTGTTGTACACTCTTTTATTGGGAGTGCTGTAACCAACAAAGAAACCTTCTTCTGCCTTTGCACCAAACTTCCCATCGGGATGTATCATGGTGCATGGAGCTCCGAAAGGTTCCAGAAACTCTAAGTTCAGTTTCCTTCAGTTTAGAAGCTCGTAAGAAGTCTTACCAAGCTTCTTTACCGATAGAACCCTATTCAGAGTATAACACGCGCAGTGAACTGCCTCGTTCCAGAAGATCACAGGCAAGTTCGAGTCTGCGAGCATAGTTCTGGCTGCCTCAATAAGAGTCTGATTCTTTCTTTCTGCAACCCCATTTTGCTGAGGAGTGTACGGTGCTGTAAATTCATGATGAATACCCTTTTCTGCACATAACGCCTCTATAGCGTGATTCTTGAACTCTGTTCCGTTATCGCTTCTGATCCTACGGATCTTTAGCTGATATAGATTTTCCAGTTTAGTAAACAGATTCTTCAAGTAATCAAAAGTTTCACTCTTGTGCTTCATGCATACGACCCAAGAAAACCTAGAATAGTCATCCGTAACCACTAAGCAGTATAAGTCACCGTTCTTGCTCTTCCGATTGACCGGGCCAAACAGGTCCATGTGCAGTCGTTCGAGAGGTAGACTAACCGAGTTTGTCTTCTTAGGCTTGTGAGACTTTCTTTTCTGCTTCCCTTTCTTGCATGAGACACAGACGTCGTTTAAATGAAAATTCTTAACAGAAACACCTTCCACCAGTTGATTCTGAACCAGATGGTTCATTTTCCTCAAGTGGATATGCCCCATTCGTTTGTGCCACATTATTGATTCCTTTTCTGTCGCCTAAGACAGAAAACAAGTGACTTGACCTTTCGCTGTCATAGCTCGGCTCATATCCAGGACGTATAAGTTGTTGACCCTGGGAGCTGAGATCATGACCCACTCTTTCGGTATTTTGAATCCAGGCTTCAGAATGAAACATGCATTGTCATCAAAGAACACAGTGAACTTCTTGTCACATATCTGCGAAACGCTCAACAAGTTGTGGTCTATCTGTTTGACAAAGCTTATCTTTTCAAAGCTTACAATACCGTTGCTCATACTTCCTTCTTTTGTAATATAACCCCCTTTATTACCAGCAAAGGCAACATACCCCCATTGATATTCTTTATGTCAAAAAGCAGGGATAAATCGCCTGTCATGTGCCCTGAAGCTCCACTATCAACAATCCATAGGTTGCTGATAAGACCCTGTGGAACTCCCTGCACAAGCATTCAAAGATCAGTGGTTAAGGGGGACCCAAGCCTTCACAGTCTTTGGTCTACCATCTTCATCTAATGTCGGAAAGTCAACCCATCTACCATTTGGAGTTGGTGTTGTTTCTGATGGTACGGCAGTGCTCTCTCCAGCAGATGATTCTCCACTTTTGGTTGGTGACTTGGGTCTCCAAACCTGTTCAGGTTTCTTTGGCTTGGGCTTCTTCTTCGCCTTTGGGCTAGAAGGTCCAGCCTTGGATTCCTTTGGGGGAACAGATTTTAGATCCACTTCAAACTTAACTGTACGTGGAACAGCTTTGGGGTTGCCCTGCGGTTTAGCTGCAGCCTTTGCTGGTGGCTTTTGGTTCATAGCAATCTTGTTGCGGTTTTCATAAACGACCTGCTTTCCCTTTTGTTTCTCAGAGAGTTTAGGGGAAACGGGTTGCTTAGGTTTGCTAGAACTGGGAGGTTCATCCACCTTGATCCTTTCTCATCTCAATTCAGGGCACGCAGCAACTAAATGCCCACGTTCCACGCATTTGTGACAGGATCTATATTCTTCAAATCTAGGAGATTCGGACTTGGTCTCCTTTTTGTTCTTTTTGCTAGATGAGCTCGCAAATGAGTTTTTGTGTTTTAGATCCTCAAGACATTTTCTTTGCTGATCGACTTGAGGATCGTCGTTTCTCTCATTGCCGCTCGATCTAACGAACTCAGTAACATGCTTCTTCGGACTTTTTCTTTGAGCGGGATTTTGAGGATTAACGGTGTTTGTCTTTTGATTTTTCTTGTTATTCTAATTTGGCTGATTACCCTGGTCCTTTCTACCCTTACCCTTACCCTTCTTTTTATTCCAGGTTTCCTTTTCTACGGTAATGACAGATTCTTGCCAAATTTTGGTAATTAGACCAGGGGCGATACATTTGAGAGGGACTTCCTCATCAACATATACCTTTTCAGACCCTTTTAGTTTATAGAACACCTTAATCCTTCTGTTGTCCTCGATTTGCACTTTCGGTACCAGTTCACTCAAGGTTTCAGTAGTAATGATATGATTTTCAAGAGGAACATCTTTAGTTTTAACCGGTGCATATCTAGGAGGCTCATCAAGCTCATCATCCGACGAGTCAGTGTCATATACACTAATATCATCAGCTTTCTCACACAGATTGACAGCTTTAGCAGGAGTAGCAGCCTTAGTAACCTCAGTAGGTTTAACTGCTTCAGTAACTTTGGCCGCCTCTGCAGCTTTTGCTGCTTCAGCTGCCATGTCCACAAGTTCCTCCTTCGGCAAGACATCAAAATTATGATTTTCGAATCTCACCGGAGGTGGACACTGAGAATATTTGGGACTGGTGGAGAAGCTTTCCTTTTCAGAGTGTTCTACTATGTGATCAAGGACATACTTGCAGTTTAAGTAACTCTCAAGTTTCTTCCTGATCTTTTCATAGTCACAGTTGACAATGGCCAATTGTTTCTTAGTGTCTTCTACCTCATTGATGTAATTATTGATAGCAATTTGCTTGTTAGCTAAGGTTTTAGACAGTTCAGAAACATCCTTCTTATAATTTTCAATTGTACTTAGAAAATTTTTCTCCTTTTGTCTTAAGGAATCAATTGACCTTTGCAATGGACCAACATCAGCTTTTAAATTCAGATTTTCTTCAGTTAATTCCTTAATTCTGAATTTCAACTGATTACACTCTACACAATCTAGTTTAGAATCAGAAGAATAACTTACCTTGTTAGACGATTCAGTAATGGCCATCAATGCATAATGAGCTGCCGTCTTCTGAGCTCCAAAGAATTCGCCAAAGTTCTTCTATGTGCAGTCAGCATCCACAAGAAACGATCTTTTATCGATCAGCGCATCTGCTTCAGCTAACAGATCCTCCAAATCTTCTCCCATATCAGAATTGCACTCTGAGTCACAGTCAGACGCTTCGGTTTCAGAAGTAATGATGTCAGACTGACTTGAAGTTTCTTCAACTTCGGCTGGTGCTTCAGATGCTTGTTGAGCAAAACAAGCTGCACCACCTTGAGGAGCTTCTTCTCCCGTGATCAGATGGTTCCAGTTAAAACCTTCATCAGCTTGAATAACCAGGGCTTGACCTTGATTGTTGTTTGCAGGAGGCCTCTGGTTTTGGTTCTGGTTATTGACTGGGACAATAGCACGCTCAGTATTTGGTTGTGCCTGAGCTTGCTGTCTCTGATTCTGATTCGCTCTGTTGTTGTTGAAGGGATTCTGATGTCCTTGGTGCTTAGGTCGGTCACATTCCCTTGCAAAGTGCCCTTTTGTGCCACAGTTGTAGCATGTGACCTTTGTTTTGTCGAACCCAAACTTGGTGTTTTTGTTTATCAGAACGTCTCTCCTTCCCGTCCTGTCCATATACTCGTTTGCCCTTCTCACCACACTTGCAAAGTGCCATTGAATGTCTATCAGATCCATGTCGTCTTTATCGATATGCGAGTAATCCTCCTGTGTAAGATGAGGATTCCCGATCTGTCCAGCAACCAGTCCACGATAGGAGTTTACCAAGGTCGACAGTAGAGCCATGTGTTCTTGAGCTAGCTCTACAGTCACCTTTTCTAAACCCGCGGTGTTCAGCTGCTCTGGGACTGGGTTGGTCCGATAGCCACCTTGATTAGAAGTCGATGCACCTCCATATCCACCATAACTTGTAGTTGGAGCTCCACCAAAACCTGTGGCAGATGGTCCACTAAAGTTTGCAGTTGCCTGCGCTGGTGCTGCAAGATGAGAAAACGGGTTAACACCAAACTGGTTAGTATTAAAATTCAAAGGATACTGGTTTGGTCCAAAAGGATATGTAGGAGGAGGAACATCAGCTGGGGGACCATAATTGTCAAAAGCATAAACCGGGTCCGGGTTAACCAAAAAAGCAGTATGTGGTTTGGTTCCACCCACACTGGTGTCCTGAAAGGGATTCCCATAGTAGATACTGGGATTCTGTGGAATGAGCGTCTTGTTTGCTCTCCTGATCTCCTCTATCTCCTTGTTCTCCAGCTCGGTAATGAACTCGTTGATGGAGAGAGTCTGATATGCATTGCTTGACTTTAGGATATCCAACCATTGATGCCAATGAGGAGGTAGCGCCTCAGCAAATCTTTCTACAAGGTCCGCAGATGAGTATAAGACCCCGTACTGATACATTTCAGACATCAGATGGTAGTATCTAGCAGTAATGTCCCTCGTTGATTCATTCCCGATAGCATTGAAGTTCTCGAACTCCTTCTTGAGTTGATCCATTTTAACCTTCCGCGTCTTCAGATTACCCTCATTTCGCTCAGCAAGTGCTAACCAAAGCATCTGTGATATTGTGAACTGAGCGAATTGATGAAGTATATCCTTAGGAAGAGCTTGCTTCAATGCCGTCATCGCCTTCTTTTCATAATTATACTTCTTTCTCTGATCTTCATTCATATCCTCTAGTGAGATCGGAGTATTCGAATTTTCAACCATCGGCCTATTAGATCCTGTCTCGATAGCTGACCATACGAGACCATCGATGCCCTCAACATACGTCTGAAATCTGCCCTTCCATCCATGGTAGTCGGACATGTATTGCAATTTCGACGCCCTATTTGAACTACCCGTCTCTAAGTCACTCATGAGAACGGAAGACAGATGATTCGTCTGTGAGTTTGCAGCAGCCGCGAGTGCCCAAGGATTTGCATTCATTGCCTGTTGTTGAGCCGCTAGCGCCCACGGATTGATTCCGGAAACATTCGCTTGCATTTGCGCTTGTTGCATCCGTTGCGCGTTACGCTCGGCTGAGAATTGCCAAGGGTTCGTGGGTACGTTCGTTTGATTGTTCATTTGTTGATTATATTGTTGCCTTGGTTGGTTCAGATGTCCCCACGGGTTTTCCATATGTTTAAGTTCGTTAAAAGTCCGATACTTAGTCAATTTTTTCAGTTTCAGGTCCTTTCAGGCGAGTAGGAACTCTATTCTTGTGTTTATAGGCGATTAGGGTTTTGTTGGGGCGAGTACGGTTGTAATCACTAGTATTACACGCGATTAGGGTGTAAATGCTAGTGAACAGTTGAGCGATTACAAGTTTAGGGGTGATTAGGGTCCTTACACACGATTAGGGACTATACCACATGAGTAGGTGGCGAATAGGCCCCTAATCGCTAGAAGAAGGGGCGAATACAGGGCTACTCATGTGAATCTTTCTTGTAATCGCCTATAGATAGGCGATTAGGGTTTTGAAAATGCTAGAAGGTCTGCGTATTCGCGTGAACTGATCTGTAACCTCACTTTTGCTCAAAAACCACCGTTTTTGCCTCAAAATCTTATCCAAAACAATGTGTTTAAACCCCAAATGATTGGAAAATTTTCCAAAACACTTTTAGAACAAAACCTAATCAAAAACACACGTTTTAATTCATAAACACACACCAAGAATTTGAAAATAAGGGTTTTTATCAAAAACTCAAAGTTTCAAACATCAAAACAGGTTTTTCCTTAAAAATCACAACTTTCCCACAAAAACCTACCTGTTTTTGCTCATTTTTGCTATCAAAACACTCGTGGTAAGAGCCTCGGCTCTGATACCACTTGTAGGATCGACTAATGGGTCACCCGACAATCACGAGCTTGATATTCAGAGTGCGGAATCCTCTAAATATGTTCTAATAACAGAAACGAATATGAAACAATGTTATATGAGTAATTAACACACACAAATGGGTCAAAAGATTAAAGATTTATCACTAAAACAGAGCTCGAGTGTTTACAATGATCAAATCAGACCTTACAGACCAGGGGAGGGTGTTTAGAGAGTGTGTGTGGCAAGAACTGATCATTAGGGCAATGATTGGACTATTTATACCTCCCGTACTCGTACAGACCAGTATAGGCGAGTACGGGGCTATCCAGCATGACAAACTAGCGAGTAGGGCCGTACTCGCTAGTTGAACATGCGAATAGGGGCCTATTCGCGTGAACAGTGATACAGCATAGGCTGTAATTGCCTGTTGATATCCCCTACTCGCCTGATGTGTCCCAAACACCCCGAAACACGTATAAACGTCTCCAAACACCCCGAAACACGTCCAAACAACATATATACTAGCCTAGGGACATCATGCACTTACACACTACTTCAGTCTTCCTAAGTTCTTCTCGAATTCGTTGAACAAGTTTACCTTTAATTTTTTCATTTCTTCCACGTCAGTCCCTGTAATAATCATATCATCAACATATATAATTAAACAAATCACAAGTTTACCTCTTCGTTTAAGAAATAAAGTATGATCAGAGTTGCTTTGCTGAAAACCATATCCCATCATTGCTAGGGTAAACATGCCAAACCAGGCCCGAGGGGATTGCTTGAGACCGTACAGTGTCTTCCTTAATCGGCACACTTTTTTTTTTTGAAGATCTTTGTGAATCCGGGAGGAGGCTCCATGTATACTTCTTCTTTTAATTCTCCATGTAGGAAGGCATTCTTAACATCAAATTGATAAAGAGGCCATCCTTCATTTGAGGCAATAGAGAAGTGTAACACCCCAACCGATGGCGGAAACATCGGGATGTCACGTATTGATGATTGTTCAGTAGCTCATGGTAATACATATGTTTAAATAATCCTGTATTTCATTACAAAATTGAATTACATTAAAGTCTACATCAAATAATCAAACAAAGCTTAAAACTTCAAATATCTCCTCATGCTAGCTCTAGACTTCAAGCATCAGTATTTCCTGTTGAGTTTGGAAAAATGGGGGGGTCAACTAGAAGTTGGTGAGAATACATAAGCCATGTCAAGCAATTAAGTTTAAGAATAAAAGTTTAGCAATTCAAATGTCTATTGTAAGTTTAAGTCTACATGAATAAACATGAAGTGTTGAATGCACATAATCAAACCTCCGACTAGTTTAGGTCCATCCCGTCATCCACGGTTCACCTTAATATTATGTTGGAACGATAACAATCACCCGCGCTCCCCATAAAAGATGGTCAACGAATCTAGGTGGGATTGTCAATCTAATAGATCTATTATTGAGTATCGCCGGCTTGGCCATAACTAATGATTATGTATGTTGAAGCGAGTCTAACTGTTGTTGTTGTCTAAATCATGAGGCATTAAAGTTTACAACTAGACATGTATGTAGAATTGCATAAGTATAATGTTGCAAGTATAAAGAATTGCATAAACATGGTTACGTAAACTCACCTGAAATTCACTGTGTAAGTACTAGCAAGTAGCAACAAGTCTGAACTTGGATTAATTGAACTCTTGTATCCTATTACAAATAAATGATGCCTTAAATTCTAATGCAAATAAGCTTGTTTTTGTTATGGTTGTAAAGATAGTTTATCCAACTACCTAGACACGTATTGAAAGAATACGTGTCTTAATAAGTGTATGACTTAACGAACCGATAGAACTTGGTTTTTGTTTCTCGAAGTGTGAGCGCATGTGTGTTCATTTAAAATTCATACTTTAAATAGTATTCCGAATGGCAACTTTTAATCATTTTGAAATGGCACGTTGGATAATAATATATGTATCATTAGCACGGCAAAAATAGAATTTAAATATTGTATTTATTGTTAAAATAATCAATTTGTGAAAGCGTGTTGGTTCGGAGATAATTCTATTTGTGAAAACGTAGTTTTTTTGTACAAATTCATAGATTTGAACGCTCGATATGTTTCTTATATTTTTCTAAAAATTCGGGCAGAGTTTCCTCTGTTTTTGTAAGAAACCAGACAACTCAAGTCGTCTATTTTTATCCCAAAACTCAATGTCCAATTTCAAAAAAATGTAATGCAATTTAACTAAGTCTTTAAGCGCGACAAAAGATTCAATTCATTAAGACTATAAAGAACGAGAAAACTATACATCTGTTAAGTAATATGTATATGGTTTGACGCCTTGATAATTCTAGTAATAATATCCACTAACTCACAGTCGCTATTTGATTCGCCTAAGTTAGCAATAAAAATAACTTTTGTTATGGTTCGGTTCGTTTACACTTTTACATACATACATATATACATGTACGATGTAAACGAAAATAAGAATAGTAACTAAAGGCGCGACGTGTTATACCTTCCGTGAATCCTCGCGTGCTCGCCTCGTAACCCGTGCTGACCAGCTTTGACCAGGTGTGACCCAGGTTGACTGACGTTGACTAAACTTGACGGAACCGAACTTTGACCAGCCTTGACCTGTTGACTTGTGTCTCGACTACCCGATCTAGTTGAACCGATTAAACCCAAAAAGAAATAAGTTTCCAGAACAGATCCGGACTAGCCAACAAACGGACTCACCATTGACGCTGCAGCATGAACCTACTAACTCACCGTCATTACTGTAGCCACTTCTAGAAACCACCACGAAAGGAAAAAGAACGAGGACTGTTGTTGCTCGTCGTCGATCGAAGGAGAAGGAGGAGATGTGTTGTGCACACTGTGGGCGGCGCTGCCGCGTCACGGTGGCAGAAGTGGGGGTCGTCGGCCGGTTAACGAGAGAGGGGAGGATGTAAGCGGTGCACTGATGGTTCGAGTGGTGGTTGTGGGTGGTGTTGTCGGCTGATTATCTAGGGGGAAGGGACGCAGGTGTTGCTTAGGGTGGCTCGGTGGTTGATGTGTAAAGAGGATGAGAGCATGAGGGGGGTAAGGTGGTGGTTGTGACTGCCGCTGCTCTTGTCTAGAGAGGGAGAAGGTGTGCAGGAGATAAGAGAGCAGGGAGAGAGTGAGGGTAAGTTTTGTTAGAGAGAGGGAGATGTGCAGAGTTTTAAGGAAGGAGGTAAAATTTGGAGGTTTGAGGTTGATGGCTAGGGTTTTGGTAAGAATGGAGGTGGAAGAAGATGATAGGGGTTAAGGTGATTATATAGGTAGGGTTTTGTTAGTGGTTTAGGTGGACACCGTGTATACGAACTTATCACCGACTCGAGTCCCGTTTAAATTACATAACTTGTTTAACCGCTAAAATAGTTATTTTGTTAAATTTACTTATATAAACCAACTTAAAACGATTACTTGGACCATAATTTACATATATTCACCGTCGCGTTAAGATTTATAAGAATTTACCAGACGTCAGTTATTTGGTACGTTATTGCTTGTATCAAGTTATCATTATTTTCGACACTATAAAAGCGCAACTAGATAAATTTGTTTTAGTAATGAATTATAATGTATTACTTGTTAACGGGATATTATCGTTAATGGATTAAAATCGTTTAATGATTAAATTATTAATATTATAATATTAGGGAAAAGTTGGGCGTTACAAGAAGGAACACGGATCGTATCAATCTTGGCTACTGGGGAGAACGTCTCGGAATAGTCAATCCCATATGTTTGGTATAGCCTTTTGCCACTAGTCGAGCTTTATATCTTTCGATGGTTCCGTCTGGTTTATGTTTGATTGTGAAGACCCACCGATAGCCTACTGGTTTCTTTTCCGGAGGAAGAATACACTTCTCCCGAGTCTAATTTTTTATAAGGGCCTTCATTTCTTTTTCCATAGCATCTTTCCATTTCTCGGAATCCAAGGCTTGTTCTACAGAATTCGGAATTTTTTTCATCATATAGAGCAGCGGTGAAAGCTTTAGCTTCCTTTGATAAGTTTTCATTGGCCATGTTCGCCATAGGATATCTTGAAGACCTTGTTTCTTTTCCTAGGGAGTATCATTTTGGTGGTACCCCCTATTAACTCTTGGGGGCAAAACATATCTTTCTATTGTCTCATCTTGCATATTGTGTTCTTCTTCCATTAACTCCTCTTATTCCTCCTGCATAACCTGTTGTTTCTATTTCACTGTTTTAGATTCATCGTTGTCAATATGGGGTCTAATATTTTGTGTATCCTCATGTGAAGGTAAATTATTATTCTCATGAGTATCCTCATGTCTGTGTGTTACCTCGGGACTGGGAGGATCTTGCATAGTAGCACTGACGATAGGTTCAGATTGCTGGGAAGAAAGTGAGTTTCCATGGGTTTTGTGATTAACTTCTTCTAGTGAGGGAGCCCATTTTAGCCAACTCAGGGTGTCGACATACTCCTTCTCCCCTGATCACTGTGTTGGGAGGTATAGATGAATTTTGTTTCAAGGAAGTCACAACTGGGGGTGTGTACATATGTCGACGTTTCGGGCTATAACATCTGTACCCGATCATGTTTAGGGATGTGAGCATAGACAATGCATCCAAAGACCCATGGTTTTAGGGTGAGAGGAGGGGGGATTTTGGTAAAATCAGACAAGGTTTGGAGAGGAGTTTTCAAATTAAGAGCTTTGGTAGGCAATCGATTGATTAAATATGTGGCAGTAGTCGCGGCTTCAGGGCAGAAGGATGTAGGACTCGATATTCAATTAGGAGAGCCCGAGTTATTTCTAAGAGTATACGGTTTTTCCGTTCAACGGTGCCGTTTTGCTCAGGGGTGGATATTATTTTAAATTGAGTTTGTATCATGTTATAAAATATAGTAAATTTACCAAAAACCTCATATTTGTGTTTCAAAAAATAAATCCATGTCATACGAGTGCAAATCATCAATAAAAAGAACAAAGAAACGAAAGTTTTGCCCCCCACTGACTTTAGTAGGACCACACACATGAGAATGAATAAGAGAAAAAGGTGAATTAACCCATGTGTTATTCAATTTATAAGTATGTCTATGACTCTTAGCGAAAGCACAAGTTTCACAGTTCAAAGTTTTATTGGAAGGAAAAAGTTTTGGAAATAAAAGATGTAAATAGCCAATGGACGGATGTCCTAATCTCCTATGCCATAACCAAGCTTCTCTATTTGGAGTTCCATGAGCAAGCATCACACTACCCTGTTGAGTAGAATTGCTTCATAGAGTCATTTATAAACTCGCCTCCATTTTTGGATCTAAGGATCTGGATATTAGTTTTAAATTGAGTTTGTATCATGTTATAAAAGGTAGTAAATTTACCAAAAACCTCATATTTGTGTTTCAAAAAATAAATCCATGTCATACGAGTGCAAATCATCAATAAAAAAAACAATGGACGGGTGTCCTAATCTCCTATGCCATAACCAAGCTTCTCTATTTGGAGTTCCATGAGCAAGCATCACACTACCCTGTTGAGTCACTTCTTCCACATAATATAACCCTTGGCGTTCAGTGCCACGCCCAATGATCATCCCCGTCCTGATATCCTGAAGGACACAAAAAGTTGGATGCATCAAGACGGTGCAATTTAACTCTTTTGTCACATGACTAATGGATAACAATTTATGTGATAAGGACGGGACGTAAAGACAATTAGATAGTTTTAAAGTAGGTGATATCTCAATAGTTCCTCCTCCTTTGACTGAGACGTCCCCCCATCCGCGGTTTTTATTTGGTTAATTCTAGGTTTATTTTCGGAGATTATGTCAAATGGATCTTATGTCATGGTATCAATCACACCACAATCAAATATCCAAGATTCATCCGTTTTTTCACAACTTTGGGCCATGTTAACTTGTGATTTAACAAAACTTTCTTTGTTTCTAGAAAAAAAAAATATGCTTTTATTTTTATTTTTATTTTTATGATGAGAAAATATATATTGTTTTTTATTAATTGAATCATCCTTCTTGTTTACGTTTCCACTTTTACTAGTGGACAAAAAACTTTGGTTATTATTACTCCTATAAGGCTTATCTTCAAGGTTTATAAAGGGTGGTGATATTAAAACCCCCCACTTTTATCCCCCCCCCCCTCTCAAGCGCCTCGCTTTGGTTGGTTACTTTTTTAACTACTTCGGTCTGAGGTAAGTTATTATTCTGATTTGACCCCAGGCGCCTCGCTTTGGCATAAGCGAGGCGCTTGGAATCCAGCTTTTATTTTTGTGGTAATTTTTGTGTTTTGTATTGGTTTTTTATTTTAATTTTTTTTAATATAATTATTGTAAAAAATTATAAAAATTAAAAAACAAAATAATAACCACCAACTTTTCTCGACATTGCTCCAACTCAACTCAACAAGACATTTAAGCCGAAGACACTTTCCATCCAACACGGAGATTGCTCCAACTCAACTCAACAAAGACATTTAAGCCGAAGACACTTTCCATCCAACACAGGGTTCACTAACAGTGGTGTGGTCTACCTTTTTGCTTATGATCTAACACCAAATCTCATTATCTGTCAACGATGAAGGCAACCTGAAAACAACCGTATGGTTGGTAGCTATAGGTAAGAATATTAGGGATGAGGATTGTTTATCTTCCCATTGATTTCAAGTATGTTGCCTTCATCGTTGACAGATATCTCTCTGACAACAACTGAAGGCAACCTGGAATTAGGTGATGGCCATACCGACGTGAGGGTAGTCCATTGGTATTAATGGCAAAGTGATTTGTAAGGGAAGAAGAAGAGAATGTTATATATGTTTACCTTCCTATTGATTTCAAGTATGTTTACCTTCCCATTGATTTCAAGTATGTTTACCTTCCCATGAAAACTCTGAAGACCTTTACGGAGGTTTGCCAGAGGGTCATTAGTCTTTAGAGTTTCCAACCCCTAATACATTCATCAAAGGATATTCATGTGAGAATGCATAGTACAAAATTCTTTTGACAAACGTCTGCCTGATATCCAGCTGCTGGAATAGTTTACTTTCCCATTGATTTCAAGTATGTTTACCTTCCCATTGATTTCATGTATGTTTACCTTCCCATTGATTTCAAGTATGTTTACCTTCCCATGGAAACTCTGGAGACCTTTACGGAGGTTTGCCAGAGGGTCATTGGTCTTCAGAGTTTCCAACCCCTAATACATTCCTCAAAGGATATTCATGTGAGAATGCATAGTACAAATTCTTTTGACAAACGTCTGGCTGATATCCAGGTGCAGGAATTGTTTACCTTTCCATTGATTTTCAAGTATGATATCCAGCTGCTGGAATTGTTTACCTTCCCATTGATTTCAAGTATGTTTACCTTTCCATTGATTTCAAGTATGTTTACCTTCCCATTGATTTCAAGTATGTTGACTCCTAGGAGTCTTGAAGACGAAATGAATTTTACAAGATACTTGAAACAAAGTATGGATATGGAGAAGAATGTGCAATGAGATGATTTCATACAAGATTCCTATGCAAGCAAGTCAAATTCAGCTGTTGGACCAACTTGAGATATGAGTTTGATTAGCTTGAATCTCTCTGATCCATGGTATCCACTAACCGTAGCGATTATCGCGTGTCATGAATCCTTTGAAAGTGGATACCATGGATCAGAGAGATTTAAGCTAATCAAAATCATATCTCAAGCCGGTGCAAGTTATGAAATGACACATGCAAAATGTAATGTCATGCACAATGTGTACTCACAGTGACATCGAACACTTTATATGAGTAAAACGATCGCTTTGCAATGCCGAAAACGACTATCATCACTCTGTATGGGTGGCTTGTTAGCGCCGATCCTACTGTCGATTTCTTTCCACAACCATTGCTCCAACATAACTTATTAGTTTCAGGTTTATAACATTCTCACTCTCTCTCCCTTCGTTCTTCTTTCACCTAGTATCTTCTTCCCCAACTTCAACACCATGAACCCTAATCTTCTAACCTTCATAACTTACTCAAATATTAACTATGGTGATTCATAAGCTGGGATTATGAGAATCAAGTGTGGTAATAACACACTTGGATTGGAAGAGATATTGAGTTTCTAAAGCATTGTTTATGATACTGCGGGAAAATGGTACAATCGGATGATTAACCATGTGGACTTACCTGAAGAAGGACTTGTGCTATTTCTTTTCAAACTCTTCCATCTTATGGAAGTTCCTAAAATAGTTAAACAAGTGTATTTGTAAATAATACATTCATCAAAAAGACCATTTCTTTGTCAGTCACCCTCATAGGAAAATCGACTCTCACACTTATTCGTAGATCAAGGAGATTGATGAAGATATTCATCAAGACCCTTACAGAGGGTCACTATTCATATACCATTGTTGTTGGATGTTCATGTGAGAATGCATAGTACAACATTAAAGAAGGACTTGTGCTATTTCTTTTCAAACCCTTACATCGTATACCTAACACACTACAATAATTTACTATTTTATACATACAACACACCTTCATCGTTGACCGTGTTGGAGCACTGTTCTTCTTGATCTTGATCTTCACACTTGCTTTTGACAAGCGTCTGGCTGACCTGAAGTTCCTTTGCAACCAGGTAGAAAGGAACTAGGTTGCAAATATAAAAATCCATCACATCACGATTTGCATCCCGACAGAGTTTGTTGTACTGGCTGTCAAAAGAAATAGCGTGATGATAGTCGTTTTCGGCGTCGTAAAGCGATCGTTACTGTAATGATCAGAAACATTCCAAATAACTGTAATGATCGCTACGGTTAGTGGATACCATGGATCAGAGAGATTCAAGCTAATCAAACTCAGGGCAACCCTTGTTTGATTATACTCGTGTATAGCCTTTATCTGGTTGCCTTCATCGTTGACCGATATCTCTCCGATAACAACCCTTGTTTGATTATGCTCTTTATGTATGAATAGTGACCCTCTGACAAACCTAGTTCTTTTGGCCACAGGTACATAAAGGTTATAAATGTTCATGTCGTTTTAGGTTGCCTTCATAGTTGACCGATATCTCTCCGATATCAACCCTGTATGAATATATTTTCTGATAAAAAAAGGCAACCTGATTCGTTGTACTGGCTGCCAAAAGAAATCGCGTAATGATAGTCGTTTTCGGCGTCGTAAAGTGATCGTTACTGTAATAATCAGAAACATTCCAAATAAATGTAATGATCGCTACGGTTAGTGGATACCATGGATCAGAGAGATTCAAGCTAATCAAACTCTGGGCAACCCTTGTTTGATTATACTCGTATACAGCCTTTATCAGGTTGCCTTCATCGTTGACCGATATCTCTCCGATAACAACCCTTGTTTGATTGTACTCTTTATGTATGAATAGTGACCCTCTGGCAAACCTACCTCTGTTTTGAATTTGTTGCTTCCATAGAGAAATTATCAATCTCACTGTAATGATCAGGAACATTCCAAATAATTGTATAATTTCAGCTTTTGTTTAACTATTTTAGCAACTTTCATAGAGAAGTTATCAATCTCACTGTCCAACAATTCATCTTCCTTGTCTTAAAACCCTGTCATCTTCCTGGTCTTAAAAACCTTGACATCGTTGTTTGATTATACTCGTGTTCAGCCTTTATCAGGTTGCCATCATCGTCGACAGATATCTCTCCGATAACAACTGAATTTTACTTGCTTGCCTGAAAAGTTGTACGGTTATAGAAAGAAATCAACAGTCGGATCGACTGTTGATTGGTATATAGAGAGCAAACCGATGATCATTCAAAATTTAAACTTACCGCTAACCTCTGCGCCATCATCGACTACAACAAACCGACGATCTTCCTCCACGGCACTCCTAATGGGCCTCTCTTTATTTCACGGTACGATTTGTGTTTTTGTTGCTTTTTAAATAATAAGTTTTGTGTTTATCAAACCCTAACGTCTGAGCAATGATTTATTATTATCATTTTATTTATTGTTATTTTATTTTTGTTTTGAGGGTGTAATGATGATGATGGTTATGGTTTGACAAACGATTTTTGAAAAGTATCAACATTCGAAAATTAGTAAACATTACGAAACTCGTCAAACAGAGACCGGAAGTCCATCATGTCGATTAGACATGCAAAAATCGTGTTTTGAAAAAATATGGGTATCGACTGTATAGTCGGAGCACCAAGTAGAATGATTCATGAAAGTTGAACAAATTTGGATGTTTCAACCAAAACATACAAACGAGCAATAAACGACCTGTAACGCCTCAAACGAATTTTGTTGTATTGGGAACAACTAAAAACAATTTAAAATGAATTAAAATTAATTTTTAATCAATAACAACTATTTAAAATGAATTAAAACAAGATAATTTTTTTTTAAAAAAGGCCAAAGCGCCTAGCTTTGGCCAAAGCTAGGCGCCTGAGGGTAAAATAGTCATTCATACATTATTTACATTTTAATACCCTATCTTAGTTACACTTTAATCCCTTAAACTTACTTAACTTTTGTTTATTTAAATTATAGTTAAACTTCTTTTTCATATTTTAAGCAAACCACCCCCCATGATATTAAATAGTCATATTTTTTTGGGGTATTGGATTTTAATAATCCAAAGTTTTCACTATTGGCCGATAATAATCCATACTTCAAAAATTCCTAATAATAATCCCAACTTTCGAACATTTGGCATGTGGTAAACTTTTTTTAACTGAGGACTAACTGGGTTAGTTTGTGCTGACGTGGCTGCTGACTGGGCACAATGATGTGGAATAGATGCTGACGTGGCACGATGACATGTTTTTTTTTTTTTATAACAAAACAAAATCTCTATAACAACAAAAACAACTCTTATCATCATCATCATTCCCATCAACAATCAGAATCCTAACATTCACAACCATCTTCATCATCACACCAACAAAAACCCTAATAAACAGAATCCTAACAAACAGATCTGAGCCACAAGGATTCACATCATCATCATCATCATCATTTACTGGTGCTTTGTTCGTCTTCCAGGCGGTGTGGCAAGAATGGTTGTTCGTCTTCTTCCTTTTACCGATTACTAGTGCTCTGTTCGTCTTCTTCCTTTTACTGATTACTGGTGCTGTTAGTTGAGGCTAATGCTAATGAATGTGTGTGGTATTGGCGGTAAGAAACGGAGGGTGGACGGAATGACGTCGCAGCGGCCGTTAGCAGCGACGCCATTGATGGTGAGACAAGCTCTTTGGTGTTTGTTTGGAACGATGATGTCTATGGTTGATAGACGGCCGGACTTATGTTCCATCAATTTACGTTTTACATCGTTGGATTTTTTTTCAATTTTGTTTGTTTCAAGTCAATGTTTGCTTGTGGCCTCACAAATAAGTTATCATCGAGATTATTATTATTATTATTGCAGGTGATGGATGGAGGGATGAAGTGGTGTTGCAGGTGAGGGATGAAGATGGTGGTGGCGGTGGTGTTGAGGAGGTGGATGAAGATAGTTGTTATGTTGAAGATGATGATGATGGAGGGATGAAGATGAAGATGGAAATTTGTTTTCTAGATTGGAAGATAATAGATATTGAGATTTTGTTTTGTTATAAAAAAAAAAAAAAAAAAAAAAAAAAAAAAAAAACCATGTCATCGTGCCACGTCAGCATCTATTCCACATCATTGTGCCCAGTCAGCAGCCACGTCAGCACAAACTAACCCAGTTAGTCCTTAGTTAAAAAAGGTTTACCACAGGCCAAATGTTCGAAAGTTGGGATTATTATTAGGAATTTTTGAAGTAGAGATTATTATCGGCCAATAGTGAAAACTTTGGATTATTAAAATCCAATACCCCTATTTTTTTAATACGTTTATACTTTATAAAAAAAATTACATCATAATAATGAGCATTTTATTATCTTTAATTTGAGCATAGTATTGTTATTTTTTATTTAAAACATTTGTATGTGCTACGTGAGTAACGATATATAGGAGTGAGCAATAACTAAACTGTTCACCGAAGCCAAACCAGAAATCCGACAAAACTGAACCAAAATCTATTGAAAACTGAAAACATCCGATTTAACTTAAAATTGGTTTTCGTTTTCTTTTTGTACCCTTAGTTAACCAAAATTAGTTAAACTGAAACAGGCCCATTAATATATTCATAACAGTATGCTCGCACGATGTGGTAGGAAACACAAACACTTCTAATGGTTCATGGTTGGGTTAGGTTCAGTTCGGTTATAAGGCTCAACTGAAACAAAAATCGACATTATCGGCTTATCAATCTTGTTAACCAACCGGTTAATTGGTTCAGTCTATTTGGTTAGATTGTCGTTTTTATTTCGGTTTAGTTAATTTTGGTTAATAACCAAAACCAAACTTTGGTTAAAATTTTGCTTATAAGCACATGAATTAAAGGTATAAATACATGTAATGGATGTATAAAGGATATACATGTATGAATGGTTCAGTTTTGGTTTGTTAATTTTGGTTAACTTAGGGTACAAAAAAACCGATAATAGGTTCACTCGGTTTTGGTTAATTTTATGTTTGGTTTTGTATGTTTTTGTTCGATTTCAGTTGAGTTTCAATTATTGTTCACCTCTAGATATTGTTAATCACGTAAAAAATCAAATTTTTATTTAAAAGTATATAGCAAATTATATTCTAATATGGTTTGAAGCTGAGTAGATAGGTTTATGAATTGTAGTGGCGGTATAAATAGAGGGGGGTTTGAAATTTTTAGCTTTTATACCTAGGCCTGTAAACGAACCGAATGTTCATTTAATTTTAACTGAACACGAACACATAATCAAACACATTTTTATGTTCATGTTCATTCATTAAGAAATTTGTCATGTTCTTGTCCGTTTATATTCGTTCGTTTAAACCTAAACGAACAGTTCACCAACGAACGTTCACGAACATAGTAAATGTAAATGATTTTGTATTACTGAAAAACCCCAATTACTAATTGGTTATATATTTATATAAGTAGCTAAAGCCCAATTTATGTTTGTATTTATGTAAATATAACTACGTATGTAATTAATAAACTTAAACAGACATAAATAAACGAACATAAATGAACTTTTCGCCGAACAAGTTCACGAACAGCTCATGAACATTCGGTTCGTTTACAGGGCTATTTTTACCTCTATTTCATATATTTATACCTCCATTTCACGTACTTATAGGCAAAAAAAAATTAGTCAAAGTTGGTTTTTGTTATTCAACAAAATTAACTAAACCGGACTAAAACCGTTTATCTAACAATACTAACCGAACCAAGGAACCAATTGTTTAATAAGATTGATTAATTGATGACTTTTGATTTTAGTTTCGGTTGAGGCTAATAATCGAACTTAACAGAACCATACACACCCTTATAAGTATTTGTGTTTCCCGTTGCATCGTCCGGGCACTCTACTAGTAGATATGTTAAGACTTAAGATCGTGTGTTACTTAAATAGTATGTTACGTAAATAGCAAAGGATTCTAGGAAAAATGTTATTCTTTTCTTTAAATAAACAATTTACTAAAGCATATTTCAGTGCACAAGTCATTCGATAATAATAGAATCCTATATTTTTTTATTATATCTCTACAATTCAGTCTTACAAAGAGAAGGAAGATCGATCTATTGCAAGTAAAAGCAAGGTTGAGAGGTATTTTTTTTAGTCTACTTACCGTTCTGTCTTGTCATTTTAGGTTGTTATCGTTTGATTCGCTTCTATTACTATGCACGACCGTTCATGCAAAACGCTTCACGATTCATGAATATTATTTAAATGATTTTATCTTTGTGTAAGTTGGCCATGTCTAAACTAAGTGTATTCCTATTTAATTGAGTAAACCATGTTGGGTTTAATCTTGATTGTTGGGGTTGTTTACGGTTAGTATACGGTTAGTTTCGGGTCAATGGGTGACGGTTATGAATTATAGACTTGTTCTATGGTTGAACGAGATTCTTAGAGGTAAACATTGGATGTTTGTTAGCTTGAGAATAGGAAAAGGTGGACCTACATATGGCTATGTTTTGTTATTTGTTTTGTTATAAATAGTAGTAGTGTTGTTTCGTTTGTTTTGCACTCTCGTCTTTAATAAAATAGTTTAAGCATTAAAGAGTTCCAAAGTACTCTATGTTTAGTGTGTGCTGTGTGTTGTGTGATTGGGGCCTGAAACCAACAATTGGTATCAGAGTAGGTTAAAACCGAGAGGCCGGTTTGAGAGTCGAGTATTAGAGAAGGGGGAGCAGCCTTCTAAACTGCGAGAATGAGAAGAGAGAGGTCACGAAAAAAAATAGAGAGAGTAGTGAGGTTCTGTGTGAACCGAACATGGTTCTGATTGAGCCGTGAGGAGACGAGGAAGAAGACGATCCATGTGATCGAAGGAAAGATTGGGTGTTGAAGAAGATGTAATCGACCCGTTGAAGTTTCTATGTGAAATAGAGAAGAAACGCTAATCTGTGTGATAAGGTGTGATAGGGTCTGTGTGATCCAGATTAAAATCAACCTGTGTGATAGAGCCAAGAGTGCTCAGTTTGAGCCGAGTTCATGTGGAGAAGAAAAACCAGAAACTGTTACTGTGTGCAAAACAGTCAAGCTGTGTGCAAACCATCTGTGTGAAAACGATCAAAACCTTAGTGGTGACTTGATAAAGAAGGAGGTACGGTGTGAAGTAGCGAAGTAAGATCTGTGTGATCAAAACTAACCTGCAAGTGTGTGTGGGTGACTTGAGTTGTGATAAAGAGAAGACAACCTTTGCGGTTCGGTAAAGAGGAAGAATAGAAGGAAAAGCTGCGTGTTGGATATGCGTTTTGTGTGAAAAAAAAAAAAGAATTTGTGGGTATTTGCTGATTATTGGAGTTGGGTTTGTGCAACCCAGTTCTATGTGATAAGAAATTAAGGAGCCATGTGTTTGGCTTTTGTTGTTGAAGAAGAGAAACAGAAAGAAAGAAAGAAGGTAGAAACGTACGAAGATAATGTCAAATACAAAAGCAAAAGTGTTAGGGGCACAACAAATGAGGTAATTGTGCTTTGAATGGTCAACAACATGTTTTTGATTAAAAAACGGTGAAGTTAAATGCTACTTGTACTGTACAACTTGTTGATGCATGAAGAAGCAAGACAATTTATGGTTTATTCAGAAAGCTACAATTTCAGTGGAAGATTAAGAAGCAAGATTAAGAAGTGAGGTGAAGCAAGACGAAAGAGCAAGTCGAGTTGGTGTCAACTGATTAAGCAAGATACAACCAAAGCAAGAAAACACTTGTGTTAAGGCAAGAAACGAGCAAGGAACCTGTGTGGTTCAAACAAAAGCGAAAGAAGAAAGAGTAGCAAGCGATCGGGCAGATGTGATCGATCGGAGAGCAAGCAAGAAAGAAGAAATAAATCAAGATTAAGGGGGTGAATGTTGGGTTTGATCTTGATTGTTCGGGTTGTTTACGGTTAGTATACGGTTAGTTTCGGGTCAATGGGTGATGGTTATGAGTTATAGACTTGGCCTATGGTTGAACGAGATTCTTGGGGGTAAACATTGGAAGCTGTTAGCTTGAGAATAGGAGAACGTGGACCTGCATATGGCTGTTTTTTGTTATTTGTTTTGTTAGACTATATGGTGTGAAGAGGGGTGGCATTTTCATGATGGGTCGTCATGTAGGAGTGGGAAGAGAGGCATCTTGATGATGAGCCTCTAAGGGGGTGGTGGGCACTATGATGACGGGCCTCCTCATTGGTCAGCATTATTAAAAATAATAAAAAAATCAATTAAAAAACAAATAAGTGGCACGGCATAGAAGGCATTTCATTGCCGCCATTGCCGTTGCCCACCCTAGGGGGGCGGTGTAGCCAGGGGCATCAACTCATTGCCTAGCCTCCACATCATCATGCCGTGCCCCATACCATATAGTCTTATAAATAGTAGTATGTTGTTTCGTTTGTTTTGTACTCTCATCTTTAATAAAATAGCTTAAGCATTAAAGAGTTCCAAAGTAATGTGTGTTGTGTGATTAGGTCCTCAACCCAACAAACCACACATAATGCATCTCGATATAAAGAGTTTTTTTGCTAACATTTTGAATCTGGTTGCAAATCACACAAGTGGCAACTGGCAAGTAAATACATTAAATTAAATTAACTAATGAAAAGTTATCCCTAAATTATGTTAATCTTTTTAAAAAGGGGTATTGGATTTTAATAATCTAAAGTTTGGGGTATTGGCTAATAATAATCCAAACTTTAACGTTAGACCAAGATAATCACAGGTGAACATATTGAAATGCTACAAACATCTGGGCTCTTCTAAGCCTAAAGTTGTAATTCATAAATGGTCGGTCGAAAAGAAGCTCGTTTATGAGCTTACATTCATGTGTTAGCTTGCCTAATCAAAGACAAGAACCAAAAGGTACAAACTACATGGGACTGTATCCATGAGTATTTTTGTGATGAAATCGGAAATCCGCATAACCGACTTCACAAAAGTAGTTTATCACCCCACTGGTACTATGTGGCCACTCCAACACAACGTTTCTATGGAATCTATTACAAACACAGAAGAAGTGAAGAAACGCGGATCTTAGATCACCGGGTTAGGGTCGATCCAAGTAGTGTATCCACAAAATAAATGGTTGGTTTATTTTAGAAAGAGTGTATTTGAAAATAAGGGTCTATGAATAAGACTAAGAAAGTTAAGAGATAATCGGTTAAAAGAGCCGAGCCTCTAAACGTTGGAAATAAAAACAAGGGTTGGAAAAGTACGATGTGCTCGTAGGCTTTTCGGTTTAAGTTATCGAGGGAGAAAAGATACCAATAAAAGGAGAAGAGGCTTCTCCTTTTATAGCACCTAGAATTCCAACTCTCTCAATCCGTCCTCTACCCTTGATGGGGCCCGGCCCAGGTAGAGGAGTCTCTAAGGGGGTGTTTGGGATTGATTATTCAAAATAGATTATGCGTTTTGGAAAAGCAGGGGTGGAGCTGCTTATAGATTATTGCGTTTTGGTAGCCTAAAAAACTGATTATCTGCGTTTTCAAAACGCAATCCAAACACTAAAAACTGATTATCTGCGTTTTCAAAACGCAATAATCTAATAATCAGATTCAAAACGCAATCCCAAACACCCTCTAAGTCTCCGGCCCAAATTCATAAGCCCAATTTGGTATAAGTGGTTTGTGTGAAAAAAGGGGAAAGGGGAGATATTAATGTCCTGTCAAAAATCAATGTGGCGTCCAATGAGTGGACGCAGAAGGTCGGCGGACACGTGGCGTCCGCCGGTTGGCTTATTGAGGCGGTGGGTAATCATCATTTCTTTCAGAACCTAGAGACAAATATGGGGGTTGATAAAGTCTTTTGTCAGAGATATCTTGGCTGTGGAGCTGCCTCGTCGTCGTCCTTTCCGATAGTCAGACCAGGCGCAGCCTTTGATTCGTTGCAGACTCTGACGGGCAGCATGTTGCGTCAGTGTATCTAAACGGTCGCAGACGCAGATTGCTCTGCTGACGTAAAACGGGTGGAAGGGCCAGCGTCAGTGTGTCTGACGTGGTCTTCGTTCGTCGACGTAGAACGGGCGGAGAACAAGCATCACGCTTTTATGGACACAACCTATTTGTTGGTGTATGATCAATCATTCTTCTTTCTTCTTATGCCTTGACTTTTTACAGTAGGAAAGAATGGATTGCTTTTTATTTGATATGGTGTCATTGATTTGACGCCATATCCCTTCAAGTCCCCCAGCCCAGTTCTTCGTGTTGTTTTGCATAAAAGGAATGAGGGAGTGTTGTACTTTGTTGATTTGAGAAGGATGGAATGTGCATGTGTACCTTGAGTCATATCCAGTCGTCACTGGGTTTTCATGTGTTTGATAAGGTGTACATGTAGTTAAATGACATCGTCAACTGGTGCGCGTACAGGGATCAATTTGTGTAGCGTATGATGGGATTATTTGTCATTAATGCACCTGCGGGATACTTGAAAAGTTGTCGCACTGGTTTGTTCATCGACGCGCGTGTAGGAGACCTAAGAAGGCGTTCGGTAATTTTGCGCATGTGGTTGATGTAAAAATTTTGAAAACCAAAAGTTTCCCAGTTCTGCACATGCGGGAGACCTGAAAAGGCGTCTGGGGTATTGGCGTAGGGGATAGATGTGAAAATTTGGAAAACCAGAAGTTCTCCAATCCTGCGCATGCGGGAGACCTGAAAAGGCGTCAGGCGTATTGGTGCAGGGGATAGATGTGAAAATTTGGAAAACCAGAAGTTCTCCAATCATGCGCATGCGGGAGACCTGAAAATGCATCTGGCGTATTGGCGCAGAGGATAGATGTGAAAATTTGGAAAACCAGAAGTTCTCCAATCCTACGCATGCGGGAGACCTGAAAAGGCGTCTGGCGTATTTACGTAGGGTAGTTGTGTAGGGGAGGAAAAAGGTAATTTTTGTTCGTCTCTACGTCTACCGGAGTGTAGTTAATGCGCATTAAAGTTGTCTTTTTAAATTTTGGGAGAATTAATAGGCGGGAATGTTGGGATACGAGGAGACGTGTCTGATGGTTCGTACAACCATGTGGGGAAACGTGCCTGACGGTTTGTACAGCTGGGTTGTTGGTGGGTGGACACGTGTCGCAAAAAGGTGGTGCTGACAACTGTTGGGTACTGTAACCGTCAGGCAAGTGGCACACGCACGGCACGTGTGTCGTCTGTCACGTGGGACGTCTGACGTGTCTACTACTGATTGGACCTCTGCCGAAAAAGTCTCTTGTCATGATTACTTGCTTTCCCATCGTAATTAATGTGATGTGTATAAATAGATCCTTTAGCGAAGAGGTTTGTTTACTTCTTCTTTCACTTGTTTTCTTCTCTGGCGATTTCCTTTCTAATTTCTGGCCAAAAGTTCAAAAATTCTTCTCTTTTTTGTCAGTTTTCATCTTTCTTCTACATAGGCATTATGTCTGGTGACGATAAGAAGCCTGAATTGGCAGAGTAACTGGAGTTTTTAATAAAATGTATAAAATGATCAAAATTGACATAATTAAAAGCTTGTATGGATATTTTTTTAATGGTAGAATGAGTATTTTTTGTCATTTTACTCATAAAAGCTTGTTGCTAGTAGTGTTTCAATATGGAGCTTTTCCTCCTAGCCTAAAAGCTCCTCCAACCAAACAATACTTTTTATTAATTAGGAGCTTTTTCTTTTCAAAAGCTAGAAGATCCTAAAAGCTTCTTGCCAAACATACCTGTCACACCACGTCTAAGGCGGAAACACGTGGCGCGACGGTTCAAAAGTATTAAGCCAAGATTAATGCAAAGCACAATATTAATTAGAAAACGGGCATTTATTCAATGCTAATAATCATGTCAAATTATTCATACATAATCATAAATTGTTTTCGAAAATGATAAAGAGGCTTCTCCCTTTATCCCTAAATCCATGGAATAAAGAGATAAGACCCCGTCACGACATTCCCAACGCCCAATTTGGAGACATCCCCGACCCTGCTTGCCATGCTAACTTCCATCAATCAATTACCTGAAAGATATGTTTGAAAATCGTCAATATATAAATATTGGTGAGTTCACAGGTTTTAATTTAATAAATCTTTATAGAGTGGGAATATCCTTGTTATGACATTTATAGGAGTTGCAAAGTCCTACAATTTACTTGAGCCTATAACCAAACCAAGACAATTAATAATGCCCCCGCCCAAAGTCGTTACTCGGTATTCTTACGACTTTATTTCAGAATAAGTGCACCCCAGGCATACGCCGATGCATAATCGACGCTATCGATTAGGGGTGGGCCTTGTCAGGCACCAATAGTACTATCCAAATATCCCTTTGGTTTCTCATTCCTGAATAAATGATTATAGTGGGGAGGTCTCAACCCCGAGTGGCGATCTTTTACTCAAGTATCCAACCCGTCATACAATCCCAACATATCTTTCCCCCGTAAAAACGTTAAATAGTTTAGAAATGGGGCCGTGAGACTCACCTGTAACTGTGCTTGGCTCAAAGAAAATAGTAAGGTTTGTGATCCCGTACCTACAAAGGTTCTAGGCGTATAAGTCACTTACACCTATGGTGTATGTGCCTTGGCAAGTTGTACACCCAACTTCCCGACCACGTCTTTATCCCAATTCCCGTTTAATAGTTTCGTATCCTAGGTTCAATGGCGATGGATTACCCTTTCCTTACAAGTCATATATTATTCTTATAATTATTCTTTATGACTTGTACAACATTTTACTTGACACGACTCCACCCATCGTATAATTATTTTCCCATTCAAATAATTATACTTAGGATCTTTTCGCTCAATATAAAGTGTTTTCTTATTAGTCGACCCGACTTACTTTGCCACATATTTATTTTCCCATTTAAATAAATATGCTAAGTCTTTGTCGTTTGGAAACATAATCTTAACGCCCGACTAGACTTACCACACTGTACATTTATTTTCCCATTTAAATAAATGTACTAGAATCTTGTCGGTATTCACGCGTTCGTAGATATATCTCATCTACTCGTCTCGGTTTTCCTTCTCGCACGTCTATTTTCCCATTTAAATAGATGTACTAGAATTCCGTCGGAAACGAGTATATGTACATATACCATCGCGTGGATACTACTTGTTAAGTTCATGTGTCGTTTAGCGTTTTAGTTTGTTATGTTCCTCTTTTCCCACGAATATTGTTACTACACTTAGGAAAGTGTTACGCACGTTTCACCCTTGTTATATATATTTTATTTCCGTAAAATATATATGTATATTTTTATCTCGACGTAATAAGTCCGTTTACGTTGGTTCGTGCAACTAAGTTTGTTAGTTAGCGTTTTTCATATTTATTCCCGTTGCGTGTTCTTATGGAAGTATTGTTCCAACTTCCGATTTCCGAATGTTTATTTCTCGGTAATATATCATGTACGTTTAGTCCGACTCGTCCAACTTGTTACCAAAAACGTTTCCGATACTTTTATATTCCCATTTATATAAAAGTACCTTATTTTTGTACAAGTCTTTCCAAGTATTCATTTTATAAAATCTTACTTTATAAAATACTCGCGTTACTCCATTTATTTTTATAAAACGTCCATTTTATAAAAATATACTTTTTACTTAAAATGCCCAAGTAGGCTATTATTATTTACCAATTCAACCTTGTAAATCGTTACTTACACTTTTTGACACTAATATTTCCATCATTGTGTTCTTGGTCCAATACTTCTAAAATATTCATTTTAGTCCATTGGTTTCCAAGGTTGTCATTTTAAATCCTTTAATTTACACTTGTAGCATTTTTCCCTAAATCTTTCATGGTTATCATTTTTCTTCCACTTTAGTGGACTTTGAAGAATCATTTTTACCATGTTTAGTTGTTTTTACTCCTTTTTACTTTTAAAGTTCTTCTAATCCATTCTAGATATCAATAACATGTTTATTTCATATCTTTATCCAAAACATCAAATTTTTACTCATCTAAGTGAGTGGACTTTGAAGAACTAGTTTTTCCATCTATGGCTTTCTAATCCATTTTAATATTTTTATGACTTTATTATATCATCCTAAGATGATTAAAACCACTTTTCATCATATCCAAGTCACTTTTCAAAATATTGCTTTTCTCATCTTCAATCATCCAAACATGTTCTTATTATGATACTTTCATCAAAATATTACTTTTATTAAAAATAACTAAGTTTCCATCATAATATTATTCTCTCATCTTCATTTTTAATAAAAACCCATTACTTCTTTAGAACTCATTTTTATTGCCCATAATGTACAACTTGCATCATAGCACAAAAACGAAATATTTAAATTAATAAAACAATGCAAGACTTACAACTAGCTCAAGGCTAGGGAAGACAAAATCTTGGATTTTGGGTGTGGTTTAGTGTGTTCTTCCAAGTGGGTTATGCTCCAAGCTCTTAACACACAAGAAGGGGTTTTGAAGGATGATGATCTAGAGGTGATTTGGAAGTATAAAAATTGAAAGAGAATTGTTAATGTAGGGGTGTAAACCCACGGCCAAGAAGAAAAGAGGAGAAGAAATTTTTGTGTTTTGCTTCAAGTGGGTGTATGTATGTATCTATATAATCTTCTTTCAAATCTCCAAGATCACTCAATATCTTAGCTAGATTATGGAAGATATGGAAGGATTTAGTAAGATTACAAATGAAATCTTTGGGAGATTTAGGAGGGTGTTTGGCCGAGTTTAAGAGAGAGAGAGGAGAAATGATTGGGTTAATTCTCTTGTCCAATCTTATTACATGCATCCTCATGATTAACAATAATATGGAAGGATTAAGAAGCTATCCCACACAATCTCTCACCCAAGTGGGCCCATGGCCGGCCCCTATGGGGTACTTGGTGGGGTCCACTTTGCTAATTATCTCTCTAATTTAAGTTTAAGTTAGTTCCTTTCGGGTACCGCCCGGGTATTTCTCAGATTTTCGTCGCGTTTTCTCTCGGTATTAAAATACCGTTCATATTCATAAAATTATGTCCAGTTAAATTACTGATAATTTATTTCGGTTTTTGTCGGGTGAATTTACGTGTTACGCGCGTATCGGGTGCGGTACGCGCACTTTATTCGTTACCGGGAGATTTGTGCAATAAGCTTTTACGTATGGCTTTGGGTTTCCAAAACTCATAATATTTTGTGAAAATATTATTTATTTTATATTCCGGGTGTCCGGTGTTCGTTTCGCTTATTTCAGTTTTACCGGGTAATCGCCAGTGTCCATACCGGATAGTTTTGTCTGCGCACGATCCTATCATGCTTTGCTATTAAACTCAAGCATTCCTATGCATTATTTGGGAATTCCTATCTTTCTAAGGCCTCAATTAAATATTTAGCACATAATTACGGTTAATTACGTTAATCGCGTTTAATTAATTAGTACGGAATTACCTTAATTTTGCCGGTTGTTACATTCTCCCCCCGTTAAGAGAATTCCGTCCCGGAATTCACTATGAGCTCTCCGGTATAGGGGTCTTCTTAAATAGGGCGGGATACTTTTGCTTCATCAGGTCCAGCCTTTCCCATGTGAACTCCGGTCCACGCTTGGCATTCCAACGCACTTTGACCAATCTGATCTTACTGCGTCTTAGTTTTTGGACCTTCCAATCGGTTACTTCGACTGGCTCTTCGACGAAGTGTAACTTGTCGTCAATGTGGATTTCGTCTGCGGGGATGATGAGGGTTTCGTCGGATAAGCACTTTTTCAAGTTCGACACGTGGAACGTGTCGTGTACACCGTTAAGTTCTTGTGGTAACTTGAGCTTGTATGCTACGGGGCCTACTCTGGACAGGATTTCAAATGGTCCAACATAACGTGGGTTTAGCTTTCCGCGCTTCCCAAAGCGCGCGACACCTTTCCAAGGTGACACCTTTAGTAGGACCCTGTCTCCGACTTGAAATTCCAAAGGCTTCCTCCTCATGTCTGCGTAGCTTTTCTGTCGGTCACGTGCCGCTTTGAGACGTTCTCTAATCAGAAAGACCTTATCCGTCGTTTCTTGAACAATTTCGGGCCCGGTGAGTTGCTTTTCGCCAACTTCGGCCCAACATAGAGGCGATCTACACTTGCGTCCATATAGAGCTTCAAAAGGTGCGGCTTGAATGCTCGTGTGGTAGCTGTTGTTATACGAAAACTCTACCAGTGGCAAGTGTGTATCCCAATTTCCGCTGAAATCGATTGCGCATGCCCGTAGCATATCCTCCAGGGTCTGGATGGTTCGTTCACTCTGACCATCGGTTTGTGGATGATATGCGGTACTCATATCAAGGCGAGTACCTAGGGCTTTATTCAGACTTTCCCAAAATCTTGAGGTGAAACGACTATCTCGATCGGAGATGATAGAAATAGGTACACCGTGCTTTGACACAACTTCCTTAATGTACAAACGGGTTAGTTTCTCCAACTTATCCGTTTCGCGAATGGGGAGGAAGTGTGCAGATTTTGTCAATCGATCAACGATTACCCAGATCATATCATGGCCGCTTGTTGTCTTGGGCAACTTGGTGATGAAGTCCATAGTGATCCTTTCCCATTTCCATTCCGGTATTTCCGGTTGCTGGAGCAATCCGGATGGTCTCTGATGCTCGGCCTTGACCTTCGCGCAAGTTAAGCATCGCGCAACATAAGCCGCTATGTCTCTCTTGAAATTCGGCCACCAGTAAAATTCCTTCAAATCATGGAACATCTTGTCTGCTCCAGGGTGAACTGAATATCGCGAACTGTGGGCTTCGGCTAATACCAGTTCACGCAATCCACCGTACACTGGTACCCAAATTCTATTCATAAAATACAGAGCTTGATCCGCTTTTGACTCCAGTGACTCAACCATCTTTCGCAATCTTTCTCCTTTGACATTCTCGGGTTTAAGAGCGTTAGTTTGAGCTTCACGAATCCGGTCAGTCAGGTTCGTGTGGATGGTTAGACCCAAAGCTCGGACACGCAGTGGTTTAACCCGTTCCTTGCGACTCAAGGCATCGGCTACGACGTTTGCCTTCCCGGGATGGTACTTTATCTCACAATCGTAATCGTTCAATAATTCGACCCATCGCCGTTGTCGCATGTTTAATTCCTTCTGGTCAAAGATGTGCTGCAAGCTTTTATGATCAGTGAAGATCGTACACTTGGTTCCGTACAGATAGTGTCTCCATATCTTGAGTGCGAATACCACGGCTCCTAGTTCCAGATCATGTGTGGTGTAATTCTTCTCGTGAAGTTTTAGCTGTCTGGAAGCATAGGCTATGACCTTCTCTCGCTGCATCAATACACAACCCAATCCCTGATGAGAGGCGTCACAGTAAACTACGAAGTCTTCTGTACCATCGGGGAGTGATAGTATTGGTGCGCCACATAACTTATCCTTTAGCAACTGAAACGCTGCTTCCTGCCTTTCCGTCCATTCAAACTTCTTATCCTTTTGGGTTAGCATGGTTAAGGACTGTGCTATTTTAGAAAAGTTCTCGATGAACCTTCTGTAGTAACCCGCAAGGCCAAGAAATTGTCGTACTTCAGTAGGCGTTTTAGGGGCGTCCCAATTCTTGATTGCTTCAATCTTGGCGGGATCTACATGTATACCCCTTTCATTCACCACGTGGCCTAAAAAGTGAACCTCTCGAATCCAAAAATCACATTTTGAAAACTTAGCATAGAGTTTCTCTTTGCGAAGTACCTCGAGGATTAATCGGAGATGTTCCTCGTGTTCCTCCTTCGTGCGTGAGTAGATCAAGATGTCATCAATGAAGACAATAACAAATTTGTCCAAGTATGGTTTGCACACTCGGTTCATCAAGTCCATGAAAACAGCTGGTGCGTTAGTTAAACCGAAAGGCATAACCAGAAACTCATAGTGTCCATAACGAGTCCTGAATGCTGTTTTTGGCACGTCTTCTTCTTGAATACGTAACTGATGATAACCGGACCTTAGGTCGATCTTGGAGTAGAAACTGGATCCTTGAAGTTGATCAAACAAATCGTCGATCCTGGGAAGAGGATAGCGATTTTTAATAGTTAGCTTGTTCAGTTCCCGATAGTCAATGCACATTCGAAAGGTGCCATCCTTCTTCTTCACGAATAAGACGGGAGCTCCCCAAGGTGAGAAGCTTGGTCTTATGAAACCTTTGTCCAACAACTCTTGCAGTTGTTCAGACAATTCCTGCATCTCAGAAGGAGCTAGGCGATATGGCGATCGCGCTACCGGTGCTGCTCCTGGAACAAGGTCGATGCGAAACTCGACTTGTCGGGGTGGCGGCAATCCCGGCAAATCTTCTGGGAACACATCTGGAAAGTCCCTGGCTATCGGAATGTCTTCTAGTTTTCGCTCGTCAGCCTTCTTGTCTACCACATGCGCCAAGAATGCGACGAGACCTTTCCTTAGGCACTTCCTGGCTTTCATGCTGGTAATAATTCTCAATGGTGTTCCACGCCTTTCCCCTTGGATCGATAGGGTTTCACCGCTCGCGAGGGGAACTTGAATTATTTTGTCATCGCACACGACGATGGCGCGGTGTGCGGATAGCCAATCCATGCCAACGACTATGTCAAAGCTACCCAGTATGACTGGTAATAGGTCAATGTCAAACTCGTGACCACAGAGATCCAATTTACAACCCTTTGCTACTTCTCGAGTTTCTATAGTCTTACCGTTAGCTAGTTCAATAGAGTATGGTGTGTCTAGCTTACTAGTCTTTAAACCAAGTAATCGTTTAAATTCGACAGATATGAAGCTAAAATCAGCGCCAGTATCAAACAATACTGAAGCATAATGACCATTTAGAGGGAACGTACCAGTGACCACATTAGGGTCTTGTCGTGCGTCACCGGCACCAATCACGAACGCTCGCCCACGGGCTTGGTTGTTAAGTTTGGGGCAGTCCCTCTTCCAATGATCGAGCGATCCACATGAGAAACAGGGCCTCGCTCCACTGTTCTTTGGCGCTCCTGATCTGCAGTCTTCAGTCTTGTGCCCCGAACGACGGCACTTACCGCAGATTACTTCGTTCTTGCCCTGATAACCTTGCTTCCCATTATTTCCACGTCCAGTGGCCACATACCCTTTTCCCTTCTTCCCTGAACCTGATGATCCATCCTTCTTCCTCTCGTCGCGCTTACGCTTCCCAAACCTTGGCCTATTTCCCTGTTCACTTGACCCAACGGCTGAACTTGTACCCAGATTCTTACCCTCAACACTGCTGGACTCAGTAAGCTTCAACCCTGACACTTTCCGGATTAGAGTGCCCATTCGGATGGCGTCTTCAGTGAGGCTCAAAGCGAGGTCGATGGCTTCGCGCATGGTTGTAGGCTTGGAAGCAGTAACCATGCCGCGTATCTGTGGTGCCAGTCCGAAGAGGTATCTTTCCACCTTTTTGCTTTCCGGGGTGACCAGGCGAGGCACTAACCGGGAGAGGTCATGGAATCTGGACGTGTAACCAGCTACGTCCGGTCCAACCATGGTGAGGTTCCAGAACTCAGTCTCTAGCTTCTGCACTTCACTTGCCGGACAATACTCGGCGATCATTAGTTCTTTCAACTCCAACCATGATAAGGAGTAAGCAGCATCATCTCCCAGTGTCTGCACTTGGTTGTTCCACCAGGTCAGAACTTGATCCAGAAATAGGTTGGTGGCATACATGACAGCTTGTCGTGGGGTACAACTGCTAATACGAATCACAGCTTCGGTTTTCTCGAACCATTTGACTAGTCCGACAGAACCTTCGGTGCCGCTGAAGTTCAGTGGTTTGCAGTCCAGGAAAGCTTTAAACGTGCAGCCACGTTCTCGTGAGGCCGTTTCTGCAATAATAAAGCAATGTTAAATATAAGGTAGGAGTTTTCACGAAGACTCCTGTCGCATATACCCGACGTCTTCTTACCAGTAGGGGAGGTTTCGCGTCTGTCGCTCCCGGTTCGGTCTCGCGACCTTTCGGTGCGCGTGGCATTGTGTTCTGCGAGAGCCTGAGCGATACGTCCCGAAACTAGGGTTTCGAGCTCTTCAGGTGTCGTGGGTAGTCTTTCATTCCCACTGTTGCTTCTTGTGGCTGGTGCCATGTTTCTTCAATAACCAATATCAAAGGTTAATTTCCAACAATCATTCATACAATATCGTCACATATATAGTATAAACAACCACACAACATATGAACACAATAATCACCATAACAACAACACGCAATCACAACATAAACAGAATAAGTAATAATAATCGTAGATAATCACAACACATATTTTACCATAACAAAACTTTCATTAATTTCAATACCAAGTACAATGATTTGTTCATAATAACAAAAACCGAGGATACCTTCCTCTTACATTGCTCTTTGAAATACACTAGAAATATAATGTCATATACCGGCACAATCCCGCTCGGCTAGGCAAAAATGCAGATGGGTGCTATAACCCATGCTGTGCTATCATACTACTACTACTACTGCTATGTCCGTGAGTGATCTCCCAAGCGTCTCTGATGTAATGCTACTGTGGCGGTGGCGGCGGCGGGTGCTGGTACTGGTACTGGGGTGCGCACATGCTAATGGTCATACTGATCGCCATAATGCGATCGTACAAGAATTGGCGATGCGCAAAGTGTGCGTCGCCCGTAAGGCCACAATGAGCATCCATGCTCAGCAGCTCCTCAGCATAATGTGCCAGTGCATCCCTGGCATCAATGATCCTGGCCCACATGAGCTGGGCCTGCTGCTCCATCTGACTCACGGTGCGCTGCACCGTGTCGGTGAGGGTCTGGAAATCCCTCTCCAGTGAGATCACCGTGGACCATGCGGGTCCTGACAGTGGGGCCATCCCGTGGGGCTGCGACGGCCCGGGGATGTCAGTGTATGTCGGCTGAGACGGGCCGACGATATCGGGTATGGGTAGTGGGGTGAAGGGTGGGGCAAAGCCCGGTAATCCAGTGAAGCAGTAGGGTGGTACCTGGTATGGGTCTCCTGCACCTAGAGTATACGGTGCAAATGGGGGTGTCACAAATGGGGCTCCTGCATCCATAGTGAATGGTGCAGGTGGTGGGGTAGGGAGCATCTCGGGTAGGGGTGGTAGTGTGGGAAAAGTGGTGATGGGTAGTGTCATGGATATGGGTGAGGGGACTATGAGCTCGGCGAGTGGAACCATGAGTGGCTGGGTGACAGTGACCCACTCTAGAGTAGACATCACAGTGGTAGGGGTAGGAGGGCTAGCAGTGGCATGAGCTGCCAGTCCTGCTCGGTGCAACTCAGAACTGCGGGCTGAGCTGCCCTCAAGGATGTGCCCAGTAGAAGCTGGCCCATCCTGTGGTATGGGCTCGGGCATGGTAGGTAAGGTGGCTGGGGTGGCGGTAGCATGCCCTATCATCGGAGCGACGTGCTCCTCCTGGCCTGCTGGTGGGATAGGCACAGCAATGTGCTCCACCGACGCAGTTGACTCATCGTCAGAGTCATCGGATATCCACCCGTTGTGTCCCCGGCAGACAGGCACGAGCCTCATGCCAGAGGGAACGGGGATAGGTGGGGTAGGTAAAGGCTCACGGTCGACTGGTGCGCGTCGGTCGTACGGAGACTCGACAGTCTCCGATCGTGTAGGGATAGGTCTCGAAGGACCTGCGCAACCTACAGGGAAGTCCCTGACGGCTCGGATAGGTAGTGCTGGCAGTGGTGCTGCCTGGAATGGCACTAGAGGCAAGTCGGCCTCGGCCATCGGTAGGTCGGCCACGGCGGCCATATCGTCTCCAGCGGGGGCCCACGCTGGGTCCTCGCTCGGGTCCGTCTCGTCGGAGCTATCTCCGTCGGCGCCCTCCATGGCGACATCAACGTCCATCTCATCATCCTCGGGATCGAGTATCACCACCTCGATCGGCTCCGCTGGTGGTGCTGGGATGATCTGGAGGCTACTGTCGTAGCTCGGTGCTACGCTCCCTGCGTTCGACATCCTGGCAAAAGAACCGTACTAATATTTAAGTATTATTCGTTAGGTAGTTAAGGCACATATCTAAGGTACTCTTCCTAACCTTCTAACACAAAAATAATACATATACTTACCATGGCTAGCTTGGTCGGAATCTCCATATACCCAATTGGTCGTTGGAAAAATTTACTTTATTGCGTTTCGCATTTACTTTGAAAGATTTTGAACCATATCCGGTTATAGTTTAGATTTGTTTTAAAAATGCTAATTCGCTATAACCTTGGCTCTGATACCACTTTCTGTCACACCACGTCTAAGGCGGAAACACGTGGCGCGACGGTTCAAAAGTATTAAGCCAAGATTAATGCAAAGCACAATATTAATTAGAAAACGGGCATTTATTCAATGCTAATAATCATGTCAAATTATTCATACATAATCATAAATTGTTTTCGAAAATGATAAAGAGGCTTCTCCCTTTATCCCTAAATCCATGGAATAAAGAGATAAGACCCCGTCACGACATTCCCAACGCCCAATTTGGAGACATCCCCGACCCTGCTTGCCATGCTAACTTCCATCAATCAATTACCTGAAAGATATGTTTGAAAATCGTCAATATATAAATATTGGTGAGTTCACAGGTTTTAATTTAATAAATCTTTATAGAGTGGGAATATCCTTGTTATGACATTTATAGGAGTTGCAAAGTCCTACAATTTACTTGAGCCTATAACCAAACCAAGACAATTAATAATGCCCCCGCCCAAAGTCGTTACTCGGTATTCTTACGACTTTATTTCAGAATAAGTGCACCCCAGGCATACGCCGATGCATAATCGACGCTATCGATTAGGGGTGGGCCTTGTCAGGCACCAATAGTACTATCCAAATATCCCTTTGGTTTCTCATTCCTGAATAAATGATTATAGTGGGGAGGTCTCAACCCCGAGTGGCGATCTTTTACTCAAGTATCCAACCCGTCATACAATCCCAACATATCTTTCCCCCGTAAAAACGTTAAATAGTTTAGAAATGGGGCCGTGAGACTCACCTGTAACTGTGCTTGGCTCAAAGAAAATAGTAAGGTTTGTGATCCCGTACCTACAAAGGTTCTAGGCGTATAAGTCACTTACACCTATGGTGTATGTGCCTTGGCAAGTTGTACACCCAACTTCCCGACCACGTCTTTATCCCAATTCCCGTTTAATAGTTTCGTATCCTAGGTTCAATGGCGATGGATTACCCTTTCCTTACAAGTCATATATTATTCTTATAATTATTCTTTATGACTTGTACAACATTTTACTTGACACGACTCCACCCATCGTATAATTATTTTCCCATTCAAATAATTATACTTAGGATCTTTTCGCTCAATATAAAGTGTTTTCTTATTAGTCGACCCGACTTACTTTGCCACATATTTATTTTCCCATTTAAATAAATATGCTAAGTCTTTGTCGTTTGGAAACATAATCTTAACGCCCGACTAGACTTACCACACTGTACATTTATTTTCCCATTTAAATAAATGTACTAGAATCTTGTCGGTATTCACGCGTTCGTAGATATATCTCATCTACTCGTCTCGGTTTTCCTTCTCGCACGTCTATTTTCCCATTTAAATAGATGTACTAGAATTCCGTCGGAAACGAGTATATGTACATATACCATCGCGTGGATACTACTTGTTAAGTTCATGTGTCGTTTAGCGTTTTAGTTTGTTATGTTCCTCTTTTCCCACGAATATTGTTACTACACTTAGGAAAGTGTTACGCACGTTTCACCCTTGTTATATATATTTTATTTCCGTAAAATATATATGTATATTTTTATCTCGACGTAATAAGTCCGTTTACGTTGGTTCGTGCAACTAAGTTTGTTAGTTAGCGTTTTTCATATTTATTCCCGTTGCGTGTTCTTATGGAAGTATTGTTCCAACTTCCGATTTCCGAATGTTTATTTCTCGGTAATATATCATGTACGTTTAGTCCGACTCGTCCAACTTGTTACCAAAAACGTTTCCGATACTTTTATATTCCCATTTATATAAAAGTACCTTATTTTTGTACAAGTCTTTCCAAGTATTCATTTTATAAAATCTTACTTTATAAAATACTCGCGTTACTCCATTTATTTTTATAAAACGTCCATTTTATAAAAATATACTTTTTACTTAAAATGCCCAAGTAGGCTATTATTATTTACCAATTCAACCTTGTAAATCGTTACTTACACTTTTTGACACTAATATTTCCATCATTGTGTTCTTGGTCCAATACTTCTAAAATATTCATTTTAGTCCATTGGTTTCCAAGGTTGTCATTTTAAATCCTTTAATTTACACTTGTAGCATTTTTCCCTAAATCTTTCATGGTTATCATTTTTCTTCCACTTTAGTGGACTTTGAAGAATCATTTTTACCATGTTTAGTTGTTTTTACTCCTTTTTACTTTTAAAGTTCTTCTAATCCATTCTAGATATCAATAACATGTTTATTTCATATCTTTATCCAAAACATCAAATTTTTACTCATCTAAGTGAGTGGACTTTGAAGAACTAGTTTTTCCATCTATGGCTTTCTAATCCATTTTAATATTTTTATGACTTTATTATATCATCCTAAGATGATTAAAACCACTTTTCATCATATCCAAGTCACTTTTCAAAATATTGCTTTTCTCATCTTCAATCATCCAAACATGTTCTTATTATGATACTTTCATCAAAATATTACTTTTATTAAAAATAACTAAGTTTCCATCATAATATTATTCTCTCATCTTCATTTTTAATAAAAACCCATTACTTCTTTAGAACTCATTTTTATTACCCATAATGTACAACTTGCATCATAGCACAAAAACGAAATATTTAAATTAATAAAACAATGCAAGACTTACAACTAGCTCAAGGCTAGGGAAGACAAAATCTTGGATTTTGGGTGTGGTTTAGTGTGTTCTTCCAAGTGGGTTATGCTCCAAGCTCTTAACACACAAGAAGGGGTTTTGAAGGATGATGATCTAGAGGTGATTTGGAAGTATAAAAATTGAAAGAGAATTGTTAATGTAGGGGTGTAAACCCACGGCCAAGAAGAAAAGAGGAGAAGAAATTTTTGTGTTTTGCTTCAAGTGGGTGTATGTATGTATCTATATAATCTTCTTTCAAATCTCCAAGATCACTCAATATCTTAGCTAGATTATGGAAGATATGGAAGGATTTAGTAAGATTACAAATGAAATCTTTGGGAGATTTAGGAGGGTGTTTGGCCGAGTTTAAGAGAGAGAGAGGAGAAATGATTGGGTTAATTCTCTTGTCCAATCTTATTACATGCATCCTCATGATTAACAATAATATGGAAGGATTAAGAAGCTATCCCACACAATCTCTCACCCAAGTGGGCCCATGGCCGGCCCCTATGGGGTACTTGGTGGGGTCCACTTTGCTAATTATCTCTCTAATTTAAGTTTAAGTTAGTTCCTTTCGGGTACCGCCCGGGTATTTCTCAGATTTTCGTCGCGTTTTCTCTCGGTATTAAAATACCGTTCATATTCATAAAATTATGTCCAGTTAAATTACTGATAATTTATTTCGGTTTTTGTCGGGTGAATTTACGTGTTACGCGCGTATCGGGTGCGGTACGCGCACTTTATTCGTTACCGGGAGATTTGTGCAATAAGCTTTTACGTATGGCTTTGGGTTTCCAAAACTCATAATATTTTGTGAAAATATTATTTATTTTATATTCCGGGTGTCCGGTGTTCGTTTCGCTTATTTCAGTTTTACCGGGTAATCGCCAGTGTCCATACCGGATAGTTTTGTCTGCGCACGATCCTATCATGCTTTGCTATTAAACTCAAGCATTCCTATGCATTATTTGGGAATTCCTATCTTTCTAAGGCCTCAATTAAATATTTAGCACATAATTACGGTTAATTACGTTAATCGCGTTTAATTAATTAGTACGGAATTACCTTAATTTTGCCGGTTGTTACAATACCCTAAGTTAGGTTTTTGTGGAAGTAATTGGCTAACATACATAAGTAATTATATTAAAATCTAGTTTTAGTTATAGTCATTAAACTAAAACTAATTGCTTGTCATGGTTAGTTCCTTATTCCTTGATAAACCTCCCTGTATTTGTTATATGTACTACTAGCTGATTACCTCGGAAAGGTCCCGGGGTTGAAAAATCTAAAACCTAATCGACTAAACAATCACTTAATTAAGTAAGTTGCAATAGTTCTAAAACTTATCACATGATTCATATCTCTCTAATCTCTAAAAAAAACTACACTTAAACCATACTTAATTTTGAAATTCACAATTTCAACACACCTCATGGTCGTGCATACATTTTTCAACAAAATCAAAAATAGAAACAAACCGAAACTTGTTACCACGAATCAATCAAGACATAAATAATTATTTCCCAAAGCCAATGAATAAAGAACACGTTTAAGATCTACATACCTTGCTGAGTGCGGAGTATCGAAAGAAACAGTAACTGCAAGCACCCTCTCAACCGTCGATCCCGTTTATGAACAAAAACTTTGTTTAGATCATTAAGTCCCTAAAGTTCATAAACAACAAACTTATTGATAAGTTTGGGAGTCCAAAGATTCAATCATGCCAAAGTAAAGTTAGTCCATGAAATCGATTCTATGTGAAACAAAATACTATGTTATACGGTCGTAGATGCACTCAACATAATGCGTCTGTAGTTGTCTAAATTCAAAACTCAATCTAGTTACCGCGATCGAATCCATCACAACCGTGTCACAAAACATATGTAACACTCTCAATCAACATACAATTCTTTAATAAGACAAATTCATATGTAATACTCTCAATCCCCATAATGTATTCCTATTTAATAAACCAAAAGAGATATGCATATCAAAGAATTGTATTCATAAAATTACTGACACATTATATGTAAGAAACAATGGAAGAAGTTGATCATTGTTTATAATAATAATAATAATAATAAGATGGAGAAAACTAACCTGAGCCGGATGATCGTACGGGTTCTAATTTCCTCTTGGAAACACGAGGCATTGCTGATTTAATGCGTTTAGGGTTTTTTATTAGATGAGTTAGTTACAGATTATTATGAACACGAACCTGTGTTATTATGTGTTGTTGTATGAAGAGTACGGGTGTTAGAAGGGTTGGGGTGGATGAATCTGCCGAATGGAGGTGGAACAAATTGAGAGAGATTGAGGGGGAGAGGTGTGGAGAAGATAAAGAGATGTTTTTTAGGGTTTTGGAATAAAGAGAAAGAAGGTAAGGTTTAATTTATATATAATTTATTAATTTGATTAAAAAAAACTTGCACCGTATTATGTCACGTGGCACATTCAGGGGGGGTTGAGGCCACCATTGAATGCCACATCAGCAAATATCAATTCTTTTATATATACTTATAAATAAATTATAGATTATAGATTATAGATTATTATTTAATATACTTACAAATTCCTCTTTCAAAATTATTGAAAGTAATATAATACTACAAACGTAAAGCATGGATGTGGAGCATGGAGATGTAAATATCATCGTCAAAAGTCTTCTTAATTGTGTTAGAGAACAGAATGCCACCAACGAATTCCCAGCGTATATACGCAAAGCTCCTAGTACTCTCCGAAATCTCAGCCCAAGTTCTTTCAAACCACGGGTCGTCTCTATTGGACCACTGCACAGAAATGATAAAAATCTGCAAAGATTTGAAGTGCGGAAATTTGCTTTTGTGCAAGATATATTGTCTCGTCACGACCCTTCATTGTCAGGACAAGAACAAACGTTAAAAGCGTGTGTGGAGAAGGTGGCGTCTATAATAGAGAATATCAAGAGATGTTATGCTGACATTGGGCCTTATGAATATGATAACAACCAACTCACAAAAATGATGGTTATGGATGCTTGTTTCATACTTGAATTCATTCACAAGATATCATCAGGTTCCCATTTAAGTTTGCAGGACCAATACATACCTTATGACCTGGTGCTACTAGAGAACCAAATCCCCTTTTTTGTTCTTAAAAGCATATATGAGTGCACCATAAATAAATTTGAAGAATCTCTACCTATTACGAAATTTATCCTTCCACTTGCAAAACAAATCAAAATCTTCGAAGGACGAAAAAAAGTAGGTCAATCAAATGCCAATCATGATCATATTCTTGGCTATTTGCATCACTGTTACCGGCCTAGAAAAGATATTCAATCAAGTTTTCCAAGTTCAACAATTCACTCGGTTGTAGAACTTGACAGGGCAGGAGTAAACTTTAAGTCTAAGGATGATCCTAAGTGGCCAATGGCCATGAAAGTGAAACGGAACCATTCAAGAATTTTCTGGTTTTTGCGTAAGTGTACTCTCACAATGCCAAAGTTGCGCATAGATGATTTCACTGAGTTAGTCTTTAGGAATCTCATTGCATACGAGCAGTCATATGTGGCCAATCCTTACGTCACATCATACGCCAGAGCCATGAATATGCTAATTGACACTGATGAGGACGTTGAAAAGTTAGTGAGATCAAAAGTTATCGTCAATCATCTTGGTTCAAATGAAGAGGCGGCAAATATGATTAACAGGATATGCAAAGAAGTTGTTCCGAAACATTTCTATTACACTCCACAGTGGGAAGAACTGCACAAAAACGTCAGAGGTTACTGGCCCAAAAAGATTGTGAAGTTCAAACGTACCTATTTCCATAGTCCGTGGAGTATCATTGCTCTCTTTGCTGGAATTGTCCTTTTTGTTCTTGCTTTGCTTCAGACTATCTTTACCATTAAGTCTTCTTGAAGCAAATAACAAAGGCTAAATCATTCTTAAATATGTTCTATAAGATGATTAGTTCAATGTAAGGCATAAGTATTTGTGTCACGTAATACAAAATTGTTATCTTTATGCATCATATTCTGTTTTAAGGTTTTATACTTATATGATATTATGAGCAGGAGTCATGTGTTAAATTAAAAGTAACTGTATACTATGATCTAGGGTAACTAGAATTAAATAATCACAACTTTGTCGGGTTGGAAGACAATAATCCCAACTTGAAAATTGGAATCTAACAGGCTTAACTTGTCTTGGTTTTTATTTCACTGGACTAAAACTAATAGGGGTTAACCCAGTTTGTTTTCTACCTAATTATTTTAACTCTGTTGTAAATATATATTTCGTTATGCCATGTGAAACCCATCTGTGAACGGGAAGAAAACAATAAAAGTGAAAGGACTATAACTAGAAAAAAAAAATACTATCACAAGCATCACAAGAGCGAGTGCAACTATAGGGGGACTTAATAGTCAATACATATAAAATTTTCTGTAAAATTTACACAACAAAGCAAAAAAAAACTGAGGGCCGGAGGCCCGCACAATCCCAAATAAGATCTGACCATGCATGCATGTATCCATATTATCTTGAATAGAACATTTAAAAGTAAGTCATTATATATAAACGCGAACAGAAACTTTTCAAATAATATTTCATTTAAATTGATTTATCAACAATAATTTGTGTGCGTTAACTTTTTTATAAAAACAAAATGAGTTAATAGCCAAAATCGTCCCTGAGGTTTGGTCACTTTTGTCACTTCAATTCAAAACTCAAATCTTTTACATCTGGGTCCTTCTGTTTTACTTTTTTTTTTTTGCCACATTCGTCCCTAAAACTAACCCAGTTAATTATTGACGTTAAGTTTGGGGGTATTTTTGTCTTTTTGGGTTCCACCCTTTTAAAACCCCTCTTCTTCCTCAGATCTGATCACTTGACTCTCTCTCCCTCCCTCTCCCTCTCTCTAAATTTTTGTTTCACCATTGATAAACTGAAACCTTTACGAATTAACAAAACATCTACAAAACATATCGAATATTCCTTGTTCGTATTCATATTCATATCATTTCAACAAAATATTCCTTGTGTGAATCTAGTAGGTATTTTTGTGCGACTCCAATACACACACAAACAATAATCAAAATCAGATCTAAACAATAAACATGAAAATCATGATTGATTACAAAACCAATTTACAAACCCGGTGAACTCCGGTCATGAAATATAAAATCCTAGCCTCCGTTGGTATCATATTGGCTTCGACATCTTGACGATTTTGAACGGCAACACCTTCGAAGGGAAAATGTTTCAACCGGCAACGACAACCTTCATTTTTCCTCCATCTCTCTTCGGTTAGTTTTCTTTGTTTCTTTTTTTACAAACCCATCTTCTCAAACACCTTTGATAACACTTTACAGATCTTGCATGTAACATTGAGACAAAAGAAAAGTATATATTACTCACAAGTGCCTTTAAAAATTATAATCTATTTGTCATCACAAAAAATCTAATTGGTGACAAATGAGACATATTCAATAATTCAAATGCTCAAAACAATAATCAAAGATGCAATTGATGAAGGCAACGAAGAAGACAATTGTTAATTGGTACAAAATCAAACCTGATTGTTAATCGAAGAACATCAACGAAGAAGGCGACCAGAAATCAAAGATGGATGTAACACCCCAACCGATGGCAGAAATCATCGAGGTGTCACGTAGTGACGATTGTTCAAAAGCTCATGGTACTAAAATGTAAATATATTATTGAATGATTCAAATTGTCTTACATGGATGAAATGGGAAACATACAAAAGTCTGAACAAAACAAGAAAATTGAAATAAATTATTTAAAGCAAGCACTAAAATCCAATGCTATGCAACTAAGATCAAACTGCACCTGAAACATATACAAAATAAGTTTTGTCAACATATGAAATGTTGGTGAGCATTCCTAGTTTTAATACATATAGTAATTTGGAAAACATCATACAATTCAAGTGCAAAGCTACAATGCATTTATGTAAACTATGTATCATACAAATGAGCGAAATCAATCATGTGACTGTATAAATGTACTAAAATAAACGGCGGTGTACTTATCCAATAAATTGATAATAACTTAATAATGACCATGGATTCTCCGATGAAAAAGGGGGGAATCACCTAGGTGGGTTGTCAATCCAATAGCGCTATCCAATGTTAAGGTCGGCTTGTACAAGGTTAATGATTTCACTAGGTACAAATATATTCTACATGTAGTGTCTAAGCATAAAGCACGTTTGTAAGCAAATGCACATAGTACTAGAATTGTATTGTAAAAATGTGAACGTATATGTGTAATTTGTATAAGTGTACATGCAACACCCCAAAAGTGAATAAAACAAAAAACGGATAAGAAATACTCACAGTTCGCGTAATAAATTGAAACTCTACCGAACAATGTGATGTGAACAAAGGATTAACCTAAAGAAATAAATAATTTGTAAGGGAATGAACTTAAAGTCTAAGTTATCTAGGATTAAGCACTTAGGGTTTCTAGACTAGAATTTGGGGATATTATGGTTTTTTATTTAAACTAAAATTGGTTTTAAGTAATTGTAATATTTTAAAAAAATTTATAAAATCAATGATCCTTTAATAATTTCAAATTATGAAAACATGTAAAATAACTAAAAGTGCAAACAATGGAACGACTCGAAATTAAATAATACGATTTTATGTAATTACTATGAAGTAAAAGTGGAAATAAAAGAAATTAAATAATCAAATAAAAGTAAAATTTATAAGTCATTGAGATATTATGATGTAATTTCAGAATTTATAGAACTCAAAGTTTTGATATTTTTTGTATTTTAAATTGATTTATTAACATTAAAAATGCAATAATTAGGATTAAATATAAATAAAATATAAAAATATAATTTCCATTTTTTGAACAGTAGTTAGTATGTGGTATAAGTGAAAAATAATTTTTAAAAATTATTTTACGTATTATTTCATTTAAAACAGATTTTATTTTAATATAATCCATTAAATAGGATTAAATCATAAAAATAGGTAAAATAACTCATTTTTACAGAAAATAAAGTTACTAAAAAGTTTTAAATGGTTAGAAATAATTTCACAAAAATTTTGGTACTAAAATGATGAAAAATGAATTTTTAATAAATTAATTATGATTTAAACAAAATAAATACATTAAAAATAATAAATAAATATTTTTCTGGAAAATAAAATTATAAACACAAACTTTAGGGTCTTATAAGGCTAGGATAATTTTTATAAAATATTTGGGCTAGTTTATGTATTTAAAATAAATAATTTAAGATTACAAGTATATATTAAAAAACAAAACAACAAAAAAAAAAAAAAAAAAAAAAAAAAAAAGAGGTTGAACCACCCCTAGACCACTAGCCTGGTTGTTTGTTTGTTGACTTTTATGATTTTGAAAGTTTCATATTTATAACCTGAAAATAACAAATAAGGAAAAAAAATAGTAAAAGAGTTGCTAGGGATGGGTTTCGAACCTAGCATGCTTCTGTATATATGCAATGCCCAGTTGGTCTGGGCGGTTGTTTGTTCCATGTATTGGATCGATTTATATATAAACACTACCTGAATCAAACGAAAATCCCCAAATTAGACTCTTATGAACCCTAATTTCCTAATCCAACAATTGAACATCAATTCGATACAAACAATGAACGAAAGCATGGGGCTCTAATGCCAAAATTAATTGGACTTTAACTGTGACACCCCAGGAAAATCCCACAAACGCGTTTTGGGGCTTAATGTTAGTGGATGAGAGGAGAACTCCACAGTTAAGCGTGCTCAGGTGGGAGAAATTTCAGGATGGGTGACCTCCTGGGAAGTCTCCATTTGGGCAACCAAAAACAAATCCGTGAGCTCTGGATGGGCAAAGCGGACAATATTGGTGGTGAGAGAGGCGGGGTGTTACAGATGGTATCAGAGCCACTCCTGTGCCCTTCGGGATGGTGGGTATATACCTCATCAGGGACGATGAGATTCTAACAGGGGGTGACTGTGACACCCCAGGAAAATCCCACATCGGTCGTGGCCAGGAGAGATCCTTGGTTCATAAATAATATTCTGCCTCTTAAATAACCAACGCGTTTTGGGGCTTAATGTTAGTGGATGAGAGGAGAACTCCACAGTTAAGCGTGCTCAGGTGGGAGAAATTTCAGGATGGGTGACCTCCTGGGAAGTCTCCACTTGGGCAACCAAAAACAAATCCGTGAGCTCTGGATGGGCAAAGCGGACAATATTGGTGGTGAGAGAGGCGGGGTGTTACATTAACGTACCGGAATGGTGTTGAATTAGAACACCAAGAGCCGAACACAAATACTTCGATTGTGAGAGATTTAGAGCGTGAAAAAGAATAATTTTAGGTGGGTTATGATCGAAAAACATGTATGTATTTATAGGAGGTTCAATTGTCGGTCATAAACAACGAATTGATGGTGATTGATTCGTGTTTTTGGAAAGTTTATAAACGCGGTTGAAAACATTAATATTAACAATGAATCTGGTCGTAATATCGAAATTGATAGTTGTCAATGACGAGGATGATTGTGTTGGTCACAATTCAATCATCAATTGTTTCCAAATCAGATTCAGGCGCGTTAATTCTTGATTAAAAGTCTTGAATGTAATGGGTTTTGACTTTCTTTGTTGACTAGCGCTGTTATATGGGTTTGTTTATGTAGAAGATGTTTTAATAGATATCACTAAACATATAAGTGGTGTAGTGGTTGGTTGTTTGCTTGCTAACACTTAGGACGTGGGTTCGAACCGGGTTCCAAGCATTTAATTTTTTTAAAACTCATTTTTGAACATAACAATATATCATTTCATTATTAGTATTATTATTATCTTAAAATAAACGAACTTCTCAGTTACGATAACGATTCGAGCAAGTAATTAATAGTTGTAAGAAATAAATTCGCAACTTTTATTATTGAATCGAAACTTCGAAATACAAGGATTATAAATGAAAATACAAGAAATAAAAGGGACCAAAGTTGAACAAAAGATAAAATGAAAGGTGACGGATGTCACAATGGAAGTGAAAACAAGGTTACAGTTCTTGGGTTCTGGTGACAAGTGGGCTGCACCGCCGTGGCACAGCCACGAGCCACCATGGCTCCTCCACCTTCTCTCTCTATGATTGTTTCTCTCTCTCATTGTATCAGTAAAGTGTGTGTTATGTATGTGACGTTTTGTATATTTAAAGACTAAAAAGGATATAAAAAATTAAATTAAATAAAGTATACAAAATGTTTAAAATGTCCTCAATTTCCTAGGCAAAAAGTCAAAAATGCCCTCAGAGTTAACGAGATAAGTTAACTGTGTTAGTGTCAGGGACGAATTTAGCAAAAAAATAAAAAATAAAACTGAAGAACCCATATGTAAGAGGTTTGGGTTTTAGACTGAAGTGACAAAAGTGACCAAACCTCAGGGACGATTTTGGCTATTAACTCAAACAAAAATCCAAACACACAATTATATTATATTATACTATATTAGTTTACAAACTAATTGAATAGTAACTTCAAAATGAATAGTAAAAAAATTAATATTTTATTTATATTATTATTTTATTTAAAAACTTTATTATATTTATTTTATTTAAAAAATTTATTATATTATATACTATTAATATTAGGGATGAGCTCGGGACGGTATCGGTACCGAACTGATACCGATCCCGACAATACCGATACCGAAAAGTTCAAAAAACCAATACCGATACCGATACCGACACATACGGTACGGTACGGTATTAGTTCGGTATCGGTATTTTACCTTAAAATACCGATACCATACCGATCCCGTACCGATACCGATAATACCGAAACTGAAAATCCATAAATATGGGTACCGATACCGATCCCGAAACCACTCGGTTCGGTATCGGTTCGGTACGGTATCGGGATCGGGACGGGATCAGTATTCGGCCTTGTATGCTCATCATAATTAATATATTATATACTATTATTTTATTCAAAAACTTTATTATATATATTATTAATATATTATGTACTATTATTTTATTCATATTATTTTATTAAAAAAATTTATTATGTTATATACTATTAATATAAATAACATAATCTTATTTAATTTCGTTACAAATTTCATGTGTTACCTTATGTGTAGATTTTTTTTATTTTTATTAACGTTTACAACCAAAATGGAATCTCGATTGTATAATTCATTGATTGATTAACACCTCATCTAAATCTCGATTGTAAAACGCACAACGCGCGTGATTTTATACAACTAGTTATGGTTAATTTTTGTTATCAACTCTCCAATATAAATCTTATTCAAAACATAGTTGTCTTATGTATTAAAAATAAAGTATAATTTTATACCGTAAACTATATTGAATACGAATGTTATACCGATACCACACCGTAGGGGTGAGCAAACGTCGGTTCGGTTCGGTTTTTACATATAACCGAAACCGATAACCGAAGCTCGGTTTTAGGAAAAACTATAACCGTAACCGATCGGACGTCGGTTCGGTTAATTCGGTTAATATGTCGGTTATCGGTTCGGTTTCGGTTATGTTCGGTTAATATCCAAACATAAAACTTGTGCAAACTTGTAAACTTAAAATAGTTAGTAAAGTACTAAAGTGTTTGGATCTTTTTCAGGAATACATATATATATATATATATATATATATAGTGTTAGTATCTATAGGAAACCATGGTTATGTGGTAAACCATGAAAACCCAAGGTGTGGCTAGAATTAAGCCACCTCACCCCATTCCAAATTCATTATATTATTAATAAAAGGGTATATTGGTAAATTAACCTTGCTTCCCTATCTTACGAAATCAGAGAATTACAAAAAGGAAGATTTGCCTTTTTTGATGTTCCCCATGTTTGTACCCTACCCTTTCTCACCAACCCACCTTTTCACCAACCCTCATATACCAAACTCAATCATCTTCATCTTCATCCTTTCATATTTTTTCTCCAACCTCCTCCATGGATTATAACATTGAAGATCCAACTTCAAACATTTTTCCGCCATTTTCATCGCCTTCTCGTGGTGTGATTCCGAACAACTTTGCAGGTGATGTGACTATTGCAGGTTCGTAGATGAAAACCCTATCCTCGTAACCCTTTTTTTTTTTCGTATTTTCCCTTTTTTTTTTTCATAAGCATGATGTTGGTACTGATTTCTATACATGTTTTTTGGTATATACAGCTTTGCGCGATGTAGAGCCTTTGTCCGTGGTAGGAAACAGTTCTTCATATGATGAACTTCAAGGTAACTTTTTGATATGAGTGTATTTTTAATATCAAATTTTACTTAAGTGTTGTTTCCTTTTTTTTCTTTGTATAGCATATTTATCACTTTTTTCTACCTTTTTTTCTGTTTTTTGTTCTATTTTTTTTTTATGTTTTATGTTCGTATATTGTATTATGTCATATGTTATGGTACGTGTCCATTACCACCAAATTGCGGTGGTGTTATTATGTTTTTTAATCATTTTGATGTTATGTTAGTTCTTGGGTTTTTAGAATAAAAATGTATTTACCTTTTTTTCATCTATGTGGTTTTCGGGTTCTGTAGTACAAGAGTTTTATGATTTTTTTAGTAAGATCTTGTACATGTAGTTTCTCGATGTCTAACAACGGTTATCAACGTCCTTTACCTCTTTTTACACGCCAGTCTGTGGATGTTTTATGTTAATGGTTTACCCCCTCCTTTTTTTGTATTTTTTTGAAAAGTGCATTCTGGACTTACCATGCGTTTAATGAACTTTTTGCACGTCATACATCGCAACGTTAACACATGGTAACGCCTTTTTGCAAACCGATGCTCGTAAGTGAACATGCGACACGAAGGGGTTTGTTAACACGTGTTAAAATTTTTTAGTTAACATTTGTGTACCACACACCCCATGACGATTTTCTCTTTAGTCACAATGTTAGATGCCCAGCCACCAACACTTCTTAGTCACAATGTTTAACAAGTGTTACCAAAAGCCAATGTTCAGGGCTGTTCACTTACCAGTTACCACCGCTTTTTTGGTACCCTAATTGGGATTTAACACGTGTTAACTATATGGATATACATGAAAAATACATGAGTTATATAAAAGATATATTTCAAGTACATAGATGTATATAAAAGATACATGAAATATACCGAAAATACATGAAAATATGTTCCAAATACATGGATATATGTATGAAAAATACTTAAGTATATAACTATCGGTTCGGTTTCGGTTATTTCGGTTACAGAAGAAGGGAAAACCAAAACCGTAACCGAATGGTTCGGTTTTGGCCATATGTTAACCGTAACCGATCGGTTAATTCGGTTTCGGTTATTTTTGGTTCGGTTTCGGTTTTTTTCGGTTATCGGTTTTCGTATGCTCACCCCTATCACACCGATGAAAAAATCTCGTTACTATCTTTCGTGGGTCAACTATTTATTCACTTAAAAGAAAAACTTAAAAGAAAAAGAATGAATGGATGGGCCTATAAATTGTTAATTATATCAGAGCCCAGCCCATTACATAAAAGACATATAAACATAACATAACATTCTTCTTCTTCGTCTCTTAAATCCCAATTAGGGTTTATTCACCTCATTACCTACCTTACCATACAACAATGGCGGGTAGTTCTCGATCTCAAGTCAACAAGTCGCACAAGACTCGTTTCGCTTCCAAATCTTCTAGAAACATCCACAAAACATCCGTTAAAGGTTTCCTTATTTGTTTCTTTTTTTATTCATTATTTATTTAAAACATAATATAACTAACTTATTATTATTAAGTTCTCAACTTAATCAGCTTATCCTATTATATGTGTGTGTTTTGAATTGAACTTAGATAAGAGTAAGATTAGCAAATCTGATCGCAATGTCGTTAAGGGAGCTCGGGCTGCTCGGCTTCAACGTAATAAAATGGTAATTTGCGTTATCCACACTTTGTTATTAGTTATCAACTTTTGATTGATTATAAATTGAATGAAATTTGATGTGTAATTTGGTTTTTAGGTTTTATAAAATTTGAATTCGGTTCGAATCAAATGTTCATGATAAAAAATATGAGAAATTTATTTGGTAGAAAATGGAAATCGAAAACTGAACCGAATTTGAATTGGTTTTACGGTTTGGTGTTGAGCTACTACATGAATGTGGTTTGGTTTTTGGTTTAGACTGAAAAAAATTTTTTAACCGAATAAACCGAAACCAAACCAAATTTTGAATTGGTTTTGGTTTGGCTTTGAGCTGCATGAATTTGGTTCAGTTTTTGGTTTCGGCTGAAGTTTTTTCAAATTGAATAAACCTAAAAGCGGACCATTGAACACCTTTATTATTATAGGTTTCGTAACATTAAAAGGTAGCTTGAAAGTTGACAGTGGATATTTATAACATTAAAAAGTAGCCTGAAAGTTGAAACCAAATGTACCGAAAACCAAACCAAATTTGAATTGGTTTTGGTTCGGCTTTGAACTGCATGAATTTGGTTTGATTTCTGGTTTCAAATCGAATAAACCGAAAACCGGACCGGTGAACACTCTTCTAGGTTTCATAACAAGCAAAGAGTAACTTGAAACATGAAAATGGATATTTAAATGTGATAGTTTTGTGGGTGAGGCCTAATGGTTAGTTTTTGAATGTTGTAGATGAGAGAGCAGAAGAGGGCTACCCTTTTGAAAGAGAAGAGGGCTTCCAGTGCAACAACTAGTGCTCCCCGTGTTATAGTGAGTATTCTTGATGATGATGTTGAGTTGACTTTATTAACCTTGAGAATCATCATTAGTTATAACTTATGAAATCCTAATTCGTATCCATAAATCAGGTGTTATTTGGGTTGTCTGCTTCTACAAATGTGAGCTCACTAGCAGGGGATCTTGTGGCATTACTGTCAAACGAGAATACAGGAATCCAATTCCCAGCTGTTGCATCATCCGAGTATCGGCTTAGAGCAACGGTAGGTTGACTTGTCTCTGTTTATCAGTTTATACTTTATAGTTAAAGTTTTATCATTTATGCAAGGGAAGTCACAACTTGGAATATATTTTTATATCACATCCTCAAATGTTTCTTGTTTACTTTTACATAACAATGTGGAGCAGAAGATAAGCCTTATAAAACATTTTTTTTATGAAATTTTGGTGGCAAAAAACAAAAGCACCGAAAGTCTACTGGCGCTAACATGTTTGTCTATTATATATATAACAATTACTTGCTTAGTGAAGGATATAGTGAGCTAAAGTTGAAAGCTTGGTATTTGGTAACATTACCTTTACTTGTATATGTAGGTCCTACAAGCGCCTCATGGTGATTTGATGGCATGTATGGAGATGGCCAAGGTACTTAAATTTCAGGGTTTTAAAACACTATGTGTGTCTACATGCTGTTTTTTCTCTTTTTTTTAATTGATTAAGATTTAAATTAACGCTTTTGTATATTTTTATCAAAGATGGCAGATCTGATAGTTTTTGTGGCTTCTGCCAACTGTTCAAGCGAGCGCGGTAGTTCCAGTTATTACATTGATGATTTTGGGTCTCAATGCCTTTCTGTGTTTAGATCTCTTGGTTTACCAAGCACTGCTGTTTTCCTTCGTGTAAGTGCTTACCAAAATTATATGCCTTATAAAGATTAATATGTACATGAGAAGCGTTTTGTTTATATTGACAGTAGAATCTTTTGTTTATCAGGATTTACCTTCTGATTTAAAAAAAAGAAATGACTTAAAGAAAACATGCATTTCTAGCCTCTCTTCAGAATTCCCTGAAGATTGCAAGTTTTATCCTGCAGATACTAAAGACGACTTGCACAAGGTAAATTTTCTAAATTCTAATAAGCAACTTGAGTAAAGGAATCATAATTTACAATGACGCGTTTACTTATAAGTGGGTGGATTCGCGTTATAATTTTGTAATTAATATTTATCAAGTCAAAACAGGTAAACTTATAAGTGGGTGGATTCGCGTTATAATTTTGTAATTAATCTTTATCAAGTCAAAACAGGTAAAAAATAAACGTTAGCTTAAAAGGAAAGAGGTTATAAGTTGCCATTTTCAGTGCATAAATGATAAAACTTTCTAAATCATTTTGTTAATTTTAATTTTTTGTTCCTGGAATGACGATTTTTGTAATCATATTTGATAGTTGGCTGATTGAGTCTGTATTAGGAACTTCATTTTTGAAAGGCAAATGGTGTGTTAGGCTGTTAGCTGCTAGGTTTCATGACCCAATACATACCAAAATTACTGTTTCAACTCGAACCTGTATTTGGGATATGTGGCCTGACTTGGGATTTGACATGGATTTTATGCAGTTCATGTTTCTTTTTAAAGAGCAAAGGCTCACGATACCTCATTGGCGTACCCAACGACCTTACCTCATGGCTCACAAGGTAAATTATTGGTTTTTATGGGAACTAAGCATATTTTCTTATTTACACTCAGTTCAGAAGTGCACATATTATTCACATTGGAGCCTGTAAATCCTATTTTTTCTATAAATATAGAGGAAAAAGTAAAGAAAACAACTAAAACTCACCACATTGGAGCCTCTATAATAGATATAGTTTTATAGAAAACTAAAGTGGCTCTCTATATTTATTATTTAGAGGCTTACTATCAACTTATATATTATCGTGAGTGTATAAAAAACCAAGATAAAACAATAAAAGAAGTTTTGTGAGTAAGACAGAGAGTCGGATGTGAGATGTTTTAAAAAATATACAAAATTTTGAGAAAATAGGATTTTTTTAGTTAAAGTATATAGATAGAGACTTGGATGAGAATGCTTTTATAATATCTGATATCTTGTTGTGTATTATTATTAATACAATGATAGGTGGACATGGTGGCTGATGAGTCTGGAAAATGTACCCTTCGCATCACTGGCTATCTTCGAGCCCGCAATCTTTCAGTAAATCAGCTGGTATGTATTTGTTAAAGTATTTACCACACGCCTGGCGATATAAAGTTTTTGGTAAGCTTCTAACCTGCTTTTCATTAGGTTCATGTATCAGGTGCTGGAGATTTTCAGTTGGAAAAGATTGAACTTCTCAAGGATCCATGTTCATTAAATGTTAGAAAAGAAGGAGATTTCATGGATGCAGACGAAGTAAATGATTTACAAGTACATATTCTTTTCCCTGACAAGCAGTGTTAAATTAATTGTCCTTTTATCCTATGTAATCTTTGTCCGCAGCTTCTTTAAATACTACTGGATCCCTTATGTTTTCCTTTAGTATCTCCAAACTTGCCAACAGTGTTAACTTGATATTGCGATATTAAATTTTGCAGGTCATCAAAACTTTACTCCCAGATCCTATGAAGCAAGAGCCCTTACTTGTTGAAAATATACCCGATCCTCTACAAGGGGAACAGGTAAGGTTTACAGAGGACTTCTTGGTTTTTTTTAATTAAATATCAAATCAATGTTGACATTCACAAGAATACATTTGTTTCTTCTTTTCTTTCTTTCTTTTTTTTTTCTCATCTTTTTTTTTTCTGGGTGCTGTTTTGGCCATTGCCTTTGCCTTTAATAACTTGCTACATCAGGCTGCCTTTTCACAGTAGTTATTTATAAGATGCCGAATTTTTTAATGCATCCTATAAATAATTCTAGTTAACCTGATTTATTTTTTGGTCTCTGGATAGAAAACGTTATTTGCTTCTGTAAAGGTCATAATCTTCGGGAGTGTTTTGTTGTGTGTTCTGAATTTTTTTTTGATTTTAACGATTGGATAAACACATTAAGCTTCTGATACATTTTGTAAAACATCTGTCCTTTTATTTCAAAAAAAAAAATATTGTTTTTTTGTCTATCCTTTTTGAACAATCAGAATTTCTCAGACACTACAAAATTTGGTTTCTTGTTTAAAATTTTTCCTTTTCTTCATATAGACATGGCCAACAGAGGCAGAGATGGAAGAAGCTGATAGATTACATAAAGAAAAGAAGCATAAAAAAAGGTCTCTTCCTCGGGGTACTTCTGAATACCAGGTAATTAGTTGTTTTGACAAGTGCCACATACTGTTCATTTGATTGTACCCATAGTCACCATGGTTCGTGGTATGTCCGGTACTGGAACGTGGAACGGGATCACAATTCGCTAGGTCTCTAAAATTCGGTACGAGAAGGGGTAGGCTCATTTCAGATCGCTCCGCTACGATGTACCATATAATGTGGTATGATGTACCAAACAAAACAATAATGTTATGATTTTTTAGATCAAATTAGGTAGTTAAAAAATAAATGTAATAAATGCTATATCTACTATGTTTGACTACTTGGTAAAACATGTAAAAACGTGATTTATGTTTGCTAAATGATACTGATTTTAGACTTCCATAATTTTGGTTGTGCCCTTATAAGTAAAATATTGGGCTGTGCGTTATTTTTAAGCAGGCCCATTACAAGACAACAACATAGATTAAAATTAGGTCATCTCCTTCATCGCTTTTCTTGCACTCACTGCCATCAGTCACACTGTGTTCCCATTTCAGTGACTTTATGTAAGGCCCTGATTGTGTGCAAGGTGAAGCAGCAATAAAATCGTTTTCATCATTTTATATCTTTTGTTCTTCGTCAGTCAATCGATATTCCGCGTCCATTGAGTGGTTTGAGTGATATCTAGAGAATCTTGGACTTACACTTGCATATTCACTCTTCATCGACTCTCCAAATCTTGTTCGTTGTTCCCATTTAGTAATGAAACATGTTTTGCAAATTAGGAATTCACAGTCCCTAAATCAACAATTACGACTCAATTAATTGTCTGGAACACTAATTTCAATTAATTGTTGAATTCGCGATTTGGAACGTTCCCGAAACACGTTCGTACAACGATTCGGTATGGATGATCTGGATCGTAGATCGTGGCCTATCAAGTGATTTAGATGACTATGATCGTACCAAGGTGGCAAGGTTTATATACTATAATTTTATTTTGCTTTAATTTTGCAGGCTGCTTGGATCGTGGATGATTCTGATGTATCAGGTACTGACAGTGATGATGATGGTTCAGAAAATGGCATGGTGGTTGATGAAGGAGAACATGACTTTACTGGTCAAGGTGATGGTGGGAAGTTTGATCATGAGTTTGACCAGGCATCACTCAACCTTAGGGATTCTGATGAAGAAACTGAAGCTGATTCTATGATGATGGTATCTTAAGAAACCTACTATGTTATGTCCTTGCTTCAATGGTGTTTATTTATGTGTTTTTTGTAGTATCTTTTGGGAAGGTATGTTCAGAACCAAAACTATAAGTGGCAAATGGGTCAAAACACGTGGTCTTTAGTATGGCTTGATACTAGGTGGGCCAAGTGGGGTTGACCCGAAACACTTTCATCAAAAAGAAGTTTATAAATGTATTAGGATATTGTCTGCATCAAAATCTGATCCATTTATTTTCTTGCGTAAGAGAAAACATAACCACCTCTATTTGCAACTTAGGAAACAGGTAATACACCTATTAAAGCAGGAATAAAGATTGTTTTTATTTTCATAATGTGTAATGTATATATAAACATAAATCATAACAGTCATCAAACTTTTGCTATATACCAATTGTTTTATCCTGTTCAGAAACAAATAAGTTGCAACCAAATATATGTACACAGTACATTACCTACCGTGAACTGCTAGTGGTTAAGGTTTTTCGATGATTGACAGCTGGGATGGATCATAAAGTAATATATCTTTTTTTGCTTGCAGGATAATGATAATTTGACAAAGGAGCAGATAGAAGAAGATATTCGAAAAATAAAAAAGGCACATGCTGAAGATGAGGGTATGGACTGATTTCTTGATTAAAAACTAGATTCTTTGTTTCTTACAAATGCAATTGAAGTTATCTAATGTGTGCGTTTTGAGTTTGATAAGAGATTAGTTCTTTAACACATTCCTAGAGGTGGTAAATTGGAGGGTTGGGTTTAGGCTGAGCTGCATACGCTTTTAATCCTTCGTTTGTTTCTTTTTTTTTTAAATGTTAACCAGTTAAGTCAAATTATTAGATTACTTTTATTTACTTATTCTTTATTTTGATTTTATTGTATGTTTTATTGCAGAGTTCCCTGATGAAGTTGATGCTCCAGTAGACATTCCTGCTAGGAAACGATTTGCTAAGTACAGAGGCCTTAAGTCGTTCCGGACATCATCGTGGGACCCTAAGGTAAGCTCTACATAAACGACACTATGCTCATAGATTTTAGCTTTTTTTTTTTTTTAACCATATTTATGTTTTTTAGGAATCCCTACCTCCAGAATATGCAAGAATTTTTGCATTTGATAATTTTACTAGAACACATAAGCACGTTCTAGCTAAAGCTCGGGACATGGAACAAGGCAATTCAGATGAATGTGTGCTTGCAAATTCTTATGTGGCACTCCACATCAGCCAAGTCCCAGTTCACATTGCTTCAAAATTATGCACTCAGGGGAAGACGATGCCGGTCATTGCATGTGGTCTTTTGCAACATGAATCGAAGATTTCTGTTCTTCACTTTAGGTATCTTATATTACATACGCATGCTCTGTTTATGCTCATTATATTGTGTCAAAATGGGTAGGTTGGGTTGGTAACAGGTCATAGGTGCCCCCACACAGGTTGGCTGAAAACACTTGTTTAAAATCAAGGTTTTTATAATAAATAGTTAGTATATGAGTATGGTAAAACAACTTATTTTGTTTCTGTGATAATCTTCCTTTTGAAGTTAAATGTTGCAAGAGGTTTTATGCTATAAACTTTGACTATGTGCCACTTTCATCCTGTTCAAACCCAAACCATATGATCTGTTTCTTTTTGAGCTTATTTGTTTGACCCGCAAGAGATTAAACATAATTCGCAAATTGCCCTATTCAAAAGTAAATGGGTCGAAATTGGCAAATCTAGTCTACATTATGCGTGCATTGTTATGTGGTCCAGTCCACTAGTCTCAGAGCTTTGAGTGTTTTGTTTTGGCAGGCTAAAGAAACACGAGACATACACCGAGCCCATAAAAGCCAAAGAAGAACTAATATTTCATGTTGGCTTCCGACAGTTTATTACAAGGTATCATTTGTCTGTTATATGTTTCTATATTTAATATTGTTCATGTTTTGACCCTTGACTTCTGAAAAATTACAGGCCGACTTTTGCGTCTGACAATTTTAATTCAGACAAACACAAGATGGAAAGATTTCTACATGCCGGACGGTTTTCTATAGCTTCAGTATATGCACCAATTTCTTTTCCTCCTCTTCCTTTGATTGTTTTGAAGAGCAGAGGTGATTCTCTTGCACCCGCACTGGCTGCTGTTGGCTCATTAAAAAGTATCGATCCTGATAAAATTATTTTGAAAAAGATCATTTTAACTGGGTAAGAAACACTTCATAGTTTCATCAAGTTTTTCATATACTTTTTGTTTCCGCATCAGAAGAGTTGACGAGCCTTATTATTGTCTGATTTTAGTTATCCTCAACGTGTTTCAAAATCAAAAGCTGCAGTAAGATACATGTTCCATAGTCCTGAGGATGTGAGATGGTTCAAGGTGTGTGCTTCTTTTCTTTGTGTTAATACTAGGGAGTGTAAACGAGTCAAGCGCAACTATGCTCAAGCTCTACATCTGAAGTTGGCTCGTGATTACAAGCCTAGCTTGGGCTCAGTTCGCTTATTTAGTTAGTTAACTTTTTTATATGCATATATAATTATTTTTATGTATATATTTGTAATCCTAATTTTACATTTTTAACATAATATATCTTATCTAGTTATTTTTTTATTATACTTGTATTTTTTAATAATATTTATTTTGTAATTATATATTACATAACATTTAATAAAATATATGATATGTGAAGCTCGTGCTCGATTACTTAAAGAGCTCAAATTTAGGCTAGAGCTTGTTTAAGTTCGGCCAATTTCGAGTAATGAGTTGCTTGACTTATTTAAACCCTAATCGATAAATCTGTTTATAAGGTTTATTTACCTGTTTGTCATAATGCAGCCCGTGGAAGTTTGGACCAAATTGGGTCGGCGTGGTCGGATTAAAGAGCCTGTTGGTACACATGGTATGGCGCCACCAAGATTTGTTTGGTTTTTTTTTTTTTCAATTCAAAATTTTAAAAATTTATTTTTCGTTGTATTTTGTAGGTGCAATGAAGTGCCTATTGAACGGTGTTCTCCAGCAGAATGACACTGTATGCATGAGTCTATTTAAACGATCATATCCCAAGTGGCCAGAACATTGGTTCCCGATGTCCACTTGACCCGTCCATTCTTCTTCGCTGAGGTTCCACTCGGACACGTTTGTGTTGGACATGGTGATGGAATGAAGCTTTGGTTCAGATTGATTACTTATGGCTGCTGCCAATGTGATCTCTTCCTCATTATCCTCCTCCTCCCTGCCTTCCTGGTTAAGATTAAAGGTTGGTGGATCATGAAAAAGTTTTGGTTGTATATTATTATTATTATATTATCTTTATTATTGTATTGTATTTGATCAATTATAATATGATTCTTTTGGATCAAGTGTACTAATGTCAAATGATTGTAATTGAATGGTTTATATTTATTTTTTCTCTATCTTTATGGGTTGATTTGTACTAACTAGTTGAGTAGGTGTGTTTACCCGTTTTTTTAAACGCAATTGTAGAACCAATTTGAGACATCAAATCCTTACACAAAATTTATCAATTTTAACTTACTGATAATTTTAAGCTTCTAACCATTAACAAATGTAAAGTGTTCATTGCAAGTAAACATGTAAGCTAAAGATTTCAAGTCATCAGATCATTCATCATTTAATGGTATTAAATTAACGCTATCCCCTAACATGTGAAACTTTTTAATTGCTTTTTCTCATACCCAATATATTATAAAGACCCTTTAGGAGGTCCTACTGTTTCAAATCAACTAGCCCAAACCAAATCATAGACAAAGCTAGAAATTAAAAGGCTCAGTTTATTGAGACAATCTATTTGAACCCCCCACGCCACCAATATGGAGCATATATGTGCTTAGGTCAACCTTAACAATGAGACTCAGATGTCCATACTTTATCAATGTGAAGGGATGTCAAAATAGGGATTTAGGGACTAGGGTGTCCCAATATCACGACCCAATTAAAATCATCCAAAATTCTAGATTGCAAACCACTCTCACTTAAGAAAACCAATTAAACCCATTTTAGAGGTCCAGGTTTGTCCACGTTTCACTTTTGAAATAAGTGTTTAAGGGTATTTTTGGAAATTTAATATTATCCTCTGCATCTTTTATGACATCTTTTGGAGATCCATACTTTCACTCTTTCTCTCTCATTTATAATATTACTAGGTTAGAGACCCGGGTGTACACCCGGTAGATCCCTAAGTCAAATGACAATTATTTTATAAAGATTTTAGTATTTAATTATACAAGTTTTAATTACGTATTACAAATTCCTATGAATTTGGGTTATTTGACAAATATCATAAAAAAGTTTAATGTTACACAATAAATGATATATGAATTATATAATGTTTCATTTGACGTCATTAAAAAACAAATAATAAAATGAAGACGCAGTCATATTTATTTAAACAACATGCAAATGAAGATGAAAATTCGAATTAATAAATATAGTTTAACAAAAAAAAACAACAAAAAAATCTCTTTCATCTTATATGGAAATGTGTCACCTCATTCCTAGAATGTAATCTCTACTTATATACAACGATATTAGTAGAGTCATAATAACTATCTTCTAATACGTCCCGTTTTCTCAATTGCACCTTCAATTAAGAGCATCTAAAGGTGACGACATGCAAATGAAGATGAATATTCTAAGTAAATAAATATAGTTTAACAAAAAAAAAACAACAAAAATCTCTTTCATCTTATATGAAAAGGTGTCACCTCATCCCTAGAATGTAATCTCTACTCATATACAACGATATTAGTAGAGTCATCATAACAATCATAAACAAAAAAGAAAATGGTTTAAAAATTATAAAAAATACATAAACATTAAGCTGAAATTATTTAAAAATGAATTGAATATAAATAGCAAAAGGTTAAATATACATATGATATAAATAGCAAATAGTGCTAAAAATTTCTTTGTGCACATGCTGTAAACCAAACATAAATATAATTATATAAATGGATTATAAAATTATCATGATCTGATATTTGGGGTAGAACCATCAATACTGCCAGTATTGGATAGAAGGTGAGATCATGTTTATTGTGGTTCTAGCTCTTGATTACTGTATGTGATCTAGAAATAATTAACCAAAATAAGAAAGATGGATAACAATCAAATAAAAAATTTAGAAACTTGTTGGTGAAAGAAATATGAACACATGAAAGAAACATCCGAACGGTTTCATTAAATCCACATCAATGAACTTGTCTGATTGTTAAGCATCCAAAAACGACATCCATCTAGTGGGTTCATACCATTGGTTAGGTCAAGTTCTCCACCCTAAATGAGACACAAATCAAATATGTATTAACATCAACTCATTTGAACATGAAACCTACTTCAGTACTATTTTGTCATCACTGAAACATGTATATTTCATATTTGATTTATAGTCAAAGCTTAAAGAGATTTCATTGATCAAACAATCCTCTTATATATTTTATTTGATTGTTATCCATCTTTCTTATTTTGGTTAATTATTTCTAGATCCACAAGGTGGATCAATCTAAATTTAAGCCAGAAATAAACCTTGAGATTTTGTCAGTGAATATCTTGTTTAAAAAGAGGGTGGAACAATCTAAATTTAAGCCCGAAATAAATGATCACCTAGTTGCCACATGTTCCATTTCTCTCTCAATAGACTCAACCTGCTAATAACTACATGCTTCAACCCGTAACCCAACCGGTTTATTTTTCAGGGTCATACATAAAAAGTCGTACCTGCCTCTTCCTTGCCTTGCTCAGCGTTTTCAACAACACACGTGGACCTCTCAAGTCTCAACTTCTAGTGTCGCCTATGAGTTTGCTTACATTTCGTCAAAGTACTGAAAAAAATCATATTTGAGAAAGAAACTAACAATAATAATATTGTAGGAGAGATCAAGATGATGATTTCGCCATAATCTAAGATGTGACATGGCTCAATCTTTTGGCCATTAATCCTTTCCAATAGAATTCTTCAAGTCAATAGAAAATCTAAACAAACACGTACCACAGGGGGCTGGATAAATGGTACCAAGCACAGAATTTATTCAGGGGCTGGTATGCCACCTTTCGTCACCTTGAAATCAAGATGTAATTCAAGTTAGATATATGAACACCACACATGGATTGAGTGCCATGATCATACATATAGAAAAACAATTTTCACAACTATTTTAATTATGCTTTCTAGCATTTATGTTTTGGTACTTACCATGAGATGTTAAGCCAATTATGGTGCCAAGTATTTATTTACACCAATGGGACCCATTCTAGGACCACTTCCACCATGTGGAATGCAAAATACTTCTGCATATTTAGTTGGCACACATCAGCACTAATCCACCCCAAGACTCGTCAAACCAACCTGCAAGATAAAATATAAGTAGAATTTTCACTAAATACCAAAGATAACCTGTCTATATGTAAAGTATGAGTAAACATGGTTACATAAAAATGCAGACCTTGATTTTATGTTTTTGCTTACTATCACTTGCTACCCAATTCTACATTGATACCGCACGCACATGTTAAGTAACATAGCTAACCTCTAGTAGAGAAACCGGAAGTAAAGAAAAGAACAATACACTAACATATCCCTCGCCACATCTAATACAATGAAAAAAAAACTAACTCTCAACCAAAGTCAAACGGGTCACCAATAATCGAAAGCTCTTGATCAACATAAGATAGGAGGGTATGGACTTTTATGTTTATAGAAACGCTGCAGAACCTCCATCTCCAATCTCCACAGGCTTACTCCCATAATGTCTATGACTTGATACAATTTTGACCTTCAAAGCTTGCACACTATAACTTGCTGATCCAGCATAATCAGATATATCCACAAGGCTGCAGAGCCGAAGCTTGGCTGCAGACCAGAAAAATAGATGTAGCGTTTAAGACGATCGAAAACTTATAAACGGCGGATGAAACAACAAACCCTAAAACAGTTAAAATACAGGAAACAAAAACGAAAACAAAACTACGAATCTGAACATTTAAACAGATCTAAGATTTAAACTACGAATTTGAAAGTGCACCGAAATTGAGTCGTACTCCCTGTGTTGGCACTGTTACTATTCTGGGTTATCTCACTGACAAGGTTTGGGATCACTGCAGCAATTTGCTCGGCGACTAAAGATGCGAGGCGACGATCAGAACGTCGTCCAGAAGCACGAACAGGGCGTTGGCTGGCATCACGGAGCATGCGGCGAGCAGACATCTATGAGGTAGTTAATTAATAATCATGAGATTAGTAAGTGTATAATCGTACAGATGATTATGAAGATATGATCTTGTAAGCAATCATGATATGCAAAGTATTGTATATGAAACGAGAGGGTATTATTGGAAAAACTTGTACAAAATGCTTGGAGTGCCCTTGTCTAGCTGTAAAGCTCAACAAGAACGTTGACTTTTCAAAGGAATTGAACCCAATGGTGATCAAAGAAGACATGCTTTAGCCTATAAGTGGACACTCACTCCAGGAATCCCCAGGTAAGCATAACAGGTCCGTAAATGGATTTATGCGCTATGCTTGCCTATGCCAGAAAACCCAGTGTACAGGCGTCCACCCTTCCAGATTGCACGTGTCCTTATCACACTCATTAAAGTTCAACAACTTCGAAGGAGTAAAATAAGAGTAGGTATTATGTCTAAGAGTATCTTCATAAAAGGTACTGCTCCCGTTCTATGATGATGTAAACTTTCCACTCCCTGTAGGACACCATCTCTATGCACCATGATGAAAGGTGAAAAGAATGGAGAAAGAGAAGAAGGGAAAGATGGAAGAAGGAAAGTAGAGGGAAATGAGGGGTAGGGTAGTTTAGGAAATATAATGCATGAAGGTTGAAGTTCGGTTATAGTCTAGGCCTTTTTCATCTAGTAACCTAGTTCCCTATAACCATGGCTCTGATACCAATCTGTAACACCCCAACCGATGGCGGAATCATCGAGGTGCCACGTAGTGACGATTGTTCAAAAGCACATGGTACTAAAATGTAAATATTATTGAATAAACCAAAATTGTCTTACATGAAAATGGAAATTACATTGTCTAAATGAAATGTAAATATTGAAATAACTGAATTGAAATAAAGCACTAAATGTCTCTTGCTAAAGCACTAGATCAAACCGCACCTGAAACATGTACAAAAATAGGTTTGGTCAACATATGAAATGTTGGTGAGCATTCCTAGATTTGATATATATAGTAGGTTAAAAAGTTATACAATTCAAGTGCAAGCTACAGTGCAATTATGTAAACTATGTATCATACAAATGAGCGAAATCAACCCTGTGACTGTATAATGTACTGTATGAACTGTAGTGTACTTATCCAATAAATGGATAAAAGCTTAACACTGGCCACGGATTCTCCGATGAAAAAGGGGGAGAATCAATCTAGGCGGGTTGTCAATCCAAATAGCGCTATCCAATGTTAAGGTCGGCTTGTACCATGTTAATGATTTCACTAAGTACAAGTGTAATCCACATGTATTGTCTAAGCATAAAACACGTTGTAAGCAATGCACATAGTACTAGAATTGTATTGTAAAAATGTAAACTTGTATTTGAAATTGTAATAGTGTACATGTAACACCCCAAAAATGTATAAAAGCAAAAGGGGTAGGAATACTTACTGTTTACGTAATAGCTTGAAATTGAACTTGGACAACGAAATATGTGTTGGAAATTATCCCAAAGGATTAACCTAAAGAATTTGATAACGTGTAAGGGAAATAACTCTAGGATAGATGTATTTCTAGGGCTTCGAATTGGGGATAAACGTTTATTTGTTTATTAAACAAATTGTTTATTAATTATGAGAAATTTAATAAATAAATAAATAAAAGTCTCTTTGTAAAAACTTAAGTTGAATATAGTCACAACTTAAGGTTTTAAGTATGAAAATAATTTTTATAAAATTATTTTCTTGAAAATAGAATATTTAATCTAATTATTTCAAATTGTCAAAATACGACTTTAATATCTAAAAATATTAAAATCAAGGAATTTCTGAATTAAAAATTGTATTTCAGTTCTAGATAGTTAGAAATAATTTATATAAAATTTTGGTGCAAAAATATTGAAAAATGAATTTATTATGATTAATTTATGATTAAAACTAACAAAAATTAATTAAAAATATAAAATAAACGGTTTTTCTGAAATAAAAATATTTTCTGGAATGTTTAAGAATATACAAGTTTAGGATAATTTTTGTGATATTAAATAAAATCGTTTAGATATTTTTATAGAATTTAATAAATATAAATGAATAAACTTGTATTATTAATAATATATATTAAATAATTTATTTTTGAAAAACTAAAAATTGGATGATGAACTTTATCATTTGGAGATCATATGATAATTTTTGTAGAATTTATAAAATAGTTTTTGTATTTTAAAACGATTTTTAAAAGAATAAGGAAAATATAAATATAAAGGATCACAAAAAAAATAGGTTGTTTATGGTGGGATTCGAACCCGTGTGGTCCGGTTCACAATGCACCAGACACAACCACTTGGTCCAGACCAGTGGTTGTGTTTGGGTTCAGTGTATTTAAAATAAATAATACAAGTAAAATCGTGTTCTTCCCCAAATTCAAACATATGAGCCCTAACTTTCTAATCGTTTAAATCACGATGCTATAATGTAATTAACCATGGGGGTTTTGATGCTAAAGGGCCGATGAGTAAACCCCACTAAAAATTTAGAACTTACAATGATGTTTTCGGGTATGAAGGCTTGGTCAACGAAAAAGTCAACCGATCAAAGAAGGCTTCAATATCAAGTTGTTCAACAGAAATTGAGGTTAAGAGAAGGATTTTCGGTGGGTTTAGGTGGTAGGGAATGATTCAATTTATACTACAACATCCAGTTTGTATAATTGGAAATTTTCAACTCGTTTTTAATATATACGCGTGATAATTGATTTTGGAAAGGAATTAGGTTGTTAGACGCGTTGATTAGGCAAAGGGTTGATGTGTATTTAATTTGGTCAAAAGAATATTAAAGAGTGTTTCCAAGATTGCAGCTCGTTTGATTTTTTTTTTTTTGTTTCCTTGTTCCTGCGTTCGAACAGACAAGAAGGAAGAAGAAGGGAACAACGATTAGAAGGGGTTAAATATAAATAGGGTTGGGTTTGAATCAGATAGGAGCTGTGGCTTAGTGGTGTAGACGCGTGTGTTACTTGGCTCCTGCCCGGGTTCGAGTCCCGGCAGGGCATATTTTTTTTTTGAATAGAATAGAGGGGAAAGGGGGATTGGGCTGGACGGTTGTTGGGCTAAGATCATTGGGCCGAGAAAACAAAGAGAGGTGGGCTAGTGTTTTAAAGGGATTTGGATTGGTTATGTTGGGTTGTAGAGATGATAAGAAAGAAAATAAAAATGTATCTATATAAAATCTGATTTTTTTATTATTATTATTATTATTATTATATATAAAAAGTGACGGATGTCACATTATTGTTCATTTTTTACGAGTGAATCAAGCCACATCCGAACAAATGAACAAACATATTGATAAAGTAACCAAAGTAGTAAATGAACTAAAAATTAAAAAAAATATTCAGTAAGAAGAAAAATTACCAAACGGTCCTTTGTAGTATCCATCACAACATGGCGAAATGTTTCAAGATGTCGACCATCCTCGGAAACCAAATCGCCAATCGACATAACCTACAAAAACAGATAAGCTAATAGATCTTAATATATAATCGACATAACCACAATAAAAAAATTTGACACAAGGACACAAACAGACAATCGACCTAAACTACAAAAACAAACAATCGACCTAAACTATAAAAACAGATAATCGACATAAACTATAAAAACAGATAAAGTAACAGATCTTGATATATAATCAGAAAAACATATAATCGACATAAGCACAAAAACATATCTTTAAAATCGAAAAAAAAACCAAATCTGTAACGTAATCGTAATAAAAGGTCTGAAAATCGGATTAATGGAAAGAAGGATATGAAAACAGATCTTGACATATAATCGGATTTAGGGTTTTGATTACGAAGAAAAAGAGAGATTGAATGTACCTTATCGATTATAGATTATAGAGTTAGGTTTGGAGTTTAGGGTTAGATGAGAATGATACATTGTTTGAAGGAGTAGCAGGAGTCGCGTTTGATATACCCGGGTCAAAATTGTAATCGGGTTAAAACATGGGTTTGGATAGTATAATGTATGCTTGCCATGTGGATTTTAAGGGTGGAGCTCTAGTATGGGGACAAGTGTCCCCCTAGCTACTCCTTTATTAATATAGGTAGAGTATAAGGTAGATAGGTAGATTACATACTAGATATTTGCCCGTGTTGACACGCAGTTCAACAACGTACGATTATTTGGAGTAGTATAACGTATAAGAAAAATAAAGTAGAAACATTTTATTAAAATTTAAAAGCAACGAATACACATTTATTCAAATATCGCTGAAAATTTCCTTATAAACCACATTTTTTGTTTTAGTCATCAGTTTCCCACCAGCATCAAGTATAAGTAACTTCACGCCTGCTCTGCTTTTAACTCTTGACAATGCGACATAAAGCTGGCCATGTGAGAATACAGGGTTTCTTAAATACAATCCAACCTGAATAAGGCGACTTAAATGGTATGTGTTAAAAATAGACTTATGGCATATTCAACAATAAGAAAGTAATAAAAATGAAAATAAGAAACTAACTACCACCTAAATTTCACAATTTAATTTGACACGTCTGAGAAGATGAGCATTACCCATATCGACCCGCTAAAAAAGCTTCGAGCATATTTTATTCTATTTGACACCTTTGAAAAGGCAAACATTACCCAAATCGACCCGTTAAGAAAAGGGAAGATTGCCCCAATTCACCTATGGCCTATGTATTAGATAAAGGAACATCAATCTAATCAAAACACCATAAACACACTGTTGGCGACTTTTACCCTATTTGACCCATTGGAAAAGTTGAACATTACCCAAATCGACCGATTTATAAGTAAACAAACATGAACCTACACCACTAAAACAACATTTTATAACCCTCTTTTAACTAATCAACTAATTCACATAACCCATATGCTTGCATTTGATAAAAAAGCTACCGTTCAAGGTCTCTGAGTAAGCAACTTAGAACTTCCTTAACTTTGCATCAACATCGATATGCTTACTCATTTCAGAGTGTTGCCTACAAATATTTAAGTACTAAGATCAAGTAAACTAACAATACAAAAAACAGTGTGTTTGGATGTGCGTTTTAAACGCGATTATATGAGCTTTAAGCGATCAAAATCATAGAATTAGCTGTGATACCTCAAAAATCCACATATAAGTCAAAAGTCAAATACCAAATGGACATTCAGTTTTCAAATAAATAATCAATGAACTTCAGCGAGAGGTAATTACGTATATAACATTACTTACATGTAGAAAAACACCGATAGGATGACGCCCGCAAATAGTATTATCAGAGACAAACCTGTCCTCAAAAGTCTTTAAATTTCTCGCGCTCCATATTTGCGAAATCGTTGCTAACCCCACATTGTGTAAATCTTCTTCCACCTTTTGCTTCCCGGACTACTCCACAGCCGGGTGTTTAATAACTTTCCTAAACACTATAATCCATAATTTTTAATTTTTTTAAAATAAAACATTTAATAACTATTCTATTTTTAAAATTCAAAAAAAGTCATTAATGTTTTTATAAATGTTTTTTATTTTTTAAAAATCGAAATCATTCATTAATGTTTGGGTCAACGTGTTTAATAACTTTCCTAAACACTGTAATCTAGATTTTTAATTTTCTTAAAATAAAAAAAATTAAATGACTATTCTATTTTTAAAATTCAAAAAAGAGTCATTAATGTTTTTATAAAATTTTTTATTTTACATCAACGAAAATTATTCATTAATGTTTCGGTCAAAGTGTTTAATAACTTTCCTAAACACTATAATCCAGATTTTTAATTTTTTTTTAAATAAAAAACATTTAATGACTATTCTATTTTTAAAATTCAAAAAAGAGTCATGTTTTTATAAAAGAATTTATTTTTTAAAAATCGAAAATCATTCATTAATGTTAAGGTCAACGTGTTTAATAACTTTCCTAAACAATATAATCCACATTTTTTGTTTTTTTAAAATAAAAAACATTTAATAACTATTCTATTTTTAAAATTCAAAAAAGAGTTATTAATGTTTTTATAAAAAAATTTATTTTTTAAAAATCGAAATCATTCATTAATGTTTGGGTCAACGTGTTTAATAACTTTCCTAAACACTGTAATCCATATTTTTAATTTTCTTAAAATAAAAAACATTTAATGACTATTCTATTTTTAAAATTCAAAAAAGAGTCATTAATGTTTTTATAAAATTTTTTATTTTTTAATAATCGAAAATTATTCATTAATGTTTCGGTCAAAGTGTTTAATAACTTTCCTAAACACTATAATCCAGATTTTTAATTTTTTTTAAAATAAAAAACATTTAATGACTATTCTATTTTTAAAATTCAAAAAAGAGTCATGTTTTTATAAAATAATTTATTTTTTAAAAATCGAAAATCATTCATTAATGTTTCGGTCAACGTGTTTAATAACTTTCCTAAACACTATAATCCAAATTTTTACTTTTTTTAAAATAAAAAACATTTAATGACTATTCTATTTTTAAAAGTCAAAAAAGAGTCATTAATGTTTTTATAAAAATAAATATTTTTTAAAATCGAAAATCATTCATTAATGTTTCGGTCAAAGTGTTTAATAACTTTCCTAAACACTATAATCCAGATTTTTAATTTTTTTAAAATAAAAAACATTTAATAACTATTCTATTTTTAAAATTCAAAAAATAGTCATTAATGTTTTTATAAAAAAAAATAATTTTTTAAAAATCGAAAATCATTCATTAATGTTTCGGTCAAAGTGTTTAATAAATTGCCCCAATTCACCTATGGCGTTAACCCCAATTCACCTATAACGAACTTTAATTTGGAATTTGAAAATTGAAATTTGAAATTCAAAATTCGATATTTAACTAATTACCAATATAAGCTAAACTAATATTAGAATAATATAACACAATTAATAGGATCAATTAATGTATTAATTGGAGAGTTGACACTACTTATGTAGAAACTTTGAATCTTATTAAATGTGTAATTAAAAGGATAATTAGTATGTGTAATTTTTACCATTATTAACCAAAACTCAAAATTTGAAATTTTGTATAATTCGAATTTAAATATTTTTAATTTTAATTTGAATTTTGAAATTCAAAATTCAAAATGTAATTTATTACCAATATAAAGTACACTAAATTTAGGAAGTGAGTAATTTGAATGTAATAAGGAAATTTAATGAGTTCCTAATTTACGCCAGTTTCCTTTCTCATTCTCATTTTTTGATTTTTTTTAAAAAAATAGAAGTAAAAAGACTAAAATGTGAAAACGTGACATATCTTCAATTTATCAATATCTCTATCATACAAAGCATGAACATAAAAAACAGCCTTGGAATATGACACATTTAACAAATTGCCACTAACGCCGTTTTAACAACACCTTTTAAAAACGACCCAAATTGAAGACTTCGTTTTCCAAACCATTTTTTTCTTTATAAATTTACGCATAAATCCAAAAACAATACATTATTATTATCTATAACTGAACCTAATAATCGTTTTAGAGGTAAATTGAATGTAATTCATAACATGAGCATGGGAAATATTGATGAACAACTAAATAAAGAAGATTAGAAACTCTTACCGTGAGGTGAACAGTCTCTGGGATTGAAGCTAATAATTGCCCGTCCTGTATATCGAGATGAAAAAACTCGTGTATTAAAAGCCGCCTAATCAAACACCGAATGATCTTTAATCAAAACCCGAGCAGTCTAAACAACCAAAAAATATGTTGATAAAAAAACAAATTTGTTGATAAAAAAACAAAAACAAATTAGAAAAAAAAATTAAAATTATCAACTAAAGTTTGCGAATGAAAGGGGATGCCTAAATACTTGTCGAAGATTGCCTAAATCACCACACACCAATCAAAAATAAGATCATAACATAATCACCCAGAAAAAAAAAACAATAAAGGTTTAAAATTTTACCTTGAACCCCACATGATCATCGGTCTTATTTGTTAACTGAAGCGATGAATTGATCTGTTCATCGAACAAAAGCAAAAAAAAAAAAAAACAGAAGGGAAATTGTTTAGATTAAATAATAATGAATAATTGAGTAAGAAGATTTCATGACTTACACGGTGGTGCTCCGTTGTGTGCTCTTTCTTTCTCTGAACAAACATACAATCATCAAAAGTATCAACGAACAACCAAATAGAGAACAAATTAACAAAAAAAAAAAGAGCAGATTAGAATGAAAAAAAGAAAATATAATTCAGATCTAAAACTCTTGACCAATTTACGATTAATAAAAAACCACACTTTAATTTATAATTAAACAACACCTATACATCACATTGTGGAATAAAAAAGAAACAATAATATAAATATATCCCTTGAAAAGCAAGCTGTCAAACACACTTTCTTGAATAAAAACAAAGCAATATGTGTATATATCCCTAAAAAAGACAACATGCCAACCATTTTCTTGAATAAAAACATAGCAATATATATCCCTGTAAAGAACAAAGAACAAAGCTGAATGACAAAGCAATATATCGGTAAGACCGTATCCTCTGAAAAACAAACGCCGGCAAAGGCTGTGCATTATAGCGGCGCTGAAGAACAAAGCTGAACAATAAACACACTTACAAACTTTGGCGCAGAATGATGATGAATTAATTAGAGAGACAGAGGGAATTGATCGATGATGATGATGATGAAAGAATAGGCCGATGATGTTTTAAGAGTGTTGGATTTGAAAGGTTTTCTAAACGTATCAGAAACTTTGATGAAACGTCCCCGATCTTCGGAAGCTTATCGAACCTGGTAGAACAAAGTCACAGATTTGGATGGTTTGCTTTAGATGATAGAATTCGTATAGAGGAGGCAGAGATGAAGCTGTAACCTAAACTCATTTAAAGGATTTGATTGTGTTTTAGGAATGGTCATAATGATGATCGTGATTTAGGAAAGTCAATAAAAGTCTTGACCAATTTTGAACAAAAGAAATAAATGATTTTTGATTTTTAGAAAAAAGAAAAATTTTATAAATTCTCACAATGAGACACTTGGCACAATATGATTGGCTACACAATTGAGGATGAATGTGGGAGTGCCAAGTGTCCTCATGGACTTTAGTTTATTAGATGTATAGATTTGTATCTTTTCATTCCATTCTTTCTCTCTCATATATAATATTATTATCTAATTTGTTTCTTTTCAATTCCAAACATTACACTCACCAGATCTATTTTTCTCATCTCTTTCTTTGTGCACCTTCTATGCTTCTCCTACAAGATAATGGGTTCCCCAACCTACATCGAACCACCGTCACCTGCAACTACATAACCATCATGGAACCACCAGTATCCAACCATCCCAACGTCCACCATCACAATTTTAGTTGTGAAAATTCAGATCTAATAGATAATATAGTTGACTTGTAAATATAGAGATAGTTATTATCATTAATATTGTATTTAACCACTTCCCTAAAATATGGGAAGGTGACTTGTATATATTGTTATGATTATTGGAATAATATTCAAGGGTTTGAACCATTATCTTCTACATGGTATCAAGCCAAAACCCTACATCTTCTTCCTAAAAACTTCCCTGCGGCCGTAACATCCATCCATCTTTATTTTCTTTTTTTTGTTTTGTTTCGGTCTTCTACCCAATACTCACCAACATATTCTTTAATCCCTTTTTGTCGCCTACCTAATATCCACCCAAAACCCTCTGTTTCGTTTCATCATAACATAATAATTGTGCCCCATTATATACTCACCATCTTTCCACATCATGTCTTCCATTCATCCTGCTGTTACCGTTACTAACATTAAAAACTTTATTCCCCTTATTCTTGATCGCCAAACCGAACACTACAACACCTGGGCTGAACTCTTTATCATACACTGCAAAGCGTATGATGTTTATGAGCATCTTTTACCGCGTGTACCCCCCACTCCTGCCTCGGCTGACAAACAAGCCAAAACATCCACCAAACCTACTTTTCAAGAATCCTGGGAGCGTATAGATGCCATAGTCCTCCAATGGATTTACGGCACTATCACCCAAGACCTTGTTCATGCTATCATGGTTTCCAATACCACTGCCTATGATGCCTGGATTCGCCTGAAAAACCTCTTCCTAGATAACCAAGCCTCTAGAACCATTGCCCTACAAAACAAATTTTTCAATACCCGCCTTGACCGTTTCTCTGACATGTCCTCCTATTGCCAACATATGAAACTACTATATGACCAACTCATTAGCCTAGGAGCCAACGTCACCGAAAACCAACTTGTCATGCAAATCCTCACCGGCCTAACCGAACAATATGAAACCATTAAACTCATCCTTCAACGAACCAAACCCCTCCCTGATTTTTATAACACCCGATCACAACTGTGTCAAGTCGAGGATCAAAAAATCACTCAAACATCCCACGCGGCTCAATCCGCGGGAACTGCCCTCCACACAACCACTTCCAACTCATCTCAAACCCCCACCGAATCCCAAAACTCAACCCTGTCTGATCCTCGCGGGAGCTCCCGTGGCCGTGGCCGCGGTCGTGGACGTGACGCCTACGGACGAGGTCGCTACCAGCAAAATGTTTGGCAGCAACCATCGCACCCATGGCAGCCCCCTCCCTGGGCCGGCAACTAACAAAACACATATCCCTACAACCCATCGAACCCACTGCCTTATTCCCCTTGGCCTAATTGGACTTACCCACCCTGCCCGTTTCCTTCCAGCCCAATGCCCTACTACCACAATTTATACCCGGCCCAATCCCATCCCCCACCCAAATCAGCGCCTAATTCACAAACCAACCAATCCACTAATCCGGCCCATCAGCCCAATTCAGGCAATCCAGCAGGTATCTTAGGCCCAAAACCACAAGCGTCCCAGGCAGCCCAGTCATACGCAACCTCTTATTTACCTACGGATATCGCTCAAGCTCTCTACAATTTGGCGATTCACAACAATAACTCCTCTTGGACAATGGACACCGGGGCAACAGGTACAATGTCTCCTCAATCTGATAAGTTCCCCTCTATTTTTAATTCTAGCATTATTCGCAACATTATTGTTGGGAATGGTAAAACCATTCCGGTTTTAGGACAAGGCAACATTACCTTACCACCACCATTCCCACCATTTAAACTTAATAATGTCCTTTTTGCCCCTAACCTAGTCAAAAACCTTATCTCTGTGCGTCGTTTTACAACTGATAATCAATTGTCTGTTGAATTTGACCCTTATGGTTTTACTGTGAAGGACCTACAGACCAAGAAACCTATCCTACGGTGCAATAGCTCTGGGGACCTCTACACTCTCAGCCCATCCAACATCACCAACCTCACAACTGCTTCCACCTATGCAGCTATCTCTCAAGACATTTGGCATCAACGGCTCGGTCATCCAGGCCCAGCTATTTTAAATAAATTAAAAACTTCAAGTTCTATTTCTTGTAGTCCTTTGAATAATAAAACTTGTAGTGCTTGCATTTTTGGTAAACATACCAGACTTCCTTTTGTTACTTCTAATACAAGCACTCGTATGCCATTTGATCTTGTTCATAGTGATGTTTGGACCTCCCCTATTATGGTCATCAATATTATGTGTTGTTTCTCGATGACTTCACTAATTTTTTATGGACATACCCCATTGCCCATAAATTTGATGTCTATGCCATGTTCACAAAATTTCACACCTTTGTCCACACCCAATTCAACACCAAAATAAAACAACTACAATGTGACAACGGTCGTGAATATGCCAATAACCAATTTTTTAACTTTTGTAACTCACATGGCATGCACTTCCGTTTTTCTTGCCCCCACACCTCCTCCCAAAATGGCAAAGCCGAACGTAAAATTAGAACCATTAACAACCTCATGCGCACCATTTTAGCCCATTCTTCCATGCCCACAACCTACTGGTCACATGCCCTTGATATCGCCACCTACCTCCTCAACATCATCCCAAGCAAATTACATAATTTCCAAATACCCACCCAACGCCTTTACCATTGCATGCCCACCTATGACCACCTTCGTGTGTTCGGGTGCATATGCTACCCTCTCATACCACACACCACCATCCACAAACTTGCCTATCGCTCTCTCCCATGTGTCTTTTTGGGTTACCCTTCAAATCATCGAGGGTACAAGTGCCTTGACCTTACAACCCGAAAAATCACCATAAATCGTCAGGTCTTATTCGATGAAACCATCTTCCCATTTGCCAAATCCCACAAAAACTACTCCTCATACCTATAAATTCCTAGATGATACCCCTCACCCGTCCATTTATACTAATCCATCTGTCCCCTTACCTGACCAACAGATGCCACCCACACCCCAACCAAACTCATCTGCTGACCAACAGTCCCCTCCCTCGGCCTCACTACCAACCCAACCCCAAAGCCCAATGACTTACCTCACTCTCCTAACCGTACCACCCAGCCCAATCACTCCACCACTCTCCACGGTCCATCTGACCTACCCACAACCTCGGCCCAAGACCACTCCCACTCTCCTATTAGCCCGCCACAGCCCACACAACATCCGTCACCCATACCACACCCGCCACCTCCACCCGCCACCCGCACCATTCACACACGGGCTATGTCCGGCATCTCCAAACCCAAACAAATATTCAACCTCTCCACTACCACCATAACACCTATACCAAAGAACCCTAAAGACGCCTTGTCTAAACCGGAGTGCCATAACGCCATGAAAAACGAATTTAATGCTTTAATTAAAAACAAGACTTGGGAACTTGTCCCGAGACATCCTGATATGCATATTATTCGTAGCATGTGGCTATTTCGCCACAAATACAGGTCCGATGGCACTCTTGAGTGATACAAGGCTCGTCTAGTTTGTGATGGCAGTAATTAGGAGATTGGGGTTGATTGTGGGGAAACTTTTAGCCCGGTTGTCAAACCGGCTACTATACGGACTGTGTTGACTTTGACACTCTCTCAGTCTTGGCCAATTCATCAATTGGATGTTACTAATGCATTCCTACATGGGCATCTCACTGAGACAGTTTATGTGTATCAACCCATGGGGTTTAGACATCGGGACTATCCCGATCATGTTTGTTGTTTGACGAAATCTCTTTATGGTCTCAAACAGGCACCGCGGGCATGGTACCAACGGTTTACTGATTTTGTCACATCTATTGGTTTTGTGCAGAGTAAATGTGACAACTCTCTCTTCACCTATCACTACGGGGGTGATATCGCATACTTCTTAATTTATGTTGATGATATCATACTGACCACTTCTACAGATTCTCTAAGGAAGAAGCTAGTGGGCAGCCTTGCGGCTGAATTCGCCATGAAAGATCTTGGACCTCTCAATCATTTTTTGGGTATATCTGTCTCTCGCACAGGTAACCAGATGTTTCTCTCGCAGAAATCATATGCATTGGATATTGTGAGTCGTGCAGGTATGGACTCATGCAACCCGATTGCAACCCCATTTGACACCAAACCCAAGTTAAGTACTGAATCAGGCGCACCTTTTGAAAATCCATCTCTGTATCGCAGTCTAGCTGGTGCTCTGCAATACTTGACTTTTACTAGGCCTGACATTACCTATGCGGTGCAACAAATTTGCATACATATGCACAGTCCTAAGATAGATCACTGGAACGCCCTGAAGCGCATAATTCGGTATATTCAAGGCACTTCTGCATTCGGACTTACACTTTCTGCCTGCACCGATGTTTCTCTTCGAGCCTACACTGATGTTGATTCTGTCACACCCTCAAATTTCCACTGCGGGGTTTATACCGCGAGGCGCATGACAAACCAGGATCCCATAGCCATAAGTCACAGGAACGAACTCTAAATGCCCAAACCATTTAGTTCGTTTTCGAAAACCAAGTTTAGTTAAGCTGCGGAAGCGTAAACCAAATTTAAACCTTTTTAAAAACTATGCGCAAAACAATGCACCCAAATTAAAACCATACGAAAGCATAATATATAATTTATATGTATGCCCGAGAGCCCAAATGCAGTGAAGTGTACAGTGCTTTCTAATCCTGCCACCGGAAGCTAACTACCTGCAAAAGCATGTAAATCGTGTGTCAACATAAAGCTGGTGAGTTCACAAAGTAAAGTAATTTAATATGCAAATGCGCTGGTTTCCAAAACCACGTAAGTAAGTAAGTTGTGTTGGTGCCCCGCACCGTGTAACCACTAGTTCATCGCATGTCAAGGGTAGCTAACCCATTCATGATAACTAACCGAATATACCGAACTGCTATGCACGTGTAGCCACATAAGTGTGCCGCATGCCTGACATCATTGTCTATCCACAATGATAAAGTTTCGTTAAGTTATAGTTCACGCCCGCGCTCCCCGAGCCGGTGTGAGGTTTGTAAGACCTAATAGCGCTATCAACTAATAACCCGCTTGCCAACCCTGGCAACTCATTCGGTACGTGAGGACTTACAGATGATAGAAATGGTTTAGTTTATCAAGGACACAATTGCGAACTAGCAAAGTAACCGACCCTCATAAGGATCCATGGCATCCCAACCCGGGATGTGTAAGTAGTCCCAAACCGAACTAGAAAATGTTAAGTAAAGTGTCTCATACCTGAGACGCATGCTTTTGAGAAAAAGAGTAGTGAAACTCACCTTAGGTTGCACGTGAATGATCCAAATCCCTCAAACAGTAACGAGCTACCGACTCCCTATTACAAGTGTCACTAGGTGAGTATATGTGCATAACCAACACACCATATAACTCGTTTATCCGAGACCTTTAAATGTTCAAAACCGTGTAGTGACACCTAATGACTCTACATGCTCAAGTATGTCCTACGTATCCCGTTGGTGATCATATTGATTATTATCAGTTTAATACATCAATTACATCTCATACAAGTTTTCACACAAGTACATGTCAATTACATACCACATAAAACTCCAAATAGTCACATAAAGACCCCGTACACAATCTGCGTTTTTAGGACAGATTGTGCGCTGTGAAAAACAATTTATTTAAAATACTTAACGAATGAATTAGAGTCCCAAATTTTTACTGAATTTTATTTGGGATTCACTTGACAATACCAATTTTTGTTTTGTCTTAATTCCAAACACAAAAATTATGAAAATTCGTACAACACAGCTATGTCCAGAAAATTTCCTCAACAGGTCAGTTTAGTAGAAAAATTCTCAAAAATTGTGTATTCATCCAAACGGGATGAATCCACTTGGAAAAGCTCTATTTTTCCAATATTGACCTTCTGTAAAAAGTTCATAACCTAACTCCTTGTAAATCTCAAGTTATGACGATTTAAAGTTAACCCAATTTACAAATCCGAAAATCTGATATGACCTCTAATCAATTAAAATTCCAAAACCGACTCAAACGATGTCCAAATCTGATGGTTTTGCCCATTATGAAAAGCTAAGACCTTGTACATTACAATCATGCAAAGAAATCATCAAAACAATCAATTTACCAACCCATTACAGCCCCTACAAAACGTTCAACCGAATCTGCCAGAATCTTAAACTTGCATCCCAAGTAATCTACAAACCCTAATTTTTCATGAACATCCCTAATACATGTATAACACCTATAGTACTGATTAAACACCATATTAATCATAGAAAAACACATATGTTATCATGTGAAAACCCTAATCATGGCTACTAATAACAATCATCATCAAATCATCAAGAACATCCAAGAACTCCTACACATACATACATGCGATTCTACATATATTATTTTTAGAGTTTTTAAGGTTTTTCAAGTATTATAATTCATCAGAAATCATAAGGATGTATACCTTGCAATGCTAAAACTCCCTAGAGCCTTGAGATTAAATCCGAACTAGCTTGATTAGGTGAAAGATTACTTGATTGCTTGAAAGCCAAGAGAGAAGGGGGTGGGGGTTTCGCACGGCACAAACAAGAAGAAGAAGTAGAGTTTTATCTTTTTCTTGCCACCTAATTATAAGAGGGCCTTGCTTGTTCCCCGAGTAATTGGGTTTTAGGGCCCTTCTAGTCCATTAACTTGACCTTTTAATCATGTTATAGCCTAATACCGGACCCAATAATATTAGTCACCCTAAATTGCATAGAAACCATTGTTTTCATTATTACATAACATATTAATCATGTTGCGCACGTAATTTACATAATCTACGTATTATCTTTCAGTTAGGCGATCATTCACAAAAACATGTAATTCACATAAGCACGTACTTCATGTTCACCATAATTCAATTGTACGTATTACTGCTATGTATGCCACATAATTCACCAACGTTTGGGATACAGGACTCATGTGTGTGTTTAACAAGGATTTTCCTACTTATAACATATGTTAGCATCTTCTAACACATGTTAACCTACTTAACTAACCCTAGTTAAGTATCTAGCCATGTATGAACATGTAAGTTTACTAGAGTTCAGTAAAAGTATTTAACCTGAAAATGCGGGGTGTCACAGATTGGGCTGGATGCCCCGATACACGTCGCTCTACGTCAGGTTATTGTGTCTACATGGGTCCTAATGTTTTATCATGGTCATCTAAACGACAGACCACCATTTCTCGGTCCAGTGCCGAAGCTGAATACCGAGCTGTTGCAAATGTTGTTGCTGAAGTTTGCTGGCTTCGCAATCTCCTGTTAGAATTACGTCGCCCTCTGTCGAAGGCCACTTTGATATACCGTGACAACATCAGTGCCATCTATCTCTCACAGAATCCAGTGCAGCACCAGCGAACGAAACATATTGAATTGGATATTCATTTTGTTCGAGAACACGTTCAACGTGGTACCATTCGAGTCCTGCATACTCCTACACGTCTTCAGATTGCAGACATCTTCACCAAGGGTCTACCACGCATACTTTTTGATGACTTCCGCTCCAGTCTCAACATTCGCCCTCCTCTTGCTTCGACTGCGGGGGTGTAATAGATAATATAGTTGACTTGTAAATATAGAGATAGTTATTATCATTAATATTGTATTCAACCACTTCCCTAAAATATGGGAAGGTGACTTGTATATATTGTTATGATTATTGGAATATATTCAAGGGTTTGAACCATTATCTTCTACAAGATCTATAAGTTTTTTCTTTATACTATCTCTCTATCTACCATCCCATGCTTGTTTCTTATCATTTTGTTTTAAACGATCCAGATCTTGGTTCTATTTCTGATAGGGTTTTCTTGAAGGTCATGCACGGCGACAGAGATGGAACCGGTAGCGACGAGTTGCATCAGTGATGTTTGCCAATGGGGTATCTTTGAAGGTTGTGAATGACAACATTTTGGTGATGTTTGCGATTGATAATAGATCTGTTTTCGATGAAGGTGGAGATGGCTTTTGGTGTTCAAGATCTAGATTTGGGTTTTTGTAAATGCTTACAGTTTGTTTTTTTTATATCAAAGTTTGTTTTTTTCCATCTAAAAACATATGTGTTTTGTTGTTTTGGATTGATAACTTTGTGTTTTGTTTGTAAATAACTTTTTTCTATCAAAGCTTGATTTTCATCTAAAAACATTTGTTTATCATTTAAAAACATATGTTTTTATGGTTGGTTTATAATTTATTACACGTTTTTAGTGAGATAAGTCATGAAAACATATGTTTTTGTTGCTGGTTTATAATTTATTACATGTTTTTAGTGAGATAAGTCGTGAAAACTTATGTTTTTTTTTTGTTATAATTCTACATGTTTTTGTTGTTGGGTTATAATTTATCACATGTTTTTAGTGAGATAAGTCGTGAAAACATATGTTTTTGTTGTTGGTTTATAATTTATTACATGTTTTTAGTGAGATAAGACGTGAAACATATACGTTTAAAAAAAAAGACGTGAAACATATGTTTTTGTTGTTGGGTTATAATTTATTATATGCTATTGGTGAAATGAATTGTGAGAAAATATTTAATTGTTACATAAAACATCTGTTATATGAGGTTTTCAAACTTGGCAACACTAGTTTCATCTTAAAATGATGTGGATAGGAGAGAGGAGAGTGGAAAGAGTAGAGATAATAAAAATGTACATAGTATTATAAAGAATGAAAAGTGTCAGTGCAACTTTTGAAGGGAGAGAAGCATGATATATTAGTTGGACAATACTACCCTTCAAGGCTAAAAAGTACATCTTTAATTTACATCAAAAGTTACAAAAAATCTTAACCATAGATCACAAACAATGGATGGTTATGATGGGGTTTCATGAGTTTTCATAAGTGGGGAGGGTTTTCAAATTATATATATATATATATATATATATATATATATATATATATATATATATATATATATATATATATATCTATCATTCCATAACAGCATGTGTTCATTCCGTTTGCATTCGACACTTTTGGATCACTTGCCCCTGAGGCAGTTCGCTTTTTGGAGCGGGTGCAGAAGGTGGTCCACAGTGACTCGCAAAACCCGAGGAACCAAGGGTTTGTATTTAGTTGAATAGGCTTTGCGATTCAAAAAGGGATAGCGGCGCAGCTTGTTGCTCGTTTACCCATTATCCATATGTAACTTGGTTATTATATAATGAAATCTTAAACTAATGTTTAACTTCAAAATAATAATAATATAATAACTTGTAAAAATTACATTATTAAGACATCAGGCAGCGGACAACTTGTAAAAATATATGGACAATTAAAAGAGTTTTGAACTTTAGACTTTATATAAATTGTGTTTCACCGTGTCTACAATGGAAGTTGCAAGACTTCCAATAATATCTGATCATGCAACTATTATCTTGTAGACTCAAGCTCAATAAAATTACCCTTATTTTAAAGCCTCTGCCATATGGATCTTGATTGGCAAACATGTGCACGTTTATTACAAACCATAACATCCAATTCCTTAACCAAACAAGGCAAACAATTACACCTCTTATTGCTCAAAAGAGGCATGTTATTATCCTCAATCACTTTAACAAACCGTCTTATACAAATGTACTCAAAATGTGGTCACTTGAAAGATGCCCGTAAACTGTTCGATGAAATGCCACAAAGAAACTACTTCACATGGAACTCTATGCTTGAAGGGTATGTGAAATTGCGAAACGAGCAAGAAGCGCTGCGTTTGTTTTACGCGATGCCTGATAAGAATAGTTTCTCTTGGAACATGGTTATATCCGGGTTTGTTAAGGCGGGTGAGTTGAGTATGGCAATGAACTTTTTTGATGAGATGCCGGTTAAAAATGAGGTGGCTTGGAGTTTAATGATACATGGGTATGCTCGAAATGGGCAGTCTTTGAAGGCGGTTAGTTTGTTTAAAGATATGAAGTTGGGAGCGTGTCGTTTAGATGTGTATGTTTTGGCTACTGTGTTTGGTGCTTGTGCTGATTTATCAGCTCTTAAGTTAGGAAAAGCGGTTCATGCTTGCGTAGTTGTTGATGGGGTTGAGTTTGACTCGGTTTTGGGAAGTTCGATAGTCAACATGTATGGGAAATGTAGTGATTTGGATTATGCGAGCTTAGTGTTACATAGGTTGCCGTACCCTGATGATTTCTCTCTGTCATCATTGATCTCTGCATACTCTAATAGTGGAAGAGTTAGTGATGCAATGCGAATTTTTCGTATGAAAAATAACCCTTGTGTTGCTTTATGGAACTCGTTGATATCTGGTTATATTGTTAATAATATGGCAATGAAAGCACTTGTGATCTTTGGTGAAATGAGAAGACATGGAACACGAGAAGATGTTTCTACTATTGCTAGTGTTTTGAGTGCGTGCGATTGTTTAGGTGTTGTTGATTATGCAACACAGATGCATGCACATGCTTGTAAATTTGGAGTGACCCGTGACCTTATCGTTGCATCTGTGCTTGTGGACACTTATTCTAAGTGTGGTAGGCCGGATAGCGCTTGTGAGTTATTTAGTGAGTTAGATACACACGACACGGTTTTGTTGAATTCAATGATTACGGTTTATTGTACTTGTGGAAGAATCGAAGACGCTATAGAGCTTTTTCAGAGTATACCATATAAAACGTTGATCTCGTGGAACTCAATGATATCAGGGTTGAGTCAAAATGGTTATTCAACCGAAGCACTTGCATGTTTTCGCGAACTGAATACAAAGGGGTTTAAAATTGACAGATTTAGCCTCGCTAGTGTGATTAGCGCATGTGGTGCGATTTCTTCACTTGAATTTGGTGAACAATTATTTGCTAGAGCTATTGTTATCGGCCTTGAATCTGATAAAATTGTTTCAACCTCGATGATCGACTTGTATTGTAAATGTGGGCTGGTTGATAATGGCAGAAAAATCTTTAGTCAAATGGTACACTCTGACCAAGCTTCTTGGAACTCCATGTTAATGGGTTATGCTACAAATGGTTATGGAATTGAAGCATTGGAATTGTTTACTGATATGAGAAAGTTAGGTGTAACGCCTAAAAATATTACATTTACTGCTGTTCTATCTGCGTGTGATCACTGCGGTTTAGTTGAAGAGGGGTTAAAATGGTTTCATCTAATGAAACACAAGTATTTTATTGATCCAGGAATTGAACATTATTCTTGCATGGTAGATCTTTTTTCACGCGCTGGTCGACTTGAGGAAGCCATAAATTTAGTTACGCGCATGCCATTTGACGCTGATGTAAGCATGTGGTCATCAGTGTTAAGAGGGTGTTTAGCTCATGGGGATACAATTCTGGGGAGGAAAGTTGCAGAGAAAATTATAGAGCTTGACCCGAAGAACGCAGATGCACATGTGCAGTTATCAAGCATTTTTGCTACTTCTGGGGACTGGGCGCGATCAGAACAAGTTAGAAAATTGATGACTGATGAGAGGATGCAAAAAGTTTCTGGTAGAAGTTGGGTTGATCCTTGAGGAAACCGTAGTCGTTATGCTATAGGAAATATGGAAAGTGGATATATGTAGGTGTAATTTAGGAGTAGAGTTGGAGAGTGTGTAAGTTGCCGTTCAAAAAAAAGGGTAAGTCTTCATATATGTAGGAATCTATATATAAAGGGGTCAAATAATCAGTATTAAATTGTCAGCGCTGCAACAAAACTATTTGAGGGTAAAATAGTTTGTATACCAAATGTTCTATGAAAATGTCATTTTTGAACATTTTAGTTATTTTTTTAAAAATAAATGCATGTGCATCAATTTCTGAAGCGATATCAGTTTGTTTGCAGACTTACAATAACATGGAATTGGATTTGGCTAATGCATGCTTGGATCAGATAGCCTTACATGTAAGCATCTTGAACCATGTGACACACTGGTTTGTGGCTAGTAAGCAAATTTTCAGCTGATTATTATTAGTTTCCATCGATTTCAATTTATTGAATGGCGTTTTAAGTGCACTTGAGAAAAAAAAATACACCTTATATTTTCTGAACTTACATATTGATAAATACACACTTTTAGAGAGAAATTTGATTTATTTCAGAATCCCGTTAAGGCATACAACGAGCTCTTTTTATGACAAACATGAAAATTATAGGAGCTGGCCTTGTTTTAAACCTTTCTGTGCCTAAATGCATTTTAAACACCCCCCCCCCCCCCCCCTCTCCCCCCAAACCAAACACAGCACCACACACAAAAAAACATTTTAGAGGTGCAGGTGATGGTTCTGTGGCTGTCGCGGTTTGAAGAACCTGTAATCCCATGCGCTGAGTTACTTTTCTGAAAGAACAATTCTTGCCCCAAAGAATGAAGTTGTTCATGACATCAATGATGTTGGACTAACAAAAGATACAACAGCGGAAATAACAAAACACTGATTCTATAACAATGAAATGATCGAACAAATGATAAAGAACAATGAAACTTTTGTAACAAAGAAATGTTGATTTCTGATGTTGATCTGGTCTGGGAATTAGTATGCGGTTGTTTTGTGTTTATGGTTTGTGTTTGGAGGGAAAATAAAAGAGAGGGAAACACTTGTTTTATAAACAATATGTGTTCGACAATTTACAAATGAAACTGTGCAGACCCTTATATACTAAACAGACCGGTGTGAGTGAAACAACACACCTTTTCACTAACCATAACTGCCCTAACTGCCATGTGACACACCCTTTCCTTAATTCCTATTTTAGACTTTATACTATACAATAATATTTACATATTGAGACTTATATACAATTGATATCTTCTGATTTGATTCATGGATTATTCCAACAATTTCCCCCCTAATCTTTGAATCAAATCATCTTCTTGCAGCCTTCATATCCTGCTTCGCTTCTTCGGTGGGAGATACTTGTCTTTGGGCCTTCCTTCTTTGTTTTCGGCTTTCTTGCTACTTTCTCCCACTTCTATCACAAGTTCTCTTCCTTTATACTTTAAATGATACCATTCGATCATTTCTAAGTAGAGAACATAGATCATCCTTAGATCTTTCACTATTGGGTCGTTTTGGGTGAGTGTTGGTCCTTCTTTACCATAACCCATTTGAGAAGCGACTGTTGGCCAATTAGACTCACTGCATACTTTGTTGTAGCCTCCCAACTTCTGCACAATCATGTAAAGATCCAGTGTATTGACTGGATATCCGTTTATATCTATTGGAGGCATTTCAACACGAACTTTCGATTGTAGGAATTCTTTTACGAACCACTTCACTATCCTTTCGAATTCAATCTGAAACTTCTCTTTGTGTTCTTCAATCTTGGTTGCAATATGGATTAAATCCATAAACACTAGGCAATCGTTGATCGAGGACACTTCGGTTGGATACATGATTTCTCCTTGTTCCATGAATTCGTTTTGATCATCCTTCTGCATGGCAAATGACTCGAAATGCCTATACATTGATGCCTTTTCAATGTCTTCGTATGTAAGACCATTGTATCTTTCACTTGTGTCGGTTGCCGGGTCTTTTCCTTTGTTTTGTTGCGCTTCAGATGCGCATCCTGGCTTCTTCTTGAGTGGACACATGAAAGTAGGATGATCTTCTTCTTTGCATATCCAACACTTTTCTTCCTTGAGTCTGACTTCTGCCCGTGGGTTGTTTGGTTGGGTGATGTGACAAATATCCCCTTCAAATTCTATTTCATAACCGCTTTGGGTTAATTTGTCAACACTTAGGATGTTCTTCCTTAGTGTTGGAACATAATACACATTTTTCACTTTGTGCATTTGTCCACCACTATATATGAGAACAGATCCTTTACCCCTAAAGTATTCTCTTGGATACCCTTGTGGACAGCCCTCTACTCCAAAGGAATTACTTAGAACCATGAACAATTCTTTCTTACCACATCCATGTTCCTTTCGGGTAAGACTTGCATACCAAATATCTTCCCATTCTTGCGAGTCGGTTCCTTTGATTAAAAATTCTGTTTTTCCAACTTTCTTGGGGCAATCCCTTCGGTAATGGAAGGGTTCTTGGCAATAACTACAACACATCCCCTTTGGATAATCGGAAACGTACTTCTTCTTTTTGACTTGTCTGTTAAACTCCTCCTGTGCAGCCCTCTTCTTTTCTGGCAGATTGTTACTCGAACCTGTTGTGGAATCTATGACCATCTTGTGCATCAAATCTTCGGTGGCCTTCTTCTTTGCCACGGTTGTTCTCTCTTGACCCACACGGTCATTGAACAACGAAGGAAACGTTGGGGAAACATCACACCCCCTTCTTGTTTCACGGTGATACACGTCTTGTAAGTCGAAGATACCATAACCCTTGTATGAGTAACCGCCGTTCCTATGATGCTCTTGTTCTTTCTGCAACATAAAACTTCTTGATGCATCCATAAACGGGGAACGGTAAAAATCATTGTTTCTGCCAAAACTCTTCTGATCATCATGATCAATTTCTTTTCCTTTGTCACAGGTCTTTGGATTTGGCTCTGATGCCATGTTGATTTCTGATGTTGATCTGGTCTGGGAATTAGTATGCGGTTGTTTTGTGTTTATGGTTTGTGTTTGGAGGGAAAATAAAAGAGAGGGAAACACTTGTTTTATAAACAATATGTGTTCGACAATTTACAAATGAAACTGTGCAGACCCTTATATACTAAACAGACCGGTGTGAGTGAAACAACACACCTTTTCACTAACCATAACTGCCCTAACTGCCATGTGACACACCCTTTCCTTAATTCCTATTTTAGACTTTATACTATACAATAATATTTACATATTGAGACTTATATACAATTGATATCTTCTGATTTGATTCATGGATTATTCCAACAAGAAATATGGACAAAGTTTTATTAATGGATTGATCTGTTTCGAAACAATCTTGGTAAAGAACAAATGAAACAATACATTCTTATATATACTAGGAAATGAAAAACGGTTAGCGGTTATTTTCCCGGCAGTTTTGTATCAACTGTGTTTTCAAGTTGTGTCCCTCTATACTTGATCTTGTCCCTTCATCCAAGATGGCACCTCACTTCTGTTGTTAGATCTCTTTTGACCCATTTGTAACCGTCTATCAACTTGTGTTTATACTAACTATTTACACACTTATAATCCTAATATTTACATATGTCTTAATAAACATACATATACACATAACATATTTACATAAGATAACATAACTATAAGTTTATATTTACATAACAACAAATGATCAGTTGCTTTATTTCCTGATGAAGAAAAAGAGTACCAAGCTCATATACTATTTGCCAAACAATACAAATGATTGAGCACCAAGAAAGTTTATACTCGCCTGATGTTCTTAACGACTTAAAAATTTCTTGATTGCCAAATAGTCGATTAGTCTTAAAAGTTGGTTCACCAATAATGCTTTTAAGAACACTGATCAGCAAAATGGTCTATGTAATGGTAAGGCTTCAGGTTAAATCTCTTGGTAAGAGGGTTATTGAGGAGGCATAAATTATATTTGGAGCTAATATTGGTACTCGAACCTTCATTCCAATAATTAACATGATACCATCTGACAAAAATTATCCCCTTTACTTTCCAAAGATGACAATTTACAATAATAGAGTGATCTACAATGACAATTAACAAGAGCCAATCCAATCACTGTCAAGAGTTGGTCTTTATTTAAAAGACGTTTCACCAATGGTCAATTGTATGTCACCTTATCCAGGGTCAACCCAAGAGAAAGTATCAAATTATTGATATTAGATAAAGATGGCAAACCAACAACTCAAATATTAAATGTTTGTCCTTGCACAATTTTATGTAATTAGGTGTGCTACTACTCTAAATAGTATTTTTCTAATTTGTGCATATACATAATATACGTCGCCCCGCTAAGGGATTAACTAGTTTAACTTAAAGAGCAATAAAGATAGATTTCACATATGGCTTAATGAAATATAGAGCCTTAGATCATATAATACATTCTTCGTTGTAGTTACCTGCAAAAAAAAAAAAAAAAATCTACTTGTTCCACAAATGACTCCTGCTCACCGCATCAAATAACTATAAACCTTGAAAAACAAATTGATGCATAAAGATAACAGTAGCTTATTAAGTTACACTAATGACACAACTAATTATGCTTAAACTTGAACTATATCTCATAGAACATATGTAAGAATGATATAGTCTTTGACTCTTTGTTATTTGCTTCAGGAAGACATAATGGTAAAGATGGTTTGAAGCATAGCAAGAACAAATAGGGAAAATCCGGCAAAGAGAGCAATGATAATCCATGGACTATGAAAATAAGTACGCTTTAACTTCACAATCTTTCTAGGCCAGTAACCTCTGAAATGTGTATCTAGTTGTTCCCACTGTTGAGTTTAATAGAAATGTTTTGGGGCAAGTTCCTTGCATATCTTGTTTATCATATTTGCAGCCTCTTCATTTGAACCTATATGATTGATGATAACTTTTGATGTCACCAACTTGGCAATGTCCTCATGAGTATCGATCAGCATATCCATGGCCCTGGCATATGATGTGACGTAAGGATCAACCACATATGACTGCTCATATGCAATGAGGTTCCTTAAAACCAACTCAGTGAAATCATCAATACACAATGTCGGCATTGTGAGCGTAGGCTTATTCAACAACCAAAAAAGTCTTGAACAATTCCTAGACATTTTTACTTCCATGGCCATTGGCCATTTCACATCATGGTTCGGCTTAAAGTTCACCCCAGCCCTATCAAGTTCTACAACCGAGTGGATTGTTGAACTTGGAAAACCTGATGAAATATAATGTTCAGGCTGGTAGCAATAATGCAAAAAGCCAAGAATATGATCATGATTGGTATATGAGCTACTAGCACCCACTTTTATTTTTCTTTTGAAGAGGTTGGCATATTTTAGAAGTGGTTGGATGAATTCGGCAAGAGGTAGAGGTTCTTCAAATTTATAAATAATGCACTCATATATGTCTTGAAGAACAAAAAATGGGATTTGATTCTCTATGAGCACAAGGTCATAGGGTATATACTGGTCGTGTAACCTTAAGTTGGCGCCTGAATATTTCTTCATTTTAATATCGTGAATGAATTCAAGTATGAAACAAGCATCCATAACCATCATTTTTGCAAGTTCTGTAGGTTAATATTGACTTCATCAAAGTTTGACCGAGTTATATGCGGAACGTGGCAACGTGCAAAAGTTCAAAATAAAGCCGTTGGAATCTGTTGAGTTTTTCATGGAATAAGGCCTGGTCATTTGGTCCTTTCTGTTCAGTTTTTTATATAAATAGGATAGCCTAGCTCCTAGAATAATCAGTCGAAAATTACTTGTTCTTTATCCTCTTTTGTAATCTGTGATAACTGGTGAATAAAGAAAGCCTTCGGCTGTAGTTATCTGTCCTATTTTGTTACTGTTTTTACCTGTTTTAATTCGGATATCCAACACTTGGTATCAGAGCTAGAGTTCACAAACCACATCCAATCTTATATGCCTAAAATCCTCAGATTAAACACCATGTCAGCCATAGCCACCACCTCTAACCCTCCAAAAGAAACCCCATTTTCGTTTCAATGTCCTGTACTCACTTCAAACAATTATACTACGTGGGCAATCAAGATGGAAGCAATTATGGATGCCCAAGGGATGTGGGAATCCATAGAAACTCCAGCCGGTGTGGTTGTGGACGAGAAGAAGAGCAAGATGGCTCGTGCTTTCATCTTCCAGGCAATTCCAGAAGAAATTCTTACGCAAGTGGCGAAGAAGAAAACTGCTAAGGAAGTGTGGGAATCATTGAAGATAAGGTTTATCGGGGCTGAGCGGGTTCAGAAAGCTCGGTTGCACACCTTGAAAAGCGAGTTTGAAGCACTCCGGATGAAGGACGGGGAGTCCATCGACGAGTACGCGGGGAAGTTGTCCGGAATGGTTTCGAAATATAACAGCGTTGGAGCGGTACTGGAGGATGAAGAGTTGATTAGAAAGTTGTTCGACACGGTTACAGATAAGTATATGCAATTGGTGGCGTCTATGGAGCAGTACTCCGATCTAGAACAGATGCCGTTCGAGGAAGCTATTGGCCGGTTAAAGGCTTATGAAGATAGGTTAAGATTGAAGCAAGGAGGGACCACAGGAGAAGGTGCATTGCTATTTACCAAAGCAAAGGGTCAGACAACTGGTAGAGGAAACAATAAGAGCAATACGAGCCGTGGTCGGGGTTGGAATGGTGAAAGAGGAGGCAGACATGGGTCAAGGGGAGGACGTGGAACCGGAAGGGGAAGAGGTGATCGAAATGGTGGCAGGTCATCTTATGAATCCGGTAACATCACTAGAAAATATCGTGACAAAAGTCATATAAAATGCTTTGAGTGTCAACAATATGGACACTTTGCATCTGAATGTAAGGCTGGGAAGAAACAAGAACAGGAAGTTCATTTAACTAGGGAAGTGGATGAAGAACCAACTTTGTTACTAAGTGTTTGTGGCAAAGAAAATTCAACTATGGTGTTGTTGAACGAGGATAAAGTCTTCCCTAGTCAACATGAAAGCCGAGAGAAGGATATATGGTACTTGGATAATGGCGCGAGTAACCATATGACCGGTGAAAGAGAGGCCTTTGCGGAGCTAAACGAGAACGTAATGGGTCAAGTACGGTTCGGTGACGGCTCAAAGGTGAATATAAAAGGCAAAGGTACTCTTTTATTTCAATGTAAAAATGGTGATCAACTGTTGATTCGAGATGTGTATTTCATTCCGGCTTTAACTAGTAACATTTTAAGCCTCGGCCAAATGACGGAAGTAGGCTATGATGTATGGATGCATGATGAGTTTCTAAGGGTGTATGATGACCGTAAAAGACTTGTAATGAAGATCCAAAGATCAGCCAACAGGCTGTATAAGATTGTCTTGAAAATTGCCAAACCTATTTGTTTGTCAGCTAGTTTAGATGAGGAGGCTTGGGCTTGGCATGCAAGGCTAGGCCATGCAAACTTTCAAGTCTTAGAAACGATGTCAAGAAAGGGAATTGTGAAGGGAATGCCCTGCATTATTCATCCCGAACAGGCATGTGAAGGGTGTCTTGTGGCGAAACAAACAAGGCAGAGCTTCCCAAAAGAAGCACAATGGAGAGCGACGAGACCGTTGGAGTTATTGCATGCCGATCTTTGCGGTCCTATAACACCACATACATGGGGCGGTAATCGGTATTTTTTATTAATCATTGATGATTTTTGTCGCTATATGTGGGTGTATATGCTTAAAACAAAGGATGAGGCACTAGATAAATTCAAAATTTTTAAGGCAAGGGTTGAGAAGCAAAGCAAACATAAGATCAAGATGTTGAGAACGGATCGTGGAGGGGAGTTCAACTCTAGAGCTTTCAATGATTATTGTGATCAAGCGGGTATTAAGAGGCAAACAACGGCTCCCTACACTCCACAACAAAACGGTGTGGTGGAGCGTAGGAACCGAACTGTGCTCGGGATGACACGATCCATGCTAAAGTCTATGAACGTACCTGAAGAGATGTGGGGGGAAGCTGTACGCCATGCAGTTTATTTACTCAACAGGATAATAACCAAGGCTGTGAAAAACATGACACCATATGAATGCTGGATGAAAAGGAAGCCTAATTTAAAGTACTTAAAAGTTTTTGGTTGTGTTGGGTATGCAATGAAATTGTCTGGTCACTTCAGAAAGTTGGAGGATAGAAGCCAACCCATGATCTACTTGGGAGTAGAGCCTGGGAGTAAGGCCTACCGACTTTTCAATCCAAGAGAGAAGAAAATTGTAGTGTCAAGAGATGTCTCATTTTATGAGAACAAGGCATGGAGGTGGCAGGAAACAAAAGTGGACAAGTCTTTTTCAACATGGACTTATGTACCAAAAAGTGATGTGATTGGCCCTGGTCAAAAAGATGATGTTGAAAACAATTCCAATGGGAACTTTCATACTCCATCTTTTAATAATAATAATAATTATGCATCACCTTTTGTATCTACAGGTACATCACGTGGAGAAACCTCACAAAGCTCTCAAATGCATACTCAAAGTTCAACAACCAGAGAAGATATTGTAGATTCAAGCTTGTTCGACCACACTCCTCCACAAGGTTATCAACAAGTCCAAGAAATTTATGAAAGAACTATACCAATGAATGAAGATGAAATACAAGAGATCTACGATAAAGAAAATGGCTTGTTGCTGGTGAGTGAAGAACCAACAACGTATGAAGCTGTTGTTGGTAATCCACTTTGGAAAGAGGCCATGGAGTTGGAGCTAGATGCCATAAACAAGAACAAGACATGGACTTTGGTCAATCTGCCTTCGAACCACAAGGTGATTGGACTAAAGTGGGTCTACAAATTAAAAAAGGATGCAGCTGGAAATATCACAAGGCACAAAGCTCGTTTGGTAGCTAAGGGTTATGTGCAACAGAAAGGGGTTGATTTCGAAGATGCGTTTGCTCCGGTTGCACGTTTGGAAACTATCCGGTTGATACTAGCAATCGCAGCAGAAGAAAAGTGGCTTGTACATCACTTGGATGTCAAGTCGGCGTTCTTAAACGGTGAGCTCAAGGAGGATGTTTATGTAAAGAAACCATCGGGTTTTGAAGTTAAAGGAAAGGAAGGATGGGTATACAAGCTTCACAAGGCTCTTTACGGATTACGACAAGCGCCAAGGGCATGGAACATGAAGCTTGATAAGGCTTTGAAGGAAGTTGGTTTTGTTAAGTGTGCCCAGGATCAAGCCGTGTATAAGCGCCAAAGTCAAAGGTCAATGTTAATTGTTGGTGTATACGTTGATGATTTAATTGTCACAGGTTCATGTGAGGAAGAGATTAGAGAATTCAAGAGAAAGATGAAACAAGTATTTGACATGAGTGACTTGGGTCTCCTAAGTTACTACTTGGGCATCGAAGTACAACAAACCAAAAAGGGAATCTTTATAAAACAGGAAGCTTATGCACGCAAGCTACTCGAAATGACTGGTATGTCTACTTGCAATGCGACTCAGTACCCTATGGAAGCAAAGTTGAAGCTAACAAAAGATGAAGCTGGTAAACCAATAAATGCCACTGAGTACAGAAAAATTATTGGAAGCTTGAGGTACTTGATTCATACTCGCCCCGACCTAAGTTACTCGGTTGGGGTGTTAAGTAGGTTCATGCAAGCTCCTAAGGCAAGCCATTATGCAGCCGTGAAGCAGATATTGAGATACGTCAAAGGTACTACCGGGTATGGTCTGTGGTATCGAAGTGGTGGAGATGGAAAATTGCGCGGGTATAGCGACAGTAGTCATGCTTCCGATATAGAAGATAGAAGGAGTACCACAGGTATTGCTTTCTACTACTCAAACAACTTGATCACTTGGGCCTCACAAAAGCAACAAACAGTTGCGCTTAGCTCTTGTGAGGCAGAGTTCATGGCTGCGACAGCGGCGACATGTCAAGCTTTGTGGTTGCGCAACTTGATTAGTGAGTTGACGGGCAAAGAAGCTCAAAAGGTGCAGCTCTTAGTTGATAACGAATCTGCCATCGCATTGATGAAGAACCCCGTCTTTCACGGGCGTAGCAAGCACATCGACACGAGGTTCCATTTCATACGGGAGTGTGTGGAGCGGGAACAAATTCACGTTAAGCATGTACGGGGAGATTTGCAAAAGGCAGATGTTTTAACGAAATCTTTGCCAAGAATTAAGTTTTGCGAGATGAGGAGTTTGATTGGAATGGAAGATGTTAACCAAGTCAACATTAACGGGGAGAATGTAGGTTAATATTGACTTCATCAAAGTTTGACCGAGTTATATGCGGAACGTGGCAACGTGCAAAAGTTCAAAATAAAGCCGTTGGAATCTGTTGAGTTTTTCATGGAATAAGGCCTGGTCATTTGGTCCTTTCTGTTCAGTTTTTTATATAAATAGGATAGCCTAGCTCCTAGAATAATCAGTCGAAAATTACTTGTTCTTTATCCTCTTTTGTAATCTGTGATAACTGGTGAATAAAGAAAGCCTTCGGCTGTAGTTATCTGTCCTATTTTGTTACTGTTTTTACCTGTTTTAATTCTGATATCCAACAAGTTCGACGTCATCATAATTCTTCAGGTCAGCATAACATGACCTTATATGCTCTATTATAGAAGCCACCTTCTGCACACATGCATTTAACGTTTGTGTTAATGGCGGTCCTCCTGGACGAGACAGTAGATCATGAACAAAAGCAGCTTTCCGCACTTCAAATTGTTGCAAATTTTCATCTTTTCTGTGCAGTGGTCCAATAGAGACCACCCGTGGCGTGAAAGAACTTTCGCTGAGTTTTCTGAGGGTAGTAGGAGTCATGTATATAGATGGCGAAAATTTATTGGTTACATACTTTTTTTCTCCCACACAATCAAGAAGAGCTTTGAAGGTTTCATGAACGATTACATCTCGGTGATTCACATCCATGGTCTTCATTTGTAGTATTTATTTGAATAATAATCTATGAAAGAGGAATTTGTAAGGATATGAGATCATATATAACATATACTATGAGTAGTAGTAGTAACATTTTTCAATAAAAAAAAAGAAAGAAAGAAAACTAGATTTTAATATTTTTAATATAATTACAATTGGTTTATGCATGTGGCCATTTAATTATTCTTGTTATTTTATAAGTTGTTTCACAAAATATTCAGTTACATGTAGCATACATTAGTTGAGTTCATCAATCATACAAAGTAGCTCGAAATTGCTTTTTAGTGGCCAGCTAAGTTTTTTGTTTAAAAATTTCTTTGATTACCTAGTTTTGTTCAAATTCATTACCAGTATCTTCGTTGCGAGTGTTGAAATTTGATGTGTTGATAATTGAAGTTTAAATGTAATCGGTTATGGAGGGAAAGTAGTATAGGAAATTAGAGGGAATTTTTGTAAGTTAGTTATAAGAAACTTAACATACATACACACTAAAATACAAACTGTTTAGGCCTATTTATACATTACGAATAGGCACCACTTGAACAGACATGACCCTTAAACAAACTTACTAACTGTCGGTCAAAGTATGTGACACACCGGTCAACTAATATTAATTCTAGACTTAGGATATCTATGATAATATTATCCCTAACATATGTACAGATCTGAATTAACACATGTTTATGATATTGAATCAAGATTAACTTCTAACAGCGAGTATAGGTACGGTACCAATCCCATCTCTATATTACTCTACACATATCCTATACATATAGAAATTACCCTACATGTGTATCAAAATTTATCCAACATTTATCTTACATTTTATCTTGCAATTATCAAAATTTGTCATTGACCAAAACTTAGGTTTATGTTAAAAGAGTAGATCTTGAACATGAGTTATTAGTTAGCTAATTTAGGGAAATACCTTAAAATAAATAAATTATGTAATTTACCTACATTTACAATGATACTAAATGCAAATATCCAATATTAGAACGTTCTTATGCACACTTTATTTTTCATGTTTATATTAAATTAAGTGGTCTTACTCTTACCTGCAATCTTTGGCAATCTCAAACATAAGCTATAAAGGCCTGAGATCAAGAACAGATTTGAATTTTCTAAAGAAATCCAGCCATTGATTTTTGTTTCATACACATACATAAAATTATTTAACTAATATTTATGAAGACAAGAGAGCAGTTAATTAAGTAGACTAAGAAAATGCCTCTCAACCTGTGATTTCATTTGTAGTCAGTCCATCGATCTTCCTTCTTCTTTGTAAGGCTGAATTGTAAAGATAAGGATTTGCATGGTTTTTGTAATTTAAATAAGATAATATGGTGGTAGGTGGCAACTCACAAGAAATTTAATGCTAACAACTAATTAAATGCTAATTAAATGTCTTTTGATGCTTCTGTAATCTCTCTTATAAAAATAGGGTTGTAGGATTCATATCTGAGGGTATAACATCACATTCTAGGGTATGTGGCAGCTTCTTATTGGTGTGTAATGTGGGCCAGAGTGTATGAATCCTAAATAAGGGGTGTATGAAATTAAATAATTCTAAGTTTCAATCTTTGGCAAGGGTGTTGTAATTTAGAATTATTGGTGTAATATATATGAGATGTCACGTTTGTCGTTCAAAAAAAAAAATCCTAATTTTGTTGGTTGGAAAGCAATAATTCCATCTTAAAAGTTATAATATAATAGTCTTAACTTGTCAATGGTTTTATTTTATTGAAACCAAACTAACCACTGTTAAGTCTGTCTGTTAAATATCTACGTGACAATACATGTGTTATCCTAGGTGGACAAAATTGTCATGCTGGCAGAAAAAAAAAAACATAAAGTCCACTACACACTTTTTTTATCGGCATCCACTACACACTTAGGGGCTGTTTGGTTGTTTAAGTGCTGAATCATTAAGAGGTCTGAATGGTTAAGAGGTCTGTATGGTTAAGTGCCGAATCATTAAGTTGGACCTCTTAATGGTTAATTTTCTTGTCTCACATTGGTATGAGAGTTTCATTAAGGTTCAGCCTAGTTTAGTGCTTAATGATTCAGTGCTTAATGGTTCAGCAATATCCCAAGTCTTAATGATTCAGCCTTAACCATTCCATTCAGAGGCTGAAACAAACACGCTGAATGTTGAATCATTCAGCACTGAATGGTTAAGAGCCTCATTAAGAGGCTACCAAACAGCCCCTTAATTTACATAAAGTCCTTATTAATCCCTTTATCTTACTTTATCAATATTTTATTCTATTAAGCCACATCAAGCCCCTCCACTACACATGGTCTAATTATGAAAGTGTGCACATAGATGTTTCCCCCGTGAGACGAGGGTGTGTATGTGCTACTCTTAACAAAAAGATGATTCAAAATTTACCCGTTTCTTAAACATAATACTAGAACCAATTTGAATTTTGAGACATCAAATCCTTACACAAAATTTATCAATTCTATCTTATTGATAATTTCAAGCTTCTAACCATTTACCAATGTAAAGTATTAATTTCAAATAAACATGTAAGCTAAAGATTTCAAGTCATCAGATCATTTAAAAAAGAGGTAGTGGAAATGAATAATCTCAACTATTGACTAATGGCCAATAACAGTCCCAACTACGAAAATAACAACTAGCGGTCTCAACTTTCGACATATTGGCCACCAACAGACCCAAACTAACTGAGACTAACTCAGTTAGTGTGATACTGACGTGACATGCTTAGGTGGCAAAATGATCCTACGTGGCATCCTAGGTGGCAAAATGATCATATGTGGCATCCTACGTGGCATGTCACATCAACATCACACTAACGGAGTTAGCCTCAGTTAGTTTGAGTCCGTTGGTGGCCAATATGTCGAAAGTTGGGACCAATAGTGGTTATTTTCGTAGTTGAGACCATTATCGGCCAAAAAGCAATAATTGAGATTATTTATTTCTATTACTCCTTTAAAAAACTACCTACACTAATAAAGGAGTAACTAGGGGGACACTTGTCCCTTTAGTAGAGCTCCACATAGGCTCCACATCACCATCCACATGGCAAGCTTACAATTAAATATACTAAGGCCGGACCCACCTGTTTTTGTACCCATATCCATATTTGAACCGTAGATATCTAACCTTTTTTTTTCTTCAAACAACTCGCCGCTCGATATCTGAAAACCCTAATATCTTTTCCTCTTTCAAATCCTTCATCCTTCATCAATAATATACACACAAACACTCCCGCAATTTGGTGCTACTTCAATCATTTACATATCCCATCCATTCTGTTTTAAGGTAATCGATCCTAATCTTCATAATTGATTGTTCCGTTTGTAGTTTTATCTCTGATCATCGCTCCTTTTAATCTTATTCACATGATTGGTATAGTGTTTAATCTATTTTTATATATGAATACACTAGCTGATTACCCCGGGAGGGTCTCGGGGTTGAAAAATCTAATTTACGTGATAACCTATTGCAAATGGCTCAAGTTAACTAACCACAAAATCTCTCAATCATTGCATGTTCATAGTATTCAAATGAGTAATAACTCATATTCCCTAATCTAAAACCTAATCAGTAATCATGTAAAGAATCACTTATGTAAGCTGCAACTATTCAAAAACTCATCACATCTCTCTAATTTCTCACATTCTAATGACTCTTATAATTCCTAACCTAATCAACTAAACAAACACTTAAATTGGAAGTTGTAACCATTGCATCTCATTATGTCACGTGGCATAATCAAGAGATGGTTGAGGCCACCATTGAACGCCACGACAGCAACTATCAATTCTTCCCGGGAGCGTCCAGGGGTTGAAAAATATAACCATTCTAATAATACTAATACTAATAGTAATAATCATTACTCTTGTAATTAAATAAATAAAAAAATAACCTTGCTATAAGGTGACACCATGTGTTGCAGTGTTGCACGATTCTTTCTCCTAACTTCTCTTGATGAAGTATACCTAGTAAAATTCCAATGATAACATGGTGATTGGGCTGATTTTCAACATCGTAGATAAGAACCTAGTTTAAAAGAAAAAACATGATTAATGAATAACATGAACACTTTGTGTGTTTTTTTCCTGTATGAACGAAACCCCACAAAAAATAGTCGATTTTTTCTCCGTTTTTTATATAGCACTATGGTACTCGTTGGAAAGATAATAAAACGCTCGTTAATTTGGTGTAATTTTTTTTTCTTTAAAAAATTCCGTATATAAAAGATATAAACGTTTAAAAATTATGGGAGGAAACATGAGAGATAAAATTTTAAATTTATTTTTAAATTCTTTTTTCCTAAAATAACTCAATTTAATTAAAAAATGAAATAATTCAAAAACACTAAAATCTTTTAATTATGATGTCACGTGGCAATTTCATAGGGAGGTTGAAGGCACCATTACACGCCACGTCAGCAATGTTCAATTCTTTTATATATATTAATAGATAATAGATACTCATAAAACGTTCGTGTTAAGTTTTGGTAGTTTGTCTCAGTTAGTGAATGGCCATTAGTATGCTTGTCTTCTTGATAATCGTCCTAATTAGTATTTTAATAATATAAATGAGTAAGCCTAAAAAGTATATTCTTTGGATTTATTAGTTCATTTTCATTTCAGTTTATGTTGTGCATATGATCATATATTGATGACCTTCATTAATGTTTTTACAGGTTACTCTGTTAATACTTGTGTTGATGCTGGCATCAGCTGTGCTTATATGGATCAGCCTGGGAAAGAATCCTATCGATTCGTCAGTTGTGGCACGTACGGGTAGGAGTTATCAACATATGAGTAAATTGTACTAATCAATATAATATATGTGTGTGTATCCATGTAACCTATTGTGTGCGTCTGTTTTTGAATGTGTATACGTAACCTTTGCATATATTGCAGGTGTATGTAGATACTTTCGCTGTTGCAATGCTTTTATTAGGGGGCGCATTAGCATGCTATGGTCAGCATCTTTGGTATCTGCTAACATTATTGATTTTAACCTCTTTTTTTACAGATTAGCCATCAGAACTTGTCAATTGTGTCGATTAACATATGCTTTTAGATGTCATGCTCACTGACTTGCAGTTCATCTACTTTCAATAGTTAGAGTAATTGCTCAAGTACTACCTCATCAACCTGAAGACGTGTGACAAAATGTCCCTTTCAAATATAATATTGACAACGCTGACATGGTAAAATTTGTTTTTGTGTCAAAACGGTCTGAAATAAAAGAAAGATGGCTTGATTTATTTGTGAAGAATGCTAATTTTGCACATGTTATTTTTTGGGCCTGTCTTGGTGAGATCTTTCTGGTTCAACCCTAAGTGAAGGTTGAACACTACAAGTTAAGGCGAACCCTAACTTGGGCATGTCTTGGTGAGATCTTTCTGGTTTATTGTTTTTGTTCTAGAGTCCGTCCTAAGGAGTCGATTGTTCAGGGCTTGAGATCCTGATTAGCTCTAGGATTGGTCTAGGTCAATAGGTGGCTCCCTCGTGAGGACCTGGACCGGCACCTTTTGAGTGAGGAACCGGTTATCTGGATCACCCACCGGGCTTCGCCATTGTTGATTGGTTTTATTGATTGATCTCGTTGGTTGTTTTTTTTATTTCTGTGATTTGTGTTCTGTTGTGTTTTTTCTTTGATTGTTGTGTGTTTATCATGGTTGATGGTGTTGTTGGCCCTAATGAGGGTCAAGGTCCTGGACCCATTGTTGACCCAGTTAATGTAACCCTTGTTAGCAAACTTGATGCTAGTGACCCCTTGTATTTGCATGCTAGTGACTCAACCAATCTTACTATTGTTAGTATAAAACTAAAAGAGACTGAGAATTACACGGTTTGGGCAAATGCTATGATATTGGGGCTTCAAGTTAAAAACAAACTAGGGTTTATAAATGGTGATTGTGAAAAAACCTACTAATGATGTTTGTGTTAGCTAGGCAGTGGGATAGATGTAACGGTGTTGTATTGACTTGGATTCTAAATTCCATATCTGAAGAATTATATATGGGTCAGGTCTATTCCAAACTTGCTTCTGAAGTCTGGAAAGATCTTAGAGAAACATATAATAAAATTGATGGATCTGTTGTTTTTTCTTTATATCAGAAGATTAACTCATTTAGACAAAATGGGATGTCTGTGTCTGATTATTATCATAAATTGAATATTATGTGGAAGCAACTAGACCAAATCTTGCAGTTACCTTCTTGTGTTTGTGATGCTTCTAGAGAGTTTAATGATCATACTAATATGATAAGATTAATGCAGTTTTTAATGGAATTGGATGATTTTTATCAAAATGTAAGAACAACAGTTTTACTTAGGTCTGATTTGCCTTCTGTAAAAGAGGCATTCTCTTTAGTTTCTTGAGAAGAATCTCATAGAAACTCAAGTAATGCTTCTAGCAGTAAACCAAATCGGTCTGTAAACTTCTTTGCTAAAACAAGTTCATCCAATGAAAGTGCTTTTAATAAAAGGTTTAATAAAGGTACAAATCAATCCTTGAAATGTACTTATTGCAACAAAACTGCTCATCTTGTTGATAAATGTTTTGAGTTAGTAGGGTATCCCCCTTGGGCTAGGACTAGAAGCAATCAAAACAAGAAGGTTCCTGTAAGTAACAATAGTGTTTCTGAATATTCTGACAATTCTTTGGGTGGTTTGACTAGTGATCAAGAAGGTTCCTGTAAGTAACAATGTTGAGGGTGGTGGTGTTGGTTTTGGTGTTGGTGGTAATTCTAGGTGGGGGTTGTGGTGTTTTCCAGATCTAGATCTGGTGATTTTGAAATAGAGAGAGGGGATGAGAGAGACTAGATTTTGAAAAATAAAGTGAAAGATGGAGGGAATAGATATATATATATCAGGAGAGAGAAGAGGTGAAATTGTAATTGTCTAAAATACCCTACCACTTTATAAAACATATTATATTAGAGTGGTTGATGTGGATGAATATGGTCCATTCAATGAGTTTCTTGGGGTTTTTCCATTGGGGGGGGGGGGGGGGTTCTCCCTATACTTCCACTATATATAATAATATATATTAAAGTTAAAGCTACTTCAATGATTTCAAAGTTGTAATTTGTGTTTTAGAGCGCTTAGAGTAGGTGACTCGTAGTAATTTTTAAAAGCTAAAAAAATGGGAACCTTGTTCAAGTTCGGATGTTGTAGTGTAATTCGGTTAAAAACAATAATAGTAACTTTATTAAAGCCCCAGATAGCTATTTTTTTGGTTAAATAAAAAATAATAAAACAAAGCACACACAAACCTTAGAAGTAAGAATATAAGGTGTGGGATCCTCGACAAATACACTAAAATATAAGAAAATAAAAATTCTCTCAACATGGGCAGCCGCTGGAAGCCAATTCTGGTGGAGATTCAGGCAAGACTGACAAAATTTTACGTTTCTAATCTCCCAGATCGATGCAGCGGTACGGATCTGGCTTTGGTTATTAGAAACTTTGGTGTTGTTTTCGATATCTACATTGCACATAAGCGAGACAAGGAAGGAAAAAGATTTGGTTTTGTGTCAATGTTGGATGTCAAAGAAAAGGATGAGGTTGTGAAGCAGTTATCTCATATTAAGACGTGGGAGTATCGGGTGAAGTTTAACGTGGCAAGATTTGTGTTGGAGGACGGTGAGATTAATGCTCGCAGACTGAATAATGTGCATCAGCCGGTAAAGAAAAACTAGTCACAGATTGATGGTAGGGCAGGGGTATCTCAGAGGAATGATGGAGGAAATCTTCAGTTTAAAGAAGCATTCTCAGGTGTAAACCCTGCTCGTGTGGTAGAGGTTGATGACACGGTTCAGACGTTTGTTGAGGATCACGATAGGGCGTTAGTTGTGTGGGTTGCGTCTCTGTATGTTCTGCAGAATATCAACGTTATTTTGAATGAGATGGGCTTATCAGAAGGAAAGGTACGATTTTTGGGTGGTCTTGCTCTAATGATTGTTTTCAAAACAAGAGAACATGCAGTTATGATTAGAGATGAACTTATCAGAAGACCTAATCAGTTTTCCTCGACTGTGTTTTGGGAAGGACAGGACATTGCTTACAAAAGAATAGCCTGGTTGAGAGTTTACGGGATGTCATTGAATATATTGGATAATAAGGTCCTTGGTAATGTGGGAAGATTATTTGGGTTGCTCGTTAAACAAGCCCAAGTGGAAAGAGGAGTAGGGGATGAGTCCTTTCACTTTGTAGGTATCCTTGTTAATACAAGGAAATTAATTCAGGAGGAAGCATTTATAAAATGGCGAAAAAAGACATACAAATTGTGGGTAATGGAGGATACAAAGGAATGAATTTCAGAATTCTTGGCGGTTGGTAAGGAAGGGGGCTGGATTGTAATGTTTTAAAGACTAGGGGTCAAGGAGAAGTGCCACTGTCGAATGATTTTCAGGTTCTGTTAGAGGAGGTCGAAGGTGACAATGATGAATTAGAGAAGAATTCTTAACTATAGGCTGAGATAAGTCATTTAGAAGATGTGGAAGTCATCTCAAGTGTTCAAGAAGGTGCCATGGTGGATGAACGGGACTTGGTTATGGCCGGTTCTGATGCTGTAATCGAAATTAACAAGGAGATTGCTCATACGGTTGAGTTCAGGGAAAAGGTTGGTGCTTAGTTTGAAGGCTTCTAGTCGTTGGTTCGAGAAACGATCTTGGGTAAAGGTGTACAATCAGGTTTGCAATGAATTTTTAGAGTCTAAATATTAGAGGGATTGTGTCGATGGGGAAGGTGCCTTGGATTAAAGGTATGGTGAGTAATTTTAGGGTGGATTTCCTAGCTATCCAAGAGTCCAAATTACAAGATGAGAAGGTTTTTGATTATTCTAGTGTCTAGAGTCAAAGGGATTTTGGGGTGGATAGTGTTAGTTCGATGGGTAAGTCTAGGGGTTTAATAAATCTGTGGAATCCTAAGAAATTCAGAAAGATGTCTACGGTCAAAGATAGGAACTTTATTGTTACTTCAGGTTGTTTAGTAGAAGACAGTTCTGTTATAAATGTGGCTAACATATACGCTCTTCAAAAATTACGGGAGAAAAGGGTTCTTTGGGAGAAACTAAAAGGGTTGTGTCACACCCTTAAATTTCCACTGCGGGGTTTATACCGCGAGGCGCATGACATACCAGGATCCCATAGCCATAAGTCATATTAACGAACTCTAAATGCCCAAACCATATAGTTCGTTTTCAAAAATCAAGTTTAGTTAAGATGCGGAAGCGTAAACCAAATTTATACCTTTTAAAACCATGCGCAAAACAACGCGCCCAAATTAAAACCATATGAAAGAAAACGTAAAAGCATGATATGTAATTTAGGTGTATGCCCAAGACCCCAAATGCAGTGAAACGTGCCGTGCTTCCTAATTGTGACACCAGAAGCTAACTACCTGCAAAAGCATGTATATCGTGTGTCAACATAAAGTTGGTGAGTTCACAAGGTAAGGTAAGTAAAAGTGTAGGTTTCCCAATCCAAGAACAACAGTTAGGTTTCCCAAACCCAAAAGTGGTAATCAATAACCAAAACTAAGAACCACTAGTTCAGCGTATGCCAAGGGTAGCTAACCCATTCATGATAACTAAATAATAATATACCGAATTGCTATTTAAACGATGCACTCGCCCCGCGAACTGGTTTTTGCCTCCCATCATTGCTTATCAACAATGATAAAATTCAAGGTCGTAGTTCACGCCCGGCTCTCAGCACGGTGTGAGGTTTGTCAAACCTAATAGCGCTATCAACTAGTAACCCGCTTGCCATAACCCGGCAACTCATTCGGTAAATAGTGAAGGACTTCCGTGATAGAATGCAGTTTAGTTCATCAAGGACACAGAGTGTGAAACTACAAAACCCGAGCCACACAAGGAGTCAAAATCCGACCCACACAAGGAGTCATAGCATCCCAAAACCCGGGATGTGAAAGTAGTCCCAAACTGGACTAGAAAAAGTTAAGTAAGCTGTCTCAAACCCGAGACGCATGCTTTTGAGAAAAGAGTAGTGAAACTCACCTTAGGATGCAAGCAATTAATCCAACCTTCACAAATAGGATATGCTACAGACTCCCTATTATATGTGTCACTATTTGAGTACATGCGTATACACGATACACTATATAACTCGTTTGTCCATGACCTTAGTTTATGCAAAAACGTTTAAGTGACACCTATCTTAACTACATGCACAAGTAGACACTATGAACCCGTTGGTGAACGTTATGATTTACATCAGTTATACACTTCAATTACATCTCATATAAGTGCACATACAAGTTCAAGTCATAAGCAAATCATACAAGACAACAAATAAGCACATATGCGCACATATCATAATCTGCGTTTTTAGGACAGATTATGTACTATGAAAACGATTTTATTAAAAATACTTATACAATGAATTATACTTCCAAATTCTTACCGAATATTCCTGGAAATCCATACGCCGTGTCCATATTTTTGTTTTGAGATAAAACCATACACAAAAATTATGAAAAATCATACATTACAGCTAGGATCAGAAAACACTCTTGTCAGATCTGTTTACTAGAAAAATTCTCAAAATTTGTGTATTCATCCAAATGGGATGAATCCACTTGGAAAAGCCAAGTTTTTAAGATGTCAACCTATTGTCCAAATTTCATAACCTAACTCTTTGTAAAACTCAAGTTATGGTCGTTTAAAGTTGACCCAAAATATTAATCCGGAAATCAGATTAGACCTCTATTCAAATAAAATTCCATAAACATATCAAACGAACACCAAATCGCATGATCTTACCCATTCCAGAAGGCTAAGACCATGTACGACATGCTAAAATCAAGAAAAAATTAAAATAGATAGTTTAAAGCCACGTTACATAGCTTACAATTTGAAGCATGTGATCTGTCCGTTTTCAGTTAGGTTAAGAACTCATCCATAACACATCGTATGACCATATTATCGCCTAAATATCGCCCTAAACATGTAACACATCACGCTCATACAACATAACAGTCCCAACATGCAAGTGTTTTTTCATAATTATTAACATCTATTTACCGTACATGTTCACAAACCATAATCATGCATAAACATAACATATACCACAATCCAACATCTATTCGCATAGTTTTACACTTAATGTTTATTAAAACCTCATGTTTTAGTCATAACAAGTTTACATCAGGTCTGGACAATTGAGTTTATGGTGTTTAAAATCATAATTAAAACATAGAAAAAGAGATTAAAACACATGTAGGGTTTGTTATATACCTTAAGCCTTTAATCTTCTTGATCCTAAACCTTCTCAAGCTCCTAGGATCTTTAGATTATGTTAATGGCAGAGGTTAGGGATTTAATTTTCGTAATTAGGAGGTTGGGGGTGATTAGGGTTGAGTTTATAATGTTAAAAGTGATCAAAGTTGTGTTTATATATTAGCTTCGGCGATTTGGACCTTGGGAGAGGTTTTGGGCCGCGCGAGTCCAATGAAACAACGTAATGATTGCATGTTGCTATTCACGCATACAGATCCATGTCCTATTCTTTTCTTTTCTTTTTTCACTTATTCATTGTTGGCATATTATGTTTTCTTGGGCTTGGTCATTTATTGGCCAAGTCCAACGTTGATGTTTTTTTTATTTATTTTATAAACTAAATATATAATAATAACCTATAAAATATTTAACCCAAATATTTTATAACTAGTTTATAACTCCCGGCCTGACCATAGTCGGTTACGGACCCGGTCTCGTATACCCGCGTACAAAAATTAGATTCGTTTAATTCTAAATAATTTCGCGTAATAGTTTATATATAAAATATAATGAATCTATAAAATATTTAACCCAATATTTTATAACTTATGTATATATGATCCTCAGTCTGTCAAGTGTCGGTTACGAGATCGGTACCGTGTTTTCACATAGTAATATGTAACATCACATAAGTTCACACATAAATCCACGTAAGCACATAATTGCAAATAATATCAAACAAGTTATTCCACAATTATTTGTTTTGTTATTTCACCAACATTCAAGGTTCCCTACTTGTATACGTAGCCCAGTAATTCTTCAAATTACCGTTTCATGTAGTTATTAACCTATAACTGTGCAACGAATGACTCTACTAACTAACCCTAGTTAAGTAGAATGCATGGAATGTAAGTACAAGTAACTAGAGTTTAGTTAAAGTAAGAACCTGAAATTGCGGGGTATCACAGGTTGATGTCTGGGAATACGGGTATGTGGATTCTCCTCGGTGATTTGACTGTTGTGCCTTGTGCATTGTACACTAAAGACAATGTATGTATCGTTACAAGAGTCTAAGTTACAAGGTGGGAAGGTTTTTTATTATTCTAGTGTCTGGAGTCAAAGGGATTTTGGGGTGGATAGTGTTGGTTCGATGGGTAAGTCTGGGGGTTTAATAAATCTGTGGAATCCTAAAAAGATATCGATGTTACTAGTATTCATGAAGGCCAAGAACGGTGGACATTTCTTCCGGTTATGAATGGGTTGCCTGGATGCTGGAAAAAGATTGTGGCGTTTCTGCAGAACTTGATTCTAAATGGGAAAAAGATTAATTATTTAATTCAAGGTAAACTTGGGAATGGGGACGGTATTAAATTTTGGAAGGATGTTTAGTATGGTAGTGTTCCATTGCTGGAAAGATGGTCGTGCCTATACGCAAAGGAGACGAAGAAAAGCTGTGTAGTGAGTGACAGAATAGAAAACGCTGCTGGGAATTCCACGGGATTAAAGAACGATTGGGCTGTGGAAGCAAATATGGTTGAAACTATCTCGGAGCTGCAAGACGTGGGCATGAGTTTTCAGTAGCTAATGTCAAAAAGTTGCTGCTAATTGACCGAAATGTGCAGAATAATAGTGCTATGTTGTGGGTTTCGTGGGTTCCGATTAAGGTTAACTTGCTAGTGTGGAGATTTGATATGTGGTGGAATTTGTCAAACAATTTTGTGGTTTTAATAAAAATGAGAGTAGATATTTTAGTGAAAATATTACGCTTTTTTTTTCAAATCAAATAAATTAGTATATACTTTAGTCAAGTTACCATTTAAACCACATGACAATTCATTTCATTTTTTTGTTACGTTTCATGCATTAAAGGATTTGGTCAAATCATCTAGTCATGATTTAGCAATTCTACTTTTATAACCGTATTATTGTTAAGAACTGTATTATTGTTGTCCCATTGAGTAATTTTTACTCAGACGTGCATATGTGTTTTATGTACGTTAGGTTCAGGAAAAATCTAAAAAGACTTGGAGGCGGGCTCAAGGGAACGAAAGACTCACAGTAATTTTTATAAAAATTATCAATGTTTTGTATTGTAGTTTATTTTTTTAAGAAATTGTAAAGTTTTTATTATCAATGGATTGATGTATTGAATTCTGTTTACCGTTATAGTGACACATCAGCCCTAAAACGGGCGGGGTGTTACAGATACAGACGCTGAATCTGTCAATCATCTTTTCGTGTACTGTGGGTTTCGTATGGGGTATGGACATCGATTTGGAGTTGGTGTAAATTAGATCCATTACACTTCTCAAATGCTTATGAGTTGCTGCAGCTGCAGACAGTAGGGAAACAAACGAAATGGTACAAGCGGATCTTGCGAGAAATTTTGATGATTGTTTGTTGGGCGCTTTGGAACTCTCGAAACAAAAAGGTTTTTGAAGGCTCTCCGACTAGAGTTATAGAGGTGGTTGGTATGATTAAATCTTTGTCGTTTATTTGTCTTACAAATCGCTCTAGTTTTAAAAAGTTAGAGTGGAAGGATTGGTCGAGTTATCCATTGTATATTTTGTAATTTGTTGGCAGTCCTTGAGTTAAGGTCCAACCTTTGTTAATGAAAGTTTTATGTTAAAAAAATAATAGAAACAAAAAAACTTAAAATGTATGAATGTGATTCAAAAATATGCACTAAAAAGAATTAACTACACGATTGCTTTATTCATTTTGTCATTTTTCATACTTATTTATTGAAAATTATACCTTTGGTTTTAATTTTTACAACTGGTTTCACCATTATATTACGGTATTAATGGTGAAACCATTTTATTAAAGTTGGTACCACAGCGTGACACCGTGACTTAATAAATAGATATGAAAATAACAAAATGGGTAAACCGTAGAGAGAAACTGTATAATAAACTCAAGGGTGGTAATGTTTATAGTTAATAGTACAAGGGGCTGAATGCATAAATAATAATAATGAACTAATTTAAAAAAATAAACTTAATAGAGGGTGTTTGGGATTGAGATTCAAAATAAGACTTATTGGTTTTTTAAGAAGTCAATAAGTCAATAAGCTGTTTGTGTAATCTAAAAATACTTTCTGTTTTGATTTTTGGTTTTTGGCTTTTAAGGGTGAAAAAACTGTTTTTGAGAAGTTAGAAATCCTGGCTTTTGGCTTTTAGAAAAAAAAATTACAAATCTACCAGCCATACAACCAATATTCACAATAAGTTAAGCGAAACACTTAAAAAAACAATCTATTGACTTTTTAACGTTTCTCATCCCAAAAGCTATCCAAACATTTTTTTAAAACTCCTTTTCAAAAAGTCACTTCTGAGGGTACACGGGGTGGTCCGTGATGGCCACCTCGTGATGGCGTGGTCACCTGTAACACCCCAACCGATGGCGGAAACATCGAGGTGTCACGTAGTGACGATTGTTCAATAGCTCATGGACTAGAAATGTAAATTTGAATACATTGAATTTAATAATTTATTACATTGAAAGAAATACAACAATAATGACTAGCAATCTAAACTAAGATATAGTAATTGACGAGGTAGGCCCAATCTAGATGGATCGGCCCAATACCACATAAAGGCCCCATTATCTTCGGGCCAGCCCAATGGCAGATATACGCCGGGTGAACCAACACGGTTGTACCCCGGACAATTGATAAGGCTAAACCTCTTTTCCGAGAATCAGGGAAGGAAGGTTCGAAAGAGAAGATAAGGCCTATCTCCATCTAAACCGGAGAATCAGCTCCTGGAGATAGGCTCGAAGAGGCGGTTACGAGGAAAGTAAGAAAGGTTATAAATAGAGGTCAGAGGTAAATAATATTTCATACACACAATCATAAAAGCTTTGGCTTTACTCTCACACCAAGAACCAATACTTATTCTCACGCCGGAGGGTGGTCACAGGAAACCCCCCTTTCCTGTGACGAGTCCTAACGGTGTTTTGTTTTGCAGGCACCCGGATCCAGCTTGGGTTAGTTATTCATTGCCGGAACAGCATTCTTGTCTACTAGGAGAGGTATTTACTTCTTCATTGGCGCCATCCGTGGGACGCGTACAAGGAGTTAGTTATCGGCTGAATAACCTGAGGAACCGAGATGACCTCGAATCAGGACACCACAGTGGCCACCAACCCGGCCGAAAGCAACCAGAATCTGCTACATCAGAGCAGATAGATGGAGCAGTTGCGTCTGACTCGGAAGGAGAAATGGATGTAGCGGCCCCGGGGTTCTCTCCAAGAACATCGACTACCCGTCCGGGCGATACGCAGACCTTAATGTCGTCCGGGAGTCCTTTAGGACGTTTCCCTTTCATAAGAGGACCGGTTCCGTCGTCCACTTACACTCGACCAATTGTTAGTACAAGCTTCTCAACTCCTCGAGTGCCGGCGCCGACTTCATCCATGCCCTGGTTTACCGCAGCACAAAGTCTCCCCCTCTTCTCAGCCGCAATCTCAGCAGCTATGACGTCATCACCACAAGCCACTCTCATGCAACCAAACATGCCACCTTATACTCCGGTTACACCCGGAAATCAGCCGTTCATGCCTTATTATCCCATGACTCCGTATGGGTATATGTATGCACCATCTGCTGGGGGTGCATTCTCATACCCTTACCCATACATGTATCCTCCAGTACAACCACCTCTTCCCGGGTGGAACCCCCAAACAGGAGTACCTTCAAGCGAAAGGTTGAACGACGTCCGCACGCGTCTCACCTACGAGACTACTCCCGGTGGTCCTGGAACTTCTGCGGGTCCTCCTCAGGGCCGGCAGCAAAACCCAGCAACGTTACAGGAGAATGAGGAGCAAGGTGATGATGAAGACCTTACCCGGCCATATCGTCCTCCGACAATGGCAACTTATTCCAAATTCTCGGAGAGGATAGCTAATGCCCCGTTACCTCCAAATCTGAAGCTCCCGTCAACAGTGGGCAAGTATGATGGGACCGGGGACCCGGATGATCATTTGAGCATTTTCGAGTCCGTAGGAACGTCCAAAGATTGGCCGATGCAGGCCTGGTGCCACATGTTTGTTTAGACCCTTGTGGGTGCAGCACGGGTCTGGTGGGATAGTTTACCGCCCAGGTCTATTTCTAATTGGAGAGATATTCATAAGGGATTCACTCAACAGTTCAGCCAGCAGCGTAGACATACAAAGTACAGAGAGGAGGTAATGCACATCCGCCAAAGAGATAATGAGCCAATGGAGAATTTCATAATCCGTTTCAACAAGGAACGGTTACAAATCCCGGGCCTTACTGAAGAATTGGCGTGCACTGCATTCACCATGGGGGTGAATGATGATGGATTGTTAAGGAAGCTCCATGGTCCTTACGGATACCCGCAAACCATGGACGAAATGATGACGATAGCCAAGGCATATGTCAAGCAAGAGAAATCGATTGCCATGAATCATGCAGTACGGAAGAAGCATGAAACTGCCAAGGCAAGTGACAACCAAGACTCTCGAAGCTCCAGGAACAGGGGACGGACTGGCCAACCTTACTCGAGGGATGACCGTCGAGACGAACGCCGGGATGACCGGCGAGATGATCGCCGGGATCAAGGACGAAGGTCGGAGAGGTCCCGGGACTCCTACTCCAGCTAAGGGGAAACAGCTTCCAAGCCCAAACTAGATTACCCGGAGCTTATCAAGACACCGTCCCAGATATTAGAAACTGAGGATCTAAGACTGAACACTCCTCGTCCGGTCAAAGACTCGCCATCAAAAGACAAGTCAAAATTCTGTGACTATCACAAAGGTAATGGTCACGATACGAATGATTGTTTTTAGCTCAAGAGACAAATAGAATACTTTGTCAGGACGGGGAAGTTAGCACATCTGGTTAAGGATATGAAGCCGGGTCCCTCAACTTGGGCGGACAAGGCAGCAGGAAAGAAACCCAGGGAGATCAACGCTATACGGCCAGAAGCAAACGGTGGCACCAAAAGACGTTTTGAGACAATTGAACCTTGGATGGAGGCAACGATGACAGTGCCGCCTTATTACAAGGCCTTGAAGATGGAAGCATTAGTAATATCAGCTGCAGTGGGCAACTATAGCATGAAGAGGATCATGGTAGATACAGGCAGTTCAGAGGACATCATCTATGAACCATGCTTCAGAAGAATGACAAGTGAGGATCAGAAAATGCTAGCTCCGGCCCACGGTCCGGTAAAAGGTTTCACAGGGGAAAGTGTAGAGCCGCTGGGGCAGCTGACGTTTCCGGTTACTCTTGGTGATGGCTATAGGGAGCGCACTATCTTGGTCACTTTCCTAGTGATCCCGGCTATTTCTCAATATAACTTAATCATAGGTCGGTATACGTTGGGACGAATTGACGCTCTGGTATCCACTGCCAGGGGGTTTCTCATGTTCCCAACCCCGCATGGGATAGCCACTGTTTCTGGAGAGAAGGTGTGTGCAGTGTCCGATGGCGCGACTTGTCGTCAAGCACCATCCGGGATTCGTGGCCCAGAGAGGTGGGTCCTGAGTGCAAAACACCCCGACCAAACGGTCACTATTGGAAATTCCTTGGCTCCAACCACTCAAGAAAAGTTGAAGCGGCTATTGAAACGTAACATGGATGTCTTCGCTTTCTCACACTCTGATATGACCGGGATTGCACGGGCAAAGGCAGAGCACAAATTGTCTACTTATCCAAACGTAAAGCCGGTCATGCAAAAGAGAAGGAGTATGGCTCCTGATCGGAGAGCAGCTGTAGCACAAGAGGTTAAGAAGCTAGAAGAGGCCGGGATTTTGAAAAAGACTAAATACCACACGTGGGTCGCCAACCCTGTCATGGTCCGGAAACACGATGGGACCTGGAGGATGTGTGTGGACTACAAGGATCTGAATAAAGCATGTCCTAAGGATGCTTAACCGCTCCCGGAGATAGACCTCAAAGTTGATTCCCTGGCTCCATTCCAGTTTAAATGTTTCTTGGATGCATACAAGGGATATCACCAGATTCAGATGGCAAAAGAAGATGAGGACAAGACGGCTTTTCACACGGACGCCGGCATATTCTGCTACACCAAAATGTCGTTCGGTTTGAAAAATGCCGGGGCGACGTATCAAAGATTAATGGACCAGGCGTTCGAGCATCAGATCGGCAGGAACCTGGAGGTATATGTGGATGATTTGGTGATAAAGAGCAAGACGGAAGATATGATGCTGAAGGACATAGAAGAAACATTTGATACTCTCCGAGAATACAACATTGAGCTAAACCCGGGGAAGTGCTCTTTCGGAGTTGAAGAAGGTCAGTTCCTGGGAGTGGTAGTGTCAAAAGATGGGTTCCGAGTCAACCCGGAGAAGGTAGCGGCCATTCGAAACATGCCTGTCCCTAAAACACTGAAAGATGCTCAAACACTAAACAGGAGGCTGGCCGCCATCAGCAGGTTCCTGGCCAGGCATGCCGAGCGTTCATTACCGTTCATCTCCACACTCAAAGACTGCCTGAACAAGAACAAATTCAGATGGACTGAAGAAGCGGACAAAGCATTCGAGCAGATGAAGACGTTCGTCAGTAACCTACCCATGTTAACAGCACCACGTCCAGGAGAAGTGTTGAAAATGTATCTGGCAGCCGGTCATCACGCCGTTAGTTCTGTGCTGTTGGTCGAGAGAAATAAGTGCCAAACACCAATTTATTACATCAGCCGGACGCTTTCAGATGCTGAAAGCAGGTACCCCACTTTGGAAAAATTAGTACTGGCACTGATTCATGCGTCCCGGAGGCTGCGCAGGTATTTCCAAGCACACGAAGTGGAAGTCTTAACAAACTTCCAGTTGGGACAAATCTTGAACAGGCCGGAAGTATCTGGCCGACTTGCCAAGTGGGCAATTGAGCTGGGGGCGCTGGATGTAACTTTCAAGAAGAGAGCGGCAGTAAAGGGACAGGTCCTTGCTGATTTCATGACCGAGATCCCGGAAGGCGAAGAGATCCAAGAATCCGTACCAAGATTGGAAGAAACATTGGAAGATGAATCCACTCCGTGGCAGTTGTATACTGATGGCTCTTCAAATAGCAAGGGAGCCGGGGCAGGATTACTGCTGGTCAGCCCGGAGGGCGCAAGGTTCCTCTACGCCCTACGGTTTGACTTTGAATGTTCCAATAATCAATCTGAATACGAGGCCCTGCTAGCAGGACTGCGGGTGGCTTTGACCTTGGGTGCCACCCGGGTAGACGCCCATGTGGATTCACTATTGGTGAACAACCAGGTCAACGAGTCATACGAGGCCAAGGATGAGTCTATGATCAAATACCTGGAGAAGACAAAGGAGCTAATGACAAAGTTCAGGAAGGTCACATTGCATCATGTGAGAAGGCACAAGAATGACATAGCCGATGCACTCAGCAAGTTGGCTTCTTCAGGCACAGACGCTAACGTCCATATTGAAACTTTAAAGCACCCGTCCACACAGGCGGCTGAAGTCCATTCGGTTCACACGGTCGAGGTCTCCTGGATGACCCCTATACACAGGTACCTCACAGACTGAAGCTTGCCGGAGGATAAGGCTGAAGCAATGAAGATCCGGACCAAGTCACTGCAATACGAGATCCAAGCCGGGATTCTTTACAGAAAATCTTACCTGGGACCGGCCCTGAGATGTGTATCCCCTTCTGAGGCTAGGTACTTGATAAGGGATATCCATTCGGGAATATGTGGTATACATGCGGGACCCCGGGCGGTAGTAGCAAAAATAACTAGTGCAGGTTACTACTGGCCCGGAATGCATAACATGGCCGTAGAAGAGCTCAAGAAGTGCGTCAGTTGCCAGAAGTACGCACCGGTAACGATTCGTCCGAAGAATAACCTGATCCCGGTAACAGCAGCATGGCCTTTTCAGAAGTGGGGTATTGACTTGGTCGGACCTTTTCCTTTAGCTCCGGGAAAGCTCAAGTACCTAGTGGTAGCCATTGACTACTTCACTAAATGGGTTGAAGCAAAACCGTTGGCCAAGATAGAAGCGTGCAACATCAAGAAGTTCTTGTGGGAACATGTGGTTTGCAGGTTTGGGGTCCCCTTGTACCTGGTCAGTGACAATGGGACGCAGTTCGTGGACAAGCATATACAAGAGTGGTGCAAAAGCCTGAACATACAGCAGATATTCACCTCCGTGGCCCATCCTCAGGGAAACGGCCAGGTCGAGAGAGCCAATAGGAGCATATTAGACGGGTTGAAGAGGCGCTTGGACCAAGAGGGAACATCATGGGTTGATCAGCTCCCACACGTCCTTTGGGCTCACCGGACAATGCCCAAAACAAGTAATGGAGAAACTCCCTTTTGCCTGACATACGGATCAGAGGCGATGATCCCGGCCGAGGTGATGCTACCGTCCAGCCGGCGTGCTAATCACGATACCAACAATGACCAGCTGCTAAGGCACAACCTTGAGTCGTTGGAAGCCCGGCGTGTGACACCCGGCAAATTCTGGTTAACAACGTTGTCTAGATGAAAGTCTACCTTAGCGAGTCACGCGTATATTGTACTTAACTGGGTTAGTTAAGTCGGGTTATGGTTCGGGAACTATCGGTTTAGTCTAGAAGATCATTGGATGTTGGTCTAGAGGTTCATTAGATGTCAGTCCTTAACCAAGTGTACAAACGGTGACAATTTGTAGGATCGTCAGGGCATACGGAACATACAAGTCTCGAGTCCCGGGAATTGGTGAACGAGTGTGAATATGTGTATTTACATGTGTTATGTGTTTACAATCATTATGTGACTTGTCGGTATGTGAATATGTGTTAACATATGTTAAAACGGGGTTTAACGCGCAAAACACACGGGACAGGCCCCTATAGGCGATTAGGATAGCCCAATCGCCTATAGTAGGGGCGAGTGGGCAGTCATAGGGGCGAGTAGGCATCTTAGGGGCGAGTAGGGGACTAATTGCATGACTGTTCATGCGATTAGGCCCCAATTGCATGAACTTACATGCGATTAGGACCCCTAATCGCGTGTAAAGCTGCATAATCGCTAGTTACGGGCTGGACGACTAAAGACGACTATAAATACCATACTTGACCTCCTAAACTTCATTATACAAACCCTAGTCGTCCCACAACCTGCCCCAACACACACAACCTCTGGAACGCGATTTTTTATCAAAACACAAGGATTCAAGCTTAATCCATCATTCTTTTACAAATCTAAGGTTTGGTTTCCATCCATGAAATCTTATAAATGTTTTTATTCAATCCCTAATAGTCCAGACCTGTTCTAAAACGGAAAAGCTTTCTGAAAATCGTTAATAAGTGTTGTTAATCGGATTTTAACTAGTATACATGTGTTATGTGTGTTTATGATTAGAAAGCTAGGGTTTTTATGATTCAAGAGGAATGAATGACATGTTATTATGTTAGATCAGAATAATAATGATATTATGATGATAAAATCTGAGTAACTGATTATTAGGGTGATAGTTACGCATGTTAGTGTGATGTTGCATGCTATGTGAATGGTGTTTGGAATACGTGATTGCATGCAGGACTGATAATACGAGGCAAAACGAAGGATTTTAGTTGAAACATGTTTAGGATAGTGTTTGGGATGATATTCGATGGTTACACACGTTCTGGATCTGATTTGGAGCGTTAAACGCGCAAAAAACCGGAACAGCAAGGTTACAGGCGATTAGCAACCCTAATCGCCTATGTTAGAGGCGATTAGGGGACCAATCGCCTATAAGAAGTCCCTAATCGCCTATATTCATGCGAGTAGAGGCCTAAATGCTAGTAGTGCATGTGGTATAGCCTAAATGCTAGTAGTTACATGTGGTATAGCCCTAAATGCTAGTAGTTACATGTGGTATAGCCCTAAATGCTAGTAGTTACATGCGATTAGCTTTCCTAAATGCTAGTTGACCAACCTAAATGCTAGTTGACTTTTCCTAATCGCGTGTACTGCTGCTGTAAGTGTAAATTAGCATTCCGAGACCCGATTTGACATGTAGGAACATGCTAGGAACCCCGTAACATATCTAATAGCTTGGTAACATATGTCTGGATGTAATTCGGTGATACGTGAGCTATGTGCTATAACTTGTTGTGCGTTAACGTATGTTAAGTGTGATTGCATGATTGCATGTTTGAGAGCGTAAACATAACACGGGAAGTCTCGGGTCACCAATGGGATGTCGAGTCTTGTACTTTGGGTCAGTTAAACGGTCACGGTGTTTTCAAACGAACTTGGTTATGGTCTGGACATCTTGGGACTAACTAACCTGCGGGTTATTAGTCTAAGTACTTGTAACTGTCATATGTTAGGTCGCCACTTTACGGGACTAGCATAGCAGCTGAGTTTACTCGTGTTAAGGAGTAACGCAACTTAAGGTGAGTTTACGGCCCCTCTTTTAACTGGTTTCACTTTTCGGGGGAGAAAACATGTGTTAAAACGATTATTTGGTAACTACTGTCATACTATGGGTTTCTATTGTGTACTACACGATCTTTGGAAGTCCCGGGGGGAACCATGAATGTGCGGGTTTGCACAACAGGGAAATGTGAATAGCGCTATTGGGAGTGACCAACCCCGCTCGTCGACTTGGAGGGTCGGCGGGTGCATATTGTCTCAAACAGGAACAACAGGGTTACTACATCGGGCATACATTTGGTTTACGAGTTAGTAATGGTTTTCCAATCGTGGTAGTAACAAAACATACGCCTAGCTAGCGTACACTGGTTTTCGATTTGTTATAGTATGGACAGGTGGACTTGGTACTTGGATTACAAAACCTGTAAACTCACCAGCATTTTTGTGCTGACGTAAACTTTTACATGTTTTCTCAGGTCGCTAAGGTAGCACTACTGGACTAGGGCGCACGCGTCTGCACGGCGTCTAGTTAGAGTCGCATGGTTTTCATATGTTGAACATTTGGTTTACTTTTGAGATACTGTTTTGAATAAGCTTCCGCTGTAAACGGGGATTTTAAACTATGTTTTGAAATTGCATTATATTCATTTAGACTTGTTTATTGTGATCGTTGGCTTGGATCCTGGTTTGTCATGCGCCTCGCGGTAAAACTCCGCAAGTGGATTTTGAGGGTGTGACAGATTGGTATCAGAGACAGGTTATAGTGAACTAGGACTGCATGTAGAGTCTAGTCTATAGCCGAGTCGCACACACTAGACGATCACATGGTACTAAACATTATGGTGGTTTACGTATGGTCTTGTCGGGGTGTCTCTAAATCATTCGGTCTTTCTACGTTACATCATCCGTTCTATCTTAGGTCGGGTTACTTACTTTCTAGGCGGTGTAGTATATTGGAGTGAATCGTGTACTCTTGAGATTTGTCCAAGGCTCGGACATCTCCCCTTTCGTACTCCAATAGGAACACTTGCCATAAACTACCGTAGTATTACGGGGTATAGCTAAGAGTCTATGTTCGGTGATTCGAACTTTGAACTAGGAGAACACTTGGAGGACCATGTAGAGCGGTTTATCATTTTGGGTGCACACAAAATCATAAACCGAAATGCATGGAAGCCCTAGTGAGCTCTGGGTTTGAAGGGATAGTCCTGGATTGGATCTAGCTTTGATCTTGTGAACATTAGTGGTTATCTTTATCTGCGAAACTAAAATTTTCTCGTTCTTTCTGCCAGAATCATGTCTGGAGTAAGAGGAGGACGTGGAGGTGGTCGCAATGGTGGACGTGGTGGTGGTCGCGGTGGTGCTGGTGGTCGTGGAGGTATTAACCTATCGCAGGCTGATCTGAACAACTTGCTCCAAGCTGCCTTCCAGTTAGGGCACAACGGTGGTGGTAAGTTGAATTATCCATTTTCTTTGCCTCATTGGTGAACCTTGTATACATTCTTCGTGGTTTCTCATGCGTTTCATTTCAGGTGGTCCTGTTAACCCACCCCCACCCATGTGTACTTACAAGATGTTTCGGGACTGTAAGCCCCAGGAATTCTCTGGCACTGAGGGTGCGGTGAGCTTGCTTAGGTGGCTGGAGAAAGTGGAGTCAGTGTTTCTGATGTGTAACTGTCTCCCAGAAGATCGGGTTAAGTATGCTGCTGCGTTATTCCAGGATGTTGCATTGACTTGGTGGAATAACATCACCCAGAATATGGGTATTGGGGAGGCGTATGCTATGCCTTGGGAGAATTTTGTGCAGCTGCTGAAGCGTGAGTACTGTCCGAGGGAAGAGGTGCAGAAGCTAGAGCACGAGGTGTGGAACCTCAAGATGACTGGGTCTGAAATTGAGAAGTATACTGTGAGGCGTAACGAGTTGGCAGTGCTGTGTCCTGATCTGCATGTGCCAGAGTACAGGAGGATTGAACACTATGTCACGGGGTTAGTACCGGAAATCGCAGGGTTAGTGGCTGCGGGAAATCATCCTACATACGCAGAGGTGGTCCGATCGGCTCATAGGATGACCAACTTGAAGGTGAATGAGGGTGTTTTGCCTGCTAAGGGTTCGACTGTCAAGGCCCCAGAGAACAACAAGCGCAAGTGGGATAATGAAGGGAAAGGATCTGGGCCAGCACAGCAGGGTAAGAGGTTTGATAATGAGGGTTCTTCTTCTTCGGGTAACAAACAGGGTGGTTATGCGGGGAAACTGCCTAAATGTAACAAGTGTGGGCGTCATCATCAAGGGAACTGCGACAGTAACCGTTGTCATCGCTACCAGCGAATTGGGCATTTTGCTAAGGATTGTCGGGTTACACTTCCATCGACCCAGGCCCCGACTACTAACTCAGCTCCGACTACTCAAGGGACTACGGGAAGACAAGGATGTTACAACTGTGGTGAGACTGGGCATTACAAGAAGGATTGCCCAAAACTGAAGCAGGGTGGAAACAACGGTAATGGGAACAACGGGGGCGGCGGCAGAAATGCACGAGCCTTCGTCATTGGAGCCGCTGAGGCTAGACAGGATCCTGACACAGTTACCGGTACGTTCCTTCTCAATAATCGTTCTGTTAGTGTGTTATTTGATTCTGGTGCCGACAAGAGTTTTGTATCCATGGAGGTTAGTCGACTGCTAGATGTAGTACCCGTACCATTAGAGACTAAGTATATTATTGAGTTGGCTGACGGTAAAAGATTGAAGCTACTAGTGTCCTTCGGGAGTGTCAACTAGAGTTGTCGGGTTTGTCGTTTCCCATCGACCTTATGCCAGTACCTTTGGGTAGTTTTGACGTAGTGGTAGGAATGGATTGGTTGTCTTTGTATCGCGCGGAGATTGTCTGTTACGACAAGATTATTCGGATTCCTCTCCCTGATGGAGAATTCCTTTCTGTGTACGGTATCAAGGGTGGTGTTTCGCTAAACATCATCTCTAGCATGAAAGCCCTTAAGTGTCTTCGAAAGGGTTCTCCAGCCGTTTTGGCACTTTTATCTGTATCCTCTGGTGATGAGAAGAAGATCGACAATATTCCAGTTGTACGCGAGTTTCCTGATGTTTTTCCCGATGATTTATCTGGTCTTCCTCCCCATCGTCAAGTCGAGTTCGGTATTGATCTTGTACCGGGGGCTGCTCCTATTGCTCGGGCCCCCTACCGTCTTGCACCTCCCGAGATGCAGGAATTGTCTAGTCAGTTACAGGAACTCTTGGACAAGGGTTTCATCAGGCCAAGTTCTTCCCCTTGGGGAGCCCCGATTCTATTCGTCAAGAAGAAGGATGGAAGTTTCCAATTGTGTGTGGACTACAGAGAACTGAACAAATTGACCGTTAAGAACCGTTATCCTCTTCCACGTATTGATGATCTATTCGACCAGCTCCAGGGTTCTAGTTACTATTCCAAGATTGACTTGAGGTCTGGTTATCACCAGTTGCGCGTACGGGAAGCTGACGTTGCAAAGACTGCCTTTCGAACACGTTATGGCCATTTCGAATTCTTGGTCATGCCTTTCGGTCTCACGAACGCACCGGCGGTTTTCATGGACTTGATGAACCGCGTTTGCAAACCATATTTGGACAAGTTCGTCATTGTGTTTATTGATGACATTCTGATCTACTCCAAGAACAAGACCGAACATGAGGAACATCTGCGGTTAGTTTTGGAACTTTTGCGACGGGAACAACTTTACGCTAAGTTCTCAAAGTGTGACTTTTGGTTACGCGAAGTTCAGTTCCTAGGACATGTGCTTAATGAACTAGGAATTCATGTCGATCCAGCTAAGATCGAAGCGATCAAGGACTGGGGAGCACCAAAGACGCCAACTGAGGTGCGGCAATTCCTAGGCCTTGCGGGCTACTATCGTCGTTTCATTCAAGGGTTCTCGAAGATCGCTCAACCCCTGACCACTCTTACTCAGAAGGATAGAAAATTCGACTGGGGTGAACCACAAGAGTCGGCATTTCAAGAACTGAAGACTAAACTTTGTTCTGCTCCTATTTTGTCTTTACCTGAAGGCCCTGATGATTTCGTTGTTTACTGTGATGCTTCTATTCATGGTCTCGGTTGCGTGTTGATGCAACGCGAGAAGGTGATTGCGTATGCTTCTCGTCAACTCAAGGTGCACGAGAAGAACTACACCACCCATGACTTGGAGTTGGGTGCAGTGGTTTTCGCGTTGAAAATTTGGAGACATTACTTGTACGGTACCAAATGCACCATCTACACCGATCACAAGAGTCTCCAACATATTTTCGACCAACAACATTTGAACATACGGCAGCGTCGTTGGATTGAACTTCTGAACGACTATGATTGTGCCATTAAGTACCATCCTGGCAAGGCGAATGTTGTAGCAGACGCCTTGAGCAGGAAGGAATCGACTAAACCTCGTCGCGTTCGGGCGTTGCAACTCACCATTCATTCATCTCTACCTGACCAACTCCGTTCTGCCCAGTTAGAAGCTTTGAAGGAGGAAAACCTTAAAGCTGAGACTATGCACGGTGCCGACAAGCACCTCGAGCGAAGGCCTGATGGCCTGCACTATTTCGCAGAACGCATATGGGTTCCTTTATTCGGGGGACTACGAGAGCTTGTCCTTGATGAGGCTCATAAGTCCCGGTATTCTATTCATCCTGGTTCGGATAAGATGTACCAAGATCTGAAGGTGCTTTACTGGTGGCCAAACATGAGGTCGGATATAGCATCATACGTGAGCAAATGCTTGACCTGTGCTAAGGTCAAGGTGGAATACCAGAAACCGTCGGGTCTCTTGAAACAACCTGAAATTCCGGAATGGAAATGGGAACGGATTACCATGGATTTTGTCACGCAACTTCCTAAATCACCAAGCGGGAATGACAAGATATGGGTGATTGTCGATCGGTTGACGAAATCAGCCCATTTTCTTGCTATTAAGGAGACCGACACCATGGATCGTTTGGCTCGTCTTTATTTGAAGGAAGTTGTTTCTAAGCACGGAGTGCCAGTTTCCATTATCTCTGATCGTGATTCTCACTTTACTTCGCACTTTTGGAAGTCTTTGCACAAGGCTTTGGGTACCCAACTAGACATGAGTACAGCTTATCATCCACAGACTGACGGTCAGAGTGAGCGCACGATTCAAACTTTAGAAGACATGCTACGGGCGTGCGTAATCGATTTTGGTAAGGGTTGGGAAGCTCATCTACCGTTAGTAGAATTCTCGTACAACAAAAGTTATCACACGAGCATCAAGGCAGCTCCGTTCGAGGCACTGTACGGACGGAAATGTCGTTCTCCTCTTTGTTGGGCTGAAGTGGGTGAGAGTCAACTCACTGGGCCTGAATTAGTGTACGAAACTTCGGAAAAGATTGTACAGATTCGTAACCGGTTGGCAGCGGCACGGGATCGGCAAAAGAGTTATGCTGATCAGCGTCGCAAACCATTGGAATTCCAAGTTAATGACAAAGTACTTCTAAAAGTCTCACCATGGAAGGGCGTCATACGCTTTGGGAAGCGTGGCAAACTCAATCCGCGGTATGTCGGCCCATTTACGATCCTGGAACGGATTGGGCCGGTGGCATATCGTCTTGATTTACCGACGGAGCTCGGTAACGTACATAACGTCTTCCATGTGTCCAACTTGAAGAAGTGTCTGGCTGACGAGTCTCTCATTGTTCCACTGGAAGAGATCAAGGTTGATGATCGTCTTCGGATTGTGGAAGAACCTGTGGAGATTCTGGATTACAAGATTCGTAGCCTACGTCACAGCAAGATTCGTATCGTTAAGGTTAGGTGGAACTTGAACCGGGGACCAGAGTATACGTGGGAACGGGAGGATCAGATGAAGTCTAAGTATCCTCATCTCTTTCCTAAGGAAGCGTTCGAGTCGAGATATGTCTCTTCTGCAGCTGAATGAATCTCGGGGCGAGATTCCTTTTAACGTGGGGATGATGTGACAACTCGGGTAAATCACTCTTTTGGTTTCTATCTTTTGTTTGTTCCCTTCGTTATTTCTTTTGTTCTTTTGGTACTTGTGCAATTTTCGGGACGAAAATTCTTTTAACGTGGGGATGATGTGACACCCGGCAAATTCTGGTTAACAACGTTGTCAAGATGAAAGTCTACCTTAGCGAGTCACGCGTATATTGTACTTAACTGGGTTAGTTAAGTCGGGTTATGGTTCGGGAACTATCGGTTTAGTCTAGAAGATCATTGGATGTTGGTCTAGAGGTTCATTAGATGTCAGTCCTTAACCAAGTGTACAAACGGTGACGATTTGTAGGATCGTCAGGGCATACGGAACATACAAGTCTCGAGTCCCGGGAATTGGTGAACGAGTGTGAATATGTGTATTTACATGTGTTATGTGTTTACAATCATTATGTGACTTGTCGGTATGTGAATATGTGTTAACATATGTTAAAACGGGGTTTAACGCGCAAAACACACGGGACAGGCCCCTATAGGCGATTAGGATAGTCCAATCGCCTATAGTAGGGGCGAGTAGGCAGTCATAGGGGCGAGTAGGCATCTTAGGGGCGAGTAGGGGACTAATTGCATGACTGTTCATGCGATTAGGCCCCAATTGCATGAACTTACATGCGATTAGGACCCCTAATCGCGTGTAAAGCTGCATAATCGCTAGTTACGGGCTGGACGACTAAAAACGACTACAAATACCATACTTGACCTCCTAAACTTCATTATACAAACCCTAGTCGTCCCACAACCTGCCCCAACACACACACAACCTCTGGAACGCGATTTTTGATCAAAACACAAGGATTCAAGCTTAATCCATCATTCTTTTACAAATCTAAGGTTTGGTTTCCATCCATGCAATCTTATAAACGTTTTTATTCAATCCCTAATAGTCCAGACCTGTTCTAAAACGGAAAAGCTTTCTGAAAATCGTTAATAAGTGTTGTTAATCGGATTTTAACTAGTATACATGTGTTATGTGTGTTTATGATTAGAAAGCTAGGGTTTTTATGATTCAAGAGGAATGAATGACATGTTATTATGTTAGATCAGAATAATAATGATATTATGATGATAAAATCTGAGTAACTGATTATTAGGGTGATAGTTACGCATGTTAGTGTGATGTTGCATGCTATGTGAATGGTGTTTGGAATACGTGATTGCATGCAGGACTGATAATACGAGGCAAAACGAAGGATTTTAGTTGAAACATGTTTAGGATAGTGTTTGGGATGATATTGGATGGTTACACACGTTCTGGATCTGATTTGGAGCGTTAAACGCGCGAAAAACCGGAACAGCAAGGTTACAGGCGATTAGCAACCCTAATCGCCTATGTTAGAGGCGATTAGGGGACCAATCGCCTATAAGAAGTCCCTAATCGCCTATATTCATGCGAGTAGAGGCCTAAATGCTAGTAGTGCATGTGGTATAGCCTAAATGCTAGTAGTTACATGTGGTATAGCCCTAAATGCTAGTAGTTACATGTGGTATAGCCCTAAATGCTAGTAGTTACATGCGATTAGCTTTCCTAAATGCTAGTTGACCAACCTAAATGCTAGTTGACTTTTCCTAATCGCGTGTACTGCTGCTGTAAGTGTAAATTAGCATTCCGAGACCCGATTTGACATGTAGGAACATGCTAGGAACCCCGTAACATATCTAATAGCTTGGTAACATATGTCTGGATGTAATTCGGTGATACGTGAGCTATGTGCTATAACTTGTTGTGCGTTAACGTATGTTAAGTGTGATTGCATGATTGCATGTTTGAGAGCGTAAACATAACACGGGAAGTCTCGGGTCACCAATGGGATGTCGAGTCTTGTACTTTGGGTCAGTTAAACGGTCACGGTGTTTTCAAACGAACTTGGTTATGGTCTGGACATCTAGGGACTAACTAACCTGCGGGTTATTAGTCTAAGTACTTGTAACTGTCATATGTTAGGTCGCCGCTTTACGGGACTAGCATAACAGCTGAGTTTACTCGTGTTAAGGAGTAACGCAACTTAAGGTGAGTTTACGGCCCCTCTTTTAACTGGTTTCACTTTTCGGGGGAGAAAACATGTGTTAAAACGATTATTTGGTAACTACTGTCATACTATGGGTTTCTATTATGTACTACACGATCTTTGGAAGTCCCGGGGGGAACCATGAATGTGCGGGTTTGCACAACAGGGAAATGTGAATTGCGCTATTGGGAGTGACCAACCCCGCTCGTCGACTTGGAGGGTCGGCGGGTGCATATTTTCTCAAACAGGAACAACAGGAACAACAGGGTTACTACATCGGGCATACATTTGGTTTACGAGTTAGTAATGGTTTTCCAATCGTGGTAGTAACAAAACATACGCCTAGCTAGCGTACACTGGTTTTCGATTTGTTATAGTATGGACAGGTGGACTTGGTACTTGGATTACAAAACCTGTAAACTCACCAGCATTTTTGTGCTGACGTAAACTTTTACATGTTTTCTTAGGTCGCTAAGGTAGCACTACTGGACTACGGCGCACGCGTCTGCACGGCGTCTAGTTAGAGTCGCATGGTTTTCATATGTTGAACATTTGGTTTACTTTTGAGATACTGTTTTGAATAAGCTTCCGCTGTAAACGGGGATTTTAAACTATGTTTTGAAATTGCATTATATTCATTTAGACTTGTTTATTGTGATCGTTGGTTTGGATCCTGGTTTGTCATGCGCCTCGCGGTAAAACTCCGCAAGTGGATTTTGAGGGTGTGACACGGCGTGATGAAGCCCACATTAAAGAAGCCCGATACAAGAGGCTATTGGAGAAATATTACAACAAAAGGGTCAGGAGCTGCTCATTCAAGATTGGAGACCTGGTCATGAGGGACAACGATGCTAGCAGGCAATTACCCCAGGGAAAGCTAGGCCCAAACTGGGAAGGACCCTATGAGGTCGCTGAAGATCTGGGAAAGGGAGCATACCGCTTAAAGCAGCTGGACGGCACGCCGGTTCCCAGAAGCTGGAACGCTGCCTAGCTCAGAAAATGTTATATGTAATGATAGATGACGAAAAGTCTTAGGCCATAGGCCGCTGTAAGCATGCCCGGCCGGTAACCACGATACCCCGGGTAGTCAAGTTTTTATTTTTGCCATTGCAATTAATAATAAGACGCCGATGACGGCATTTATAGTTTTTATATGCTTCATTATAAACAAACTGCTTTTTCCAAGCAAGATTACAAAAAGGGTAGGGGCAGGACAAAAATCCAAAGCCTTCAAAAAACATACTTCCTACCATCTATACATAGCGCTATTTAACTTAGTCTTACTTGACTACAAAACACTAATCACTGCAACCCTCCAACATGGCAAACACCTCTGCAGGGGTGTATAGCAAGTCACCTTCGGGATTGCAAGCAGGGGGGAGGACCCAAAACTCCTCACACATCCTCATCTCCTCAGATTGGAGATTAAAGGACCACACCTCCGGCTCCTCATTCACCTTTGATGTTCCAACAGAAACAGCTCTTGGAACCATGGGAACGGCATCCTCCAAAGGAACCCAAGGAGAGGGTTGGCGTCTAGCACCACGCCGGTAAACCAACCCATAACGGGTAGGAGCCGAGATATTGGCTGACCGAACCTGGACGTCGTCCTTCATCTCCAGAGGAGTTGTAGAAACTTTTGGTATCACAACAGGAGCAGCGAGTTCCTCTCCTACGTTTTCTGCAACTTCGGAAGGAAATGGCTGGACGGGTTTTGGTCGACGGCGATACACCAACCGGCAGGGCCTCTGTGGAAGAATCTCGACTAGTTCTTGAGAAGGAACTTCCAAAACAGGCACAGCCTCATCAAGTTCTTGGGACTGGCGTTGCAGCTCCCTTAGTCCCTCTAGAGCATCAAGCTCTTTCAAGTACTTTTTCAGAGAGACGAACCTACGTGGCATAATGAGCGAGTGGAAATGTGCACGTATGCATGATATGAAACCCCACTTATAAAGGGATTAATGTGACGGTTAAGTTATTCTTGGGAGTTTAAACAACCTGCAATAATGACACTGACACAAGCCGCCTGACACGTGGATGTGACGGTTAGGTTGCATAGCTGACGTCAGCAATATGATTACAAGTATTAATGACGACAAGACGTTTCATTATGGCCTGTTGGAGGATCTCGGATTAACAATATTATATCTTAGAAATTAAATAAACATAACATTCATTCAGATAGGTGTTTATACAAAAGATTCTACCGGATCAGTATACACATAGCAAATTTCAACACATTACAAATGTTAAACAACTATTCATCGTCTGAAGAACTGGCAGAGGAACTGGCAATCACAGGTTCAAGGAAGGCCTGGACGTTTGACATGCCTTCATCACCAGTCTGGGCCTGCAGCTGTGCAAGCTCATCCAAGGAATCACTGCTAAGGGCTTCTAGGGCTTTGGAGGTCCGTTGTTCAACTCCTTTCTCATGATCGGTGGCTTCCGGAAGTTTTCGCCCGAGAAGCCCATGACGATGACCATGCCTCAAACCATCCTGGTACCCGGACTCCACATCGGTCCGGTAAAAGTCATTTAATCTTTGTTGGTACTGAACTCCCCCACGTATATGGCTCCATGAAGCCCGGAACCCTTTGGATATCAACCAATCCCGGTCAGTCTCCAAAACATTCACCCGGGCATGGGCAGCTGTCAACTGCTCGGTCAGATTGGCAGTATTCTTGGCAGCAGTCTCAGCCTCGGACTTGAGAGCATTCAGTTGCTTCAGCATGGTATCCCTCTCTTCTTCTGCCCTCCGGGCACGGGATTCATAGCCCTCTATATCAGAAGCCAGCCGTTCATACCTTTCCTGGTCGGCTTTAGCCTTAGAAACATTCTCTCTTTCCACCTGCAAGTCTTTCTCTAAGAGCTTCACCCGCTCCTCTAAACTCCGTACCAGCCGGACCTGCCCATCATGGGAATGAAGAATTTCAAGCTTCTCGTCGTTATGAGTATTTATCAGACGAGTCTTGTCCCGTTCTTAGGTATCCCTGATGGACGACATCTCTGCAATCTCCTTCCGGCAATCTCCCAAAGATTGCAACAATGCCTCAGCTTCCACGGACAGCTTGCTATGAGACACGTGCATGTCATATAAATCACCTACATCCGAACGCCAACGGCGCAGCACTTCATACATGGAAGCTACAGAGTTTACGCTAGATCCAAGAGCATTCTCAGCCAGCTGAGCGTTATCCAGACCCTGGAGGTAGTACCATTCGGCAGGAGGAATGGCATGGTCAACCCAATGCCTGATGACGTCTGGATCAATCAACCGGGTAGACTGAGCAACCTTCCACTTAGGGATGTATTTTGTATCCGACAAGGAAGGATTCCAATTAATACCGGGAGCGTAGGCATGAGAAGGCATCTTTGCTGATTCAACGGGGTCCACACTGAACGACATTTGCCCGGATCTTACACCACTAGGAAATGCAATAGGGTGGTGTTGTACATCATGTAGCAGCTCGGTGAAGCTGACCCGGGACATATCCCTAAGGGCTTTGCCACTGGAGCTACCAAGGTGCAATCTCGTCTGGGCATCAGGAGGCATGGCAGTACTAATAGGAGCCGGCATAACGCTTGAGAAAGCTGCTACTGATGACGTGGTAATCATGGCTGTACTGGCCGGAGCTGACAGAGCGCTTGGAGAGGCAACCGCCGATGGCGTGGTAATCACGGCAGCTGGAGAAAAGGTGACACCGACTGATAAGGTATTGTTAGGTTCTTCGGTGACGACTAGGCGAGGAGCCGAGATGGTAGTGGCTGTAACGGCAGTTGACAACACAGCAACAGATGGAAGGGTAGTAGTCAACGTAGCTGCAAGGGCATCCACACCCTGCTCAGACACGGCTGCAGCAACAGGGCTGGAGGCCTTGGCTTGTTGTGTGGAAGTACCCTCATCCAGGAGGGGAGTACCTGGACACAAATAAGCAAATAACCATAAAAACAGGGGAAAAGAAAAAAGCCGAAGGTATGAAAACGGATCCGTACCAAGTCTTTCCTCTTTGCTGGCCAGCAGCTCGCGACGATTGGCAAGAAATGATGATACATCAGGCGAACCGGCTTTCCTCTTCCGAGTCTTCTTCTTTTTCCCACTAGCAGTAACAACAGGGTCAGCAACGCTGAGAGGATCTGGGTTCAGAGGCGGTGAAGCCGGTGCCTCAGCAATTACCGGAGCAGCAGTATCCGATGGATCAGGGTGGCTTTGAACCGGAAGAGCAGGAATCACAAAGTTCTTCACCGTCTGAGTAAGAACGTCCGCCTCGTCGTCCCCCAACAGACGGTCATGTTCCTCAATATGGGGGATGACCTGTGGATCTATGGCATCAAAGTAATGCCACTCATCTGAACACAGAAACGACCGGTTAAATTAAAAATACTCTGTGAATGATAAACTATGTAATAGGACCTACCTTGGTCTCGTCGACAATACTCCGGATATATGGTGTCATCAACCCAAATACGGCTCATACCGACGGCTACAAGGGCTCGTTCAGGGATATGAGTGCACGGGGTAGGGTGGTTCCCCAGAGCCACATACAGTGGAAGCTTCTCAAAGACAGACGGAGCAGGGCTCTCGTCAGCAAATTTTGTTTTCCCTTCAGTGGTTTGCACCGGTGCAGCGACCGACAACACACCCTTGTCGATAAAGAAGAACTTTCGTTTCCAGTTTTTATCTTGCACATTGGGGGGAAAATTCTCAATACAGGAAGGAGCCCCAGGGCGACGGTCAAACGTGAAGTACTCTCCTTTGTACACAAGGACATAAAACACTCGGAAGATATCCAGCTGGGGGGACATACCTAGTCCCCGGGCACAAAATTCGAAATGCTTCACCTTAATTAGTCCTAAGGGATGCAGCTGAGAAATGTTTACCTTATAGTATGGCAGCAATTCCACCATGAATTGAGTAACCGGTAGCCGGAAGTGGCAAAACTTGAAGAACTCAGCATATAGGGTAATTTTCCCAGGCTTTAAGGGGAAAGCAACGTCGGTGGGCCCTGGACACACGAGATTCCACTCCGGTGATATACGCCACTCAGAAAGGAAAGATTGTAGTGCCGTTACCGACCAACTAGTATGAATCTGGGCAACACTCATGGTGGTTCGTGATGTGCTAGCTTTGGGAGCCATTTCAAAGGGAAATTGATAGTTAGTTACTTTGAACTGTACATTTCAGTGGCAACCAGCTAATTTATAGGCGGAAGATTGTACGCGTTTTTAAATTTTAAAATCAAACCGCCAACAGTCAGAACCCTTGAGTTGCTCAGACTGTTAAAACGGCTGAGGCGACAACTCAGGATGACGTCACATCACGTGCCTTACCCATGCGGCGCTATACTCTATAAAGATTTTTTATTTTGGCATTTACGTCATTATCAAAGTATCATATAACTTGTCATTTTAAAAAGCCTAGTAATAACCAAGTCTGCTTATCACTAGACTTGGGGGGACACGACGAGGTAGGCCCAATCTAGATGGATCGGCCCAATACCACATAAAGGCCCCATTACCTTCGGGCCAGCCCAATGGCAGATATACGCCGGGTGAACCAACACGGTTGTACCCCGGACAATTGATAAGGCTAAACCTCTTTTCCGAGAATCAGGGAAGGAAGGTTCGAAAGAGAAGATAAGGCCTATCTCCATCTAAACCGGAGAATCAGCTCCTGGAGATAGGCTCGAAGAGGCGGTTACGAGGAAAGTAAGAAAGGTTATAAATAGAGGTCAGAGGTAAATAATATTTCATACACACAATCATAAAAGCTTTGGCTTTACTCTCACACCAAGAACCAATACTTATTCTCACGCCGGAGGGTGGTCACAGGAAACCCCCTTTCCTGTGACGAGTCCTAACGGTGTTTTGTTTTGCAGGCACCCGGATCCAGCTTGGGTTAGTTATTCATTGCCGGAACAGCATTCTTGTCTACTAGGAGAGGTATTTACTTCTTCAGTAATCTCAATCTAAGTCTAAGTTCCAAACGCTTGGAAGTAATCTCATAAGAACCTGAAACATGTATGAAAATGATTTGGTCAATACAAAATGTATTGGTGAGCATACCCTGTTTGAATAAATATAATAGGAAAAGTGTTTAGCAATTCATGTGCGGTACCATTTGCAATTATGTAATAAGTAATATCCGTTCAAAATCAACCCTATGTAAAGAAAAGCAGATATATATAGTATGCGCTAGTAGTAATGTAATACATAGCAATGACGAGGACTCTCAACAGAGTCACAAGGGTATATACCATAGTACTATTCATTGAAATGCCAGGCCCTCAAAGGTTAATGATTTTGACAAGTCATAGACACACAAATTAACATAAAGCAAACACACATGAAAATTGCACTTAGTGAAAGAATAACATTTAGTCATAGTGTACATGAATAGCCCCAAAAGAGTAAAACATGAAAAAAAGGGAAAGATATACTCACAGCTTGAGAAAGCGATCAAAAGTTCACATAAAAGTTGATGTTGAACTTGCAATGAATTGACGAGAATCAAAGAACTATGCTTGAACCTAATTAAGGAGTGATGTTTTAGTATCTATAGTTATAGTGTTTGTATAATGTATAACAATTTTGATATATCTATTTTATTATTATTTAAATAATTCAATAATCATATTCTTTAATAATTCAATGAGTTTAAATGATTAGTTTTCAAGTTGTAGACTTACAAAAGAAAATCTGTATAGAAAACCATGTATAAAATTAAAACAAATGATTGTAAACCTATACAAGCCTTTTACATAAAGTTATACCAACAAAGGACCTCAATTTTTATATAAAATATGGGGTTATAATAGTTTGAGAATAAAACGGTTTTGGCTTTAAAACTAAAGTTACAAAGTGGTCAAAACTTAGAAAACAATTTTTGAATTTGTTTAAATTTTTCTATTTGGAATCATGTTCGTAAACTATATAACCAACCAAAACTTTTGTAAAAGATTTATAACTTTAGTGCTTTTATAACCAAACACGTTAAACTTTATAATAATAAGAAATATACATACACTAGTCATAGATTCTCACAACATTAATTAGAGTTCCTGAGCTTACCTCAAATGAGAAGTGGAGTTCGATCAATCGATCGGAACACAATGGTTGAACAACAGTGGTCGTGAAGTGGTTATGGTTAACGGTAGCGGTGATGGACAATGGGTGTTGTTGGTTCAGAATGGTGACTGGTCGGCGGGTTGATGGGAGGTTTCGACTTGTTGGATTCTCGTCGGAAAAGTGAAAAATGTTCGAAAGGTTGTGTGGTAGTGTGAGTTTTATGGTCACACATAAGTTATGAATAAAATAACAAGTCCAACGGTTTCGTTTTTCTAATCAATGGGTTTAAATAACGATTTAATTGATATTGGTATTCCACTCGTCGGCTACACAAAAAAAAAACATCCGAGGTTGCTCTCATTTACTTCCGTTTCTAACTTCTCAGAATGAGAAAAAAATAATTTAGTTTAATTACTATAATATACATATTATTAAATAATAATTTAGTAAATAACATGTTCAGTATGCGTTGCTAACAATTGGTCGAATATAAACGTATTAAAATCGTTTAATCTTATGTTATGAACCGATTAGTTATTATTCTGGCATAACGAATTTGTCCGTATTACAATTCTATTCCAACGTCACATTATAGTATGATTTATGCGATTTTAATATCTTGTGTTATTGTCACTTTAGGTTCCCAAAAGTTATAATATACTGAAAAAAAATCACAAACGTTACATCACCGCGAAACACCGCCCCCAAAAGATTCATGGTCGTGATGCATTTATTCGTGATGTATATCACGACGTTGGTGGGCTGGCCGTTGGCTGGCCAACGGTCATGTTGACCAAATTAAAAAAAAAAACATTTTTTTTACCTATATATATACATACTCACAAATTTACCCATTCAAACCCACAAGCACCAATCTATCTTCTTCTATACACAAAAAAAATCACCAAATTCAACTCATCATCCTCATCATGGTTACTTGGACGCAAGAGGAGGAAATCGCGTTAGTGATCGCGTATGATACCGTACACCCCAATGACGCATCAACTAGCACGGGTCGTGGTCGTGTTCGTGGACGAAACAATCCGAACCGGAAAAAAGTTTTATCGAGTTTAGTCAACTTGTCGGGGGAACTAACCGTTCGTGTGATTCAATCTCTCATAAACACGCGGGCCTCCAATCGAAGTGTCAAAACTTCGAAAATTTATTTAAAAAAACGGTGAATAAAAACCCCAACGAAACCGAAGATGTGCAAGTTGGCTTTGCTCAAATCGACTACGCTGCTGAGTTCGGGGTTGATTTTCAACATGTTTCGGCGTGACGAATGTTACCCCCTAAACTTTCTTAGGTTTTTAAATGTTTGTATTTTTTTAGTAGTTTTTATTTTATTTGTAGTAGTGTGTTATTTTTTCAAGTTTTTATTTTATTTGTAGTAGTGTGTTTTTATTTTAATTTAATGTTTTTATTTTTTTTAAATGTAATGTTTGTAGTTTATATTTTTTTTATGAATTTGTCAAATTAAATAAAAACATTACATAAATAAAAACATTAACATAATTAAACTTAATTAATTAAACATTACATACATAATCCTAAATTACTTTTATTAAAATAACATTACAAATCCTAAATTATCCCACACTAGGGAGAGTAATTGTCCTAGTCCTCCAGTGTATACTCTGGAGGTGACACAGAACGATCGTTATCGCGACCGTCGGACCTCGCATCCGAGCGGATGCGACAATACTCAGGAGTTGATCCTGAGTAGTATCTTTCCGCATCCATAGCAGCCCACACTGCTTCGTACTCCTCCTCATATGGCTCCCGAGGAGGAGGGTTTGGGGGTGGGGTTCGGTTGGGTCTCCACCAACTGTAGCTGGCCCATTCCCCTTACAGCCATAACATATTCTAAAAACCATACAAGCTCCTCATTAGTGAAATCAGCATCTGGGTTTGGGGGAGTGTACCCTGGTAGTGGGGGAATGGGGAAGTGCAAAGGATTAGGAGTGGACACTGGTTGAGGAGGAGGAGAAGAGAAGAGAACACTGGTTGAGAAGGAAGAGAAAACATTGATTGGGAAGGAGGAGGAGAAAACATTTGTTGAGGAGTATGAGGAGCAGGAGAAGAGAACATTGGTTGAGAAGTAGGAGGAGAAAACATTGGTTGAGGAGTAGGAGAAGCAGGAATTGGTACACGATGTCTCTGACGAGAGTATCGTCGGAGATCGGAAGGTCCAGGAAGAGAAAACATTGGTTGAGGAGTAGGAGAAGCAGGAATTGGTACACGATGTCTCTGATGAGAGTATCGTCGGAGATCGGAAGGTCCAACAGCTTCGTAAGGATAACCACCACCCATATCTTTCATTGGTTTGAGAGATAATTGTGACTGAGAATGAGGTTTTGGTGTTGTATTTATAGGGTCAGAAATTTGAAACGTTTGAAAACTGGAGGTTGAAATAATTTAAATATTAAAATATATTTTTTTAAATATTTAAATATCTTTTTATTAATAAAACATGTAATGTTTTTTGTTTATTTTAAAAAAATTTAGTGATGAAATGTCATAGAATGTGAACACTGTCACATGGGTTTAGTGATGGAATGTGATAAAATGAGGTGACATAATCTGATTTGGTGTGATAATGTGATGGGTGTGAGGGGGGAGGGGTGCTTGTAAGGTATAATTTTTTCTTTAACTGATTTTAACCAATCCTGTTTTGCCACATCACTTCACTGATTTACTTAACTGAAACACTTTTTTGGAGGCAACACTCCACTGATTTACTTCGCTGAAACACTTTTTTGGAGACAACACTCCACTGATTTACTTCGCTGAAACACTTTTTTGGAGACAACACTCCACTGATTCTTTTATTTATTTACATTTAAAACCCAAACTTGTTATTTTTACATTTTTGAACGGTTTTAACATTTATTTCTTACTATTGCAACCGTTCCACCAAACTTTTTTGGGCCCGAGTGTTTAGCGACTTCGTTGAACACGCTGGCACCAACACCACCAAGACCGTCAATGACCTCTAGTTCAAGTGGGACGACCTCAACATCAAATGTGAGAGGTGAACCACCCTATACGAGCAACAAGTGAGAGACGATTCGGAGCTTAATGAGGAGTTGGCTATCGAATTCACTCAATATGAGTATGGGATTCGATACGACAACGATTTCGACCATGTCAAGGCATGGCGATTGTTGCGCCAACTTTACGTTTTTTCTTTGTTTTTAATGAATTTTTTTTTGTTTAATATTATTATGTTTAAAATATTTATGTTTTAATGCAATGTTTTTATTTTTATTTACTTTTACATTTTAATAAACACACGGGTAATACAAAAACGTTAAAAAATAAACGGTAAACATATAACAAAACTACAAAACACATGGTTAAAACAAAAAAAAAGTTGCATTGATATAAAACTCAAAAATAAAATATAAACCAGTACCAGCCCGTTAGATAGAATTATCAAAACAGTCCACGACACAACTTTATTACCGTACTCGTAATGGGTACCCATAGGGCGCCCCGTCCCCTAATAAAAACCAAACCACCCCATGTGCCCTGACACTTTTGCATTTCCAAACTACCCTCTAAACCTTACAATAATTTGACAGATTATTTTGATGCGAATCATGATCATCCATCGGTAGGAGGCGCCGGCGACCACCGTAGCAGCTCCGGTAAACCGTCACTAATTCCGTCATTAAACACTCTCTGTATCTGCTGATCATTTACCGTCACCGTATAGATCTGTCATGTGTGCTAGGGTTTCGCTGTAAGTATCTACTTCAATCTCTATCTATCTCCACATTATTATTATTATTATTATTATTATTATTATTATTTTGAATTAAATTTAATGTCTTGTTTTGTTTTCTGTTTTTAGTTTTGTTTGGAGCAGTAGCAAGCTCTTGACGCCATTAATACGCAAGTCATACTCTACTGGATTGGTATTATTCTAAAGTAACCTTGTTTTTTCTTAGAATAGAACAGTGTGTGTAAGAAAGATATACAATTTGTGTTTTTTTCTTTTACATTTGTTGGCTTAAAAATTGATACAAACAAATTGACTTTAATAGTCAAAGTGTGTTAAGTAGCATAGTGTACTACTTTATATTTATTTAGGTCGGTGATGAATAATAAACACTATTGATACGCTATCTAGACAATGACGGACCGTATGAGGGTTAAGTCATTGATGTTTTGGCTGACAAGAAGGAAATGACTGATGTGACTACTGGCAAAGGCATACGGTATCATATAACCCGTTTGACTAACAAAGAAATGACTATGACAAATTCATTAAGAAGCTATACTTTGACTTTGATGTCAAATTAATAGGGCTATTTGAATTTTATTTTTTGACAAGCCACTACATTAGCGGCTCATAGACTATGTTCATCAACCAAGTTTGTTAGGAATATTTGTAGAGTGTGATGAACTTGACATCATTCTTTTATTAATATAGTTTATGGTTATAAAATTTGAAATATCACTCGAGTGGATATTGTTTATGAAATCCATACTTGTGATATCAGATATCGAAAGGACGCCCAAATGTTCAGACTTTATTGACTTGTGAAAGCTGATGTTGTCTAGGTAAGAAACAAGAGTTCCAGATTTAATTCAAGAGAAGGAAAACCGAAGAAGGAATGGACAAGTTCTACATCACTCTATGGTATGATAAAGGGTCACTATGTTATTGGCCAGAGTGGTCGTCTTTATATTGTAGCACTATTACTTTTTTTCCTTTAATATTTCAGACCTGTTTCAAAATACCTCTTAATTCAATCACTTTGATCTGAAACAATCACTGTAGTATTCACCATGACTTAAAACAAGAAACATGACCGACTTTTTATAGATTCATTGGGAATTCATTTTTAGTGTGTTTGACATTCAGTTTTGGTTCAGGTTATCCAGTGAATCCAATTATAGGATCAGTGCAGAAGCAAATTGTGAATGCACTTCACCTGGGTGAAAGAGAAAAGGCTTCCACTCTGTTGTCCAATATTAGCCACGGCAAGCATGTGCTGTTAGCTCACCATTTTGCTGAAATTCTTGAATACTGCGCATCGGCACCTGATCCACTGGTAGGCCTTTGAATGGACTTATTTTCTATTAATATGTAGTTTATTTTCATGTGGAAATTGTGGAGTACCTAGGACAGCTTATTGTAAATTTGTAAATCGTTCATTCTCAATGTTGGTAGCACATCTGCTTTAACTATTTTATATTAATACATAAGCAATTAAGCATGTTAAATTACCAAACAGCAGGCATTTTTGCTTATTTTAGTTTCATAGTCCTATTAAGGAAAACTTTGGTCCATGTGTAGTTGTCCTTTGACTATATTGCATGCGACCATTCATAAATGAGTACTGTGCCATTAAGATATAACCTGAATTTGTTCTTTGTATAGTTTGTCATGGAGATTTGGAAAACTATGGAGGAAAAAGGAATTGACCTGAACAATAAATGTCACACTCTTATGATTCAAGCTCTTTGCAAAGCTGGCTACTTAGAGGAGGTATAAACACTTTTTGCATCGGCATTCTTATATCATGCTGCAATTCTCTGCTTGTCATGTTAGTTACTTTGTCATCTACAATTGGGATGTACTTTTACATTTTAAATTAATCGTCTTATACCCATTTTAATATAGATTTTATCTTTTGTGCTTCTTTTTGTAGGCATTTAACTTGATGAGTAATTGTGGGGAAACTTCACGTCTTTATCCTACGCTGAAAAAATGCAACATCCTTCTAGGAGCTTCTACGCGAATGAAGAGTGTTATTCATGTCAATAAATGTTTAGACCTAATGGAGAATGGCATGTTGGGGAAGGATGAAGTTACATACATTGAACTTCTCAAGGTTTGTATCATCATGTCAAAAGATAGTCGAATATCACATGAATAATTCTATTCTGTGTATGTTGAATATATATATATATATATATATATATATATATGTGGCAATCTCAATCCATTTATTATGAATGGGTCAATTTGGTTGTGTCTTATCTCCAACGGCTCTAATAAGAAAGTTAGAGGTAAGCGTTTGAACAACATCCTAAATTGTTTTTATTCAGGGATTTGATTTTTTCTTTTTCTTTTTTTTTTGCAATCATATTGTTTTCTTAATATAATTGACACATTAATATTATAAAAATATAAAGGTGTTAGGTGTTAGCAGGTCAACCTAACCCAAACCCATCTGATTGTTTGATCCCCTACTAGAAATGACTCATTCCAGTGTGAACTGATTTTGACCTTCGCCCAATCCACCCATCTTGCCACCTCTAGTTAATGTCAATTTCTCTGTTCTTGTACTTTTTTTATACAAACCTTTGTTCTAATACTTAAAGAGCCATTTTGCATTGGGAGTCTGAAACAATATTGAATATATAGACGCACAAGAAGGGTAAAAGGGTCATCTCTTTTTTACGTAGTTAAATTTTTTTAACTTTACATGCTGCAGGAAATCTTCGGATTCGGTGATTTATAAATTTGAAATTTGACTAGCATAAGTTACTTATCGTTTATTTGACAAATGAAGTTGTAGATTTTGGTGTTACCAAGTGAGCATATTCTAAATATATTCTTTCAGCTTGCAGTTTTGCAGAAAAATCTGCCAGCGGTCCATAGCATCTGGAATGAGTATGCCAGATATTATAGTTTCAACCTTATTTCTCTGAGAAAATTCATTTGGTCCTTTACAAGATTAAAAGATTTAAGAAGCGCACGTGTAGCTTTGCAACATCTGGTGGATTTAGTTTTCCGTGGGAATTCTACTATCAAAATAAGTGCTGAAGGAAAAATGGTTATTCCAAAATTGGATGTACCGATACCTTTCTACTCTAACCAGGATATTAATATGGGCCATCCCAAAGCTGTCAGAGTTGACTTCACTAAAGTCAAAACTGTTGGAACGTTACTGGGAAATCCCAAAAATATTCTTGTTACGAAGATCTTGACGTTGTCCTTTACTGATGTTATTCGTGCTTGTTTTCCAGCTCATAGGGAAAAGCTGGCAGAACAGTTATTTTCTCAGGTAGTATTTCATTTCACATATCATCATCATCATACTCATTTCACATATATAGTTAGTAAATTAATTATATGTACAAGTTTAGAACATCACTTCTACATGTTTAGGGGTCAAATAATCCGTTTTGGGCAATCATTTTTATACCTGCTGCCACCAAATAACTCCTTTTTTTTTTTTTAATCAAAGAGCAAATTTTTATTAATTTGAGTGGCTTTTACTTCCATTTAACAAGTTGTCTAAACTTTTCATGAAAATGTATTATTTGGACATTTATTTGTTAATTAGTGAAATAATCAGAAATTGTCAATAATTCAAACATTTGTGTATCTGATTACTATTGCTATTGCTATCCAAAGATTATCTCCAAATCCCGTATTAATACAACTGATTATCTAATTATGATTATTCAATACCACATAATCACATTCAAAACTTGTCACATTTGAACCCCCCACCCCTATTTTCATTGAAGAATTGTGTTGAATTGTGTTCTCCTTGTGAAAGCTGCTAACTTGTCAGATTTAATATATTCTATTTTGTTTAGATGCAAAAGCTTGGCATCGAACCATCACGTGGTGCATATGATGGCCTCATTAGAGCGCTTGTTACAAATAGACGTTTCCATGATGGCATGAAGATGGTATTTGTAATTAATTACCTTTATCTTTATAAGCCATGTCAGTTTTGTCTTCATAAACTTTTTTCCCATTCTTTTTGTTATTTTTTTTTGCAGCTAAAATTGATGAAACAAAAGAATTTGAAGCCACTTGATTCAACTTTTTTAGCAATATCAGTAGGTTGCACTGCAAGAATGAAATTGGATTTGGCTGAGGCATTTTTGGATCAGATGGCCCAATCTAAAATCATACATCCTTACAATAAGCTGCTTGAAGCATGTGTTAAACTGGTTAGTAAGCAACATTTATCTATTTAGTGTTGTCTATCATTTTCAATTGAATGAATAACGTCTTATTTGGGGAAAGTCCGAAACCAGGGCACCATGAACGATAGAATTAAGCGTGATTCATGAAAATCATGAGCTTGCGAATGATGAGTCTGTTTCTCAAAAAAAAAAAAAAAACGTTTTTATAGCTCTAGATCTGTTTGTGAAATCAATTGTCAGTTGTGATCTTGTATTTAGATTAAACAATGCCATCTTCTCATGAAAATTTTGTTTGTCTAATATTGTAGGATCAACCTGAACGTGGACTTCATGTATTTGGTAAAACGAAGCAGTTGAAAGTAGCTCCAAACATTAAAACATATGAGTTGCTATTTTCATTGCTTGGCAACGGTAATGCTTTCTACGAAAATGGAAATATTTTGTCACAAGCAGAAGCTACTAGAAGGATAAATGCAATAGAGGATGATATGGTGAGAAATGGCATTCAACACAGTTATGTGTCACTAAGGAACTTGGTAAGTTCTATTGAACACATTATTTCTTCAGCTTCCCCCACCCCCTTTTACAGGTGTTTGGATGTCTTATAAATGATTATTACAACTTGAAGAATCAGGATCAGATAATAAGTTTAAGTAATGGAATATTGTTATAAATAATTAGTGTGTAGATTCCCAAACACCCTTCATTGGGCTCTTATCTGGTAGGACAGCAATATTATCATTGGTGTATTCCTGTAGCAAGGATCAAAGTCATAGATACAGAAATAATATAATATTAAAGTTTAAACTATGAAAAGAAAGAAAAAAGGTCTATAGGAAGACTTGTAAAAACCATAACAGGTGATCTGTCCTAAATTATCATTTCATTTAGCTGAATTGTTCGTGGGATTTGGGCAATTTTAGATTTAATATGGGTTCATAGTTGACGAATATGCTTCGTTACTATTATAGTGGAAATCTGAAGATTACACTGCACCCATGGATTTAGTATATTTTGTTGACTGTTTGTTAAATGTGAAGTAACCTTCAATAGTGCGATAGTAAGGAACTCTTTTGAACCCAAATCGATAGCATCAATGTATGTTATGATGACACTAGGAGATAAGCCATATTAACTTGATTTCTTAATTAGAGTGTAAAAAGAACTATTATTTTTTGTATGTAAACACGAGTTTGTTATGTTTTTGAGCCCTAAAACTCTGTTTTTTTTTTTAATAATGTATAGCTGAAGGCACTTGGATCACAGGGGATGATAAGCGGGCTCTGGCACTACTTGCGTGTAGCAGAAAATCAATTTGCTCCCGGAACACAAATTTACAACATAGTCTTGCATTCACTTATTGAGGCTAAGAAGGTAGGTAATTTGTGTGTGTGTGTGTATAAGTGGTTAAGGAGGTAGGTAGTGTGTGTGTGTGTGTAGGGCCATTCGGAACAAATTTAAGTTAAGAATTGTTGGATCTGCATAAACATGTGTACTTTGTTCATTAAAGACATATTGGGAGAGAATACATAACCGCCTTATGTAATCATGGTTAAAACAATAGGTACAAATGTTTATGCAGTTCCCGTGGTTTTTTACTTGAATTTGGTTTTGTATTGAATATTCCTTTATGCATATGACAATCATAGGTAAGGGTGCGTGTGCGTTCAATACATAATCAATTGGTACATATAATGGGATTGTGGGAGAAAGAAAGACAGTATGCATTGAACGGCACTTTATATATGTGTGTGTGCGTGTATAATATCATTGTGATAATTACACTATGTGGTGTTGTGTTCCAGGATCAAACAGCTATAAATGTATTTAAAACTTTGATGTCACATGGCTATCGTCCAAATGATGTGACATTCACTATCATGATCGACTGCTGCAGTATTAGTGGGTCGTTCAAATCTGCTCAGGGTTTGATCGCCATGATGATTCGTTATGGATATCCACCGCAAACGGAAACTTACACGTCTTTTGTAAAGGTATTTCAATATTTATAGCTTTCTTTGTCATATTTAACTGTTGTATTAATTCAATATAAAAATCAATGGTTATCAGCTAGTGTTGGAATTGGGAGATCTTGATGAAGCATTGAATCTTCTAAACCAAGCCTGCTCGGAAGGAATTCAACTTGATGCAGTGTTATTCAACACGATTATTAAAGCAGCATTGAGGAAGGTATCTATCTAATTGCTTCTTCAGTACAATCTAACTTTGTTTTTCCAGTAACCATGAGGGACCACAAGTTACAACTGTGACACCCATAAGTTTTATGAAACAAAACTTATAGTTGCTTATTTACAAACTTATGATACAGGATAGAATAGACATAATCGAATATGTGATGCATCGTATGCAAAAAGAGGGGGTCCCACCTGACCCTGCAACATGCGGTTTTGTGCTCAATGCATACGTGGATAAAGGTTTCTACAACACAGCAATGGAAGCGCTCCAAGTTATGAGTATACACATGTTATCCAAAAAAGACATCGAAAAAAAGAAAACCTTTTTTGAGAGGCTTATTTACGCAGAAGATTCAAAAGCCGAGGTGCAAGCATTGCGCTATTTTAAAGCTAACAAGGAGAATCTTTCTGTAGCCCTTTTGAACTTGAGATGGTGTGCCATGGCTGGGAACCCGATTTCATGGTCAACCAATCAGAGCCAATGGGTCAAGCGGCTCTGGGCTGCCTTTGGGGTTGGTGACCCAATGGTAGATGCAAAGCTTCTAGGAACACCTAAAGGGGAGGTTATGGGCTCAAGTACCACAAAGAGAAAAAAATTGCCGTTCAAAGCAAAGCTTCTAGGAACACCTAAAGGGGAGGTTACGGGCTCAAGTACCACAAAGAGAAAAAAATTGCCGTTCAAAGCAAAGCTTCTAGGAACACCTAAAGGGGAGGTTATGGGCTCAAGTACCACAAAGAGAAAAAAATTGTCGTTCAAAGCAAAGCTTCTAGGAACACCTAAAGGGAAGGTTATGGGCTCAAGTACCACAAAGAGAAAATTTGCCGTTCAAAAAAAAAAAAAAAAGCGGCTCTCGGCTACAAATAGTTTTAGATAGTGCCAACTGGTGAGTCGATTTCCAAAGTGCAACAAGATTTGTAGTCTGTCCACATCAAATGTGGTGATAATAGTTTATATGAGAAGGGGCAATAATGTAATTTGTTATTTGATTATCCAACTTGGGTATCATTGTGGTTTAGCTAGCATAGGTACTAGACATGAGGTTTCTATTTATGTATACACTTCAGTTTGGTTTGTTTATTACGAAAATGTATTACTTTTATCGTGATTTTCTATTACCAGTTAGTTTTCGACAACTGGTAATAGAAAATGCTTCGGTTAATTGATGGACCTCTGGTCTTAGTTTTTTAGGTTTCAATTATTTGGATCAGATTTATCATTTAACAAAATAAACAGAGGAATGTGTATCGAGGTTCACCTTGTCGCAGACTTTGTGGAGAGGGGGAAGAGGACGCGGATCATTTGTTCACTTCCTGCTACGTCGTATCAGTGTTGTGGTAGAAGATAAGCTCTTGGTGCAACATTGCTCAAGTATATGCATTCAACGTTAGAGATCTATTTAATTTATATATACAAGTTTGTGAAGGCACCTGAGAGGAGAAGAAGGGTGATTAGAGCAGTGATCATTGTAGCCTGTTGGATGATATGGAAGGTACGAAATGAACTTATATTTACAGGAAAACACGTCAATATAGACGGAAATTTGGTGAACTTCAAGTTTTGACCTTTCTATGGGTCAAACATAGATCCAAACAAAGTAATATAACTTGGGATGGTTGGGTGGTTTTTAACATTCCTATAACTTGAATGTAGTATAGAGGATGTTTGGGTGTCGTAATGGGGGATGTATGTTGGTTGTATTAGTGTCTAACTCGTTGTAACCATTGCAAATATTTTGGGTAAAATGAAGACATGTGACAAACCAATAGAATGGTGACATGTGACAGATAAAATTAACCATAGATGATCATAATATTTATTTATTTTATTAAAAAAATACAATTTATTTAACGGAACCGGATTTTAGTAAAATTAATGTTGGTATGTTAAAAAAATTAAATATTATAAAAAAAAACTAATTTCTAAGTGAAATGAATATTTGGAAAGAAAAAAAGAAAAAAAGGAAAATAAAACATGACAAACAAAGAGGTGACATATGGCTTGAATTATGGTTGCAACCAAAGTTAGTGGGATGACCGGGTTGTGAGGAAATAGAGAATTATTCTTTTTGTTTTGCAACTCCCGATCGACTCACTCAAAAGGTCACCTATTGAACAAGTCTAAGGGGATGTATATATACATATACCTTGTTGACTATTTAGATGTTATATCGTCTGTCAGAGTTAAGATCCCATACAAACTCTTATTAGTGTAAAAACTATAGGAACAAATCTGGACCATTAAAAAATTAAATCAAAGGTTTGTGTTGGTTACATATTTATCTTTTATAAGTAGTTGTTTGTTTTAGTATCATTGGCCTAGTGGTAAAAGGGCCGGTTCTCTCTTTGGGGGAGCTGGGTTCGATTCCCACGGGAGACATGTGATGGATACCCCCACCCTTGTGGTGGGGTAGATGGTTGGGAAGCGATGGAGAGACCCTTGACCCTTGTGGTCATGGGTTCGATTCCTGATCCCTCCAGGTTTTACCGGTTCACTACCGTCGTGCCTTCGGGCGGGTTTGTGGGCCGGGTTTTCCCTGGAACAGGAGATGGGTGGGCCGAAGGGCTCTGTCCGTACGGACTAGAGGCCGTCGAAGTTTTATGGTTGAAACTGGACCTGCTTTCTTGCTTTTTTTTTTTTTCTTTCGATCGTGATGTGCTAGTAATCGGTCTGACAAAGTTGTTCTTGGTGGTTGATTTCTGAATGTTAATTTGTATTTGGCCTTTTCCGATCGATCTGTGTTGGTTAGTCCGACTGATTATGTTGGTATTTTTGGGGTTTTTTTTATGTATCAATGCTTCATGTTGTTACGATTGGACTTGTTATTTGCTATTGCTAATATGCTGATAAATTCATCTTTTCTTGTGTAGATCGTCTCGGTGGATGTACACTGTAATGTACTAGCACCAACTATTAGTACATATTTAAGATATTGGGTTTGTTCTTCAATTGTATTGTTTAGTGCTAGCTTCTTCACCTAACTATGGTGATTATGGGTTAAGCTTTTAAAAACGGGTATATTATATGTGAGAAAATTTGTGTTACTTTTCAAATGAGTTTTGTCCGCATGGTTTTAATTGTATAAACCAGTGGTTGAACACATGTGTAAGCAATAATCATCACATTAATTTAAACAATCAGAACATGTATTTATCTAGTTGTGATATTACTCATGGATGACACCATATATGTAATCAGCGCATTATATGTGACAAGCAGCACATGTATTTACCTAATCCATCTATATAGTCGACTAAGTCAGCACATGAATTACATAAATCAACACATCAACATCCTTGTAACTTAAAGTTCAACAAACACACAATTATAAAACTAATGAGCAAATTAGCACATGTGTAAACAACACATTAAGTAGCACATGCGGAAGCAGCACATGTGTAGACATTCTTCTACGGTGTTTATATTTGGCATCATCATCCCCTAAATTGCTCACCAAACCATCATAAATTTGTCAGCAGCACAAATTATGAGCAAATTAGCACATGTGTAGACAAAACATTAATTGTGTAAAGTAGTACATGTGTAAGCAGGACATGTGTTAAAGGTCTTCTAGGACATTGTTTATATTTTCTTTAGCATTCTCCGAATAGTTCACCGTGTCGACCCGAACGATAAGTATTCATGTATAATCATGAATTCGTTATAATTATTGATATGTATGTCTTGGATTTTGGAGACGTTTAATGTATTCATGTAAATCTCTCTTTTGATCTATCTCTATTTTACGAATTTAATTTCCTTTTGGTTGTGGTTTTTATTTTTTGTTGTGTTTGTTTGGTTCAACTGATTCATGTGGAGATGAGTGAAGGGGCTACTCAAATCAAAATCAATATCTTCTTTCGCATTTTTAACAAGGTATAAATCTTTGTTTTTGTTTCATTTATACCATCTCTATATTACATACTACATAATTACATAATGTTACCTATATTTTACGAAAGTAATTTAGAATGGACAAGGGTGCGTTTAGTTTGCATAACATGTTTTGAATTTGAAATTGCCAAAAAGATTGGGAATTTATCATAGGAATTTGAATTTATATTAATGTTTTTTTTTGGTGCAAAACAATCACTGAGGAGTTAGGAATTCATCACTACGGGCAACACCCAGTGGTTGTTGCACCACCGTTGCGGCTCTTGCACCACCGACCACTATCTGCACCACCATCATCGGCGGGTGGCGGCTGTGGTTGAGTTATGAGGGATGGATAGTTGGTGGATGCAACGACAGTGGTGGTTGAGATTTGGTATGCTTGGCGGTCACTAGTTGTAGATTCCAATTCCTTAGGTTGAGTCATTCACAATTTGAAAGGAATGTCACAATCTTTTACATTTAGGGATTTGAGTGAATTAATTTTAATTACACGTTTTCTTTCAATCACACACATTAAAAATGTAAATTAAATATTTCTAAGATTTCTATGTTGGAAACTCATTATGTTTTTTTTCGGAAATAATATCCCCTGAAATTCATTTGTGTAGGTTGTTCAAATGGTTTCACTCATGGATCGTCTGCTTAAGTTGGAAAATCTTGACTTACATTTAACACCATACAGGGTGTTAGCCACTGGACATGATGAAGGTATGCTGTAATTCATAAAATCCAAGTCTCTAGCTCAGGTGTGATTATATCATCAATAAAACCTTGATTGTAAACTTTTTAATGTATTTACTTATTTATTTTTCACGTTTTAGTCTTTTTATTTTTTTTTTAAAAACAAAAAGCAATAAATGAAAATGCGAAAATAAGTGACTTAAATTAGGAACTCATTAAATTTCCTTATTACATTCAAATTACTCATTTACTAAATTTATTGTAATTTATAATGGTAATAAGTTAAATTCATCATAATTAATACGTCTAATTTCATTTGAATTACTTTATTTTCAAACATTCAAAATAAAAATTTTAAAAAAAATCCGGTTTTTAAAATTAAAGACATTTAAACACAAAATAAATGCTCAATTATTTGATTTGTCACATTACTATTTTTACCGGTTTTTAAAATTAACATTTATCATGATTTATGCAACATTGAAAACATCTAATGTTAATAATTATGATTACCATTTCATTAATAACCTTTAAACACAATTTTTTTTTTAAAAAAATTGGGTTTTTAAAATTAAAGACATTTAAACACAAAATAAATGCTTAATTCTTTAATTTGTCACATTACTATTTTTAGCGTATAATTATCATTTATTATGATTTACACATTATTGGAAACATCTAATGTTAATAATTATGATTACCATTTCATTGATAACCTTTAAACACAAAATTATTAATCATATATAAATACATTTATAAATGTATTTTTAAACATTCAAAATCAAAATTTTAAAAAAATCCGGTTTTTAAAATTAAAGACATTTAAACACAAAATAAATGCTTAATTCTTTTATTTGTCACATTACTATTTTTAGCATATAATTAGCATTTATCATGATTTACACAATATTGGAAACATCCAATGTTAATAATTGTGATTACCATTTCATTAATAACCCTTAAACACAAAATTATTAATCCTATATAAATATAAATACATTTATAAACAAAGTTAAATTTGAATTTTTTTCATCATAATTAATACGTCTATTTTCATTTGAATTACTTTGTTTTCAAGCATTCAAAATAAAAAATTTTAAAAAGTCCGGTTTTTAAAATTAAAGATATTTAAACACAAAATAAATGTTTAATTCTTTGATTTGTCACATTACTATTTTTAGCATATAATTAGCATTTCTCATGATTTACACAATATTAGAAACATCTAATGTTAATAATTATGATTACACTAGGGCTGTTCAAATCGCTCGTCGCTCGTGGATCGCTCGCCGCTCGTTCGGAAAATGCTCGAAAAATGCTCGCTCGATCGTCCGCCCGCTCGGTTATAAGTGAGCCGATCGGCTCGGTTCGGTTTGTAAACGAGCCAAGCACGAGCAAAGGTCCGCTCGGCTCGGTTCGGCTCGAATAAATTATTATTTATCTATTATATATATGCACAAATTATAGTAATGTTTATAGCTATATACATAACATTTGGCCCAATATATGCAAATAAAATACGACTAGTCCGCTTTATCAAATAAATATTTAACACAAGATTTAGTAGTAAAACCGTAAGTCGTAACGTGACAGCCTTAACTTCTTTATGTTATTAGTCGTCCGTCCCTAGTCGTCGCTTGATATCACCCTACGCCACAATGCGACAATTGTTCTCTGTAATATGCTCATTGCCTCAACCTAAGCCTCATTCTTGAACACTCGGAACTCAATATTAGTGTCCTCATCGGACAGCTCCACCTTAGTTGTCACTCGACAACGAAACATTGAAGATAACATCCCCAATTTCATGGTTGTCTAAATTAATCTCCGCTCGTTTCTCGCTCGACGCTCGCTCGAAAAATTTTGCGCTCGAAAAATGCTCGTTCGCTTTTAGCTCGGTTGTAAACGAGCCGCTTAGTTCGGTTCGGTTTGAAAATGAGCCAAGCATGAGCAAAGGTCCGTTCGGTTCGGTTCGGTTCGGCTCGTGAACAGCCCTAGATTACACATACTAATTATCCTTTTATTTACACATACTAATTATCCTTTTATTTACACAGTTACAATGATTCAAAGTCCTTACATAAGTTGTGTCAACTCTTATTAATACATTAATTGATCCTATTAATTGCCCTATATTATCCTAATATTAGTTTAGCTTATATTGGTAATCAATTAAATGGCGAATTATCAATTTCAACTTTCAAATTAAAATTCGAAATATTTAAATACCAATTAGACAAAATTTCAAAATTTGAATTTTGTTTAATAATGGTAACAAATTACACATACTAATTATGCTTTTAATTACACATTTTGAATGACTTAATGTTTTAAAAAAATTAAAATTTTGAATTAAAGTTAATAATGGTCACCATTACAAAACTATTTATTATCTTTAAATTATGATTTCCTACTATATTTAAAATATAACAATTAATAATTTTGGTTGTAACTTTCTCAAATTAATTACAAGTAAAAATTAAAATTTTAAATACTATAATTTGAAATTATAGATTTATGTTAAATTTTAAAAATATTTGAATACTAAATGTTTTATTTAAATATTTAATCTCGAAAAAATTGAATTTAAGATTTATGGTAACATTTATATTTAGATTTAATTAACACATTTAAAATATTTAATTCAAATATTTGAATGATTTGAATCTTTCAAATTTTGATTTATAGAATTTGAATTGATAGATTTCAATTAAACTTTATAAATATTCAAATATTAAATGTTCTATTTAAGTATATAATTTCATATTTCGATATCTATAATTTTAAATTTTTTTAACATTAGAGAATTCTAAATTTTAAATAATAATGGTAATAGTAGGACTTAATTATAACATTTAATTCAAATTTTGCATTATCTGAATATTTTAAAAAATATCAAACTTTGAATTTCAATTAATAGTTGTAACAATTAATCCTACTATGACCATTAAAATAGAGTTATTATAATTAGAGATTTCCTAATATATTTAAAATTTAACAAATAATAGTTTTGATTATAAACTTCCCCAATCAGTTACAAGTTAAAATTCAAATTTTGCTTATTAGAATTTGAATTGATAGATTTCAGTTAAAATTTATATCTATTCAAATATTAAATATTCTATTTAAATATATAATTTCATATTTCAATATCTATAATATAAATTTTAAAATTTTGTTAACATTATAAAAATTCTAAATTTTGAATTCTAGATAATAAAGGTAACAATTAGACTTAATTATAGCATTTAATTCGAATTTTGAATGATTTGAATATTTTAAAAATTTTCAAACTTTTAAAGTTAAGTTAATAATTGTAACAAACAATCCTACTATTACCTTTAAAATAGAGATATACTAATTAGATATTTCTTTATATATTTAAAATTTAACAAATAATAGTTTTAGTTACAAATTTCTCAAATTATTTACAAGTTAAAATTCAAACTTTGAATACAAAAATTTGAATTGATAGATTTCAGTTAAACTTTATAAATATTCAAATATTAAATGTTCTATATACGTATTTCATATTTTAATATCTATAATGGTAAAAATTAGACTTAATTATAACATTTAATTCGAATTTTAAATGACCTGACTCAAACGGTGTCTTACTTTTAAAATTTTATCATAAATATTTTTTACTAGATAATGCTCCTCAAATACCATCTGATAACAAGATTCCAGTGAAGTTCCAAAGGCGTTAATTCCCAATATCCGTATGTTTCGCAATGACCATCAATAAAAGCCAAAGACAGTCTCTATCGAAGGTTGGATTGTATTTAAGAGACCCTGTATTCTCACATGGCAATTTTATGTCGCATTGTCAAGAGTTAAAAGCAGGGCATGGGTGAAATTACTTATACTTTATGGTGATGGGAATATCAAAACTAAAACAAAAAATGTGGTGTATAAGGAAATATTTAGTGATATTTGAATAAAATTTGTATTCGTTGGTTTTAAATTTTAATAAAATATTTCTACTGTATTTTTCTTATACGTTATACTACTCCAAATAATTGTACGTTGGTGAACCGCGTGTCCACGCGGGCAAATATCTAGTAATTTTATATAATCATGGTGTTCGTGAAAACTATTTTGGAACAACAATATAGAAAAACGATTAATCAATCTGCTTTTAAAAAAATGACTAGATGGTGTGATGAAGAAGGAGTTAAACAACACAATATAACAAAAAGATGAATACGGTTATTGTAATACCGTTTGATGCTTCGCTTGCATTGTGAACACACAATAGAAAAAGACAAAGATTAATGAAGAATGAAAATGATGAAGAAGTTGTATGCTGTAGAACGATGTAGATGAAACTGAATCACGATAGAGATTGATGATAAAGGAGTTTTAAAAATCAAATTAGCATGATAATAGGGATAAGTCAAATCTGGAAGTTACAATCAGGTTAACAAAAGGAATTTCCAATAATATTGAGTATAGCCAATCACAATAATACCCTTAAGGATACTTAATAGTTGATGTCATGTGTCAATATCTAATTGGTTCTTATGGTTTTTAGGCAAAATTGGGTTTGTTTATAATCCTACGCCTATTTATCAAATATTATCATGATGGTCAACCAATAAGATGATTAGCATGATGTTCCGAATAGGGTTGTTTTAATCTCTCGGCGCTTGCTTGGAATATGCTCGGAAAATGCTCGCTCGATTTTTTGCTCGGTAGTAAACGAGCCGATCGGCTCGGTTCGGTTTGTAACGAACCAAACACAAGCAAATGTCCGCTTAGCTCGGTTTGGCTCGACATAATTTTTATTACTTTATTATATATATAATTATATATATAGATATTAATTACAATTATATTTATAGTTTTATACATACCACTCTATTAGGTTTTACTCAATATATGCATATATACAATTATATTTATAATTACTAGCCGAATCAACCAAGTGATAACGTAACACTAATTGTAAACCCAGTACACCACAACGAAATCTAAAGTAATGATCATAAGTGACAAAAATGTATTTGATTAATTTTTCATATCATTAAATGAATTTAATATAGACTAAATATTTAATAATGAATTTGGTAGACACCAAGTGAAGAAATTTCGCATAGACAAAAGCATTGGCGAAGCTTGAAAAAAGATTCCGTGGACCAGAAAATCATGGGACCTTTAAAACAGTGAGGGCCGAAGTTAAAATGTATAAAATTTTTGGACAAAAACGTATAAATAACAGTACAGAGAAAAAACGGCAGAGGCCGAAGCACCTCGACCCCAACTATCCTTAGCCCATGGACGAAAGTATTTATTTAAAATAATATACATTAGTCACAAAAACCAAAAGTAAAACAAATAAATTTTGAAAACTAGAAATTTTATGTTTCTTTTTAAATTATAAAGAAAGACATACGATCGATTCCAAGTTGGTTGGCGGTACTAACAAACAACAAACTGCTGATGCAGCTCCACATACCACACGACACGCGCCTTTTTTTATCCACCTGGTTCATCATCATCATCATCATCATCATCATCATCATCATCATCATCATCTTTCTTATATATTTCTCTTCTTTTTATGAGATGTCAAAACCCCTTCACCTCCTTCATTAATAGTTTAACATAGGAAGCATTATCATTACCGTCAGTGACGGAGCTTGAACATTTGTATAGAAGGGGCTGAAAATATATGTTAGTATTTTGAATTAAGAAAGGGCCTAACCAAATAGAAATAATATTTTCGACACTAACAGCTAAAATTTACACTTCTAAACAGTGGAAGAATGTAGTCAAAGCAAATAAAAGGAAAAAAAATCTATCATGTGTTTTGGTTAGACATAAATATCAGCTAATTTTTATCTTGCAGTGACGTAAACTAGCACTACTTTAGTAGAGGGAAATCACTATGGGTCTATTTGGTTTGGGGTAATGGAATGGAGAAGGAATGGAATGGATGAGGTAATGGAATGGACAAGGTAATGGAATGGATCATTACCATTCTATGTCTTGTTTGGTTGCCATGTGGGAATGAAACAAAACATTACTTAGTGTTATGGATAGGCATGAAAAGACGAAGGAATAAAATCGATGGTGAGTGGTTGTGGTGGGTGGTGGCGATGATGGTGGGTGGTGATATGTGGCGGTAGCTGCGGTGGTGGTGGTGGTGGCAATGGTGGAATGTGGATGTGGATGGCCGTGATGGTGGGTGGGCGACGATGGTGAGTGGTGGTGGTGGGTGGTGGTTGGTGGCGGTGTGTGGCGGTAGCATGGTGGTGGGTGGCGATGATGATGGTGGGTGGTGGCAAAGACGGTGGTGGGTGGAGACGACGATGGTGGTGGTTGGTGGCAACAATGGCGATGGGTGGATGTGGATAGAAGTGATGGTGGGTGGGTGACGATGGTGAGTAGTGGCGGTGATGGGTGGCGGCGGTGGTGGTGGGTAAAGGAAATCGTGGTGAGTGAAGGTGGCAGGTGGTAGAGGTGGCGGTGGGTAGGTGACGGTGGTTCGTAGCAGCGACGACATTGGTTAGTGTTGACGGCGGTGGTGGGTGGTGGCGACAGCGGTGGTGGGTGGTTGTCACACCCTCAAATTCCACGTGTGGGGTTTTACTGCGAGGCGCGTGACAAACCAGGATCTAAGTCAACGGTCACAATAAACGACACTATATGATACGTAAAAATGACATAAACAAACCATCAAGTTTTCATAAATCCATCGCTGCGGAAGCATAACAGTTTATTACAAACCCAAAATGCCGGTGAGTTCACAGGTTTTATATTAAATGTTTAAGTAGTGAAAGCCATCATGTTATCACTATGTTAGAAATGATAGCGTTAGCTAGACGCATGAATAATACTGCTACGACCGGAAACCATTACAGACAAGGATATATGATTTTGCCCGAAACGATTAAGCTTATGACCGAGACAATATGCACCCGCCCGGCTCCCAGCCGACAATATGCATATTCATGGTTTCCCCGGGACTTTACGTATCGTATAGCACAAATGAATTTAACACTAGTATAACATGATAATTTATGAAATATGTATAAGCATGTGTCTCTCCCAAAATGTAAAGCGTAAAGTGGGGCCGTGAAACTCACCTGATGCTGCTCCTCACACTAAGACAAGTAAACCTGCTCAATAGACGGCACCAAATACCGGTGACCTATCATGACGAGCGTATAAGGTGTTAGACTAACAACCCGTAGGTTGATTAGTCCCTAGCAGTCCAGACCATAACCGTGTACATATGAAATGATGTTTAAACGTTTAACCGACCACACCAGACAAGACCCGACATCCCATTGGTGACCCGACATTCCACGTGTTAGCCGAAAGCAAGATATCATGCAACATATGCAACTAAACACGTAATACGCGCAAGAGTTCACCTAGTCTAACATATCGGTCAATTAACGTATAACTAAGTCCGAACACGTGTTACCAAGTCATTGGACATGTCTCGGGGTTCCTAACATGTTCCTAGGCGTCAATCCGTGTGTCGGGATGTTAAAATATACATATAGCAGCTGTACACGCGATTAGGAAGCAAACATGCGATTAGGAGAAGTCAACTAGTGATTAGGAGAAGTCAACTAGTGATTAGGAGGGTCAAAATGGCGAGTAGGGTTGTAATGACTAGTAAAATGGTGAGTAGGGTTGTAATCACTAGTAAAATGGTGAGTAGGGTTGTAATCACTAGTAAAATGGTGAGTAGGGTTGTAATCACTAGTAAAATGGTGAGTAGGGTTGTAATCACTAGTAAAATGGTGAGTAGGGCTGTAATCACTAGTAAAGTGGCGAATAGGCCTGTAATCACTAGTAAAATGGTGAATAGGGCTGTAATCACTAGTAAAGTGGCGAATAGGGCTCCTAATTGCCTATAGTAGGGGCGATTAGAACTCCTATTCGCTAGTTCTGATCTGTTCCGTCCTTTTTGCGCGTTTAACCCTCCAAATCAGATCTGAAACATGTGTAAATACCCAATACCCAACCCAAAACATTAACCTAACTATTTCAAGCAAAAACCCCTAATTTATCATCACCCTAGCCGTCCCGAATGCATGCGGTTTCCCAAAATAGCATAACTTGCATGTAAGCATCACACCAACATTTAAAACTTACCCTAAATAGCAAATATTTAGATTTCATCACATAACGACATTATCCAACGCTATCCTACTGTTCTAGAATCATCCTAGAGTAAACCCTAACCTCAAACAATCAACAAAACACAGCATATCATCATCAATCCACCATAATCACTCAAACGGGTCAAAACGCCTAATATCAATATTACACATCTATGAACCTTCAAACTCCTAGGTTATCATCATATTAACTTATTTAGATCAGAAACATAATAATAACACAAGAACAATCATGTTTAAACGATAAAAATCCTATCTTGCATGAATACATCACATATAACAAGTATAGATGTTTGGGTTTGTTTTGAAACTGATTTTAATGAGTTTTCAAAGACACAAATGTTTATATATCAGGTCTGGACCTTTAGGGATCAAAACAATATCATATTAAAGGTTTGGGATGAAGAACACACCTTGAAATGGTGAGATTATGAGTTGTAAGGCTTGGAAATGTGGTTTCTTGCTCAAAAACGTGTTGCAGAGGTTGGATAAGGTGTGGGGTGGCTTTGGGGTGTATTAGGGTTTCACAAATGATGTTTTGAAACATAAGGGTGGTATTTATAGGCGTTTTTAGTCGTCACCTGCAGTTCAGGCGAGTACGAGAACGTTGCAGGCGATTAGGGTTCTATTCGCTAGTAATACTAGCGAATAGCCCTCTATTCGCCCCAAACCTCCTACTCGCCATTATACTGGCGATTAGGCTCTCCCCTGGGGCCTAATCGCCTATAGCCTGTGTTTCCGGGTTTTTGGCGCGTTAAACCCTATTTTAACATATATAAGCACGTTTTCACATACCGACAAGTTGCATAATGATTATAAGTATGTAATGCATGATAACTAACACGTTCCCACCCGATCACCAATTCCCGGGACTCAAGACTTGCGTGTGTGCAATAAGCCCGGCGATTCTACAAATCGCCGATCCTTGTACACATGGTTATGAACCGACACCCAATGATCCCTCGGACCACCGTAACGACTCCCGATGATTCCCGAATCATCGACACGACTCAACCGACCCAGTCGAGTATGATATTAAGTAGTTATTTTCAATGTTTTCGTTGAGGTAGACTCGTATGTATGCAAAGTATGAAACGTATGTATGTAGAGTACGAAACGTATGTATGTAAAGTATGAAAAGTATTAACCTGAATATGCCGGGTGTCACATCATCCCCCAGTTGAAAGAATTTTCGTCCCGAAAATTAAATGAAGTCCGGAGATGAAGAGACGAAAGGAAGGAAGAAAAGAAAAATTTTCCCGTTGTTACATCATCCCCCAGTTGAAAGGAATCTCGACCCGAGATTCATTTAGTTTTGGATGTAACATAGTTTGATTCAAAAGCACGCTTAGGAAATAGATGAGGGTACTCAGCCTTCATCTGATCTTCCCGTTCCCACGTGAACTCCGGTCCACGATTTAAATTCTAACGAACCTTGACGATGTGGATTTTACTCCGACGAAGGCTACGAATCTTATAATCAAGGATTTCAACCTGTTCCTCCACAATACGTAAACGATCATTAATTTTGATTTCTTCGAGAGGAACTACGAGAGATTTGTCAGCCAAGCACTTCTTAAGATTCGAGACATGGAAGACGTTATGCACGCTACTAAGCTCGGCTGGTAAGTCAAGTCTGTATGCCACCGGCCCAATACGGTCCAGAATTGGGAACGGTCCGACATAACGAGGGTTAAGTTTGCCGCGCTTCCCGAAGCGTATAACGCCCTTCCATGGAGATACCTTCAATAAGACCCTGTCGCCAACCTGAAACTCCAAAGGTTTGCGACGACGATTGGCGTAGCTCTTTTGGCGATCACGAGCTGCTGCCATACGATTACGAATTTCTACAATCTTTTCGGAAGTTTCGTACACCATTTCTGGACCAGTGAGTTGGCTCTCGCCCACCTGGGCCCAACAAAGAGGAGATCGGCACTTCCGTCCATACAGAGCCTCGAACGATGCCGCCTTAATGCTGGAGTGGTAACTATTGTTGTAAGAGAACTCCACCAGCGGTAGGTGAACCTCCCAACTCTTACCGAAATCGATGACACATGCTCAAAGCATGTCTTCAAGCGTCTGAATCGTCCGCTCACTCTGACCGTCAGTTTGCGGATGATATGCGGTACTCATGTCCAGTTGAGTACCTAACGCTTTATGCAATTGCTTCCAGAAACGGGAAGCGAAACGGGTATTACGATCGGAGATGATAGAGACGGGTACCCCGTGCTTGGAAACCACTTCCTTAATATAGATACGAGACAACCGTTCCAGACTGTCGGTTTCCTTAATAGCGAGGAAGTGTGCGGACTTTGTCAACCGGTCGACAATCACCCAGATCATGTCACAACCACTGGGCAACTTCGGAAGTTTGGTCACAAAATCCATTGTAATCCGTTCCCATTTCCATTCCGGAATTTCTGGTTGCTGTAGAAGACCAGACGGCTTCTGGTACTCCACTTTGACCTTAGCACAGGTCAGACATTTGCTGACATACGAAGCTATGTCAACCTTCATGTTGGGCCACCAATAGAGTATCTTTAGGTCCTGATACATCTTGTCGGAACCCAGATGAATAGAGTACCGGGATTTGTGAGCTTCGTCCATGACAAGCTCTCGCAAACCCCCAAATAACGGAACCCAAATTCGTTCGGCAAAATAATGCAGGCCATCAGAACTCCTGAACGAGGTTTCACAGACTCCTTCTTGCTCAAGGCGTCCGCCACAACGTTCGCCTTGCCAGGATGGTACTTGATAGCATAGTCATAGTCGTTCAGGAGTTCAACCCAGCGTCGCTGCCGCATATTCAACACCTTCTGGTCAAAAATATGCCGGAGACTCTTGTGATCGGTGTATACTTCGCACTTGGTACCGTACAAGTAATGTCTCCAGATTTTCAACGCAAAGATCACTGCACCCAACTCCAAATCATGAGTAGTGTAGTTCTTCTCATGGACCTTAAGTTGACGAGAAGCATAGGCAATAACCTTCCCGCGTTGCATTAACACACAACCGAGACCACGAATAGAAGCGTCACAGTACACAACGAAATCATCCGTACCCTCCGATAAGGATAAGATAGGTGCAGAACAAAGTTTAAGCTTCAGCATCTGAAATGCTGATTCTTGCGGTTCTCCCCAGTTAAACTTTCGGTTCTTCTGGGTAAGAGTAGTGAGGGGTTGAGCAATCTTCGAAAATCCCTCAATGAAACGACGATAGTAACCCGCAAGACCTTGATGGGTTAGCTAAAAGATGTGTATAAAAGCGTCCTTAAATGAATTTTAAGGAGTGATAAGTTGTCAAATGGTGTTGCTTTGATGTTATTATGTATTTCAGGATTTGATGATTAAAGGAGGCAAATATGACGTTTTGGAGCTGCTCGGGCGAGATACGGAAGCATAAACGAGCTGGAAAATCAAAATCTGAGGTTGAAGGAGGTTTTGGCGTAGGATACGCTAAAACTGGCGTATCCTACGCCAGTGGCGTAGGCAAGAACACAGCAGCTTGCGTAGGGCAGCAGACATCAGCTCAGGCAAATCTGACTTAGCGTAGGATACGCCAAAAGTGGCGTATCCTACGCCAAAAGTCAAAATGGTCAAAAAACTTCCTTTTTCAAGTCAATGATCATCAAAAACATTTTAATGGCGAATTTATAACCCAAGACTGGTTTTTTGGCTGTTTTGATCTGTATCTTGATTATAAAAATCAACACCATTGAAGACATATTATCACACATTATTCTCCAAGCTTATTACACAATTTCTTTGAAGATTGAAGAACATATTTTGAAGATGATGAACACCATAGCCATGTTTGGCTAAAACTCTTGTATTACACTAGGGATGTAAGTTTTTGATACCTAGGGCTTTAACATTTGGGCATTGCTTCAACTTTTGATTAATGTTTTTATGTACTTGAATTACTTGTGTTGACTAGTGATTAATCTTATGTTGAAATCATTTCTAGTTAATTGATCTTGTGCCAATTTCTAAATGATATGAACGTGGTTCCTTGCATCAACACTATCATAGGATTGTATGTTCTAAATGATAAAGTATAGTTTAGTCCATTGTGAATGTTGATGAAACTTGATACCTAAGTTTATTGAACAATCAATCCGTTAGTACCAATTGCATTATCTTTGTTTATCCAATTATACCTAATTGTTGAAAGCCTTAGTGTTCAATTGCCCAAATCCTTAGTGTAATCATCTTTATCTTATTGTTTACAAGTCTTGTTAATTACTTCTTACACATTCAATTTATGCTTCATATTAATCAACAAACATTTCAATCAAATTTCTAAACACTAATTCATAATTTACATAAGTAATTAGCACCTTCATAAAACGACAAATTCAAAGTTAACTAGGAAATACTCACTAACCACACGCTCCTTGGATTGATACCCTACTTACCCTATCTATTTAGGTTATTTAGGCTTTGTATGAACCGTGACGACCGGTTTATCAGACCTAGGAATTGCTGCACCTTAGATGGTGTCTTTGGTGCTTCCCAGTCTTTAATAGCTTCGATCTTAGCCGGATTGACATGAATTCCCAGTTCATTAACCACACGTCCTAGGAATTGACTTTGAGAACTTAGCATATAACTGCTCCCGTCTCAAAAGTTCCAAGACTAACCGTAAGTGTTCCTCATGATCCGTCTCGTTCTTAGAATAAACCAAAATATCGTCAATAAACACGATGACGAATTTATCCAGATAGGGCTTGCAAACGCGGTTCATCAAGTCCATGAAAACAGCAGGTGCATTCGTGAGACCGAAGGGCATGACCAGGAACTTGAAGTGGCCATAACGTGTACGAAAGGCGGTCTTTGGAATGTCAGCTTCTTGCACCCGCAATTGATGATATCCAGACCTCAGATCTATCTTGGAATAAAAACTGGAGCCTTGGAGCTGATCGAATAGATCATCAATACGAGGAAGTGGGTAACGATTCTTGATGGTTACCTTGTTCAGTTCCCGGTAGTCAACGCACATACGAAGGCTCCCATCTTTATTTTTGACAAATAAGATAGGAGCTCCTCACGGGGATGAACTAGGTCGAATGAATCCTTTTTCCAACAACTCCTGCAATTGATTAGATAATTCTTGCATCTCGGGAGGTGCAAGGCGGTAAGGAGCTCGGGCAATTGGTGCAGCACCGGGCGCAAGATCAATGTTAAATTCAACCTGACGGTGAGGTGGAAGACCAGGCAAATCGTCGAGAAATACGTCGGGAAAATCACGAACAACAGGAATGTCCTCGATCCTCTTCTCATTGTCAGATGAAACCGAAACAAGAGCTAAGATAGCAGAATACCCTTTACGTAAATACTTACACGCTTTCATACACGAAATGATGCTCAAAGGAACCCCACTTTTCTCGCCATGAACCAAAAGAATCTCTCCATCCGGGAGAGGAAGGCGAATTATTTTATCAAAGCAAACGATTTCCGCACGATACAAAGACAACCAATCCATACCCACAACAACGTCAAAACTACCCAATGACACCGGCATGAGATCAATAGGAAAAGATAACCCAGAAAGTTCCAACTGGTATCCCTTAAGAATATGAGTTGCCTCAATATTCTTACCATCAGCCAATTCAATTAAGTACTTAACCTCTAAAGGCGTCGGTACTATGTCTAACAGTCGGCTAAACTCAACAGATATAAAACTCTTGTCGGCACCCGAATTAAATAAAACAGAGGCATAACGATCACAAAGAAGAAACATACCAGTAACAGTATCCGGATCCTGACGGGCCTCGCCCGACCCAATGACGAAGGCGCGCGCGTTCCTGCCGCCACCCCCGTTACCCCTGTCATTCCTCCCAGCATTCCCCTGCTTCAGTTTGGGGTAGTCCTTCTTAAAGTGCCCTGTCTCCCCTCAGTTGAAGCATCCCTGATTACCCCTAGGTACAGCAGTGGTAGTAGTAGTAGGGGCAACCACCTGTTGCTGAGTCTGAAGATTCACCCTGCATATATGGGCCTGATGCTCGTTCTTCTTACAACGGGTACAATAACTACAATTCCCCACATGATGATACCCACAACGATCACACTTAGGCAGCCTACCAGTATATCCACCCTGCCTCTGTCCCGAAGACGAACCCGTAGTCTCAAACTTCCTCTGCTGCTGCTGCTGCTGAGGCTGAACTGTACCCTTACCCGCGCTCTCCCATTTCCTCTTGTTGCCATCAGAGGTCTTCACCACAGTACCCTTAGGAGGCAAAACACCCTCCTGAACCTTCTGTTTAGTCAGCCTATGAGCCAACCGAATGGTATCCCGAAGTGTAGTAGCATCATTCGCGGTCACCAACCCGCGAACCTCAGGCACCAACCCACTAATGTAGAACTCAATAGCCTTAAATTGAGGCGTCACAGAATCCGGGCACAAAAGTGCCAACTCATGGTAGCGAGTGGTGTACTCCTCTATCTCAGATCCCACCATCTGATGATTCCACAGCTCGTGCTCCAAACTCTTAATCTCATCCCTGGGACAATACTCCATCTTCAAGCAAAACACAAACTCGGTCCATGGCAACGCATGGGCCTCCAGTAAACCAATGGTCTGCATAGTCGAATTCCACCAAGTCAAGGCACGTCCCTCAAATGTCCCCGAAGCATACTTCACACGAAACTCCTCCGGGCAGTTACACATGGAGAAAGCAGACTCGACCTTCTCCAACCAACGAAGCAGTCCCACAGCTCCCTCAGTCCCACTGAAGTTATGGGGCTTGCAGTCCTGGAACATCTTGTAAGTACAGTGGACTGGAGGAGGTGGAGGTGGTGGAGGATGAAGGGCATCCCCTGTTACAACAAGCAACACGGGTCAGAAAACGAACATCACACGACAAAAGATAAGGAATGAGGGTAGGGGTAATTAAATTACCACCATGGCCCTGCTGGGCGGCCTGCTGCGCAGCAATATCAGCTGCCACGTGCTCCTGGATCAGATTATTCAGCTCCGCCTGGGTCATGCTGATGTTCCCACGACCCCCATTACGTCCACCGCCATTCCGGCCACCAACGCGACCACCACGACGTCGTGCCATCTTCTGTCAAGGTCAAAGACAAGACATCAGATTCCAGAACAAATAACAAGAAATCATAAGTAACAAGGTCAACCAGAGAACTGGGTTCCATCATGATCATCAGATCAAACACAGAGTCCATCAGGATTTCCATGCATCTCAACTTATTATTTCGTGTGCACCCGAAATGATAAGTCTCTCTACATGGTCCCCGAGGTGTGCTCCTAGCCTGACTTTCAAACCACAAGGCACCCACGTTCAAGAATAGATAAGAACTTCTACGTGATAAAACACCCAAGATATAAAACAACAAGTACAAGTGTGTGATAATGTGTGCTAGCAAGTGTGTCCATTGGAGTATAGAAAGGGGAGATGTCCGAATCTTGGACAAATCTTCGCAGGATGCCGAAGCCACTCCAATGTACGCCACTGCCGTTCAAGGATAGTAAGCCTCCTCGTCATCAGCACGAAGACGAAGAACAAGATAAGAAATAAGAGTAATAGATAGATGATGTAAGCATAAATGATAATAACGAATGTATTACTAACACCCCGGCAAATCCCCATATGACATGACTTATATGAATGTGACCGTCTAGTGTGTGCGACTCGGCTATAGACTTGACTCAACATGCAGTCCTAGTTCACTATAACCATTGGCTCTGATATCAATCTGTCACACCCACAAATTCCCCCTGCGGATTTTTACCGCGAGGCGCGTGACAAACCAAGATCTAAGTCTACGGTCACAATAAACGACACTATATGATATGTAAAAATGACATAAACAAACCATCAAGTTTTCATAAATCCATCGCTGCGGAAGCGTAACACTTTATTACAAACCCAAAATGCAAAAGTACGTAAGTCTGAAAAAGCTAAGTAAAATGCATATGAATCCTAGACGCCGTGAGACTCCGTGCGCCTATGATAAGCTGCTACCTCAACGACCTGAGACAAACATGCTAAAAACGTCAGCAAATAATGCCGGTGAGTTCACATGTTTTATATTAAATGTTTAAGTAGTAAAAGCCATCATGTTATCACTATGTTAGAAATGATAGCGTTAGCTAGACGCATGAATAATACTGCTACGACCGGAAACCATTACAGACAACGATATATGATTTTGCCTGAAACGATTAAGCTTATGACCGAGACAATATGCACCCGCCCGACTCCCAGCCGACGTGTGACATCCGTCACTTTTATCATTATTATCATTATATATATATATATATATATATATCTTTTTACCCCCTATCTCGTACATCGCATTTTATCCCCATCTATAATAATAATAATAATAATAATAATGTAGATAAAAAAACCTGATTTATTTGGTTTTGTCGTAACCCAATCAAACTGTTAGCCCAACCCAACCTTTTTCCTTCAAATTTTTCGGAACTGGGCCTACTGAGCCCGAGAAGCCGAGCCCAACACACCAGGCCCAAACCTCCTCCTTCCTTGTCCTTTGCTCCCCTCCTGTTGTACAAAAAAAAAAGAAAAAAAAGAAATGCCTCCCAGGACTCGAACCCGAGCCTGGGAGCGGCCCATCCAAACACAACACACACACACACTACAACCATCCGGGCTACACATCAATTCTGAATTAAACCCAACCCTAATTATATTTAACCCCATATAGAACACTGATCTGCTTCTTCCTTCTCTTTTAATTCGAACGCTGCACATGAACAACACATGGAAGCTATATTTTCTGATCCAGAAACACGCCAATAATCAAATCCATTCCAGGTATTACGCATCATCATCATCTTTTCTTTCTAAAAACAACAACACGCGTGATTAACGCGTTTAATTTGATCGATTTTGATTAAGAGCCATTATTAAACTTTCCAAATTAACTCGAACGAAATCCTTATAAATACTCGTTCTTAATTCAATTAAACTCGCCCACAACCTCTGAAAGGGACGATAATCAAAACCCCACCATCACAGACCTTATTCATTCCCTGAATCGTCAACATTGCTCGACGTTGACTTTTGTGTTGACTCAAAGTTTTCTGCATCGATCTGACCTTGTGAGTACCAATTAGATGTTTGTTTCTGTTCTTGTTTATGAGCCGAACAATAACCCCATCAATTAGGAGGTTATAGTTTGATGCTTGATTCAATTAGTGGGTTAGGGTTTATAGGTTAGAATTGGGGAAGAAGACTATTTTCATGATTGTTTATAATTATTTCAAAACAAAAATTATCACCAACTGATCACACAGATCAAGTGGTAACACAGTGTTGCTTAAAACGTGAACCGGCCTATGGCCCAGGTTCGAGTCCCACCATAAACAAACTTTTTTTTTGTGTTATCCTTTATACTTATATTATCTTTATTCTTTTAAAAATCGTTTTAAAATACTAAAACTATTTTATAATTTCTACAAAATTTATTTTATGTTATTCCAATGATAAACTTTGCTGTTCAATTTTTAGTTTTTCAAAAATCATTTATTTAATATATATAATAAATATTACAAATTTATTCATTTATAATTGTAAAATTCAATAAAAATATCTAAACGATTTTATAAAATTCCACAAAAACTATCCTAAACTTGTACAACAATAAACATTTTAGAAATAATTTTTATTTCTGAAAAACCGTTCGTTTTGTATTTTTAATTAATTTTTGTTAGTTTTAATCTTAAATAAATCATAATAAATTCATTTTTCAATATTTTTGCACCAAAATTTTACATAAATTATTTCTATTCATTTGGAATAGAAATAAAATTTTTAATTTAAAAATTCCTTAATTTAAATATTTTTAAATATTAAAGTTATATTTTGACAATTGGAAATAAATAGATTTAACATTCTATTTATAAGAAAATAATTTTATAAAAATTATTTTCACACTTAAAACTTTATATTGTGACCATCTTTGATTTAAAAGTTACAAAAAGACTTTTGTTTATTTATTTATCAAATTTCTCTTATTTATTAAACGTTTAATTTATTAGTCAAACGAATACTTATCCCCACTTCGAAACCCTAGAAAATACTTATAGACTAGACAGACTTAGACTTATTTGTTACCTTATACATAGGGTGATACTTGGCGACGTTGGATTACATTTATTCAAATCCACAAGACTTACCACCTTGCTAATGTGAGTATTACTTATCCACTTTTTCGCTTTTACAACTTTTGGGGTGATTCATGCACAAGTATACAAAACTTTCATATTCATTTACACATACATTTTTATTCATTTACAATTCATATACGTGTCTTGTTTATCTTTGTGCTTATGTTTGAACATGAACGTAGCTTACATACAAAATCATACATCTAGACATAACTTATTTTATGGTGCTCTTTACATACAGACGTAACTTATGTTACGGTGCTCATTTAGACATAACTTATGTTATGGTGCTCTTTTAGACTTGACACGTGTTGAGGTGCTCATTATCAACTTCATTGTACAAACTTTACATTTGATCTTTGTCTTGTTTGGTTACTTGCGTGTTTACATAATGCCTTGGTGATGCTAGACACATGAATTGTACTACCTTTTCAAACTTATACTATATGTACAAAGCTAAGTAATACTCACCAACATCATATGTTGACAAAATTATTTTCGTGCATGTTTCAGGATAAGCTGCTTGACGCTTCACATAGGACTTTGGACTTAGATTTAAATCAATCAATTATCTTTATTTTTGTTGTCTTGTATTTAATTTCACATGTTGTAAAACAATATTCAATAATCATATATTTACATTTTAGTACCATGAGCTTTTGAACAATCGTCACTACGTGGCACCTCGATGATTCCGCCATCGGTTGGGGTGTTACAGATTGGTATCAGAGCCATGGTTATAGGGAACTAGGTTATTAGATAAAATGGCCTAGACTATAACCGAACTCCAACTTTCATGCATAATATTTCCTAAATTACCCTACCTCTCATTTCCCTCTACTTTCCTTCCTCTATCTTTTCTTTCTTCTCCATTTTCTCCTCATCTTTCATCCTGGTGCATAGAGATGGTGTCCTACAAGGAGTGGAAGGTCTACATCATCATGGAACGGGAGTAGTACCTTTCATGAAGACACTCATAGGCATAATGCCTACCCTTATTTTGCCCCTTCAAAGTTGTTGAGCTTTAATGAGTGTGATAGAACACGTGCAATCTGGAAGGGTGGATGCCTGTACACTGGGTTTTCTGGCATAGGCAAGCATAGCGCATAAATCCAATAACGGACCTGTTATGCTTACCTGGGGATTCCTGGAGTGAGTATCCACTTATAGGCTAAAGCATGTCTTCTTTGATCACCATTGGGTTCAATTCCTTTGAAAAGTCAACGTTCTTGTTGGGCTTTACAGCCAGACAAGGGCACTCCAAGTATATTATGCAAGCTTTTCAATAATACTCTCTCGTTTCATATACAATAATTTATTCCATGATTTTCATATATTGCTTACAAGTTCATACTTTCATAATCATCTGTACAGTTATACACTTACACTTTCTAATCTCATTATTATTCATTAACTACCTCATAGATGTTTGCTCGCCGCATGCTCCGTGATGCCAGCCAACGCACTGTTCGTGCTCCTGGACAACGTTTCGATCGTCGCCTCGCATCCTTAGTCGCTGAGCAGATTGCTGCAGTGATCCCAAACCTTGTCAGTGAGATAACCCAGAATAGTAAAGTGCCAACACAGGGAGTACGACTCAATTTCGGTGCACTTTCAAACACTTTAACTCCTGCAACCCCACAAAATTCACTGGTGAGGAGGGTGCTACTGGCCTCCTCCAATGGTTTGAAAGCATGGAGAGCACCTTTGTGAACAGTGAATGTCCTGATGAACTCCGCGTTCGCTATGCTACTAGTGTCCTTCAAAAGGGGGCGCTAACCTGGTGGAATGGCGAAAAGCGCAATCGAGGAGCTGATGTTGCTTTATCTTTATCTTGGGCTGAGGTTAAGGAACTCATGATCGCAAAATTTTGCCCCAGGAACGAAATCAGGAAGCTGGAGGATGAGTTTCATGAGTTCAAACAAGACAGTGGAGAGAATCTTGCGTATAATACCCGATATCATGAACTTAGCATACTGGTTCCACACATGGTCACCCCGGTCTCTCGAGCAATCGAGAAATATATCGAGGGATTACCTGACCTGATTCAAGACGTTGTCACCGGAGGCAAATCTACTACGGTGGAAGAAGCCATCCAACTTGCAGCCACTTTAACAGACAAACACGCAAGGAAAGGAAACTTGGTTAGGAAGGGCACCAAGACATCTGCTGAGAAAACCACCCATGTTGTTGAAAAATCTAAGACTGTTTTAGCAAAGGCCACCACTACTGCTTCGAACTCTAAGAAACGAATGGGCGATAATCAGAACCATACTGTTGTGGATCCTGTGACTCAACCCCCTATCAAGAAAGCCTACACGGGAATCCATCCTCAATGCAACACTTGCAAGTATCATCACCCTGCAAATCTTCCATGCCGTCAATGCACTAGATGTGGAAGGTTTGGACACTTCGTCACCACTTGTCGAGTAATGGTTATGACACAAGATAATCATCCAACAGCTGCCCAGGAACCACTACCGATTACTAACGGTCGGGCATGTTATCATTGTGGAGACCCTAACCACATGCGACCTCGATGCCCTAAATTGAATAATGTAAACCTAGTGGCACATGGACGAACTTTCAATATCAATATCAACGAAGCAAACGGACCGGGTGACGTTAATCCCACTGGTTAAGTCATGGATGAAATCTTCCTAAAACTCGAGAATCCAATACTCATGTTTTCATTTTCTTGATCCTATTATCATTTTGTACCCAATTATGTCATACTCATAAGCATATAACATCTAGAAATTCCTTGCATACTATTGTGTACGAACGCAGATTGGAAATTTATCATATTCGGTTACGTTTATTTTAAATCATATAAGTTTCAGACTCTACCTTACATTTTATTGAAACATTTGGACTTGATTTCCATGAAAACCAAACTACTAAAAACTCGATACTTGATCCTACAGAGCTTTTCTAAAAACATCATGGTTTGATATATGAAACTTGATCTTTCCTTAAATTGACTATTCGTTAAACATTTAATTATTCATGATACTCGTAAACATGGCTGGCCAAATATGAGCTATTTCTATAGGCCACTAAAATAACACTTATACTTAATAGTTGTCGTACTTATAAACTTGCTTGCATGTGTGTATTATCAATTTGCATGTTGATCTATGAAAGACAACTACTACGTTATCCACTCAACTCAGACAAACATTTCACTTAAAGGGCTCCTCGGGTGAGTGGTAGCCCATACTTAAATTTCGTTATGCTTGTAAGTCGTTGCAAACCAATGCAATTGACCTCATTATTACATAGCCTCATTTCATTGATAACGTCTCGTTGTAACCCAACGTGTTTGTTGTGTCAACTTCTTGTGGAACTTATTTGCCTTAATGTGTGTTAGATTAGGATCATAGAAGGACATAAAACCCTAATGTAAGGTAAATTGATGATTCCGGTCCGGAACGTAATCATGAATTTACAGGTACATTAAGGTGGTGTGAAATTCTATTAGAGTTTTTTGGTAGACGTCCAGTACGTTTTCAAGGTATCAAAGGTGTGGTGGGTTAGCTGCGGTACACCCAATATATAAACATTAATGATGCATTGAAAGTGAGACTAGAAGTCGGACCAGGAACAAACTCTAGTTACTTGGTAGTTCATTTAGTCTTTCTATAGTCAATCAACTCATGCATTTATTTTTATGATTCCTAAAACTTGAAGTTTTGTGTTTTACTAGATTCTTATTCTCCTTACTATTTGAGACGAACCTAATCCAATCCTTAACTCACACCTATCAAACCTCTTATCCAAATCATTCGAAACAGTTTACCCTGTTACCTATAAATTCACGTCGAGCCTTAACTCAAAATCCCCAAACCACGGCTATCTTAATTTCTACCCAAACATCCATAACCCTATGTTTCTAATAACTTCGGGACGAAGTTTCTAAAAGTAGGGGATGCTGTGACATCCGTCACTTTTATCATTATTATCATTATATATATATATATATATATATATATATATATATATATATATATATATATCTTTTTATCCCCTATCTCGTATATCGCATTTTATCCCCATCTATAATAATAATAATAATAATAATAATAATAATAATAATGTAGATAAAAAAACCTGATTTATTTGGTTTTGTCTTAACCCAATCAAACTGTTAGCCCAACCCAACCTTTTTCCTTCAAATTTTTCGGAACTGGGCCTACTGAGCCCGAGAAGCCGAGCCCAACACACCAGGCCCAAACCTCCTCCTTCCTTGTCCTTTGCTCCCCTCCTGTTGTACAAAAAAAAAAAAAAAAAGAAATGCCTCCCAGGACTCGAACCCGAGCCTGGGAGCGGCCCATCCAAACACAACACACACACACTACAACCATCCGGGCTACACATCAATTCTGAATTAAACCCAACCCTAATTATATTTAACCCCATATAGAACGCTGATCTGCTTCTTCCTTCTCTTTTAATTCGAACGCTGCACATGAATAACACATGGAAGCTATATTTTCTGATCCAGAAACACGCCAATAATCAAATCCATCCCGGGTATTACGCATCATCATCATCTTTTCTTTCTAAAAACAACAACACGCGTGATTAACACGTTTAATTTGACCGATTTTGATTAAGAGCCATTATTAAACTTTCCAAATTAACTCGAACGAAATCCTTATAAATACTCGTTCTTAATTCAATTAAACTCGCCCACAACCTTTGAAAGGGACGATAATCAAAACCCCACCATCACAGACCTTATTCATTCCCTGCATCGTCAACATCGCTCGACGTTGACTTTTGTGTTGACTCAAAGTTTTCCGTATCGATCTGACCTTGTGAGTACCAATTAGATGTTTGTTTCTGTTCTTGTTTATGAGCCGAACAATAACCCCATCAATTAGGAGGTTATCGTTTGATGCTTGATTCAATTAGTGGGTTAGGGTTTATAGGTTCGAATTGGGGAAGAAGACTATTTTCATGATTGTTTATAATTATTTCAAAACAAAAATTATCACCAACTGATCACACAGATCAGTTGGTAACATAGTGTTGCTTAAAACGTGAACCGGCCTAAGGCCCAGGTTCTAGTCCCACCATAAACAAACTTTTTTTTTGTGTTATCCTTTATAATTATATTATCTTTATTCTTTTAAAAATCGTTTTAAAATACTAAAACTATTTTATAATTTCTACAAAATTTATTTTATGTTATTCCAACGATAAACTTTGCTGTTCAATTTTTAGTTTTTCAAAAATCATTTATTTAATATATATAATAAATATTACATGTTTATTCATTTATAATTGTAAAATTCAATAAAAATATCTAAACGATTTTATAAAATTCCACAAAAACTATCCTAAACTTGTACAACAATAAACATTTCAGAAATAATTTTTATTTCTGAAAAACCGTTCGTTTTGTTTTTTTAATTAATTTTTGTTAGTTTTAATCTTAAATAAATCATAATAAATTCATTTTTCAATATTTTTGCACCAAAATTTTACATAAATTATTTCTATTCATTTGGAATAGAAATACAATTTTTAATTTAAAAATTCCTTAATTTTAATATTTTTAAATATTAAAGTTATATTTTGACAATTGGAAATAAATAGATTTAATATTCTATTTATAAGAAAATAATTTTATAAAAATTATTTTCACACTTAAAACTTTATATTGTGACCATCTTTGATTTAAAAGTTACAAAAAGACTTTTGTTTATTTATTTATCAAATTTCTCTTATTTATTAAACGTTTAATTTATTAGTCAAACGAATACTTATCCCCACTTCGAAACCCTAGAAAATACTTATAGACTAGACAGACTTAGACTTATTTGTTACCTTATACATAGGGTGATACTTGGCGGCGTTGGATTACATTTATTCAAATCCACAAGACTTACCACCTTGCTAATGTGAGTAATACTTATCCCCTTTTTCGCTTTTACACTTTTTGGGGTGATTCATGCACAAGTATACAAAACTTTCATATTCATTTACACATACATTTTTATTCATTTACAATTCATATACGTGTCTTGTTTATCTTTGTGCTTATGTTTGAACATGAACGTAGCTTACATACAAAATCATACATCTAGACATAACTTATTTTATGGTGCTCTTTACATACAGACGTAACTTATGTTACAGTGCTCATTTAGACATAACTTATGTTATGGTGCTCTTTTAGACTTGACACGTGTTGAGGTGCTCATTATCAACTTCATTGTACAAACTTTACATTTGATCTTTGTCTTGTTTGGTTACTTGCGTGTTTACATAATGCCTTGGTGATGCTAGACACATGAATTGTACTACCTTTTCAAACTTATACTATATGTACAAAGCTAAGTAATACTCACCAACATCATATGTTGACAAAATTATTTTCGTGCATGTTTCAGGATAAGCTGCTTGACGCTTCACATAGGACTTTGGACTTAGATTTAAATCAATCAATTATCTTTATTTTTGTTGTCTTGTATTTAATTTCACATGTTGTAAAACAATATTCAATAATCATATATTTACATTTTAGTACCATGAGCTTTTGAACAATCGTCACTACGTGGCACCTCGATGATTCCGCCATCGGTTGGGGTGTTACAGATTGGTATCAGAGCCATGGTTATAGGGAACTAGGTTATTAGATAAAATGGCCTAGACTATAACCGAACTCCAACTTTCATGCATAATATTTCCTAAATTACCCTACCTCTCATTTCCCTCTACTTTCCTTCCTCTATCTTTTCTTTCTTCTCCATTTTCTCCTCATCTTTCATCCTGGTGCATAGAGATGGTGTCCTACAAGGAGTGGAAGGTCTACATCATCATGGAACGGGAGTAGTACCTTTCATGAAGACACTCATAGGCATAATGCCTACCCTTATTTTGCCCCTTCAAAGTTGTTGAGCTTTAATGAGTGTGATAGAACACGTGCAATCTGGAAGGGTGGATGCCTGTGCACTGGGTTTTCTGGCATAGGCAAGCATAGCGCATAAATCCAATAACGGACCTGTTATGCTTACCTGGGGATTCCTGGAGTGAGTATCCACTTATAGGCTAAAGCATGTCTTCTTTGATCACCATTGGGTTCAATTCCTTTGAAAAGTCAACGTTCTTGTTGGGCTTTACAGCCAGACAAGGGCACTCCAAGCATTTTATGCAAGCTTTTCAATAATACTCTCTCGTTTCATATACAATAATTTATTCCATGATTTTCATATATTGCTTACAAGTTCATACTTTCATAATCATCTGTACAGTTATACACTTACACTTTCTAATCTCATTATTATTCATTAACTACCTCATAGATGTCTGCTCGCCGCATGCTCCGTGATGCCAGCCAACGCACTGTTCGTGCTCCTGGACAACGTTCCGATCGTCGCCTCGCATCCTTAGTCGCTGAGCAGATTGCTGCAGTGATCCCAAACCTTGTCAGTGAGATAACCCGGAATAGTAAAGTGCCAACACAGGGAGTACGACTCAATTTCGGTGCACTTTCAAACACTTTAACTCCTGCAACCCCACAAAATTCACTGGTGAGGAGGGTGCTACTGGCCTCCTCCAATGGTTTGAAAGCATGGAGAGCACCTTTGTGAACAGTGAATGTCCTGATGAACTCCGCGTTCGCTATGCTACTAGTGTCCTTCAAAAGGGGGCGCTAACCTGGTGGAATGGCGAAAAGCGCAATCGAGGAGCTGATGTTGCTTTATCTTTATCTTGGGCTGAGGTTAAGGAACTCATGATCGCAAAATTTTGCCCCAGGAACGAAATCAGGAAGCTGGAAGATGAGTTTCATGAGCTCAAACAAGACAGTGGAGAGAATCTTGCGTATAATACCCGATATCATGAACTTAGCATACTGGTTCCACACATGGTCACCCCGGTCTCTCGAGCAATCGAGAAATATATCGAGGGATTACCTGACCTGATTCAAGACGTTGTCACCGGAGGCAAATCTACTACGGTGGAAGAAGCCATCCAACTTGCAGCCACTTTAACAGACAAACACGCAAGGAAAGGAAACTTGGTTAGGAAGGGCACCAAGACATCTGCTGAGAAAACCACCCATGTTGTTGAAAAATCTAAGACTGTTTTAGCAAAGGCCACCACTACTGCTTCGAACTCTAAGAAACGAATGGGCGATAATCAGAACCATACTGTTGTGGATCCTGTGACTCAACCCCCTATCAAGAAAGCCTACACGGGAATCCATCCTCAATGCAACACTTGCAAGTATCATCACCCTGCAAATCTTCCATGCCGTCAATGCACTAGATGTGGAAGGTTTGGACACTTCGTCACCACTTGTCGAGTAATGGTTATGACACAAGATAATCATCCAACAGCTGCCCAGGAACCACTACCGATTACTAACGGTCGGGCATGTTATCATTGTGGAGACCCTAACCACATGCGACCTCGATGCCCTAAATTGAATAATGTAAACCTAGTGGCACATGGACGAACTTTCAATATCAATATCAACGAAGCAAACGGACCGGGTGACGTTAATCCCACTGGTTAAGTCATGGATGAAATCTTCCTAAAACTCGAGAATCCAATACTCATGTTTTCATTTTCTTGATCCTATTATCATTTTGTACCCAATTATGTCATACTCATAAGCATATAACATCTAGAAATTCCTTGCATACTATTGTGTACGAACGCAGATTGGAAATTTATCATATTCGGTTACGTTTATTTTAAATCATATAAGTTTCAGACTCTACCTTACATTTTATTGAAACATTTGGACTTGATTTCCATGAAAACCAAACTACTAAAAACTCGATACTTGATCCTACAGAGCTTTTCTAAAAACATCATGGTTTGATATATGAAACTTGATCTTTCCTTAAATTGACTATTCGTTAAACATTTAATTATTCATGATACTCGTAAACATGGCTGGCCAAATATGAGCTATTTCTATAGGCCACTAAAATAACACTTATACTTAATAGTTGTCGTACTTATAAACTTGCTTGCATGTGTGTATTATCAATTTGCATGTTGATCTATGAAAGACAACTACTACGTTATCCACTCAACTCAGACAAACATTTCACTTAAAGGGCTCCTCGGGTGAGTGGTAGCCCATACTTAAATTTCGTTATGCTTGTAAGTCGTTGCAAACCAATGCAATTGACCTCATTATTACATAGCCTCATTTCATTGATAACGTCTCGTTGTAACCCAACGTGTTTGTTGTGTCAACTTCTTGTGGAACTTATTTGCCTTAATGTGTGTTAGATTAGGATCATAGAAGGACATAAAACCCTAATGTAAGGTAAATTGATGATTCCGGTCCGGAACGTAATCATGAATTTACAGGTACATTAAGGTGGTGTAAAATTCTATTAGAGTTTTTTGGTAGACGTCCAGTACGTTTTCAAGGTATCAAAGGTGTGGTGGGTTAGCTGCGGTACACCCTATATATAAACACTAATGATGCATTGAAAGTGAGACTAGAAGTCGGACCAGGAACAAACTCTAGTTACTTGGTAGTTCATTTAGTCTTTCTATAGTCAATCAACTCATGCATTTATTTTTATGATTCCTAAAACTTGAAGTTTTGTGTTTTACTAGATTCTTATTCTCCTTACTATTTGAGACGAACCTAATCCAATCCTTAACTCACACCTATCAAACCTCTTATCCAAATCATTCGAAACAGTTTACCCTGTTACCTATAAATTCACGTCGAGCCTTAACTCAAAATCCCCAAACCACGGCTATCTTAATTTCTACCCAAACATCCATAACCCTATGTTTCTAATAACTTCGGGACGAAGTTTCTAAAAGTAGGGGATGCTGTGACATCCGTCACTTTTATCATTATTATCATTATATATATATATATATATATATATATATATATCTTTTTATCCCCTATCTCGTACATCGCATTTTATCCCCATCTATAATAATAATAATAATAATAATAATAATAATAATAATAATAATAATAATAATGTAGATAAAAAAACCTGATTTATTTGGTTTTGTCTTAACCCAATCAAACTGTTAACCCAACCCAACCTTTTTCCTTCAAATTTTTCGGAACTGGGCCTACTGAGCCCAAGAAGCCGAGCCCAACACACCAGGCCCAAACCTCCTCCTTCCTTGTCCTTTGCTCCCCTCCTGTTGTACAAAAAAAAAAAAAAAAGAAATGCCTCCCAGGACTCGAACCCGAGCCTGGGAGCGGCCCATCCAAATACAACACACACACACTACAACCATCCGGGCTACACATCAATTCTGAATTAAACCCAACCCTAATTATATTTAACCCCATATAGAACGCTGATCTGCTTCTTCCTTCTCTTTTAATTCGAACGCTGCACATGAACAACACATGGAAGCTATATTTTCTGATCCAGAAACACGCCAATAATCAAATCCATCCCGGGTATTACGCATCATCATCATCTTTTCTTTCTAAAAACAACAACACGCGTGATTAACACGTTTAATTTGACCGATTTTGATTAATAGCCATTATTAAACTTTCCAAATTAACTCGAACGAAATCCTTATAAATACTCGTTCTTAATTCAATTAAACTCGCCCACAACCTCTGAAAGGGACGATAATCAAAACCCCACCATCACAGACCTTATTCATTCCCTGAATCGTCAACATCGCTCGACGTTGACTTTTGTGTTGACTCAAAGTTTTCTGTATCGATCTGACCTTGTGAGTACCAATTAGATGTTTGTTTCTGTTCTTGTTTATGAGCCGAACAATAACCCCATCAATTAGGAGGTTATCGTTTGATGCTTGATTCAATTAGTGGGTTAGGGTTTATAGGTTAGAATTAGGGAAGAAGACTATTTTCATGATTGTTTATAATTATTTCAAAACAAAAATTATCACCAACTGATCACACAAATCAGTTGGTAACACAGTGTTGCTTAAAACGTGAACCGGCCTAAGGCCCAGGTTCTAGTCCCACCATAAACAAACTTTTTTTTTGTGTTATCCTTTATAATTATATTATCTTTATTCTTTTAAAAATCGTTTTAAAATACTAAAACTATTTTATAATTTCTACAAAATTTATAATTTCTAAACATTTCAGAAATAGTTTTTATTTCTGAAAAACCGTTCGTTTTGTATTTTAAATTAATTTTTGTTAGTTTTAATCTTAAATAAATCATAATAAATTCATTTTTCAATATTTTTGCACCAAAATTTTACATAAATTATTTCTATTCATTTGGAATAGAAATACAATTTTTAATTTAAAAATTCCTTAATTTTAATATTTTTAAATATTAAAGTTATATTTTGACAATTGGAAATAAATAGATTTAATATTCTATTTATAAGAAAATAATTTTATAAAAATTATTTTCACACTTAAAACTTTATATTGTGACCATCTTTGATTTAAAAGTTACAAAAAGACTTTTGTTTATTTATTTATCAAATTTCTCTTATTTATTAAACGTTTAATTTATTAGTCAAACGAATACTTATCCCCACTTCGAAACCCTAGAAAATACTTATAGACTAGATAGACTTAGACTTATTTGTTACCTTATACATAGGGTGATACTTGGCGACGTTGGATTACATTTATTCAAATCCACAAGACTTACCACCTTGCTAATGTGAGTATTACTTATCCCCTTTTTCGCTTTTACAACTTTTGGGGTGATTCATGCACAAGTATACAAAACTTTCATATTCATTTACACATACATTTTTATTCATTTACAATTCATATACATGTCTTGTTTATCTTTGTGCTTATGTTTGAACATGAACGTAGCTTACATACAAAATCATACATCTAGACATAACTTATTTTATGGTGCTCTTTACATACAGACGTAACTTATGTTACGGTGCTCATTTAGACATAACTTATGTTATGGTGCTCTTTTAGACTTGACACGTGTTGAGGTGCTCATTATCAACTTCATTGTACAAACTTTACATTTGATCTTTGTCTTGTTTGGTTACTTGCGTGTTTACATAATGCCTTGGTGATGCTAGACACATGAATTGTACTACCTTTTCAAACTTATACTATATGTACAAAGCTAAGTAATACTCACCAACATCATATGTTGACAAAATTATTTTCGTGCATGTTTCAGGATAAGCTGCTTGACGCTTCATATAGGACTTTGGACTTAGATTTAAATCAATCAATTATCTTTATTTTTGTTGTCTTGTATTTAATTTCACATGTTGTAAAACAATATTCAATAATCATATATTTACATTTTAGTACCATGAGCTTTTGAACAATCGTCACTACGTGGCACCTCGATGATTCCGCCATCGGTTGGGGTGTTACACGACGGGTGGGGTCTGTCAATCCCAATAGATCTATCCACATTTCCACCGTTATGCTATCCAGCATATTCATGGTTTCCCCGGGACTTTGCGTATCGTATAGCACAAATGAATTTAACACTAGTATAACATGATAATTTATGAAATATGTATAAGCATGTGTCTCCCCCAAAATGTAAAGCGTAAAGTGGGGCCGTGAAACTCACCTGATGCTGCTCCTCACACTAAGACAAGTAAACCTGCTCAATAGACGACACCAAATACCGGTGACGAGCGTATAAGGTGTTAGACTAACAACCCGTAGGTTGATTAGTCCCTAGCAGTGCAGACCATAACCGTGTACATATGAAATGATGTTTAAACGTTTAACCGACCACACCAGACAAGACCCGACATCCCATTGGTGACCCGACATTCCACGGTAGCCGAAAGCAAGATATCATGCAACATATGCAACTAAACACGTAATACGCGCAAGAGTTCACCTAGTCTAACATATCGGTCAATTAACGTATAACTAAGTCCGAACACGTGTTACCAAGTCATTGGACATGTCTCGGGGTTCCTAACATGTTCCTAGGCGTCAATCCGTGTGTCGGGATGTTAAAATATACATATAGCAGCTGTACACGCGATTAGGAAGCAAACATGCGATTAGGAGAAGTCAACTAGTGATTAGGAGAAGTCAACTAGTGATTAGGAGGGTCAAAATGGCGAGTAGGGTTGTAATGACTAGTAAAATGGTGAGTAGGGTTGTAATCACTAGTAAAATAGTGAGTAGGGTTGTAATCACTAGTAAAATGGTGAGTAGGGCTGTAATCACTAGTAAAGTGGCGAATAGGGCTGTAATCACTAGTAAAATGGTGAATAGGGCTGTAATCACTAGTAAAGTGGCGAATAGGGCTCCTAATTGCCTATAGTAGGGGCGATTAGAACTCCTATTCGCTAGTATAGATCTGTTCCGTCCTTTTTGCGCGTTTAACCCTCCAAATCAGATCTGAAACATGTGTAAACACCCAATACCCAACCCAAAACATTAACCTAACTATTTCAAGGAAAAACCCCTAATTTATCATCACCCTAGCCGTCCCGAATGCATGCGGTTTCCCAAAATAGCATAACTTGCATGTAAGCATCACACCAACATGTAAAACTTACCCTAAATAGAAAATATTCAGATTTCATCACATAACGACGTTATCTGACGCTATCCTACTGTTCTAGAATCATCCTAGAGTAAACCCTAACCTCAAACAATCAACAAAACACAGCATATCATCATCAATCCACCATAATCACTCAAACGGGTCAAAACGCCTAATATCAATATTACACATCTATGAACCTTCAAACTCCTAGGTTATCATCATATTAACTTATTTAGATCAGAAACATAATAATAACACAAGAACAATCATGTTTAAACGATAAAAATCCTATCTTTCATGAATACATCACATATAACAAGTATAGATGTTTGGGTTTGTTTTGAAACTGATTTTAATGAGTTTTCAAAGACACAAATGTTTATAAATCAGGTCTGGACCTTTATGGATCAAAACAATATCATATTAAAGGTTTGGGATGAAGAACACACCTTGAAATGGTGAGATTATGAGGTGTAAGGCTTGGAAATGTGGTTTCTTGCCCAAAAACGTGTTGCAGAGGTTGGATAAGGTGTGGGGTGGCTTTGGGGTGTATTAGGGTTTCACAAATGATGTTTTGAAACATAAGGGTGGTATTTATAGGCGTTTTTAGTCGTCACCTGCAGTTTAGGCGAGTACGAGAACGTTGCAGGCGATTAGGGCTCTATTCGCTAGTAATACTAGCGAATAGCCCTCTATTCGCACCAAACCTCCTCCTACTTGCCATTATACTGGCGATTAGGCTCTCCCCTGGGGCCTAATCGCCTATAGCCTGTGTTTTCGGGTTTTTGGCGCGTTAAACCCTATTTTAACATATATAAGCACGTTTTCACATACCAACAAGTTGCATAATGATTATAAGTATGTAATGCACGATAACTAACACGTTCCCACCCGATCACTAATTCCCGGGACTCAAGACTTGCGTGTGTGCAATAAGCCCGGCGATTCTACAAATCGCCGATCCTTGTACACATGGTTATGGACCGACACCCAATGATCCCTCGGACCACCGTAACGACTCCCGATGATTCCCGAATCATCGACACGACTCAACCGACCCGGTCGAGTATGATATTAAGTAGTTATTTTCAATGTTTTCGTTGAGGTAGACTCGTATGTATGCAAAGTATGAAACGTGTGTATGTAGAGTACGAAACGTATGTATGTAAAGTATGAAAAGTATTAACCTGAATATGCCGGGTGTCACATCATCCCCCAGTTGAAAGAATTTTCGTCCCGAAAATTAAATGAAGTCCGGAGATGAAGAGACGAAAGGAAGGAAGAAAAGAAAATTTTTCCCGTTGTTACAGTGGTGATGATGCTGGTGGATGGAATGGTTTTGAGGGAATGGAATGCCTTGTGGAATGAGTGATTCCATTCATTTGACCAACCAAACACATTATTTTTCACTACCTCGTAATGGTCCATTCTATTCACCCTTCCATTCCATCATACCAAACGCTACATATGCTTATTGTTTTCAACTAATCGATACATTACAAACTCAAAAAGGACTCAACAAAGTTATTTTTTTTCTAATGAAATAGGTTAAAAGTAAAATATTAGTTCATGATTAAATTCAACATGTAATAAAATAACAAATAGATGAAACTATTGTAACATCGCAAAATTTTCCCCAAAATTTTAATATATAAAAAGCCTTTATATATATATATTTTTTTATTACACCTTTATCATTAATATTATACAAATGTGCCTAAGTCTTTATTTATCCTAACTCACAACTTATATACATACATAAATGTATATAAATAATAATAATAATAATAATAATAATATGATTCTAAATTCTTTTTTTTTTCACATACAAGATTTTTTTTAAATAAAGCCTTGAGTCAAATAGTCAAAGTCCTAGTCAAAGTCTTAGTCAAACAGTCAAAGTCTTAGTCAAATAGTCAATTCATCATAAAACCTTACTTTATGATGTTGACCAATTTTAATGGCTAATTGAATCCAAAACTAGTATAAAAACCCACCTATGACCCATTATACTTTGCACCTCTAAATCGATTTTTTCAATCCGATTAAACTTTCCCTCATACCTTTCTTCTATAGTCTATTACTTCTACAATTGAAGCTTTGATTATAAGCTCTTGTAATTGGCAACTTTGGGGCTACACATATTCTATTTCTCGAGACTTAATACTTTGCTAAGGTGAGTTTACGTAACCATGTTTATGCGATTCTTTATACTTGCAACATTTTATTTAAGCAATTCAACATGCATGTCTAGTAGTAAACTTTATTGCCTCATGAATTAGTCAACAGTTTCAACGAGTTTCAACGAGTTTCAACATTACATAATCATTAGCTATGGCCAAGCCGGCGATACTCAATAATAGATCTATTGGATTGACAACCCCATCCGGATACGTGTACCTCCTACATAGGTAACGTGGGTGATTGTTATCGTTCCAACATATTACTAAGGTGAACCGTAGATGACGGGATGGACCTAAACTAGTCGGAGGTTTGATTATGTCAACATATTATACTATTCTTGTAGACTTAAATTTTACGATAGACATACGAATTGCTAAACTTTTATACTTAAACTATATGCTTAACATGGATTATGTATTCTCACCAACTTCTAATGACCCCCCCCCCCCATTTTTCCAAACTCAACAGGAAATAATGATGCTTGAAGTCTAGAGCTAGCATGAGGAGATATTTGAAGTTTTAAGCTTTGTTTGATTATTTGATGTAGACTTTAATGTAATTCAATTTTGTAATGAAATAAAGGATTATTTAAACATATGTATTACCATGAGCTACTGAACAATCATCAATACGTGACATCCCGATGTTTCCGCCATCGGTTGGGGTGTTACAGATTGGTATCAGAGCCTTGGTTATAGGGAATTAGGTTATTAGAAAAAAAAATAATCTAGTCTATAACCATAGGAATATAACCAGTATTTGCTCCTTTTACTTGCTATTCTCTATCTCACTCCTACTTCTTATCCCTACTTCAACCCCTACAAGAAGATTGCTCTCCATCACAAGATCTACTCTTAGACTAATAGGAAAATCCTCAGGTTTAGCCTGAACCACCTTGAGATCTCGTCGAAGTTCTAGATTTTAATAACGAACACGTGCAATCTGGAAGGGTGAACGCCTGTATTCTGAGTTTTCTGTCTAGGACTGGCATTGCGCATATATCCCAATCAGACGAGGGACCCGAATGCCTACCTGGGAATTCTCGGGATGAGTGTTCACTTATAGGCTAAAGCATGTCTTCACAATGTTATTAGAATCTAGAAGTTTTGATAAGTCAACGTTTTCGTTTATTCGTTTTAATTAATGAATAAATGATTACACTCACCTTCCTTAAACTAAGCTCAAAAATCTCAAAATTTTACAGCTTAAATCAATCTCATTTCATAACCATCCATGGATTTCACAATCACACTTCACCTTACCATCTTAGCCACTTTTTAAATATTCAACACCCTACCCAAATCATATAATCTCCATACTATAAAATAAACTCTATATCAACTATCTTCACATTCACTATCTCTCACAACTTTGATTCTGCTTCAAGAATTTTTCATCATCCTCTCAAGAACTAAATTCATATCCTTCACCTTCTCACACATGAGCTAGTTACCCATGATAACCAAACTATTGAAACTTGATTGTGTGTTGCATCAAACATAATCCTTAGTTATACATGAGGATTCGACTATTTGCCTTATTTGAACATTTGAAACTAGAATTCATGGAATATAAACTATTTACTATAGACACACCTAGAGTCATTAACCTTATCTAGGGCAACTCTATTACAACTCGTATGCTATACTTGATACTTGATTGCTTACATGTACATATTATCAATTTGCAATTCATGTGTGTAATAATTGGTACACTTAATCAAACAACTGATAGAGGATGAAGTACTACAGTTAGTAGAGTACAAAATAACCTACTCAACGATTGGTAGAGGTCATCATGCCTGCTCAAAAGTCGGTAGAGGCCCTACAACCTGCTCAACGACTGGTAGAGGCTATCATACCTGCTCAACAATCGGTAGAGGTTCCTACTCACTGACTGGTAGAAGTCTTTTTCCTGCTCAACAGTTGGACTCATTTTTGGATACATGGTTAATCATATTATTTTACATGTGTGTCTAGAGTTATAGAAGGACACAAAACCCTAATGTAAGGTAAATTGGTGATTGCGGTCCGGAACGTAATCATGAATTTACAGGTACGTTAAGGTAGTGTGAAATTCTATCAAGGTTTTCGGTAGTTGACCAATTATAAACCTTAGTTATCTGGTAGTTCATTTAGTCTTTCAATAGTCCATCAACTCATTCCTTTTAGGACTCCTAAAACTTAAGATTCTTATTCTCCTTGCTATTTCAGATGAACCTAATCCAACCCTTAAAACTCACACATATCAAAACTCTTACCCAAATTATTCGAAACAGTTTATTCTGTTACCTATAAATTTATGTCATGCCTTAACTCGAAACTTCCCAAACCACCCTTGTCCTAATTTCTACCCAATCACCTTCAACCCTGTGTTTTCAATAAACTTCGGGACGAAGTTTCCAAAAGTAGGGGAGACTGTAACATCGCAAAATTTTCCCCAAAATTTTAATATATAAAAAGCCTTTATATATATATATATATTTTTATTAAACCTTTATCATTAATATTATACAAATGTGCCTAAGTCTTTATTTATCCTAACTCACAACTTATATACATACATAAATGTATATAAATAATAATAATAATAATATGATTCTAAATTCTTTTTTTTTTCACATACAAGTTTTTTTTTAAATAAAGCCTTGAGTCAAATAGTCAAAGTCCTAGTCAAAGTCTTAGTCAAACAGTCAAAGTCTTAGTCAAATAGTCAATTCATCATAAAACCTTACTTTATGGTGTTGACCAATTTTAATGGCTAATTGAATCCAAAACTAGTATAAAAACCCACCTATGACCCATTATACTTTGCACCTCTAAATCGATTTTTTCAATCCGATTAAACTTTCCCTCATACCTTTCTTCTATAGTCTATTACTTCTACAATTGAAGCTTTGATTATAAGCTCTTGTAATTGGCAACTTTGGGGCTACACATATTCTATTTCTCGAGACTTAATACTTTGCTAAGGTGAGTTTACGTAACCATGTTTATGCGATTCTTTATACTTGCAACATTTTATTTAAGCAATTCAACATGCATGTCTAGTAGTAAACTTTATTGCCTCATGAATTAGTCAACAGTTTCAACGAGTTTCAACATTACATAATCATTAGCTATGGCCAAGCCGGCGATACTCAATAATAGATCTATTGGATTGACAACCCCACCCGGATACGTGTACCTCCTACATAGGTAACGTGGGTGATTGTTATCGTTCCAACATATTACTAAGGTGAACCGTAGATGACGGGATGGACCTAAACTAGTCGGAGGTTTGATTATGTCAACATATTATACTATTCTTGTAGACTTAAATTTTACGATAGACATACGAATTGCTAAACTTTTATACTTAAACTATATGCTTAACATAGATTATGTATTCTCACCAACTTCTAGTTGACCCCCCCCCCCCCCCATTTTTCCAAACTCAACAGGAAATAATGATGCTTGAAGTCTAGAGCTAGCATGAGGAGATATTTGAAGTTTTAAGCTTTGTTTGATTATTTGATGTAGACTTTAATGTAATTCAATTTTGTAATGAAATAAAGGATTATTTAAACATATGTATTACCATGAGCTACTGAACAATCATCAATACGTGACATCCCGATGTTTCCGCCATCGGTTGGGGTGTTACAACTATTATCGAATAAAATTAAAACGAATAAATAGATAAATTAAAATATAAATAAAAAACTGTTCCCAATGATTAAGTACTATACGAAAATTTGAAAGAAAAAAATGAAGCAAAAGTAGAAAGTTAAATATATTCATCTTCTTCTATGCTTATTTTAACCCCCATCACCTCCTGTTTGAGTTTTCTATATTGTATCTTGAATTCTACGATAAAATGTAGGGGGGCCAAGGCCCCTTCTGCGTTTAAGGATGCTCCACCTACCGCCTCGACTTGCTTGCATGTGCATTAATTTTGTACTATACAATAAATGATTCAAAAGCATGCACATTGTTTGCTTCACGTACAAAGATAGATACGTATCAATCATGTCGACAAGCTTGCTAGATTGGACACAACTAAATTATAACAGTACTTGACATTGAAAGCAAATGAAGGCACAAAAATGGAAGTATCTGAAGGGACAAAAATGAAAGCTCATGAAGCTAATAAAAAACCTTTGTTCAACATAATCATGTATTGTTCTCACCATCAAACTGTTTAATCATTTTTTAAGAAATTCGTTTTTTCATCAATCGTTTAAATTTACAGGTATTATTCTTATATGTATTGTTCTTATATACCTATACTTGAATTTCATAAATAATAATGCTTAATTGTTTTTTTCATTAACTAATTACCTACTTTTATATGTTTAAGGTTTTTAACAATTCAATCCCTAGAAACTAATTTTAGGATATGGGTCATGATTTTATTAAAAAATATTAATAAAAAAAAATAAAGACACGCATTTGGGGCAGTTCACACTTACGAAATTGATTACTACAAAGTAAATGGGGGTTATGAAAAGACTCTTGGCATTCAAGAAATTGATTATAATGAAGTATAGATAATAAAATAGATGAGGGGTTGAAAGGTCTCACATTTAAGATGCATCATCGGTTGTATTTTGTGTTTTAAAAGTTGGATATAAGAGCAGAATTGGGATAAGATTTTAGGATGTGAAGTATTTGATTATGTTAAATTTACTATTCTACCCTCCTAATGTCTTAATTGTCACAACTATGCCTATAATACCCTTAAATTTCTTGCATAAATATGTTGTACATGTTGCTTGTTAAGTTGTACGGAAATGCAAATTACCATGTTGGCCATCACCCCTACTTAATAAGATAATATTGTTATACAGATATATTTTTTCTGAACGGCTAATTACCTCCTCCATTTTTTACACCCCTTCTTACATCACAGCCTTTAATTTTTTTTATAATTTTATAATTTTTATTCTTGGTTTTATAAAAAGTCAAATAACTATATAAATGGTAATTCTTATCTGAAAACAATATAGTTAATCTATATTCATGCTTACCTAAATTTAAGGCAGATTATTATTTCCGTGTATAATGGATTTTGAAATTTCAATTTAAAAAAAAAAATCAAACAACTATTTTATATAGTAATTTTTATTTGAAAACAATATATTCAATATATATTTATGTTTGCCTAACAATATAGTGTGGATTATTATTTAAATAACTAATGTATATTGAAATACAAATTAAAAAAAAGTCATACAACGACTTAAATGGTACTGAAAGTGAATTAAAATTATATTAGGAAATATTTGTTTTGTCTTAAGTAAATTTTAAAATTTTACCAAACTTAAAATATAACCGAAAATTAATGTGTTAAGTTGAATTTCGAATATTAAATTTTGAATTTCCGACAATCAAGAAAAAAGTTAAATTTGAATTATTTAAATTAAGTAAAATTGTAGTCCTTCAAGTGTAGTTCAGTTGGTGAAGGGACCGGTCTTTCCTTTGGGAGACCGGAGTTCGATTCCCACGGGCTGCATTTGAGGGATATAAGGCAATGATGGTGAGGCTTGTGGTTCAAGTGATGCAAGTTCGATCCTGAGCTGACCTGGTTTTCATCCGGCTGTTACTCCAGCGAGGTAAAACTCGTGTGGAGGCAGTACGGTTTCCGGGCGGACACCGAAGCCCCCACCGTGCCAGCGTGGACCCGGTTCAGACAACATAGTCTGGGCGTGTGGAAAGGGTTAGGGCCTGCCGATTAGGCGGGTGTGATGAACTTCTGCCACTTCCGCTTTGAAAAAAGTCACTGTTCAAAAAAAAAAAAGTAAAATTGTAATTTTAAATTTTAAATATCAACTAAGTGTTATTTATATGTAACTAATAGGTATTTTTTTATTTTATTTTTTTTAGAACAAAAAGATTTTAGAACAAGGAAAATTACATCAAGATAACGGGTAGGCGGGCAACAAGCTGCGTCGTCATCCCTTTCTGAATAGCAAATCCTAATCTACTAAAAACTTAACCCTACCACCCGGAGCCGAGGCACTACTATTAATAACCCGCTGGACCATAGTCAGGAAACGGGTAGCCTCCGGTGCCAATGAGCCAAAGGTATGAAAGGCCAAGGGTACAAAAACATGTTGGTTCTCCTCGCAGGCTTTAGCATGTTTTTCTATCTTCTTTGACTCTGCTTTCCGCACCGCTTGGCCTGCTACAAAGCCGCTATCCCTCAACCCAACTAGGGGAGATACACCCGTCAAGTCAACACAAACATGCTTCCCCCGGCCCACCCAAAGACAAGGAGTTCTGCTGGTCGTAGAGTGGATCTCCCTTCTGCTGGATCCGAGAGGAAGTTCACAGGGGCCTCCTTCTTGGCTGAGATCCCAGCCCGTCTTAAAATGTCCCACAGAATGTCTCGAACCCAGTCATGCCGATATTTGAAACCGGGTAACTCCTTACAATGAACCGCATGTTCCCCGTATTCATCCATGCAGACCTTACGGCAAATCGGACATATTCCATTCTCCTGGTACATAGGGATCATCAGACGATATTTAAGAATGGCCCTGTATTCAATAGCGGACATGCTTTGTCCTAGACCTTCGATTGGGATAACAGTCAGGAAATCTTGAGCATGGAGGCTTTGCAAGCATTCAATAACTGCCCTCTGACGGGGGGACAAACTAAAAACTTCACCCAGGCTCTGAGCGATTTTGCCAAAAAGGGCATTCGCCATAGAAAAACCGCCGATATCCAAACCTGGGAGATAGTCATTTAACTTTTCAAGGGCCTGCACGTAGTCCAAGTTTGCGCCGAAAACCCCGCTATTTCGTAGGATGTGGTCTTGAAGGTTCCAGGACTGAGCTCGCGACGCCACAAACGCATACATGCTAACATCCTTTGCGGAGAGGAGCCCTAATCTTCCCATGCGCAACGGCAAAGACGCCATCCGCCATTGTAGTTCACCAAAGAAAGGCTCCCCACATACCACTATGTCTTCAATGGCTTCCCTTAGACCCTTGTCAAAACATGACACTGCTTCATCCATCATAGGGGGTTGTGTAACACCCCGACCGATGGCGGAAACATCGGGATGCCACGTAGTGACGATTGTTCAAAAGCACATGGTACTAAAATGTAACTATATTATTGAATAATTTAAATTGTCTTACATGGATGAAATGGGAAAAATACATAAGTCTGAACAAAACATGAAATTTGAAATAAATTATTAATAGCAATCACTAAAATCCAATGCTATGGAACTAAGATCAAACTGCACCTGAAACATGTACAAAATATTTTTTGTCAACATATAAAATGTTGGTGAGCATTCCTAGTTTTAATACATATAGTAAGTTGGAAAATGTTATACAATTCAAGTGCAAGCTACAGTGCATTTATGTAAACTATGTATCATACAAATGAGCGAAATCAATCCCGTGACTGTATAAATGTACTAAAATGAACGGCAAAGTACTTATCCAATAAATGGATAATAACTTAACAATGACCATGGATTCTCCGATGAAAAAGGGGGAGAATCACCTAGGTGGGTTGTCAATCCAATAGCACTATCCAATGTTAAGGTCAGCTTGTACATGGTTAATGATTTCACTAAGTACAAATGTATTCTACATGTAATGTCTAAGCATAAAGCACGTATGTAAGCAAATGCACAATGTACTATAATTGTATTGTAAAAATGTGAACTTGTATGTGTATTTTGTATAAGTGTACATGTAACACCCCAAAAGTGAATAAAGACAAAAAGGGGATAGGAAATACTCACTTTCGCCAAATAACTAGATGACTAAGCGAGCGTGAAAATGCGAGCAATCCAAAGACTCAACAACGATACTAGTCCAATTTAGAAGAAAAGAAAACGAATAAGAAAAATATCCAGCTTCCAATTCGCCAATTACGAGAGCTTATAATCAAAGCTTCAAATGTAGAAGTAATACACTATAGACGAAAGGTATGAGGGAGAGTTTAATCGAATTGAAACAATCGATTTAGAGGTGCAAAGTGTAATGGGTCATAGGTGGGGTTTTATACTAGTTTGGGATTCAATTAGTCTTTAAAATTGGTCAACACAATAAAGTAAGGTTTTAAGATAAATTGACTATTTGACTAGGACTTTGACTATGATTTTGACTAAGACTTTGACTAGGACTTTGACTAGGATTTTGACTGAGACTTTGACTAGGACTTTGACTGTTTGACTGTCTTAGCGGACCGTGAGGGCTAAGAAAAATAATTTTTCTAATTTAATCAATTTTAAGTTCTAGACTTGTTTCCTTCTGTTTCTAAGTTGTTTTAGGACCGAAAATTAAGGGCTTTGAGTATTAAGGTCTGAAACATACGTGCTCGGGTGTAGATGCGAGTATGAAACGTGCATACTTTTACTTATAAAAATTATAAGTTTTATTAAATTGTGAATTTTGGTCCTACTAAATTACGAGGGTTAAAAATGAAAATTTTGAAATAGTTGAGGAACCAATTATGCACATATATGAAAAGTGAAGGGTGCAGGTTGTCACAGGTTGGCAGGTTCGTAACCCAAAAAGCAACTTAGCAACCCCCATACAGGACCTGAGCAAGAGGAGTTCACTCTGGGGATCCCTAAGGCATGGCAAGAGTTTCATAAGTTCAACCGCGCGCGATGCCCTTTGCCTTGCCAATTCGCGGATAAAATGAGAGTCCCGGCTAACGGCACCTCCGAGGAGCTTCACCCCTTATTCTGGCCTACCATCTCACTGGGAAAAAGCCCATCCCGAAGTTTCACCCCATTACAAGATGGCCAAAAAACCTCCGTTTTCTTAATATTAAGCTGAAGCCCCAAGGATGGCCCCTCCAGCCGAATAATGCCTAAGGCTTTAGAAACTTCGGTAGCCTCACCAATAATCGTCCCATCGTCCAGGTACCACGCATGAAATGGGAGTTTACAATTTTCTTGTACCCGAAGAACCATAGGGTGTAAAGCAAGGGCGAAAAGGAGGGGACCTAAAGGGTCCCCCTGCTGAACCCCCGTGGTAGCCCCTATACATTCATTATATAACGTTTTTGAACACCAAATTGATAATGAAAATTAAATAAATATACTGAGAAGACCATGTAAGTGTAACCCTGACTCATCCAATCGATAAACCTAAATCTTTATTCAAACTTTTTACAAACTACCAAAACATAAGTTTTTGAAACATTATGAAACAATGAAAAACAAAACGAAAGTATAAAACAATAACTAAAATTTACACACACAAAAAAAAATTGTTTGATACCAACCTGATTGCTAAAATTATGAAGTTGTTCTCTTTCTTTCACGATATCATCAAAACGCAATTCATGATCATTATCTCCGTCGACAACGACAAAAATTAAGTCCGCAAATGAGCTTCCATCTTTAATCTAGACCTCAACTTCAATAAACATTAGAACTCAATTATCACATTATGCAAACAAAAGAAAAATATACTAAATTACCAAAAAACACCAAAAACAAAATATTTAACATAATGTAGCAAAATAGGATTCGAACCTGCAGTGTAATTGGTGTGTCTTAAAGTATATAAACATATAGCTTGATAAGTTTTAAATCGTTTAAAAAACTAAAATTACAAAGAGGGGAGATGTAACTTACAAAGATGATAATATAACTGCAAGTTTTTTAGACACATAAAACAATAACAAGAAACACCTTGTTAAAATGTGTGATTTGAGGTTTTAAGGAGCTACAATCACATGCCTATTAAGAGATATTAAAAAAAATCTACATTAACGTTAATTAAGAAACTAGTAATTAACTTTGCATTATACATGGATCGTAGTAATCTATTCAAAACGGAACCTTCTTTTGCGTATATGTTTTATGTTGGATTCAAAAATCTAAAATCGGAATATTTGGGATGAAAGGAAATCATAACAGCTAATGGAAACCCTAACTCTTCAAGTTTATTACAACCAAAAAAACAAAACTAAGATAATCAACAATAAAATTTAAGTTGCTTGAAGGAAATATACCTATGATAATCCAAAAAAACGAAGATGGTAGCGATGGTTTGATGATTGGAAGCGAGATACAAACAGAAACAACCAATTAGTGACAAAACCTAAATTAATTGTACGATTAGTGTAAAAAAATATAAATAAATCAAACATTTTTTTATGAGGAAGGAGGCTTGATTGAATCAGTGAAGAAGAAGAAGAGAATTAAAGCAAAGAGAAAAGGAGATCTCAAGCCCTAATAAAAGAAAGTGATAAACTTAATTTTCAATTAATTTGTTTTATTTGAGAATATGAGGAAAAATTGAAAAGTAAGAAGATGATGCTAAGTGTCACAAGGGAGAGGAGTAAAAAATGTAAGAATCAAGAATTGAATGACATGTGGTAATATGGAAGTTTTGTTTATTAGTTGTTATAGATATGTATTTTACACTAGAGTTTTTTTTATTTTTTTATTTATGTATTTGTGTGTGCGCAATAGTTATTAGTAGTATTAGTAACCGTGTTTTATAAATTTCCATCACACCCTCAAATTTCCACTTGCGGAGTTTTACCGCGAGGCGCGTGACAAACCAAGATCCAAGTCAGCGGTCACAATAAACAACACTATATGAAATACGTAAACTCAAAACATAGTTCTCATAACATAAATCTGTAGCGGAAGCATTAACCAATTACAAAACCAAGTACCAACGTGTTCAAAATGTTTATTTCAAAAGCATGAACCTAAGCCTAGACGCCATGCAGACTCATGCGCCTAGTCCAACTGTTGCTACCTTAGCGACCTGAGAAAAACATGCCAAAACGACGTCAATAGATAATGCTGGTGAGTTCACAGGTTTGTATAAAAATGTTACCAAGTGTTACCAAGTCCAAAACCTGTCAATACTATATCAATGATACCAAAGTACGCTAGCTAGGCGTATGTTTTGTTACTACTATGATTGGAAAACCATTATTGGACACGTTTAGCAAGGTTTAGCAAATGTTCAGCCCGAATAATGTTCAGCATGTTTAGCAAAGTTCGAGACAACATGTACCTGTCCGACCTCCAGTCGACGAGTGGGGCAGGTCACGCCCAATAGATCTATCCACATTTCCCCCGTTGTGCATCCCCGCACATTCATGGTTTCCCCCGGGACTTTTAAATATCGTATAGCAACGCAAAAGTAGATCATAGTATGACATATGTTACAAAATATAAGTTTAGCGCATGTTTTCTCCCCCAATAGTAAAACCAGAATAAGTGGGGCCGTGAAACTCACCTTAGGTTATGTTCTTCAATATAATAAGAAAAGCCAAGCCCTTGATAATCCCAACTACCGGAGATCTATCAAAATGTTCACAAAAGTGTTTCGACTAATAACCATAAGGTTATCTAGTCCCCGATTGTCCAGATCATGACCAAGTATGTTTAAAACGTGTTTGACTGTTCAACCGACACACTAGACCAACTCGACATCCCGTTGCTGACCCATTACACAAACTAATCAAGTATACATAGATTACACATAAGGTTCAAGCATAAAACACTTAGTTTGCGTCAAAAAGCGCACATACGGAGTTGTAAGGTCGAATCAGCACTTCACAAGCCCAGGTTCGACCCTTTTGACCCTGGCTTGACCCCTTTGGGATACCTGCGACCCATACACAAGTTCATGCAACCTAATACAAGTTCATTCAACCTTAACACATGTTCCTTCGAACTTAACATGTGTTAATTCGACCTAAATCAAGTTCGTTCGACCAAACTGAGTAACAGACTGCAGGTTCGACCCCCTGGTCCCCAACTTCGACCCCACGTGGGTTCGAATGTGGGCCACGTTCGACCCCTGCAGTTCCATTCTTCCGAAAACATCATGAAACATTGCAGTCAAACATAAATAACATATCCCTATGAAGCCCTACCACTTTTACCCCAAAATCAGTTCGTTTTAACACTTACCCAAAATGGTAAAATTATGGAAACGTCACATCATGCATGAAAACTTTACCCAATTTGGAAACTTTTCGAAATCCTTTCATAATCATCTCAAAATGCTCAGTTCAATGTGTGTATGAAAACCCCCAATAGTTTTATCCATAATACTAACATGCAACAAGCCCTAGATTTATCAAAATCCCCAAATAAGACATGATATCATCATCCATCTAATTGTAACCTTAAACAATCATAAACCAACACTAATATCAGCCCTAGATCATGTTTCTATCATTAGCATAGCAACAAATCATTAGACAACACATAATATCACATAACACATCATTAACATATGTTTATTGATATGAAAACCCATGTTTAATGATAAGGTTTTGTTTAGAAAGATGTTTGAATGGTTTTTAATAATAAAAACACTCTTAGAATAGATCTGGACATTTGGGGTTAGATGAAAACGAATCAAAATACTTTAAAAAGGGTTTAGGATTAAGAACACACCTTAGATTCTTGATTAGATGTTGTTTGTATGTTAGATTATGAAAAACGAGAGCAAAAACCCCTTCCTCAGTGATTAAAATCGATAGAGAGTGTTTAGAGGCGACTATGGTTTGTAAAATGATGAAAATGACAAAGTGTGGTATTTATACCCAGGCTACATTCAACCCCCTTCATAGGTCGAATGAAAACATGTTGGGTCGAATGAGCCTTTTGCTTGTTTCCCTTCCCTGGTTTGACCCCCTATAGGTCGAATCAATACCTGTGTTTTCCAGATTTTCCAGTTTTGTCGTTTAAACGCGTTTTAGCACACTCTAACACATGAACATGCAATCCTAACATATGTTAAGCATATACAATCATGTTTACACCTTTAAAGCACGTATTTGCACATTGTATCACACGTATGTATCAATCTACGTATCCTACTTAATTCAATTCATGTAATTTCACCAATAACGGGACTCAGTACTAGTGTATTCCCAAAACAACTCTCAATGATCCTCCAGATCATTGAACCCTGGACAATCCTAACATGACCTGACTCAACTAACCCAGTTAAGTCCGTTTATAAATGTTTTTCCGCTAAGGTAGACTTAAGTTTTACCAGAATGTTTAAGCCGAACATGCCGGGTGTCACAATTTCGTTAATTTGTTTTGTTCTAATTATATATGTTATTACCCAAGAGTTATATATATGTGTGTAAAAATTATTGTTGAGAAAGTTCATTTAGTTGTGTTTTATAAATTTCTTTAGCTTGTTTTCTTCTAATTATTTATGTTTTTACCGTAGAGCTTTTTTTTTTTTTGGGTATGTGTGTGTAAAGTTTTTCGTTGAGAAAGTTTATTTAATTAGAAGTTTATTAAATGATGTATTAATATGTCTTAAGCTTTGAAGTAAATTACAATGATGTCTTCCTTAAATGACATTGTTGCCCATCTAGAATGCATTATATAGTAGTATAGATAATCAAAAGTTGATTAAAGTTTAAGTGTGATTAAAGTGTAACTAAGATGAGATCAAAGTGTAAAAGTGTTTGAATGACTCTTTTGCACCCATTTTAGGGTTCTTAAAAAAAATAAAGTTCTTAACTTTTGGGAATTTTAAACTACCATTACTTCTTGCATTATAATATAGTATAGATAACATAAATTCATCTATCAACAATAGTTATTTTTATCATAGTGAATTTAAAAAAAATAATAATTTATTTTAGACGTTTTGCATTTTTCTTTTCAATAAGAAAAACTTTAATAACTTGTTCGATTTTAACTTAAAAATGTGTAAGTTTTTACGTATTTCATTTGATAGCTACACTTTTGTTTTATTTTATTTCATTTTGGGTATAATCGTGTATTCTTTTTTGTCATAAGTCTAAAATGGAGCGTCATAGTGGCAAGTAATGTTCCTTACACCACTGTTTTTTACTTTCTATACATGAGTTTTGATTGTATACAAAGCCCATGGTATAACACAATCTTCGGTTCGAAAACATAATTTATATATTATATTATTAGTATCCTAGCTTAACCCGAACTAAGCCTAGCCAAAAAATTCTATGTCTATTTGTATGAACTTGGGACATCTAAAAACAGTGACAGCATAGGAATAAAATTCTAGATTCGTCACTGTGTGCAAGTAGTATAATAATAAGATAATAGTTTCTAATGAATTAGTAATTATAAGATTTTCATTTTGTTTTTCTTGTGATGGATACTTGAAGTCGTTTGGTATTTTATAATTAAAATTGTCTTATCTGCTCTAATTTTTAAACAAGCAACACTAGGATGCATACACTCACAAATAATCAGTTTGAATAACCTATTTAAGATATATTTGCCTAATTTGAATTTTTATTTGTTAGTAGGTTATCTCAGTAATATGGGGGTTCTTGTTAGACATGCTGGAACAAATGGGTTCCCAAGTAGGTGGGTGTTGTGGGTGAAAGGGATCTTAGAATCCGCTAGATATTCGGTCCTAGTTAATAGTGTGCCTACTTTTGAATTCCGTTGTGAGAAGGGCATTTGCTAAGGGGATCCATTGTTCCCTTTCCTTTTTCTTATAGTCATGGAGGCTTTGGCTTACATTTTTTTGCAAGGCGAGTGAAGAAGGCGAGTTTATAGGGATTAAATTATCGAATTCGGGTACGGTAGTCTCGCACCTTTTGTACGCAGACGATGCGATTATAATAGGGGTGGGGGTTGGTCTGAAGAGAATATACCGAAGACTGCTCGTTTGCTAAATATATTTTATTTATGCTCTGGATTGAAGATTAATATCAATAAGTCCCATCGCTTTTGTATTGGCACTAACGATGACGAGGTGGACATGATGGCGCATATCCTTGGCTTTAGGGTGGGGCGGTTCCCATTTGATTACTTAGGAATCAAAGTGGGAGCTAATATGAACAAAGTATCTCATTGGACCTCGGTTGTTAATATAGTGCAGACTCGTCTTTCTTAATGGAAGGCTAAGTCTATCTCTATGGTAGGCGGTTGACATTGATTAAAGCGGTTCTTGCGAACTTACTGATTTAATATTTTTCTATCTATAAAGCTCCGGTTAAAGTGATGAATCAAATAGAAGGTCTGATGAAGTCTTTTCTTTGGATTGGTTCTATGGAGGTTTAAAAGATGCACTGAGTTTCTTGGGAGGTCGTTACTACTCCAAAGGTAGGTGGCGGGTTGGGTATTTCGAGGTTGATTGACGTAAACACTGCGCTATTGTCTAAGTGGGTTTGGAGGTTTCACAACACTAGTGGCTCTATTTGGCGAAGGGTTGTGGAGGCAGTCCACGGTGGTAAAGATATGTGGGATTTCTTTTGTAAGACCCTCAAATCCGACGGGTCAAACAGTTGGCATTCAAACACTAAAACCATAATTAATACTTAAGAAGTCTTATTTTATTATCAGAAAACACGCAGCGGAAAGTAAATGGTTTATTTTATTCAAATATGAAATTCCACACAACGGGTCAAAGCATATTTGTAAAACAAAAACAATAAGTTTAGAAAAGAGTTATCTAGCAATAAAGTAGTCTCTTCTTATTCGAAATGTCAACCGCATCTGAGTAGTCCTGCAGCATGCCAAGGCATCCCTTTTATTCTTCAAATACCTGAAATCAATCTAACGTGTATGCAAAAGTCAGCTACGCTGAGTGAGTTCAAGTTTATAAATTTATATAGACAAGTAATTTGTCAATTTACGAATTAACAAAAATACCTCAACCTCAGAGTCAACAATAAGCGCAAACCGCCAATTTGTTCCCTAAGCAAAAATGTAAAGTCTAGAATAAGCGCAATCTGCCTACTTAATATAAGACTTTATCTTAAATCTAAAATAAGCGCATTTCGCCTATTTGTCACAAAACCACAACAAGTCTACATAAGCGCATATCGCGTACTAAGACTCAAACCATAACTATAAATCAGAGCGGACATATTGTAAAACTATCATAGCTCAATTCATAATACCAGGTAACCGTCATACACCGTTTATATAAATAATATATAAATATATAGTAACACATTTAACCTAACAAGTATAACTCAAGGCATGCCCCGATCTAACAAGCAAGGTTTCAAATACGTGGCCAAGACATTAAGCGCATTCCGCTTATTAAATAAAAACATAAGCCACACTCTAATCAAGACAACCGTCTATTCATATATATATATATATATATATATATAACACATATAATTAGGCGCATTCCGCCTACTTACATTTCATGCCAAATAATATATATGAGTTCACAAAAATATTTATAACTTTATAAAAAAATATTTTGTGACTTCATAAAAATATTCTTGATAGTTTAGCACGCACGTCAGCCCAAAAATATTTAGAAAAACAATAATTAAAAGAGTGGGCGCAAGAACTCACCTGGATATAGACGCTTGAATTAACAACAAGCTAGAAAAAGGAGAGAAAGCTCGAAAACCCAGGTTGGAATCAACAGCCTATACGCTTCAAATATCATCACACAACTTAATTATTTCATGCCTTGCTTCCATCAAACTCCTTAGACATGGTATATTGTCTTCCAAACACGACAGAATAGATGGACTCAATTTTGTCAACCTCTCCACGCATCTGGTGTCATGCCACTAATAATCCATGCATACCAATATTCACATGCCATAATCACATGTAGTAATATCTAAAATGCACCCCATAGTCCATGTGACCCCTTCCAAATGTCTAGGCATCTATATGTTTAAAATAAAACATCTTGTTTCATTTCAATAAACAGCAGCAACCACGTACCTTCACGACGTGTCAAATGTGTCCCACAAGAACTACCATGTGGAACTACCATGCGCTACCTCAATCGGATGTTTAATGGTCGTTTGCACCGTTCCGTCATTCGGTCCATAATAACAACTTTATCACGTCTAAACATGCAAGATTGAGATATTTTCGTTATCATGTCAAACCTTACACATATATCAAAAATCAATGACAAACCCTATACGGGTCATAACGAGGCCATAAATTTTGCCTTGCAAACGACATTAAACCGACTCTACAAACCCTTACCAAACGATAACTAACCGAAGATGATCTTTTAACATCTATGTAGGACATGTAGGACCGAGACAGCCGTAAACCATCTTTGATAAGCCCTACCTTCGCACACACTCATACGCTTGTAAACCAGTTTGCGGACCTTCACCATGCTCGAGTTTGTCCTGAGAGGTGTGTTCTTGAAGCTTTAGAACCAAACAAAATAGTTGAGAAATTACCGAGCGTGGCCCACAACCCTAGATGACTAAACGCCGTTACGCAAGTTCATGGTTATTAAACTTGTCGAAACAAGGTTTGGATTAAGGCTATTATGAAGTCACGGTGCAGCCAAAAGTCGTACGATCGGTTTTGAGAAGCAAATGAGATGGTTTTGTGGTGACTCTACGGCAGCCATAGGGTTTTCTTTTATCTTGAAGATATAATAACCAATTTACACATTATACCCCTCAACATTCATGCTTTAGTAGCTTTTTCCCAAAGTTATTAAAACTAACTTAAAAAAAATAACAATCGGTTCCCCCGCGTTCTAATTTTAGCGCGGTTCGTATATAATTCCTACACGTAAAACACTACGCGTCAAAACCCATTGACGAACCTACTCGATAAAAAGATTTGGTTAGTCGTTTTCATCTAAATAAATATATGGCGAATTTCGGGATGTTACATCTTTCCAGTGTCTAAGCCTTTATGGGGTTGTTGGAAGTCTATCGTGACCTTTATTAGTAGACTGAAGCTGCTCGGGATTCCTTTTCATAACTTTGTGTGAGGTAAGTGTTTTGGTAAAAAAATTAACAACTAAATTTTGTATTCCAAATTAGTAAAGTGTGGTAGTATGCTATAATATTTTCAGTAAATTCAAAAATTGGTAGTTAACTATATTGTTAGGAAATCGTAATAAAGATGATCAAGACAAACTTTGAAAACTATAAACCAATATTCTCATAATACCACTATAATGTCAGATCTGGTCACAATGAAATTCTCAGGATGAAATGAATGAAAGTTTATGAAATGATGCAATAAAGAACATGAGATGTATGAGGAAAGCACTTGATCAAGCTAGATCGCCGGCATAAAACCTCGAGAGGTGTCAAACGCCCCTGCCTTGTTGTTTTATTAAAAGAATTTTTGTGGTACAACTTTGGAAACGATCGACTAAATGTGTTTCAAATAGCAAGTAAGTAGTGAGTTTTGCAAAAGAGTGTTAGCTGAAATAAGAAAGCAGTGAGTTAGCCTAAACGATCATCCAAGGTCCCTGTTTATACAAAAATAGAAAGTAACTAACATCCCTACGATTCCGGGATAGCTTATACTTAGTCTTCATAACCGTTACATATTCTTCTCTCTTCCACACGTCCTACAACGGGTATAAACTGATGTTAGTCATCTCGAGGATGTGTATTCAATATCACTAATAAAGATATCCCCAAAATATCCAGCACCAACAGTAAGATAGGAGATGGAGATAACATTCGGTTTTGGGTTGACATTTGGTTCGGTTCTAGGAAAGTGGCGAAGGTCTTACTATATCCCAAAATTGGAAAAGAGGGCCTCAAACGGTGGAAGAGATTTCTGAAATGCAGGAACTTTTAGAAGTGTTCGCTAAGTTTTCCTACTCAGGTTGAAACGATAGCTAGAAGTGGATCGACGAAGACAAAGAAGGCTTCTGTGTTGTGCAGGTTAAAAAACTAATTAGAAAGGAAAGAAATGATCACCGGCCACATCTTATGACATGGGAGTCGTGGGTTCCTTTAAAGGTTAATTTGTTGTTGTGGAGGGCGGAGATGGATCGGCTTCCTACCAGGTGTGCTCTTCGCAAACGGTGCATTAATATATAAGATTCTTCCTGTACGTCCGCTTTGTAATTTGGCTGATGAGAGCTTGCTGCATATATTTACTGGTTGCGGATTAACTTTTGGTGTGTGGTCTATTATCGGGAGATGGTGTAAGATAGGGCCGATTATTGTTTTTGATTTTATTGATGTTTTACGGTTGCACGAGAAGTATGGTGGGTTGAAGTGGGGAAAAGGATCATCAAAGGTATTGTGATGACTACATGTTAGGCCATTTGGAGATCTCGGAATGCTAAGGTTTTCGATGGAGGGACACCTAAGGTTTGCAATGTTTTGCTAATATTAAGTCAATGTCATTATTGTTGTTAAAAAATCGATTAAAGTTTAGGTTCCTTCAATGGAAGGCTTGGGCTATGTATCTCTTGTACAGTTTGTAATGGCTTTGCCTTGGTGGTCCTTAGTTTAAGGTCTCGCCTTTTGTGTTAATGAAAATTACCGTTCAAGAAAAAAAAAGATGTTTAGAACCCAACAACTTTCCTAAATATACATATTAAGCTGTTTTGTAGAGACATGTATCTCTTAAAGAAGAGTTCTTAGGTTCAAATTTAAGCACATGTGTATTTAGTATAATTAAGAATAGGGAAAATGGATTTTAATGTTCCCAACTATCGCCTATTGGCGGATAATACTCCCAACTATCACTTTGGCCATTAGCACTCCAAACTTTCAACTTATTTACTTTTATCACTCCCAAACTAACTGAGGTCTAACCTGGTTAGTCTTCGTGGCAAAAATGTAAAAACCTAAACTTAAGGGGCCTTTTTAAAACTTTTTATTATTATTCATCTTCTTCATCATATCTTCTATCATCATCATCTTATCTTCCTGAAACTTTTATAAGAGAGAGAGAGAGAGAGAGAGAGTCAAACTCCCAGACCAACAACCACCACCCACCACACCTTCCACCACCGCTGCACCACCCACACCTTCCACCACCGACCTGCAACCACCACCCCCATCCACCCCTAATAACCACTGTACCAACCAGGGCCGTCCCTGAAAATTTAGGTGCCCGGGCCGAGCCACGAAATATGTGCCTCTTAGTCTTAGGCCTTTTAAGTAATGTTTTCATAACTGAAGCAGATGTTAAACCGATGTCCTTATTGTTCCCTAGTCGGACTGGACGAACCGGATATAGAACTGAAAGTGTCGCAATAATTATAAAAATTAATATGTTTGGCTAATTGGCTCATAAAAAACCACAATTTATTAAAATTCCATAATAATTCTATTGTATCCTTCCAATCAATTTTTTGATGTATGACTCATCTTCTTACTTATCTACTCTTTACCTTCTTGCGTTTATATCCAGTGATGTTCAAGATGAAATCTTTTTTTTGGTTGAAAACAGAAAGAAAATACTTGCAGAAAGAAAACACTTGTCGCCGCTCAAAGTGCCCCTCTAGAAATTGGGCCCGGGCCGGGAGTCCTCCCCGCACCCCCTCATCACCGGCCCTGGTACCAACCGTCAGACCACTCGCAACCCTTCACCCTCAATCATTTGCAAGTTCAATATCAACAACCCTCATCTTCCAATGATAATTATCAGGGGAAAAATAAGAGGGTTTGGGGTTTTACCTTGTTCCGGTTCGGAAGTAAGGGCACCGCCGCTTCTCTCTCTCTCTTTCCTCTGTCTCCGATAGCGGTATAATATTTGTGTAAAAGATGGATAATGCTATATTTTGGCCAAAATATAGAAATAAGAAGAAGACGACGACAGGGTGAATCTGAAGAAACAGAGGATCTACCGATCTAAACTTGACGATCGTTAAATTACTGAACGGAGTGGTTTATTAGGAGAGCGGTGGACGGTGAAGGGTGGTGGTGGTGGTGGTGGTGGTGGATGCTCCGACCCTCTTCCTTTTTTTTTTTTTGAAAAGTAGAATTGTAAGGAATAATAATCTGTAGAAAGCTAAAGAAATCATGAATTAGTTGAGTGTTATTTGAAAAGATTAAAGAGTTTGAAGAGGTTTAAGTTATTTCAAGATCTGGAAGTATATTAATTGCTAGGGACATAACGGGCTGATCTTGAAGAGGAATTTATAGAATTAAAATAATAATAATAATAATAATAATAATAATAATAATAATAATAATAAAAGTTTCAGAAATGCCCCTCAAGTTTTAGTTTTTACATTTTGGCCACACAGAAGTTTTGGTTTTTACATTGTGGCCACAAAAACTAACCAAGTTAGACCTCAGTTAGTTTGGGAGTGATAAAAGTAAACAAGTTGAAAGTTTAGAGTGCTAATGGCCAAAGTGATAGTTGGGAGTATTATCCGCCAATAGGCTATAGTTGAGAGTATTAAAATCCATTTTCCCTTAAGAATATTAGTAACTTACTTTCAAATAATAATTCAGAAGTTGGCAATATAAGTTTATATTATTTAAACATAAATAGTGAATTTTTCAGATCTCAAGCTCTGTGTTGAAAGCTCAGTCTATTCGAATAACAATAACAAAAGCACATATAACTTAGACCTCTATATATCGAAGTTCTATATTTTCAAAGTTTAGATATGTTAGAAAGAGAGGATTTTTAGGGATCAATCTTGTATCATTTCCCTAGTCAAAGATCACAAGTCAAAGATCCATATTCAAGACTCTAGTCAAAGATCTCAAGTCAAAGTCAAATGCATAAATGCATTACTTGATTTAAGCTACTACCTTTATTTTTTTTTATAGTCATTAGTTGTCTTGTACTCTTATAAATAGCTACTAGAAATTAGTAGCATGATGTACCAATTAAACATATCAATCATCAAACCAATTCAGTATCAATGTAGCCCTCTAATTTCCAACATGGTATTAGAGCAGTGTTTCTGATTCTTGGAACACTCTGCTCATCATCTACAAATCTTCCGCAAGAAACTCAAAACTTAAACCGAAACAGACTGCCATGTCAAGGAGACGGTAGTCCAAATCAAAACCAAGTCACCATGTCAAGAAGACGGTGGCTCAAACCAAAAAGGGTTGCCATGTCATGGAGACGGTAGTCCAAATCAAACAAAAAAAAGGCTGCCATGTCATGGAGACGGTAGCTCAAATCTAAACCAAAACAGGCTGCCATGTCAAGAAGACGGTGGCTCAAATCAAACAAAAACAAGCTGTCATGTCAAGAAGATGGTAGCTCAAAACAAACCAAAACTGGCTGCCATGGCAAGAAGACGGTAGTCGAACCAAAAGCCAAACAAACAAAATAAATTTTATTTTGTTTGTTCAAAACAAAACAAAATTGTGAGTTTGAAATAATGGTGGCTCACAAACAAAAACAACTCCCTTTGGGCTCGAATGATTCGAATAACCATTTGGGAAAATCAAAGACACTTTTGGTCAAGTTGAATTTTGGATAATCCCACTATTCAACTTGAGGGAGAGTGTTAGAAAGAGAGGATTTTTAGGGATCAATCTTGTATCATTTCCCTAGTCAAAGATCACAAGTCAAAGATCCATATTACAAGACTCTAGTCAAAGATCTCAAGTCAAAGTCAAAAGTCAAAGTCAAATGCATAAATGCATTGCTTGATTTAAGCTACTACCTTTATTTTTTTATGGTCATTAGTTTTCTTGTACTCTTATAAATATCTACTAGAAATTAGTAGCATGATGTACCAATTAAACATATCAATCATCAAACCAATTCAGTATCAATGTAGCCCTCTAATTTCCAACAAGATAATTGTAATTAATCATAGTATAGTCGAGAAGTAACATGAGTTCAATTATATATAAGTCAGATTTTCTAATATATCCCACGTTACCCAAGTTCAGGATAGGTTTCGTTCACATAAAAATTTTGATGGTTCGATCGTGCATGACGTGTTTCTGATGGTGGAATGGAGCTCTCGGTTCGCTACACCCAAAAAGCATTACTGAATCATCTAATCAAGTTTGATGGTTCGATCGTGCATGACGTACTTGCTACTGAATCATCTAATCAAGTTGTACCGGTATAACCTATTAATCATTATACTAAATATTGCAGCATAAATTTTATAACATATATGCTGCTATACTTGGCTGTATCCTCTCCATTTGAAATGATTATAAATGATTTCACAATGTATACGGTTATGATGTAAAAGTACAGATATAGGTTTTGGAGTGTACCAGTTTCAAAACAAACTTCTTTATTTATTGATGTAAACTTTTAACCCATTACATTTCATATAAAAGATATTGGCAATTAGCAACATTTTTCCTTTTATACATGTTTCCTTTATATATTGATGTAAATTTTTGACCCACAACCCTTGTGAATTTTGTGATTTTATCTCTTTTCCTGATATGTAACAAAGCCAAGTTCATTGACAATTATTTGATGTTCATTTTTGTTAATTTAAATCTCCTAATTCAACTGTTGATTATCACAAAATTACGACTTCCAAAGTTTATAAGCAAACTATCCCCCATGACTATATTCTATGACATGTAAATTCATCTTTTGCATGATTTAACAATTTTCTCATAGGTGAGTTCGGTGGGTTGGATAACTTGCTACAATGGTTTGTATTAAAATTTAACAAAAAAATATTGTTGTAAAATGTGATAAAAAGACTAATATTATAATAATAATGTAATTAGGAAATAAAACGAATTTGGAGGTTTTATGCACTTCGGGTGATTTTTGACATGTTTTTTCTCAGTTGACCTGTTTAGTCTATTTCCATTTTAACCAATATTTAAACCTTTTCCTGACCTTAGAAAAAGCATTAACCAAAAGTGAACAACTTCATTGTGGACAAACATAAAAAGGAAGCGTTTTGTATGTGGTGGACATTGGTGTGGCTGCGTTTACTCAAGCCCTAAAGAAACAACCTGGATTGAGGCTATATGGTTATGCACCAAGGCAATGGATATTGTTAATTACATAACATATCAATATTTGGTCAATTTCGATTAAAGGTTTAGTTATATTTCACCCCTAGATATTGTTAATCCCATAACATAATCAATATTTTTAATTAAAAGAATTGTTGTACTATACGTAAATTATAAACAATAAAATGCCCGTTTTTTTATGATGTAGTTTTTTAAAGTATTAACATATGAAAAAATTATGGTTGTTACAATTCGTAAGGGTAGTGGCCAGTTGGCTTAAAATAAAGGGAAGAGACGTAACTTTATTTAAATAAATAAAAGTTAAATCTTAACTTTTGAGTATCTTAAATGCCCCTATCAAATATATTGTATATAGTATAGATGTTTAGGGGTGAGCAATAATTGAACATTTAACTGAAACCAAACAAAAAATAAAAGAACTGAACCGAAAGCAATAAAAAAACTGAATAACCCAAAACCGAATTAACTAAAAACTGGTTATTGTTTTCTGTACACTTGGTTCACCAAATCAACCAAACCAAAACAGAACCATTCATAAAATTTTTAGCTTTTATACCTCTATTTCATGTATTTTAACCTGTATTTCATGTACTTATAGGCAAAAAAAATTAGTCAAAGTTTGGTTTTTGCTATTAACCAAAATTAACAAACTAGATTAAAAAACGATAATTTTACCATATAGATCAAACCAAGTAACCTATTGTTTAATAAGATCGATTAACTAATGACTTTGGTTTCAGTTTTGGTTGAGGCTAATAATCGAACTGAACCGAACCATACATACCACTAGAAGTGTGTCTGTGTTCCCCGTCACATCACGCGGGCACCATACTAGTTGTATTCTAAGTCAACAAAACTAACGAAAGGTTGTCGAAAAGAATAAATGAAAATCAATAAACAATTGAAAAGAAAAGAATAAATGAACAAAATATTGCATTATATGCAACCCATCTTCTTCGTTTATCTTCCCACGAATATCACCATACTAGTTGGAATTTAATGCCACAAAACGAGTAAAGGTTGTTAAAAAGAATAAATGAAAAACAATAAATTTAACAATTGAAATAAGAAAAGAATAAAAGAACAAAATATTGCATTATCACTCTGTTCCAGAGTTTCATTAAAAGATGGGAGAGAAATGATCTCCCTCCTCTTTCTTCTAAATTAGAAAGATTAAAAATCACCATAAAAACCTCTCTATTATCCCTCTCATTCCTTCCCTTTCCCTCCTACAAAAAACTCTGGAACACATTTTTTCTCCACTTCCTCCCCAATCCTTTCTCTTCCATCCTTTAATGAAACTCTGGAACAGAGTGTATGTGTAGCCCATCTTCTTCGTTTATCTTTCCACGAACATCACCATACTAGTTGTATTTTAAGTCACCAAAACTAGTAAAGGTTGTTGAAAATAATAAAGGGATAATTGTCAAAATAAACAGTTGACCAATTAAAATTGTCAAAATAAACACCTGATGCGTTTAAACATTAGGGACCAGCCACTCTTTTGCTTCTATCAATCAGATGATTACACGCGTAAAGTCTTCAGACGCTTTAATTTTTAAGGTCCCTGCGTCTAAACTTTAGACGCGAGGCTGTTATTTAGATGCAAATGGGCTAACCTGTTCTTTAGACGCGAAGAACTTTGTTTAGACGCGTCTAGAGAAAAGGGGCTTTGGGTCGGCGTGGAAGGATGCGTCTAAACAAAGTTCTTCACGTCTAAAGAAAAGGTAAGCTTCTTTGCGTCTAAATAACTGCCTCGCGTCTAAAGTTTAGACTGTCTAAATACTTTACACGTGTAATCATCTGATTGGTAGACGCAAAGGAGTGGCTGACCCCTAATGTTTAGACGCATCAGCTATTAATTTTGGCAATTTTAGTTGGTTAACTGTTCATTTTGACAATTATCCCAACATAAATGAAAAGCAATAAACAATTGAAAAAAGAAAAGAATAAATGAACAAAATATTGCATTATATGGAGCCCATCTTCTTCGTTTATCCTTCCACAAACATGAACGCTGCACAGCTTCGCTTCCCTCACCGGTGGCCGGAAAAAAAATACCAATATTTTCTTCTCCATTTCTTTCTAATGTTCAACATTGTTGTCACTGTCCATAAAACGATGGAGTCACTCAAAAAATCATACAGACTTCTTTATATACTCGCGAAAATTCATTGTAGTCTCGTGACTGCGCATCCATCTAACCGAATCCGCCCATGCTAATAACCTCTATGTTATTTGGTTTTGAGTATGTAAAAGTAATTATATAGTCTCTCGGTTCAAATTTGTCATGTCCTTTTTTGTTTGTTGTCTATATAACAGAGCCGGTCTTGGAGATTGAACTGTCTTGTGCGAGCTAAAAAAAAGGCCCTTACACCCTAACAAATTATATAAAGTTGTTTTTTATACAACAATTAACGTTATACCAATAAATATAGCAAACCCACGGTATCAAAATAATATAAATTTAGTACCTCAAGAGGTGATAGAACTAGAACTTTTTAACTAGGGTCACAATAGAATTATTTAGTTTCTCAGTGTACATCAACAATTTTAGCTACCGATCAGTATCTTAGTTACTAATAGTAACCTTCAAACTCACGTATGTTAATACCCATCTCTTTACTGTCTCTCGAATTTAATAAAATAAGCTCACTAAATGGTTTAAGCAAGCAGGGGCGAAGCTTGGTTCTCGAATCGGAAGGGACTGGACTCAATTTTTTTTTTATCGGTAGTGACAAATCGGCGAGGGTCGGACTCAACCCAGACTCGATTTACCTACGAAAATCACAAATTTATACCACTGCGCCAAAAAACAGGGGGACCAGAGCCACCCCTGACTCTCAACATCCTTCGTCCCTGTAAGTAAGCAAGGTAGGTCCGCAAACAATATCTTCTGGTAACATGACTTCTTTAGTATTTAAATATTTAATCAAATTTTGATGCTTTTTATTTGGGCTTTTACAAAGCAAATTATGCGTTTTGAAAAACCAATGGTGTAGCTGCTTATAAATTATTGCGTTTTGGTAGCTTAAAAAACTGATTATCTGCATTTTCAAAACGCAATCCCAAACACTAAAAACTGATTATCCGCGTTTTCAAAACGCAATAATCTAAAAATCAGATTCAAAACGCAATCCCAAACACCCTCTTAATTTTTTTTTAAAGTAACGACACAAAAAGTTGTGATAAACTATTATATCTATACTATATTATAATGCATGAGGGATGTGTAGTTTAAGATACCCAAAATTTAAGAACTTATTTTTCATTAATAACCTTGAAATAAGTGTAAAACAGTCTTTCATACATTATTTACATTTTAATACCCTATCTTAGTTACACTTTAATCCCTTAAACTTTACTTAATTTTTGCTTATTTAAATTATAGTTAAAATTCATTTCCTTATTTTAAGCAAACTATCCTCCGTGATTTTTAAATAGTCATATTTTTTTGCATACATATATATTTTTATAAAAAAATTACATCATAATAATAAGCATTTTATTATCTTTAATTTGAGAATAGTATTACTATTTTTTTTATTTTAAAAATCTTTTATGTGCTACGTGATTCACGATATCTAGGAGTGAGCAATAACTAAATCGTTCACTGAAGCAAAAAAACAAACAGACAAAACTAAACCAAAATCTATTGAAAACTGGAAACATCTGATTTAACAAAAATTGGTTATCGTTTTCTTTTTGTACCCTTAGTTAACCAAAATTAGTTAAACTAAAACAAACCCATTAATATATTCATAACAGCGTGTCTGCACGATGTGGTAGTGAACATAGACACTTCTAATGGTTTATGGTTGGGTTAGGTTCAGTTCGGTTATAAGCCTCAACTGGAACAAAAATCGACATTATCGGTTTATCGATCATGTTAACCAACCGGTTAATTGGTTCAGCCTATTTGGTTAGATTGTCGTTTTTAGTTCGGTTTAGTTAATAACCAATATTAAACTTTAATTTTGCTTAGAAGCATATGAAATGAAGGTATAAATACATGTAATGGATGTATAAAAGATATAAATGTATGAATGGTTCAGTTTTGGTTTGTTAATTTTAGTTAACTTAGGGTACAAAAAAACTGATATTAGGTTAACTCGGTTTTGGTTAATTTTCATTTCGGTTTTGTATGTTTTTGTTCGATTTCGGTTGAGATTCAATTATTGTTCACCCCTACATATTATTAATCACGTAAAAAATCAAATTTTTAATTAAAAGTATATAGCAAATTATACTCTAATCTGGTTTGAAGCTGAGTAGATAGGTTTATGAATTGTAGTGACGATATAAAAAGATGGGGTTTTGGAATTTTTAGCTTTTATACCTAGGCCTGTAAACGAATCGAACGAACACGATGTTTATGTTTGTTCATTTAGTTTTAACCAAACACGAACACATAATAAAACACATTTTTGTGTTCATATTCGTTCATTAAGAAATTTGTCATGTTCTTGTTCGTTTATGTTCATTCGTTTAAAACCTAAATGAGCAGTTCACGAACGAACATAAACGGACATTCACGTACATAATAAACGTGAACGATTTTGTATTGCTGAAAAAAACCCAATTACTAATTACTAATCTACCTATATAATAATTGAGTAGCTCTCGGGTCGAATGGAGACCTTAGAGAGGGCCTCTAGGATCCAAGTAGCTATATGGAGCTCCATCTTTGTATCAATAAAAGCCGATATCTTTTTTTTTCTTCATTCTTCCTTCAATCTTCATTCTTCCTTGACAATTCTTCCAATTTTCATTCTTCATTCTTCTTTTTCATTTTCTTCAAGGTAATATTGCATCAGTTTTAGTCATTTCCTATTCTTAACATCTATCTATAATACATCAAACGTTTGATTTCTTCAAATCATCCTACCTTTTGTGTTTAATCTCTCATTTGTTTTATTTCGGATCTATGTAGTTATGTAATCGTATTTTTTTTGTTTTATTGTTGATTCTTGGTTTATTCAGTTTTATTTTTTATGTATGCAGGTATATCATTGATTTAAGCAGTTATATCTTCCTAAATATATTGAATCGGATTTATGCAGGTATATCATCGATTTAAGCATTTATATCATCCTAAATATATTGAATCGATGAATCCTGGTTTATGCAGTTTTATTTTTCTTTGGAACAGGTTTATGCAGTTTTATTTCTGATTGGAACATGTATATCATCGATTTAAACAGTTACATCATCCTAGATAGATTGTAAAGGATTTATTTAAATCGTGCAGTTATGTCATCCTATCTTTTGTGTTTGATCTCTGATTTGTTTTATTTCGATCTATGCAGTTATGTCATCGTTTTTTTTATTTATGAATTATTCTGTTTTATTTTTTATTTATTCAGGTATATCATTGATTTAAGCAGTTATATCATCCTAAATATATTGAATCGGAATTAGTCATTGTTTAAGGAAGTGTTATCAAATTATGTATGTACCAACCCATATTATATCAAATGCATACATACATTCTGTAATATATAACAATAGATAGAGAAACAATATTATATGTTTTGTTGTTTTACATATACTTTAGTATTCAATATTGGTGTTTGTGGTAATTTTGTTTTTGTCATCAAGTTTTTTTCATATATATATCTATCGGATTTAGTTAATAATATATGTTTTTACATATTTGAAAAACAGGATTTGATCTGTCCACACAAAAGCTACAATGTCTTATCATAATGGTTCTCAGTTCTTCAAGATATTGCATGACCCTTCAGCAACAATTTTGGTATGTTTGTTATTTTCATGTACATATGCCCGTTTAATTTTCAAAAATTATGAATGTTTTTAATGTTGTTCTTTAACGTGTCAATCCAGACTATGTCGAAGGCTATGAACAAATTTCTGTTGTGTAGAAACATACACAACATGAACGTTACAATTGCCACATACGAAGGACAATCATGGTTGGTCCGATTAGAATTGATCGATGATGTGTTTTGTTTTACAAATGCTTGGTCTAAAGTTGTAAATGTTTTAAATGTAATTTATTTGAATTATTGTATTTTGAATTTATGTTTAATGTTATTTAAATAATTCAATTGTTTTCAAAATTTTGTTTAATGTCATTTATTTATATGACCGAATTTATTGTCATTAATTCAGAATTATTGTTATTTACTTACAATAATAATAGTTGACTGATGTTAATGTCATTTATTTTGGAATTTGAATATTAATCAATGTTATTTATTTACATTAAGTTAAATGTTGACCGAAGTTAATGACATTTATTATTATCTTTTAACAATTTACCGAATTCATTTAACATCTTAATGATTTTTATTAACTTGAACGTCAATTGACCAAATACTAAAATTGTGATAAATGTGTTTTTGAATGCAAATTACAATATTTTTATTTAAATCCAGAAAAAAATATTTATAATTCCAGATTTTGTGAGTTTTTCTCCTAAATCCTAAATCAACACCAACCGTTAAATTACAATGTTTACAATATTAGGATGTTAATATAAATTATAACACGTTAATTTATAGTGTAAATTATTTATAAGTCATAATTTTAATAAAATTATCCTCTTACTCATAATTTGTAAATATTTACATTAATTTATATGTTGACCGAAGTTAATGACATTTATTATTATCTTTTAACAATTTACTGAATTTAGATTAACATCATAATGATTGTTATTTAATGTTATTTTGACTGAATAAATAATGTCATTGTGTCAAAAATGTTGTGGTTCCTACTAAATTTAAACTTGAAAGTCAAAAATGTTGATTTTTCCTGCTAAATTTAAACTTGAACGTCAATTTACCAAATACTAAATTTGTGATAAATGTGTTTTTGAATGCAAATTACAAAAATTTTATTTAAATCCAGAAAAAAGTATTTATAAATAATGTCATTGATTATTTTACAAAGTTAATGACATTAATTTATATGTTGACCAAAGTTAATGACATTTATTATTATCTTTTAATAATTTACCGAATTTAAATTAGCATCCTAATAATTGTTATTTAATGTTATTTTGACTGAATAAATAATGTTATTGATTATTATACAAATACTTATCATAATTAAAAAATGTATATCATAATTAAAAAAAATGCAAGGACGATTGCTGTTAATAGCTCACAATGAGTTATATACCCATAGAACATAACTCAACAATCACAATTGCCATCTTACCGGCTTTGTTTGCCGTAACTACAAGTTTTGTTACCTCTTCTTAATTAACGTAATTTTATAACAAAACTAGCAGGACGCTATAGGCACGTTTTGTTAAATAGCTAGCAATTAGATTTATCGGTTTTCTTTTTTACATCTCAAGTTGATCCTAGGTGTGCCTCTTTAATATTCTTGAAACGTTGGTTGTCCATATCGATGACTGATTTTCAAACTCAATGCCTTTACCAACTATAATACATTAAAAATACCGAAATGTGTGTTTCTTTTCCTGAAATTTAGCTATTCATTGTGATAAATGTTGACCATACCTATATACGTTTTAGAATTTGTGATAAAGGATAGTTATTGACAATTGCAATTATATCTCTAATTTTAAGCATTTAGCATAGATTTAAGTCAACATTTCAATCTTTCTATTTTTATACTTCATCTATTTAATTGCATGGTATCACATTGATCACACTTGCTATACGCACCATAAACAGAACGTGAAACAATTCGAAAATGTAAGTATTATAAGAGAAAGATTCATGCAATAATTTTGGTAAACAAAATGTATTTAATAAATATAATTTAAATCTATTCTGTTAATAATAAATATAATTTAAATCTATTTATCAATTTCCTAAAGTACATAATATATTACTATATATATTAATTCACAACTGTCGGCGGAACAGTGTGTGAACACATGGCATCTTTGTAATTTTCTTTTGGTTTAGGGGTAAATTGTCATCTTGTCTTTTGTCCTCTTCCTGATAAAACCACCGCTGCATCTCTCTAATCACCATACTCTTGCTCTCTCTCTCTCTCTGCTATCTTCCTTCAAAAACCAATCGTTGCCTCCATCCCTTTTTTTGGCAAGTCATTCCTCTGCTCATTCTACCTCCTCCTTCGCCGTCTTCCTTCTCCTATCGAAAAACCCCCACACTGCTACCAACCCGTTGCCGGACCAGTTCTAGCGAACGATACCTTACTCCGCCGGCTTGGTTGTCAGTGCTTTATGGCCCGACGCTGTATACTCACCGATTGCCGACTCAATCTGCCGCCCGTCTATGGTTCACGTCTCCGCCAGCTGTGTACCCTCATAAGCTTATTTAATCATGCCTTCCTTCTTTAATATAGGCTTCCTTCATCTCTAAATTAGATTAGCCTTTTACAGTATTGTTTTCTTTTCCATTGTAGGTTGTGGTGTTGTATGGTGTTGGTGGTGGGGAGCTTTTGATGCACAGAGAAGAGAGATAGAGAGAGAGTGTGTAGAGAGAATAAAGATATAGAGAGAGAAAGAAATGGATGAAAATGCCAGGCTTATTTATTTTCACTTAAATGTTTCAATAAAAAAGTAAACCATACCAAAAAAAACCATCCCACTAAATCCGGTTCAAGTGGGACCACTAAACCATATATACAGTTGGTCTAGACTCCATTTAACAACAAACACATCCTTCACAAATCATAAATAACAGATAATATTTTCATATCATCAAAATATCAACAATTCAAATATTGTTATTATTATTATTATCATTTAACTGTTTTCAGTAGATCTCATTCATATGTCGTTATTGTGTTCTAAATCTAACCTTAATCGTAGACGAAAGATAACTATGATCAACATGCCAACGAGTTTCGGCATCATAACCATGTCGTAACTGGATTTCCGCCGCATCGCGGCGGGGAATCCCACTAATTCAAAATAATTTTCAATGATATTACTAATATAACGACTTTCATTTTAATATTGTTGACCGATAAACATAAAAACTTTTTACTGTTTTTGTTACTTTGATGGAGATCAATTCTTTGACTTTATTTATTTTTCATGTCTTACAATATAATTATTAGTAATTAGTAATGAAATATCATTTTACGTTATCAGTAACAACATTACCTAAAAGGCGATTCATAACAGTAAAAAAACTCATTTGTCATGAAATCCTTCATCATTGACTACATTAACTAAATATCGTTTCAGTGATACTAAGAATAAGAATATTACGTCTTTTATTTAAATATCTTTGACAGATTAACGTTATCATATTATGTTTACAAAGAATTGTCCTTTAATCAATTGTCATGAAACGCTAACCATCATCATGATTGCAATAATTGTGCAAATTTTAGGCGTCGTTGACCAAATCATGTAAATTACCAGTCCTTCCATTTTTATAATTCAACTATATAAATAAATCCGACTTATTCGATCAGAATTGTTTGAGACACAATATTCCGATTGTGGTAGCATTGAAACAGGTCAAATGGATAAAAGGTTGCCCTATAAAAAAAAACCTCCCATTTTGACATATTATTCAACCCATCCACGTTGCTATCTTTACTCCTAACGAGTTTCTCATGTAGGTTTAGTATTGATTTTTCACCGTGGTTTTAGCTTGATTTTTAGGTCATTGGTTATGAGTCAAATCGTCAAAACAGTTCAGGGTCTTCTGGATATATTTACCTTAAATTCTTGATGATAATACAGTTACAATACCAAATGTCTTTCTTTTCCTCATTAGAGTTTTTTTTTTTTTGACAAATTTTACTGTTTTGTTATTCTAATGGTTCAGGGATCCTATAAGTGGACATAAATTCTTTTAAAAGCCACAAGTTCCAAATCGTCTTGCCATATCAAACCGTGTTATAGAAGCTAAAATAATTTCAAGGAATAACATTGGAATGCGAACTTTTATCCAAAGAATTAGGTTGTCCCCATCTAATAAGAAGATTCCTTTCAGATTTAACAGAAGACAATTCCCTCATACTTTATGTTTCGCAATGACAATAAATAAGAGTCAAGGACAAACCCTATTTAGGGTAGGTCTGTATTTGAAAAATCATGTTTTTACACATGGGCAGTTGTATGTCGCTGCCAAGTGACAAGAGTAGAGATGTCCTGAAGATACTAATATTGGATAAAGATGACAACGTTAATAATAAATAGCAAATGTTGTCTATAAAAAAATATTTTGAAGTTTGTGAATAAGTATGGGATCATATTTTGCATAAATCGTTTAATTTTTTTTATAATTTTTTGGTTGTATGATTTGTTAAACTACATTTATTTACTTATGTTTATTTATTTCATTATTTGTTTTTAAATCACGTCAAATCAAACATTTGTTGATTCATATATCTATTATTGGGTAACATTAAACTTTGTTATGATAATTTACAATCAACCAAATTCATACGAATTGTATTACGTAACTTTCAATAAATAAAATTTGCATACTACAAATTTTATAGAATTTTATACATTTGACATGGACATGTACTGCGTGTACACGCGGGGCTCTAACCTAGTTGGCTATATATTTATACAAGTAGCTAAACCCCAATTTATGTTTATATTTTGGTAAATATAACTACGTATGTAATTAATAAACATAAACGGACATAAATAAACGAACATAAACGGGCGTTCACGAACATAAATGAACCAACTCAACGTTTGTTCATGTTCGTTCATTTAACTAAACGAAAAAAATTTTTGTTCGTTTATTAAATAAACGACATAAACGAACTTCCCGCCGAACAAGTTCACGAACAGCTCAAAAACATTTAGTTCGTTTACAGGCCTATTTTTACCTCTATTTCATGTATTTATATCTCCATTTTATGTATTTGTAGGCAAAAAAATTTAGCCAAAGTTTGTTTTTGTTATTCACCAAAATTAACTAAATCGGACTAATAACCGATAATCTAACAATACTAACCGAACCAAGGAACCAATTGTTTAATGAGATTGACTAATTGATGACTTTTGATTTTAGTTTCAGTTGAGGCTAATAATAGAACTTAACAGAACCATACACACTCTTAGAAGTGTTTGTGTTTCCCGCTGCATCGCGCAGGCACTCTACTAGTAAGATAATAAATGGTAACTTATATAAGATGATAAATAAACAAATAATATACAATAAAAATAAACCAAAATTTGTATATATTTAATTAAAATTAAAATGTTAAATATAATAAAACAAAACTGAAATAAAAGACATGCTAACTAAAATACATACATGATACATATAATATACATACATACTATCTATCTATCTATCTATATAAATAGAGAGAGATGTTCTCTGCACCAAAAACCAAAGCAAAGAAACAAAGAAAAGAAAAGAGAACCTGCACCACCTTCTTCTACCATCGTATCTTATTTTCATCACCCAACCAAACCAAGTTATCTTATTTTCTTTCATCTTTCCCTTTCCATTTTCGCAGAACTTGCACCACCGTCTTCTACCATTTTCAAACATCACCGCTTTTCCTTCTCTTCTTTCTTTAAAATACTCCGTGTTAAAACTTGTAATCCATGGCCTTTGATTTCTACATCTTGGTCTGTTTTCGCTTCTACGACGACGTTTTTCTAAGCTTTAGATTCGGAAATACTTTACTGATCAGTTTACGCCAGGAATCGAGAGAGCAATCACAAGACTTCAAATTTGCTAACACAACTACAACTAGTGCTCTAGTTGTTTTACTTCGTTAGAAGATTAATGTTTGGCATTAAGTTAAACAAGCATAAGTCAAACAAACATAAGTCTAGCTAGACTTATGTTTGTTTAACTTAATGCCAAACATAATAATATATTAATATAGATGTGACAATAGGTAAATAGCAAATACAATGAAACAAAAAGCTAAATATTCTTTGAGCAAAGGAGGATCTTCATTTAACTCATTGAATAACTTGGTAGAATTCATCTTACATGATTCTGGTTGTAGTTACAAGCAGCGGTAACAGAGCTCAGACAAATGTTAGAAGATTAATGTTTGGCATTAAGTTAAACAAACATAAGTCTAGTATTAATATATTATTGGATGTATTAAATAAAATGTCACAGCATGTGTATGTACAGGTGTGCAGTCTTACACCTTTTAGTATGTCAGTTACTTGTTTGTCCAAGGGACACAATGGTTAGTATGTTGGTTATTAAGAAGTTAAGTGGCAAATGTTTGTGCTAATTCAATCTCACACCGGTTTGTTTGTGTGTGTGTGTGTATATATATATATATATATATATATATATATATATATATAGGTTTAGGTTCCTGTACAAAAGATCAAAAGTGTGAGAAGTGTAAGAATGAACAAGAGAGTGACACGTGTCACTAATTAAAATCAATTAAGAGGGTACTAGTGTAATTGTATCAATAGTCAAATATGGAATATATGATGCAATTATTATTTTTTGGAGGTTTTCCCATAAATTGATTAACCATCATCAATGATTATATTTTTGTTAATCAACCATTCTTAGCACATAAACAATCACAAATCTTGATCTGATAATTATTGGTGTTTTATGTTCAAACGTCATAAAATGTTGTTTTAAGGTGAGGGTGTTTTATTTCATAAACGAAATTATGTCACTTTCAAAAACTCATTGTGTTTTATATTCGTGTTAAGAAACAAATGTAAAACACATTGTGTTTTATATTTAAGTTCCTTATTGGTTAGAACATTCAAAATAAAACACATCTTTACTAACAACTAAATAAACGATGAGTACAAAACCTATTTTCATACACAATCAGTATCCCATGATCAGAAAACACACTACAAGGTACAATTGAAAAAAAAAACACCTTTATAAACCATCGTTTGCATGTTAAACCAAAATGTTGATCGGAATCATTTTTAGATGAAGATAAAACACACTGACGAAGATAAAACACACTATTGAAGATAAACACACTAATTAAGAAAAACACATTGATGAAGATAAAACACGCTGATGAAGATAAACACACTGAATCGTAATGCAATCATTCCAGATAAAACACCATGACTTCAGCCTAGTTTCTTTGAAATCGTGATTGATTTGAAAGTTAAATCCAATATTTGTTTGGTTTTCCTCATATGATTTGAAGTTTGATGATCATATTCTTGATGATTATAGGTTTTTCATGATAGAGAGAAGTTATTGCTGGTTTTAATGATGGAGAGAGAGAGAGGGGGGGAGTAAAAAAGGAATGAATATGAGAGAATGAGAAAATATTAATGGTTGATAATAAAGCCTCATTTAATTTGAGTGTGCATTTTACTATCTTACCCCTAAATAGTCTAATCAATTAATAAAATTATAACACTAATTACAAGATTGTCACTCAATTAATCTACACCCTAGATTAAACTCATCTAATGGTCATAATTCCTCCTTAGCCTTCTCACAAAAAACACTCTTTGTACATGATCTTGACCCTATATATATAGGATACAAGTACATCAATAAACAATATCGATTTTTGTCAAAATTCTCTCAAACACTCAACATCATTCTGTTCATAATAATATTATTGTTTCATTGTTGTTAATTGCCAATTATCAACATGGCATCAGAGCCACAAGATCGTGGAACCTATGGAAGAAGAAACCAAACGATTTGGTTAAAGAAGAATCCATTCTATTCGGAAGTAAAGGAAGAAGAATTCAGTGACGGTTACAATGCCTGCGGGTGCAATGATTCACCCGTATTCCAAAGCAATTCTTAAAGGCAGAAAGGCAAGGAGAAGTTGTATGATCATGTGGATCATCAGTGGAATTTCGGCATCAAAGGTAGCCAGAATATTTCTCCTTTTATAGATTCTAACAGAAAGTTTTCGTTAAACATAGAAAAGGAGTACACGGCAGACTACAACAACAAAAGTTATGGAAGAAAGGAAATCGATTGGAAGTATCCAAGAGTCATGTGTTGTTCGTATTGTGGCCAACCGTTTCATTACAGAAAAGATTGCCCAGAAAGAATAGGCAAGATTGATTTTATGATTAAAGGGACAGATGAGAAGACATGGAATGAGATATGGTAGGCAAGTGTCAACCGAAAGCAACATGCCACAGGGTAGAAGAAACTGTTCACAGAAATCGAAGGGTCATTCGGTATAGAAGGAAGTACGGATGGTTTTAAGAGAGATCTCTACAAAGGCAAAGGATGTGTGAAGATACACAGTCAAGGGCAAAGTCACACAATCAGGAATGTTTATTACATTCCAACATTAAGAAAAAATGTCCTAAGTGTGGAGAAACTAGTTTCACAAGGCTTCAAGATCAAGTATGAGGGAGATGTGTGTTACATCTCAAAAGAATATGAGAAACCATCTTTTATTCAACCGAATATACACTGTAAACAGTAAGAAGTAGCATTTATATGTATATAGAAAATGTTAAGTAGGTGTGTCCTTATTTAATTTTAAGGTAAATAATTTACACTAAACAGTTAGTGTGTGTGTTGTGTTAGGCACTTTATTAATGAATGGCTTCTGTTTCGAAAAATTAAAATAAAAATAATGGGGTGTTTAGTTGGCCATATGGTGATGGGCTTTGGATCAAGGCTGAATCAACTCTTTTGGAGGCCTAAAGCGAAAAAAAAATTCAGGCCCTCCAAACTTTCTCCTCTTTTTTATTTATATTTTTAGTTTTTACTTGGGGAAAATTAATACTTAGGGTACATTTATTGATAAAATTAATGCTTAGGGTACATAAGGCACATAACACTTAGCAATCGGGACAAGCCTGATTGGTGCATGTAATCCCTTGTCTTGGCTATCAACACAACCACATGATGCATGATTAACCATCCGTCGGTTTTAACGTTATTTTCACAAAATTAATAAAATAACGTTAAAATTAGTGCACTTTACTTTTGCCCCCCGAAGGCCACACATATATACATTATATGCGCACAACCGTAAGTTGTACATATTCACAAGGAGTTAATTTTGAATAATAACACTAAAAAGAGTGATGTATTTGTAGGTAATGGTGTATTAAACCCACATCCCATTTCCATCCAAGTTTCATAACTTTGTTACGTGAGGGTTATTTTTTTTATTATGGCAAACAACTTTCATTTCATCACCAAACATATACAAGTTGTGTCCTAACAAGTTTGCCAGATGAAATTAAATTACATCACCAACTCATAACACCCTTTATGATTACATTTGTACTATTGAAAAGTGAAAGACATTAACCTCTCCCAGCTTATGTCATCTTGTTTTCCTTTGTGTTTGACCCACATAAACGATGTCGCTTGAGTTTCTCCAAAGATTTCATTCACATTGGTTTTTTTACTCGAAATCACTCCGTTCCTTGCCTTTCAAATTGCCCAAACTTTGTTACTTGAGATGTCACATGTGTTAGTTTTGGGGACTCCTATAGTGTGTTGTGAAACAACAATCACAATAGTGGTCCAATTGCATAAATATTGGTTTAGAAATCAACAAACCCTATAGTGTTTTTGAGGGAAAAAAACAGTCACAATAATTGTCCACTTTCATAAACGTTGTTTTGGAAAAGAAAAAAAAAATACCCTATAGTGTCTTTGGGTGAAAATAATCACAATAATTGGCCAACTTTACAAAACATTGTTTCAGAAATGATATGATACGATGTGGGCTCCCTTGCTTGTCATGATTGTTTATAAACCGTTTGTGCCGATCAAAACAAAGCTATTCGGCTAGTTTGAGATCCAAGTACCTTGGAACGGTCCTTGTTTTATTTTTTTTGATCGGCGAACAACTGTGTGGCAACCACCCTTGTGGGGCGCCGTGCCCGAGAATCGACTACTCGACCTCCAGCAGCCCCCGCCTTCTCCTGATGCGCGGAAACCCGAGCTCCACCCCCCCGAAGGCACGACGGTCCTTGTTTTATTATTTGTATTTTTTTGTTTTCATAATTTGAATATGCAGTTATGTATATGTATTATAACCATAAACAAGTTTAAGCAATTTAAATTTATAGTGTAAACTAATGATTTTGAATAAAAATTTTGGTTCAAACCATCAATTTTGTAAAACTAAACCTGTAAACCACCAAAGCGGTAGAAATGGCCCTGGTTGAACCACTCAACCTGACTAACCTGTACCGCAAAATTTTCATCAAAATTTTCACACCAAGTATGAATTTTGCCAATTTTATATACCGCAAAACCATAGTTAACAACTCCACTCAAAATTTTTATCAAAACCAATTGACCTGTACGGTTGTACCGAAAACACCCTATAAAATTTGTTTTAGGATAATTCATGACAATTATGATTTTGATAAGAAGTACAACTAATTGTTTTCGAATGTTGTATGTAGGGTTGATCATGTGTGAAAAAAATTACACATGCACTTTCACCCGCAATCTTTAAACGTTAATAACCTTTTTATACGACATTATTTTTCTAAACAAATTGCACCAAATTAATGAACATATTATTATCTGTCCAACAACTACCACAGTTAAGGTTGTAAACAAACCAAATGCTCAGCGAACAGTTCATGAACTGTTCGAGGGAAGTTCGTTTGTATTCGTTTGATTAATAAATGAACGAACACAAACAAGAATTTATGTTCGTTTAGTTAAACAAACGAACATGAAGAGAGGTCGCGTTCGTTCATTTAGGTTCGTAAACGTTCGATAACGTATTCTTTTATTTTTGTTTGTGTTCGATAGCTCATTAAGGTTTTTAAATTTTTATTTTTAATTTAAGTACTTCAAATTTCCTAGTGGTAGATTATTTAATATATATAAGTATATCACATATTAATATTACTTTAACTATTTTTAACTATTATTTTAGGTGGATTAAACAAGCAGTGACGGACTCAGGAATTTTTTTTATAGTGGGAGGGGAGGAATTTGTTAGAGATCGTTTGGATATTCACTATATAACATTTTTTTCAGTCCTATTCAAATCGGGTTGGGTCAAATATATTTAAAGATAGACAAAACTATTAAAGTGATCAAATCATATATGTTGAAAATGGTCATCTGTACATATCTATATTTATTTGAGAAAACTTGAACTTTAAATTGACTGAAGAAACAATAAGTATCGCGGTGATTATCACTAATCCCCGTGTGGTTTATACTTATGTAACGTCAGGAATAATCCTTTACCCAAACCTCTAGGTTTAACCCGTGTGAGAATAAGGAGTGAGTGTGTGTGTGAACTTAGTGAGTAATGACACAAGATGTAAGTGGTTCGGTCGGAATTGACCTACGTCCACTGTAACTAGCCGGAATATTATTAATGATCAAGTATTACAAGAGACTAGTATTAAGTTACAATGAATAATTTCGGATCCTTCTTCAAGGAGATGACTATCCTTATTTATAGGTGAATTCGTGGCCTAATGGAGAGGCCCATGAGAAGTTATTCCCACTTGGGCCCAGCCAAGGCCCAAGTCCAGACTCTTCAGTAAAATGGCGGGAAAAGGCAGATCACTGTGGATGACGTCAGGCGGCAGCATGTTCGTTACTCGAGGCGGACACGTGGCAGCCTCTGATTGGCGAACATGGGTCTTATCCTTGCTACAGTCGTTGACCATGCCTCTGCCACCTGACTTGACGTCCAACAGTAGCAGAGGATGTCTGATGGTTACTATTTGTAACACCCGATGGCGGAAACTTCGAGGTGTCACATATTGATGATTGTTCAGTAGCTCATGGTAAATAATAAGTTTCAATAAATGATTTAAATAAATTACATACAATTGTTCTAAGAATTTGTACATCAAAATAAAAATACTACTAGCTACGCATCTTCAAGAATTAACTCTAATCTTCGAGCATGTTATAACCTGAAACATGTTAAGTTTGAAAATATTTTGGGTCAACAAAAGTTGGTGAGAATACATAGGTTTTCGAATATGATTGATACCAATAGTTTGTACAACAATCACAGTTGTATAATGATAGTGTATGAGTCCGACATGTAACAATGCGTCCTTGTACAATCAAACCTTGTGTCGACTGAGGACTAACTCGCAAGTTAGTTAAATGTTGTTACTGTTATCGATCATCCCTAAATTTATGCGGGGGATGGGTTTATCAGACCTATAGCGCTATAATCTAAACAGGCGGCTTGATCATTGTTAATGATTGTACTGTGTCTTTTTGTTACAGTCAAATGATAGAATGATAGTGTAATTGAATCACAAGTAAATGATAGTATAAAATGTTTGAACATGTTTCACCCCAAAAATGTAAAAGAGAAAAGGGGCTATGTAAACTCACCTTAGCAAAGTATTAAGTCTCGAGAAATAGAATATGTGTAGCCCCAAAGTTGCCAATTACAAGAGCTTATAATCAAAGCTTCAATTGTAGAAGTAATAGACTATAGAAGAAAGGTATGAGGGAAAGTTTAATCAGATTGAAACAATCGATTTAGAGGTGCAAAGTATAATGGGTCTTAGGTGGGTTTTTATACTAGTTTTGGATTCAATTAGCCATTAAAATTGGTCAACACCATAAAGTAAGGTTTTATGATGAATTGACTATTTGACTAAGACTTTGACTGTTTGACTAAGACTTTGACTAGGACTTTGACTAGGGCTTTATTTAAAAAAATCTTGACAAGTGTATGTGTAAAAAAAAAATTAGATCATATTCTTATTATTATTATTATTATTATTATTATATATATATACATTTATATATATATATATATACAAGTTGTGAGTTAGGAAAATAAAGACTTAGGCACATTTGTATAATATTAATGATAAAGATGTAATAAAATAAAAAAAATAAGGGCTTTTATGTATTAAAATTTGGGGAAAAATTTTGCGATGTTACAGTCTCCCCTACTTTTGAAAACTTCGTCCCGAAGTTATTAATAACACAGGGTTGAGGGTGATTGGGTAGAAGTTAGGGCAACTGTGGTTTGTAAAATTTGTGTTAAGGGACGACATGAACTTATAGGTAATAGAATAATCTGTTTTTGAATAATTTGGGTAAAAGGTTTAATATGCGTGAGTCTTATGGGTTGGATTAGGTTCGTCTGAAATCGCAAGGAGTGTAAGAATCTAGCAAAGCATTAAGTTTTAGGAGTCCTAAAAGAAATGCATGAATTGATTGACTATAGAAAAACTAAATGAACTACCAGGTAACTAGAGTTTATAATTGGTTACCTACCGAAAACCTTGATAGAATTTCACACTACCTTAACGTACTTGTAAATTCATGATTACGTTCCGGACCGTAATCACCAATTTACCTTACATTAGGGTTTTGTGTCCTTCTATGACTCTAAACACACATGTAAGTAATGCAAAATAACCTTGTGATTGAATCGTATACAATGTATCCAAAAATGAGTCCAACTGTTGAGCAGGAAAAAGACTTCTACCAGTCAGTGAGTAAGAACCTCTACCGATTGTTGAGCAGGTGCGATAGCCTCTACCAGTCGTTGAGCAGGTTGTAGAGCCTCTACCGACTATTGAGCAGGCATGATGACCTCTACCAATCGTTGAGTAGGTTATTTGGTACTCAACTAACTGTTGAGCAAGTACTTCATCCTCTACCAGTTGTTTGATTAAGTGTACCAATTATTTCACACATAAATTGCAAATTGATAATATGTACATATAAACAATCAAGTATCAAGCATAGCATGCGAGTTGTAATAGTGTTGTCCTAGACAAGGTTAATGACTCTAGGTGTGTCTATAGCAAATAGTTTATATTCCATGATTTCTAGTATCAAATGTTTAAATATGGTAGATAATCGAATCCTCATGTATAACTAAGGATTATGTTTGATGCAACACACAATCGAGTTTCAATAGTTTGGTTATCATGGGTAACTTAGCTCATGTGTGAGAAGGTGAAGGATATGAATTTAGTTCTTGAGACGATGATGAAAAATCTTGAAGCAGAATCAAGGTTGTGAGAGATAGTGAATGTGAAGATAGTTTATAAAGAGTTTATTTTATAGTACGGAGATTATGTAGCAGTGTAAATTTTGGGGTTTGGATCAAAGGTTATAATCAAATGTATAAGAAAACATGATTGTGGTATATGCCAAATATTGTAAAAATTTGAACAAGTTGAAAATGGGTGAGTGTCGATGGAGAATTTAGAGACTAGATATTATTCCTATGGATAAAAAAAAATCTTATTTTCAAAATTGGTTTTGTACATAAAGCAAAAATTGTTAAATAGTACAAGCTAAGTGGGCTTTGATTAAAATATTCCCGTTAGTTGGAGATTTCAAACATGACATTAGGTTTTGAAGATCAAGGTTCTATTAAGTGATTTTTAATAGTTTAAAGCATTATATAGAAAATTGTTTGTTACGTCAATAAATAAACAATTGAATTTAAGTTTGAGGACATCTTTTGACAAAAATATGTACTTTGTAAAGTTACTAGGTAATGAAAATACAACAAGATTTAGAAATCTTTAGTTTGTGCTAAGGTATGAGGTTATAGTTTTTAAAAAATAAGTAACATGTGGAGAAATGAAATAATATGATTTGGGTAGGGTGTTGAATATTTAAAAAGTGGCTAAGATGGTAAGGTGAAGTGTGATTGTGAAATCCATAGATGGTTATGATATGAGATTGATTTAAGCTGTAAAATTTTGAGATTTTAGAGCTTAGTTTTAAGGGAAGTGAGTGTAATCATCTATTCATTAATTAAAACGAATAAATGAAAACGTTGACTTATCAAAGCTTCTAGATTCTAATAACATAGTGAAGACATGCTTTAGCCTATAAGTGAACACTCATCCCGAGAATTCCCAGGTAGGCATCCGGGTCCCTCGTCTGATTGGGATATATGCGCAATGCCAGTCCTAGACAGAAAACTCAGAATACAGGCGTTCACCCTTCCAGATTGCACGTGTTCATTATTAAAATCTAGAACTTCGACGAGATCTTCAAGGTGGTTCAGGCTAAACCTGAGGATTTGTCCTATTAGTCTAAGAGTAGATCTTGTGATGGAGAACAATCTTCTTGTAGGGACTAAAGTAGGGATAAGAAGTAGGAGGGAGATATAGAATAGAAACAAGTAGGGTTGCAAGTAAAAGGAGCAAGTACTGATTATAATCCTATAGTTATAGACTAGATTATTTTTCTAATAACCTAATTCCCTATAACCATGGCTCTGATACCAATCTGTAACACCCCAACCGATGGCGGAAACATCGAGGTGTCACGTATTGATGATTGTTCAGTAGCTCATGGTAAATAATAAGTTTCAATAAATGATTTAAATAAATTACATACAATTGTTCTAAGAATTTGTACATCAAAATAAAAAAACTACTAGCTACGCATCTTCAAGAATTAACTCTAATCTTCGAGCATGTTATAACCTGAAACATGTTAAGTTTGAAAATATTTTGGGTCAACAAAAGTTGGTGAGAATACATAGGTTTTCGAATATGATTGATGCCAATAGTTTGTACAACAATCACAGTTGTATAATGATAGTGTATGAGTCTGACATGTAACAATGCGTCTTTGTACAATCAAACCTTGTGTCGACTGAGGACTAACTCGCAAGTTAGTTAAATGTTGTTACTGTTATCGATCATCCCTGAATTTATGCCGGGGGATGGGTTTGTCAGACCTATAGCGCTATAATCTAAACATGCGGCTTGATCCTTGTTAATGATTGTACTGTGTCTTTTTGTTACAGTCAAATGATAGAATGATAGTGTAATTGAATCACAAGTAAATGATAGTATAAAATGTTTGAACATGTTTCACCCCAAAAATGTAAAAGAGAAAAGGGGCTATGTAAACTCACCTTAGCAAAGTATTAAGTCTCGAGAAATAGAATATGTGTAGCCCCAAAGTTGCCAATTACAAGAGCTTATAATCAAAGCTTCAATTGTAGAAGTAATAGACTATAGAAGAAAGGTATGAGGGAAAGTTTAATCGGATTGAAACAATCGATTTAGAGGTGCAAAGTATAATGGGTCATAGGTGGGATTTTATACTAGTTTTGGATTCAATTAGTCATTAAAATTGGTCAACACCATAAAGTAAGGTTTTATGATGAATTGACTATTTGACTAAGACTTTGACTGTTTGACTAAAACTTTGACTAGGACTTTGACTAGGGCTTTATTTAAAAAAAAATCTTGACAAGTGTATGTGTAAAAAAAAATTTAGATCATATTATTATTATTATTATATATATATATACATTTATATATATATATATAAGTTGTGAGTTAGGAAAATAAAGACTTAGGCACATTTGTATAATATTAATGATAAAGATGTAATAAAATAAAAAAATAAGGGCTTTTATGTATTAAAATTTGGGGAAAAATTTTGCGATGTTACACTATTCACGACGGCATGGTGGAAGCGTGGGCACAGTCATGTCGCTGTTCCTGTCAGTAGTGGTTGTACCAGCCCTGCCACTTGTCACCTTCCCATTGTCGCGTACTCTGTCAGGGACCCTGCTGAATCTTCCTTTGTGATCTCCTGTACCTCGTACCGAAAGTAGTAAGGGAAGATTCCGCGCGTGGGTGTACGCCCTTATCAATTGTTGTGTGTTACTTATCATTTGGCGACCTTGCACGCTGGCTTGCTCCTTGCCTTGCCAGCGCTGCGGAGGGAACATGGCGCCAGGATTCCGGTTTATGGGGATAGGGACGCCGCCTCCCTCTGGATTAGGCTCCCTATCCCTTCATTGACAATGCCCATTCTTATGTAAATGGTAAACTTAAATGAACAATTAGTGGGAATGCATGCGCGTTATCATGGGTGTTTATTTATTTATTTTTGTCACGATTTAAATTGCCTAAAGTTTTCTACATTATAATATCACTTATTCAATCCGACCTAATTTGACCCATGTCTGATTTTTATTTGCTATATTTAGTTACATACAACACATAGGAACTAATCCATTACATGGTAATGGTTCCATTAAATTCTTTTAAGTGGCTCAATACATATCAAATGGCTACTAATCCATTATTTGATAAAGACTTCAATAGAATTTAGACACAACTTTCTAACCACCGGTTCAGCCCTAGGTGTAAAAATTAATCTATGTGATTCTTGTTCTTGTCACCCTTCAATATTATGAAACTTGATTCCTCTGTATTCTAAAATATGTGGGGTGTTTTCCAAGGGATGTATAGAATTTTGGACAACTCTGATGTAGGGAGAACACTAAATATTAAACCATAATCGAATCATTGTGGCGAATTGTAAATAAGCTCATGAATACAAAAAAGGAAAGGCTTTGACTTTCAGTTACTTAAAGTCTCAGCATACAACTCATCAAGTTATATGCATGAATTAACTTTATGATTTTAAAACATCTTTCATAAAGATTAAACATTTTGCCTATGCAGGTAAGGGGCCTTAATCTTTGAAAATGCATAAATTAATATACAACCACTATTCACAAAACGAAACCATGTTTTTCCAAAGATGCATGTCAAGAAAACTTTAACATCATACTTTGATTGTTTTTAAAAAATCTAAATAATGATCATCTTGACGACTTATGAAATGTGAACGCTAAACTAAAAACCATAATATCTTACCAAATCACATGAGTGAGATGTTTTAGGAAGGTCACTGTTTCCTTTAGATAGAGCTCTATATGCCAAACATCCTCTTGGTCCTGCATAAGGGAGAAAGTAAGACTAGCTTATATTAAAGGTCGACGGGCTAAATTGTAATTATTTATCCAGGTACCCACGCTTTGTCTCCTTTTTAATGTTTTAGTGTCTTTGTTTAATTTTTTTGTTAAACAACGCTTAAAACTTTGATATTATTGTATTTAATGTTTGACTCGACACGAATCGAATCATCGACCCGAACATCTAATCCAAAACATAGATATAGAAAAAAAATATTATGTCCTGTCCTGTGGCTAGTGATTTCCAACCCCGAACCAATTTCTTAAGCTTCGCCACTGTGTTCATTGTTTGTACAATAGATGGCGCAAGTGGTTTTATGGCCTAACTCCTTCAATAGCTGGTACACTCACCCTCTAAAAAGTCAAATGCCACGTGTAACAACGGGAGACATGGCCCAATGAGCCCAATGAGACGTATAGTTTTTTTTTTTAACGACAAATTTTATACCACCTTATTTTCACCTAACCTTGCATTTGTAAGGATTTAAACCCATAACCTCACATTTATAAGGAGAGCCACCATACCACTAGAACAAAAAGTCATGAGTCAATGAGACGTATAGTAACGTCGTCATGAATTACCATTGAGAATACAATGACTAGCCCCATGTGAAACAAACAAAAACAAAAGTACAATAATATCAGTTTCTCACAAAAATAAAAATAAAAAATGTATCATTATTATTTACAAAAGTACTTTAATAATTTAGCTCTCATTTTTTTTTTCTGGTTAAAAACAAAAAAGATATCATTGTTATTTATTTTATTTTTATTATTATAGCAATATGTTATTTTAATTTTTTTTATTGAATGCTCTATACATAGATACTAGTGGGTTGGTCCGTGCGATGCGGTGGGTACACAACCTCTAATATAACGCTATTATACACAATCTAAAAGACATGTTATAAGATGCTAATCGCACACTAAAACATTTAAGAAATCGTTAATGTTCTCTAAATATTTTTGTTTAATAAGAATAAGGGACCAAATTCCGGCTTAGTGATATGATAGTTATGAATGTGAAATATTTATGTTGTAAACTATGTCGTCAAGGCGAATAGGCGCACTTACGATAGCCAGAATGACATCTAAAAAAAATAAAAAAATTAATCACTTTATTCATCTATGCTTTAGTGATTGCACGAAATTGACTAAACATGATGTATCGATGGTTAATGATAGAGTTTATGAGTTGCATTATTATTTTGCATTGTTCATGATCGATCCGTGATAGATGTATCGATGGTTAATGATAGAGTTTATGAGTTGCATTATTATTTTGTATTGTCCATGATTGATCCGTGATAGATGTCTCGATGGTTAATGATAGAGTTTATGAGTTGCATTATTATTTTGCATTGTCCCCTTTTATAATGTAGTATAGATATAGATAAATATAAACATAAAGATGGAGTAATTATAATAAAGAAGGATGAAATTAAAGAGGGATGAAATGATTTCTTTGGGTTAAGTATCTTAATGCATTGAAGGGTATATTAGGAAAGATTTATATGACATTTGAGGGTTAAAGCACTTGACTTTTCATATGTCATCTTAAATTTATCAACTTGGACAACTTTGTCCATCTCTCACTCTTTATAATGTAGTAGAGATAGATATAGATATAGCTAGTGCGACATTTATGTTAAAAATGATTATGTTTTGGTTTTACTGTTCGAATAAGTTGTTTATGTTTATATGTTGCCAGTCTTCCTATTTGTAAAGAAAATGTGGTTTGCATTCTGTTTTTTGGTGTTTTTATGGATGACCGTTTTGTTTTAGTGGATTAAAATCTTTGTTTTGTGTAAAAGTAAGTATGTTTGGATTTGTGTTGATAATATGGGTCAAGCAGTTATACGAAAATTGTTAGGTGATTACAGTATTTGGTTGTTTATGTGTTGTCGTACAACAATGTTTGGATTTGTGATGACAATATGGGTGAAATATTTGTAAGAAAATTGTTCTACGGTTGCGTTGTTGTATAAGAATATGTTTTTTGATAGCATCATGTTTGCATGTAGTGAATTGTCGACGGGCTGAACTGTAATTATTTATCCAAGTACCCACGTTTTGTCACCTTTTTGATGTTTTAGTGTCTTTGTTTAATTATTTTGTTAAACAATGCTTAGAACTTTGACATTATTGTATTTAATGTTTGACTCGACCCGAATCGAATCACCGACCCGAACATATAATCTGAAACATAGATATAGAAAAAAAAAATTATGTTGTCATGTGACTGATGATTTCCAACCCCCGAACCAATTTCTCAAGCTTCGCCACTGTGTTCATTTGTTGTACAATAGGTGGCGCATGTGGTTTTCTGGCCTAACTCCTTCAATAGGTGGTACACTCACCCTCTAAAAAGTCAAATGCCACATGTAACAACGGGAGACATGGCCCAATGAGCCCAATGAGACTAATTTTTTTTTTTTAAAAAACGAAAAATTTTATACCACCTTATTTTCACATAACCTTGTATTTGCAAAGATTTGAGCTCACAACCTTACATTTGTAAGGAGAAACATCATAACACTAGACAAGAGGTCATGGGTCAATGAGACGTATAGTAACATCGTCATGAATTACATTCGAGAATACAATTACTAGCCCCATGTGAAACAAACAAAAACAAAAGTACAATAAATGATTTAGATATCAGTTTCTCACAAACAAAAAAAATGTATCATTATTATTTACTAAAGTACTTTAATAATTTAGCTCTCATTTTTTTTTCTAGTTAAAAACAAAAAAGTTATCATTGTTATCTATTTTGTTTTTATTATTATAGCAATATGTTATTTTAATTTTTTTTTTTTTTTTGAATGCTCTATATATAGATATAGCTAGTGTGACATTTATGTTAAAAACGACTATGTTTTGGTTTTACGGTTCGAATAAGTTGTTTATGTTCATATGTTGCCAGTCTTCCTATTTTGTAAAGAAAATGTGGTTTGCATTCTGTTTTTTTGGTGTTTTTATGGATGACCGTTTTGTTTTAGAGGATTAAAATATTTATTTGGTATAAAAGTAAGTATGTTTGGATTTGTGTTGATAATATGGGTCAATCAGTTATACGAAAATTGTTAGGTGATTACGGTATTTGGTTGTTTATGTATTGTCGTACAATAATTTTTGGATTTGTGATGACAATATGGGTGAAATATTTGTAAGAAAATTGTTCTACGGTTACGTTGTTGTATAAGAATATGTTTTTTGATAGCATCATGTTTGCATGTAGTGAATTGTCGACGAACTGAACTCTAATTATATATCCAGGTACCCACGTTTTGTCACCTTTTTAATGTTTGAGTGTCTTTGTTTAATTTTTTTTTTGTTAAACAATGCTTAGAACTTTGATATTATTGTATTTAATGTTTGACTCGACCCGAATCGAATCACTGACCCGAACATATAATCCGAAACATAGATATAGAAAAAAAAATTATGTCATGTCTTGTGACTGGTGATTTCCAACCCCCGAACCAATTTCTCAAGCTTCGCCACTGTGTTCATTGGTTGTACAATAGGTGGCGCAGTGGTTTTCTGGCCTAACTCCTTACCCTCTAAAAAGTCAAATGCCACGTGTAACAACGGGAGATATGGCCCAATGAGCCGAAGGAGACGTAAAGTTCTTTTTTTTTTTTTGAACGACAAATGTTATACCATCTTATTTTCACATAACCTTACATTTGCAAGGATTTGAACCCACAATCTCACATTTGTAAAGGGAGACACCATACTATTAGAACAAGAGATCATGGTCAATGAGACGTATAGTAATGTCGTCATGAATTACCATTGAGAATACAATGACTAGCCCCATGTAAAACAAACAAAAACAAAAGTACAACAAATGATTTAGATATCAGTTTCTCAGAAATATGAAAATAAAATGTATCATTATTATTTACAAAAGTACTTTAATAATTTAGCTCTCATTTTTTTTTCTAGTTAAAAACAAAAAAGTTATCATTGTTATTTATTTTGTTTTTATTATTATAGCAATATGTTATTATTTTTTTTTTTTTGAATGCTCTATATATAGATATAGCTATCAGTATCTCTAGGTCGTTTTGTAACATACAACCAGTGGTATTCCAGCCACCGCGTTGCGGTGGGCGCTCATAAAAATGTATCCAGACTTAATCCTAAGAATTCAATATAAAAAATTCACTTTTTACTATAAAAATATGTAAACTTGACAAGATTTGAATACAGCAAACAATGTCCCAACCCTTCAAAACTTCGACTTCCCCATGAAGGAACCTACATTTAGGTGAAAACTCACAGTGATGATTGATTACACACATTCTTGAAAAAAATTGCATAAACATCAAGGCAAGCACTTACATGTACCCGTTGCAAGGATTGTTAAGATGTGGAAGGACTTTTGTGGTACCACCAAAACATATTGGCTCATGTATTCATAACCAATAAGCCATATACAATAATCCAAAAAGTCAGTAATAAGTAATATCCTAAGTAATATCAGTCTCATAAGCTGAAATCCACTTGCATATATCCTTTGCTTCAAAAATTGCAAAATATAACCTTACAAATGAAGAGATTATAAAACCCATAAAACAGGTATAACAAATGATAGCAACCAAGTAAATATTTAGTTTAAAAGTCATATACACCGACAAGAATTCACTCCCACATCGGTGTTAAACATTGAGCATGCAAACAACCATTTGAGTTATATTTTAATAAAGTTACAAATGCTTAATTCACGATATTTTAAATCGGAAAATTCCATAGTCGAATCAACAGCTCTTTGACACATTGTTTTCAGTAGACGTAAACACATGTGTAGGTTAGTAATAATCTATATGTGACTAGTGGCGGACTTAGCATAGGACTATAGGAGGAGGGGGGAGCGCCCGCTACCCCTCAATTTTTTCGGCGTAGTGTAAAATTTATGTATTTTTTACATTTTTTGTATTATGCTACCCATAAATACCAATAAACGTTATCCTAAAATTTTGGTCTAAATCCGCCACTGTATGTGACCAAATTAAAAATCAGTATCTTACCTTGTCAGGCATATGGCTAGCATGGTGGAAAAGTAAGCGATACATTTGCTTGGTATCGATCAACATCCGCGGCACCCATGTTCTGTATGTTAGCATATTTAATTTTCACCTCCAAAATGAAACAAAAATAAGCATCTCAACGATATCAACAACAGCATTCATACATATAGGGAATTACTACAATACTTTAGGATGTTGTTGATTTATGTTAAGCTTCAAGATCAAAACTGTTGAATCCAGTGATTAAGCTAACATGGCGAAAATAGAGACATAAGCTGCAAGAGGTAGAAATAAAGGATGATGATAGCGCTATTTATTTCTTCCGTAAAATTATCTATTGTTATAGTGTACTTTAGCTTTTTTTATTACATCAAGCAAGAGGTAGAAGTCGACTGTTATGATCCAATTTTAAATATTAAACCTGTGTTATTCTACCACAACATATAAACTTTTAAAATCAGTTTCAATCTGGCCAAACAAAGTCTTCGATCTAGAGGTAACTTAATTCCGATTTATACTGGATAGAAAAATTTAGGTTAGTGAACCAACCAGAGCCATTCCACTCAATAAAAGTGCAACCTACAAAACCAGTGTATATACATCTAAAACTTCATAAATTAAGTCTTGAGACCATCATAAATTTCAACAGACACCAATAAAACCTTAGATTATCCAAAAAAGATTGCATTTTGTAGGCAGTTTGACCCAAACCCATATGAATACCGAAGATACAATTTATGTTTGTTTAAAAAACAATTATAGAAAGTTTGGCTGAAACAGAAACCTAGCTGATGAAAATTGCACCACCGGAAAAACATACCCATATATGATTTTGATTATGCTCTGCTTTAAATATAGTCAACTGCTGTGATTGATGATGTTTCGTGATGTTTTCGGACTGTTTTGATGCGATTTGGAGCATTTTATGAGTTTTTGCAGCAGTTAGGTCGAACCAGATGTTGATTTGCACCCACGGGAGGTCGAACCAACACATGGGAGGTCGAACCAACCTCTGTTCCAACCCATTCGACCCCACGACTTTATAAATGCGGTTTTTAATGCAAACTAAGTGTTTTATGCATGAACCTTGTGTGTAAACTATATGTACTTGATTAATTTATGTAATGGGTCACCAACGGGATGTCGGGTCTGTCTGGTGTGTCGGGTCAATGTTCAAACAAATTTTCAAACATACGTAGTCGGGGACTAGTTAACCTACGGGTTATTAGTCAAAACACTTATACAAACTTTATGATAGGTCGCCACTAGTTGGGGCTATCAACTGTGTTGGTATTTTGTCATTTGAAGAACGCAATCTAAGGTGAGTGTCACAGCCCCACTTTTACTGATTTTACTTTTGGGGGAGAAACATGCTACGTATTTGGATTAATAAAGATCATGTTATACTATGGTTATCTTAGTTTACTATACGGTGTCTCATCTTAAGTCCCAGGGGGAACCATGAATGTGTGGGTTTCACAACGAGGGAAATGTGGATAGATCTATTGGGCCTCATAAACCCCACTCGGCGGTTGGGAGCCGGGCGGGTGCATATTGTCTCTAGCTTCGGGCCTACTGTGTATTCGGTAGCCCAACAGTCTGGGCAGGTTTACACATCAGTACATGTTCAGTAATGGGTTCCCAACCGTAGTAGTATTCGTACATGACGTCTAGCTAACGATGCATAACATGGTAGTAACATGGATGATCTTTGGAACTTGTGAAAACGTTTTATAAAAACCTGTGAATTCACCAGGATTATAAGTTGACAATTTTTGACATGTTTTCTCAGGTCGCTAAGGTAGCTGCATGCGGATTAAGGCGCACGGAGTCTCACACAGCGTCTAGGGTTCTAGTCTCATGTTTTCAAACTGTTTTAGACTTTATTTACTTTTGACGGGTTGTAAACAAGATTTAAAGCTTCCTCTGTTGGTTTAATGTTTTTAACTTGTGGTTTTGGTTTACGTATCTTTTACATATAGTTGTTGTTTATTGTGACCGTTGACTTGGATCCTGATGTGTCATGCGCCTCGCTGTAAAACCCCGCACGTGGAATTTGAAGGTGTGACATATGAAGAATAATAAATCAAAATCCATACATAATTTTTTAGTTTAACTATTAAAGACGTAAACTACAAATCAAAAGCTATCTACAAATGATATAGAAACTGTAACAGAACCTACGTAACACCTAGCAAGACTAGCAATAGTAGTAACTGCAACAAAGCCTGCATCACTCCTTGCAGCAACTGATCTACAAGTTACAAGATCACGTCACTCCCAGTCATTATAAATGACTAACAAAAGAGTAATTAGACCACATTGAAAGTTATCGTGTTCATTTTACCATAATTATGTATTTGCATAGTTGAAATGAAGAGATTAAAAATTAAACAAGTTCCAGGTATTTATGACCAGGTCTTCAACTTTTTTATGAAATATAATTGAAGAAACAAATAGTCTTACCACCGGTTAGGGATGATAAGATTATGAGTTACTACAGGATTGATCCTTCACTAACAGCTATGGATGGTGGAACCTGCAAACAAGAGTGAATATGTGGGTGTGGAGACGACTACACGAGGTAGTTGTTTATAACAAAAACGGGATGAATGGAGATACTATCAAGTGTGATAGCTCTCCGGATTAGCAGAAAGTGTCCTCTCCTACCGGGAATGTGATCCCTTTTATAGGAGAGTCCGTATGCCACCATTACCCAAGTCGTAACCGTGGTTAGGTTGTCTCCATCACCCTTAATTATGTTAGTGAGGTGATATATTGAAAGCATAATTAATGGGAATAGTGGAACATAATACCGCCTCTAATGTCTAGTCAACGTGCTTGAAGCCTTGATTCATGCATGGCATTTGACCATGCATGACTTTCGCCTTGACCGAGACTTGACCATTGACCGGTCATTAATGTGCTTTGACCACTTCCTGCGCATAGGATTTTCTCAGTTCGGCGATGTTGTTCCGGGTTTGGGTATGCGGAATAGTGTATTCGGTACCCAATCCCATCAAGTCCCCCCAGTCCAGTGTGTAACATCACACAAATTTTCTTTATATATATATATATATATATATATATATATATAACTCCATCGTTTATTCATCCGATTCATGTTTACAGTATCTTTACCATCCATTTTGTTAATTTTTTTGTTTAAATAATGACGTATAATCAATATTAAATTGGATTGTATTAAAAATTCTGATTTAAAAATGTTAAAAAAAATGTTTGCCTATGCCAGGATTCGAACCCGAGTCCCTGGCGGGCTAAACCTTAACCACACCACACAAACCACTACACCATTTGGTGTTTTGTGATGTTAATTAAAACCAATTAAACTTAAACCCTTTCCAGGTCCCTTAGTCAAACCTGAAAAGTCAAACGTAGTCTCCTAGTCAAGTCAAGTCAAAGTGTTAGTAAATATGGTCTCCTAGTCAAGTCAAAGTGTTAGTAAATATGGTCTTCTAGTCAAGTCAAAGTTGTTCCTAAATTCTAGCCTAGTCAAAGTAGCCCCTAATTACAACTCCAAATTTTACACTATAAATACACTAGCCTACCATTCAACTCTTTGTACCATTAAAAAAAAAACATTATTATCCCATCTCCCATATACTAAAGTTTTCATCCGTCATTATCTCCTCTAGCTAGTTTCGAGTTTTCCAAGGCATTATTACTAAGTGTTTGCATGCTCAATAAAACGCACGAACTCATTATGCACCTAAGGTGAGTTTACATAGCCCCTTTTTCTGTTTTACATTTTGGGGTGAAACATGTTTAAACATTTTATATACTATCATTTACTCATTCTTACATTGTTGAAACTTATGATTCAACTATAAACATTTTATACACTATCATTTACTCATACTATCATTTGATTGTAACAAAAAGACACAGTACAATCATTAACATTGATCAAGCCGCCTGTTTAGATTATAGCGCTATAGGTCTGACAAACCCATCCCCCCGCATAAATTCAGGGATGATCGATAACAGTAACAACATTTAACTAACTTGCGAGTTAGTCCTCAGTCGACACAAGGTTTGATTGTACAAAGACGCATTGTTACATGTCGGACTCATACTCTATCATCATACAACTGTGATTGTTGTACAAACTATTATTATCTATCATATTCCAAAAACCTATGTAATTCTCACCAACTTTTGTTGACCCAAAAATATTTTCAAACTTAACATGTTTCAGGTTATGCTTGCATGAAGATTTGAGTTAATGCTTGAAGATGTGTAGCTAGTATTTTCATCTTGTGATGTACAAATTCTTAGAACAATTGTATGTAATTTATTTAAATCATTTAATGAAATTTATTTTTCACCATGAGCTACTGAACAATCATCAATACGTGACATCCCGATGTTTCCGCCATCGGTTGGGGTGTTATAGATTGGTATCAGAGCCATGGTTATAGGGAATTAGGTTATTTGAAAAATAATCTAGTCTATAACCATAGGATTTTAACTAGTACTTGCTCCTTTTACTTGTAACCTTACTTGCTTCTATTCTCTATCTCCCTCCTACTTCTTATCCCTACTTTAGTCCATACAAGAAGATTGTTCCCCATCACAAGATCTACTCTTAGACTAATAGGACAAATCCTCAGGTTTAGCTTGAACCACCTTGAAGATCTCATCGAAGTTCTAGATTTTAATAACGAACACGTGCAATCTGGAAGGGTGAACTCCTGTATTCTGAGTTTTCTGTCTAGGACTGGCATTGCGCATATATCCCAATCAGACGAGGGACCCGGATGCCTACCTGGGAATTCTCGGGATGAGTGTTCACTTATAGGCTAAAGCATGTCTTCACTGTGTTATTAGAATCTAGAATCTTTGATAAGCCAACATTTTCATTTATTTGTTTTAATTAATGAATAGATGATTACATTCACTTTCCTTAACTAAGCTCTAGAATCTCAAAATTTTACAGCTTAAATCAATCTCATGGATTTCACAATCACACTTCATCTTACCATCTTAGCCATTTTGTTTATATCCAACACCCTACCCAAATCATATAATCTCCATACTATAAAATAAACTCTTTATCAACTATCTTCACATTCACTATCTCTCACAACCTTGATTCTGCTTCAAGATTTTTCATCATCCTCTCAATAACTAAATTCATATCCTTCACCTTCTCACACATGAGCTAGTTACCCATGATAACCAAACTATTGAAACTTGATTGTGTGTTGCATCAAACATAATCCTTAGTTATACATGAGGATTCGACTATCTACCATATTTGAATATTTGAAACTAGAATTCATGGAATATAAACTATTTGCTATAGACACACCTTGAGTCATTAACCTTGTCTAGGGAAACTCTATTACAACTCGTATGCTATACTTGATACTTGATTGCTTACATGTACATATTATCAATTTGCAATTCATGTGTGTAATAATTGGTACACTTAATCAAACAACTGATAGAGGATGAAGTACTTGCTCAACAGTTAGTAGAGTACCAAATAACTTACTCAACGATTGGTAGAGGTCATCATGCCTGCTCAACAGTCGGTAAAGGCCCTATAACCTGCTCAACGACTGGTAGAGGCTATCGCACCTGCTCAACAATCGGTAGAGGTTCTTACTCACTGACTGGTAGATGTCTTTTTCCTACTCAACAGTTGGACTTATTTTTGGATACATTGTATACGATTCAATCACAAGGCTAATTTGCATTACTTACATGTGTGTTTAGAGTCATAGAAGGACACAAAACCCTAATGTAAGGTAAATTGGTGATTGTGGTCCGGAACGTAATCATGAATTTACAGGTACATTAAGGTAGTGTGAAATTCTATTAAGGTTTTGGGAGATACCCCGTATGTTTTCGAAGTATCAGAGGTGTGATGGGTTAGCTGCGGTACACCCTATATATAAACACTAATGATACGTGGAAAGGGATACTGTAGGGTCAGACCAATAACAAATCCTAGTTATTTGGTAGTCCATCTAGCATTTATGGTTATCTTATACATTCCTTAAACTCTTAACCTACTCTGAACCATAGTCACCCTAACTATCCTTAACGCTATTCAAATGTTTCTTCTTAAAATAAACTTCAGGACGAAGTTCCTAAAAGTAGGGGAGACTGTAACATCACACAAATTTTCTATATATATATATATATATATATATATAGAACTCCATCGTTTATTCATCCGATTCATGTTTACAGTATCTTTACCATCCATTTTGTTAAATTTTTTTTGTTTAAATAATGACGTATAATGAATATTAAATTGGATTGTATTAAAAATTCTGATTTAAAAATGTTAAAAAAAATGTTTGCCTATGCCAGGATTCGAACCCGAGTCCCTGGCGGGCTAAACCTTAACCACACCACACAAACCACTACACCATTTGGTGTTTTGTGATGTTAATTTAAACCAATAAAACTTAAACCCTTTCAAGGTCCCTTAGTCAAACCTGAAAAGTCAAACGTAGTCGCCTAGTCAAGTTAAGTCAAAGTGTTAGTAAATATGGTCTCCTAGTCAAGTCAAAGTGTTAGTAAATATGGTCTTCTAGTCAAGTCAAAGTTGTTCCTAAATTCTAGCCTAGTCAAAGTAGCCCCTAATTACAACTCCTAATTTTACACTATAAATACACTAGCCTACGATTCAACTCTTTGTACCATTCAAAAAAAAAAAACATTATTATCCCATCTCCCATATACTAAAGTTTTCATCCGTCATTATCTCCTCTAGCTAGTTTCGAGTTTTCCAAGGCATTATTACTAAGTGTTTGCACGCTCAATAAAACGCACGAACTCATTATGCACCTAAGGTGAGTTTACATAGCCCCTTTTTCTGTTTTACATTTTGGGGTGAAACATGTTTAAACATTTTATATACTATCATTTACTCATTCTTACATTGTTGAAACTTATGATTCAACTATAAACATTTTATACACTATCATTTACTCATACTATCATTTGATTGTAACAAAAAGACACAGTACAATCATTAACATTGATCAAGCCGCCTGTTTAGATTATAGCGCTATAGGTCTGACAAACCCATCCCCCCGCATAAATTCAGGGATGATCGATAACAGTAACAACATTTAACTAACTTGCGAGTTAGTCCTCAGTCGACACAAGGTTTGATTGTACAAAGACGCATTGTTACATGTCGGACTCATACTCTATCATCATACAACTGTGATTGTTGTACAAACTATTATTATCTATCATATTCCAAAAACCTATGTAATTCTCACCAACTTTTGTTGACCCAAAAATATTTTCAAACTTAACATGTTTCAGGTTATGCTTGCATGAAGATTTGAGTTAATGCTTGAAGATGTGTAGCTAGTATTTTCATCTTGTGATGTACAAATTCTTAGAACAATTGTATGTAATTTATTTAAATCATTTAATGAAATTTATTTTTCACCATGAGCTACTGAACAATCATCAATACGTGACATCCCGATGTTTCCGCCATCGGTTGGGGTGTTATAGATTGGTATCAGAGCCATGGTTATAGGGAATTAGGTTATTTGAAAAATAATCTAGTCTATAACCATAGGATTTTAACTAGTACTTGCTCCTTTTACTTGTAACCTTACTTGCTTCTATTCTCTATCTCCCTCCTACTTCTTATCCCTACTTTAGTCCATACAAGAAGATTGTTCCCCATCACAAGATCTACTCTTAGACTAATAGGACAAATCCTCAGGTTTAGCTTGAACCACCTTGAAGATCTCATCGAAGTTCTAGATTTTAATAACGAACACGTGCAATCTGGAAGGGTGAACTCCTGTATTCTGAGTTTTCTGTCTAGGACTGGCATTGCGCATATATCCCAATCAGACGAGGGACCCGGATGCCTACCTGGGAATTCTCGGGATGAGTGTTCACTTATAGGCTAAAGCATGTCTTCACTGTGTTATTAGAATCTAGAATCTTTGATAAGCCAACATTTTCATTTATTTGTTTTAATTAATGAATAGATGATTACATTCACTTTCCTTAACTAAGCTCTAGAATCTCAAAATTTTACAGCTTAAATCAATCTCATGGATTTCACAATCACACTTCATCTTACCATCTTAGCCATTTTGTTTATATCCAACACCCTACCCAAATCATATAATCTCCATACTATAAAATAAACTCTTTATCAACTATCTTCACATTCACTATCTCTCACAACCTTGATTCTGCTTCAAGATTTTTCATCATCCTCTCAATAACTAAATTCATATCCTTCACCTTCTCACACATGAGCTAGTTACCCATGATAACCAAACTATTGAAACTTGATTGTGTGTTGCATCAAACATAATCCTTAGTTATACATGAGGATTCGACTATCTACCATATTTGAATATTTGAAACTAGAATTCATGGAATATAAACTATTTGCTATAGACACACCTTGAGTCATTAACCTTGTCTAGGGAAACTCTATTACAACTCGTATGCTATACTTGATACTTGATTGCTTACATGTACATATTATCAATTTGCAATTCATGTGTGTAATAATTGGTACACTTAATCAAACAACTGATAGAGGATGAAGTACTTGCTCAACAGTTAGTAGAGTACCAAATAACTTACTCAACGATTGGTAGAGGTCATCATGCCTGCTCAACAGTCGGTAAAGGCCCTATAACCTGCTCAACGACTGGTAGAGGCTATCGCACCTGCTCAACAATCGGTAGAGGTTCTTACTCACTGACTGGTAGATGTCTTTTTCCTACTCAACAGTTGGACTTATTTTTGGATACATTGTATACGATTCAATCACAAGGCTAATTTGCATTACTTACATGTGTGTTTAGAGTCATAGAAGGACACAAAACCCTAATGTAAGGTAAATTGGTGATTGTGGTCCGGAACGTAATCATGAATTTACAGGTACATTAAGGTAGTGTGAAATTCTATTAAGGTTTTGGGAGATACCCCGTATGTTTTCGAAGTATCAGAGGTGTGATGGGTTAGCTGCGGTACACCCTATATATAAACACTAATGATACGTGGAAAGGGATACTGTAGGGTCAGACCAATAACAAATCCTAGTTATTTGGTAGTCCATCTAGCATTTATGGTTATCTTATACATTCCTTAAACTCTTAACCTACTCTGAACCATAGTCACCCTAACTATCCTTAACGCTATTCAAATGTTTCTTCTTAAAATAAACTTCAGGACGAAGTTCCTAAAAGTAGGGGAGACTGTAACATCACACAAATTTTCTATATATATATATATATATATATATATATAGAACTCCATCGTTTATTCATCCGATTCATGTTTACAGTATCTTTACCATCCATTTTGTTAAATTTTTTTTGTTTAAATAATGACGTATAATGAATATTAAATTGGATTGTATTAAAAATTCTGATTTAAAAATGTTAAAAAAAATGTTTGCCTATGCCAGGATTCGAACCCGAGTCCCTGGCGGGCTAAACCTTAACCACACCACACAAACCACTACACCATTTGGTGTTTTGTGATGTTAATTTAAACCAATAAAACTTAAACCCTTTCAAGGTCCCTTAGTCAAACCTGAAAAGTCAAACGTAGTCGCCTAGTCAAGTTAAGTCAAAGTGTTAGTAAATATGGTCTCCTAGTCAAGTCAAAGTGTTAGTAAATATGGTCTTCTAGTCAAGTCAAAGTTGTTCCTAAATTCTAGCCTAGTCAAAGTAGCCCCTAATTACAACTCCTAATTTTACACTATAAATACACTAGCCTACGATTCAACTCTTTGTACCATTCAAAAAAAAAAAACATTATTATCCCATCTCCCATATACTAAAGTTTTCATCCGTCATTATCTCCTCTAGCTAGTTTCGAGTTTTCCAAGGCATTATTACTAAGTGTTTGCACGCTCAATAAAACGCACGAACTCATTATGCACCTAAGGTGAGTTTACATAGCCCCTTTTTCTGTTTTACATTTTGGGGTGAAACATGTTTAAACATTTTATATACTATCATTTACTCATTCTTACATTGTTGAAACTTATGATTCAACTATAAACATTTTATACACTATCATTTACTCATACTATCATTTGATTGTAACAAAAAGACACAGTACAATCATTAACATTGATCAAGCCGCCTGTTTAGATTATAGCGCTATAGGTCTGACAAACCCATCCCCCCGCATAAATTCAGGGATGATCGATAACAGTAACAACATTTAACTAACTTGCGAGTTAGTCCTCAGTCGACACAAGGTTTGATTGTACAAAGACGCATTGTTACATGTCGGACTCATACTCTATCATCATACAACTGTGATTGTTGTACAAACTATTATTATCTATCATATTCCAAAAACCTATGTAATTCTCACCAACTTTTGTTGACCCAAAAATATTTTCAAACTTAACATGTTTCAGGTTATGCTTGCATGAAGATTTGAGTTAATGCTTGAAGATGTGTAGCTAGTATTTTCATCTTGTGATGTACAAATTCTTAGAACAATTGTATGTAATTTATTTAAATCATTTAATGAAATTTATTATTCACCATGAGCTACTGAACAATCCTCAATACGTGACATCCCGATGTTTCCGCCATCGGTTGGGGTGTTACACAGTGTGTCTCTTATCTGAGAAGTTATGATAAGATGGGAGGGATGCTGGACTTATAAGATGTGTGTTTTTTATGAGAGCTTGTCTTCCATGGTAACTTGCGTATTTGTGGTTGCTGAATGTTTTTTGGTTGCGGAGACTTTTATGCGGAGAACGGGTGATAGGACTTTACGTCAAAATTCTGCAGGTGTGGGACACGTCAGTGGTTTGCTATGGACACTTGGTAGTTCTCCATGATCTTTAAAACTTGTGGCCCATATGGCGAGTGGGCCTGACGTGACTGGTTGCAGTTTGAGACGTGTGCAGGCACGTTGAGCGGCGGTTGTCATGCGAGTGGCCGCGTGGGGCGCGTGTAACGTATGTTTGTCTTCAGGTGTACACGTGTCGCTTCCCTATTAGACTCATCCTCGAAAAAGTCTGGCTAGCCCACTGAGCATGACGTCAGCTGTATTAATTGCAAAGCCTATATATTGAATTTTAATTATGGCTTTTCCCATTTCCAATTGTTTCAAAATTTGAATTCTTTCTTCAACGTCTCTTCTCCCAAATATCGTTATTTCTTTTAACCATGTCTCAAGATTCACAAAATGTTCCAGAATCTAGTAAGACGTCCGATTCTGTCAAAGATCTTAGGAAAGAATCATCAAAAAGTATGGAAGCCACCACTATTAAGTGGGACAAACCCTTATATTTGAATTTCCTTTATCAGTATGGCATTCTGTCTGAATGGGAGCCAGAGCTTCCAGCCGAAGGGAAAAATGCTTTAGAAGCACCCCCTGGGAAGATAACGTTGTATGCAGCAGCTTTTACTAAATGTTGTTTCCGTCTACCGGCTACCAAGTTTGTGGTGGATGCTTTGTTGAAATATGGCATTCACCCTACACAATTGACCCCTTATGGGTGGTGTCGTTTGCTTCATTTTGAAGCCACTTGTAGAGCTTTGGAGATTGAAGCTACATTTGAGAGGCTGAATGTGTTTTATATTCTTGAAGCAGCTCGTGGTGGTAGCGATTGGTATAGCTTAGGCATTCGCCGGAAGGTGAAGCAACTTGTATCGGAAAAGGTGAAGTCCATGTATGAGTGGAAAGATAAGTTTTTCTATATCAACCGTGGTGTTATCCCTGCTGCTTTTCAATGGATGATGGTAGGTTTAAAGGAAAAAATTGCTGAATTCCCCCAATGGCAGAATTCAAAGAACAGGATTGGTATAAGTCGCTCTGTGATCACGCTACTCCGTTGATGATGGACGAATGTCCAGAAAGTGTTTTGAATTTGCTGGGACTCAGTCTTATCTGCCCTGAAGGCCATGATCCGAATCCTCCAGAAGGTAATGAGTTCGTCCATGCTTTTTGTTTATATCCTTTCTTGTATTAGTGTTTATGTTGTGCGATTGTATCCAGGTGTTACTCTGTTTGAATTATTTGCCAAGCGTGGTGAGGCAAAAGTGTTGTACACTCCAACTGTCGCAGGCTCGCAGCGGTTATCGGAGAGAGTTGGTGCGAATTTTCTGTTTCCTAATCTCATTGATCCTCCGAAGCAATATATCAGAACAGGTTATGAATCCCGTCCATTTCTTTTATTATTGATAAGTTTCTTTTGCGCGCGAAGGATGTAACATCACGTGTTTTTCCCAAAATCGTAAATTAATAAAACCGCCACTATATTTATATTATACCTCTTTTGTACAAGAATAACCATGTTTAATTTTTATTTATTTGAAAACATTTTTTTATAATGATAATAATAATAATAATAATAATAATAATAAGTTTAATTATTTACAAGCTTATCTTTGCAAACAAACCTATATCCAGACAAGACCCAACCCTCCTGAGCCCAACAAAACCAGCCCAAGACCCAGCCCACAAACTTGAGCCCACCCCCTCTATTCTTGCACATCGCAACAGAAGGAAAAAAAAAAGAAAAAAAATGTTTGTCCAGGGACTCGAACCCAAGGCCAAGAGGGTAACACACAAACAAGCCAACCACTACACCACGTCTGGCCTTTGTTACCATATCTGAAACAATAAATACTTAACAGAAAAGTCTGGATGATCTTGATCATGTATGGAAAGTCAAACACCCAGTTGACCACCAAAGAAGTTGATTTTGACCACGAAATTTGATTAATCTTGGTAAGATTATTCAAAATTGATCATGTGTAATTAACCACATAGTTATTCCGCGTAAATACAACTCATTATTGACATATACATAGCAATAATCAAGCATATATTAACTCGTTTATGACCGACTCTGGTCAATCTTCACAACCTTCCAATTATACGTTAATACTATAAACTGAACCCTCTTCCAGAGCCTAAAGATGCCGAAAACATTACCCCCACTCTCAATTTCTGTTTAATTCCCGTTTATAAGTTGGAATCGTTTGTTGTTTGACTTTCTGGTTGACCCTCGTTTTGGAAGCGATTCCTTGAGGTATGTTATAATTGATTGTTTCTGCACTTTGATCGGCCAGTATTAATCATAAACCCCATGTTTAATTGATCTGTAATCGTGTTTTTAAGCAGATTGTAATTTCTAGGGTTAATTGGAGAAGATGACTCGATTAGAATTATGTTTAAAATCAATTAAGAAGAAGCAATGAAACAAAAACTGGCGCAGAGTAGCTGGTCTGCCTGTGTCTGTTTGGAGTTCAGACCGGGTTTTGACCTGGGTTCGACTCCCCATTTACCACATTTTTTTAAGACTTTAAATCCTTTATAATTATACATTTATTTTGATTATTATCTTTTAATTTATGTTTAAAATACCAAAAACCTTATAAAAATTATTTCAAGGTTATTAAACTTAAAATTTTCACAAAATAATTTTAATTTCTAAAAATCATTATTTAATTATTTTTAATGGTTTATTTTTGTTATAATCATAAATAATTCATTATAAATCCATTTTTAATCATTTTTATATCAAAATTTCACAAAAATTATTTCTAATATTTTAGAACTGGAATATAAATTTTTATTCTCAGAAAAATATTATTTAAGTATATTTTTTATAATTAAACTTGTTTTAAACATAATAATAAATCTGTTTTACATCATTTTTGACACCAAAAATTCACACAAATTATTTAGATCAGAAATATCATTATTCTTTCTGGAAATGATGAAATTTTATATTTTGAGTGTTAATTACTTATTTGTTTTAATGGATTACTAAATCTTTTATTATGAAAATAAATCATTAACAAATATTTTCACACATGATTATTTTAGTACAACAACATTAGACCAAGAGTTTCAAAACTTTCTTTTGTTTAATTCATTTTATCGATTCCCTCTTTATTATTTAATTAACAATCATTATTTAAATAATAAATAATCATCTATTCCTAAAAAAGTTAGAAAGTCTAGAATGTACATAAACTATGAAACTTAGACTTTTAAGTCTCCCAACACTTATTTATTGCCTTGGACTCAGGGTAATACTTGGAAACTTTTGTGCCAAAATTAGACTATTTCAACGATTCAACACTTTTGCTAAGGTGAGTTTACATAGCCCCTTTTTCTGTTTTACATTTTGGGGTGAAACATGTTTAAACATTTTATACACTATCATTTACTCATTCTTACATTGTTGAAACTTGTGATTCAATTACACTATCATTTACTCTTTCTATCATTTGACTGTAACAAAAAGACACAGTACAATCATTAACATTGATCAAGCCGCCTGTTTAGATTATAGCGCTATAGGTCTGACAAACCCATCCCCCCGCATAAATTCAGGGATGATCGATAACAGTTACACTTTTACTAACTTGCGAGTTAGGTCTCAGTCGACACAAGGTTTGATTGTACAAAAGACGCATTGTTACATGTCGGACTCATATTCTATCATTACTCATTATTATACTTCAACTATGATTGTTATACAACATATTGTTTTCAACTATATGCAAAACCTATGTATTCTCACCAACTATTTATAGTTGACCCCCCCATCTTTCCAACTCAACATGTTTCAGGTTTTTACGTGCTTTTGGAAGTTGTACGAGTCTTGGATCACATAGGAGCTTTGGATCTAGTTATGTAAATCAAGTTGATGTATTTATTAAATTGTATGACAAATTGTAAATTGTTTAGTAATATTCAACTTCCATTTAGTACCATGAGCTATTGAACAATCATCACTACGTGACACCTCGATGTTTCCGCCATCGGTTGGGGTGTTACAAAGGAAGCGAAGTAGGTACGCATCATGCGTACTTGATGTATTGTAAAATACATCTATTTCCAGTGTAAAATTTGTATAGTTTTCGAGTCGTTTAAATGTACTTTTATTAGTTTTAGGCTTGTACCGGTCTATTTTATTTAGTATAGGTTTTATAGATTTTTATTAGTTTTGAGCCAGTTTTAGCGCTTATTTATTTATTTTCTATTTTGGTAGGTGTTCAAATGGACGTTGGAGCGTAAACGAGCAACTTTGAGCAAGTCAAGAACACCCGAGTCTAAAGCACGAAGTTATAATACTATATATATTAATAATAAACTAATAATAATAAGTTTAATAATAATAATAATATATAAAACGGCCCACTAAAGAATCTAAATGGAAAAAAGTAGGGCAGCAATTGGATGAGTATTAAAGGGAGGCGCATATCATTATTTTACGGAGGGAGGAGCTGCAAGTTTTATTTGATTGGTTGGACATCAACTTGGAGGATTATTATTTTTCTTGGAGGCGCACAGGAGACGAAGGAGCAGAATTCGAAGACAACTATTTTACGGAGGAGAGCCAAAGGATCGAGCAACAGCACCAAGAGAGAAGGGAAGGAGATTAAGGGTTGAGGCATAGGTGCCAGCACGGGTCGGTTCTAATTCAATATTTATTATTTATTTATTCTAACCCGTTGTGAACGCCATGAATATGTTTAGTTTTATCTGTTTTGATTTTATCATGTCTTTTATTGGCTAGACCTTTTCGCTACCTAGGTTAAAGATGATTGCACATGTTTGATTTATTTTCTTTTGGTCTTGGAACTTTTGGTTGTGGGTTGAATTTTAAAGTAAAGAACTTTTTATTTTCTGGTTTGATGTGTATGCGTATTTAGTTTTATTTAATTATTTTTTATAAACTCCACTTGCGTTTTTGTGAATGTCTTTCATGTATGAATGCGGGTTAGGTTGCGGACTGGGTGTTAGTAACTAGTTTATGGTTAATTTCTGCAGGTTATCCATAGGAGTTATAATTGTTAGTTAGATAATCCTAAGTGTTCTACCAATTCTTAATAGCTGTGAGGTGCGAGATTGTTGGTCTGTCTAGGGTGTTAAATTGCTAGTTCTAGAGGCTTTGTGAGAAGATCTTCCTAGTTTCCCTAGCATTCCTTGTAGGCCAAGTCTTATCAGAAATATTGTAGTTACCCCTTGCACTTTCGGGTGTATTGTGACTTTCGCGCTGTGAGGTAGACTGTCTAGCGGGTACTTTAAGATTCGAGTAGGTAAGCCTGTGAGGGTAACCTCTCAACCGGTGGTTTAACAGCACAACAATATTCTAGGGTTTCCCCTTGAGAAGGGTCGAGGGTGTCTAGTTTATTCTTGATGTTTAGTATTTTAAGATCCCGGTTCCACACCAGTTCCATAGCCGTTAGAAGATTATCATTCATGTGTAAGATTCTAGCCTAGGTAGTGCCTTCCCATCATCTTATCCCAGTTCCAGTTCCCAACTTGTGTCCTTAATTATTTAAGTTTTATTTATTTATTTGCAATTAGTTTTTTTTTTAGTAAAACCCCCTTTAAGCAACAAAACATTATTTAGTATTTAGGATAAGTAATCGAGTCTAGTTTACGTTTTCCAGTAGAGTCTCGTGGGTTCGATACTCGGACTTACTTTAGCTGTACTGCACTGACCGGTACACTTGCCGGTTGTGTGGTTTAGGTTTAGAGAGTCTTAGGTTATAAATTTAAAACTTAGAGTGTCTAGTTTAGGTTAATTTAGTTAGTTTTTACTAAACCACTTTGAGCACATCAAGTTTTTGGCGCCGTTGCCGGGGACTCTTGGCGATTGCGTTTATTAGCTTCGATTACACTTATCTGCTATATCTGTGCTACTTGTGTTTTGTGTTGAGTTTGCCTTTTTGTATAGTGAGTCGTAGGAGTCTAATTGTTTGTGTATTTTATTTCTATCGAGTCTGTAAATATGTTTGAAATTTGTGGAGGACCCTATTTTACCGTTAGATTTCCACAAAATGCGGGGTCCTCTACACATTATTGTGCTAATTCCTTTGTGCAGCCGCAGCCATATTATTCACAGGGGTGTCCTACATATTATTATGATGACTCGTATCAGCAGCCACATTTTTATCAGTATCCTGATCAATTTTCTGGAAGCAATTCTTGTGAGAATAGTGGTAATGATTGGAGTAAAATAGAAAGTCTGTTGACATTACTAGTTGCTAAGGATGCCAATACCCAGAACATGTTAGAAGAGCAGGACACCCTCCTAAAAAACCACGACATCCTCATAAAAGACCGGCAGGCTGCTCTTTTAGATCTTCAACGAACAGTAGAAGACATTGCTAGGAAATTAAAGGAAGAAAAAGAAAAGGTTCAGCAAGAGCAGCCGCCGACAGTCGGTTATACATATGATGAGGAGGGCAACTACCTCGGGTACATGAACGCTCGAGGGGAGTTGTTCCCAACGTTTCCAGAAGAAGGGAAAGAGCCGATCATGGAATACGAAGACGAGTCAGATGAAGAGATCATCCCAATCACGGAGACGAAAATGGACATTGAAGTCCCACCTCCGGTGCCACAGGTTACTATATATGATTTTGGGAGTGACTCTGATGAAGAGGACGACGAAGAAGAATGGGCGGCATATCAGAGGTCGTTAGTAAAGAAAGAAGTGATAGAAGAAGAAGTGGAATTGGGGGACTCCATAGTTATGATGTTTGGTGCAGATGAAGACAATGAGGATAGTGTGGAGTCGTTATCTGAGGAGGATGAATTCTTAGATTTGGATATAGATGGTTTACCTACTTATGAAGAAGTAGGGGAGTTTGATCCCGATGGGGATATAGCATACCTAGATTCCCTACTTGAAGGTGAACCAACTGACATGACTGAACCTGCACCATATGAGAGAAATAAGTGTGGGGATCATCCCGTGGAAATGGTGGAAGAAGAAGCGCACCATAGCTGGCCCGTGGTATTAGTAATAGATGGAACTTCAAAATCAACAACACCACGGGAGAGGGCAAGGAAGAGAAAAAGAAAGGATCGGAACCGGAAAAGGATCGAAGACTGGCACGAGTTGGAGAAGAGGAAGGCAGTGGAAGTCAAGCACGACCAGTCTATTTGCTACATGCCACGCATCCGGTTAATTCCAGGTAAGTTTAAATTTTGGTGGTTTGACCCGTTGAGAACTGTTAAATTATTTTTCAATTCCACAAATAAATATTTAATTTTTAACGAGAGTCGGGTGGAATTAAACGGGTTAGATCGGGTCCAGATAAAAGAGAAGCCCCCTGATTATGTTTAAGTGTGGGGAGGCTCTGTAGAGTTTGTAAATTTATTTTTTATACTTATTTTTTTTTAGCTATTCATTTTTTTATTTGTGGTCCGTCTTTCGATAGTTGTTCATAGGTTTTTATCTTTCTATTTTATTTTTGTTTTTGTGTCTTTGAGTCTGTTTGCAGGTTTTCGTGTTTGCCTGGGTGGAGGAAATTTCACCATGAGCGGATCCCATGTATTTATCTTTATATATATTTTATGATTGGGAGTTTTGGTAGAGGTTTGGGTAATGAAAGATATTTTTTCTTTAAAAAAATAAAATAAAATAATAAATAGTCTTTCTGTGAAAAAAGTCTTATCACGTAATGTGAAGAGTCTGGGCTGACCTGTTCGCCTTATGCGACCAGCTATTACCCCGGAAAGTTATTTTTTTCTCTTGCAACGCGTGTTGTGATCACCAGTGTCCTTCACGTTGAGCGAGAACCAATTTTTTTTTCTTTCTACCCATTTGGTTCTACCACCATTCACCGCCATTTTGCCAAGCAGGTACGTCTTCTTGTATGTTGTTATATTATGAGTCTAAGTTAGTAGTTTTTTTTTTTTTTTTTTTTTTGTGGTTCGGTACTATGCTCGGGTTTTGTATGTTTCGTTTTGCGCAGGTTTGGATTGCACCACCCGTACTCAATCTCCATTCGGGTGATTCCAGAGCTGTTTATCATTTATCAAGGCAAGCCCAGAGTTTACCATTGTGTCAGAGCCGATCGCGAATGAAATGCTATACGATCGAGCTGGATTGGACTAGATTTTTTGGAGCTTACGCGTTAATAAACCAGCTAAGTCCTTTCCAATTTGTCCTTGTCTTTTTATTTTTGTATTCGGAATTTAGTTTTTTGTTTTGATTCGTTTTCGATTCCTACATAGAGGGCAATGTAGAGTTTAAGTGTGGGGATGGAAACTGTCGTGTAGTCTGTATATAGAGTCGTTTTGAGTTCAAAAAAAAAATTAATAATTTAAATCCAAAAAAAAAAAATCGAAAAAAAAAAGTCCCTGATTTTGAAGTTTGCATTATATAAAATATGGAAAATGATAGGTAAAGTTAGGTGTCCGGTTTTCAAATAGTATGTATAATAAGAGATTAAAATTGATTGAAAACGTGTCTGATTTGGGATATGTGGGTAGGCTCGCCCGGTAGAAAGGTTTCCTGTGAAAAGTAATAAATTAATTATGTTAGGCTATTTTGTGGGTTCTCATCTAGGAGAATCGGGGAGACCGAAACCGCCAAAAATAGTATAAGAAGCACCGTTATAAGTAGAAAGCCGTTAGAATTTCTAATCACAAAAAAAAAAAAAAAAAAAAAATTAGAAATCAAAGCAAAAATGCTGAAGCTTAAGGTGCCTGGCCACTGGGATAGCGACTTGGATTGGTCACACCCTCTGAGTTAAGTATGCTGAGATGAAAAAAAAAAATGCTGAAGCTTAAGGTGTCTGGCCACTGGGATAACGACTTGGATTGGTCACACCCTCTGAGTTAAGTATGTAAAAAAAAAAAAAAAAAAAAAGTGATTTTAAATTCTCTTGGTTTTCTACATAAGACGGTTGGGAAATGATCAATTGGTCGTTCCTTTAGCTTCATAAGCTTGAGGCGGGATTAGGAGGAACTGTGGCTTCCTTCGAGTGAGACCCTAGATGGACTAATCAACATGAACTTAATATAAATAAAAAGGGGCTTGGAAACCGGTGTGGGTTTAAGAGGATCAATATACCTGCAATCGCAATCAACACGTTAGTAGATTATTAATTAAGTAACCTATATTTTGGAACTATATGTAAACCTAACTGTGATTCCATAGCATAATTCTTTTTCAGGGACGAAAAAAAAGATAAGTGTGGGGATATTTGATGTATTGTAAAATACATCTATTTCCAGTGTAAAATTTGTATAGTTTTCGAGTCGTTTAAATGTACTTTTATTAGTTTTAGGCTTGTACCGGTCTATTTTATTTAGTATAGGTTTTATAGATTTTTATTAGTTTTGAGCCAGTTTTAGCGCTTATTTATTTATTTTCTATTTTGGTAGGTGTTCAAATGGACGTTGGAGCGTAAACGAGCAACTTTGAGCAAGTCAAGAACATCCGAGTCTAAAGCACGAAGTTATAATACTATATATATTAATAATAAACTAATAATAATAAGTTTAATAATAATAATAATATATAAAACGGCCCACTAAAGAATCTAAATGGAAAAAAGTAGGGCAGCAATTGGATGAGTATTAAAGGGAGGCGCATATCATTATTTTACGGAGGGAGGAGCTGCAAGTTTTATTTGATTGGTTGGACATCAACTTGGAGGATTATTATTTTTCTTGGAGGCGCACAGGAGACGAAGGAGCAGAATTCGAAGACAACTATTTTACGGAGGAGAGCCAAAGGATCGAGCAACAGCACCAAGAGAGAAGGGAAGGAGATTAAGGGTTGAGGCATAGGTGCCAGCACGGGTCGGTTCTAATTCAATATTTATTATTTATTTATTCTAACCCGTTGTGAACGCCATGAATATGTTTAGTTTTATTTGTTTTGATTTTATCATGCCTTTTATTGGCTAGACCTTTTCGCTACCTAGGTTAAAGATGATTGCACATGTTTGATTTATTTTCTTTTGGTCTTGGAACTTTTGGTTGTGGGTTGAATTTTAAAGTAAAGAACTTTTTATTTTCTGGTTTGATGTGTATGCGTATTTAGTTTTATTTAATTATTTTTTATAAACTCCACTTGCGTTTTTGTGAATGTCTTTCATGTATGAATGCGGGTTAGGTTGCGGACTGGGTGTTAGTAACTAGTTTATGGTTAATTTCTGCAGGTTATCCATAGGAGTTATAATTGTTAGTTAGATAATCCTAAGTGTTCTACCAATTCTCAATAGCTGTGAGGTGCGAGATTGTTGGTCTGTCTAGGGTGTTAAATTGCTAGTTCTAGAGGCTTTGTGAGAAGATCTTCCTAGTTTCCCTAGCATTCCTTGTAGGCCAAGTCTTATCAGAAATATTGTAGTTACCCCTTGCACTTTCGGGTGTATTGTGACTTTCGCGCTGTGAGGTAGACTGTCTAGCGGGTACTTTAAGATTCGAGTAGGTAAGCCTGTGAGGGTAACCTCTCAACCGGTGGTTTAACAGCACAACAATATTCTAGGGTTTCCCCTTGAGAAGGGTCGAAGGTGTCTAGTTTATTCTTGATGTTTAGTATTTTAAGATCCCGGTTCCACACCAGTTCCATAGCCGTTAGAAGATTATCATTCATGTGTAGGATTCTAGCCTAGGTAGTGCCTTCCCATCATCTTATCCCAGTTCCAGTTCCCAACTTGTGTCCTTAATTATTTAAGTTTTATTTATTTATTTGCAATTAGTTTTTTTTTAGTAAAACCCCCTTTAAGCAACAAAACATTATTTAGTATTTAGGATAAGTAATCGAGTCTAGTTTACGTTTTCCAGTAGAGTCTCGTGGGTTCGATACTCGGACTTACTTTAGCTGTACTGCACTGACCGGTACACTTGCCGGTTGTGTGGTTTAGGTTTAGAGAGTCTTAGGTTATAAATTTAAAACTTAGAGTGTCTAGTTTAGGTTAATTTAGTTAGTTTTTACTAAACCACTTTGAGCACATCAGTACTGATTTAGCGCATTCTTCGTGGTAGGTGCGGGTATACAACTCCGCAGAAAGGCCGTAATTGATGTCGAGGAAGTTACTTCTGAGCGCAAGAAACATGTTGGTTAGTCTTTATAACTCCTTTATTAATTCCTCACACATAGTTTAATGTATACAGATGTGATTTTCGCGCCAGGCACGGGTATATCTAGGAAGCGTGCCATAGCAAGTAAGAAAACCAAACCACCGGCTGCTCCCATTATCGTTGAGGAGGTAGATGAAGAATTAATAGAGTCAGACTCAAAGCTAGAGCATAAACGCGCTAGGCGCTCGTCTCCTGTCCGCCAGTTGGAGAGTGTTACCGAAGAGTTATACCAGCAAAGGGTTACCAAGTTGAATCAGAAACAGGTTCAAATCCCACAGTCGTCGGGAGAAGCGGTCAGTATGCTGCGTCCAGAGCCTATTGCGGCGGTTCCGGTTGATGTTTTCAAACCATTGTCTTGGCCAACGAGTGACAAGCTTGAAATTCATGTGAAGCCTACGCCAGTGCGTGAGAATCTTCCTATGAAGACGTTGACGCACTTGTCTGGTATGTATATTTTTGTTTCCTTTTTGCGTATTTGTAAACAATATGTGTTGTAATATTGTGAATAGCTTTTTATGTAGGACAACATCGTTTTGCAGAATCTCGCATGAAGCAATCCACTACGGTGTTGGAGAAGGTATCTTCGTCTGACCAGCCTATTGAGAATGTTGGCGTGGCTACGGATTCGACAGAGGATACAACTGCCGTCAAGGTTGCTGAGGTGGTTGTGAAGGAGAATGTGGCACCACAGGTTGAGCCCACCCCAGATGACTTGGTGATTGGTGCTGAGAAGAATGCGGGAAAGAAGGTGGATGAGTTCGCAACTCCAAATATGAATGTTGATTGCCCGGACCTATCACTGAAGCAAGTACACGAACCGAGTTCTTTGCAGGGATTCGAAGTTGCTCTTGAGAAAGGGAAGGGAGATGAAGTTGTTGGTGATAACCCTTCCAGTTTTATGCGCACGGTAGTGGACTCTACTGTGATTTATAAGGATGCTTCTGCGGGTGGTGGTGATAGTTCCGGTCAGACTGGTCACCGGTGAAGAATGTATTCATCGCGTCAAGCGGACTCGCCAAGGCCGTATCAGCCGCGTTGGGACATTCTTGATACTACTCGATTTACAAATGAACTTGATGCGCAGGAGTTTGTCATGTTATCTGTTCCTCCTGCCGAGCGCGATTATCAAGATAGTGTTGACCGACGATCTTTGTTCATTGATATGGCGATGAATCTCTCATTGGGTATGAGCGGCCTTGGTTCTCTTATCAGGCGTGAAAACGAATTCCAACGAGATTATCAAAATCTGAAAGATTCAGAGGCCAGTTTACTGAGGCGCGAAGAAGAATTTCAACGCGCTCGATATGAGATTCGGTCGGAGATTGAGCATCACAAGAAAGTGGCTCATGATGCTGTGGAAGAGATGAACAAAGTAAATAAGGATAAGGCTGAAGCCTCCCAGGCCTGGTCCGCTGCTTGTAAGAGGACGAATCAAGAAACTGAGCTTTTGCGCTCCACTATTGAGAATTTGAAGCTTGAGAATGCTCGTCTGAAGAAGGAAATGGAGCAAAGACAGAAATCTTATGAAGAGAAGCAGGCGGAACTTGGCTATACTATCCAGAAGTATAATGTTCAGCATGATGATCTTCTCAAGACGACCACCTCATTGTCTGATGCGGAGCTCAAGATAAAGGATCTGTTGTTAGAGAATTCCAAGCATCAGGAAGAAAAGACTTTGGCGGAGTCTTCTTGTTCACAGGCGAAGCTGGAGTTGGACAAGGTGCAAGCTTTGTTTGGACAAGCCACTGATATGGCCATTGCTGCCAATGAGAGGATAGCTTGGTTGATGAGCGATGGTGTCGCCGAAGTAAGCTAGAAATCCCCTTTTGCATAACTGATTATTGGTTGTTTCAACTTTTGATGTAATATTTTTGTCACGCAGATATTTAAGCGTGTCTGGAATGATCCTACGCTGACAGAGGTAATTGCCCGCATTTCCAGCACCTCCGTGAAGCAGGGATTGAAACTGGGTTTCTGCGAAGGCTTTTGCCATCATGCGGATGGTAAGGAGAAGGAGGCCGGTCCATACGAGAACGAGTCGTATGACAAGGATTTGATGAAGGCCTATGACGATTATGAGCATTTGAAATTTGAAGTATTCGATCTGCTGGAGGCTTGTATGAAGACTGATGACCCCGCAGGTGAATTGCGCAACTATTTTATCAAATCAGATCGCCTTGGTGTGGAACTTGCGGAAAAGGCGCAAAGAGAGGAGAAGGCCAAAGCAGTGGCTACTGATGGTGGGGCCGGGACATCATCCGTGGCCAGCGACAAGCGTGTAGAAGGTTCCAATGCTGATGATATATCTCAGTATTTGAACCTTGGTTGAATGATTTATTCCTTTCCTTGTCTTTGCTTGTAACTTTCCTGATGAACAATTTATTTCACTTTTCTTCTTGTAGAACTAATGTAACGTGCCCTTTGTTTTACACGTGTGTGTGCTAATCATTTGGTGATGTCATCTTCATTTCCTGACACGAGTGTCTGTCAGATGACTTCATGATTGATGTGACGGTTGTGCCAGCGATTGTCAGGGCGACTGTCACACTTCCCTAGGGTAATCGAGTGGTTACCATTAATAGTAATTAATGGCCATAGCCTCTCTCCTCTATATATAGTAAGTGCATCTTTCATCTTCTCCATTATTTACCTGTTTAAAAAACTAAACCAGTCATCCTGGAAAAATGGCGACTAGCTCCTCCAACAACAATCTTGGTGTCATGGAGAGTTAGCATTACAAGGGATGATGAGGCTATCTCAGCATCCTAGTCGTGATCAGCCCTCGACTGATGCTCTTGATCATTTAGCAGAATATTGTGAACACTTGTTGTCCCAAGAAGACATGCGGCCTGATAATTTGGATGATCAAGGTACTTCTGATGGGAAGCCGTTGAAGATGAAGAAGTTGTCAGAGTTAGGAGATGTAAACAAGGCTAAAACCAGGAAGGTTAGGGGTTAATGTGTCTTTCCAGTATGTTGAAGCCCTTATGTGTATATTATAAGTAAAGTCTTTTGGAATTGCTATTGAATCATCATGTCTATGGGGTGTGGTTTGTTTTTGTATTGACCCCCTTTTTTGTATGTGTAACAACAATCTACGTATTAGGTTTGTAGATTGTACTGTCGATCAATAGCTTGTATGATAAATGCTTTTTGTAATATAAATGACGTTGGACATAAAGTCCTTATTACAAAATCATGAAATAGCAGATTACATGTAGCATATACGCAGTTGCGCTGCATTCCAAGTACGTGGTATTGGCGAACCATCTAGGCGTTCTAGAGCATATGCTCCTTTTCCCAATACCTCTTGGATTTTGTAAGGTCCTTCCCAAGTTGGAGCAAGCTTCCCTGGTTTTTCCGCATTTGAAGCTTCATTATTGCGGAAAACGAAATCGCCAACGCGGAAAGATTGTTCTTTGACTCGCGCATGGTAGTATTTTTCTAACTGTCTCTTGTATGAGGCTTCTCGAACACAGGCCGAATCTCGGCTTTCATCTAGGAAGTCTAGATTCATCCTCAACTCTTTATCATTGTCAGTTTTTTGTGCGAGCAAAACTCTTAGGGACGGATGCGTGACCTCTGTTGGGATTACCGCTTCAGTTCCATATGTTAGGCTGAACGGTGTTTCCCCGGTACTTGTTTTGGAAAGTGTGCGGTGAGCCCAAAGGACATGGGGTAATTCATCTACCCAGCCGCTACGTCTTGTTCCCAGGCGTGTTTTAATGCCTTCAACGATACTTCTGTTTGCGCGCTCTATATGGCCATTGCCTTGAGGATGCGCTACGGAAGTAAATATCTGTTTGATTTTCATTGAAGAGAGCCATTCTTGTAAGTGTTGGTCCGCAAACTGCGTTCCATTGTCGCTTACAATTTCCAGTGGAAGACCAAATCTACAGATGATAAATTCCCATATAAATTTCTTAATGTTGCGCATTGTGGCTAACGTCTTCGCTTCCACCCATTTAGTAAAGTAATCAATGGCGACCACTAAGTATTTGACGTTGCCTGGCGCCGTAGGGAAAGGTCCCACTAGATCAATGGCCCATTTCTGGAATGGCCATGCTGCGGTGACTGGCATCAAATTGTTCTTTGGTCTAAGTGTGCCAGGCGCATGCCGTTGGCAGGCGTCACATTTGCGCAGCTCTCTTAATGCATCGAGGTGCATTCCCAGCCAATAATATCCAGCGTTCATGAGTTTGGCGACGACCATTCGAGGTCCTGCATGTAATCCGCACGTGCCTTCGTGAATGTCTTTGATTAAGTATGTGGCCTCTGTGGAATCTACACATCTGAGCAATGGTCCAAGATAAGACCGTCGGTATAAGATACCATCATTGACCTCATAATGTAAAGCTTTGTATTGTAGCTTCCTTGCTTCCGCTCTGTTCGATGGGAGGATGCCATTGGTCAGGAAGGCCATTATCGGGGTGATCCAAGATTCCTTTCCTGTCTGAATTACGTTCACTTGCTTTTGCGGCACAGACGGCTTGGTCAGCACCTCGACTCGTACGTCTTTCGCCATATGATCAAATGCGGTTGACGCCATTTTGCTTAAAGCATCCGCTGGCTTGTTCTGGCTTCTGCGCACGTGGGTTACTTTGCAGTGGAGGAAACTTTTCATCAGCTCTTTGGTGTCCTGTAAGTATAAAATCATGGACGGCTCTCTGGCTTCATATGAGCTATCGATGTGATTGACGACTAACATTGAATCAACATGGGCTTCGATGTATTGAGCGCCCATCTTTTTGGCAATGCGTAAGCCTGCGATCAGTGCTTCATATTCTTCCTCGTTGTTAGTTGTTTGGAAGTCAAGCCGTATTGCGTAGGTGTACTCTATTCCTTCCAGAGTTATTAATCGTAAACCTGCATCGGCCCCTTCGTCATTGCAAGTGCCGTCAGTAAATAGTTTCCATTTTTGAGTCTCATCAGGCGGAGTTGATTTTGATGATGTCTCTTTTGTACATTCTTCAACTTTGTCTGATGGGACTTCCGCTATGAAATCTGCAAGGATTTGTCCCTTGAAGGAAGGCCTTGCTTTGTATGAGATTGAGTGTTCACCTAATTCTATTGCCCATTTGGCCAAACGTCCAGAAAGTTCTGGTTTGCGCAAGATGTCGTTGATGCGGAAGTCTGTGAGGACATTGATCGGATGTCCTTGAAAGTATCTGCGCAGCCTTCTCAAAGCGTGGACTAGCGCGAGAACCAACTTTTCCATTGTTGAGTAGCGGGTTTCTGCGTCGAGCAGAAATACGGCTGACATAGTATATCGGGGTTTGTACCCCCTTTCTTTCGACCATAAGCACCGCACCTACTGCCTTATCAGTGACAGACAGGTATAGGGTTAGTGGTTCTTTTGGTAACGGAGCCGTGAGTGTTGGCAGATTGCTCAAATATTTCTTCATGTCTTGAAACGCTGCTTCTGCCTCTTCAGTCCAGTTGAAGTTTGATTTCTTCAAGCAATTCTTGAGTGTGTCCACGAAGGGGAAGGATTTTGACGCGTAGTTTGACAGAAATCTGTTCAAAGCTACCAGTCGCCCCATCAAAGTTTGAACTTCCTTGACTGAAGATGGGGATGGCATTCGCTCGATTGCTTGTACTTTATCCGGGTTGGGCCGGAAACCATCTTTTGTTACAACGACTCCAAGGAATTTTCCCTCTTCAATCCCGAAGGAACATTTTCCCGGGTTAAGTTTCATCCGCACACTGCGCAATTGATCAAAGGTTTTCTGAATGTCAATTAACATCTGGTCTTCTTCTCTGCTTTTTATCACCAGGTCATCAACGTACACCTCCAAATTTACACCGATTTGTTTTACAAATGCGGTGTCCATTAATCGTTGATATGTTGCCCCTGCGTTTTTTAGCCCGAACGGCATCTTGGTGTAGCAGAAGGTGCCCATGTCTGTGCGGAATGCTGTCTTGTCTTCGTCCTCTTTGGCCATCTGAATTTGATGATAGCCTTTGTAAGTGTCCAAGAAGCATTTAAATGTAGGGTGCCAAGGAATCGACTTTCAAGTCAATTTCGGGTAGTGGGTAACAATCTTTTGGGCAAGCCTTGTTCAGGTCCTTGTAATCGACACACATGCGCCAGGTGCCATTGGATTTTCCTACCATGACTGGATTTGCCACCCAAGTTTGGTATTTGCTCTTGCGGAGGATACCGGCCTTCAAGAGTTCCATCACTTGTTTATTCATCGTCTTTGTTTTCTCTGGCCCCATGCTGCGCTTTTTCTGGGCAACTGGCTCGGCGTTTTTGTAGACGTTGAGCTTGTGCTCTGCGATGTGACGCGGGACGCCAACCATGTCTGATGGTTTAAAAGCGAAGATATCCATGTTCTTTGTTAGCAGCTGCTTCAAGTGAGCGCGAATGGAGTCAGAGATTTCATGGCCGATGACAACTGTCTGTTCCGAGAATGTAGGGTTAATGACCCATTTTTCCGGTTTGATCTGACAGTTGGTTTTGTTTGTTTTGAAGGCCTCGGCGCTTCTGTTGTATGACATGTTTTGTTTCCGCGGATGAATGCGACTCCTGTTCGCGTAGGGAAACCTGCCATCTGATGTGGCGTGGATGCGTTGCAGTTGAACTTTGCCAATCCTTCTCGCCCCAGTAGGATCTCATCTGAGGAATTAACGGGAAGAACTATAAAGTCGCACGTTTCAGTGCGCGAGTGCTTTCCGTCTGAGAGTGTTACCGGGAAAGTGAGCATACCCAGTGGGTAAATTGTTTCATGGATAAAGCCCGAAATTGGCTCTGTTGCTGGTGTTATTCTTCTTTTGTCATCATCGTCCAGCTGGTCGAAACATTGCTGGTACATAATATCGGTGTTGCTGCCATTGTCCAAGAACATATATCTAGTTCGATAATGGCCAACAACGCCTGTGATGATCAATGGATTTGTGGACGAAGCCCCGCCCTTTACTCTTGGCATAATCACTTTTTCTTCTTTCCATGAATCATCTCTTGCCTCCGTAAAGGTGCGTTTGTGGCTTGCGTTTCTATAGATCATGTTGCATGTATTGCGCGATGTGCTATACACGTGATGCGCATTGAGATTGCGTATCTTTTTCTGAGAGGGTTCGCCTCCTTCCGTGTTGTCCCTCTGCTTTCTTCGCATGTTCTTCACAAGGTGCGTTAACTGCCCTGATTTTATGGCGTTTTCTATTTCCATCTTCAGATTATAATAGTTGTCTGTCATATGTCTGTGGTCTTCATGATACTCACAGTACTTGGATCTATCCACGTTTCGTCTGTCACCTCGGAATTCTTGCGGTTTCAGAATTTGAATTTGTTCAGTTTTTAACACCTCAGATGGCGTTTTGGACAGTGGTGTCCACTCGTAATTCTTCTTTGAGTATCCTTTGTGATCACGGGACCCTCTTGAGCTAAGCATGTTTCATGCGTCTTGCGCGGAGGAGTATTTTCCTTCCTCCGTTGTGCCTGAAATTCTTGACCAGACAGATTGTTTGCCCTTCCCTCTGTTGTTTGATGATGGATGGTGGCTGCTACTTTGGTGCGTGTTTTTGTTTCGGTGAAAGGATCGTTCGAAAGATGCAAACACTTTGGCAGCTTCAATCACTTCATCCCAAGCTTGCGGCACGCCATCTTTTCCCGTTAGGCACTTCATCAGATCGTCGTTTCTTACCCCGTGTATGAGTGTTGCGCGGGTAAGTTCTTCTCCGCATCCTAGCTGGAGGGCTTCCTTGTTATATCTGACGATGTAATCTTCCAGAGATTCGTTCTCGTGGCGCGTACACAGGAGAATGTGAGCTTTGTCCTTCTTGTGTTTGCGCAGATATGAGAAGTGGTTCTTGAATTTTCTTATTAGATCATCAAAGTCCACCAGACTTCCTACAGGCAGGCTTTCATACCAGACTCTGGCTGCCCCTGTTAATGTTTGCACGAACAGATGGCACCAGGCTTGCACCGGCCACAGCTTGGGTGCCAGACTACTGACAATAGATTTAGAATTCTGTTTTCTTATTAAATCATGATGCACCTCATTTTCTGATTCATAGCCGTCTGGTTCCTCATTCAGGTTGGTGGGGTCCTGATCGTGAGTATTTCTACCACGGTCTCCACCACGCACTGCCTGACGAGGTCCCTTAGTGCGACGACCATTGTTGTTTTCACGAGGAGATTCTGAATCTTCCTCCCTTGTGTCGAAACTTAACGTCTTTTGGACGTTGAGTTTAGCTTGATTCATTACCATCTTCTGATATTCAGCGATTGTCTTTGAATTTTGTCGAGCCAACCATTCGTCCGGGTCAACCAGATATAGGTTGTCTTGTTTCTTCTTTCCTCCAGTAGATCCTCCCTTGATTGGGTGGAACTGGAATGTCGAAGCCGGTTGCTTCTGAGCCACATTCTTCGTGATGGTGTTTGGTGTGACATCCTGGATTTCGTCGTTGATTGTGGCATCTACTTCAGCAGTGTTATTGTTGTTTGCATCATTTGAGAAAGCCATGTTGCTAGTTTGAAAGATTGTTTAAAACTGTAAGGGATGGCGCCAATGAAGAAACAAATAGTCTTACCACCGGTTAGGGATGATAAGATTATGAGTTACTACAGGATTGATCCTTCACTAACAGCTATGGATGGTGGAACCTGCAAACAAGAGTGAATATGTGGGTGTGAAGACGACTACACGAGGTAGTTGTTTATAACAAAAATGGGGTGAATGGGGATACTATCAAGTGTGATAGCTCTCCGGATTAGCAGAAAGTGTCCTCTCCTACCGGGGATGTGATCCCTTTTATAGGAGAGTCTGTATGCCACCATTACCCAAGTCTTAGCCATGGTTAGGTTGTCTCCATCACCCTTAATTATGTTAGTGAGGTGATATATGGAAAACATAATTAATGGGAATAGTGGAACATAATACCGCCTCTAATGTCTAGTCAACGTGCTTGAAGCCTTGATTCATGCATGGCATTTGACCATGCATGACTTTCGCCTTGACCGAGACTTGACCATTGACCGGTCATTAATGTGCTTTAACCACTTCCTGCGCATAGGATTTTCTCCGCGCGGCGATGTTGTTCCGGGTTTGGGTATGCGGAATAGTGTATTCGGTACCCAATCCCATCAATAATATAGAGTGATGTTGGTGAATGTGTAATGACCCACATTTAATCTAAGAAATACAATACATACCTAACTTCATCTGTTTGACACGTCCCTACAACGCATTATGATGCAAAAACTCAAATCAACCGGTCTCAAAATCAACAGAGAAAAAATATTCGAGATTAAATCCAAATCACTCTCTCCTAAGATAACAACATCGTCTTCATCGGTCACATAATCATACGCCAAGCAACAGTTCCTCCCATGAGTCTAGCAATCGTAGGTACAGGAGCATATCCAACCTATCATGTAAGGAAAATATAGCTCAATTAGTACGTTGCTGAAACCTCACTATAAGCCTAAAGAAACAACAATTCTATGCAACCACATATTTATCAGATTTCAAATAAGAAGATCTGAATAAGCAAATATAGCTACAAAAGATATTCTTTCAAAAACATATGTCTGATCCTTCTACAACAGCTTTAATAACATACTGCAGGTTTGAGAACATCATATATAATAGGTTTAACATCATACGCAACATTCAAGTAGTCATATCATTTCCCCTAAATCATACAGGTTTCACGATATCATAAACACCAGCTTCATTAATGTATTCTAAGCCGATCCAGTTAATCACATATAGTATCATATACTATAAGAAAACATGTATTACCAAGAAACTTGTACAGTTTAACAAATCTGCCACTGATCCAGAAGCAAGCTAGACACGTGGAATTAGGGCTCATAGCTAATGCATTGACGATGTCTTCATGATTGATTACAAACAAGTCTCGCTCACGTCGTCAAAATCCTCATCAGTATGACCACGAGCTCAGCCTTGGCTCAGCTTATTAGTACCCCCTAAAATTAAATAAAGCAAAAGGCGAATCATTTGATATGCATTTTCTTATATAAACCATTGAAAAGTTTTACTATAAGTTTATAAAATATAATGAAAAGAAAATCTTGCTCATTTCTTTTTAACCAACACAAATTGAAGTAAATCATGAAATCGACTATATCCCTTAACATCATCATCTTCCACTCAACCAAACACCTCCATGAACACCACAGACCATATTAACTAACCATATACACATCCACAAACCTGATCCCATCTCTTAACATCATCATCATCATCATCTTCTTACTTAAAAAAATCTTGAACCCCACAACTAGCAAACACCGGATCAGAAAGCTTAGCCAAAACGACATCAACAATAACCAAAAACGACACTAGAACCAGCAATAACCCCCAGCACAACCCAACTAGTCCCTGATAGCTTATTAAACACGGACCACCCGACCGTTTAATCTCCTCCAATACTCCACCCCATATACTCTCATCCTTCTTAATATTATCTCTATCTATCACCGCCTTCTTGATCTCTGCACCCGATTCAGATAGTTTCTCATTAGACCATCACTTGTTAAAATAAGAGACCTTGCTATAATAAGACACTCATCTTCATCACTTTGTTCCGTCATATTTACTTCTGGTTGAGGTATCACATACAACTTCAAATAGTTATCACCTGGTGATTGTTAGCAACAACAATTAGTCTTTGAATCCATATCCATGATATTAAAAATTAACATATAATAAGTTTAGAACATAGTAATTGCTCTAGACATGGCTAGAACTCCGAAAACCCTTGCACCATCCCAGTGTATAACACACCCACCGACCTCTTCAATTCTTTCGAGTTCATTAGGTTGATCTGACTACATTTAAAAACTTATTTGTGAACCAACTAGTAGTAGATTTAATTAATCAGAATCCTAAACTATATAAGAAAATATATAACTAACTAGGTTAGGTACCTGTGTATTACACGGGCTGGGCTAAGATAATATATTTTTTAATAGATGCTTCAAAAAAAAAATACAGTTGATGACTTCATATACAACTAGTACTATTACAATGCTGACAAAAATGGTTCAGGAATCCACATCTTAAGTAGATTTGTGAGTGGGATTGACAACTGTAGGATAGGAATAAATAACCATTTACTAAAAAAAGTATTCATTTAGGCCTGAATTATTTTGGCCAAAACCAAACTGGTAGTTTAGTTTTTAAAAAACGACTTGTTTTGACCAAAACCCACTCTGCTCATAAACTGCTCTGAACGAAACCTGTTTTGAAGGTGTAATCCGAAAGCAAGAAGATTTCACATAGCATCATGAAGGTGAAATAATCAGTGCTTGAGAAAAAATCCAACGAATTAAATCAAATGGAATAATAATCTAAACATGTGATTGTTCTAGACGAAAGAAAAAGCACATTATCTAAAGATTATTGATTGCTACAAAAAGCAGAAATTACCATTTACAATTCACAAAAACTCAATGGCAATTCATAGAAATGTTCACTGTAAATAATAGCCCAAACTACATGAAAGGTCAAGATGGCATAAAGACCGCTCAGAAGGTTGGCGGCCGGTGTATTCTACGATGAGCACTATATTGATACGTTGTAGTTCATGTTTTGATGCCACATGACACATTCAAATGATGGATTGCCTCAATGAATGCTATATCATCACAATAGCTTTCTTTTATATATAGTTATTGTGTTGTAAACTAAAACAACAAAATACTTGTAATAGAAGTGGTTGTGTTTGTTTGGGAAGTTGATATAAGGTTTGGGTTCGACCCCCCAGTTAAAGCATTCATTTTTATTTTTTTTTTTCGTTTTAATTAAAATTAAAGCATTCATTTTTTTCTTTCTGTAGCCCTTTTGAACTTGAGATGTGTAAAATGATTAGGAACCTAATTTCATGGTTAACCGATTAGAGCCAATGGGTCAAGCGGCTCTCGACTACAAACAATTTTAGATAAGGTGACAACTGGCGAGTGAATTTCCAAAGTGATGATTGTACCCAAAAGATTTTATAATCTGTCCACATCAAATGTGGACAGAAATGAGAATAGTTTTATATGAAGGGGCAATAATGTAGTTTATTATTTGATTATCTAACTTGGGCAAGTTAGATAATCAAATAATAAACTACATTATTGCCTCTTCATATAAACTATTTTATTCAAATTTGGGCACAGATAAAAAGGTATGTGAGTTTGTTGATTACGAAGAATGTATTAATTTAATTTTGGTTTTCGATTATCGGTTGAGTTTTAATAACTAGTTAAATATACAGGATGGATGGTTTTCGATTATCGATTGAGTTTTAATAACTAGTTAAATATACAGGATGGACCTCTGGGCTTAGTTTTGTAGGTTTGAGTTATTTGGGTCAGATATGTCATTTCACAAAATAAAAGGATAATAACATTATTATGCCGATTTTATTGGTTGATTTGGTTATGGTTTGATCTTCTATCACATAAATACTAAGAATGAATTGAAACACGTCAAACTTAAAATTTTACAAATATCGGAGATGGGATATAGTCGAGTTAAAGATAAGTATGTATTGATCCGAACATGTTTTGACCTGTTATACAACGTGACCGGACAACTTTACCATCTCCGGTTTCTTTTATCTTACCAATAGCTTGCAAATTATCCAACTTTACCACGATTCGAAGGAAAAGTGTCGAGTCGTTAAGTGGCAAAGGGAAAGAACCTTGGGTGGAGGCGATGACCGAATACAAGTCGGCAAAAATGGTGGAAATTGATGAGAATCGAGAAAGGCGTAAGTATTTGGCGGACTTGAAAATACAAAGAGAGAACACCTACATGAAACATTTGTCCGAAATTGAAAAAAATAAAGATTTGAAGGTGTTGAAGGAATCGCACGAAGACGCCGAAGAACCGTACAAGTCGATTCTCATCGAACGAAAACGTGAAATTTGCCACAAGTGGGGTTGGGCATGTAACTTTTAGTTTTTTTTTTTTCTGTTTTTTATGTTTATTTTTCTGTTTTTTTTTATGTTTTTAGGTTTATTTTTATGTTTTTTATTTAATGTAATGTTTTTTTTTTAGTTAATGTAATTTTTTTTATTTAATGTAATGTTTTTAGATTATTTAAAAAAAAAGTTTAGTGATGACATGTGATGAAAAGTGTACACCACCACATGTGTTTAGTGATAGAATGTGATAAAATGAGGTGGCAGAATCTGATTGGGTGTGATAGTATGATGAGTGTAATAAAAGTAAGACCACCCCATGTGCCCTAACTAGTTAAATATACAGGATGGACCTCTGGGCTTAGTTTTTTTAGGTTTGAGTTATTTGGGTCAGATATATCATCATCATCATCATCATCATACTCACTTAATCCCACCTATAGCAAAGCTAAGGTAGGGTCTGAGGAGGGTAAGATGTAGACAGCCTTACCTCTACCCCTAAGAATAGAGAGGCTGCTTCCAGTGAGACCCCCGGCTCGATGTGGTTTGGTATCAAGCCTTGGACACAAGGCACATAACACTTAGCAATCGCAACAAACCCGATTGGTGCATGTACCCCTTTGTCTTTTGGCTATCAACGTCACCACATGATGCATGATTAACCGTCCATCGTTTTTAACGTTATTTTCATGAAATTAATAAAATAACGTTAAAACTAGTGCAACTTTACTTTTGCCCCCCGAGGGCCACACATCATTATGGTTATGGTTTGATCTTCTATGCCGATTTTATTGGTTGATTTGGTTATGGTTTGATCTTCTATCACATAAATACTAAGAATGAATTGAAACACGTCAAACTTAAAATTTTACAAATATCGGAGATGGGATACAGTCGGCCGGCAGCCCTTTCCCTTTTCTTTAATAAAAAGAAGGTAAGCTTCATAGCTCCAATCTAGTAAAGGGGCTTTGAACGAGGAGATGGAAATGAAACTTGTATTTCTCATTCACAAATTCATCTTTGTTTATGCTGCTAACTCTCAGTTTGGTCCTACTTCTGATTCATTGTAAACTAATTAAAATGAACACAAAAGAGAGCCCATTCTCTTCCTTTATTCGCCGCAGGAAGAAATTCCAACTATGCTGAGACGGAAATCTCAGTACTATTCTGGCCAGCATAGGATTGATTGAAGTTTCTAGCCAGGTAATTCTTTTAGAATATAGAAAAATGAAGTTACTTCGAATTGACATTTCTGTCAGGCTATTCCCTCCCAGTAAAGTCTTCGCTGGATTCAACCGAGTGGCCTCGATTTCGAAACCAAGATCTAAGGAATTATATTCTTCGGGCCCTCAATGGTCGGAAAACTTCGACTTTCGACCTTTCATTTACTGATGGATGCCAAACTGGAGTTCTAGAGAGAAGACAGTGAACGGAGTTGGCGGTTCGAGGGCGGATTCACGGAAAAAGGGGATTGATCGAACAATAGCCCTTCGGGGAGGAAGAGCTCTCGGTAGTTGCGCCATTGGCTTGCTGAGCTTTTCTGATTTGGGTTACCCACCTGAATGGAATTCATATCTCCTTCGTCTGGTCGAGAAGGGAGAAAGCCCGTGGAACTGGACTGTGAGAAAGGTCTCGTCACGACAACTCAATTTGTCCGGTCCAGTTCTTCAGTATAAAAGGGGAAAGCGAGATGAAAAGCAGCATTTAGCGCCTAAAACCACTAAAAGGGTCGATGCAGAATCAGATCTGGGCTGCTCGGGGAATCGAGAATTGGATATTACGCGATCGCGGTGCAATATACCGGTCTTTGCTCTTTCAAACAGATCACAGATCTTCCCGCTTCTTTTATTTGTCGGCGACAGGGGATAAAAGATAAGTAAGTATTGATCCGAACATGTTTTGACCCGTTATACAACTTGACCGGACAACTTTACCATCTCCAGTTTCTTTTATCTCACCAATAGCTTGCGAATTATCCAGGTTTCCACAAATCAATTGTTCCAGCTATAATCACTTAACCAAAGGAATGAACAAATTTGAACCCAAGCTTAGCACAACTGAGATTATTATTTATATAAACATAATAAAACAACTCATAAATAATATATTCGAGTTTCACAAGCAAAGCTCAAAACAAGTCAAAATCGAGCTCTTCTTAAGTTAAACAAGCCCACAAAATATAAACTACAGATATTAATTCAAATCAAAGCATTTATAAGACTTGGAAGCAATTACTGTAACTGAACCCGTTTACGATTTGTGCATTACAATGATGAAAAAAATCAAAGAATGCATTACTATGATTACAACCGTGAGAAATATATAAAAAAATGAACTCTTACTCTTCTTTTTTACTGGTTGATGGGCTTTCGTTAGTTTGATTTGCTACTAAGTGTTTGACACTTGCCTCGGCTTCTGAAACGAACTTAGGATCTGGCTCGTGTTTCTCAGACGGCTCTTTCATTGCGAAATATATGTAGAATGCAATTACAATGTTAACAGATATGACAGCAAGAAACCCGCTTAAAAGTGTCAACGAATATGGAGACATGTCAGCAGAACCTATTGGATGATGACATGGCATAACCAAGTCAGTTCAAAGAGAATCCATATATGTATGTACTTGACCACCAAATTTTGAGATTTAGTAGATTTGGCCATTTCAACCCAATTTTCGCAACTAATTAAGGTAGTTAAAAACTTTACAACAAAATCATGAATAACCGAGGTCAGTTCCAGGTGGATCCATATACGTACTTGCGAGTGTTGTAAACTAACCACCAAATTTTGAGATCTACTAGATAGATTTGAGCATCTCAGCCCATCTTTGTAACTAATTGAGGTATTTAAAATTTTAAAACAAGGTCATTAATCAAAAGATGATTGACTGACTTGTGACAAAGAGCCAAGAGCAATGGTTCAAAAAGTCAAGCTTGCATGGAAATTGTCGTAAAATTTATACGGATATTTGTTTATCAAGAACTAATGGATATAGTACACAGTTACAATGTTTGACTTCCTAGGCATTGGTATCCATGGATGATCTATCTATCTATCTCTGTCCTAAAAATAACTCATATTTGAGTTTTAAGTTGAAAACCGAAGCGAAAACAACTATTCAATTATAAAGTTACAATTTTAAACATGTTTTGACTTTTGAAAATCATGTTGACTTTTTTCTAGAACGAGGAGTAAGTACTACAGAATGAGAATCAATCAAGCTTGTGTCTAACGTAACAGACACTTGCAAACAAAAAAACAGGTGAGGCGTGCCTCAAGGCGAAACTCTAAGAAAACAAGTCTGAGGCACGCCTCATGGGGTTCAGATTGTACATACGCCTCTAAGGGCTGAGGCGCTAAGAAAATGTGAGCCTCGGGTGGTTTAGGGTGTTTTGTTGGTGCTTTAGACTTTTTGGGTCAATTGTTTCATTTTTTATGTGTTTTTCATGTGTTATGACTTTCTAGGTCAAGTATTTTATTTTTTATAGACACATAATTTATAGACACAATTACGCGTTTAATTACGCCTCGAGGCTCGTTTCCGTTCTTTTAAACTTTGGTTATGTACAGTTGTACACCGTCTTAGCTTTTTAGACACCAAACGAAGCACGAATACAGACGGTGGAAAAGTTAAACGAAGCTTACCGGGAAATAAGTTGTTATTGAAGGCATACAAAATTGCAATAGGAACCGCCCACATAAACATGGATGCTATGAAGAACTTCTCTATAACTTTTGCCATTTTGTGTCAACCTCAAGCTTCAATAATTCAAAAATCACATAGTCACTGAATTATTCATGTGGTACATTAAGTTCAATATCTAGTAAAAATAAATCAAATCAAATAGTATCATAATTGAATTCTTATTATATGCTATAATAACCTCGTTAGACATATTTGATATGTTACCAAACTGCTGTTACATGTGTTTTATGTTCAAAACATATGATTGGAGTAGCAGTCAATCCAAAACAACCACAATTAAATTAAGCTATATACTGAACCAAGAGAAAACAAGGAACAAAAAATAGTATTGATGATAGGAGCCTGCAAGTTAATCGCTTTCCATATACAAATGTCACCATTTGACTTTGTGATTGTTTCAACTTTTGGATGCATTTGAATTCAAGCTTTTTAGAAGAAAAGACAGAGAAACGCCAATTACTACAAGTCGTTTATTAACTTAGAAACACAATCACTGTGGCTAAGCAACCTCGATTTTCACTTGTGCAGAAAAGACACAACGGACCTAAACAGATAGACAAATCTTCTACTTTTGCATAGCCTCTTCATTCATCGAATCGACTATTATACAACAAGTGATCAACATCAACTAACTGAATTGGTTACTTGGTAGTTATAACAACAACGGTCCTCTAACCTATACTAATTAACTGACATTTAAACGCCCCCAGCCCCACCCTCGTGGTGGAGTGACATCCAGGTGGGTTCAACTGGGAGGCGAGTGCCTTCGGGCGGGTGGAGGTCGGGTTTCCACGCCAAGGGCCACAGCGCCCGGTGTTCCTTCCGTTAAAAAAACTGACATTCCGTAACACGCTATTGAAACCCGAAAGTATTTCGATCTCAACTGATCAATCAATCTATCTATACAACAACCTCATTAGGGTTACAACAAACTCACTTCCTTCTTCATATGCTACTCTACTTATAAACAACAACAACACTACTGCTACATCCATCTAATCTTAACCTAAATAAATATACTACTCAACTTAATTACTAATTACTAAAAAAACAAACAAATTAACAATTATTATATTATAATAAATGAGTTTCAGTTAATAACAGAAATTATCGTGAGTTTAATAACTTACCATTCAGGATTTAGGTCTTCGATCGGACCCACAGACAAACAAACCCTTTTGTCTATTCATCTTCACATCTTCACATTAACAGAAACCGGTTTCTAAACCGGTTTTACTGTAACCGGTTTGCAACCGGTTCGGACCGTTGGAACAAACTAGCCGGTATAATATAGTGACGTTATAAAACGGCTCTTTCACTTATTTTTACATTTAATTTAATTATTATTTACCATTTTACCCTCTTTCCATTTGTAAAAGTGTGCATATATATATAAAGGTATTAGATTAGTTTGTTTAATCACAAGGCTTAATAATAATAATAATAATAATAATCTGTCAAAATTTAAAAACGTTCTCAAATGGCATCATCCGGTCCAGCTCAATCGCAATCTTCGGTTGGTGTTGAATCTACGTCTAGTAACTTAAAGGTTGTCGCGGTCGTACCCACGACTAGGAACCCCGATATTTGGCAACACTTTGATTTGTGTGAAATGTTAGACGGGCCAAAAAAAGCTCGGTGCAAGAAATGTGGTATGTTTTTTAAGCCGGGTTCAAACTCGACTTTAAAAAACCATATTAATTTGTATTGCAAGATTACGAATGATGGAAATGTTTGGAAGTATGACGTAAATGCGGTTCGGGATATGATGGCAAAGTTTGTGATTCAAGAGAATTTGCCTTTCAACTATTTTGAGAACCCGCGTTTGACGAAGTTATTTCAAGAAACTCTTCAACCGTGTTATACACAAGTAAGTCGTACTACCCTTAGACGTGAATGTATTAAAATGTGGAAAAGAGCTAAAAAGGAAATTATTTTAGGATTTGAAAATTTAGAAACGGGTGTGAACTTAAGTTGCGATGTTTGGACGGCTCCGGACGGTTCACCCGATACGTACCTTTACGTTTCCGCTCATTGGGTAAACCCCGATACGTGGCAAACGATGAAGCGTACGATTATGTTTGAATTGTTTGGATATGAAGATGATTTATATAAAATTATAGATGAGGCAATAACAACTTATAAATTAAATGACAAACTTTTTTCTATAACGTTTGATAACGTCTCGTATAGTAACGCCACGGTCGCACAACTAGAATTAAAATATAAACCGATTTGCGACGGCGTCTTTTTTCATAGTCAATGTGTTGCACACGTCATTAAGTTGGCTGTGCAAAACGGAATGAACCAAATTGGGGATATAAAAGAAACTTTTAAGCAAATGTTACGCGAAATTTTTTGTTCTAGTAACGCTCGATATAATAGATATATGAAATTTTGTTTCGATAAGAATGCTACTTGGTTAGGTCCGAATTGGGAGATACCAACCAGATGGGATTCGACTTGTAACATGTTTGAAAGCGCTTTACGACAAAAGGAGACTTTACAAATGTTCCATGACCTCCTTGTCGAGCGTAAAAAGGTTACACCATTTCCGGCATCAAGTTGGTTACTTATCCAACAATTAACCGATTTGCTTAAAGTTTTAAAAAACGCAACTACTAATCTATCAAAAGTTTATCATCCCACGAGTTCGTTAGTTCTTTTCCAAACATGTGTAATGTGTTCAAAATTGTCCGAGTATGAAAAGACAAGCGAAATGTTTTCTGAAATGATTCGTCCGATGAAGGAAGAATTTATAAAATATTTTAAAGAAATGTCTCCCGTTATTACTTGTGCCGCCGCGTTAAACCCTACCCTAAATGTTGGTGGGGTTGAATTTTTACTTGAAAAAATAACTTCTAGTTTGGATTTAGACATGCATTTTGCAACAAATGCAAAAACTAAATTTACCAAAGATATTTCAAATATGTTTGAAGTTTATCAAGCAAAATATATTTCAATGAGAGATGCTGAATTCAGTAATATAGATTGTAATGATCCAATGATGGAATTTTTTAATGATTTAAGAAATGAAAATATTAAAAGAGGTAACAAACCATATACTGAGCTTGATAGTTACAAGGCAACGAATCTTTTACCTGGTATGACACCAATGGAGTATAAAACTTTAGATATTTTTGGTTGGTGGAAAGAAAATGAATCTCGGTTTCCGATTCTAGCCACTATGGCTCGTGATCTACTGACTGTCCAAGCTTCTACGTTAGCTTCGGAATCTGTTTTTTCTGTAATTGGCAGGGTTGTGTCTCCGGTGAGAAGAAACCTTGACCCGGTTTTGATTGAAGTGTGCATTTGTTTGAAAGACTACTTGGATGGGGTGGAGCGGATGCAAGATTGTTCATCCTTTGAAAGCGAAATTACAAGCGTGGAACAAGACTTGAACGAGGAAGAGATAGCAGAAGAACTCGCTTACGCAGAAGAGATGCAAGACGACATTGACGATGAGTAAACACCAAACAACGACAGCGGTGGAATGTTACCAAATACAAGAATAAAGCTTAGAGCATTAGGAGTAGGAACCTGCAAGTCAAACGGGTTGTTTCAACTTTCAAATGAATTCAAGTTTATTAGAGAAAAAAGACACAGATGTTATCGCGCTTAACGCCAAGTACTACAAGTAGTTTATTGTCTTGTTAACAGATCAACTTTTACATTTGCATCAAGTTTTTATCTGAAACACAATCATTGTGGCTAAAAAGAAGCAGCAGCAACGATTTTATCGTGGATTAAACGAAGTTTTTTTAAATCATTGTCTCGAACTAGACACGCCATGTGGCTTAGGACATCCAGTTACAAGCCCAGTGCAGAAGCAAACCATGGAATGCACTTCACTAAGGCATAAAAAAGAATGATGTCACTGTCAAAAGTAAACTGATCTATTTATAATTTCAACCAAATGGTCGGTTACTCAGATTCACTTAACCATAACCGATTGCTTTTGTCGGTCGGTTATGGCTAATTTCGGTTAATATCTAACTAGTGAACTACACATGGCACATGCCATTGTGGTTAGTTACAGGCCCAGTGCAGAAGCAAAACATGAAAGCACTTCACTTGTGCAGAACTGAAAAGGAATGATGTAAAATTTACTAAAGGATTTTGATCTCAACTGATTCATCTATAATTTCCATTAGTAAACTGCAATTAAAATTTTATTAGGGTATTTACAATGTTTAAGGAACTCAGTTTATAAAATGCTGCTGCAATATGAAAACAATCAGCAACATGGACAAATTTTATATTGGTTAACTGCTACATCTTAACCTACATACATTGAAGTTACTAGTTACTAAAAGTCTAAAAGGCTTCAAACTAGGGTTCTTTATGTACATATTATATTTGAGCTAACTCGTTTCCAAAAAAAAAAAAAACAAGTTCACGTCTAAATGTAAACCAAATCGAGTTATGCTGACACGTACATAAAAAGTGGACTAAAAAGTTAGTTTGTTTTAAGTAAATGAGCGAAATGGGTAAACTCGAAAATTAGATACTAAAAGAGGTCAATGACAAATTAGTTCTTTAAAAAGAAATTAGCGAACGAAAAATATTGAAGAAACTAATTGGTTAAAAACGTATATGATATATGGTATAGGGCTAAAGTTGGAACATGAGAAACTTAATGGATTAATTTGTAAAACTTGTAATATGAAGTAGAAATCTAAGAACTAAAAGTGTCATTTTGTGAAACTTTGAAGTAGCAAGGCCAGGGGACCAAAATTGCAATTTGGTGAAAGTTCAGGGGTCCCACAACTCCACAAGTGAAGAAAACCACCTACATTTCCTTCTAACATAGTATTAAATAGTGTTTAGGGCTGTACACGAGCCGAGTCGAGCCGAGCCAGGCCCAGCTCGAGCTCGAGCTCGAACCTAAACCGAGCCAGCTCGGCTCGGCTCGTTTTTCTGATCGAGCTGAAAAGTTGAGCTCGAGCTCGGCTCGTAAATGTTCGAGCCAGCTCGATATATATTTTTTTTATTTTTTTTATTTTTTTGCAAATATTTATTAAATAAAAAACAATAAAATAAAATAAAATTACACATAATCATGTATATTTTTTTTATTTTTCTAAGTTATGGTTTATTTATCATGTATATTTTTTTTATTTTTCTAAATTACACAAGCCTAAGTCGAGCCATATGTCGAGCCATCGAGCCGAGCCATGAGTCGAGCCATCGAGCCGAGCCACGAGTCGAGCCATCGAGCTGAACACCCCTGGCTCAAGCTCGGCTCGATTACAAAACGAGCCAGCTCGGCTCGGCTCGAAAACAAAACGAGCCTCTTCGAGCCGAGCTTTTTCGAGCGAGTTTCGAGCGAGCCTTGAGTCGCGAGCTTTTTGTACACCCCTAATAGTGTTGTTCATCAGCCAAACCGAGCCGAGTCAGATCAAGTTCGTGCTCGGTTCGGCTCGGATTTGAAACCGAGCTGAAAATCAAAGCTCGAGCTCGGCTTGGTTTAAACCGAGCCGACTTGGCTCAGCTTGGTTTGGCTCGAATTCAAAAAGGAAAAAGAAAAATGTGTTTCAAAATTCAATAGTCTAAAATATTATTCAATAGTTAAAAATAACACATTTAAAATAAGTTCAACCTAATATATTACAAGCTAAAATCAAGTTCAAGCAAATGCAAAATAATTCTTAAATTTCAACGGAATACAATATAAGTTCATCAACGTACGAATTAACTTGAGTATTTGGATCAAAAGCAGTATTGAGTTTATTTAAATAAGTTGATTAGCTGTAACTTCAATCTCAAGCATAGAATATCCATGCTACTATTACCAAATATGAAATATGAAATATGAAATATGTAACATATTCCTTATTTTTTTTAACATTTTTATAGTATATTATATGTATATAAAAAATATATATTAAAAATTAGAATTATTCGAGCCAAACCAAGCCAGCTCGGCTCGTTACGAACCGAGCTGAGCTAGGCTCACTTTCTAACCGATCCGAGGCGGCTCGGCTCAGTTTCAAACTGAGCCATATCGAGCGAGCTTTTTTCGAGCTAAATCCAAGCGAGCTCCGAGCCACAAGCTTTTTGGAAAGCCCTAATATTAATATATTCAAACATGATGTTATTTTTATATTTATACAATTTTATTTTGCTTGTTGATGTGCCAAGTAGTCAAGCGTTGTTGGACATTAAAAAAGCTATTCTTTCACTGTTTCTTTTCTCCTCTCATTTTTTAAACTAGTGCCATCTTGTTTGTAAAATATTTCTAAAATATTCATTACAACTGCCATTAAAAAACTACATTTGTACTTTCTTTCATTAAACACTAGATTATATCCCGGGAGCGTCTCGGGTTGAGAAATGTAATTTGAAATATCAATTTTACATCTGAAATAGACTGATGCGTTTTATAGTTACATGCAAGAAAGCTTCGGGTAGCACTTAACCTAAAACAATTAACAATGTATCTCCAATGTTAGTGCATAGTCTTAAACAATGTATAACTCTAATATTAAAACCTAACCTAAAACAATGTACCACTCCAATGCTAACACATGTTGTAAATAAAATTCATATTTACTGGTTTGAACATAACTAATTACTTGTCTAAACTTGATTAATAAATAACCTGAACACTTTGTTTTTTTTCCTGTACGAACAAAACCATACAAAAAATAGTCGTTTTTTCTCCGTTTTTTATATAGCACTATGGTACCCATTGGAAAGATAATAAAACGCTCGTTAATTTGGTGTGATTTTTTTTATTTAAAAAATCTCGTATATAAAAGATTTAACGTTTAAAAGTTATGGGATGAAACATTAGAGATAAAAATCTAATTTTGTTTTTAAATTTTAAATTATTATTTTCCTAAAATAAAGCCCTTGCCACATGGGATGACACATGGCACACTCAATGAAGAGAATACCCTCTTTAAGTGCCATGTCATTAAAATGGCTTTGGTTTATTATATGTATAGATAGATAGATATGGTCACAATTACAAAGCAAACCAAATACCGAATGTTTTACAGCTAATTTTTTTATCACTTGATTTGAACCCTTCACAACTTGAAAAAGCAAAGCCTTAGGGGCTGTTTGGTAGCCTCTTAATGATCATTCAGAGGCTACCTCTTAATGGTTCATAACCTCTGAACGGTTAAGAGGTAACCTTAAGTCTGAATGGTTAAGAGGCAACCATTAATATATTACCTCTTAACTGTCCATACTTAAAATTACATCTTAACCATTAAGAGACTATGAACCATTCAGATGTAGCCTCTTAATGATCATTCAGAGGCTACCAAACAACCCCTTATTCAACACCTTAATACTAATAGGCCAAAGAACCTTTGGTAAACGTATTTAAAACCAAAACAAATAAAAGTTCGGTTTTTAAAACCAAAGCAAACAAAAACCGAATTTTTATCTGCTTTGGTTTCTTTCAGTTTAGTTTCGGTTAATTCAATTATAACCGAACTAGGTTTGAGACCCGTGGGGACCCACGGTGCAAACCATAGTAAATAAAAAAAATATATTAAACTAAGAGTTGTATTATTCAAGTTTAGTGGCTACAACGTAAAGTGTTAAGAATAACGCTTAGCCTGATATTTTTTTTCTTATATAAACGTCATGTTTTAATGTTGCGTTGATATGAAATGGGTATTAAAATTAAAACTAATATATAACCAGGGGCGGATCCAGTTAAAGAGGAGGGGTTGCGGACGTTGCGGCTTAACTTCGCGCGCGTAGTGGAAAATTAGTGGAAAATTTGGTTTTTTTCTACGAAATTTGAAAAACGTTGCTACTAAAATGAAAAAAAAAATGAAAAACGTAATTATTGAAAAATGTTTCTAGATCCGCCACTGTATATAACTATGGTTTTCATGTCAAAGTGGATATTTTTTGTAAGCTATAAGTAACGTTCGTAATGAAAACCGATTACCTATTATGATCAGTACTCAACCAAAGTATAAACTTTAACAAAAAATAACAAAAGGTATGAATACATTGTGTTTTTGTAAATTACTTTTTATCATATTTTTATTTTTAATGTAATTGTAATTAGTACATAACTTGTTTTATTGACAAATGGCAACGCACTGTTCAAAGCACACAAAAAAAAGTTTAAAATAATACTTTATTATTGAAGTTGTATATACATAACGTCAATAAAGATAAGTAAAAAATTGCATCAAAATTACTCACATTATTCATAAATCCTGAAAGACTTCTTTGTACACAACGTTTGATGTTTTGTTCGTCAATTCACCATTTTCATCTACTATAACTATCTTCAGTCCATCTCGACTTCTGACTCTTGAAAGCGCAACATACAACTGCCCGTGTGAAAAAACTGGATCCTTCAAATACAACCCAACTCTTGATAAGGATTGTCCTTGACTTTTGTTTATTGTCATTGCGAAAGAAACAGCAAGTGGAAATTGCCTTCTGTTAAATTTAAAAGGAATTTTCTTATCTGAGGGGGATAAAGTAATTCTTGGAATAAAAGTTCGCATTCCAATGTTACTTCATGATATGATTTTCGCTTCAATGACACGTTTTCTCATTTTAACAACTTGTAACCTTGTCCCATTGCACAAACCGCTTTTCTGATCAATGTTTCTGAGTAACATTACGGGAACGCCAACTTTCAAAACCAAACGATGGTTTGGTATTCCAAAAAACTTAAGACCATTCAGGACATCAGGAGAAACTAATCTTTCATCAACCTGTTTGTTAACATCTTCGGACTGGCAAACACTATCCGAACTTAGATACTCAACTTTGTCACCGGGAAACATTGAAAGTAATATATCATTAATTTCATGAACAACTCCATTCTTCGGTGCCAATATAGCTCGATCTTGAAAATAAGTCGGATTGTGGATGTTATCCAAAAGTGACGGATAAACAAAGGCTATCAAATCAGAAACAGGATCCGAATATTGAGAAATAAGTAAGTCATCAGGTATCAAAATAACATCCTGATCATCGCTTATTGTATCAACCTTTCCTTCTCCTATGTCCAGAAGCCAAGATGCAGACTTTTTAGTTTCCTCAATATCAGAACTGCAGCTTCCTGAAAGCAACCTCATATTTTTTGTTAACTCAAAAACAGTGCATTTGTGCCAAATGTATGATGAACTTAAAGAGGCATTAACAATGTCATGCCTAGTTCCATTTGGTACAACTGGTAGAATTTGCCTAAAGTCACCCCCAAACACAACAACCTTTCCACCAAATAACAAATCAGACGACTCATCAGCATGTACACCAAATACATCTTTTAAACTTCGATCTAGTGCTTCAAAAGCATGTTTATGAGTCATGGGTGCTTCATCCCATATAATCAAGTCAGTTTGTTTAACCAGCTGTGCAACATCACTATTAGGTGGTATGTAACACATAGAATCTTCAGTTAGGTTTATAGGAATACGAAACCTGGAATGTGATGTCCTACCACCGGCCAATAGCAAAGAAGCGATACCACTCGAAGCAACATTCAAAACAATCTTTCTTGATTGTTTATCTACTTAACATTAAAGATCAAACAATGATTGTTACTCAATACATATAAGTCAAATTACATATCAAGATACACGATTAATACTGTTAATGAGAGAATTGATAGCACATGCATCATCAAAAAAATCATAGTGATAATAACAAAATACATCGATTCCTAACAAATACACGACTATTAACATGATGTCTGATAGTGTTTGATATTATCGAGATCTTCATAATAGTGAAGAAGATGAACAATTACTTACCTTTTAGTAAAGTAGCTTTTTTGAAGACCCAAGAAATCTGAAAAAAGTGAAACAATGTGGGGTATGTATATAATGAAAAAATTGATGTTGGGCTGAAAGAAAATTGAACTATTAAATAATCGGGCCTTTGTTTAATAAAAACATTCAACCCAATAAGTAATCTAAGTATGTACGCTTTGTAATTTATATGGACTGGTGTTGGTAAGTTAGTGGGCTGATCCATTGTTGATTGTATTAAAACAACATATTTGGGTAACAATTTAAGATGATAGACAACATTTATGTTACAATTTTTTTGTTATAATTAGATACTAATCATACAAAATTAAAACTCACTATTATGTTTGATGACTACATCCACCAATCTAGTTGTATCTATATATACTAAACATAATATCAAATGGATGAAAACATACTTATCAATCAAGCAAACGCATTTATTAAATATTATCATCGTTATGAAACTTAATAAAAACAGTAAACCATATCATGGTATAAAGAGAAAATAACAAAGTAGAAATTGTTCAAATTTATTAAAAAAAACAAAACATAAAGCAATGAAACTGGTTGACCATAAGCATAGAAAACAAATCCTCTTCATTTTGGGTTTAGGAAGACGGGAGGCTCAACGGAATTTTAAGTTACTCCATACTACCACCACTTCCAATCTTAGTTGAAGGAATTGGTGTGCTTTCATCATCAGAAATCGCGTCAATCAGTTTACGCTTAACCATTTGATACTTGGAACTGATAGAACATTGTTCTCCTTCACCATAAACTTTCTTATCAACAAAGTTATCAGCAATGGAAATTGGCGTATCATTATCGCCTGTGTCTGATTCCTAAAGAAAAAATAGTTACAAACATATGTTGCAAATTCATCAGTGATTGTGTTTGAAAGAAAAAATGAGTAAAATGTATTAATATGAAATTAAGTGTTTGTGAAAATGGTACCTTGGAAACAGAAATAACATTAGACGGCATTGCTAGGAGAGACGTGTGAAGTGATTCTGATTCAGCAGGCTGTTTTTTAAAAAAAAATATGAAAAAATTTTGTAATGTAATAAAGTCTTACGTAAATAAAATTTGGTAAGTTATAGCAAATGGAATTCGATTATGTACCTGTCCTACGTACAAATTTTTCTTAAGATGCGAGATAATTGTTGGATCATCACTTATCTTAGTTACACCATAAACATCATATTTGTTGTTTAAATTGAAGCCAGACACAAAGATCTTAAAAGCAAACTCTCTGTCTAACAAAGTCTTAATCTCTTCAGGATATTCAACTGTATCACCAACCTATTTAAAAGGAATAACCAAATACATAAATATTACAAAACTATAATTAAGGAATTATTAAAAATAATTTTGTATTTAAAATTTAGTTAAAAGTATGGAATACCGTATTCAAATCAAGCAATTTAGAAGCACTTTTACTAATAAGTTGTGCAACGTCATGATGAAACAACGTAAGAGATACAGCACCATTAACGTCTTGCACACGAACCTGAATTTTAAACCTAAAAAAAAATTAAAAAATAGAACAAAAAATTATAACTAAGTTGGGTTGAAATCAAACTATATTTGTGTATATTAAAATTGATGTTACAAATATATCCGACCTTGGTGTAGGCTCAACTTGTTTGGCACTACAACTAACATTCAAACACTCGTAAACCTTTTCTTCCTCAAAATCTGAACTTCCTTCACCAACCTGTTTGATTATATAATCAATACTACATTTTCTGGTGCATTTGGGGCATCCCATGTAGTACCAGCCAATTTCGGTAAACAGGTCTTTAATAGTACCCAATAATACCAGAGCCTGCTCCTGTATGAATATTATAATTTGTTACCGAAATAAGATAGTATATGGTATACAATGGGTATTAATATTAAATAAAAATAATTTTTTAATAACATTACAATTTTTTATATTTAATTATAAATATTGTATTTAAGTATCAACATTATACTTACCTCTTGAATCTCACAAATGTCGCCAATGTTACTAAAAGGAGTGTTATGGACAAATTCATCTTCATCAGAACAGAACATAGAAGTTCCATATGGTCGATGAGAAGAGGAAGGATTATCAGCGATTTTCTTACCCAACCTGATAAAAATAATTTGATTTACACATTACATATTTATTAATACTTTTTATAAAGGTTTTGTAATTCGTATTGAAAAACGTAATAGTACATACCCTTTTTTTGTACAGGTTTATATCTTCAATATCTCCATTGATGAACAGTCGACTAACTCGATCTCCAAAAGAGTTAGAAACATACGGTTTTCCTATATAAAAAAAACATTAGGAAATTTTTTTTGAAATATTTAATAATAAGAAAATTTAGAAGTTAGAACTTAATTTATAATGCAAAATATAATGTAGCTATAAATATAAATATAACTATATATATTTATTAACATTATACAACCATTATAAAACTTCAAACGGCCAAACTGCATTATTATTATAAATTCTTTCTCCGTTTGATGAGTTGCAACATATTTAGACATCTCCATGGCATAACTATCCCACAACGTTAAATAGATGCACAAGCCCCTTCAAAAAAGTATAAATTATTTTAGTAAAAAATAAATAAACAATTTATAAAGCTACGTAATTTTTTTTGTATATAAAATGCAAACAAAAAAATAAATAAATAAAGAATACATACTCGATATCTTGAATTTCCATTGTTAACCTCTTTTTATCAGCGACAACCTTTTTATCTTTATCATCATTGCTGAAGAACTTGTTAACATGTCCTATAACATCTAAGATCAAGTATAAAATAAACATTAATGAAACATAACTTATAAAACTATTATTATGGTTTGGTTGTGATGAAAAAAAGACTATTAGAACGAAATATACCTATTGTAACATATTCATCAACCTCCCTATCCAGAATTCTTTGAAAGGGCACAAAAGAGAAACCAAAATCTGGACCTTGGAAACCATCATATTCGGAAACTTGAGTATTCATATTCAAGCAGAGTTTGTTTGGGTTTGGAGCATACTTGTTGTGACACCCGGCAAATTCTGGTTAACAACGTTGTCTAGATGAAAGTCTACCTTAGCGAGTCACGCGTATATTGTACTTAACTGGGTTAGTTAAGTCGGATTATGGTTCGGGAACTATCGGTTTAGTCTAGAGGATCATTGGATGTTGGCCTAGAGGTTCATTAGATGTCGGTCCTTAACCAAGTGTACAAACGGTGACGATTTGTAGGATCGTCAGGGCATACGGAACATACGAGTCTCGAGTCCCAGGAATTGGTGAACGAGGGTGAATATGTGTATTTACATGTGTTATGTGTTTACAATCATTATGTGACTTGTCGGTATGTGAATATGTGTTAACATATGTTAAAACGGGGTTTAACGCACAAAACACACGAAACCAGCCCCTATAGGCGATTAGGGAAGCCTAATCGCCCATAAGGGAGGCGAGTAGGCATCATATGGGGCGAGTAGGGGACTGATCGCATGACTGTTCATGCGATTAGGCCCCAATCGCATGAACTTACATGCGATTAGGCTTCCTGATCGCGTGTAAAGCTGCATAATCGCGTGTTACGTGCTGGACGACTAAAAACGACTATAAATACCATACTTGACCTCATAAACTTCATTATACAAACCCTAGTCGTCCCATAACCTGCCCCAACACACACACAACCTCTGGAACGCGATTTTTGATCAAAACACAAGGTTTCAAGCTTAATCCTTCATTCTTTCACAATTCTAAGGTTTGGTTTCCATCCATGAATCTTTATAAACGTTTTTAATCAATCCCTAATGGTCCAGACCTGTTCTAAAACGGAAAAGCTTTCTGAAAATCGTTAATAAGTGTAGTTAATCGGATTTTAACTAGTATACATGTGTTATGTGTGTTTATGATTAGAAAGCTAGGGTTTTTATGATTCGAGATGAATGAATGATATGTTATTATTGTTAGATCAGAATAATAATGATATTATGATGATAAAATCTGAGAATTGAATAATTATTTTGAATAAGCTTCCGCTGTAAACGGGGATTTTAAACATTGTTTTGAAATTGCAGTATGTTCATGTTAGACTTGTTTATTGTGATCGTTGGTTTGGATCCTGGTTTGTCATGCGCCTCGCGGTAAAACTCCGCAAGTGGATTTTGAGGGTGTGACAGATTGGTATCAGAGCCAATGGTTATAGTGAACTAGGACTGCATGTAGAGTCTAGTCTATAGCCGAGTCGCACACACTAGACGATCACATGGTACTAAACATTATGGTGGTTTACGTATGGTCTTGTCGGGGTGTCTCTAAATCGTTGGTCTTTCTACGTTACATTATCCGTTCTATCTTAGGTCGGGTTACGTACTTTCTAGGCGGTGTAGTATATTGGAGTAAATCGTGTACTCTTGAGATTTGTCCAAGGCTCGGACATCTCCCTTTCGTACTCCAATAGAAACACTTGCCATAAACTACCGTAGTATTACGGTGTATAGCTAAGAGTCTATGTTCGGTGATTTGAATTTTGAACTAGGAGAACACTTGGAGGACCATGTAGAGCGGTTTATCATTTTGGGTGCACACAAAATCATAAACCAAAATGCATGGAAGCCCTGGTGAGCTCTGGGTTTGAAGGGATAGTCCTGGATTGGATCTAGCTTGGATCTTGTGAACATTAGTGGTTATCTTTATCTGCGAAACTAAATTTTCTCGTTCTTTCTGCCAGAATCATGTCTGGAGTACGAGGAGGACGTGGAGGTGGTCGCAATGGTGGACGTGGTGGTGGTCGCGGTGGTGCTGGTGGTCGTGGAGGTATTAACCTATCGCAGGCTGATCTGAACAACTTACTCCAAGCTGCCTTTCAGTTAGGGCACAACGGTGGTGGTAAGTTGATTTATCCATTTTCTTTGCCTCATTGGTGAACCTTGTTTACATTATTCGTGGTTTCTCATACGTTTCATTTCAGGTGGTCCTGTTAACCCACCCCCACCCATGTGTACCTACAAGATGTTCCGGGACTGTAAACCCCAGGAATTCTCTGGCACTGAGGGTGCGGTGAGCTTGCTTAGGTGGCTGGAGAAAGTGGAGTCAGTATTTCTGATGTGTAACTGTCTCCCAGAAGATCGGGTTAAGTATGCTGCTGCGTTATTCCAGGATGTGGCACTGACTTGGTGGAATGGCATCACCCAGAATATGGGTATTGGGGAGGCATATGCTATGCCATGGGAGAATTTTGTGCAGTTGCTGAAGCGTGAGTATTGTCCGAGGGAAGAGGTGCAGAAGCTAGAGCACGAGGTGTGGAACCTCAAGATGTCTGGGTCTGAAATTGAGAAGTATACTGTGAGGCGTAACGAGTTGGCAGTGCTGTGTCCCGATCTGCATGTGCCAGAATACCGTAGGATTGAACACTATGTCTCGGGGTTAGTACCGGAAATTGCAGGATTAGTGGCTGCGGGAAATCATCCTACATACGCAGAGGTGGTTCGATCGGCTCATAGGATGACCAACTTAAAGGTGAATGAGGGTATTTTGCCTGCGAAGGGTTCGACTGTTAAGGCCCCGGAGAACAACAAGCGCAAGTGGGAAAATGACGGGAAGGGATCTGGGCCAGCACAGCAGAATAAGAGGTTCAACAATGGGGGTTCTTCTTCTTCTTCGGGTAACAAACAGGGTGGTTATGCGGGGAAACTGCCCAAATGTAACAAGTGTGGACGTCATCATCAAGGGAACTGCGACAGTAACCGTTGTCATCGCTGCCAGCGAATTGGGCATTTTGCTAAGGATTGTCGGGCTACCCTTCCATCGACACAGGCCCCAAGTAATACCCCGGCTCCTGCTGCTCAAGGGACTACGGGAAAACAAGGATGTTACAATTGTGGAGAGACTGGGCATTACAAGAAGGATTGCCCAAAACTGAAGCAGGGTGGAAACAACGGTAATGGGAACAACGGGGGCGGCGGCAGAAATGCACGTGCCTTCGTCATTGGAGCCGCTGAGGCTAGACAGGACCCTGACACAGTCACCGGTACGTTCCTTCTCAATAATCGTTCTGTTAGTGTGTTATTTGATTCTGGTGCCGACAAGAGTTTTGTATCCATGGATGTTAGTCGACTGCTAGATGTAGTACCCGTACCATTAGAGACCAAGTATATTATTGAGTTGGCTGACGGTAAAAAGATTGAAGCTACTAGTGTCCTTCGGGAGTGTCAATTAGAGTTGTCGGGTTTATCGTTCCCCATCGACCTTATGCCGGTACCATTGGGTAGTTTTGACGTAGTGGTAGGCTTGGATTGGTTATCTTTGTATCGCGCGGAGATTGTCTGTTACGATAAGGTTATTCGGATTCCTCTCCCAGATGGAGAATTCCTTTCTGTGTACGGTATCAAGGGTGGTGTTCCGCTAAACATCATCTCTAGCATGAAAGCCCTTAAGTGTCTTCGAAAGGGTTATCCAGCCGTTTTGGCACTTTTATCTGTTTCCTCTGGTGATGAGAAGAAGATCGACGATATTCCGGTTGTACGCGAGTTTCCTGATGTTTTTCCCGATGATTTATCTGGTCTTCCTCCTCATCGTCAAGTCGAGTTCGGTATCGATCTTGTACCAGGGGCTACTCCTATTGCTCGGGCCCCCTACCGTCTTGCACCTCCCGAGATGCAGGAATTGTCTAGTCAGTTACAGGAACTCTTGGACAAGGGTTTCATCAGACCAAGTTCTTCCCCTTGGGGAGCCCCGATTCTATTTGTTAAGAAGAAGGATGGAAGTTTCCGATTGTGTGTGGACTACAGAGAACTGAACAGATTGACCGTTAAGAACCGTTATCCTCTTCCACGTATCGATGACCTATTCGACCAGCTTCAGGGTTCTAGTTATTATTCCAAGATCGACTTGAGGTCCGGTTATCACCAGCTGCGCGTCAGGGAGGCTAACGTTGCCAAGACTGCCTTTCGTACACGTTATGGCCATTTCGAATTCTTGGTCATGCCTTTCGGTCTCACGAACGCACCGGCGGTTTTCATGGACTTGATGAACCGCGTTTGCAAACCATATCTTGACAAGTTCGTCATTGTGTTTATTGATGACATTCTGATCTACTCTAAGAACAAGACCGAACACGAGGAACATCTGCGGTTAGTTTTGGAACTCTTGCGACGGGAACAACTTTACGCCAAGTTCTCAAAGTGTGACTTTTGGTTACGCGAAGTTCAGTTCCTAGGACATGTGGTTAATGAACTAGGAATTCATGTCGATCCAGCTAAGATCGAAGCGATCAAGGACTGGGGAGCACCAAAGACGCCAACTGAGGTGCGGCAATTCCTAGGCCTTGCGGGCTACTATCGTCGTTTCATTCAGGGGTTCTCGAAGATCGCTCAACCCCTGACCACTCTCACTCAGAAGGATAGGAAATTTGACTGGGGTGAATCACAAGAGTCAGCGTTTGAGGAACTAAAGTCTAAACTTTGTTCCGCTCCTATTTTGTCCTTACCTGAAGGCCCTGATGATTTCGTTGTTTACTGTGATGCTTCTATTCATGGTCTCGGTTGTGTGTTGATGCAACGCGAGAAGGTGATTGCGTATGCTTCTCGTCAACTCAAGGTGCACGAGAAGAACTACACCACCCATGATTTGGAGTTGGGTGCCGTGGTATTCGCGTTGAAAATTTGGAGACATTACTTGTACGGTACCAAATGCACCATCTACACCGATCACAAGAGTCTCCAACATATCTTCGACCAACAACATTTGAACATACGGCAGCGTCGTTGGATTGAACTTCTGAACGACTATGATTGTGCTATTAAGTACCATCCTGGCAAGGCGAATGTTGTAGCAGACGCCTTGAGCAGGAAGGAATCTACTAAACCTCGTCGCGTTCGGGCGTTGCAGCTCACCATTCATTCATCCCTACCTGATCAACTCCGTTCTGCTCAGTGGGAAGCTTTGAAGGAGGAAAACCTTAAAGCTGAAACTATGCACGGTGCCGACAAGCACCTCGAGCGAAGGCCTGATGGCCTGCACTACTTCGCAGAACGCATATGGGTTCCTTTATTCGGGGGACTACGGGAGCTTGTCCTTGATGAGGCTCATAAGTCCCGGTATTCTATTCATCCTGGTTCGGATAAGATGTACCAAGATCTGAAGGTGCTTTACTGGTGGCCAAACATGAGGTCGGATATAGCCTCATACGTGAGCAAATGCTTGACCTGTGCTAAGGTCAAGGTGGAATACCAGAAACCGTCGGGTCTCTTGCAACAACCTGAAATTCCGGAATGGAAATGGGAACGGATTACCATGGATTTTGTCACGCAACTTCCTAAATCACCAAGCGGGAATGACAAGATATGGGTGATTGTCGATCGGTTGACGAAATCAGCCCATTTCCTTGCTATTAAGGAGACCGACACCATGGATCGTTTGGCTCGTCTTTATTTGAAGGAAGTTGTTTCTAAGCACGGGGTGCCAGTTTCTATTATCTCGGATCGTGATTCCCATTTTACTTCTCACTTCTGGAAGTCTTTGCACAAGGCTTTGGGTACCCAACTAGACATGAGTACGGCTTATCATCCACAGACTGACGGTCAGAGTGAGCGCACGATTCAAACTTTAGAAGACATGCTGCGGGCATGTGTGATCGATTTTGGCAAGGGTTGGGAAGCTCATCTACCGTTAGTAGAATTCTCGTACAATAACAGTTATCACACGAGCATCAAGGCAGCTCCGTTCGAGGCACTGTACGGACAGAAATGTCGTTCTCCTCTTTGTTGGGCTGAGGTGGGTGAGAGTCAACTCACTGGGCCTGAACTAGTGTACGAAACTTCGGAAAAGATCGTACAGATTCGTAATCGGTTGGCAGCGGCACGGGATCGGCAAAAGAGTTATGCTGATCAGCGTCGCAAACCACTGGAATTCCAAGTTAATGACAAGGTACTTCTAAAAGTCTCACCGTGGAAGGGCGTCATACGCTTTGGGAAGCGTGGCAAACTCAATCCACGGTATGTCGGCCCATTTACGATCCTGGAACGGATTGGGCCGGTGGCTTATCGTCTTGATTTACCGACGGAGCTCGGTAACGTGCATAACGTTTTCCATGTGTCAAACTTGAAGAAGTGTCTGGCTGACGAGTCTCTCATCGTTCCACTGGAAGAGATCAAGGTTGATGATCGTCTTCGGATTGTGGAAGAACCTGTGGAGATTCTGGATTACAAGATTCGTAGCCTACGTCACAGCAAGATTCGTATCGTTAAGGTTCGGTGGAACTCGAACCGGGGACCAGAGTATACGTGGGAACGGGAGGATCAGATGAAGTCTAAATATCCTCATCTCTTTCCTAAGGAAGCGTTCGAGTCGAGATATGTCTCTTCTGCAGCTGAATGAATCTCGGGGCGAGATTCCTTTTAACGTGGGGATGATGTGACAACTCGGGTAAATCTCTCTTTTGGTTTCTATCTTTTGTTTGTTCCCTTCGTTATTTCTTTTGTCCTTTTGGTACTTGTGCAATTTTCGGGACGAAAATTCTTTTAACGTGGGGATGATGTGACACCCGGCAAATTCTGGTTAACAACGTTGTCTAGATGAAAGTCTACCTTAGTGAGTCACGCGTATATTGTACTTAACTGGGTTAGTTAAGTCGGGTTATGGTTCGGGAACTATCGGTTTAGTCTAGAGGATCATTGGATGTTGGCCTAGAGGTTCATTAGATGTCGGTCCTTAACCAAGTGTACAAACGGTGACGATTTGTAGGATCGTCAGGGCATACGGAACATACGAGTCTCGAGTCCCGGGAATTGGTGAACGAGGGTGAATATGTGTATTTACATGTGTTATGTGTTTACAATCATTATGTGACTTGTCGGTATGTGAATATGTGTTAACATATGTTAAAACGGGGTTTAACGCACAAAACACACGAAACCAGCCCCTATAGGCGATTAGGGAAGCCTAATCGCCCATAAGGGAGGCGAGTAGGCATCATATGGGGCGAGTAGGGGACTGATCGCATGACTGTTCATGCGATTAGGCCCCAATCGCATGAACTTACATGCGATTAGGCTTCCTGATCGCGTGTAAAGCTGCATAATCGCGTGTTACGTGCTGGACGACTAAAAACGACTATAAATACCATACTTGACCTCATAAACTTCATTATACAAACCCTAGTCGTCCCATAACCTGCCCCAACACACACACAACCTCTGGAACGCGATTTTTGATCAAAACACAAGGTTTCAAGCTTAATCCTTCATTCTTTCACAATTCTAAGGTTTGGTTTCCATCCATGAATCTTTATAAACGTTTTTAATCAATCCCTAATGGTCCAGACCTGTTCTAAAACGGAAAAGCTTTCTGAAAATCGTTAATAAGTGTTGTTAATCGGATTTTAACTAGTATACATGTGTTATGTGTGTTTATGATTAGAAAGCTAGGGTTTTTATGATTCGAGATGAATGAATGATATGTTATTATTGTTAGATCAGAATAATAATGATATTATGATGATAAAATCTGAGAATTGAATAATTATTTTGAATAAGCTTCCGCTGTAAACGGGGATTTTAAACATTGTTTTGAAATTGCAGTATGTTCATGTTAGACTTGTTTATTGTGATCGTTGGTTTGGATCCTGGTTTGTCATGCGCCTCGCGGTAAAACTCCGCAAGTGGATTTTGAGGGTGTGACACTTGTATTTAGAGGAATTGACCCCAACTCCTGGATTTCTTATAATAAGAGAAGAATTTTTAGTCAGAAACCTCTCAAATCTAAAAAACAACCGCTTAAATACATTCGCTTGAATCCTGTCACCCTGTTAATTATAAAAAAAATAAGAAAACACTATAAATATGTATCTACGTAATTGATGTATTTTAACGTACGAAAATAAGAAAATTCATATACATTAAAATTAAAAACATCACAACTAAAAAAAAAGTTATGAAATTTAAAAATAATAGGATATAAAAAAAAACGTGTTGTTGAGTTTTACATTTTCATCACATAGGATCATTTCAATTGAGTACACATCATTAGGATTGCGACGATCGGATAGACGCCAAACCCGAATAATCTTTAGCTTTAACGCCACACCGTTTCGATTTACATGAATTTGGTTAACCATGGTAAACTCATTTGCATCTACAGCAGCCATTGATCTTGTTAACTGGAAAAAAATAATGTAAAAACCAATAGATGACTTCAATAACACAAATTGTAGACAACATAAAAATATTGAAACTTATATTATAGTTAGCTAATAAGTTTCAAATGTATTGTAGCATAAATGTCTGGATTGATCACTCCAGAATGTATGCAAAACATCAACATAGTCGATTGGTTAATAACAATAACAAATCAAAATCAAAATAAATAATGTTTATGTATTTAAAGATGAGAAACAGAAATTAACCTAATAATATATCTTTGCGATTACTCAAAGTGCATTCAACGTGTCTTATTACAATCGTATGTGAATTGGTTTGACTTGTTTATATAGTTATTCAATCAATTCAATAATAAGAAATGGATGAAATAGTGGAGGTTAATTAGCATTCGAATTAGCATTGTTATTATTGTTATAACATTATGTATTGATTGAATTTAGTCAACGTCAAGCATTCCTTGATTAACTGGCGTATGTCAAGCATTATATAGGTATTCAATCAATTCAATAATAAGAAATGGATGAAAGAGTGGAGGGTAATTAGCATCCGAATTAGCATTGTTATTATTGTTATAACATTATGTATTGATTGAATTTAGTCAAAGTCAAGCATTCAAACCATAACTGTCGCATGTCAATACGATATTCTAACAAATTGTTAGTCAAAACTTGTTTATATAGTTATTCAATCAATTCAATAATAAGAAATGGATGAAATAGTGGAGGTTAATTAGCATTCGAATTAGCATTGTTATTATTGTTATAACATTATGTATTGATTGAATTTAGTCAACGTCAAGCATTCCTTGATTAACTGGCGTATGTCAAGCATTATATAGGTATTCAATCAATTCAATAATAAGAAATGGATGAAAGAGTGGAGGGTAATTAGCATCCGAATTAGCATTATTATTATTGTTATAACATTATGTATTGATTGAATTTAGTCAAAGTCAAGCATTCAAACCATAAATGCCGAATGTCAATACGATATTCTAACAAATTGTTAGTCAAAACTTGTTTATATAGTTATTCAATCAATTCAATAATAAGAAATGGATGAAATAGTGGAGGTTAATTAGCATTCGAATTAGCATTGTTATTATTGTTATAACATTATGTATTGATTGAATTTAGTCAACGTCAAGCATTCCTTGATTAACTGGCGTATGTCAAGCATTATATAGGTATTCAATCAATTCAATAATAAGAAATGGATGAAAGAGTGGAGGGTAATTAGCATCCGAATTAGCATTGTTATTATTGTTATAACATTATGTATTGATTGAATTTAGTCAAAGTCAAGCATTCAAACCATAAATGCCGAATGTCAAGCATTATAGTTAGTTGTGATTTTTTTTGATCTATTCAATGTTATTTAACTAAATGTTATTTATATGTTATGTCAAGCATTATATAGGTATTCAATCAATTCAATAATAAGAAATGGATGAAAGAGTGGAGGGTAATTAGCATCCGAATTAGCATTGTTATTATTGTTATAACATTATGTATTGATTGAATGTATATTTACAATTTTGTAAATTCGTATTCAAAGTCAAGCTCAGTAAACATATTACTTTCCTTATACATTCAACAATGGAGTAGAAGGAGACCATCAATTTCGCCTTAACATGCTTGAAAATTGGACCTGTAAATTCGTATTCAAAGTCAATTTGTTATTGTAGAAGGAAACCATAAATTTCTCCTTAACATGTATCAATTCCTTATGAATGCTGTGAGTAAATTCATATACATTATGTATTCCTAAATAATCGCGTCTTGCCACCACTGATTAACGTATACACATTCTTACAATTACAACATACCAAATTCATCATCTATAAATTCTAACAAAACAAACCAAGATTGACCATGGTATGTCGAAACTTTAATGTTGTTGTTTCGTAAGTTTTTAGATAACAAAAACCTGTTCATGGATTTCGGTAATGTCTGGACAAACACGTAAAAAACAACATTATAATAACGAATAAACTTTTTTTACTTAAAAAAAATTAGAAACGTCATACCAAAACTCGCGCGGAAGGTTCATGAATAACCTTGAAGAATTTGTCACCCTTGTGATAAGCCATAATGAAGTTATTTGTCCTAATGAAATCATGTTCTTCGTTTGCAAAACAAACTTTTGTTAAAGTATCCATAAAGTCACTAATACTCGAAACTGATTTCAATTATCTTTTTTTATGAAATCTTGTATTTGTTTTTTTTATAATCTTTTTTTATATTCACACATACTCGAAACTGATTTCAGTTGCAATCTGTTATTAACTAAGACAATCATATCATCAATGATTAAACCTGATCAGAATTACTTGTGTGTCGATTTCATCCAAAGCAGGGACTTGATCCTAAACAGATTATCAAATGGTGTTAATAAAAAAAGATTCTGATCATTACAAATAAATCCGAAATAAAACGATTGTATTTCTGTTTGGTTTAATATGATAGTAAACCGCTATGTATGGATCTCATACAAATCAGAAACATAATCGAAAACAGATTAGATAGTTATTTTAATAAGAAAACGTGTTGATAATTACAACAAAAAAGATTGTATTTTGTAGAAGGTTGATAGCTATACGACTGTGATTTATCTTTGTAGAAAAATAATGATAGAAACCGATTGTGTTTATCTTTTATGTAAGATGATTGCAAGCATTATGTATCAATCTAATCAAAATGCAGAAAAATTATCATAAACATTTCGAGAGTTATGTTTATCCTAAAACGTTTTCTTCAATATCAAATAACCGATTGTATTTCATAGAGGATTGATGTAAGATTGATGAACAACATACCTTGCAAAAAGAACAATGAGAGAGGAATGAGGAATGAGAAAGGAATTATTAGGATAGGAAGGAGGAAGATGTTGTAACATACAAATGGATGTTGACAAAAAAAAAAAAAAAAGGTTTATATAATACTTTTTCATGGAGCTCCATTTAGAATTTGGATCCTTGAAGACCCTCTCAAAATCTAGGATTCAACCCTAGTGTTTTCATTTATTATATAAAATAGATAATAAACACCCATAAGTGACATAGTCCAAAAGTGTGAAGGACTGAAAAGGAGAGTGACTATAGTTTAGGGAGAAAATGTATAAATGAATATTCATCAATTTCCAACGCCGTCACTGGTTAGGGTTTCAAACTCATCGGAGCTAACAGAAATCGGTGGTTGAATATTATTCGTTTGCTGATTTGGCGCGAAAATAATAATAATTATTATTATTATTATAAAAAGGATGAAATCAGTGGTTGGAATGGTGGTGTCGAACAAAATGCAGAAGTCGGTGGTGGTGGCCGTTGATAGGCTGTTTCATAATAAACTCTACAATCGATACGTTAAGCGTACCTCCAAGTTTATGGCACATGACGAGCACAATCAGTGCAACATTGGTGATCGGGTATGTTTCTTCATCATCTTATTTGTTATAGAATACCAAATAACAAAATTGCAGAAATCAGTAACAGTGGTTGTTGGAGACTTTGAACAATAACAGTAGCATGGAATTAGAATTTAGGTTGACTTGTTTTAGACATATTATTATGTATGTGCTTATGTCATTTTGATAGATAGTTTCTGAGGCGGAGTAAATACAAATAGATCTTAATCTAACAAACGTAGGAAACTGTCTCAAACAAACTCTGATTGAACTCGTTTTAGCGGTGTTGGAACCGGCTCGTCAAAATATATTTAGGGTTTATGTTATAGGAATTAAAGTTTAACTTTAGGGTTTATAGTTTAGATTTTAGGGTTTAGCCTTAATGTTTAGAATTAGCATTTAGGGGTTAGGGTTCGTCGAGCCGTTCCAACGCCGCTTGAATGAGTGCAGTCGGAGTTCGTTTGAGCCGGTTTCCTAGGTTAAAGACATTGTGTACGGGGAGCACCGATAGTTTGTATCTATTTTCACTTTCTTGATGCTCCTACATAAGGAAGCATTACACCGCACCCTAAATTCATATAGCTTCACAAAGTTGGTTTCAGGCTTGTTTAATGTTAGTGTGGGTTATTTTATGCTGTTTTAGACCTGTTCAGAAGACTCTTGGCAGAGAAGTCCTGAAAATGTGCCTATCCAGGCGAGGCACATACTCTATGTTGTGCTTCTGCGCCTAGGCACGCATATATCCCCTTTTGACAACATATGTTTTTTTATATCTCACCCTCCCACGGTCCCCAACGTTGACCGACATGTGCATGAGGCACCGCCTCAAGCCCTGAGGCACTTCCCTGATCACCTTGCGTATCAGGCGTGCCTTTTTAAATCAAGGCAGTAGTCAGCCCTGACCTCTCTTTGAATCTAGCTTCCACTTGTTCCTACCTTAGGAGTCTGTCCGAAATAAACTGTGCTTTTCGTGGTCCTGCTGTTTAGCAAATAGCAAGGTATTGACTATAAGTTCCCTGCTCATAAGCACTTTAATGGCCTCTCGCACCATTTGTTTAAAAGTTTGGGCGCCCGTTATGGCACACAAGTATTTATATGATTGTAATCATAAGGAAAGTATTGAAATGTTTGTATGAAGCGTATCTTTTTTTTCAGGTTAAATTGGATCCATCTAGACCATTAAGCAAGCGGAAAAACTGGGTTGTTGCAGAGATTCTGAAGAAAGCCCGAATTTATACGCCCCCGCCACCGTCAAAACCAGCTGCTACTGATTTAGGCAGCAAGACACCAATAGCTCATTCATCTTCATCTTAAGGTTTTATTTCCTTTAGTTTTGCATGTGAAGGTCTGTTCGCTAATGTACTAAACTTCATGCTCGATCTATAAAGGGCGGGGCCGGCCCATTGCTCAACCATGATGCGATGGATAGATATAATCTTTTGTTATTTCTCTTGATTGTAGTTGTTGAGAAGCTTTCTGCAGTCTTGTTTCTGGAACATAAGTTTAATTTAAACATGAAACATGTCTTGTGCCAGGTTTTTGGTATCTATTATGTGTAAGATTAATGATCACTGTTTTTTCCATATGGGACTAGGAATTGCACGCAAACCTAAACCCGGTGAGAAAACCCAATTCATAAAGTGTAATGAGACTAGATGGGATTTGTTTCAAAAGATTTTACGGATTCTGAACGTTCTTGGTATTAGATGATACCTACTCGATTACCCAAGCCCCTTTACTCGCTACATTATAGCTATCACAAACCTAAAATTGTTGAATTATTAAAGTTATAGTTGAATGTATAGGTTTTAAAAAATAGGATAGTATGGCAGTGGACGTATCAACAAATAATTTTTTTTAACGATGTAGGACAATAAATGAGTATGCTTGATACATGTGGACACAACCATGAAACAAACGGGCGGGTTGGGTAATGGATCAACACGTATGTCTTTCCTCTTTTACGTGGGTTATTGATCCGACACTTAATGCGACTACAAAGAGTACAAAGGCGCAAGTTGAACGATGTGTAAACATTAAATATGAACTTTGAACTCTTTCTACTCATTTTCCTTTCGGCAATTTCTTATTTGACTTGTTAGATCTATCATAGATATAACCATAACTTCATGACTCTTATCACAAGGTAAATGAGTCGAAATTGGCATGTGTTAAATAATGTACCACAAGTGCCGGCAAACACTAAACAGAATGCCATAGAGACTAAGAATTATGGTTGCTACAACTAATATGAAAACCTTAAATGAAAAATCTTGAACATCAATGATCAAATCAACTGCTTCCTTAACCATATGCTAAAATCTGGACAGAAACAGCAACTTCATTGTCATATATGATGAAACAACATTTTTGGTGGAGTAACGAAAATTTTGGTGGTGGTTATTGATATCGTTTTGTTGGTTGTTTATATGTTCTCGGCTGGGGGTAGCTCTTGACGCTTGGGTGGACTGCCCAAAACGCGTTCCATATCATAACGGACTTCAATGTTACGTATACTGTATCCAACCACCATTAGCCAGTAAAGCAGCTTCGCTAGTTCCGGGGCACTTGTCTCTGTCACGCTAGTCTGCATCATTATCACACAATATAAGATTATAAAATAAAAGTTCAAAAAATGCAAAGCTTGAAAAATAAAAATATATATAGTTGAGAAATAGATAAAATACAAGTTAATATCTATCTCTCACACAGATTTTTTGGACCACAACAGGCCAGTAGGTAAATTTAGTATAGAACCTTCCTAAAATCAGAAAAACATTTGACTTTTTAAGAAAACCTTGAAATAGATAGATAGTGTTGCAATATTTAAGGATGTGTTCTTAAATTTCTAATTTATTTATTTACTAATTTATTGAGAGACAGATGACAAACAAATCAGAGGGGAAAAAAGTTTGTAACATATTAAGAGTATTTTTGTAATTTGTCAACTTTTAGACCTTTCATTCCAACCCTAGAACACTAAAAAAGATTAAAATTTAAAACAGCATGCTAACCTTCATTTGAGTAGGATCTGAAACAGCCAGGAGACGTTTTATAAACGTGTTCATTGCAACCACGACATCCTCCCCAGCACTACTTGTCAAATCCTGCATCATTTTATATAGATAAAATGTATTCATACATGAAGCAGACAAAGTTGATCTATCCAGTAACTTTGACCAAGTTGACTTTTTCTGATGTGACGCTGACATAGAATGTGTGGTATAACCAGTCAACTTCGAAGATTAGTTTATATTAAAAACTTAAAAGCTTTGATAGTTTTTTTTTCCTAGCTTAAAAAGGTTGATTACCTAACACAGTAAGTTGAGAGAAGCGTGTTTATCTTTTTATGCAATTTGCTTCAACAAATTAACCGACTAACTTCCTAACCTTAAGATTTTGGGGCTCGAGGGTTTTAAGATAGTCCAACAATTCATTTGATCCATTGGCGGATATTCTTTCTACTTGACGATTAAGTTCCTCAACTTCTGCTTCAAGTAATTCAATGTATTTGATTGCATCGATTTTCTCAGGACCAGAAACATTATTCCACCTTATAACCTCCCCGGTCACCATCTTTTGTGTCCCCGGTGCATAATCCGGTGCATCCTGTAAATCATACAAGTAAAACTTAATAATTTGATAAGTTATACTACAAACCATAGTTGTCAATAGCGAAAAACGGGCAATAGCAACAAGCCACCAACATGCTATGTAGCACATAGTTGTCAAAGGCGTAAAGCGCACTCAAGGCGCTTTGGTACGGCCTGTGGCCTAGGCGAGAAGCGCAAAAAAAGCGTGGGCCTGAGAAAAAAAAGCGCAAATAAAAAAAGGGGAAAAATCACCAAAATCACTAAAAAATAACAACTATCAGCAATAAAGATCAATATAATAAAGTAGCACCATGATTAAAAACCACCAAAATATACAAATAGCAAGTTCATGCTTGAAAACCAAAAAATAGTTCAAAATGTAAAAAGTAATAAAACTTCAAATCCAAAAGGGCATAGGGTTAGAGGTTGTTTATATAGATTAGAATGCATAACTTGTTTAAAAAATAAAAGATATGATTAGATATTACTAGTTTTAAAAAATTGGCTATAAAATTGTAAAGGATAAAACTTTTTGTAAAAAAAAAAAAAAAACATTGCTTTATTTATCTAGGAGAGAAAAGCGACCTAGGGTCGCTTCTAGGAAATTCATCGCCTAGGCGCCCTAGGCGCTCGCTTTTAACAACTGTGATGTAGCAATAGCGACAAAATAGCGCATGCTATTTCATGTTTAGTGATAAAGTAATATAAAATTTAAGAAATAATTTAAATGTATATTTTATCAAAATACGCTCTTTTTACATGTAAATTTCATCCAAATACGCTTATTTTTTCAATCGTGAACGAAAAAAAAAAAAAAAAAAACCTTAATGGGCATCGCTATTTATTGGTTTTAGAAAAAAGTTACATAAAAGGTCGGTATATGTCGCTATAAACCCTACAACACCATGTGGGCTATACGCTTCGTAGCGCATTATAGCAATCGCAATAGACGCTATTGACAAATATGCATTTTGTTTTCAATACGGGACAAATACCTTTCAGATTTTGAAAGTCAAGACACCCGTTTCAGTTGGGAGTTAGGGCTATTAAGAAAAAAGTGAACCATCTTTTAACTAAGGGGACCACACATCACATGATTGGAAATTACCACCTCTAAAGTCAATGACACAAATCACATGAAAAACACAGTGCTTTACTTGAGAGCTATCCTTGTGTAGACCAACTGGTTTCTATAATTTCTATAATTGTGCGCGTGTAGCTTACGAATATAATATATTTCTTGGTATGCTAGAATCTAGATTTTACTTCACTCGGAACACGATTATCTTAATCAAACAAACCAGGAAACAAGCCAAATAGGCCAAAACTGTCAAAAGCAAGCTCAAGTTGTATTTTTTAATGCATAAATGTTTTTTAAAGAATTTTATTCAAAGATCCAGGTTATTCCTGAAATAATATAACTTCTGTAACTTTACGTACTAAATATTTATTAAAAAAGCTGTTTCAGATCAGCCCAACCTAAACCAAAATCCATCATAACCTGAACATGTTTTGACCCATCCCAACCCACCAAGCTATCCAGACATGTCTATTTGCCACCTCTACTCCTATGGTCCTACCTATCAAGTATATTGCTTTGCAGTTGCATGACCATTAACTAATAAGAAACAAAATTTGAAAAAACACCTTTTCCTCCTGTGATGTATCAGGGAGTGCAACTTGTTCCAAACTTTGTTGTAACTCCAACCGATATTGTGCATTCCTAAACATATACCCAGTCATCAAAACACTGTACATGAGTTGTGCAAGATTCTCAGCAACCTGATTGCACGACACACATTAAAATAGAACAGTGTGTCAATACTTCAACTGTTTAAAATATCTATCCCTATAATCAAGCAATCTGTGATAAAAATAATATTGCGGCCTTCACCAAAAGGCATAAATTGTGCAAACTTACAGTGGTAACAGTAACTGCAAAAAACTGTGGGGGTAAAGTTCCCATCATATTTGTTACTGTATGGCGCATGGCATCTACAACCTACCAACAACAACTGTAAGGGATTATACATTTATACAACACATATAGTAGAAACATAAGGAATGAATATTACCTGCTGAGGTGCTCTTTTAACAAATAACTCCATAAATTCTGGTTGCACATTTTTCACGTACTCCAGTAGTATATCCCTCCTGCTTGTCTATAAAATGCATATATAATCGAGGAAATCAATTTTTAACACCAGTATTAGTCTGAACTCTGAAATACATTTGACAAAAAAGTAAAGCTTCTTACAAGTTTAATGAGACATTATCAATCCTAATACCTTCACTAATTCTCTCCAAAGTTTCACACACACACACACACGCATATCTGTTGTTTAAGTAAGGCTATGATGGACAAAGATCACATAGACAGCTTTAAAACATTCCTGCAGATAGCCTTAAAATTCCATATTCAAAACCACATTTTTTTCATTGTTACTTATCAACATAATCTCCAGTTATAAATAATCTACTGATATAGATTATAGAAGACAAATGTCCATCATATGTTTTCAATTTAGTAGTAGTTGAATCACAACTATGAGTATCCTTAACAATCTGTTAAGAAGGTACAAGTTATTAAATAAACCAAGTATGCGAGATGAAAAATATTGCTTATTGCAATCCTAATCACATAAAGGAGTATAGGAGCTAGGCACAAGTATATACGTGAGATCTCATGCAACCAAGTTTTTGGCATGTACATAGGTTATCGCCAAATAAATAGTTAAACATTCGAGTGTACTAATAAAAATATGTCAATGTTTCTCATAGCTTAGCAGGTTACAAAACTTGCAGTATTGGCCATAGTTCCATACTTAGTTTCATATCTTGCCACAAACGCACAAACTTTTTCATATCATCCTCAACTCCCTCAATTACTTTTTCAAAAGCATAAAGTGAAACAATAATGTCCACCTAATATATCAAGCATTAATAACATCTCATTTTTCACTAGCTTAGGAAGTATCTTCACATGCTCATTCTCCCCGTTTTGTTCCGTTACTAAACTCTACTTTCCACAAACTAACAATCAATTATTGAATGAATTCATGTGATTTGTAAGTTCAAATGCACTTCCTTTCCAATTGATTAACTTCCTTACCCAAAATCTGGTAAACTAGCAGCAAAGATCATAGCTTTTTTTTAAGTATATCTTTTTTCTCCATACTTAAAAGTTAAATATATGTTTTTTTGGAATCATTCACATCAGCTTGACCTCATATCTGTTATACAATTATAGTGTCATCACCAAAAGCAAATTTGGCTTGTTTCTAAATGAAACGTATGTCTCCACACACTGGCGGAAATACGTTAGTATCTTATTCTGTAAGAAAACCACATCAAACTTGAACAGTTCAACACTTCAACCTCAAATTCAAACTCATATACGCAATCACTACTACCTACAGCCTACAAACATAACTAACTTCCAAAATCCAAAGCAAATTATTCAAGTTTCTACCACACAACAGTTTAACTATATCAAAAGATTTGGCCTCAATATCAAAATCCTACACATAGGCAAACAATATCAGCACACACTCACTACAACCTATTAACACAACCAATATCCAAAACCTAAAACATTTTTTTCAAAATTTTACCACAGAACTATTAGCTTACTGAGAATCACCACTGTTTCCACTATTCGAGGAATTGCTCCGATTCAGCTCTCAGTCTCGATTTTAAGCGGTTAAACGTAACACAACTAATATCCGAAATCGAAAACAAATTACTACTTACTACAACCTCAAAATCAAACAAAAACAGCATACACTTACTACTTACTTACTACAATCTATTAAGTATATTAACATAACTAATATCCATAATACAAAACAAATTATTCAAATATTATTATTTTTTTTTACCACAGAACCGTTAGGCTGTTGAGAATCACTACTTGCCGAAGAATCCTGCGGTTGAGATTCAGCTCTGAGTCTCAATCTTCCGCGGTTAAAAGTTGGTTTACCGGCAACGTAAACTGAAGACAGTCGCAGTAACTGATTAGTTTTACATGATGCGAGAACAGAGGATGAAGATGAAGAATGTGATGATAGAAATGGAGTTTTTAATGTTAAATACGACATTTGTGTTTAGCAGGGTGAGAATATGGTGAGATGATAATTGGAAACCCTAGAATTACTCCATTAAACCCACCCCAAGGTATATGGAAGAAGAAAGGATATGTTAGGATTGTTGAGGGTAATAGAGGTTTGGATTAGGTGTGGAGGAAAACATGTGAATTTTATTATCATTGGATACAAGTTTTTATTTTTACTAGTTTACAAACTCATAGGTTTGTCAACATGGTATACCCAATCTTGTGTAACCTGGACCGGACCGGACCCAACCATTAAACCGGTAGGACTCGCAGGTCAGACTAGGATTTAGGGGTTGAACTAGTTTTTTATATATATTTTTTAAACTTTACCGTGTTAAGTTTTATAATATTTACAAAATCACTGTTAAGTTGATCAGTTCGTTGTTCAGTCCAGTTTTGAAAACTTTGATTATACCCCAATTGGTTAGCGGGTTTTCTAGTAAGTGGTTTACTCATGAGGTCTTGAGTTAGAATCCAACAAGTGTATGCCAATAATCTGGAATAACACCATTATTCTAGGATTCGAACCCAGATAAGGTGTCTGGCATGTACAGCCTTGTAGTGTTGCAAACCAGTTGCATTGAAATTGTTCAAAAAAATAACTCATAGGGTTGGATAAAGGAAACGTTAGATGGTTAGTGAGAATTTAGGAATTGTGGGAATGATATTTTGAGGCAAGGTGTGACTGAAATTCCATATAAGTTACTATATTTAAGTTAGTATATTATGTTTTGTTAAGAAAAGTGGGAAAATATTAATAATGTTAGGTTGGCTGTGAAGCTAGACGCAACCAGTTACTTATTTAATACGAAGATAGTCATGAAAAGAAAAACATAGTAAAGTATGATAATATTGAGATAGTTAATATATTAAAAAGTGTTAGTTCATTGGTTACGTCGATTCTGACACACGACACTTTATGAGGTTAATTCGTACATCCTAATCAAACATGTTAACTTAGTTACATGCATTTTGGTTTAATTTTTGTTAGTTGCGTCTGTTAAAGTCTAGAAAAGCCCATTCCAATGTATAGGTTTGCATTCGGTGATCCTTGGTGATTACCACATCATGTAGCGATAAATTCTTCGAAACAAACGGTGGTGATTACCCGCTTTAACCATAATTGTTCGAATACACCTGTAACATTAAATGATTGACATTTATTGTGTGTTGATGTGTGATTATGTAAAAACTCTATTTTTGTGATTAGATCTATATCTTCCGATTTTGCTGTGTTTTCTAGTTCTATCACTAATTAACATTGCTACCCACTAATTAAAAATTAAACTATGCCTAATTAACTAGATTATGTGACTCTAGCAATCTTCAATACCCAAACACTAACTAATACCTAACTAGAAGAGAAACCATCTATTCATATTCAACTAAACCCTAATTCATAGTTAGAAGGCACTAAAAAGTGGCCTAGTTCACCAACCCAGAACAACTCCACCGCTCTCTTCCATTCTTTCACGAATAAATGGATACCTTCCTCCCCCAATCATTGTTCTTTGATCCTCAATAACACTCAAACTCCCATACATAAACTTGAATTTGGAAGATTAAAAGAAGATTTGTATATGCATGATCCATACAACTCCCCCAATCCTTGAAGCAAAGTTCCCTGCCCCCTCCCCCCAAACCACACACACACACCCAAAAAAACTCACGACCACCACCCTCATCTTCCATCCATCCATTGTAAGTTTTTAACCAATAATCCCAAGCTTCCAATCCTCAATCCAAGGTGTTCTAGGGTGCTTTGGAACTTGAACTTGGAGATTTGCACACTAGAAGCTTAAGAAACCTTCGTCCCATCACTTGTTTTTCTTCCCTAGCTAGTTTAGTGGTTAAATCTTATTTTCATTCGTGTCCTACTTTAGAATCGTGTTTGAAACTGCAAAATGATTCACCTAATGTGAGATATTTTCATGTGGTTTCATAAAACAAGTAAACAAGTGATTAAGTGCAATAAAAATGGTGATGTGTGTGTATGTTCAAACCGTAGGGTGTGTGAGTATTTGTGTGTGGATTATTTAATTTTCAAAGTATTTAGAACATGATAAAATGTGTGATTGTTAGATTTGGATATGTTGATGTGAGAATGTATGATAAATCATGTTACGTAGTTGTTTTAGTTTAAAAAAAATACATTTAAAAATGATTATCTGTGACACCCGTCAGCAATCCAGGTCAAGATCCATACACACCCTACTTAACTATGTCATTTTATGTGCATATTAGACATTTTAAACATTGACTATGTCGTCCCGAGTCTAGCAAAGCCCAAACTATTTGAGAAAATTTAGTACATTATCCGTTTACGCATACAACACCCGATTTATCCGAGACAATTGGCGTTGAACAATCAAGCCAATCACACGCTCAATAGAGAGTAACCGAATATCCAATTACTACGTACAGACAAAAAAAAAAACATCACACGTGACAATACCTAAGTGAGAAAATTTTCAATTCCACTATAAACCCGAACAATTCAGGAGACATATTATGGATATGTGACACATTTAAATCAAAAAGCAACATCATATATCCAATCAAGATACAAAACATATGTAAACATGAGTTAAAATTATCAAACAACACATGTTTATAAATGAATAACATATGTATTAATAACATGTTAATATTATCTTTGTGACAAACACGTGTTATTATCAAACTAGACTATACATGTATATATGTTAACACTTGAAATCTATCCCTATACACTAGGAAACTAATGATTTCAATAACATGTCATACACACATACATATATAGGTACTTCGGCCATATATATATATATATATATATATATATATATATATATATATGTAGAGGTTCTTGTACAAAGTCAAAATTTTGTGAGAAGGATAAGAAGGCTCCAGGACGCGACACGTGGCAATCTTTAATATTAATTCGATGGGTATTATTGTCAATTAAACTCTTATCAATTTAATGAAAGGATAATGCATTTATAATTATTGAGAGATTTTAGGGATTTGATCACACAATCTATCCTAGTAACCTGTGATGTTAAAACACCAAAAAAAAAACATAAGTCACCTATGTGTTTTATATTCAACAAACCCCATGTATTTTTTATATAAAAAAACCTTTGTGTTTTATATTCACCTATGTGTTTTATATTCAACAAATACCCAAACCAGAAGTCACTTATGTGTTTTATATTCAACAAACCCCCATGAATTTTTTTTATAAAAAAACTCTTGTGTTTTATATTCAACAAACACCCAAAACAGAAGTTACCTATGTGTTTTATATTAAACAAAACATCCAAACGAAATTCGTATGTTAATCTAAAAGGTGTTTTATATTCAACAAACACCCTAAAGGTGTTTTAACATAAATCACTATATTAGTGACAATCCATAAAAAAACATCCCCAGTAATTTTCGTTTTCTCTTAGATGAACTATATTAGTGACAACCTTTGGACTTACATTTGTAAGTTAATCTGAATTTTTGATGTTTGAGATTGTTTGTTTCCGAAAATAGAGAGTTTTGTTTGTAAAGTGGGATGAAATTAGGAGATGCTTTGACCATTGCGTTTAATGGCTCATTTAAAATTGATATGTATTTTACCATTATACCCCTAAAGCATCTAATCAATTATTATAATTATTATACTAATTACAAGATTGTCATCCAATTAATCTACACCCTACATTACTCTCATCTAATGGTCATAATTCCTTCTTAGCTTTCTCACAAAATAACTCCTTTGTACAGGATCTTTACCCTATATATATATATATATAGGGTAGGGATCCTAAGAGAACCAACTCCTATTTGAGAACTGAGAGAACCATTCTGAGCCACTCATTTCATATAAAGGCAAAAATTTTTTTTTTTTTTTTGCTTTAATCGCACATTTTTATGCAAGGAAATTTTTTTTTCATTTATACATATGTGTATATAGCATTTTTCAGCTATACATATGTGTATATTTCAGCTATACATATGTGTATATTTCAGTTATACATACGTGTATATTGCATTATACATATGTGTATAATGCAATTATACACATGTGTATACTGAAAAAAAAATACAAAAAAAAAATAAAAAAAAAATTTTCCTTGCATATAAAGCAGCGATTTTTGCAAAAAAAAAAAAAAAAAAAAAAAAAAAAAAAAATTTGCCTTAGAGAAATGTGTGGCCCAGAATGGTTCTCACAATTCTCAATTTGGGGAAAAGTTCTCATTTGAACCAAATCCTATATATATATATATATATATATGTGTGTGTGTGTGTGTGTGTGATGTATTGTAAAATACATCTATTTCCAGTGTAAAGTTTGTACAATTTTCGAGTCGTTTAGATAGTGTTTTTATTAGTTTTAGGCTTGTAGCAGTCTCTTTTATTTAGTATAGGTTTTTTTATAGATTTTTATTAGTTTTAGTTATTTTTAATACTTATTTATTTATTTTATATTTTGGTAGGTGTTCGTATAGACGTTGGAGCGTAAACGAGCAACTTTGGTCAAGTCAATGAACACCCGAGTCAAGAGCACGGAGCTAGAATGCTATATAATAATAATAATAATAATAATAATAATAATAATAATAATAATAATCTATACATATAATAAACCAAAGTCATTTTAATGACATAGCATTCTATGAGAGTATTCTCTTCATTGAGTGTGTCATGTGTCATCCCATGTAGCAAGACCTTTATTTTAGGAAAATAATAATTTAAAAATTAAAATTTAAAAACAAAATTAGATTTTTATCTCTAATGTTTCTTCCCATAACTTTTAAACGTTAATATCTTTTATATACGAGATTTTTTAAAGAAAAAAATGACACCAAATTAACGAGCGTTTTATTATCTTTCCAACGAGTACCATAGTGTCATATAAAAAACGGAGAAAAAAACGACTATTTTTTTGTGTGGTTTTGTTCATACAGGAAAAAAAATACAAAGTGTTCAGGTTATTCATTAATCATGTATAGGCAAGTCATTAGTTATGTTCAAACCAGTAAATATGAATTTTATTTACAACATGTGTTAGCATTGAAGTTGTACATTGTTTTAGGTTAAGTTTTAATATTAGAGTTATACATTGTTTAAGGTTATGCACTAACATTGGAGATACATTGTTAATTGTTTTAGGTTAAGTGTTACCCGAAGCTTTCCTGCATGTAACTGTAAAACGCATCAGTCTATTTCAAATGTAAAATTGATATTTCAAATTAGATTTCTCAACCCGGGACGCTCCCGGGATATAATCTAGTAATAATAATAATAATAATAATAATAATAATAATAATAAAAAGAATCGTGATATTGTGACCTTGAGGTCGGTCACGACCCAAAGGCCAAATCGAAAAAATAGATTTGAGGGCTCCAATAAGTGTGGAGCATTTGTTTATTATTTGAGGTGGCCGCAATAAGTGTGCATGGGAACTGGTACGGGAACGAGAAACGGGTACGGATACGGAAACGGAAAACGGCAAAACTCAAAAAATCAAGAAATGGGTACGGAAATATATATATATTATTGATAATGTACCATAAACCCCAAAATATATTCATACGTTGATGTATGTATATATAGTTTATAAAAAAAACTCTACATTATTTAATGAGATTGAAAAATAATCATTTCAGTAATCAATAAAAGAAGTTAGAACATGACTTTAAAAATTGTTTAAACGTTATCACATACATAAATGAAAAAATATATACATTTTTATTAAATTAATTGTTTAATGTTTATATTTTAGAAAATGTTCCAGCTGTCAAACACAAACTGACAAACCAGAAAAAACACTTTTACTTCTATTTATTTAAAGCTAAAAAAATTCACTTTTCAACTTCTTCTTCTCCAAGTCTTAACCTACAGCCACAGGTCATCTTCATCGCCGTGTTTGACCAACCTTTCATTGCCAACATCAAAATCAAACAAGATGATGAAGATCTTGTTAATGTTGAGTCTGGATTTTCTTTCTCCTCTTTCCTTTTTTTCTTTCTTTCTTTCTCTGTCATCCTCGTCATCTCGGTACCCAATGAAAGAAACGGCAGAAGAAACGTCGTTGACTTCTCGAATCGGTCAAGGAATCGGATTGGAAACGCTTCCCCCGTCCCCGTACACGTTTCCGTGCATCAGAGATATAAATAGGGCGCATATTATTATTCTGGACGAAGGAAGGACAGAGGGGAGATCGCAGCACAAAGACGAGAGAAGGAGGTGGATATTTTAGAGTGGAGGTCAAGGGTGAAGCATTGATGCAAGCACAGTCGTTTCTAATTCAATTATTTATTTATTTATTTGCTACCCGTTGTGAACACCATGAATTTAATTGGTTTTTATTGTTTTGATTTTATCATGACTTTTATTGGCTAGACTTTTGTTACTACATAGGTTTTGATGAATACTCATGATTGATTGATTGTTTTTATGGTTGTTGGAACTTTGACTATGAATTGATGATTTAATAAAGACTTTGATTATTTTTGATCTGGTGTATATGCGTACCTAGTTTTGTTCAATTAATAAATATTTACTCCACATGCGTTTTTGTGAATGTCTTTCATGTATGAATGCGTGTTAGGTTGTGGACTGTGTGTTAGCAACTAGTTTATGGTAAATTGCTAGTGTTTTCCATAGGAGTGGTTTTTGTTGATTGGGTAGTTCTAGGTGTTCTTCCATTTCCAATAGTTGTAAGATGCGGGATTGTCTATATATTTAGGGTGTTAAATTGCTAGATCTAGATGCTTTGTAAGAAGATCATCCTAGTTTCCTTACCACTTCTTGCGTATTGAGTCAGGTCAGGTTTTCTATAGTTACCCCTTGCACTCTTAGTGTAGTAAGGCTTTCGCGCTGTAAGGTAGACTGTCTAGCGGGTACTTTATCATCAGAGTAGGTAAGCCTGTAAGGGTAACCTCTCAATCGGTAGTTTAACGGCTTATAGGTAACCTTTAGGTTTCTCCTTGAGAAGGGTCGAGGGTCCTCTAGTTTATCCTGTAAGTTTAGTATTTGAAGATCCCGGTTCCATAGCTAGTTCCATAACCATAGAAGTTCGTCAGTCAAGAGTAGATTCTAACCTAGGTAATACCTTCACCATCATTTGAATTCAGTCCAGCTCAGTTCGCGTATTAAGTTCAGTTCAATTTATTTTAGTTCATCTTTATTTTCTTGCATTTAGTTTTATTAGCAAAGCCCCCTTTAAGCAACAAAACATTATTTAGTCAGGTTGTAGATAAGTAATCGAGTCTAGTTTACGTTTTCCAGTAGAGTCTCGTGGGTTCGATACTCGGACTTACTTTAGCTGTACTGCACTGACCGGTACACTTGTCGGTTGTGTGGTTTAGGTTTAGAGAGTCTTAGTTTATAAATTTAAAACTTAGAGTGTCTAGTTTAGGTTAATTTAGGTAGTTTTTACCAAACCACTTTGAGCACATCAATACACACACACACACACATACCTACATTATCAAGACAAGAATCAACACATTTGAAATCTATATCTATGTATACATACGGCTCATATATATATATATATATATATATGTGTGTGTGTGTGTGTGTGTGTGTGTGTGTGTGTGTGTGTGTGTGATCCAATGTAGCTATCATACATTTATACATACACAAACACACAAAAGCCAAACTTGTATATGTATATATGTATACAATTATATACAATGGAAGTTGATAAGGACAAGACAATACACACATACACGACATACGTATCTATACACATGGATAGCAATAGACAAAACCTATACACGTACAAATGTATACATACCACTATGTATCAAGAAGAAAACAAAAATTTGACATGCATGTAGCATAAAACAAAGCACACTAGTTAAGTTTTTCACCCTTAAAGGCCATTTTCCCACTTCATGAACCCTTCCTAGACAAGAATGGCTTCCAAAAATGTATTGAGCATGTGCTAGAAATCGGCCAAACATCCCTTTTCAATACATTCATGTGTCCCTTTCCAACTAAGTCAAGGATTTGCACTAAAGTGGAAATGTACTAGCTTTCTAATGCATCCAAGATATGATGGCCTCTCAAAATAACTAAGCTACAAACCTCCCCATTTCTTCCCTTCTTTCGGCTGAAAACAACCACACACACACACACACATGCATATACATGATTGGAAGGAAGAAGAGGACAAGAAAAACAAGTCATGCATGCAAGATGAGACAAAACCCACCCTAAACCCAACTTATACCAATTTAGGCATTTACTTTCCACATAAACATCTTCCAAGAGTTGATCTATTCCCTTTGTGCCTTGATCTCTTCTAATCGGCTGAAACATGGAAGAATGCATGATCATAGTAGCTTTGTCAACCTTCTACACCAAAGTAGCAACCTCCTTTTGAGTTATCAAAGATCTAGGATGAAGAACTAACCAAATAAACACTCTTTTCCTCTCTCTCTCTCTCTCTCTCTCTCTCTCTCTCTCTCTCGGCCGCCTATATATATGAATGGTCCATGGAATTTTCAAACACCACACATTAACACCTTCACAAGACACAACTTCCTTTTCCTTTCCCTTACACCTCGGTCGAACCACCTCAGCTCCAAACCGACCCACATTCGAACCCCAAGCCATCTAACATCGAGCCATCAAGGAACCAAGGAACCGTGTGAAGGATCATAACACTCTGATACTCCTCGCCACACCTTAATCTTTTAGTTATGTTAATAAATCTTCTACACACTTAACACTTCTAATATGTTTCGGCCCGTAACAAGCACACCCGACCCATATCCCTTGTCATATGTATGCCTGAACCTATAATCGCCTAAACAGTTTAATGTAGAGGTTAAAACACGTAAACATTTGATCTAGATACATTATGTTCATATATACTCACACTCGTGTATATGTGTAGTATATACATCACGCACACATGGAAAAACATACACAAATTGTAAACAAATACGCTGATGCATGTATGTGTGTATGGTGTAGAGTGAATGACAATGATCCAACTTTTTAGAAACTTTAAACATAATACATGTACCCATTAATACACCTTTGTTTCTGTATGTACGCGATCATGGATGATAACATGCTCCTACATACCCGTGAACAACTTAGTGTCCATATACGAGCATGTGAGAGCCGGTTATAGCCACACAAGAATTGGATTTTAACTAATGTTACATGGTAAATTTTTTGGATTTTAAAGAAACATATGTTAAAATGGCACCAACATGTGTTAATCATGCACTTAACATAATAACACTAGAACATATGTTAAAATCACTATGTTTTACATAATATTGCAACACATGGGTAATATTTAATAACCCATGACAACTTGTGAAGCCGGTTTTGTCAATATTAATTGTGTTTCTATAACAAGAACCTCCAAGGTTTCACAAAACTAGACACTTTCAAAAGTACAAACAAGATACGTAATAATTGTCACGTGCAAGAACATTGACCCCATGTATACATAGTAAAAGGGACCACGAGTCGGGTGAACAACTTGTATGGTAAATAACCAAGAACACACGACTTAAGATGTCCTTAACATTTTAGGGTACTCTTTGTTGGGACTATAGTCACTCCAGCTTTTGCTTTGCTAGATCATTTACTCGGACACCAGGTGAGTTTCACAACCCCATTTTACTGTTTTTACATTTTTGGGGATAAACATGCTACATTACTAGATGCATTTCATTTGGGATGAATTTTATCATGACTGCCATGTGAAACATGAGACAAATAGGTCATGAGCTCAACAGTCCTCGTACTTACATATACACTGTAACCATTAGCTAACAATAGCCATGGAACGCTTAAATAGATCTATTGGGTTGGCACCCTCACTCTTGGTTAGTCGCTCTAATCGGTTAAATACAAAAGAGTACTAGTTTTCTACAATTTACACGTCTTTATTATACAATACGCGAGGCACAACAGTCAAGAGGTTTGGTTATGGGACTCATGGTTGGCATGGTATTCATTGGCTTAGATAGCTTTTATTAGTCATACACGAACTTCACAAAACTTTACATCACGTATTAGTTTTCATTACTTTTGGTCTTGGTCTTCCTAATTTTCCTCCTACCTTCTCTCCTAGTCTTATGCTTGACTTTGACTTTCCTCCAAGCTTTCCTCATGCCCAAGATTAGCTATTTTCTTATTTTAAGTATTTTCATTTATGTATTTATAGAGGATGTTATCTTCTCATTTGATTGTACCAAAATATTGTATATCAATAACAAAACAACATTTTTATCTCTACACTTCTTACACTAAGACCACCTGTCGTTTTGAGAGTCGTGACTAAAAGCCGAGCAATGCTCGGCTTCTACAGAGCTGAAATAAAACCCAATAGAAAATCGCTTACGCTAGATTTCTATATGGTATCAGAGCAGTGTTCCTGATCCTTGGAACAATATGCTCAAAAAAAATTTATTCAATCGAACCACCGCCGGCTGCCGCACTACAGCCGCGAAAAACCAGTCTTCTACCACGCACCAGCTACAACCCAAACCCATTCTACCGCGCCCACAACCATCAACACAAAAAGAAGCTACCGGAAAGAAACGAGAAGAAAAAAATCGACAAAGAAAGAAAGAGTCTTGTTGTCCAGTGGAGAAAGTGAAGGAGAGAAGTTTTATCTAAAAAAAAAGGGAATGTGGACATGTGAGACGCTGCGATGGCTTGCAAGGGAATCTTTGCATTGGTCACGAGAGTAGACAAAAAAAAAGGATTTTTTAGAGATTTTTGTAAGGAGGTGAATTAAAAAAAAAACCTTAAAAAGGGGGGGAGACAATGAGAGGTGGAAGCAAGATGGAGAAAATCAAAGACCAAAAAAAAATCGGGTTCTAATCTTTGAACCCGCAAGAAAAACAAAAGTCGCGTTCTAATCTTGAACTCGCAAGAAAAAGAAAATTAGGTTCCTTTGAGCCCGCAAGAAGAAAAAGTCGGGCTTGTTGAGCCCGCGAGAAGAAATGTCGGGTTCCTTTGAGCCCATAAGAAGAAAAGTCGGGTTCTTTGACTCGCGAGAAGAAAAGTTGAGTTCTTTGAACTTGCGAGAAGAAAAGTCGAGTTCTTTGAAGTCGCGAGAAGAAAAGTCGAGTTCTTTGAACTCGCAAGAAGAAAAGTAGGGTTCTTTGAACTCGGAAGAAAAAAAGTCGGGTCTGTCGAACTCGCAAGAAGAAAAGTCGGGTTCTTGGACTCGCAAGAAGAAAAGTCGGGTTTGTCGAATTCGCAAGAAGAAAATTCGGGTTCTTTGAACTCGCAAGAAGAAAAGTCAGGTTCCTTTGAGCCTGCAAGAAGAAAAGTCGGGTTTCTTTGAACCCTAAAAGAAAATAGGTCGGGTACAAAGAATTGAATCCGCAAGAAAAACAAACACTCCAACTTGAAGGGGAATGTTCGAAAAGAAAGAAATATTACTTGGGAAGTTAGGCGTTCGTAACCTACACGCTCTAACTTTAGGGGGAGTATTAGTTTTCATTACTTTTGGTCTTGGTCTTCCTAATTTTCCTCCTACCTTCTCTCCTAGTCTTATGCTTGACTTTGACTTTCCTCCAAGCTTTCCTCATGCCCAAGATTAGCTATTTTCTTATTTTATGTATTTTCATTTATGTATTTATAGAGGATGTTATCTCCTCATTTGATTGTACCAAAATATTATCTATCAATAACAAAACAACATTTCTATCTCTACACTTCTTACACTAAGACCACCTGTCGTTTTGTGAGTCGTGACTAGAAGCCGAGCAGCCCTCGGCTACTATAGGGCTGAACTAAAACCCAATAGAAAATCGCTTCCTCTAGATTTCTATATTACGTACATTAAACTTGTGCACTCACCGACTTTATGTTGACAAATCTTTTACGCATGCTTTTCAGGTAATTGATTGCATGGAGCATGGGGATTTTAGAGTCTGGTTTGAGTTGGCATGATGTGGTACCTCTGTCTTAGGTCATGTCATGAAAACAATTTAATAATTTATGTTTGTCGTAATGATTCTCGCTTTCCAGACAGTTTATATTTCAATGTGTAAGACTATTTGAAATATTTTGGTATCAAATATGTTTCATCTTAAGTGTTGCTCAAACCTTATGCTTGAAAATCTTTCGGAGTCGAACTCCCGTGTTTCCGCCTTGGCGGGATGTGACATTATCTCCATGATTTAGGATAATTGATATGTTAACATAATTTAAAATGACTAAGTGTGAATTCTAATGTGCTAAGTGTATGAAAATGGTTAATATAGTAAAAACGGTTATTTTAACTTGTATGCAAGACATGGAGATTTTGTGTATAAAAAGGTTATTTTTGTAAATTAAAGTTTCCAAAAGTTTATGTGTGATTTTATAGAAAACTTATGATTTTATGTATGAAAATGATATTTTTATAATAAACAATTTTGATTTATTTTTTTTTATGAAATTATAAATATATCATTTTGTAAATATATATTTACTTAACAATCGAGACGTGTGTTGACATAGGTTCATGTATAAGTTTGCGGGATAAAACTAGCTGCCCTGCCACCTTAGAATTATTAGAATCCTAACGATATTTGTAGTTATATGTTGCTTGTGTATTTATATACTGTGTGCCAATATATGAAATATAAATAATAATGACCAACATGTCGTCGCATTAAACTTTTTTTTTTCAAAAACCGGAACATCTTAGCTGGGTCTTGTAAGTTGGGTGAACAACTTGATGAGTTGAAACATCATTAGACCTAAGGTGTCTTATATGTTTAAGGGCACGCATAGGTCGGCTATCTTTTTCACAGGATTATTTTATTGATTGCTAGCTTGCACGGTTACTGATACGTGGAGTTTTTAAAGGCTTTTGACCAAGAACTAGTCTAGGATGTTATTAATACGGACTTGGAGGATAAAAACATTATCATTCATTCTCATAACATTCCATATCACCCAATTTATCCATAATCATCACAATTATTCATTATTCATCACCAATCACCAAATCATCAATCCTTTACCATTAACCTTATAGCCCAAAGATTCTCTATGGATATTCCTTCAATCTTTTCCATTACCAGTCAAGCTTCCACAACCATGAAAGGCTAAACCCTTTGGAATCACCTAGTGTAAACTTGTAAGATTAGGGTTATTGAACAATTGGGTATTTTATCTTTATTTGTAATTGAGTTGTTTGAACAATCAATTCTTTAGTTTAATCTTGTTTTGGATTCACTTTTGTTATTTGATTATTGAGCCAGTAACTTGTGAAATGAATTCGATTATTTATACTTTGAATTGAAATTAAGATTTGCATGTTCTAGAGTAATGAAATGTAGTTTTGTCTATCTTTATTATTGATGAATCTTGACACCTAAGCCTTGAAACACCTAATCCGTTAACACTCTTTGCAATTGTTAATCCAATCCAAATTTGTGATAGAACCTTAGCAAGCTTCAAAATCTTAACTGAAAACATTAACAAGCTTAATAATTAACATTACTTCTTCATAAGTGACTGCTTTCAATCCACTAAAATCCGATTCACCAACCACAAACTCTTTGTGATTTGACACCCTTTTTAGCACTAACTACATAGTTAAGGGTACTTAGGAACTTTATAAATAATAACTTTGACCAGACCCTCGATATCCGATCAGCTACGAGATGAGTTTCGGGATTCCTTTTTACTATTTTCATAGTTTGGGCGAAAACATGCATATGTTCAATCTACGTGTACAACAGTTGTGAATTTATCTATTTAATCTTTGGTGTTCTTTGTTTTTTTAGAGGTAAAATGTTTGTAGTTTGCAGACCACATTTGCAAAAAAAGAGGTGGACCAAACCTCTGCAGTCTACAAGAAGAAGACTGTCACACCCCGCCAAGGCGGAAACACGGGGATGTAATTTCGAAATGTCTTCAAGCACAAGATTCAAGAAACACATAAGATATGATAATAGTAGATACCAAACATTTAAATCTTGGCTTACCTAATCAGAAATAAAAGCAAATTGTCTGAAAACTCCGAACCAAATGTTAAAAACGTTACATAATAGATGTTATTGAATCTTGGTTCATGATGATGATGGTACCACATGATGTGTACTCAAACCTCTCCCTCAAGTCGCCGAACTCCATAGTCAATTACCTGAAAAACATGCGTAAAAGATTTGTCAACATAATGTCGGTGAGTTCACGGGTTTTGATGTACTATGTAATTGTGTTTATGAAATTCGTGTATGACCAATCAAAACTAGCTAAGCTAATGATTATTGTGCCAACCATGAGTCCCATAACCAAACCTCATGACTGTTGTGCCTCGCGCATTGTACAATAAAGACAACGTATATATAGTAGAATACTAACACTCTTTGCATGTAACCGGTTAGAGCGACTAACCAAGAGTGGGGGTGTAAACCCAATAGATCTATTTAAGTGTTCCATGGCTACTGTTAGCTAATAGTTACAGTGTAAATGTAAGAACGAGGACTATTAAGCTGATGAACCGAATGTCTCATGTTTCACGTGGTAGTCATGATAGAAATTCACACAAATGTAATTGTAACTAGAAATGTAGCATGTTTATCCCCTAAAAATGTAAAAACAGTAAAATGGGGCCGTGAAACTCACTTGGTGACTGAAGATAGGGTCTAGTAAAGCAGAAAAATGGAATAGCTAATGTCTTGAGAAATGGTACCCTATGATTATCAAGGACATAGTAAGTTGTGCGTTCTTGTCGTTTACCACACAAATTGTTCACCCGACTTGTGGACCCTTGTACCTTGTATGTGTGGGGCCATTGTTTGTGCATGTGACAATTACTACGTATCTTGCATGTACTTTTGTAAAGTGTAATGTTTCATGAATTTAGGGAGTTTTGTTGTAAAAACACATTTATTGTTAACAAAACGGGCCCCACATGTCATCATAGGTTATAGAATATTTCCCAATTTAACATGTGTGGTAAAATCATGGAAATGCAAGTGTTTTAACATGTGTCATAACCTTATATTGTCCGAATTGTGTTTAACACATGTTAATGCCATTTTAACATATGTTCATGTAATTCCCAAAACTTTACTTGTAAGCTTTATTCTAAAGCCGATTCATGTATGAAAAGATTGACGTTTACACACTTGTTTATAGTTGTAAATGATGGTTTCGAGTGTATAAGTGTGTAACATTATATGTGATCGTGGATGTTTATATATTAAAGGAAGTTATGTCAAGGTATGCTTAAATATTATGTCTTGGTTCCCAAAAGTCGAATTTTTGGCAAAACCTAAAGTCCACACGTGCTTATATAAGCCATGGGTGTTTAACCTCTATGTCGATTCTTGATATACACATGTGTGTGACATTGCACATATACTATTATATATATATATATATATATATATAGGGTAAGGATAATGTGGAAACCCATTGTTATAGTGAAAACCTTGAAAACTCTGACTTCCTGAGCTTTTTAGGGCCTGAAAACTTTAGGGCATGTAATATACACGATTTTAAGCATTTTGAGCCAAAAAAATCAAAAAAGCACAGAGCACTTAAAAAAAACAGTTTTCGGGTAACACATGTTAAGCGAAATTAACATGTGTTAACAATGTGTTACCTGAAAACTTATTTATTTTTTTAAAAAAAAAAGTGCTCGGCGATTTTTTGATTTGTTTTGGCTCAAAATGCTTAAAATCATGTATATTACGTTCCCTAAAATTTTCATATAAAAAAAAAGCTCGGAAAGTTAGAGTTTCCAGAGTTTTCACTATAACAAGGGTTTCCAATATAACCTTATACTATATATATATATATACATGTTTGTAATCCAAAAACTAATACATTGTAAGATTCAAACTTTCATGTTATTGTGCAGAGTGATTGTGGCCTATAAGGACTAGAGGCTAGGGGTTGGGTGTACAATGAATGGGCCGAAACTAGTAAGGAGAAATAGGAACTTATAGTGTTTAAACATACCGAATCAAGAGAAGGTGAACCCGATCACTTGTGCTACTCCCACGGCTTTAAACAAATTGTGGGTCGATACACTCCTATACTCCGACTCTTGAGGGCTCTAGGTTCTTGGCCGATTGTATATTAGAAAGGAAATGATGAGGATTGGGTGGGGTTGGGGTCGGCCGAAGGTAGGGAAAAGGAAGGTGAAAAGAGTTTTGTTAAGGTTTGTGAGTTTGTGGGTATGTTGTGAATGTTTAACACCACTCTTGCATCCTTCTTATATGGGCCGATTGGTAGGAAGATAAAACCATAAGAAGCAAGTCAACTTGTCTAGGATTTGGTAGTGGGTTAAAAGTTCTAAGCTCAATTGGTGTAAAATGCTGACACTTGAGACATGGCATGCACTTTTCTTGGATGTGAGCCGATTTGTGACAAAGAAAAACACTGGAGGCTAGTTGACTTAGGTTGGGAATTGATCATTGTTTGGTTTTATGTCCATTTTTGTATAAGGTTGACAATCAATCACATGCTTCTTGATTCTTCTTCTTCTTGGCCGATTCTTGCACATGAGGTCTCACAAAATTGGAAGTTAATCTAGCTTGGTATCAAGGTTAAAGGTGACAAGACTTATAATGGTATAAGTAGGGTGAGTTGGTGATTTTGTCTCCATGTAGCATTCATGTAGGATGTGGACAAGAACAAAATCAAAGGTGATTGTATGTGTGGGGGGGGGGGGGTATTCGGCCGAGATTGGGAGGAAGAAAGGAATGGTTTGTTGATTTCCAAATGAGGTAGCTAATCTTTCATTGGTGATTGTTTATGATGTCCACTTTCGTGTAAATGAAAGACAAGACAAAACAAATATCTCTTGTCTATGCATATATACCCATGTGTGTATATGTGAGTATATGAGTCCTGATCACTTGGCAGTGTGATGTCCCTTTCAACCGAATTGTGTGTATGTATATGTAGATTTATAGGTTGGTTGGCTTATCATGTGTGTAGGTATGGAAACTCATTTATCTAGGTAGGTGTTCATATATTTATCAAAAACCCATTCTAGTATAATGTCGTGACAACTTTGAAAATGACAAGTGTTGGTGTTGTGACGATTCGGCCGAAGCCAAGGGACAAAAGGAAATCAACCATATTATAGTGTAGAAGTTATTGTCATGGGAGATTTTGGTTTCTTGTGTTGTTTGTGTGCCATGTAGATACATACATACATAGGTCTTGTTAACTATTTTTGTGTTGATTGTATAGGTATATATAATATATATATATATATGCTTGCACATGGCCGAATATACACACATACATGTAAGTACATGTTGTGTTATAGATAATCACTAGTTATCTCCGGTATAGGTATAGGTTTTTGAGTGTTAACACATGTATATACGGACGATCTAATGAGTTAATAAACATGTATTGTTGGATAACAATATAAACCATGTTATCAATACATATGTTAATAGTTGAATAAACATGTGTTGGTATCTTGATAATGTTTCACGATTTTGTGTGTGTTAATTTCATGAAACATATTGTGAATTGTTCGGATTTGAGTGGAATTGATTAATTTTCCCACTTTGTATTGTCATGTGTAACGTTGTTTTGTCCATACAAAGTAATTGGATGCCCGGTTGCTCTTTGTTGAGCGTGTGATTGGCTTGATTATTTAACGCCAATTATCTTGGATAGTCAGGTGCTGTATGCGTAAACGGATAATGCACTAAATTTCTGCAATAGTTCGGACTCTACTAGACTAGAGCTGGTATAGTAAGTGCTAAAAGTGTCTAATATGCACATGAAATGGCATGGTTAAGTAAAGTTTGTACGGATCTTGACTTGATTTGTTGACGGGCGTCACAAAGAATGTTTGATTTTTAACGTTTGTAGACTGCTAAAATAAACTGGTGGGTTGTAGCAACCGGAAAATTTTTCTTTCTTTTCGTCTCTTCCTTTTCGGCTTCAGGCAATTTGCGGGACGAAAATTATTTCAACAGGGGGGTGATGTGACACCCAACATATTCAGGTTAATACTTTTACAAACATATAAGTCTACCATAGCGAAAAAACATTTATTTAACATACTTAACTGGGTCAGTTGAGTCGGGTTACATTACGTATTGTCCAGGGTTCAATGATTCGGAGGATCATTGGGGTTATCATATGCACACACGAGTCTTGAGTCCCGTTGTTGGTGAATTACACGAATTGAATTAAGTGATAAACATAAATTGATCCATATATGATATATAATGTGCAAATACGTGTTTAAATGGTGTTTAGGTGTTAAGATGGGTTAACCTGTGTTAAAATGTGTTTAAACGACAAAATTACAAAAGTTGGAAACTGGGGAAACCCTGAGGGAGTTCGAACCAGTCACAGGGTCACTCATTCGATCCCTATAAACCACTTATTCGACCCCTGCAGGGTGCGAATGAACAAGAACTATAAATACCATACTTTGCAACTTTTTCATCATTTCATAAACCCTAACCATCACAAAGTGCTCTCTCTCAACCTCAAACCTATATGGAGGAGTTTTTGACCTTGTTTTTCAGATCCTAACACAAAAACACATTCTACATCATAAACAAGAGAAGATTCAAGGTGTGTTCTTGATCTAAAACCTTTTTAATCATTTTTCATTCGTTTTTATCAAAACCCAAAGGTCCAGATCTGATCTAAGAAAGTTTTCATGGATAAAAACCTTTCTAACATCTTTCTAAACAAAACCTTATCATTAATAATGAGTTTTTATACAAATATACATGTGTTAATGATGTTTAATGAGGTGTTATGTATTGTTTGATGATTGAATGATGTGTAGATGATATAACAATGATCTAGGACTATTATAGATGATGTTTTATGGTTATTATAGGTTACAATTGATTATTGATGATTTGCCCATTTTGGGGATTTTGTGTTAGATCTAGGGTTTGTTCATGATAATATTGTTATTAAATGATTAGGGGTTTTCATATACATGATAATCTGGGCATATTAATCTGATTACAAAATGATTTTGATAAGTTTCCATTTTGAGTAAAGTTTACATGCATTGATGTGACATTTCCATAATTTTCCATTTTAGGAAAGTTGTAAAACGAACTAATTTTGGGATAAAATTGGTAGGGTTTTGTGGGGATAGGTTAATGATAGTTGACTGTTGTGATTGGTGATGTTTTCGTACTGCTTAGATGCGATTTGGTGCGTTTTGTGAGTTTTTTGCAGCACAAGGGTTGAACCAGTGTTGATTCGACCTGTTGGGGGGGGGGTCAAACCAAAATTGGAGGGTCGAATGAACACTAAAAATGGTCGAACCAGCATGTAATGGGTCGAATGAACATCAATAATGTCACACCCTCAATTTCCACCGCGGGGTTTATACCGCGAGGCGTGTGACGTTCCAGGATCTCCATAGCCATAAGTCACATGAACGACTCTAAATGCCCAAACCATTTAGTTCGTTATTGTAAAACAAGTTTCATAGATACTCAAATATTTCAATAGTTGCGGAAGCGAATTTTAAAGATAATAGTTATTCAAATAGTCAGAGTAGACAACGTGTTCGAAATGATAATAGATAATTAAACACTTGAAAATAGATAAGTATTCATGTCCCTATGATGCTATATGATGCATGCCCTACTCGTGCTTCGAACTAGTGTCCTGCAAAAAGGTATAATAATCGTGGGTCAACATAAAGTTGGTGAGTTCACAAAGTTTGGTAAATACGTAGGTCCTCCAGACCATGTTTTGACGAGTAAATGCTAATTCACATGCCAGGGGTAGCTAGCCCACTCATGATAACTAAAACCGGTAATACCGAACTGCTAAACAACGAGATCCCACAATAGTGAGCAAAGTGCCTTGCATCAGTGTCTATCAACAATGATAATATGTTGAGTTATAGTTCACACACATGCTGTCCAGCACACGACGTGAGGTTTGTGAGACCTAATAGCGCTATCAACTAGTAACCCGCTTGCCATCCGGCAACTCATTCGGTATTTAGAAGGACTTCAATGATAGAGTTGGTTTAGTTCATCAAGGACATAAAGCATGAATTAGTGAAAGTAGATTCACCTAGTGAATCATAGCACCCCAAACCCGGGATGTGTAAAAGTAGTCCCAAACCGGACTATGAAAAAGTTTAGAAAGTTGTCTCATCCGAGACGTATGCTTTTGAGAAAAAGAGAAGTGAAACACACCTGGTGTTTGAGAGATATAGCAAAGCAAAGAAAGTAACTATCGTTCCAACAAAGATCTCCCTATGAGCATTAAAACATATTAAACTATGTGTTCTTTGTTTAGTATACAAGTTCGGCACCTACTTTTGTGAACCACATTAATTTGTGTAGATCATATAAGATGTTTGATCTAAAAATGTTTCATGAATCCATGTGTAATCAATTATTCTAACACTAGATAATATAATTGATTACATAGGTGTAACAATTACTCTAACACTAGATGACATGATTGATTTGCATAGGTGGAACAATGTGCACATGATAGAAGCTTGATTAATCTCACAATAATCAATATATCATGTTTAGTTGGGGTCGATCCTAGTGATCAAAGAGCCTAAGTTTGGGTTCACAATAAGGGCCGATGGAACTTAAGAAAAACAAGCGATTAAAACTTACCTTAATTCTAGCTAGTAGGAAGGGAAAAACTTGTAGAACTGGAGCTCCTAGTGCTCGCTAATCCACCCAAAAAGGGGTCTTCGGCCGAGTGTTTTTAGAGAGGGAACTAGAGGTGATTTTTGAGTGGTGTGGTGCAAGAATGAAAGATTCATGGCACCTCCTTATATAGTGTTTTCTAAGGCAAGCTCCCAACCTTCTTTCTTAGCTATGTGTTTAGGCTTCATGCCACTTTGATGTCTATGGAATAGCAACATGTCTATTATTGTTTCCATGAGTTGGCCGAGAATTGGCAACTCCTCTTACCTTCCCTTTTTGGCCAAGCTTAATCATGGTTAAGTCCTAAAAGTAGGGGTGAGTTCCTTCTTGGTGATTATTGACAACTATGCCTATGTTTTCTTCTTGTTTGTTTCGGCCGAAGGTTTTAAGGGGTAGGAACTTGATTGTGACTTCTCATTGGCATGCTTTGTATCAAATGATAGCTCCTAGCTTGTCTTCATGTGTCATTGATATGTCCCTTTCCTTAGGTTGCTAGCCGATTTGTTGTATGGCAAGTCTATTAGGGAGTGTTATCCTATCTAGAGTTTTATTGTCATAATTTGTTTGCTACCATAAAAGTGTAAGAAGTTGCATCATATGTTTCTAGAATGGCTTACATCATGCTCTCCTAGCTAATGTGGGGTTCTTGTATTGGATCGGCTCATGTTTATTGTAGGGGTTAGGAGTAGACAATGACAATACATAGGATTTCAAGCTTGTTTTCTTGTGGCTCTTGTGGTGTCTTTTCGGCCGCCCCCCATAGGAGGTAGGAGAATGTTTGCTTTATACCAATTAGGAAAGGGTAGGAGTATTTAGATGATGGTGTGTGTTTGTGTCTATCTAAATAGATATAAGTCCTAAGATGATGGTGACTTGACATGTTCATAGGTCGACTACTAGAGACAAGAGGAAGCTTCCAAGATGTATGCTTATAGGTCGGCTACTTGTATGTATAGATGTATGTATGCGTGGGTTTATATATATATATATATGTGTGTGTGTGTGTGTGTGTGTGTTAGCTTCTAGAAGGTATTTAATTAAACATAGTTTTCTTATCAAGCCTAGTTATATGCACATATATATACAAACATATTTAGAAGTATAAAAGATTCATGTAGACATTTAGATTAATTTTTATAAACTCTCATGAGTTTAATCATATGTTTGTCAATCCATGATAACTTATAGATACATATATAGCTAGTGTGTGCACGTGTGACTTATCTAGTTAACTTTAGTCAAGTAGAATACAAGGAATCTAAGTTCAAGTAAGTAGAGTTTAGTTAAATCAGGAACCTGAAATTGCAGGATATCACAAACAAGGTCGAACGAGTATGATTAAGGTCGAATAAACATATGTTAGGGTCAAATGAACATGTGTTAGGTCAAATAAACATATGTTAGGGTCGAATGAACATGTGTTAGGTCGAATAAACATGTGTTTAGGTCAAATGAACATATGTTAGGGAGAATGAACCTGTTTTCTAACCCATTCGACCCCACGACTTCTTATATTCGATTTTTTTATTCAAACTTAGTGTTTTATGCTTGAACCTTATGTGTAAACTATATGTACTTGATTAATTTATGTAATGGGTCGCCAACGGGATGTCGGGTCTGTCTGGTGTGTTGGGTCAACGTTCAAACACATTTTCAAACATACTTAGTCATGATCTGGACAATCGGGGACTAGTTAACCTAGTGGTTATTAGTCAAAACACTTATACAAACTTTTATGATAGATCGCCGGTATTTGGGACTATCGGATTGTGTCGGTAATACTTTATTTGAAGAACGCAAACTAAGGTGAGTGTCACGGGCCCATTTTACTGTTTTTATATGTTTGGGGGAGAAACATGCGGTACAAACTTACGAACTTTTAGACCAACATATTACATTATATTACATGGATACTTGGTGACATTATTCATCATCCAAGACCTCTCAAACATTTAGTGAACCATTAATATGTGGATACATAACGGGGAAAGTGTTAATAGATCTATTGGGCCTAGCAAGCCCCACTCGGGCCGACAGGAGGTCGGTGGCGGGTGCACATTTGTCCTACCAAACTTTACGACACCGGGTGATGAACCGGTGACAGGTATAGAGGCATTCTAACATTCAACAATGGTTCACGACACTATAGTATCATGTAACGATGTCTAGCTAGCATCAGGTATAGATGTAAGGATTGTTGGGTCTGGTTTACAAACGTTACAAACTTTATCTCTGTGACTCACCGGCACTATATGTGTTAACTAACATTGCATGTTTTCTCAGGTCACTAAGGTAGCAGGGAAGTATAGGCGCACTGGGGTCTCACTACTTCTCATCTCACTTCATCTTGCATGTTTTGAACTATGTTTTGTTTAAACTACTTACTTTTGGATTTGGTCTGTAATACTTATTTTGCTTCCGTTGTGGTCTTGGTTTAAGCAAACTTTTAAACTGCGTGGTTGGTTTATTACGTTATTTTTATATCATACAGTTGTCGTTTATTGTGACCGTTGACATGGATCCTCGTATGTCACGTGCCTCGCGGTAAAACCCCGCAAGTGAAATTTGAGGGTGTGACATGGGTGGTGGTGGAAGGTGGTGGTGGTGGTGGACGGTGCTGGTGGATAGTGGGTGGTGTTTGGTAACCCTTTGCAGGCCTTAGAAGATCTTAGAAGTGCTTGGGTCAAGTCTGCACCAAGAAAGTCATAACTTTGTTTGTTTAAATTTTCTAACATAATTTATTAGAACATCTTCGAAAAAACAAATAGTCTACAGATGAAAATGTCTACGCCTGGTCTACGTGGCACAGACAGAAGAGTCTGCACAAACCTTTTAAAAAAAAGTACCTTTATGTGTACATGAATTTCTCCAAGGCCCACGAAAGATCCAGGATCATATCTCTTCAAATACCTTTGATATTTAAGTGATAAGAGAAGAGTTGCAACATCGATTGATGTTGCCGCTCCTATAGAACACCCGCATCGCCAATGTAAATAATGGTTGTAATTATCATATATATCAATTGTTATTTGTTAGCATAGTATTTGCGAGTCACCTTTTATATATTTTTTACTTGGATAGTTGGAACACCATGGTTTTAGTCTTTTGTTATTTTACCACTCTTCCATCGTAGAATATTTCCTTATAGAAAGACATTTGCCTTTAGTCTTGCCACACGTTCTTCAAATCTCCATTTCATCTTCGACATTTATCATTGAAATCCTTTTCATTCTTTGATCATCGATGATTTCTTCTTTTCGCCGATGATTTTTTTCACTGAACAAACGTATGTGAACGGCGGTTGACGTTCACGTCACTTTTACGGATGCATAAGGACAACCGGGGTTTTGATTTGTGATGATTTCCACAATCGGCAACCAGTTTGGCTCCTGTGTAAGAAGTTCGGGTGATGGAAACGACCGATTGTTGTGTGAAGGTAGGTGTACATATACGGTTGTTTATCGGAGATGAAAAGCTTCAAGATGTATGCAATGTCATTTTGATTTGATTTCGTTTTACTGGTATATGATGAACCGACTAATACCATCAGAATATTGGTACTGGAATCGGTATCCGTTTATAGTTTTCGCTAGATGTAAAACATGTGTCAATTGTTATTGAGTACCAATACCGCAACGATGTTGTAACGAACCGAACCAAAATTAATTAAAACCCCCGCGTAGCACGGGGTATGTTACTATTAAAACCGAATGATAAATTTATATTTAGAAGAATTATATAAAGATACAATTTGAAGAATCGGTCGTGAGAGCCGAATACTGTAGCTAAACATCAAATCAGCTACACTATCCAATGGCAAGTTTTGTAATTTTCTTTAGTTGCGGGGTTATTTTCATCATGTAAATATTTTTTATTTACTTCTAAAACACATCTACATCTGGTTGAGGCTGAGAAGAAAACCCGTCATGGGTGATTGCCAGAGATGCAACTACTCAAATTGGTTACCGGCAACGTGGTTTTAAAAGGGAGTTTGTGGTGGTAGTGCTCAGCGATGTTCTACGGTTATGATCGGTTGATGGCTAACGTGTTTTACAGTGATGCATGTACCAGATATGAGGCAGAAAGGGAGGAAGACGTCTACTACTACAACCGCCGTCGATGGCGACGGTTTGGGATAGAAACGAAATCAAAGGTGGCGGTTTTGGGATTTATAGAGAAAGAAAGAAAAGGTTATGGATTCAAAGCGAGAGAAAGAAGACGGTTGTGGGGTTGGCTGCGACGGACGGATGGTTGTCAGGTCTGAATCAACCGTACAGAGAGATGAGTATTTGGCCGACAAGATAACGGAAAGGATATTCATTATGTGGTGGTGTTGTGGTGACGGTGGCTAATAAGCGGCAGCTTTATGGCCGATTCAACCGGAGACTGGTGGTGCTGGCGGTCCGGTCACCCTCTTCAAATGTTATGTGAAGTGGTCGGCCGGTCGGACCAGTGACCCAGTGGTTGAACCGGGAAACGGGCATAAATTGACAGTCGGAACGTCTTCTCTTCAAGGTTTGGATGACCGTCTCAGTTTCCGGCAAGATCTTCCTTTACTCAGGTCGTCAAAATTTAGCGTATTTAAACGACATTTTTAAAAATTTTGACTCTTTAAAATATCATGGTTGAGTTGGTAGAAATGAAAATAGGATATGAAAGATAGTGTGATAATACTGTTTTCTCTGGGAATTACGAAGACACCTTTGTAATGGAAGTAGAGGAAGAACGGTGGTGGTGATTTTGGGCTGAAGTGAGAGAAGAAACATATAAGACGTGGTTTTTCTACTTTTAAATTAAGTGTTTTCTTTTTTAGAAAAATTAAGCTTAGGTCAAAGCAAAAGTTGTCATCTGATTAGACTTGACAAACAATATAGCTTGGTTTAAATTTAAAAAAAAAAGGTTTGCTTGTTTATTTTTTCTTTTAAGTGTTTTTGTTAGGCAGAATAAAATGTTTAATAGTGTATGTTATTCAGGTCTTTAGATATTTCCTTGCAGGATTTTATACTATATATATATAGACCCGGTTCTCAATTCCGGTCTGACCAGTTCAATCGGTCAGACCAGTGGACCGCAAAGAAGACCAGTTCAACGTCCGGTCTGGTTCTGAAAACATTGTTTTCAACAAACCAAATATAAACCATGTCATTTACGGCCCATAATTGAGCCCATGATGATTTTTTTTAACTGACTGGGCCCATGATGATAAATAATAGTGTTAACCAAGTCCAACTTTTTAATTCCGGCTTTCTTCATTTGGTCCACTCTATCGAAAACAACAAATGGTAAAACCCATATCTCTTTGCTTTGCAGTAGTTAATGTCATTATCGTAACACGTGTAATGCAATCGCAAATTGTAATTTATCATTTCAGCGCGCGAAATTGTAAAAAAGTATTTATTTACATGTATGATTTTTATATTAAAGATTTAGTTGATTACAATTACTATGAACGCATATGTTTAATGTTAAGTTGGGGCAACTTTTTTGTGCCGACGTGATAAAATGTTTTTTTATTCACTTTTGTATAATACTAGATTTTTGCCCGCGTGTACACGCGGTTCACCAACGTACATGTATTTAGGGAATTTTAATGTTTAATAAAAATACATTAAAAATATTGTATTAAAGTATAAAACAACGACTACAAATTTAATTCAAAATATCACTAAATATTTCTTTATACACCACATTTCTGGTTTTAGTTTTCACATTCCTATCAGCATCAAGTATTGGTGATATTTCACTCCTGCCCTGCTTTTAACTCTTGACAATGCGACATAAAGTTGGCCATGTGAGAATACAGGTTCTCTTAAATACAATCCAACCTTAGATAATTACAACATGACGAACAATATATATCGACCAAAGAATGCTTTTGTTTCCATTTCGTACAAATAATTACAACATAACAGGGAAAAAACGTAAAGAGTATGGATTAATGTTAACACGCGGTTCACCAACGTACAATTATTTTGAGCGGTAAAACGTATAAAAAATATAGTAGAAATATTCTATTAAAATTTAAAAGAAACCAATACACACAAAATTATTTTGTCGCACCTGAAAGCTAACCATCCACACCTAAATACTGAATTCAAGATTGTAGAAGAGGAAGGGTTGCTGTGCCAGTTGCGCTTCCTCTGATTGATGAGCCATATTCATTATAGACACAGACCGGTTTTCAACCCGTTTGACCCATTTTTCTTTCAACTTTCTATAAACCACTTGAATAATCACAATGCATTGTATAAAATTGAGTTGAAGAATGACTAATTAATAATTACACCTGGCAGAGTTGTCTTATTATGAAATGCTTCCACAGTCTTGTCCACTTCGTCTCTAGACAGAATATAACAAAGCAAAAACTTAATAACAACACATAATTGGGTTTCAACTTTCAATGAGTCAACACACAACTCAATACCATCAAATACAAATATTTGTTAAGGAAATACAGATTTCAAATGAAATATAGAATTCAGTCATGATGAAGGAAATACAGATTTCATGGAGGTAAAACTTACCAAAACGTCTTGTGTAAGTTCCCACAGCTGACGGATTGAGTATTAGGCAGTTCACTTAGCTTCCCAAACCATTCTTCATAAAAGGACCATATTTCTGACCTGGCTCAAAACATAATTTAATAAGAAAGTAATCCACTTGCCCATATGAAAAATTAAAAAAAATATATAAAGGACTCAAGAAGCATACAAGTACACCAAGAACTGATATTGTGCATAATTCCCGTAGATCACTTCTATATCTTGTTGGATGTTTTTTATTGTTGACTTTTTTCCATGAACCTAAAACAAAATAAATGGTTGTGATTTGCCCAATATCCGAAAAAAAACATAATTTAATAAGAAACTAAATCCACTTGCCCAATATTCGACTTGCTCTGTCACCAATAAAGAAAGTGTGATCGCGTAGAAACAACATGATCATCTTCTTCTTCTAGAGTAGAAACAACACTTTTCGCGTCTTCTGCCAACAAAGAAAGTGCGATCGCGTGATCAATTTCTTCACTATCAAAGTCTGATAACATGTCCTACATCCACATAACATACAATAAAATTCAAACAGTTAAGTTAAATCAAACAAAATGTGCCCGTTCACGAAAGCTTTACCTAAGTCCTGATGAACATATAAATTCGTTAGTGTTAATGATTAAAGAAAAATGTAACGATATCATAAAAGCTAATTATTATCACACTTATATTTACTTGAGTTTGACTTTGATTCTGTTCATTAGTTGATTCTTTTGAGGTCCATAGCTGCTCCAAGTTGTAATAAACTACCCAGTTGTCGTGAGTACGACCATGATCGATCACCACCAGACAGCCTCCACCGTTGCTCACTGGTCAACACAATCGTTATACACCTGCAACCGCCATAAAAAAGTATTAAAAAAACAAATCAGAATTTTAAAAATGTATTAAAATTAGTGCAATAACTTTACAAACCAATTCCACCATCAATTCCATTCAACAACTTTCCAAACCAAGATTCATAATTATAGCAATTATAGTTAATACATTTGACTATGCAGTTAATACATTTGACTATGACTATATGGAAAGTATACAACTAATTGTGCTATTAACTTTCCTATAATACAATCAATCAATCTCTTACCAAAAAACTCGACCCTTCCTTTTAACATCCAAGACTTTTCAAACCACCATTTATAACAATTAATTCTTATAATTATCTTTCCAAACTTTAAGCCATCAACTTAGGAAACAAATAAAATGCTAATAAATGAGACCCGAATCAACAAACAGGACCCGGACCCGAATAGCTTTCCTAAGCGGATTAATCACTAAAAAATATCCAACATTCTTTTACCTTTCATCTAATATTATGATCCTCAAGAACACCTCGAAGAACATATGAACATTCAACCTCACCCGAAGACAAACATCATCGAGCCAACATAATATCATGAACAAATATAACCAGTTAAGATTAACCAACATAAAAACAGATTAAAAAACATAAAGGATTCAAATCAATTAAAAACATATTCAAAAACAGATTAACCCTAAATAAAAAACAATCCCAACTTCCAACACAGATTCAAAAACAGATTCAAAGACAACCAATACCAGTTTAACAACGATTGCACAATATAACAATCACATACAAACCCTATATTGTTAACATCAGGAAAATTCAAGACAACAAATATATTTATATATATATATATATATATCAAAATTATTCAGTAAACTAAATCAGTCGTAATTAACCTTCCCTTATCTTGAGGCGAAACATTAAATTTTGAAAAAGGAACTTTTGATATGAAACAAAAACTTCATATAACAAAAAAAAAAATCTTTATAGGTGAATGTTTAGTTACCTAAAGAAGAGTAGATCGCCGGGGCCGCCAATGTCGTCTCATCGATATCTATAATTTGAACCAAGAAACAATGTAATATGTTAGAACTTGTAAACAAATTCTTCATCAAATAAAAATTACAAAGTTACTACCCCTTTTTAAATTTGTGCTAGCATTCTTGGTGAAAAAAAAACTATATGGTTCTACAATAATTGGATTACAAAGCAAAAAATCATATGCGAAATAAATTGCATATGTACCTCATCTCCATTTCATTATGAACAATGTTATTTAATAAAATGAAATTTAAATTTTGGTTTTAAATTTTGAAATTAATTCCATCAATTCCTAAAACAAACCCATAATCCACTCCTGAAATAATGGACTGACAAATGGAAAATTTTCATTTTTATCCTCACTAACATGCCTAGGAATAAAGACCCCCACTAAAATAGATCAACCAAAATTTGAAACAAAAACATCAATCAAGTTGATTTAAAATTATCATGAACACCATGTATGAACTCAAACAACCACATCATTAAAAAGTCACTTCCTCTAGTATCATAACAAAATTTCAGAAACTAAATCACAAAAAAAAAGCATTATCAAACAAAATTTACATAAAAATTGTTTGCACCTTCCAAGTCAGTCGTGATTCAAACCCTCAAAAATCTATAGAACTGGTATACAAAAACCCTAAATTTTATAAATAATATCTTTCAAATCAAAACCCTAAATACAACGATACAGAATTTGTTTAATATGAACACTAAATTAAAGAAACATACCAGATCGGCCATATAGTTTCCATCAGATCTACACCGCGATACTTCAACAATAAGTGTTCTTTGATGTTAAGGGAACTTTCATTACCGTATTTATTGTAGACGAAACTAAACGCCGGAAGGCACTAAACGAAGCAGCAGAGGATTTTGGCACATGTGAGAGTATAAAACGCAAAGATATATTAGGGTTTATTTCAATGTCTTTTTTTTATTATTTGTATCCTCTTTGGGAGAAGAAAGGTTTTCTAAAAGAAAGAGTATAAGGGAAGGAATGGAACATTGTTTTAGGAAAGTTAATATTGGTAAACGATTTTGACCACAATTATAATTAATGATTTTGACCATAATTATAATTAATGATTTTTGATTTTTAGAAAAAATTTTTTTTTTTATAAATTACATGGATGAGACAAGTGGCACAATATGGGAAGAGAGAAAAATTGAGGTGCAATATGGGAGTGCCAAGTGTCCTCATAGAGTTTGTTTTATTAGATGTATAGATTGTCAACATATGAGGCTACATCATCAACCACATACGTGACCAATCATCAATTTTTACTATTAAATAAATATGTTATACGGTTAAAATCATATCACTTTACAAATTTAAATATGTGTTACATGAACCAACATGTTTATAAAAAACAGTAGTAGGCGATTACGGGTAAATATTATAAAATCACTACTTATTTTGACAAGAGTAAATATTATAACTTTATTTGTTTTATTTTTCCAACGGCAATTTAGTTTTTTTTAGCTTAGGTACAAGATTTTAATGTAAAATTTACAAGACTTTGCGGTACCTATTACATAAAAAGAAAAATAAATAAATAAAATATATAGAAAGACACTAACCCTTCTCCCTCTAAGCCACTCTCCTTCAACCATTTCCAACCCTCTCTAAGTCTAGACCAAGTTATTAACGTGTAATCTTGTTCGAAACCCCCTGGATTCGCTTCGTATTTGATCAAATTGTTCAATACTAAACCCCCAACCCCGTTCATCACAACCGACATCTCATCCACCCCTCTTTGCAATTCTAGTACAATAGTTATGTACAATTCTTTGCAATACATGTATTGTTGTATGAACCAACCATCAACAGTCTTAATTGATGACGGATGATGAAGAAGCTATGTCAATATGTACAAGTTACAATTAAGGAGTAAACAATACAAAAGAGTTATCCTGAAATATTGAAAAATTAAAATATGTGTTCCAATGCGACACTTCACTAAGCCTGAGCGGTGTGCTTCCACTTCTCCTTTGTCTACATCAGCGCTACGTCATTTCCACTTTACCCTCCCCCCCCCCCCCCCTAAATGAGGGAAATAGTCCCCCCCCCCCCCCCCCCTTCCTCGTTCCATTTTTTAAGTGTAAAAAAAGAGACACGTTCATCTTCCTAAAACCACCCCCACACACTCTAAAACCACACACACACACACTCTAAACTCATCTTCTTCAAATCTCACCCCCCCCCCCCCCACTCTCTCTTTAAAACCACACACTCTATCTCTAAAACCAGACACACACACCACACATAGCCATCTTCATCCTTGCTCCGATTACGTTCTCCGGTAGGAGTACCAGACACCCCCCCCACTCCAACGTTCGAAAAAAAAAAATAAGACGGGGAGATTTCACCGTGGTCACCGAAATTGAGACCCGGAGGGGGGGGGGGGGGGGTTCCCCAACGGAGATGAATGCCACATAGGCTCCCTGACCCCTTCCCCTTTCTCACACCCCATAACCTAATAGGGGCATTTGACAAAAAAAATTATTTTAAAATCAATATTTGAATATACTTAAAAAAAAAAAAAACAAGTTGACTTCAATAATTTTTAAAAGTCAAATCTCAATCAAATAGTTGGAGAAAATATCTAAACCAATAAAAAACATTCAAAATATGAAGGAAAAAAAAAATGGATGTGATAAGAACCAGAGCGAATAGGCTACGGGTTGATCCAGATACATAAACACTACTTGTAACAGGCTCGTAAGTTAGTCCATAATTATTACTAGACTAAATAACTTATTTACCACTAGTATTAACATTAGGATCCCAACACCACCATTCAAAATTCAAAAAGCCGGATTTAACCTAGCAATTGGAAAACCAATTATAATTTACAAATGCAACGAGATAAAATCATCACATTTTCTTCATCCCAAAACTCACTGACTTTTCATTCTTTCGAAACTCATACATCAAAAGAAGAAATAAAAGCTGACCACTAACTATCTCCTATTCTCCTGATCTTGTGGAGATACTAGAAATAAGGTACTAACCATAATGCAAATAGTACAAGTAAAGAAAACATAAAAGAACAATTTCGCATAGGAAATTAGGAATGAGGAGACAAAATAAACACATGATGCCATGTTGTTTTAATACTGTGGTGACTATCCAACCCAATTATCCTATACTTAATAATTATCCTATACTTAATAAACAAAGTTTGATGAACAGTGTGATGGCCGGTTGTAATTTGTTGTGATTTTAAGGCTAGTGGGTGTGAAGACATCAAAAAGGTGATGCCACGTAGAATGTCACCTCAACATTTTGATGTCTCAAGCATCTTGAGACATGAGTAGGGTGTGGAGACACCAACACTCAATATCTCAATCATTTATTATTATTATTATTTTTCTAATATTAATTTAAATTAGTTTTATAAAAGTAACAAATAAACAAAATAATATTCAAATAAATACTAGATTTAATAAAAAAAATTATAAAGCATCCTAAAATAAAAAAAATTACATAAACAAAATAAAAAAATTTACAAAGCACCCTCACTACCGAACCTCCACCGACCTCTTTCATCCCCTTCCTTCACTCCATCTTCTCTCTCTCCACACCACATTTACCCATATCAAATAAAATATCCAAATAATATCCTCCCTTCTTCTTCAATATCTGCTTCCTACAATTCTTTCACTGAACCTTCCAAAAGATCAAAACTTGCCCATGTATTGTTGGAAAAATGGTGGTAAAAAATGATTTTTCACTAATTTTAGACTCAAATAAATGTATTTATATATGTCAGAGCCGGCTATGAGGGTGAGTCGGGTGGTCACCGGCTCCGGGCCCGACCCTTAAATGGGCCCGAACGTTTTTTTAAAATATGCGTATATATATTAAATTCTATATTTAGGATATATATTTGTGTTTTATACATTAAAGTCTTGTTAGTGGAGTTGGAAAAACCATGTTAATTTAATATAGAGGTCTCAAGTTCAATCCTTGGCTCTAGCACTATACTCAATTTTTTTTATAATTCATTCATCTTTACAAAATTTTGGGCCCAAATTCTTTTTCGCCCAAGGCCCAATTTTTTTTGACATTTTCGGAGACGGCACTGATATATGTGATATATAAATAATTATTTTCGGGTTTGTGTACTATATTGTGAGAGCATCACAACGAACCAAACCACGTCCAAAATAGAGCTAAGATGAATGAGATATCGAAGCTTGAAAATTGTAGGTTGGAACAACCAAAGATGAGAAAATAGATTAAGTTTTGTCCCACATTGGTGGGATGACAAAATATAAAGTGGTTTATTAGGAGTAGCACTCCTTGTATATTGTTTAGCTTGAGCCAAACACTAGTGGGACCCTAAAAGGGTGCGAAGCACCCTTAATTCGCACGCGCGCGCGCGTGGCATGGGCGATGGGCGCAATGTGGCACTTTGATAGCGCACTTTGCACTTCGCCGCTTGAGAGCCGCCTTAGTATTTTTGAACTCAGGTTCGAGGTTCAGTACGTAGGCTATGATGAACAAGAGGCGGGTGAGATGTGTGGTGCGCAAGAAACCGCGAAAGACCAGGGGGCATCCTGGTCTGCGCGGAGGATTCCAGGTGGCTTCAGCGCGACGTAGAACGGACTGACGTAGGATTACCTGGGTCTGGAATGCGAGCATGACCAGGTAGCACCCTGGTCTGCTTCCTGTAGCGCACACAAGACTAGAACAGTTAGTTGACCGGGTCAAACATTGTTTCAACTCAGTCATAATGACGGGTTTTGACCAGTCAAATAGTCTTCCCACTGATCTTGCTGTTTCAAGTCAGTCATTATGGCTAATTATGTTTGACCACTTTAATCCATATAAATGCTATTGATTATTATTTATTATAATAATAATCATTTTAGTTTGTATTACTATTTAAGTTGAACTTTGGTTCATTTTGTGAGTACAATGAACAGAAACAACAAACCTCCAACATATTATCATCTTGAGGGGAGCACTCTCAAGTGAAAGTGAACCTGATATGTTCTCATCTTTTTACGACAAAACCAAGAACGCTAAAATAAACCCGATGTTATCTCTGGTTGAGAGCTATCTCCGGCAGTATACTACTGTTCCGGTTGTTGTATTCTGGGAGACAGACCGTCTGAGAGGAGGCGCGGAATCTGTTTTAAGGGCCCCGTGTCAAACACGATCCTCAACCAAAAACCATCTACACATACTTTATTTTTTCAGAGGCGATTAGTAGAAGATGATGCGGTTGAAGTTTACTAGAGTATTCGACTTGGAACAAGATTCGGTACATGTATTTGTATTTATTTTATTTACATTTAGTTTTGTAATCGGTATTGTACTATGTTATTTCCTACGAATAACGAGAGTCTCGTCATTATTTTCATTTTATTATTATTTTAATAAATAGTGAACCTATTTCCTACAGGTATTTGGTCAACAACACCCTCTTTTAATTCCATATGTTTCTTAATTACAATTTATTATTAAATTTTTTTTAACAAATTCAACCATTGGTTTGTCCCTCACGTTAAGGTAGAGACGGAGGAGACGGGGGACCCTGGGACGGGGGTAGGGGCGGCGTAGCGGGGGTGAGACAACACAAAATTAAGGGACGGGGGTGGTGCCCCGTCTGCACACCCATTAGTCTATGGGCATTGTAAGTTGAAGGGTATTTTGCTCTTTTATGCCTTTGTAAATTGTAACTGCTTTACACGTCTCCACCAGTCCACCATAACCACGCGTGTGACACCTGGCAAATTCGGGTTAACAACGTTGTCTAGATGAAAGTCTACCTTAGCGAGTCACGCGTATATTGTACTTAACTGGGTTAGTTAAGTCGGGTTATGGTTCGGGAACTATTAGTTAGTCTAGAAGATCATTGGATGTTGGTCTAGAGGTTCATTAGATGTCGAGTCTTGTACTTTGGGTCGGTTAAACAGTCACGATGTTTTCAAACGAACTTGGTTATGGTCTGGACATCTAGGGACTAATTAGCCTGCGGGTTATTAGTCTAAGTACTTGTAACTGTCGTATGTTAGGTCGCCGCTTTACGGGACTAGCATAGCAGCTGAGTTTACTCGGGTTAAGGAGTAACGGAACTTAAGGTGAGTTTACGGCCCCTCTTTTAAACTGGTTTTATATTTTCGGGGGAGAAAACATGTGTTAAAACGATTATTTGGTAACTACTGTCATACTATGGGTTTCTATTGTGTACTACACGATCTCTGGAAGTCCCGGGGGGAACCATGAATGTGCGGGTTTGCACAACGGGGAAATGTGAATAGCGCTATTGGGAGTGACCAACCCCGCTCGTCGGCTTGGAGGGCCGGGCGAGTGCATATTGTCTCAAACAGGAACAACAGGAACAACTGGAACTTTTCGGGCACAACATCTGGTATTCGAGTTAGTAATGGTTTTCCAATCGTGGTAGTAACAAAACGTACGCCTAGCTAGCGTATACTGGTTTTCTATTTGTTATAGTATGGACAGGTGGACTTGGTACTTGAACTGCAAACCTGTAAACTCACCAGCATTTTTGTGCTGACGTAAACTTTTACATGTTTTCTCAGGTCGCTAAGGTAGCACAATGGAACTAGGGCGCACGCGTCTGCACGGCGTCTAGATAGAGTTGCATGATTTCACAAACATTGAACTTGATTTAATTATGTTGGATTTTATTTGAATAAGCTTCCGCTGTAAACGGGAATATTAAACTGTGTTTTGAAATTACATTTTGATTCATTTAGACTTGTTTATTGTGATCGTTGGTTTGGATCCTGGTTTGTCATGCGCCTCGCGGTAAAACTCCGCAAGTGGATTTTGAGGGTGTGACAACGCGTCTCTAGTTGAATCTTCCATTTGTCTTCCCACATTTTGAACTTGATGAATGGTGTTAAAAGAGCCTAACTGGTGCTTAAGATCGATCAGGGTGAGGTGTGATGAATAGTGCTTTTTTTTTCCTAGATATCACGAAATTTAGTTGAAAAAGAAACTACATTAAATGTTGATTGATGGGTCGTTGATTCGATATACAACATGATGTAAAGATAATTGTGATCGCACCATGCATCTTCCTGTAAGACCCTACCCCTACGTTGTTATAATTAGTGATTTTAAGTGGGTGTAAACATGATTTGAACACTAGTTACCAATTACCACATAAGTACAAAACATGATTCATACCCAAAAACTGGATGGGGTTAAGTTTTACAAACAACAAAGTAGTAAATTTTATTTAGACACAGCAGAAACAAGTGATTTCGTTTAACTAAGCTATGTTATGGCTAGTTCCTACAAAAGAAGTTCCAAAGAACACGTTCGGTTTGTTTTGGTTGCTTGATCTTCCACCCGGAGGTCCATCATATCCCCAACCTGTTACACATACATTAAACAGAGTTAGATGGCGTTAAAAAGCATTAAAATCGAATAAACGGTCGAAAAACCCAAGCTGGGCGTTTCGCACAGGCAGGCGCGCGGCCGGTCCGTTTCGCGCGGGCGTCACCCAAAAACTTACAGAAAGTTTACTCGGCCGCGCGAAGGGAGTGCGCGGCCGTGCGAAGGTCCCTGATGCTGTTTTCTTGCTTTTTCACAGCCTAACTCTTGGTTAAGGTCGAAATTTAGCTACCTCGGCCCCTACAACCCCTTCGGATTGTATTCGCCTTGGTTTATGAATGTTTAGGGATGCCTTGGGCTCTACAATCCGCACGGGATTGCTTATGCCTCGGTCTTATTCCCTTTATCGCTTTCCAAGCTTGCTTTCTTATCCATTTGACCCGTTTTGGGTCATCAATGGATACCGTTTTCATCATGGTCGACTGGCTTCATACACATTGGTACGAGTTGCGCCCACGATTGCTTTCATCTAACTAAGTTTCAAGTTTCGGGTCCTTATGGACTACCTAACATTTATACATCCATGTTATCCGTTCTCATATTAACATGCTATTCTCCATATCATTTTATCATGGCAATTTGTAAATTATACTATTTCATCAAACGGTTTTCGACATTTTGTAAGTATTCTATACAATCAATATCACAAATAAATGTAGCCCAACGTACCTCAAAGCTTTCCTTTTTGGCGAGTATCTGGTTCGCCCTTGACTTATAGACTCCCACTTGATTCACCTAGATGTATTCAAGTGTTTATCAATACGATTAGTGGTTTGATCATCAATTTAGCGTATCCTACTAATGATTCCATTACTTTCATGGACTTCCACACAAGTAACTTCATTTGAGCATTTAATCAAACACTTAACATACATGAATCTTTAACCAATTAATCTAGTCAAATGGGTCAATCAACCACTTACTACCCACCTCATATTTTCATTACAAGGTGTTATTCTAGTCTTGCTAATGTCTAACAATTCACAATTTCAAATTCCTCAAGTAATTATACAAGGTTATTAGGGGTTGTTTCACCCTTGAGGGCACCCACCCATATCATCCTAATTTCCCCAGAATCTCATGTTCTAGGGTTAGATAATTTACATAGAGCAGAATTAACAAGACTTTAAGGTACCCTTTCTTATAAGGTTCCTTAGAGTCTATCAATTTGTTTCCAATCAAGAACCCTAAAATTTTACTCATCATCAAAGATGCTATAAAACAACAATCTAGATAAAACAAGTGATACCTAGATGTTTACTGGAGTTTATTGAGTTGATTAAGCCTTCATGCAGTTGGATTAACCTCTTAACAAGCAAGATTCAAAGCTTCAAAGGGGTGTAGGAGCTTAGTGTGTGTTTATGTGTGTGTTTGGTGGTGTTTTGGTCGATCCCCTGATCACCAACCCACCAAGTTTTCTTGTTTTTATTTTTTTCACTAATAATCTTTGGTCTATTGGCAGAAATGGCCCTTGGAGTTTTTGTTTCACTAGTCAAGGCACCAACCTACTACTTGGGTTTTATTTAGTAGTGATTATCAATACCCCTACTTAACTCGTTTCCCTTTTTAAGTTAATATTGTGATGAACTAGATTTTAGATTTTCGGGTGTTACACTTACAATGTTGTGAAGTCGCTCTACTACGAGTGTTATATTTCGATCAGTTACGAGCAAGAACACGTGTGAGACACAATTCTCTAATCAACAATAGAAACTATGAACCAATAATTAACTTACTATGAATATTAATAATAGGGTTGAGTTATTCTACAAAGACTACAAAAATTGAGAAGGGTGAGAAGGATACAAAAAACACAATAGATCATGTAATATGACACAACGAGCAACAAAATATAATACAGTGCCAAAAAATATTACACAATGCTGAAGGAAAAAGAAACAATGAATTGAAAAATGACACAATGATGAAAATAAGAAAAAGACACGATGGTACATAAAAGACAAAATGATATAACGCATATTCTAAAAACTACAAGCTAAAACCTAAAAAACGAAGACCTAAAAACTAACGTCGTAGGGTTCGATAAGACGATTCCAATGCCGCTTGAATGAGTTCAAACGGAGTCCGTTTGATACCTTCCTACGACTTCCTATTTTCTTTTCACTGTGTATTTGATCCTAACCCATTAATAATAAGAGATTAATAAGGGAAGAAGGAGACCAATTCATTCATACTACTTAAATGATGGGTTAGGATCAAGTAAACAGGGAAAAAAAAAAGGAAGTCATAGGAAGTATATCAAACGGACTGCAATTGAACTCATTCAAGCAACATTGAAACCGTCTCATCGAACCCTACGATCTTAGTTTTTAGGTTTTCGTTTTTTTTTTATTTTTTTTATTTGCGAAAAGAAACTCTATTTTTTAATTGTCCGGCTATAAATTATGCAAGAATATTAGGGTTTCCATAAGGCTTTTCAATTCGTTTGTCCACCACTTTTTTTATTTTGTTTATTTATAGTATACGTAATTATTCATTATTATAAGATAATAAGAAATAAAATACGTAATAACTCTAAAAATGTTCTGATACGTCTGTAAAAAATAGAAACTAACATTAGGAATGTTTGACGAACAATATAAAGAATCATTAGTATTTCGACACAAGAAAGGGTGTGAAAAATCCTTTTCTTGTGGGCGAGGAGGGATTCGAACCCCCGACACCGTGGTTCGTAGCCACGTGCTCTAATCCTCTGAGCTACAGGCCCCACTGCGTCTCCACTGGATCTGTTCCTGGAAATACCCTCAAGAACCTTTGCTCTCCCCAGCCATTTCGGGAAGGCGCTTTGGTGGGATCCTCACGGACATGCAGTCAGTTTGATAAAGATCGAGTGACATTGCTTCTTCAACCTAGTTTGTAGTTTTTAGAATTTACGTTATATCATTGTGTCTTTTATGTAACATTGTGTCTTTTTCTTATTTTTAGCATTGTGTCATTTTTGCAATTAACTGTCTTTTTTTCTTCAGTATTGTGTTGTATTTTTTTGGCATTGTGTTATATTTTGTAGCTAATTGTGTTATATTTTGTGATCTATTGTATTGTTTGTATCCTCTCACCTTCTCATTTTTTTACACTATTTAGGATAACTTGACCCCTTAAATCATTTATTTAAATTCATTATACGATCCTCGTTATAATGCACATAACCTGAACTTGCTACCAGATGCCATTCATATGGTTCAATAGTTCATTACTTAAAAAATATCCACATTACATTAAACAAAACATCCCATTAAACGATACCATGTTGTTTAACATATTATTCACGGATTAATAAGTGTTAAAATTACACTATAACCAAAGCAAAGTTAGAAAATTCATAAACCTCGTAGAAATAGACCATAAATAGATAACTACAATGAAAAACATAACTTATAATATCTACATATTGTACTATATTAATATTAATAAAAAAAAGTAATTATTTTTATATTTTATCAGGCGGCTACATCTACTCTTGTCCTTCATAAAGTTTAAACATATGATTGAAAATATACTTTGCTTGAATATGTAGGTAGCTTAATTGTGAACTATCATTATTCTTTTATCCTTTTATTTTTATTCAACTTTACCATTCTTTTTACTTCAATTCTGTATTTTTTTTTAAGATTAACATTTAATTATAGGATAACTGGCAAAATTACATTAAGATAGTAGGCAAACGGGCAATAAGTTGTGCCGCCACCCCTTTCTAGATCGCGAAGTCTAGTATACTAAAAACAAACCCCTGCCCCATTAGGGTTGAAATATTGTCGTGAACAACCAGTTGAACCATGATCGGAAAACGGACAGTTTTCGACGCCAAGGAACCAAATGTATTGAAGGTTTTAGTGGTAAATAAAATGTATCCAAAAAACGTGAGAACCTCTTGTACATAAAAAAGAGAGGACCCTGTTTGTTAACTAATTAATGAGATTAGATAAAACACAACCTAGGAGTCAGTGGTATAAAGCATGTGGAATTTTAGAGTAAATCATATAAAAAGGTAATATCCTTGATAGTTAGTACTTTTAAAATTAACGTTATAATGTTTATATTGTTTAAAAAGACTAGCAGGAGCTCGCGCGTTGCGGCGGTGCTGTCCAATGTTTGGATGTTGCGTTTGGTTAAATTTATGATTTTCGACCCGATTCGACCTGAAAATTCAAATTGAATTATATATAACTTGAATTTCTTTTATAAAAACTACATATATATATAATTTCGTTTATTTAGCTCGATTTGAATTCAAACATAAATCAAATTGTAATTTAAATAACCTGAATAACCCGAAAACAGTCACGCTAAACATCCATATTCCACTTATTACTTTTACATGTTATATTATAGAGATTCAAACCAACTTATAACTGGATCAAATTTATCCTCTATTATTGATTAAAAAAGAACATTAAGCTGTTACCCGGAAGCATGATGCGTAAAGTGCATTCTTGCTAGTTGTTTGTTTATCTCCATAGGCTAATTCCAAAAAATTATATAATGAACATGTGATGTGAGTTTGTTTGCGGTTAATTTATTATAGATAAGACATACAAAATATAGAGGTTTAAAATTGTGAATGATGTAATATTATACAAACTAATTTTTTGTTTCTTGTTTTTTTTTTTTTGCTTTTTTTTAACCTTCAACTATTAATCATTAATCATTAATTTCTTGTTTTTTTTTGTCATTAACTAATACAAATTAATAGTTGTATTAAATTTGTCTTGTCATTCTAATGATATTGCAATTTTACCCTATTGCATAAACATGAAATGACAACTTTACCCGTCCAGCACCCACTATCTATTATCTATTAATCTATTATTAATATATATAAAAGAATTGAACATTGCTGACGTGGCGTGCAATGGTGTCTTCAACCTCTCCATGAAACTGTCACGTGGCATCATAATTGAAAGATTTAGGTGTTTTTAAATTATTTCCTTTTTTAATTAAAAAAAAAAAGATAAACATAAAACCCTAAATTTATCTCTCTATCTCTCAATTCTCAATTACTAAAATTAAATTGAGTTATTTTAGGAAAAAAGAATTTAAAAATAAATTTAGATTTTTCTCTTTTATGTTCCTCCCATAATTTTTAAACGTTAATATCTTTTATATTCGAGATTTTTTAAATAAAAAAATTACACCAAATTAACGAGCGTTTTATTATCTTTCCAACGAGTACCATAGTGCTATATAAAAAACGGAGAAAAAAACGTCTATTTTTTGTGGGGTTATGTTCGTACAAAAAAAAAAAAAAACACAAAGTGTTCAGGTTATTCATTAATCATGATTTTTCTTTTAAACCAGGTTCTTATCTACGATGTTGAAATTCAGTCCAATCGTCATGCTATCATTGGAATTTTACTCTTCTAAAAATGGATAGGTATACTTCATCACGAGAAGCTAGGAGAAAGAATTGCGCAACACTACAACACATGGTGTCACCTTATAACAAGGTTATTTTTTTATTTATTTAATTAAAAGAGTAATAATTATTACTATTAGTATTAGTATTATTAGAATGGTTATATTTTTCAACCCCCTTCATGAATTCTACATCTATATAACTCAAAGTCAAATTGTAACATATTTTAAATTACGTGAAGATGATTATATGTTGAAGGTTATCCTTTTAATAATGTATTATGTTTAATATGGTTTATGCTTTTTATTTTTTTAACTTTTTAAATAAATGTTTTTTTAACTAAGATTGATGGTTTAAGTTATTTACTCTTTTCGTGATTTGAGTTTTCTTCTTTTATCATTTTTTATTAAATCATATTAAATTTTTCAACACCAGGACCTTCCCGGGGTAATCAGCTAGTATAGTATATAATAAGTATAGATAGATAAATTTAATAACTAGTATGATAAATACAATAAATAGAAAAATGAAACAGGCCGAGTGTACTTCCGAATATCGAGTAATTGATAACTGAAGTCTTTTATAGTTATATGGGACCACAATGTTTAATGACCAAGTTATTGTGACCCTTATACTAACTTTTATAAAATTAGGTTCTCAGCCACTATATTAGAAGTTACTATTACTATTTTAATCCGTAAATTTACGTATACTCTTCTTGATTTATTAACGACAAACAAAATCCCAAACACCCGTGTAAACCAAACCCAATAGCCAATAAGCCACCCACTATCGTGTGAACAGTGGCGAAGCTTGGTTTCAAAATCGGCGGGGGCCGAACTCAATTTTTTCAATTAGTAGTGTAAAATCGACGGGGCCGGACTCAACCCGGACTCAATTTACCTATGAAAATCACAAATTTCCACTACTACGCTAAAAAAACAGGGGGGGCCAGGGCCACCCCTGGCCCCAACAATACTTCGCCCCTGATCGTGAACGCAAACGACGCTTATGACCCAGCCCGCCACCATTCCAGAGGAAACTCATCACTCGGAGGTCTACTATAGTAAAACCCTTTGCTCAACCAATACAATTTTACTTTAGGTAAGACTTCAACCCATAACCTTCACATTGAAAAGTCATGGAGCTCCCATTACACGAAAAGGTTCACTCTTCTTCTATTTCGTAAAATGACAAATGCTAACAGTAGGTTATTATTGAAAAACAATTTTAATTTTAAGTTTAAGGTTTTAACCCGTTTTTTTACACTTTGTTCAACAACATTAAAACTTCCAATCATAGCGCTAACACTAAATCCTCCTTTATCTCACACATAGGGTATGTTTGGCAAAACTAGCTGGAGGCAGTTAGCTGGAAGCTGGTAGCTAAAAGCTTTTTAAATATATTTTGGTGTTTGGCAGAGTAGCTGGAGCTTTTAATAAAATGTATAAAATAACTAAAATGTGCATAATTAAAAGCTTGTAAAGAAGGTTTTTATTTTATTTTTAAAATAGAATCGGTATTTGTGTCATTTACTAATCAAAAACTTGTAGCTAGTAGAGTTTTTCTTAAAAGTTACTACTAGTAGCTTTTCACTGTAAAGTTTTTTCTAAAACCTAAAAGCTTTTAGCCCCTTCAACCAAACAAGACTTTTTATTAAGTAGGAGCTCTTTCTTAAAAGCTTGAAGCTCCTAAAAGCTCATTGCCAAACATACCCGTAATGCATTCAATCATTTAAAGTGATATATAGACGTATCAATTATATATAAACATTGACTCAATTCCACTTACCACATTACGCAAACCACTTATTTGTGAACCACAATCTTTCAAGCACTGCAAATGAGACTTGCCGATCATATGTTACGTTTTTAGTAGAACAGGGTTGTCATTCAGAAAGAGGTGGCGGCGCAGTTTGCTGCCCGCCTCCCCGCTATCTTAATGTAATATTTTCAGTCATTGAATAGTAAAAAAAAAAACATATACTACCCAAAAGAGTCTCCAAATCTCAAATTTGTTTTAACACCTTCACCACCCCAATTGAGATCCCCTAAATCTCTAACGTTGTGTTTCTGAGTTTCATTTAAATAGAGAAGAGAAAGTATTTGAAAGTAGAAAACCATAGTGTTCTATAAGTTTTTTTATTTTTAATTTTTATGAAGAGAAGTTGAAAGAAATGAGAAAAATGTGTTCCAAACATATATATATTTTTTTTTAACAAAGATAAGAGCAATGGGGAGGATTTGAGCTGACTTTCATCTTTCCAAGTCGGAAAGGAAGTGGAACGAAAAGAAAAGAAGATAAGAGAATAGAAAAGAAAAGACGGAAAACAAAGTGAGTATTTATCTTATTTTCTCTTGTTAAATAAAGTTGAGAAGCATGCTAAAGCTTGTGAGGAGAACCAACATGTTTTCGTACCCCTGGCATTTGATACCTTTGGCTCCTTGGCACCGGAAGCTATCCGTTTCTTGACCAGAGTCCAACGGGTTATCCATAGCTGTGTCTCGACTCCGGGGGGGGGGGGGGCAGGGGTTCATTTTTAGTAGGCTAGGCTTTGCCGTCCAGAAAGGGGTGGCGGCGCAGCTTGTTGCCCGCCTGCCCGCTATCTTGATGTAATTTTTCGCGATTGACATATGAATATGAATTATTGTATTTATTTAAAAAAAAAAACTCGGGAACACAATGTAACCGTGTTTTGACACCTTCACCACCCAGTTGAGACTCACAACTCTCTAAATGTGGCTTACACCATAATTTAGAATGTTATAATTCATTTCTTATGTTGTGATGCTTGTTATCCAGATATCATAGATAGGTAAGCTGAGAGCAGGAACCCTGGTGCATCCAAATTCATCATTCGGCCCATAGAGTCGTCTGCCATGAGTAATATGCATCGAACCCCATATCCTTAAAGCTTGCCTGTATATGATGTTTGGATTTCAAGCATCACAATCGCCCCACTTACGGTGTGTGCATATAATGTATATATGTGTGGTCATTGGGGGGCAAAAGTAAAGTTGCACTAATTTTAACGTTATTTTACTAATTTTGTGAAAATAACGTTAAAAACGATGGACGGTTAATCATGCATCATGTGGTGGCGTGGATAGCCAAAAGACAAAGGGGTACATGCACCGATCGGGTTTGTCCCGATTGCTAAGTGTTTTGTACCTTATGTCCAAGGCTTGATACCAAACCACATCGAGCCGGGGGTCTCACTGAAAGCAGCCTCTCTATTCTTAGGGGTAGAGGTAAAGCTGTCTACATTTTACCCTCCTTAGACCCCACCTTAGCTTTGCTATAGGTGAAATTAACTGAGTATGATGATGATTATGTTGTGGGGGTGTTTGTGGTGATGAATTCAGACGTCTTTGTAAGTAACTATAAGAAAAGGAATCAATACAAAAGTTGGGTCGAAAATTTCATAACAAAACAATAATTAATAATTTTAAGCACTTTCATAAAGTACTTAAGGAAATGAAAAAAGAATGAAAGATAGGCCATGTATAACTTATATAAGCTAAATAAGTATTACGTCGTTAACAACTGAAGTGTGGCCAAGTATCATAGAGTCATCTTTCAAAACCTCCTATGGCCTCCTCAATCCTCATAACCAAGACGACCAACCTTTCTCTTCTTTTTATGATCAATTGATCATAAGTCACCACATTCGTCATTTCATTCACTTGTTGGTGCATCGCCCTAACACACTGGTCCAATATAGGGGTGAACAAATATCGGTTCGGTTTAACTTTTACATATAACCGAAACCCGATAATTGAAGTATGATTTTAGGAAAAACCATAACTGAAACGATCAGTTAAGTTGGATCGGTTAATCTTGTTAATATGTTGGTTATTGGTTCGGTTTCAGTTACGTTCGGTTAATAACCGAAAACAAAACTTGTACAAAATTATAAACTTAAAATAGTTAGTTGTTTTTTGAACCTTTTTAAGCATACAAACACATAAAAAATACATGAAAATATGTTTCAAATACATGGATATAGATTAAAATACATAAAACACAAAGGTTATACATGAAAATGTGTTTCATATTCATGGATATACATGGAAAACACAAAAATCCATAACTATCCGTTCGGTTATGTTATTTCGGTTATGGCAGAAGGGAAAACCAAAATCGTAACCGGATGATTCGGTTTTGACAATATCTTAACCATAACTGATCAGTTAAGTCACATTTTTTGTATGCCCATCCCTAATCCGATATGTATAAAGATCATCATCATCATCATCATCATCATACTCAGTTAATCCCACCTATAGCAAAGCTAAGGTAGGGTCTGAGGAGGGTAAGATGTAGACAACCTTACCTCTACCCCTAAGAATAGAGAGGCTGTTTCTGGTGAGACCCCCGGCTCGATGTGGTTTGGTATCAAGCCTTAGTACACAAGGTACAAAACACTTAGCAATCGGGTCAAACCCGATCAGTGCATGTATCCCTTTGTCTTTTGGCTATCCACGCCACCACATGATGCATGATTAACCGTCCGTCGTTTTTAACGTTATTTTCACAAAATTAGTAAAATAACGTTAAAACTAGTGCAACTTTACTTTTGTCCCCAAGGGCCACACATATATACATTATATGCGCACACCGTAACTGGGGCGTTATGTATAAAGATCTGAAAAGAATTTAAAATTGTGTGGGCCCGTGTACTAAACCTCCTCCCCTGGGCCGGCCTTTGGCTACGAGTAAAAAACAACAAAATCCCTAAAATATTAATAACTTCAAAGGCTACTTACTTGTAAAAAAACATAAAAATCATCAAATACCAAAAATGGCTTCTTGTCTTCGTCTTGAAGGCGCAAAACGAATAATAATAAATCAGAGACACAAATAAAAATAAATAAAAATTCGTGACTGACAGTAGTAGATAGATCGTGTTCCCTCCTTTTTTTTTCTTTATTTCTTCAACCTCTCTCTCTCTCTAAAAAAAACCTAACCAACTTGCTTCTAGAGAGAGAGACACACACACACAAACACTGTGTTTCTTTCTAGAGAGAGAGAGAGAGTTTCACCGTCGTTCATGGCGGTACACCGGCGGCGAAACCGTCATCATCACAGTCTTAACCGGTTTCGTCTACTTATTCCGGCGATTTCTGCAATCTCCGGTTCGATTTTAATTGTTTACGCTATCATTTCTTTGCTTGCTCCGTCTCCGGTTCATCATCACCATCACCTGTTACGGCGGAGAACGCCGGTAATCATCAGATTCTACGTTACTTAAGTGTTGATCGTTAGTTCGTTACTATCTGTATTCGGTTACATTAGTTTGAAATTTGAATAATGTTTGTAATAATATGTTTAGGTTTTTTTTTTTTTTTTTTTTTAAGTTTTTTCTTATTTGTCTTTGTTTTGTTTGTGATGATTGATTTCAGTTGAATGAGAATGTTGTTGATGAAGATTCTCCTGCGGTTCGTTCGCTGTTTAAAGTTCCGGTTAGTTTTATTGTTTTTTTTTGTTTGTCGTGTTATCTGATTTTGTACCTGGATTGGATCTGATTTTTATTATTTTTTTATTTATTTTGTTTATGATGATTGATTTCAGTTGAATGAGAATGTTGTTGTTGATGATTCGATTCCGGTTCATTCGCTGTTTAAAGTTCCAGTTAGTTTTTTTTTTCTCTCTTTTTAATTATTTGAATTGGATTGGGTCTGATTTTGTCGTATTATATGATTTGGATGTGATTTGTTTTATGTTTGGGGATGTAGATCAGTGGTGGTATGATGAGTGATCGGAGTCTATGGAGTACAAGGATGTCAAAGTATTATTTTGGATGTAGTAATGCTAGCAATAAGTTTCCAAGTAAGTGATGTATGGGACATTTCAAGTAACTAACTCTTTTGTTTTTTCATGTATTTTTTTGGGTTTAATTTGGGTGTTTTATTGAATCGCAGAAGTAGAAACGGTTACGTATCCTAATCGGTACTTGCTGATAGCCACAAGTGGCGGGTTAAACCAACAACGTACTGGTGTAAGTCTTGATCGTATTGTTATCTGTTCTACCAGACTTAAATGTGTATGATACTTACTTGGAGTGGTATATGTGTTCACAGATTACTGATGCTGTTGTTGCTGCACGTATTTTGAATGCTACTCTTGTGGTTCCAAAGCTGGATCAGAAGTCTTTTTGGAAGGATTCTAGGTTAGTCACAGAATAATGGTGTACATACAATGTACATGAGTGAGTTTGTTACAAATTTGGTCTGCAAGTTTGATAGCTGATAGTGTGTTTTATTGTACAGTACCTTTTCAGAGATATTTAATGTTGACTGGTTTATATCACATTTATCAAGAGATGTTAAAGTAATAAAAGAGCTTCCACGGAAGGGAGGCAAAAGTCTGGTTCCATATCGTATGCGTGTGCCCAGAAAGTGTAATGAGAGATGCTATCAGATTCGTGTATTGCCTGTGATTATGAAGAAGAAAGTAAGTTAAAATTTAAAATAATATCATCTGCAGTTCTGCCCTGTTTATTTTATAAGCTTACAATATCTTGCGTTATTTCTGGTGATCATAGAACACGTCTTTTGGGATTTTCTGGTCAATTTCTTGAATCGCTAGTCCATACCAGTGACCCCTAAACATATTCACTTTTTTTTTGGACGGCTGGCGCAGTTGGTACAACGACCAAACTGCTACTCACACAAGTCATGTTCGATCCGTATCAGGCGCAAGGCATCGAAACACCACGAACCGCACAACTACGTGCCAGTTGGTTGTGGGTCGGCCAGGAGTTGAAAGCGTGACCACTCGGTCAGGAACCCCACTAAAGTGGGTAAAACTTACCACCTCCCCCCAAACCAATTGATTTGGGGATCATTCACCGAATGCCTTGACTGTCTTGGATCTATCTATGGTGGTTAATAATTTGATATTTCCCGAATAAAAAGCATAAACCCTTTTAGTTATGAGCCCTTGTAATATGACAATGAACGCATGAGATTATAGTCTTAAGACCAGTGCTCATTGGTAAAATATCATAGTTGAAAAAAGAGATTATAGCGTTTTTATATAATAAGATTTACACACTTTTATCAAGTATAAATAATTCATGATTTCTTTCGTGGCAGGCTGTTCAGCTGGGCAAATTTGATTACAGACTTTCTAACAGGTTGGATACTGATTTGCAAAAGCTCAGATGTAGGGTAAACTACCATGCACTAAAATTCACAGACCCTATAATTAAAATGGGTCAAAAGTTGGTCAACCGAATGAGGAAGATGAGCAAGCACTATGTTGCTCTACACCTGAGGTATGCACTTGATGTATCTTATGTTCTTCACTTTTGCAAACACTATGGTATCGTTATTTCATGTAATGCTTCATTTAGCTGATCATTATAAGTTATCAGTGGCAATTTTGACCCATTTACTTGTAGTTGTGAATGGGTCAACTCGTGCAAGTTTTATTTGTAAAAAGTCAAACTGCAAAAACAAAAAAGTTAGCTAAACAGGAAACATGTCAAATGGTAAAAGGTCTCCAAAGCTGTGTTTTAAAAAGCGCGCCTAGAGCGCGCTTAAGTGCGAAGCGCACCTAGGCGCAGAGCCTGGCACTTTATGTAACCCTAGGCGCACATCGTACAAAAAGCGCAGGAAAAGCGTGATTTTTTTTTGGCAAAAAAGCCCCTAAGGCGCACGCTTTTCGTAGGGGGGGGGGGGGTGTTTTTATCTCTGTTGCACGGAAACGCCGTATTATAGCCGTTTCCCGTCCCCGAAGCGTTTAGGGTACGGAAACTCTAACGGGTACTTGATGAAACGTTTCCGCAGCGCTTCTTTGACCGATTCGGTTGGTCAACTATGTTTCTGAAAACGATTCTGAATTTGGGTACCGTTTCTGAAGGTTAAGGGTAGTTTTTGTAAATTTCTTTTAATTAATTATCATGCATGTTTCCAACATTCTCGGTAGTTTCCAATAACAAAACGTTTCATATACCTCCTAATCTGACAAACGAATGAACAATTAATATATTATCTTCTGAATTCTAAAACCCTATATCTTTTACGATTGTCTTTGCTTTAAAAAATTTATGAATTTTGAAACATTTATGAATATATTTTGGGTTTTGTGTTACATTATCTATAATATATATTTATTTTTTTATGTATTTATTTCCGTACCCGTGCCGTACCCGTTTCTTGATTTTTTGAGTTTTGTCGTTTCCCGTTCCCGTACCCGTTTCCCGTTCCCGTACCAGTGCCCGTGCAACATAGGTTTTTATGCTTAAAATTGTTATATATGTAGCTAAAAGGGTTGTATATTTAAGTTAAATCATATATAAACCTTATTTGTATCTATATTTTGGGTAAATGATGCTAAAAACCTATAGAATATATATAAAAAATTATATAATCGTCTTGCGCTTCGCGTAGGAAAATCCCACCGCTTTTGTGCTTTGCGCCTCGGTTTTGGACCTCGTCGCTTTAGTGCGCTTCACTCTTTTTAAAACCAAGCTCCAAAGTGTTTAGTTTGTGCATAAAACATCCTAAATGACTTTATTAAAAAATTAGATTGTGATTGAAGTATCGTGAAATTTTTAATCATATTAGGCACTAATTATATTAAAAATTCTGAACTTTTGGGACAGTGTTTTTGGTCAATCCAATCTGACTTGTTTCAAGCTATGCTAAAAGTTACTCGCTTTGACTCGTTATCCAACCCGTCTGACCCACCCATTTGCTACATCTAATTAGTAGAGAAGCAAGTCAAGCAGCCATAATTATCTTTATCGTGGTGGTTTTATTGCATACACTGTCCAGCTTTTAGCTTCGTTGGTAAATAAATATCAGCACAACTCCTTGTTTATGTCATTGATATCATATGGTGCTTGAAACCTGCATTAAAATGCCAAACATGTGCCAATGAAAGCCAAGTACCATGCCCTTCCGTTTTTCTGTGTTTGGAAAACTTGCATTCCTTGTGCTAACCACAGCTTTTTCCCATTTTATAATACAGGTTTGAACCTGATATGCTTGCATTTTCAGGATGCTATTATGGTGGCGGAGAGAAGGAAAGAAGAGAATTGGGTAAAATACGGAAGAGGTGGAAAACTTTACATGTAAGTGTTTGATTCTTAAGCTTGGTTGATTTATGTTTTGTGATAATGGTAATACGTTCATCATTGATTTAAGGTCTATTATCAATAGCAAGGCTGGTGTTTACAATTTTTAAAGTTCAATTCAACTTTTAATACTACCAAGAAGTCATGAACCATTTCAATGTTTAGAGCAGCGTCATTTCAAAGGCATAATTATTACCTTTAAGTGGAGATTGCAATTTCAAACCGTTTACCTATACAGGTTGAATATCCCGCAAAGTATTTTCGTAAATTGTTCTCAATTTAAAGAATTACTAGTTCAATAATGTTTTTGTTCTAAATTATAATCAATCGAACCTAATTTGACCCGTTGCCCAACCCGACCCAACACAGCAATCACCCAACTTTCCACCTCTACCTTAAAGGGAACCATAACTATGTTAGTTTTTTCTTACAGAGCAACAATCCGGACAAGGAAAGGAGACAAGGGAGATGCCCACTTACACCAGAAGAAGTGGGCCTAATGCTGAGAGCACTTGGGTATGATAAAGATGTACATCTTTATGTAGCTTCTGGTGAAGTATACGGTGGGGATGACACATTAGCACCCTTGAGAGCACTCTTTCCCAACATTCATTCAAAAGATACCATTGCCACCAAAAAAGAGTTGGAACCATTTTCTGTTTTTTCTTCCCGTATGGCTGCACTTGATTTCATCGTGTGTGATGAGAGTGACGTGTTTGTTACGAATAACAATGGGAATATGGCAAAAATCTTGGCTGGCCGAAGGTATGTTTTTCTTTCTTATCAGCACATCTGTCCTAGAGTACGAGCAACTTTGAGTTTGGTCAAGATCCATTATCTGTCAAACATAGATGGCAAGATAGGTGGGACGGATGGGTTGGGTTGGGTTGACTTGTTATCATTTTGTCCATTTTTTATTTCATAGATAGTCATGATTGCAGAAACTATTATTGAAGCATGGTACAACTATTTTGAATAACATAATTTAGAAAGTTAATACACTTTGGGCTACTTTGAAACGTTTTGAGCTATATTATTTTTCAGCTATATATATTTTTTTTAATTTCTCTTCTGAGCAGTTAGTTTTCAATGAAATCCAGCCCGTTTCACATAGATGGGTTAGGTTGCTCTCTTTCTCTCTCTACACACACACACACAATGACAAACATACTGATTAAGGGTAACGATCCTTGTCTTTCCTGAAACAATATTTTTTGACCTACACATAGTTTATTGATAGTGTCTGACATTGCCCTAAATAGTGAGAATCTTCTGGGTAAGGATTGATGCTATTAACAGTTTGTAACAAATTTTAGAAAATGATGAAAAGTAGATAACTGTAAATTGAGGTAAAAGAGTTTAATTGAAAACTAAGCAGGTTATGCGGTCGGATTGGTTGAAGGTCATCCAAAATGTGTTATGATGCATAATATTTCTTAATCCCTTTTCTAAAAAAGTTCATTTTATTATCGAACTATATAAGAAGTGTTTAATTGTGTACAATTTGACTACATATTTTGACCCGTAACCAGACCCACATATTTTGCCACCTGCATTGGGAAATGACTCACAAACTGTGCATTGCTGATTTGCTTCTTTGTATTGCAGGAGATACTTTGGACACAAACCAACAATACGTCCGAATGCTAAAAAACTATATCGTTTATTCCTAAACAGAGAAAATATGACATGGGGAGAGTTCGCTTCCGGAGTAAGAACTCATCAAAGAGGTTTCATGGGGGAGCCGAAAGAGGTAAGACCCGGGCGAGGTGAATTTCATGAAAACCCTGCTGCTTGTATATGTGAAGACACCGTAGCCAAATCAAAACTTGACGCTCTCTCTAGAAAAATCGGGAAGAATGATGCTGACTTTGACGAAGTTGCTGTTGACCAAGACACAGGAAACGAGCCTGAACTATCCGATCAGGATGACGAAGATGATCTTATCGGCCCTCAATTTCAACGTCTAGTCAATGATACTAGTGTTGATGATGATCCTTCGATATCCGAATCACCTGAGCTTGAAGAGATGCTTTCTGACTAAATAATTTTGGCGTTACCTTTTGGCGGCTGATCTAGATGTATGTTGACAAGTAGAGCTGGTAAGATGGGTGGGTTAGGTCACGGGTCAAACTGGGGTTCAGTTGAAACGAGTTTTTAAGTTGCAGGTCAAATTGGGTTCTGTTTGAAACCGGTTGTTTTTCGGTAAAGTTATTTAGTATATGATTAGTTAATTAGTTAATTCAGATTACAAAAACTATGTCATTACAGAAGATATCTTTTAGAAATAAAACATTTTAGGCCTCAAGTATAAACAAAATACATTTTTGGCGACTTTCAACCCGTTCAAACCAACTCATTTGACTTGTTTCGTTTTAGCTATTCATATTGGTTCAGCCCATTTGACCCGTTAGGGATGAACCAAAACCCGAATAAATCAACTCTTTAGACTGACTACTTACGACAATGCAGGTAGCGGAACGGTGTTAAGGTACAAGTCCAGAAGAACCTGAAACAAGACATTTACAGCGTGCTAGATCCGTTTTAGTTAAATCTGTACAGAGGTTAATGCTTATGTGGCACCTTAAGCATTGAAGGTTTCCAGTTATTGTTATTTTTTTAATCCAATTTTGAGGGTGGGGTAAATTACTAGACTTGGTAGAAACATGCAGTGGGTATATTGATAATTGGATTTTGTTAAGCATTTTGGTAGTTTTTATTTTTGCTCCTAGTAACATAGAAAGGCATTGTAAATGGTCTTGCTCTGCTTGTGTTCTTATTTAATTGTAATAAACTAATATATTATTTTAATATAATATAATATAAAGAAATTTAATAAATTATATTCAAGTATATTACTGAAGAAACACGAATTCTGGATCACCGTATAAGCGCTAATCCAGTATGTGATCCTACGGTATTTTGCAAAGAGAGTGTGTTTGGAAAATACGTAAGGGTCTAAGGATAAGACCAGGGAGTTTAGAAGACTACCGATTAGAAGAGCCGAGCCTCTAAAAGTTAGTATAATAAACAAGGGGTTGAAGAAGACACGAATGAGTTCGTGTTCCTCTTGAGTGAAAGTGTGAGAGATTAGTTGCCAATAAAAGGAGAAGGAGCTCCTTTTATAGTACGTAGGTCCTCTACTTTCTCAGCCCATCCTCTACCTTTAACGGGGCCCGGCCCAGGTAGAGGCGTCTCCATAATCCGGCCTAAGTTCTTAAGCCCACTTGGTGCAAGTGGGTTTCGATAAAAAGGAGAAAGTAAAATGCTAAGGGGGGATGTTACCGTCCTGACGGTTGGTACACGTGGCGCCCATTGAGTGGACGCTGGTGGTCGGCGGACACGTGGCGCCTGCCCATTGGTAGACCGAGGGCGGTGGGTAATCATACCTTTCTTGGACTTCGAGACGGGTTGAGAAAGTCTGCTTTGTCAGGAAGATATCTTGGCTGGGAGGTTGCCACGTCGTCGTCCTTTCTGCATGTCAGATTGAAAGCAGTCTCTGATTGGAGAGAAACTCTGACGGGCAGCCTGTTGCATCAGAGATATTTTGTTTGGGGCAGGGGTGAGTCCTAAGGCTGCCCCAAGAGGTATCTTCCACTTGTGTTGGTGAAGCTTGCTGAGGAAGCTTTGAAGTATATTGGGCCCGCCGACGTAAAATGGGCGGGCGTGCTTGCGCCTGGCGTTGACAGGACGCCAGATGTACCGCTGACGTAAAACGGGTGAGTGGACGCCAGAGGTTTCGCCGACGTAGAACGAGAGGGTAATGCTCGCGTCGGACGGCAGATGTATCGCTGACGTAGAACGGGCGGTTGGACGCCAGACGTTCCGCTGACGTAAAACGGGCGGATGGACGTCAGGCGATGCCGATTCTAGTTGGGCGTTGAGGTGTCTTGCGCCCATTTTGTCGGCGAGGCGTAGTCCTGCCAAAAATGCCTCGTACTCTGTTTCATTGTTTGTGCTTGGGAACTCAAGACGGACGGCGTATGTGAATTCTGTTTTGTCAGGGCTGACGAGGCGAAGGCCCGCGCCTGTGCCCTGGTCGTTGGAGGCTCCGTCCGTGTATAACGACCATGTTACTCGGTCGTCTGGGATGGGTTTGGGATCTTGCTCATCTTTGCAGTCTTGGATTTTATCTATTGGAATTTCTGCGATGAAGTTTGCAAGGACCTGTCCTTTGATTGCGGGTATTGGTTTGAAGATGATGGTGTGTGCGCCTAGCTCGATTGCCCATTTCGCCAGGCGGCCTGAGAGTTCCGGTTTGGAGAGTACGGTGTTGATTCTATAATCTGTTAGGACGTTGATTGGATGTCCTTGGAAGTATAGCCTTAGTCGTCGTGACGCATGTACGAGTGCGAGAACGAGTTTTTCCATTGTTGAGTATCTGGTTTCTGCGTCTGCCAGGGTGCGGCTAATGTAGTAGATTGGTGTTTGTACTTTGTTGCGTTCTACTAATAACACCGCGCCTATTGCTGTTTCTGATGCAGATAGGTACAGTGTAAGTGGTTCCTCTGGCAGGGGTGCTGTTAGAGTTGGCAAGTAAGTTAAACATTGCTTCATTTCACGAAAGGCTACTTCCGCTTCTGGTGTCCAGTGGAACTGTGTTTTCTTTAGTACATTTCGTAGGGTGTGGACAAAGGGAAAAGACTTGGAGGCGTAGTTTGATAGGAATCGGTTGAGAGCAACTAGGCGTCCCATCAGTGTCTGTACGTCCTTTATTGAGTTTGGTGATGGCATGCGTTGGATAGCTTGGACTTTTTCCGGGTTTGGCTTGAAGCCGCCATTGGTGACAATGACGCCTAGGAATTTTCCTTCTTCAGCTCCGAAGGAGCATTTCCCCGGGTTGAGTTTCATCTTGATATCGCGCAACTGTTCGAAGGTGCGCTGGATGTCCATTAGCATGGTGTCTTCTTGAGTGCTTTTGATTACCAGGTCATCGACGTAGACTTCGAGGTTGACGCCGATCTAGTTGATGAAGGCATGGTCCATGAGGCGTTGGTAAGTTGCGCCAGCGTTCTTGAGTCCAAAGGGCATTTTGGTGTAGCAGTATACCCCTCGGTCTGTTCTGAAGGCGGTTCGATCTTCGTCTTCGTAGGCCATTTGTATTTGATGATATCCTCGATATGCGTCGAGGAAGCATTTGTATTTGAATGGCGCTAGCGAGTCTACCTTCAAGTCAATTTCTGAAAGGGGGTAGTGATCTTTAGGACATGCTTTGTTGAGGTCCTTGTAGTCGACACACATGCGCCAAGATCCGTTCTTCTTGAGGACCATGACAGGGTTAGCTACCCATGTTTGGTAGTTGCATTTTCTGATGATGCCCGCTTCGAGTAGGTCATCGACTTGTTCGTTCATGGCTTTGACTCTGTCAGGGCCTAGTGGCCATTTTTTCTGGGCCACCGGGCGTGCATCTTTGTATGTGTTGAGGTGATGCTCAGCTATGTGTCTTGGGATGCCGACCATGTCTGATGATTGCCAGGCGAAGATGTCTTTGTTTGCCACCAATAGTCGCTTTAGGTGTGTTCTTACTTGGGGGGACAGGGTCCGCCCTAAGGTGATGGTTTGTTCATGGAAAGCCGGGTTGAGAACCCATTTTTCTTCCTTCTGCGAGGCTGGCGCTGGCTGCGCTGTGTCATTGATTGGGTCGGTTGTCATGAGGCATTCTTGGTTGCCTCGGATGTATGCGATCCCCGTGGGTGTTGGAAAACCTATGGTTTGGTGGGGAGTTGATGCGGTGGAGTTGAAGTTTGTCAGACCTTGTCTGCCCAGCAGTATGTCGTATGAGGAGATGGCTGGGATGACGTGAAAGGTGCAAACTTCTGAGCGGGTGTGAGTGCCGTCATCAAGTGTGACTGTAAAGTCAAACTTACCGATGGGGTGTATTACCTCGTTGAAGAAACCAGCGATGAGTGCATCTGGTTGCAGGCGTGCCTTGTCTTCCTCGTCGAGTTGATCGAAGCACTGTTGGCACATGATGTCGAAGCTGCTGCCACCATCGCACATCATCTTATAAGTTCGGTAATGCCCGAACAGTGCTGTGATCGTGAGTGGGGTTGTTGATTTTGCGCCCCCGGTATTGTGGGGAGGATGACTTGGGCCTCTCTCCAGTTTCTGACTATTGCGGTTTCTGATTGTTGCGACGTGGTTGCTATGTCTAGGAGGTTTGTTTTCCGCTTGGTGTTGCGCGTCATGTTGCATTGTCTGTTGTACGCGCCGCGGATGTGGTGTGTTTTGATGTCTTTGATGGCCTTGACGGGCTCGTCTTGCCAGCGTGCGCCCGCGCAGACATTCTTGACCAGGTTGGCCAATTTCCCGGAGCGTAAGGCCGCCTCGATCTCCATTTTGAGGCTGTAGCAGTTGTCGGTGTCGTGACCCACATCTTTATGGAAATCACAGAATCTGGTGGTGTCAATGTTTTTTCGTTTTGTTCCCATGGGTTTTGGGATCTTGAAGGTTACCTCTCCAGTTGAGAGGACCTTTGACAGCACCTGGGATGGTGGTTTCGTGAGGGGGGGGGGGGTCAAGTCTTGATTCCGGCGACCGCCGCTGCGCTGGTCGCGTGTTTGTTTGTTACCGATAATGTTTCGGGCGTCGCCGGAGTTTGAATATCGGCCTTCGTCGGTGTAACCTGAAATACGGTTCCAGACGGATGCCCGGTTGTTGCCGCGGCTACGGCTGTTGCTGGAGCTCCCTCGTTGATTTTGGCGCATTGTTTTTTGGTTGCCCGCATATAGCTTGGAGATGCGAACAACCTCTTCCCAGGAATCTGGGACGCCATTTTTCCCCTGAAGGGTGTGTTGTAGGCCGTCGTCGTTGACGTTGGCCAGGAAGGAGGTTCGGGTTGCTTCGTCCCCCGTTCCTAACTGTAGTGCTTCTTTGTTGAACCGCACGATGAAGTCCTCGAGCGGTTCAGTGTCCCTGCGTTTGCACAGGGAGATCTGGCTTTTGTCGCGCTTGTGGCGACGCTGTTGGCTAAAATGGAGGGAAAATTTTTTGATCAGCTGGTTGTAGCTGTCGATGCTCCCAGTGGAGAGATTCTCAAACCAGACCCTGGCGGCCCCGGTAAGTGTCTGGGCAAACATGTGACACCAGACAGGTAGAGTCCATCCGATGACGGCCCCGGCCTGATTGAAGATGCCGAGGTGGTCGTCCGGATCGGTAAGACCGTCATATATTCTGACGTTGGTCGGCAGACGTTGTCGTGGCGGGATTGGTGCTTGGGATATGCGCCTGGTGAATTTGGACTTGTTCGCAAAGGCCGTTGGTCTGTAGGGGAGTGACAAGTTTGTGGTGGCGTCGTCATTGTATCTGTTTAGTCTTTCCCGCCTGTAGTATGGGCTATGGCGATAGTCCCTGGAGGCGTCGTCCTCCCATGAGCTTTCGTCGTAGTTCTCGTCATCGAACCGTTTGCGCTCTGCACGGGCCTGGTCCGTAGGGGGTTGCCCTGGACCTTCCCCGTGACGGGCGGCAGTCGTGATTCGTGTAGGTTGTTTGGAGGAGGAACCCATGATCGCCTTTCCGGTGAGTCGGCGGCGTTCCAGCTGTGCGTCGAGAATTTGTTTCTGGCGTTCGTACCAGTCATTATTCAGGGCGTCGATTTACTCCTCTGTTGGAGGGGTTGGATCGACGAGCTGGGTTGCTAGGTTTCTGGGGGTGATGACAGGGTGTTGCTGATTGTTGTCATGGTCCCCCGATGTTGGTTGAGATCCTGGAGTGGCGTCGGTGATGTCTTCGACGGCCCCAGATGGGGTGAACACTCTTGGAGGTGAAGTGGTCATTTTTTCAGTATGGATTAATGGATATATTTGTTAAAGCTGTTTTGTTTAGAGTATTTGTGGTAAGGCCACGGATGGCGCCAATGAAGAAACACGAATCCTGAATCACCGTATAAGCGCTAATCCAGTATGTGATCCTACGGTATTTTGCAAAGAGAGTGTGTTTGGAAAATACGTGAGGGTTTAAGGATAAGACCAGGGAGTTTAGGAGACTACCGATTAGAAGAGCTGAGCCTCTAAAAGTTAGTATAATAAACAAGGGGTTGAAGAAGACACGAAGGAGTTCGTGTTCCTCTTGAGTGAAAGTGTGAGAGATTAGATGCCAATAAAAGGAGAAGGGGCTCCTCCTTTTATAGTACCTAGGTCCTCTACTTTCTCAGCCCGTCCTCTACCTTTAACGGGGCCCGGCCCAGGTAGAGGCGTCTCCATAATCCGGCCCAAGTCCTTAAGCCCACTTGGTGCAAGTGGGTTTCGATAAAAAAGAGAAGATAAAATGCTAAGGGGGGATGTTACCGTCCTGACGGTTGGTACACGTGGCGCCCATTGAGTGGACGCTGGTGGTCGGCGGACACGTGGCGCCCGCCCATTGATAGACCGAGGGCGGTGAGTAATCATACCTTTCTTGGACTTCGAGACGGGTTGAGAAAGTCTGCTTTGTCAGGAAGATATCTTGGCTGGGAGGTTGCCACGTCGTCGTCCTTTCTGCATGTCAGACTGAAAGCAGTCTCTGATTGGAGAGGAACTCTGACGGGCAGCCTGTTGCGTCAAAGATATTTTGTTTGGGGCAGGGGTGAGTCCCAAGGCTGCCCCTAGAGGTATCTTCCACTTGTGTTGGTGAAGCTTGCTGAGGAAGCTTTGAAGTATATTGGGCCCGCCGACGTAAAATGGGCGGGCGTGCTTGCGCCTGGCGTTGATAGGACGCCAGATGTACCGCTGACGTAAAACGGTTGAGTGGACGCCAGAGGTTTAGCCGACGTAGAACGAGAGGGTAATGCTCGCGTCGGACGGCAGATATATCGCTGACGTAGAACGGGCGGTTGGACGCCAGACGTTCCGCTGATGTAAAACAGGCGGATGGACGCTAAACGATCCGCTGACGTAAAACGGGCGGATGGACGTCAGGCGATGCCGATTCTAGTTGGGCGATGGTATGATATTTATAATGTTTCGATACCATATCTCTTCAATTACATAATTTGAAATTTAATAAATTTGAGTAAATTATTATCACCTAATACAACATGCAATTAGGAAAAGTCAACTGGTGAGTAGAAGTCAAACATGCATTTATGATTGTAATCGCCTGATACAAGTAGCATTTAGGATGTAATCGCCCCTAAACACAGGCATTTACACCCTAATCGCCTCCTGCAGCTGCGCGACGTCTTTTCGCGCGTTTAATCCTCCAAATCAGATCCGAAACATGTAAAAACACCCAACATCAAACTCAAACTATTAACCAACCCATTCCAAGCAAAACCCCCTAATTTATCACCGCTCTAACACCCTTTGTGCAATTATTTCCAAAAATGGCAAAGTACTAGGTTTCATTAACTATGCATATCTTTCCTTAAATGGCAAATAATCAGATTTCATCACCTACAACCTTGCAAATCATCATCCCTCTATTATAATACCCTTCTAATGTGAATCCTAACAACAAACAATCATCAAATCATATCATAACATCCTAAATCTTTAAGAATCATCCAAATGGGTCAAAATGCATATTTTCATCAAAACACCATAATAATAGCTCAAATCCTTAGGAAAACATCCTAATAACTTCTACACATCAGAATTACATCAATTACATGGAAACATTCATGTTTTGACCATCAAAAATCATTTCTTGCATGAATATTTCACACAGAGCATGTATAAAGGTTTAGACTTGTTTTAGAAACTCATTTCAAAGGTTTTTAAAGACACAAACTTGATAAAACTAGGTTTGGGATGAAGAACACACCTTGAATCTTGTTAAAGAAAGGAGTGTAAGCTTGGAAATGGTGGGTTTTGAAGCAAAACGAGTTCCAGAGGTGTTTTATGGTGTGAGGGAGGCTTAGGATCAGTTAGGGTTGCATAAATGATGTTTTACAAGTCAAGGGTTGTATTTATAGATGTTTCTAGTCGTCAAGAACAGAACAGGCGATTACAGACAGCTACAGGAGATTAGAGCTCCTAATCACCTATGGTTACATGCGATTAGGTCCTAATCGCCTATAACTACACGCGATTAGGCTACTCACCCCCTGATTACATGCAATTAGGCTACTCACCCCCTATTTACATGCAATTAGGCTACTCACCCCTTATTTACATGCAATTAGGCTACTCACTCCCTATCTACATGCAATTAGGCTACTCACACCCTATTTACATGCAATTAGGCTACTCATCTCCTATTTACATGCAATTAGGCTACTCACCCCATGCTACTCGCCCCTTACAGGGCTGTTTGGGTTTTTGGCGCGTTAAACACTATTTTAACACATATAAGCACGTATTCACATACCGACAAGTCATATAATGATTGTAAACGCATAATGTATGATAACTAACACGTTCACATCCGTTCACCAATTCCCGGGACTCGAGACTTGCGTGTGTGCGTTAAACCCGGTGATTCCACGAATCACCAATCATTGTACACATGGTTATGGACCGACTCCCAATGATCACGTGGATCATTGTAGTGACTCCCGATGATTCCCCAAACCATCGTAACGACTAAACTGACTCAGTTAAGTATGTAATATGCATGACTCGCTGAGGTAGACTTACTAGTTTGACAAAAGTTATTAACCAGAATTTGCCGGGTGTCACAAAATAGGTATCATGCAGTTAATCAATAGCATCAAGTATGCAATTTCAATGCCGGATTTCAACTTCGAGCATAAATGTTTTAATTTTATTATTACTCACATAAAGCAACAAAATTGCTCCCGAGGTACAGATCTGTAATAAAAGCAAAAACACAGATTAAAAATTATGTCTGAAACTTGGAAAATAGAATTGTAGTAAAAGCAAAAACACAGATTAAAAAGTAAGAAAAGTCACAACATCAGAAGTAAAAAAGTAAAATCAAACAAACTAAATCTTACCATCACCACTCTGAGGCGCGAAGACAATCACCATTGTCTTTCCGTCGTATCCTCGTGTGTTGGTGAAACGTCGTAGCAATCTCCACAAACAAATTCTCAAACACAGACACTATCAATCTGAGAAGAAAATGATTGATAGGAGAAGCAGAATGTTGTAGGAGACCACATAAAGTAGCAAGAAAGGTTGATGTAAAAGACCCTAACGGAGAAGCCTCTGTTATGTCTATGTTAAAACACGTGTGAAGTATACCTATGTATAGAATAGTTGTACAATGTGCTTATCAGAAGGTAAATTATGTGTGTGGTAGGCAGGTGGCGCATGTTAGAATTTGGTCACTATTAAACTGTCTTACAATTAATATAGATATAATTTGATAGGAGATAAACCGTATCCTTTTCTATTGATTTACAATCATATTTATAATTACAATCGGTTGCTCTATTTTAGGATAGAAATAACATAATATCAATTACAATCAATGCTATACAATTTACACTAAATATATATACGCTATTATACCCCCACAGTCAAGCGGGAGGTGAGCGGATGCTGAGACTGTCTCTGAAATCTTCAAACAGGATGCGAGGGAGGCCTTTTGTGAAAATATCCACGACTTGATACCTGGAAGGCACGTGTAAAACACGGACGTGACCACGTTGTATTTGCTCCCTAACGAAATGTATATCCAGCTTAATGTGCTTCGTGCGTTGATGTTGCACGGGGTTTCCAGACAAGTAAATGGCACTGACGTTATCACAGTAGACTAACGTCGCGCGAGATAATGGAAGGTGGAGCTCAAGGAGTAGATTGCGCAACCAACAGACTTCAGCAACAACATTAGCGACACCCCGGTATTATGCTTCAGCACTGGAACGAGAAACGGTGCCCTGTCGTTTAGACGACCATGAAATTAGATTATCACCAAAGTATATGCAGTACCCACTGGTAGACCGTCTTGTGTCAGGGCAACCGGCCCAGTTAGCATCAGTATAAGAAATCAAGGCATGTGTGTTACTTGCATGTAGAGTTAAACCAAGCGAACATGTGCCTTTGATGTAGCGAATAATCCATTTTAGGGCATTCCAATGATCAACCCGTGGGTCATGCATGTACATGCATATCTGCTGAACAGCATAGGAAATGTCTGGCCGTGTGAATGTAAGGTACTGTAATGCACCGGCCAGGCTGCGAAATAACGTTGGGTCATGAAAAGGTTCACTGGTCACGGCACTAAGTTTGCTGGACGTATCAAATGGTGTGGCAACTGGATTATAAGACTGCATACCTGCCCGAGAAATAATATCATCCGCATAAGACTGTTGCGTAAGAAACATCGTGTCCTTGAGGCGAGAGACAGAGATGCCAAGGAAGTAGCTTAGAGGACCAAGATCTTTCATTGCAAATTCACTGTTCAGACGAGCCATGAGAGATTGGCGAAGAGCGTCTGTGGAGGTGATCAGTAGTGTGACATCCGCCCCCTTTCACTTTTATCATTTTACAACTTTAGTCCCCTTATTTCTTACATCTACATTTCTAGTCTTGTATTTTGTAACATTCGTGATTTTTTATTTTAATTACAACTTTAAGACCTAATGTGACAAAAAAATAATAATAACAATAAAACTATACTAACTTTTTTTGTTAGTATGTATACATATTACAAAAGGTTTATGAATGATGTTCATATTTTTTAAGAAATGGATTAATACAAAATATTTAAATTATTTATAAGTTACATTAGTAACTTCTTATCAATTATGAATGTTAATATATTTAATAAAAACATGAATGGCTATTAAAATTTTTAAATGGTTTTAAATGACTTGTTCATATTATAATTGTGTTAAGTCAGTTTAAAAGAAAACGATTTTCATGTTGATTTATTGAAATAATTAGCATTTATATGTATTATTGATTTTAATTCTATAACCGTCATTATAGAAACGAGTTGACCGAATTTAGTAATGATTTTAAAAGAAGTTTTTAAAATCATTTAAATTTAGTCAATATGGTCACTAAGTCTTTTTATCAAATGAAACAGACTCTCAATAATTGCTCACCGTTATTTTTTTTCTATTACCTCATTAGATGACAAACCAATATAAATGACATCTAAATCAATGCCTCTCCACATGTGAATATATAAATCAAGTCATGCATTGTCTTGGAAAAAAATGTCTCATGTATTTTCTTTCTTAATTGACCACCAAATTTTGCCATTATAAACTTTATAGTTCAACTTGTTTGTTTCATTTCTATACAAGACTATATATACACATACAAACACAACAAAGATGGAGATAAAAGCTCCTCTAGACTTTGACTCAATAATTATACTTTGACTCAATAATTACACATAATTCTTTGACTCCAAGAATTATGTTGTTTCCTTATACCCCCCGTCAATGCAAGTCGGTGGAGGTCCAAGACGAAGCATTGTTCAAAATCTTTCAAATAACGGTTTTGGTAAACTCTTGGTGAATATATCGGCTACTTGTTTGACTGTCGAGATGAATTTGGTGTGTAGTTTTCCAGCGGTTACCAATTCACGGACAAAATGATAATCGATGTCAATATGCTTTGCTCGTTTGTGTGAGATAGGATTTTGACTTAAGAACAAAGCACTCTTGTTGTCGCATAAGAGTGTCGGGCGAGCCGGTGGTAGAGCATGAAGTTCCCAAAGAAGATTAGTTAACCAAATAATTTCAGCTGCCGTATTTGCCATTGCTCTATATTCGGATTCGCAGCTGGATCTTGACACTGGTGGTTGCTTCTTTGCGCTCCAAGAGACCAAGTTGCCGCCTAAGTAGATGCAATAGCCATAGGTGGATCTTCGTGTGTCAATGCATCGAGCCCAATCTGCATCTGAAAAACCTAGTAAAGTAGTGTTAGGTGGACAATCAAAAGTTAAACCATGTGTTAAGGTGCCTTTGACAAAATGAAGAATCCTCTTAACTAGCTGGAAGTGGGTGGTGGTGGGGTTTTGGAGAAATTGGCTAGCTTGATTGACGGCATAAGAAAGATCGGGACGAGTAATGGTGAGGTATTGAAGAGCTCCCACAAGAGATCGATAGAGAGTTGGGTCAGGAAATGGTTGACCTTGAGTGGTGAAGATATATTTGGATGTGAGAGGGGTGGCAACGGGTTTCGAGTCAAGTAAGCCGGCTCTAGTGAGAATGTCATGAGCATACTTGGATTGATTTAAGAACAAACCCGTTGGTGTATGATGGACTTCGAGACCGAGAAAGAAGCTTAGCGACCCAAGATCCTTTATCTTGAATTCCTTGTGTAGTGAAGATGTGAAGGTTTGGATGAAGGATTCATTATTTCCGGTAATAATGATATCATCAACATACACAAGGAGATAGATTAGGGTACCTTGGTGATTGTAAACAAAGGGAGATGTGTCGGCTCGACTATTTTGGAAACCAAGATTGAGAAGAAAGGCGCTTTGCCTTTGGAACCAATCACGTGGTGCTTGTTTTAAACCATATAGTGCACGATTGAGTTTGCACACATAGTTTGGTCATGTAGAGTCTTCAAAACCCGGGGGTTGTTCCATGAAGATGGTTTCGGTGAGATGCCCATTTAGAAAGGCATTGTTGACATCGAGTTGACGAAGATTCCATTTGTTGATAATGGCAAGACTTAGAACAAGTCGAATTGTGGAGGCCTTGACAACGGGACTAAAGGTATGTGAGAAATCAAGACCCGGTGTTTGAGTGAACCCTTGAGCTACAAGGCGAGCTTTGTAGCGATCAATGGAACCATCGGGTTTGTATTTTATCCGATAAATCCATTTTGAACCAATGATGTTGGTAGTGTCGGGCCGTGGGACGAGAGTCCAAGTGTGATTATCATGAAGGGCTTTGAGCTCATCATGCATAGCTTGGATCCATTTGGGATTTTTAAGAGCGGTTTTGATGCCTTTTGGGAGGTGAGAGGTGAATAAGGAGTGATGAAGTGGGTGAGTGGTAACTTGAGAAATATCGACTATATGTTTGGGTTTGAAAATTCCATGCTTAGCTCGGGTTTGCATGGGATGAGAATTGAGAGTTTGGTTGATGGAAGGAGGGGGCGGTTGGTATAATGGGATCGGATGGGAGGTCGTTGGGCTATGGGGTAGGGGAGGAATGGGCCGTGGGAGGGGAGATGGGTGGGGAGTGTATTGGGCTAGAGGGAGGTGAGGTATTTGGGCTAGAAGGGGTGGACTGGTGAATAGGGACGGTTGGGGTGTGGTGGATGTAATCAGTGTAGTCATCACAATAGGGTATGGGAGTAGATGGGATTGGTTTGGGTGGAGTTTCGGTAACAGTGGGAGTGGGGTTGGTGGGGGATGGTAAATATTCATCAAAATTGGTATTGGGTAATTCATTGTTGTTTTTGGTTGTTGAGTTTTTGTGAAAAGGTAGGACGTCTTCATCAAATTTAGCATGTCGAGTTGTATAGACTCGACCCGATGTAGGTTCAAGACACCGAAATCCTTTGTACTTAGGACTATAACCAATGAATATGCAAGAAGCACTTCTTGGTTGGAGTTTATTTTTTGTGTAGTCTCTAAGGTAGGGATAAACTAGACAACCAAAAACACGCATGTTGGAATAGGTGGGGGGTTGTTTGAATAAAACTTCAAACGGGGATTTGTTATCAAGTATTTTAGTGGGTAGGCGGTTGATTATATAGGTAGCGGAAGAAAAGGCATCAAACCAAAGGTTGTGTGGGGCATTGTCATTAAACATCATGGCTAAGCCAGTTTCGGTAATGTGGCGGTGTTTCCGCTCGGCTCTACCATTTTGTTCGGGTGTGTGTGGGCAAGATAACCGGTGATAGATACCTTATTGTTGAAAAAGTTTTTGAACTTGGTGATTGGTGAATTCGGTGCCACCATCACTTTGAAACACTTTAATGGTTGAAGAAAATTGGTTTTGAGCAAAAGTTAAGAAGGTGGTGAGGATTGTAAAGAATTCGGATTTTGCTTTTAATGGATAGAACCAAGTAAAGCGGGAATAGTCGTCGATAAAAATAGCATAATATCGATAACCATCCTTGGAGGTCACGGGTGCGGGTCCCCAAAGGTCACAATGAATTAAGTCTAGTACATGTTCCGCGCGTTTAGGATTTTCAATAAACGGCAAGTGTTTTGCTTTTGATAATTCACAAGATTCACATAACCCTGGTTTGGGTAATATAGAAGTAACAAAAACACAACCAAGTTTATTTAAAATTGAAATTGTGTCAAAAGACACATGGCCTAAATGACTATGCCATTTATTAAAAGATGCACGAAGGTGCGATGCGGAAAGCGCGACAACTAGAGACTTGTGACCTTGAGAGAGGATGTAGAGACCATTTTCGCACGTGCCTTTAGCTAGAACCTCCTTTGTTTTGCGGTCCTGAATTTCAAAAAAATGATTAGAAAATAAGACATCAACCGGAGAATCGTTTGTTAACCTACTAATTGAGAGTAGATTTTTTGTTAAGTTGGGAACTACTAAAACATTTTTTAAACGGATTGAGTCATTTAGAGAGGTGTTCCCAATGTATGTAACGGAGGTCGATTGTCCGTTTCCAAAAGTAACCCAAAGGCTACCATCGTGGGATGTAACTTTGTTTAAGCCATGAATGGTATGTAACATATGTGTTGATGCACCTGTGTCGGCGGTCCAATCGGGATGGGTCGGATGCTATGTTGCAAGTAGCATGAAAGGCTTCGGCAAGATTAGCATCAAGGGAAGCCTTCTTTTGAGCAAACGAGACAAGTTGAGAGCAAGTTGTAGCATAGTGGCCGGTTTGGCGACAAAGTTGACAAAGAGGGGGTCGTTTGGAATAGAATTGGTTTCGGCCTTGAGAAGAGGAACGACCACGTCCCCGAGACAATGAAGATGAGGGCCGATTGTTCCTAGTTTTGCTAGGTTGGGCATAGAAAGCGGCTTGAGGAGGTTGGGGGTTATGAAGTTTTTGGACAAACATTTCTTGATTTTCGGCATTGGCCAAAAGATCACAAAATGAAGGAGCCGGTCGAATGGTACGTTGGGAAGTGGAAAAATTCTCAAAGGAGGCGCCAAGTCCACAAAGGAACCAATGGCGTTGAATTTGCGCCCAAAGTCGGAGACCGAATCGGTCCCTTTTTGAAGGGTGCGAAGAGAATCTTTGAGGTTTTGGATACGTTCAATGGAAGAATGGCTATAGGCATTGGTGAGGGCTTGCCAAACGGATTTGGCAGTGGAATGGCCAATGGTTTCGGCCATGGCCTCTTCGGATAGAGTGGAGTTGATGAGGAGGAGAATTTTTTGATCATCGGCTTGCCAAGTGAGAAACTCGGGATTGGGTACAGTGTGATTGTCGGCAATCACGGTTTCGGGAGGAGCCGGAGTGGTTCCTATGACATGGTCGAGAAGGTTAAGGTAGGAAAGTACAGGAGTGATTTGCTTTTCCCATGCAAGATAATTAGTGGAGGATAATTTTATAGTTATGAGGTGGCTAAGAGAGTGAAGAGGAATGGAGGACAAGTTTTTGACAGCCATGAATGGGGAAGGTTGCAGCGAAATAGATGTTGAAAAAAGAGGAAGAAGGAGGTTTGCTAGAGAGGATCTTGTATTGTTAGGCTGATACCATATAAACTTTATAGTTCAACTTGTTTGTTTCATTTCTATACAAGACTATATATACACATACAAACACAACAAAGATGGAGATAAAAGCTCCTCTAGACTTTGACTCAATAATTATACTTTGACTCAATAATTACACATAATTCTTGACTCAAGACTTTGACTCCAAGAATTATGTTGTCAAGACTTTGACTCTTGACTCAATACTTTGACTCCAAGAATTATGTTGTTTCCTTATAGCCACACCATGACAAGCATCACCAAATCTTGACGCCATTGTTTCGTAACTATTAGACCACCGCAACACCCCGTTAATTTTGGAGTATTTATGTCAAGTTGAATCTACGCGATTAAGGTTAATCCTTTAGGATCTTTATCGTTTAACTCTCACCATTCGGTAGAAGCAAGCCTCTACACAAACAGTTAGTATATCTTTCCCTCTTTTCATTTTACTTTTGGGGCTACTCATGTACTTATATCAAGTTTCTATTTCCTTTTACTAAAATAGCAATTCTCGTGTGTGTTTGCTTGTGTTAATTTGTGTGTCTATGACTTGTCAAAATCATTAACCTTTGAGGGCCTGGCATTTCAATGAATAGTACTATGGTATATACCCTTGTGACTCTGTTGAGAGTCCTTGTCATTTCTATGTATTTCATTACTACTAGCCCAATCATATTTATAATTACAATCGGTTGCTGTATTTTAGGATAGAGATAACATAATATCAATTACAATCAATGCTATACAATTTACACTAAATATATATACGCTATTAAAAAAAACAACAAACAACAAACACACGTTTAAAAATTTAAACGCACAAGCATGAAGAACACTCATAGGTCAGTAACTTATAGATTTAAACAAAATCAAAGACCAGGAATACACTAAAAAAATGGTTCAAACTCTAAAAACCGTTAGTAAGTTTCAATAAAATAAATCAGAACTCGAACAAAACCAACCTAATCGGATTCAAGTCTTGCACTTCATCACTTCGACTCTTCGATGTTCAACAAACCCTTAGTCCTTACTTCGATTCTTCATTGTCGTCACTACAATGTTCAACAAATCGCTATGGGTGGACTAAGGAGGGCGAAAACTAGGAAAAGGGGACATGAATGGTGACACGATAAACATTGATTTTTAGATTTAGGCTTCAATCGGACGATGGCTGGAAGGGTGAAAATGATGGCTATTCGGACCCTAGCTATTTGACTAGTGATTGTGTGGTTTGGAATCGGTATGTGAGAGAGATGGAGGTGTACTGTTGGGAAGTGGAAGTCTAAAGGATGGAGATGGGAGGATGAGTATACTCTAGAATGAGTTAAAATTATAGATAGAAATTTAAAAATTTAAATGCATGTTTTCAATTCACGTGCGTCCAAAAATAAAGAATTTTACAACTCTCTTCATTTTTTTTCAATTCACGTGCATCCAATTGAGATAAAAATTTAAACGCACGTTTTCAATTCACATGCGTCCAAAAAATAAAGAATTTTACAACTCTCTTCATTTGTTTTCAATTCACGTGCGTCCAAATGTTTTCAATTCATGTTCCAATAACTGAATAACAAATTCAATGCATTAATGAAATTTGAAAATGTCACAACGATTGATTTTCATCTTAGCATATTAGACATACAAATACTTGAACATCCTGATATCACTAAGAATTAAACCCATGGTCTATTTTATTCAAAACAGAGGTATGAAATATCAATCCATATTCTTTACAAATAACCATGCTCTGTTTTACTAACTGAAATAACTATGAAACCAGATACTGATTTACATATAAAATTTTGATAGACGCACGTGTATGATTATTAAACGCACTTACAAAACAACTATGAAACCAGATACTGATTTACATAAACACACGTTTAAATATTTTGGACGCACTCATATAAAGGTGCGTTTAAAATTTTTTGTGTGTGCATTTATAATGAATGGACCAAAACAACTCATCATCTCTCACTTTCTCTTCAGTATCATGCTCTGTTTTTTTTTATAAAAAACCGAGCATGTTTCAAGTGGTAGGTTTTCAAAATCAAAGCATTCATTTACGTTTATACATTCCATCTTCTTCATTTACATTTAGTAACCATGCTCTGTTTTTTGATTTTTGGAATGATTCTCTATAATCGTTCTTTTTGCACTGTTCTTCATTTACGTTCAGTTTTTTTATTTGGTGTACTTGATTTGTTTGTTCTTCAAATAATGTGTTTGATCGACTGATGTTGTATAATTCGAATTCGAATTTGAAATCGTTCACGTATGTTATGAAATCGTTTATGAAAAAAGAACGTGATTGTAGTAATCAGTTACAGAGAAAAAAAAGTCTGATTTGCCTTTGGGTTTAACTGCAATTTATGTTAATTAGAGTTTAGTTAGGTTAATCGTGGTTTGGTTAAGATGGCAGGTGGCAGCTTGTAGTGGCTTCCTACACTTTTCACGTTTAGAAGCTTTGTACCGTATAATTTCTCTTTTTTTTTTTTCAATAATAAACAACTAAAAAGTAAAAAACAAAGGTTGCAAATGTAATGTTATTGTTTCTTTATTGGAATTCGAAAAAATAAAATTATGAGAAAATGATCTTTTTTTATGTAACCTACATATATGTAGGTTAAATAATATACATATATGTAGGTTATATCTAGGTATGTAAAAGACATTAAAACATTAGTTTGGTGGTTTTTTATGTATATAATATACATATGTATGTACAAGTCCTAACAGATCTTTAGCTTTTTCTCCAACATTTGAAAAAGGTGCTTTGGTTAACTTTCCACTTAAGCATGATTCGCATTTGCCAAATGTCTCTGAACCCTTGGAATATAAGATTCATGCGGTTTGGAGTTGTTAAACACGATTCTTGCTTACGTGACCAAGTCTACAATGCCATATGTACGTATCATTAAAGTCTAACTTATTACGTTTATGGGAGATGTTGCATAACATGTTATTGTTTTGGATTTCTATCTCACAGATTCCATTGTTGGGTTTTGCATCAAAGCAAAATACATCATTAAAATAAGCAGAAATAAATTCACAATCAAAACGATAATTATAACCTTGTCCATGCAAAGCAGAAATCGAAACAATATTTCTAGTAACACTAGAAATAAAATAAACATTGTTCAAAACAAGTTCTAAACCAGAAAAAAGTAAAAGAACATATTTTCCAATCGCCTTCACATCAACTCTTTGTCCATTGCCAACATGGACCTCCAAGTTGTCCTGTTTCAGCTTCCTAATCTTTCTTAGCCCCTGCACAACATTAAGGACTCTCCTCCTGAAGCCCTAGCTTGCTTCAGTTCAACTAAATACTTAGCATAGTTCCTTTTCCAGTGCCCAGTCTCATCACAATGAAAACACTTGACATCCTTCTAAAGCTTCTTGTTTGCAACAGTTTTGCCTTTGCCCTTCCCTTTATCCCGATTGCCTTTTTTCTTGGTGTTAGGTTTATTAACATGATCCTCCCTCATCATTAGCACTGCGTAGTCTTGCTGGGTATATTCACCACAACAGTTTTGAGCATCTGATGCAACTCTGCAAGCGTCTTCTCCATCCCATTCATATTGTAGTTCATAGCTAACTCATCACTCAAGTGGGAATCAAGACGAGCTAAGTGATCAACACATGCCTTCATTTTTAGCACATGAGCACTAACTGATGTACCCTCTTGCATACGAGTGGTTATGAGTGATCTTATCACATCAAACCTCTCATGACGAGCCTTTTGTTGGAACATTTCCACCAGGTGCTCATTCATCTCGTATGCCATCATTTCATCCATGGTACTTTGAAGTTTAGGGATCATGGATGCTAAGATCAGACATGAGACTTTAATAGTCTGACACACGCCAATTTATCAGGTCAAATCCGTACACTTTCTAGTCAACATTTAATTTGGTACACATTTTAGACATTATTTCAAATGCATAAGTCCCCTGAGAAAATCTAGCAAGACCCACACTGGTGCTATTGAGCACACGATATGGTATGAATATCTAATTTTCCCAGAATTGGTGACACAAGTTTAAAAATCAAATGAATTTTCCACACTTTTACAACAAAACTAAACGTACATTTATTCGTACGTTTAAGGTTTAATACGAATATATGTAGGAATATAAAACTAATGCACATAGGAAACAATAATCCCACCAAAAGATACATAGTATTTTAAATGTGTGTATATATGCGATAGTATATATATATATATATGTATATGTAAGAGTGCATACATGTGTAAAATACAATCATAATAGCATTGGAACAATCTCATCATTTTGAATATTAAACATATGCCTTGTTCCTCCTTTTTTTAAACCACCAATTCTATGTATTATATCTAACCAAAATTGGAAGTCTTGAACAAACATGAATGTATATGTGTGTGTATGCGATTGATATGTATGCATGTAGGTGAGAGTGTGTGCGTTTGAGCTATGTATATATATATGTGTGTGTGTGTGTGCGTGTGAGTTATGTGTGTGTATATATATGTGTGTATGTATGTGTGCGTGAGTGATATTAAATACATATATATGTATGCGTGCGATGTGTATATACATATGTGTAGGTGAAAGGAAAATGTTTATGTATACAAGCGTAATAGTTCCACAAACATATATGTTGATGCTAAGGTGCCAAAGCATATACATATACGGGTGTGTATATGTGACGATGCTACTAGAATAAATGTTTATGTGTGTAAGAACAAGTGCATGAATATTCATAAACATGTGTGTATGTGTCAGTGTGTATATTGACGTATGTATGTGAAGTGTGTATTGTCTTGATAACATACAAAGTCACCAATAGTGTCAAGTTCTGAAGTTTGGGTGAACAATAAATACCATGGAACCATTTACGAGACCTACGATATCCATTTATATGTATAGGACGTGTAGGTCAAATTTTCTAGTACATCGGATATACTCTCTTCCTAGCCTTTTCACAGACTTGTGGTGAGTTTCACGGCCCCTTTTTACTGATTTATATTTTGGGGAAAGACATGCATTGTTTACTAGTTTTAGAATGAATTCCTAGCAGACCGGTATACATGAGACAATATGTTTAGAGTACTCATTAAGCCCTCGTGCAATTAGTTTACCTGTAACCATTAGATATGGATTTAGCCATGAAACACTTGAATAGATCTATTGGGTTCACACCCCCACTCTTGGTTAGTCACTCTAACCTGGATACATACGAGAAAAGAGTGCTTGTATTTCACATATGATGATACATTGTCTTTATTGTACAATGCGCGAAGCACAACACGTCGAGGTTTGGTTATGGACTCATGATCGTTCATTATCATCATTGTCTTTGCTAGACATTGATGGGTCATTCACAGATTTCATTTTCAACTACTTCAAACCTATGAACTCACCGACTTTATGTTGACAAAGTTTTTATGCATGTTTTTCAGGTAGCTACATCAATGGATGGAACTTGGGGCATGTTTGAGCATTCATTCACGACTATCATTTTTGTGTTTTCAAAACTTAAGAACATGTGGTTCATTTTAAACAATATTCTCGAGATGGTTGTTATCTTTGAACAAATTTAGTACTTTAATTATATGTTATTATGAATGTTTACTCAAATCTTGTGCTTGAAAACCTTTCGTGTCGCATCCTGTGTTTCCGCCTTGGCGGTGTGTGACAGATTGGTATCAGAGCTCAAGGTTATAGCGAACGAGTGTTCTCTAAAAACTAAACTATAACTATAACGATTTTCCAAACAAAAAGTTTTCACTGCATGAAAAATATTTTCATCACGATGCACTGTTCAAGTTCCATGCCCTTTTCATACATTGCATTCACGTAAGTATAGTACATGAGCTCTTGACGCTTATATATGTGTATGTGTACATTTGGATTTTGACAGGATCATGACTTCCCCTGCTCACCTGATTGTTATTTCGGATTCGGAGGACAACTCCTACATGGTCATGAGACGTCTAGTGACGATGACGTTGACGCCTACTTCGCTGATTTGGAGCATGAGGAGGATGAGGACGGGGATATTGAGGGAGTCGCTGCGGACGCCGTTGACCCGGGCCCCATGATTGTGGAGCCCCCAACTTAGGCCCATCGCCTGGAGGAGGCACCGCCTGCTGAGGTGCCGGAGTCTTCTTCCTGCCCTCCCCGTCCGGTTGTTGGTGGCATGCTCATCGCGTGCACCGCCAGGAAGCATGTGCGCAGGCCCCAGCCCGTGGAGCCTGTAGCCCCAGCCCAGCCCAGTCATGCTGCTGAGTCTTCTGAGCCCCATCGGAAGAGGTTGCTTAGGAGGTTCCAGGCCCGCTAATGGACCTTCCTACCTACTGTAGTAGGCTACTTGGCATACATCGACGAGGACTCTAACGATGACATCTTCATGGCTGCTGATGGTGGCAAGACCTCACAGCCCCCTGCCGACCCTCATGCACCTGGTCCTCTCGGGACACTACCTACTCATCACACTCTTCACTCGGTGCGCGACATGGTCGGTATGCATGATGGCCTGATCTGCAAGCTCTGGGAGCGGACGGACAAGCTTGAGGTCGATGCACGCTCTAAGGGTCAGACTAGGGCTGCCATCATCGAGCACTTCACTAGCTTGCGAGCACGATTGGATGAGGCTGAGCATGGGCGTACGGAGGCCGAACGCGTACGGGTCAAGGCGTGGAGGTGTGTGTACATCCTCGAGCATAGGGTGGACGTGCTGGATCACAAGATAAGGGCTGTTGTCGCCGCTCTAGCTGCTACATTTCCCCCACCTCCTCATTAGTTTAGTTGTGGTTGTTGTTGTAGTTTGTGGTTCTTGTTCCTTATCTTAGCCAATATTTGTATCTTTTGGGTTGTTTTATTGTATGACTTGTAATGGGCCGTTTGCCCCGCTTATTTTGTATTTCCATTACAAAATTATGTACCAAAAACAAGTTAATGAAATGATGATATTATGGTTTACTGGTTTGTTCTCTATTTCCCGTTTACGTTCTGGTATATTGGCTATTCTTGTTTGGTTGTGTAGTGGTGTATAGTTATCATTGCATGTGATAGTTGTGTGATTGTGTATGTTATGGTTATTGTGGATATCATGGTTGTTTATTCATGTGCACATGATTGACAATATTATCGATAAATATGTGTTTGATTCTTTTAGTATGATGTATTAGAAAGAAGTCATGCCGCCCAGAAGAAACACCTGCAATACCGAGGACAGCACGTTCCCAACTACGTCTGAAAAACTAGCCCGCGTGATTGCGCAGCATGACGCATATCGCGCAGACTCCAGTGGTGGATCTGTCGGAACTGGCAGGCGAAGGACTAGTGATAATGATAATGGTAAAATATCGATTTGCTATGCATTCTCTGGCCTTGTGTCACTTTGTTGTTGTTGACGATGTCTTATCTATGACACAGAAGCTGAAAACCTGGTACATGGTTGTTCCTATAAAACTTTCATGACTTGTAAGCCATGGAATTTTTGTGGATCCGAAGGAGCAATCGGTATTTGTCGTTGGATCGAGAAGATGGAATCTGTCTTGGACATTAGTGGATGTGCCGAAGATCAGAAGGTCAAGTATGCTTCCTGCACCTTCCAGGATGAGGTGTTGACTTGGTGGAATTTATAAGTTCAGACTTTAGGTAGGGATGCCATGTATGGTCTTACATGGGGTGAATTTAAGGCTATGATGATGGATAAGTATTGTCACAAAAGTGAGCTTTAGAAGCTTGAGTCAAAATTTTGGAATTTGACTATGGATGGAGCTGAAATCACCGCTTACACTACTCGTTTTCATGAACTGTCTCGTTTGGTATCCCACATGGTTACTCCAGAATACAAAAGGGTTGAAAGGTACATTTGGGGACTCTTCACTAAGATTCGCAGTATGGTAACTCCAGTTGAACCCATGACCATTCAAGGTGTTGTCACCTTAGCTCATAGCCTCATGGACGATGCGGTGCGTATGGGCGCATTGCTTAAGAAAGAAGCTAAAAAAGGTGAAAGTTCGGAAGAGAAAAGAAAATGGTCAAATATCAAGAATGGTAAGAATGGTGGTAACAAGTCTGGGAAGAAACAAGAAACCGCCAAATCATTTGTTGCAACCACTACTGCTGCTGAGCCCCGGATGAAGTACAATGGACCGCACCCTCTTTGCAACGAGTGTAACTATCATCATGTGGGATCTTGTGATAGTATTTGTTGTGACAACTGCAAGAAGATTGGACATCAAACCTCCTACTGCCGTGCCAGAGCTGCTAGTGACCCGGCTGGGCTGGAAAGCCTGGATGTTTTGAGTGTGGTGCTACTGATAATTTCAAGAAGGACTACCCCAAGCTTAGGAACCAGGCTTGTGATAGAGCTTTTATGATTGGTTCCAGCGATGCTCGTGAGGATCTAAATGTTGTGACCGGTACGTTCCTTGTTAACAATCATTATGCTTCCGTGCTTTTCGATACTGGTGCCGATCTTAGTTTTGTGTCAACCGAATTTAGACAAACCCTTGGGGTAGAATCATGTAGGTTGGGCACACACTATTCCATAGAGTTGGCTAACGGTAAGGTTATTAAGATGGAAGAAGTTATTGAAGGATGTGTCCTGAATTTGGGAGACCACGAGTTTGGCATTGATCTGCTGCCGATAGAGTTGGGTAGTTTTGACGTGGTTGTTGGCATGGATTGGTTGTAGAAGAACCATGCAGAGATCGTGTGCCATGAAAAGATAGTTCGTATTCCCCTGTCGAGTGGTGAAATTCATTCGATCAAAGGAGAGAATAGTCACACCAGTTTACGAATCATATCTTGCATGAAAGCTCGAAAGTGCCTTCGAAAGGGCTATTGTACATTCCTGACACATGTGATCGAGAAGAAGTCCAAGGAGTTGAAGATCGAAGACATCCCTGTCATGAGGGATTACCCGGAAGTCTTTCCTGAGGAATTGCCCGGACTGCCGCCTCTGAGGCAAGTTAATTTTCATATTGATTTGGTTCTTGGAGCTACACCTATTGCCTAATCTCCATACCATCTAGCGCCATCAGAGATGAGAAAGTTGTCCAGCCAGTTGCAAGAGCTGTTGGACAAAGGTTTTATTCGGCCAAGTTTCTCCTCATGGGGCGTGCTTGTGTTGTTTGTGAAGAAGAAGGATGGATCCTTCCGCATGTGCATATATTACCGTGAGTTGAACAAACTCACCATCAAGAATCGGTACCCACTCCCCAGAATTGATGATTTGTTTGACTAGTTGCAAGGCTCCAACTTCTATTCAAAGATTGATCTTAGATCGGGATATCACCAGTTGTGTGTGCAAGAGGAAAGCATACCTAAAAAAGCTTTCAGGATGTATTATGGTCATTATTTGTTTTTGGTTATGCCGTTTGGATTGACCAACACCCCAACTCTATTTTTGGATTTGATGAATATAGTATGTAAGCCTTATTTGGACAAGTTCGTTATTGTCTTTATTGATGATATATTGATATATTCGCGGACCTAAGAGGAGCATGAGCAACATTTGAAGTTAATTCTTGAATTATTGAAAAGTGAGAAGTTGTATGCTAAGTTCTCAAAGTGCGAATTTTGGATTCGCGAAGTTCATTTTCTTGGTCATGTAGTGAACGAAAAGGGTATTCATGTCGATCCAACAATGATTGAGGCAATCAAGAATTGGGAAGTGCCTAAGTTGCCAATGGAAATGCGATAATTTTTAGGACTAGTTGGTTAATATCGATGATTCATTGAGAACTTCTCCAAGATAGCTCAATCACTAACCATTTTGACTCAAAAAGATAAGAAGTTTGAATGGGGTGATAAGCAAGAATCCGCCTTTCAGTTGTTGAAGCAAATGTTGTGCAACGCTCCGATTTTATCTCTTCTAGAAGGTACAGATGTTTTTTTGGTATATTGTGATGCTTCACACCAAGGTCTCGGGTGTGTTTTGATGTAAAGGGATAAAGTGATTGCGTATGCCTCTCGTCAACTCAATGTTCACGATTTAGAATTGGGAGTCGTAGTCTTTACACTCAAGATTTAGAGACACTACTTATATGGAACCAAGTGTAATGTCTTCATGGACCACAAATGTTTGCAACACATCTTTGATAAGAAGGATTTGAATATGAGGAAAAGAAGATGGTTTGAATTGCTGAACGACTATGACTATGAGATTAAGTACCATCCCGAAAAGGCGAACGTTGTAACGGATGCCTTAAGTCGAAAGGAATGCGTCAAAACCTTACGTGTTTGCACACTAAGTTTGACGATTCATACAAGTCTCACGGATCGCATTCACGAAGCCCAGCAGGAAGCACTTAAGGAAGCGTATCTCAAGGAAGAAGCTTTGCATGGTATGGTTAGAATGTTGGAACCGCGGACCGACGTGATGATGTATTTTGGGAATAGGATTCGGGTTCCGTTGTTTGGTGGATTAAGGGAATTGATACTCGATGAGGCCCACAAGTCAAGGTATTCAGTGTGTCCGGGCACCGATAAGTTTTATAAGAATTTGAAGGAACTATATTGGTGGCCTAACATCAAGGGTAGTATTGCTATGTACGTGGGAAAGTGCCTCACGTGCTCTAAGGTCAAAGCGGAGTATCAGAAACCTTCTGGTATGTTACAGCAACCTGAGATACCCGTGTGGAAGTGGGAGCAGATCTCGATGGATTTTGTCACCAAGCTACCAAAGACATCCAACGGTAATGACGCAATTTGGGTAATTGTCGATCGTTTGACTAAGTCTGCTCACTTTTTGCCAATTAAGGAAACAGATAAATTGGACAAATTGGCAAGCTCTACACCAAGTAGATTGTATCTAGGCATGGTATTCCAGTTTCTATCATCTCTGATCGGGATAGTCGGTTTACTTCCTGGTTTTGGCAGACTCTGAATGAGGCACTTGGTACTCGGTTGGACATGAGTACGGCCTACCATCCCCAGAGAGACGGCTAGAGTGAAAGGACAATTCAGACTCTTGAAGATATGCTCCGTGCATGTGTGATTGACTTTGGAGGTAACCGGCCCATCTACCTTTGGTTGAGTTCTCGTATAACAACAGTTACCACACCGGCATCAAAGCTGCACCGTTTGAAGCCTTGTATGGACGCAAGTGCCGATCGCCTTTGTGTTTGGCAAAAGTTGGAGATAAACAGTTGACAGGCCCAAAGATCATCCAAGAGACTACAAACAAGATCTTCTGGATTAAGGACCGTTTGAAAGCTGCCCGCGACCGGCACAAGAGCTATGCCGACATGAGAAGGAAACCCTTGGAATTTCAAGTAGGCGACAAGCCCCTATTGAATGTTTCTCCTTGGAAATGAGTTCCCTGTTTTGGAAAGCGCAACAAGCTAAATCCAAGATATATTGGCCCGTTTGAGATCTTGGCATGAGTTGGCCCTGTCGTATACAAGCTCAAGTTTCCCCAAGAGTTGAGTGGAGTTCATCACATCAAACCTCTCATGACGAGCCTTCTGTTGGAACATTTCCACCAGGTGCTCATTCATCTCGTATTCCATCATTTCATCCATGGTCCTTTGAAGTTTAGGGATCATGGATGCTAAGATCAAACATGAGACTTTAATAGTGTGACACCCGCCAATTTATTAGGTTAAAATCCGTACACTTTCTAGTCAACATTTAATTTGGTACATATTTTAGACATTATTTCAAATGCATAAGTCCCATGAGAAAGTCTAGAAAGAGCTACTTTTACCCCACTTTTACAACAAATCACATGACTTTTCCCCACTTTTACAACAAAACCAAACATACATTTATTCGTACGTTTAAGGTCTAATACAAATATATGTAGGAATATAAAATTATTACACATAGGAATACGATAATCCCACCAAGAGATACATAGTATTTTAAATGTGTGTATATATGCGATAGTATATATGTATATGTAAGAGTGCATACATGTGTAAAATACAATCATAATAGCATTGGAACAATCTCATCATTTTGAATATTAAACATATGCCTTGTTCCTTCTTTTTTAAACCACCAAATCTATGTATTATATCTAACTAAAATTGGTTAAACAATCCATCAACACTTGGAACAATAAAGCTTCATAACCCAAAATAACCACCACCACATCACCACCACTCGCCGCCCCTTCTTCCCCTTTCCTTTTCTTTTTTTTTTCGGCTCAACAACCCAAACCCAAACCATCACCAAGTTCCTTTTATCCCCTCTACACAGAACAACAAGACACTATAAATGAACCATCACATCCACAACATACCTTCACTTGAACCATGTGTTTAGTCAAACCATAATAACATCAACCTTTCTAGACTAGATGTGCTCAACTCCTAAAATGGAAAGATCCCTTGAACCCACAAACTCATGCTAGATATCTTACCCAAAATAACATAATCTTGCCTCTTTGGAAGTCCCAAACCGTCGCCCCCATACCCCTTGGCACCATAATTTTGCTTTCAAAACTAACATCAAATATTACTTGAATTTCCTCTATAATGGGTATTATAAATCCAATCAAGTCTAAACCTTTCATCCATGACAAGATGTAAAGACTAAACTCTTGGATTATGGTGACTGAGCATGATTGTGTTTAGATTCCTTAATCTCACAAAGAACCATAAGAGTGGACTTACCTCTTTGAGCCTAACTCTTCCTATCTATCTCTCTCCCTCTCTTTCGTCTCCCCCCGTCTCTCTCGATGTGCATGAGCCCCCCTTGTCACACACAATCCAAACCAAATCTTTCTAGTGTGATATGTTTACTTCTAACCCTACACATCAAATCCTAAGAAGACTATACACTAGATTAGTAAGATTTCTTAATCACTTGGAAACATAGGAGATTACTTACCAAAACTAATGTGATCTTCCCCCTAATTTCGATTAATGTTAGCCGCCCCATGTCCAAGAATAGTCACTTCACCACCTAGTTAAGCTAAAACATCATGATTATGCTTCAAAACTAGTGTTATGTCAAGTTAATTCATATGATTTTACATTACAATAGTTAGATTCCTTAACACACTAGGATCAAGACTAGTTGACCTTCCCTAAATAACACAACCATCCTAACCCTTCCATCTCCCTCGCCTACTATAAATACATAGAAGCCATGGACTTAGGAACATTCATACACCACAAACTAACACATTCACCTCTTTCCTTTCTCTAATTTTTGGCCCACATACACCAACACCAACCTCCAAGGAAAACCAAGATATCTAGTGGCTTGCACATCTTCATTCCTTCCATATTTGACTAAGAGGTATGGATCTTGAATCATTCATTTTGTTATTACATTACACACAACATGGTTCACCCTTGGTTTAGAACTTATCTTTTCTTTTTTTTTTTTTACAAACCAAAAACTCTAATATGTTACATTTGTAAGTCTTGAACAAACATGAATGTATATGTGTGTGTATGCAATAGATACATATGCATGTAGGTGAGTGTGTGTGCGTGTGAGCTATGTGTATATATGTAAGACCCTAACCCGTAATCACGCGATCAACGCCCAAATCATTCGGGTTTTGACCTTACTTAAACCACTCCCGATTAAAACTTTGGTAAATTATGAAAACCCAACTTAATGAATCCCATACACGTTTAGTTCCAATAAATTTTACATCATTGCTACAAAAAAGAATGTATTAAAGTTTGTGTTTATAACAGGAGTTCGTTAGATTCTAGTGCGGAAGCTTGTATGAGTGATCGGGTGTGTTCGGCTCTTATCGCGACTTGATCCTTGCTCCGGGACTTCCATCACTTGTTTACCTAGCACCATTACACAAAGAATGGTTAGTGAGTGGTCAAATGAATCATTTAACTAGTACGATAGTCGTTACACGTCAAAACAGAACGAACCAGGCCAAACGGCCCTTTATCAGGAGAACAAACTGCTGCAACTTATGCGCAGCAGCTGTTCGGATCGCTTTTACCCCTTCTAAAACCCAAAATCTGACTTCGACTTTCAAATGAGAATTGTTCTACGCTCCGAGAGCTTTCCAGGCATATAAAGAACACCTCCTAACGATTTTTCTACGATTTTATATGGAATTTTAAAGATCGTGCTGACATGCAGGTCTTTTCGCGCGGCCGGTCGGTTTAAGCGCGCGGCCGGTTGAAGCTTCTGATCGTTTTTTGGTGATTTTTAAGCATGGGAATCATGTCGCAACCGCATTTGATGATTCCCGAAGCCTAAGTATTGACTTGCCGACTAAATAAACCTTTGTTTGACGGAAATCATTGCCCGGTTTATATCGCCATGATCCGGGTCTTAGTTTTGAATGTTTATGGCGACTTTTACACAAATCGACCCATTTAGACATTGAACTTAAGCAAAACACCATTCGACCACGCGCAATGCGTATAGTTTATGTAGTCAAGTCATTAGATACTTGATCAACTAAAGTGTTTGTCCGATTTGTTCATTATGACTTTGTTATTAGATTTATCGTTTAGTAAATTCCCAAAATGCCCCTCCTAGCCAAATCTTTCGATTTAGCCATTCATGGCGACTCTTCTTGATTCAAACCCATTGTTTTGGACTCAATGACTTGTTTAAAAACTTCTAAGTCCATACAGACTTAGATTTTCAACATTTCTCAAGATTGTGCTAATGTGGTCGATTCTAAGCGCCTTAGCGCGCATTAGACATAGTTATGGGATTAACTTACCTACTTGGCACCCTCACTTCATGTGATGCTTTAGCACCCATATTGCTTCGCCCGAAGGCGTTTATTTAACTACGGACTTACCCGGTAGTGTTGACCTATTCTCATGCCTATCAAACCATCCATATGAATCCTTGACATCAAGTGTTCTCTTTTTTTCCTTCAATTTAGTAACCTATGTGAACATCTCATTTCACACACATTAATAGCCCGGGATCCAAATGGCGGTCCACCACCAATCGGCCCGTCAACATTATAACATCTAAATGCTTAGCATAGGAGCATTATGTACCGAGTTCAATTGATGCTCACAACATCATTTGACCCGTTTAACTATTTATTCATACAATCTTCAATCTTCAAGTTTTATTCATGAGTTTTAATGAAAATAACATTTAAACTCATTAGACCCATTCACAAAGATTTTTCCATTATCTAGTTAGGTGTCCCAACCGGACTTATCAATTTTATTTATTTAGGCGATTCTAGCCCATTACAAGCTAGTAACCCATTCTTTACAATCGATATAAGAATTCATGATTCAAGAATGTTTACAAGATCTTATAGTTTCTAAGAGGCTTATTTAAGATAAGTCACTTACCTTGTCCTCATGTATGCATTCCATGACCCGCTTAGCTCATTTGATCCGGTTTGTTCCAAGCCTCCACCTAGCTTGACAAGATCACTTCACCATACTCAAGATTAATTCAAGTTAGTCATTATATCAATTAACTAACTTGTATCATGAGTTTTCACACACCCAATTCATTATACTTATGTTTGGGTTAGTTTGACTTCTAGAAGTCAAACTACCCTTTTCGTGTTCATATGCACTACCCATAAGGCAATAATCATAATCATGAACTATTCCCTTTTTTTAACATAATATCTATCAAGTTTAGTGCACAATCCCACTTCTCACTCAATCATCAAAATTTGTGAGATCTTAACATACAATACTTGTCTATAATTCAATTAGACATTTATACAAACACTTGGTGTGCATCATCTTTTAACCACCTATTTTCTTAGTTAACATATTGTATTGAAACCTCCATATCACCACATTCATTTTCAACATAAAGGTAGCATTACACATACCACCTATACATTTCATCATTATTAACACATAATTTCAAGTCTTTATGTGAGGTTTGTAACTAGTGACAAAACCCACTTCATATGTGTGTTCAATGTTAGTGCATTATTCATGTATGTCCCTAGCTAGTGATCCGGTACAGAATGTCGAAGGTTCAGATAATCAGAAAACGACCAAGACTTAAACATGAAGACAATCCAATCAATAGTCGAGGGGGAGTTTGTAGATGCACGTATTGCGACTAGTGATTGGATCTACAATGTTAACATGTGTTAAAAAGTGCTGATTACATGTGTTAAAAAGTGCTGATGGGTTGAAAGTGGAAAAAGTGGGCGAACGTAGACATTTTTGGGCGAACGTGGAATTTGAATTTTGATATTCTACATTCTGGTGTTTATTCTACATTCGGCTGATACTTTTGGGCGAACGTGGACTCAAAAGGGGCGAACGTAGAATTACCAGGGGCGAACGTAGAATTTAGTGCCTAAAAATTTCGACCTGATTTGAGAAATTTTTTTTTGAGATATTTTTGTTGGAAAAATGATTAATTACATGGCCGTATGTAGAACGGATGAGGAGATCAAAGCTCTAGTCGAAGCTGAAAGAAAGCAACAACAATTACAGAGACAAAATTCTCAAGCTGACAACATTTGGGGATTTCCAATGACACCGAAACCAACTGATGAAATGGTACATGTTAACAAGTGTGTTAACAGAGAAGGTGTTCATAGGAATGTTGTATGTTTAGTCAAACAAATGAGACATGACGATTCCAGTGAATTGTTAAAGAGTGATTTGAGTTCTGATACGAGTTCAGAACAAAGTACATCAGAACAGAGTGATAGTTCAAATGGTGATGCAAAATCTGATAATGGTAATAAATCAGATGATGAGGTAAGTGCTAGTTGTTCTAAATGTGTCAAGTTGAATTGTGAATTGATGACACTTATTGAGGACAAACAGAAACTAGCAAATGAACTAGAAAATTGTAAAAACCAAATTAAAGTTTTTGAAAAGAATGAAAAAGATTTGTTAAATAAAATTGAATCTTTAAAGAAAGAAATGTTAAAAATGAATAAAAGTGTTTCAAAGAATACTTCCACATCAGAATTGGAAATCACAACACCTTGCGTTGTTAATTCTGATTCTGAAGTGAAACAAATGTTTGAACAGAAAACTGAAAATGTTGAAACAACTTCAGAATCTGATTCTGAAGAAAAACCCATATTCAGTTTTCCTGAAGGAGTTGAAGGTTCCTACATGTTGGAAGGACATGACAAATTGATTTTCAACAAAGATTTTCTAATTGAGAATATCGAACAATCTCTACTTAAATGTATTTTTGTTGATAATCTTGATTTGTTAAATCAATTTAGAAATCAATTTGATCATCTTCATTTTGAACTCAGTCCTAACCAACATGAGAATAAAGAGGATCAAAAGAAAAATGTTGAAAATAAGAATGGTCCTAAAGTAAAGGGATCAAAACCAAACAAATCGAAAGGAAATGATCAGATGAAAAATTCTTATCAAAAGAATTCAAGAAATTTTTTATCTAGATCATATGACTATTATGATTATTCATATAAATCTCGATTTGATGGTTATTGGGGAAACAACTCACCACAGTATTCTCATGGTTATGTTGAACGGAGAAGCTGTTTTGAATGTGGTGAAGTTGGTCATATTGCAGCTCATTGTCCCTATTGGTATTGGGATGACGAGTATGCATGTGATTTTGAAGAGTATAGGTCTTGTTATAACTGCGGAGAGTGTGGGCATTTAGTTGCTTACTGTCCGTATGTTAAACAGAAACAGACCGAAGTGAAATTTGCTAGAAATTCAGGCAATGTCAGAAAGCCTATATCCCCAAAACCAATCAAGAAGCAAAAGGGGAAACAGGTTGTATATGACAATCGTAACAAAATTGCCTTGAATAAAAATGGAGATTGTGGTAGGGTTGCTAAGGTAAGGGGGAGTTCTAAGGCTAAGTCTAAGAATAACTCTAAACCTGGGTCTTCATCAGTTAAGTCTGAGAAGATTCCAAACAAAGTTCAGAAGCAGGTATCAAACATGAAACTTGAAAAGTCAAAAATCAAAACGATTTCAACAAAATCTAAAATAAACTCTGAACGTGTTTGGAAACCCAAATCACTTTCTAAGTCAATAGCAATTTCTACTTCAAATCAATCCATTGAAAAACCAATTGATTTTTCAAAAGGAGAATGGATTGATGTTCCGAGATTTGATGACCTTGGACGACCCATCATTGTGAAGGGATGGGTGCCTCTTTCATGCTAATTGTTTAATAAGTGTGCAGATTGTTCCAGACAGACTTATTAGCTATTCTTTGATAGTTGATAGTGGAGCATCTGTATACACACTATTTATTGGAGAGGTGAAGGTCAAGGAAGGGTTATTAAAGAAGGAAAACATGATTTCAACAGAGAGGAGAGTGTTTGTAGTCTGTCTCCAACCTGTGAAGCCGGAAAAAGTTGCAATCTCTTGCAATTGCTCTCAGGTGTTGGATTTCAATAACAGATACGACAAAATGGTTTGCTAATTGAAAAATCTTAATGAGTTTAGTAATCTGAGTGGAAAATGGTTTTTAAAACTCAGTGGGTAAACCGCATCGGATATCATTTTATTTTGTTTTTCTTCAAAAGTTTAAAAAATCCAAAAATATGCTTATTTTTAGATTTTTAGGGGGAGAAAATTTCAGAAAAATCAAAATAAAAAAAAAATTAAAAAAATCAAAAATGAGTTTTTCCTGGAGAAAAAGAGGAGATGATAGTACATCAGTGGACTGTCAGACTACTCTAAAAACAAAAATAATTTGATAAACATTGAGTAGCCACTACAATTATATATTGGTAGGCTTGAAATCAAAGTTTAAAGTTCAGCATGGTGATATAAATTTAAAATCAATAACTGATAATCATGTGGATCAACGTATCGTTGGCATATGGTCTTAGTACCGAAATTTCGTTTGATAGATTGCCAAAATCGGAGGTTTCGGGTCGTTATATTGAAAGTTATCTGGGGATAGCCTAACTGATCTTTTGTCGTATTGATTTACGGACCTAGATCAGTCAGGGTATCTTATTAAAAGATCTTTAATGACAAAACCTTAAGTTACCGAATGAGGAACTTAACATGTGTGATGATAATCAAAGATTATCTAATGCTTCGTATCCAATCATTGATGCAAATCATGATTGATATTAGTCTTCACCCTAGTTGAGTGCATAAGTCGCTTTGAAGCATTAATTTGCTGACCTGTCACCACTGTGCCTCATACCTTGTAACTAACAGATAACTACAGTATAATCACGCGTTACAATGAAACTTTGCGCAATTCTTGATACGGGAATGTGTCGCGAATGCGGGGACCATAGATTTTTCAGTATCTAATATTACCATAATGTATCTAAAGTGCTGAGCAATGAATGATGATTTTGAGTTTAAGTGGACAAACATACTGGTAATGGTTGTAGGATGCTCAATGACAAAAACAGAAAATTGATCAAAAAGAGGTATGACTGACTGTTTCAATACTGATATGATCCTCTTAACCGGAAAAATTCACAAAAATATGTTGAATTTACTTTTATGCAATTACATTGGAAAATTCAAAAAGATTTTTGGTATGTTTTAGCTTAAAGTTTGAAAAATCAAAAAGTTTTGTTTCAACTTTATTTTCGATAACCGATGTTGGGATACTGTATGAGAATGCTCAGATACTTTAAAGTTGAAAAAGATTTCAAATTTTCAAGTTTCTGGTACATATTGAAAATGTTGTATAGTTCAGGGGGAGAACTATTGAGGGTCAAAAGGAATGTGAAGAGTACTTCCGAGATTTTTGTCGTGTTTAACGCCGGTTGTAGTTTGTGCAGTTTTTAGTAAATTTTTCTGCAGAATCAAATACAACAGGTGCAATACTCAAGATTCATCGACAAAGTGTGTAACTGAACAAGACCCAAACCTGAACATCAAGATTACCAGAACAACAGAAGTTAGTAAGAGGTTAAAGAAATGATGAAGATTGAAGAAATCAAGATTATCGTCTATTTTCATCTCTGAATTAACAAATGACAAAGCCAAGATTTCTTGAGTCTGTCTGAGATTTCAAAGCTTACTGGAGAGATAGATAGGAACTTCGACACAAACGTGCATGAAGATGGAAAGTTTTCAATCAAGACTTGAAGAATTGATAACTTTCTGCTTTGGTACATCACTAGCCAGGTCCAAGGGGGAGATTGTTAGTGCATTATTCATGTATGTCCCTAGCTAGTGATCCGGTACAGAATGTCGAAGGTTCAGATAATCAGAAAACGACCAAGACTTAAACATGAAGACAATCCAATCAATAGTCGAGGGGGAGTTTGTAGATGCACGTATTGCGACTAGTGATTGGATCTACAATGTTAACATGTGTTAAAAAGTGCTGATTACATGTGTTAAAAAGTGCTGATGGGTTGAAAGTGGAAAAAGTGGGCGAACGTAGAACATAATGGGCGAATGTAGAATAATACTGGGCGAATGTGGAAAGATTCCACATTCGACCATTCACACTGGGCGAATGTGGAAAGTGTCCACATTCGCACCATGAAAAGGGGCGAACCTGCAGAGCCTATAAATAGATTTTGAGTATTTGTGATGAAAAGGGAGTTATTAGTTGTGTGTGTTTTGAGGTCAGGTTCCAGGTTAGATTGAAAGAGTCTGTATTTGATCTAGATTAACCGTATTGTCATTGTAATCAAGTTTATGCAAAAGTTAATCTATGAAAAGCTTTGAAAATGATATTGATTGTGTTTTGATTTGAGTTTCTATCAGTTTGTTCAAAGCTAGGGTTTCCGCACCTGGTTTTGTAACTTGTATGATCAAATAATCCTGTTTTAGTCAAATTCTTTCGCTCACATTCAAGAATCATCAAGATCTCTATATGGTTGCAATTGAATCGTCTAAGTTGTGTTTATAAACATAATAAGGGTCCCTAACACAAGGGTCATCCTTATTCATTAATCAACCACGTTTTTATGCAACCCTATGTTTCTCATCATGCTTAATCATGAAGAATACATCAACTTTAATGAATGAAATGGTTACCTAGATGTTCATGTGGCTGTAGATGACTTGATTTCAACACATGCACTTGATTAACACTTGATTTTGCCTTGATTAGCCCTTGATTAGTGAGTTTAGGGATGAAGTGTTGTGTGTTGATGTGGGAGGCGACATATACTCCTGTATATGTCGTTCTTTTTTTTTTCTTTTTTTTATCTAATCACAATGTCAAGTTTGCCCACTTAACATATTTAGTCCCTCATAAGTGTTCCCACTGTCATTTTCGTATAAAACTAACTCATAAGTTAGTTTCAAACACCTTTTATTAATTTATAAACATAATATTATTAGCAAGGTTATTTCTAGATTAGAATATAACCCATATTCTTATCCTCTAAGTCTCGTTTTATTATTTTGCTAATCACGCCTAATGGCGTAGTTAGGCGAATGAATGGTTTTGGGGTGTTACAATATATATGCGTGTGTGCGTGTGAGTTATGTATGTATATATATATATATGTGTGTGTGTGTGTGTGCATGTGAGTTATATATATGTGTGTGTGTGTGTATGCGAGTGATATTACATACATATATATATATATATGTATGCGTGCGATGTGTATATACATATGTGTAGGTGAAAGGCAAGTGTTTATGTATACACGTGTAATAGTTCCACAAACATAGATGTTGATGCTAAGGTGCCAAAGCATATACATATATAGTTGTGTATATGTGACGGTGCTACTAGAATAAATGTTTATGTGTGTAAGAACAAGTGCACAAATATTCATAAACATGTGTGTGTGTGTCAGTGTGTATATTGACGTATGTATGTGAAGTGTGTATTGTGGACAAACACTTACATGTATGTGGTAAACATATATATGTATGCGTGTATATGTGGGTGTGTATGTGTTATAATACACATTTACATATACTAGTGCGTAACCCGCGCGTTGCGGCAGAACTAAAAATTACATCAAAATGTGTCAATTCATTATGATGTAAAATACATCCAAAACTTCTTATTTAAATGATATACTAAATAAAGAATACTTGCAACAACATGATATAAATATTCTCATCTCAAGTAAAGAATAATTGCAACAAACTATATGTATTCATTAATTTCCTCTATGCATTCTCATCTTTTGAAAACAATTAGTGAGATAGTGAGATGCAATGTGAGCCAAACTTTGTTAAAATAGTAACCTACGAAAAATATGTGAATAGTATGATGATTATTTTATTATTTGGGTGCTATACGGAGTTACAAGTACAATATATCAATATAAAGAGTCTAATCTCGGGTTTAGGAAACTTTCTTCTTCGATCGTTGAATCCACTGATCATATTGTTTAGATCAGATTAGGCATGTTTACATATTCATACACGTAATACTTCTATAATTCAAACCGTTACCTCATGATTAAAAACACAACTTTCACTATTGATTTCTCAATTTCTTTAAAGTATGATCGAGTTTATAAAACTTTAACTTCTATAAAGTACTTAATTCTATATAAAAGATTTAGCATTATAAATTGTTTTTATATGTTTTCTATTTAATATGTTCAAAGTAATTATAAAATTGAATGTAATGACCACCCACCTTATGGTGGAGGGGTATGGAGGCTAAGTGATAAAAGACCTATGGCTGAAAGGTCATGTGCTCGATTCTTGAGGGCGCCGGGTTTTATCAGTTATTCCATTGTCGTGCCTTCAGACGGGTGGATGGTCGGGTTTTCTCCGAAACTGGTGGCTGGTGGGCCAGGGGCTCTGCCCGTCTGGGTAAAGGCCAGCTAGGGCTCTCCTTTGGCCATTGGGAGTCGCGTACAGAGTACCCGGCTTCTACTTAGTTGTATGTTAAAAAAATTGAGTTTAATGAGGTTTCATAAACATTTCTTAACTCTTGACTTTCTTTTGATTAAATGTGATGTTCTAAAGACATATTCGCCCCCCAAACGTAGTTATTTTATACATTGTGTGTTATACTATAAGCAACTAAACTTATACCTCTTAAAATTTAAGAAGTCCTTAGGGAATGCTTTATAATATAGAATATATATATATATATATATATATATATATATATATATATATATAGACGTGTTATATAATATGTAAATGACCTTTGTTTATTACTAAAAACACAAGGTAAAAGTCTTGGTTGCGAAAGATACTTTTTGATATAATAAACCCTTGATTTTGACAACATTTTTGAACATATATTTTACACTATAAAACACTTAGTTGTGAAAAGTCTTGATAACATACAAAGTCACCAATAATGTCACATTTTCAAGTTCGGGTGAACAATAAATACCATGGAACCATTTACGAGACCTAAGATATCCATTTATATGTATAGGACATGTAGGTCAGATTTTCTAGTACATCAGATATACTCTCTTGCTAGCCTTTTCACGGACTTGAGGTGAGTTTCACGACCCCCTTTTACTGTTTTATATTTTGGGGAAAAACATGCATTGTTTACTAGTTTTAGAATGAATTCCTAGCAGACCGGTATACATGAGACAATATGTTTAGAGTACTCATTAAGCCCTCGTGCAATTAGTTTACCCGTAACCAATAGCTATGGATTTAGCCATGAAACACTTGAATAGATCTATTGAGTTGACACCCCCACTCTTGGTTAGTCTCTCTAACCCGGATACATACGAGAAAAGAGTGCTTGTATTTCAGATATGATGATACATTGTCTTTATTGAACAATGTGCGAGGCATAACACGTTGAGGTTTGGTTATGGACTCATGATCGTACATTATCATCATTGTCTTAGCTAGACATTGATGGGTCATTCACGGATTTCATTAACTTTATGTTTTTAACTACTTCAAACCTGTGAACTCACCGACTTTATGTTGACAAAGTTTTTATGCATGTTTTTCAGGTAACTAAATCAATGGATGGAACTTAGGGCATGTTTGAGCATTCATTCACGACTATCATCTTTTGTGTTTTCAAAACTTAAGAACATGTGGTTCGTTTTAAACAATACTCTTGAGATGGTTGTTATCTTTGAACAAATTTAGTACTTTAATATTATGTTATTATGAATGTTTGCTCGAATCTTGTGCTTGAAAACCTTTCGTGTCGCATCCTGTGTTTCCGCCTTGGCGGGGTGTGACAAATAGTCATCAAAATGCTTACTATAGTTACTATAAGCAATAGAGTTCTGATTGATGGGTTCATTAGGTATTAGCATTTCAAGAACATATAGCTTGTTCTCCGCCTTGAGAACAATTTTCAAGTTGTGGCGCCAGTCCATGAAGTTTGACTGGTTCAGTTTGTCCTTCTCTAAGATGGATTTGATATAGAATTGAAAGGCGGAATTGTTTTCAGTTGACATCTACC